>OY728142.1:546669044-551669044 GCA_963277665.1 Viscum album | reverse complement strand
ATTGAAAGAATATTTTGTTTTTATTTTGTGAAATTTATTGAAAAAACACAAAAAAGAATGCATTTTGAATTTATTTAAGTATATTAAACGTGTTAAAATGGGTATAAAGTTTGCAACATTACTAAAAATGATAATGGAAGTGGTACAACAAAATTTTACATATAGTCGGAATTTTTTTTTATGTATAATGAGATTGGTCGTTATGTAAACAATTGTCTGATGAAGAACTAGAATGAAGGGAAGAAGCCAAACTATATGTATAAATGTATGGTGGAATCATTTGAAACAACTTCAGTAATTGTTGGGCAATCAAATGAAGTTATATCAAGTACATTGTTTTTTTACTCAAATTATGAAAACATGTTGTTTGATTCAATGATTAAAAATTCTTTTGATTCATTGAAATTTTCATGTAAATTATAAATTCCACCCCCAGAAATGAATCCATTTCATATTATAAAAAACACATTGGTGGAATGTTGATGAAAAAAAGAAATTAGACGAACCAAATTATCCTTATCTCTGGAAATAATTTACATATAAACCTATTTGTTTTTAATTAATTAGAATATAATATTATTCCTGGTATGTATTGGATTTATATTTACCCTGATAAGATTTATTGTACAAATAATGATTTTTCATTTTTGAAAGGCATTGAGTTTTTGTATAACAATGAACCCTTCTCATTAATAAATTATAATGATGTTTATAAAAAATTAAAAAGTTTTAAATTAATTTTATCTAGAACATGTTTTTGAAAATAAAGTAACTTTTTAGATTAATGATGTTCCAATGGTAAAAGAGTATACTGACGTTTTTTTGATGAGTTTCTTGGTATTGTACTTTATCGAGAAGTTGAATTTTCTGTTGACTAAGTTCTTAATGATAATCCAATTACAAAACCCACTTACTGAATAGATCAAATTGAACTTTTAGAGTTTAAGAATCAATTTCATTAGTTATCAGATAAAGCATTCATTCGTCCTTGAACATCACCATCAGTGGTACTATCTTTTTCTTTAAAAATAGCAATGTTTTAATTATACTTTACATTGATTATTGAGAATTGAATAACATTACTTTTAAAAACATGTATCATTTTCCTCATATCGATGATTTTTTCCATTGTCTGCAGAGAGAACAATATTTTTCGAGGTTTCCTTGAGGTTAGGGTACTATTAGTTGAAATTGAATGAATAATACATTCTAATGATAGCATTGCCTTATTGATATTTCCATTATGAATTTTTAGTCATTCTTTTTGGGTAATCTAATTCACCTTCTATATTCTTGTATCATATGAATACAAATAATCCATGAGTTCATAGATAAGTATGTAGCAGTGTTTATTGGTGACATTTTGATATATTATAAAAGTAAATAGTATAATGAATTTCATATAAGGGTTATCATTAAAACCACAAAAGAAATGAAACTATATAGGAAATTTATATTTTGTGAGTTTTTGTTACAAGAAATTCAATTCCTTGGTCACATTGTTCACAAGGATTGAATAACTATTATTCTTGCTAAAATGACTTTTTTTTATGATTACCAAGACCATAAAATATAAACTTGATTCAATTTTTTCTTGATTTATTATGCTACTACAAGATGTTTGTTTAAAATTTTTCAGGGTTATATCCCATTGACTATGTTAACTCAAAAGGGTTTTATGTTAATCTGGGAAAAAATGTGATGATTGTTTTCAGTAATTGAAAAGATGACAGTGAATACTCCAATATTGGAAATACCATTGAAAAATGGTGAATTTTTTATCTACGGTGATGTTTCATTAAAAAAATTTATTGTGTTATAATGTAGATTAATCATGTAATTTATTATGTTTCACATCATTTGAAAACTCAGAAGCTAAATAACCCTTAAAATGATTTGGAATTAGATGATTTTGTTTTCTATTTAAATATTTTGATGTATCATATATATGGAGTAAAATGTTTAATTTATAATGACCAATAATGTTTAAAGTATATATTAACTTAGAAATAATTGAAAATGAGGTAGAGGAGATGGATTCAATTAATCATGGATTTTGTTTACCATATTAATTACCAGCTAAGAAAAGAAAATAAAGTGAATGATGCTTTGAGTCGAAAAATTAATGCTAAATTAACAATTTTACATTTGGAATGTGATCATTTGGATTGTGATTTTATTAATTTTGGCATGGAATTAGTTGGTGTGGGAAATTCTTTGATTTATTTTATGTTTTAGTGCAGTCAACTCTATAAGACACAATTAAATTATTGTATAAGGAAGAAAATGAGTTTATGTAAAAAAGGAATAATGGTTTAGAATGGTAATTAAACTAAATTTAACATTGATAATGATTTTGTTTTGAGATTTTGGAAGAGGTTATTTGTGCCCATAGAACCAAAGATGAAAAAATATTTGTTATCTGAAGCTCACAGTTCTCTATTTTTAGTTTATCCTGGTAGTACTAAGATGTAAATATATCTTTGGGTGTTTTACTGGTGGGATTGAATGAATAGTGATATTGCCGAATTTACTCTGAAGTGTTTGACATTCCAGCTGGTTATTTCATAATGACAATTTCCAAAAAGTATGCTTCATCCGCTTCAAGTTGGAGAGTGAAAATGGAAAAATATATCCAAGGATTCTATAGTGGGATTACTGAATACGTCTTGAGGTAACAATATGGTCTAGGTTATTTTTGATCTATTGACTAAATATTCCTTTTCAATTTTAATTAACGATTATCCCTCTCTCTAAATCAATTTTGTTAGTTTTATATTAACTATATAGCCTCATTTCATTTATTTATTATCTTTATTTTATCAAATCATGATCTTAGGTTCAAGTATACATTTTGGAAATTCCTTTACAAGTTATTTGGAAGAGAATTAAATTTTTGTATATCATTTAATCGTTAGTAAGATGGGAAGATAGAATTGAAATTTTAGATATTAAATGAATTGATACAAGAATGTTCAATGGATTACTATAGATGTTGATATCAACATTTTTCTTTTGAATAATTTTCATTTAATAACTGTTTTCATTCCAGTATACTGATAGCACCATTTAAAGAATTATATGGAATGCTGTGTTGAACTATTGATTTTTTGGATGAAGTAGGTGAAAGGATGTTAATGGGAATAGAATTGGATAAATATTTTAAAATAAATTCAGTTGATTGAAGAGGATATGAGGATAGCATAGAGTAGGGAAAAAAGAAATACAGATAACTAGAAGAAGTATCTTTCTATTGAGGTTGGTGATCATGTCCTTCCCAAAGTTTCCCCAAGTAAAAATGTTATGCATTTTGGTAAGAAGGGGAAACTGAGTCTATGGTTCATTAAACCCTATGAAATCTAGTATACAGTTAGATTAGTTTCCATATTATTGGAATTATCTCATTTTTTTATCCCATGTACACAATGGTTTTCATGTTTCATTGTTACGAATGTATATACTAGATTTATCTCTTGTTTTGAGTCTAGAAGTAGTTCAGTTGGAAAAGAATATTTCTCATAAATAACTTCCAATCCATATTCTTGATTATTGTGTGAATTTTTTTGAAATAAGGTGGTACATTAGTATATAGATTTATGCTAAATCCATAAGTTGAAATATAATTCATTTGAATCTAAAAATGCTATGAGGGAGAAATACCCCCACCTATTTTATAAGTGAATAAAATTGTAAGGAAGAAATTTCCAAAAGGGAGTAAAGATGTAACATCCCATGTAATTGTAGAATAATAAAATTTCATATCTATTAACATTTAGGTATTAGGTATCAATTTTACATTTAATCGGATACTATGTCTAATAGCGTACTAGACATGCAACAATGGCTTTCTCCAGAATCTTATGTTGTACACAAAATAGATTTATACCAATTAATAATACATTATTAATATTATTGTATCAAATGGTAGTTATCACATATCCATAGTATTGGTGGGAATGAACAGAACTAACTATATAATATATTCACATATTTATTAATTTCTTCTACTTATAAAATTATTATAGACCTAATAGAAGAATATATTTTATTTTATAAATAAAATACTATAATAATTATAAATGGTAGTTTTACAGCTTTTGGATGGAGAAAAAATTTTAAGAATACTTTTTCAGACTTTTATCAGATCTATTTGAAAAAAATAAGCTTCTTCATTGTAAGTGGAATATCACAATTTACTTTGGTTAAATATTTTTTAATATTATTTATATGAATCATATTTTAATGAAAAGTGAAAATATTGCATTTTTATTAATAATTTCTTTTTCATAAAATTTATTTAAATTGATAAATTATCATTTTAATTAGTTTTAAATTATATTTGGATTTTGGTTTTATAATTTAAACTATTATTTTTTATTTGATTCAATTTCACGTTGAAATTATATATAAAAACATTCTAATCATTTGAATGTTCCATTTTAAAACCCCTCTTTTTAGTTTTGTCTGTGGAATTAATTTGAAATATAATTTTCTTAGTTCTATGAATTGAATTAGGTATAATGGATTCCATGATTGGAATCAGAAGGTCCAAATTAGGATGTAAATTCAATTTCATTTTTTTGGTATAAACATGTTGCCATCATAAAAATATTAATTACCATAGTAAAAGTAAAATTTTCGCGAGGGAAAATATTAAATGTTAAAAGCTTAGCATAACTAAAAACATAAATATTTATTTGTTTTTTTAGTTTTATATCAACCTCAAACATCCTACAAAAACTAGTTAATATTTTAATTTTTGGAGTTTAATTTACCCATTATATGCTAAGCTTTTAAAATAAAATAATTAATAAATTAATCACTTGAACCCACCTCTCCTCATGTAAAAATAACACTGCTCCACCACCCTATTTAGACCAAAAAAATCCTTATAGCTCTAAAAAATTCTTCTCAAAGATCTACTCCACAATCTCCTCATATTTATGTTCTTATGGTTTCCCCAAAAGAGCAAATCTATGGTCCTCAAGGGACTTTCAAGGAGGGGTTATTCAAAAGGTAATTTTTCTCAAAGTACCTCTCTTAATTTCAAATTTTTTCTACATTCTTCTCACATCCTTCACCAATTAATTTATAATAACTCTAGAATCATGTAAAAACAATAGTTTTATTTTTCTAATGTAATATATCATATCCATTTCACTTCTATCCTCCTCTTATTCAATGAAATGAAATTATTGTCCAAGTTATGCCAATTAATCCCTTCTACGGATAATGTTTTTATTAATTTTCCTTTACATATTTCATGGATGGAATTAAAAATATATTTAATGTAAAATAATATTTAAATGTTTATATTTGAACCTATTTATTATTATTTTCATTTTATATTAAACAAACCTTCATGATTTATGTATTGGTGTCAGATAATAACTTCATTTGTAGAAATTTATACTACCGTCTTCTCAAAATGATGTAATTCATTCACACATTAAATGGAATGTATTAAGGATTGATTTTGTAAACATATATAATATAAATTACATTGTTAATATATTATAATGATATTCTATATTTATATACATTTATGTATATTTCATTTAATTTTTCTCTTTCAATACTACATAAAAAATGAAAATACTATTCATGTTTATCTACAACATACCATCTCCATGAATGGTGTTTTTTTTTATATAAAAAGAATATAATAAATATGTATCTAATGAATATATAATATAATCATATCATTTTTTATATTATTTACATAATTTTATTATGACCACATGGACTATTGACATTATACAATGTTCACTTTTGACTCATGTATTGAATATCAAAAAAAATCCGACATGAACTTACATATTTATATATTAGTAATAACATGGTAATAAGTGACATATAAATAATAATATGATTGAAAAATTTTATCAATAAGGTATAAATTAACCTAGGATTATTTTTTTGGATGAAAAATAATGTACAAGACAAGTTAGAACCGAGGTAAGGTAATTTCTTAACCCAATTTACATTATTTGTTTATAATTTCAACTTCTGGATTATGGGTTTCAAATATTACATGTGAAATGAATTTTTAATATATTCTATTTTATTTATATGTTAAATTTAATTTAATATTTTTATATAATATTTTTATATGGATTATTTAACTTTTTGTACAAAATTAAAAAATTATTGGGTTTTTATGATATACGACGAGAAAGACTTCACTGTCATCATGAACATTATTTGATATATGTCATCCACTATAATAATTAATGTTTTTTAAATTTAAAAAATATTCTATATATCCTTTTCACATAATTTTCTACTAAAAATTGTTTTGAGAAGGGATTGATTATGTCAAAATCCTGGAATGAAATCTTGTGGTTACAATGTGGAAATAATATTTTTTCTTTATGCTTAATTTTTGTGTGCTTCTTGTGCTTTGGTTCATGGGAATTTTTTATGTATACTGGTGGATCCATGAAAAAACTAAGGTGTGTGAGACATTGGTAGATCTCTAATTCATTGGGTAATGAGATGGAGTTAAACAATTGGGTTTCTCCTAAAATGTTTTGGGAATACACTATGATGGCTATTCTAAACGTAATCGTGAATGTTAATCCCTATATAGTTTTCAAAGCTAAAATGTATGTATGATATGGATTACACAAGTTACCTTGATAATTTATGATTTATAAGAAGTAGTTTCAGTAGTCTTATGATTTCACGAGGAATGTTTTTATGTGTGAAAATTGTGAATTCGTGAAATTTTTTTCCCATGTTTAAATTATTCATAGACTAACGGTTTAATTTCTTGTTTTATAGTACATACAATGATTTTCCTCTAATCCCATGTTTTTGAAATATTTTCCAATGTATATATGGATGGGAAAAATAAATAAAGCAGTCAAGATTATTTTAATCAAGAAAAATATATCATTTTTTTAAAAGGCATAGATTTTATGGAAAAAGTGGATAGTGATTATAACTGTCCACATGTAATATTTGGGTCTATTACTGAATAGTTTTGGACTAAATATCTAAAACTATAAACATGAAAATATCATTAATTATAAATAATGTAAAATCATTACTAAATTCAATATTGTGTAATTTTTAACGATGGGCCCTTATATCTCATCCACCATAAGTTTTTGAGATAACTTGTAAATTGGAGTCCTCGAGGAATTTAGACAACATGTCACTTGATATCTACATGGAATTGAGGTAACTTGTCAATCAAAATCTTCATGGAATCAAAATGACATGTCACATGGAATTCATAAGGTTATATAACCCCAATTCCATTACAACAGGTCCAACATTAAGGTTATCATGACCCTACCCTATTTTCAGGTCCATCATCATCATCGTCATTGCAATCCATGAATAGTTCACCTCTATGGGGTATTTCGAAAACAGTGGTCCACCTATCATTAATAATAGAATAATAACTCCAATTAAGATATGATATATATATAAAACAATAGAGATAAGCTTTAATATTGATAGAAAAAAATATCATCATGAGTCCTAACTACTACATATACACACATGGGATCAACGAGACAAACATGGTCATTTTTTTTATTTAAACACACTCATGGAATCATCCATCATATATGTCATATATATATATATATATATTTGGGAATATATCAATAAATATTAGTATTACATATATTGGTACAATATAGGACATCAACAATGTGTATCAACTACTATATAAAACACACAAGTGATGGAACATAAACTAGTCTCATAGGACACACAAAAACATGTGATCAACTATTAGAAATTGTCAGATGACTACTCACACATACACAAGTGATCAAGGAAACAAACATGGCTTCACATGTTATAGGACTCATCTAACACAATTAAACACCCAAGGGGGGATATAAAATATAAGGAAAACATTTTTGATCAATCCTCATTCATTGGAGGAATGCATTAAGCAAGTGCACAAGTGTCCTCAATGGCCCTTGGCACTTTGTTTAGTTACTTTAGACATGGTTACCGAAATTAGTTAATTCTTTGAAATTATATATTAATCAAGGAATTCTTATTATTCATAACATTTTATGAATTTAAGGATCATTTTACCAAGTTATACATCCTCAACTAACATTACAATAAACTATTAATATAACCATAGAGTATATTACATGGGACCACCTACCCCAAATAGATTTTACTCCCATCCAAGTAAAGTTGAAAAAAGATTCTAAGTCATCCAAACCCATTTAGTCTCTATCAAAATCCATGAGGTTCAACTCAAGACCCGTCATTTAAAATTTTTAATTATAAAAAATTATAAAAAATTAAATGAATAAAAATAACATACAACCTTGGGTGAAGTGAATACATGCTGAAGGACTAACTAAATTTCAATACATATTCAAAATAATAAACAAATTTCAATGAAAGGTTTGTAACATGACCCAAAATTCATTTCATGAAAATGAAATACCGTGTGGGTATAAGAAAAATTGAAATAAAATACAATTAAATTATAAATCATAGAATAAAGACAACAATGAAATTATACTAAGACAACATATAGTCTAAAAAATCCTAGTCACTCTTGATCTATTCCTAATTCTATGATTGGTAAAATCCCTAAATCAATTCCGTGGTACAGTGTTCGATGTTACTTGAATAAGATAAAAATTCAATGAGTGATTTACATAGGATATACCTTCAACGAAATAATAGTCAACCAAACATGTTCATCATCATGGAACATATTATGGCCATGATAATCCAAATAAATATAGTATATGAAGACAATTCACAAAATAGAATAGTATATGAAGATAATTTATACATCAAATGATTAATAAGTCTACAACATACCATTAGGATCAACCATTATTGAGAGGAAAACAATATTCCTTCATAAGAGGAAGAAGATGATCAAGATTGATGAATAATAAAGGATATATCCTGGAGTTTCCCATGTAAAGAATCAACATACATCTTCAGCTAAGAGATAATCTTGGAGGGAGTAAGAGAGGAGGGTATGGATGAAGACCCTCCAATAATTTTAGTCATGCATCGTAATACCAAGGGTTCCTTAGTCATTAAAAATAACCAAGGTCCCATCACATAATACTACCCATTTTTTCCCACCAGCTCACCAATAGGGGTCGACTAGTTAGTCAGTGGACCACTAGCCACCATGTTCTTCATTATGGATAGTAAGAATACTTCCTTGGGAGATTTTTGGTGATTCTGGTAGGGTTTTGGGGATTCTTACCACACTGCAATCAAGGAAATGGGTGATACTAACTTGCTGGAGGCTGATGGAATAGACCCACCTACTCTGATCCACCTATTCTATAAACACTTTCCATTAGATCACTTTGGATCTCTCTTTATAGATCTAAAATAACACTTTTATAATTTTAAATATTATTTCCCATGGTTTAACCCTCATTTCTCTGAAGACATTTTCCACCATATGAGAATCTAAAACATCCTTTAAAATTAATAAATCATAATGACACAGTTTATTATAATTTCATCACCATAGTGATTCTCATTCATGATATGTTGTGGTAGAATGTCAATCACACATTTTGATCTTCCATGATCATAATATACAAGGACTTATCAATGTTTTATCCTATATTTTAAAATCAAATCCCTAAGGCCTTACTTTTTTCTGAACAACCATAATGTCACCACTCTGAGATTACATGTACATACACTAGGAGTGCACCCAAAAGCTCACTATCATTCAACATTGAGAATACGATTACAGTATCCACTGAACTCTAAACTCTCCATTATCCTCAAATTATTCTTTGTAAAAAAAATGTTCTCACAAAAAAATACAAAAACATATTTCAAAAGCCTAAAAACATATGAGATGTGGTTAAGTTTTCTTTCACTCGGTAAAATGGAAGATAAAAGTAAAAAAGCGTGACAACAACACCTCATTCTTTGTTTTAAGCCGAACCTATTTGTCATTACTGGAAAAAAACATGAACGAACTATACTTTCAGAAAGGTTGTTGACTAATTATTAAACAACACATTCATTGAGAATTAAATAAGATTGATTTAGTTCTAGTATACTATATAAGTGTTCATATTGAAACTATAGTCAGTACATTTCCATTCATCTTATTGTAATGGTTTCTAGACTAAGAAACTGCCACTCCATAATACCACAGATCATGTTTCATTTTTCCGAAGAGTAATTCATAAATTTTCCACCATAATTAATGAATTATAAAATAAATTTAATGTAAAAACATTTTCTAGTTCACCAACCACTTTCACCAACCATAAGGCTCTAAACCATGCTTCAACACACCAACAACCAGACTCAATCTCGATATGCACCAATTTTCCCTAGATAATGAATCTAATATCTAGTATTAATGTAATAGTGTATATAATCCAATGAATACACATTCATTGTGGAACCTGGTATTTATGGACCAGTTATAGATCAGTCTCATAGAGTCCCAATGATCATTCAACAACCAGTCTTAAAGAAGACCACAACCCTGCCCATAATATAGTTCATTTCACATGTGACCATATTAATGATCCACAAAATATGATTACCCTTATATTCACCTCTTAATTATATCTTTGGTCAACCCATAAAATGAAACTTTCATCCCTGAACATGATAACTAGGTATGAATATCCATTAATACTCTCTTTTCAAGCCAACACCTCGAACATCACAATCTTGTATACCTAGAACATAGTTAAATATATTCAATGTTCCTTTATTTATGTGCATAACATTTTCCAGTATCCTAGGAATGTGTTTGGATTTCAAACGTAGACAATCACATCAAATAACATGTTACACTAAACAAATCTTTGAAATATTTATGTACAAAAAACCACATGTTGTCCATGCATCGGTACCATGATCCATTATTAATTGCATATTTTACTACATATTCATCTATGAATACAACTACCTCATGGATCCAAGGCCTATGAGTTTCATGAAAAAATGTCAGCTAGTAATACCATGGGTGACTTTGAATAAAAAATGTTAGTAACCATGTACCACAATATCTTCCCAGTTCATCTATAGTACCTTAACCACTCTCCAATGTCCTCTCACCACCCTATTTTCATTAGTTCAACTAAACGTATAGAAAAAATTACATGGATGCTCATGCACAAGTGAATTATCTTATCAAGCATGGTAACAATGCTCGTTTCTCAGCATAAAGTGATTACCCCATGAGTCATAGACCTCCTAGCTGGAATCACATGCCTCTTTGACATTCAACACAATACATGGTGCCATATCCCCAAAATTAGAGAACTCTCAACAATACCTTTCAAAAGAGACATCTATATGCTACAAAGATTCATCACACACCACCCAGTGTTTGGGTGTCTATTCTAGTTGATGGATGTCCACCCACACTCTAACCCCACTAGGTCAAACCACATTGAATCTATCATCATTCCACAATGAAAATCATATTAAGAACTAAAAATCTAGAAAACCCTATTTTATTGCCCTCAATTCTTAATGCGTACAAACACTCTAATCACACCCTTGTATCATGAGTACTACCACTCAATGTTTTACATTATCTAGGGATGAAAGGAACAGTTCATTACCTTCATTTAAGACATAAAAATGTTACAACATGTGCAGGAAATTTTAATTAATAAAAACAACACCTACGGTGTAACATCCTTGACCTGGAAGCCACAAATCTGGAACCCCATGACTGGACATCACATGACCTTAAGTTCACCTCCCCATATTCCAGTGGTTTCGGACTAGAAACAAGGTTCTAATAGGTCAAGTTGGGAGAAAATTCCATCATTACCAGAGTAATCCAATGCATAAAGTAATTTGAATAATCAAAACAATATGAAACAATCGATAACATGCATAAATAAGTTATTCCCAAAATTAGGTACAACCATATGCTATAGTATATATGTCATGCCATGCTACAGTGCTGAGTAAACAAGAACCCCAAAATAAGACAACAACAGAATCCAAATAATGTTCTTGACTCCCATGTTTGGAACCTCATCCATACATGTCACGTGTCCAACTCAACTCCCTAGCATAGGGCTCTTCCCCTTTTACAGACCTACAAGAAAGTATTCATCTCATGTACCTAATGCAGGCCCATGAATGGTGTGAGTATAACTCAGTAGGAAACCACAAACAGGACTACAAAATATCCAACAAAGTAGATAGTGCATGCATGTGATAAATATTGGCACGTAATGATGAACAATTCTATGGTCCCTCCTAGACTATGTTCTATATAATTATACTACCATTGAGTCAGGGTTCACTACTTAGTAATTTAATGATTTAATCTTATATTTTCATCAGTTCAATGTATTATTCATGTTTAATATCCTCAAGAATATGGGAATAAAACTCACGTCATGTCTCACTAGGAATCTCATTATAACCACTACACAATCATCACCTCGAAGCCCCAATCTAGGTTGAATGAAACTGTTAGGGGATTAAAAATATGTCCCCTTCGCTAACAAGTGAATTTAGGGGTGAAGCATGATACTCATTCTAAATCATCCCATGTCCATAGAACCTCAAGCTGATACCCCACTCTACCAAGCCATGTGCACATTCTTGTTTATCAATCACCACAATTAACCATATCACAACAAGCATATCCAACATCATTTAAAACATCAAAAAAGTATTAATAAATGGGAAATTAATATTATTGACTCAATAATTTAACAAATTCATTGTTTATATTATGTAACCCTTTATCTTCATTTCCCATTTCCCTTTCTTATCTCACTAAGCATATTCTAGTTTAAAGCAAATCACCTTGCATTTTTCAATTAATCATTTTAATCATTTTTTATGGCACCCAAAAAAATTATTAGGCCATTACCCAACCTATGTGTATTAATAATACCCCAATTTCATATCATTCATGAATATTAAAATATTAATCATGGGATCTATGTTGTTTTATAGTGGAATACACTTACTTAGCTAACTCAACGTCCATGGAATATCAGCACACTCCATGGGTGGCCCTAAAATAGGTCACATCATCCTCTATAAATCCCATAGGGATCATGATGGTTTCATTTGGTTATTTAGACACGCAATATATCACATCATATCAAAGGAACCATGAAGTCATCCAAAGAGGGCAAGAATGAAAACCCTATAAGAACAAATCAACATAAAACTGAAGAGATATAACTTGTAGACCACCTACCTTGGATCTATTGGTGAATTCACTCCCAACCTAGGCCTTATATCCCGATCCAACCAACCCTTGAAGATCTACCCTTAAATTCACAGAAAAATTAGTTTTTGAGAGACTCAAATGGATATGGGGATGAATTAGAAATCCTAAACATGAAAAACAAGCATGGTGGGATTTTGCCTTACCCAGATCATCAATCCACAACTAAAGGCACTCTAAATGGATGAGGATCGAAGGACAAACACCTCTTGGAATATTTTGGTAGCACGGCTTGTCACTAGGGTGTTAGTAAGAAGAAGGTGAAAAAAATCTTTTGTTGGTATAATAAATCCCATAATGGAATTTTTGTAACTTTTTAATGTTTTTATGTTGCACTGTTTACCTACAGTGTTTTCCAAACAATGCATAAACCGTGCGGTGGCTACTTCCCAAATTACCTTCTCTCACACAATTTTCATGACCGTGTGAAATCAGTGTGGATTTCTACTACCCACATGGTCTCCCCTCATACATTTTTCCAAAACGTGCACAAACCGTGTGAATTTCCCACAGTTCCCCTTTTCCCATGTTTTCATGTCCGGAAACCCCGGAACACCCCCGATACTTCTCAAGAACTTGGGAAAACACTTTATTTACCAAAAAGGAATGGATTAAACATAAAAGTGACAAAACAATACCTTATAGAGAAATTAGGTATCTTTTATACTTCCCTTCTTATAATAACTCATCATCAAGCTGAACTCTTGGAAATTCATTATGTTTCTGAAACAAAGTGGTCTAGCCACTAGGCCCACATATCTAATTCATGCTTCCATGTTTCTTAATGAATGTTTCTATGATTTCATATATCATGATCCAATGGCATGACCTTACATAACAAAACATTCTCAATATGATCCACCACACGAACCATGTTCTCTTAAAAGGACGCATCAGTAACAAGATCAACAACCTCAGCATTCATCACATGAGACAAATCAGGGTGAAATGTTCAGATTTTTTAAAAGTAGAAAAAATAATTCATAATACTATACTAATCTGGAAGATCCAATCGGTAAGACATTAGTAAAAAACTCTCCACAATATTGAATGGCCATACATATCTGGGTTCCAACATTCCCTGCATCCAAATTTGATGGTGACCCAACCTTGGATACAACCAACGAAACAAACTATCAACCACCCTGAAATTAAGAGGACTAAAATGATGATTCATGTAAGACTTATGCCTAATCTGTTCCATTTCCATATTCTTCTGAATCAAAAAATCCTTCTCTGACGTCTCTTGCACAAGACTCGGTCCTAACAGCTCAAACTCTCCAGCCTCTAACCAACATAACATAGATCTGAACAGTCGCCTATACAGTGCCTTGAAAGGTTCCATATGTACTATAGCCTAATGATGTTATTTTAAGAAAACTCAATATGCTATAAGTGATTCTACCACAAACAACCAATATATAGAAAATATGCTCTCTACATGACTTATAACAGCTAAATTGTACGCTCTGACTACCCATCAGTCTACAGGTGGTAAGACATACTTAAAAATGCATGGGTACCACGTGCCTTAAATAGTCCCCATCTAGAAGAATGAGGTGAAATGTAGATCATGATCTTAAACTATTGTTTTTATCACCCCATGAAACCATACCATTTGTTGAACATAAAATTCCCCCAACTGCTTGACTTTATAGGTCTCCTGAATGAGAAAGAAAAGGGCCACTTTTGTTAACTAATCTAACACTATCCAAATTGTATCATTCTTCTAAGGCATCCTCAGAAGACCCACCATGCAGTCCATCACGACGTCATTCTACTTCCACTCTAGAATAGGCATTGACTATAACAAACCACATGGATTCTTTTGCTCAGCCATCACCTACAGATAATTAAGGCATCATGCAACAAAACTCACAACTTCATTCTTCATTCCCAGTTACCAAAACTGCCTATGAAGATCCTAATATTTTTTAGCCAATCCCAGATAACCTGCTCAATTTTACACATGGAGTTCAAGCATCAACTTCTTCTGTATTTATTATGGCACCACAACACGAACATTAACATACGAAACTTCATTATCACCAAATGTTCAACTAGAAGGTGAATCCACACCTTTAAGACTTTCTTTCATTTCCAAATACTCCATGTCCACCAACTAACTCTCTTTATCTCATTTTAGAAGTGTGGATTCAATATATTTAAACACAATGGTCATCTTCCCATGCCTATCTTGTACCTCCAAATACATCTCTACAAACTAGTCCATTATCAACCACTCAGAAATGGATTCCTGAACTACATGATTCTAAGACATTTGGATCAAATCAATTGTCACATTGTTCCCATTCCATGGTGTGTTCACCAACATGAAATAAAAATACTGTAGGCACTCAACCCACCGTCATTGTATAATATTCAAAACTAACTGAGAGAAGATATATTTGAGACTTTATTGGTCGGTGAACACCGTAAAGGGTTCTCCCATAATGTAATGCCTCCAACTCTTTAAGGAATGAACAACAACATCTAGCTCAAGGTCATGATTATGATAATTCCTTTCATGTGGCCTCAATAATCTCAATCCATAATCTAAACCCCAATTATCCTACATCAACACTTTTATAATCCCAACACCAGACACATCGTAGAACAAGGTGTACCTCTTACCTGGTTTGGGTATGATCAAAATCAGTGTGATAGTCAACCACGTTTTCAACTCCTGAAAATCATTCTCGCAAGCTTATAACCAAGAAAACATAACACCCCTTCTTGGTTAGTACTAGGATGGATGAAACTATATGAGAGATATATCTAATAACCCTTCGGTAATAACCATCCAAACCATGAAGCCTCTTAATATCAGAGATGTTATTGGGATGATCCCAAGACACCACAGCATGCACCTTTTTTGGATTCACTAACACCGATGACTCAGAAATGATGTACCCCAGAAAGATCACCTCATCAATCCAAAACTGACATTTTTATAGATTGGCATAAATCCTATGCACACATCGTTTACTGAATATGATTTTAAGACATTTGGTATGTTCACCATGAGTTCTGGAGTACACCAAGATGTCATCAATGAGGAAAACTAAAAACTGATCTAGATATGGGTGAAATATATGGTTCATCAAGGCCATAAACACAGCTGGTTCATTGGTCACACCAAATGGCATCACAAAAAATTCATACAACCGGTACCTACTTCGGAAGGTAGTTCGGGGTATGTCAGAAGGTCTCACCCACTACTGATGGTATCACAATATCAAATCAATCTTTGAAAAAAACCAAAGTACCTCTAAGATGGTCAAACAAGTCATAATTTCTAGGAAGATGATATCAGTTCTTAACTATCATCTTGTGCAGCTTTCTATAATACACATATAGCCTTAGTGATCCATATACCTTCTTAGTAAATAGCACATGAGTTTCCCATGTTAATTTACTAGGACATATAAACCCCTTATTGTCCAATTCTTCTAATGAATCCTTTAGTTCTTGGTGATCTACTGGTTCCATTCAATATGTTGGAATGGAAATGGGCACCGCTAAATGTAGCAATTCGATCATAAACACAACATCTCTCTCTTGCGGTAACCCCAAAAAGTCCTTAAGAAACATGTCCTAAAACATGTCCACAAAAAATGGGAAGAATGGGTGTCCTTTCTCCCCATCATCTGGTATAAGGCATGCCACTTGGGCTATGAGTTCTCCAAACAGCTCGCCTAGCGGGCTTGTGAGGCCCGCTCGAGTATCCCACACACCGCGATGGACACAAGTGCTCCCAAAGAGAGATATGAAAGTTATATGACGATGGTAACAGTTGATATGGGATTGATATATTTCCATTCAATCCATACACATGATTAGGTCAAAACCTAATATTTCTAGGACATACAGATCCCACCAAAAATGATACCATCCAATCTCAAGAGAACTACCCTTACACTACCTGATTTACTCAACTTGTACCCCGAACATAGTATCAAAAGACATTACCCCACATGCAGTCTCTACGGTTAAGCCCAACAAAACTACAAAATAAACAAAACTAAAGGAATGTGTATCACCCATATTAAATAAAGAACAAGAAAATTTAGATGCTACACGAATAATAACATGAATAGTAGATGGTCTTAACTCAAGGTTTATGGGTAGATGTTCTTGAGAAACTACTCCTAAAAATAATTCAACATTATTCATTAATCATGCTATTTCTGAACCATGATGTCCCACCAACAGATTCTATGACCTCTGAACATATTGGCCTTTAACATGACTCACTTCCGAAGAGGTGTCGCTAGATGGTCAAGAAAATATTGGATGGACTCTATCTAGAATTATACTACTTCTAGACCACCTTGTCCGGTAAAGGTCAGTGGGTGTTGTAGCTGAAACACTCTGGTCATCTCAAACATACATGGTGCATCCTGCACTAGGTCTCGTTCCATCATCTGCACAAAATGAGAAAATTTCTCGCAGAACTCATCTTCCCTATTTCTTTGGATCACCACATTCTCTAGATCCACTATAAAGGGAATGTTCTCGGTAACGTCCTCATGTCTCCCAACCAGCACACGTCTTCGAGGTGGAATTTCTCTACAATCCCCAACATGAGATTTAGAACACAATCATGATGCTTTTATGAGTACCAAGGATATATAGGTAGGATCATCACTTTCCACAACCTAACCATTTCACATACACTACCCAAATGAATGTACTAGCATCTAGATCAATACCCTTGGCCATCTCCCCTATAGACATGGATAACACGAAATCTAATTCGCACAATCCCCAGCCCTATATTTTTCCAAATTTAATTTTTTTTTCTATTCCAATTTAATCTTATTAGTTTTCCATACACTTTTAGATCATTAGTAATCACCGTTTTTTAATTACTACATACAGTTATAAATTTTCTTTCTTCCCATTCATACCACCCATTTAGGCACAATTTCAAAAAAATTTAAAAACATATGTATCCTAACCATTATATCCCACAGACGCATCACATGTGTGCGCCTATCATGATACATTTCACATACCTACATAGGTGCCTAAAATGATTCATGAATTCCTAACCTCATACCTTTCTATCCATGAAATAATTATCATAAATATTTCAAATTAAAAAAATACTTCATTCAATGGTGAAAAATCATCAAATATAACAACAAAGAACAAGATCAAAAATCCCCTCCCAGGGTGACATGGGTTTTCCCCCATACATGGTTTAACTAATCCCAAGAATGAGCTCATTATCATGCCCTAACACATTCCAAACCTCCTATTTTCCATTCTCAAATATAAAAAAATAGAAGAGAACTCCATTGATACCACTTTGTAATGTCCTTGACCCGGAAGCCACTAATTTTGCGCCTCGAGATAGGTCATCACATTACCTCAAGCGTGCCTCCCCATAAACCAGAGGTTTCTAACTTAAAGGGAGGTTTTAATAGGTCACATGTGAAGACAATTCACTAACTACTAGAGTACTCCAACAATAGATGGTAATTTAAATAATGGAAATAAAAGGCAACAATCGATAAAATGCATAAAAAAACAATTCCCAAAACTGGGAAAAACCATATGCATAGTAAATATGTCACGTTAGTGCCAAGTGAAAAAAATCCCAAAAAATACAATTGTAGAATCCACAAAATTTATTGTACTCCCATGTCAGGAACCTCACCAATACACGCACCATACCCAACTCAATTCATAAGTATAGGTCCCTTGCCTTTGTCCTAACCTGCAACCATGAAGTCTGCTCAGGTACCCATTGGTGGACCGAGAAAGATGTGAGGACAAATCAGTTGTCCACCAACAATGGTGTCTACAAAATATACAGCATAGCAGATAGAGAAAGAAAGTGATAAAAAAAGAAGGTAAATATGAACAGTTTAATGGGCCATCCTAGAATATAATCTTTTTAATTATAGTACCATTGAATCCAGGTTCACTATTGAGTCATTTCATGATTCAATATAATCATTTCATGTGTTCAATGGATTAGGCATGTTAAATATTCTCAAGCATTTGGGAATGAAATTCAATTTCTATCTCACTAGGAATCACATTATAACAACCACATAATCCAAATCTCGATGCCTCAGTTTGGGTGGAATGAAACCTTTCAGGGAATATTACAATCTCCCCTTCTGTAACCCATGCATTTTGGGACGGATCTAGAGCCACATTCCAACTCTATCCAAATGTATAGAACCTCATGTTGATGCACCACTCTACCAAGCCATGTGCATATAGTTATTTATCATTTGCCACAATTAACCATATCACAACCAGCATAAACAACATCAATTATACCATCCCAAAAATATCAATAAATGGAAAATTAACATTATTTCCTCAATACATTAACAAATTAATCATTTATATTACTTAACCCGTTTTCCCAATTTCCCATTTCGCATTCCTATCTCACGAAGCATATCATGTTCAAATCTAATCCCCTAGCATTTTACCATTAGTCCATTTAACCCTTTTTCTTGCTAACCAAACTACTTCTTAGAACATTACTCAACATAAGTTTATTACTAAAACCATAATTTCACCTCCTTAAATAATATTAACATATTTAAAATGGTATTTATGTTCTTTCACCACATCCTACGCTTACTAACCGAACTCTATGTTTGGGGAACATTAGCACACTCTATGGGTGTCCCAAAAAAAGTCACATCATCCTCTATGCATCCCACATAGATCATGAGGGTTTAATTAGGTTTTTAGACACCCAATACATAACATCATGTCAAAGGCACCAAGAACTCATCAAAATAGGTTATGAATAAAAACCCTATATGCAAAAATCGACACAAATCCCATGGGAGATAACTTGTAGACCACCTACCTTAGATCTGCTAGCGAACACACTCCAAATCGAAGCCTTAGATTCCAATTCAACCAAACCATGAAGATTTTCCGAAATTTCACAAAACAAATTAGTGTTTGAGTGACTCAAATGGTGTTGGTGATGAAATAGAAACCATAAACAAGAAAAAAGGACGGGTTTATCCTTACCTAGATCATCAATCTGCAACAGACAACACTCCAAATGGCATAATATTGAAGGAGAAACACCTATTTGAAGATCTTGGAAGCTTATATTATCATTATAGTTGAAGAAGGGAGAATGGAGAGGAATACTGAGTTGGTATATGATGTCCCATAATTTTTTTTGTATTTTTTTTAATGTTTCTAGGCCGCACAGTTTACCCGAACAGTTTTCCAATCTGTGTACAAACTTTGCAAGATCTTATAGCCACAAGACCTTATCTTTCACGGCATTCCAGACCATGTGAAAAACATGTGGATTTCTATTACCCACATGTTCTCCCATTGAATGGTTTCCCAAATAGTGTGCAAACCGTGTGAATTGCCCAAAATATATTTCCCCCCCTTTTTCTTGTCCAGAACCCCTAGAACACCCCTGAGCCATCTCAAGGACTTGAAAAAAAACATAATTCATCAAAAGGATGGGGTTACACTAAAAATTGATAAAAAAATACCTTACATAGGAATTCGGGATATTACATAACGGATTAACCTTGAATTTAAATTATTAAAAAATATCCTAACATAGGTCTCCTTAACAAAACATGAGACACTATCTCACTAGTAACCATAGTAACATCTCTAAGGCCCTAGGGAATTACACAAAAAATGTACAAGGTTTCACTAATTTTTACAGCTCAGTAAACATCATCCAATCACATATTTAGATATGTTCAATAAAAACATCACTCTAAAACAAACCATGTAGGGAGCCAAATACTGATGGTTTGATTAAACCGAATATCACTAGTTGAAAAATTGAAAATCTAAAATAGAGAATATTCAGAATCTAAAGTAACTATACATAACTAATGGATAATAATACATGGTTTTTTACTAAGGAAATTAACACCCACAAAATATCACACTAGGTACACTACACCATTCAATCATAGAACGACAACATCTTCTTCTTCTTTGTCGTCAACAACATTGTTGCCCAGGTTCACTACACCATATTATCCCATTAAATTATTTCATAAGTATATAGGAAATGGTATTTAGTAGAATATAATATCATGATGAACTCATATATGTAAAGAAAATACAAGTTATTGAAAAAAAAGTAGTTGAGTCATTTGTTTCCATTACAATCACATAGAAGCAACGTAAATGTTCTCAGAAATATATGTAATGAATATGATGCTTGTGAAATCATGCATGGATACAAAAAATATTGAACCCCTTATGAAATCAAAAGATGAAAAAATAAATGTGTTCTAGAAAAGGTGAAATAATAAAATAATAAAATTACAAACCAAGAATAGTAATCCCATGCCCTGGAAACTGGACTTCCCTCATGAAAGGTGTTTCTGATGCACTAGATTGAGACTCATCAGAATATCCAGCACATTAATTTGTCACATGTCTACCAAATTCCAAGAAATAAATTTAGATATAAAAAATTTGTATCATCCTGACCAAAATTACTGGGTCCGCATAACCAAAATAGAATATTTATGAATTCTAGAGACTTATAACTAGAAATAAGGGACTATGGTGAATCACGTGGCGAATATATTTTTCACTAGAGAGAGTAAAACCAATAATAACCAATCCTATAAAAATATAAACTTGGGTTATATAGATACCAATAATATATCATCTATAATTAATTAATTATGAAACAACAGTATCAAAATTCAGTCCTGAATATAGGTCATTGATATCCTATATTCTTGATATCATATACTAAACTGATGGGGAAAAGTACAAATTTGATCATCTCCTAACTCTATTTCTTGCCTAATTGGGGTCTTTAGAATAATAGTGAGATATCCCACTATAATATCAATTAAAGGCCTCATCCCAACATGTACCTGTAATATTTGATGGCTACTCAGGTTCCCAAGTATCGTGGAAGCCTGTGTAGGGTGGAAGTACAACTCAGTAAGACACTACCAATGTTGTCCAAAAAACTACCTATAAAATGAAGTATATGTTCCTTTTATAAACTCATCATAACTAAAATAGACGAAACATAACTACTAAAACATGGAATATATTCACTAATTAACATGTATAAAATAACCACCCATGTGATAAGTGGTATTGCACTTCCCAAGATGCCAGGAAACCCAGTTGTACCTGATTCATGTACATAATAGAAGTATAATTAAAAAAATTATGAAGGGCTCAAGAACTGGAAATGGACGATCTAGAAGCAATCAATAAAATATGTCAAATTGTATAAATAAGGACAAAATAGGATACATCACTAAAATCCACAAGGATTTGAGACACTATTTTACCTGGAATCGTTAAGAAATTAAGAAAAAATGTCACTTAGCATTCACATGGAATTGTGATAACATGTCACTTATCATCCTTAATAAATCATGTTGAAATATCACTCAACATCCATAGGGTCATCCTACCCCAATTCCTATACCATGGGTTTTATCTCAAGGCTTCCAAAATCATACCATGTTCTTAGTTCCATCATTGTTTTTTGTAAGCAATATACAATTCACCTCCATGGGGTACTCATAACATTATGTTCTACCTATCTTGGAACCAAGACCAATAACTCTATAAGAATTATTATATATAACACACAATAAATTAGGGAATACATATATATAGAACAATATAATAATCATGAGATGCATTATCTGTGAGTACACACATTTTATTAATAATAAAAACATGGTCAAATAGGATATCTAAGAACACTCATGGAATAAGTCTTCATATATGTCATATTTATATATTTATTTATTTATGTATTTAGGGGAATATAAGTATAAAGGGAAAGAAAAACACCAATTGTCACAACATAGAAAATCTATCTTGAGTATCAACAGCCATATATAACACACAATTTACCAAACATCAACATGGTCTCATGGGATACGAACACATACACATGTAATCAATCATAAGACATGGTCTGAAGACTACAAAAACACACACACACACATGTGATCAAGGAATCAAACATGTTGTCATGGGATCATTGACTCATATTGAACAACTACCCACCTAATTGGTTCCATGTAATTTACGGAACACATTGGTGATACATTCTTGTCAATCAATGGGCAATATCAAGAAAGCACACAAGGTTCCATCATAGCTCTTGACACATTATTCTGTTACATTTGGCATGGATATTTTAATTAATTAAGACAAAAGGATAATTAAATGACTAAGAAATGGTTATTATTTATTACACATTATGAATATGTGGTTCATTCACCCAAGGTGGAGAACCATATAAAAAATTAAAATAAAAATGAATATTACCATAGGGTAGAGTACATAGGATCATCTACCTCATAAAGAGTCAATGTACATTCAACAATATCCCAAAAACATTGTCTATGTATACCAAGTCCATTCAACCTCCATTAATGACCATGATATTTTACTCATTCATAATCATTGAGAATAATTAATTTTAACTAAATTATATATAAATAAATCATTACAATGATGTTACAACAGAAGAATAATGTAATACATAAAGAAGGAAAAGACATATGTCCTCATCTTACTGGGACAATTACCAACCAACCATGGAAAGTCCCTAACATAACTTTGACATAATTCTGAAAAAAATTCATAGTCTATGACAACAAGACTGAGTCCAATTTAAAATAACTAAATTAGAACCCATAGAAGAAAAAGCTACCATGGGATGTACATTAGGTACAACATCATCTAATGTAGTTTTTCCACTCCTAATGTACTCCTGATTCTAAGGATGGAAAAATACCAAAATGAATTCCATGGCATGGGGGTCAAACTAAATCAAGTTGGAGAAAACCCAAGAAGATAATAAAAAAGGATATACTATCATTGAAATGAACATCAATGACACACATCCACCATCATGGAACATACTCTGTCCATATCAATCTAAATCCCCCCATCCTAAGATAATTCTATCAAGATAAAATGTAATTGTCATCCAATTATTAAATCAGGTTCCTGAAAATGATAAATTGATGGAAAATATCAAAAAAAATTTAGGATCCAATGATAATTGAGAAATAAAATGATTGAAAATGATACACCATACTAATATTATTATCCTTGATGAGGAAAATAATTTTCTTCCCCACATGATTAAGAAGGAGATCAAGATTGATGAAAAAGGAAGGATCTCCCCTAAAAATTACACCAACAAAATCAATATCTATCATGGATCAATAGATGATCTTATAAGGATGAAGATAAGTGGGTAAGAGATAATTCTCCCTAAAAATTCAAGCTAGGCATTCTAAAACCAAGGGGGTATATGGAGGATAAAAATACCAAAATAACCACCACTTAATGTCACCAAACATGCTCCATCAGCTATCCAGTGGACCAATTCTCACCTGATATAGGCTTCCCAGATGGGTAGTGAGTCCTTATGGATAAAATTTATTCTATTTTCCAGAACGAACAATGGTGTATCATATTGGGTGGCAAGGATACTATCTAAACCATAGGGTAGCCTGTGGGGGAGACTTGATAGTCGATGTCAGAAGTATTTGTCCCAACTGCTTTGAGCCACCTCTACTGAAAACCAAATCCTTTGGTGAGCCTATGAGAATTCCTACAAGTCTGCAAAAAAAAATTATTTTCCAAAAGAAAAAAATCTTTATTTGACATCATGGTTTCTGAACAATCCATCCATGAGATTAAAATTTCAACCATCCACTAAAATTCACAACTTATAAGGATTTGGGTCATTATAAGAAATTTGATGTGAGAATACTATGGTAACAGTGGATCCCTACATTCTACAAGATGTATCTACCTCATTTTCATATTGCATGAATTTTTCCTCTGTGTATTTTCCTCACAAACAACCATCTCAAAAAACCTTGTTTTAATCATTTAAATATCAACCACAAACACAACATCTTGATATGAATTGAAAAAATTAAAATGTCCATGGTTAAACTTCATTTGGAAACCACCTTTTTTCTGAATTCACTAATGTATACAAGTCAGAGTCGTTAAATTTATAATAATAATATGAAATTATATTTTCATGAATATGATGATATGTATTTGGATATACATAGGGATTATTGAAATTCTTATTTAGGTGGAGTTCCTTCTTGAAATGAAGGTATATTACATTTAAAAAAAGTAATTATAATGTTGTGTTGTTAATAACTAGTGAACCCCAAAAATATTTATAAAACTCATGGGATTAAAAAATTGATTTATTTAAATACCCCACTTAAATATTTTTTTAAAATTAACCTTTCATTTATTAGTTTTTTCTGATAATAAAGCAATGATCAGTATTTCAATGAATATAGTATATAATTATTTATCAAATCAAAAAACCAAGATATATATAATAATTAATGAAAATTTATTGATATTATTTGAAACATAAGTGAGTTTTTATGAAATGAAAAAGATGAAGATGGGTTTAGGAAAACAATTAAAATGAATCTGAAACAATCCATTAAAAAATTTAGGATGATAATATGTATATAAACCAACTCACATTTTGGATTAGGTATGTATGTTTCACCAACATAGATTTATTATTATTATTATTCTAAAAGGGTGAGAAATATATAAATACAATGTTTTTATAATATTGGGGATAAACTATTTAGAGAAAGAGAAATAATATAATAAAGCTATTGATACTATATGTATGAAATTATTTCTATGGAAAATATATAATTAATTGTTGAATAATATGAATAAGTATTTTGTAACATAAATAAAATAGGTATTTTAATCTAACAAGGTGAGTATAGTAGTGGAAGTGTGATAAATAAATGTTTTGTTCTCAGATAACATAGAATTAGAATGTATTAATTAATAATCATAGAGAAAAAACTATATTATTATATTTTAACTTAATATTTTATTAACATATTCATGTCTTATTAAATCATATCATGACATTCACAATTGGTATCAAGTGTTTCTCCAGTAAATATTGAAAATTTTATTCACAATTTTTATCTTCATTATTAAATAATTTTGTTTAAAAACTATTTTTTTAATTTAAAGTATGTAGTTTCCAAAAAATATATAATGTATTAGATTATTGAAATAATGTTTATTTAGTTAGATAAAAAAGATTTTTATTATTCATGTTGATATAATTGAATGTGGATCAATATAATTCATTTCATATTATTTCAACTTGAGTATATTTTTTTGGTTGTTTTCATTTTCAATAATTGAAAAAGTGGTTTTTGAAAAGATTATTTGGTATTTTAATGTTATTTTAGTGGTATATTGAAAAAATAAGGTCTATTTTAATTGATAATTTGGTTAAATAATAAATAATCTACGAGAAATATGTTCAGTCATACCATTAAATTTCTTGTGGCATTAAAACTTGAGTTCTGTTGGCATTAAAACATATGTTATGGCTACTAGAATAGTAAATAGAACATATTAAAAATACTAAACTTTTTTATCCTTCACCAATGGTATAGTGAGTGAAATATTAATTTGGTTTATAATTTTTGATAACTAATAAACATAAATTTTTTTTGTAGTGGACTTTTATTTTATAGTATAACACTATAAATATTGTTATGTGATGTTTTGGACTGAATTTTTCTATTTGTATTCAAATATGTTAAAACATATATGTACAATAAACACTTTCTTTTATTATTTAATGTAGATATATGGATAAAAAATATTAAATTAAAATGGTGGTGGGAAAAGTTCATGGATGTTTATGGGTGTTTCTCATTTCTAAATTTAAAAATAAAACAATAGCGAGAATGTGTGTGAAACGTTTTAGGATACCGATTGCGAAAAAATAGAAAATAAAATAAAATAACAAATAAATATAATGGATTTTGAAGTCATATAAGAATAACTAATACACGAAATATTTTTTTCATTTATTTTTTATGTAATTACTCAGTCTATATATTGAATTGAAATAATAACTATTTATATAGAAATGTTTGAAGAAGTGGTATTTGGTATATCTCATCATTTTTGGAAAATAAACTTTTGTTATTTTAATCAATACAACCCATAATTACATATTTTTAACAATTTTTATAAGTATATTGATTGAATTTTAATTTCAATAAGATAATTCCATAGTTTAAAACATGATAAAATTACACATTTGTGAAGAATATCATTCATGTTATTGAAACATGGGTTTTCATTGATTTTAGGGTTTACAATGTTTTTTATTGATTCAGTATAAACTCAATGATATTTGGTTATTCTGTTGATTGATTATCTCATTTTATTCAATTTGGAACACTCATTTATATAGGGTGACAAGCATTATATCATGGTTTCATGATACTCCCTATTTATGTTTATTTATGGGATTATACTAGAGAATTGAATGATCATGTATTATTCTACATTAGTCTAAATATGGAATTGATTATATTAAATAATAATTATTTTAAATATTTTGTGTTAATAATTTTTTATATCATTCATTAGCATTGTTAAGACATAAAAACGAAAAACACTAGTCAATTTTATATACTAAAAAGTTATTTTTTAATAAATATTCTACTCTTTATGAAGTGTGAACATTTTTGCGCTGATTCACCAACCCTTATTGAATTAAAATATTACCTAACGCCTCATAAAATTTCACTTAATCAAAATAATGTGTATTAATAAATAAACACTCACACACAGACACAAATATATATATTCCTCACATATATTTGAAAAGAGATAATTCAATAGATTTATTGGATGATAATATAATAATATACCATTTGTATACAAATCCATATTGCTATCAGTATATTTTCTTTTAATGTATCATATATTGGTAATTATATAAAAAACAAAAACATGGATTCTACCATACATTATAAATCCATGTAAACAATATGAAAGTTTACAAAAATAATGAATATTAAACATTACCATTATTAATAGATTTAAGTATTACCCTATAGAAGTTTTCATCATTTATTTTCCATGATAATATAAAATTAAATTTATATTTTAAAAAATCATTTATCTATGAAATTGAATTTAAACATGATATATAAAACATTTAAATCAATTATAGTCTGACTAATCACATTAAAATTCATTGAGTAAACACTCTACGGTAGATGAACACATCACATATTATTCATTTAAGCTTGGAAATTCATTTCTTCATTCTCACTCAATCGAGGAACTATATTTTTAAAACCATCATATGAATGTAAATCATTTATTTTAGTTATAAAAATATTGCATTTGTTAAAAAAAAATATCTCCATGTTTTGTACAATAACCAATCATCCATTTAATTAACAAACTCACGTGAATTGCATTTAATTCATGTCAATGTATGATTGCTCATATATGGGTAATCTTATATACCTCAGATAAATGGAAAATTATGTATTTTGTAGACTATGTAATTTAAATGACATATAAACATGATATTAAATGTATAGTACTCATTGAAAATCAATATCACTATTATTCTCTCTATATTATTACTATTAATTGACTAAAACTCTCTATATAAGTTCATGTTCATAATAATTTTTATATATCATCACAACCTATAACCATTAATGATGATAATTAATTTTTAATTATTATGTAATTTTACAATTTAAAGTTTATTATAATATAATATATATTTATATAATCTTGAAAACAGATATAAATAAATTTTTTAAACATAATATATTTATGTCCCTAATATAAAATCATATGAACAAAATTTACGAGAACATAAAAAAACACCTATACACAATCTAGCCTACAAAGTAAATGATACTTATGGAAGTTACATGAATTAAATGTTTTTTTAATGTTAGACATTTTTAAAGGAATACTTTTTATTCAATTCATATGTTCCTAAAAAATCTTTACATAACTAAATATTCATAAAATATTCATGAAACATCCTATGATATAATGTGAATTCAAACTATTAAAAATTATAGTAAAATATTGTAATATATGATATTAGTGAATAGATTATGATATATAAAATGTTATACAACATCACCTAATATAATTTATTATGAAAATACTATTTTTAATAGTAATACCATGTCATTAAATAATATAACTAAACATTTTTTTATCATGATATATTCGTTATTTAATTTCGTAAAAAAATTTAGGGCACAAAATTACTTTTATAATTCTTTATAAATGTGATATAACATAATACCAAAATAAATTTGAGTATTTTGGAATCATTTCTTCTACACATATCCTGTTATATTCAATGTAAAAAGGCTATAAAATGGGATAAGTATTATCCCAAGTATTGGTGAAAAAGTTGAAATCTATCTAGAAAATTATATTTTTATAACTTCATAAAAATTTACCTTTGGATGTTATGTATTATATTTCTATGAATGAGTATAATATGGATTTTTTAGTTAGTTACAATTACTAGTGAATTACATAAATACGGTTTTTTTAAATTATTCCTAAAGGAAATTCATCAAATGAAATTTTAATATGGGATTGGATTAAAAAATCATCTTATTATATTCTTATTTTTATATCCTATATATTTATTTATAAACTCTTATAATTGAACATTATATGGGTTTGTAAATTTTTTGGGATTTTTAAATTGTTATATGGCTATGAAATCCGTATTTGTTTTTAACACTTATTTGGTTTATTTTTGTAGATATTTTTATTATTATATAATTCTAAAAATGTATGAAGAACATTTATGCTATTTAATAAAAAATGGGATTTCTTATTATAAGAAAATATATCGTGGGACAAAATATATTGGGATTTATAGTCCATGCTTTGGTATGTTCAAATTTAAACATTTGGATTTTTGAATTGCACTGTGTTAGTGAATATATCATAAATTACAATGAATATCAAAAAGTAAAACATTATTTTTATGTTATAGTATATTTATTATCAAAATAATTTTATAAAACATAGAATCATATCCTTATTGATGTATATTTTGGGAACATGTAATAACATAGACCAATTTTTTTTATTGATTATGTTTTATAATACAACAACATCTTGTAATTTGATTTTTAACACGGATAAGGGATATGTTTTGTTTTTGTTAAGCCTTTAAAAAATATTTTTTCCTCTCAACTGTGCTATTTACATTAGTTGTTGTCTAGGGGATGATATTGAGTCATATATTCTAATTTTATTTTAACCATGATATTATGATATGATTACTAAATGGAAGTATATAATAATATATAATATATAAATATCATATAATATGAAATAAATATATTTTTTAATAATATTGAATATTAAAAATAATTTATAAAGTATATAAATTGTGGTATAATTCCAAATACATGAGATCATATTTTTATATAATACTTAAACTGAATCCATATTTTTGGATTAATTTATTCATTAAATATATTTTAATCTTCTAAAGTGAAATATCTTTTATAACCATTTTTTGATATTATTGATACCATATTTGAAAATAATATTCGTTGGATTTTTGTTGAAAAATATTATTATTGAAATTTTTAATTTGATCAAATGAAAAATTGCGGTTCCCAATACATTGGAAAATTATTTTGTAAAATCTTAAAAACAAATTCATTTATATATATTTAAAAAACTGAATTATTTAACACCAAACATTTCAAATTGAATATAAAAATTAATTCTACTTTTAATAGAATTATTAATTAGACAAATATTTATTAAAAATAGAAGAAGAGGTACCACATATACCTTTTTTTAGAAAAGAGATGACTCTATAAAATGAATAGTAGTCTATTGATGATATATATAAAAACCTTTAAAAATCATTTTGTATACTTTTTAAAGATGTAGAAATGTATAGAAGGCCAAAAGTCACAATGAAGTAATATTTAGTGAAGGATGAGTGAATATATAGATATGCCGAAGAGACCATTTGGTTATTCTCAAAAAACTATAATGTATTAAATTTTTTAATGCATGCAAAAGTGATTTTGTACTTCAAATTAAATCATCATTTCAAAAAAAAGTGATAATTAAGTTGAAATTAAGTGAACATAAGGAATGGAAAGTGTAAAAGGTATGAAAAGAAACCATGTATTTCATCAAAAAATAATGTTTTCTTTAAATAAATATATTATAAAAGTTAAATTAGTGGGTCCATCAGCAAGAATAAGTTAAAATATTAATGATTTATTTTTTATAATGTAATTTGATTCATAGCATGGTTAAAAGGTATATTACTGGGAATTTAATTCATCTATGAACATTTGGTTAATGAAACAAAAAATATATTCAATATTATGTATTAAAAGATTTGAAATTATTTTAGAAGCTAATAGAATCATATGATTTATTATAAAATGTAATTAATCAACCCATATTTGTGAATAATATTTCTAATAATCAAAATAGAATATCAAAGACAATGGAAAATTACTTGAATTATTTAAAATCAAGGATGAAATAGTTTATTTATTAGTAAATATTATTTCATGAAGGATAACATATTGATATCAATATCTATATTGGAAATTGTTTGATGTGATAAATAAGGGGGTCCTAAAAATAAAAAAGGATAATTTTTATGGAAAATGTTATCACAATGAATAATAATAAATTATATAATGATAATGGAGTAATATTTATAATGTGATCATCATTATACAATTCTAACATGTCATAAACAACATTATTAATTATTATTATTATTTTTACAAAAATGAAATTATTCTACTTTTTTTTAGAAATGTCTGTAGAGAATAAAGGTGATTTTATATAAAAAATTATAGTTAGAATTGTTAGTAAATTGGGTATATCAATCCACATATCATATAAATATTAATTCATTATTTTTTATATAATTAACCAAAAAAACAACTAACAAATCCGGAGTTACATTATCCTTGAGAGATTAGATATATAACACATACACATAAAAATAAAATAACATTATATACTTTTAAATATAAATAATTTTATCATAAATTATATTTAACAGTTATTATTATGTTCGATTTAATAGGGTAACACATAAATGGAAAATAGTGAGCAATATAGTCTAGTAAATGAAAAATTATAATGAAGTATAAGATATGAGTCACAATATAAAAAACAACGTCATAAGAGAGGGGATCATATATAATCACATTGGATTGTGGTATAAAAATGAATATATAATTATATCATTATAGAATATGAATGTGGAATAAATAAAAATTATGACATCATAAGCGTATGTTAATTCTCACTACCAAGACCACATAACATAGTGTGTTGAGATTATTACTCCTTTACCATACATGGTATATGATGAGATGAAACAATTAACCAATGAAATGGGGGATGTATAATTCTAGTACCACTCATAACCTCATAGTATTTACATTCATATATGTTCCGTATAATTAAATCATCCATAAATCATGATCGTAAGAAAAACCTTGGAGAATAAAATGGGTTATAAAATCATCTTTCAATGAACAACCAAAAGATATATCATATTGAATACCAAGTAAATAATGGATAATGTATATTTATACATTCAAATATGAATGAATAAATATATATCAGGAACATATAGATATATTAATGAAAATATCATGGTATAATTGTGATGTATTTGGCAGGGAATGAACCCCTTAAATTATGTTTTGAAAATTTAGTGAATAACCATTGAAGGAAATAAGTGAATAAGGCTATACATAATGATAGAAATATTCAAAAAATAATTATCCATGTAATAATGGTTGTTTTTTAAAATAAAAAATTTCAATAATTTTAATATAATATTACTTGAAAATGAAATAAGGAATATAAAAGTTCAATTTAATATGGGTTTTTAAAAGAAAATACTTAAAATGGGAACTGAAATACATGAATATCCCATGTAAATAAATATAAAAAAACCAAGGTATATATGTAAGTAATATATATGTGTAATATATAAGAGGAAAGTTTTAAAAAAATTAAATATAATTAGAGGTAGATATATGGGGGAGATAGAGAGAGATAAAAACATAAGTCAAAATAAAAGATGGTGGTATTAGAGTTCCCTTAACATGAGTCTTGACTTTCTTGGTACAGACATCTAACATTGAAAATAATAAAAATTAAACTTATTAAATAACTGATTTATAAAATTATTCATTTCTATTTTATTTATTATTATATTAATTTTTATTATAATTATTTTATTAAGACATAATGTTCATGCTCCCAATCACAATGATGACTATTTCACTGTTCCAATGTAACCTAGGTTTATAGAAAATGATGAAGATTGTCTTCAATTGAGTCCATAACTATATGAGTGTGATAATATAATTTTAGTTTTATTAACAAATTTAAAATGGTTATAAATATCCAAATGTGTTCCATCGTAGGCATGGTATGTTGATTATAAATTCTATACTTTAAGGGTTGGTTCATTTATACGGTTTTACTGAAAATCATAAACATAGTTTGTTTTGTTTAATTTATGATTATTTATACTTTGTAAAAGATAAATCATTCCATAATATCACTATTATGTTAATATTTAACCATAATATGGTTTATTAAAATCTTCCATTAAAGAGTTAATAGTTTTTACAAAATAATATCTTTATAAGAGGTTATATTGTCCATGAATGGATATTTGTTCAGAAAAGCAATTATTATTTCCATATATGGTTTTAATGATTATATTTACAGAGAATAATATAATATACATTATGAAATTGAACATTTATATCAAATATAGCTATTATTATAAGAAGATCTAGTGGAATCAAAATACAAAATATTGAATATGAGTTCATATATTACCCCTTGGCACAACACTATAATGATGAGAGCAATACCTCTATAACATATATAGTAGTGTTAAAAGAGATATTTTTGTCATGTTTATACCAAATAAAAAGAATGAGGTGTGTGGTGAAGTGTGGTAGTTATGGGTTTTACAAACCTTACTCGTGAATCCCAATTTCGATGTTCACTTTATTACATAGTTACATGATACAAGGTATACCAACACAAATGATTGATCATTTTTGAAGTTTATGTGGAAAAAATACATAAATGATTTATTTCTTACATTTGGCAAATAAAACAATCATGTAGAAAATTTTCTGTATCACTGAAGATCATTCAGAGACCCCTTCTTAAAGTCCAACATAAAGGAAAACGTAATTAGGGGAGAGCTCATAAGCTTAGTAAGGTAAATCATATAATGAATGTTATAGAAATTACATAAGGAGTAATTAATATGAAATGGTTGAAATTCAATTCATATTCCACATTATTAATAACATTAGAATCAAAATATTTCAATCTAAAATACTAGCATATAAATTTCATGGATAATAGTAACTAAAATATTAGTGAATAAAATGCATAATATCATATGTAATGATCTTACTGACATGGCCTCATTCCAATCCATTATGAACCTTACCATCAAGGAATTTTGATAAAAATTTTCAATGAATGGGTATGTATATAATATATAATGAAATCATTTGGTCAAATTTTTATCTCATAAGAAATGTAATTACATCAATGGGATATCTATAACCATGTCCCACCAATAAATTATATGTGTCAAATGTTGTGGTCATATATTGAAACAACAAAATAATACATAACAAATATTAATAATAAATTAATAAATATACATATTTAATCAGCAATACAGAACATAAATATGTCCCCAAATAATTAAAATTAATTTCTTAAAAAAATTATTCAACAACCAATATATGTTTAAATATTATACGATTAAGAAATTATAAATGTATAAAAAATGATACTAAACATATCCTTGATACTAAATTCTTTGACATGAAAGTGATATTCAATTGCCAATGAATAAGGATGAGTAATATAAAACCTGATAAAAATAAAGTGATTGATCTAAAAATATTGTTTAATCCATAAACTATTGAAGGTTGAAAAAACATAACCAATTCATCAAAAATGAAGGATTGAAATAAATCAAAATTATTTAAAGGATATTTAAGGTAAATGATTGTGAAACATTATAAATAACTTTACATAGTAATTTCATATATTTGGTGTAAAAACTAAGTTATAAATCATTTCTATAATTCATTTCATCCTTTTAGAAAATAATTCCTTTGGATATACAATGAAAACACAAAATTCAGAGGATAATATAACAATAACTATCTTTTAAAAATCATATATTCTTATATAGAACGAAAATTAGTGAATAATGATTGTTGAGTTGGTAAAATACATTCACCCAATACAGGTTAAAAATAAAATTTCACTAATTCCTTATAAAAAAGATAAAAAAATTTATTTGGAAAACATTAAAAATATTACATTTAAAATTTGTTATGAAAAATAATGGTAATTACAAAAAAGTTACCAATCACTTAAAAGAATACAAAAAAATTCTTGAAACGATTTTAAAAATTTTTATATAGAAGGATAATATTCTTAACCTAAAATATAATATATGGTCAATTTTTCATAAAAATATTCATTCAATACTTGAATAATGAAGAGAATAGATGATTGTAGAAAAACATGGAAACCCATGAGATAACTTGTATAGAAAAAAAATATGACTTTTAAGAAGAAAAATATATTATTACTCTTAAAACATAAATTTAAATATGAAAAATCATTAATAATATTTTGATTTTAAAATAATCATTTGGGAAATTAGTAAACTTTGAAACAAAAAATATTAAAAGAATAAACATTAATTAAAAAATTAAACACATTGAATGACAATTAATTAATGATTAAAATTTTTAAATGGTTAGTATATACATTATAAAAAATAAATTATGTTTCTAATAGAAACTGCGTCTCAGTAGAGTTGAATTGAGATGAAATATAATTACCTTGTATACCATATTTTTTAGATATGTTATATAATTTTGAATAATATAACTAAATACATTAAACCCATTATTAAGAACCTTATTCTACTCTATTATAATATATGGTCCTATTATAATCAGTTTACATTCATTCATTGAATAGATCATTCTCACAATGACCACCTAAGGTAGTTAGGATAATTTATCCAAAATTACATTAGTATATTGATGATGGTTAAATGTATTATGAAATATCTATTTCATCTACATAATTTAAATAATTTCATTAATATCATGTTTATTAATATTATTTAAATTTACTAGCAACCATTCAAGGTGGTAATTGAAAATTGAAATACATAATTTATGGAGTTTTTAGTTTCTGTGGATGCATGATGTGGTTTTTACAATCCTAATGGTGGGAAAGAATAGAATGTATAATATATTTAATATTAAAATAATATTATTTATATCAAAAATATCTTTTTTATATTCCTTATAAATATCCAAATAATCAGTAATTTTAGGCGGTTATTATAAAATATTTAAAACTCTATGTGGAGAAGGAAGTTTTATATACACATATGCGATGTTCTATAATTTCCTTATGAATGAATGGAGATAGAAAATGGATGTAAAATTAAAATATAAATATATCAATATATTAAATATACTAATTAAATTATTTGAGTATGGTTATTGAATAATTGGAGGTTGTTTAAGAAGAATGAAACTTGAAACATCTTGATAAGAGCATATAACACTTCTTTTGGTAATTCCCATTGTCTTACTCCTTTAGAAATCCTTAGGTGGTTTATTTGAACACAACTAACCTATAATATTTGGATACAGATATTGGGAATTAATTTAGGTGTTTATTGGTTGAGATAAAATGCTCAAGAAGTGTTTATATGTGAGGGAAGGAGGTTACCTTTAATACGTGAGATGGGTGAAAAAATGTTAATACTTGAAACATTGTTATATTTTTTTCTATTATCTAATTTCAATTGGATCCAAACTTCCATATTTTTATTTATGATATGGTTAAGGTAAAAATAAAACCAATAAATGAGATTTAGCTATGTTTTTTGTGATATATTGTATCTTTATCCCTTTTTAAACCCTTTTATCTCATTTTACCCTAAACTAAGGTGATAAATATTTAACTTTGATACTATTCATTATTAATGTGATAAAACAACCTAGATAACACAACTAAATGGTTCTAGAATTAGTTTTTAGATGGAATAAATGAAATTACCAATCCCTATGGTCTAGTGACTAATTTTTTGTCATAAAAAACCAGAGGGAATGATTTATCCAAAAGAACAACACATCCAGAACAATATGTGATAAAAAAAATAGTTGGTTTTAAAAAAAAATCCAAAAGAGATAAATCAACACAAGTAAATATATAAAAGTCCCAAAAAATTGAATTTCAACCTAAGTCATTAAATAAAACCATTAAATACAACATCCTTGAATATCCATGTAATAAATGGATCACATGTTCCATCTGTCACTGCCAACTCCCAAGTCCTACAAACAAGAACTCCCACCACCTCCAAGATGTTATTTCACGTGCCCTATACCTTTCATAATAATCAAAAAGCACCAAAAGTCATTAGTCGGGTGTGAGAAGAAAATCCCAATAGGGTATCACCAAGAATTTTATAATAAATCTATAACAAAGAAAAAAAATTTAATAAATGTAAATGAAACAAGTCAATTGAAATAATTTTATGGTTCACATAAAGAATGAAATTTAAAAAAATTAATTGGATACTATAAACCAAATTCTACTTTTTATTTTAATGAAATCAAGTATATATAGTAATATTTTTCATGAAAATTCATGAATTTTCATTTCTATCAAAACATTAAAACCAATCATCAACATGTATAAAATTTTTAAATAATAACATAATGGTAATGAAAACCCTTGTAAGTTTTGTACTTGCACTATCAAACATATTAGTGGAATTCAGCTCCAAGTGCACATACACTCCCAATTTACCAATCCTAGGAGGAATATTAGAGAATCCCAAATAAAAAAATATTTACCCTCAAGAATATTTAGATATTCTTTTAATCTTAAATATTTTTTTTCATCCATAATTACTGCCTATTATCCCATGTTATTCATGTTAAATTGGATTATTAGGATATCATTAAATTCATTTAATATCAATTTATTTAAATAATTTTTATAATTTTAACAAAGTTAACCTTTAAAAAACATTCTGTTTATTTAAAAAAACAAATCTCCAATAGATATAAAAAGAGCCTCATTCATTTCAAAATAAACTCATTTTAAATAATAATCTATTTTATGCCTTCTCAAATCATAAAAATAAATCTTCAAATCATTCATTTCAAATAATGATCATTTTCTAGAAATCAACACTATAATATTGAAAGACATTGTGAAGTGATTTAATTTCAAAACCCATTCCATTTTAAATAATTTATCATTTGAATCAATTCAAGATTTAGAAATAATTTTGAAAACCATTGTAAATTAAACAACTAGGAATGGTTAAAATTAATAGATATTTACTTATGAAACCATATACCTAAATAAAGATTATAAACACCCACATGGGATCCACCAATGGATAGTCAAGTGATAAAATGATAAAAGAAGAATTCTAGAATCCAAATTAACCAATTCAATATCTCGAACCAACAATAGAATGTGAATTAACTAATCTTAATGATAGAGATTGGATGATGGTCGAATTTATTATTGAAAGATATAAAATTTATTAGAAAAGATCCAATGAATCTATTAACAATCCGATCTAAGAAGAAACACTGTTTGAAAATAGAAAATTATCTCTAGAGATTCTCCAATGTGATTAGGGTCGAATGGAAATCTAGGAGTGTGTCTTATAAATAAACTGAAGATTAATATTGATGGAATTATAATAATTATTTACCAAAAGACCACCCTATTAGTGTCACTTGTTAGATTTTGGCATTATCTGGATATCAAGTGGTTCCTAGTAGTGTTTCATGACTAAAATATGTCCCACTAGTGGGCTGGTGGGCTTCTCCTAGTGGGATAGTGGAATCTTATAGGAATCAGTCAATTACAACATTTTTCAGCCTAATCGGTGGACCTCTTATAAATTTTCTATATACATGAACATTCCAACTCCTAAACTAAAAGCATTTACCACGTCCTAGACACTAAAACCAGAATAAAAAACTCTCCTGCACAAAAGTAAATAAACTATAAAGGGGGAAAATAACTAAGAAATAGAAATAATTAAAAAATAATCATTTAAAAAATTAGTGGTCAACATAAAAACAATTTGAAAAATAATAAAGAAGTCTTATAACAAAATTTTTTGTAAAATGATGTTACAATCTCCCCGCATAAAATTTATTTCTCCCCTAGAATGTCCACCGAAAACAAAAATACAAGAAGAGGTTATGCCACTAATATCTCATAAATTCCTCATGATCCCATGTCTCGTGTGATTAAAAAGAATGAATCTATAACACCAAATCAATGGGGATATGTTTTCCATAGAGGAACTTTATTTGCGAGTCAACAATTTAAACAAACTGCTCATTCTTGGATAAATTAGGTTCCACCTCAAGGTCCTCCTAACTCAATACATGTTATGGGTTAGGAAGATAATTTTATAATATATTAACATGAAACACATTATGGATTAATGTAATCTAATGAATAAAATAAAAAAAATAATCTACCTATATGATATGCATAATAACCCCAAATAAGCCCTCATATATTTGTCCTAACTTCACCAATTTTAATGTTTTTAGTGAACCAACTAAGATAGAACTCTAAAAAACACCAGGTCACCAACTAAAGACTCAAAATGTTAAATAAAATGATTATTATTATATTTTTATTTTAATTATACCATAAACACTCTATGATGAATAAACTCAATATTTTCAATTGCCTCTTAGGATAAACAATGACCTACCACAGAAGCATTACCAATATCTATCCAATGATGTGGGAATCTTCAAGGCCATCTATTAAAGGAATAAAATATATCTATTTTGATGGATAAATGGTAGCTATTATTATTAGAAAAATCCCCCCATCAAATGGAAATCCCAAACTCTTAAAAATCAAATAACACAATCATGAAAAATAGCCTCAAGAATCCATATAGCCAATTTTTTGATCATATGTCTGAATATTCTATGTCAAGATCAAAATTATATAGGATCTCATCACTACATGGATACCTCTAAATTTTTTAAAATGAACTAGGGATCCCTATATGAAACTATAGATGATATAAATCCATGAAATTTATTGATCTCTTAGACATAATAATTCTTATGTCCTCACATTTGGTCATATAAAAATGAGAATAAATTGAGATGATTTTGTCAATTTTATAGTAGCCATAAAATTACAATTACTTATTCCAAATGTGTGCATCAACCTAGTAAAAATTTCGAGTGATATCTCATACCACTTCCATGTTATCATAGTAAGTGGATGAAGATGTAATGAAGGGTTATAATGCTCACCCCTAATCTTCTAAAAATTATGACTCTGAGAAATAAAATTAGTACTGTCTCCTTTCATACTAGTCCAGTTGACATTAAACCACATATAATAGATAATTTTCAATGTTCCAATTTTTAAATCACACCGATAATGATGAAAATATCCCCAAAAATCCTACCTCATGGGTAACAGAACAACATAGAATTTTCAGATGAAAAGGATCCCCTCGAATGATAGAGACCACTCACTGATGGTCTCCCCTCCATATAAATACTCCATAATTCTATAAAACACACAGTAAATTATTTTCTGAATAATTAACTCAATAATCTAGGATTAAAAATTAACACTCAATAAAAAACCTCAATCTCATCCCTTAGGGATATGAATAACATATGAGAAAAAAACCATCGGTTTCAATTCATCTGGGGATTTATTCAAAATCGGTGATAGATGTATCTGGCACAAATCATCAACAATAACATTAAACTTATGAAGAGTGTAGTCAATTTGAACACAGAAACACTATATGAACTCTACTAAATACATCTTATGAAGATTAATATACGTTTTCAAGATGATAAAACTATAGATTTTATGATTTAAGTATGTAGTAAACAATTCTTCAAAATGGCTATGTTACTAAATCATTATAAGATGCTTCCCAATTGTGTGTTTGTAATCATGTTTGTGAAAATTATTATTATGAAGGAAAACTTTACTAGAACTATAATAATCCACATGATCAACCTATATGGGGATGTATCCCACACCCAAACCTAAAGCAGCATAGAAGAACACAAATCCCTCCCTAGTCTCTAGAAGACATAACATTATTGTTGAAGTCAAAAGACTATTTAACACATTAAAATAACTATGAAATATAGAATCCCATATGAAAATTACACTATAGTGTGTACAATTATACAATAGAGTAGACAACATTGATATATCTTTCATGGAATGATGATAATCCACTTAAAATCCCAAAAATATTTTAATCTCAAATTTTTTTCGTGGTTTCCCCCTTATCATAATTGTTTTTTCATATCAATATCATATAAATGACCATATTAAATAATTATATTTCCTAAGAACATTACATAAAAATTAAATATGTTTTATTTAAAGATATTGTTATAATGTATGTTATTTATGAATATATTCATAAACACTCTCGAATGAAGAATATGGACCTCCTCAGTTTTAGAGTAATCAAAGATCTCGACCATAAATACCACCAAAAAAGAATCTAGGTTCAATTGGAAATTGATTATCATAAATTATAAAAAATTGTAGTACCATTGGTTGGACCTGAATGTATCAAAGTGTACTCAAATTGTCCATACCTACTTTTATATACAGTTATAGGGACATCAGATTCCTTGATCCATATTTGCTGATAACCGAACCGAAGATCAATATTTGAGAACCACTTGTCCAAATAAAAATATTCAAAAAATCATCAATACTTGAAGAAATACTGAACGTAACCTGATGAATATTTATATAATTAAAAATTCAAATATTTTCATCAATTTTATTGGAAAAATTCATAGGTGTTGTACAAGGAGACAAACTGGATCGAATGTGACCCTTAGAAATAGAGACATCCAATCGAGTCTTTAACTCCTTCAGTTCATGTAAAAACATTATTATTATTTAGGTAAATCAGTTTCTTAATTTATTAATATTAATTAATTCTAATTTATTGAATTATATTCATTGTAAAAATATTATATTATTTTTTTTTTCAAAAGGAAAAAATCCATATTTATAAACAAACAGAATTTCCATGAATTATTATGATTTAACTAAAATATTCATTTTATAATTTAATAAATTTAATATAAAAATATTAACATAATTTTTTAATTCATTATATCAAAATTATTATATGATTAGTTTTTTTGAATCTTCAAAAATGTTTGTTTTTTCATTGAATATTAAAAATATACATTTTCTTAAAAAAAATGTAATTTTATTATGGTAATTTAAAATGATATATTATTTTTAAAGTGGTTTAAAATAAAAATAAGTCCATGAATATTATTAATAATACCATTATTTTATTTCGAATGAATTTTATACATTAATTTTGAATAAAAAAAATTACACTTAAAATCCATTTTTAAGAAAAAAGAATTTATTATCGTGTTTCTCATGTTTAATTTTAAATTTATTGATTAAAATTGTATTAATTAAATTTGGTAAAATGGATTAAATAATTTTTATCAAAAAAACTATATTTTGTAATAATATTATACTATTTTATTGTCATTCTAAATAGTAAAATCAATAGAAATGTTCTATCATGATTAAGGTAAAGATAGGTTTACATGGGAGTTAAACATAAGATATATTGTCTAAAATGACCTACAAACATGTGTAAATAATTATATATATATATATATATATATATTAAATACACTATAATATAATATTTATAAATGGCCCATTTTTTCATTTGGATTGAGTAAGACATTAATATATAATATTAATTTAAAAAATTCCAAGTCTGTCATCTCCCCCACATATAAAAGGAATCCCCATCTCCTATTATAAACACACATAAAAATAATTTTTGATAATAAAATCCCTTCCAAATTTTTTCATTCCCCTAGTTTCCTTGGTATGATCATAAATCATCCCTATAAATTCTTTAGGAATAAACCCAGGAGGTTATATAAAGAATATGTTTGTTTCCTAACCAAGTGTGTTTTAATACCTTTTTTACTTCCCTAAAATATTCATAAAATAAAATTAAATAATAAAAACGTATCACTTATATACTAATTTGTCTTATTTTAATGTGATAACTATATCTATCTCCTTTTTCCAAGAATTGGGAAATGAAACCATCAATTGTTTGTACGAAGAACAACCACCCAGTGATCTGATGTAATTTATTTTATGTATCCTCCTCTCATTAAAAATTTATTATGATGGATTTAGTGTATATATTTATATATATTAAATTATTAAAATATACGTCATTATTTAATGATATTTTATCATCTATTTTCATACCATTCAATCCATTGAAAAATGATTACATCATTTTTTCATATGTGTGGATTACAACCTCTATAAAGTGAAATGATTCATTTTTCTTGATCACATCCCATGGATAAAATATTTATGATTATTTTAAGAGTTATTATTATATTTATAATATAATCATCATTATAGAAAGATAAAAATATTATTTAACATCTTTCCCTCGTGTACTTTATAAAATTAAAATGTTACTCAAGTTTATGGAAGACCTCGCAACGTCATGATTGTAACATAATTCATTTTTGAGAACCAACATTCATGTTTTGTTTAAAAAGTATAATTATTATATAAAATTTACAATTATGACATTATTATTATTATATATATTATTTGAAAGTGACCTCATTGACCATAGTCAACCAACCAAACTCATTTTTTACATTTGATCAGAATATCATCAAAACATATGACATGAAAATAACTGATTATGTATATTCATACAACATGGTAATAATTAAAATAAAATGAATAATAGACAAAAAAAAGTGTCTTATGAAATTATATAATTAACATAATTTATCTATTGTGGACGATAACGAATGTATGTGATTATTTGAACTTGAGGTAATCCATAGTTTAACTTAAAACCTCATTTTAATTGTTTGAATATTTATTTTATAAATATTTTAATTCCATGTCCATATTCGTACAATTATTTTATCGATGTTTTCATATGGACATAAATAAATTCGATGAGAACTTTTAAGTTATTTTTGTCTTTCATACAACTAGTTTTAAGAGGAATATTTTTATATATTTTATATGGAATGTTTTGACAAAATGTAAAAGGAATGTTCTATTTTCAAATTTACAACATCAGTTATTTTTCACACAACCATAAATATTATTTGATGATTATATTACATTACATGGTTTATTTTTTTATTCATAAAAATTATTCTTTCACCTTGTTATGTGTATTATCAAAAAGGGTATTAAATGGATTCGGTATTTTAATATTTGAAATTTTTTCTTTATTTATGAAGAGAATAGTTTTATGAATATTTTGGTGGAAATAAAATCATTCATGTACTATGAATATTTATTTTTTTTAGTAATTTTAATGAAGTACTATTATATCGATATAGATAATAATAATGGATTATTGTGATATAGATCATCATATAGGTGAGCCCTAAATATCTCTCCAATGCATTGTGTAAAGGGATAGAGCTATCCAATTCTATTTCTCCTAATATATTATTGCAATATATCGAGTAGGATATTTAATTTTAAAGAGTGATATGAAAATTATGTCAAAAGATACCAATATGTTTTCTCAAGGAATTCTATGGGTTTTCCTAGAAATATGATGATTTCATAAGGTAAGCTAATGATATTAAGGTTAATGGGATTTTTATTCCTCTACAAAAGCGTGAAATGTATCAATTCTCTTGATATCTTCATGTATAAATAGAAAAACTCATGATTTATTCTTACATTTATTATTTATTGTGAAAGTTTTTATAAAAACAATTGTGTAGAGAATTTTTTTTCATGGGTAACCTTTTATTTATTTTTAGCTCAAATGGTTTTTTTAAAATGGGAAATTATTAAGAGTATTCATGGATAATGTGTTTATTTGGTTCTTTTTGTATGCCCCTTACTAGGATATTTTTTCTCATCCTATGTTTTAAATTTTATTCATTGGTGCTTAGGGATATCCTGTCCAATTAAGAGTTGGGTATGAAAATTTTGAATATATGTCATGAAAAGAGATCTTGTTATATATTAAATGGATTAAATTGTGGAAAAATTGGATACTTAGTGATATTTCCCACATTGTGATGTAATATTTATCTATGTAACAGTGAGTACCTAAATCACTAAAAAAGGATAAAATATATTTGAGAATGCAACAAAATAAATTCTTCTCTAGAGATATAATTTATGGATTTTTTACGGTTGGGTCCTTAATGATATTATAAGAGCTAATGGAATAGAAAAATTTTGACGCTAGGATAATGTTTGTAAATAAAATTTAGTGATTATTAATTATTTTTACTGTGATATATAATTTGATGATTACTATGTTGTTGGACCTAAACTATGTTTTCAAAATGTTTTTTCATAGAGGATTTGGTGAGACTGAAGTATGAAGGCACCAAGAGGATAACATACTTCCAAATCAGTAACCTAGAATATAAGGAATTGGAAATAAGATGTTTATTATTGTGATGTATTAGTTTATATAGGGTATAAATGTTTGTGGATTCCATGATAGAGTGAATCAAGATCTACCACAGACGAATATATCGATATTGAGGTATTTTATGAAACAACACCCTACATTTTTCAGTATATATTACAACTCGGTGATGGATAAGGGATGTACTAAATACATGGAATAGATATCCAAAGTCATGGTTTTTTTTCAGATCACTAAAATATGACTTTATATATTTATCATTTTGACGGTGAAACCGATCATTGGTGGTCAATAGTTAACAATACAAGAGAAATAATGGATATTGATGTCTTAGAATAAGATACATATGAAAATATTTCACATAAGTAGTATTTTCCAAATGATGTTCAAGAGATGATGATAAAAATATAATAATTATTATGAAAGGAGTAACATTTAGTTATTGTTTATTATGAAAAATTCACATGATTGTAAAGGTATGCACCAAATTTAATACTGCATTTTCATAGAAAAATAAATTTGTTTTACTCAGGATTAAATATAATATATTAAATAATGTTGGACTCCTAAAAATGTAGATATTATAAGAGAATTGTTTTCTATGATGATAAGTTAGAAGTAGTGTTTTACAACGATTAGATTTTTTACAACCAAAAATAGAAAAAGTGTTTTAGGTGGTAGAAAAATGGGAAGAAACCATTGAATAAATCTAAAGCAAAGGAAATAATTTTTTTAGTTTGGGATAGTTATTGCAAAAATAACCAAAGAGAATGTGTAATTAAATCTAGTACGTGATCCCAATGTGGTAGCTATAAAAATATGGCATGTTATTTTAAATAAATCATCTTGGAAGTGGTCTGACCAATTCAAAAAAAATAGGCACTGAGGTTGCTTACATGTGATGATATGATTAATTATACAAATTCATATATAAAAAAGATAAAAATTGATGGGATGAAATAGTATGACAAGAATTATTATTTTTTAAATCCTTTACATATACTTGATTAGATATTAATCTATTTAATGATTTTGTAATAGGTAAATTACATGTTGATTCATATTTTTCAATTTTCTTGTTTAATTTTGGGTGTACAAATTATTATATTTATGAGAAATTCCATATTATAATTAAAACATCCCCTCAAGAAATGTTGTTGATACTTTGGGTAAAAACACATAGAGATATTATTAAATAACCAATAATTTAAATATATATTCAGGTTATTATTTGTGGAATATTTTTCCTTAAAAACCGTATTTTCATTCCCATTGTTCCATTTAACTCTATTATATGTATCGATTGGATTTCAATTTATCTTGATAAAATAAATTATATAGAAAAAATTATTTATTTTCCTGAACATGTTTTTAGATTTTACTATAATTATTTTATTCCTTTTATAACATATAAATAAACTAAGAAACTATTTATAGATGGAAAATAAAGTTAACGTTCTCAAGTTTGTGATAACAATTGAACTATTCATATTAATTATATACAAGTAGAAATAGAATATCTATATTTTTTCAATAAGTTAACTAGTATTATACCAGATCTAAAATTTGACTTTATTGTTGAATTAATTTGCGATGCTAAGACAAATTCAAAATTCCCTTATTGAATGGATTATGTATATTTTTTAGTCGAAAAATAACTTGTATGATTTTCTTTATTAATGTTTCATTCAGAATAGTACTTCGCCATTTGGTGTCCCTATTTTATTTAATAAATATCATGATAGTTCCATGAGACTTTTCTTTAATTAAATAGTGATGAATATAATTAATTTTATGAATAAATACTTATTTCCACACATATTTGACTTTTCAATATGATCTAGGGAGCTCTATATTTCTCAAAGGATGATCTCTCTTCCAGGAACCATCAGCCGACGGTGAAGGAGGATGAAACCACAAATATGATCCTGCATACTAGTTTTGGGAATTATGAGATTCTGTTTATGCCATATGGGTTGATTAATAATACATCAATATTAATGGACATTATGAATAGATTTTCCATTAATATTTGCATCAATTTTCAATTTTTTTATTGATGATAGTTAGGTTCATTTAAAATGTTAGGAGGACCATGAAAAAAATTTAAGGATTATTCTTCATACATTGAAATAATCCATTTATATGAAAAAAAATGAAAATTTATTTTTTTATTATATAATATTTCATTCCTTGGATATATCTTCAAAAAATATGGAATAACTATTACTCTTCCAAAACTAATGTGTTTGATTAATGTCCATGATATTAAAATGATAATGAGATTCTAATTTTTCAGTGATTAATAGGTTTCTATAGGATTTTTGTTGAAAAATATCATTGTTATCTACATAACCTAATATTTCATCATGAAAATGAATGAGCTTCATTAGGATAAAATAATGAGAAGAATGTTTTCAAAAATTGAAAAAAGATAAATGAATAATCCAGTTTTGGTAGTCCCTATTTAAATGTTTACTTTGTAATCAATAGAAATAATTCATTGAAGGAACATGGTATAGTTTTAATATAAAATGATTTGTTTATTTCTTATTCTTCATGTCAGTTGAAACAATATGAGAAACATTATCCAACACATGAACTTGAAGTTGAAGATATAATGTTTGACTTAAAAATTTTGAGGCATAATTTACATGCATTAAATTTTGAAATATATATATATAATAAAATAATAGAGTATATATTCACATAGAATGATTTCAAAATGATACAAAAATGATGATTAGGATTGATAAAAAAATTTTAATTTGAAATTCATTACCATCAACATAAATAAAACATCGTACTTTATGCTTTGAGTAAGAAAGATAATGCTACATTAACTATTATATGTCCAGAACATGATCCTTTGGATAATGGTTTGATGTTCTTTTCCTAAAAATTTTAAACCCAGAATCATATTTTGTTTTGTTATACATGTTAGTGTAATCATCTTTGTCTGATGGGATTAGGCATGTAAAGAAGTAAGATAGTGTTTTATATGAAAATGTATAATTGATTGGGAAAGGTAAGTAACTAGAATATTTTATTGACAAATAAGTTGTTTTGAGATTAAAAAAATGATATGTGTTTCATGTGACCCCCATTTGAGGAATTAATTATTTATTAAGGTTCATAGATTTCCATTTTCAATTCATATCAGAAATAAAAAAATGAATAGAGACCTTCAAGAACATTTCAAGTGGAATGTAATGAAGATTGATATTAGTAAATTTACTCTAATTTTTTTCACTCTTCAACATGTTAAAGTAGAACTATAACTGATGAAGTGGATGATAACTCATTTCTTAATTCCAAAATATTAATTGGAGAATATATCCATGGATTATATGGTGGGATTTCAAAATACATCTACAGGTAATAATGTAATTTGAGTAATAGTTAATTGAAAAAATAAATATACTAATTTTTTTCCCATTTGAGATAGTACTTTTTGGATCAAATTTATCAACATTGTGTTAAAATGATAATTATTTTACATGGATTCTCTCTCTATCTCTCTAAAGTATCTGACTGTGATCCAAATTTTACCTCTAAATTTGGGAATAGTATTTACTTTTAGTCTAGTACTAAGTTAAATTTTAGTACACCTTTCAGTCCTAATTCTGATGGATAAACCGAACCTTGGAATACATGATTTAATCTAGATAATTTGATTTGTTGGAAATGTTTGATTTATAACTTTCGTTAATTTATTTTTCTTATAATAAAAATTTTATCTGAGTATATAGATGAATCATTAAAGAATTATGTGGAAAGAGGTGTTGAAATGTATCTTTTTTGGATTATGTTATGTAAATATTTTTATTATGACAAAAATTGGGAGAATAAATATGTTATAAGGTAATGATAATTCATCATCACATGAGAATGTCTCAGAGGAGGAAGAAAAGTTATACAGATAATAGGAGGAAATATCATTCCTTCATGGTAGGTGATCATGTTTTTATAACTATATCCCTGGTTAGGTTTTTTGAATTTTAGAGAAAAAAAAATGTTAGGTCTATGGTTCATTAGATCATAAAAAATACATTGGAAAATTTGATTAGATTATTTCCATGTTTCAGTTCCTCTAATTTTGTCTCATGTACATGACATAATTTATTTCCATGAAAATTAAATATATGACAATTGAATATCATATTTTGAGTCATGAAATAGTTCAATTTGAATAAATTCCTTCCTTTAAGGAAAAAATATTAAATATTATTAACTATAGAGATGTGGTGTTTTAGATGAAATTTATTTATCTAAGGTACATAAAATATCGCTAAATGTTTTAATAATAAATAAAATTGCATGAAAGCAATTTCAAAAATGAAGATTAATTTAACTACCCATGTAATGTTAAGATATAACATTTTAATATATTAATAATAATAATTAATTATATTTTATATAGTTATATTTATTATAAGAATATTAAGTAATTTTTTATATATAAGGAAAAAGATTCATTTCAAACCAAATTAAGATTTCATTCATTATATGCTTATATATAAATTATAGATTTTAATATTATAGAATTTTAATTTGAAATTTTTCTTGTATATATCTTGTTAAAATATCTTAGTTTTAATTTTTTATTTTATAAAATGTTTATTATTTCATCCAATAGTGAAATATAATGATCATTAAAGGAACTGTATTTTCATATCAAGAAATTAAAATTTTTCCTTTTTTATTAAAATAATTTCAAAAAAAAAATTATATTATATTATGAATAATAAAATTATGGTTTTTGGAATTAATTTTTAACTTAAATTTAATATTCAAACATTTTCATAATTAAAATGATATATTTTTAGAAAAAAATATTTATTCGTGTTTTGATGGTTTAATTTAAATTAAATTATGAAGCATCTATGAATGAAATTTTGTAAAATGGATTTCATATTTTTACTTATAATAATTAATTTTATGTAATTCGTTCACATTTATTTTTTTCATATTGAATATTAAAAACAATAAAAACATGCTACCACTATTATGGTTAAAACAAGTTCCATGCATGTTAATGATAAAAGATAATGGATAAATTGACATATAAACTTGTCTAAATTATATTTTACGGACATATTTCAAATGTATCACATCTAATATTTTGAAATCGTCTATTTTGAGATATTCTATAATAAATACATTAATATAGTGTGTTTATACAAAAACAAATTGTACATCCTCTCCCCCGTAAATAATAGAAACCCACTTTCATATATTCTACATATTTTAATGGAATTATTTCTCATCAAATACATACTGAAATCATTATTTCAATCACTCCCCATGTTTTAGATACCTTTTTTATTATAAAACCAACCAAGTAATGCTTTATGTATAAACCTAAAGGGGTTGTCTGATGAAGAAGTATAATTCATAACTATGAATTTTATGATTTCATATTTTTCTACATAAACCAAATTGTCTTATAAAAATTTGAATAATAAAAATAGGATTTTCCGTATACTTATATGTTTTTATGTTAATGGTATAATCTACAAAAATTTCCTTCTTTAATCAAATGTGGAAGGAAACTATCATTTGTGTGAACGAAGGACTACTACCTCACAACCAATGTAATTCATTTACAATCATCACCTATCATGAATAGTTATAATTAAGTATTTAATTTATATATTTTATATTTATGAAGTATTTATAATAATTAAATTAGAACATATCATTTATTTTCTTACATTTCTATCCTTTTAAAATGAAAACATCACCCAGGCGTACATATGGATTTCCACCTCCACGGGGCGATGTGAATCATCTTTCATTACCACATCAAATTGATACAATATATAATTGTATTTAAATAGATAAATTATATTTATTTTATAGTTATAATTTATAATAATAAAATGGTATCTACCTTCTTTACCTTATTCTTTTTTAAAAATGAAAATATTACTCACAGATACGTATGACCTATCATCACCATGACCATAATAAATTTCATTTTTCATAACCATCATTCATGTATAGTATAAATAATAAAAATTAAAATATAAAAATGATAATTATTTCAAAGTTATTATTCAACAAAATTAATTAATAATGACCAATTTGACCCTAGTCAACAAACCGAATCCATTTTGAACATATTAGATAAATATTGTCAAAAACAGCTGAAATGAACTGAGATTATTATATATTGTATATAAAATGGTAATAAATAAAAAAAATTAATAATAATATTTTTTAAAGATAATATTTAAAATAATTTTATTATTAATGATGGAAAATATTTTTTTTTATGATTCAGACTCTAGGTAAGGAAAACCTTACCTTATAGCCTCACATTAAATGTTTGGATGTTTTATTTTATAAATAAATTTATTTCATTTACATATTATTATATTTATTTTTATGTATTTATTTATATCGAAATATATGAATTATAAAGTACATTTTATGACACTTTTAACATTCCTTCAATGGTTTTAAAAATGATTTTTTTCATATTTTATGAAAAAATATTTTGAAAAATGGAAGAAGGAATGTTCTATTTTAAAGTATAAAATATTAATGGTTTTTTATTCTTCCAAAACTGTTATTTGATATTTTCATTACTTTATAATATTTTATGTTTTCTTTAATAAAACCCCTCCTTCTCTTGACCTTGGGTATTTAAAAAAATTAAATTGAATGGATATTTTAATATCGGAATTTTTTTATTATGTGGGAAAAGAATATTTTGATGAGTGTATTGATTAAAATGAAATATTTCATGTATTATGAAAATTTTATGATTTTTGGGAATTTTTTATGAATATTGGTGATCCCGATATATATTGTTATGAAGGGTGATCCTTATGTATCTCATGTCGATGGTTGAACCTGATATCTCTCTCCAATGTGTTGGGTAATGGGACGAAGTTAACCAGTTAGGTTTATCTTAAGAGATTATTCGAATTTACTTAGTAGTGTATTACATTTTTTATAGTTATTTAAAGAGTTGTCTTAAAGTGATGTCCCAAGTTACCTATATTATTTTTCTATCCTTTCTATAGATTTTAGAAAAAAAATTGATTTGATAAGGTAATATAATGAGGTTATGCTTAAAGGTAAGTTTATACCAATACATCATGGTAAAATGATTAACGTTTCATTCATTTTCATGATTTTAAAAAATCCCTTATGGGTATTATTTTGAATTAAAGATTTCATAAAAAATGTTTTATTAAAATCTTGGGTGTCAAAGTATATTATTTTAGGTAACCTAATTTTTATTTTATGCCTAACGTTTATTTTGAGAAAGTAAAATTTTGATGAGTATTCAAGGACTGATGAGTTTATTTATTTCCTTTCATTTATTGGGTAATGATATTTTTATGCTCATCCCATGTTTGAGAATATTTTTCCAAGTATTTTAATGATTAATAGTGATATGTATGATGGAACATGAATCTTTTAAAGATATTTCAGGATTTTATTATTTTACAAGTATTGTATTGTTGGAAAATGGATATTGACAGATTGTTCCATCTTTATGATGTAACATTTTTTATGTATGGGTGATAACAAAATTATATAAAAAATTAAACCTAATTGATCTTTGGGAAGGAATGGAAAATAATTATTAGTTATACATAGAATTAATGGATTGTTTCCGGTTGGGACCTTATAGTTTAGCTGGTGCTATAGAGTAAGAAGTAATAGAAATAGGCTTGGTACCTGGTTCAAAGTTGGTAGAACAATATACCATTATCGAAAGAGGAATAACAAAAAAATTCATATGGAAAACCATGAGAAAATCATCTCATACTTGAGAAAGGTCACAATAAGACGAATCCTTCTCTAGTTCGAAGTAAAACATTCCTATCATCCATAAAAAATCCGGAATATTATGTCTGGCATGAATCTACCATGGGTCCCAATCCCCCTGAATGACATGACACAGTCCATCATGTGTAGTAAAAGAGACTGGCCAAATATAGTAGTAGATATGAGATTTTTGATAATATATTAAATCTATATTGATAATTATGTCTTGAGATTTTATATCCATAACTAAATAGTCCCAAAAAATAATTATATTTGATAGAGTGAAAATGAAAGAGGGGAATCCAAGACACATATCATTATTTAACCCTATAGGTATAGAAATATCCATTACATAGGCCTTGACGTCTATTAAAACGCTCAAGGGTTCCATAATATAGTTAAATTCAAAGCGATGGGAGGAACCATTACTGAATAAAGGAATCACTAAAGGTGAATTAATGGTTATGGTACCTATCTTTATTAGAGTAACTTTATTATGTTCCACTTGAGAGATGTCAACTATGGGAAGTAGCTTCATTGTTGATGGATGTGGTTGGAACCCCATTATTCAGGAATAATATTAATACACCATATATCCTCTTGGTAATTTTGTGACTGTACCACTACCCATAGTGGTAAATACATGGAAAAATCAATGCATGTGACATGATCATTCACAAGTTCTCTAGATCATCAATTCCACCATGAAAGCATGTTTTGATTGACCAGCCTAGAAACACTTGATTGAAGTCCACAAAACTATACAAGATACTAAATGTGATTTAGAAGAAGTCTACTACAAACATCCACCACTCTGGTTTTAACCATTATACCATCCAATTTCCCCATCCTTTTAAATGGCCAACCTGAGTTATCATTAAGAGTATGAATAACTCTCGTCAACACTTAATTATCAATCAGGTATTGGTTTACAATCAAATAATTACCTATAAAATCACCATACGGGATATGATTCATTAATAAAAACATATATCATATATCTTTATAAATACCCATCTGAAAAATTTAGGATTTCTTCATATCATTTGATACCACATCATGTGATAAATTAAAATGTATGGAAAAAAATTATTCATACTGAGTAAATATATATTCACTCTGTTAGATGATTAAGAAACTATATAGACATATAAAACACCATCTATTTCAAATAGAATTGATCAATAAGAGGTCCCTAAAGTATTTCTACACTATTACCATATTCACCATATCCAGAACCATTAAATCGCATCACATTATGTTATGCCCTTGAAGTTTAAAGAAAAATAAATTCATCTTAATGAAATCCAGAGTCTCCAGAAAATATAAGAGTTGATCAATATTTTTTCAAAAAAATCCTCTTCCTCCTGTAGATCATAGGTTTCCTAAAATTATAGTAGATTCAGAAGTAGAAACTCCTGGAAATGATCTGTGTCTTCATCCATGTAAGGTAAAACCTCTATATCGTGAAAAGGAATATGTGCAGCTATCTAGACCAAGGCTCAGACCAGACACACAATAAGCTCAATAAAATTCTAATCAACAAGAGATTAATCCTTCTTTGGTTCATCTATATATCCCTCTTAATGTTAGTTTATACATGTTCTTTTAAGAATGGTAGTACCGAACATCATGTGTTAATTTTGAAAATGATAGCAACGATACAAGAGATCATCCAATCAATCAATTATAGTTTTATTTGGAAACACAAATATTAGATGAAAGCTTTAAAAAAATTATATAAGCAAATAGAAAAAATCATCTAAGACACTATTACCAATAAACTAAGGAAGCCTAAGGATCGTTATGATGAGAGATGGAAATGACATCAAATGTAACATAAACCATATGTATTTTAAATAATGTCTCTTATCTTGAACGAAATCCAAATATATATATATATATATATATAAACATTAAAAAGTACATGATTACCATTGATTCCAATTTTCATAAAATTACTGAGATAAACCACCAAAATGGAAACCTAATCGTTTTTTTAAATGACCAAAAGGTTTTTCCCAATTTATAAGGACTAGAGAATTGTGCCTATGAATGAAAAAAAAATTATAAATAATTATTCCACCACATGAAGAAAATGTCAATGAAAAATCATTTGACATAAAAATAGAAAATAATCAGTATTCCAAACACTCCACAAGTTAGAAGATACCCAAAAAAAGATACAAATATCAAAAAAAATTGTGTTAGATAATGTTGAAAAACCAAAACATTGTTTTCAAAATGAAATATTCATGTATTTCCTCCTTTTTTATGTTAGTTCTTGTTTTTTGTAATCTTTTTTATCCCTTGGAATGTTTATGGAATCCCTTTATTTTTATTAGGATTGTTTTTAGCCAAACTAGGGGACATTGAAACACTACCTTTATAACCATGCTGTAGGGGACGCGACTATGACGTAGTGTAACAGCTCTATACCAAAGGCGAGATTTGAGAAATAAGTAATATATTAATCTTTTCTATAGAGGGATGATCATGGTTGTTGTGACATAGTGGATTAAGCAACTCCATAGGAAACCCTCTTCTTAATAATCATTATTTTTTGTCAAACATGGTGGTAATTGGATGTTATGGACTTAAATGGTTGTTAAGATTTTGAATTTCAGTAATGCATTTTGAAATTAATTCATCGAATTCAGTGAGCCATAAATGATTATTTTCACATGGAATGGTCCTTTTTCAATCCCTAAAATAACTGAGTCTCCCTATTCCTTATCAATGAATCCATGATTTTAGAGGACTATTTAGAATAACTGACATATAACTCTTATCCCTTACTTTGTAAGGGTGAATTCCCAAGCCTTGTTCTATGATGTAGTTCACCCATATGTTCTATGGAGGTTAACCTATAGTGTTCTCCATACCGCAACCTCTAGGCATTCACATTAATAGTTTCGTGATGAACACATATATTTCATAAAATCTCATTAGAAACCAGAGTGCATTACACCATACAATGAAGCTAGATTCCTTAGAACATGGTAGTGGTTTCTAGACCATCTCCATGAAAAATTACATGTATTACCCCGTGTAGCCACCTAATTTTCTAGAAATATATCTTCTCCCTTCTTCCATCTAGAAGTAAGTACTCCCTTGAAAATGATCAAACCAAGGTAAAAATTGTTTATACACCATTTACATGTTTCTTTAACTATTTTTATGGAACCATTTTAATGTTTTGTTTGAAACCAGTTCATTGTAACCATGATGGGTGATCATGTTTCTATTCATGTGAGAATTTGGAATAGTTTTCCAAATCTCCAGCATACCACGAAGTGGATGTTGGTGAGTTACAAGAGGAATTTCATTTTTATATTAGGCTTTCATTTACACAATTTACCATGATATTATTGTTTCTGATGGTGTAACTGATGACCATGATTTATTTTGATCACATGTTGGTGTGTGTGTAACCCATGAGACCCATTTTGATATTTTTTCCCATGAGTTATCATATATTATCTTATTTCAATGTTTGATTATGATAAAATGTAGTTAGGTATTCCTACTTGTCCTCATGTTGATATTCTTTCATTGAATTCTCTTCCATGTACGCGTGTTAACTTTCTGGGAAGTAGTTTTCTTGGAGCATGGAATAGGTGGTCTATCTTGAAATGTATATCCCTTATCAAAGGAGTGTGATATATTTGATATTATTAAGATGGGGGGACCTAGAATAGGGTAGATGTTTGAGGTATCCATGGTGACTATATTGATGATCCATTTGAGTTAGCTTAATTATTTTCAGTGTCTTGTCCTCGAGGTATCCTAGTGGATTGAATAAACAAATATTCTTGATTAGAGGATGTTAGGAAGCAAGGAATACATGATGATCGATGGATTATAGGTTGAATATTCCCACAATATCATGACGACTCCATACTATTAATATTCTTGTTACCTTTGACATCATTTGTTATCCTTCCATCACGAAGCTAAATCATGTTCCATTGGGGGTTTTATCCAGCATAGTCAGTGCATGACCGCTCAATTTTTATTGTATGTTTATGTCATTTCATGTTTATTATAAATTTCGAATATAGTGGTTATAGTCGAGAATTATAGTTCAATAACATAGTTTTTGTTTTCTACTGAATCTTGTAATCGAACAATAATCATTCATTATCGGTGCACTTGTATATTTCATGGGGGTCTCAGTGAAGGGAAAAGGCCCCAGGGCGGACAGATGAGAAGAGTAGTGCAGATGAGGTGGAAGAATGGGATGGTGTAGTAACCCCCTCCCCACTGGGTATACCCCTCCTGGGGCGACAATGTGAGAAAGGAGATAGTGATCCACCTAATTCATGCTTCCAGTAGGGCCTGAGTTGGAGACTAGTAATGAGGGTATAGAAACACAAGAATTAGAGGTATTACCCTCTAAAAGAACACATGCAGAAGAGGGAGATAATATTGACACCAACCAACTCCAACTTAGATTTTCATATAACATAAAACTAAAGTACACATATGCAATGTCATGAAAAAGCTACTACAACTAAAAGGGAAACTACATGTACACAAATAATGTAAAACAACGTAGACCATGAAGCCCGAAAAACTCCTACAACCCCAAAATATTAGTAACAAGGCTAATCTCCAACCTACTCCATATGACCAGAAAAATAGACAATAAATATATGTAGAGTGAGTAATACAATATACTCGGTTATATCTTTCTTGGATCCTCTTGTGAAAAAGTAAAGAAATCATGCTAATGCACAGTAAACAATAAGTCAAACTATCTCATTACCTAAATAGGTATACTATGTTTACAGCCTTAGCATGGATACTCACACCAAGTACCACATATAATATTATATAATATACTAAAGAATATCAAGATACACCTCTACCACATCCCCACTGGTTTCCCACCTTTTCCCAATGTCACATGTCCAAATAATCTCTCTCTAAAAGGAAATTCTTGTAGACACCATGGCCAAGAACCACAACACGCACCTCATCCAACACAGCCACTACATATACGTAACCAACGAAACTAGGTAGTTTCTGGTGTCCACCATAGATCGCATAAAGTGTATCATACATCAGGCATTATACCTCCAGCCATTACAACCCATACACTGAGTAAGGACCCTCTAGACATCAAAACATATACATTTTATATCTGTAATAGTCCATAGGAATCTATATCCAGAATATGTGTTTGTGAAAAACGGAAATCCATTAGAGTATTCTAAAAACTATATGGGTAAACTAATTGTTGTGCCTACCAACACAAGTAAATACCAAAATAAGAGATTGAGGCCAAAGGGGATATTCAGCCATCCATCCCCCCATTTGTATTTAGAGGAAAACTCCTCCTAGGGCCCATAATCCCAGGGGTGTGAGTCTCCATAACCAAAGGGGTTGAGTGGAATATAGAAACAAAAAATGAAGAGAATATATTATAGCTCGCAACCACACTATGTGAATAACCTAGTCTTAGACTCAATAACTGCTAATGTCGCTCAGAATCTCAGCTACCACTGATAAGACTATGTATCATGTATGCACACAACCATTTAAATAGATGTATCATTTTACTTAATCCTGGTTTTATCAGTTTTAATTTATGTTATTTATTTATATAATCATTAATTAACTATTATAAAGTCCACATTAAATTTCATTGTCATTCCAAAAAAGATCCACATTTCCTTCAAAGTGTAACCTCATCATTTCTTTACACCGTATTACAACCATTAGGGTTAACATAATTTATTAAATAATTTATTAATATAATTACTAATTTCCAAAATTCCTAGACATTCTAGAAAACATTCTATGTCACCAAGAAAAAGGTTCTCAACCCGGTTAGTAGGTTAACTACCCTTCAAGACTATGCTACCTATAGAAAGAGTGATAAACCATCCATCTTTGAGAATATAAACATGGAAATCACATGGAATACCCCAAGCTTCATCACCTATTTTTTGGAAGGAGGGTTAGAAAGACTAGCCACCTTGAGTAGTGGGGAAAGTAAAGACGATAGACAACCCACATGATTCATATACCATCCGATCATTATTATCTAACCCATTTCATCATCTCTGGTTTCCTCACCAATACCCCATATAAATAAACTGATGAATCTCTCCAATCTAGGTGCCAAATACTTCCACAACCACTGGGCCACCTTGCCTAAACATCCCACAACATCCATCCGGGATCATAACACATCATAAGAAGTAGGAAAAACAAATAAACTAGTCCATTGGCCCAAAATAAGGCATTATTCCTTCATACGTAAACGAGATCTCATGGCTCCAATGCAGAATACACTTATCCTTACAAGAAAAAGGCTAACTCAAAACCCTACCATGAATTGTCTTTTATCAAATAGCTAGTTCATTAGTACATCTTGAATTAAACAATTTATTATTTGTAGGTTCCAACGATGGGGAACATAAACTATAATCTATTAGAAATTAACAAAATAGTTAATTAAAATTACTCTAATTCATTATAAAAATGAATCAACATGGATCTATCTCATCAATTAATTAAATTAAATAGGATTACTACAATAACAACTAGATTCATTTACATGCCAGTTTATTTAAAAATAATTACAATTAATACCTATTTAAATTAACCACCAATTTCTGACAAGAACATCTTGATAAATAAGAATATAGTAGATATCTTACTATCAAGAAAAGCAAGAGGCAAAAACATACGATCGATGCCAATTTATTTATCTCTGTTCACATATATATTATGTCAATTCCATTGTAATATAGTGGAATAAATCATGATAACCTTATTATTTCACATAAATAATTAGAGAAGAAAAAAATCCATTTCCACAAAGGTTCTTAGTATTGTTTACACGATAATTATCCCTGCAATAGATCACGATCACCTCCCCCCCCCCGCCACAACTACATCCACCTGAGGATACGTGTTATGGAATCTTAATCCATGTGGTTTGGCCAAGTAAAGGCATCTTGAGCCTTATGAAAATTATGATAGGTGTTATGGGATTTGAATTGGATGGAAATCCATTTAAATAAGGCCTTGAATACATTTTTCATCAAAGAAAATTTTAACTTGGTGAACTATAACAAGATGGAAAAATTGTACACCTCTAGATGGACGGATAAACTGTACACCTACCAGGGGATAGAAAAATTCTACACCATCAAATGGATGGAGACACTATAATCCTACCGATAGTGATAGTATAAATGACTCCCTATTGGTGAAATTACAAATGACTCACCTTTGCCGACAGTAAAAATGACTCACCGATGCCAACAAAACAAATGACTCACGAACACTGATAGTAAAAATGACTCACTAATGCTGAAAGTACAAATGAATAATCAATGCTAAAAATATAAATGATTCACATATGACATTGTTAACATGTTTCTTGGTGATGAAACTATTCAAATATATCACAATGATGAAACTATTCATATCTGTCTCAGGGATGACACAGTTCACAAACGTCTCAGCGATTACAATGTTCACATCTACCTCACTGATGAAACTGTTCTCATCTGTCTCACTAATGACGTTGTTCACATTTTTTTGACCGATGAAATTTTTGACATCTGTCTCAATGATTAGACTGTCCACATACATTTCATTGATGATGCTATTTATAAAACGTGAAACACTGATCAGAGAAATGCATGTTTTCAAATTTGATAGGGATAAGTCACCTTGACCTCCTAGAACAACATATACACCAAATTCCAGAAAAGGAATAAACTAGAATGGTCTGGGCCATTACATCAACTACCTCTAAAAACATTCTAATCATTGAAAATTAAAAACAAAACTAAAAGAAACATAGTATGGGTTTGAACAACAACTGATCGAGAAACCTCTCAAAAGAGATAAGCCACAAAATGAAATATAAGAAATCAATCTCTTAATCACCAAAGGTCTCCAATCACAAACAAAAATCATTTCATGAAAATATATAAACATTAAACAACTTGAGGTACTGAGAACATATCTACGACTCAAGTTCCCATGTACTAACCTCCACAACATAGTGTTGCCAAAAGACATGAACCATGGGGATAAAATGCCCGAGAAACACCTTCTCCTTATGTTCATGGATCTCCACAGGATGCACCACAAAGGTCACATCATTATCAATATCAATTCATACACAATCAATAATGTGAGAGTCATCATGAAGAAAATAACAGATCTATGCACATGAAAAACATAATGTACCCAACTCATCTGTGGGGGAAGTGCTACCCAATAGACCATAGATCCAGCATCATCCAACACCTTGAAAGGCCCAAAACAATGTGTAGGATGCTTAGTCACATGACAAAACCTTCGCTTTTCTAAAGGGGGAGTCACCTTCAGAAAAAAAATGTGATCAACAATTTCAAACTCCCACGGTCTCCTACTTTGATAAGTATATGATTTCTAATGATATTGTGTTGCCTTAATCCTATCACAAATGACTTGAACCAAATAAATCGTGTTGTGTACGATTTCTTATATGAGAATTTTTGACTCTCTAACACCAATCCAGTATAACAAAGAATGGAAATGTCGACCATAAAAGACATCAAATGGCATTATACCGATAGTGGATTCAAAACTATTATTTCAATACAACTCCACCAAGTATAAGTTCCTAATCCTAAATCCCCCAAAATCCAAGACATAAGAGAGAATCATGCCTTCAAGAGTCTGGATGGTCTGCTCTATCTGTCTATCCATATGTAGATGAAAAACAGTGCTATGGAATAGCTGAGAACTGAAAGCATGATGATTAACACTCGATACCCTAGAGGTAAAACAAAGATATCAATTGGAAATGGCCATCATTGCAACTTTGTGGAGTCTAACCACATCCTCTAGATAATTCCTAAACAAAACCTCCACTAAGCTCAACCCCTTGAGCACTATGAAGTAGGATAAATTTGTTAAATGATCCAGTACCACCCAAATAGAATCATGGCCACCCTATGCTCAAGGTAAACCACTAACAATGTCCATTGATATATCAACCCACTTATACTAAGGAACATCCAATAGTTTGAGAAAACTACCAGGAACACGGTGGTCTTGCTTCACATTCTGGCCAAACAATCATCAAGACATAAACACCACAACTGCACACTTCTGCCGAAGACACAAAAACTAACCCACCAAATCTTAGTGAATATTTTTCACGCGATGATGCGACACTAAAGAGGAAATATGGATCTCATTGAGAACCATATCCTACATCACCAAAGGAACATAAATCCTTCCCTGATATAACACTCAATGTTGTTCATCCTCAATCCAACCATCAGGGGCCTCACCACATACAACATGATCTCTCCATACCACCATCTCTAGATCTCCCAACTCGGACTCTTCCTCTCACTACACTAGAGATGATTGCAATGCCATCTGAAAAAGACAACGTATGCCATAGACATCTCACTTATCAAGATTTAATGATGAATGTTATTCCAACACTCTCCAAAAATCACAAGATTCACTCACTTCAACCATATGTGACTTTCTTCTCAGCACATCAGCTACAACATTAACCTTTCCATGATTATACGAGACTTTTAAGTCATATTTCTATAATAATTCCATCCATCGATTATGATGCAAGTTACAGTCATGTTGGGAGAAATCATAACACATGATCTTATGATTGGTGAAAACCATAAATCCCTTTCCAATAAGGTGTTGTCTCAATAACAACAGAGAAAAAACCTTGGCCTCTAACGCTAGATCAAGGGTGGAATAGTTTCATTCCTTGGGACACAAATGCTGAGACCCATAAGAAAAAACAGATCTCTATGGAATTAGAATGCAGCCTAACCATATGTGTGAAGCATTATAGAAAACATCTAAATGAACTCCCTCTTTTGGAAGACCATGAACTAGAGCATTGACAAACATCTCCTTCATATAATTAAATGTTTCATGACCCTGATCGGTCCTCATGAATGCCTAATATTCCCCAGTAAATTTTTTTTAGAGTAGTCGCAACCCGAGATAAATCGGTTACAAACCATTGATAATATCCCACATAATGAAGGAATCTTCTCAAATCTACAAATATATTTGGGGATTCCCAAGACACAACTTATTATATCTTCAATGTATACATAGCTACCCCTGACTGGGATAAAACTTTCTCCATGAAAATGACTTCTCGAACCCAAAACTCAAACATTGACAACATCCCAAACAGCTTTTGTTGACGATGAACTCCCAAAATGGTTGGAAGATACAATGCATACTCCTCCTCAGACCTAGAGTATGTCAGAATGTCATTGATGAAAACCACCATGAACTTATCCTAGAACTCAAGGAACACATTGTTCATCAACCCAATTAACACATTTTGAGAAGTCATCTGACAAAACATCTTTACAATGAACATATAATGCCCATAACGATGACAAAATGTATTATTCCGGATATCCTCATCCCTCGCATGCATCAGATGGTTTCCTGGCCGCAAAAAGTTCATTAAGAACCTATTTGAACCGATCAATTTCTCAAATAAATCATTAATCCACAGAATTGAATAGAGATTATTCATTGTCAATTTTTTGAAGCAATTATAATCGATAATAAACCACAAAATGTCATCATCCTTCTTCACGAACAAAACTGGTGCACCCCACCATGACACACTCGCCCGAACAAAACTCTAATTTGAAAGACCATCGTGTTGTATATGCATCTCTTGTAAGTCAGAAAGGGCCATGCTATAAAGAAAAATTGAGTTTGGAAATTCATCGGGTAGTAGTTCGATCCCAAAATCAATCTCTTATTGAATGGTTAAAGCTAACACCTCTACTAAAAATAAATCATGGTACTCTTCAACGAACCTAGGAAACACCAATTTGTGAACCACTGAAGAACTCATCATTAGCTTACCCATCATGGATGACAAGGAAAAACATTCCTCTGACCCATCTAAGGGTCTCTCTTTCCAACAAACACAACTGTCTCTCCATCTGAATTGATATAAAACAACATACATTGTGACAAAATCAATGATATCCTATATAGAATACAACCAATCCATGCTGAGGATGACATTGTATGGTTGTATCCATAAACATAAGAAATATCCATAAGTGTGGTGCTGCCCCGGCACTAGCTCATAGTCTCTAAATAATTCAACCAAGTCAGCTCGACCTCCAACTAGCGTAGTCAATGCCAAGGGCACTGTGAACCTCTCTACCCCAAGTCACAATGCATGGACCAACGCAGGTGATGTGAATGATTGTGTGGATCTAGAGTCCAAAATTTAATACACCAAAGTAGAAAACAATCGATGGGAACCTCAGACAATGTTTGGCTCACCTGGCGTAAGAAATGCTAAAGCATAAAGCTAGCCACCACCAATTCCACAGCTTCTCTAGCCCTAATGAGGACCACCACCATATTCACGCTCTAATCTCATAGAAATGGGAGCATCACAGGACTATCCTCTTCCTTCCCCATATGATCTTTTCCTATCCAATGTTGAAGAATCCTATTGCTGATGCCTCTGTTGGAACTGCCTCAAAAAAGGAACCTAGAGGAAACCACCTTGTGTACATTGACCGCTCTAAAATTTCAGGCTCTCTCGCTACTAATGACCTCAACCTCCACAAGAATAACAATCATATGATCCCATAGAATATGCATGGGAGACGCCTCACCCAGAAAAATGAGATGTTGAGGGCTGGGACCTACCCCCAGTCGAATGGAAACTCTTCTACCCTATGAACAAGTAACTATGAACCATTTCTCTACTTCGTGAAAATATTGACAAATCCCCTCTTGTGATGATCCAATTCTAGTTAACATCCTCTCAATGAATTATACCCTCCCTCGCACCTCATGATATGTCTTAATCATAAACAGGGTGACCTGGAGCTAGATCTATAGACGCAAATAATCCTCATAGTGCCTCACCCTAGCCTCCTCATCTAGAAACTAGCCCGAAGCATATCATAAAATGTTCTTGAAATGTATTAAAATATCTCTCTCACTAAAACTCCCCAGTCAAAGGGTAATAATATCTTGGAAATTGGAAACATTTACAGTCGATGAAAGAAACCTGACTTGGAACTTTTCTTGGAAATCCCCCCATGAGATCACTGACTCCTCACGATCCCTGTGGAAGATGAAAAATCACTTCCATTTAGTCCCATTATCCATCATCATAACCAAGGAAAACTTGTTCTAATCTATGAAAATATCAAACTGAATCCTATATCAACCTTATCCAACCACCCTTCTGTCACTACATCTGAAACAGAGCCCTCTTACTTCAGCAGAATCTTTCACTGAATCTCTCAGAGTGTCCTCCTCCAACTTTCATTGTCATCAACCTCACCCATTACCATGTGAGAATGTACTATCATAGCCTGCTAGACATTTTTTTCATGAACCTAGTGAGGATATGGACCTAGATCCATACTAGAAAAACAAAAAAAATACTTAGAGATTCCAAACAGTGAATATGGTGGACTCAACATTAATTAATTAATTGTTTTCTTTTATTTATTTTAGGTAAACCTATCTAGAGGTCTACCCATTCAAACACAGGCACAAGGAATATGGATTCACAATCCTTTTCCTAGGAATCTACCTTAAAACCAATACCTCCTCGTTAGTAGTCACTGAAAATATTACAGTCCTTACATTAGATCACATGAGGCCTTAAATTCTTATGACTCAGTCAGTCACCGGTGTATATATCACATGAAAAACATAACTAACACTATTTTCCTACCAACCCATGAAACCTCACATGTGACTAAAACTAAACTCCATATTATCCCCCAATGTGTACCACTCTTGGGCCGGATATGTGGGAAGGGAGATAGTTACCCCCCCGAGTCCTATCTTTAATAGGCCCCATGTTGGAAACTAGCACCAAGGGTATAGTAAAAAAACAAATGGGAGGCATTACTATCTAAGAGAACACATGCAGAAGAATGATATAAGACATGCACTAAACAAATCCAACCCAGAATTAAATATAAATCAAAACTCAACTACATATATGAAATTTCATGAAAAAACTACTATAAATAAAAGGGAAAGTGAAAGTACCAAAAGAATGAAAAATAGCAGTGACCACGATGACCGAATAACTCTAGCAACAAAAATCTTTTACTTACCAGCCTAATCTTAACCCTTATTCATGTGACCTAAAAATAGTTTATATAAATAAATTGGGTGAGTGTCATAGTATACTCAGTAGGATATTTCCTGGACCAACTCATGCAAAATTAATGAATGCATGAAAAAGCACACTGACCAACAAGTGAATCTAACTCGTCACTCGAACATGTATACTACGTTCACATCCTCATCATGGATATTATCACCAAGTATCACATATAATAATATATAATGTAATAATGATTATCAGGGTACCCTATTACCAATTCCCTACTAGTTTATCACATTTCCCAAACATCACATGTCATAAGCATCTCTCTCCAAAAAGGATTGCATGTAGACACCTGGGTGAAGCATTGAAACATCCACCTCGTGCCACACAACCCCCAAGTGTACCTAAAATATTTAACCAGGTAGTTTTCAACAGTCACTAAAGGTTTTTTAATGTGTATCATATGTCGAGCATTATACCTCATGCCATTACATCCCATATATTGAGTAATGATCCTCAAGTCATCACAGACTGTACATGTTACAACTATAGTAGAATATAAGAAACTATATCCATAATATATGTGAATGAATTACTAGAGGCCATTACAACCCTATACAGACATATATGGAGAAACTAACCATTGTGCCTACCAGCACAACTAACTACCATCAAAAGAGACCTGGGAAAAAAGGGGTAGTCATCCATCAATCCTCTAATCGGAATGTTGAGGAAAACACCAAGCATAGGGCTCAGAATCCCTAGGGTGTCAGTTTACTCTACCGATAGTGTGGAGTGGCATATTGAAACAAAAAAAGTACAGAATATACTATATCTCACCACCACACAATGGGAATATCCTAGTATTAGAATCCACTACAACTAACGTCTCTTAGACTCCCAATTGCCACTGCTATGAATAGGTATCCTATAAGCAAACAACCATTTAAGGGATTTATTATATCACATTTTTCCCTTTTTATCGAATTCACTTTATGTTAATAAAATAATTAAACATTAATTAACTATTATCAATACCACAATACATTTCATTAGCATTATAACCAAGATCTACCGTTCATATAAATTGTAACGTAAACATTGCCTTACACCAAGTTCCATAGATATGGGTTAAAATAATTATTCAATATTTTATTAATTGTGTTATGAAATTCCCATATTCCATAGAATTCGTGAAAACATTTTAATGTACCAAGCACAAGGGGCTTAACATGGTGAGTATGTGAAATACCATTCAAGTCATTGCCAACTATAGCAAGCGAGAAGACCCATCCATCCCCATGAATCTAAACATGGAATGCATGTGACATTCCTGGCCTGTCCTCACCTTTTTTTGGAAGAGGGAAGCAAGACCAGATGCTTTGATTGGTGGGGAATGTAATGAAAATAAAAAAACCAAAACATTAAGAATGCATCTAATCATACTTATCAAACCCATTTAATCATCTTTGGTGTCCTCCCTGACACACACATGCATCGACTGATTCATCTCGCCACTGTAGTTATCAAATTCTACCACAACCATTTTGGCTCCCTGCCCCCACTTCTGAAAACATCCATATAGGATTAAAACACATCACAAGAAGTAGTAAATACAAATAAACTATATTGTTGGCCCTAAAAAATTTATTCTTCCTTCACACACAACAAGATATCATGGATAGGTTGCAGAAAGCACTCTACCTTACAAAAAAGAGGGTAACTCAGAACCCTACTAAGAATTATCTTTTATGAAACACCCAATTCTATAATCCATCTGGAATTAATCAATTTATTTTTGGTATGTTCCAACTACAAGAAAATTAAACAATAATATATCACAAATTAACTAAACAATTAATTGACATTCCTCTTTTAACACCTGAGACATTTATGAGAAATATTTTGTTCTTATGTTATATAAATCATCAAAGGAATCTTTCACTACACACAATACTAGCTTGGCTTGTTTTACACGCAACCGCAACCTTCCTTGATAGCTTGCGTCGTATGAAATACCAAGTTTCACTAAACAACGATATATTATAATATTAGCCGTTATGAATTGTATTAACGGAATTTTGAATTTTATAACATTTTAATTCATCTTATGCATTTTCTAGAATGTGGTATGAAAACAAAATCAGTTTTTTTGGACTAAAGAAATATTTTTCAAAAAATGTAGTTTTAGCGCCTTTTGATGGCGCACCCACATTAAATCTAGTTTTTGACAATTTTATAAGTTCAATTTTACAAAATAAAATTCTTATTTAGAATCAAGATATAAAAATTTACTTTGGATAAAATTTTCATATTATTCTGATAACTTTCTTATTTTAATGAATAGTAAAAACACGCTATATTTTAATTACAAACAACGTTTTTCATCGAAATACTTTATATGGTTAAATTATAATATTGATTTTATTTAAAGTATAAATAGAATATATTTTTACCATTTAATATAATTTATATCATTAGCATTAATTATACATTGAATTCATAGGTAAAAACATTTCAATCTTTGGCAGTGTTTTAACTTTTAAAACTTGTTTGCTTAACAACGGGATTAATTTTAAATTAATTTCTGCAACTTCTGTGTTTTGAATTTTAAAAAATGTATTCCATATTTTGAATCAGTGGGTCCAAATTATGTTAATAGGTAACTTTTAATTTTTTTGATATTATGAATAGTAACTACGGTAATTTTTTTTACTACGGTTAAAGGTAAATATGGTAATTAAGGTTAAAAGAATATTATAATAATTCAAAATTACCTTGACACATGTAATAACGTTATTGGATGAGTATTGGCCGACCATGAGAATCCTTGGGTCGATTTTGGGACCCCATTGAGCCACTTGGTAGTGACAATGACAATTTGGATTAATTAATTTAATGTAAAGTCAAAATTGACATTAACATAAATCGTTTAGTAGTTAATTTTTATAATGTGTTATATAAATTATATTTTCTACTATAAATATTCATTATAAATCTAAAACCATTTCCTACATAATGATATTTTTTTAATAATTTTTAAACACCATGTAAATTAAATTATTTATGACACAATAATGATGAAGTATTTACCTCATTAATAAATGATTTAAATAAATAAGATTATAATGATTAAAATATTTTCCAAAACATGTCCAATTCTGATTGGATGATTTTATTTCGACCATGAGTCATCCTATCTTCATCGTTAATGATTTTTCGACCTTTTGAAACCGAAGATAGGTTTACAATAAAATAATATTTCCACACATTCCAAAGGTGCCCTCTCCTCCCTTATAAAAGGGCACCTCCTCCCTCTCTTCCACACACCAATTTGTGCCTTCATGATCGGCCAACCCCTGAACATTTCACTTACCCACTCTCTTAGAAACCTACTAGAGGTACTGTTCTTCTCAAAAGACCAACTCTAGTGCCTTAAATGAAAGTTTAAAGGAGGCACTTCGAGAAAGAGGTAATACCTTCTACCATTTTCTTCAAGTTCCATTCTTCTTCTACTCCCTATTATTTAGTTGTTTTATTATGAGGTAAAAACATCAGTATCCATCATATATTTATATGTTATTATAAATGTGAAGCAACCATATTTCACCTCTTATCCATCTTACAGAAAACGAAATCACCATGCGTGCGTACGTACGGAATACTGTCTCCATGCGATGGTGTAATCTGTTTTCCACCACCACCATACTTGGATGGGTATAATGGTGTAAAGAATAACAATATATGATAATTGTAAAGTGATATTGATTCTGAAATAGTATACATACACTTAAATACAATTCCACAATTATGGGAACAATATCATCGCTCGTGCGTACGTACGCCCTACCGTCTCCACGATGTGATGCGACTTGTTCTATATGATCTTCATTGAATAATGATTTTATAAATGAATTGAATGAATTGAATGAATGAATATGATATATATTACAATAATACCATTATGTAAATGATGTATCTATATCCTATAAAGAGGAATAAGAATTTATTCGACAAAATACGCATAAGAACAAAAAGTAATAAACACCTGAATAACAATTAGTAATGAAATATTACTAATAAGAAGCTAAGAATATGACCATATATGATATCATAACAATGAATATTATTCTGTAATAAGTCAATGACATTATTTAAATCATTATACAGGATGTTCAGACATGTACAAAGCATATCAGACCTAAGGTAAGGGAAAATATCACAATCTCATTTTTATCCGAAATCGTTTATACTTTGGTATTTATTGGGGTGTATTTTATCATCCACATCCATGTTCCCTCAAAATGTAATACCGTTTCCATGTACATGCAATTTTTTAAATCCAATTTTTCCCTTCGGTGAGTTTTTAGTAAAGGATATGAAAGGAATCTTTTGTTAATTTTTGTACGAGGTACTTTTTGAGTTTTCCGTCAAAAGTACGAGAAGAATGTTTTTTTAACTTACACGGCATGAATGGATTTTTAAAACATTATTTACAAGAAGATTCCTTTTCAAGTATTCATGATTATTTTTAATCAACTTCTTTTAGTTTAAAATTGTATTACATGTTAAGAAAGGAAAAATGTTTTTGAAGTAGAAATGATATTTTCCTCAATAATGGAGTTCATGTGTTTTATCAAAATTATTTTCCATCTAAGATAATATAGGGTAATTTTTCTATCCCTATTATTAAATTGATTTGATTATGTTGTGATGGAATTATTTTTATGAATTCCTTTATCTTATATGAATTGTTTTATGATGTCATGATGTTTAGGATTCCCATTTTTCTTACTTAGGTTATGCTATGATGTATGGTTTATGATTTTGTGGCACACATAAGAATGGTATCATTATAAGATGGGTGGGACCTATATCGCCCTCCAATGAATTGGGTAAATATTTTATATCTTATGGGATAGACATGGATGGAACGACATGTTAAACCGGTTCAGTGAAACAGAACTGAAACGAGGAGTGAACTCGGTTCAGAAATAGACTTTGTCCACTAAGATAGTCTTGGAAATGAGTCTTGAATAATAATAAATGATTCTCTATGATTATGTGTCTATGCCAAAAAGTTTCATGTTTTATGTTATGATTATTGGGATTACATTTCACTACCATGATGTATCCCATGTTACGAAATGATGACCTCTTTTGTAGGTTATGATTTCAAAAATGTTATGTTATTATGAATGTGATGGGATTGATATTTCTTTTTTTAACCCATACTGAGCATTTGAGATCACCCTTTTGTATTTTTTCTTTCCCCAGGTCAGGAAGTATGTTATTAAGTAAGATATTCCAAAAAAGAACTATAGATATGATGAAATAAATGGGAGACAGTGTAGATGCTTTATGAACCAGTTGATTATGTTTCCCAGTTTCGAAAGACACTATACCTATACGGTCCTTTCATTGTTTTGTTATATGTTGTAATAAGTATGATTCAACTTTAAAGTATTAACCATGTATGTAAAGTATGGGTCGCTATAGTTGGTATGAGAGGCAAAGGAGGTAGGAATGTATCTGATCCTTGGTAACTCTCACATGTAAGCGTTGGACGAAGCATAGCTCTCCGCCCAAGGGATTCATGAGGAAATGGCTGCCACTGGGGATGGTGGTGTGTCCCTCCCAGGGGGTGTACCCACCCAAGGAGTGCCCTGATAGGTATCAATTATAGTCCACTGGATGTAATTCCAGACCGCTATAGTTGGTATCAGAGGAAAGGTATAGTCAACCTTTGGAAACTAGGATGTGAAAGACTTAGTAAGAAACCTAAGGATATGTCTAAGCATAGAACACAATCTTAGTGTTTTAGAAATTTCAAGGAACAACCAATGATAAGACCTTATGTGTAAAATTTTGTTCTTGATTGCGTGGTTTTCTTTTTATAATTAGTGTCGCTCACACTATTATTCTTGGTTTTAGTCAATGGATGGAACCCGAAAAAACCGCGTTAATGCGGAATGTGATGGGAAATGTAATGATTGTCCCCCTGAGCAACAAAACTATATGAGAGCTGGAATGAAAAATCGTGTATCCATGCTCACAAAACATTCTTAAGCTATGAATCATGCAGGACTTCTAAATGAGCAAAGGAAAGAGAAACATTATGTTGAATCCTTCAAGAGGCAGCGTCCACCTTCATTCAGCGGGTCTTCTGATCCATTAGTGGGTGAACAATGGATCAGTACCACTGAAATGATATTTTCAGTTCTTCAATATTCTGAACATGATAAATTCATCTAAGCAGTGTATCGTTTGGAAGGTGATGCAGATCAATGGTGTAATATTATTAAGAATACAAGGCAAAGAGATGAAATTGAGTCCATGGAATGGGATGAGTTCAAGAACTTATTTTTCAATAAGTATTTCCCTCGTATTATTCGAATAAAGATGGAGAAGGATTTTCTTGAACTGAAGCAAAAGGATGATGAATCTGTTGGTACCTACGAAGAAAATTTTACAAGACTTGAAAGGTATGCTTCCGGAATTATTATCCAACCTGAGAGTAAGATCGATCGATTCTTTAGTGGCTTAAAACCATGTCTCCGAAGGGAGTTAGCCATAAGGGACTTCAATAGCTACGAGGAAATCATTCAATGTGATCTCAAGGTTGTGATGGAGATTGGTGTAACCCATCAGTCACATGGGTTTGATAAGAAGAGGAAAATTTAATTCCAAGGAAAATCTAAAGACCAAAATGAAAAGAAGATGAGTTTTCCCTTATGCTCAACGTGTGGATTGAAACATGGAGAAAATTTTCTTTAGGGGACAAGAAAATGTTATAAGTGTCGAAAAGAAGGTCATCGGGAAATTGAATGTCAAAATAATGGGAAGAAGATGTCTAATGATGCAAACAATGGAAGTGATACACAGAATGAACCTACTACACTTCAATGTTTCAAGTGAAAGGAGATGGGGAATTATGCCAATCAATGCCCAAATCCAGGGGTTGATGATGATGATCGACATCAACAAACTCTTAAGTCCAAATACAAAGGAATGTCACATGCAATTACTATCAGCGATGTGGAGTATGAGAAAGAAATGGTGATAGGTACACATACCATCCACTCTAAAGTAGAAAATGTTTTATTTGATTCTGTATCCACCCAATCTTTTATTTCGGAAGAATTTTCTGAGGGTATCGCCGTATTACCTCAACAATTAGATGTTGATTTGGATGTGACAACTCCTAATGGCGCAACAGTCGCATCAAAAGTTTACAATTCTTCTCCAATTGAAGTTTGTGGGAAAGTGCTTCATGCAAATCTTGGGATCCTTCCTATAGTGTAATTTTATGTGATTCTTGGCATGGATTGGATTTCTTTATATGGAGCTCATATCAATTGCCAAAGAAGGGAAGTAAAATTTCATATTCCAGATCAATCTATGATCATCTATCGATGTAAGGATGAAAATAACCTTCCAGTGGAAATTTCTTCTATCTTATGGGTCTTGATTCTAATAAATGAAGGTTAATTATCTCAAATGGTTGGAGAGAAACTCACGATTAAGAATATTCCCATTGTACGGGAGTTTGACGATGTCTTTCCAGAGGAATTACTGGGTCTTCCACCAAATTGTGAAGTTGAGTTTGCAATAGAACTCGTACCGGGTGCTTTGCCTATTTCTAAGACACCTTATAGAATGACCCCAATTGAGTTGCAGGAATTGAAGAAGCAACTCCAAGAGAATCTTGATAAAGGATTCATACGCCCTAGTGCGTCACCTTGGGGAGCACCTGTTCTGTTTGTTAAGAAGAAAGATGGATCAATGAGACTCTGCATTGATTATCGAGAACTTAACAACATAACTGTCAAGAACAAATATCCTCTCTGACGCATTGATGACCTATTTAACCAACTACGCATAGCTCAATACTTTTCCAAGATTGATCTTCATTCTAGGTATCATCAATTAAGGGTCAAAAGGGAGGATATACCAAAGACAACTTTCTGTACAAGGTATGGACACTATGAATTTATAGTGATGCCATTTAGTCTAACTAATGCACCTACTATCTTCCTGGATCTGATGAATAGAGTCTTTAAAGACTATCTTGATCAGTTTATGGTAGTCTTTATAGATGATATTATTGTCTATTCAAAGAGAAAGGAAGAACATTAAGATCACTTGAGAATTTTATTAAAGACCCTAAGAAAGGATAAGTTTTATGCCAAATTTACCAAGTGTGAATTTTGGATTAAAAAAGTTGCATTTTTGGGTCACATAATCTCAAAAGTGGGGATATCTGTGGATCCAGCAAAAATAGAGGTTATCGAAAGATGGTCGAGACCAATAATAGTAACCGTGATCCGATGTTTTCTTGGGTTTTCTAGATATTATTGACGTTTTGTGAATGATTTTCACGATTATCTAATCCACTCACCAAGTTGAATCGGAAAAGAGTTAAGTTTGTTTGGACAAAGGAATGTGAAGATAATTTCAAGGAGTTGAAAAGAAGGTTATCTAGTGCACCTATGCTCACACTGCCATGTAGTGGAGAAAGGTTTCTGATATATAGTGATGCATCCAAGAAGGGATTGGGGTGTGTTGTTATGAAAAATGATATGGTGATAGCTTATGCCTCACGATAGTTGAAAATACATGAGAAAAATTACCCAACTCATGATTTGGAGTTAGCTGCGGTAATCTTTGCATTAAAGATTTGGATGCATTATCTTTATGGAGAAATGTGTGACATTTATACTGATCATAAATGTTTAAAGTATATTTTCACACAAAAGGAGCTGAATATGCGCCAAAGAAGATGGTTGGAGCTGAGTAAGGATTACGACTGCTCAATTCATTACCACCCTGGGAAAGCAAACAATGTGGTAGATGCATTAAGTCGACAAGACCATGATAGCTTATCCGTGATGAGGATCACAAAAGATCCAATATTTATGGATTTACAAAGGATGGATCTTGGAATTATAATGAAAGTGGAAAATCGTGTCTTTCTCAAATGAATGTTCAACCATCTATACATGTGAAGATTAAAGAGGCACCGAAAGAAGATATCAAGTTGCAAAAAAAGGTGAGAAATGTTTCTGAATTCAACCTTGATTGTGATGGGATAATAATGTTCAGGAATCGGGTTTGTGTTCCTCCCATCCCCGAATTAAAGAAGGAGCTGCTGGATGAGGCTCATAGTTCTTCATTCTCTATTCATCATGGAAGCAGGAAGATGTATAGGGACCTGAAAGAGTACTTCTGGTGGGATGACATGAAAAGAGATGTTACTGAATATGTCTCTCGATGCTTGGTTTGTCAGCAAGTTAAAGCAGAGAGACAGAAGTCTAAGGGAATGTTACAACCATTACCCATACCCGAATGGAAATGGGAAAACATCACTATGGACTTTGTCACAGGACTTCCTAAAACATCCAAAGGCAATAATGCTATCTGGGTTATAGTTGACCATCTTACAAAGTCGGAAAACTTCAATATTATTAGAGATGATTTTTATCTTGATCAGCTTTCCAGGATATATGTAAAGGAAGTTTTAAGATTGCATGGAGTACCACTTTCCATTATATCTAATCGGGATCCGTGGTTTACCTCAATGTTCTGGCGAAGTCTTCGGTATACTCTGGATACAGAGTTGAGTTTCAGCACTGCTTATCATCCTCAGACAGACGGTCAGTCTGAGAGGACAATTCAAACTCTAGAAGACATGTTGAGAGCTTGATATATGGATTTCAAAGGTGGTTAGGATCAACACCAACCTTTGGTAGAATTTTCTTATAATAATAGCTTTCACTCTAGTATTCAGATGGATCCTTATGAATCTCTCTATGAAAAGAAATGCAGGACTCCAACTTGTTGGGATGATGTTGGAGAAAGAAATCTATTAGGACCTAATCTTGTTGATGAGATGGCAGAAAAGGACTGATCTATTTAACAACAGATAAGAGCAGCTCAGAGTTGACAAAAAAGTTATGCCGACAACCGAAGAAAAGACTTAGAGTTTGATGTGGGTGATAAAGTGTTCTTACGAATATCTCCCTGGAAGAGGGTCATGAGATTTGGAAAGAAGGGAAAGTTGAGCCCTAGATATATCGGCCCTTTCGAAATATTGGATCGTGTTGGGAGGTAGCTTACTGATTGGAGCTTCCACCGAATCTCTCTCAAGATCACGATGTGTTCCTTGTATCTCTCCTGAGAAAGTACATACCTGATCCTTCACATGTACTCAGCTCAGAAGTTGTACCGCTGGAACAAGATCTTTCTTATGAAGAACAACTGATAGAGATTCTGGATTGTAGCGAAAATGTCCTAAAGAACAAGACCACTCACTTGGTGAATGTTTTATAGAGGAACCACCAATTAGAAGAAGCTACATGGGAACTTGAGGATATGATAAGGGAGAGGTATCCTCATCTGTTTGTTACGAAGTGACAAATTTCGAGGGCGAAATTCATTTTAAGGGGGGTAGAATGTAACACCCTAGACTTTTATGAGAAATATGTTGTTTTTATATTATATAAATAATCAAAGGAATCTTTCACTACACACAACACTATCTTGGCTTGCTTTACACACAACCGCAACCTTCCTTGATAGCTTGCGTCGTACGCAATACCGAGTTTCAGTAAACAACGATATATTATAATAATAGACGTTATGAATATTATTACTTGAATTATGAATTTTATAACATTTTAATTAATTTTATACATTTTATAGAATGAGGTATGAAAACAAAATCAGTTTTTTTGGATAAAAGAAGTATTTTTAAAAAAATGCAGTTTTACCGCCTTTTGATGGTGCACCCACATTAAATCTAGTTTTTGACAAGTTTATAAGTTCAATTTGACAAAAAAAATTCTTATTTAGAATCATGATATAAAAATTTACTTTGGATAAATTTTTCATATTATTCTGATAACTTTCATATTTTAATGAATAGTAAAAACACGGTATATTTTAATTAAAAACCACTTTTTTCCTCGCAATACTTTATATGGTTAAATTATAATATTAATTGTTTTTAAAGTATAAATAGAATATATTTTTACCATTTAATATAATTTATATCATTATCATTAATTTTACATTAAATTCATAGGTAAAAACATTTCAATCTTTGGCAATGTTTTAACTTTTAAATCCCCGTATGCTTAACAAAGGGATTAATTTTAAATTAATTTCTGCAACTTCTGTGTTTTGAATTTTGAAAAATGGATTCCATATTTGGAATCAGTGGGTCCAAATTATGTTAATAGGATACTTTTATTTGTTTGATATTATGAATAGTAACTACGATAATATTTTATTTACTACGGTTAAACGTAAATAGGGTAATTGAAGGTTAAAAAAAGATTATAATAATTCAAAATTACCTTGACACTTGTCTTAACCTTATTGGATGAGTATTGGCCGACCATGGGCATCCTTGGGTCGATTTTGGGACCCCATTGAGCCACTTGGTAGTGACAATGACAATTTGGATTAATTAATTTAATGTAAAGACAAAATTGACATTAACAAAAATCATTTAGTAATTAATTTTTATAAGGGTTTATATAAATTATATTTTAGACTATAAATATTAAATGGAAATAAAAAAAGATTTCCTACATAATTATATTTTTTTAATAATTTTTAAACACCAAATAAATTAAATTATTTATGACACAATAATGATGAAGTATTTACCTCATTAATAAATGATTTAAATAAATAATATTATAATGATTACAATATTTTCCAAAACATGTCCAATTCTGATTGGATGATTTTATTTCGACCATAACTCATCTTATCTTCATCTTTAATGATTTTTGGAACTTTTCAAACCGAAGATAAGTTTATAATAAAATAATATTTCCACACATTCCAAAGGTGCCCCTCTCCTCCCTTATAAAAGGGAACCTCCTCCCTCTCTTCCTCACATCAATTTGAGCCTTCAGGCTCAGCCAACCCCTGGCCATTTCACTTCCCCACTTCCTTAGAAACTTACTAGAGGTACTGTTCTTCTCAAAAGACCAACTCTAGTTCCATTAAAGAATGTTTAATGGAGGCAGTTCAAGAAAGAGGTAATACCTTCTACCGTTTTATTCAAGTTCCATTTTTCTTCTACTACCTCTTCATTAGTTGTTTCAGTATGAGGAAATAACATTTGTATCCCTAATATACTAATATGTTATTATAAATATGAAACTACCCTATTTCACCTCTTATCCATCCTACGGAAAATGAAATCACTGCGCGTGCGTGCGTACGGAATACCATCTCCACGCCGTGGTGTAATCTGTTTTCCACCACCACCTTAATTCGATGGGTATAATGGTGTAAAGAATAACTATATATGATTATTGAAAAGTGATATTGATTTTGAAATAGTATACATACCCTTCAACACAATTCCACGATCATGGGAACAATATCATCGCTCGTGCGTACGTACGACCTACCGTCTCCTCGATGTGATGTGACTCTTTCTACATGATCTTCATTGAATAATGATTTTATAAATGAATTGAATGAATTAATATGATATATATTACACTAATACCATTCTGTAAATGATTTATCAATAACCTATAAAGAGGAATAAGAATTTATTCGACAAAACACACATAAGAACAAAAAGTAATAAACCCCTGAATAACAAGTATTAAGAAAATATTACTAATAAGAAGCTAAGAATATGACCATATATGATATCATAACAATGAATATGATTCTGTAATAAGTCAATGAAATTATTTAAATCATTATACAGGAGGTTCGTACACGTACAAAGCATATCGAACCTAAGGTAAGGGAAAATATCACAATCTCGTTTTTATCTGGGATTGTTTATACATTGGTATTTACTGGGGTGTATTTTATCATCCACATCCATGTTCCCTCAATATGTAATATTGTTTCCACTTAACTACAATTGTTTAAATCCAATTTTTCCCTTCGATGAGGTTTTAGTAAAGGATATGAAAGGAATATTTTGTTGTTTTTCATACGAGGTACTTTTTGAGTTTTCTGACAAAAGTACGAGAAAAATGTTTTTTTAACTTACACGGCATGAATGGACATTAAAAACATTATTTCCAAGAAGCTTCCTTTACGAGTTTTCATGTTTATTTTTAATCAACTTCTTTTAGTTTAAAAAACTATGAAATTTTAAGAAAGGAAAAAAAATTGAAGTAGAAAGGATATTTTCCTCAAGAATAGAGTTCAAGTGTTTTATCAAAATTATTTTCCATCTAAGATAATATAGGGTTTTGTTTCTATCCCTATTGTTACATTGATTTGATTATGTTGTGATGGAATTAATTTTATGAATTCCTTTATCTTATATGAACTGTTTTATGATGTCATGATGTTTAAGATTCCCATTTTAATTACATGGGTTATGCTATGATGTATGGTTTATGATTTTGTGGCACACATAAGAATGGTATCATTATAAGATGGGTGGGACCTATATCTCCCTCCAATGTATTGGGTAAAGATTTTATATCTCATGAGATATACATGGCTGGAACGGCAGGTTAAACCGGTTCAGTGAAACAGGACTGAAACGAGTAGTGAACTCCGTTCAGAAATGGACTTTTTCCAATAAGATAGTCTTGGCAGTGAGTCTTGAATAACAAGAAATGATTCTTTAATATTATGTGTGTATTCCACAAAGTTTCATGTTTTAAGTTATGATTATTGGGATTACATTTCACTTCCATGATTTATCCCATGTTATTAAATAATGACCTCTTTTGGAGGTTATGATTTCAAAAATGTTATGTTCTTATGAATATGATGTGATTGATATTTCTTTTGTTTACCCTTACTGAGCATTTGAGCTCTCCCTTTTGTTTTTTTTCTTTCCCCAGGCCAGGAAGAAGGTTATTAAGTAAGATATTCCAAAAAGGGACTATAGATATGAAGAAATAAATGGGAGATAGTGTAGATGCTTTATGAACCAGTTGTTTATGTTGCCTAGTTTCTAAAGACACTATACCTATACGGTCCTTTCATGGTTTTGTTATATGTTGTAATAAGTATGATTCAATTTTGAAGTATTAACCATGTATGTAAAGTATGGTTTGCTATACCTCTAATTCATTATCAATAAGAATCAACATGCCCCTGGATCATCAATTAATTCAATTAAATATATGTACTACAACAACAACCAGATTTATTTAGATGCCTCTTTATCATTTACCAATAATTACAATTAATCCCAATTCACATTTTTACCAATATCTATCATGAATGAGATTCCGAACTAGGAAAGCATAAATATCACACTATCTAGAAAAATAACTAGCAATAAAATATAACCAATACCAATTTAATTATATGGGTTCAAATATTTACTACATCAATTCCATTGTGATCTAGTGGGATAAATCATAATTACTCTATGATTTCACATAAATTATTTTAGAAGAAAAAAATACCCTACCTCAAAATGTTATTGACATTCTATACATGATAATGATCCACAAAACATATCATGATCACCCCCCCCCCACACACACACACAACAACTTCATCAACTCGAGGATGCTGCAGCATGACTGTACCAATTGACACCAAAGAAAACCCCATTAGAAACATAGATATCACATTCCATAACACGGAAAGGGGAAAAGGGAGATGAAGGGTCAAAGAAAAAACAATAATGGAGGCAGATTATACCTTCTATCAATGATGGATCAACATATACTGCTTGAACCAAAACAGGGCTGTGCATGCAATAGGATGAAAATACAAGGGGAAACGATCCTAGGATTAATGTTTTATCACACCACTCCAAAGGGAAGAATGTCATGGGGTTCGTCACATTGAGTGAAAGGAGAATGAATTAAAGAAGGATAGTTGTATGATATTGAAGGATTAGATCTGAGACAAACAGGTTTTTAAACGGATTATGATTTCCATTAATTCAAAATTACATTATTCCACCATGTTTTACCATGTAAAGCTATCCCTGGCCTTAGGAAAATTATGATAGGAGTTCAGGGCTTTGAATCAGCCTTAAATCCATAAAATACAAGGCTTTGAATGAGTATTTCGTCAAAGAAAAGGTTGAATGGGTGAACTTTAGGATGCTGGAAACACTGTAAACCTACTGATGGATAGAAACACTTTACAAATACTTATGGATAGAAAAGTTATACACCTACCAAAGGTTGGAAAAAATGCACACATACCAATGCCAAAAGTACAAATAACTCACCGACACTGACAATAAACATGTCTCACCGGTGTAGATAGTATAAATGAATCACCAATGCTGATAGTAAAAATGGCTCCCCAATACTGTCGATAGAAATGACTCACCGATACCAACAATACGAATGACTCATTTATGACACTATTCACATTTATCTCACCGATGACATTGTTCAAATATGTATCACCGATGAAACAGTTCACATTTTTCTCACCGATGACATTGTTCACATTTGTCTCACTGATGACACATTTCACATCTGTCTCACCTAAAAAACTGTTCAAATCTATCCCACCGATTAAATTTTTCTCATCTATCTCACCAATGAAATTGTTTACATTATTCTCACTGATGAAACAGTTCCCAAAAATGGAATATCTATTCAAATAACTGGAAGTTTGAAAAAGTGTTGAGGATAAGTCCCCTTGACCTCAAAAAATACCTCAGACACCAAATTTCATTAATGACATAGACCATCTATGTCTGGTCCATTACATATGGACTATAGGGGGTCCTCAGTTTATCAATTTACTTTTTTTTACAGCATTATACAATGGATAGGTTCACCACATTGTGGTCCTCTTTTATTATTATGACTTATATGGCATTAATTATTTACGCTTGTTTAATTGGAATATTATTATATTTATTGTCATTTTTTATCAACCTGAACATTATACTAATGGTATATTCTCCCCAATGAGAAACTCATACCCTCAATGTTAGTTATAAACCTCTTGCATGTAGGGAGGCATGCATGAGGTGTTGTAGCATTATTCTCAGACTGTATCGTTAATGATGGGATCTTATTGCATCCATACAATAAAACCAAAAAATAAAACATATCAAAATATCTATGTAACAGGTAGATCACATGTTCTACTAGTCACCACAAACTCTTAAGTCATAAAAACAATAATTATCCCTATCTTCATGTAGTTATTTCTCTTTTCCAAGACCTAGAATAATAAAATCTATAGAACTCCAAAGGATAAGATTAATTTTTAAATATAAATCCCACTTGGACGTCACTATGAATTTCATAATAAATCTATGACAAATAATCTAGTTTTTATATATTTTAAAACACTTTTTGTGTGGAAGTATTTTCCGGTTTCACATCAATACAATCATTACAAAATATTTCAATAGCTAGTATGAAAAAATAAAAATATATTTATATCAAAACAAGAAGATATAATAGACTTCATCCAAATGATAATTCATTATAATTTCAATCATAGAAGACATGAGTAAATTATTACTATCAATTATTAGAATGTACAATCATTTTCAAGCATAGAACCATGTTTATGAGGTAAGTGGTTTTATTATCATAGTTATTCGCACTCATCTCATCTAAATAAGGATATAAGTATGAACACACTCTAAATATCCCATGACTATGGGTTATTTGAGATAATATTATAGAATAAACTCTCTAACCTAAAGATAGATTAGTTATAATTTTCAATATTATTCCACTTCTTCATCTCACATAACTACCCATGATCCCATGTTCATTAAGGTAAATAAATTGTTATGGGATATCATTAGATTAAATCAATCTCTATCATTTGAAACAATCATTTTGATCGATCTCAATATCAACTTTCAAAAACATTCACTTCATATCAAAACCCAACATCAATTGGATATTATCAAATACGCATTCCATTCATTTCAAATAACCACATTTTAAATCATATAACATTTTTTTTTCTTTTTATCTCAAAAAATAATTATTTAAATCATTCATCTCAAATCGAGATCATTTTCTATAAATAAAAACATAATTTTTAAAATCCACTGTTAATAGATTTTATCTAGCACACCATTCTATTTCAAATCACCTATCAAGAGGTTCAATTTATGATTTTGAAATAAATTCAAAGTCAAATTTAAAATAAATAAACATCAAATTTTTCTGTTGATAGTGATCAACTAAACTATCTAATTACCCCAATGAATATCAATAACACATACATGGGATTTATGGACCATGTTTTTAGAACAATAACAATCAAATAAAATATTAGAATCACAATTCAACATGTCTTGTTCTAGATCCGACAATTCCCTAAGGATTCAACTCTTTTGAAGATGGAGATAGATGAAAAAGAGGATTATTCATGATAAAAAGATATCACACATACTAGAGGAGATATAATCTATTGACCAACACTTTGATAAATGAAGAAACCTGTTTCGGAGATCCAAAATCTTCTCTAAGGAGCATCCAAAGAGATTTGGTTCAAATTAAATTATATAGATGTGTTTATAAAAATAAATTAGAGATTAATCAGAGTGTAATTATTATACATCCCTTCTAAGACATGGCACCTTCAGCATCGCCGGCTAGCTGTTAGACTCCACTAGTTACCTGGTGAAAGCTTAAAAATAACATGGCAACAGATAGTTACACGACACGGATAGTGGGATTAATGTTGGAACACTCTACTCCCAGCATCTCTGTACCTATTAGATTAGGCTCATGTATTTTTTTCCAACTATTAGTTCATACCCTCTCTAGTGTTGAAAACTCTGACGACCTCATGACCACTAAAACTGAAATCAAACACCCACCAATACCACTCTAAAATCTAAAAAATGGTAAAAATAAATAGGTAACAATAATAATAGCCGTGAAGTATTGGAAATATATAAGGATCAACATTAAAACAAAAGGAACCAATAATAAAAGATGTTTTATGCTTGAAAGATGGTAACAGGATGTCACAATGGACAAAAACTAATTTTAACTTATTAATTAATATAAAATTTTAATTTCAAATAAAAAATAAATTTTATATGATTAAATTTCAACATGGTGTAAAAAATTTCTTTTAATAAAATTTTTCAAGTGGTAATGGAATTTTATTTATAAAATATCAGTTTTATGAAACAAATTAATTATTTATGAAAATTATTTATAAGGTTGATTCCCATGAAATTAATTAGATTATATAAATTAAATGGAAAATTATAAAACATTAAAACCAAACCATCATTGAATATAAACATTTGAATACATGATTTAAATATAACAACAACAAATTCTTTTTATTTGAATGAAACATTATTAGGAGTTCCATAATGTCAAATATAGATTTTAATGTACATCATTATATTTTTAAATAATTTATTTTACTAATTAAATATCTATTTTCTATAGAAAAAATGATTCATAAAAATTTAAGTTATTCTTATATCCTAGAAATTTTATAATAGTGATAACATTCATAAAATCATTATTTTTTACTATACACCTAAAAATAATCTATATAAGAAAAATATAAAAATAAATAAACCAATTTTTTTTTGATATTATGATTTAAAATATGAAGATAATTTTATCAAAAACAATTTCTAAAGGTGGAATAAATTATCCGTGCACATAATGAATGAAAATCATTTTTTGATCAAATTTATTTCCAAAGAATGAAATTAGTTAATTCCCATTTCATTCAGGGTACCAACCATTAGTTTATATTTAATTTATTTTATTTAATAAATTATATATAAATTCTATAAAAATAATTAATTATTATTGATTAATTTAATTTATTTAGATAAAATGCATACCACATGTAAAAATAGTTTTCTGAAAAAAAGTGTCTCTTTTTAATATCAAATGTTCTATCTTTATTTATGCCATATTAATAATTAGTGTATGAATTATTATCCATTAATTTAAATGTATAAAAAATATTTAATTTAAATATTATTATTAATATAATTAAGAGTAATTTATCTTTTAAATGAAAATAACAAAATTTAAAGCCATGTCAGTTTTATAGAAAAATACCATCTTAATCATATTTCATATCGATTACCAACATGTGTTAATTTATTTATTTTTTCAGAATACATATTAATATCGTATTGTTGTTTACCTGGAATTTTAAATAATATACTATTTATTTTAGTTCAGTGTTTTGTGTAACACCCAAATATTTTTGAATTTATTTTCTTTAAATATTGTATTTTAGAGTTTGTGGTATACAAAAAGCTGTTCACAAATTAACCATGATATACTATCGAAATATTACTAGGTATGAAACGAGTTGACCTATCAGGGACTTTCAGGGTAGTGATATTCATGTTCTGATGGACCCCAAGCCCAACCCTAATGGGCTAGTTGATGGAGATATGTGACGAGAAAACATAATATAAAATGAGTGGGCTAACCTTAAAGTACTTATACAAACACACAAAACCATACCCATAAAAATGTGAAAAGGAATAATAATAGTAAAAAATATCTAGTGTATAAATAACATTCAATAAACACTCTGCAATATGTTAGAGCATGAAAAAGTAATACAGCGTGTAAATGGGAAAAATATTCATTGAACAAGAAATATATTCCCAACCTAACAAAAATTAGTATAATAGAAAACTAAGGGATCCCAGTTCTTGATATCTTGGTTTGACCATCGTATGTGGTCAATGAACCTATGTACTAGTATTCTCTACTGAATTCACCACAGATCATCCAGTCATCTATTAAGACCTGGCCCATGTGGGAAAACCCCATGTAGGGGTGAGTATATACGTACCCATTAGGATGCCTTAAAAACTAAAAAGGGAGCATTAGAATGATATTACAATACTCATATCCACACAAAGAAAGAGGAAAAAACCATCATATACATATAATCATAAAGAAACCCAAATGGTAGATAATTTGGATCTCTATCTCATTGCCTATCTAATAATGATGAGTCATCCTCCATCTCAAATTGTCCATCTATAGTGACCAAAATAATATGAAACCTCACCAGAATTTGTGTGAAGGGGCCCACCCCTCGTTTTTGTTCTCCATAGCAGAGTGTGACACAACCTCCAATGGAGGACCCACACAGCGCGAGAGATTAATTCTGAGGTAATGCCACCATAAAAATCGAGGACCCACATCCATTGTAGGGGAGTAATGAATGTACATGTATAAAGAGTATGAGGGACCGTTCCTTGGTGAGGCATGAGAGTACCCACCTCAATATATCTATGATGATCATAACGTAGTCACTGACATGGTAAATCATCACCAAAATATGTATATTTCTCGATACACATGAAAACATATCTTGAATTACATAATGAATGTAGACATCAGTTTTTACATAGCATGACAACTAGTATAGGTTACTCATATGAAAAAAATATGAGTCCTGAAGAAGGAGATATGAGAGGATGATATTTGAGGGGTGATGACAGAAAAATTATTTTTCAAAATTTTTAATATAATTTATATGTTTTTAAATCCCACAAATTATTTTATTTTAATAAAAATTACCACATTTTTTGATTTTATTCGAATTTTGATCTTAAACATTGAATGGTATATTTTGGATTTTTAGAGGTGTTAATTTATTTTTGGATTTTGTCCATAATATTTTCTATATTGATCCAAATCATATAACTATTTATTTTTAGGTGTCTAAACATATAGTGCTCCATTTCATCACTTCGTTACTAATGCTTAATCCACTATATAGAGGCATAAACCAGGATAACAAATTGGGCCTTCAAAAAATTTTAGAGATCTAGAGATTTTGGTTATTGGGACCATATCATGTGATTGGAGGGCCAAAATACTACGAAATTTCCTATTTGGGTGGGCATGAAATTTTGGAACAACTTTTTAGAAGGTTATCATGCATGAATTGACCGTTTTCAAGGTCATAAATGCCTAATAATCGGTATATGTGAAATGTGGAGAGTCAACCAAGGATTAATAAATTCTCAAAGGAAAAAAACCATAAATCTCACAAAACATAAAAAATATTCTGAAATTTGGAGGGGACAAATCCATGAAATGAATGAAAAACTTTTATGAAGGATGAAATGCATGAATAGGTAATTTATTGGGGATTCAATACGTAACATTTTGAAGAAAAATTATATCATATAAAAGGTGGAGAGATCAACCCACCCAAGAAATTATAATCCATCCCACATCATTTGTGAACCAATGAGATGATGCCATGTGACATAATGAATATTTATGATTTTGTTATTTTCTTTTTATTTTATTTTTCTTTTCCCATGTACCACATATTCATATTTTGGATTCACCTATTCCCACATTCCTCCATCTCACTTTATCATTCGTCCCGAATATAATTCTTTTCTTTATTTATCATTCAACCCTTACCACTTACACTAAAAATGAGGGTCTAAAATAAGTCTTGGGATAGGTGATTTATGTGGAAATTTCATTTATTATGCACCTAAATTCTATGTATTATTACATTTTTTATGAGAAATAGTGACATGCACGAGTGTGGTGATCACCAACCAAGACATTGATCTAGAAATATTAATTATTATTTTTAAATATTTCTCTCCCTTATATATATATATGATCTTCATATGATGGAGTTGATCCATTTAGTTGATGAAATGGCATATGATGCAGCCAGGGCTTCAAATTTGTCACACTCTTGATCTAGGTGTATCATTAGCCTTGATTATAGGGGTAGGTGGACTTAAGATTAAAAAATCCCTTCAAAATTTACCACCATTATATAAAATAAAAGTAACTCATACTTGAGATCTCAGAATTGAATTTTAAAACCTAATATAAATACCAATAAAGAGATTAATGGAACCCAAAGTTCAAAACATAGGGGCCATGTTATTTCATCCTTATTTATATTTTCTCATTGTTGGATAGTTAAATCTTTTTTTTCATTTAAATATCATCACATTCGTATATTAAATAAAAAATCCAAAATAATTAGTTTATGTGAGATAGAATAAGTAAGTGAATGAATGGGAAAGATAATCAAGTTTGATGACCTTGGTCAACAAATGTTCTATACTAGGAAAACATAAAATTTTATTTTTTTCATGCCCAACAACATGCAGGTATCAAAACCAACACTCTTATCAGGGAGCTAATCAGCTTTTTTACTTTAATTTTTCTATTATTAGATAGTATTAATTTTTTTCCAAATAAATAAATCCATAAAAATACTTTTTCTACAATATATCTAAACTACAATTACAATGTAATGAATGACTAATCACATTTGTAAGAACAAAAATAATATGATGTTTTAGAGTACAACAAAGCTCAAGAGATTTAATTTAAAGAGGCCAGAGAAGGACTACAGGGGAAAATGAATTTCTTACAACCTATGTTCATGTTACCCAATAGAAACCAGAGCCTGAGATAGTTGTAGGATATCAAAAGGGTCTGGATGAATTTTGAAATGATTATGAAGAAAAACATGATATCCTCATTCATTGCAATTAACCTATGCTAGTGGTGAAAAAAATAACTTCTCATCTTTGAAATTAAAAAACGACTGTAGAAACCCAACTACTTGCCTATATCCATTAATAATCAACTCTAAAAGGCACTCATCACTAAAAATGATTTATAATTAGAACCTACTTAGGGTTTTGAATCCATATTGAACTCATAATCATTTCATTTTATTTAAAAATAATGGCTCATCACTCATTTCAGTTTTGATTTTTTTGATTCAAATAACGCTTATTATGCCTTAGACGATGATATAGAAAACGAACAATAACATATTGAGGAACACATGGAGATCTCTAATTTTGATGAATATACATTTGAGGGTTCCCGTGAAGACATCCATGTAGGTGACAATGTGGATATAAAGACAAAGGCTGCACATTTTTAAGGGGATAATTTTTTAATTCAAATTTTTATTTTAGTAATGAAAAATTAGCTACATGTCTTCTCATTGAACATTAAATTCATACAACCCATGGTGAGCCACCACATGAATAGAAGTAGAAGGATTCACAAGTAGAAACAAAAGAAGAGGCTGATCCATTATTAATCCTACCCCCACCATTAATGTTTTAATTAACAATGAAGGTGATGGATCTGGTATACAGTACCCATGTATTATTTATAACCACCGACAAAGAAGAAGAAGCTGGAAAAAGTAAAAAGTGGTGGTTCAAGTCAAAAAAGATTTTAACCACCATCTAATTTTGTGTAACAGTTTCTACTACCCATCTAGAGGTAAAAAATGAGGCAATCTCCCCATTGGGGGATCATATAATGATTTATATTCAAATTATTTCTATCAATTAATATTTCAATTTCAATTTTCTATGAAGCATTCACCCACTCCCTCTTATCCTTTTAAGCATTAACGAAATGATCCTAGTTCCTAATTGAATTGTTTTATTTTATAGGATCATTATGGTAGATGGTATCCCCAAACAGTAAAATAATAGGACAAATATTCATTTTAAATGGGATTTCATTGTAGAGTTTATCTTTTAATATCCTTATTTTTTGTTTAAAGACATTTTTTATACTTAAAAGTTAAAATTTTATGCCCACACTTGAATGAATGCTCTATATGACTAATCTAGGAGACATCAATTTCCTATGAATCCGATGATGAAATGCCTATGATTTCAATGGTGATATGATTAAATGAGTAAAATAGATAATTAAATTTCAAAACGAATCATGGATATTAAAAAGAGGAATCGTGGATTGAATAATATAATTTATTCTTGTAAATGAAATTTTCCACCCATTTGGCATGCTTTTAATTTCTAGAATTTATGAGAATTTACTTTTTATTATTAATAATACCTTGATTTATAGTCCCAAATCATATGTCCCATTCCCAAAAGGATTTCAAGAACAAATATTTCTTATTTTTTCATCATCATCTTTCTTATGTAATCTGTGTAAAATCCACCTACTAGAATATGAATTTAATCTTGTCTGATCTATGACTATAGAAAATCATATTTAAAATCATCGATGCATCCTTTTAAAATAAACTTATATTTAAAATACCACCTTTTTAACAATCATTATTTAGCCTATATAGACCCTAAATGACCTTATTATGAATTTTCCATGTTTCAATCCATGATTATCCATTCCTACTCTACCATTTGTAATATCAATGTATTTTAAAGTTAGTGTGTGGGAGTAAAGGGAATCATGGTAAATAAAATGATTTGAATTATATAGAATAAGTTTGGATATTTTTATAGTGGTAATTATAAAAAGATGTGAATCATTCAATTTAATCTATTGTTTTTCCCTATTGAATATAAAAAAGGAAATTGAAATAAAACTAATAAAAAGAGAAAAATGGGTTGGGATTTTGGGAAACAAATCAGTGTAAATAAAAATATTATTTTTATCATATGTGGTTATGTGGTGGATGTGAGGTTTACTAAACTAATGATCATTAAAAACAAGAAAAAAATGAGAAATGGTTATTTGAAAAATAAAAAAATTATTAATAAAAGTAAAAAAAATATTCAATAGATGGAAAAAATCATTCATTTTTATTAAAATGATAATGATATTTACTTTGAGTCTTGTGTAAACATATAATTTGTTACCATTCGAAGGGAATAATGTCATAAAAATTTTATTTTTAATATCAACATTTATGTATTAAGAGTCAATCCTCCTCCTTGAGTTTTAATTTTTGACATCAATTTATACTAACCAAAAGCCTCATAGCCGTTAGTATCTTACGTTCATGTCATTATGATTTTCTGTGTGATTAGTCTTTACAATGTAAAAATTTAGTTCTTTAACTACATTATGAATAATTATTATGTTCTTGTAATATGAGAAAAAATGAACATTAATTGTATCATGAGTGATAAAAACAATTATAGAGAAGTTAGGTAGTTGTTGATTTTTCTTCTTTAATAATAATTTATTTAGGAGTATGAAATAATGAAAGGTGAAATTCAATCACATTCAAAATGGGAATATTTAAATACATGAATTGATAATTTCTATGAAAAATAAGAAATTTAATTTGATTTTTTTTCAGAACTTGAACATTTTATTTGAAATCAATAATTGTTTGATTATATTGAATTGAAATTTGAATATTTGTATCATTGGATCCCTCTTATTTTCAATGTTTAGATATTATTCTTGATAACATGCATGGTTTATGTGTAGGGTAATAGGAAGAACAAATATTTTGTATAATTTTAAATTGAATTACAATGTTTTTAAATCCCACCAAAGTATAATTTTAACATAAATTTCCACGTTTTATGATTTTAGTGGTATTTGGAGCTTATTTATCAAAATAGAATATTTTGGATTTTTAAAAGTTTTAATTTATTATATAATTTACCCAAAAATAGTTCAATATTAATAAAAATTTTGAAATTTATTCCTTTTATTATTCAAAACATAAAGGGATTCATTTCATCGTTATATACCAAAAACTGAATTGAGCATATAGAAGCCCAAAACAAGCTCATAACTCGGGACATGAAAGCTTCTTATAGATCATTCAATTTTTGGTATTGGGTCCATATATTGTTCTTATAGGGAAAAAAATAAATTGAAATTGTATTGGTGGATGTGGAAGGCGTTTTGGATCAACTATTATGAAGGTTCATATGTGTGAATTAGTGGTTTTCATCGTCATTAATGCATGATAATCTGGATATTTTGAAATGTGGAGAGACATCCTAGGAAGAATAAATTATCTATGTAAAATGGTCATAAATCACACTAAACATGGCCTAATATTCTTAAATTTGGAGGGGACACCAAAATTACGCATACAAATGAATTTTAACACAGATGAAGAATGTGATTCAATCATATTGGTGATGAAATGCATCAACTTTTGAAGAACAAATTGGTCATATAAAATTAGGAGATATCCAACCCCCCAAAGAATTATAATTCTTCCTAATCCATATGGGGAACCAAGGAGAAGAGGTCAAGGTCCTTTTGGATTATTTATGATTTCATTATTTTCTTTTTATTTTATTTTTATTTTTCCATTTAACAGATATGCTGATTTTTAATTCAAATGTTTTTATATTCTTACATCTCTACTTATAATTCATTACTAATATAATTATTCTCTTTATTTCTCATTTTACAATTACCACTTACCCAAAAAAAATTGGTGTTAACCTGAATCTTCACCAGGGGGAGGTATGTGGAAATTTCCTTTATTATTCCCTTAAATACTAGGTTTTATTACGTTTGTGATGAGCAAGATTGACGTTCTTGGGTGTGTCGATCTTCCACCACGACACTAATCTCCATATATTTTATATTCATACCTTAAATGTTTACCTACCATTTATTAGATAAAATATCTTCGTACGATGAAGTTGAGTCATTCAGTAGATGAAATGACATATGATAGAGCCAATTCATAGAAGATATCACACTCTCAATCAATGTGTTTCATTAACCTTGATTATAGGGGGAGGTTGAATTAAGATTACAAAATTAATTCTAGCATTCACACCATTAAATAAAAGAATAGTAATTCATGCATGAGATCTAAAAATTGAAATATAAAAATTAATTTAAACACCATCATGGAGAATAATTTAACCCAAAAACCAAACCAGAAAGGCCACGTTTTTTTTTCTCCAATGATATTTTATCATTGCATTTTATTTTAGTCTATTGTTTTATTTATGTTTCATCGCATTCCTTGATTAAACAAAAATATTTAAAAATAATTACATTATGTGAGATAGAATAATTAGTTGAATGACTATGAAAGATCCTAAAATGAGGTGACCATGGCCATCCACTATGTTGTACGAGGAATATATAAATCAAATTCCTTGCCATATGAAAATCGTACGTCAAAACTGGCACCATTTTCAAGGATCTAATTAGTTTTTTACATTAATTTTTCTATTTTAAGATAGTTTTTATTGTTTCCCTAACAAAAATATCCATCAATGGTTTTCTATGTTGTATCTAAACGACAATTACTCTACCTAGAATGACTTCTAACTAGTGTCACAATAAAGAGCAGAAGATAATTCAGGGTACAACATAGCTCAAGTAAATGAATAGGAAGAGCCCATAGAAATATTACAAGAAAAATTTGAAGGCTAACATAATATGTTCATGCTACCCAATAACAACCAGATCATGAGATTTAAGTGGGAGATCAAAAATATCATGGTGAAATTTGGAATTATTGTGAAGAACAACATGATCTCCCAATTTATTTCAATGTTCTTAAGGTAGTGGTGGAAACAATTTCACCACAAATCAATGAAATTGTTGACAGACTGGAGGTTCTAGACTACCTACCTCCATCTACTAAAATTCAACTCTAAGAGGAACTCATCACTAAAGATTATATTGAAACTGAACCTACTTCGGATGTTGAATCATTCGGGAACTCAAAATCATTTTAATTTAATGAAACTGAATTTTCCATCACAACATTATGTTTTGATTTTATGTATATGGATGACCCTTATTATTTCCTATAGGATGGTAAGGAAACCAAACATGAACCAGTCTAGGAACAAATGGATCTCCCTAATTTTGATGAAAATATATTTGAGGATTCCTATAAAGACATCAAAGTAGATGATAATGTAAAGTTCAAGACAAACAATTATCATTTTCAAAGGGATAATATTTTTTTAACTAAAATTTAATTTTTGTTAAGAAAAAATTACCAACTTACTTTTCCTATGAACATTAAATTAATACAACCCATGTTGATCTATCACATGAAAATAAGTAGATTTATTACCATGTAAAAAACCAAAGAAAGGGATGATCCATACATTATCCAACCCATTTATTGAAATTTGTACATAATTTTTAAGGGGGTGGATCTAGTATACACTATTCATGAATTATTGCTCACCGCCGAAAAATAAGAATAATATGGGAAAGGCCACATTTTGTGGTCCAATTCAAGGAAGATCCATGCCCTATCTATTTATGTGTAACAGCTGGAACTTACCTCATAGGAGTAGTAAATGATGAAATTACCCACATGGTGGATCGTACAAAGAATTATATTTTCTTACATCCAATGAATTTATATTTCAATATCATTTTTTAGTATATAATCAAACCCCCTACCTTCTATATTTTTGAAAATTTGTGAAATAATCCATGTAATTAATTGGGTTGTTTTCTTTTATAGGTTCATGATGACCTAAGGAATCCCATGATAGTAAAGAATGTTGACTAATATTCATTTCAAAAGGGAGTTATCTTTAATTTTTTATCTTTCAAACTAAATGGTTTTTTGTGTTCACTATCTTGTTTTTGAGCCTTAAATGATGAAATTTTATGCCCACACTTTAATTTATACTCTACATGACTAATATAAAAGGCATTGGTTTATTAAAAATCATATGATTCCCTTATTTAGATTTCAATGATAATATGATAAAATGACTAAAATATAGAATTTAATTTTTAATATAAATCATTTACATTAAAATGAGGACTCATGAATTGATGAAATTGATTGATTCAGGTTAATAAAATTTCCTGAACTTTTTTAGTTCTTTGAGTTTCTTAAATTTATATGAATTGATTGGTTATTATTAATCATGCCTTGATTGGTTGTACGAAAGCATTTTCTCATCCCTTAATGGATTTCTTAACCAATTACTTCCTATTTTATCTTGATATTATTTCATTAGTGATCTTGGGATAATAAACCTTCTAGAACATGAATTTGAACTTATAAATGCTTTCAGTTTCCAAAAATGATTAAAATGATTTATACGCCCTTTGAAAATACACTTATCATTAAATGAACTCCTGTATATCAATATTTCTTTATCTAATAGAGTCGATGAATGAATATTTTGGAAATAACCATGTTTCAAGCTATTTTTATCCATTATTACCCTAATCTTTGTAATTAAATGATATTTTATAGCTAATGTGTTGGAATAATGGGAATCATGGTAAATAAGATGATTTAAATTATAAAAATGAAATGTGGAGGTAGTTATTGTGTGAATAGTATAAGTGTGGGGAATCATTCATTGTACTATATTATTGCCCCTCGTGAATATAAAAAAATGATAATTATAAAATGAACAAAAAAATAGAATATGGGATTTTATTTTTGTAAACAAGGAATTACCATTACTATAGTTATTTTTTTTATAAAATTTTGTTAGGTGGTGTATGGGAGGTTTACTCAAATAATTAAATTTTGAAAACAAAATTAAAAAACATAATTGAAAAGAAATTGAAATATATATTAAAGAGAGGTCAAATAATTCATTTTTCTTATACTGGTCCCTATATATTTATTTTTAGTCTAGGGTAATGTTGGTAGTTCCTACAATTTGAAGGAGAGAATTTGATTTAACATTTTACATTGAATATAAATCTTTTGTAATTAAGAGTTAAACATCAATAATGAGATTTACTTTTTATCATATTGTCCTTACAAAAGAATGGGTGATTAGAGAAAATATTGAAAAGTGAGGTAGATCATGATTTGGCCTGTTTAATCATAGCGAATTGAGGATATTAATTTAAATGAAGGAGAGGTTGCATCACTTTTCAAAGGGGAATATTACAATATAATAATGGATTGTTTCCTTCAAATAGAAAATTGAATTTATATTTTATGTTTAATTTAAATTTTTGATTTTATATCGACAGTGTTTTGATTATATTTCATTGAAATTTGAATATTGATAACATTTGTGCCTAATGATTTTCAATATTGATATTTTATAATTGAGGAAAACATAGTATAAGTGTGGTGGAATTGACATAATTTTTTTATATTTTTACATTGAATTTATATATTTATAAATCACAACAAAGTTTTATTTTAATAAAAATTTCATCATTTTAAGATGTAGTTGTATTTTCAACTAAATTATCAAAATCAAATATTTTAGATTTTTTATTGTATTAATTTATTTTGGTATATTGGTCATAATGAATAATATATTGATCCAAAATTTGAAATTATTTCTTTTTATGATTCTAGACATCTATGTATTAATTTTATACTGCATGACCAAAAGCTGAATCGACCATATAGAAGCTCAAAATAATTTCACAATTTGGTCCTTGAAAACTGTATTCAGATCTTGTTAATTTTTTTTTGGTTTGGGCACATATCATGTGATTGGATGGCCCTAATATTATGAAATCATAGGGGTATCTGAGAAATAAGTTTTAGAAAAACATTTATGAAGGTTCTCATGCGTGTTTCACCCATTTGCATGGTCATTAATTCATAATAATCTGTATTTGTGAAATGTGGAGAGTCTTCCTGGGATGAGTAAATTTTAATATTAAAATGGCTATAACTATAACTACACATTGAAAAATACTCTCATATTTTTAGTGGAGATTGTAAAGACATACATAACCATCATTGATGAATGATGTAATTCATGATTCAATCATATATTGGGGATGAAAAGCATAAACATTTGAAGAAAAATTTGGGCAGATAAAAGGAGGAGAGCTTCACCCATCCCAATGCATTCCAATACATCTCATTCTATCCGGGGCACCAAGGAGATGTGGGAAAGGGTCATGCTGATTATATAGGATTTTTTGTTTTTTTATTTTTCTTCTTCCATGTAACACATATGCATATTTTTAATTCAATTATTTTCATATTCCACTATCTCTCATCAACTTACATCCTTAATCTAGTAATTCTCATTTTTTTCATTCCAATGTGGCTTCTTAGCCTCAAAAATGGGGGGGGGGGGATAAATCAAGGAATGTACTTGGGGGGATATGTAGATGTATCATTTTTTGTGTTTAAATTATCAATTTTATTATGTTTGTGATGAGTAAGAGTTAACTAAAAAGATGTGGCAATCATCCACCACGTCACTAATCTCAAACTCATTTATATTATTTTATTAAATATTTTCCATCCCTTTTACTGGATACAAACTATTCATATGATGGATTTGAGAAATTCATTAGGTTAAATGGAATACTATGGAGCCATGTCTTTGAATATTTCACACTCTTGGTCTAGGTGTAACATTTAACATGATTATAGGAGGAGCTAGAATTAAGTTTGCAACTTGATTCAAGAATTTAAAAAATTAAATAATAGAATAGTAATTTATGCATGATATCTAAGAATTATATTATGAAAATTTATCTAAACACATATAATGATTATAATGTAACTCACAAACCAAACCATAAAGTCCATGTTCATTTTCAACTAAATATTTTTTTTATTTCATGTTAGTTTAATATTCTCTTTCATTAAAATTTCATCACATTTATAGATTAAAAAAACAATAAAAAATAATTAGTTTATGGGATATAGAATAAGTATGTGAATGATTGGGAATGATAATAAAGTAAGAAAAACATGGGAATCCATTGTGTTTATCTTGTAAAACATTGAAATTTGATTTCTCCACACACAATGAAAAGTGTATATTAAAACTAGTTTCATTTCTAATGATCGAATCAATTTTTTTAACTTTACTTTTTCTGTTTTTATATAGTTTTAATTTTTTTGCAAATAAGAAAATCCATAGAAAATAATTTTTCTATAATGTAACCAAACCTGAATTACTCTACATGGAATTACTACTCATGGATGGAATAACAAGAAGAAGATGTTGTTTAATAGTACAACACTGCTCATGTGAATGATCAAAAAGTGGCCATAGAAGGACTATGGGAAAAATTGGATAGTTAATAGAATATTTTCATTCTATAAAAGTGATACGGGAGTGTAAAGAATATGTCTGAGTTAATAAAATATCTTGATGAAATATTGAATGATTGTGAAGAAAAAATTCATATCCCAATTCATTGTAATGATCCTCAAGCAGGGGTAGAAAAACATTTCACCACTGATCATTGAAATTGAAGAAATACAAGGGGAGCCTGACTACATGCCTCTATCAACAGATAATCAACTCCATGAGGCCCTCAAAACCGAAGATTAAATTAAAACCAATCCTACTCAGGGTGTTGAATCATTCTTGGACTCAAAACCATTTTATTTTATTGAAAATAAATTTTCCATCACTGTTTTTTATTTTGATTTTTCAGATTAATATAAATCTTAATATGCCTGGGAGGATGATATGAAATCTAAATAAGAACCTATCGAGGAAAACCTGGATCTTTATAATATTGATGAAAATACATTTGATAAGGACCATAAAGACATCCAATTTCATGATAATGTGGAGATTATGAAAAAGGATGATCATTTTGAAAGGTATATTTTGTTTTCAAATTAAAATTTTAGTTTTATTAATGAAAAATTACCTATTTACTTTCCCTTTGACTTTAAATTCATATTTCCCATGTTGAGAAACCACTTGAAAAGAACCAGAAGGTTTCACAAGTAGCATCAAAATAAGAGGAAGATCCATAATTAATCGTAACCTTTCCATAAAAGTTGTACTTAATTTTGAAGGTGATGGATTTTGTATACACTATCCATGGATCATTTCTCACCACCAAGAAAGAAGCAAAAGCTGCAAATATTTAAATGTGGTGGTTCAATTCAATGAAGATACACCCACCATCTGATTATGGGTAACAACTAGTACATAGATTTTATAAGCATTAAATGCGGCTAGGGCCCACATGGGGGATAATACCATTATTTTCCTTTATATGATTTCTAGTGACATGGATTTCATTTTCATTTTTATAGTTTAGTATGTAACCCAATCAAAACTATCTTTTTTTCTTCAATGAAATGATCCATATTATTGATTGAATTATTTTCTTTTATAGGTTCATTATGGAAGACGGAAGCCACAGATAGTGAAGGAAGAGGAATGAGATTCATTTCAAAATGGAGTTCAGGATTACTATTTATCTTTTAAACTTCTTACTTTTTTTTATCCAGCAACATGTTTTCATCTTTTACTAATGAAACATTGTTCCCTCACTTGAATTTATGCTCTATATTAATAATCTTGGAGACATGAGTTTATTTGGAATTCCAGGATGGAATGTTTAATATTATAGTTTTGATATGATTAAATTAGTAAAATGGTGAATTGAATTTTTAAAATAAATCATATATATTAAAATAAGGACATTGGAATTGAATAAATCAATTGATTCAAGAAAATGAAATTTCCCCTCTATTTTTTATGCTTTGAATAAATGATATTTATTTGAATTGATTTTTTTATTATTAATCATGCACATATTGATTGTCCCAAATCATATGTTCCATTTTGGAATGTATTTCTAGACTATGTACTTCCTATTTTATCTTGAAAACATTTCATGGTTGATCTTGGGACATAACACCTCATACAACTTGAAGCTGAACTTGTCAACTCTAGGAATTTTCAAAAACACTTTTCAAATGATTATAGAATCCCTTGAACACCCACTTATCATTAAAATACCTCGTATACATCAATCAATCAGTTTCCCATAGAGACAATGAATGACCTTGTTAGGAATGATCCATGTTTCAATCCATTTTTATCCATTCATACCCTATTCCAAGTAATATCATGATATTTTAATGTTGACTTGTTGGGGGGGAGGGAATCATGGTAAATGGGATGATTTATATTTTAAGGAAGAAACGTGGAGGTCATTATTGGGGGAATTATAAAAGGTTGTAGAATCATTCATTTTACTGTACTATATCCCCACATTGAATATAAAATAATTAAAATGAAAAACTGAACAAAGAAAATAGAAAAATGGGTTGTGATTTGGGTAATCCAATAATCACTATTACTAGACCTGTTATTTTTATCATATGTGGTTAGGTGTTCAATGTGAGGTCTACTCTAATCACAATCTTTCTAAATAAATAAAAAATGGTTATTTGGAAAACAGAAAAACATTTATAATAAAATAAAAAAATAGAGGGAACAAATAATTCATTATTATTAAAATGATCATGATTTTTTCTTTTCATGGGTAATGTTAAGAGTTTTTTCAATTCTAAGGGGACAATTTCATTAAACTTTTTTAACTTTTAATATCATGCTTTAGTATTTAATTGTTAAAACTCTTCCTTGTGCTTTAATTTTTTACATCATGTCCTACAAACCATAAGCCTCAGATTCATTAGAACATTACTTGCAAATACTCATGATTTTATGTGCAGTTTAACTTTAAAAACAGAATAATGTAATTTTTACATGATTATGGATAATGATTATGCTCTCATGATATGATGATAAATATACATGAATTATATCATGAGTGAGGAGAAAAATTATCAAAAAGTGAGGGAGATCAAGTTTTGGGATGTTTAATATTAATTAATTGAGGAGCTTGAATGAATAAAAGGAGAATTTCCATCATATTTTAACAGGAAGATTTAAAATTTATATATTGAATATTTGTACAAAAAATAGGAAATTTAATAGATATTTTATGTAGAATTTAATATTTTTATTTTTTATTGATAACAGTTTTGTTATATTGCATTGAAAATTGAGTACTTATAACATTGGTGCCCTTTAACATTCAATGTTGAGTTTCTATGCTTATGGATAATAATAGTTTAAGTGTAGTGGATTTGATCAATAAAATATATTTCATAATTTTACATTTAATTTCAATTTTTCTAAATCCCACTAGAGTTTTGTTTTAATAAAAATGTCCACATTTTTAATTTTAGTTTAATTTTGAGCATGACCCTCAAGATTACATATTTTGGTTTTTTAACAGTTTTAATGTATATATATATATATGTTTGGTATACATTTTTTTATATTGATACTTCAATTTAATTGATTATTTTTAGGATTCTAAACATCCATTTTCTCATTTCATCAGTATGGACCTGAAGTTAAATCGACCATATAGTTGTCGAAAACATGTTCAAAACTTTAGCCTTGATAACTATTTACAAATCTATGGATTTTTTTTGTGTACATATCCAATTATTTGAGGGCCCAAATAATCTGAATGACCTTGGGTGGATGAAAGATATGTTTTGGAACACATTTTTTGAAGGCTCAAACAAGTGAATCATCCATTGTCATGTTCCTTTCTGCATGATAATCTATATTTTTGAATTATGGAGTGTCTTCCAAGGAAGAATAAATTATTAAAGTAAACCAGCCATAACCCCCACTATAAAAAGTCAAATATGCTATAATTTTTATTTTATATGATAATTTATTTTATGAAAAACGTTCATGAAGGATGAAATGTGTGAATCAGTGATTTATTAGGGATGTAACGCATCCGCTTTAGATGGAAAATTATGGCTTATAAAAGCATGAGATATTTAACCTCCAAAAGAATTCAAATCCATCCCATTCCATCTTTGGAAGCAAGGATAAAATGTAATTTTCTATGCTAATTATTTTTTATTACATTATTTTATTTTATCTTATTTTAATTTTCTCATGTAACGCATATTCATATTTTTAATTCAAGTGTATCCATATTATTCCACCTCTCTTTATCTTCCATCAGTAATCTAATTCTTCCATTTCATTCTCATTCCATCATGAACTAGTACCCTAAAAATGAGGGGCTTACCTGATACTTGTCCTTGGGGAGGTTTGTGACAAACTCATTTATTTTGTGCTTAAATTATATATATTTTTATATAAAAGAGTGGCGTTCACCGATTTGGAAATCATCCACCACGAAACTGATGTCAAACTCATTTATATTCTTTTATTTAATCTTTTCCCTCAGGTCTACTAGATACAAGCTCTTCATATGATGGAGTTCAGCCATTTGGTATATGAAATAGTATGCGATGGAGAATTTTCATAGAAGATGTCACACTCTCGATCAAGGGGTAACATTAACATTGATTATATGATGAGGTGGAATTAAGATTAAAAAAATGCATTCAAGATGTTAGATCATTAAAAAAATAATATCAATTCATGTATGAGATCTCTGAATTACATTATCATACTAAATTTTAACGCTAAAATAAAGAGAATACTGGATCCCAAAAAAAATAATGAAGGCCAATTTGTTTCACCACTAATTAAATTTTTTTCATTACATTTACATTAATGTTTTATTTCATTGAAACTTAATATCATTCCTGGATTATATAAAAACAATAAAAAAATACTTACTTTAGGTGAGATAGAATATGTAGTTGAATGATTTAGAATCCCCTCAAGTGAGATAACCAGGTTTAGCCTTTGTGTTGCACTAGGTAAACATATATATATTCATTTTCCATGACCTAAGATTGGTGTGCAACGAAACTGGTGCTGTTACCAGTGACATAATCAATTTTTTTTACTTTACTTTTACTATTTTTATAAAGGTTTCATTTTTTTCCAAATAAATTAATCCATAAAATATTATTTTTTATGATGTGTCCAAACATCAATTACTCTACCAGGAATTAATACTCATGGATGAAAAAATAACAATATGTATCTATTTTAGAGTACAATAGAGCTCAATTGAATGAACATAAAGTGGCCATAGAAGAACTATAGGGAAAAATTCAAAGGCTATCAGAACATGTCCATGCTACCCAAGAGAAACAAGATCCTGAGATGTATGTGGAAGATCAAAAAGATTAGGCCGACTTCTAGAATGATTATGATGAATAACATGATATCCCCATTCCATGCAATGAACCTAAGGAAGTAGTGGAAGTAATTTCCACACAATTATATGAAATTAAAGAAATACTGGAGGATCCCGACTAACTGCCTCCATCCAGTGAGAATGAACTCCTTGTGGAACTCAACATAGAAGATGATATTGAAACCAAAATTACACTGGGAGTTGATTCCTTCTTGAACTCAAAATCATTTGACATTTTTGAAAATAAATTTTCCATGAAATTTTTGTGGGTTGTTTTTAAATATTCATATAACAGTTATTATTCCCTAGAGGATGATAAAAAAATGAAACTAGAACATTTTGTGGAACTCATGGAGCTGCCTAATTTTTATGAACATATATTTTAGGAGGCCCATAAAGAAATCCATGACCCTAAGAATGTTTATATCAAGACAATGGCTGATCATGTTGAAAGGGTTATAATTTTACTAATTCGAATATAAATACTATTAATGAAAATTTAACTTCTTACATTCCCTTTTGAAATTCTATTCATACATCCCTTGTGGATGCAACACTTGAAAAGAAAGATAAGGTTTCACAAGTAGAAACCAAAGAAGATGATGTTCCATACTTCATCCAACCCGTGCGATGAATGTTGTACATAATTGTGAAGGGGATGGATTTGGTATACATTGTCCTTGGTTTATTTCTCAACCCCAAAAGATATGTACAAGTTGGGAATATATTCATGTGGTGGTCCAAGTCAAAGAAAATCCACCCACAATTTCATTATGGGTAAAAATTGGTACGTCCCTTCTAGAAGAAATAAAGGAAGATATGGCCCGCATGGGAGATCATACATAGATTTATTATTATATGATTTATAGTAATTTGTATTTCATTTTTATTTTTTAGTTCAGTATGAAGCCCACTCCATCCTTTCATTTTGAGCCTTAATGAAATTATACTTTTTCTTAATTGGGTGGTTTTCTTTTATAAGATTGTTTTGGAAGAAAAAAGCCCTAGAAAATGAAGAAAGAAGACAAATAATCATTTTAAAATGGAGTTCCCTTTTTGTTCTTATCTTTTTAACATCATATTTTTGTGTGTGGAAAAATATGTTTTTCTTCTTTAAATGATGAATTTGTATTCCAATACTTGAATTTATTCTCTATATGAATAATCAAGGAGGCATGAGTTTATGAAGAATCCTATGATTCTATTTTTAGATATCAAATTCGATAAAATTAAATGAGTAAAATGTAGAAATAAAATTTCAGAATTATGCATGCATATTAAAATGAGGACATCTAAATTCGTGAAATTTTTTTATTCTTGTAAATTAAATTTCCTACCCATTTTTCATGTATTGAATTTCAGAAGTATATGCAAATTTATTTGTAATTATTAATAATGAATTATGTAAATTTTCCCAAGATTATGTCACATTCCCAAAAGTAATTTTAGACGAAGTAATTTCTATTTTATCTAGATCTTATTTCGTGAGTGATCATGGAACATTCCACCTTCTAGAACTTGAATTTAAACAGGTCAAAGCTATGACTATGAAAAAAAAAATTTAAAATGATTGATGCATCCTTTGAAAATACACTTATTAATAAATGAACACCTTTACATAAATAATTCTGTACACCATAGATATAATGAATGGCCTTATTAAGAATGATCCTTGTTTCAATCCACGTTTATCCATTCCTACCCCAATTTTAGTAATTTCATGATATTTTAATGTTGATGTGTATGGGTAAATGGAATCATGTTAAATGGGATTATATTCATTGTAAGGAAGAAGTATGGGGTGCTTATTATGGAAATTGTAAATGGATGTGGAATCATTCATTATAATCTATTATTTTCCCCACTTGAATATAGTGAAATGAAAATGGAAAAACAAAAAATGGTGAAATTGGGTTGGGATATTGGTAAACAAAAAATCACCATTACTAGACCTATAAATTTTATCATATATGGTTAGGTGGTATATGTGAGGTTTACTGTAATCATTAAAATTCAAAAAAAAAATTAAAAAATGTTTGAAGCAAAAAAATAATAATTAATTCGTGTAAAAAATATTCAAGAGAGGGTACATATAATTCATTATGTTTAAACTGATCATGATCCTTACTTTGAGTCTTAGGGATTTTTCGGACTATATATAATTAAAATGGAATAATTTCATTATACTTTTTTATATTGAATATATTAATTTATGCGTTAACAATTAAATCTCCTCCTTGAGCTATAATTTTTAACATCATGTCTTATCATCTATAAGTGTCAGAGTCATTAGAAACTTATATCCTATTCCCTGTGATTTTATGTTCTCTTTGTCCATACAAAGTAGAGAAAGTAGTTTTTTTTAATTCTTTTTAGTAAGGATAATTCTCCCATGATATAATCATATTTCTACGTCAACTGTATCTTTATTGAGAAGAGAAAATATTGAAAAGGGAGGTAGATAGTTATTTGGAATGTTTAATAATAAGTAATTGGGGAGAATGAATGAATGAAAGTATAAGATCCATAATTTTTTAATGGAGAAAAGTAAAATGCATGAATTGAATGTTTAATAATAAAATGGGATGCTTCATTGATATTTTTTATGTAATTTGAAAATATAATTTTATATCAATAATTATTTAATTTTATTCAATTGAAATTTGAATATTGATAGCATTGGTGCCCTCTAATTTTCAATGATGAGATTTGATGATTGAGGATAAGCATGGTTTATGTATGGTGTAATTGACAAAAATATCCTTACAATCATATGTTTAACAAAAAAAAATTTAATCCCACAAATGTTTTTTTTATTTAAATTTCCAAATTTTATGATTTTAAGGGTATTTTTATCTTAATCATCAAAATAGAATATTTTCAATTTTAACAGTTTTAATTTATTGTTGTATTTTGGCTATAGGATTTTTTATATTGATAAAAATAGTGAAATTATTATTTTTAGTTTTTGAAATATCCAGGGATTCATTTTATCCATCTAGACCAAAAGATGAATCCATCATATAGAATCTCAAAACATGTTCAAAAGTTATCATTTGAAAATTGTTTAATGATCTAGAAATTTTTTATTATTGGTCCCATTTCATGTGATTGGAAGGCCCCAATACACTAAAATTATGAGGGTGGGTGCACAATACATTTTTATGGATTTTTATGAAGGTGATCTTCTATGAATCTCCCATTTTCATCATCATTAAGGCATGATAATCTGGATATGTGGAATGTGGACAGTCTATATGTGAAGATTAAATTCTCAAAGTAAAAAAGTTCTAAATATAACTATACATGGCCAAATTGGCACAACATTGAAGGGGATGCGGTCAAGACATATATGAAAATATTTAATTAAGGATAGAATGTGTGAATCACTCATTTATTGGTGATGAAATGTGTCAACAATAATTGGGAAATTCTATCCTATAAAAGGATGAAAGCTCCACCCTCCCAAAGAATTATAATTTGTCTTATTACATCTAGAGAAAAAAATAGAGGTGGTAAAGTTCCATGCTGATTATTTAGAATTTCATTATTATTTTTACCATGTATCACATATTGAAATTTATTATTCATTTGTTTCCATATTCTTCTACCATTCTTTATCTTCCATCTATATTCTAATTCTTGTATTTATGTCTCATTCCACCATTCCATATTACCCTATAAAATTATAGGATGGCCCAATGAATTTCTTAGGATATGTTTATGAAAATTTCATTTATTCTATGGATAAATTAAATGTTTTACTAAGTTTCCAATGATCAAGAGATACATGAACATGTGTGTTGATCATCCACCATGAAACTGATTTCAAAATCATTTCCATTCATTTATTAAATATTTTTCCTCTTTTCCATTGGATACAAAATCTTTATATGTTGTAGTTGATCCATTATATAGACGGAATGGAATACAATGGAGCCATGTCTCAGAAGATGTGACACTATTGGTCAAAGGATAGGAATAAACATTATTATTTATTTAGGTGGAATTAATATTGAAAAAACTGAATTCGAGATTTCATGCCATTAAATAAAATAATATTAATTCATGCATGAGATCTCAAAATTGAATTATAAAACATAATTTAAACACCAACAAGGAATATAATGAACCCAAATAATGAACCCAAAAATCCATTTTCATTCTTCACTAATTAAATTTTTTTAGTTGCATGTTTGTTTAATATTTCCATTCATTTAAACATCATCACATTCTTAGATTAAATAAAAATAATAAAAAGTAATTATTTTAGGACACATAGAATATGTACGTGAATGATTGAAAAATCTCTTCAAGTGAGACAACCCTCATCACCCATTGTGTTGGACTAGGAAAACATAGAAATTTTTATATGCATTCCCTATGATAAGAGTCCATCTAGAAAATTCATAGAATTTATTCAAGTCAACATAGTTTTTGGCTCAATATCATCACTTGGTTTTGTTCTCCCCATGACACAGATATGAAATCTATGTCATACCACCTGGTGCATCCATGGGGAACACAACATGTATTTCTACTTGGGGTTCTCTTTGTGTATATAGGGAACAAGGATCATATTGACAAGTATATAAACATGAAATCAATGTAAGGTGAAATGGAATGTAAGAAAAACTAGGGGTCCCATGGCCTCTATATTCGACACATGACATAGCTACCCTTGTAGGGTTTTAGTTCACGTGGGATTGACCAGAAAGAGTGTGATCCTTATCTATTCTGAAAACCCTAGCCAGTGCGTAATATAAAGAACACATAAGGTGTTATTACACAATACACAATGGGTTGTGTTGATTTTCATAGAATACATAGATCCTTCATTTTATTTTAGATATATTAATTACTCCTTGAAAAAAAGAAATTTGACCATCTGAATGTTATGGGGGAATCACGAAACATTGATATATAGGCTTCGATGGATGAAAATAAAGAATCTGAGAACCCATTAGAGTTTCTTTCATTCCTACTATATCCACTCTAGATCCAAATATATGGTTGAATAAACCAATTCTGATAATTCATCTTGATCCATTTACAAATCAGCATCCTTTTTTGTGTTCACACAAACACCACTAATCTAGGTTTTCGATCGCACTCGAACCCACCTCGATAATGTTGAACGGAAAAGTAGTGGGAAAAAATGAAGAACCACAAGAACAATGGAATGAATATAACATATGAAAAATTAATCCATCATTTTCCAAATTATTTCTAACAATGATAACATAATCGGGGTATCCAGGGTCATTGTAAGATAATGGAAGGGTTTCAGACAGATTATTAATATAAAAAGGCAAAATGAACATCAAGGGAAGAATAAAATAATTCAAATATCTAGAAGAAAATAAATAAATCCATTTGTGTCAATGAAATTGATGGTGGAAATATATATATAATGTTCCCTAACTCTTTTTTGGATTGATCATAGGTGAAGAATGCCTCCTCCACTGATGAAGAAAACCCACTATTCTCATAGCCACTCGATCCACCTCAATATGATTACCCAATGTTCTCCAATATTATCCACCAATGATGAATTCCTAGTATTCCACTAAAATATTCATAGGGATATATGGTTAACTCTAAAACAATTATAAATGGGTATTTATAGAGGATTATATTTTAGTTCATTTAATAAAAGTGATAAACAAATAAATAAATAATTCTAATAAACACACATTCCAAGAGCTACCTCAATTAGACATTTGATGTTAAGCAACCTTATGTAGTTCCTAGGATAAACCCAATGTTCTAAAATCAACCATACGCTCATATTTCCTAACCTAGGTCTTAAAAATTGGAAATACAAAACAACCAAAATGATGCTTGCAAATGTTTTAAAAATATATTATCATTTAAAACATAATTATTATGGTGTCTTAATAATCCAAAACACCATGAGAAATATAAATATAAACAAATATATATACAAAAAAATATTCAATGAAAATATCCATTAAATACAAAGTTGATAAATTATCCACACATTTAGGGATTATTTCCAAAAAATAAAAAGATACTCAAAAATTGGGGGTATTGAGTTCACAACTAACTCTAACAATCCTAGGATCTCTCCTGCTTGTTCATGTAATAACATTAAATATAATATAAAAAATCCTATGTCTATGTAGGATTATATCCTACCAATCCTCAATCATTATTAGGTACTTGGGGAATGTTTCCCTATCCTGGATATCCAGCTCACCCCAATCAATAACATTCATATGATTATAAATTCATCTCATCTACAGTGAAACAAGGAAGACAACATAAAAATGATCAAACTATGAATATAATTATAGGTTGTATGAAACCATTAAAACCCTCCGTAGGATATAAAACATACCAATTAACCTCTTGGATATCTATCCTCGCCATCCAAATCTTCAAACTCCTTGTATTGTGAGACACTCAAGAAAATATTATCTCCTTTCTCAAACTCCAATTGCTTGTTACTTCGATCTACATAATTTTTTTATGGTCTATGTTTTGTTGAAGTGATCATGGATCATGTAAACCATATCTATCATTACATTCACCATGTATGGCCCAATAAGTGATGTTTCCCCAATCTCAATCTAGTAGAAGGATATGCTACATGTATACTTTAATGGTTTTTAAAAGGTAATCAGCCATTATTAGAGTGATTACTATTATTATAAAAAAATACTAATGTAGATTGCTAAACCCAACCCCAACTGATTTCCAATACATGGGCCCTTAGTAAATATTCCAAAACATAGATAGTCCTCTCATTCTTCACACTCTTCAATGGGTAAAACGTTGTGATCATCATCAACTATATGTCTACGACATCATGTAGACCTCTCCACAACTATGATGTAAACCTAACATCACAATTAGAGATAATTCTTGAGAGGTACCTGATGATGCCGTACAATATATCGCATATACTACATCCCCAAACTCTTAATCAAGATATCCTATTTCATGGAAAATAAGTTTGATAACATGGTAAGTGGAATAATAATCACCCATATATTATCATGGAATCTCATTATCTATATAATACAAATAATAATGTCTATGAATATTCTATCCAATTTCTTACATAGGATTTCAAGGGCCTCTATCAAACACGCTAAAATATGGGGCTCATCCATTACTACTGATATGTGAGGCGCCAAGAGATGAACTTAGTTACTTTCATCCTTATGCAATCACTTCAAAATATCCACTAAAGCTCCTTTTAAAATTTAATCACAATAGGATATACATATAATGGCGAAGTGTGAAAATCTATCATTATATCATCATTTAACATGAATAGAACCATTTTCCATCCATATAAGATGATTATGTGATCCAGTCTTTTAGAAAATCTATCTAGCGAATCTTATAAGGATGCCTTGTCTTGTAGAACCTTATAGTTAATTTATCTGAGCTGAACCTCTGTCACATGATATATAAGTGGAGGAGCCACCACCATTGGATAAATAAAAAACACATCTATCCTTTATTTTTGTTATCTATATTGAAACCAACTACACATACACCTCCTCCACCAATCATGATTTGGAAGTTACACAATAGTTATCTACCACCACATTTCGCTTTCCATGAGTATATACTACCTTGAATTCACATTCCTCTATGAACTCCTATAATGTTCATTTTCTAATGTTCGGGTATCATAGAGAGAAGATGTATATAAGACTATAGTGTTATGAGTAAATAGAAAAAAGTAGTTTATAAGAACCATGTTCCTCCATATCTTCAGAGAGAGGACTCCTGCTACCAACTCTATATGTCATTCTTGTATTTTGTCTCTTAGGGTCTCAAATACCTCGACCCAAATGAGATCATCATCTTCTTCTACATTAACACATAACTAAGACTAGGTCTAAAGGAATAAAAAAATACCATGTAATATATTCCCTCCATTAGTGGTCTCAATATAAGAGTATTGGTCAATGTCAGCCTCAACTGCTTGATGGATCCCCAAAACTACTCTGTCCATATAAACAACATTCCTTTCCACATTAGGCCATTCAAAGGGGTCACAATATTGTTGAATTCATCAACAAACCTCCTGTTTACCCCACTAATCCATGGAAACTCGAAACCACCAACATAATCTAGAGTGAATCCCAAGAAAGCACCAAATCTATTAAGAACAGGTCTATAACTAAACAATGCCCAGAGAAGAAATTATCGACGAATTGAACCTTGAAAATTCAAAACTAGAAAATCATGATCTCACCATAAAGCATATTCTCCCATAGTAAGTCTATGAATATCAAAAGTTATTGTATTATCCTTTAATGATGTCGAGTAAAAGTTATCATTTTCAATGAATACACTAATAAATAGGACTGTGTATAGATAGAATATCTGATTTATGAGGTATATAATCATTGTTGATGAATTGATAAAAAAATGACATCACCAAGAATCTCATAGTGTATACTGAAATATTGCAATTTTGTTCTTAGAATACCATCCCCATTAAACCGCAATTGGTGGTAGACAAACCTAATATCAATCTTCAAGAACAAATCTTCACATCTCAACCAGTTAAATATTTCATCAATACACGATAAGTTGTTCCTTTTATATATGATTACCTAATTCATGTTATGATAATCAACATAAATCCTCAATATCGTTACCACCTTTTTCACAAAAAAATTTGGACTTCCAAGGTGGACACGCTATGTATGATGAAACCCTTATCTCAAAGGTCATCTGACTACACTATCATCTCTTGTAGCAGTAAAAGGTCTATATGATATTCCAAAGATGTTATATGTGTGGTATATGGGTAGAATAAAAGCAAGAAATTTATCTCCCACTATGGAGGTAGTATTGGAATACCTTCAAGGACGAAATCTATATAGTCCTTGACTACCAAATAAATCTAGATACCACAAGATCCTATTGATCTATGGGACAAAAAGCCAACTAATTAGTGATGGGTTATGACTTCCAGATCACAAGACCCACTAGATCATCCATGAGATCTCGCTCACCTCTAAAGGATAATACCATCTAATCTATCTAAATAAATCTAACTCATGTACAATGATAGTAAACATGAGCCAGTATTGTGGATAGCCATTCCATACCTAAGATGATTTCAGGACATTTCATCATGATGACCAAGAGTTACCATGATAAAATCTCCTTACCACGCATAGTCTCACACTACCTGAAGATAAGCGATATAATAGAATCTCTCCCTATGTGGACCTAATGAAAAATGTACTAGTTTAGGGTCTCAACTGTGAGCTCTATCTCTCAAATTAGGGATATAGAAATAAAGTAATTAATCATTCCCAATTCTGATAGTACTTTGGAGAGATTATAATAGACAATATGAATACCTTGGATAGTCTTTTGAGTAGCCTTTTCCAAGCACCCCATTTCATGTAGCTACATGTGGCCCCAAATATGAGCTCCCAATTTTTTTGAGTGGGACACCAGGTGATGGTTGGGTAATTATATTGTAGTATAACTCTATCCCAAAATAGACTCCCATAGATCTCCACTAACTCCTTTACTAGTAATTCCACCAGGGTTTATCCTGACCATGTATGGGGGATCCATGATCATGGTGCTGCCTCTACTGTGGAGGTCTATCCACCATTTACCTATACTAATCAATATGTCAGTCCAGTAAATCATGTTCCTTTTTATCCCTCTCATATTTAGTATATCATTTACCCTCAACTATCTAGATAGATCCTCTATGTAATCCATGTCACGTGGATCTATGCGTCTAGTTCAGGTCACGAGTATGTCTCCACTGTTGAAACATTGATATCTAATGGATGCTATCTATTATATACAATTCATAAAAATGATGTGAACCATTGGATCATGATAGCTAACATACCACTTCTAAAAAAAATTAGACACTAGATTCTACTCAAGAAGTCATGTATTAGTTATAAGGCACAAGGATACTACGCTACCACAAATTTCTATGTAGAGCCTTGATCAAACTTATTTTCATGAAATAAAACAACCTAGGACATTTAAAGTATCAACTCATGAGTTTATTGAACCTCTCATCATATTTTATGACTATCAAGTCACCATAATATATCTCAAGGACCTTCTAAAACAAAACATAGCATAAGCATGAAGGGTAGTACTCATCATGAACGAAATTATAGAAATTTGTCATTGAGAGAATTTCAATTTAATTGGTTTGCATCATCATACCCCACTAGTGCCCCATTGTTCCCTAAAGGATAATAGATGCCAATACAGCCATATGCCTATTCAGAGTCCGAACTAGCCTAATGAATCAAACCACTAACTCAATTTAATCCTCCAATACCTACGGACCTATCTCGTAGTGGAATCTTAATGGCATATGACTCTAGAATGCAAGTTGAGTTACAAGATTGTGTACATCATCTTCTTACACCTCTTATATTATTTATTACATGATAGTCATGGTATCTTCTCCATGCTAGTTTAGAGGAAAAACCTCATGATATAACCACTGAACAGAGGCCTAATCACTAATCGAATCATCATCATGAATCTATACTGATAACCTAACTTGATATCATCAGAGACACATTACAAAATCAATCAAGATGTACCGTAGTTGGATGAGAATATTTATTGGTATCTAAAACTATAAAATAAATTAAGTGGACCCGATTCTATTTGATTCATGTACCAATGATTCTCTACAATCGGTGTTTCAATTATTAGAGATAATAGTCGGTAGTCAGTGTCTTAGTGATTGGGAACGCCAACCTCTACACCAAAACTCAGTTCTTTTTCCTGAAGGACACATTCAAGACACCATAACATCATTTACATGTGTTCCCAAACCCATCCCCATCATGGTCATAACCCCAAATACCTACAGAAGGATAAACCATATCTGATACCACTTATTATTGACCTGACCCATTGGGGGCTACATGGTTAGCGAAAGGCTAGGTTTCATTACCCCAACCCTACCTCTTATATGCTAATGGTGGGTGAAAAGCTATGAGAAGGCATAATATAAAATGGAAGTCATTATCCCAAAGAACATGTGCACATGTACATGAAAATGTCCAGAAAAAAGTGAAGAAGAACAATAAAATATAGTAACATCTAGAGTACAACTATGCAAGAAATTAAACTGAGGGAATACATCAGAGTTCTTCAAAGTAATCCAAATTCCTCTTTGATCTGTCTGTTGCCAGTATCATACATTACATGTGTAAGAATATCCCATGAAGGGGTTAGTATTTACATTCACAGTATAAATCCAACAAAACCATAAACTGATAAAATAATGATACAACAACAGTTATCTCAACATATCACAAGAGGAAATAACCAATCATACACAAATGTTCAAAAAGAAACACAAATGAGTGATAAAGAGAATATCATACTCAAAGGCCATCCAAGAATGTTTTTTCTTTAAGTATCTTTAAAATTCAATCTCCGATTATTGAAATAAAACATATCCTAACTTGAATCAAGGAGGAGAACCCCCCCCCCCCACCACCTCGTCACTGTGATCCACATCTAAGGGTTCCAAAATCTCTCTTAGAGGACCCACACACAGTCAGAGATTTATGATATGGGGATAAAAATCCATAGATAGATGAACCACTATCAGTGCAGGGGAGTTCTGTCTATCCGTTTATAATGAATATGGGGACTTTAGCACTACTATTATAGGGTAGTACCGACCACAACATATTTTTTAATGTTTTTCCCCAATCACTATTATTGTCAAGTGTTTCCTAAAAAAGCATCAGGCTTAGGACAACACAAAAATACATCTTGTTTTATATAATTAAGTATAAAATCACTTTCTATATGATAAAATAATAAATATATGATACTCACTGAAAAACATTCATGTCTCGAAGAAACACATATGAGGGGACAAAATTTCTGGAGGGAATACACTACCTGTATGGGGGTCCCCACGACATGTGACCCCGTCTCATCACCAAGTTGTTTTCTACACTGAACATAGCTTGGTAAACCATGTCATAAAAATTAGAATATCCATGTGTCACTATAAATGATCATCCACTCGGAGTCTTTGGAATGCACACCTGGAATATGGAAGGACTTTCCAAATACAACCACATGTCATGTTTGTATGGAGACACAGTGTGTATAACCACTCAAGTTATTAGGGTGTGTACAATTGGAACATAGAATGGATACCCATGTAGGGTAAAACAGAATATGGTACTAACCACATGTAAGTGGATCACTAACATTACTAAAACCCCTAGCTACTAGAAAAACTAGTGTACATGAAATATGTTCTTCTCCATTACACAACTTGTTGTCACATTTTTTTTACACAATTCTTATATCCTTAATATGGTTTCATATCTTCATTTACTACATTGATTCCTTGTGTTTTTAAAAATTAAATTAATGGTTTCATTTTCAATAATCGATCTCCATCCTTTGATATCCATATGTTTGGAATATGAGCACCTTTATGATGAGCCTTCAGGCCTCTCATCATGCCCCTTGTTTCCATTATAGATCCAAATCGACAAAGGCATCACCCACTACCCATAATCTATCTAGATTAATTCTCATAAAGCAGTCCTATTGGTATTTTTCCTTAAAATAGCATGAATTGAGGATTTTGATCTGGCTAAAATCATTCGGTTAAATGTCAAATAGTGAACCTTGAAGGATAATAATGAAGAACTCAAATAACGGTGCGATTAATGGTACATAAGTAAACAAAATCTGATATTGTCCAAAAAATATCGGAAAATGATCACATAATTACATTATCTGTTGTGATTACAAGAGAAAAAAGGATTTAATAAAATTATCATTATAAAAAGGAAACATGGATCATGATAAAGTTCAAATAAATATCAGATCAATAAGATGATAATTAAATATCTTCTTGTCAATGATATCAATGGTGTAAATCCATAAATAAAAATCCCTAGATTGTTTTAGGATCTATAATTTGGGATGAACATGTCTACCAGTGATGAAGAAAACCCACTACATATATTTCCTTGATATCCACCTTAATCTAATCACATGAAGTTGTCTGATTCAATCTCATAATTAAGAATGCCTAATCCTCCAGAAATATTCACAAGGATATATGGCTAACACTAATTATTTTTTACAATTGGGTATTTATTTGTAATTATATATTATATAATTAAATAAAATAAATAAATCTATTTTATTTTTTTAAATACACCTTCCATCACCTGCCTCAACCAGAAGTCTATTGTAAACTAGCCTTAGACCATACCTAGGGTAAACCCCACATTCTGAAATCAACTCTGGTCTCAAATTTCTCATTTGATGTCACAAAAATAAGAAAAACAAATACATGAAATGATGTGTGTGGGTGTATTAAGATATATTAATACTTCTAATTTATATATTTTTGGGGTCCTAAGATACACAAACTCCACACCAACTCTAGGGATAAAACCAAATATATAAATAGAAATATTCAAAGGACAAATCCATAACAACTATTTCCATTAAAATTTACACATGAACGTTATAACATATCCATTAATTTGATGGGTATGAATAGTAATAAACATATTATTAAATATAAAAACAATATAATTACATAATAAAATTAAAAACAAATCTTACATTAATTATAAATTATTTTTATGTGAAGATAAACTATTTTTTATCTAAAAGGGTTATTTTTTATAAAACTACTTTTATATGTGTCATGTGTTTTTTATATTTATAGGTAAAAAATTAGTATTGATAAAATTTTTAAATGAACTAATTATATTATATATAAAATATAATTAATTAATATTCATTAATGATGGTTATTAGAAAATTATTGAGAATGAATTCATTTTATGCTTTAAAAATATATTTTCCTCAAAAAGGTTTTTATTTCATTTTGTGTATGGGTATTATAATTAATCTATTGTAATTTTATAATTTTTTCTTGATAAAATGGAAATAATTTTTAAAACCATCATGTCAAATAATCTTAGGATTATATTTTTTATTTTTCATAAAAGATTTCTTTTTTACTAAATAATAAAAAATGATGATTGTTCAAATTTGTTATTCTTTTTCATTAAATAAATAATTCTAAAAGTAAAATTATATTTTTATTTGGTTTTAATGTAACATAATATTCATTTAATTAAAATTAATCTATTTTATTCTATATATATTAGTATTATATTTTTTATTAGTATAATTTTGGTTTTGTGCATAAAAATCTTTTTTGTAATTCTTTTTATTTTTTACACATGTATTAAAATAAATTTATTCTAATTATAGAAATTGATTCTTGAAAAATGAATTTCTCATTTCGATTTATGAGTTTCATGTTTATCAAATAGTTCTATTTTATTTTTATTAATAGTGAATAATAACCACAATAAAAGTAAATTACAATAGTAAAGCCTAAAATGTGTTTGATGAGACTAAAACCTAATAGAAGATGTCTTACAATAAACCCAAAACTTAAATTTATTACATTATATGGGTTTAATTCGATCATAAACTTATTATACATAAAAATATGTAATTTTTATGGAACATGAAATTGATTAAGACTTGTAAAAACAATTATGAAAAATTAAAAAATATCACTCTCTCCCTCTTTTAAAATCACTAAATTATTTAATAATAATGAAAAGGAGATATGAATTATTGTAAATAAATATTACGAATATAAATATTTTTTGTCATTTTAAATTAGTGTTAATTTTTATTGATAGTATAATTTCTATGAATGCATGTGCAACACCGACACAGTGCTTGCTCTTGTAGTAGAAAATTTTATTGATTCATTTTAGAAAAAATATACAATGTAATTTATTTTTTATAAAATACGAAGACATAAAAAATTAATTGGACAATAAAATGTTCGGTTTTTGTTTTAATCATTTATATTTGGATTAAATTTTTATCCTGATTTCATTAAAGTCTACATATATGAATTGTCTTGAGAATCACATTAATTGTATTTTTTATTTAAAAATTATTATAAAATCATTATAAAAATATACATTTACTATATTGAAACAATTAGGAGATATGTTATATAGAATATCCAGAAATGGTAATTTATCTACCACTTTATGTTTTTAATATTAAATTCAAGACCCCTAAATAGTGACAAATGTGTTATAATGGTTAAGGGTAAATAGGGTAAACGAGGGGGGTTAACCCAAAAGATATGTTTTAAAATGACACATAAACCTATAAAATGTTTATTATTTGATTTTATTTCAATAATTGCCTCTTTATATTCAATTATAAGGTAGTTTGGATCCATTTTACATAAATTAGACATATACTATATTTTAATATTTCACGTATTTAAATGTTTTCCACCAACCACACTTATAAAAGTGAACCTCTTTTCCTATCCTACTCTCACATAAAGAGACACTTATCTAATTAACTAATTGATAAAATAAATTCTTAAATTTCTTATGAACATCCCATAGCTTTCTGTAATCCCTTAATACCATCCAAATAAGGATTAAACATTAAGCCAAAAGTGGATTTCCAAATGAGCAGTATAACACGAAACCAAGTTCTTTAATTTCATTTCTTTTTATAAAAACATAAATTCTAACCAAACCATGAAAATATAAAAATTAAATATAATTATTTTAAATAATTTTTGTTAGGGTTATTTCTAAATGAATATTTAACTTCTATTCCATCCTATGAGAAAGGAAAACACAACTCGCGAGTACATGTGGACCACCACATCCACAATGTGATGCCTCTCGTTTTTCATCACCACATCACAATAATGTTTATTATGATTTAATTAATAAATATAACTGATATTAATTACATAATTATTATTATTTAATGATAATATAATTATTATATTCATACCCTTACACCAATTAAAAATGATAATGTTTCTCATGCGTATGTCTGGATTACTACATCCATGAAGTGATGTTATTAATTTTTTATGTTTCCATTTAATGGATGAATATAAAAATTTTATCAATATATAAATATATTAATTATTTCAGGATTAATATTATGGATTCGATAGATCCAATAAAAATTTATCATAATCAACAAACCAAATTTGTTTTGCGATTTTGAATTGAACTTCCTCAAAACGTCTAACGTATTTGTTACAGATTTAGTAACATAATAAGTCACAGTAATCAATGAAATAAAATAATAAATTATAATGAAATAAAAATAATACAATTTATAAAAAATAATGAAACTAATATAATTTTTTATTTGAGGAGTTACAGAACCTACAAAACAATTCATTACAAGGTTTATGGGATTTTCCATTGACATTTTTCTAATGTGTTCCATTAAAAATCATTATCCTATTTGTCCATGTTCATAAAATATTTCAAAAACATTTTTATTTATGTTTAAAATAGTTTTGATGGACATTTTCAAATAAATTTTAATTTATTTAAAAATTACTAAATGTGATATTTTCAAATAGTTTCTGTACATCTCTCTTTTGAATTATTACAAAAGAGTGAATAGAATATTCTCTTTTAATGTATAAAAAGTGAATAGATTTTCCCATAATCCTAAACATTATTTTCTATGATTCTTATATTAATTTTTTCCAAGGTTATATTAAATTAAATGTATCTCATAAATATTCTAAAAATGTTTATTTAAATTGTTATCAAAAAGGTTATATTTCTCATGTTTTCAAATAAAGGATCAAATATTATTTTAATTGTATTTATATCTTTTCTAAATACATTTAGGATTATTATTATTTAATGAACTTACACTATAATTATATAATCTATATGAAATATATGTATAGATTATGGTCAGTTTGTTCTATTTATTGACAAGGGAAAATATGGACATTTTGTCTGGTTGTTTTTCAATAAGAATGTTTTCATTGATTATATATTATGTTGTTATTAATTTCATTCTTTTGAATAGTTCATTGGAATAATTATGTTAATGGTGGGACACATTTATATACTAAACTTAGTGTCTTCATTTTTTATCTTGAGAAAAATTATAATGAGTATATTGTGTATTATGATCCAATTTTTTATGATTTCATGGAACAAGAAATAAACAATATGATTGTGATGTCTGAAATTAAGCATTCCTTCTTTACAAAATTAGTAATTATTATTTATTTGATTTTTTATATTTTTATCCATGGATATATTTAATGTTTTCTTTCCTAATTATTTTTATGGGAATATTTTCATTTCATAAGTTACAAAAATGATCCATGATTTAAAAGATTTTTTATCATGTCATTTGTGTAAAAGCTTTTTTTTCAAGGAAAATATTTCATGTTTTTCAAGAAACCATTATAAATTATAATTCTTCATTTTTATTTTTTATATACATTATTAATAATTTTTTTAAAGCATTGATTTCAATGATATGTAAGTGATTACATTATGGTCAATGTTTTCTATGATAAACAGAAAACATCTATATGGTTTTTCATGAATTTAACTTGGATTAATGGGATTAATTTTTTTTATATCTCATATCAATATATTATTTCCTCATACCATTTTTTAAAATGGTTTGAATAGGTATTAAAGATGTGTAGGAACTATAGTAATGAATATATTTATAATATGCATATTTATCATAATAGAAGCGAATGTGTTTTGAATGAAACATGAACTTATAGTTATGAATCTTGTGTTTTTTATGAATAAAAATAATATTGAGTGAAATTTAACAGTTTTTATTACTAGGGGTTGACATTTAAGATATTTTTATAATTTTAAAATACACTAAATTGAAATTTCCAAAAAAAATTAAAAAGTGAAACGTTTATTATAAATCATGTATTTATGGATTATTTAAGTTACAAGGAACTAAAATTGTCATCAATGGAAATATTAAGATTAATTTAAGGGTTACTATTATTCATATAAGGATATTTAAATAATTTTATATACCAATTTTGGTTAATAAGTTTCATGTTGATCATAAGTCTAATGGTATAAATACCAGTTTTGATGTTTTATGTGATGGGTGTTTAAGATTATTAATGATACTTTGGGGAACCTTTATAGGATTATAACTCTTGGTTTTAGTATGTGTTTTAGTGAAAAAGTTATTAGATGAACAATGCTTTTATATTTTTTGGACATATGTTTAATCTTATTGATAAAATTTATTATTAATGTGATCTTTAATGTCAAGGTCACTATTTTTAAATTTATAAAAGGCTTTTACATTTTGGGATAATATGTTTTATCATATAAATAACTATGGGATTGAGAACTGATTTGGTGACTATATAATTACTATTCTTTTATGAATATTTTCACTATATTGGGATCATTATAATTTTAAGTTAAATAGAAATATTTTTTTCATCTAAGATATGGGATTATATGAGAAATAATGGGTAATGTATGTTTTGGAATCACATTTGATTTTATGATGACTTTGTGGTGTTTTATTGTATTTATTGAAAATATTATATTATTTTAGAGATTATGTGATTAAGGAATATAAATTTTAGGTATGTTACTTTTGAATTTATAAATGTTATTTGGAAATAAAAGTTACATTAGTAATTGAAGAATATATGTTCTACTATTTATTATTTTTGTGTCTTGAAAATGGTTAGAAATATTTTGAGGAGTTTCGCATAATGTTACTCTTGTTATGATTTAATATGGACTTTGGGTGACAACATTAAGAATTTGGGGATTATTGATTTATTTCATCATGTGATTCCTTATTCATATTTGATATTATCGCATCATATTCTAACCAAGTTATATTTTTGTTATTGTCTGAATATAAGAAGAATGGATTTTTATTCTCTTATAGATCTTTTGACTCTATAAAACATAGTTTCACTACTTTAGAAATGAAAAATTCATCTTGAATATCCATTTCATAGAGTAAGATATGAGATAAAAGTGGAAATTGATCAAAGAAAAAGAAAACATTTAAATTTTTTTAATGAAAATAAAATAACTCAATTGAGTTAATTTTCTTCTCCTCTATATCATTATAGTTAAAATATCCCTGAATACTAGTAAAATAATATTAAAATAAAAACAATTCCCTTTTATAATCATTTTTTTATTAATTTATGTTAATCTTCTTCCCTTAATAATTTATGGGGTTTTTTAATTAACTTTCTACTCATGATGTTATCTATCACTCTCTATTTTTCTTTGGACATTAATTTTCTCATCCTTGTCCATAATATCACATTACTCTAATGTTTTGTTTATTTGGGAACCCAATTATGTTTTATTATATTTGAACATAATATTTAGCATCTCCTACTCTCAAAATTTTGTTTTATTGTTATTTATTATAATTTATGTTCTCAACAAACTATTTTTAAAATATTGAAGAGTTTTTCTTTTCATGATCAACTGTTTTATCTTCAATTCCCGATATTTGTTGTATAAAAATATTTTATTCCCTTTTTATTATAAGGTATATAATATTGAGCTAAGTAAATGTATCTAATCGGGGAAGACAGTTACACCCTAAGTTAATAGTATTTATTTTTATAAATTTTTATATTCTTTTGTCTATTGTATACACAATAAAAAAAGAACTACGATATTCTATAAAAATCATATTTTATAAAAATGGTTGCAAGAACCTAGTCATTGGTTAGTTTGGTAGGAATAAGCGTAACCATATTGTGAAACAAATGGGGAAATATTTTCATAATTAAATAATTAATCAATATTCTGTTGATTATCATTTGTTTGGGAATGAATTTAATATATTTTTATGTTAAAAGATATATTTTTTAGATAATTATTGTTTCGTGTGTAGTATATATTTATTCAATAGAATAAATTAATACTTATTAATAAATTCTTATAGTGAAATATATATTGTATATATCCTTTTAAATGATTTAACATTCCATTAATTATGTTTATTATGTAATTAATGATAATAAATTCAATTATTTCTTGAAAAATATATATCCATAAAAAATTGTTTTTATTATTTTTTTTGTGATGACATTGAAAATAATTTTTTTCAATATTAATTAATTTATTTGAATACAATGAAAAAAAAATATTAACTCAAAATTTCATTATAAAATCCGGATGAAAATTTTTGGATTCTATTTAAAATATTTATTTTGGAGTGAATGGTGATGAGGTTTGAAAAACATCTATTTTCGTTCATTATATCAAGTAATTTAAAATCCGAATTATATTTTGGATTATATTTTAATTTAATATGAGATCCACTTGAAAATTTAAATATAATTAATTACAAAAGAATAAGTATTAAATTTTATTTTTTATAGGATTGTTTTTATGCTTTTAAAGAATTTGTCAAAAAAAAATTCATTTCATTTTACGCAATAAAAATAAAATTATATTTTTGAAAATTATAGAAATTGAATGTTGAAAATTTTATTTCTAATTTTTATTCATGGATATTAAATTTGGTAAATATGGCCATTTAATTTTTTTAATAATGAATAGTAGCCATGATAAATGTTTATCACTATAGTAAAATCTATGATGGTTTAAAAGAGATTAAAAATGATAGGATATGATATTAAAAACAACCCAAAAATATCCTTATTTCCTATGTATGGGTTTATTCAACCATAAATATCCTAAATTATTAAATATGGAAATTATTCCCATGAGAATTTGATTATGACTTTGTATTATTTTATGTTAAGATAAATTAAAAATGACACAATAAATTATAATATTTATAATATTTTTTAATATGTATATATATCATATATTAACGATTCTAAATAGTTATATATAATATTAGTATATTTTTTTATAGTAAATTTTTTTAATTTTTTCGATAGTTTAATTTCCTTGACCACTCATGAAATGATGACACAATGCTTTTGAAAACTTTTGTAAAATTAAATAAACAATTTTAAAACGCATTAAAGTAATATATTTTGGATTAATTAATGTGTTCCATGAATTTCGAAGAAAAATATAATTTATTATTTCACTATTTACAGTTTATTTTCAAAATAGAATTTTATCTTCAAGTCAATAAATTCAAGATATAATAATAGTATTGAAAATGACCTTAAATGATCTATAAAAGTTTAAAAATTATTTTTAAACTATTATAAAATCATTATATTACAATGTGGACTCAGTTTTCTATGAAATTTTATATCCAATAATTAATTGTTCATTTATATTAAACATTAAATTTCAAAAATTACTTTCATGAATCATAAAACATAAAAAATGTATTACACCAATTCAGGTTAAAGAGAGTTAATTGGTGTTAAACCACAATAAAAGGATAAAAATGAAACTTATCCTTTATAAAAGTAGTTATTTTATTATATTCAGACCTTATACTCCATATTTATAATTTAATGTCATTTTGAGAATATTTACATTAGTTAGACACATGTTATATATTAAAATTACAAGTATTTACAGGTTTTACACCCTCCGAACTAATAAAAGGGAACCACCTATCACTTCTTCCTCAAAAATCATGATAAACTTTTATCAACACATAAATATAATAAAACATTAATATATTATTTATAAACATCATATAGCTTCTATTATTCTAATAAGACCTTCCTTGGAATTAATAATTTGTAATCCAAATAAGGATTTCCAATGAAGAGGTAAAACACTTAACCAAGTTATTACATTTTATTTATTCTTATACCTCATTAAATTCTATCTAAAACATGATGATGTAATAATATTAATTTCGAAGAAATAATAAAATATTATTATTATGATTTAGAACCCATAATTCATCACGTATTTTATCTTATGAAATATGAAAACATCACTTGTAATATGTGTGGACTACTACCTCCACAAGGGGATGTGTTTTGTTTTTCATCACTGCATAAAACCATGGTTGTTAATATATATTAAATGAATATATATTATATTCATCAATTAATTATTAATTTTGAATTATAATATATTTCTTTACTTCTTACCCATCCACCTGTTAAAAAATGATAACGTCACTTGTCCATACATGTAAACTTCCACATCCATGAAGATATGTGATTTATTTTTCATATCTGTCATCCATGTTTGATTATAAAATTGTATTTTATGTATCAAATAGATAATTATTTTATGATTAGTTTTATAGATATTATTTAACTATAACCCTGTGGAAAATAGTTAACCTACTAATGTTTTTTTGGGATTATGGATAAATCATCCTCAAAACATCAAACATATACTTAACTAATTTAAAAAAAATAATGTCACACGAATTAAAAAAAATAAAAGTAATAATGAAAAAAAACAATTTTTTTAATAAAATATAAACTAATATAATGTTATTATTAAGGAGTTAGAAAATGATCAAAATGATTCTGAACTAGAGGTAATGGATTTTCCTTTAAAACCTTTTTTTATTGTATTATTTTAAAAATACTCTACCTTTATGTCCATGTTCTTAAAATATTTAAAACAATATTATTGATACATCAATGATTTATAATATTAATTTTAAAAATCTTTTTACTTTATTTATAAATGATAAAAAGTATTCATTTGAAATATTTTCTTTATAAATCTTGTTTTACATTTCACAATATTGTAAAATGAATGTTCTTTTCTGAAATATATGACATGAACGAATTTCCCCACTCTCATACAAACTAATTATTTTAATATTTGATTATAATTTTTTATTTTATTTTCAAATAAACCAATTTCATTCATATTCGTAAATCTTTTAATTAGATTTTTTTTTAAAAAAAATGATATTGTTCAAATGATTTCAGTAAATGGACTACATGTTTTTTTAAAGGTATGTTCTTCCATGTGAATGTATATTGATGATTATTATTCATTACAATGGATTTAATAAAATGTTAGAATCACGTTATTTCTCTTAATTTCTTATGATCGTATAGTTCTATTTATTGACAGGGTAAAATATAGAAAATTCTTTTGCTAGTTTTTCGATATAAATGTTCATATTGATTATATATTTTTTTGTCATTAATTTATTTCATATGATGAATTAATTGTAATTAGTATGTTATTTTTGGGTATTGGTAATAGATATTCCTTCGATGCATCAGTATGTCTCATGAGTCGAACTATTCTTAGTATTTTGTTTTTGGGTGCCTAATTATTAATGATTTCTTGTCATGACTCTTTGATAATCTAATAATTATGTCTATCATTATGAATTCCATCATTAGGAAATCAGTTATTGTTATACATGAAACAATTTATATCCATATCATTTTATATATTTCATGTTTATTTTGTTAATTCTTTTTTGAAAATATTTTTATTTCATAAGATAATAAAATGGAAACTAATTTCAACGATTATTTATTGTATCATATGGTTAAAAGTTTTTCTTTCATGGATTATATTCAATATTTTCATAAAAAACTAATAAATTATAACTTTTACTTTATTATTGATTATGATTTTTTTATGAAAATATTTGGAAAAAAATTATGATTTCAAGAGTATGAGATTATTTAAAACTCAATGACTTTTATGAGAATAAGAAAACAAAATTATGGGTTTTCATTAATTTAAAATTTATTAATCATTATCATTTATTTTGGTATCCCTTAAAGTGATTTTTTGACCCAAAATCTTCTAATGTTTTTAATATTTCTTAAGTATGATTAGGAAACATAAAAAGGAATAATATTCCATTATGAGGATCAATAATAAAATAAGAAAATGCTTTTTTATAAAACATGGGTATAAATTTAAGAATAATTATTTTGTAGAATAAAATTATACTAGTGTAGAAGTTTTCACTTTTATGGAATATTTTTTATTTGTAAGAGCATTTTCCAATTCACTAAAACACAAAATTGAAACAATTATGAAAATGTAAAAATGGGAATCTTTTATTTTAAATCATGTAATTATAGGATGTTTGTGTTACTAGGAATTTCATTCTTTATATGGCATTTTATTTATCATATTATTTATTTATAGTAAAACATGTAATAAAATCATGGGGTATTATATTCCCCCTTATAAAACAAATGTTTTTTATCAGTTTTTTTATTTTTTTTTCTTATAATAATAAGTATGTAATGAAGTAGGTAGTCATAAATGTATATTTTATCATCAAATGTAATTCCTATGTGAATACAAGGACATTTATATTTATAAAAAATATTTTTACCATTATATGAATAATAATTTTATATGAGTTTCCAAGGGCATACCTTGAATGATGAGAGATATTTACTCACACTATAATTTATATGTTTGACTTATTTTTGTTTTATTTTGAATAATTATTTTACCATAAAGATATATTATATGTGAAAAACTACTCAATTGACGTAATTTCATCATTTGATTGTATAATAATCAATTTTACAATATTTTATCATCTCATATTATTAATAACAAATTAGAATGATGAATTTTCATGTATAATCAATGAAAATAATCATTTAATGGTTAGTATTATCCATAAAAGATTGATATTTTTTCTCCATACATCATCCATATACTAAAAAAGGATAGTGTTAGTAATATTAACATCCAAATAAATGGTAACCTTTAAATCTATTATGATAAAAAATACCACTAATTTAATATAATTTATTGTATAAATTATCTATTAATCCCTCAATCCTTATAACTAATTAAACTTCAAAATTTTATAATATGAAAAAATCAATCAGAACAATAAAAACCAAATTTTAATTAAGGTAAAATTTGTTTATCTTAACATAGTGCACCCAAAAAAAATTCATTTTTTATAGATTCCAATTAGGAATCATAAATGAAAACTCATTACCCAATGGTTCAGGAGGTGACTCAATATAAATGAAAAAACCTAAAAATTGGGTTGATATGTAATAAAAAATGTCATGATTATATGATAAAAGTACCAACTATTACTACATAATGGACTTAAACTTTAGCTTTAATAATTTTATAAGCTTATCATTTATTTTTTCCTCCACTATGATAAATTCCCATTACTATTATGGAATTAGTGTGAATAGTTCCCCAAATTCCAATTTTTGAAACACAGAATATCAATGGTTTCTTTACATCCCTTTTATTGATGATTTATATCTCCCCAATCTCATCATTTATAAGAAAAACTCTTATTCCCTTCAAGAATGTACAAAGTGTTTCATTTCATCAATTTACACATTTTTTTGATTCATTATTTTCTTCATCTACATTACCATAACCTTATTTCATTGGTACTTATACATCCTTTACATTTATCAATTTTATTATAAAATATATTACTTTTATAATTTCTTTTCAATCTTGGGGGAGATTTTTACCTTATCACTGTTAGAAAAACAATGTTTGGGAGTCTATTCACTTAAGAGTCATGAAATAATTGAATTAAATAAATTTTAAATATTATCTTTTAGATTACATACATAGTTTATATAATTACTTGATAATATTATAGACTTTCCTCATACTCGTTATTATTTTCCCTTATTTCTACCCTAAATTAATTAATTTACTTCTATATGATATTTTTTATCTCAAAGAATATATTTCTCAATGATAATCACATTAAATATATTCCATTTAATTAGTTATGTCTCCTCAACCACCCATGTATTCTAAATGTATTACCACTATTGACCAATATATACTTTTAAATAATATACTCTTAGAATAACATTTTCTATAAAGAACTGATATTTTGGATTATTTAAATTGATACAGTCATTAATAGATTGTGTCACACATAACACCAAACTAACATAACAACTAAATAAAATGAACCCTGACAGATTAAAAACACATGAATAATATAATAATTAATATATAAAAGGATGATATCCTATTTAAATAATTATATAATATCATTCTCCTTGATTAATATTTATATAAGGTTTTTTTAAGAACAATTTAAAAATGGGTTTTGTATTTTACATTAATAAATTAAATTGATCATAGTAAAATTTTTAACATGATAGGTAATATTTATATTTATAATTTCATATATTATTATTCATTTATGAAATAATAAATAAGAATAATATTAGAAACACTTGATTTTTTAAAAATAATTTTTTCATAAAAGTTGATTTTAATATATTGTATTTTCCATTGAAATATAACTTATAATCTTATGAAATTTGACTTGAAACTATTAAATTAATTTTTTGTTTAAAAATTTCATTATTATATTATGATTCATTTTTAGGTTTTTTCTAAAAAGAATTATTTGTAGGTTGGTTGTGCAAAATACTATTTTTCCAAATAACATACAATTTATTAGATTATTAGACTATAAGTATGTATTTTAAATTAAGGAAAAATATTTATAAAACAATAAAAAAAAATATAAATGAATTTATTTTTTAAAAATGATTTCATAAATTTTAAAACACACATTTTAAATTTTTTAATTCAATATATATTTTTCAAAAAAATCGTTTATAATACATAATACATTTAATATTTTCAAATTATTTTTAAATAATTTTAGAATTTAATATTATTAAATTGATTTAAATTTTTTATTAATAGACCATTATTTATAATAAGGCCTATTTTATTTTTGGGCGTACAGGATCAATTACATAGCTAAAACCCTTGTAACCATGTGGAAAACTAAAATTGTAAAAATGAATGGACTTATAGGTAAAGGAACTAATATATTTAAAAAAATTATAATTGAATATTATTGGATTTTATTAGACTTAATACTTCTTGAATCCATTATATATCAATTTTGGATTCACTTTCAATGAGAGTGCCTTTGAATTATTGAAAAAATTGGGGTATTAACAAAAAATGAATTCCCTTTTAACTTGATATCACCTCTGCACTACCTATTAGTTTGAAAAAAAACTCCATCCAATTATATCCTCCACACATAAAAACCACGTTAATTATGTTATTTTGTTCTCAAATGACTATCCCTCAAAGGCTTCATACCCCATGGAAAGTTGATAATCCAAGGAGTGATGTATAAGTTCTTAAATTCTTTTTTTCTACTTCATTTTCTGAAATTCATCTTTATTATTTTCATTCTCATAATATTATAATAATAACATCAATATCATTAATATACCATTATCCATTGATAAATAATTCACAATTAAAAATGACCACCCCCCATTCTATTAATTGAAAAAATAGGAATTGTGTATTGTGTGGACTACCACCTCTATGATGAAAAGTGTTTTGTTTTCCTTCACCAAATTAAAATTATGTTCTTAATAGTAGTTTTAGTATATTATTTTCATATTTATTAAATATTATAAATTCTGAAAATATAAACATTGTTAGTAATTTTTTCATTCAATAGAAAAGTGAAATCACCAACCATGCATACGTGTGGACTACCACCACCAAGAAATGATAATTTTATATTTCTCATTTCTACACCACCATACATGTATGGTTATGAGAATGATTTTTAATAGTGAATTTTATTTTTATGATATCATAAATTTTATGTTATTACAAATTTATGAAAATATTAATGATATGATCAACAAATGAATATCATAAATTTAATTTTTTAAAATAGGGATACTATGATGAAAATAATTAATTCATGTTCTGTATTATTTCTATATCCATTAATTATTATTATAATTCCGTCCCAATTATGATATATCACACTAATATATAGTTAATTATATCATTATACTACTGATATAATTATATCTTAACTTAAACCCTCATAATCATCAATTAATCTTGGTTTTTCCAATTTTGTGTCAGTTTACACACCTACGTTTACGATGCTATAAAATCTCTCATGGATGAACATTGGTACCTAACTAATATTATTATTATAATTTAATAAGAAATTAATGATCCTTATTAGGTTATATAATAGTTATATTATATATTTTAATCATTATTAAAGTATCATCTTCATTTTCCAAATCAAAAAAATAAGTTAGCAGTTATTTAATTTTCATGCCCACATAAGTAAAAATTTATAATAAATAGATATCATATGATAAAAATTTTAACATATTTAACTAAATATACAAGAATAATGTTCCTAAAAACTTATCTAGAAATCATAATTTTATTATTCAAGAAGTTAATCATCTTCACAGAATGAACCTGGAACAATGTAAGGGTTTTCATCTAAAATTCCTCTAATTTGGATAAGTTTGGTATTATTCATGTAATCTATTTTATTGGGCTTATATAATACATATTTCAGATATCTCATCATGAATTATATTTTAAAATTTTAATTTTAGGTTCAATTATAAGACTAATATTTCATGAGGTTTTTTATTAATGTATTACTCAAGCGATATGGGATTTCATTGTAACAATTCTAATTATTTGATATATGATTCATGTTATGAACTATGTTTCATTTTTATAGTGTTATATTGATTTAATAACCCATTAATTTTATATACATATTTTCTTTTAATTATTCGGATAAAATAATCTAAATGAATTTGTTTTCATCAAAACGTATTTTGAATAAATTGTTACCTCAACCGTAAGGGTTTTTGGTAACTAAATTTTCATTCGTTTTGATATGATAATTATCTCAAATTATTTTATATAAGTTGAGAGAACTCTATAATTTGATATTGGTATGCATTATTCTCTTTGTATTTTAATTTTTCCACATAAACCTCTTTTTTTATATTTCATGATAAATAGATTATTTTTCTAATAAGAAATTTTAATAAATCAATTAACTATTGTTTATGTTCTAAATAGTTATCTTTAAATGTATTCATAAATTAATATGTTTGCACACACAAATTTTATATTATATGGTATTTTATAATCCACTTAAAGAAAATAATGTTTTAATAAAAATATGTTTTTATTATTGTTTTTACACAATTATTTTTCAACAATGATATTTTGAATATATTAAAAAAGGTATTTCCCATTTAATGTTAAATTTTTCTATACTTAGATTAATATTTACTATATAAAACATTAATTAATTTCCAAGGATTAATTATTCGAATTTTTTTGTATTATTATTTTTTAAAATCTCTCACTTCACTTATTGGAAATTTTCTTCTTAAAGTGACATGTGTGTTTTTATTTTACATCAAGAATTTTTTTTCCTAAAAGCACTAGTAAGATTTCACTCCCACTTCCATATTCATATTAAAATGGATTTAAATTATTGGGATTCATGTTAAATGATTAATTATTTAATAAATAAATATAAATATAAATATTATTATATTTTAGTGGATTAAACATTCAATTTGACAAATTGGATCCTTGATCCCTTCATGGGTTATATTATTCAAAATATTATTCTAAATGGATGTTTTTCATATATATAAACATCCTACTATGTTTTATTTATTTCACCTGGGGATATTGTTTATTAAATACCAAGTACCATATTTCCCTATATGACTTATATAATGTCTTTTTATTTTGTATAAATAATTTTTCACTTCATTTATCTTGTCTAATCATTTTCAGTGTTTAAAAGTAATGTATCATTCAATACATTTCATGCAGAGATCCTTGCTATACAAGCATTGAAATTACATAACATTTGGAGAATACTTAATCATTATAAAAAAATATTCCAAAATACCGTTGTTGGTATATAGCCTTTGGAAACATAAACAGCGGTGCATATGTGAGCTACATCATATCCCAATAGGTTTTTCTTAACTAAAACCCTTTTAGACATATCAAATATAGTACATATCAACAAAACCTGGTGGAAAGGAAACATAAAAGGGGAGATCACAAATTCTCATTTATGGTAAAACACAGAGACATTTAAGAATAAACGTGATCATACTTGTAATAGAATGTGATCATGAAAATATATGATCATACCATGCATGTAAATGACCATGGAATAAATAATACAAGCTCATAACACGTGAATCATAATGTGATATAGAGTATAATTCCTATATGCATAGCATAAGAATAAGACATGGAAATTTGGATACACATTGGAATATACTGATTTCCATGGTAGAAAAGGAATCACTATCGTGACCTTCTTAGTCAAAAAAATCTTTTAATTAACTTACTGAACCCATTATACAACCCTTTATTACTGAACATTGTAAACCCTCTTTTCATCCTTTTTTTACTAAACCAATTAAACCCTTATTCCCACTCTATATGACTAAACTGAGTATACTCTCATTCCAAGCCCGTATTACTAAACTGATTAAACCTTCATTCTATCCATGTATTATTTAACTAAGTAAACCTTCATTCTAGTCTAGTATTACAGAACTGAGTGAACCCTTGTTCCATCTCTATATTACAGTACTATGTAAACTCTCATTCCATCTATGTCTATCTCATGATATATAAATCTTTACCCGATGTATTTAAGGGAGATATAAGTCCCATACATCACGTATTGAAATCATACATACATGTTCAACAAGATCCTAAATAAAATATCATTACCCATAAAATGAAATCGGTATCATAAAAATGTAAACATATCATAAACTATGGGAAGATATAGGTTTCATAATCATTTCATCATAAACATAACTCGTGAAAAGATGAAGGTTTGAAAAGTATATAACCCTTGAGAGATATAATGGTTTCATAATCATATTACCTATTAAGGATAAATGTGTTTCATAATGACCATGATGACATTAACCATAACTCATCCATTGAAAGGATATGAATGGAACCATTAAATAATTTCTTATAAATTATCGAGTAATATCATTATATGTCATCTTAGAGGGAAATTAATTTTGAAATATACTCTAATAACTTTTCTTGGGGAAAATATCATTTCTTATTTAAAAAATCCATGAAACCATTTTCATACAATTTTTTTTAAAACATATAAATAATACAAGAAATAAATTTCAAAAAAATTCCTTGATTACTTTTAAAATATATTTCATAACATTTTAAAAATAGTTTTCTTTGAATACACTTAATAATAATTAAATAATTCTTGAAAATATTTTGAAAAAAATTTATTTGAAAATAATTTTAAAACATAAAAAATATTGAAAAATTTATGAAATTAATTTTTCATGAAAACATATAAGGAAACTACAAAAAAATTTGAAACACAATGCATTGAATTTTTTTTTAAATCATAAAAGTAAATATGAAAAATGTTTTGAAAATCATTTATCAGGAAATATTATAAAGAAGATTCAAAACGTTTTGAAAAAATCATTTTTCTTGAAAATTAATTTTCAAACAAAATTCTTAATGGTTATCATTTTTAATAATGCAAAGGGAGATTCGATGAAATAACGACAGAAAAATCCATACATATTGTACGAGGTCAAAAGAAAATTACTTTTTCACAATAAAAAGGATATAAAATTCTGTTGTTCAGAAATCGATAAGAAGATTACATTAATGATATTGGTATAAGAATAAATGGGTAAATTTTTATTTTATATATTATAGTGGAATGGTAAAATATTCCTTGAAACCATTTTTTGAAAAAATAGATTTTTGATCGAATAGTGGATAGGGTTAGGTTTTCTAAAAAACACTTTATTATCTAACATATAAACCAAAGAGTAGATAACATTACAAATACATTAGTATATAATGAAATTATATAGGATAATGACACTCATGAATATTTTTTGTAGGTGGATTATATGATTTTATCAATGGAAACATAAACATATACAATCTTGAAAAGTAATGAGATTGTCTCAATAAACTCTTATATCTTCGTATCTTGGGATAATTATCTACTTATAAAGAAATATCATTAAAGGAAGTATATAATATCATGAAAATATTTAGATTCATGATCTTTCATGTAAAATGGAATTATATTTATCCAAAAAATTAGTTTAGGAGAAACAGAACATGAGTCTCAAAGAAGAAAATTGAGACAAAAGAATTTTTTCTAATTTGGTAAATTTTGAAACATAAACACCATAAAATAAGGATCATAAAATGGGAATGTTAATACCTATAAATTTAATTACAATAAACATATAATTCATTCATGTGTAGTACATACACCGCACAAAAAGAATGTTTGACGAACCTAGCTTGTATCTCACAGAAATTGAAATTGAGATAAAATCCCCATACCATGTGTCTTGACTCTATCTGTACTCGTAAAATCATCATGTATAATAAATATATTATTATTATACTTATTTTAAGGAATAATATTCTTATATATATTACCATATATTCTTTTATTATGAATTTATATTACCATCTTATTAACGATCCTATGTCAAGGTTTCACTTTGGGTAATATAGGCTTTTTTCATAACATGTGTATTAATTTGTTATATTATTGATCCATATAATTATGTCATGATTAAATAATGTAAAAAGTGATATAAATATCAGTAATATCCTGTTTAATTATTTTATAATAATCAATTTCATAATGAATTATGTAATGGAATACATCATTCATGGATACGACAAGCCATACGTACGCATAAATGATGTTTTCCATTTTTGTTGTCGTACTGAAATATTGTATGTAAATGACATATGTATAAATATGTACCTATATATAATTATGAATTTATCATTAATATATCATATATATAATATATGTTAATTATACCCATCATTAATACATTATATGTGGTGTGTGTACAAATCACATCATTTTTTAGGGGGTCATAGTCCACACTTCCTCAAATGAGATTATCACATTAACACCAAATGGATGGTTAAATGATTTCTTGTTTAAAAGGAATATAAAATCTTAATAATATAATAAATATAATATATTACATATATATATAGTTATTCAATCATAATTTTAACTTTTATTGGTGGTTAAGGTGAAATTTACAATCATCTTTTCGTGAGATAGTGGTTTGTCGTACAAAGAATCAATATGTTCAACATCAATTAGATGGAGGTGAGTGTGAGTGTATGTTATAGAAATTTTATAAAGGCATACTAGTAAATTTATTATAATATTTTTCTATAATATAATTTAATAATGATAGTTTAGTTGGTGGAGATGGAATATAATGGAAGGGATCTTGAAAGAAGACGCTCCCTCTAAATTGGGTAATCCTTTTGGTTTGTACCAAAAGGTATCTTTTGGAGGGTTTCGTCCCAAAGGGATGCCTGAAATTATAATTGAGGATTTTTGGGAGGCTATTAGGTCAATATTTTACTGACATAAATGGTTTGAGAGGTGTAAAAAATGGGTAGAGGTTGTGGCATTTTATAGAGAAGGAAAAGGACTCACACGAAATTTTAAGAAACAAATTAATTATGCACATATTCATAAATAATAAAAACCTTAAAAACCAAAAAAAATATGAAAATTGAAGGTTTATGAACTAAATATGTAAAAACAAAGGGTTTTGGAAAAGTTTATAGGTCATTCAGGCCCTTAATTTGAAGGTTTAATCCAAAATTAAGCATAATTTGGCCCTAATTGCTATGATAGTTTTAATCACTTTTACAAATAATTTTGGTAAATAATTAACATGGTATTATTAGAATATAAATATTAGACTAGTTAAAATGTTTAATTTAGGATTCTAAAAATTCTATTCATGAACATTGGAAAATTATGATTAACACTAATCCCATAGACGAGGCGAAATAATAGGTTATTATAGTAGAAAAATGTTCAATAGTTTTTTATGTTTTTATATTCTATCTCAATGTGGAGTTGATCCTAATGAATTTAATTGTATTGGTAGATTTAATGTAACGCCTCGAGCCCAGTTACCTAGAGTCGGTGCATTATTACATAACATTGGCATGATCACAAGAAAGGTCAAGTCTCGAAGGACCAATTAGTTTAGTAGCCTTGGAAACACCACATACATTCATAAAGTTTTACATTACATCATAAAAATCATATTGTCTTCATATCCCCTCATACTATCCCTGCAGTTCATTCATATATTACTTCTTCATAATCCTGGGAAAAATTAAAAAAATTGAAAGGGGTGAGCTCAGATGCTCTGTAAGGATGACATTATAGCAGAAGCATTCATAGATAAGCATAAACACTTAAGGCAATTTATAACTAAAACAAAAGCCGTTTAAACTTGAAATTCAGCATAAAATGGCAAAGATAAAATGAAATAATTCAATTTACTTATTCACATGGATATTATACTAGTTGAATGATCACATGGAATATCAATAACCACTTTCATAATGATGGAATGCATAATTCCATACTATCATAACCACATAGCCAAGGCCTCATGCCAAGACTACAAATAAGATTTTGCCAAGGCCCTGTTCCAAGACACTAGTTTGTCTTATGAGACCTACCGATGCATAGAGGAGCTATTGCGGGCCTCACCCGTCACTTATTAAGTCTAATTCATTCCTCATATGAACAGGTTTAAACATAACATAAACATTCGTATTAAAACTAGCATACGAAATGCCAATACTTTAACCACAAACCATGAATGGTATAAAAATAGCACATCCACAGTCAAACATAACTCATTTGTTCAATATGGAAGATTTTATTGTATCACATTAACCTCAATCAAGAATAATGAAGGATGTTGACATAGATGAAAATAATCATCAAAACTATTTGAGAGAAAAATATCCCCCTTTTTCTTGAAATCATTTAAAAGTCACTCTATTTTTCAAAAAGCCATTTAAAAATAGATTTTTGAATAAAAGTGTCACATACCACTTTGAAACTTTTAAAAGTAGTTTTAATTTTAAAAATTTAATGTCCATATAAATAATTCCTTAATACCATTTTCTAAAACATGGAAATTAATGAGAAAGATTTAGAAGAATAAGTCTTTAAAACATTTAAAAATGGTATTTTAGTTATAGTTTCTAACCAAAAGAGAGACACTTGAATACAAATAATTGAGGTAATCAAAACATTTTAATAACATGAGATTAAAGGAATTCATGATATACTATGTCAAAGTACATTATATACACCACATAAAAGCTATTTGGTGTATAACAACAAAGAAGTCTCAATGAAATGTAAATTCAGATGAAATCTCTGATAAAGGCCATATCCTTAGGTTAAGGATAAATCAACGACATTATTATGTGTAAAAAATATAAATACACTAAATATTATTGGATATTCAGTGTAAATAAATCAATGTATATTCACATATAATCTTGTAAAAACAACACCAATGAATTGGATGTTTAACTCAACAAATTGAGATTGAGTAAAAATTAGTCCTATCAAGTTCATACCGATCACTTGAGAATTTATCAGTGGAGTTATTATGTGTATCAAAAGTATAACCACAGAATGGGGAGTGGAAATTATGACATAATAAAATGAATAGTGATTCCACACATTATCTTGGGGTAAAATAATTAATGAATTATGTGTAAAGTTGAATGGGTGGAAATTGAAATATCAAAATCTCTTATCAATTTGGAATCATACGAAACATACAACCATGAAAGAATTATCATACAATGATTATGTAAATATACATGAATTAATGTATGTTACATAATGAATACAAACATGGGCAGTACACACACCACATGTAATAAATAAGTGGTGAACAATGGAATTCTCACAGAATTAAAAGTGAGATAAGAAACCCCTTACATTGTACTTTTTCATTGGTAGAAGGTAGTTTATCCTTTTGTATAATGGTGAAATAATTTTTATTTAATTATACAAGAATCATATGCATTAGTATGATATCATATATGATCTTCTAACATTGATTTGTTAATAATATCTTAGTATTATTGTCATTTCGGGTGTTAACGGGTTCATTTTACATTATATTCATTGTTATGTGAGCCATATTTTTTATTAATGGGATGTATATTATTCATATCCAGAATGATATTAAGTCCTCAAAAATTATTTTTAATCATCAAATTAGAATTATAATTGAATGGATATGATGGAGAATGAGTCTCATCGTGTTCGTGGAGACGGTAGTCCGTACGTATGCACGAGTGACAATATCATTATTTTGATATTAAAATAATATATAATTTGATGTTATATCATATATACAGAATAATTATCATGTTATATTTATTATTTACATGAATTACACATCATTATTATACCCATCCAAATAATAATTTATTGAATAACAATTACACCACGACGTAGAGATGGTAAGCCGTACGTACGCACGTATGGTGACATGTTATTCAAAGGGAGGATAAATTACTGAATATGGTTGTACCATATTTATAATGACATCACAGTATATATAAGATACTTGAGTTATTATTTTATAATGGTAATAACAAAGAAAGAATAAGTGGAAGAAGAAAGGAACTTGAAAATGGGTGGTGAAAACATTACCTCTTCTTCGGGTTCTTCCTTTTGATTTGATCAAAATTTCTCCTTAGGGTGGATTTATGATCAAACTAAGGCCTCTAGGTTGTATTTATGGAAGTTTGTAGAGTATTTGGGATGGGTTTTGCAGAACCAAAAGGCTTTGGAGGTGTGATTAAATGAGAAGGAGGAGTGCCCTTTTATAAGAGGGGTGAGGGGCACCTTTGGAAAAGCTAGAAATATTAATTTATAATAAATTTATATTCGGTTTCTAATGGTTCCAAAGATTTTTATTCAAAGTTTATGGTGGGTATATGTCGAATACCATTCATCCAATAGAATTTAGAAAGGTTTGGGTCATTATAGTAACCTTATCATTAAGTATTAACTCTGAGTTAATTAGTTTCACTTTTACAATGTTTCTTTGTATTTTTATATTATATGGTTAATAAACTTACTATAAACATCCAAGAAACCCCCATGTGGTCCATTAATGATACACCTATCATGATATGAGTATCTTGGCCGAACCTTAGATTTTTAGGAATTTAATATCAATTAATAATTTAATATTTGTTTTAAAAACTCTTTTATGTCAATTTTGACACAATTCAATAATTGATTTTTGTAAAAATCATAACAGAATGATTACTTCGAAAAAAACTTAATTAAATCAATCCTAACATGTCATATTAACCTATAAAATTAGTTTAATTCATAAAAAGTCTCAAATTATATTTATTTGGGTATTTATGATATCAATTATCTTAATTTTTTACTATTATGGTAATTACTGCATCATCATTGTGTCATAAATAAACTAACTTATTTAATGTCTAAAAATTATAAATAAAATAAAAATATGTTGGAAATCTTTTTCTATTTCTAATTAATATTTATAGTCTAGATCCAACATATATAACCCTATTTAAAAATTCTTTTTCTAAAAGATATATGCTTATGTCATTTTTGTAATTACTTTAACTTAATTAATATAAAGTGTCATTATCACTTACAAGTGGATCCATGGGGTCCCAAAATCTACCCAAAGATGACCATGGTCGTCCATGTATCAAACAATAAGGTTAAGACACGTTTTAATGTAATTTAATATTATTATAATATTATTTTTTAACCCTTATTTACTGGATGTACCCTTTAACCATGGTAAATAAAATATTTACCGAAGTAATTATTCAAAATGTCTAAAAATAAAAGTTACCTATTTACACAATTTGAACATCCTGATTCCAAATATGGAATCCATTTTTCCAAATTCAAAATACAGAAGTGGCAGAAATTAATTTAAAATTAATTCCCATTGTTAAAACAAAAAGCGTGTTTTTAAGAGATAATAACTATCAAAAGATTGGCACTTGTTTATGTCTGGATTAATTGTGAAATAATGTCCAATGACAAACATTGAATTAAATGGTAAAAATATATTCTAAATAGAATTTAAAACCACTCAAAATCCTAATTTATAAATATTAATTATTTCGATTAAAAAAGTTGTTTTTATTTAAAATTTAGTAATTTTCACAATTCATCAAAATATGAAAGTTGTCCGAAAAGTACCAAAATTTCATTCTAGGCTAATTTCGATATTCTGAATCCAAAAATGAAGTCCATTTTGAGAGAGAGACTTTATAAAATTTCAAAAATTAGGTATTACTATTAATAACGGCTAGTTTGATTGGTTGTGGTGTGTTAGAATCTCGAAGTTTCGTATAATGCACGCCATTGCGTTATTCAAAAGGAAACGTATCGTGGATGCTTGGGGTGTTACATTCTCCCCTCCTTCAATAAATTGCATCCTTGCAATTTTTTTTATAATTGGGATTGATAAAAAAATGGAAAGTCCCACATCAGAAAAAGAGTCAATAAAACTATCACTTTAAAAGAAAGAAAGTGAGGAATAAAGGTCACCCAAGATAACCCATACAAGGATTCCAGGTAGGAAAACATGGATATGGATGATAAACTAAGTGTTCATTTATGATGGAGATGGATATAAAACATGATCAAGAGAAAGTTAACAATAAGAAAATAACAAAATTGTGTTGGGAAAAACGGTCCATAGTCTCCCAGTAGGAAAAGTAAACAGAAAATATTTTTTTTGTTTTAAGTTACATTACATAAGGATGAGGAATTAATTTATGATATTGACTAAGAACATAAAGATATATACTTACTTTTTATGAAGATTTTCATTATTTAATAACTTTTTACCACTAACTCATTTTTTGAACAATGAGTATTCAAGAAGACTCGGTCACACTGGAAGAGCTAGAATAAACATCTATAGAATCACATGATCCATGCAGGATAAAATATATATTTACATTGTCTTTAGATATTAATCAAAACCAAAATGATTCTAATGATCCCCAAAAGGATATTCCTTGAGAGAAATAAACAATATTCTTAATTTCTAAAATTAAACCAATAATACCCCAACGTTAAATAAATACCATTCAATAATCAGTTGTCCTTAAAATCCTTCAATATAATCCAAACTAATATTGAAACCCAAAACATATAAGAATTTGATTATGTAGTCTCCCATGTTAAATTGTATCTCCAAATGAAATTAATTACTCTTAAAGTCACGTACTTAAAAGTAATTAACCTAATTATTTCCATAAATAACCAAATCATTATATGTCCACAATATAAACATAGATAAAAATCCACCATTACTCCTCAAATTAAATCCCATACTACTATATTTTCCTTTGGCATATATTGTTCTCAACAAAGAGAACAACGTCCAAAATAACATTTATCACTTAATCACCAAATCATTTTCCTATACTAAGGGTATTCATTTGACAAGACATAAGATCCCAAATCAAATTATTATTGATCAATAAAACCATTTAACTAAAAATAATAGTCACTTTAACCAGGGACATCATGTAGTCCAATGGTAGGCGATAAATCCCAATCACACTTTGGTTGTGGGTTTGATTCCCACAGCTTTGTCCGAAGAGACGGGTTGTCACACGGTCTGTGTGTTGTCCTTTTCAAAAACTATGTTTTATAACATTACCAAAATGAGATAAATTCCTCAAAATAACCATAACATAATTTAACCACAAATATTATCTCATACCTTGCATTTTCAGCCCAAATTATAATAACTTATAATTGTCTCAAACCCAATGATCATATAAAACCAAATGGTTATTTATTACTATATACACAAGAAAAAAGATAATTCTTCCTCAAATATCATTCTCACATGGCAAACTGCAGGGTTACAAATACAAGAGAAAATTATTCAAAGTAAACCCATCAACAAGGAGCACTAAAACTTTTTAAACATTTCTCCAACCATTTATTTCCACATATCTTCTTCTTTGACCATGAAAATATCATATAGAAGATGGCATTCACTTGGGTAATGGACAGGTCCCCTACATTTACGGCAAATGGCTGTAAATGGATTCTTGGGACCATTTTTATCTTCTTCCATAGTACTCTTCATTTTGCTTCGGCAATAATTCACTTTATGTCCTTCCTTTCCGCACGTAAAGCATTTCTTTGTCCCATTGAGACACTTTCCTGGGTGTCTCCTTCCACATTTCCTGCATGATGGAAATTGAGGATTCTTTCTCCATGGTCTCCACTACTGGAGCTCTTATCATTCATCACCATTCTCTTCTTTGTTGAGTCCGGTAATTGGTTAATATATATATTGTTGATCATATTTTTGGAAAATTGATTTGACATAAAGATGATATCTTTTACGCCTATCAACATTCAATTTTTTTTCTTATTGCCACCACCGTTCCCACATTGTACATCATTCTCAAAGTCACTATGACTTTCTTGGAATCCAGCCATTGACTAAAACTAGAAAGCATTGTGTGAGTAATACTAGTCATACAATCATTTAGAGATTAACATGTCACTATATTCTCAATTTGAAACACATTAGGATTAACCAAGGTCATTTACTCTCATCGTATATATATTTTACTTCAAATTGGTTTGTAAAGAAAATGTAAATTATCCTAAGCATATCCCCTAAGAGTGTCGTAACCAAGAGTGCAGCAAGGCCTGTTGTCGTGCACCAGTTCCCATTTGAGTCTAGCTCAAAGCGGTGTTTTCAGGTTTTACCCCAAGGTACATCTGTACCAGAGCCGCCTCTACCTGCTCGTATCCAGACATGGATTTATTTCACGGAAAACTCACAAAAACTATACAATACCAAAATTCTAGGAAGTTCTTTTATACTAATTCTCAAAGTTCATCTAAGGTCTACGTGCTCTAATCCGAGTTTATCTAGCTTACAAGGTTTGTACTAAACTTCCTATGATACCATCTGTAACGCCCCGACCCCAGTTACCTAGAGTCGGTGCATTATTACATAACATTGGCATGATCACAAGAAATATCATGTCTCGAAAGACCGATTAGTTTAGTTGCCTTGGAAACACTAGATACATTCATAAAGTTTTATATTACATCATAAAAAACATCTTGTCTTCATATCCCCTCATACTATCCCTGCAGGTCATTCATAAATTACTTCTTCATAATCCTGGGAAAAAACAAATTGAAAGGGGTGAGCTCAAATGCTCAGTAAGGATAACATAATAGCAGAAGAATTCATAGATAAACATAATCACTTAAGGAAATTTATTACTAAAAAAATCCTTTTAAACTTGAACTTCAGCATAAAATGGCAAAGATAAAATGAAATAATGTCATTTACTTATTCACATGGATATTCTACTAGTCAAATGATCACATGAAATATCAATAACCACTTTCATAATGATGGAATGCAAAATGCCAGACTATCATAACCACATAGCCAAGGCCTCGTGCCAAGATTAGAAATAAGATTTTGCCAAGGCCTTGTGCCAAGACACTAGTTTGTCTCATGAGACCTACCGATGCATCAAGGAGCTATAGCAGGCTCCACCCATCACTTATTAAGTCTAATTCATTCATCATATGAATATGTTTAAACATAACATAAACATTCGTATTAAAACTAGCATACGAAATGAAAATACTTTAACCACAAACCATGAATGGTATAAAAATAGCACATCCAAAGTCAAACATAACTCATTTGATACAATATGGAAGATTGTATGGTATCACATTAACCTCAATCAAGAATAATGAACGATGTTGAAATAGATGAAAATAATCATCAAAACTATTTTAGAGAAATATCCCCCTTTTTCTTGAAATCATTTAAAAGTCACACTATTTGTCAAAAAGCCATTTAAAAATAGATTTTTGAATCAAAGTGTCCCATACCACTTTGAAAATTTTAAAAAGAGTTTTATTTTTAAAACTTAAATTTCCATATAAATAAATCCTTAAAACCATTTTTTAAAACATGGACATTAATGAGAAAGATTTAGAAGAATAATTCTTCAAAACATTTAAAAATTGTATTTTAGTTAGAATTTCTAACCAAAAAAGAGACACTTGAATACATATAATTGAGGTAATCAAAAATTGTTAATATCATGAGATTAAAAAAATTCATGATATACTATGTCAAAGTACATTATATACACCGCATAAAAGCGATTTGGTGTATAACAACAAAGAAGTCCCAATGGAATTTAAATTGAGATGAAATCTCTCGTAAAGGTTGTATCCTTTGGGTAAGGATAAATCAACGACATACTTATGTGTGAAAAATATAAATCCACTAAATATGATTTGATATTCATTGTAAATAAATCAAAGGATATTCACATATAATCTTGTAAAAACAACACCAATGAATTGGATTTTTAACTCAACAAATCGAGATTGAGCAAAAATTACTCTTATCAAGTTCATACCGGTCACTTGAGAATTTATCAATAGAGTGATTATGTGCATCAAAAGTATTACCACAGAATGGGGAGTGGAAATTATGACATAAGAAAATGAATAGTTATTCCACACATAATCTTGGGGAAAAATAATCAATGAAGTATGCGTAAAGCCGAATGAGTGGAAATTGAAATATCAAATTTCCTTATCAATTTGGTAACTTATGAAACATACACGCATGAAAGAAGAATCATACAATGATTATGTAAATATACATGAATTAAAGTATATTACACAATTAATACAAACATGGGCAGTACACACACCACATGTAATAAATAAGTGGTGAACAGTGGAATTCTCACGGAATTAAAAGTGAGATAAGAAACCCCTTACTTTGTACTTTTTCCTTGGTCGAAGGTAAGTTAACCTCCTGTATAATGGTGAAATAATTGTTATTTAATTATAAAAGATTCATATGCTTTATTATGATATCATATATAATCTTTTAACATTGATTTGTTAATAATATCTTAGTATTTTCGTCATTTCGGGTGTTAAAGGGTTCATTTTACATTATATTCATTGTTATGTGAGCCATATTTGTTATTAATGGGATGTATATTATTCATATCCAGAATGATATAAAATCCTTAAAAATTATTTTTAATCATCAAATTAGAATTATACTTGAATGGATACGATGGAGAATGAGTCTCATCGCGTTCGTGGAGACGGTAGTCTGTACGTACGCATGAGCGACAAAATAATTATTTTGATATTAAAATAATATATAATTGGATGGTCTATAATATATAATGAATAATTATTATGTTATATTTATTATTTACATGAATTATACATCATTATTATACCCATCCAAATAATAATTTATTGAATAACAATTACACCACGATGTGGAGACTGTAAGCCGTACGTACGCACGTATGGTGAAATGTTATTCAAAGGGCGGATAAAATACAGAATATGGTTGTACCATATTTATAATAAAATCACAGTATATATAAGATACTGGATTTATTATTTTATAATGTTAATAACAAATAATGAAGAAGTGGAAGAAGAAAGGAACTTGAAAAGTGGTGGTGAAAAAAACATTACCTCTTCTTCGGGTTCTTCCTTTTGATTTGATCAAAAGGGCTCCTTAGGGTGGATTTCTGATCAAACTAAGGCCTCTAGGTTGTATTGAGGGAATTTGAGAGAGTATATGGGCTGGGGTTGGCCGATCCAAAAGGTTTTGAAGGTGTGATGAAATGAGAAGTGGGAGTGCTCTTTTATAAGAGGGGTGAGGGGCACCTTTGGAAAAGCTAGAAATATTAATTTATAATAAATTCATATTCGGTTTTTAATGGTTCCAAAGTTTATTATTCAAAGGTTAAGGTGGGTATAGGTCGAATACCATTCAACCAATATAATTGAGACAGTTTTGGCTCATTATATTAACCTTATCTTTAAGTATTAACTCTTAGTTAATTAGTTTCAGTTTTACAATGTCTCTTTCTATTTTTATATTATATGGTTAATGAACATACTATATACATGCAAGAAACCAGAAAGTGGTCCATTAATGATACAAATATCATGATATAAGTCTCTTGGCTGAACCTTAGATTGTTAGGAATTTAATATCAATTAATAATATAATATTTGTTTTAAAAACTCTTTTATGTCAATTTTGACACTATTCAATAATTGATTTTTGTAAAATTCATAACAGAATGATTATGTCGAAAAAAGTTAATTAAATCAATTATAACATGTCATAGTAACCTATAAAATCAGTGTAATTCATAAAAAGTCTCAAATTATATTTATTTGGATATTTATAATATCAATTATCTTTATTTTTCACTATTTTGGTAATTGCTGCATCATCATTGTGTCATAAATAAACGAAATTATTTAATGTCTAAAAATTATAAAGAAAATATCATTATGTAGGAAATAGTTTTCTATTTCTAATGAATATTTATAGTCTAAAATCCAACATATATAACCCAATGTAAAAATTGTTTTACTAAAAGATATATGCTTATGTCATTTTTGTAATTACTTTAACCTAATTAATATAAAGTGTCATTTTCACTTACAAGTGGATCCATGGGGTCCAAAAATCGACCCAAAGATGACCATGGTCGGCCATGTATCAACCAATAAGGCTAAGACACGTTTAGGGTAATTTAATATTATTATAATATTATTTGTTAAACCTTATTTACCGGATTTACCCTTTAACCATGGTAAATAAAATATTTACCGAAATAATTATTCAAAATGTTTAAAAATAAAAGTTACCTATTTACACAATTTTAACATCCTGATTCCAAATAAGGAATCCATTTTTCCAAATTAAAAACCTAGAAGTGGCAGAAATGAATTTAAAATTAATTCCTGTTGTTAAAACAAAAAAGCGTGTTTTTAAGAGATAATAACTATCAAAAGATTGGCACATGTTTATGTCTGGTTTAATTGTGAAATTATGTCCAATGACAAACATTGAATTAAATGGTAAAAATATATTCTAAATATACTTTAAACCCATTCAAATTCATAATTTATAAATATTAATTATTTCGATTAAAAAAGTTTTTTTTAATTAAAATTTAGTAATTTTCACTATTCATCAAAATATGAAAGTTATCTGAAAAGTACCAAAATTTCACCCTAGGCTAATTTCGATATTCTGAATCCAAAAATGAAGTCCATTTTGAGAGATAGAATTTATAAAATTTCAAAAAGTAGGTATTACTATTCATAACGGCTAGTTTGATTGGTTGTGGTGTGTTAGAATCTCGAAGTTGCGTACAATGCACGCCACTGCATTATTCAAAGGGAAACGTATAGTGGAAGCTTGGGGTGTTACATTCTCCCCTCCTTCAATAAATTTCATCTTTGCAATTTTTTTTAAATTTGGGCTTGAGAAAATAATGGAAAGTCCCACATTAGAAAAAGAGTCAACAAAACTATCACTATAAAAGAAAGAAAGTGAGGTATAAAGGTCACCCAAGATAACCCATACAAGGATTCCAGGTAGGAAAACATGGATATGGATGATAAAATAAGTGTTCAGTTATGATGGAGAGGGATAGAAAACATGATCAGGAGAAATTTAACAATAATAAAATCACAAACATGTGTTGGGACAAACGGTCCTTAGTCTCCCAGTAGGAAAAGTAAACGGAAAATATTTTTTTTGTTTTAAGTTACATTACATAAGGATGGGGAATTAATTTATGATATTTACTAAGAACATAAAGATATATACTTACTTTTTAAGTATATTTTCATTATTTAATAACTTTTTACCACTAACTCATTTTTTGAACAATGAGTATTCAAGAAGACTTGGTCACACTGGAAGAGCTAGAATAAACTTCTATAGAATCACATGATCCACATAGGATAAACAATATATTTACATTGTATTTAGAGATTAATAAAAACCAAAATGGTTCTAATGATCCCCCAAAGGATATTCCTTGAGAGAAATAAACACTAATCTTAATTTCTAAAATCAAACCAATAATACCCCAAAGTTAAATAAATAAAATTCAATAATCAGTTGTCCTTAAAATCCTTCAATATAATCAAAACTAATATTGAAACCCAAAACATAGAATAATTTTATTATGTAGTCTCCCATGTTAAATTGTATCTCCAAATGAAATTAATTACTCTTAATGTCACATACTTAAAATTAAATAACCTAATCATTTCCATAAATAACCCAAATCATTATAAATCCACAATAAAAACATAGATAAAAATCCACCATTACTCCTCAAATGAAATCACATACTACTCTATTTTCCTTTGGCATATAGTGGTCTCAACAAATAGAACAACTTCCAAAATAACATTTATCACTTAATCACGAAATCATTTTCCTATACTAAGGGTATTCATTTGACAAGACATAAGATCCCAAATCAAATTATTATTTATCAATAAAATCATTTAACTAAAAATAATAGTCACACTAACCAAGGACTTCATGTAGTCCAATGGTAGGCGATAAATCCCAATCACACTTTGGTTGTGGGTTTGATTCCCACAGCTTTGTCCGACGCGATGGGTTGTCACACTGTCTACGTGTTGTCCTTTTCAAAAACTATGTTTTATAACATTACCAAAATGAGATAAATTCCTCAAAATAACCATAACATAATTTAACCACAAATCTTATCTCATACCTTTCATTTTCATCCCAAATTATAATAACTTATAATTGTCTCCAACCCAATGATAATATAAAACCAAATGGTTATTTATAACTATATCCACAAGAGAAGAGATAATTCTTCCTCAAATATCATTCTCGCATTTAAAACTGCAGGGTTACAAATACAAGAGAAAATTATTCCATAGTAAACCCATCAAAAAGGATCACCCAAACTTTTTAAACATTTCTCCAACCATTTTTTCCACATAACTTCTTCTTTGACCAAGAAAATATCCTATAGAATAGAGAATTCACTTGGGTAATGGCCAGGTCCCCTACATTTACTGAAAATGACTGTAAATGGATTCTTGGGACCATTTTTATCTTCTTCCATAATACTCTTCATTTTTCTTCAGCAATTATTCACTTTATGTCCTTCCTTCCCGCACGTAAATAATTTCTTTGTCCCATTGAGACACTTTCCTTGGTGTCTCCTTCCACATTTCCTACATGATGGAAATTGAGGAATTCTTTCTCCATGGTCTCCACTACTGGATCTCTTATCATTCATCACCTTTCTCTTCTTTGTTGAGTCTGGTAATTGGTTAATATATATATATTTTATCATATTTTTGGAAAATTGATTTGTCATAAAGACGATATCTTTTACGCTTATCAAAATTCCATTTTGTTTCTCATTGCCACCACCGTTCCCACATTGTACATCATTCTAAAAGTAACTATGACTTCCTTGGAATCCAGCCATTGACTAAAACCAGAAATCATTGTTTGAGTAATACTAGTCATACAATCATTTAGAGATTAACATGTCACCATATTCTCAATTTTAAACACATTATGATTAACCAAGGTCATTTACTCTCATCTTATATATATATTACTTCAAATTGGTTTGTAAAGAAAATGTAAATTATCATAAGCATATCCCCCGGGTGTGTGGAAACCAGGAGTGCAGCAAGGCCCATTGTCGTGCACCAGTTCCCGTTTAAGTCTAGATCAAAGTGGTGTTTTCAGGTTTTAACCCTAGGTACATCTCTGCCAGAGCCGCCTCTACCTGCTCGTATCCAGATCGGGATGTATTTCTCGAAAAACTCACAAAATCTTTACAATACCAAAATTCTAGGAAGTTCTTCTATACTAATCCTCAAAGTTTATCTAAGGTCTACGTGCTCTAATCAGAGTTTATCTAGCTTCCAAGGTTTGTAATAAACTTCCTATGATACCAACTGTAATGCCCCGACCCCAGTTACCTAGAGTCGGTGCATTATTACATAACATTGGCATGATCACAAGGAAGATCAAGTCTCGAAAGGCTGATTAGTTTAGTAGCATTGGAAACACTAGATACATTCATAAAGTTTTACATTAAATCATAAAAAACATCTTTTCTTCATATCCCCTCATACTATCCCTACAGGTCATTCATAAATTACTTCTTTATAATCCTGGTAAAAATAAAAAAAATTGAAAGGGGTGAGTTCAGATGCTCAGTAAGGATAACATTATAGCAGAAGCATTCATAGATTAACATAAACACTTAAGGGAATTTATAACTAAAACAAAAGCCTTTTAAACATGAACTTCAGCATAAAATGGAAAAGATAAAATGAAATAATGCAATTTACTTATTCACATGGACATTCTACTAGTCGAATGATCACATGCAGTATCAATAACCACTTTCATAATGATGGAATGCATAATGCCAAACTATCATAACCACATAGCCAAGGCCTCGTGCCAAGACTACAAATAAGATTTTGCCAAGGCCTTGTGGCAAGACACTAGTTTGTCTCATGAGACCTACCGATGCATCGAGGAGCTATAGAGGGCTCCACCCTTCACTTATTAAGTCTAATTCATTCATCATATGAATAGGTTTAAACATAACACAAACATTCGTATTAAAACTAGCATACAAAATACCAATTCTTTAACCACAAACCATGAATGGTATAAAAATAGCACATCCACAGTCAAACATAACTCATTTGATACAATATGGAAGATTGTATTGTATCACATTAACCTCAATCAATAATAATGAAGGATGTTGACATAGATGAAAATAATCATCAAAACTATTTGAGATAAATATCCCCCTTTTTCTTGAAATCATTTAAAATTCACACTATTTGTCAAAAAGCCATTTAAAAATAGATTTTTGAATCAAAGTGTCCCATACCACTTTGAAACTTTTAAAGGAGTTTTATTTTAACAACTTTAATGTCCATATAAATAAAACCTTAAAACCATTTTTTAAAACATGGACATTAATGAGAAATATTTAGAAGAATAATTCTTTAAAACCATTAAAAATAGTATTTTAGTTAGAGTTTCTAACCAAAAGAGATACACATGAATACAAATAATTGAGGTAATCAAAACTTTTTAATATCCTGAGATTAAAGGAATTCATTACATACTATGTCAAAGTAAATTGTATACACCACATAAAAGAGATTTGGTGTATAACAACAAAGAAGTCTCAATGGAATGTAAATTGAGATGAAATCTCTCATAAAGGATGTATCCTTAGGCTAAGGATAAATCAACGACATAAATATGTGTGACAAATATAAATACACTAAATAAGATGGAATATTCAGTGTAAATCAATCAAAGGATATTCACACATAATCTTGTAAAAACAACACCAATGAATTGGATGTTTAACTCAACAAATCGAGATTCAGCAAAAATTACTCTTATAAAGTTCATACCGGTCACTTGAGAATTTATCAATGGAGTGATTTTGTGTATCAAAAGTATAACCACAGAATGGGGAGTAGAAATTCTGACATAAGAAAATGAATAGTGATTCCACACATAATCTTGGGGTAAAATAATCAATGTAGTATGCGTAAAGCCGAATGAGTTGAAATTGAAATATCAAATTCCATTATCAATTTGGTAACTTAAGAAACATACACCCATGAAAGAAGTTTCATACAATTATTATGTAAATATACATGAATTAAATTATATTACACAATGAATACAAATATGGGAAGTACACACACCACATGTAATAAACAAGTGGTAAACAATGGAATTCTCACGGAATTAAACGTGAGATAAGAAACCCCTTACTTTGTACTTTTTCCTTGGTAGAAGGTAGATTATCCTCCTGTATAATGGTGAAATAATTGTTAATTAATTATACAAGAATCACATGCATTAGTATGATATCATATACGATCTTTTAACATTGATTTGTTAATAATATCATAGTATTATCGTCATTTCGGGTGTTAACGAGTTCATTTTACATTATATTCTTTGTTATGTGAGCCATATTTTTTATTAATGGGATATATATTTTTCATATCCATAATTATATCAAGTACTTAAATATTATTTTTAATCATCAAATTAGAATTAGACTTGAATGGATAAGATGGAGAATGAGTCTCATCGCGTTCGTGGAGACGGTTGTCCGTACGTACGCACGAGCGACAATATCATTCTTTTGATATTAAAATAATATATAATTGGATGGTATATCATATATAAAGAATAATTATCATGTTATATTTATTATTTACATGAATTACACATCATTATTATACCCATCCAAATAATAATTTATTGAATAACAATTACACCACGACGTGGAGACGGTAAGCCGTACGTACGCACGTATGGTGACATGTTATTCAAAGGGTGGACATAATACTGAATATGGTTGTACCATATTTATAATAAAATCACGGTATATATAATATACTGGATTTATTATTTTAGAATGGTAATAACAAAAAATGAAGAAGTGGAAGAAGAAAGGAACTTGAAAAGGGGTGGTGAAAACATTACCTCTTCTTCGGGTTCTTCATTTTGATTTGATCAAAAGGGCTCTTTAGGTTGGTTTTATGATCAAACTAAGGCCTCTTTGTTGTATTTAGGGAAGTTTATAGATTATTTGGACAGGGGTTTTCCGAACCAAAAGGCATTGTTGGTGTGAAGAAATGAGAAGGACGAGTGACCTTTTATAAGAGGGGTGAGGGGCACCTTTGGAAAAGGTAGAAATATTAATTTATAATAAATTCATATTCATTTTATAATGGCTCAAAAGTTTATTATTCAATGTTTATAGTGGGGATCGGTTGAAAACCATTCAACCAATATAATTTAGACAGGTTTGGGTCATTATATTAACCTTATCTTTAAGTATTAACTATTAGTTAATTAGTTTCACTTTTACAATCTCTCTTTGTATTTTTATATTATATGGTTAATAAAATTACTATATACATCCAAGATACCCCCAAGTCGTCCATTAATGATACACCTATCATGATATAATTCTCTTGGATGAACCTTAGATTATTCGGAATTTAATATCAATTAATAATATAATATTTGTTTTAAAACCTATTTATTTCAATTTTGACACAATTCAATAATTGATTTTTTAAAAAATCATAACAGAATTATTAATTCAAAAAACGTTAATTAAAGAAATCCTAACATGTCATATTAACCTCTAAAATTCGTGTTGTTCATAAAAAGTCTCATGTTATATTTATCTGGGTATTTATAATATCAATTATCTTAATTTTTTCACTACTATGGTAATTATTGCATCATCATTGTGTCATAAATAAACTAAATTATTTAATGTCTAAATATTATAAATAAAATATCATTATGTAGGAAATCTTTTTCGCTTTCTAATTAATATTTATAGTCTAAAATCCAACATATATAACCTTATGTAAAAATTGTTTTTCTAAAAGATATATGCTTATGTCATTTTTGTAATTACTTTAACTTAATTAAAATAAAGTGTCATTATCACTTACAAGTGGATCCATGGGGTCCCAAAATCGACCCAAAGATGAACATGGTTGGAAATATATCAACCAATAAGGTTAAGACACGTTTTAGGGTAATTCAATTTTATTATAATATTATTTTTTAACCCTTATTTGTCGGATTTACCCTTTAACCATGGTAAATAAAATATTTACCGAAATAATTATTCAAATTGTATAAAAATAAAAGTTATCTATTTACAAAATTTGAGCATCAGGATTCCAAATATGGAATCCATTTTTCCAAATTCAAAACATAGAAGTGGCAGAAATTATTTTAAAATTAATTCCCGTTGTTAAACCAAAAAGCGTGTTTTTAAGAGATCATAACTATCAGAAGATTGGCACTTGTTTATGTCTGGTTTAATTGTGAAATTATGTCCAATGAAAAACATTGAATTAAATGGTAAAAATATATTCTAAATATACTTTAAAAACACTCAAATTCAAAATTTATCAATATTAATTATTTCGATTAAAAAAGTTTTTTTAATTAAAATTTAGTAATTTTCACTATTCATCAAAATATGAAAGTTATCCGAAAAGTACCAATATTTCACCCTAAGATAATTTAGATATTCTGAATCCAAAAATTAATTTCATTTTGAGAGATAGAATTTATAAAATTTCAAAAAATAGGTATTACTATTCATAACGGGTAGTTTGATTGGTTGTGGTGTGTTAGAATCTCGAAGTTGCGTACAATGCACGCCATTGCATTATTCAAAGGGAAACGTACCATGGAAGCATGGGGTGTTACATTTAATATTCATCTTAATGGAAAATTAAAACATATTCATAATATCATTTATCATTAATAATTAATTAGAAAAAAGGCAGTTTTAATGAAAAAACAGTATTTTTCAATATTCATAAAAAACTATGTTTCTTAGAAAAACCCAAAATTTCACTTGTGGATAATTTCAATGACTAAATTAAAAAACTTTATTTTATTTTATCCATTTGAATTTATAAATGGGTCTAAATTTTATTTTTTTATCTGAATCTATTTATTCAAGAAAAAAATATTTTTAACATAAAAGGACTTTACCAAAAATATTATATTTCGTTATAAATATATTTTATTAATATAAAACAAAAAAATGAGAAATAATATTTTTTGAAAGTAACATATAGGTTATATTTTATCTTATTTTAATAATTAAAACAACAAAAAATTTATTTTTCATATAAACATAGTGTTACATGCATAGTACGCTAAGTCGGTGTTGCTTGTAGCGCAAGTGATGTTGGTATTTCTTGTAGCGCCATCCAAGTTGGTATTATGTGTGAATGGAATATTTGAAATAGTTTATATATATATATAGAACTATTTATAGTGTAAAGTGAAATGGAATACATTGAAAGAATAAATAAATTTGAAAAAAAAATATTTCTCAAAATCTCTAGGTGTTACATTATTCCCCATTAAAATGAATTTCTCCATAAAAATTCATTTGTGTTAAAAAAACGTTTAATACATGAATGTTTCATTCATTAAAACCCACATCGTAATAATAAATTCTGAAAATTATAATAAAATTTGAAATTAGGAATGATAATGGTTACCCAAAGTATCATATGAATGGGTTTTCACATAGGTGAACATAGGTTGGGAGTGTAGATTGGTCATGGAGGAAAATCATAAATATTTATAGGGAGTGATTGAGGTCATCATTAACAAAACAATTAATGATCAAAGGAATTTTTAGGGCCTCAAAATCATAAATCAATGATGATTTAAAAGTCCATCAGCTTAATGAATGTTAAGTTATTATGTCATTAATTTTTTTTATCACTTTCAGGATGTTGAGTAATTCTTGATAAATTTCGATAAACAAAATTTTTTCAAGGGTAGTGCTTTAAAATGATTCTAATACATCCATTAACGCATGGAATGAATTTTAATAAATTAAAATTGATGCATAATGAACTAAAATATGCTTTTAATGGATCTTCAAGCCCAAAAAAGAATAAAAATTCTTAATATTTGTCTCTTAAAAAGACAAAATGCATTAATATATAATAATTAACACTAATACTCAATCAAAAAAAATTAGTCATCAAAAGTAATTATACATTAATGAAGACATCATGTAGGATACTAGTTGGCATTAAAACCTTATCATTCTTTGGTCAAGGGTTTAAGTCCCGCAGCCTTGCCGAACATGATTAGTTTTCACCAAACATACATGATGACCTTTTTTTAAACGACACTTATATAATATATTAGATGGACATCCTCAAAATAAGGTTAATCACTGATTAAAATTTTAACATTAGTTTTCAACAAAAACACAGTACACAAATACTTCCTCCAGATCTTAACATAAACTTTTCATAAAATATTATCCTTATAACCCTTTTTCAAAGGTGAAAATGCAAAACTTTTTAAGGGGAGTCATTCAATAAGATTAACATTGATTTTATATTATAACAAAAATTATCTCTTGGTTTTCAAATTCAAATAATGTGATTAACCTCATCATATATTTTTTTCATACATTTTATCAACTTGAATTGTCGTAAATCCTTTTGAAAAAATTGCATGATTCGTCTTTCAAATGTATATTTTATTTACTCTTTAAATCCAAAAATGTTTTAAACCTAATTAGTGGTTGCATAAACCAAATATAACAATATCCTACCCAGTTCAAAGGTAATCAATATGTTCAAATTTATTTATTCATACCCCACATATCATTATCTATAAAACATTATCTTATCATAAAGAGCATATTGATGGTTACTGTCCCTTAGTCAAAAATCATCATGTCATTAAATCACCTCACCAGTCCATTGGGAAAATTCTACATAAACATGAAAATATTGAGTCAAAACCACAACTAGACCAATCCTTTTATATTTCATCATCTATAACATTTGAATCAAAATGCCAAAATTCTTCAATTACTTCATCCATAATCTATTGATAGTGCTACCCTTCTTATTACACAATTTTTCTTTTTTCCTTGACATTTTATCCATAGTACCTTCAACATCAGCAATGTAACCATTAATCACACCACCTTGTGGATTCTTCTCTGGAATATTACTCTTGGGACATTGCGTTTCATAATAACAATTTCTTCACACATAAAACACTTAATCTACGATAAGGACTTAGGAAGTCCAAAATTCCCATCCATTTCATTAATCGTAGTCGTAATTCATCCCTTGTAGAAACTTTCATTGTGAACTTATTTTCCACAGTCAAAAAAAATTATTATTCCTATATGAAATTAACTTATGTGATTCTTTCCACATTCCTAACATAATGTAAACCGAGTCTTCTATCCTTCATGGTCACCATTATAAGAATCTCAGCAAAATCCTTCATTCTCTTCCATAGTGAGACTAAGAGATGGTTATGAAAAAAAAAACATTAATCATGTTCTGTAAAAACTGATTAGGCATGATCAGAATATCGTTCACTCCAGGGATCATCCCACTCCACTACCCATCAAAAAATATTCCATCACATTCAACATTAATATAGTTATTTATGGTTGCCTCCATTGAATAAAACCAGAAGCATAGTGTGAGTATTAAATATCATCTTAGAAATCCACATAGTGATGAAAATAATTATTTATTTGATGTTTATATCATGATACCTTTTATAATCGATGAAACCGTCGGTTTATCCCATGTTATTAATAGAAAACATATATCTAAATCCTTCATGATGGTTCATGAAGAGTTTTGGAATTCCCAAATCATATCACATGGGAGTGTTATGCTGGTTGAGAAACAAGGCTCATTGTCATGTACCAGATTACCTTGAGTCAAGACCAGAACATCATGTTAAAGTTATAACCCCTAGGTAAATGTTTTCTATAGGCACATCCACTTGCAGTATAAAGACATAGATGTATTGCTTGAAAACCACTCACTCTATCCTTTTCCAAAATTTGACCGCATTCCCCTAAATGTTACTCACACATATACATTTCCATAGATTCATCCCTAGAACTAACCTGTCACGACCCAACCCTACCCCGGATCGAGCCGCAACTACCCCAAGCCCACCTCCATCAGCCCAGGGATGGCAACCAGCGCCGAAGGCACAACAACTCGGGGAGGCCTTTTCCTAAGTACCTGTACATAGACACGCATCCCACTCAATGTAGAGGTTTAGAGTAAAAAATAAAAGACAAGTAATGTAAAGGGAAACTGATATAAATAAACAAAAAATGTGCATCGACCTCTACGCAGTACAAAGAAAGAGTTTAAGTTAAACTAAAAATAAAAGGTAAAAAACATGCGCCTAACCAGAAAAGTGCCACAACATGGAAACTAGTAAACAAAAGCAAACACCTGGGAGAGTCCCACGCCTAGAACCTGACAACGACCACCGCACACGGTCCATGCTCCTGAACTCCTATGCTCTACTGAAGTCACGACCAACCTGTTCGTCGTCTGCACAGTCACACCAAGTGTGGGCAAAGCCCAAGAAAGGGTGAGTATAAAAATACTCAGTAGGATACCCTGAAGGCTCGAGGGAGCAACAAAGTAGGTACCGAACGGTGAGCAGTAGATTGAACATGGAAAAGTAAAGGAGTACAACCGAGAGTGCAGTAGAATAATAGTAGAGAGTCCAGCTCAACCCAACAAGAGAAAGGAGGTTGACTCATCCAGACACAAGGAGGTGGAAATGGTGAGAAGATGAAATTCTCATCGATTATTCACTACCTATATCAAGAGAGTAGACTCGTCCAACCACGAGAAGATAGACATGGAAAACACGTGGACTACCCCACACGTCTTCGCCTATCCTGGAAGGAATGTAGCCAAAAACCAAAGAGTGGGTACTGGAACAAGGTATATAAATATCCATATACTCAAACGATAATCCCAAACAAGATAGTAAGGGGATCTCCATCCCGTAGATCAGCCCAAGGAAGTGAGTATCCAATAGTCCCAGAATTAAACACCATCGATGCCCATCATCCCGCACGTCTTCCCCGAACTACAAAACAAGGGGCACAAATCACCGCACCTTGACACTATCCGCTTTGGGCGGCACTGATTCACCGACACAATTTTAGGTCGCGTCACCAGGATGTGTCTCAGTGGGGAAATCACCCCTCGTACTTGAGAGTTCTGAGGAACGTCAAATCACACCTCGTCACTATCTCGCAGTCGAGAGGTCTCCTCAAAGTCGACATGTGACCCCCTACCCAGCCCCACTAGAGGGTAATCCCTGGATGTCGACGGGTTCCTATTGGATGGAAACCTGGAAAGAGTTGACGGGTGCCACACTACCTAGTCCCACAAAAGGGGTAAACCACTAGAGGGATACCCTGCTAAAGTCTTCGAAGAGTCCTAGTGCCCAGTCCCGTTAAAGTGTACTCCACTGTAGGGAGGCTCGGAACCGTCATTGGGGACCACATCCCAGCCCAGCTGGAGGTAAACTCGTCCTCGGGGACCACTTCCCAGCCCCACTGGAGGTAATCCTAGAACCGCCCTGGCCATCCTTGCTGGATGGTACTGCTTAGTGAACACCACTATACTGGCCATCCCTAGTGGATGGTACCTTACTGGCCATCCCTGTTGGATGGTACAACTGTCCATCCCTACTGGATGGAACCTCACTCACAGCCCTACTGGAAACAACCTCTGTGTAGAGGATCGGTTCCCGCGTAATGTGTTGGTGACACCATATCCACAAGAACTCTACCAGGGATCATGAAGGGTCGAGAGAAACTCCCTGGGCCTTTGAGGGCGACCACGCTCCAATCTGCTGAGTCACTATCAAAGAGGACCGAGACAACTCATCCGAGAATGTGGGAAAACAACCACGCTCTATGAGCACCCCTAGTCGTAAATAGGTTCGCAGTCCGGTGAAAGGTGCATGGTACTGAAACCCATCACAGCTGAAGGAATAGATGAACCAAACCATCTCTGCTGGCCAAACGAGAACAGGACCAAGGGAAAACTCAACCCTACTAGTCAAGAGTATGTGAAGCAGAACCTGACACGCACATGGGGCCCACACGAAGTGTGGCCCCAAGTCAACTCCATACCAAGCACACAAACTTCCTTGGGTACCAAGTACAACGTGTACCTCTAGCCATTCCCATATATTCCAGAGTATACCACGTTCCAGCCCAAAGGCTATCATGCACACGTCACCCAATGTCTACGCGAAGGGCGTAAACGTAACAACTCTGACATGCCACCTCAACGGCTGAGGTGCGTCCAACTACATCTCTTCATGAATTACTTCACTCACATGGGAGTGCATGCGATCACACGCCAAGGGCCCGCTACAAACACAGTAGGACGAACCACCACCGGAGCACCTTACATACTTCTACATTTAAATGAGGTCTCAAAAGAGACTCCACACATCCAAATGGATTGCACAGTTGTAATCCTCGCAGAAAAACATGCGATATCAACTACTTACTTGCCTCTAAAGGATATCTGATGGAGAAGTTGCCAACATCGCTTTACACCCGAATGGCGTCCCGTGGTCCTGAGCCTCAGCCCTGATAATAGTCGGGCGCATCGCGCCATTGTGATCCCCCCGGGAAAACACATCAAAAGGGATGATCACTTGAGTGGAACAGATATCCGGAGAAAAAGATACATTTTTTCAAACCGCGCACGAGCAGTTCTACGTGGGACCCGCACCCCAGTCCTGAAGCACAACAAATTGATCACACCATTTCGATCCTCTCGAAAAAGTACACAAGATGGACTATTCACTTTTTCAAAATGGACACCTGGTGATAAAGCTGGAAATCACCACCAACTCCCAAAACGGCCCTAGTGGGGCCCACACCAGCGTGCAAAATCAATACAGGCAGACTCCTCCAATGCAATTCCATTGGAAAAACTCCCAAAATCGACTACTCACATGCCACGAACGGATGTTCGATGAGAAAGTTGTAAAGCGCTACATGCAGCTCAATAGATGGGCTGTAGGGCCCACACCTCAACTCCGGGTTCGATGCCCGAAACCAAAATGGAAAACTCCACCTCGACACCAGGGTCCAAACACCGCTAACGGCACTCAAATCGGACGTCGGATGTGTCTGCGCTGCTCAAAACACGAACCCCCAGAAAAACGTCAATCCACTTAACGTACGCGTCGTGGCACTGAGCCCCACGTCTCAGGAGTTTGAAGTTCTTGAGGCCATATCAAGAAGTTCATCTCGTCCATACTATTCCACAGCCACCGACGACATGCAAAACAGATGCCCTTAGCAGAAATTACGGGCATCCGAGTCGAGGGGGCAATGCCCCTGGGGCTGGTCCGGCCTCGGCTGGCAAGTCCGACCGGCCTCGGATGGCCCGCGTTTCGGCCGCACGGGCCAGCTGTGGACCCGCAGTCCACGTTTCTGCCGATCAGCCTCAAGGACGACCAGTTATTCCATGCGGAGACCCGCGTATGGTGGGTCTCTGTCTGGCTGTGGGGTCGCACGACGCGACGCCGGCTCTGCTCCGCGCCACAGAGCACCCCCCGCAGGCAGGTGCCTTGCTCCCCTGCTGTCTGCCGTCGCCCTCGTTGAGGCCCGCTCGCCCAGCCTCTCAACCTCCGCCCTACTTCCGACACCCCTGGCCTCCTCCGCTTGGCCTCACGCTGCCACCACCGTAGCGCACTCCGCCACCGCGTGTCGCCGCCCTAGACCTCCAGAAACCCGTTGGAAAAATCCAAACCACCGAAAAACCCTCATACTTCGCCGGACTACTGCGGGCAGCTCGAGACTTGTAATTCAAATATGTAAACAACATCGGAAAGATCATAAAATATAATACGCATTAATATTATTTTTTTGAAAATCCAATAGAAATTTGACATGATCAATTGATCTCAAAGTAGGTGCGGGGGATAATAAAATGAAACGCATGATCCTACCTGCAGGGGCGAAGCCCGATGCTTCGTAACGATCCGCCGGAGCTGCCGCGCCTCACCAAAGATGTTGCGCCTCGTCGGAGAGGTGGAAAAGAAGAAGAGTTTCCCCTTGATATCTCTTTCCAGGGAAGTGGAGAGGGGAGGAAGAAGGGGGAGAGATGGGTTAAATAAGGGAAATTAATTAAACCCTTAATTAAAAACTCATCCAAAATTAAATCCGCGTCAGAAACACCAAACGCAGTGAAAATTAGGTTGCACATAGGGTAAACACAGCCCCCCGATAACAACGGAAGTCTCTAAATTTTAATCCGAGGCTTCGTTCGAATGTTATTAAACTCAATTCCCGAGGCCACCAAATTACGAAAATTCCCCTTGGTCTGTTTTTCACAGACGGCCCACGCCCATGAAACTTAAACCCCTCCTAGGGTAAACAACATGTTCCGGACACAACGGTGCCCCCAGTTTTCCAATCCGAGAAACCGTTTATGATATACTTGAGTATATCTATTAAATAAATTAGTTAATTATTTAATTTATCCGTTTAACGTTCTTGAAGCGAGCGAGGGGTCCAAACCCCCGCGCTGACATGTTTTATGTCGTTCCTAGGGTAAACACACCATTCCGGACCAATAGGTACACTCAGATTTAAAATCTGATGCACCGTTTTGTAGTTATCAAATTTATTTGGTGTGTCCAGTGTAAACGCACTGAAAATTTAATTCTGGCCACACCAGGGCTCGGAATCGTATGCAGTATGAAGGCGCTGCACTGGAATAATATCAAGAATATTCCAAAGACTTTTATAGACACAAACCAGGTTGTTACATCATTCCCTCCTTCATGTTTTTCATCCATTAAAAGAAAAACCAGGGAACAACTCAAGGTATTATTCCTGCACCTGGCTCTCCCGTACCCAGAAGAACTCTTGCACAGTCCCACGTCACCGCACACAGACCAAAGGATTTGATCTGTTCACGTGTGATCTTCCCTCAATGATGGCGTGCATATGAGCATACACACACCTATTCAGGTTAGCCGTGCGAGAGATGTCGTGATCCCACTCCTGAATTTGGGGTTAGGGAAAGGAAGTAGGGAACCTCACCATCCTTTTTCACGGTCTCAAACAGCCCTAAGGCTCTTAGTGGTAGCTCACCTCCCCGACCGAATCGCTATGCCACCCGCCGCGACTAGAATCGCTGCCCGCACCTAGAACAAGGCCCGATGATTCCATGCCTTAGAATATCCATATGGTGAAACACACAAGGATATCTGGTTATTCAAGATTTCACAGTCAATTTCCCATAACCAATACTCTCTTACACGCTCGAAAGGCGAAAGAGTCACTATCATCGACTGAAGAGAATGGTTCCACGCCTTTTATTCAACTAACACAGTGTTACACTGATGCCCAGCATCACCCTAGCAACAACTCAATCAAGGAGCAGGGAGAAAATAATTTCACACTCAGAGTCTAACAATTATACTTACAAAAAGTAGAAGAGATGTAGTGTGTACCTCTTACCACATCATGCTCTGTAGGATCATAGAAATCCAAAGCTCGCGACTGTCCGTGATCCCAACTGTCAGCTCTCAGATCCTAACAAGGACCACCTAGTGGTGATAGGAAGACCTCGTAAAGCCATCCCCCACTACCAACTCCTCCTACTCCTCTGCTAGCACCACCTCTATGGGAGCTACTCCGATCACTGTGTTGCCTCTGTCGTGGTGGTGTACCTTCTTTCTACCCGCTATTCTCAGTGCGCCTAGTAGGGAAATCCTGCACCATGTGACCTCGCCCATCGCAAACATAGCATCGGCACTCCCTGGGATGCCATGGTGCCCTCTGGAACCAGTGTGGTGTACGACCACACCCCGGAGTTTGGTTGTCAGAAAGCCACCTACGTCGAGGCTCTGCTTGCCGACGCCCTCTAGCTGTGGCAGACGTCTCAGCTCCATCGTGCCTGTTGCCACCACCAACTGTAGAATGCAACAAGAATATCTCTATAACCAGCACTTGCTCTAGCACCCTGGCATAAGTGGGAATGCCCAAGGGAACTATGATAGAATGAATCTCTCGACAGAGACCCTACTCAAACTTCTGCACTTGGATGTTGCCGTCATGGACCAAGTCCGGGAAAAAGCGTGCACAGTCTGTGAAACTAGCCGCATACTCGGCCACTGTCATCCCTCCCAACTGAAACTGAAAGAGCTACTGAATCCGAATGGAGAGTAATCATGAGGGAAACAAACTCCTCATGAAACAGAAACTGAAAGACGCCCCATGAAATCGACGACTTGTCAAGAAACTGAGTCACCAAACTCCACTAACGCCAAGCTGCTCCACGGAAAAGGATGGCGGTCAAATGCACCATAAGGTCTACCGGAGTCTGCACAATCCTTAAAAGGTGAACCACTATCTCCGGCCAAACCTCTGCTGCCTGAGGGTCTGGCTCACCACCAAACCTTAGTGGTCTCTCCCGCAGGAACTCACAGTGCGCGATCAACTTGCGCTCAAACTCAGCATGCTCGGTTGAAGCTGTCTGCTGATCACCAGGTGGGGGTGCTGCTACCGGCCCACCCCGAGAAAGGGGCTCACATGATGGGACATGGACTGTGGCCTCGTATCTCACAGGGTCGTCGCCACGAACCAAAGATGGTATCCAAGATGGATTTTTTCGCAGAGAAATCCTGAATATTATCAAAGAGTGTCGCAATGAGATGAGCAAATAAGTATATAACATTAACAAAAATGGGGATATGACTCAATAAGGACAGTCAAAGACTCAATCCCATGTGATGCACAAACCAATTTCCCTGCAACAAGTGTCTCAGCATTGCGAGTCGACATGCGGGTTATCAGGGTCCTGGTGAATGGATATGTCGGTCCTTGCACCATCACTGGACTCCCTGGCCTGAGAGCCACTCTCGAGACACGTTAACATTGTTTCCTTAAATCCCAACCAATTCCTTTTTAGGGAGGTCTGAACAACATCCCATGGAACGAACCACCTCTGATACCACTTCATCATCACCCGACCCTACCCAGGCTCGAGTCGCAACTACCCCAAGCCCGCCTCCATAGGCCAGGGGCTGGCGACTAGCGCTGAAGGCCCAATAACTTGGGGAGGCCTTTTCCTAAGTTCCTGTACACACACACGCATCCCACTCAATGACGAAGTGTAGAGTAAAATGAAAAGGCAAGTACAGTAAAGGGAAACTACTATAAATAAAAAAATGTGCATCGACCTCTACATAGTACAATGCTAGAGCTAAAGGTAAACTAAAAAGAAAAGGGGAAAAACACCCGCCCAACCAGAAAAGTGCCACAACCCAGCAACAGGTAAACAAAAGAAAACACCTGGGAGATTCCCATACCTGGAACCAGACTACGACCACTATAACAACCATGCTTTTATTACAAACTAAAACATGATTTATTACATTAACTATTCACATGATACAACAAGGATGATCGAGAGGTATAGTGTATTTGGGGCTTTGGATCATTAAAAAAATACTTAAAACATGAAATACATCATCTTTATTGAAAACATCCTTTACATGACCACTGCATTCCCTCGTACTTAGCATTGTAATGGATAACGTGGGGACATGCATAAGAAATGGGTGAGCTCTAAAGCCCAGTAAAGGAATAAACATGGAATACATGAGGAGTACAATACATGTCAGATAATAGACATATCAATAGAGCACAAGAGAAACATGAACATAAAGTCATGATAAAGCTTGATAATCCTTACATGGAAATGTGGCAATAACACTTAACATTGAATTAGCATGAGCCAAGGCTCATTGCACATGGAGCATGAGTAAGTAATCATTGTACATGAAGCACGAGTAAACCCTAGTTGAACTTGAATTATCATGAGTCAACACTCATTGAAAATTATGTGTCATTATACTATAATTTACCCAATTCATTGGAGCTCTATAAGGGTTCACCCTTCTTAAACATTTCTTTTCATGCATAAGTGTGCCACATGGATCATAAAATATAGATTCATAAAACATAATCATTTATTCCATGATAAAGGACTGTGGAATTCATAAATGAAACTTTATAATCAATAAGTAAATGTGCATAAAGGTGAATACCCATTATGGAGAAATGGGCATGGTATTCACTACATAATGGTATTGGCTTAGAAAATTGGTGCGATTTCGGCAGTGGAAAGGCGTGACATTAGCGTTCATAAAAAAGGTTGATGAAAGAGAAAGGGGTTACTCATAATATTTACATGTAATGGACAGTAAGGAGGTCATATAGATACATGTCCCAACAATTTTAATGGAATTTAGATTCATGATACAAAATTATTGTTTGAATGTAAATGGGGAGAGAGAAGTTCCTTTCATAATTTCTGCTTAGTAACGGGTGTACGTGGGAGGAATTTAATGAGAGAGAAAGGGGTCTCGCATCATTCAAACATAAATAGGGCAGTATGAGAGAGGTTAGAAACCATACCCCAACATTTGTAATTAAACATAAAAGGTAAAAACATCTTAAAGAAAATTGGACAAAAAAGAGAAAGGAAGAAAAACCCCTTACTTGGAAGTGTGCTTCCAAAGGCTTGAGAGAGGCTTGATAGAGGATTCTTGGGAGCTTGGGGCACCTTGGGAGGATTATAGATAGAGTATGGAATAGGTTGGACGAACTCAAAAGGCTTTGACTGAGGAGGAATTGGGATCTTGGGTGGGTTTATATAGGAAAAGTGAGGGAATTCTTTATTATTTAGGTTTGGGAACCCTTATATTAAATTAATCCAAAAAAAAACCATCCCATGGGTTTTGCCCATGGTTTTTGGTAAAGGGAAGAGTAAAAAAATATATTATAAGGCCAAAGTCCTATATTCTTAAAATAATAGGGTTGGTTATGTGGTGGAGAATCACACTCCCATGGAAAACAATTTAAAAAGACAAGGTGTTTAATAAGTCTTGAAGGGTCCATTAATGCTTTGAAAAGTAAGTCAAACAAACCCAAATTTACATTATTTTAATGTTAAAACATATATTGGCCGAATATAAAGCATATAGTATTTTATTACTTCACTATTGGGTAATTATGATGTCATAAAACACATTATATATTTAAACAGTAATTAATTTTTAAACAAAAAATTGACTGTCTCAGAAAATTATTAAAAATTCACCGTTTGATAATTTCGATGTCCTGATTCCAAAAATAACATTTATTTTATCTAAATAATTTTCTAAATATGTTAATTTTCACTTTTAAAATAAAAACAGACATTTATCGAAAATTCACGGGTTTTGACAAAAATAGATTTCAAACCTTAATGTAAATTACAATTGCATTCATAAAACTATATGATAATTTATATATAATAAAATTAATTTAATAATAATAATAATAATATTTTTTTAAAATATTATTTAATTCAAAATCCCTTAATTTTATAAAATAGAATTCTTAATTAAATAATAACTAACAACACTATTTCCACTTTAAAAACAATTTAAAATGTATCAATAATGACAAGAGAGTATATTCATTATTATATACAAAAAAATAATGTACATGAACATAGTACTAGAGATTTGTTACATAACCCCTTAAAACAGCCGCATATGACCTATGGGTAAGGTGTATGATAGTGAAAAACTCTTGGGGTGGCTCAGATTAAATCGTTCAAGTTATAATTTCTATCAACTTCCACTTTTCCCATAGACGGTCACGTTCGAGCTTGAAATGATGAAGCTCATCTTGGGCTTGGTCCAGAGTGAATCTCAAAGACACCACCTCTTTTCTGTGCTCCGACAAATGGGCTTCGTATGGAGAAATTCAACTATATGAGGCCATCGCTTCCTTTTTCTGAGTAAATTGGGTTTGTTAAAGCCCTATATTTATACTAATCGTGTGATCACTATTCAATAGCAATAAAAGAAACGATCACTTTTTTTAACATAAAAACAAAAAAGATGACATTTTATATAAACATTTCACATAAAGAGACATTTAATTAGATCAAGAAATATTTCCATTAATGAAACTTTTGTTCATTACAATATTCCCCCCTTATGAAATTTCACCCTCTAATTTTCCTTTTCCCACAGTAAAAAAATGTGGGTAACTCAGCTTCATCATTTCCTCTGATTCCCATGTTTCTTCTTCAAACATGTGGTTTCGCCAAAACACCTTGCTGAAGGGAATTGTCTTATTTCGTATAAATTTTTCTCTATGATCGAAGATCTTCACTGGTATCTCCTCACAAGAAAGATCATCCTCCAACTGTGCCACCTCATAAGAGAGTACATGTGAAGGGTCTGGTATTTACATCCTTAAGAGGGATACATGAAAGAAAACATGTACTTTTTCCACGGTAGGTGGAAGTGCTAGTCGATTGGCTATAGCCTCGACACGATCAAGAATCTCGAAGGGGCCGATGTACCTTGGACTTAACTTCCCTTTCATTCCAAACCTCATGACCTTCTTCCATAGAGATATGCGTAGAAAAACAATGTCTCCAACTTTAAACTCAAGGTCTCGTCGATGATTATCTTCATAAATCTTCTGTGGACTCTGGGATGCCTTGATATGATTCTGAATGGTTTTCACCTTCTCCACCATCTCCTTGAGCATTTCTGGTCTAGGCATCTTACGTTCATCGACCTCATCCCAACATGCAGGTGTTCTGCACCTTTTCCCATATAGGGATTCATATGGTACCATTTGGATGCTCAAGTGGAAACTGTTATTATAAGAGAACTCAACCAGAGGAAGATGCTAATCTCATCCTCCTTTAATGTCCATTGAGCATGTTCTCAACATGTCCTCAAGTGTTTGGATAGTCCACTCGGATTGGAAATCAGTTTGAGAATGATAGGCCGTACTGACGTTCAGTTCAGTATCCAGAGCATGTCGAAGACTCTTCCAAAACTTAAGGGTGAATCTTGGATCTCGGTCAGACACAATAGATAGTGTCACTCCATGTAGCCTTACCACTTCCCTAATATATATCTATGTCAGTAGATCCAATGAAAAATCCTCTCGAATACCAAAGAAGTGTGTAGACTTTGTAAGATGATCCACAACAACCGAGATTGCATTGTTGCCTTTGGATGTCATCGGAAGTCTAGTGACAAAGTCTTTGGTGATTTTCTCTCATTTCCATTCTGGTATGAGAAGTGGTTGCATAATACCCTTAGACTTCTGCCTCTCTCCAATCACTTGCTGGCACACCAGGCACTTTGATGTATATTCAGCGATCTCCTTTTTCATATTATCCCTCCAAAAGTTTTCTCAGATATCTCGATATATCTTTGTGCTTCCTAGGGGAATAGAGAAATTTGAACTATGTGCATCATCCAAAAGCTCCTTCTTCAGCTCCGGACATAATGGAACACATAGCCTTTTCCCAAATTACACAATTCCTTATTCAATAACCTTAAACTTCGACGATTTCCCTTTTTTGATATCTTCCACTTTTTCCTGAATTCCCACATCATCCTTTTGAGCATCCCTTAACCTTTATAGAAGAGATGGTTGAGCAATCATTTGTGAAAGGATTGATGATTTCCCTTCTTTATGATTCCCATGTCCATCTTCATCATGTCTAAGAATATTGGATCCTTCTCAATTCTAATCATTGATAAAATCATTGGGTCCTTTCTACGTAATGCATCTGCCACCTTGTTCGCTTTCCCAGGGTGGTAATGTATTGAACTATCATAATCCTTGATGAGCTATATCCATCTTCTCTGGCACATATTAATATTTTTCTGTGTGAATATTTATTTAAGACTCCTGTGGTCAGTATATATCTCACATTTCTCCCCATAGAGATAATGCCGCCAGATTTTTAAGGCAAGGATCACCGCCACCAACTACAGATCATGCGTTGGATAGTTTCACTCATAGATTTTCAACTGACTTGAGGTATAGGATATCACTTTATCATTCTGCATCCGCACACATCCTAAGCCCTTCTTCGAAGCATCATTGAATACCATAAATATTTCCCCACTTGTGGGTAATGTGAGCACGGGCATAGTGATAAGCCTACTTTTAAACTCCTTGAAGATTTCTTCCCATTCTTTACTCCAAGAAAATTTTACTCCCTTTTGAGTTATCATGGTAAGAGGGTTGGACAATCGTTAGAAATTTCACCCAAATTATCGATAATATCCAGCTAACCCCAAGAAGCTACAGTTATCGATTACCGATGTAGGCCTCAGATATCCCTCAATTGCATCTGTTTTAAAGGGGTCCACAGATATCCCAATGCTTTCTATGATGTAGCCCATGAATGAGACCTCCTTCAACCAGAAATCACACTTGTTGTACTTTTCATTGAGCTTCTCCTTGCGCAAAGTCTCTATTACAATTCTTAAATGCTCTTCATGATCCTCCTTGGTTTTGGAGTATATTATAATATCATCTTTAAAGACTACTACAAATTTGTCTTTGTAATCTCTAAATACTCTATTCATCACGTCCATGAAGATTTATGGAGCATTGGTGAGTCCTAAAGGAATTACTATGAATTCATAGTGCCCGTATCTTGTACGAAAAGAAGTCTTGGGGACATCTTCCCTCTTCACCCTTACTTGATAATATCCTGACTGAAAATCTACCTAGGAGAAGTATTGTTCTCCACGCAGCTGATCGAACAAGTCATCGATCTGTGGCAGAGGCTACTTCTTCTTTATCGTGATTTTGTTAAGTTCATGATAATTGATGCAAAGCCGCATTGACCCATCCTTCTTCTTGACGAAGAGGACTGGTGCACCCCATGGTGAAGCACTTGGGTGTATAAACCCTTTATCCAAATTATCCTATAGTTGTTTCTTCAGCTCTTCAAGTTCCACGATAGCCATTCTATATGGAGTCTTGGATATTGGTAGCGCAACTGGTAAAAGATCAATTGATAAATCAACATCTCTTCTAGGAGGAAGACCAGGTAATTCCTCAGGAAACACTTCAGTGAATTCCCTCACAATATTCATTTCTTCAAGGATGGATTCCTCCATGGACTCAATCATCTGAGCCAGATACACATGCTCATAGGGTAGTAATATCCATGCTTGAGATGATGGAGCTAAAGGAGATTAATCTTCCTCCTTTCACCTGTAATGAATCGGGGGTCGATTCTCCATATAGAGTGTGATTTCCCACTCTCGACAAATTATGTTGGCTCTATATAAGGAAAGCCAATCCATGCCAAGAATTTTATCAAATTATACTAGAGGGAGTATGATGATGTTCCCCGGGAAATTAAATCCACAGATTATAATAGGGGAGGACTTATATTCATGGGATACAATGATTGCCCCATTTTTCATACTCATCGACATCTTCAATTCCATGCTTTTTGGTGGTGCTGGTATTGTTCTAAAAAACATTCGAGATATAAAAGAATGCGTAGAACCTTAATAAAAAATTATGTTCTCTATTATTGAATGAATAACTAGCGTACCTGTCACCACTTCATTTTTGAGGTTCACTTTGGTAGAAGTGATGGAAAAATCTCTTCCTTGGTGCCTTGGAGTTTGTTGGTTTCCCCCAAAAACCCTTGGATTAGGGAATTGATTTGCAATATGCCCTGGTTCTTTTCATTTGTGGTAATGAACATCACATTGAGGTTTGAACAGAGCGTTCCTATCCTCTATCGCAGCCGCTGGTCTTTCTTGCCGATAGTTAACAGCTAGGTGCCTTTCTCTTCCACACCTAAAGCATTTCCTCATCCCCATGAGGCAATTTCCAAGGTTCTTCATTCCGCACTTTTCGCAAGTGGGGTGCTGGATCTTCTTAGCACCATTGGATATATCCATCGGATAGCCAGCATTGAAGTCCGCCATATGCTTCTTGTCCCCATGATACCCCTATGATTTCCCAATCTCCATTTCGACCTTGAGGGTACATCGGACAATTTCCTCAAAGATGTCGAAGTCACGGATCACTACTTCTTTCCGCAGGCTAGACTTTGGCCCACCAAAGAAGCGGTCAACCTTGCATTTAGGTGTAACGAAAAGGCCGGAAGCGTATCTTGCAAGCCTTGTTATGTTTTCCTCGTACACTCCAACAGATTCTTATTCTTTTTCCTTGAGGGAAAGGAAGTCCCTTTCTATCTTAAGCTGGAGGGTGTGTAGAAAATATTTATCGAAAAACATCTTCTGGGTATCCTTCCATTCAAAAGCCTCGATCTCCTCCTTAGGCTTCATATTTTTTATCAACGTCCACCATTGATCAGCTTCACCCTCCATACGATAAGCCTGTATGAGAACCGTCTCTTGTTCAGAACATTTAAGGATGGAGAAGATCTTTTCAATGGAGTTGATCCATTGTTCAGCGATCGTGGGATCAGATGATCCACTAAAAGTTGGAGGTCGTTGTCTCATGAATCTCTCTATAGAGACTTTTTTCCTTCCTAGGGGGGTTTGGACGTTCCTCTTGACCCGTTTTTCTATTCAAAGCTTGATTTAGATGAGAGAGAATCATGAAAAAGTTCACGATTTCCACTCTCATTGGATTGGGCATCTCATTAGTATAGTCATCACACTGATTTTCACACCAGTTGTTTTCCCAAGTCTTCCTATTACTAGCCATTGGCTGGAATAAAAGGAATGTTAGGGGGTAACACATAAAAGGTAATCCAAAGACAAAAGTTGATGACTTAAAAATAAAATTTTATTTCCTTAACTCATGAGTCTATAGGCTTCAACCTCGTATTTTCATGATCTACTTTCTCACATATATTTTTAGGGGATTTTTTTTAATTCCTTTAATAAGGGTTCATACTAAGCTTTTGAATTTATCAAAACATATACCCCAGGAGTGTCGTAACCAATAGTGCAGCAAGGCTCGTTGTCGTGCACCAGTTCCCATTCGAGTCTTGCTCAAAGCGGTGTTTTCGGGTGTTACCCCTAGGATACATTTGTGCCAGAGCCGCCTCTACCTACTCGTATCCACAGAGGGATGTATTTGTTTGAAAAACCACTTTCTCAGTACTTTTCAAAACATTGGGATGTTTTTATTATACTTAGTCCTGTCTCTAAGGCTCTACTAGGGTTTTCTAATCATAATCCCAAAAATAACTAAACCTTTCCTCTAATACCAACTATGACAACACTGCTTTTATTACAAACTTAAACATGATTTATTACATAAACTATTCACTTGATACAACAAGGTTGATAGAGAGGTCTAGTGACTTTGGGGATTAGGATCATTACATAAAAACTTAAAACATGAAATACAACATCTTTATTGAAAACCTCATTTACATGACCACTACATTCCCTCGTACTTAGCATTGTATGGGATAACCTGAGGACATGTATAAAGAAAATGGTTGAGCTATAAAGCCCAGTAAGGGAATAAACATGGAATACATGAGGAGTAAAATACATGTTAGACAATAGGAATATCAATAGAGAACAAGAGAAACATGAACTTAAAGTCATGATAAATGTTTATAACCCTAACATGGAAATGTGGCAACAACACTTAACATTGAATTAGCATGAGCCAGGGCTCATTGCACATTGAGCATGAGTAAGTCCTAATTTCCCATGAAGAACAAGTGAACCCTTCTTTAACTTGAATTATAATGAGTTAACACTCATTGAACATGACTTATCATGATACTATACTTTACCTAATGCATTGGAGCGCTATAAGGGCACACATTTCTTAAACTTTTCTTTTCATGCATAAGTGTGACACATGGATCATAAAACATGGATTCATAAAACATAATAATTTATTCCATGATAAATGAATGTGAAATTCATAAATGAAACATTATAATAAATAAGAAAATATTCATAAAGTTGAATACCCTTGATGGAGAAATGGGCATGCTATTCACTACACAATGGCATTGGGTTAGAAAATCGGTGCGATTTCGGCAGCATAACGGCGAGACATAAGAATTCATAAAAAAGTTTGATAAGAGAGAAAGGGTTTCCTCATCATATTTACATGTAATGTACATTAAAGGGGTAATATAGATACGTTTCCCAACAATTGTAATGGGATTTAGATTCATGATACAAAAGTATTACTTGAATGTAAATGTGGAGAGAGAAGTTCCTTTCGGAATTTCAGCATAGTAAAGGGTGTACATGGGAGGAATTTAATGAGAGAGAAAGGGGTCTCCCATCATTAAAACATAAAGATGGCAGTATGAGGGAGTTGAGAAACCATACCCCAACATTATTAATTGAAATTAAAAGGGCAAAACAACTTAAAAAAATTGGACAAAAATGAGAAAGGAAGAAAAAACCCTTACTTGGAAGTGTGCTTCCAAAGGCTTCAGAGAGGCTTGAGAGAGGCTTGAGAGAGGCTTCTTGGTATCTTGGGGAACCTTGTGAGGATTCTAGAAAGAGTAGGTCAGAGGTTAGACGAACTCCAAAGGCTTTTTGTGAGGAGGAAGTGGGAGCTTGGGTGGGTTTATATAGGAAAGGTGAGGGAATTCTTTATTATTTAGGTTTGGGACCCCTTATATTAAATTAATCCAAACCAAAATCCATCCCATGGTTTTTGCCCATGGTTTTTGGAAAAAGTAAGAGGAAAAAAATATTTTATAATTCCAAAGTCCGAACATCTTAAAATAATTGTGTTGCTTATGTGGAGGTGATTCACACTCCCATAGAAAACAATTTAAAAAGACAAGGTGTTTAATAAGTCTTGAAGGGTACATTAATGCTTTAAAAAGTAATTCAAACAAACCCAAAATCACATTATTTTAATGTTAAAACATATATTGGACGAAAATAAAGCTTATAGTATTTTATGACATCACTATTGGGTCATTATGATGTCATAAAACACATTATATATCAAAACAGTATTTAATTTTTACCCAAAAAATTGACTGTCTTAGAAAATTATGAAACATTAACCATTAGATAATTTCAACATCATGATTCCAGAAATAAAATTTATTTTATCTAAATACTTTTCTGAATATGTTAATTTTCACTTTTAAAATAAAAACCGACTTTTATCGAAAATTCACAGGTTTTGACAAAAATGGATTTCAATCCTTAATAAAAATTTCAATTGCATTCATAAAATTATATGATCATTTATATATAATAAAATTAATTTAATAATATTAATATTATTATTTTATTAAAATATTATTTAATTCAAAAATCAATTAATTTAATAAAATAAAATTCTTAATTAAATAATAACTAAAAACACTGTTTACACTTTAAAAACTATTTACCATGTATCAATAATGACAATAAAGTATATTCATTATTATATACGAATAAATAATGTACATGAACATAGTACTAGCGATTTTTTACATAACCCCTTAAAACAGCCACATAAGACCTAAGGGTAAGGTGTGCGATGGTGACAGACTCTTGGGGTGGCTCGGATAACATCGCTCAAGTGATAATTTCTATTAACTTCCACTTTTCCCGTAGACGGTCACGTTCGAGCTTGACATGATGAAGCTTAGCTTGGGCTTGGTCAAGAGCGAAGCCCAAAGACGCCACCTCTTTTCCGAGCTCCAATAAATGGGCTTCATATGGAGCAATTCTACTGGATGAGGCCATCGCTTCCTTTTTCTGAGTAAATTGGGTTTGTTAAAGCCCTATATTTATACTAATCATGTGATCACTATTCAATGGCTATAAAAGAAACAGTCACAATTCCAAACATAAAACCAAAGAAGTTTACATTTTATATAAACATTTCACATAAAAGAACATTTAATTAGATGAATAGGGATTTCCATTAATGAAATTTTGGGTCGATACAACCACCGCAGGCGGTCCAAGCTCTCGAACTCCTAATCTCCGTTGAAGTGACGACGAACCTGTCCATAGTCTGCAAGTTCACACCAGGTGCGGGCAAAGCCCAAGCAGGGGTGAGTATAAAAATACTCAGTAGGATACCCTGAAGGCTTGAGGGAGAAACAAAAGAGGTACTGAAGGGTGAGAAATAGATCGAATAGGTAAAAGTAAAGGAGTACAACCGAGAGTACAGTAGAATAACAGTTGAGAGTCTAGCTCAACCTAATAAGAGAAAAGAGGTAGACTCATCCAGACACAAGGAGCTGGAAACGGTGAGAAGATGAACTTTTCATCGAGTCTTCACTACCTATAGCTGGAGAGTAGACTCATCCAAACATGAGAAGCTAGAAAAGGAAAGCACGTGGAATACCATGCGCGTCTTCGACTCTCCTGTAAGGAGAGTAGCCAAAACCAAAGCCATGTGTACTGGAACAATGTATATACATATCCATATTCTCAAACAAGAATCCCAAACAAGATCATAAGGGGATCTCTATCCCGTAGCTCAGTGCAAGAAAGTGAGTAGCCAATAGTCCCAGAAGTAAACACCATCGATTCCCAGCATCCCACAGGTCTTCCCCGAACTACAAGTCAAGGGGATCAAATCACCGTACCTTGAAACTATCCACTTTGGGAGGCACTAACTCGCCTGCATGGTTTTAAGTCACGTTACAAGGACACGTATCGGCGGGGAAAGCACCCCTTGTACTTTAGAGTTCTGGGGAACTTGAAACCACACCTCGTCAGTGTTCCACAGTCGAGAGGTCTCCACAAAGTCGACAGGCGACCCCCTGCCTATCCCCGCTAGAGGGTAATCCCTGGAAGCCGACGGGTTCCCACTGGAGGGAGACCCGGCAACAGTCAACGGGTCCCACACTACCCAGTCCCGTAAAAGTGTTAAACCACCGGAGGGAGACCCGGATAATTCCGTCGACGAGTCCCAATGCCCAGTCCCGTAAAAGGGTACTCCATTGGCGGGAGGCTCAGAACAGTCTTCAGGGACCACTTCCCAGCCCAGTTGAAGGTAAAACCGGCATCGGGGCCCACTTCCCAGCCCTGCTGGAGGTAAACCTGGAACCGCTCTGGCCATCCCTACAGGATGGTACTGCTCAGTGAACACCGCTATAATGGACATCCCTGCTGGATGGTACCTCAGTGGTCATCCCTGCTGGATGGTACAACTGGCCATCCCTGCTGGATGGTACCTCACTGGCCAGCCCTACTGGAAAAAACTTCCCGGGTAGAGTTTCGGTGCCCACGTAACGTGTTGGTCACACCAAATCCATAAGAACTCTACTAGGTAACATGGAGGTTTGGGAGAAACTCTTCGGGCCTCTCAGGGCGACCACACTCAAATCTGATGAGACACTGTCGAAGAAGACTGAGAAAACTCATCCCAGAAAGTGGGAAAACACCCACGCTGTACGAGCACACGTAGTCGTAAACGGTGTCGCAGTCCAGTGAATGGGGCACGGTACTGAAACCCCTCACAGCTGAAGAAACAGAGGAAGCAATCCATCTTTTCCAACCAAATGAGAACATGACCAGTGGAAAATTCATCCCTGCAAGTTAAGAGTACGCAAAGTAGAACACGACACACACATGGGGACCACGTTATGTGTGGCCCCAAATCAACTCCAAACCAAGCGCACAAACGTCCTTGGGCAAAAACCCCAATGTGAACCTCCAGTCCTTCATGTATACTCCCAGGGAATACCACGTTCTAGCCCAAAGGCTATCGTACACACGACACCCAACGTCAACGCGAAGGGCATAAACGCAACAACTCTGACTTGGAACCTCAACGGTGGAGGCACGAACAACTACATCTCTTCATGAATTACTTCACACACATGGGAGTGCATGTAATCACACACCAAGGGTCCTCTACAAACACAGTAGGACGGACCACCACCGGAGCACCTTACATGCTTCCACATTTAAATGAGGCCTCAAAAGAGATTCCGCACATCCAAACGGATAGAACCATTGTAATCCTTACAAGAAAACATGTGATATTGACTACTTACTTGGCTCCAACGGATATCCGGCATAAAATTAGACAACACCGCTTTATGCCTGAACGACGTCCTGTGGTCCTGAGCCTTGGCCCTGATAATAGTTGGGCACATCACACCATTGCGATCCCCTCGGGAAAACACGTCAAAAGGGATGCTCACTTCAGTGGAATGGATATCCGGATAAAAAGATGCATTTCGTCAAACTGCACACGAGCAGTTCTATGTGGGACCTGCACCCCAGTCGCGAAGCACAATGAACAGATCATACCATTGTGATCCTCTTGAAAAAGTGCACATGATGGACTATTCACTTATCCAAAATGGACACCAGGTGATAAGGCTGAAAATCACTGCCAACTCCCAATGCGGCCCTCATGGGGCCAACACCAGCATGAGGAATCAAAGAGGGTAGACTACTTCAATTCAATTCCCTCAGAAAACACCCCAAATAAACTACTCACACGTCCCAAACAAACGTTCGATGAAAAAGTTGTAAAGCATTGCACGCAGCTTGAAAGATGAGCCGTGGGGCCCACGACTCAACTCTGGTTTCAACACCCAAAACCACACTGGAAACCTTCGCCTCTTCACTAGGGTCTCAACGCAACTGACGGCGCTCAAATTGGATGTCGGATGTGTCCGCGCCGCTCAAAACATGAACCCCTAGAAAAACATCAATCCACTTAACATACGCATCGTGGCACCGAGACCCTCGTCTCAGGAATTAAAAATTCCCAAGACCATCTCAAGAAGTTTTCCTCGTTGATACGGTTCCACAGCCGCAGATGTCATGCAAAACATACGCCCATAGTGGAAATTACGGGCATCCGAGTCAAGGGGGGAAGCCCCTTGGGCCGGACCAGCCCGCGGTTGGGCCGCGCGGGCCGGCCGTGGACCCGCAGTCCACGGTTCCGCTTACCGGCCTCAAGGCCGGTCGGTTCTTCCACACGAAGACCTGCATATGGCGGGTCTCTGTCTGGTCACAGGGTCGCACGATGCGACCCGGGTCTCCACTCCGCGCCGCGGAGCACCACCAGCAGGCAGGCGCCCGACGCCCCTGCTGTTCGCCTTCGCCATCGGCGAGGCCCACTCGCCCGGCCGCTCGACCTCCGCCCGACTGCCAATACCCCCGGCCTCCTCCTCTCGGCCACACGCCGCCATTGCCGTCGCGTTCTCCGTAGCCGCCTGTCGACGCCCCAATCCGCCATAAACCTACCAGAAAAATCCAAACCACCAGAAAAACCGCACACTTCGCTGGACTGCTGCAGGTAGCTCGGGACTCGGAATTCAAATCCGTAACTAGCGTCAGAAAGATGATAAACTATACTAAAAATTCATGTGATTTGTTTGAAAATCCAACTGAAATTTTACGTGATCAATCGAGCTCAAAGTTTGTGCGCGGAGAATAAAATGAAACACACGATCCTACCTGCAGGGGTGTAGCCCGACGCTTCACGATGATTCGCCGGAGCTGTCATGCCTCACCGGAGTTGTCACACCTCATCGGAGAGGTGGAGGAGAGGAGGGGTTCCTTATTGGGTTCTCCTTCGAGGGATGTGGAGAGCGGAGGAAGAAGGGGGAGAGAATGGATAAATAAGGGAAATTAATTAATCCCTTAATTAAAAACTCATCCCAAATTAAATCCGCCTCTCAAACCCCAAACCCAGTGAAAATTTGGTCGCACCAAGGGTAAACACCACCTCTCGAGCACAACGGAGGTCTTAAAATTTTATTTCTAGGATCCATTCGAAAGTTATTAAACTCAACGCCTGAGGCCGCCAAATTATGACAACGCCCCTGGGGCCATTTTTCACAGATGGCCCGCACCCGAGAAACATACACCCCTCGTAGGGTAAACGGCATGTTCAAGACTCAATGCTGCCCTCGGTTTTCCAATCCGAGTAGCCGTTTAAGAGATACTTGAGTTTATACATTAAACGAATAAATTAATTATTTAATTTATCCGTCTAACGTTCCAGAAGCGAGCGAGGGGTCCAAACGCCCCCATGCCGACATGTTTTATGTCATTCCTAGGGTAAACACACCATTCTAGACCCATAAGTACACTCATATTTAGGATATGAAGCATTCTTTATGAGTTATCCCATCTACTTGGCGTGTCCAGTGTGAATGCACTGAAAATTTAATTCTGGCCACACCGGGGCTCGGGATCGCACGCCGTCTGAAGGCGCTGCTCTGGAATAATATCAAAAATATTCTAAAGTATTTTATAGCCAAATCCAAGTTCTTACATAACAATAGAAATTAACCTTGGTATCTCTCTATTTTGTCATTTTAGTTTCTAAATATTATTTATTCTTTTTCTCTGATACCAATTATAGTGACCCTCTATTCACAAGAATTTATAAAAAATAACTTTGGTGGAATACATAAGCATTATACAATAATACACCCAATGACCATAGTTGGTTTAGTGCATTTGGAAACATGTTAACATAAAATCTATTATATAATTGAGCTACATCATCTCCCAATAGGTTCTTCTTGACTGGAACCCTTCTTATAAATATCAAACAAAATACATATCAACATAACTTGAGGAAAAGGTAACATAAAAGGGGTGATCTCAAATGACCAGTAAGGGAAAAAAGGGATACATGTAAGCATAAATATGATCATAAGGGTATGAGAATGTGATCATGAAAATAAAATATCATACCCTGCATATCAAAGATCATTGAAAAATTATTGGAAGTGCATATGACATGAATCATAATGTAAAAAATAGCATAATCTATGAAATCATAATAGTATAAGAAAATTAATTGTGACAAAACAGAGGCATGTATTGATTTCCATAGTAGTCATGGAATCACTACCAAGACCATCATAGTGGTCAATGTCCTAAACTAAACCGGGGAACCCCCATTCTAGAACAGTATTACAGAACCAAGTAAAACCTTGTTCGAGCCCTGTATTGTTGAACTGAGTAAACCCTCATTCTATCCCTATATTACAGGACTAAGTAAACCCTCATTCAATTCATGTATTACTAAACCATGTAAACCCTTGTTCCATCTCTGTATTACTGAATATAGTAAACCCTCCTTCCATCCCAGTATTACTGAACTGAGTAAACCCTCATTCTAATCCTACATTATTGAACCATGTAAACACTCATTCTAGAAATATATTACTAATATACCTAAAACCTCATTCTATCCCTGGATATCTCACGAGATAAAAATCATTATCCAATGCATTATAGGGATATATAGGTCCCTCACGTCAAAAAAATGTAATTATACAAATATGTTCCACAATATCATAAATAATATATCATTACCTGTGAAATTAAATTTTTATCATAAACATGTAATCATGCCATATCCTCTACATATATACTAGTTTCATAGTAATTTCATCATAAAACATAACTCGTTAAAAGAAGATGGTTTTAAAAGAATTTAACTCATGAAATAGAAACAAGATTCATAAAAATATTACTCATGAATGATAAATTGGTTTTATAATGACCATGTAATTAATCATAACTCATTCATAGGAAGGATATGAATATAACATCAAGATAATTTCATATAAAGGAATGAGTAACATCAATAAATGTCATCTTTTATTGAAAACAAATATGAAATAATCTCTAAAATTTTCCTAAGGGAAATATCCTTTCTTGTTTGAAATTGGCAAAAAACTGTTTGAAAATAATTTTCATAGATAATAAATTGAAAACTTATAAAAAAGCATGAAATAATTTTCCTAACCTTTTTTCTATAAAAATATTAAAATGAGCATCAAAACATTTTGAAAACAATATTCCTTGAAAACACTTGAAATCTTTTAATTAATGTTTAAAAATGCTTCAAAAACCATTTCATTGAAAATGCTAATAAAACACATAAACGAATCATTAAAATGTTTTGAAAATAATTTTTCATGACAACTTATAATGAATCTTGAAAATATTTTGAAACCCATTTCATTGAAAATAATTTAACAACGTATAATGAAATCTTGAAAAACTTTTGAAGATAATTTTTTTTAAAACATATAAAAAAGCTAGAAAACTTTTTGAACCCCATTTTTCTTAATAATTAATATAAAAAATATCTTAAATATTATCCTTTTTAACAATGAAAATAGAGGACGATGGGTAATCTGTACATCTCATATAAAGTCAAAAGAAAATTCATATTGTTTGGTAAAAAGGATAGAACATTTCCTTGTTTAGAAATAGACACGAATATTTCCTTAAAAAGATTGGTAAAAAAAATTAAAAATGTATTTCATATATTATAGGGTAATTGTATAATATTATTGGAAACCAATTTTAGAAAATATAGACATCTATCCGAAGAGAGGGTATGGTCGAGTTTTCCTACAAAAATACTTTTTTAGCTAACTAATGTTCCAAAGAGTAGAAAGTGGTACTAATATATGAGTATATACTGAAATAATAGAGCATAAATAAACTCATCAATATTATTGAGATATGGATCATAAGATTTCATTAGTGTGAACATAAACATAAAAATCTTTAAAAACAATGATAATATCTCAATAAACTCTTATAACATTGTATCATGGGATCATTCTCTCTATGTAAGGAATGGTGATTACATAAAGAATATAATATAATGAAAATATTAAGATTAATTATATGGTATGTAAAATGGAATATATGAACCCTAAAAAAGAGTTCATGTGCATAATAAAACAAGAGTCTCAAAGAAAGAGAATTGAGAGAAAAACATTTTTACCAAATTGGTAAATTTTGAAACATAAACCCAATGAAAGAAGTATCATCAAATGGGAATGTTAATACACATAATTTTATGAAAAATAACCATATAATACAAAAAATGGTAGTATATACAACACAAAAAATTAAAAAGTGTTAAACAGAGCTTGCATATCAAAGAAATTCATTGTGAGATGAAATCCCCTTATCTTGTGTTTTGACTCTCTCTGTACTCGTATAAGATTCATGTATAATAAATATATTTTTACTATTAATATTTTAAAGAAACATATTATTATATATATTACTATATATTCTTTAATTATCAATTTATGTGACCCTCTTTTAAATGATCATATGCCAAGGTTTCACTCTAGGTAATATTCGCTTTGTTCTTCACATGTGTCTTAAATTGTTAAAACGTTGATTCATATACATATATCATGATTCAAGAATGTATAAAATGATATAAATATAAGGTATATACAGTATAATTATATTATAACAATCTATAATGTAATTAAGTTCATAATGGAATACAACATTCTTGGAGACGGTAATTTGTAAGTATGCATGAACACTACTTTCCATTTTTATTGTTGCATTGAAAGAAAGTATGTAAATTACACATATATATAAATATATTTCTATGTTTATATATATATATATGTCATTATAAAATTATAATTAATATATCATATATATCATATAATTTCATTAAACCCATCCTTAATACATTTTATATAATTTTTGAACGAATCACATCATATTGAGGGGGCGGTAGTCCAAATTTTGTCAAACGATATTAGCATATTAACACCAAAGGGAATGTCAACAAATGTGTCATGTAAAAGGAATAAATAAGCTGAAATACATAATATATATTATATATTATATATATAAATATATTTTCCATCATATTGGCCACCATGACTGGTGGAAAAGAAGAAATGAACAATCATCATTTCATGAGGCAGTAGTTTGATGTACATAGAAATACTATGTTCAACATCTATTTGATGGATGTGTGTGTATTTTTGGTTTAGAACCATTTCATTAAAACATCCTAGTTTATGGAGGATGCTTGGTTTTTCATATAATAAGGGATTAAATATTGTGGGGGTGGATAATGAAAATAAAGGAAGGCAGCTTTAAAGAATACGTTACCTCTAAATAGTGTAACTCCGTTTGATTTCTGCTAAAAGGTCTCCGTGAGAAGGTTTCCTCACAAATTAAGGATTGATAGTCAAAGGGAAGTTTTTTGGGAGTCTACATGGGTAGATATTGTATGAACATAAATGGTTTGAGATGTGTGAGTAATGGGTATAGTTGTTGGCCCTTTATAGGGAATGAAAATTACTCACATGGAATTTTTAGAAACAAATTAGGTGTGTGAATGTCATTAACTAAACAAAAGTCATACCAAAACAACAATACTCATTAATATAAGTTTTATGGAATAAATATATACATAATATGTGTGTTGTATAAGTTTCTAGTTAATTTGAGCCCTTATTTTTAAGGTATTGTCCCTAATTAAACTTAATTTTACTTTAATTATTGTGATTAATTTTAATTACTTTTACTAATAAATTTTGTCAAAAATTAACATCAATTATTAGACTCTAAATATTAGTCTTATTTCAATGGTTTATATTGTATATTCATAATTTTTATCACACGAGCGGGAAAAATAATATTAACATAAAAGAACATGAAAAAAAATATTTTCTTTCGTTTTCAAAATGTTTTATTTATATAAAAAATTAATATCAGAAAAGTAGCTGTTAATTAGTTTAATTGATATGATATAATTATCACATTTAAATGATTAAAACAATAATAATAGTTTTTTGTAGAAACTCATTGTTGTATTCGTTGTAGGCCAAGTCTGTGTTTCTTAGAGCGCAAACCAATTTAGTTTTTCATGTAGCGCAAACCACATTGGTATTTCATGTGTATGGAATTTTTGACATAGTGATTTAATATATATATATATATATATATATATATATATTTTTAGTGTCATGTGAAATGAAAAATATTGAAATGTTTATAATTTCCCAAAATATAATTCTAAAAAAATGAGGGTGTTACATTCCACCCTATTTAGAAGGAATTTGACCCTTGAAATTAATTTGGATTATGAATGGTATAATACATGAAGGTTTCATTCATAAAAAACATAACGTAACAATGATTCTAAAACATCCCTTAAAAGGGGAAATTTTGAGCCATAACTTTTACCTAAAGTCACATAAGATCGGGTTTCTACATGGGAGAACATAGGTTGGGAGGAATGACTAGACATGAAAGAAAGGAGTAAATATTCATAAGGAGTTATTATGGTCATCAATATCAAACTAGTGAAAGATCAAAGGAATGATGAGGGCCTAAAATTCAAAAATATGTGATGATTTTATAGGCAATGATATCGATGAAAATTAAGGTATTAGGATAATAATTTCTTTCGATCAATTTCAAAACATTGAGTACTTTATGATAAATTTTTATAAAACAAATTTCATCCTTGGGTTGTGATTTGAAAAAATTATAATAAATCCATTACCTCATGGATCGAATGTCTAGAAATTAACATTGATTCATAATGTTTTAAATACTCTTTTACCATATCTTAAGTAACATAAATGAATTAAAATTATAACTATTTGTCTCTTAAAAAACAAAATGAATTATTCTATAAAAAGTATCACTAATAGGTCATAATTAATATTTATTCATTACATATAAATATAAATTAATTAGGAAATCGCATAGGCTATTGGTAAGAATGAAACCATTATCATACATCGATCATGAGTTCATGACCCGCTACCTTGCTCTACTTGATTGGTTGTCACCCGAAAAACATGATGTCCTTTGTAAAATTCCACTAATATAATATATAATATGGACATCATTAAAAATTTTAATCACTTATTATCCTTTAAGAAAGGATTTCAACACAAACTCAGTGCACAAATACTTACTTTGGAGTTTAATGTAATCTTTTCATGAACGATTAACCATATAACCCTTTTCAAATTTGAAAATCCAAAAACATTATAAAGAGAGTCATGAAATTGGATTAACATTGATTACCCAGTATAACACAATGTATACCGGGGTTCTCACATTCCAACCATGTGAATAACCACATCATATATTATCTTGAAACATTGTAAAAACATGAATAACAATAAATCATTTTCGAAAACATTCAATATTTTTCATTCCAAGTATATTGGGTTTCCACCTTAAATCGAAATGTTTTGTAAACATCACTAGTGGTAGCACAAACCACCTATAAACATGTCCTTACATAGTTCCAAGATAATCAATGCTATCTAATTTACTTATTCATAACCCACATATTGTTATCTATACATCATTATCCTATCATAAAGAACATATTAATGGTTACCTTACCTTAGTCAAAATAACATCTTGTCATTTAACCACATCACCAATCTCTTCTTATTACACATTACTTTTTTTCTTCACATTTCATTCATAGAATATTCATCATCAGCTATGTAACAATTACTTGCACTAGTATGTTGATTCTCTTTAGGAACATTCCTCTTGGGACATTCAGTTTCATAATGACCATTTTTTCCCCACTTAAAACACTTAAACTTCGATGAGGACATTGGTAGGACAGAATTTTCATTCAGTTCGTTAACCAAAGTCTTCATTTTTCCGTTGATGTAACTTAATTTGTGTCCTTATTTTACACATTCAAAACACATCCTTGTTCCTCTAATATTTTTACTTTGTTGATTCATTTCGCATTCCTAAAACAACGAAAACCGAATATTCATTTATTTATGGTCTCCATTACTAAAACTCTTAGTGAACTTTGTCTTTCGCTTCACTAGTGAGTCTGAGTGTTCCTAAAGGTAAACATTTTTAATCATATTATATTAAAACTGATTAGGATTGATCATGACATCTTTCAATCTATTAATCACCCCCCTTGAATACTTATAAAAAACATTTCCATCACATTCAAAATTAATCATGTTCCATCTAGTTCATGACACTGACTTAAACTAGAAGCATAATGTGTGCATAAAATATCATATCAGAAAGCCTCATTATCAAGAAATGAATTATTTATTAAATGTTTAAATAATGAAACCATCCATAAGATATTACACCATGGGTTTATACTAAGTTATTCTTTGAAAACATATATATAAATCCTTCATGACGGTTCATGAAGAGATTTTTAATTCCCAAATCATATCCTGCGGGAGTGTCAAACCGGCTATGAAGCAAGGCCCATTGTCATAATCAAATTTACCCCAAGTCAAACCCAGAACATCGTATCAGTGTTTTTACACTTAAGTAAATCTATCTTAGATCCACATCCACTTAGAGTATCTAGACAAGGAGGTATTTCGTGGAAACCACTCACTCTATCCTTTACCAAAATTACAGGACATTTTATTAATTGTTAACTCATCTTTATACATATCCTTAAAGTCATCCCTTGAAAAATGCTTAGAAATAATCCTAAGGATCTCTTAATGTTTTCCCATCCTAGTTTCTAAATTTTAACTATAATTATTCTTTGACAATAACATTTGAAACCCTCACTTTATACAAAATGAAAATAAATAACTTTTTAGGAATACTTATGTATTATATAAAAAACTTCTATAAGACGGTAGTTGGTATTGTGCATTGGGAAACATGGAAACATAAACACTGGTAAATATGTGTGCTTAAAAAATCTCCAAATAGTTTCTTCTTGACTACCACCCTTCTATAAAATATAAAATATAGTACATATCATCATAACCTGGGTGAAAGGAAACATAAAATGGGTGAGCTCAAATACATAGTAAGTGAACAAAAGTAGGACATGTAAGCATATACTAGATCATAAGGGTATGAGAATGTGATATTGAAAATATAATATCATACCCCAAATATCAAATATTGTGGCACAAGTATTGGAATTTAATAAAACATGAATCATAATGTAATAAGGTGAATAATCCATGAATTCATTAAATTTGAATAAGACATTGAATTTTGGAAACACATGGGAATATACTGATTTCCAAAGTGGCTAAGCCATCACTACCAAGAACATCTTAGTGGGAAAATAATTTTATTGAACAAGGTGATCCCTTGTTCCATCCATGTATAACTGAATCAATTTAACCCTCATTCCATCCCAGTATAACTAAAATAAGTAAACCCCTATTATAGCTGTGTATTATCAAACATAGAAAACCCTCGTTCTAGTCCAGAATTACTGAACTGAGTAAAACCCCGTTCTAGCCATGTATTACTAAAATGAGTAAACCGTCATTCCGGCCCTATATTACTGAACCATGTAATCCCTCATTCCAGACCACCATTACTAAACCGAGTAAACACTCATTCAAGTATTGTATTACTGAACTGAGTAAAACCTCATTCTAGCTCTGTCTATCTCATGAGATATAAATATTTACCCAATTAAATTGTGGAATATATAGGTCTCACCTGTCACATAATGTAATCTTACAAACATGTGCCATAAGATCACAAATAACATATTATTATCCACCAAATGAAATGTGCATCATTAAAAAGAAAATGTATCATAACAAATAGAAAGATACATGTTTCGTAATCATTTAATCACAATAATAACCCAAGAAAATAAGTAGGATTTAAAATTATATAACCCACGAAAATGAAATGGGTATGATAAACATATTACCCATGAAAGATAAATGGGATTCATAAAGACTATGGAACTAATCATAAATCATTCATAGAAAGGATATGAATAGAACTTTATATCATTTCATAAAAATTCATGAGTAACATCAATATATGTTATCTATGATTTATAATAATTTTGAAATATACTCAATAAACCTTCAACAAAGAAATTATAATTTCTTATATGAAAATGGAATAAAAAAATTTGAAAATAATTCTCCAAGAAAATAACTTGAAATTTTATAAAGAAGACATGAAATTATTTTGAAGACCATTTTCGTTGAAAACATATAAAATAAGATTCAAATCATTTTAAAATAATTATTCATTAAAAAACTTGAAAACATTTAAATAATTCATGAAAATGTTATGAAAACTATTTTATTGAAAATAAATTACAAAATATAATTAAATCTTTAAAACATTTTGATCTTTTTTTTGAAAACCTATAAAGAATCTTGAAAATGTTTTGAAACCCATATCTTAGATAATATGTTGAAAATTTATAGTGAAATCATGAAAATGTTTTTAAAATCACTTTTATTGAAAACTTATAATGAAACATGGAAAAGGTTTGAGAATCATATTTTATGAAAAGTTTTTTTTAAATTAATTTTCCTAAGGATTAACCTTTTATATAATTCAAAGGGAGCTTGAATGAAATAATGGTGGTTAAATCTATACATATCGTAAAAGGTCAAAATAACTTTCATTTTTCACAGTAAAAATGATAGAAAAGTGCCTTGTTCTGAAAGAGACAAGATGATTTCCAAGACTATATGATTAAATGAAAAAAAGTTAAAAATGTATTTTACATACTATAGGGGAATGATATAATATTATTTCAAACCATTTTTAGAATACATAGATTTACGATCGACTACATGGTAAGGTTAGGTTTTCCTCAAAATAAAAATTTCTTAACTAAATTATATACCAAAGAGTAGTAAATGGATCCAACACATGAGTATATCATAAAATAATATATGGAACTAAAATCATTACTATTATTGAGGGATGTATAATAATATTTTATCAAAGGAAATATAAACATAAACAATCTCTCAATGCAATATGATTGTCTCAAAAAAAACATATATCATTGAATCATGGGATCATGCAATCCATGTAAAAAAAATATGAATAAATGAATCCTATAGTATCATAAAATCATTGTGATTCATGATATGTAATTTAAAATGAAATTATACTAACATTGAAAAAGAGTATAGGGGCATTACAAATCATGAGTCTCAAAGAAGGCGAATTGAGATAAAAACATATTTAACAATTTTGTAACTTTTTAAACATAAACCCCATGAAAAAAGGGTCATCAAATGGGAATGTTAATACCCATATATTTATGTAAAATATACATATAAAAAAACCAATGGATGTTCATAGACCACACAAAAGGAAAGATTGGCTAACATATCTTATATGTCATAGAAATAAAAAGTGAGATGAAATACTCGTACTTTGTGTTTTTACTCTCTCCAAAAACATAAAAGCTTCTCGTATAATAAATATTAATTTATTATAAATACTTTACTTAAAAATATTCTTATATATATTACTCTATTTTTCATATTATTACATTATATTACCCTATTTTTAACAATCTTATGTTAATTTGTCACTTCAGATAATATTCATTTTTCTCTTCACATGTGTCTTAATTTGTTGTACGTTTTATCTATATACATATATCATGATTACATAATGTAGAAAATTATATAAATATCAGTTATATCTAGTTTTATTATATTATAATAATCTATATAAAAATTATTTGTGTATTGTAATACACTATTCATGGAGAGAGTTTTTTGATGTATGAATTAACAGTGATTTATGTTTTCATTATCATATTGAATGAAAGTATATAACTGAAATATGTAAGTAAATGTGTGAATATAAATATATATCATTATTAAAGTAGCATTAATATGTCATATATATAATATATGTTCATTAATCCCATTCTTAAAAAATTTTATGAGATATGTGAATGAATCACATCACTTTGAGGGGGCAATATTCCACACTTCCGTAAACGAGATTATCATATCTACACAAAATAAAAGGTAAACATATATGTGTTGTGAAATGAATACATATGCTTAAATAAATAATAAATATATTAAATTACATATATAAATATAGTGTAAATCAAAACATCCACCATGATTGGGGTTAAATGAGTATTGAATAATCATCATTTTGGGAGGTTGTAGTTCGCAGTACACAGAAATGGTATGTTAAACATTCATTAAAAGGAGGTGTGTGTATGTGTAGGTCATACTGTTTGAATAAAAAATCATATTATATATAGGATTATGGTTTTGTCATAAAATATGTGAATAATGAAAATGGAGCGGCTATAGAAGAAAAATAAAGGAATAGAGCTTGAAAAAACATGTTACCTCCCAATCTGGTAACTCCTTTTGGTTTGTCACAAATGGTTTCTTTGAGAGGGTTTCGTCCCAATGAAAGGTTTCATGGTCTGAGCTAGGATTTTTTAGAGGCCACAGGGGCTGATAATGGTAAATTTTAATGGTTTTATAGGTGTGATGAATGGTTTTAGGTGGTGGACTTTTATAGGGAAGGGGAAGGACTCATATGTATATTTTAGAAACAAATTAAGTGTGCACAAGTTATTACAAAAAAAATTATTAAAAATCAAACAAAACTAAATAATTTATGGGTTATAGATGAAATATTGACATAATAATCGTGTTTAACAAGTGTATATGTCAATTGGGCCCTTACATTTATGGTATAGTCCATAATTAAGCTTAATTTTCCTTTATTGTTGTGATTAATTTTAATAACTTTTACTATTAATTTTGGTCAAAAATTAACTTGGTATTATTAAAAATACAAGTATTTGAATAAATTCAATTTTTTATTTCATATTTAAAAATTTATAATCATATGAGGAGAAAAATTAATGTAAACGCAAATCCGGCAGCCCGAGCGAAATAACAAATTTTTATAGTTGAAAAAAATTCCAATGTTTTCTATGTTTTTATATTTAATTTCAAAATTAAGTTGATAATAATTAATTAAATTTATAGTATATGTAATATTAATATAATCTGACCTTAAAAAACATTTATAATATAATTTATCATTAATAATTAATTATAAAAAATGTTTTATTTAACAAAAGGGTATTATTTTTCACTATTCATCAAAAAATGATGTTTCTCCAAAAAAATCCCAAAAAATTCACCCATGGATGATTTTGATGTTATGATATGAAATATGAAGTTTATTTTATAAAAATTAATTTATAAATATTTCCAAAATTTATTTTATTAATAAATATGATTCATTTAAGAAAACAACATTTTTAACAGAAAAAGACTTTATCAAAAAGATTATCTTTTTAATCTATATGTTTTATTTATTTAAAACAGAAATATTTAATAATTATTTATTACTATGTTTTATAGGTAGGTTATAAATATATTATTCAAAAAATTAAAAAAGGGATGTTTTTTAGAAACTCAGTGCTTTGTGCATCGTACACCAAATCGGTGTTGCTTATAGCGCAAGCCAAGTTGGTAATGCGTGTAGTGAAAGACATGTTGATATTTCATGTAAATGTAATGTATGAATTAGTGTTTATATATATATATAAATAATAATTTCTAGAGTAATATGAAATAAAAATATTGAGATGTTAAATTAATTCAAAAAACAAATTTCTCAAAATACCGGGGTTTACATTTCTTACATGAATTCCTTATTTCAAATTCCACCAATTAAAGGGTGTTCACCTAGATTACATGAATTTACTGTATTGGGAAAATTACATTCTTAATTGTATACCCTATAACTATATAGTGAAAATGGTACATGCTCTATAATATTTATTGAACGATATTTACCTAGAGAGTTACTAAATATCATTGGGTACCCATTAATTTTATATCGGTAAACTAAGTTATGATTGTTAATGGAATTATGAATTTATTTCCTTTTTAATAAAAATTTAAAATTACATGTAACCCATTTTAATTCTTAGAGTTTTTTGTAAGTATTTCTTTTCTTGTGGAACACAAATTTATGGATTATGATTTGGGTGGGAACTATATCTCTCTCCAATGAATTGGTTTAGGGCTTATATCCCATGAGATAATTTTGTTGAATAGGATAGTAATTAACTATGTTTAAAAAGAATATGTTTTAATATGGGTAACTCTACTCATATTTTTTTTTGTAAACATGTTACTAAGTATCTATTTTCACAATGGGTGAGGGTGATGTAATTTAACCCTACTCATAATTTTATGTGTGAATAGGTTACCGAGTAACAAAGTTCGTAGAGGGTGTGTGTGAAGGTGTTGATATTTTCTAGAAAAATTACATTTTAGTAGGTCTGTGGGAATCTCATTTCACAAAGATACTAAATCATATATTTATATTTTTGCCACTTTATTTTTTGTTCAATTGATAATCATTTAGACATTATATAATATTTTATAATTCAATTTTAATGGTTAGATAATTTTTTATTTATTTTTTTATTTTATTCCTATACAAAATTTTTTATGATCTATGATTTTTTGGGTATGGAGCTTCTTATATATATATATATATTTAATATTACTATATGCTCAAATTATGTTAACATACGATTTTCAAAGGGTATATCTTATGTTTATCCTTACTATTTATATGAGTAAACAACTTTCTTATTTCTCTATTTCCACAAGCTATGAAGATAAGAAAAGTATGTAATATCTTGAATAGATTAATTTGAAGAGAATTTATTGTAGATATTAAATACTTGTTAGGTATTAAAAAGTTACGTTCATTGAAAACAATTCCCTTAGTTTACATGGAATGAGTTTTATTAATTAATTTTTCCCAAATCTCTAAAAATATAGACATAAGAGGTATTGGATATTTATTATGATGAAGTAATTTCATTATGTCATGTCATTACTAGATTATTAGGTCTTGAAATCACATTGGTATAATAGAAAAGTTTAGATGACTTCGATGATTATGATGTTATACTTTTAGTATTATTTTAGCTTTTGAAACTTCTTCAGAGTTTAATATGTTATGTTTCACACAAACTAAAATGATGTAGATAACTATTTATGTTATCTAATGTAATATTGAATATTTTGTGGATTATTTAACTATAAATTTAGTGAAAATCCTATTAAAAAGTCTAAGGTATATTTATATAATGGATAATATCCTAAAATAATGGTAAGGTAGAGACTGTTTGGTATTCACATCAATATCTAAATACTATAAAGTGTATATAAGCCCTATCATAATTTTAAATATGTGTAGAAAACTAAAATAGGTAATTTTGGTTATTATCTCAAATATGGCCTCGTGCACAATAAAGAGACATACCTGCACACTAGGTTGTCACTTTGTGGGGATATGATTTGATTGATCATATGATTTTAGGTACCAATCTAAATAATTGATACACTATTTTCATTAATAGTATAAGTTAATATGTATTAAATAACACAACATAAAGTATACTAGGAAAGACAAAAAAATCAATAGGGCTAACCAAGAACAATATAGTTGAAATGAATGCATGATAGGTTGAAAAGAAGGTGTTATTAATGTATACATCTTATGTATTGAGATTTCATATTCTTTTCACTTGATTCATTTAGATATTATCATAGTCATTATTATTTTATTATTTGGTTTAATTTGGATCTAGGGGTGAATTTGAGAATGTAATGTATCAAATAATAAACCACTACGCTTTATAACTGAAAAATAGAGCATACACAAATGGTTATGAATCATAATATATTTTTTATGATAGAAAAAGTGATCTTCAAGTCAAACATGGGGTTGTGATGTTGATAATATAATAAAAATTAATCAAATATATTACTTTTATTTAATGATATTTACTGATGTATTTTTATATATTATAAAATTTATTAGGGTTAAGTGAAACATATAAGGATTTTTATACAATATTAATTCATTAAATGTATTGAATAATATATTAAATTGAATAAATAACCATGGAACACAACATTATAAAGAGGTTATATTTTTTGTAATAAAAATTGAAGAACACATGATTGAAAAACAAAAAACCCTTATGAATAATATATTCTAGTGTTTTATGTATTAAATAGTAGAATTATTTTGAAAAAGTATGCTGGAATTTATTTGTAACTATAGATTTGATAATATATTCATGATATTTTTAATGAATATTATCTCATTTTTTGGGATTATATTAAGTAGTGTATAGTTTGATGAAATTTTGTTTTAATATAAAGTAAATTTTAGAGGAATTTATGAATTTATTATGGTAAATTTCTAAGATATTCAAATGTTATTTGCAAAGCAATACACTAGATAATATATTATTATGGTATAAACACTCAATATGTTTTGATAAAAGATAACTATATTAGTGTTGATTGATAGAGTAAGGCAGATGTGAAATTGGAAGTTATATTTCAAATTGTAAATATATTAATAATACAATGTCCTACTTTAATCAGTGGGATATAATTTAGTTATTCTATAATAATTTATTTAAGGGGGTAGAATGTAACAACCGGAGATTTTAGGTCCTTTTAATTAACATTATCATCAATAGTTTTTGTCACACACAACATCAAACTAATGAAAAATTCAACTAATTGAATGAAAAAATTAAAAGTACAGGTATAATATTATTGTTATTAGATAAAATGATAATAATAAAATTAAATTAACTACATATTATTGTTCTATTTGATTAATATTTTAAAAATATTTCCATTTGAAGAACCAGTTTACAAAAGGGTATTATATTTCATCATAATAAATTAAATTGATCATAATTAAAAATTTATCATTATAGTTAAAATTTATATTTATAAACTAATATATTATAATTAAATTATTAATAAATATATATTGAATAAAAATATAAAGAATTGATATTCAAAAAGTACCTTTTTTATCCAAATTAGTTTTCTTAATATATTGTATTTTTATTTAAATTATAATTTATATATTTTACAATTTCAATTTTCTAAATAAAAATTCGGTTTTCTTAACATGGTAATATTACATTGGTATTAATATTTGATATTTTACAAAAAACATAGTGTTTTACGAAAATACGGGAAAAGACCATATTTAAAAGTAACCTGATATTTTCGACATTGTTAGTACATGTGTATGCATCTGATATAATCAAAAACCATTTCCTAAGAACAAATATGTCTTTTATAAGTAAAAATATAATTTTAAAAATGATATTTTTATTATAAATACCTATATTTGACATTTTAGAATTTAAGATATATTGTTTAGAAAATTTTCAATAATACGTCATAGGGTTATTTTTTTAAAATTAATTTTTTTCATTTTAAAAATTTAATAATAATAAATGGATTAAAAAAATTAATAAATAAATAAAATTTAACATTAAGTAAAAAATTATTTTTGGTCATAAATAATATAATACTTTGGTAAAAAACTAGTTAATCTTTTCAAAAATAAAATGATGAAAATGATTAACGTTGATTATATTGGTACTAACCTGTTTCTAAAAATTGATTATTTTTTTTGGTAGAGGTGTCTATAGACCTTATAAATTCATTTCTCCATTATTTATCAATTTTGGAGCTACATTTCTGGAGACTGACTTCTCATTATCAAAAACCTTTTGGTATTTAAAAAAATACCATCTAATTTCCCTTATAAAAGGGGATATCCTCTCCCCACATCCCATCACAACACAACTCCATTAGTTTTTACTAGACTCTACCCAATAATCAAATAAAAATTTTTATCCACTTTTATGATTTTTCTTCTCAAAATAGCATCCCTCAAAGGTGTAATACCTTTGGAAAAGGAGATAATCAATAAAGTTAGGTATAACTTGCTATTATTTTTTTCAATTTGTCAATATTCCATTCTTCTTCCTATAATTTTGTTGAACCATATTTTAATGATAAAATTGGTATTAATATTATAATTCTATTTTATTACAATCATTGGACCATCATTAACCACCCTCCCCTTTTCAATTAAGAAAATAAAAAATGTGAATCGTGCATTTTGAGGGCCATCGCCTCTATAATAATACATGTTTTATTTTACATAAACACTTTAAAAAATTGTAATAATTGGGAAGATATTATATAATTTTAATAATTATGTAAAAAATTTGTATTCTAATAAAATAAACCATATTACTCGTTTTCTCATTCTATGGAAATTAAATCATCAAACATGTGTACGTGTGGACCACCAACACCATGGAATGATTAATTTCAGTTTTTCATTTCATCACTTACTTAAGTGGATAGTAATAAGAAAGTGTTTAAAGGATATATTATATTTTCGTGAGATCATTATGTTTAAATTATAAAAAACTGGAAAACTTATTAATGATATTATCATCTAACTATTATCGCAATTTTAATTGCTTAAAACAATAATACTAAAAAGAAAATCATTAATTCAAATTATTTAATACTTTTATTTCCACTAATTATTAATTTATTTCATTTCCAATTAATATATATAAAACTAATAGGAATTAAATTATATAATTATTCTATTAGTATAATGATATTTTAATGTAGTTACCTCATATTCATCTGTTAATAAAGGTATGTTTATGTTTTGGTTGAATTTCCAACCTACATGAAGATGCTATAAAACATTATCATGGAGGACCATAGGAACATAAATTATGTTATTATTATTATATATTAATTTGAATTTTAATAATTTATATTTCTATGAAATTTATATTAGGTATTTAAATTATTATTAAAGTATCATCTTCATCTTCCAAAATCACAAAAATAAACTAGCACTGATTACATTTTCATGAAAACATAAGAAAACCCAATATAAAAAATATATATTATATGATAAAAAATGGTACACATTATATTTAATATAATATAATAAGGTTCCTAATATTGTATTTATAAATGTTAATCTTATTATTCTAGTAGTTAAGAACATTGGAAAATTAATCTAGAAAATAGTATTGGGTTTTACCTCAAATTCATTTCATTCGGAAATGTTTTATTTTATTCATATAATTTAAATTATATGGTGTATATACTACCATTTGATATACCATTTTATATATTATCTTTTTTTATTGTATTTTAACTTGAATTATATGACCACTCATTCATGGGGTTTGGATTGAAGTGTTACTCAAGCCATAAGGGTTTTATTAGCCCCAATTATGATTATTAGAAACAAGTAACATGTTATGATCCTTGTTTTCATTGTTTTAATTATATTTATTTAATAACAATTAATTTTATATTAATTATTTCTTTTCGATTTTTGGGATAGATTTATTTTAATCAAGTTATTTTCTACAAACGTCTTTTGATTATAGTGTTACCCTTGATGAAAGGGTTGTTGGTAACTATATTTTTATTTATTGAGTTATGATAAATATATTGAACTTATTTCAAATAATTTTGTAAACTAATTCACATTAATTATATTATGTTTTATTTTGTAATTTATTAAATTTTCCCACATAAATCAATTATTAAATATTTCATGCTTCATGGTGTATATTTCCCTTAAGAGATATTCAAAACTCAAATATTCATTCATTGTGTTATAAAATTTTATCTTGACAATTATTGTTACATTATTAGATTTTCAAACCATAATATTTTCTTTTATTTTATTTTATATTCCACTTTATGTACATGAATTTTTAATTCTAATAATATTTTAGAACTCTTAATATAATATTCCTTTTTAAGATAATTTATTTTTTGTGTATTAAATATGTTCAATCTATTTAATTATCATAAATTTTATCATTATCCACATATCAAATATTTAAAAAATTATTTAATTATGATAGAAAACCTTTTTAAAATTCATTTTTAAATTTAATATTATTTAAAAATCATTCACTTAACGTTTTTAAAAGTTATTTTTGAAAGAGACATGAATTTTTTTATTTTACTTCAATAATAAAAATGATTTCTATAATGGATTTTAAGATTTCATCCCCATTTTTTTACATATACAAAAGGATATAACCTAATGTGATTTATATTATTTAAAATATTGTATTATAATTAAATATATATATTTAATTTATAGTATTGAACATGTGATATAAAATAATTTGATCCTTGATCCCTTATTGGGTGATACAGTTCAAAAAATTATTTAGAAATGACATTTTTTGTATATGTCATGATCATTTTGAGTTTTAATTAATATAATGGGGATATGTTCTTTGGAAACCATCCATATTATATCTTTGAATGTGTTACATATTGTTCTTTTGTTTTAGATAAATGATCTATCCTTATTATTTTCTTGACTAATTATTATAAATGTATAACATTAACTTTTCGTATAATTCATTTATTATGTAAATAACCAATTTTTTATTCCATTAATTCAAGGGTATTAACAGAGATTTGATAAACCAAATAATTGGGGTAGAATTATCTTTTTTAACAATATACTTTTTATCAATATGATTCAAATACCATATTATCGGTTATCTTAATTGATTAGTATTTACCTATATAGGTACGAAATATCTTTGGGAACTAACTTTTCTTATAGGACTATATCATGTTTCAATTATTAAAGAAAATATTAATATTTTCCTTATGTTATTTGAATTTAAAATTATATAAAACTCATTTTTCTTATATTGTTCATTTTAAGATGTAAAGACTTAATTTTCAAGTGGCACACAAATGAATAGATTATGAGATGGGTGTGACCTATATCTCCCACCAATAAATTGTGTAAAATATTATTCTCATGAGATGGAAATTTAATGTGAATTAGTTAGTGACTAGAAAGGCTCTTAAAGGGAAAACAGGATGAGGCATAGCCATACTTACAATTTTATGGTTTAGTGGGTTATCCAGTCTCTAGATTAAAAAAGTGTGAGTGTGATGGTGTTTTTCCCTACTCATAATTGTATTTATGAATGGGTTTGAGAGTAGCTTGGATAAAAAAGGGTTAGTGTAATGTAATTTATATATAATAACAAATTTACTTGTAAATTGGTTTGTGGGTAGTCTATTTAGAAAATATAAGAAATACTATGTTTATTATTATACTAATTTTATTCTTATCTTCCATGGATCATGATATTTTCTCCATGTTTTTTTCTTATTCAATGGTAATATATTGATCAGATTTAATTATAAGTATATAATTTATTATTATTGATACATTTTTTATGATATATTATTTTTTGGGTATCAATATTCTTATGTATATTGAGTATACCCTTATTCACATATTATGTTCACTTATGATATTCAATTAGTATCACTTTTCATTAACTTAATGATCATATGAGATAATCCCTTTATTATACTTACATTTCCCCAGGTTATGTAGATATTAAATGTTTGTAATATATAAAAATGTTTCTTATGTATGTAATTTTTTAGATATTTTGATCGCTTTTTATATAATAAGTAGTTTCTGTCATATATAAAACAAGTCCATTAACTAAATGGTCATGATTTTTAGTTATTTTTTTTGTCAAAATACTATAAAACTATAAACTGAGAATGTAAAATAATGCATTTTAATGAAATATTTTCTATCATTCCTGTAATTTTCTGATGGTCAGGTCTGAGGAGTCATATTTCCCCTCTTATTACTTCTTATATCTTGGAATTTTTCATTCAATTATCATAATAAATTATTCTGATACCAATGGATTAGTATTTCTATTAATGGACAATGGAATATATCACATAAAGATATCCAACTATGGTTCATGGTGCAATAGAATAATTAGTTTATTAGTAAGGGAATGTCTATTAATCATAAACTATGATATATTCTCAAATACTTCCACGATCTTATTTTCTCTACTAGCTATTGAATTAAATTTAGTATAAGATAAATCCCTACATTGATTATGGGATTTGATATGATTTATCATTATTCTCTACTATCCATATCTAAAAACTATAAAAAAAATAATTATCCCATATAATTATTAATAACGACACATAACATAAAAATCCATAAATTTTATTGAACATTCAAGGAGATTATCTTAAAGCTCTAGTGAGCTATGTTTATGAAAAATCATTTTCCATAGGGTATCACTAAACTTACATTACTACCAAAAATAATAACACAATATATAGTAACAAATATTCATTTTTTACAGTCTTATACAATCAAAAGATACAAGGAAAAATAAAAAAAGTAACTATTGATATAGTGGTCTTGGGAGACTAGATACATGTAATAAACCCAGTGTGCCTATAGCCACATCGAACTAGACCATGCCCATGTACAACCCTTTAGAAGAAAGCAGGCCCCCACCCCATGGGCAGATAACTGGATCCCACTTCAGATAGGCCCATATAACACGTGGCATGAACTGTCCCCCTGCCTGACGAGGATTTTAATTCGCCTCCATCACAACTCGAACCCGCGACCTGATTCTTATCAGCTAACCAGGAGAATTAATGAGTACCACTGGCCCAGTGGAACTTGATAAGCCTCCCAGTTGGCTAATAAGAATCTGTTCGCAGGTTTGATTTGTGAGGGAGGTGAATTAAAATCCTCATCAGGTAGGGGACAGTTCCTGCCACATGTTATATGGGCATGTCTGAGGTGGGGGCATGTTATCTTCCCATGGGGTGCGAGTCTGCTATCTTCCATAGGGATGGGCTCAGGCGTGGCTGAGTTCGATGTGGTTTTAGGCACACTGGTTTAATTACAATATATATATTATTTCCATATTATTTTGGGGAAACAAAACATTGCATGAAATAAAATTCATGCCTCCTTGGTGATGATTCAATGTTTGCGTCCTCATATCAGGTGGAAAAGAAAACATAATAAAAGGTGATATTGGTTTTTCTATAAGGGGAAGAATACAATGAATGATATCTTTCATAGATAACGAATAAACAATATGTTAAAGTGGAAAATCAATTTATACACCATTTAATAAATAACATGAGATTCAAAAATATTTACATGGATAATATCAAAATAACAATTACATATATAATAATAAGTAAAATTTTAATTAAGGAAATTAATAAAACTATAAATCATGATCATACAATCATGTCCTCAGTCCAATACACCATAAACCATAACATAAAGGCCTTGTGGCCAGAATTTCTAATGAATGGTTAGGTATACACAAAATTCTCATCAAATTTGGAGAACTCTTGTTTCCATGAGACCTATAGATTTTTCAAGAGGATATTTATAATCAACACCCACCTATCACATAGAAAATTCAAATTCATTCATCATATATTGAATCAAAAATTTAATAAATGGTCAATTTTCCTTATTAATCCATAAATATCCTGATTTAATCAATAATTCATACAACATTTCCCAAGTAAAAAAAACCTTTGATAACATGATTCCATAAATTAATACTATATATTAAATAATATAAAATTAAGACAATATCGGAGTACTAAAAATGATTCTAAATATATATTATTGATACTGAAAACATGGAAATGAAGGCAAAAGATAATGAATAATGAATAATAATTACTGGTAGATAACTTTATCATAAGAAAGAGAATGATCTAAAATTAAGGTTTGATCCATAAATTAATACTGGATGGTAGAAGATGATCAATTCATTATAAATTATGGTTTTAAATAAATTAAATTATATAGATAATTAGAGTGTAAAATTGAAAGAAATATAAAAAATTAGCTTTTTATATGTATTTTATACATATACTATTACAAACAGTACAAATTTTTTTCAAAATTATTTTCAACCATTTAGAAATTAATTCTATTTTATTTTAATATAAAAAATAAAAAATATTGAATATTGGAAAATGAGTTCTCATTGAAAAATCAAGGAAACATGATAGGAATCTAATTGAATAATAATGGTCATAGAGGTGGGAAAATCTATATAAATAGTATACATTAAAAATAATATTTCTTTTACCCTTATGGAAGTTGTAAAAAAATCATTTTGCAATAATTAAAAATAACCTATTTAATTCTTAGTTATATAAAAGTCACAATAAAAATAACATTAAAATAATTTAAAAGTAAATAAAAGTTCTATGGAATATTTTGAGAAATATGGATCTGGAATAAAAATATTTCTGACCTAAAAGAGGAAATAAGATTAGTTTTTATGGAAACATTTATTTTTTTCATTGAGTACCAAAGGGATAATAATTTATAATAAAAGAATTAAAACCGCAGAAATAACTAGATAAGAATAAAATAAACTATTATTAATAAGAGAAAGCAAATATAATTCTTTTTAAAATAAATATAAATACAATCAAACTTGAATATTTGTCAGATTGTAAAACCAAACTTTACTAAAATATCCTAAATGTTTAATGGTAATAAAAATCATATTGTTGGTAATTTATAAATATTTTTATGTGGAAATGTTATTTTTTAATAAAAAAATTTATTAAAAGTTTTATAGGATTTGTGAAAGGGTAAAATCCTAGATAACACCTTAGAATATTCTCTCAACAAAATTTAGAGTTGGGTGAAAATTAAGTTTGACAGTCCATGATCCGTAGAGCCAGGACACAAAAATAATAAAAATATTATAAAAAAAATTATGAACATGTAATTTATCCAAAATAATTGAATATCTCCCAAAAAGGTTTGTCATAAAAGAAATTAGAGATAATAATTAGGATCAGGATGAAAAATTTACCCTAGATGGGGTGTAGTGTTTAGTCATGTCAAATGTTTATTCAGGTTTCTCATGAGGATAAGTTATTTAATATTTTTGTTATATTATTTTTTTCAGAAATAATTCAATATCATCCAAAATATGTATCATAGAAAAAATCATATACTATTTTTATGCTCAGAATTCAAGGTTTACCCTAGGTAGGTATAAGTTTTGTGTTTTTTGGTGTTTTGAATCATTCCACTGGATAATACCCTTTTTATTTTCAACTAAATTATTATTTCTATTATAAATAATAAATAATAAATATATATTAAACAGTGTATCGTCTGAGAAAATTTTAACCACCATTATGTTCTAAAAATAGGTTATCCCTCGGTAGGTAATAACATTAATACGCGTTGAGCATTTGGTCGGGAAGCATGTTAATTAAATTCATTTAATATTTATATTAAATATTTAATTTTTAAATTTAAATAATATTTCAATTTACTTTTAATCTCCCTTTTATGAATGTGGAACACTATATATGAAATCCCATTCATTATAAAGTTTTGATTTTACACCCATTTTCACCATGAAAAAAATCGAAATGCTTTAATTGAACAAAAATAGATACTATGTCATCATATTCAAGTGAAACAAAATATTAAATTTGCTGTTTTAAAATAGGGTTTTTAGTGTTTCATTTTTTATGGTTCATGAAATACCTGATCCACAATGGAATCAGATGGGAATATCATATATAGTTAGGGTGACCCAATATCTACCTTGAACATGATCAGTAAAGCATGGTTGATCCGATTTAGATCTAGCCATGGTCTCACATGTTCATTGTGCAGTGTACATTACCTTCTTCCATGATTGATTTTCCTTCTTTTTATTTAATATTATTCAATTTTAATAATTTATTATAAAATTAATTTTTTTAAAAAAAAATTTAATAAAGGAATAAACCCCAATTATTAACCGATAAGTTTTTTCTTATTACCTTAAATAGTTGATTAAATATATCAATGGGATAATTTAAATGAAATTATCAAAATGTAATTGTACTAAATTGGTAGAAGATAATTGTGAGATATTTTCAAAGATTGATTATCTAAATTATCAAAATATAATCGCATTGAATTACAATGGATAATAATATGTAATTATAAAAAATGATGAGGTCAGGTTATTAAAAAATAATCAGTTAAATGTATATAAATATATTTTCATGATATTATCAAATAAATTTACATGGAATTATCAGGGATTAATTTATAAACAATTATCAAAAGATAATTTAGGGATTATCATATCTTAATTTCCAAAATCATCATATGATAATTGCAAGTTTATCAAAGGGTAATTATAAGAATTTTAAAAAATTAATTTATAGAATTATTAATGAAATTATAAAAAATATTAAAAGTTAACTATTCTAAAATTATGAACTATTAATTAAAATAATATTATTGGATAATAACATAAATTTATAAAATGGTAATTTATTAAAAATTATCAATAGATAATTCTATAAAATTATCAATGAATATTACGAATATTATCAAAAATAATGACATCAGGTTTTCTATGGTTAATATATTAAATATTATCAAATTATAATTATAAAATTATAATTTATAAGAAATTATCAAAGGATAATTATAAAAAGATAATTTAACAAAAATTATAATGGGATATTTATGAAGCATATTTTAAGAAATATTATCAAAATATATTAATTAAATGATAACATATAGTAAATTATCATAATATAATAGATAAATCATAATTTATGATGATTTATCAATTGAAAAATATATAGACTAACATATAATAAATTATCGAAAGATAATTATAAAAAAAATATTTTATGATAAATTTAAGAAATATAATTAAGAAATGATAATTCATGATAAATTATAAAAAATTTATTTTTAATGGTTAATTTATAGAAAATTTTCAAAAATTAGTTATAATGGTTATTTTGGGAAAAAATTATGAAATAATTATAAAATCATGATTTATTAAAAAATTTAGTAAAGAGAATATTGTATGTGCATGGACTGGAATAGAATAATAATTATGAAATTATATCTAGATGATATAATGTTATATTTCAATTAACATTTTATTTCTATTCGAAATAAAATTGATGGTTTTTGGTTCTAGTAAACCTTGTTGAACCTTGAATTTTGACATTTATGATAACAAGCCTATGAAGAGGTGTTCTTTATTGGTTTATGCTTTCCATTGGAAAAAAGTATTTTTGAGTTAGGAATTTCCTTACCTTCGTATGTTCTTGTTATATATGTTTCCACGGTATAATTATCATGTTTTCATAGTTGATATTCATGTTTGAATTGTGATTTCAAGTGGGTTAGTGTCAAATTCGTGATATCGTATGACCTTTCCCCATGATAATTATTAATATATATAGATTCAATGTTGATATTTGATTCACATTGCTTATTTATGGGGATTCTTGATTTTTCTAATGATGTGTTACTTGATACATGTGCCTATATTTGTGTGCATGTATATGTGGACTTGATCAAATGTCACTATAGTCTTATGATATGTCAGTTATATGTTGGGTTATTGTTGCTCATGTATGGTAACTATGAGACAGGTGGACCCATCATGGATTGGTATCCTTAGAGGGGGAGTGTGTTCAGATGCTACATGTGACATGATGAATAGACCAAAATAGATTACGGGGAATGATAGAATAGCCTTCTCAAACTTGGGGAATTGATGATCATGATTTATTAGACCCATATGTTATTATCATTTGGATTAATGATCATGAGTGATAATTCCTTCATGAAAAAATTGGGACATTATGGTATATGTGATCCAACTAGGAGACAACACTAGGGTATTATTTCCAAGTGTTGTCTCACCTATAGGCCTAAGTCTTGTAAGACCATCGAGTATCTTAAGGACAGCTCTTATGATGATACATTTCCCTGATAGTTCCAATGTTTTATTCCACATATTCGAAGCAGGTATGCCTGAGGTTTTTTTGCATCATAGTTTATGAGTGAACGCTCATTTTGTGATTGTATGTTTATTCTTGGAATGAATTTATTATTATTATTACATACACATGTATATATGAGTACATCAAGTTAAGGAAACCTCACTGGTGTCATAATTACTCTTGTATTCACATCCAACTCTGTAATATCAATTCCCATTTAGATTTCATGAAGAATATGGAGAAGGGTAAGGGTATTATGGATGATGGTTAATAAGAAGATCATTGAGCTTGTAGCAGAACAGGATGGACTCAAGTGTCCCCGATGTTTATTTTTTTACTTTATCTCCATTAAAAATTCTTTAAAATCTTACCACTTGGGAAGTTACATTTATATGTATGTCATTATTGAGTTTCTCTATTTTTTATAGATTATTTATTTATCATTTTATTATTGATCACTATTATAATATTTGATGATATGATAAAGGGGTTATATCTCCCCAGATTTATATTTAGACCCTCATGGCTAGTAGACAACCTTTTAAAAATGAGGAGGCATGCATGGGGTCACATGGAATTCTGGCTCTTTACTAATGGTTTGGTTCACGAATTTAAAAAATGGTATCAAATAACCAAGACATACTATGTTTTTTTCACTTTTCCATAGGATGAGACATGTTAGGCCAGATATAGGATAGTTGGGACTCAAGCAGGGGGACTATGACAGGGCTAGTACAACACTATACAGTGGACCTCTATTTTTAACATAAATATAAAAATATATTTTTTTCTATTAAAATTTATTAAATTCACTTTGAGTGATTCACATGATGTTGATAAATGATTTATAGGATTTCAATTGTGTTCATATATCATGATTAAGAACACAGGTTCACATCTATATATATAATTGATGTTATGATGCATAATATATCTTTACTAAAATGCCTTATATTCATTATCAGTTCTGGATAGTTTCTATGTGTAATATATATGTTGTTTTGATGGGTGATATATATTTATTTCTTATTAATTAGTTGAATTTGGAATATTGGATGTTTCTCTATATATAATGATTGTGACTAACATGTAGGGATAAGTACAAGGTTTAGTTTTAAGAGGGTTAATTTTTTGGGTTGATGGTAGACTCATATAGAAGGCTTTGTGTGATCCCATATATTGGTTAATATATGATTATTTTCTTAATGTTGCTTATGTTGTTGAGGATGCCAACTCAAATACATTAAATGATATAGCCAGTTGAGGTATCCAATGATATCCCAGTACCACCATTTATTGTACAAGATGTTGCTCCCCAGTATTATCATGTACCGGTATAGATGATATTTGTTGCAAAGTCTATCTGATAAAGACTCTTTTAGATTGTGACCATTAAAGGTGGAGTTATTTAGGGGACCATGACTGACCATGCTGGAGATAACCAGCTCCATAATCCTCTAAAATTCCTAGTTAATAGAAGCCAATAGGATTTAGTGGATTGGATGGACTATATAGAGATTATTTTTTAGCTAGTCCAGACCCCTGATCATGGTAGGGTAATTCAATCAATCATTTTAATCCTTGGAATTTCCATAATATGGTGTAATTACATGAATCCAGATGGTATACTAGATGATATTACATATATAGCCTTTAAGGAGTTTTTTTATGAACATTAGTTCCCTTACATTATGATGTTGTCCCATTTTAATGATTTCATTTAGTTTTTAAAGGTTTCTATGATTGTATCTTTATAATATTCACAGTTTACGGTGTTTCATAACATTGATCCATTGTTAGATGGAACAATGAATGAAAAGATCAGAAGATTGAGATAGAATTACAACCATAGATTAGAAATCCTTTTGTGGGATATGACATAATGACATACTCTTAGGTTCTTCATAAGGTTATAACCTTTGAGTAGAGACTAGTGGAGGACTAGGAATCACGATTACTGTTATCCTACGATGGGCCATTGACTAATATTTCTCTCACTATAGGAGTTCCTCTTAATAGTAGGAATTGAAAGGAAAATATATCATATAAGTATAGTTAAGGATAATCATAGTTTCACTAAGTGTCAATAACACACCCTGTAGATGAGATTGGTCTTCAGTTATACAATTGTGGGCATTGGGTGCATTGTCACACTTTATAGCCATGACTATATAGAAAGTTCCAGTGATATGGTAAGAAAGGTAATCTACAACACGTCTGATCAATAGATGAATGATTGAAGTCTCAAGGGGATCAAGAGCGAATCATGTTGAAAATCGTGGGGGAGGATAGGGCCCTCCACAGATGGTCAAGACTATAGGGACTAAGGTGATTCATGGAGAGGGACATAGAGGTACAATACAGTGAGCCTATATAGCGGATCAAAAATCCGTAGATAGCAAGTTGTAACTCATTACTATATAATTTATAATCTTGAAAAATTATTTTTGATATTATACATTATTTAGTACTAGTTTTTTCTACATACCTAGAATGTATTTTTTTACTTGACATTCCAGTTGAGTTATGAAACTTTATCATGCCTTTCTATGATACATCATTGAATGATTATGTGAAAACCTAAAATATGAGAGAGTGTTACTTTTCACATTAATCAGTTAGAGCTGTATGTGGGACTTCCATATCACTAGGTGCGGGATTTCCTGGTATACCTAAGGATGAAGTGGTTACCTATGACCATGGGGAGTCACGACGTAGTCTGGATAATTTTCTATCTATTAATTAAGTCTCATCACTTTTTAATGATCAAGAAGAGATTATACACCTCTTTGGAGTTCCCTTGAGCATTTTTTAGGTAAAACACATGTTTTTTGTTATCATTTTGGAAATGATAGCATATGTCCCTAAGGAATTAGCTGATATTGAGCGTGTTGTACTATCCTTGGAACGATGGATTTTCTGAGTATACTATACCCTTACTGGAGGATATTCATCGAGATTGTGTGCTAGTCTTTGGTAGAGTATGAGATGATCACCTAACCTTGATTGAGTTCCAATACAATATACGTTACCTGGATTCAATTCAAATGGAACCTTATACCACACATTAAGGGAAGTCATGCCTCTCACGACTATATTGGTGTGAGGTGGGAAAGGTACGGGTTATTATCCCTAGTATGGTTCAAGAGGCCTCTGAGGTAGTATAGTTGATAAGGAAAAGATGTATCGTTTCTCAGAGGTTTAAGATATCTTATGCCGACTATAGGGTGGGGCCCTTAGAGTTTAATTTGTGATATCAGGTTTTCTTGATTCTTACTCCTCATTTAGGGAACAATTGTATGGGAATATAGCGAATGCTATCAACATGTTTTGTTGGACTATTTGAGATCATCGAGTAGATATAGGACATATTGTGTCATATTTATCTCTATTATCACTATTAGGGTATGAACAATGTGTTCCATGTGTCATAACATTAGAGGCACATAACTAACCATGTGAATGGTGTTGATTTCAAGGATGTTGAGATGGATGATAATGAAACATATAAGGAGAGTCTGGTGTGGAATATAGATCTAAGTCAGAAGATGTTATGAGGAAAGGCATACCACTATCCCAGATTAGATGGCAGCATAAATCAGTCGATGGGGACACATGGGAGTATGAGATTGAGGTACGAGCTCACATGCCTGAGTTGTTCGATCAAGACCACTAGTGATAATTCTCAGGGATGATAATTCGATAGGCCTGAAGAATTATAATATCTTAATTTTTAAAGATAATAAAAACCCTCTTATTGATAATTCATAATATTATTTATGTGAAAAATAATTTTCTCAATAAAATAACTCAATAAATGTTTTAAAGGCATTGTGTAATGGAAAACTATTAGTTAACACCGTGGAATATTCTATAAAATATTTTTACAGTGATAATTTGAGTCTTTGTGACATTTCTTGGCCCATAGATCCTTGGCGTAGAGAGAATAAAAATATTAGTTATATTAAATTAGGTGCAATTGATTTATCCAAACATAATTGAATATCTCCCAAAACATTATGTCAAATGAGAAATATGAGACCACCATTAGGTCTGGGTGCATGGTTTATCCATGTTGTGGTATACAATTTATGAGCATAGGATGTTTGTTCAGGTCTCTAGTGATGATATGTTATTTAATATTTCTTATTATATAATTTTTTTATAAATATATTTGTATCTCTCAAATGGTGTGTATTATGAAAAAATATAAGACCACTATTAGGCCTGGAATTTGGGGTCTACCCTAGAAGAGGTAGAACTTTTATACACATTGAGTGTTTGTAAACATCACACTTAATAATACCCTTTAATTTTTAATTTTATAATTATTATGATTTTTATATAAAATATAATAAATATATCTCAAACGATTCATTGTATGAGAAATATTAGATAACTGTTTAATCTAGAACACGTGGTTTACCCTTGGAGGTATATACCATTCTTACAAATCGTAAATTTGGCATGTTCTGTTGTTAATTTAAGTGGTTATATTAAATAATTTTTTTTTATTAACTTAAATATTATTCTGTTTTACTTTTCATATCCCCATTATGAAAACAGACTAGAATTTCTGAACAGAAAATATTCATAAAGTATTTATTTTACACATGTTGGTACACTAAAAATTTATAAACACTTAATTTAGACCAATCAAATTACAATGTCATCAAAATTGGGTGAATGGGAATATTAAATTATGTGTTTTAAAATTAGTTTTTAAGTGCTGTGTTTTTAGTGTTTTTGAAATAATCTAACCACTTAATCTTCGGAATGGATGATACTATATAGTTATTCCTACCCCAAATATATCTTGCACATGATAGGTAAAGCATGGTTGATCTGATTTAGATGGAGTTGTGGTCTCTCATTATCTTTTTCCGGTGTGCATGGCATTCTTCCTGAATAAATTTCATTTTTTTATTTAATTTTATTCTCCTTCGAAAATTAAAATATTGGTCATTTTTTAATAAATGAATAACCCAAGATTTATTAAATGATAAATTCCATTTGATTACCATGAACAATTGATTAAACATTTTAAGGGATAACTTATATAAAATTATCAAAATGTAATTGCACAAAATTATTAGAAGATAATTATACCATATTTCCAAAGATTTATTATCTAAATTATCAAAACTAAATTGCACGGAATTAGTTGGGATAATTTATCACATTATCAAATTATAGTAATATTAGGTTATTAAAAGAATAATATATTATAATTATCAAAATATAATTGTATGAAATTATAACATTTAATTGAAATGAATTATTAATAGATAATTTATATAAAATTATCAAAATATATTTTGATATTATCAATGGATAATTAATAAATTTATCCAATGATTATAGAATGTTTATCAATAGATAATTATGGGAATTATCAAAAAGTAGATATTGTATATTTATAATAAAATAATTTATAAAAATTATTAAAATTTAATTTTACTAATACAATGAAGTTTTAATATATCATAATTTATTATTGGATAATTACATCTAATTATTAAAAGGTAATAAATAAAAAATTATTAAAAGGAAATTGACTTAAATTATCAAAGACTATTTTTGAATATTATTATGATATAATAACATTAGATTATCTATGGATAATATATAAAAAGTTATAAATATAAAATTATAAAAAGAAAATTTTAAATGAAATAGTCAAAATAAAATTATAAAAGGTTAATTACTGACAAATTATCAGGAAATAATTATAAAATATAAATTAAGTTAAATTATAAAAAGATAATTATAAAATGATAATTTAAAATACATTATCAAAAGAAATTCTAAAATGATAAATTATGATAAATTATCAAAAGATAATTATAAATGGGAAATTTATAATAAATTTACAAAATATAATTGTAAATGGATAATTTAGGAGAAATTAACACAAAATAATTATAAATAGATAATTTAAGAGAAATTATCAAAGGGTAATTATAAAATTCTAATTTTTAATAAATTTTTATAATATATTTATAAATATATAATTTTCCAGAAATTATAAGAGATAATTATAAAAGGTTATATTACGGGAACTATTCATATGAATAATATTGTGAGTGCATGTTCTATCCTAGAATTTTGTTTTGGAAATTATCAAGAAGATAGCATGTTTTATTACATGGGTAATTTTGTTTCTTTTTAAAATAAAATATATTATTTTTGGTTTTTGGAACCCTTGATGAACCATGAGTTTCAACATTTATGATAATAATGTCATGAATATATGTTCTTAACTAGTTTATCCATGCCTCAAACATCAATGATTTTTTAGGTATGTAGTTTTTTACCATCTTGGGATCTGGTTATACATGTTTCCATTCTATGATTACCATTTTGGAGTATTTTATATATATTTCTGAATTTTTATTTCCAATGGGTGTGTGTAACATGTGACATCATATAGAATTGATCCATAAGAATTGTTTATATAGAATGATTCAGGTTTATGTTTCAATCAAAATTTGTATTTATAGTGACAATATATTTTTCTAATGATTTTTTCCTTGATATGTGTTCCTTGATTTGTGATCCTTAAAATTTTTCCTTGATATGATGTTATTATTTCTTATTGATTATTCTGGTATTTGTTTTGTTGTTGTTTCTTGTGCATGGGACAAATGTGATAGGTGGCCCCATCAAGTCTTGGTATCCATAGACGGGAGCATGTTCATATGATTCATTTGAAATAATGATGACACAAAGATGGATGAAGGGGATTTGTGGCCTAGTGTATCCTAACCCGGGGGCATGGCGATCATGATTGATCAGAACCATATGTGATGATTGTGGGGTATGATGTTCAGGAGTGATTAGATCTTCATGGAAATAGTGGTGGTATGATGGTCTATGTGATTTTTCCAGGAGATAGAGCTAGGGCAGGATGGACTACTATTTCCAGACATAGATTATTATGGACTTTGAAGATATCAAGCAACATGAGGCTGGTTTAAATGGTGAGATGTCTCTAATATTGTTTTTATGATTTTCATAATGGATCTGAAGCACGTACAGTTGAGATTTTGTGGTATCCTAGTTAGCACACGACCGATCAAATTTATATTGTATATTTATTCTTGGTAAAAATATTTTCTAATTTTGGAATAAATTTTTATACATGAGTAAACCACATCATAGTAACATTCTTGGTGTCATAAAGAGTCTTGTACTCACACTCTACTCTGACATTTTTATGTCCTTGTAGATTTCATGAGTAATATGGGGAAGGGAAAGGGACATTTGGTGGATAGATGAGTAGAAGATCATGGAGATTGTAGTGGACATGTATTGAATATGGAGTGACCTTTTTTTATTTATTACTTTATATTATTTATATAGACTTAACAAGTTTACCACTTTGGAATATTACTTTATATGTATTTCATTACCCAGTTTCTGCATTTTACACTAATTATTTATTTACTATTTTATTGTTGTTCATTATATTCCTACTCGATGACATGATATAGCGGGTATGGTCTCCCAACAATCATATATAGACCCTCACTTCTAGTTTAAAGCCTCATTCATGAGGGGAGATTCACATGATGTCACATGGCATTCAGGCTTGGAGACGGGGTCTTGGGTCAAGATGTTATATTTATGATATTAATAAATTCTGCAGAAAAATTCCTTAAAAGATAAAATGTGACATGAGACATTAAATAAAACTAATAAGGATGAATTTAAAATATAATATTTCATATTAATCTTATACAATTTCTATAAAATATATTAGATGCATAAAATAAAATATCTCTCATTAGAGTTGAATTGAGAATAAAAATATGTAGCTTCAATTCCTTCTTGGTCATAGACATTATATACACATGAATAATTAATTTATATTTATTAAATAATTAATCAATTAAAAATTAAATATATATTACTTTTTTATGTCCATTTATAATAATTTTACATCAATTCATTGAATTGTTCTTTCTAACATAGTCCACATATGGTTACTCAATCAATTTATCCAAAATTATGTCAATATATTGACCATGGTTAAAGATGAAATGAAATAGTTCATTATACATATGAAAATATTAATGTAATTAATTGAATTTTGATTCTTTTTTTTCATTTTTATAACCATCCATGAAATGTGGTAATTGATAAAAAAATATTTCTTTCATGAAGGTAGTAGTCTTCACATATGCATGATGACATTTTCTTTTCTATAATTGTTGGAAAAGAATGGTTAAACAATTAATATTTATATATTAATATTTATTTCATTAGTATCATAATTATTAATTAAATATATATTTTTTCATAAATTTTAATAGGGGATGAAAAAAAATTACACCGCCTCATGGAGATATTAGTTTGTACAAACACACAAGAGAGGTTTTCATTTTCTAAAGGAAGGAACTGAGATAGAAAATGGATGATCCTTTAACATAAAAATATAATTGCACATTATATATAATAATGTGATTATTTTATGATGTTTATTGAATTTTTTTAGACATTTAGTAATAATGTAACATTAAAATTTTCAGTAAGAAAATATTCCTAAACGTTTGGTAATATACTTTATATTATCCCTTAAGCCCTCTTTATGTGGTATATTGGGAATACTAGAACCTCTAGGATTTCACTAAGTATGTCAAGAATATATTTTATGAGGTATTAGTTGAGATTATTATCTCATAAAGTGGGTATAAATTAGGGAAGGAGGTACCCTTTAATAATTGAGGTGGGTGACTAACTTGTAAATACTCAAATATTTATTATATTATATATTTCTTACTCATGTCATGTCGCTCCAAGTTCCCATAGTTTCTAATATGATATAGGTGAGGTATAAATCTAGAAAATGTTATATTTAATAAAAGGAATTGTTGTCATCTTGATTCCTCATCCCTTTATTTTAACCCATTTAACTTATATTACCCTGAATCGTGTTGAAATATTTTTTATCATGGTCACTATTAATTATAGAAAAAATTTAAAATATATTCTTATATACTATTAATTATTCTAAAAAAAATATATAATAAATTCTAAAACATTCAATATCTAGAAGTTGTAAAAGGTTTATTTTACTATATGTTTGAAAAACACAATGAAAAATCTTTCTAGAAAAATTCTTTTTTTGGGCATAATAGGTATTTTACTAAAAAATAAATTAGAAAATTGATTAAAATTGAATTAATTAGATTTTTTTAAAAATAAATGGATTCTTATTTGAAAATAAAACCAAACCAAAACTAAAATAAACCTTGTGAAATCATTATTAAAAATAGAAGGACCTGATATTATTTTTATTTATGTAAAAACATTACTTAGATTTCCAAAATGGAAAACATGGATTTAAAATGTAAAAATTATATTTTTAATTGAAATATATTTTTTATTGAATATATATTTTTAATATAAAAAGGATCTATAAGCATTGAAGTTACACTTATATCCTAGTTGTTTCATAAAATTTAAAGTATTTTTAAAATGAATATTTTTCACCATTCAACTAAAAATCATCAATTTTAGAAATATCCCAAAAAATAACCATATGAAATTTTTTTTTGATGATAGAAAAAAATAAATTTAATTTATTAAAATAAAATTTATAAAATTGGTAGGAAATTATATTATTATATATTCCCAAAATTTTTAAAATTCATTTTTAGAAAGACTTGTATTGGTAAAGCATAAAATGATTTTTTTCACATTCTTTACCCTGAAAAAAGTTGAGATATTTTATAATTTATTTTATTTTATATATTATCATTATATTAAATAATAATTATTAGTAAATATTGATTAATATAATTTATTAAAATAAAAATTCATTGTACACTTAAAATATATTTTTTTTAAATATATCTTTTTACTATCAATTGATTTTAACCTCATTTTTATCAAATTAATAATATATTTATAAATTTTTATTAATTATTTAAAATTTATAAAAAATAATTTTTCGAAAAAATTATTTCTTATATTTAGAGTAATTTCAATATTAATGAAAAATAAATAATATCTAGTAAAACCAATTTTATAAAATAATAACCCCCTTAAACTAAATTCATGTATGTTACCAATGAGTGTTACCATCTTTGATGGTAAATTATATATTCATATTGCATTGATGATTACATTTTCAATTTAAACAGTTTATTATCCACACTAGTTATTTTTCTTATATCATATGATATTCAATAAAGTATTTCATTAAAGGAATCCACTTTCACAATCAAGGGGTTTTATACGAGTTGTATTTATAAGGGGGTAAACGGGTGATTTTGAAGTAATTATGGGAAGAAATATTATATCATTATATTGTGTTAAAAATTACTATTCATCATTAATGTATTGCGATTTAATAATAAATTGGACAAAAAAATATTTTTTTGACATTTATAAATGTATAAAATTATTTTTTATAGTGTATTATGAAATAATTTACCTATATGATTTTATATTATTCATATGCATGTTTTATTATTTATAAAAAAAATAACTACACCAAAAAATGTTGATGTAATTATTTCAAAAAATAATATCCATTTTTTAAAATAATTTTCTAAATAAGAGATATTTAAATTTTTATATAAATCAATATTTTTCGAGATATATTTATATTTTAACACGATCAAATTTTTAACCCTTGGAAAAATCCCTTATGAATTTATTGTATTATTGTTTATATAAAAATAAATAATTCATTATAAAAAATTATGAAAATAAAATTTCATTTAATTTTTTAATCTTTACCATAAAAATTTACACTATCAAAAATAAAAAATAGATATGATTCCAATAAATTAAATTATAATTTCTTAGTGTCAGATGATTATTTTTTGATATTAAAAACATTTATTTATTTTTCTTATGGTATAAATTCATTATATATTTTACTATGACATTCCGAGAAAATAATTTACAATTCCAATAATTAGGTTATTATTATAACTGTCAGGTTACTATTCTAATGATCATATTTTCAATAGTTATATATCATATATATTTATTAGGTAACTATTTATTATTTTAATCATTCATCACTTACAATTATTTAAATCATGTTTTTTTATTATACATTTTCAAACTAATAATTATAATACTAATTTTTTTTAAATTTTTTTTGATTCTAGGATATTTTTTTAGGACTTTGATGTACTAGAATATCATGTTATAGATTTATTATTTACTTGTGATTATTTTTATATTGTACTTATTAAAATTTTATAGAGTATATTTACAATTTATTTGTAATGTTCTATGTTATTATAATAAAATACAGTGTGTTTTCATTATAAGGTGCATTATACATTTACTTTATGTTACACACATATATATAGAGAATTAAATTCCATATATAAAATGTATAGGTCATTATTCTTCCACTTGTTTAATGTTTTCATCCTCAAAATCGCATTTCAAACTCAAATATAACAATATATTAGTATATTTCTGCTTCATTATTTCTTCAGGTTACCATGTTTCACCTTCATTCATATGGTTTCTATATAGTTTTTTAACTAGATGTGATATCTCATTACCTATAAAATTTCTTTGAGATCCCATGATCTTCATTATTTTCCCACCTAAAGAGGTTTCATTCTCCAAATGTACCACTATTGAATTTATCACATGTGAGGGATATTTTATTTTCTTCTTCACAAGAAATACGTGGGAACCATAATACACTTGAGAATAGTTTTGTTGAAGTGATATTAAATATTGGAAAAATAAAATGTAATAAAATTCCCAATGAGGATTGTTTATCTATTATTTTGTTTGGCATTCTTCCAAAATCTCATGAATGTAGTCCTTAGAGATATATGATAGAACACATTATCACCAACATCAATGTTAAAGTATAATTAAAAATTAACACCATAGCTCTTCTTTCAACATTGTAATTCTTTTATATGTCATTGAATGGATTTAATATTCTCCTTAATTTCATTGAGTAACTTCGGGTACTTATATCTTATTTTATCCAACTTAATCACAATATGTTGGAGTTATATATTTTTTCTCATATAGTTATTATAATAGAGACATCATGATTCATTAAGGTATGCTATTGTTGTATGAGAACTTCACCAAAAGAAGATATTGATCCCAACTTCTTCTAAAGTCCATAGACAAATATCATAGAATATCCTCATGTTTTTTGATAGTTTATTAATGTTTACCATCAATATAGGGGTGATATATCACACTAAAGTTTAATCTTATGTTTAAGTCATATTGAATCATTTTCATGAAAATTGAGTTTAACATCAAATCTCAAATACAAACTATTGATAGCAGCGATCCAGATAGGCTCATTAATTCTCAAATATATATATTTACAAATTGATCGAGTGATAAGTCTTCTAAAAAGTAATTTAGTGTGTTTCCATTATAACCACAAAACCATTTTTTGTGTATTTTTAAACTATCCACATTTTGGGTGTGTGGGAACCATAAAAATTTGCCAGTTGTTCTAGCCTACCCACAACCACATAAACAAGTACACACCACATTTAACAAAAAATTTAAACATTCATATTTCATAAAAAAAGTTCTGAAAACCGCCATAATCCACCGTAATCCATGAACAAACCCCCCGCAATCCAAAATATCTACCATCACAAGGAGGCCTCAAACCAAGAGACCAGTCACATCACTATCTTCCACCATCATCAATACTGTCATCATTGTTGTACACCACCAGAGAAGGTAACCAAAAACATCAGAGGAATCCACTTCATCGAGATCTGTCACAAACCATAGAAACATCATCACCAATTTGTCGTCGACCATCTATCACAAAAACCAAAAACAAATAAAAAACAAAAAACCATATACAATCATAACCGATACAGCCAACATAGACACTTTCATCACCATTTGAACTTCACTAAGAAATCCTTGATCAGATCGACCACAATAGTGGGATGAGTAAAAAACCAACACTAAAAATAAAAACAGACAGTGTGAGGACCACCATCGGCATCCGAATACCACCTCCCAAATCATCTAAGGAACCAACTCATTGAAATCAACTTGGAGAGAAGTATGTGGACTTTGAGGAAAGAGAAGGGATTTGAATTTTGAGGGTTCGGATCCAGCACGGTGAAAAATCATGGAAATCGGGGAAGAAACCTCGAGGGAACACAAGCAAGGGGAAATAGGGAAGAACCCAAAAGAAAATGGGGATGGAGCCCAACCCAAGAAAAAACCTAATAAAGGAGGGGTAAATGGGGAGGACACCGATGATACCCCCAACTACCGAACCTCAATCCCAAAACCTATGTGATTTTATCACTACAGATCTGACCTGGAGTGGAGAAATGGAACTCCAGGTCAAAGAATGGAAGTGGATCCCTAGGTCAAAATAGAATGTTTACTGATGTTCATTATTGAATAGCTAATTCTTTGTCACAAGCTTTAATTGTATGTATAATCATGTCTGAAATCTCACAAATCCAACAACAATGTTTACATATGAGGTTTTCTCATTCCTTATTGCAAGTTCCATATTTTATATCCCTATATCCTCCCAATGTGTTTTATTTATCTTCTCTAGAATTGTTATTTAATCATTTATTTTTGAAATATTGGATGTTTTACCTTGTATTAGGATTACTATGTTTATCCATATCAAATAGAATATGATTAGATAACTCTCTACCCTCATCATTTTAGTTGATCATTTCTACCCATCTTCATTACCACACGTTGTGATCCTTATGTGAAAATACATTCTTTATCCACTTTTTGTATGATTTGAAGTGAATTATTGAGTGGGATTTAATTTATTTGTCATGAATTAAGTCAAGATGTTTGTTTCAAATATATATTTTTTATGGAATTAATATCCAACGAAAAAAGAAGTAAAGGATTCCCATTTAAATAATTTTTTTTCTGATTGTGCTAGACATATTGTAAATGACTTAGAGAGAATCTTACAGAACAACCTATTTCATTTATAATAAGGTTGAAGAGTAGGTTACAATATGAAAATTATATATTTTTAAAAAAATGTGGAAATGGATAGATAATTTTGGTGTTTGAAGACCCATGTCGTTAGGGAACCCATATTAGTTTGTTATTTTTTTGAAGGATACTAAAAATGATGAATAAAGTATATCATGAGATAATCAGAACCTGTTATCCACCATACACCCAAAACTACCTTCAACATACCTATAGGGTATCCCTAACCACTACGGTTAATGAAAAGTTTCATTGGTATAAAATTAAATCATTGGGGGTAATTTAAACCATAAAATATATTAAACTAGTAGTTGATAAATTGGTATAACCACTCCATATATCATATATCTGTGTACAATAACTAAGGAAATAACATAAATTAAATGTATTGGTAATTTAAAGCAATGTTACCCCTCAAATAACATTGTACTCCCTCATAAAGAAATTTTTTTTGTTTCAACATCTGAATACCACTCACATGCGCACACACACAGGAACACACATAAATAAATATAATTCACCTCTAATTAAAGAATTGCAAAGAATAATATTCAACAAGTTAACAAAAAAATAAAACAACCAACATACTTCCATATGAATCCACCGGTCACCATCTAATACCATACTAAAAATAATCCATTACAAAACAGTAGATGAACCAAAAACTAGAATGTTAATATACTTGATCAAGAATGTCAAATAAGAAAATAATATAAATCCACAAACTAAACAAAATTATTAAATAGTATATTTATTTCATTTTTGTTGGAAATAAATTATTAAAAATATTTTTTTAATAATAAGAACATAAATCCAATATCATATCCAATATAAATATATAAAATTTTCGTTTAATTTTCATTAAATGGAAACAATAACTTTTAACAAAATTTTAATTTCAATGTATCCTTTATTAAAATAATACATTAGAAAAATTCCTTGAAACCACTTTATATAATATTTTTTTCAATACACTGTTGAAAACCCATTTTATAAATGATAATTAATATACAATACATAAAAAAATCTTATATTTCATCATTTGTATATAGTTAGGAAAGATCAAGAGAAATCTAAAAATTAAATAATATAGGATATGTGTCTTGGGAGAAACAAACATTGGTCAGTAAAGCCAGGGGATCCAATATAATTATGACGCTATTTTGGGGTAGGTCCTTAATTAATGGAATGTGAATCAAATCACTGGCCAGTCGGTGCATCTCATTTACTTTACTAGTATAGCTAGATGCATGAGATACCATCCTATTTATGATCACCTACCCATGCACTAAAGTTTCACATGAGGGTTGAATAATAACTTCAACCACAAAAAAATGGAATGTAATATCACTTATTGATTCCAAAAACACTAATATTATATAAATCCTTAAACAACCAATAGTAGTTTTGAACCACACATCAAAATCATTAAGCAATAAAACTATAATAAAAACCAATGGAATGTTCATTGACTTCCAATTAAAAGATTAAATGATTGTTTTGATGGTTTTTATGTGCAATTATAATTTACATTATAATTATACATAAGTTTTTTTAGAAGAAATCAATTTTGAGTATCAAATTTTAATTCTCAAATTATCCCTCTATCACTATGTTGAATATACATTTACATACATGTGTGTGTGTGTGTGGGGGGGTGTGTGTGTGGGTGTGTGTGTTTGTGTGTGTTTCATATGGCACAAATTCACATATTATAAGGGTAATATATATATATATATATATTAATGTAAGTATGTGTACCCTTGTATATTAATATAACCACAATATATATAATAATTCCTTTTAAAATCAACAATTCATTCATAATATCTTTTATGAAATTTAACAAATACATGGTGTGTATATATGTTGAAAAACAGTTAAAAATATTTTTTAATATAAAACCATTCATATTCTTTGAATCCCTAGTGAAAAAAATTCTTAAATATTGGGTATTCCATTAGTATATTTTATAGTACTTTTATGTCTCTCAAACAAGAATTAAAAAACAAAAAATTAATGCTTTCTAAATATAAAAGTTAATGTGAGGTGCAACTTACCTTAAATTAAGTGAAAATCTTATGAATCATTCAATGACTTATGAATTATATATACTAAGCCCATCAAAAAATCAATAAATATAATCCAAAATGATTTATAACCCCTCCCACCACCTTGGGAGGAATCGAAATTGAGATTAAGTCAGATAAGAGAGTAAACTAAAAGAGACGACAATGAAGATATTAGAGGAAGGGGAATGAGAACATACATTTAGGTAACCACTAATAAATAATGAGAATATGTCCAATATTTAAATTTCGGAATAAAGGGGATGTCATATGTGGATCCCCAAGGTGTGCATCAAGTGGTATATAGAGTGAGGGGGGGATTGATTTTGGTTTTTAATTTTAAGAGGGGCATAATAAGAATATGGGATTATAAAATTTCTTGGAATGTCACATGGTTTCCAAAAAATTTACTAAATTATGGTATAATAATGAATATATTACTAGACACACCAGGATCAACAAATGGTTTGGATGCATGATTTGTGAAATAGTGCACCAAATGTGTAAAACATGTTTGTTTGAACATTGGACACTCTTGCATGAAATCTATATAGTTACTACAAATCGTGCAGTAACTATAAAACCTAATATTTTATTTGTATTTTTTTCAAAAAACAAAAACATATGATATTGAAACTCAAGTTAATGCTAAAAATAATTAAAAATTAGTAAATACAAAATTTAACTACAAAAATCAATGTTAGGGTGTGACAAATATCCATAACATCACACTTTTACCCCAATGAAATTCATTGAAGTGCAAAGGAATGTTACAGAACATTAATCATAAGATGAAATTTTGAGAAAACTCGAGGGAAGATAACTAAGATAAGTGATAATCTTAGACTATAATTCTCTTCTATAGACTAGGAAAGAAATCCTAAGAATAAAAATCACAGCTTGACTAATAACCAAATTATGAAAATATCTATGAGGAAATTAAAATGAACAATCTTGAGAAAGAGTCAAGGAGTGAGGCCTTAGGTGGCCTCCCAAAATTATTATTGATTTACATATAATGATAATCCAAATATTAAAATTTAAACCCTAGACAAATACATTATTCCATGAACCACTCCATTGAACTATAGAAACACAAAATTGATCGAAAATTTCCAAAAACACCCATAATTTCATTATATGAATAAAAATATATCCACAATAGTACAAATGAAATTTAACCAAAATAAATAACATATATATGTTAAATAGAGAAGCTCAAAATTTAATAGAAATAAAAAACAGGGGGAATGTTCAGAAGGGATATAAAATAATTCCGATTTTTCATATTAAAAGGCAATCTCTAACTGATTTAAAATGTTTCACTAAGGGAAATATTTGAATATTGAAATAATCTCAAATGAGGAGAAATAATGTTATAAGGATATGAGAATACACGATAAAAATAAATTCACCTAAAATAAGACATTTTTAAACAAGAATAAACACTGATGGCCATATTAAATAGTTATAAAATGATGTATTATAAGGAATCACACTCAAAACCCTAAAACCCGAGTGAACCCATCTAAATAAATAAAGTACCGGCATGAATATAACATTTTCAGGGGCGACATTGATCCCCAATACCCTTAAAAACACACATGGATTCCAATTCATATCCCCTCATTAAAAATTACAAAAACACATCTACAATACATACAGAAAAAGGGAAACACCAATCACATAAGATATGGAATCTCTAAGATGACAAACATTACACTAAGATAAGTCAAGGAAAACACAAAGAGAAATAGAAACCAAGGGCCACATCCAAAACACTATAAAATCTAGTATTAGTGTGAAAAAATACCAAAGATATAAAACCTAACCATTCAAGAATGCACCAACACCTTTAAAAGGGGAGGAAGAACATTACATATCACCCATACTGATAGGTTCTCTAATGGTTCGCCAAAATCTTTCATGGGTTCATTCCTAGCGTAACACAACACATGAGCCCCACTAAACCATAATTCAAAACTAAAATAAAAGAATCAAAAGTAGATATATGGAAATTACCATAAATACACATTCCATGTCTTGAAAATACCTTTTTGAAATATAAAAATTTTATTTCAAAACCATACATTTCAAATGAAAACATTAAAATGGTTTTATAAAAGTAATAAACCATAATGATTTTCACCATTTGGAAACATAAATAATTTCACCTCATTAATAAAACAAAACAAATATATATTTAAAAAAGCCAATTTATCCATATATTCATTTCTAAATAATTTTTCAAATCCATTTTCAATTCAAGAAGATGATGCTTCTTATTTTTAACACCTCCAAAATCAATATTATAAATCACCTATAGTCATTCCAAAAATATTTTTCCAAAACCATTATAAGAAAATAATTTACTGATAGTAAAAACTATTTTGAAAAAATATTGTACTAGAATATATATAACTCTTAATGATTAAAACACCATCCTTTTAAATTAAATATATTTTGATTCAATTTAATAAATCCAAACTCTATTAGTTATAAAAAATTTCATAACGTTTTAAAACATTAATGTGATTTTTTATAACATCAAAACATTTTAAATACAATATAATGTTCCTCTGAAATCATATCCAATTTTATAAAAACTAATTAATTAGAAATCCCATTATCCATAAAATCATAAAAATAATTTAGTAAAACCCATTAATTGATTTTAATTCCAAAACATTACTATATTAAAACAAACCATTAAAAATTAAAACTCATATTTTACCCAAAAAAAACATAAATGGGACATGATAAAATTGAATTGAATTAAAAAGACGTATACAAAAAATAAAAGGGGGTACTTGTGTATGTATTAAGCATAACTTCATGTCTTTTTGGAATATTTCCTAACTATAAAATTACCACTAGAGTTTAAACTAACCATTTACATTGGTTTCAAATTACCTTTCATGTGTTATGAGATGATCTGATACCACTAATTTTCTCCCCTTATCATTACATAAAAAAACATCTAAATAGATCAAATAACAGGATTAAATGATATAAATAAGAAACCCATGTATAAAATATTTACTTCACTTTGCAACATGACACTCTGAACGTGAATTTACTAGAAATACTCATCCTGTATATAACCTCACGAGTAATGAAATTCCTATATCCAGTTTACTATAAATCCATTAATACCAAATGGAATTATAAAACCCAATTAAACATAGTAACATAGTATATGATACCCTTTTTCATAATGAAACCCACGTCTTAAACCCCATAGACACCTAAACCACCCTACAACATAATAATGTGGTATCCATGATCCCCTTTGGCAGATGAAAAGAGTCATTGGAATTAAATAAAATCATTAGGGGTAATTTCACGCATAAAATATTATTATTTAGTTGAAAAAAAATATTTATGAATAATCAATAACTCATAGGTAAATGGGCTGGTAAAAAGACAATATATATAAATAGTATTAAAAATTTAATGAAAATATAACCCTTAACTCACCTCTAATTATCTATCCCAAAACAACCATAACATTTGAAATACAAAACAATAGACACACACAAACACAGATATATATATATATATATATATATATATATATGCAATGAACCATAATGAACCACTAATTAAGGAAAATAAAACCTACAGAGGTTGTTTTTTATGATGCGTTGATGTAAATAAAATGTAAAAATCCACCAACTTACCTCTATTTAACTCCACAAGTTACCATTCAGTCATAAAACAAACATTCTATATAATAAAAAAGTGCTAAATCAGAACATTAAATGTTAATCGGCCTGATCATGAAGGCCCATTAATAATTCCATGGAAAGCCACACCCCATTCACTATCTTTAAACAAATATACCCACATAACTCAAGTTTTAAATACAACATTAGCAATATATTTTTCATCCATGAGTATAGAAAATAAAACATCAATTTAAAGAACATATTTTAAAAAATAATTTTTTATTCTCTTAAAATATAGATGTAACATCCCAGGTAAATAACGAATAAGACATATTCATATTTATTAATATTTTTAATTAAATATTAATTGTTTTTTGAAGGCGTTGCTATGTACGATAGCGTGCCCGATACGCAACAATGAGTTTCTTTGAAATCATACGTTACATGCTAATAATATAATTTCAAATGGTAGTTAACACGTAGCTGTTGTACTGGCAGGAATGAATAGAAATTACTAAAATACGAATATATATGTTTGTACATTTATCCAATAAAAGATAAAGGCTTAAAATAAGAAAGGAATTCAATTTTATATATAAATACATTAATATTCACTAAAAGGTTCATTTATCGCCTTTTGATGGATAACCCTCTTTAAATATAGTTTTGGTCACTCTTATACATTCTTTTGGACCAAATAAAATCCTTATTTATAATTGGGACATCAAAATTTACTTTGTGTATGTTTTTTTTATTATTCCGATAAAGTTCATTTTTAATGAATAGTGTAAAATGTTGTATTTTAATTCAAAACCTCTTTTTAATCTAATTTATTTATATTATTATATTATATTTTGAATTGGTTTTAAAGTGAAATTAGAAAATATTTTTATCATAAAATCCAATAGTGGTCATTGGAATCAATTTTACTTTCAAAGTTGACTTAAACTAGTGTCAATCATTTGATACTTATTGTTTCATAAAAACACGCTATTTGCTCTGACATCGGAAATTAATTATTAAATTTATTAATGCAACTTATATGTTTTGAATTTTTTAAAATGGACTTCATTTTTGAATTCGTAATATCAAATATATCTTCAGGTGAATTTTTGGTATTTTTCTGAAAAACATCAATTTTGATGAATAGTGAAACCACTAAGTGGTACTTATAAAAACTAATTTTTCATTTAAATGAAATTTAACCACTCCTGTGTTTTGAATTTCAAAAATCCGACATACACGGTTGTCATTAAGAAGTAAAATGTGGTTAAATGTGATAAAAATAATTTTTTGGTGAATAGTAACTTATTATGTTTTTAATCACTATTAGAGGTAATTAGTGCAATTTATGGAAAAAATGATATTATAAAAAAATGAAAATACCTTGAAACATGTCCTACCCTTATTGGATGTGTCATGGAAGACCAAGACAAGCCATGGGTCAACTTGGGGACCCCATGGAGCCACTTTGGTTGGGAAATGACATAAATAACTTTTTATTTAATATTAAAGTAAAAATCACACAAACAAGAGTTATTTTACTAAAACAATTTTTAAATGGGGTTATACAAGTCATATTTTTTATTATAAATAGTCATTAGAAAGTTAAAAATATTTCCTACATCATAGTATTTTTTTTATAATTTTTAGACATTATATAAATTAAATTATTTATGACATCATGATGATGCAGCGATGACCTCATTATTTAACGATTTAAATAAAATGGAATGATAATGTAAAATCTAAAACCTACACATGGAAAAAACCAATTGGATGAGTGGATTTTTAAGCCTTATCACCTTATCCTAGAATTATATCAATTGTAGACCTTTTTAATCCGAAAATCATTTTAAAATAAAGTAACTTATCTTTACTTTCCAAGAGTGCCCCTCCTCTCCTCTTATAAAAGGCCCCCACCTCTACCTCCTTACCCACACTCCTAAAGCCTTTGGCTCGGCCAAACCCTGCCCATTTTGTCTCTTCACTTACCTCTCTTACTTTTTGAAGCCTCACTTTGGGCAGAAGTCTTCCCAAGGAAGCCTTTGAGCTCAAACCAAAGAGAGTTACCCGATTTTAAGGTAATGTCTTCTTTTGAGTCGTTTTGTTTTATTTTGCATCTCCAACCCTCTAAAATATTTTTATTCAATTCTTTTGTAACAAATCCAGTATACTCAATATACTAGTATATTGTTATAATAAGTATTCGAGCTACACTTACACACACATACATCTAATGGTTAACGAACATACTGTTTCCGTGGATGGTGAATTTAGGCCTCCCGAAACGATGATTGTTCAACATTCTTTTAACACCTTCAAAGGTGTCCATTAAGATGTCACTATATATATATATGATATATAATATGTTTATGTTTTCCTTAAGCTTCTGTATTTTTCATTTTGTGTATACCTTTATGGTTTCCATTATGGGTAAACGCGATATCTTCATTTATGGAAGTGTGGACTACCGCCCCCTCAAAGTGATTTGATTCGTTAAATACCATATGTGGGACAAATAAAGTATGGAACTATGATATTATATATGATATTATACTGGAATTATAATATACCTTTATATCATTTTGATTACATTCTATAAAATACGAAATAGAAATGAAAGTAGCGTTCATGCGTACGTACGACTTACCGTCTCCATGAACGGTGCATTTCATTTCTAACTGCTAAATGATTATGTAATATTATAAACGCATGTATATACTGAATATATATGATATATACATAACTATTATAATTTTGGATATAATGGATACATGAACAACATGTAATTATAAAGGGTTTATTTCTGACTCAAGTACCAATGATCGTTAAAACGACCATTATTAACATAAATAATTTCATAGTGTTCATGACATGGAAATAAGTGATATAAAAGGAATAATGAACTTGAAAAAGGTTCTTAAAGAAGTAGAAATTAACTCAAGTTTATTATTCAGGACATTAAAGAACGATCGAGTCAAGTCGGACCCGAGGTATGGGATTTCGTCTCAATCTTTTTTCATTGAGGCATATTTTGTTTTATACACAACCTTCTTTTATATGGTGTATAAACCCCTTTGACTTTTACATTTATTAAAAAGGAATCTTTTTTATACTAAGAGTTAACTAAAAGACAAAAGGGAATGTTTTTGTCATACGTATGTGGCGACAACGACTTCTCCGACGCCATGACCGTTATTTGAGTTTCGGCTTCCTCTACAAGACATACATTCTCTTTAAAAGAAAAATAAATACCATGTTTTAATTTTCTTTTATTTTGGTATTGAAAATGGTTTTCATAATGTTTTTATATCAATGTGTTGTATTGATATCTTGTGATTGAATGGTGGAAATATTATGTTTCCTTTATGCATGTTTTATGTGATACGATTATGTTGAGGTTCTTGGGCATTATTATGAAGACAGGTGGTTTTGTGATAAACTAAGGGCGGGTGAGCCCGATATAGCTCTCCAATGCATTGAGTAACGCGAAGGAGTGAAACGTTAAGGTTTCTCCGAAGAGATTTAGTGAATATACTGTGATGGGTATTCCAAACGTAACCAAGAGGGTTACTCCCTACGTAATAATATTATGAATGCCTCAAGTTACTTTTATGTCTTATGATTTCTATGATTTATTCATGTCATGATGAGGTATGTTAAAGTGCCTATGTTTTATGGGTAAAGTATGATTTCATTATTATTTATATATGAACTCATGTTTCCTTTCCATATTTTTATAACTCTTACTGAACTTTTTATGCTCATCCCAAGTTTTTGAAATGTTTTTCACAGGTCAAGGGAAAGGTAATTGATGTGATGATAGTTTCAAGGATGTGTCAAGAAAGAATCCATATTTTATTTTAAATATGTTTCCGTTGATGGGAAGAATGAATATTGTCTTTTATGTAACCAATTTGTTTAAATGTGGAATGTAATGCAAGTTTCATGATCTAATTCTCTAAAACTCTAAACATGAAAAGATCCTCAATGTGTAATCTTGTAATAACTAATGATTAAGTAAGGTTTAAGGCTGGGGCCTTATAGTTAGTATCAGAGGTCGGTTTAGATAACTTTAGGAGATATAATTCTATTAAATTATTATCCAAAAATATTTTTTTAATGGTCAAATTGAAATGATATATCATTTAAAGATTACCATGTTGCTTCATCTAAGACATGTTTGTTCAGAATGGTATTTCGTAGAGGAAACAGAGAAGTCTTTTCTCTGGGATGGCATACAGAGGGAAATGTCCTTTGAAATCAGTATCCTGAGATGGTCAGAATCAGAACTATACAGTTTGTTGTAGTGATTTCTCAGTTGACTCATGTGAAAAATGTTGGTTGTTATTATTGATGATATTTTGGTGTTTTCTAAAACTAAAGATGAGCATGAAAGACATTTAAGGGTTATCTTGCAAACCTTAAAATAAAATAAATTGTATGGGAAATTCAGCAAGTGTGATTTTTGGTTGCAAAAAAATTCTTTCCTTGGTCACATTGTTTGTAAAGATGGGATAACTATTGATCCTACTAAAACAAAGTTGTGGAAGACTGGCCAAGACCCACAAATGTAACTGAGATTTGTAGCTTCCTTGGTTTGGCAGGCTATTACCGAAGGTTTGTTAGAATTTTTTCACGGTTATCTAGTCCAATGACTAAGCTAACTCGGAAGGGTGTTAAGTTTATCTGTACAAAATAATGTGATGATTGTTTTCACAAATTGAAAAGAAGATTGGTGAATGCTCCAGTTTTGGCACTACCTTTCAGGAATGGTGAGTTTGTTATATACATTGGTGATTCATTGAAAGGAATTTGTTGTGTCCTAATGCAGAATGATCAGGTAATTTCTTATGCTTCACGATAGTTGAAAACCCATGAGGTAAATTACCCAACACATGATTTGGAATTAGCTGCTGTTGTTTTTGCTTTGAAAATTTGGAGGCATCATTTGTATGGAGTAAAGTGTTAAGTATATACCGATCGCAAAAGATTAAAGTATATATTCACTCAGAAAGAATTGAACATGAGACAAAGTAGATGGCTATAATTAATCAAGGATTATGATTGTACAATTCACTACCATCTAGGAAAAGAAAATAAAGTGGCTGATGCTTTGAGTCGAAAAAGTAATGCTACATTAGCAATATTGCGTTTGGAACGTGATCCTTTGGTTAAGGATTTGATGAACTTTGGCATAGAAGTTGTTGGTGCAGGAAGTTCTTCTGTTTTATTTTAGGTATCAGTGAGATCATCTCTATCAGACAGAATCAAGCAAGCACAGAAGCAAGATAGTGAGTTGCAGAAAAAGGTAGAGCTGGTTCAGAAAGGTAAGTTGCCGGAATTCAACATTAATAATGATTGCGTTATGAGATTTGGGAAGAGATTGTGTGTGCCTTGTGATTCACAGTTGGAGGGAGAGTTGTTATGTGAATCTCATAGTTCTCCATTTTCAGTTCATCCGGGCAATACTAAGATGTATAGAGATCTGCGGGAGTATTACTGGTGGGATGGAATGAAAAGAGATATTGCTGATTTTACTGTGAAGTGTTTGACTTGTCAGCAGGTTAAAGCAGAGCAGCAGTTACCTAAAGGAATGCTTCAGCCTTTACCATTTCCAGAGTGGAAATGGGAGAATATATCCATGGACTTTGTTGTGGGATTACCAAAGACATATCGAGGTAATAATGCAATCTGGGTTATTGTTGATCGCTTGACCAAATCTGCTCATTTCCTGGCTATACGAGATACTTTTTCCCCAGATCAACTTTCCCGTTTGTATCTTAAAGAGATAGTCAGGTTACATTGAGTTCCTCTCTCCATTGTATCTGACGGTGATCCCAGGTTTACTTCTAACTTTTGGAAAGGCCTTCAGAAGTCGTTGGGTACTGAATTAAATTTCAGTACAGCTTTTCATCCTCAATCAGATGGGAAGTCAGAACGAACAATTCAGACCTTGGAGGATATGCTATGAGCTTGTTCGATGGATCATCAGGGTAGTTGGGACCAACATCTTTATTTGGTTGAGTTTTCTTATAATAAAAACTTTCATTCCAGTATACAGATGGCTCCATTTGAGGCATTATATGGCAAACGGTGTCGAACTCCAGCTTTTTGGGATGAAGTAGGGGAAAGGAAGCTGATGGGACCAGAGTTCATAGAAGAGATGGCAGAAAAAGTTCAGTTGATTCAGAGACACCTGAGAACAGCTCAGATCAGGCAGAAAAGTTATGCGGACAACTGGAGGAAGGATCTCTTTTTTGAGGTAGGTGATCATGTTTTTATCAAAGTTTCTCCATTGAAAAGTGTGATGCGATTTGGTAAGAAAAGAAAGTTGAGTCCAAGGTTCATTGGACCATATGAAATTCTGGAGAGAGTTGGATCAGTTTCATACCCAGTGGCTTTACCTCCGAGTTTATCTCATGTACACAATGTTTTCACGTTTCGATGTTGAGAATGTATATGCCAGATCCATCTCATGTTTTGAGTCCAGAGGTAGTTCAGCTGGAAGAGAACCTATCTTATGAGGAACAACCAGTCCAGATTCTTGACCACAGGGAGCAAGTATTACGGAATAAGGTGATTAAACAGGTAAAGGTTTTGTGGAAAAACCACATGATGGAAGAGGCAACATGGGAATCTGAAAATGCTATGAGGGATAAATACCCCCACTTATTCGATAAGTGAATAAAATTGCGAAGACGCAATTCCCAAAAGGGGGGAAGGATGTAACATCCCAGGTAAATAAAGAATAAGACATATTCATATTTATTAATATTTTTTAGTTAAATATTAATTTTTTTGAAGGGGTTGCTATGTACGATAGCGTGTCCGATACGCAACAATGAGTTTCTTTGAAATCTTCTGTTACACGCTAATAATATAATTTCAAATGGAAGTTAACACGTAGCCGTTGTACTGGCAAGAATGAATAGAAATAACTAAAATACGAATATATATGTTTGTACATTTATCCAATAAAAGATAAAGGCTTAAAATAAAAAAGGAATTCAATTTTATACATAAATACATTAATATTCACTAAAAGGTTCATTTATAACCTTTTGATGGAGAACCCTCTTTAAATATAGTTTTGGTCACTATTATACATTATTTTGGACCAAATAAAATCCTTCTTTATAATTTGGACATCAAAATTTACTTTGTGTATGTTTTTGTCATTCTTCCGATAAAGTTATTTTTAATGAATAGTGTAAAATGTTGTATTTTAATTCAAAACCACTTTTTAATATAATTTATTTATATGATTAGATTATCTTTTGAATTGGTTTTAAAGTGAAATTAGAAATATTTTTACCATAAAATCAAATAGTGGTCGTTGGAATCAATTTCACTTTGAAATTGGACTTAAACTAGTGTCAATCTTTTGATACTTATTGTTTCATAAAAACACGCTATTTGCTCTGACAACGGGAATTAATTATTAAATTAATTAATGAAACTTATATGTTGTGAATTTTGTAAAACGGACTTCATTTTTGAATTCTGAATATCAAATATATCTTAGCGTGAATTTTTGGTATTTTTCTGAAAAACTTCAATTTTTGATGAATAGTGAAACCACTAAGTGGTACTTATAAAAACTGATTTTTCGTTTAAATGAAATTTTACCACTTCTGTGTTTTGAATTTCAAAAATCAGACATATATGGTTGTCATTAAGAAGTTAAATGTGGTTCAATTAGATAAAAATGATTTTTTGGTGAATAGTAACTTATTAAGTTTTTAATCATGGTTAGAGGTAATTAGTGCAATTTAAGGCAAAAATGATATTATAATAGAATGAAAATACCTTGAAACATGTCCTACCCTTATTGTATGTGTCATGGCCGACCAAGACAAGCCATGGGTCAACTTGGGGACCCCATGGAGCCACTTTGGTTGGGAAATGACATAATAAAACTTTTTATTTAATATTAAAGTAAAAATGACACAAACATGAGTTATTTTACTAAAACAATTTTTACATGGGGTTATACAAGTCAGATTTTTTATTATAAATAGTAATTGAAAAGATAAAAAGATTTTCTAAATCATGGAATTTTATTATAATTTTTAGACTTTAAATAAATTAAATTATTTATGACATCATGATGATGCAGCGATGACCTCATTATTTAACGATTTAAATAAAATGGAAAGATAATGTAAAATATAAAACCTACACATGGCCAAAACCAATTGGATGAGTGTATTTTGAATACTTATCACCTTATACTCGAATTATATCAATGTGGAACCTTTTGAATCTGAAAATCATTTTAAAATAAAGTAACTTATCTTTACTTTCCAAGAGTGCCCCTCCTCTCCTCTTATAAAAGGCCCCCACCTCTACCTCCTTACCCACACTCCCAAATCCTTTGGCTCGGCCAACACCTGCCCATTTTGTCTATCCACTTACCTCTCTAACTCCTTGAAGCCTCATTTTGGGCAGAAGTCTTCCCATGGAAGCCTTTGAGCTCAATGAAAAGGGAGTTACCCGATTTTAAGGTAATGTCTTCTTTTGAGTCCTTTTTTTTTATTTTGCTTCTTCAACCCCCTAAATTATTTTAATTCAATTATTTTGTAACAACTCCAGTATCCTAAATATACTAGGATGTTGTTATAATAATTATTTGAGCTACACTTACACACACCTACATCTAATGGTTAACGAACATACTGTTTCCGTGGATGGTGAATCTATGCCTCCCGAAACGATGATTGTTCAACATTATTTTAACACCTTCAAAGGTGGCCATTAAGATGTCACTATATTTATGTATGATATATAATATGTTTATGTTTTCCTCAAGATTCTGTATTTTTCATTTTGGGTATACCTTTATGGTTTCCATTATGGGTAAACGGGATATCTTCATTTAATGAAGTGCGGACTACCGCCCCCTCAAAGTGATTTGATTCGTTAAATACCATATGTGGGACGTATAAAGTATGGAACTATGATATTATATATGATATTATACTGGAATTATAATATACCTTTATATCATTATGATTCCATTCTATAAAATACGAAATAGAAATGAAAGTATCGTTCATGCGTACGTACGGCTTACCATCTCCATGAACGGTGCATTTCATTTCCTACATCTAAATGATTATGTAATATTATAAATGCATTTATATACTGGATATATATGATATATACATAATGATTATAATTTTGGATATAATGGATACATGAACAACATGTAATTAGAAAGGGTTTATTTCTGACTCAAGTACCAATGATCGTTAAAACGACCGTTATTAACTTAAATAATTTCATAGTGTTAATGACATGGAAATAAGTTATATAAATGGAATAATGAACTTGAAAAAGGTTCTTAATGAAGTATAAATTAACTCAAGTTTATTATTCAGGACATTAAAGAACGATCGAGTCAAGTCGGACCCGAGGTATGGGACATCGTCTCTATCACCTTTCATTGAGGCATATTTTGTTTTATACACAACCTTCTTTTATACGGTGTATAAACCCTTTTGACTTTTACGTTTATTCAAAAGGAATCTTTTTTATACTAAGCGTTAACTAAACGACAAAATGGGATGTTTTTGTCATACGTATGTGGCGACAACGACTTCTCCGCCGCCGTGACCGTTATTTGAGTTTCGGCTTCCTCTACAAGCCATACATTCTTTTTAAAAGAAAAACAAATACCATGTTTTAATTTTCTTTTATTTTGGTATTGAAAATGGTTTTCATAATGTTTTTATATCAATGTTTTGTATTGATATCTTGTGATTGATTGGTGGAAATATTATGTTTCCTTTATGCATGTTTTATGTGATACGATTATGTTGAGGTTCTTGGGCATTATTATGAAGACGAGTGGTTATGTGATAAACTAAGGGAGGGTGAGCCTGATATAGCTCTCCAATGCATTGGGTAACGCGAAGGATTGAAATGTTAATGTTTGTCCGAAGAGATTTAGGGAATATACTGTGATGGGTATTCCAAAGGTAACCAAGAGGGTTACTCCCTACGTAAGAATGTTATAAATGCCTCAAGTTACTTTTATGTCTTATGATTTCTATGATTTAAGCATGGTTTGATGAGGTATGTTAAAGTGCCTATGTTTTATGGGTAAAGTATGATTTCATTCTTATGTATATATGAACTCGTGTTTCCTTTCCATATTTTTATAACTCTTACTGAGCTTTTTATGCTCATCCCATGTTTTTGAAATGTTTTTCACAGGTCAAGGGAAAGGTACATGATGAGATGATAATTTCAAGGATGTGTCAAGAAAGAATCCATGTTTTATTTTAAATATGTTTCTGTTGATGGGAAGAATGAATACTGTCTTTTATGTGACCACTTTGTTTAAATGTGGAATGTAATGCAAGTTTCATGATCTAATTCTCTAAAACTCTAAACCTAAAAAGATCCTCAATGTGTAATCTTGTAATAACTCAAGATTAAGTAAGGTTTTAAGGCTGGGTCCTTATAATAAACACTCAATTTTCAAAAATATATGTTATTAAGGCATCCATTAATAAAAAAAAACTATTTGAAATCTACCTTAAATTCAATTTTAAAACATTTTTTCCAATAATATTTGAAAAATTCATTTTTTTAAAATATAATTAATCTTTAAGATATAATAAAATGGAAATAAATCATTTGTATTATATATTAATGAAAGATAAAAAAAATCCACACATACAGTAATATAAAATAAACATCACAGGGGGATGGAGAGACAGCAAGGAAGGGATGAAAGGATGTGTAATCATACCATACACTGATGTAACCACCAACAATCCATTGTAAGGAGCCTAAAAATTAGAGTGGATCATAAGGTGGATGTGTCACATGGATCCCATGGGGGTATATCAATATGCATGAAGAGTGTAGTGGAAAGATATATTTTCTTCATTTTGAGATGGAAAAAATAGTAATTTGGAATTTTAAAATTTCATGGTATTTCACATGGTTGTCGAATAGTTTACGAAACGGTGTGCTAACCATGTGTCATTTAATCGATACGTAAGAATAACCACATCATTTTGATGAAAATTTGGGAAAATTAAGTATCAAAAATGTTTAATATGATAAATAAAACATTACAATTACACACATGGGATCCATTATGTTACTATTAATCATGCGATAACTATAAGGTATGCCAAATACTATATTTTTCTATAAAAAATTTACATGCCTGAAGGTAAAGGTAAATATTAAAATATTTAAGAATAAATTAATAAAAAAAATTAATACAATAATTTATTGTGGATCTTTAACAACATCACATCGACGATTGCTTATAAATAATGAAGTAGAGACATAGGTATATGGGCAACGAAGCTTACAGAAATATTATTTCATGACTATATATATGTTATATGAATTTAAGGGAATTGATTTGATATTTTTTAAATGGTTTGATAAATTCAAAATGTGTGTTGAGGTGTTTTTAATAGATTTATGATGGCCCAGAGTTGATCGGATATTTCATTGTTTCATTTATAGTTGTATATAATTTCTTAACAGATCTGAAGACATTATCAAAATTTTATCCCTTTGAGTAGAATATGACTTTGATAAGATCTTATTACATTTCAATTAATATAAAATGATGAGTATCATAAGATTTATATTGTGTGTACCACTTCAAGGATAGATAAAATGAATTTACAGAGATGCATACGACTCTGGATGGGATCATGTGACTTTGAGGCCCACATAATATTATAAGTTAATCCCATAGGAATTTGAGGAGAATATGAAATTAAGAATATCATATGACATAAATTTTATATGTTGAAGAAATAAATTTTAAGTGAACTATATTAATTTTACTTCATATAATATTTTATCACTTTTCATCATATGAAATGTGGATTTTGATCATTTTTCTAACCCTATAACCTAAAAATTTATATCGCCAAATTTAATATTCGATGAAGGAAAACTCCTAGGATAATGCTTGTTATATTCAATCAAGATCAAAACAACACAAATTGTTGGAAAATAATAATCCATGAATAGTTTTAGTATTATTAATGAGTTGGAATATGTAGAAGATCCATTATAGTTATTTGTGAATTTGAAATGATATCTCTTCAAATTCTATATTGGGGAACATAATTGAGAAATAAATGAGAAGATGATTGAGTTTTTTTTCGAGGATCTAAATACCATAATAAAGTTATCATTTAATCCGGTGACTAAGAATACTGGAAAATAAAATTAGGATGAATTTATGAGAAATAAATTAATCATGATGCTAACACTATAGATTATGAAATCTAGAAATTACTAATATGAGGATTTAATAGTTGGATTTTAGGATTCCAAATGTCACCAAGGAGTTTTTATAAATAATGGGATTGATTTATTAATGAAAAGATGAATTATAATCAACAAAATACAAATATTATTATGTTTTTCAGTGTCCTCCTATCATGTAGTTATTTATGCTAGAATCTAACTGAATAAAAATGATAACAAACATATCTAAATTTTTTGTTTTTCAATTATGAAATGATCATTTATTATGTTGTAGATTTATATGGAAGTGTTTTTAGATGAATATGAGTAGGATCATAGTCTTATTAAAAGAATAATCAAGATGTTTCTTTGTTGAATTAAGTAAAAATTAGATTAAAAGAGAAAGGTAACCCATATAAACATTTAGTAGACACTGATTAAAGAGATAAAAAAGAAAATTTTGATCGAGGAAACCCTCAAATATAAAAAAAGTAAAAAAAAGATAAATTATTTAATCTAAACCAAATGTAATATGTGTTTTATATATTCCAAATATAGAGAATATTATTTATTAATAAACTATGTAAAAATAAAAATGTTATATAGATAAAGAGATTAATGTTCTAGAGTTGTTTAGATCTGAGAACCTATGTACAATTGTAGTAGAAGAACTTCAGACCCTCATAGAAGAACATGATGAAAGGGATAATGGGGTTTTTCTAATTAGTTTGATCATATGGGTATAAAAAATAAAGAAATGAGAAGATCGTGTCATATCTATTATGAGGAAAACCTATAAAGAAGATGTATAATAAGATAATGTTGATCATGTTATGAAGAGAATATCATTTGGATATTAAAGAGAAGAATAATCCAAGATAGATATGCTATGCAATTTCATTAAGCTAATGAATAGGAAAAAATGAGTGGATAATAGCATGCTACACATGTTTCTTATCATTGGTGTTGATCCTTTATTTTATTGAAGATATTTTATATTTTTAAAGATTACAGTATCTTGAGTTTAAAGTGCGAAATCTAGATGAGTATATTTTGTTGACATGTTGTAAAGTTGAGTGGAAGAAAAGATCATGTTTCATATATTGTTCCTAAAGAAATTGTAAAATTAAAACACCCTATACTAGAGGAAATTGATTAGGCTTGATAATTTTTAATTATCCTTAATATATATCATGATTTACTTCATAATTTTATGACATAATAGACTGTTTTATACGTTGTGTGAATCCATGGAACTAGTATAACTTACAGAATGAAAGGAAAATATTTTGTAAATCTATGATCATCAGGAATATGATTTTGTGTTTGTCTATTGAGACGAATGAAAGTGTGTACAAAGTTATAATCTATTTAATTGTGGGAAGAAACAAATCATTTTAATAAGATATTTATTGTAGTGTAGAATCCATGATTGGGGTGGATAACTAACCATGAAAATAAGTATTCCTTTGAGAAAAACATTGTAAAAATACCATGTATTATCCTTATTAAATTACATAAATTTCATGTTGTTGGTGGATTATTAGTAAATAAAAAATTAATCCAAACAACATAACTTAAAATAGAGGTTCATAAAAAATATAGGTCGTTTTTTAATGAATATATGTATTTTTTAGTAAGTAAGAAACACCAGACTCACCCCCCCCCCCATTTGTGTATTAGTCTTAAATGAAATTTCAAATCATATCAAAGACATATTCCTTCTACATTGATTAATTATATGTTTCAAATGATCTTATATCTAAATTAATTGAAGTCAAGATTTGATGTTCCTGAATAAGAATATATGAGATAATGTTTTTTCTCTATTCCAAGTGAACAATAAATGAGAGTTTTGGACAAACTAATACAAAATATTAAAAATAAGGAGAAATATATATAAGAAAGAGCTCCTAATAGATGATGGAATTGTCACTATAAAAGTATATATATATATATATATATATATATATATATTTAGCTGCATATATTATCTATTTTACTTTGATGAATCATGTATAAGGTATTTATGTTATGTAGACATTGAATGGGTTAGAATAGTTGAACACCTTTACACATATATCTGAGATTATCTTAAAAAGGTTCCAACTAAATTTTAAATCTACGTAATTTATTATATCAAATAATTGTTTCTTAATATATCTTATCTAGAGAGGGAATCTGATTACATGAAAGAGTAATTGGTTGAATAAGTTTTAAAATGAAACACTACCTCAAAAATTTATAAAAGATAAGGGAGAAATAGTATCAGTTTGAAATGATATAATATTTATTACAAATGGAAAATTTAAAAGAATAATTTTTTGTAAGAAGGTGATTTAATATATACAAATTGATTCAATCCATGTATTAGTTAAGTTATATGATGTCACAATGAATTTAAAGGATGAATTGTTGATGTGAAATAAAAAATAATTGTATTAATAATTCACTGTATTATATTTCTTAGATTCAAAAAGAAAAAAATAAAAATACGAAGAGAGGTTGATGGTATTTCAATAATAAAAATATTCCCTCAGCATGAACTGTCCAGAGGTAGAGGTGAAGATAAAAAATATGGATGTTACCCCATATGTAACATCCCAATTAATTGATAAGAAATGATCTTACATTAATGATTCATGGATTTTTTACCCTAGAAATTGATTCATATTGGTGGTAAAAATGGATAAAAAAAATACGGGGAAGCTTCCACCTCACTCACATCTAAAGATGTACCCCATAGTCATAATGAATCTTTTTTTCATATAATTTTTCTTTGTGGCTTGTTCTAAATTAATGTCAAATAATGAACACATTCTACAGGGGGATAATATTTGTTAACACACCAATGTATCAAAGGTGGATGTGATAAATTATGTGAGTAGAATACCAGGAATTAGAGCCCTAATATTTAATTCCCCAACAAAAAAACTCCCTTGAATCTATAAATCCTATGCCTAAAGGGAATAAAAGTTGTTTTTCCCCATTTCTAGTTTTACTAGAATTTTTGAAAAACAACATAATTAATTTTGATGAATTATTTAAATTAATGGATATATTTGAAGGCTCGAAATCAGGGGACATGTGCTAAAAAATCGATAAACTTATAGCCTAAGGAAAAAATTAAAAATATAAGTCAAACTTGTTTTACAAGAATAGATATGATTTTACTCAAAACTCATATGAGATATGACACACGTATTATCACCCATATTATGAAGGATGGTATATTAAAACTATATAAAAATATTATACTAATGTGAAGGGGAGGTTATAATAACAATTGTAATGGATTAATATAATTAAAAGAAAGGCTTCCCTGAGGAGTAATGAAGAGAAAAAAGATGCAAAGAATATTACATTAATGAAGATTGTAATGAAAGAAAGATAGATTTCACACAAGGTAAGAAAATATTAATCTATTATGATAGAAAATGTCCCATAATATACCATTACAAAATCTCTATAATGATCAATGTTCAATAGAGAAATAAAGAAATTAAAAGACTGATTTTTAAAGGAAGCATAATATTTTAATCAGGAAATACATATTTGATGGGGATTTTGAGAGTTTTCCTTGGAAATGGGACACAATGGCTGGGGAAATCATGTGTGTATGGTGGAACATAACTAGAAAGACTCAAAATAAGTGTATGATGGTAATATATGTTAATTTTTAGTTATTAATTATAAAAGGACAATTAGAAAAGATTCCCAAATAAAATGGTTGTTGTGAAGAGGGAGTACAAACAAAAAGAAAAGGATGTGGATTTCTATCCCGAACCAAACTGATCCAACCCCAAAACAGTCCTATGAACCGGCCCATGATAAGTCCCAAGAGATTTTTCCAATCCTCTTTGTTGAGAAAATTGAATAGGTAATCAATGATAGTACACTTGGGAATTAATTAAATCTATAAAAAACTAGTAAATAAAAAATAGAGTAGACACAAAAAAAAGATGACCTAAATCTACGAGGGAAGATAAATTTATAAATAGATTGAAATTTAATTGTAATGAAACAAAATAAGGTAAAAAAAATCAAAAACTAAATCTAAACTGAAACAGAAAAGGTTTATTTGCGAGCCCTCACTACTGGAAATGTGACCTTTCCCAATACTTTTATACCCCCTTTCCTGATGGTTTGGACAGACTGTTGGGAAAGCCCACTTTGTGGCACCTTTCCCAACAGTTTGTCCTAACCATCGGGAAAGGGTAGGATTTCCCAATAGTTTGCCAAAACTATTGGGAAAAGTCCCCAGTATTTCAACATTACTTCCCAGATTCCAGGGACCTATACCAATGGTTGTCAAAACCGTTGGTATAGGTCCTATGAATTTTTTTTTCAGATCCTCTTAACCAAAACATTCTATAAATAAATATTTAAAATAATTATGATAAAAAATATATATATTTATGAAATTATGTCCACAAAAGTCATTTTAGGTTAGTGGTTAGGTCGTTCAATGATAAACTGGAGGTCCTAGAATCAAATCCCAACAAATTTTTTTTTTGAAATATATATAAGAACAGTTTTATGGAACCGTTGGTATAGATTTTCATATTACTTATACGAATGGTTTTCAAAACCGTTTTCATAGGTCTATACCAACGGTTTTCCAAAAACCATTGGTATAGACCTATCCCAACGGATTACTTGCCTACGGTTCTCCAAACCGTTGGTATAGGTTAGTTTTCGAGTAGTGCCTTTTTCACCACCATCCATAGGACTAGTACACATATGTACCATACCTAAATGAAACTGATCATAAAAAATGACTATAGTCTTCCTATTTCGAGTGACACAAGTAGAGTGTAAGAATAAAACAACTCACTAGTTACAAACCATATAATCTATAAATTTTATTTCCAAAATTTGTCAAAAAATTCTAGTTTGAAATACATATATAGAAAATATGTTTTATAACTTTTTATAAAAGTAAAACATGTCTTTACGTTCTTTTTAAAACCTTATTTGAAATCCATGAACAAGTATAAATAAAAACAAAAAGGATGTATATAAGAAATGGAGAAGCAAGACAAGGAATACATCATAATTTATAACAAATAAATTGAAATATAAAGAAATCAACACAAACAAAGAAATGGAAACTAATAGAACAAGTAACCAGAATGATGAAAGTTGAAACAATAAGATATAGATATGTAATCATTGTAATTTCCTAAAAATGTCTAGATTTAATCTCTATATGTTATTAGATTAGACACATCTTCTAGCATACGGTGAACCACTATTGTAACTAACCTACCTAGTCACTCTAAACCAGCCTCACTAGTACTGAATCTCACCCGGACAATACTCCATCAAAGGGGTTATAATTCATTTAATCTAAAAAATAATGAAGTATTCACTCAACCCTAAAGTTAAAATCAAGGAATCCCATGATAATAGTATAAAGGATAATGAGGATATAAAGACTCAAAATTTTCATGTAAATGTTTCTCTTTAAATATATGGGAATTTTATGAGTCTGTGAAAATTGACAGCACGTGATTCCGAGGCCCGGAGTCCCCGGAATGAATTTTTGAACTTTTGATTAGGTATGTTCATTAAATGTTGAGTGGGTTGTTTAATGTTTTGAATCGGTTCTCAGAATCAAAATCTGAGGACACTGTTGAACTCACAGTGTCGATATTTTCTTAAGAAGACATTCACGTCGAAGGCTGTTGGTCAAGGGTGAAAGTTTATATTTGTGTTTTTCATGGAAATAATAAAATAAAATAAACATAATTTTATTTTATTTTGAGCACCCATGAGGATATTTCCAGTGGGGACCACCCGAACTAAACCACCCATGAGAGGTTATGGTGGTCGGGACCACCTGATCTTGACCTCCCATGAGAGGATATGGTGGTGGGGACGACCCGAGGTTAAAAATTCTTGAACTCCCTATTATGTTGGGAGAAACCTCTTGAGCACCCCACTTAATGGTGCCACCACCCCCTTTAATTAATTTATGCCATCCTATGTAATTAATTATCCCAATTTGAATTTATGCCAATAACTTAATAGATAGTTATTCTATTATTTTTTTGGGATACCTTTCATCTTGTTGGATTGGGAGAAAGGAATTGGGAGAAAAGCTCTCCAACAAAGAACGCTTCTCCTTTGATGAATTTCTATACAAACTCCATCGAAGAATCACTAATGAGGAACTTATCCATCGATAATCAAGGGAACGTTAACATCATAGACATCTGTCTATCCCAAGAGACGTTGTCTCCTTCCTCGCGACTTTTGTCAATGAACAATCCATGGTAGGGGTTTCTTTATGAGTGATTTTATATTCCCATGTTCTTCTCTTCTAAAACAATGAACACAGATCAACTCTCTATTTTAGATTGATCAGCGAATGATTTTCTTTTGTAAGATTGGGAATGATTAATTGTTGATTCTTTGAAGGAGGGTGTTTAAATTATTTTTTCCCTTACCTGTTCTTTATATTCTTGTGATTCAAGTATAATAGCCTCTTGTTATCGCTCTAATGTAGAGTGTGCAGGCCAAACTAACATGGACCTTCCTCTCCATAATTCTTGTGTTGAAGAGAGGTGTTCATCAAGATGGTGGATGATGGAGACCAACTATGATGGGGCACGAGAACGGTGCCCGACACCACCTCCGGCTGTGACAAAGGTGATGGCACAGCGACACCGCCCCGCGGCCTCCGCGCCGACCCCGACCCCTGCAGTTGTCCGCAGCTCTGCACTGTCCTGTGGCCGGGCCGCCGACCCGCGGCTGTGGTGCCGCCTTGCAGTCGGACCGTCGCCCTCTGGCCGAGGCGTCGCTCTGCGACTGGACCGCTGCCCCATGGCCTGACCGCTGCCCCGCGGCCCGATCGCCGCCCCACGTCCGAGCTGCCACGGTTCAGCCGCCCTGTGGCCTCTCGTCGTTTGCGGCCAAACCTACATGGCCTTGAATAGTCTTCTAGGCCCCCTAGTGGGTCAAGGTAACCCGAACTGGGGTTTCCCAGGCTAGGTCGGGCTGGGTCAGTCTGGCTGTGTCAGACCGGACCCGAGCCCACTATGACCCATTTACACTCTTTTGGTCATAACATTGGCACAGAATGTCCATTTGACAAACCGTCAGCGGCACTATAAATCATGGAGCGAGGCAGTCCCATTAATTATACCCCACTAGAGTTTTGGATTACGATGAGTAACAGTCAGGTTAGATCGGGCACAAATCCAACCTGGCACCCGATACTAAAAGGCTAATAAATCATAGATCAGGTGTCCGATTGACGCACCGTCTGTTGTTTTGAGACCCCTATGATGTGGCAGACCATTGAGATACTTCTTCCTGGGTCATCTTGACAGTTGGAGTATCAAACAGTATCTTTTGAAGAAGATCCTCCCAGAGGGGAACAAGCATAGGGCGAAGACCTAGTAGCTTGTTGAGACGTGGCGACTGCTGACAGTTCCGACTTGGTGTGGCTTGACGGGCCCAGTGGGGAGCGCCTCTGTGTGATGTGGCAGACCCACGATACTCAAAAGGAGGACTAAATCAGTAGGATACGTGGTGGAGAACCATTGTGTGACACTACAGACCCACAATACTCGATTAGAGGAGTACCTCAGCAAGTCATGAGGGGGAGTGCCTCTGTGTGACATGACAGAACCATGGTGGAGAGCACCTCTGTGTGACCCGACAAACCCATGGTAATCGACAGGAGGAGTACCTAAGCAGTCCCAAGTTTGTTGGAACCTCCTCTGTATCACGCGGTAGGCCCACTATACTTGATAGAGGAGGGGATCTCCAGCAACCGATGTGTTCAACGATGTGACTGGGGATGTTACTCGTTACTACCCGTAGAATATATCTTGGTGTCAGCTGAGTCAGTTTCTCTATGTTTTTCTCATGATTGAGCTGGATTTCTTGATAACTTAAGAATATTTATGGGAATATACCTATGTAGGGTTATCTATTGATTTCATACTTTGTGGTTTATCCTTGGAGGTTTTTGTGAGACCATGAGGGTATCAAGGTCCCTACTGAGTATCGTTATACTCACCCCTCTATGGGCTATGCTTGAAACTTTTTGTGTTTGATGCAGACAACGGTCAACACAGACTAAGGTTGAGAGTACCATGACTAAACGGTTCCTAGTGGAGGACCATACGGTGTGTCAGTACACAGAGGAGATGAGTGGATGTGGAGTGCTGAGGAGGCGATCTGTACATATCCTTCAGGTAGGAACCTCAGAGAAGTATCCAGTAGCTGTATTTTCACTTTCTTCAGTTGTTTTGTATTTCAGTTGTACTTGTACCTTTACTGTTGAGATTTTATTCCGCCCCCTTTAATTTCAACACTCTTTTGTTATACATTCTTACTTGGTGTTTCGTATCGAGCTGTGTGCTTTCTTGTGAGTGTGTTTACAGAGTATAAAGGCAATACCTTCCCAGTTATAGGGAATTATGCCTTTGGTGCTAGTCGCTATCCCTTGGCCTAGGGTAGGAGGGCTTGGGGTAGTCATGGCAAGGGCCCAGGGGGATGGTTCATGACAAATTGGTATCATAGGAGTCGGTTCTACCAAAGAACTGAGGACTCTGATTTTTTCTGTGAAACAATAGTGTTATGTGTAGTGAGTGTGGTTTTTAGTTCAGGGAGTCCAGTGTTGGTGTGGCGGCTGGCGAATCCATACACCACGACCCTAACTTCTGATTTCTGACTCAGTGCACCAAAACACCGATTGCGTGTGTGTTTTCCAAATTCTTCTTTGTGAACTCTTTGAGTCAGCTCACCAGGTATAACTTATTAACCATGGTTCACCTGTTTCATTTCAATATTCCTCCATGAAGATAGCCAACTAGGGTTCTGAGAGTTGTATGCAATGATAGCCCATCGAGTGAAGAGGCCTCAGTGTAGGGGCCTTTTCTTGTAGAGGCACCCGGGGAGGCACCAGAGGTACCATTCTATTTTGGGCCACTGATGCCACCCGCCCTAGAAGAAGACGGTGGGAACTGCTTGAGCGTGCGGCATGCGTTCCAACACTAGAGGCCACCCAGGTTCAGGGGAGAGATGGACTCACAGGCAGTTGGGGATTGGATGGAGGCTGTGGTGAGAATCATCCGGCTCATATGGACACTGGCTGATTTCATGGTCATCCTTGCAGCCAACCTTTTACAGGCTGTAGGAGGAATATGGTGGAGTTTGATGCTCTAGGTTCACGACGAGGTGATTCTTCTCTAGGAAGACATCAAGATCCTATTTAGGGAATATATTGTTGAAGCGACTATTCATGTAGTGCGCATACAAGAGCTTCTTCACCTGCATCAGGGCAGCATGTCAGTAGCTCAGTATTCAACGAGGTTCACTGACCTCTCACGTTACTCCACGAATGTGGTACATGAACTATTTTTTTGGGCTTGGACCATTGATAAGGGGTTCATACAGGAGATCAGGGCATCGATGATCTCACTCAGAATCCAGACGTAGGCAGGGGTGTTATAGTGAGCCCTCAAAGTGGAGATTTTTCTTGTTGAGCAGTCACCAGCAGTGAGACCCACCACCACTCGTCATGCAGCAGAGTCTTATGCAGCTTGAAGCAGACAGATTTCACAGAGGTCCAAGAGGACCAGACATACTGTTGGATGACCGCAGGATTCAGAGTCGGTTGTACGGGGCACCCGTGGCAGAGCAAGTCATACAGGGAGAAGACAGTGTTACGCATGCAGCGGGTAGGGTCACATGGTTCATGACTATCCAACCCCCCATAATGATAATCAAGATATGTTTGAGGGACTGCCCAGGCTGAGATATAGGTTCAATTGAGGTGGTCCGTAGGGAGAAGGAGGACGTGGCAGAGGAGATGGCCAGGCAGCTGGTGGTGGGCGACGATTCGAGAGGTTACCGCCACCACCAACAGGTGGTCCACCCTGACTGTAGGGAGTAGGTGGACATGGAACATCTCAGATCTAGGAAAATGGTTCATATGATCATGGATCTCTAGATATGATACGAGGTACGATCTATGTCTACTCCACCTTAGCAGTAGTACTTAAATGAATAATTTCCAGTCATTCTTTTATTTCCATTGCCCTCGTTCAGAGCTCGGAGATTCGAACAGAGCCGTCGGCCCGATCCTTACGGCTAGATACTTCTACAAGAGTGGATTCAATTATTACGCATGGGTGGAGGAAGTGTGACCTTAATCAAGGAGGTGAGAGCATCGGCTGGGATCTCCTATTAGCAGCGTCTAGGCCTTATGACCTCATCTTGGGAGTGGACTGGTAATCTACAATCCCTGCTCAGATTTTCTGTATTAGGTGCAATGTGCATTGTTTACACATAGAGTGGGCCATGTTTACCTTAAATGGAAAGAAAGGAGCCTTTGCAGCACATTATGGACTTACTCAGAGGAGAGTGTAGCCGATCACTAATCAGTTGGCTAGCCTTACCCTCAGAGATGTTGAACTGGAGAGTCTGAGCTATCCTGTAATGGTAGCTAGTACACGGATGTTTTCCCTGATGATATTCCGTGTATACCTCCTCGTGGAGAGGAGGACTTTTACATTGACTTATACCTTGGGATGGAACCAATATATACACCAGCATATTGTATGGATCCCACGGAGCTTCGTGAGCTGTGAAAATAGCTAGAGGACTTGTAGGGGAAAGGATTCATTCAGCCTAGTGTTTTTCCTTGGGTAGCCTCGGTTTTGTTTGCCAAGAAGGTGGATGGGATCTTAACACTATGTGTGGATTGTCGGAACCTAAACTAGGTGACCGTGAAGAACAAGTACCTAATCTTGAGGATTGAAAACCACTTTGATCAACTAAAGGGAGCACGATGGTTCACAATGATAGACCTCATATCAGGATATCACCTACTCATAGTGTGAGATGAGGATGTGCCGAAGATGACCTTCAGAGGTCAGTATGGCCATTACGAGTTCGTGGTTATGCCATTGGCATGACCAACGCTCCTCTAGTGTTCATGGAAAAAAATTAACTAGATCATTAATCCATACCCTGATTGCTTGGTAGTAGTCTCCATCGATGACATTCTGATCTACTCGGCTACTAAGGATGAGCATGCCTATCATTTGCCGGTAGAACAAGACACACTCTGAGAGAACCATCTTTATGGTAAGCTCTCAAAGTTTCAGTTTTGGATATGAGAGGTTCACTTTCAAATACATGTCATATTAGAGGGTGGAGGTTCTTTGGATCCATCAAAGATTGAGGCAGTAATTTCTTGGGATCCACCCAGGAGTGTGACTGAAGTTTGGACATTCTTGGGTTTGGATTGATATTACCGAAGGTTTGCTCCAGACTTCTCCATAGTGGCACCACCACTATCATCATTGAAGAAGAAGGGGAAACCCTTCATATGGTCATAGAGATGACCGCAGAGTTTTCAAGAGTTGATGTAGAGCCTGACTAGTGCCCCCATCTTGAGGCTTCTAGAGGAGGATGTAGGGTACGTAGTTTAATGTGACGCATGAGGGACTAGACTCGGATGTATCCTTATATAGGAGCGAGAAGTGATCGCCTATGGTTCTCGACATCTGAGACAACATGGGAAGAACTACGCTACTCATGACCTAGAGTTAGCACTAGTGGTCTTCACCTTGAATATGTGGGGACACTATCTGATGGGCGAGTTTCTTATAGTGTATTGTAATCACAAGAGTCAAAGGTATATCTTCTCTCAGAAGGATCTGAACCTGAGATAGTGACGTTGTCTTGAGTTCCTCTTGGACTATGACTTTGAGATAGTCTATACTCCTGGTAAGGGTAATGTTGTAGCTGATGCACATAGCAGGAGTTCTGTAATATAGTTGCAAGGAGAGGCGACAGAGCAACTAGCCACTTTGCAGATTTCCTTTGTGGATAGAGATGGAGCTTATTTCCTTTAGTATCTTACAGTCAGTCCCCCACTTCTTCCGCGAGTTAGGGAGGATCAGTGAGGAGATTTTGATTGCGAGACACGGCGGGCCCAGATATCCACAGGATTGGAAGCTGATGAGTTTTATAAAGGTGGGGAGCACATCATCCTCTTCAAAGGATGTACCATGGTACCAGTGTCACATAAGGAGGATGTTTTGAGGGAGATCCACACATGTCCTCTGACAGTACATCCATGAGTGGCGAAGTTGTACCAGGATCTCCAATGATAGGACTTGTGGCTGGAAATAAATAAATCAATAGAAGAGTTTGTCTCTTGATGCCTCACTTGCCGGCAAGTGAAGGCAGAGAATCAGGTACCTGTGGGCTTTGTTAATACATTAGAGGTCCCAGAGTGGAAGTGGTATGGGATATACACGGACACCGTGACATGAATTCAAAGTACATCCAAGGGTCATGACTCGATTTGGATGATCATCGACTGACTCACTAAGATGGATCACTTTCTACCGATCAGAGAGCAGGGTTCATTAGAGAGCATGGGATGCCACTATGTGCAGGAGATTTTATAGTTACATGGGGTACCCTTGATGATTATCTCTGATCTTGATACACATTTCACTTCCCGGATATGGAAGGGATTGCATGAGGCTTCCGGGACACAGCTTCATTTGAGCACCACCTTCTATCCTCAGACGGATGGACAGACTGAGCAGACCACTCAAACACTCGAGGAATTGCTCTGTTCCAGTGTCCTCAACTTTGGTCACAGCTGGGAGGATCCCTTACCATTGGTATAGTTTTCATACCACAAAATCTATAACTCTACCACAAGGGTGGCACCTTTTGAGGTGTTGTATGGCGACCTTGTAGATCACATTTGTGCTGGACTAACCCAGGGGATTCAGCACTCATAGGACCATTGATGGCACATGATACCATAGAGAAGGTGCATATCATATAGGAGTGGATGAAGACTACATAGAGAATGTAAAAGTCATATGTTGATAGGAGATGGAGACCTCTTGATTTTGAGGATGGAGACCACATATTTCTACCATTATCACCTTAGAGAGATTTACAGTGATTTGGCCGAGGTGTCAAGTTATCTCCGAGATTCATCAGACATTTTCAGGACCTAAACAGAGTTGGTGAGGTGGCTTAACACTTAGTTCTTCCACCTCAGTGGCACTGGGAGCTTGATGTCTTCCACATATCCCAGCTGAGGAGATATGTGAATGAACCTTCTCACATCATCGACCATGGAGAGCTATATGCCGACGATGTGGAGACATTTATGGAGGTTCTAGTAAATATTGAGGATCGAAAAGAGCGGGTCCGTTGTTGATGGTCGATACGTCTGGTGTGCATTCTCTGGTAGCACGGGATACTCCAAGAGAGCACAAGGGAGAAGGATACTCAGATGCGTGCTCAGTACCCCCACTTGTTCCCTTTTTGAGTTTTGGCGTATAGGGACGTAAATCCTTGAGGTGGGGAGAATGTAATGATCCGGAATTTCCACTTATTTTTTTAAATATATGAGAATTTTTCGAGTCCGCGATAATTGACGGCATGTGATTTTGAGGCCCGGAGTGCACGGAATGAATTTCTGAACTTTTTTTTGGGTATGTTCAGTAAACATGCGAGTTGGTTTTTCTAACTATTGAACCGATGCTTGGAATTGAAATATGAGGACACCGTTGAACATCCATCATCAGTATTCACTTAAGAAGACTTTCACCTCAACGATAGTTGGTCGAGGGAGAAAGTTAATTTTGTGTTTCTCGTGGAAAAAATAAAAGAAAATAAACATCATTTTATTTTATTTTGAGCTCCCATGTTTATATTTCAGTTCGATACCACCTGAACAAAACCTCCCATGAGAGGTTATGGGGGTGGGGACCACCTAATCTAACCTCCCATGAAAGGATTTTGTGTTGGGGACCACCTGAGGTTAAAACCTCTTGAACTCTCAATTAAGTGCGGAGAAACCTCTTGAGCTCCCCATTTAATGGTGCCACCACCACCTTTAATTAATTTATTCCAACCAATGTAATTAATTAACCCAATTTGAATTTAGGAAAACATCTTTATAGATAGTTTAATATATTATTTTTGTGGGATACCTTTCATTTTGGTTTCTTGGGAGAAAGGAATTGGGTGAAAAGCTCTCCAATGAAGAACACCAATGAAGAATGGTTCTCCTTCGATGAATTATTCTCCAAACTCAGTCGAAGTATCGCTAACGAGGAACTTCTCCATTGAAGATTGAGGGAATGATGAGGTCCCCGACGTCCTTCTATCCCAAACAACATCATCTCCTTCATCGTGACCTCTGTTAACAAACAATCCAAGGTAGGGGTTTATTTATGATTGATTTTATATTCTCATGTTCTTCTCTTCTAAAACAATGAACGCGAATCAACTCATTATTTTATATTGATCCGTGAATGTTTTTCATTTATGGGATTGGGAATGATTATTTGCGGAGGCATGAAGGGGGGTGTTTAAATTTTGTTCCCTTCACCCGTTCTTTAAATTCTTGTGATTCAAGTATAATAGCTGCTTTCTACTGCTCTAATGTGAAGAGTGCGGGCTGAACTAACATGGACTATCCTCTCAGTAATTCTTGTGTTAAATAGTGGTGTTATTCATGATGGTGGATGACAGCAACCAACTATGAAGGGGCACGAGAACGGTGGTCGGCACCACTGCCAGCTGCGACGAAGGTGACGATGCACCGACATTTCCCCGCGGCCTCCGTGCCGACATCGGTTGCCGCCGCCTTCCGCGGCCCGAAACCACCTTCTGTGGCTCCGCACCGCCCCACCACCGGGCCACCGCCCCACGGTCTCAGCACCGCCTCAATGCTGTGGTGCCACCTCATGGCCAGACCACCGCCCCGTGGCCAGAATTCCACCCCACAACCGAGCCACTCTGGTCGAGCTGCCCCAGCCGCGCCGACCTATGGCCTCGCGCCATCCGCAGCCGAACCTCCGCGGCACCTCACTGTCTACCGAACCACCCAGCGGGCTGGGGATCCCAGTAAGAGCCGGACCGAACCCAGTGGACTAGGCCGAACCCAACGGGTCGGGCCTCACTGCGGGTCGGGTCAGTCCGACCGGGTCGGAACGAACTCGGGGTCGCTACGACCTGTTTACACTTTTTTTCCATAACATTGGAACCATATGTTCGTTTAACAAACCATCCACGACACTATAATTACTAGAGCAAGATGGTCCCTTTGAGTATACCCCACTGGTGTTTTGGATTGTGATGGGGAATGTTCAGTTTGGATCGAGCACAAATCCAACCAGGCCCCAGGGACATAAGGGCTAATAACTCACCGATAGGGCGTCTGATTGACGCGACGCCTATGGCATTGAGACCCCTACGATGTGGCAGATCTTTGAGATACTATTTCATGTTACATCGTGACATTTGGAGTATCGACCAGTAGCTTGTTAAGAAGATCCTCCTGGAGATGAGTGAGCATAGTGCAGAGACCTAGTAGCTGATTGAGACTTGATGACTGCTGAACGTTTCGACTCGGAGTGACTTGACGGGCCCAGTGGTGAGTGGATCTATGTGACACGACATACCTAGGGTGGGGAGTGCCTATGTGTTATGTGGTAGAGTCATGGTACTCGACAGGAGTAGTTCCTCAGCAGGCTATGAGGGGGAGCTTCTCTATGTGACGTGGCAGACCCACAGTACTCGACGAGAGGAGTACCTCAGAAAGTCACAAGGGGGAGCACTTGTGTGTGACGCCGCCGACCCATGGTGGGGAGCTCCTCTGTGTGACATGGTAGAGAAATGGTACTCGACAGGATGAGTACCTCAGTAGTCCAAGGTTGGTGGGAAGTGCCTCTGTGTGACGTGGTAGGCCGATTATACTTGATAGAGTTGGGGATCTCGAGCAGGTGCAGGGTTCAACGATGTGACTGGGAATTTTACATGTTACTACCCCTAGAATAAATCATTGTATGAGATGATTCTGTATCTCTATGTTTTCCTCATGATTGAGATGGATTACTTGATAATATAGGTATATGTATGGGCATATACCTAAGTAGGGTTATCTGTTGATTTCGTACATTATGGTTTATCCATGGAAGTGTTTGTGAGACCATGAGGGTCTCGGGTTCCCTACTGGGTATCATTATACTCACCCCTACATGAGATTTTCCTGCACCTTGTTGTGTTGGATACAGACAACGGACATCACTGACTAAGGCTGAGAGTACTAGGACAGGACGGTTCCCAGAGGAGGACCATACAACGTCTCTGTACACAGAGCAGACATGTGTACATGGAGTGCTGAGTAGAAGATATGTATCGACACTTCAGGTAGAAACCTCGGAGGATGATCCAGTAGTTGTATTTTCTCTCTCTTCAGTTTTTTTATTTCAATTGTACTTGTACCTTTACTGTTGAGCTTGTATTCTGGCCCCTTTACTTTATGCACACTTTTGTTATACAGTTTTACTTGATGATTCGTATCCAGGTGGGTGCCTGCTTGTGTTTGTGTTTATAGGTTATAAAGGCAATACCTTCCTAGTTTTTAGGAATTACGCCTTTGGTTCTAGTCCCCAGCCCCTAGCCAATGGAAGGCATGCAATGGGTAGTCACAACATGGGCCCTAGGGGACGGGTCGTGAAAGAGGAATTAATCACTTCATTGTCATTAAATATAAATAAAAAATGACATCATGCATGCCATTCTCAAACACCTACACCAACTATACTAAAACCCTCAAATTAAGGGGACATCCATAGTGGTGTTTGTTATACAAAGAACCTTTCAAAGGTGCTAACTATTCCTAAACATCATATGAAATTTAAAAAAAATATATAAAACATTACATGGTATAAATCACGATGTAACCATTACGATACAAAAAGAAATTCTGATAATAAAATACCATTCTTCTAGAAACCATATACAAATCCAAGGTGTAATAATATTTATGTTAAGAAGATGTCAGAAATGCCTTTTGAGTTTCATGGTTAATAAATCGTACTTCAAAGTTCCATTTGGTCCATGTTTAGGGAATAAAAAATTTTAAATCTACATTTAAAGTCCTTTGAAAACCGAGACTCCATCTATAAAACATTAGGATTTTTTAGAAAACCCATTTGGAAAAACAAAGGGAGAGTAGAGGGATGATAGTAAAAATGAATCTAAAAACAATGGTTATTACTTATAAATTTCTTATAAAGATTCCATTTGTATGTCCATGGGTCCAATCAATGTAATGTATTAAGCATCACACCAATAGATAAGGTTTTACATACAAACATCAATCCATAATGTAGAACCAAAACCAACACAGAAAGACCATTTTTACATGTCACCCAATTACCAAAACTAGAATAAGGAAAAACATCAAAAATTACACAATTTATTTTTAAATGAAAATTGAAATTTTATAAACACCATGGATAAATTTATTTTTTGATAACTAAGGGAACCCTTTAAAAATCCAAATTTTACCAAATTTTTAACATGGAAATTCCATAACAAATAAAAATAGAACATTGTAAGAATAATTAGATAATTTAGATATTATTTATGAATTATTAAGAATTAAAGATAATAATTTAGTAATGAAATTGGAAGAAACACACACATCAATGACGTGTAAAGGAAAAAAAATATTCAGAGAAGGAAGAACCAAGACTAACAAGAAAAATAAACACCCTAACATCAATAAAAACGAAATCCAACATCATTCCTCTACACAGGGGTTTTTCCTAGGAGGTATCCATGCCAACCAGAACCAAGAAACCAAGAGTGGGATAATAGGAGGGGAGGAAAACACACAAAAATCCAAATATACTAACCTTGAAAACATAGAGGGGCATAAATTGTGGATGAAGATACATGAAAAAGGGGTTTGAGATAACCCTGCATATTCTTAGGCCAAGAAAGAGGTATAGGGGTATAATTGGTGTTAAAAATTAAGAGTGGAAATCATGGAATTTCAAATATTCATGATTCCATATAGGTCACCTAGTTTGGAAACCTAGTTTTTCAAACCATGTACCAACCCTGCACACCCTGCTGGAAAGAGGTGACATCCACATGGGTTGTTTGCATGGTTTGGTAAACCCGTCCACCAAAATGAAATTAATCAATATTAAAATAACATTTCCTTTCATACACCTTCCGCATGGTTCCCTATAACCATGTGCAAACCATACGCCTGGTCTTAGACACCGCCAATAGGATTCATGTTTTCTATTTCAACTTGCACTACTTTGGTAAAACTATACACAAATTGTGATATAAAAACGGTCTGAGAAAATAATGAACTCAAAACTCTCTTTTCCTCTATCATCAACATGGTTTTTCCCAAAACCAAGGACACTAACCATGCATAGGGGAAAAACTACCTAAAACTAACAAAACTAAAAAAATATCACCATAAAATAAATAGAACCCGCAACCAAAAATATCCAACACTAATGAAAAAATAAAAAATAAATAAACGAAAACCAGGGATGGGGTGTGTCAATTATCCCCACCAAAAAGACACCCCCATAAAATCACATATACAAATGAGGAACAATAATAGAATCTGAAACTAAAAAAATTTAAAAAAACAATGATCATTTTTTGACCATTTAAATCCACAAGTGAAACATGACCAACACGGGAGTAATCCATTGGGAGATAAATGGTTGGTCACCAAACTATATAAAATCAACTAGAATAATGGCTCCAACTTAGGAACTTTGAACATGAGGATAACCTTAACCAATACTGTCATCCCAAGCTTGAAATCAAACCCTGATTCATCATTTCCAAAAGACAAAAGAATATATAAAATGTGCATAACCCAAAACCAAAAGCAATATATAAATGGTTTATCCATTCATATATTTTCTAATACAAGGCATAACCATAAAACATAAAAGAAAACGAGTCTATGAAAACTTTCATAAAAAAATGGGACTTTAAAGGAAAATAAAATTACAATAGGGAATACATAAATTGTCCCCACTCTAATATTGTAGATAAAATCTATGCCAAGCCCCCCCCCCATAAAAAAATTAAAAAATTTCTAAAGTGCATCACTCTAAATCCTATAGAAAGAGCATTGGGGATATGAAGCATCTATTGCCCCACAATTAAGAGTTTTATGCCTCTGAATGATACATCATATTATGTAAATCATAATTAAAGAACTTAGAAAGGTGAGCCAAATGGCCACATCAATGAAAAGACATATGAATATTATGATAATAGAGCTTCAAATTCTAAAACCAACTATAGTTGAAGCACACAAGTGGGCGGTATGATGAATGAGGAGGATAAATCCAAAAATGAGAATTCTTAATAATGGGTTACTTTGGACCACACTTCTTAATATTTTACGATACATAATTATAACCAAGATAAACTAGATTTCCATCCAATACATATTTCACTTTGGGAACCAACATGACAAAAACGCCTCATGTACTAGCTTCTCAAATAGAACATCCATGGAGGAGATAACTCAATACTTAATCTATGAATAAAGACCCCATAAAAATATAGACACCTACATTAGATCCTTTGAAGTTATCTCAAGATAAATATAAACTCTTTTGTTGAATTGATCAACATAAGAATGAATTGTCCCTTGACCTTACGAGAAATCCAAGAGCTCTGCAACTTTCCACACCTTCACCACCTCAAGTGTGAGCTGTTAGATTAAAGTGGTTTGGAAATCATCACAATACATCCAAAATTGGAATGATTAATAGAAAATAAAATTTCACCATTTCAAAACCATAACCTCAAACAATCCTCGGATAGATCACACCCTCATAGACTGAATAGTTACAAAAGTTATTAATAAACTTTCTTCTTCCTCGAGCCACACCAATCTTTCTAACTATCTTAGATAACCATAGAAAACTAGAAATATCATGGAGGAACAAAACTCTACCACCGAAATGGTAGTCTGGTAAGGGATAATTATTGGAAGAGAATTACTGGAAACCATTAGGATAATTTGGTATGATAGTATATAGAAAACATAAAAAACATAAATACAAATAAAAATCAACCCAAAATCCAACCAAAATGGAAATTCCAAAACAAAATGCCAGTCACATAAATAAGAAAATAGCAAAAAAATCAAAATAATGATTCAAAAATCAGCATTTACATTCAACATCCCAAAATAACTTTATTCCAATGACACTTTTCAAATATCGGAACACGCATCCCAAATAATTTATTAACCCTGTACCACATTTTAAATAAAACCAGGTCCATAAATCAATTTCCTTTTAATTTTATTTTCTAAAAACAAATTTCATTCAATGTATGATTAAATATACTAAAACTAATCCAAATCATGAATCACAATGAAACTACATGAATAGGTAACAGGAGTCTATGTATAGCCCGACCACATGGAAAAGAAAAACAAGACCTAAGAAGTCACCCACCATTACAGGAATCTTGAAGTAAAGACCCATTGTTTTATCAGTGAAATTCCATTATTATAATTATTTCATATATTATAATTATATTATATTATATATGAAACACAATAAAAACCTTATAAATTAAAAATCAGTAAAATTAAACTTATATCTAGAAGTTATGGATTGTATATATAAGAAATAGTAACTTGACCTTTGAAATAGTAAAGCGACCCTTATGAATAGTAAATTTTCCAATTGAGTAGTAAAACCATTTAAGAAAATATAAATACAATTTATCTATCTTATATTATTAATTATTATATAATTATATCACAGTATAAGTATGTAAATATTATAAAACTTATTAACTAATTGTTTATATTTTTTTATGTCATGCATATTTTATTGATGTTTTATGAATAATTCAATTTTTTAAATAAATTTTTTTTTTCTTAAAACGAATTCATAAAATAATATTTTTATGTCTTATGAATACAATATAATTCTTTTAGACCTTAATTAATTTTCCTATGTGTTAGAAAAGCAGGTTTAATTTTAAATTTGGTATTTTTCAAGTAAATTAGGATTTTAATTAAAAATTAAATTTATCATATTTAGAAAATTATTTTTCAAAAAATAGATTCCATTTTTGAATTAAAAACATCATTAAATAGTTACTGTGAATTTTTAGGATTTTACTAAAATACTTGAATTTTTGGTTAATTGTAAAATATGATAAATTATGATAAATGATAAGAAAATGATTTTATGCATCATGCATGAGTCAAAGATGACATAAATGTAATTTTTTATGAACTAACATTATCTATATAATGTTTTTGTTCAAAATAATAAGGACTATTTATATTAATGAGAAAAAATATCAATGTATTGATTAAAATAATGGGAAACCCCTCCTCTCCTCCATTATAAATAAAAACCCTATTTTCCTTTACTCTTTACACATATCATGCCTTTTAGCTAGTAAATGTCTTCTCATATAACTCTCTAATACTCTCTAACACATTTATAAGCCCTTGGTATCTTCAAAATACAACATTTTCCCCCTAAATATGTTCCCAATGATGTTATATTCAAGAGGTATACTACTCTTTTCATTTCTTTTATTTTCTTTCTGGGTTTATTCTTTCTTTTTCATTATTCACATATATTCATAAAAATGATATGATAACTCTATTACATAACATTTAATGTAATTTTTTTATTATAATGTTATAATTCATCATCATCTCTCATTTCCCATCCTTTTATACCAGAATTGAATACTCCATTTGAGATGTGTTTATTTATCACATTAAAGGACTATAGGTTTTCAATTTCTATTACCCTCATCAATTATGGTCGTAAAATCTTGTTTATGGTTTATAATTAATATAACATATTAATCATTTAATATTAATTATTATATATTCTTTTTTACACATGATATTAATTTATAATGAAAAATGTGTTTAATGTGATCAAAAAATAGCCAATTAAGCAAAATAGTTATCATTAAAATTTTCTATCATGATTCATCTTCACTCTAAATACCCAATTTAATTTTACGGACATTTTATATTGTATATGTTCACTAATAACATACAACTTCAATTCTATATTCCCATTTTCATCTTACATGTTTATCCTTGCATGTTTATAAGTAAACTAATCATGAAAACCAAGGAATCAAATGCTACAAAACAATGAAATTGGACCACATAACCCATAAAAATGCTAATGAATGATCTTAATAAGGATATAATAAATAAATTTATTGAATAATATGTTTTTTAAATATTATATAAGGATTTTAATTTCGTTATATAGGATATTAAGATCAAGTAAAGGACGCCATCAGACTTAATGTCAGTGATTCTACCATAGCCTCTTTTTTCCTTTAGGTCGTTCTATCTTCTAGTTTACCCAAATTAAGTTATCTATTAATTTTAAGGATTTATTAAAAATTCTATTTATACGCTCCAAACTCATGTATCAATATCCATTCATTATTCACTTTGTGGGATATATATGGTTTTATATGGTTCCCTCCTCAATAATTCTCGATAAACAAACCCCTTTAAAAGAAGATCCAAATTTCTTATCCAATTTCATGTTCACTATATAATATATATAAATACATAATTACATTTATAAAACCACTATTTTTAGTATGAAAAAAATTCATGGTTAACTTCTGGTTTTATTTAAAATATTATTCCCTTTTCTATTTTAAATTCTCATTAATATTTTCCTCTAAACCAAACTAAAATTTTTTAATGTTAAAATTTTATAATACTCTTCTTACATGTTGTCACTTTTGTTGACATCACTTATGATAACATATGATTATATTCCAATATGAATGTCCATGTATTTTTTATTTCATTTATTTCATGGACACTTTTTTGATACACCCATTCATTATGCTTTATGACATGATTATGACACCCTTTTCATTCCGTGGGAGCCCTTCTATTTATATATGATTGATTATGTATAATTATTTATATGGAAGGAATGTTCATCTGAATTTTATGATGGGTGTGACTAGATATCTATCCAATTAATTGGGTAATGTTTAGTCTCATGGTACATTATGTGCAACATTCATGGTAGTTATCCTGGACTCATGCTACCATGTGCAACAGTCGTACTGGTTAACCATGACATGTGGTCCTCTATGTGCATCTAGGATTAACTTCTTCTAATGTAGTTTTTTTATTAAAAATTTTTTTCACTCCATTTTTTTATTTTCCCATGTTTATATGTTAGTATTCCATTTGTTTTATGCCTTCTTATATCATTATGGTGTGCCTTCTAGACCATGTTCTAAATCATTATTATTATTCTTATTGCATTACTGTTCTTTTATCTAATAAATTTGTAAATTTTATACCTCGGTTATCATAAAAATATGTATGAGAAAAATTGAAGTTGTGATATATTTGTGAATAATAAATAATTATATGTTTTATTTAGTCACATTTTTTAGTATTATGTTCCCAGTCTTCCAAGAAACTAGAGATTATGATCCTTGGTTTTAAATTTGATGTTTAATCATGCCTAAAATTGTATAATGATATGTGTAAAAGGTTGGGGTTACTATAGTTGAAATATTATTTTTTTTATAGTTATTCATGGAGGTTAGGAATTGGGAACTTTTAGTAAGAACCCTAACAATTATAAAAATTATAATATACCATACTTAAATTTTTTTAATTATAGAGTAAGTGGTTTATATTAGAAATACATCCATGTTTCGATACAAACAAGTTTATGTGGATCTAGCATAGATGTATGTCAGGGTAAAACCAAAAAATTCTACTTTGAGATATACTCAAATGGGGATTGGAGAATGGAAATGGGACATGTTGCACTCCCGGTTTGACTCTCTTGGGGGAGATGATTTGGTAAACTCATAAGCTTAACAAAACCTATTATTAAGGAAAAACCATCCTATAAGAATATGTGATTGGAAACAGATCACATAAACCTAGATTGAAACATAATGAATCCCATGTTAGGATATACTTTTAGTTTACAAGTTTATCATATTTGGTTCAAATTTTTTTTTATGATTAAGAAATACGTATTCAAACCCACTAATTATACTTTATTTTTGATAGATAATGTAGGGAAACCTATTAACACATAAAAACAATAAATGTTATAGGAAATTTGATGATTTCCCTATTAATATTCCAAATATAATGTGAACTAGTTCTCAAAACATTATGAATGTAATTTCTCAAATAGCTCAAGATGTGAATAATAATGTGAATCATGTGGAAATCCCTCATACTCCATGGAAATGGAATGTTTTCATTGAATCCTCATGGCGGGAAATGCCTCCCATGTTTAGTGGTTCATCTGACCCCATCCACACTGAATAGTGGATTAACTCTATTGGAAGGATATTCTCTATCCTACAGTGCTCAGAAGAAGATAAAGTTGTACTGGTGGTCTATTATTTTGATGGGGAAGCTGATAAAGGGTGGAAAATAATCATGAATACGAAGTCTCGGGAAGAAATTGATTCCATGGATTGGAAGTAAATCAGAAAAATGTTTTTCAAAAAATATTTTCCATTAAACCTCTATTTCATAATGGAAATAGTGTTCCCTAGACGGATGAAGAAGGAAAATGAGTCCAACAGGGTATATGAAGAAAAATTCATAAGTCTTCCAAGAAATGCCTTGAGACTTTTCATGAACACCTAATGCAAGTTGGATTTATTGTTTAGTTGAATAAGGTTGATTCTATAAAATTTGTTGGAGATTCTTGACTTTGATGGTTATGAAGAGATTGTTTGGCATGCCCTCAGGGTTGAAATGGACATCAAAGACTCTCAATGGTCTCATGGACCTAGTGCGAAACATTGGGAAATGTAGTCTAATATAGGGGGTTCAGAAAATAAATCCCATAATGATAAGATGATAAAACACACCAAGTGTAAAAATTATGGGAAGATGCATCCTTGTAACTTTTTAAAGGGAAACAAGAATAACTTCAAATGTGTAAGAATAGTACATCTGGATGAAAAATGTTAATGTTATTTGAAGAATACCACTAACATGGAAGAAATAAGGTTGGTTCAGACCAACACTCAGCCTATAGTGTAGTTTAAGAAATACAAGGAACAAGGAAATTAAAAGTACATTTTCCCTAATCCAAGGGTTATAGAAGGAAATCAACAACGATGTCTAAGGAAATAAGGAAGGGCATATTTTATCACTAATTCTGAGGTGGATCCAGACAATGATGGGGTGACAGGTAGTCTAGTAATTCACTCAATAATAGAGAATACAATATTTGATTTTGGTTCTATATATTTTTCAATATCTTGCATGTTTAGTAGAATTATTCAAATACCACCTCAATATTTGGATGTTGAGTTATTTGAGATACCAAGGAATGGGGAAATTATTAAATCCAATGATATATCACTCTTCACATCCCAATGTATCCTCTAATTATTTACAAGTGTAGAAAGGGAGTTGAATCTCTTTTAGATTCAATGTCTCAAGAGTGGATATTACTGTCTTATGAGAAAGATTACCCAGTTCAACTTATTGAGAAAAACAGGAGATTCATTCTCAATGACATTCCAATTGTAAGGGACTAATCTGATGTATTTTTTTGAAAAGTTGGTTGGCATTCCTCCTGATCAATAGATTGAGTTCTCAGTTGAAATTATTAATTGATCCATACCTATATTGAAGGCACCATATATAATGGACATTGTAGATCTAAAAGAGCTGAAAAAGCAGTTACATAAGAATCTGGAAAAGGGTTCTACTTGCCAGTGTGCTTCACCATGGGGTTCACCAGTCCTCTTCATCAAGAAGAAGGATTGATCAATATGCCTCTATATAGATTATTATGAGCTCGATAAAATAATGATAAAGACAATTTATCCCTGACCTATAATAAATTACTTGTTTAGTCAGCTTCATGGGTACATGTATTTCTCTATTGTGGACCTTTATTCAGGATATCACCAATTAGAGGTGAGGAAAGAATATATTCCAAAAATTGTCATTCGATTGAGGTATGGACCATGTGAGTTCATAGTGATTCCCTTCAGACTCACTAAATCTCCAGAAATATTTATTGATTTAATAAATAGTGTATTTAGTGATTAACTCAAAAAAAATTGGTTGACATTATTGATGATGTTATGATATAATATAACTATAAGGATGATGATGAGGTTCATTGGAATACTATGTTGATGACATTGAGAAGGGAGAAACATTATGGAAGGTATAGTAAATGTGAGTTCTGGATGGAGTAAGTAGAATTCTTGGGGCATGTTATCACAAGAAAAGGGATATATGTGGACATTTCGAAGATGAAGGAAATTGAATAGTGGACCCAGCAAACATCTCTAAAGAAGATCTGTAGTTTTTTGTGTCTAGATGGGTATTATAGATGATTTGTGCAGAAATTATCATGATTTCCAAACCCAGTGACCAAGATAACATGGAAGGGAGTTAAGATTGTCTAGACTCAAGAATGTGAGGAAAGATTTAATAAGTTCAAAAAGCCATTATCGTTTCACCAGTACTCACACTCCCAATAAGTGGATAAATCATTATTGTGTACAATGATGCTTCAAAGAAAGACATAGGATGTTTATTGATAAAAAATGATAAATTTATATCCTAAACCACAAGGAAGTTGAAAATCCCTGATAAACATTGTCCCATGCTTGATCTGGATTTGATATCTATGATATTTGTATTGAAATTCTTGTGGAATTATCTCTATGGAGAGAATTATGAGATATATACTAATCCCAAGAGTCTCATGTACAAATTCACATATCTAGATCTTAACATGAACTCACAATGATGGTTAAAGATCATCATGGATTATAACTACTCAATGCACTACTGTCTCAGAAAAGAGAATATGGTGGTGGCGCTCTAGGTAGAAAAGATCCTACATCCTTATAAATGATGGAAATTGAAAAGGATCCAACCTTCATAGATTTTCTGAGGATGGACATGGGAAAAATAATGGGAGGAATAATATAAATCCATTCTTAAATGATTTCTCAACCATCCCTCGTGGAGAAAATAAATGATTCTCAAATAAATGATGTGGAAATTTTAAAAAGGGTGGAAGCTTTGAGAAATGGGAAATCCTTTGAGATTATGATTGAGGAGGAGGGAGTTATAAGATTTGGGTCATGATTATGTGGGCCTAATGATCTAGGGAAAAGTAAGGATCTTCTCAATGATGCACATATCTTATCCTTCTCCATTTACCCAAGGAGTACAATTAAGTTTCAATATCTCTATGAGAACATTTTGTGGGTCAATATGAAGAGGGAGATGGATTAATATACATAAATCTGTCTGGTATGTTAACAAGTGAAGGCTAAAAGACAAATGGATAAGGGTATGATTTAACCACTACCCATACCAACTTGGATGGGGGAGAACATCACCATGGATTTTGTTTCTGGAATTATAATTACATCCAAAGGAAACAATGCTATATGGGTCCTTGTGGATTGTCTTAAAGTGACAACACTTTTTACCACAATTTAAGAGGACTTCTCATTGTATCAACCCATATGGATAAATATTAATGAGGTGGTAAGGATTCACAAAGTACCACTAAATATTATATCTAATAGAGATTCAATATTCACCCTGAAGATTTTGAAAAGTCTCCATCATTATCTAATAACTTAATTGAACTTCAGTATGGCCTATAATCTTCAAAGTGGGGTCCAATATGAGTGATCTATTTAGACATGGTAATACAGGCCGAGAGAATGTTCTATGGAATTCAATGGAGGATGGGACCAAAATATTCCACTAGAAAAATTCTCCAACAATAATATTTTCCACTATAGAATAAAAATGGAACCATATGAATCCCTTTATGGGAAAATGTGTAGAGCATTGGTGTGTCGGGATGATGTTAGTGAATGTAAGCTGCTAGGACCGGAAATGGTCAATGAAATTATGAAGAAGGGGAAAACCATTCAGAAACACATCAAGGCAGCCCAAAGTAGATAGAAGAGTAATGAATTCAATCATCAAAGGGACCATGAGTTCAGAGTTAGAGACATGGTCTTCCTCAATATATCTCAATGGAATAAGTTCATGTGGTTTGGGAAGAAATAAAAGCTAAGTCCTTGGTAAATCTGCCCCTTCGTGATTCATGATTGTAAAGGAGTTATGGCCTATCGACCAGCACTTCCACGTACCATGTCTAATATACACAATGTCTTCCATGTAACCCTATTAATGATGTATGTACCTGAACCTATATATACACTCTCTTCAATGTTTTTATAGTTGGTGAATTATCATTATTATGAGGAGTATCCAGTGAAGATCTTGGATCATAGAGATAACATTTTACGAAAAAACCACTTTCCTGGTCAAATTACACCGGAGGAACCATAAGTACAAATAGGAAACCTGGGAACTAGAGGATACAATGAAGGATATTTACACACATTTGTTTATGGAATAAAATGTAAAATAAATTTTAAATAAAAATTTTCATAAGGGGGGAGAAATGTAGTAAGAAAATGGATTTTAAATTAAATTTCATTCTTATAATTTTGTATTATAGTTAAATCATATAATATTTCAAATAAAACACAATAAAAACTTATAAAATGATAATTTGTAATAAAAATATATCTCTAGAAGTTAAGGAATATATACTGAAGAAATAGTAACTTGACCTCTGGAATAGTAATGTGACCCTTATGAATAGAAACCCTGGTAATTTAATAGAAACCTCACAAATTAATGTATAAATATAATTTATCCATATTATAAGTTATATTATATAATTATATCATAGTATAATTAAATATTTTAAATATTATTAACTAAGTGTTGGAATTTTGTAAGTAATGTATATTTAGTTTCAATATTATGATTAATTTAATAATTTATAAAAAAATATATTTACATAAATGTATTCATTAAATAATATTATTATTTATTATGAATATAAGATAATTTTATGAGAACTAATTTTAATTTTTAATGTGTTAGAAAAGAAATTGAAATTTTAAAAATTGTATTTTATCGAGTAAATTATGATTTTCATTAAAAACTAATTTTCTCATATTAATAAAATTATTTTTGAGATATGGAGCTTATTTTTGAATTCTACATGTCAAAATATGTTTAGGGTGAATTTTTTGTATTTTTCTGAAATACTTGAATATTTGGTGAGTAGTGAAATTTGAAAATTTGTGATAAATGCTATCTAAATGAATTTCTGCATCATTCTTGAGTCATGTATGACGTAAATGGACTTTTTTCTGAAATAAATTTTTTCTCTTTAATATTTTTTGTTCTTAATAATCAAGGATATTCATAGTCTTCAGTAGGCATATTAAACTAATTATTAAAACATTTTTAAACCCCTCCTCTCCTCCACTATAAATACCACCCCAATTTACGTCCTCTATTCACTCCTCTCATGCCTTTTTCGAAGTATAATATATGATAAAATATCTCCATAATCCACTATATCATGTGAATCATCCCTTGTTCTCTTCACATGACCAAATCCTTACCCCTAAAGAAGTTTCAAGGATGTTATACTCAAGAGGTAAACTCCTCTTTTCATTTCATTTATTTCTTTTCAAGATCCTTTCTATTTTTTATTTTTAATACTTCATCCAACCAAATGTTATGATAACTAAAATATCATACATGTATTTAAATTTTGTTATGATAATGTAACAATTAATTATCATCTATCATTTCCCCTATTTTTTTCTAGAAATGAAAACAATATCGACATGTGTTAGTTTATCAAATTCATGGACGACGAGTTTTTAATTTCTATTACCATATTAAATTCAGGTCATGAAACCATATTTATGGTGGAAAAAGAATATAATATATATATAATGGCTAATTTAGATTTTGGATTCTTTTTTACTCATTATATTAATTTATAAATCAAAAAATGTTTGATGTGATCAAAAAACAGCCAAATAACCAAAAATTTTATCATTAAACTTTTATATAATGATTCATCCTCAATCTATATAACCTAATGAATTTTATCACCACTTTATATTATGTATGTTCAATAACAACATAAAAAATCATTTCTGTAAAACCATTATCATATTACATATTTATCCTAAATGTATATAATTAAATTATTAATAAAAACCAAGGAAACAAATGCTCCGAAACAATGAGATTGAACCACTTCACCCATCCAAAACTCAATAAGGAACATAATAATATTATAATAAAAATGCTTCATGAGGAATAAATTTTGTAAATATTAATTCCTGAATGTAATATGGTTATCTAGGACTTTAAGAACAAGCAAAGGACATAGTCAAACATAAGGTAAGGGATTCATCCCAAACCTCCTTTATTCCTTCAGGTCGTTCTATATTTTGGTTTACCCAAATGAAGTAATCTAATAATTTTTTTACCATATTATAATTTATATTTATATGATCCAAACACATTTATCAATATCTAATCATCGTTATCTATTGGGTATATACATGTTTTTAAATGGTTCCCTCCTCAATACTTCCCGATAAGAAAACCTGATTAAGGGAACTTCTCGAATTCTTACCCAATTTCTTATTCCCTATATAACATATTTTAACCCATCATTATTTTTATTAAACCACTATCTTTATTATTATAATTTTATTTTTTTACATATGGATTTAATAAATTATTCCATTATCAGTTTTAATTTCTATTTAGTATTTTCCTTAATACTGTACTAAAATGTTTTAATGCTAAAATATCCTAATACAATTCTATCATGATTTCACATATCATCAAAATCACATATAATGACATGTGACTATTTTCCCTTATCAATTCCCATTTATGTTTTAATTTCTTTCATTCATGGTCACATGTATGTTACACCTATTCATTAGGCTTTAAGACATGATTAGGACAACCTTTTTATTCAATGGGTGCCCTTATGTATATGTAAGATTGATTATGTATGATTCCTTATGTGGAATAAATATTAATGAACATATTAAAATCGGTCCACCAAGATAGTGCTAAAATTAATTGTGTAAATTTTAGTTTCATGTGATGTTATGTTCCATTGTCATGGTGATTTTCCTAGACTCATGATACCATGTGCAATAATCTTGGTAATTAACCTTGACTTTTGCACCTATAAATGCAACAAGCCTTTAATAATGATAAATTAATTTTTTATGATGCATCCACATTAGTACGAATCCATATTTATATGATCCCATGATTATATGTAATGATTCCATATTCCACATTAATTTTTATATCATTATGACATGCCTTCTAACATATGTGCTAAAGCTTTATTATTATACTTATTTGGTTACTGGTCTTTTAGTTCATTTCTTTTTCATGTTATACCTAGGTTATTTAATGAATATGTTTGATAATAAAGGATGTTAGGGTCTATTTATGAAGATTAAATAAATAAATGTTTTATTTTATTCCATTTTTTCAATTTTATGTACCTAGTCTTCCAAATAACTAAGAATTATGATCCTTTGATTGTAATTTGAAGTTTAATTATAACTAATATCATGTAATGATATGTGTAAAAGGATGGGATCACTAAAATTTAACCCTTTAAACCGGCTCCATAAGGTTATCTACTATATTTAATCCCTCCATATAACACTTTCATACTTCCCTTTTTCATTACCGAATTTACACAACCAATAAGAACCATCAATATAAACACAACCATTCACTATAAAAGAGTCATTTCCTAAACTACCCTATGTTTCTTGATGTTCAGTACAAGTAAGAGTTCACACCACTCTTCCCTCACATTCCACATCAGTCCTAACATCCCTGTATCTAAAATACAAGACACGCAGAATAACAAGGGATTTTATGATAAATTTTTTTCATATAATAACCTTGGTCAACCCTGAACTAGTCACCCAATCCATCCCATGACGTTTCTGGAGAAGCGTTCTGACTCCTCCTAGATAATTTATTAGTGTCGAGCATCGAATATGACACAATTATAAAATATTTCAAACTACAAAGAATACATATATTAAATAATAATACATAGAATAAATAAGAATAACCTGATAACAGAGTAAAAAAATACCTAAAAAGATTAATATAAAACTACAATGGAACAAAATAGGCTAACAAAAAAACTGGAAAATAAAACCAAACCAGAACTAATACAATATCAATGTGACCTCTTAGTCACATTCATTTGTAGGACCATCCCACATCAGAGGTATGGATGAATGAAACTGAACCTAAAAATATATTGGTTATATTGACGTTGAGTGGGACTAGTAGGGTGAGATCAAAAAACAAACAAAGTAGGTACGCACCGCAGAATCTATACATATCCTTTCCCAAAAAGTCCATGAATTCTTGTTTGAAATTCATTTATAGAAAATATGTTCTATAATATTTAAAACAATCAGAAAAACATATTTCCTTTTTAAAAACCCATTATGAATGCCAAGAAGAAATAGAAATCACAACCCAATGGATTTATATGAGGAAGGTAGAAAAAAGACAAGAAACACACGTTAGGGTATAAAACATAAAGTAAAATATAAAATAAACCACATAATTTAAGAAACGATATACTAATATAACATATAACCAAAATACATCAAACTAAAATAAGAATATATAGATATGTAATCATTGGAAGTTCATAAAATTATTGAGTATAAATCCCTCGATGCACTCAGTTTGGACCCAGAAGCTAGTATATTTCTCACCTCTATAGTCCCTGACCAACTAGAAAACACTAAACTATCCTCAATATTGTGAAAGGCAACCAATAACATCCTCTTTTTAGTAGTTTTAATCTATCTAATTAAGACTATAAATAAATTTTCCTTCAACCCACTAGATGACATCTAGGAATTCCATGATAAGAATATAAACGATAATGATGATGTTTTCACATTCTTGGAATTAAACATAACTCCTAAATGCCATTGTACATGACGTTACCAAAATCCAACAATTTCTATGCAAATAACTACTCAATAGAAGGATAAACATATGAGTTCTCATCATACATAGGGCCTTTGAAAGGTGATAAACAGGCCTATATAATATAAAAATTTTAAACAAATTTTTACAATATTATAAGGTACTAATTGGGAGACATCCATTAAAATAAAAAACCAATTTACATTAAAAAAATACATTTCTTCTCCAAACCGTTTCAAAAACCATGGTGAAACACCATTCATGTTCAAAAGATATCAAATGGGCCATTTGATTCATGTGGTTACCAAATCATACATCATGGTTCCAAACCTGATAATTTTAGGGAAAACACATTTGGAAACCCACAGATGAAGTAATTCGGAAACCAAGAGTCCATTTAAAAAATATTAGTTGTGTTTAGAGAATCTGTTTTGGAAAATGAGGGAAATAGGGGAGGTAATATGTGAAAATTCCTTTCAAATCTAGGTTCATTAGTTATAAATTTTTATGGAGTATCCAACTATATTAATGTTCTTATATATATGTGAACCCCATACACATATGGATTTAAATGTATTCACCGACATGTGATTTTATAACCATAATAATGTCAATGGTTCCAATCAAAGTAGCACAATATTCATCATACGAAAACATAATGGTTTTAAAAACAATAATAATTCCATAAAGTGGAACCCAAAACCACACAAAATGATCATGTTTAGATGTCATTGAATTAAAAAAAGTCAAACAAGTGAAAAACAAATACACATTTTCATATATAAAGGTTAACTGTATCAAAACCTTGTATAAATATATATTTGTATAACCGATTAAATCCATTTAAAATCCCATATTCACAATATTTCCAACATAGAAATTCCATATAAAATAAAAAAAAGAACATCACGAGCATGAAAACTAAATTTAGATTTTATTTAAGAAGGATATATCATTAAATGGAATGCTTTGGAATGGAAATGGAAAGAAACACCTACGTCAATAACATCTCAATGCAATGAAACTCTTAGATAAGGAATAACCAAGCCTATGAAGATTACCACACACCTAAACATCAAGAGAAATAGTTTCCAACACCATCCATATATCCTAGTTTTTTACTAAGAAGGATCTAATATAAGGATAACTAAGAAAAAATGCGAGGGGGGACAAGAGGGGATGAAAACACCCAAAAATTCCAAAGAAATCACCTAGAAATTTGGAGGACCATCAATGATGGAAACATATCCAAGGAATGATGGTTTTTTATTCCCCTTAATGAAGATAGGTTGGTAAATAATTATAGGGGATGAATTGGGGTAAAATAATAATAAGGGAAAACATGGAATTTAATGTTTCTAATATTCTATAAACATTTCATGGTTTGGCCACTTGGTTTTACAAACCATAAACACCCTACTAGAAATAAGGAACACCATCGAGGGATGGTTTTACGGTTTGAGAAACCATGTGCCAACTATGAATATAAATTCGGTGAAAATGATATATCATCTCTCCTACTTTCCCCATGGTTCCATCTATCCATGCACAAACCGTGCACCGAGACTCAACCACCTCTAATAGTTCACATAATTACTCTTTCCCCTCATACACTTTGGGAAAAATTTTGTTTTTATTTTGAAAGATAAACTATATGAGAAAAAAATAATCCCAAAACACCATATTCCTCTACCAACCACGTGGTCCTTCCCCAAACCATGCAGACTAATTGTCCATATGGTCAACCCCCACTTGAAACCTCCAAAACAAAAAAAAAATCAATGGAAACTCTACCCAATCCTCATAAAACAATATCAAACATCCAGAATCAAATATAAATAAATAAAATAAAAATGAATTTTTGACTAGGTGTGACAATTTCCCTAATGATATATTAGTTATATGGATGACCAAATAGTACAGTCTAGATAGTTTGACCAATTATCAAAGAGTGAAAATATTATACATGGTGAAGAAAAAATCTATTACAAATGTTATGTAAATGAAAATTAAAGTAAAACTATGATTTCACTATGTGAATAGAGTTGTATAATAAAAAAAGAGTTCTTAAAGATAGTAAAATTTTTATAGATTCATTGAAAATTTATATTACGTTAAGAGGAAATACATAATCGTAGTGCTAGAACTAAATTTGTTATGGAATACCACATTATCATAATTCTTTCTTATTAGTGATTTCTCTTTGAAGATAGAATTTATGGTTATTCTATAATGAATTAAAACCATCTATGAGTAAATTTCAATTAGAATTTATATTCAATTGGAATTATACATCAACTAGTATCAAGACATCATGGAGTATGTTTTTCATCCTCATATTGAAGAATTATGAAAATAATCTCTTTAGGGGGAGCTATCAAAAGGATAATGATGCAAAATAATTTTTATTTCATATAAATCTAAAATATAGATGGTTTCATTAAATATTAATGTTTTATTTATGATTTTAATTCTTCTAAAAAAATATATATTATCTTAGATAGATTATCAAAGGGGAGATTATCTCAAAAAGGGTCATAAAAAATAATGTGACATGATTTATTGGATGTGTTATGAATTTTTAGTGTAGGTTTATACACAATCTTAAAAAATATATTAAAACTACCCCAAATAAATAAATTTGAATTGGGTAACACATTAAAGAAATATTCGGGAAACATTGATTCTATGGTAAAAGAAATATTGTTTTCTATAATGGGCTTGATCACATTGATAGAGTAGAATTACATATGTTTCATTACAATGAAACGTGTAGTTCCATCATTCTCTTAATATGGTAATACAACAATAAGAAGAGAATATCATTTTTAGTTTTAGGATTTTAAAGGAGGTGTACTTCCCTTATATATAATGTTTAAACAAAAGGGAGTAAAACATTCACTATTGAATTTATTATCATTAATATGAAGTGGAAAGGATAAATTCATATTGCTAAATGAAATTCATTTAAGAAATTTGGATATAGAAAGTATTGAAAAAAATGAAAAAGGCTTGTTTAAAGTTCCCTTTGATGTGTGACTGTATTCATTGTCAATAGAAAAAAAATATATATATATGTTTTTAATATATAGTTTTGGGTGATAGAATTTCTATCCACCAAATGAAGATATATTGGTTTCCCATACACTCATGGAAAATGGAAGAGAATGATTATGAAGTAGAATGAAACCCTTATTTCAGATGTTTGATTGTTTGGTTCAAAAAATGATTGATATAAATTGAATATTAGAATGGTAGAAACTAAATTTATATAGAGGTTGAATAGTTATACGTTGTCAACAACTTGAAAATACATAGTAAGATATATGAAAGACTATATGATTTTAATTATTTAGTTACCACAGTTTTATTGAAACAATCCTTGTGTGTTATTATTTGATTGTTTTGGAACAATATTTAAATATCACATGGATGAGGGTTTTTAATTAGTTAAGTAAAAATATATGTCTATGTTTTTTGATTCACACTGAAATACTGTAATGTGATTTTTAATGTGTTGTGTGGGTTTTTGATAATTGAGTTTCTGGTTTTTAAAAGGTCTGAAAAATCACTAAAATGTTTTGAAGTGTTTGGAAGATATTAAACAACTGTTGGAGTATATATTGATATGTATTGGATTCAATTAATTTTTTATGAAAATAGTAAGGCTTTATGTAGATCATATGAATTTGATTTTAAAAATAATTTTAGAAGGTCATATAACTTCACAATTCATTTGTAATGAAAAATATCAGAAGTCTTCAAACATGGATACAACATTGAAGACAAACCATAAGACCTTATAACTAAGTGTATGAATTTGTATATGAGAATATGATGTTTAGTCATATGAAAAAATCATTGTTAATCCCATGTGAATTTAATGAAAATATGACTTTATTATATTCATATGACTTATAAATTACAATCAAATGGTTTATTTGTGGTGTGTGTAGATTTAAATAAAATTGTATGAATTTGAACTCATAGGAAATTTAATCCTTATGTAGTTTATGAATTGTGATCTTTCAAAAAATTTAGAAGCCTGGAGCAGGAAAATTTAATTCTCGATATTACATATCTGATGATAGAAATCACAGGGTATGATTCTTGACATGTTTAATCAAGACCAAAACATCAAAATTCCATAAAGACTATTTATCCATGATTGGTTTAAAAAATTTTAATTATATGGTATGTTGATAAGATCCATGTATGATATTTGATAAATTTAAATGATAATATTTTAAATTCTATATTGGTGATCAAATATGATAAATTATTGTTAATTTTCTTATGTTAGTATCTAATGATCGAAATATTAAGATAAATTTGTTTTTTTAAGTTGTTTGTCTGGGAATATAGGAGGATTCAATGAATTTTAGATTATGAAAAATAAATTAATATTGAAACCAAAATTATCATTTATTAAAATTGTAAATTATCAATCTGAGAGAGAAAACGTTAGAATTTAGTATTTTGAATGTCACAATTAACTTTCTATAAAGGTTGGGATATAGTTAGTAAGTAAAAGTTAAATATTATTCGGAAAATGGAAATATTGTTGTGTTATTCAGTGTTGGGTAGTGATGATGTTCTACATAAAAAATTCCAACTGAATAAAAAAATTATTATACCTAACTGAAATATTTGTTTTTTAAATATAGTCCTGATATATTCTTGTACTATATAATTTTTAGACGAATTTTTAGATTAATATAGAGGGGAACTCAAGACAACTATTAGAAGAATCTATAATAAATATTAGATGATAAAAATGATAAAGAGAGTAAAAAAATTCTACATAAATAGACTAATAAGATATAATGATTGATGATACAAAATAAAATGATGATCATGCAGACACCCACATATGAAAATAGTGAAAAAATGGTAAATTAATTCATAGGAAACATATGTGATATGACTTTTCTATGTTTTCAATATATATATTATTCTTTACTATCTTCTATTGATAGATAGAAAAATGATAGAGAAATAGTGAGAGAGATAGATTAATGTGTGTGAGGTGATGAGATACAAGAGACTATTCATGAGTGTAGTAGAATAACAAGGATCTCTTAAAATAAAATATGAATAAAGAAGAAACATAGCATATTCTACGATGTTTGAACATATAGGAATCGAAAATGATGGAATAAGGGGATTATGTGATAACTATTTATAGAGGATATAATGAAGAAAAATAAGGAAATATTGATTCTATTATTTATAAAAGATCAATTATATTTCAAATTATAATGACAATATTAGGTGGATCAATTGTGTTTTCTTTTAAAAGATGTAGAAAACAACAATATGAGGAGAAAAAAACTTTGGAACTTTTTATAGATAATTTTTTCCATTTTAGTAATTGGTGTGATTTTTGATTTGATAAGATCATGACATAATTAAATTTATGTTAGAAATCCATGTGATATTATTCTATTAAAGAGTGGTAAAGATGATAATATGTAGAGATCTAGTTACATGTGTTTTTCCCGAAGAACATGTATCATTAAAATACTTAATGTGAGAGGAAAGAACTATGTCTTGTTGATGTAGATAAATTATATGTATATTTATGTTTCTACATAAAAAGTACTATAATTTCAAAAAAGTTATATGCATAGTGTAATTTTGTAGAACCCATTAGACTCGTTGTAGGTAAGAAAAACACATTGAGAAGTTGGTATTTTGTTGTGATGTTGTTTTTTTGGAATTGATGTATGAATAAGGTGTGTTTTTATAAAATGAGACCTTTTAATTTGTTGTAATATCTAAACCATCATATAAAAATATTGATTATTTTGGAAAATCCATGATTGGGTCACACTTCCATTCACATCAAGGATTATGATTTTATTGAAATATCTGTAAAAATAATGCATTAATTTTTATTTCAGTACATTCAATTCTTATAGAAAATGGAGTCAGGGTAAAAAATAAAATTATATAACTGTCCAAAATAGAAATAGTGGTTTATTACAAATGGGAGTAAATTATTTAAATAAGCTTTGGTTATTTGGTCAAAATTATACAACACCTAATTCATCACCCATAATGTTTATTGATTATTTGATAGGGGAATTTCATTTATATAAACTGTACTTATATCCATAGAAATAATTCCTCCAAATAATTAATGATAATATTACTACCATAACTTCTATATAATAAAATGGGTAATTTTTATATATCCCATTTACCTCTCCTACAGAACATGCTATTAATTTTTCCTTTTTCAGAAGTAATCAACCCAATTCATTCTTTAATGAATAATTATATATCAAAACTACATCCCTTATTTAGGTTAGTGTGATAAACAATTTCTTCAAATATTTAAATATATCTTCACATTAATTATTGTAGACAATCATTACTCTTTGCTATGATATCATTGTCATTCGGTTTGATATTCATGAAGATTTACTAACAAATAATTGATAATACACTAAAAATCAAACGGAACTGTGGATCTTTGATAAATTTTTTTGAATCGACCATTCCTTAATTTCCATTATCATTACAGGATCAAAAAATATACCCTTTATTTTGATATCATTCCCCTATAATGTTAAATATTTTATCCAAAAGTCACATTTATTGTATTCTACATAAAACTTCTCTTTTCTAAATGTCTTCATAAAAATACATAAATTTTTCTCATTTTACTCATTTATGTCATATTATATGAAAATATCATTAATACATAAAATCATAAATTTATCAATAAAATATCTTAATACTATATTCTTTATGTCCATGAAGATTTCTATTTCATTTTTGAGTCTTAATGGAATCTCTTGAAGCTCATAGTTTCTATATATTTATGAAATCTTGTTGGAGAAATATCCAACTTCCTCACCTTCAATTGATGATATCTAAATCAAATATAACTTTTAGATATGTACTGATCCCCTCATAGTTGATTTAATAAGCCGTAAATTTAATTTAGGGGATACTTGTTCTTTTTCATGATTCTATTTAGTTCATGATAGTTATTGTAACTTGAAAAATAGGACCAAAACACCCCATGGTGAAGTACATTATCATGTAAAACCCTTTATTAGATTCTCTTAATGTTTCTTTTTCAGTTCTTCTAGTTTCATGTGGATCATTATATAAGTGATCATGGTTATATACATATCCCATGTATATGTTCAATTTATAACTCAAACTATTGATCATGAGGAAGACCGACAAACTCTTCCAGGAATATATAAAATAATCCGTCAAAATTGGAATTTTGTTAAATATTATCCTATTTTTATCTCAATTAGCTATGATAGATATTATTAGTCATAAACAAATCATATCAATTATTAATAAATTTTTCATGAATAATATTCATCATACTCATTACACTTTTATAGAATTATAAGATGATTTGTGACATGGAGAACGATGTAATTCTCCTAGAAGCAGATTATGGATCTATAAAAAGATGACCAATCAGTTCCCAATATAACATAGAATTATACTAAATGGATCATACCCTGATTTTATTTAAAACTATACCAATATAGTATTTGGGTAAGAGTTATATAGATTAGATGAACTATTTTCACTACTTGGGGTTCTCACTAATAACTCATCCTCCATGTATTGGGGTGGAGTTTAAATATTTCAAATGAACATTCATGACACGAATGAATAAACAGTATTATAACCATTAAGTAATTTGATGTTCCTAAGTGAGTAATAAACAAACCCTTACCCATCTAATTCCAGTTCCAATATTTTACTAATACTACAATAAATTTTTGGACGATTGTATAGAAATTAATAAGAATATAACAAGGAAAACTATTAACATGGAATAAATAAGCCATAAATAGAATGTATATCTAAGATTATGAATTTCTAAGATTGAATTTTGATTATTCAGGGTGTATTTTAAATTATTTTCACTAACATAATCCCAAATAATAACTAGGTGTTACTCTTATAACAACAATAAAATCCCATATATTATAAACATATTGTTCCATTAACTTTAAAATATTTAACCACTAAACACAACCTATGAATTTAGAGGAATAGTTTTATATAGAGATTATATGAATAATGAATCAACATTAAAATAGTCTAAATTATCTATTTTTTAATATCCACAGTTTTCTCCAAAATTTTATTTAATATCTATTACATTATAGGATAACTAGGTGATATGCATATTTTAGATGGGTTATATTAAAATCTGAGTAATAAAATAGGCATGATAATGAATTATAATGTAAGATTCAAGTGGGAAATCCAAATTTTATAAAATGGGATGATCATATATAATCACATTGATGTTTTCTACAAAGAAGATGATATCATATGATTATGTCATCATAAGACTATGTAAACAACATAATGCATGGCATTATATATAAGGCCCCATCCTCGAACCTTATATAATCTTCAGTTAAGTCAATAATTTGACATTATTTCACATTGAATATCTTTTTGGGTTTATAGTTTTAGATAATTATAGATTAATGATTACATTACATCTCAAAAAATAAAAAGTTGATCCAAATTGTTTCATAATAATATACCTACTTAAATAAAAAAATATTTATTTTCATGATAAAAACTTTCTTGAATTATTTATTTCTCTTATCCTTTATTATACCCTATGAAAAACATTTCAAAAACATGGTATGATCATAAAAATTTCATTAAGTAATATAAAAAATGAATAAAACTGTTAGTCCATGAATTTTTAAAACCCATGAATTTTTTTTCACAAAATCGTACTTTTCACCCATAATACAGAAACTACTAAGCTTAAATCATGTAATCATAAAATTCATACAAAACATCATATAAATCATAAAAAAAAGATTACTTGTTTCATCCATATCATACTACTATTTTAGAATTTATAGTTATATTGGTAGTAAACAATATGGTTATAATTGAAATACCAATCGTAGTATATTCCCTGAATCTCTCAAGAGAATATTTATCGTTTACCTCTATGACATTACCCAATGCATTGGAGAGAAATCAGTGGCTCACCTACCATAGGATTATCAATAAACCACCTGTATAAATAATCAATGACCAAGAACAATAACATAATCATAGCATATAAACAAGTATAAAGGAAAAATAACATTTCTATATTACGATCACAAGACATAATTTCAAGATATTGATATAATATATTCATTTAAAACCATAAAATAGAAGTGTTTTCAATCACTGTTCCCCATACAAATTTGAAACTTTTAAAAGTAATTTAAATAGTAAAAAACTCATGTCCATAAAAATAAGGCTGTAATTTTTTTTAAACATAGACATTAATGAGAAATATTTAGTAGAATAAATCATTAAAACGTTTAAAACAATGTTTTAGTTATAGAGTCCCTTAATACTGGAGAAAATAAATAAATAAAACAAATTATATAATATCATTAAACAAAACTTATAGTATCACGATAATAAGGATATTCTAGATATAATATGTCAAGGGGATGTATATACACAATATAAAAGTGAATTGGTGCATAACAACAAATAAGTCTAAATTAAATGTAAATTGAGATGAAATCCCATAGAATGATTGTATCCTTAGATTATGGATAAATGAATGAAATAGTTACGTGTGACATATATAAATACACCCAATTTATGTTTATATTAAGAGTCAAACCACCATATTTCATTCACAAATATTCTTGGATTAACAAAACCAATGGCTTGTATATTTATCCCAATGAATGGAGATTGAGTTCTAATTTCCATTACAAAGATCATTTTGTTAATAAAATAGGTTTATTGTGTGCATTAATAACAAATAAAACTAATTTTTTTATAAATACAAGATAGGATATCAAAAAAAAATTCTCACATAACCATAGCACGACATAATCAAGGAGTGTAAGATTAACCCAAAGAATGGAAATTGGGTTAAAAACATCCCTTACCTTGAGTCTAAATTGTCTCGTTCAATAATAATGTTCCGAAATAATAAAATTATGTAAATTTATAATTTATTCATATCCTTTTTAATTTTTATTATATCTTTTATTTCAATTATTACCATGTCATAAAGATTACATAATTATTTTTGTTCATACTGGTCGTTTTGTCGATATTCGGTATTTGAGTCGAAAATGAACTTGTTTGATGAATATTGTACAAGTGGTCGAAAGCCCAAAATCACAAAAATATTTTTCATGATTTAGATATCATATATATCTAGTATATATGTATTTATAATATCCATGAAAATTGGAGATAAGAAGTGAAATGTGTTGTTCATGTTGACGTTGGGTCGTATGTACGCATGAACGCGACATTAATTTCATTGTTATATTAAAATATTAAAAACTAAATGATAAATATGTATATTATAATTCCATTATAATATCTATTTGTTTCATAAGTTAATTATTTTCATCCATTATACATTATATGTCTTACATGAATGAGTCATATCACTTTGAGGGGACGGTAGTCCGCACTTCCCAAAATGAAATTATCGTATTCACACGTTATTGAAAGCATAAACGTATGTTGTTGATAAAAACTAAAGATTCTTAGAGACAACATAAAGATAATATAGATCATATATAAAAACAGTTTCATAATGATGTCCCCCATGGGAGGAGGTAGGAGAAAATAGGTCAATCATCATTTCGTGAGGCAGTAGTTTGTCATACAGAGAAACTGCATATTTTTATCCATTAGATAGAGGTGTGTGTAAGTGTAGTTTGAAGAATTATCATAATAAATTATATTATATTGAGGATATAGTTTTTTTATGTAATAAATAAATTTATGATAAGAGGGATTGGAAAAGGAATGTAATGGAAATAAATATGAGAGACGACATTGCCTCTAAAATGGATAACTCTATTGGATTTGAACCAAAATGATTTTTTGAATTCCCTTATGCCTACGGTAAGGAATCTATGAATAAAGGAGGGATGTTGGGACCTTATTTGTGCAGAAATTGTATGATACATGGGGCTTGATAGGTGTGAGTTATGTGGAAATCGGTGGTGGTCTTTTATAAGAGGGAGGAGGGGCACTTTAGTAAAGTATTGAAATACTAATTTATAATAAATTAATATTTAATTAAAAAATGTAAAAAACAATTAATTCGAATAGAAGATTATTTTGGTTCGAATAAAAGTCATCCCATAATTTTTAGACAAATTTTTAATATTTTTTATCCCTATATTTTTAGTTTAACCCGTATTTTACCATTTTAAATTTTAATGTGATATCATGTTATTTACACATTATGGGATAATTTAATTACCATATAATGTAAAATAACCCATAATTAAGTCATTTATGATGTATGTGGGCTTATATTAACCATATTTTTCAAATCATGTATTTTTAGGAATATATATCTTTTAATAAATAATTTTATAGTTTATGTTATTAATTTTGTAAAATTTAAGACACTATTCATACTTGATTTTTTTACCAATTCATAAGAACGTGATTCCTTAAAACCAATGGAATTAACTCAAATCTAATATTTCAATATCATCCCAAAAAATGTGTATGACATCAAAATAACCAAATTTATTTTATTTTAACATTTATAATATCATCTATTTCAACCCTTTATAAATAAAATAGTCACTACATCATCATTGTGTCATAATTAAATTTATATATTTAATGTCTAAAATTAATAAAAAAATATAATGACTTAGGAAATATTTTTTTCTTTATAATAACTATTTAGAGTCAAATATATCACTTATATTACCACATATAAATTGGTTTTAGTAAGAATAGACATGTTTATGTTATTTTTCTCTTTACATTAGATTAATCATTATAACATGTCATTATCACACCCAAGTAGCTCTATGGGGTCCCAAAATCAACCCAATGATATCTTTGGTTGGACATATTTCATTAAATATGTCATGGGTATGTTTTAGAGATGATTAATATTATTATAATATTAATTTTATATTTATTTACTAGATTTACCCTTTAACTATGGTAAATAAAATAATTTCTGAAGTCATTATTCATAAAATCCAAAAATAAAATGTTCATATTTACACAATTTGTAAATTATGATTCAAAATTTGGAATCCACTTTTCCAAATTCAAAACACCAAATTGGTAGATAATAATTTAATATTAATTCCCAATGTTAAAACCAGAAAGCATGTCTTTAAGAAGTAAAAACTACCAAAGGATTGACTTATGTTTATGTCCAATTTCATAGTGAAATTACTTCTACTAAAAAACAATGGATTAAATGATAAAAATATATTATATTTATATACTAATTCAATTAAATAATATGATTTAACCTTGTAAATTATCTGGATGGAAGAAGTTGTTTTCAATTAAAGTTTAGTGTATTTTTTCAATTCATCAAAACATGATAGTTTTCAAACAAATATCACAGATTCAACCCAAGTAAATTTTGATATCCATATTCTAAAGTAGAAGTATATTTTTTCAAATATAACCTATAAAGGTGTTAGAAACTGAATTTAAACAGTGTTCCCCATTATAAGGTGGTAAAGCAACATTTTTAAACAAGTACTTTTTTATCCAAAAATTTAATTTCTTCTTCTAACATATATTGAAAACATATAATAATAATTTAAAATAATAAAATCAATATATAAAAAAGATTTTTCATTAAATAGAAATATGTAATGAGTGGTATGATTTTATAAATACAATTATCCCATTTTGAATAGGTTTTTATAAAAACAAATCATTTACATTCAATAGGTTTTTATTCCCATTTCTAATAAATTTGATAACCAATTATTCATTATTTAATCATGTGTAAACCATATTTAATACTTTAGTTGATAATATTCATTCCGTGCCTTCCAACAACTTGGCATTAAATACTATTTAGAATAATATTTTTAGTATTGTTTTATTTTTCGGCATAACTCAATGTTGTGTGTAACATAAGATTTCCGAGAAAGTTATTATCACGCTATCAGAAAAAGCCTATGATAAAATGTAAAATTAATTTCATATCCATAAATATTAATATAAATTAAAAGGTATTATTCTATAAATACATGGGTAGTTACATCATTCCATTCTTTTGAAAATTAATTCCTTATAATTTCATAATTTGTCTTGGTAACGTCATTAAAAATCACACATCGGAAAATGATTCAGTAAATATATCACATAGAATGACAGGAGGAGAAGTAAAAACAATCACATGAGATAACACGTACATGGATTCCATGTAGGAAAACATGTTTATGGAAGTTAAATTAACCATCATGTTCAGATGGATAGTATATAAACAAGATTAGGATATTGTTATCAATCAAAAAAACATAAACCTGTGATGGGTTAAATGGTATTTGGTTTCCCAGTAGGAGAAATTAATGGAAGAATTTTTTATTTTAGGTTATTTTTAATAATGATGAGAAATTTATTTACGAGTTTCCCTAAGAACATAGGGAAACATACTTACTTGTCATGTAATGTTTAATCCTATTATAAATATCTACAAAAACTCCTTCTTTATCCAAACGATGAGTATTCAACATGACATGGTCGCACATAATACACTAGAATAAATTTCTAGGGAACCACATAATCAAGAAAATATGAACTTTATATTTCCCCTATCTTTAGACATTAACCAAAAAAAATGGTTCGAACAATAAAAGATAATATTCAAAAAGAATAATCCTTTATAAAAACAAATACAACTCTTAATATCCAAAATACAACAAACAACGCCCCAATGTTCATGAAGGAGCATTCAATAAACAATTTTCCTTAAAATTTTACAAATAATAAAAACTAAGATATAAAACAAAAATTTAGAAGGATTTGATCTCATAATATTCCATGTTGAATTTTAACATTTATCTCCAAATAACATCGACTACTCCTAATGTCTCTTACATAAAATTAATTAACCTAATCCCATATTCTTTATGATAGGTTAATCATTTCCATAAATAACCTGAATCGATATTTTTCCACATTAAAAACATAGATTCTCCCAAAATAAAATTCAACCATTACACCTCAATTTAAATCCAATAGTATTCTATTTGTTTAAGGTATATAGTGTTCCAAAAGAGTGAACATGTTCTAAACTAACATTTATCACATAACATCTAAATCATTTTCCTATACTAGTGATGTCCATTTGATAAAACATAAATTCCCAAAATAAACTAATTCTTGATCCATATAATTATTTAACTAAAATTAATAAGTCATACTAACCAGGGACATCAAATAGGATTGTGGAAGGAAATAATCTCCTGCCGCCCATTGGTTTTGGGTTTGATTCATGCGGCCTTTCCATACATGATGGGTTTTCCCCCATCTTATGGGTTTCCCTTTTTATAAAAATAAAAAAACCCTAACATGTTTTAACCTCAAGGTTTTTGTTATACCTCTCTATTTCATCCAAACTCAAAAATTAATGAATATTTTAATTCATGAAGTCTTATATGTAAATAATTTTATTATTTCACATGTTTATTTTTAAATAAATTTATTTCAATTATAATGAACATCATACCTTGATCATGGTTTCCACATAGATTCATCATAATCTTGTTCATGTAGGTAGAATGTCCATGAATTGCAACAATTATTTATATATGATTCAAAAAAAAAGTTACATCATTTATCCAAAAAACCTTATAAAACATTGTCTATATGGGTGTACATGGAAAATTGTTTCAAAAAATAATAAAGAATGGAATACTAATTCCAAACATCTAATAAAACATGATTTTTATAAAACAGTCAGACCGAGTTTGAGTTGAAACATTCAATAAATGGTCCTATTAAAATACTATAATTAGGTGTTGAAAGACTATATTTTAAAATCAAATATAAATAGGTTCTGCAAGGGTCTCTTTCTTCCTCACCTTTTTCAAAATCATAATAGGGTACAAAATCTAATGATAAGGTAGAATATTTGAAATGTACATGATAATATTTACCTTTCGTGAAAATAAGAGTATATTGTGAAAATAGGATTTGTTTAAATAAAACCATTGATCCACAATGGTATCAAGGTATAGTTTAGGTTTTTGATATCTCAAAAAACGGCTTTCAATTGACTCGTATGATAGAAAAAATTTCACAATCATCTGTACATGACTTTACAATAATTATTACTAGAATGTCCTTAGGAAGAGATAAAAATGTTGTTTTAGATCCTCCTAAACCCATTTTTAACTATAATTCCTTGTTCTAAAAAAATAATAAAACCTGGATTTAATTGAAAGTATAGACATAGATAATATCCATGTGTTTATCCAAACATCATAATCCTTAATGTTTTCTAAACCTTTCCACTAATACTAACAATAAGGCCTCAACCTTGAACGTCACATAATCTTGAGTTAATTCAATAATTTGTCATTTTTTACTATTGATGATATTTTCAGGTATATATTTTTAGAGAATTGCCTTAACAATTACATTGCATCTCAAAAATTACAATGTAGAAACTTCTACACTATCCAACTTTTTTCATGACAATAAAACTGCATAAAGAAAAAAATAATTATTTTCATCAGAAGAATCATCTTCAATGCATCCTTTCTATTATCCTTCTATATACCCTATGAAATTTATTTCAAAAAAATTGGATGAGTATAAAAAGTTTAGTAAGCAATATTAAATAATGAATAAAACTATGAATATATGAATATTTAGAACCCATGAAAACATTTTCACAAAATCATACTTTTCACTTATAAAACATAAACTACTTAACATTAATAATGTAATAATAAGATTCATACAAAACATAATATAACTCATTAATCATAATAGTTAACTTGTGGAATCCATATTATACGTACATTATAGCTATCACGGCTACATAAGGTGTAACCTTCAGGGGTACATTTGGAATACCCATCACAGAATATTCCCTAAATCTCTTAGGAGAAACAATATCATTTACCTCTGTCACATTACACAATGCATTGGAGATCTATCATGGGCTCACCCACACTAGAGAATATCTCAGAATCATGAATATACATAAAAAATTCCCAAGAAAAATAACATAATCATAACATATGAACAAGAATAAAGGAAAAAATAACACTTTTGCACTACAATCCCAATATATCATTTCCAGATATTCATATAATCAATTCATTTAAAACACTAAAAAAATTAAAGTTTTCAATAAAATTTTCCCCTACCAATTTGATACTTTTTAATTGAATTTACAATTTTAAACACTCATATACATATAAATAAATACTTAAACCACTTTGAAAACATTGACATTAATGATAAATATTCATTAGAATAAATCATTAAAACATTTAAAATGATATTTTTGATAAAGTGTCCCTTAGTACAAGATACAATAATTGAATAATAATAATAAAATAATAACATTAAAAAGTACTTATAATACAATTAGGATTAAGATATTCATGATATAATATGTCAAAAGACAGTATATACACTATTTAAATGTGAATTGGTTCATAACAACAAACAAGTCTCAATGGAATGTAAATTGAGATAAAATCCATTAAAAAGATTGTATCCTAAGATTATGTATAAATTAATGACATAATTATGTTTGAAAACAATTACACTCAATATAAGTGGATATTTCATGTAAAACAATCATAGGTCATTCACACATATTCATGGAAAATCAAAACCAATGACTTTAAAATTTAACATAATGATTGGAGATTGAGTTAAGATTTCTCTAAAAAAATAATTTTGCTAATAAAATAGGTCAATAATATGTATTATATAAAAATACAGATAATGAAATTATAAATACAAGATATCATATCAAAATTTATTTCTCACATAATCCTATCATGACATAATCAAGTAGTAGAAGATTAACCCAAAGAACAGAAATTGGGCTTAGATGTTCTATATCCTTGATTCCAAATTGTCTCGTTCATTCATTATGTTCCTGAATAATAAAATTAGGTTAATTTATAATTTTTTAGGTCTCTTATAAATGTTTATAATCATTTTATGTTCGTTATTACCATGTTATAAAACTCTAATAAATATTTATGTTTATATTTTTCATTTTGTCGATTTTTGGTACTTGACTTGAAAATGAACTAGTTTGATGTAAATCATCCATGTGGTAAAAATTATATCATATCTAAAATGTTATTCGTGAATTATATATCATATAAATCATCGATATATGTATTTATAAAATCAATAACATTTGTAGATAAGAAATGAAATGCACTATTCGTGGAGACTGTAAACCGTACATACGCATGAATGCTACATTCATTTCATTGTAAAAACAAAGGAGTCAAAACTAAAGGGTAAATAGGTATATTATAATTCCATTATACTATATATTATATATATAATTCCATTAATTCCATAATTTAATCATTCATGTATTACATGAACTAGTCTTATCACTTTGAAGGGTGAGTTAGTATGCACTTCTTGAAATTAAATTATCATATTTACAAATTATTGATAGTATAATGGTATTTTGTAAATAAAAATTACTGAATAGTATAGAAAAAATAAATATAATATATTTAATATATAAATACAGTTCCATAATAATGGCCACCATGAGATTTGGTAGGAGAAAATTTAACATTCGTCATTTCGTGAAGCAGTAGTTCACCGTACATAGAAACAGTACGTTAGTTTCTATTAGATGGAGTTGTGTGTAAGTTTAGTATGAATAATTCTCATAAAAACATTCCAGAATATTGCTGAAACTGTTTTTGTTATATAATCAAATAATAAAAATGCATAGGGAGTAGATTTGGAAAATAAATGAAAGGAACTTGAGAGAAGATGTTACCTCTAAAATGAGTGTCTTCTATTGATTTAAGCCAAAAGTCTTTGTTGAATGGCATTATTCACCAAATGTAAGGATTATAGGAGGAAATGAGGGATGTTGGGAGCATGTTTTTTAATAATAAGGATGATCTATTGAGATTGATAGGTTTGAATTTCGTGGGTAGAGATGGTGGACTTTTATAAGAGGGGGGAGGGGAACTTTAGAAAAGTCTTGAAATATTAATTTATTATAAAATCAGTTGTTATTAAAAATGGTCCCAAACTCTTTTAATTCGATGATAAGATGATTTTGGTTCAAATAACCATAATCCATTAATTTTTAGAAATGTTTTGAATATTTTTTATCCTTGTATTTTTTATTTAACCCTTGTTTTATCTTTTTAAATTTTATAGTTATGTCATGTTATTTACTCATTGTGGGTTAATGTAATTCCCATATCATGTCAAATGACCACCAAGAAATTCATTTATGATATATTTTGACTTATAATAACCATTTAGTTAAATAATAGATTTTTTAGAATATAATTTCATTTAATAATCATTTTCATTTTTTAATTTAAGAATTATGTCAATTTTGAACACTATTCATATATGACATTTTTTACAAATTCATAAAAACTTGATTCCTTTGAAGAAAAAAAATTAACTCAAATATTATATATAAATATCATCCAAATAATTCTTGGATGACATAAAAACAACCAAATTTAATTTATTTTAACATTTAAAAATTTGTTTACTTGAATACATTATTAATGAAGTAATCACTGCATCGTCATTGTGCCATAATTATATTTATTTATTTAATATCTAAAAATTATAAATAAAATATCATGATATCAAGAAATATTTTTATTTTAGTATTTATTTTAATATATATCACTTATATAACCCAATTAAAATATTTTTTTAATAATAAGATACATGTTTATGTAAATTATCTCCTTACATTAAATTATTTATTATTTCATGTCATTACCACACACAAGTGACTCCATGGGGCCCCAAAATAGACCCAAGGATTCCTAGTGTTAGAAATATCTTATCCAACATGCCTAAGACATTTTTTATGGTAGGTTAATATTATTATAATATTATTTTTACCCTTTTTACCAGATTTTCCCTTTAACCATGTTAAATACAATAATTACTGAAGTTGATATTTAAAATGTCCAAAACTAAAAGGTACCTATTTAAAAATTTTGAAATATTTTATTCTAAATATGTAATCGATTTTTCCCATTTCAAAACACAGAATTTATAGAAATTAATTTACAATTATTTCTTGCCATTAAAACCAGAATATGTGATTTTAAGAAGCAAAAACATCCAAAATATTGACATATTATTATGTACAATATCCAATTTAAATTAATTAAATTTAAAAAATATATATTAATTTATAAAAATATATTTTATTAATTCTTTAAAACCATTAAATAATAGGATTTATCCATATAGTTATCTTGATGGAAAAAGATGTTTTGCATTAAACTTATGAATATTTTTACAATTCATCAAAACATTATAGTTATCAGAAAAATAACAAAAATTATTAAAATGTAAAATATGATGTACCATTTATAAATAATAAGTTTATTTTGAAAATTATATTATTTATAAGTGTAAAAAACTATATTTAAAATGGGTTCTCCATCAAATGGTTATAAAAATATATTTTTAGAAAAATACTTATTTTATCTGAAAAAATGAATTTGTTCTTTTTATCATTTCTAGAAAACATATAAGTGTATTTTATAACATGGAGTTGAATATATAACACATATTTTTAATTAAATAAAAATCCAAAAATATTGATATGATTTTATAAACATAATTATTCACTTCTCAAATAGGTTTCCATAAAACCCCATATTTTATATTAAATTGGTTTTTTCCATTTATAATAAATTTGGTACCCAAAGATTTATTATTTAATAATTTTTAAACCATATTGATACTATTAATTCCTTCCATTCCAAAAAATAGGTTATATCTACCGTTTAAAATAATAATATTGTTATTGTATTATTTTTTGGTATAACTCAATGTTGTGTTCAACGTAGGATTTCGAAGAAGACCGTTGTTACGTGTCGAGAACTCTGTTAGAAAAATGTCCCCTTTAATGTAAAATAAATATCTTATTCAAAAATATTAGTAGAAATGGAACTATTTTATTCTTTAAATTCATGGTTCGTTGCATCATAAGAATGATTCAAGGCTCGCTACACATGTCATGTATTATGTAGATGATAGATCTTTCGATGAAGTCCTTGGAGGACAAAGAGTAGGTGGAGAATAGTTTAGACTAGACATACCAAGTTATATACTTGTGTTTCATTTGAAATTATTCCCCTCCTTCCAAACATGTTAGAATTTAATTTCTAATTTGTTGAGGGTCTAATATTTTCACCTTTTTAGTCTTTTTAATACTTTATATCATTCTTCGAATATGAAATTTTAGAAGTATTCATTCATTATTTCCATTTGTTTTACATTTCAAAATTTCTGGTCTTAGATACATGTTTATGTGTATATGTACCTTAGGATAGTTCCTTGTAACACCCCGAGATTTTATGAAAAATATTCTTTTTAATTTCATTCATGTCTTGTGTTGTACGCTACACCAAAAGGAGCTTTCACAACACTCATCCTTGAATTGCCTTGCATTAAACGCAATCACGACCTTCCTAGATAGTGTGTGTAGTACGTAATACCAAGTTTCACTAAACAATGATATTCTATTAAAATATTATTAAAACTAGCCGTTATGAATAGTAATAACCACCATTTAACATTCTATAAATTTTATCTCTCAAAATGGACTTCATTTTTGGATTCGGAGTATCGAATTTAGCCTAAGGTGAAATTTTGGTACTTTTCGGATAACTTTCATATTTTGATAAATAGTGAAAATTAATAAATTTAAATTAAAAACAACCATTTTTAATCAAAATAATTCATAGTGATAAATTATTAATTTGAGTGGTTTTAAAGTATATTTATAATATATTTTTACCATGTAATACAATTTTGGTCATTGGACATAATTTCCCAATTAAACCAAACATAAACAAGTATCAATCGTTTGATAGTTATTATATCTTAAAAACACGCTTTTTGTTTTGACAGGGGGAATTAATTTTAAATTAATTTATTCCACTTCTTTGTTTTGAATTAGGAAAAATGGATTGAATTTTTGGAATCAGGATGTTCAAATTGTGTAAATAGGTAACCTTTATTTTTATACATTTTGAATAATTACTTTGTTAAATATTTTATTTACCATGGTTAAAAGGTAAATTCGGTAAATAAGGGTAACAAAATAATATTATAATAATAAATAAATTACCCTAAAACGTGTTATAACTTTATTGGTTTATAAATTTTCTACGATGGGCATCTTTGGGTCAATTTTGGGACCCCATGGTGCCACTTGTAAGTGATAGGGACACTTTATTTTAATTAAGTTAAAATGAATACAAAAATGACAGAAGCATATATCTTTTAGAAAAACACTTTTTACATAGGGTAATATATGTTGGATTTTAGATTGTAAATATTAATTAGAAAGATAAAAAGATTTACTATATAATTATATTTTATTTATAAATTTTAGAAATTAAATAAGTTAATTAATTTATGACACAATGATGATAAAGTAATTACCATAATAGTGAAAAATTAACATAATTGATATTATAAATACCCAAATAAATATAATTTGAGACTTTTAATGAATTAAAATAATTATCTAGGTTAATAGGTCATGTTAGTAATGATTTAATTACCTTTTTTAGAAGTAATAATTCTGTTATGAGTTTCAAAAAAATCAACTATTGAATAGTGTCAAAATTGACATAAAATAGTTTTTAAAACAAATATTATATTATCGATAGTTATTTTATTCCTAAAAATATAAGGTTCGGCCAAGATACTTATATCAAGATAGGTGTATCATTAATGGACCACTGGAGGGTATCTTGGATGTATATGGTAAGTTTATTAACTATATAATATAAAAATACAAAGTGACATGGTAAATGTCAATCTAATTAATTAAGAGTTAAAACTAAAAGATAAGGTTAGTATAATGACCTAAACTTGTCTAAATTATATTGGATGAGAGTATTCCGACCCATCCACACCTTATCTTCTAAATGGATCAATTTGGAGCTATTTAAAACCGAATTGGTCTATATAATATAATAATACTTTTAGTTATTCAAAAGATGCCCCTCTCCTCCCTTATAAAAGGGAACCTCCTCCCCCTCATCCTCACACCACTTTGAGCCTTCAAGCTCGTCCAACACCTGCCAAATTTCCTCCTCCACTTCCCTAGAAACATTTTAGAGTTACTGGTCTTATTCAAAGACCAATTTTAGTTCCCTAATAAGAGTACTCAAAGAGGCGGTTCAAAGAAGAGGTAATGTCCATTACCGATTCTTTCAACTTTACTTCATCTTCCACTTCTTCATCTTAGGTTGTTTCATTATTTAGTAATAACATCAGTATAACTAATATACTGATATTTTATTATAAGTATGAAACAACCCTATTTCACAATCTATCCATCTTATGGAAAAAGAAATCACCACGTGTGCGTACGTACGGAAAACCGTCTCCACGCCGTGGTGTAATCTATTTTCCACCAACACCTTACTTGGATGTGTATAATGGTGTAAATAATAACTATATATGATTATTTCAAGGTGATATTGATTATTAAATAGTATAAATACACTCCAATACAGTCCCACAATCATGTGAACGATATCATAGCTCGTGCGTACGTACGGACTACCGTGTCCACGACGCGATGAGATTCATTCTCCACGTTAACAATTCATGAATGATTATAAAGTATATATAATAAGTAATCATGAAATATCTGACATAATAATGATACTAGATTTATGTGTGTATATATGTATGTCATCTACTTAATTCTATTCAACTCAATAAGGAAATGAAAACAGCGTTCATGCGTACGTATGACCTACCGTCTCCATGAACGGTGTATTTCATTCCATTTACTGATTTATTATATATATGTATATTCTGAGTATATATTATATATAAATAGTGTTTTATATTCTGGAATTATGTAATCGTGATCTATGTAATCATATGAATAATTACAAGTCAAAACACAGACGACAAATGAAACAATTTTACCCAAAACGCTCTTTAACATGGAATTTACAAAAGAACGGGTAATATAAAGTCATAATTGAACCATATATGATATCATAACAATGTGTATGATTATGGAATAAGTAAATGACATTATTTAAATCATTATAAAGAAGGTTCGGACACTTACGAAGCAAATCAGACCTAAGGTAAGGTAAAATATCACAATCTCATTTTATCTGAGATTGTTTATTCTTTGGAATTTACTGGGATGTATTTTATCATCCAGATACATGATTCCTCAATATGTAATATTTTTTCCATCCACCTACAATTGTTTAAATCCAATTTTACCCTTCGGTGAGTTTTTAGTAAAAGATATAAAAGGAATCTTTTGTCGTTTTTCGTACAATGTACTTTTTGTCTTTTCCAACAAAAGTACAGGAAGAATGTTTTTTTGAATTATATGGCATGAATGGATTTGTAAAAAATTATTTCCAAGAAGCTTACTTTACAAGTTTTCAAGTTTATTTTTAATTAACTTCTGTTAGTTTAAAATTTTATGACATGTTAGGAAAGGAAAATGTTTTTGAAGTAGAAAGGCTATTTTCATCAAGAATGGAGTTCAAGTGTTTTATCAAAATTATTTTCCATCTAAGATAATAAAGGGTTATGTTTCTATCCCTATTATTACATTGATTTGATTATGTTGTGATGGAATTATTTTTTTGAAATCCATTATCTTATATGAATTATTTTATGATGTCATGTTTTTTAAGAATCCCATTTTTATTACACAGGTTATGCAATGATGTATGATTTATGATTTTGTGGCACACATGAGAATGGTATCATTATGAGATGGGTGGGACCTATATCTCCCTCCAATTCATTGGGTAAAGATTTTATATCTGATGAGATAGACATGGCTGGAAGGGCAGGTTAAACTGGTTCAGTGAAATATGACTGAAACTCAGAATGAACTCGGTTCAAAAATGGACTTAGTCCACTAAGATAGTCTTGGAAATGAGTCTTGACTAATAAGAAATTATTCTCTATGATTATGTGTGTACGCCAAAATGTTTCATGTTTTATGTTATGATTATTGGTATTATATTTCACTAATATGATTTATCCCATGTTATGATATTATGATCTCTTTTTTAGGTAAATATTTCCAAAATGTAATGTTCTTATGATTATGATGTGATTGGTATTTCTTTTGTTTACCCTTAATGAGTGTTTGAGCTCACCATTTTATGTTTTCTTTTCCCCAGGATATAAAGAAATGTTTTAGGTAAGAAAAGAAGGGGAAGATCTTTATGGGAGATGTTGAAGATCTTTCACCATGATTAGTAGATTACGTCCGAGTTTCCAAATATATTAAACTATTATGTTCCTTGTGTCTGTGTTTTTTTATGTACTAAGTATTCCGCAAAGGTAATGTAATGTCTATGCACATCAAGCTTCGGGCCTCTACAGTTGGTATTAGAGGAAAGGTTTAGTCATCCTTTGGAAACTAGTATGCGAGAACATTAGTGAGATCCCTTGAGATATTTCTAAGGTATGTCTAGGGATGTCCCTAAGGTTAAGTATAAGTATAGGTTATAGTACTAGAATTATGGTAACCAAAGATGAAAGATATTGAAGTTACACATCCTTTATTCTTTTGTTTTCCCTAGCATGATTTTTGCCTCTCACACTATTCTTTTTGGGTTTTAGACGATGGCTGGAACCCGAATGAACCGTGTTGATCAATGTAATGGACAATGCAATGATTGTCCTCCTAAACAAACAAATGTCATGGGAGATGGAGTGAAAAATCTTATTGCTATACTTACACAAGCTATGAATCATTCTGTACTTCCAAATGAGCAGATAAGGAAACAATATTCTATTGAGTCTTTCATGAGGAAACGCCCACCTTCTTTTAGTGGGTCTTCTGATCCACTTTTTTCTGAACAATGGATCAGTACTACTGAAAAGGTATTTTGAGTTCTTCAATGTTCTGAACATGATAAAGTCATCTTAGCAGTGTATCGTTTGGAAGATGATGCTGATCAATGGTGGAATCTTATCAAGAATACGAGGCCAAGAGATGAAATTGAGTCCATGGAATGGGACGAGTTCAAGAACGTATTTTTCAATTAGTACTTCCCTCGTATTCTTCGAACAAAGATGGAGAAGGAGTTACTTGAACTAAAGCAAAAGGATGATGAATCTGTTGGTATATACGAAGCGGATTTTACAAGGCTTGCAAGGTATGCATCTGGAATTATCATCCATCCTGAAAGCAAATTTGACCGATTCTTCAGTGTCTTAAAATCAAATCTTCGAAGGGCATTAGCTATAAGAGACTTTAGTAGCTATGAAGAAATTGTGTGTTGTGCTATCAAGGTAGAAATGGAAGTTGGTGTTACTTATCCATCTCATAGTTTTGACAAGAAACGAAAGATGGAGTTCAAGGAGAAATCTCAGAATAATGGTGAAAAGATGATGAATGTTTCCTTATGCTCAAAGTGTGGAAAGAAGCATGGTGGAGATTGTCTTAAAGAAAAAGTAAATGTTTCAAATTTGGAAAGGAAGTTCATTGGGCACTTGAATGCCGCAATGATGGGATGAAGATGTCTAATGATGCAAACAAAGTAAGGGATACACAGAATGAACCTACTACACTTCAATGCTTCAAGTGCAAGGAAATGGGTCATTATGCTAATAAATGCCCTAATCCAAGGGTTAGTGATGATCGACATGAGCAACCACTTAAGGCAAAGGAAAAAAAGGGAAGTCACATGCAATCACCAATGGAGATGTTGAATATGACAACGATGTGGTGGAATGATTAAGTGTTTATGTAATGGGATTCCAAAATAATGTTGTATATAGTATCGTGGAATATTGGAATATTTATGTATTGGTCTATTGTGGTTTTCAATATTTTTATGGTACCGGTAACCATGGAAAGTGATTGAGATATTTTTGGAAAAAAGATGATATGCGCATAATGAACTGATAAGGAAAAAATGAAATGTTTGACAGTATTCATGAGCTCATGATTGATATAAGGACTAAGTGATATCATGGTTTGAGTATATATAATTTTGAGGATTTTGGTATGTGGAAAGAGTTAACTTTTAACAGTAATAATTTTTTCAATAAGGTTCAATGGGTATTCATTTTTTTCAATAGAATACATGATTAAGGGCTTTGAATGTTTGGAATGTGACCAACAAGACAAATCTCATGATATATGGGGATAAACAGTGGTATTAACATTCTAGTTGTATGAACTCTTTGGTAATCGTTTTCACTATAATATGAGATTAGACAGCATTATTTTAGATATGCCTAAAGATTGGAATGGATTATGTTGGACATAAGTTAGTATTGTTTAAGGACAGAATTTTTTTTGATATTATTTGTGGGATGTTATAGTAATGTAGTTTTAGAAAAAGGACAACCTGCAGGATATGCGACAGCCCATCGCGTCGGACAAGGCTGTGGGAATCGAACCCACAACCGAAGTGCGACTAGCCTTTATCGCCTACCACTGGCCTACATGAAGTCCCTGTTTAGTAGAAACTTGTTTTATTATATTAAGAAGTATGATATATGAAGTATAAGTCCATTTTAGGAACCATATATGATTAATCTCACTAGGTGGAATTATGTATTCTTTGATAACTTTTCTAACCTTTTGTTTGAGACAGATAGAATGACCCATCATTCTATCACATGATCTGATAAAACATCACGAATGAAAAATTCAACATCATTTATTTATGAGATTAAGTGTAAATTGTCCAAAGAACGACCAACAATGAAACTATACCAAAATCATGAAAGTATTTCTGCTAATTCCATTTTCAGCAACTTTAGGGAAATGATCTTGAAAACCAAAAATGTTGTCCTAGTGCACTTATATCTGATGAATCAGATGGTACCTTAGATTGTCACAAATTTATGGCTTTGTGATTTCTTGATTTTTGATAGCCATGTTCTCTACCACTCTCCATCCGAACATGATGGTTAAATTTCTCTTCCATATCCATATTTTCACCTATGTGGAAACCCATTGATTAGTTTATTTGGGTAACTGTTACGTTTCATACTTTTGTTTATGAAGATTGGTTTTAGTATTCCTTTTTACAATGTGGGTTTCTAGTAAAGAATCTTTCGAATAGTAAACCATTTATAACCCTGACGAATTTCGAGGGTGAAATTCATTTTAAGGAGGGTAGAATGTAACACCACGAGATTTTATAAAAAATATTCTTTTTAATTTCATTAATGTCTTGTGTTATATGCTATAGAAAAAGGATCTTTCACAACACGCATCCTTGACATGCCTTGAATTACACACAATCACGACCTTCCTCAATAGCGTGTGTAGTATGCAATACCGAGTTTCACTAAACAACGATATGCTATTAAAATATTATTAAAACTAGCCTTTATGAATAGTAATAAAAACCATTTAAAATTTTAGAAATTTTATCTCTCACAATGGAAATCATTTTTGGATTCAGAGTATCGAATTTAGACTAAGGTGAAATTTTGGTACTTTTCAGATAACTTTCATATTTTGGTGAATAGTGAAAATTACTAAATTTTAATTAAAAACTACTTTTTTAATCAAAATAATTAATAGTGATAAATTATGAATTTGAGTGGTTTTAAAGTATATTTAGAATATATTTTTACCATGTAATACAATTTTGGTCATTGAACATAATTTCCCAATTAAACCGAACATAAACAAGTATCAATCTTTTGATAGTTATTATATCTTAAAAACACGCTTTTTGTTTTGACAGCGGGAATTAATTTTGAATTAATTTCTGCCACTTATGTGTTTTGAATTTGGAAAAATGATTCCATATTTGGAATCAGGATGTTCAAATTGTGTAAATAGGTAACATTTATTTTTAGACATTTTGAATAATTACTTCGGTAAATATTTTATTTACCATGGTTAAAGGGTAAATCCGGTAAATAAGGGTTAACAAATAATATTATAATAATAAAAAAATTACCCTAAAACGTGTGATAAACTTATTGGTTAATAAATTTTCGACCATGGGAATCTTTGGGTAAATTTTGGGACCCCATGGTGCCACTTGTAAGTGATAGGGACACTTTATTTTAATTAAGTTAAAATGAATACTAAAATGACACAAGCATATATCTATTAGAAAAAAAATTTTACATAGGGTTATATATGTTGTATTTTCGTTTGTAAATATTCATTAGAAAGATAAAAATATTTCCTAGATAATGATATTTTTTTAATAAATTTTATAAATTAAATAATTTAATTTATTTATGACACAATGATGATGAAGTAATTACCATAATAGTGAAAAATTAACATAATTAATATTATAAATACCTAAATAAATATAATTTTAGACTTTTAATTAATTAAAATAATTTTCCAGGTTAATAGGTCATGTTAGTAATGATTTAATTAACTTTTTTAGAAGTAATAAATCTGTTATGAGTTTCACAAAAATCAACTATTGAATAGTGTCAAAATTGACATAAAATAGTATTTAAAACAAATATTATATTATTGATAGTTATTTTATTCCTAAAAATATAATGTTCGGCCAAGATACTTATATCAATATAGGTGTATAATTAATGGACCACTTGAGGGTTTCTTGGAGTTATATGGTAAGTTTATTAACTATATAATATAAAAATACAAAGTGACATGGTAAATGTCAATCTAATTAACTAAGAGTTAAAACTAAAATATAAGGTTAGTATAATGAACTAAACTTGTCTAAATTATATTGGATGAGAGTATTCCGACCCATCCCCACCTTATCTTCTAAATAACTCAATTTGGAGCTATTTAAAACCGAATTGGGATATATAATAAGATAATACATTTAGTTATTCCAATGGTGCCCCTCTCCTCCCTTATAAAAGGGCACCTCCTCCCCCTATTCCTCACACCACTTTGAGCCTTCAATCTCGGCCAACCCCTATAAATTCCCTTATCCACTACACTAGAAACATCTTATAGGTCCTTCTCTTCTTCAAATACCAATTTTAGTTCCCTAAGAAGAGGACTCAAAGAGGCGGTTCAAAGAAGAGGTAATGTCCGTTACCGATTCTTTCAACTTTATTTCTTCTTCCACTTATTCTTCTTAGGTTGTTTCATTATTAAGTAATAACATCAGTATCAATAATATACTGATATTTTATTATAAGTATGAAACAACCCTATTTCACCATCTATCCATCCTACGGAAAACGAAATCACCACGTGTGCGTACGTACGGAATATCGTCTCCACGTCGTGGTGTAATCTATTTTCCACCACCACCTTACTTGGATGGGTATAATGGTGTAATTATTAACTATATATGATTATCTTAATGTGATATTGATTTTGAAATAGTATACATACACTCCAATACAGTCCCATGATCATGAGAACGATATCATCGCTCGTGCGTACGTACGGACTACTGTCTCCACAACGCGATGAGATTCATTCTCCACGTTAACCATTAATGAATGATTGTAAAGTATATATAATAAGTAATCATGAAATATATTACATAATAATGATACTGTATTTATGTGTATATATATGTATGTCATCTACTTAATTCCATTCAGCTCAATAAGGAAACGAAAACAGCGTTCATGCGTACGTACGGCCTACCGTCTCCATGAACGGTGTATTTCTTTCCATTTACTGATTTATTATATATATGTATATTCTGAGTATATATTATATATAAATCATGTTTTATATTCTGGATTTAATTAATCATGATCTATGTAATCATATGAATAATTACAAGTCAAAACAGGGACGACAAATGAAACAATTTTACCCAAAACACTCTTTAACATGGAATTTACAAAAAAACGGGTAAGATAAAGTCATTATTGAACCATATATGATATCATAACAATGAGTAAGATTATGTAATAATTCAATGTCATTATTTAAATCATTATACAGAAGGTTCGGACACTTACGAAGCAAATCGGACCTAAAGTAAGGTAAAATATCACAATCTCATTTTATCCGAGATTGTTTATACTTTGGTATTTACTGGGGTGTATTTTATCATCCCCATACATGATTCCTCAATATGTAATATTATTTCCATCCACCAACAATTGTTTAAATCCAATTTTACCCTTCGGTGAGTTTTTAGTAAAAGATATAAAAGGAATCATTTGTCGTTTTTCGTACGATGTACTTTTTGACTTTTCCAACAAAAGTAAGGGAAGAATATTTTTTTAAATTATATGGAATGAATGGATTTTTAAAAAATTATTTCCAAGAACCTTACTTTACAAGTTTTCAAGTTTATTTTTAATTAACTTCTTTTAGTTTAAAATTGTATGACATGTTAGGAAAGGAAAATGTTTTTGAAGTAGAAAGGCTATTTTCCTCAAGAATGGAGTTCAAGTGTTTTATCAAAATTATTTTCCATCTAAGATAATATAGGGTTCTGTTACTATCCCTATTATTACATTGGTTTGATTATGTTGTGATGGAATTATTTTTATGAAATCCTTTATCTTATATGATTTGTTTTATGATGTCATGTTTTTTAATAATCCCATTTTTATTACATGGGTTATGCAATGATGTATGATTTATGATTTTGTGGCACACATAAGAATGGTATAATTATGAGATGGGTGGGACCTATATCTCCCTCCAATGCATTGGGTAAAGATTTTATATCTCATGAGATAGACATGGCTGGAAGGGCAGGTTAAACCGGTTCAGTGAAATAGGACTGAAACTCGGAATGAACTCGGTTCAGAAATGGACTTAGTCCACTAAGATAGTCTTGGAAATGAGTCTTGACTAATAAGAAATGATTATCTATGTTAATGTGTATACGCCACAATGTTTCATGTTTTATGTTATGATTGTTGGGATTATATTTCACTACTATGATTTATCCCATGTTATGATATTATGATCTCTTTTGCAGGTAATGATTTCCGAAATGTAATGTTCTTATGATTATGATGTGATTGATATTTCTTTCGTTTACCCTTACTGAGCGTTTGAGCTCACCCTTTTATGTTTTCTTTTCCCCCGGATATAAAGAAAGGTTTTAGGTAAAAAAAAGGGGAAGATCATTATGGGAGATGTTGAAGATCTTTCACCATGATTAGAAGTTTACGTTCCGAGTTTCCAAAGATATTAAACTATTACGGTCCTTGTGTGTGTGTTTTTGTTATGTAATAAGTATTCCGCAAAAGTAATGTAATGTCTATGCACGTCAAGCTTCGGGCCTCTACAGTTGGAATCAGAGGAAAGGTTTAGTCGTCCTTTGGAAACTGGGATGTGAGAACATTAGTGAGATCCCTTGAGATATTTCTAAGGTATGTCTAGGGATGTCCCTAAGGTTAAGTATAAGTATATGTTATAGTACTAGAATTATGGAAACCAAAGATGTTAGATATTGAAGGTACACATCCTTTATTCTTTTGTTTTCCCTAGCATGATTTTTGCCTCTCACACTATTCTTTTTGGGTTTTAGACGATGGCTGGAACCCGAATGAACCGTGTTGATCAATGTAATGGAAAATGAAATGATTGTCCTCCTAAACAATCAAATGTTATGGGAGATGGAGTGAAAAATATTATTGTTATACTTACACAAGCTATGAATCATTCTGGACTTCCAAATGAGAAGAGAAGGGAACAATATTATATTGATTCCTTCATGAGGCAACATCCACCTTCTTTCAGTGGGTCTTCTGATCCACTTGTTGCTGAACAATGGATCAGTACTACTGAAAAGAAATTTTCAGTTCTTCAATGTTCTGAACATGATAAAGTCATCTTAGCAGTGTATCGTTTGGAAGATGATGTTGATCAATGGTGGAATCTTATCAAGAATACGAGGTCAAGAGATGAAATTGAGTACATGGAATGGGACGAGTTCAAGAACTTATTTTTCAATAAGGACTTCCCTCGTATTCTTTGAACAAAGATGGTAAAGGAGTTTCTTGAACTAAAGCAAAAGGATGATGAATCTGTTGGTATATACGGAGAGGATTTTACAGGGCTTGCAAGGTATGCATCTGGAATTATCATCCAACCTGAATGTAAAGTTGATCGATTCTTCAGTGGCTTAAAACCAAATATTCGAAGGGAATTAGCTATAAGAGACTTCAGTAGCTATGAAGAAATTGTGTGTTGTGCTATCAAGGTAGAAATGGATGTTGGTGTTACTTATCCATATCATAGTTTTGACAAGAAACGAAAGATGGAGTTCAAGGAGAAATCTTAGAATAATGGTGAAAAGAAGACAAATGATTCCTTATGATCAAAGTGTGGAAAGAAGCATGGTGGATATTGTCTTAAAGAACAAGTAAATGTTTCAAATGTGGAAAGGAAGTTCATCGGGCACTTGAATGCCGCAATGATGGGAAGAAGATGTCTAATGATGCAAACAAATGAAGGGATACACAGAATGAACCTACTACACTTCAATGCTTCAAGTTCAAGGAAATGGGGCATTATGCTAATAAATGCATTAAATCCAAGGGTTAGTGATGATCGACATGAGTAACCAATTAAGGCAAAGGACAAAGGGAAGTCACATGCGATCACCAATGGCGATGTAGAATATGACAAGGATGTGGTGGAATGATTAAGTTTTTATGTAATGGGATTCCAAAATAATGTTGTATTTAGTATCGTGGAATATTGGAATATTTATATATTGTGTTAAGTCAAAAGTCTTCTTTTGACTTCTATATCATTTTTGGAAATCACAAATGTATTCTATCATATGTTTATTGTCTTTTATCATGTTTATCGTATGGTACGATGTTGATCGTACTGACCAAAACGTATCGTACTGACTCTGTCAATCGTATCGTACTGACTCTGTCAATCGTATCGTATTGACTCTGTCAATCGTTTTGTACTGACTCTGTCAATCGTATCGTACTGACTCTGCTATTCAGATGATCATTATTTGTTTTGGTACTTTGTCAAAAACTCTCTATGCATATGAATCATACTCATGTTTTACATTTCTATATATCTCTTGTCCTAACAAAACTATGTCGTTGAGTTAGTTACAAACTAATCAAAACGATGTCGTTCTTTCTGTTTCAATATGACCGTTGGAGGCAATATGACCGTTGGAACCCGAGGCCTATAAATAGGAGGTCATTTGAAGCTGAGAAAAAAAAACGATGAAAAAAGAGATCGAATGAAGAGACTCTGTGAACTACGAAGATTCTAGAGAGATACACTGTGACTTCTCTCATCAGCTTTGTGCGTCCGATCATCGTATCGAGGGCTTTCAAGTAATTGAAAGACAGAGGTGCCGATTACCAGCAAAATCGAGGGCTGCCGGGGATAGGCAGACAGACGTGCCGATCATCGTATCGAGGGCTGCAGGGGATAGGCAGACAGACGTGCCGATCATCGTATTGAGGGCTGCCGGGGATAGGCAGACAGACGTGCCGATCATCGTATCGAGGGCTGCCGGGGATAGGCAGACAGACGTGCCGATCATCGTATCGAGGGCTGCCGGGGATAGGCAGACAGACGTGCCGATCATCGTATCGAGGGCTCACCAAGGTGTTGGTGAGACAGACCTTTTATCCTAGGTGAAAGGATAACCCTTCTCTTTGGGTTAAAAGAATTGTATTACTTTTACATTTCCGCTGTTACTTGTATTAGAATGGGATTTGTATTGTTTCCTTTCTTCTTTACATATTCAATTGTAATTGTTTCAATTACAATCATTCTATTACATATTGTATTGATTGGTTCTATACGCTTTAAGGTAGAATCATTCATATCTGTATTACTCTGATTATTGTGTTCATCTTGAATACAATTGTTTTACTTTACAATAGTATTACAATACATCATACCTTTTACATTCAATACAATTGTGGGTGTTTGTATTTGTATTAGTTTAAGATCATTTAAACTAATCTCTTTGTTACTAAAACTCAAAAGTTTTTAAACCTACAATTCACCCCCCCTCTTGTATTGTTCCATCTAATAGACTTTTATATCTACTATTCGATCCAACATATTGGTCTATTGTGGTTTTCAATAATTTTATGGTACTGGTAACCATGGAAAGTGATTGAGATATTTTTGGAAAATAGATGATATGTGTATAATTAAGGGATAAGTAAAAAATGAAATGTTTGACAGTATTCATGATCCCATGATTGATATAAGGACTAAGTGATATCATGGTTTGAGTATATATAATTTTGAGGATTTTGTTATGTGGAAAGTGTTAACTTTTAACAGTATTTATTTTTTCAATAAGGTTCAACGGGTATTCATTTTTTTCAATAGAATACATGATTAAGGCCTTTTAATGTTTGGAATGTGACCAACAAGACATATCTCATAATATATAGGGATAAACTATGGTATTAACATGCGAGTTGTATGAACTCTTTGGTAATCGTTTTCACTGTAATATGAGATTAGACATCATTATTTTGGACAAGCCTAAAGATTGGAATGGATTATGTTGGACATAAGTTAGTATTGTTTAAGGATAAAATTTTTTTTCGATATTATTTATGGGATGTTATAGTAATGTCGTTTTAGAAAAAGGACAACCTGCGGGATAGGCGACAGCCCATCGCGTCAGACAAAGCTGTGGGAATCGAACCCACAACCGAAGTGCGACTAGCCTTTATCACCTACCATTGGCCTACAGGAAGTCCCTGTTTAGTAGAAACTAGTTTTATTATATTAAGAAGTATGATATATGAAGTATAAGTCCATTTTAGGAACCATATATGATTAATCTCACTATAGATGGACTTATGTATTTTTTGATAAATTTTCTAACCTTTTGTTTGAGACAGATGGAATGACCCATCATTATATCACATGATCTGCTAACACATCATGAATGAAAAATTAAACTTCAGTTATTTATGAGATTAAGTTTAAATTGTCCAAAGAATGACCAACGGTGAAACTATACCAAAATCACGAAAGTATTTATTCTGATTCCATTTTCAGCAACTTTAGGAAAATGATCTTGAAAACCAAAAATGTTGTCCTAGTGCTATTATATCTAATGAATCAGATGGTACCTTAGATCGTCACAAATTTATGGCTTTGTGATTTCTGGATTTTCTATAGACATGTTCTCTACTACTCTCCATCAGAACATGATGGTAAAATTTCTCTTCCATATCCATATTTTCACCTATGTGGAAACCCATTGATTAGTTTATTTGGGTAACTATTACGTTTCATACATTTGTTTTTAAAGATTGGTTTTGGTATTCTTTTTTACATTGTGGGTTTCTAGTAAAGAAACTTTCGAATAGTAAACAATTTATAACCCCGACCAAATTTCGAGGGCAAAATTCATTTTAAGGGGGGGAGAATGTAACACCCCATGATTTTATAAAAAATATTCTTTTTAATTTCATTAATGTCTTGTGTTACATGATACACAAAAAGGAGCTTGCACAACACGCATCCTTGACTTGCCTTGCATTACACCCAATCACGACCTTCCTCGATAGAGTGTGTAGTACGCAATACCGAGTTTCACTAAACAACGATATGCTATTAAAATATTATTAAAACTAGCCGTTATGAATAGTAATAACCACCTTTTACAATTTTAGAAATTTTATCTCTCAAAATGGACATCATTTTTGGATTCGGAGTATCGAATTTAGCCTAAGGTGAAATTTTGGTACTTTTCGGATAACCTTCATATTTTGATGAATATTGAAAATTACTAAATTTTAATTAAAAACAACTTTTTTTAATCAAAATAATTAATAGTGATAAATTATGAATTTGAGTGGTTTTAAAGTATATTTAGAATATATATTTACCATGTAATACAATTTTTGTCATTGTACATATTTTCCCAATTAAATTTAACATAAACAAGTATCAATCTTTTGATAGTTATTATATCTTAAAAACACGCTTTTTGTTTTGACAACAGAAATTAATTTTAAATTAATTTCTGCCAATTTTGTGTTATGAATTTAGAAAAATGGTTTCCATATTTGGAATCAGGATTTTCAAATTGTTTAAATAGGTAACATTTATTTTTAGACATTATGAATAATTATTTCGTTAAATATTTTATTTACCATGGTTAAAGGGTAAATCCGGTAAATAAGGGTTAAAAATAATATTATAATAATAAAAAAATTACCATAAAATGTGTGATAAATATATTTTTTGATACATTTTCGACCATGGGCATCTTTGGGTCAATTTTGGGACCCCATGGTGCCACTTGTAAGTGATAGAGACACTTTATTTTAATTAAGCTAAAATGAATACCAAAATGACATAGGCATATATATTTTAGAAAAAAAAATTACATAGGGTTATATATGTTGGATTATCGATTGTAAATATTAATTAGAAAGATAAAACTATTTCATAGATAATTATATTTTATTTATAATTTTTATAAATTAAATATTTTAATTTATTTATGACACAATGATGATGCAGTAATTACCATAATAGTAAAAAATTAACATAATTGATATTATAAATACACAAATAAATATAATATGAGACTTTTAATGAATTACAATAATTTTATAGGTTAATAGGTCATGTTAGTAATTATTTAATTAACTTTTTTCGAAGTAATAATTCTGTTATGAGTTTTACAAAAATCAACTATTGAATAGTGTCAAAATTGACATAAAATAGTTTTTAAAACAAATATTATATTATTGACTGTTATTTTATTCCTAAAAATATAAGGTTCGGCCAAGATACTTATATCAAGATAGGAGTATCATTAATGGACCACTTGAGGGTCTCTTGGATGTATATGGTAACTTTATTATCTATACAATATAAAAATACAAAGTGACATGGTAAATGTCAATCTAATTAACTAAGAGTTAAAACTAAAAGATAAGGTTAGTATAATGACCTAAACCTGTCTAAATTATATTGGATGAGAGGCTTTCAACCCATAACCACATTAGCTTCGAAATAAATCAATTTGGATCTTTTTAAAACCGAATTTGGCTTTATAATAAAACAGTATTTTTAGTTATTCCAATGGTGCCCCTCTCCTCCCTTATAAAAGGGCACCTCCTCCCCCTCTTCCTCACACCACATTGAGCCTTCATGCTCATCCAACCCCTGCCAAATTATCTTCTCCACTTCCCTATAAATATCCTAGAGGTCCCGGTCTTCGTCAAAGACCAATGGTAGTGCCCTAAGAAGAGGACTCAAAGAGGCGCTTCAAAGAAGAGGTAATGTCCGTTACCGATTCTTTCAACTTTATTTCTTCTTCCACTTCTTCTTCTTAGGTTGTTTCATTATGAAGTAATAACATCAGTATCACTAATATACTGATATGTTATTATACGTATGAAACAACCCTATTTCAAAATCTATCCATCCTACGGAAAACGAAATCACCGTGCGTGCGTACGTACGGAATATCGTCTCCACGCCGTGGTGTAATCTTTTTTCCACCACCACCATAGTTGGATGGGTATAATGGTGTAAATAATAACTATATATTATTATTTTAAATTGATATTTATTCTTAAATAGTATAAATGCACTCCAATACATTCCCACGATCATGAGAATGATATCATCGCTCGTGCGTACGTACAGACTACCGTCTCCACGACGCGATGAGATTCATTTTCCACGTTAACCATTCATGAATGATTATAAAGTATATATAATAAGTAATCATGAAATATATGTCAAAATAATTATACTGTATTTATGTGTATATATATGTATGTCATCTACTTAATTCCATTAAACACAATAAGAAAACGAAAACAGCGTTCATGCGTAAGTAAGGCCTACCGTCTCCATGAACGGTGTATTTGTTTCCATTTACTGATTTATTATATATATGTATATTCTGAATATATATTATATATAAATCTTGTTTTATATTCTTTAATTATGTAATCATGATCTATGTAATCATATGAATAATTAGAAGTCAAAACAAGGATGACAAATGAAACAATTTTACCCTAAACGCTCTTTAAAATGGAATTTACAAAAGAACGGGTAATATAAATTCATAAGTGAACCATATATGATATAATAACAATGAGTATGATTCTGGAATAAATCAATGACATTATGTAAATCATTATACAGGAGGTTTGGACACTTATGAAGCAAATCAGACCTAAGGTAAGGGAAAATATCACAATCTCATTTTATCCGAGATTGTTTATACTTTGGTATTTACTGGGGTGTATTTTATCATCCACATCCATGATTCCTCAATATGTAATATTTTTTTCATCCACCTAAAATTTTTTAAATCCAATTTTACCCTTTGGTGAGTTTTTAGTAAAAGATATAAAATGAATCTTTTGTCTTTTTTCGCTTGAGGTACTTTTTGACTTTTCTGACAAAAGTAAGGGAAGAATGTTTTTTAACTTATACGGCATGAATGTATTTTTAAAAAATTATTTACAAGAAGATTACTTTACAAGTTTTCATGTTTATTTTTAATCAACTTCTTTTAGTTAATAATTGTGTGCCATGTTTTAAAGGAAAATGTTTTTGAAGTAGAAATGATATTTTCCTCAAGAATGGAGTTCAAGTGTTTTATCAAAATTATTTTCCATCTAACATAATTGAGGGTTATGTTTCTATCCCTATTATTACATTGATTTGATTATGTTGTGATGGAATTATTTTTATGAAATCCTTTATCTTTTATGAATTGTTTTATGATGTCATGTTGTTTAAGAATCCCATTTTTATTACATGGGTTATGCAATGATGTATGATTTATGATTTTGTGGCACACATAAGAATGGTATCATTATGATATGAGTGGGACCAATATCACCCTCCAATGCATTGGGTAAAGATTTTATATCTCATGAGATAAACATGGCCGAAACGGCAGGTTAAATCGGTTCAGTGAAACAGGACTGAAACGAGGAATGAACTCGGTTCAGAAATGGACTTTGTCCACTAAGATAGTCTTGGCAATGAGTCTTCACTAATAAGAAATGATTTTCTATGATTATGTGTGTACGCCAAAAAGTTTCATGTTTTAGGTTATGATTATTGGGATTACATTTCACTACTATGATTTATCCCATGTTATGATGTTATGATCCCTTTTGCAGGTTAAGATTTCCAAAATTTTATGTTATTATGATTATGATGTGATTGATATTTCTTTTGTTTACCCTTACTGAGCATTTGGGCTCACCCTTTTATGTTTTCTTTTCCCCAGGATAATAATAAAGGTTTTAGGTGAGAGAAAAAGGGGAATATCTTTAAGGGAGATGTTGAATATCTTTCACCATGCTTAGAAGAATATGTTCCGAGTTTCCGAAGACACTAAACTATTACGATCCTTGTGTGTGTGTTTTTGTTATGTAATAAGTATTCCACAAAAGTAATATAATGTCCATGTATGTCAAGCTTCAGGCCTCTACATTCCTCCCATGTTTGTGGAATGTCATCTCGACAATGATCATCATCCCTTGGCATATTGGAGGTGGGATTGTGGTACTTGTAGCTCGAGCCCTGTCAGGTTAGGTTGTGATAGAACCATAGAAAAGAGAAATGAAAATAAAATAGGTGAATATATAAGTAAAATATATAGTAAACATATAATAATTAAAATTTAATATTATAAATATAATGATAATTAAATAGATAGAGATCATACCATAATATAAGAGACGATAGTTTAGGAGTTACCTTACCTTATGTCCTCCCTCCCTTATTGTGTGTGTCTAAAAATTTGAATAATAAAAATAAATTTAGAAATAAATATTTCATAAACCTCTTATTTTATAGTTAATTTTAATTATTCATATATGTTTATTTTTAATAATTTTTTAACACATTGTTTTTTTGTTTAATATCTCGAGGTTGTTTGTATCATGGTTCCAAGGTTACATCATTTTTTTATAACGATGGACGTTCTATGAATATTAATCCATAAATCTAGATGTTTTATGATTTTATTTTAATATTATTAATAATTTCAAAATGGTTCCAAATTTCCATAATCATTTCAACATATTCATGGTTTATTAAATATAAATATTATCATTTAATGGTCTCTTCGTTTAGGTAGTTTTACCAGCCATTATGAACTTATTTTTTTATTCAACTTGATATTACCATTACGTAATATGAATTATATTATAATATTATTATTAATTTAATATTTAAAAATAAATTGCCTTATTATAACCAGTATTGAATTTTGAAATTGTTTTTAAAAGCAATACTTATATTGGAAGTTATACCAGCTATGAACAACAGTTTATTTATTAAAACAACAATTATTTCATAATATCATTTTAATATTAATATTATAATATCAAATTATCATATATATTATCAAATTAAACCCAATTCTATATTTATGGGGTAATAAATGAATATATAAAGGAATGAAAATAATAAATACTAACCAGATGTTTCAACCTTAATCCATGTGAAGACTCTATTTCAAATTGAAGTAAGCATGTAAATGGAAGTATTTTGTTCAGAACAATTCCATTATAACATGGCTAATAGAGTTTAGCTGAAATGTAAAAATATTATTGAAATGTTATGATTCTTATAGTTTTGGGATATGTTGGATAGTGAGGTGTGGTAAATTTAAGAGGGAGAGGGTTGTTTGGGATAAAATATCATATCTTCAAATAATGATCAAACATGTGAATAAATAGTAAGGAGATTACAATTTAAAATTAAATAGAAAATTATAACATTAATCTAATATAATGAAACCTAAAAAATTTATACATTCACACTTTTATAAAATAACTTACTTGTATTATAATTTATAATACACCAACATATTTTATATTATATGGAGAATTCAAAATAATCACCCCAGCCAAATTTTGACATGTTGATTCCTAAAATGAAAACCATTTTAGAAAAACAACTTTTCATAATAAGGTAAATTAAGTGTTCAAATAAAATTAACATTCAAAAATTTTAATTTTATGAGATGATCAAATTTTTAACCCATAAAAAAATTACATATGATTTCATTTCATTACTATTCATATAAAAAAGCTGTTTTTTCATAAAATGATTTTATAAAGAAAATATTTTAAATAATAATTTTAACATTTTTATAAACATTAATTATTTTTAAAAATATAATAAATATGTATTCCCATGAAGAAAATTATTCTTTCTCTATCTCAAATATATATTTTTCGTTTTTAACACCATAGTTTTTTTAAAATATATAGGGACCCAAGTCTTAAACACATGTTATTTCATAATTATTGATAAATATATCTAGAAAATTAAAATTGTTGATTAATACTTCTATTATCCTTATAATATTAGATACGTAAATATATAATCATATATATAAAATTCCATATTTTATTAAAACACGAAATAGTCCTCCTAACTCCCATAGATCTTCTTAAACTGCATAATATTCCATGGAAATATACATAAGAAAAATGGTAAGAATGAAATCAAAGTAAATGAATAAACATGGAAATAATGTTTCATAACATGATATCACCAAACTAATGATCATAATCATGGAAACAAGGAATAAAGAAATAAAATAATAATATCATGGAACCATAGAATATAAGGGAACACTATTGGAAATGACATCATAAATATATATAAATGGTTACTACCAAGACCGTTATTTTAAAGTGCACAATGAAATATAGTGGATTGAGTTCACTCCTCATTTCCAAAAACATTGTGGACAAAGGACCATGGAGGATTAGGTTCATTCCATAGTACCTTACATAGAATCTCATGAGATATATGTCTTTACCAAAGGCATTGGATGGAAATATAATTCTTTTTCCACCAATCACATATCATTATGTGATTAGTCCATGGAATAATTTGATATCTCATGATATGAAAAAAAATACAAATCATTATAGGGATATATAATTTCTATCCCACCCATCGCATAATAAAAAATATAAATATGTGTTCTACATATGGAATAGAAACCATACATTAATCATATACATGATCAAACCCAGGATAAAGAACTGGGTTTCATATTCCGGATTCAAGAATAACTAAAGGATAAATTATAAGGATTCTGAAAAGAAGTATAAATAAAATTGTTTTATAATTTCATAACTTGAAATGGGACATGTGTCTTCAACATGAATTTCAATTATAAAAAATTAATGTCAAATATTAGGAAAAGATTGATTAAAAATGATCCAAAAGGGATCAGCTTTTATGAAATGACTAATAAATATTTTAAATAAGAAACAACCGTGTTATTTTCTCTAAAAAAAATTTTGATCTAAAATGGTTCTACATATAACAATTATATTTTTTTAGTTTCTATTATTATTTTTTAAAATAATTTAATTGGTGTGATTCTTAACATGAGATAGAGATATGAATGTTTCTGTATATTGGGTTTCCTTTAATGTTGGAATTTCAAAGGGAACTAAAAACTTGTATAACCCAACTAATTAAAATAGTATTTAATAAGGAAAATATGTAAGTGCTATATATAAAAATAAATAAGAATTATATTAGTGGAAGATTTCATAAAAGGGAGAAAAATAAAGATAACATTTAACAGATATGTTAGGAGGGTGGTATAAAAGGGACCTTACCTCATGTCTAAATATACTATGCACTACGCACTTAAATTCCTCTCCTTTGGTAATTATCAATTGGGTAAATCCTTATGGTTCATTAGATTGGAATTTTGGAGAGAAAAAGGGTTCATGGGAGTGGCAGGGACGTTTTGGACACACTAGGGTAGTTTTTCAACCAATTTTTTGGAATGGGTGGAGAAATAAGGATGATGTGATCACCTTTTATAATTAAAAAAGATTTTTATTTTTGAAAAATATATTTTCTTTTCAACAATTCCACTTAATTATCCATGTAAAAAGGCTCCAAAATGGCGAATATTCATGTGAGTAATGATATAAGGTTGATACTCCCTCTAAAATCTAATATCCTAAATTTTTTACATAGGCTTCAGCATGTTTAACTAGGGTAAAAAACTTTTACCTATAATTTTCATTAATGTGGTAACTCCACTTTCACCCTTTGTAACTGATTTTAATATAAATAATTAACATTGAAATAATTTTAAAAATTTTATATTGTTATTAGCAATATGAAAATTATTTTATAAAATGGAGATTCTAAGAGTAGAAAAATTAATTTTAGTATTAGCAAATTTAATGTGTAAAAGCATTTCGTAGAAAACGTTCCTTTTATGAACAAAATTTAATTTTTTGATAGTATTGTCAATATTTTTACCTTAAATACTTAAATTATTTATCTATAAAAAAATAAATATTATTCATCTTTCAAATCAACCAAAATATTTATTTCAATAATAATATTAATGAAACCAAAACATCAATTTTTTTAGAATTAGAATATTAATTTTTTTTTGGGAAAACATATGATTTATAAATTTCAAACCATATATTTAAAAATCATAAAATTATTATTTAAATAAATATTATATTAATTAAAAGGTTTTATAAAACTATATTTCTCTCTTGTATAATGATAATGTAATAAAAGTCATCATTTGGAAAAAAACTATATTTTACACCAGTCATCCTGAAAATTAATTATTTTAGAAAAATTAAAAAAATACCTTAATATAGTATTTCATTGATATATCAAAAAAACAATATTTTATATGCACATCCTAAAATTTATAAATCTTCTTATTAATTATGAATACAAAACATAATGAAAATATGCTTTTATAGAAAACTATCTTTTGATATATTGACTCTTATTTTTGTTATAAATTACTAATTAATCAATTTTTAATATATCCTAATATAATTCAATCTTAATAAGCATATTTATTTGAGATATAATGGAAATTTATATGAAATTTAAATTTTAGGCATAATGTAAACCAAGAAAACATTACCTTTTTGAAGGTATAAAAGTCCTGATATATCTATACATATTAATATTTAATTATATTTCAATATAATCTTAATTAATACATATATAACCTCTTATGATATTGGTACAAGACATTTACATCATATATATAAGGACTTGACCATTAAAATTATATATTCATGAGTTTTAATTCAATAATTCACTCTATTAAATTTGATAATCTTTTTTGGTTTTGAGTTTTATAAAACTTGGAAATAAATCAAACATAAGAAAACCATATAATAAAAAGTTGAAACATCTAATCAGTTTCTGTTTATCCCACCATATAAAAATTTTCAAAATAAAACATAATTTCATTTTATGAAAAATATTCAGAATATTAAACATCACCTCTTCCTTTCCCTCAAAATATTTTATCTCTAAGAAATCCTCATTAAATATATTGGATGAGCACAAAAAGCTCATTAAGGGAAATGAAAAAATAAGAAATATATTATTCCAAAAAAAAACATAAAAACACATGTAATATTTACCTTTATCTTCAATGTTCATTTAGAATATGAAAAAAAATATTTCGACATGAAAAATAATCTACAATTTTTTCTTAAAGAAAACCTCCCAAACCCAACACAATAAATTAAAAACCCTTTTGGAAACATAGAGACTTAAAATCATAAGGCCATTTAAAAACCATTCTTATTGTAATAACCATACATAAAAATTATAGTATAATTATTCAGAGAACATAGTCATTTCCCAATGAATTATAGAGCTACAGTTGGTCTCTGCATTAGAATATGATATATTTTGCTCACTCTTGAGCTATAATGGGGAACAGCAAATCGTATAAGCTATATCTGGATCACATATGATCTATAATAGGGGGAAAACCACTATATTAGATGCATGAAGGTCACCCATTTTTTATATAATTATCAAATACCATATCATGAATAAAACATTTTAAGCTTTCACATTTTCATTATAAAACCTTTTTAAAATACATATGAATCCACATGCAAAAAGCATTCATATTTTAAAGTACCATTTTCTTTTTAAAACCCATTTTCAAAACCAAAATTACTATAACTAAGAAATATGGTTTTTTTATCACCGTCATGTCATTTTTTATTTAATGATGGAAAGAGTACAAAGAGAAATACAGAAAAGAATGAAAAGTGAAATACAAGAAAGAAATGAGGGTGGACCCCACCCACCTTATCCAAGAAGGGATCTTGGGAGGCATGAAATGATGAAGACTGAGCACATCCCCTTTGATAAATTAAATCCAATAGGGTTGGTACTACACTTTTGTGAATAAAAACCTTCACCATGATATTGAAGTCCACTGATGCCAAGTAATCTGCATCCTTGTTCCCCTATCTCCATGTGAGATGGATACCAACAATGGAACTCGTCATTTTTTCCACATTTTCTGATGACATAGCTAATCGACCACAGGAATTATCTCTACACCTTCAGGTAGTTATGCACAATTAAATAATTTTATTTCGATTTCCGATATTTATAGGTCCTTCTTCAAGAAAAGGGTGAGCCCGTTGAGTATTTTCTTTGCCTCCGCTTTTAGAGAAGAGACTTGTCCCAATAGGGAAAAGAAAGCTAAGTAAATAGAACCATTGTGGTCCTGTACAACTCATCCTCTCCGTAGGTTTCCTTGGATGCACGAGCTGTCCATATTGAGTTTCCAACCCACTGAGAGAGGATGCCATCATACCTAGTTACCATCCCTTCTTCTAAGTGACACATCCATGTTGGAGTCCTCTTGGAACCGATAGAGAGTAGGAGTCGTCTTCCATGTCCTCACTAACATGTTCATGTCTAGTAGCATTTTTTTTTCAAACAACAATGATATGATCCAACGCCCCCACCCCACTTGCTTTAATTTATTCATTGCCATGCAGATGGTCCAGCACCCCACTTGCAACACCGTTGCACGGGCCACCCTCTTCGATGTATCGAATAATTGAACATCCGAGATCGGGCACTTAACCTTATTCACTTCTGCAGACATGAAGTATAATTGGGTACAAAAACCTTCATGAGTAGTGTGTGAGATAATTTCAGCAGGTGACAACCAATGGTGTCTAGAATAATCTAGCTAGCATCCATAAAAAAGCATTGTGCATGTAAAATGAAAAAATAAAGAGTTCTAAAAAACAAATACATGCCAGCTCACGTTTAAATAGTACACCAGGAAGATTTTACCTACTTCAACATGGTATATAATGTAAGATCTAGGTAACCACATGTATTCATGTATATAAATATAATTACTAATATATAATATGTATAAATGTATTTTCAGTAGACAAGTGAGGACATATATAGTAATATACATGAATACTAGGTGGTAGCTGAATCTGGGGTGTAACTCACACAGACAAAACTTGTCTAATAAGATATAGGCTCTATAAAAAAGTTATAATACCGGAATATCCTACAAATAAAATAAATCATTCCCATCACATGAGATAGTGGGGCCAGTCATCCTGACATACACCAGATGCAAAGGAATGTGAAGAATTATTCCCATCATCCAGATATTAGTATAACAGTATAAAATGTCATTCCCATCAAACAATGTAAGAGAGTATGAAATTTCATGCACATCAAGTCCCTTGACCTTCTTACAATAACCAATAACCATGGAATACTAATAATAAAAAACATTAGGAATTACCTCTAATAATATATTATCAATTAACACAATTTAACTAGGGGTGAATAGTTTTTATAATTCACATTTATAAATATATAGCCTATGACAGGGCCTTTATAACAACCCTTCTCTTTGTTGCACACTTAAAATAAATTATTACATAAGACTTTCACTTGATAAAACATAGAAGATCAGGAGGTCTGGTGTATTTGGGGCTTAATAATTTAACATGTCAACATAAAATATAAAAAACATTATCTGATTAAAAACATCCTTTATAGGAACACCACATTCCCTCACCCTTAGAATTGCATGGGATAACCTGAGGACAAACATAAGAAAGGGGTGAGCTATAAATCCCATTAAGGAAGTAAACAAGGAATAACATGAAGAATACAATACATGTAAGGGAAAAAGTAATAATAATGGATCACATAATTACATTAACATAAAATAGTGATATCGAATGATTATCATAACATGGAAATGTGGCAAAAACATTTAACATGGAATTATAAGGTTCCAACGCTCATTGCACATGGAGCATGAGTAAACACACATTACACTTGAATTACCATTAGTAAATCCTCATTTAACTTGAATTATCATGAGTAAATCCTCATTGTACTTGAGGTATCATTATACTAATTTTTACCCAATGCATTGGAGCACTATTTGGGCGCACCCCTGAAAATCAATTCAATTCATGCATAAGTGTGCCCTGTAGATCATACAACATGGATTCATTAACATAGAAATTCATTCCAAGAATAGAATATGCGTAATACATAAATTTAAGTCCTAAATCAACAATTAAATGTGCATGATGTTGAATACACATGATATAGGAGTTGGAATGGTATTCGCTACACAATGATTTTTTCATGGATATTTTGTTGTAATTTCATCAGCATAATAATGTAAAATAAAAATTTGTAAAATGGTTTTGTGATATTGAAATGGGTATCTCATCATTTATACATTAAATGGACTATAAGATGGTCATTGGACATTATATTACAACATATGGAATGGAATTTAGATGTATAATAGAATATAATCTCATGCATGTAAATGAGAAGAGAGAAACTCTTTATGGAATTTCGTCATGGTATCAGGTGTAATTAGAGGTAGTAATGAGAGAGAAAGGGGTATCTAATCATTAAAAAATTAATGGTAAGTATGGTGGAGGTGAAAAATCATACTGAAATATTTATAATTGAAAATAAAGGGATATAACAATATTAAGAAACATGGCTAAAATGAGAAAGGAAAGAATCCCTTACTTGGATGTGTGATCTCAAAGGGTTGGGTGGGGCTTGAGAGAGGCTTCTTGGAAGCTTGGGTGACCTTGGGAGGATTCTAGAGAGAAGAGGTAAGTGGTTGGATGAACTCCAAAGGCTTTTGGTGGAGAGTATGTGGGATCTTGGGAGGGTTTATATAGGAAAAGAGGGATAATTATTTATTATTTATGTTTGGGACACCACGCATTAAACAAATCAAAACCACAAACTAGACCATGGTATTTGAAAACATGGAGTGGAAAAAATATATTATATAATTCCAATTTCCAAAATTCTTAAAATAATACGGTTTCTTATGTGGAGTTGAGTGACAATCTCCAGGAAATCAATTTAAAAATCTAAAATGTTTTATAAGTCTTTGAGGGTCCACTAAATCTTCGTAAATTAAATATATCAAACCTAAAATCACATTATTTTAAAAAAATTATATTTTCCAAACATAATGTTTTTATAATTTTATTACGTCACTATTGGGTCATTATGGTGTCATAAAACACATTATATATTTAAACGATATTTAATTTTTACCCAAAAATTCTACACAGTCAGAAAATTATGAAAAATTCACCATAGGAATATTTCAACATCCTGATTCCAAAAAAAATATTAATTTTGTTCAAATACTTTTCTAAATATGTGAGTTTTTACTTTTAAAATTAAAACTAACATATATAAAAAATTCATGGGTTTTGAGAAAAACGGCTTTCAAACCTTAGTAAAAATTCCAATTGTGTTCATAAAAATAATACAATCATTTATACTTAATAAAAAAGTAATTTATTAATAATAATACTAATATTTTATTAAAATATTATTTAATTAAAAAATAAATTAATTTATCAAAATAGATTTATTAGTTGAATATCAACTAGAATTATTATTTATTCTTTAAAAAATATTTATATTGTATAAATAATAAAATGAATGTATATTATTCATTATATACAAAAATAATTAATATAACCATGGTTTTATGGTCTTGTAACATAACCCCTTATAACACCAACATAAGACCAAAGGGTAAGGTGTGCGATGGTGACATACCTCAGGGTGGATCAAATAATATCACTCAGGTTGTAATCTCTATAAACTTCCACTTCTCCCATAGGTGTTTCCGTTCGAGATTAACATGTTCATTCTAGGCTTAGGAATGGTTAAGAGAGAAGCCTAATGATGACACCACTTTTCCGAGCTCCGAAAAATGGGCATCATATGGAGCTAGTACCCTGGATAAGGCCATCGCTTCTTTTGTCTGAGTAAATTGGATTTGTTAAAAACCTATGTTTATACTGATCCATTGTTAACTATTTAACAGATAAATTAGAAATGGTCAAAATTCATAACGGTAATTTAAAATCCAAAAACATAAATACAAATATGTGGATATGTTATATCACCATTTAACATTATAATACATTTAATTAGATCAATAGGGATTTTCATTAATGAATGTTTTGGTCCTTACAATCATCCCCCATTAAGAAATTTTTCCCTCAAACATTCATTTTCCCACACTAAAACAGATGTGGGTAACTTTACTTCATCACTTCCTCTGATTCCAATGTCACTTCTTCAAACTTGTGGTTTCACCAACGCACATTCATGAGGGGCATTGTCTTATTCCGTAGAACATTTTCTCTATGATATAAGATCTTCACTGGTTGTTCCTTGTAAAAAATATCATCCTCTAACTACACTATCATTGATGAGAGTACATGTGAAGGGTCTGTTTTATACTTCCTTAAGAGGGATACATGAAAGACATCATGTACTTTGGCCATAGTATGTAGTAGTTCTATTCAATAGGCCAAAACCCTGACACGATCAATAATCTCAAAGGGACCGAGGTACCTTGGATAGTTATTCCATTTATTTCCAAACCTCATGACCTTCTTCCACAGACATATTCATAGAAATACCATGTATCGAACTTTAAATTAAAGGTCTCATCGACAGTTTTCTGCATAACTCTTTTGTCAACTATGGGCTGCCTTGATATGCTGCTGAATGGTTTTTCCCTTATCCACCATTTATTAGACCATTTTAGGTCCTAGCGTCTTACGCTCACCGACTTCATCCAATCTTTCCTGTGTTCTGCACCATTTCCCATAAAGTTCTTTATATGGTGCCCTTTAGATGATCGAGTGTAAACTATTACTATAGGATAATTCAACCAGTGGAAGATATTGGCCTCATCCTCCTTTTATCCCCATAGAACACGATCATAACATATCTTCCAGTTTTTGAATAGTTCACTCAAATTGGCCATCAGTTTGAGAATGATAGGCCATAATGTAGTTCATTTCAATGCTAACAGTATGTTGGAGACTTTTCCAGAACATTGAGGTGAATCTTGTATCACGATCAGATACAATATATAGTGGCACTCCATGAATCCTTACCACTTAATTGATGTAAATCCATTCAAATTTATCTAATGATATGTTCTCTTGAATTTCTATAAAGTGAAAATTCTTCATAAGATGATCCACAACAACCCATATAGAATTATTTCCTCTTGATTTCCATTGATGTCTAGTGACAAAGTCAATGGTATTGTTGTCTAAAATCCATGTTTGTATGGGTAGTGGTTACATCATCCCCTTATAATTTTTCCTCTCAACCTTCACTTACTGACCTACCAGGAACATTGATGTATATTCAGCAATCAACCTTTTCAAATTGTCCCACCAAATTATTTCTCAGAGATCTCAATACATCTTTTTTCCTTCTCGGGTGAATAGAAAAGGTAGAGAAGGGTGTGTCATTCATAATCTCCTTCGTTATCTATAGATTGGATAGTTTACATAATCTTGACCGAAATCCCACAATTGCTTCCTTGTCAACCATGAACCATGAGGATTTCCCATTTATAATAGCTTCCAACCTTTTCATAATTTCCACATCCTTTGTTTTAGCATCATTTATTTTCTCCGTAAGGGATGGTTGAGAAAACATTTGAGAAAGGATTGATGATGTTCCACCCTTAATGAATCCCATGTCTATCTTCTGTAAATCTAAGAATATTGAATCATTTTCAATTCTCATCATAGATAAATATGTAGGATACTTTCTACAAATATCATCTTCCACGTTGTTTTCCTTATCGGGACGGTAGTGGATTGAGTAGTAATAATCCTTGATGAGTTATATCCATATTCATTGGTGCATATTAAGCTCTTTTTTTGTGAATATATATTTTAGGTTCTTTTTATCATTATATATCTCACACTTCTCCCCATAGAGATAATGCTGCAAGATTTTCAATGCAGAAATCATAGCCGCCAACTACAAATCAGGTATTGGATATTTTTTCTCATGGATTTTCAGCTTCCTTAAGGCGTAGGCTATCACTTTGTCATTCTAGATCAACACTCAACCTAGTTCCTTCTTTGAAGCATCACTAAATACCACAAACCTTTCTCCACTCGTGGTTAATGTGAGCATGAGCACAATGACAATCCTCTTTTTCAACTTCGTAAATATCTCTTTGCATTCATCACTCCATGCAAACATTACCCCCTTCCGATTTGTCATGGTAATAGGGTTGGACAAACATGAGAAATTTATCATAAATCAGTGATACTATCTAGCTAACCACAAGATGCTACAATTATATGTTACCGATGAAGGCCTCGAACATCCCTCTATTGCGGGTATCTTCAATGGATCCACAAATTTCCCATTGCATGTGATAATACTGCCCAAGAATGAGACCTCCATAAACTATAACTCACACTTACTGTAATTTTAATAGAGATTCACCTTCCGTAAGGTTGCAATTATAGATCTTAGATGCTCTTCCTAATACTCCTTGGTTTGTGAGTATATTAGAATATCATCATAAAGGTTACCACACACATGTTGATGTAATATATAATGACCCTATTAATTAAGTCCATGAATATTGTTAGAGAATAAATGGGTCTGAATGGAATTACTATGAATTCATAGTTCCCGTATCTTGTTTGGAAAGTAGACTTGGGTATATCTTCCATCTTCACCATTAATTGATAATATCCGGACTGCAAATCTACATTGGATAAGCATTATTCTCCTCGCATCTGATCAAACAAGTCATCAATTCGTGGCAGAGGATACTTGTTATTTATCATGATTTTTTAAGCTCATGATAATCGATGAAAAGGTGCATTGAACCATCCTTCTTCTTGACAAAGAGGACTAGTGGACCACATGGTGAAGCACTTGGGTGTATAAACAATTTATCCAGATTCTATTGTAGTTATTTTCTCATCCCCTCAAACTCTACAATATCCATTCAATACAGAGTCTTGGATATTGGCAATTCCCCAGGTATAAGGTCAATTGAGCATTCAAAAACTCTTCTAGGAGGAAGACAATGCAGTTCCTAGGGAAACACTGTAGTGAATTCCCTCAGAATAGGCATGTATTCAAGGATGGTTGCCTCCTTAGACTCATTCATTTTATCCAGATACTTGTACTCATAGGGCAGTAATATTCACTCTTAAGATGATGGTGCTAAAGAAGATTCATCTTCCTCCTTGAACTTGTATGGAATCGGGGGCCGATTCTCCACGTGGAGAGTGATTTCCCTCTCACGGAAATTTATGTTTCCTCTATTGAGGAAACACCAATCTAGGAAAGAAATTGCATCAAATTTTACTAGAGGGAGTATGAAGAGGGTCATTGGAAAGATCAATGCACTAATTATGATAGGGGATGACATATATTCATGAGATGCAATGATTTCCCCATTTTCTTTACTCATCAACATCATTACTTCCATGATTTGGGGTGTTGTTGGGATTTTTCTATTAAAATTTATAGATATAGAAGAATGTGTATAACAAGAATCAAAATGTACATTCTCTATTCATTAACGAATAATTTTCATACATGTCACCACTTCGTTTTCAGGGATCATTTCAGTATAGTGATAGAAAAATATCTCCCTTTCTACCTTGGAGATTGTTGGTTGCCTCTGAAAACCCTTGGAATAGGACACTGATTTTCTAGATTCATTGGGTATATGAAGTTGAAGAAATGAACAACATATCGAGAGTCGAACATAGAATTCCTCTCCTCTATCACAGTCACGTGTTTTTCATGTCTACAGTTAATCGCTATGTGATCTTCTCTTCTACACCTAAAGAATTTCATTTTCCCCATCAAGTAATTTATAGGGTGCTTTTTTCTGCAGCTTTGGCAAGTGGGGTGATAGATTTTCTTTGCACCATTGGATTTATTTATTAGACTTCTTGAATTTAATTCCACCTTATGATTCTTACCCCATTATAACCTAGAAATTCGATGATCTCCATTCCTAACTTGAGGGCACATCAAACAATTTCTTCATAGCTATCCAAGTCGTGGATTTCCCAGGCTTTCCAAAGGCTAGGTTTCATCCCACCAAAGAAGCGGACAACCTTGCATTCAGGGGTAACGACAAAGATGGAGGCATACTCTGCAAGCCTTGTGATGTTTAACTCATATGTTGTGATGGATTTGTTGCATCTTTTCATGAGGTAAATTAACTCCCTTTCCATTTTATGTCGGAGGGTGTGAGGAAAAGATTTATCGAATTTTTTTGCCGCAAATCCTTTCATTCCAATGCCTCGATATCCTCCTGAGGATTCGTATTTTTTATTAATGTCCACCATTGATCAGTTTCACCCTACATACAACAAGAAGCCAGAAGGAACATCTCTAGTCCATAAAAATGAAGGATAGATAATATCTATTAAATGGAGTTGATTAATTGTTGGTGATTGAGTGACCGGATGATCCATTAAAAGTTGGGGGACTTTATCTCATGAATCTCTCAATATCTATTTGTCGATTCTTAGGGGGGTTGAAAGTTCCTCTTAACCCTTCTTTATATTCAAAACATGAGTTAATTGAGAGTGTGTTGTGACAAAGTTCATGATTGTTGCTCCTATAGGATTGGACATCTCATTAGAACAGTCATTTCATTGAGCTTCGCATCTGTTTTTTTCCAGAGTCCTCCTATTACCAGCCATTGGCTAGAATAAAAGGAATGTTAGGGGTAACACATAAAGGTTAATCCAAGGACAAAACTAATTACTTATAAATAACATTTATTTCCTTGACTTGTGAATCTATATAATTAAATCTATGTTATCCATGTTCTAATTTATAACATATATTCTTAGGTGCTTTTTTATTCACATAATAATGGTTCATACTAAGATTGGGAATTTACCAAAGCATATCCCTCAGGAGTTTCATAACCAAGAGTGCAACAAGGCTCGTTTTTGTGTTCCCAGATACCCCAGGTTAAGCCTGAAACTCCTTGTCAGAGTTTTCACTCTTAGGTACATATGTGCCAGAGCTGTCTCTACCTGATCGTATCCAGATAGAGATGTATTTTATTGTAAAACACTTACTCAATACTCACCAAAACATAGAGATGTTTTTTATTATACATAGTCTTATCCTTAAGTCTATCACTATGTTTTTCTATTCTTTATCAAAAAATACCTAATCCTATCCTCCGATACCAACTATAACAACCCTACTTTTTATTCCACACATAAAATAAATTATTACATAAGACCTTCACATGATACAACATAAAAGATCAAGAGGTATAGTGTCTTTGGAGCATAGGAACATTACATAACATCTTAAAATATAAAACACAAATTCTTATTGAAAACTTCCTTTACATGACCACTACATTCCCTTGAACTTAGCATCGCATTGGATAACCTGGGAACATACATAAGAAAGGGATGAGTTATAAAACCCAGTAAGGGAGTGAATAAGGAATAACATGAAGAATACAATACATGTTTGGAAATAGGCATATCAATGGAGCATAAAATAACATGAACATAAAATCATGATATATAATGATTATCATAACATCGAAATGTGGCAACAAAACTTAACATGGAATTAGCATGACCCAAGGCTAATTTCGTATAGAGCTTGAGTAAAACCTCATTGCACAAGAATTATCATGAGTAAATCCACATTTCAAAATAATTACCATGACTAAATCCTAATTACAATTGACATATCATTATAATAATCTTTACCCAATTAATTGGAGATCCATTAGGGCATACAATTCACAATCATTTCATTTCATGCTTAAGGGTGCCACATAGATCATACAACATGGTTTAATTAAAATCATAATTCATTCCACAAATAAGAGATGTGGAATACATAAATTTATGTACTCAGTCAACAGGTACATGTTTATAAAGGAGAATTCCCTTGATAGAGGAGCGGGTATAGTATTCAATACAAAATGATTTTGGCATGGAAATTTTGGTTTTATTTTATGCAGTATAATGATGTAAAATAGAAATTCGTAAAATGGGTTGATGAGATTGAAAGGGGTCATTAATCACTTATAAATTATGGGGACAGCAAGGATATCATGGGAAGAAATATACCAACATATGGAATGGAATTTAGATGCATAATATAAAACCATTTCTTGAATGTAAATAATGAGAGAGAAATTACTTATGAAATTTCGACATGGTAACGAGTGTACATGGTAGGTCTTAATGAGAGTGAAAAGTGTCTCTCATCATTTAAACATAAAGGAGGAATTATTTATTATTTAGGTTTGAGACCCCTTATATTAAATTAATACAAACCACAAACCATCCCATGGTTTTGACCATGGTTTTTGGAAAAGAGAAGAGGAAAAAAATATTTTATAAGTCCAAAGTCCGAACATCTTAAAATAATAGGGTTGCTTATGTGGAGGTGAGTCACAATCCCATGGAAAACAATTTAAAAAGACAAGGTGTTTAATAAGTCTTGAAGGGTCAATTAATGCATTGATAAGTAAGTCAAACAAACCCAAAATCATATTAGATTAATGGTAAATCAAATATAGGCTTAACATAATGCTTGTAGTATTTTATTAAATCACTATTGGGTCATTATGATGTCATAAAATACATTATATATTTAAACAGTATTTAAATTTTACCCAAAAAATTGACTATCTCAGAAAATTGTGAAAAATTCACCATTGGATAATTTCGATGTCCTGATTATAGAAATAACATTTATTTTATCTAAATAATTTTCTAAATATGTTAATTTTCACTTTTAAAATAAAAAATGACATTTATCGAAAATTCACGGGTTTGGACAAAAATGGATTTCAAACCATAATAAAAATTACAATTACCTTCATAAAATTATAAGATCATTTATATTTAAAAAAATTAATTTAATAATAATAATAACATTAAAATAATATTTAATTCAAAAATACCTTTATTTAATAAAATAGATTTCTTAATTAAATGATAACTAAAAACACTATTTGTACTTTAAAAACTATTTACAATGTATCAATAATGACAAGAAAGTAAATTCATTATTATATACAAAAATAATGTACATGAACATAGTACTAGAGATTTGTTACATAACCCCTTAAAACAGCCACCTAAGACCTAAGGGTATGGTGTTCGATGGTGATAGACTCTTGGGGTGGCTCTGATAACATCACTCGAGTGGTAATTTCTATTAACATCCACTTTTCCCGTAGACGGTCACGTTCGAGCTTGACATGTTTGAGCTCAGCTTGTGCTTGGTCATGAGAGAATCCCAAAGATGCCACCTCTTTTCCGAACACTAACAAAAGGGATTCGTATGAATCAATTCTACTGGATGAGGTCATCACTTCCTTTGTCTGAGTAAATTGGGTTTGTTAAATCCTTATATTTATACTAATCATGTGATCTCTGTTCAAAATCTATGAAAGCAATGATCACAATCCGTAACATGAAACCAAAGAAGTTGACAATTTATATAAAAATTTTACATAATGAGACATTTAATTAGATAAAGAGGCATTTACATTAATGAAACTTTGGGTCGTTACAATATTCCCCCCTTAAGAAATTTCACCCTTAAAATTTCCTTTTCGCACACTAAAACAGATGTGGGTAACTCAGCTTCATCATTTCCTATGATTCCCAAGTCGCTTCTTCAAACTTGTGGTTTCTCTACAACACCATGATGTGGTGCATTGTCTTATTTCATAGAACTTTTTCTCTACTATCTAAGATCATCACTGGTTTCTCCTCATAAGAAAGATCATCCTCCAACTATACCACCTCAGAAGAGAGTACATGTGAAGGGTCTGGTATGTACTTCCTTAAGAGGGATACATGAAATACATAATGTACTTTGGCCATGGTAGGTGGAAGTGCTAGTCGATATTCCATAGCCCCGACACGATCAAGAATCTCGAAGGGACCGATGTACCTTGGACTTAACTTCACATTCATTATTTTCCTCATGACCTTCTTCCACAAAGATATGTGTAGAAAAACCATGTCTCCAACTTTAAACGCAAGGTCTCATCGATGATTATCTACATAACTCTTCTATTGACTCTGGGCTGCCTTCATATGCTGCTGAATGGTTTTCACCTTCTCCACCATTTCCTCGACCATTTCTGGTCCAAGCAGCTTACGTTCACCGACCTCATCCCAACATGCATGTGTTCTGCACATTTTCCCATATAGGGATTCATAGGGTTCTATTTGGATGATCGAGTGGAAACTGTTATTATAAGAGAACCCAGCCAGAGGAAGATTTTGATCCCATCCTCCTTTAAAGTTCATTGAGAAATCTCTCAACATATCCTCAAGTGTTTGGATAGTCCGCTGGGATTGGCCATTAGTTTGAGGATGATAGGTCATACTGAAGTTCGGTTCAGTATCCAGAGCATCTTGAAGAGTCTTCCAAAACATATAGGTGAATCTTAGATCTCGGTCAGAAACAATAGACAGTTGTACTCCATGCAGCCTTACCACTTCCTTGATATATATCCGTGCCAGTTGATCCAATGAAAAATCCTCCTGAATAGAAATGAAGTGTGTAGTCTTTGTAAAACGATCCACAACAAACCAAATTGCATTGTTTCCTTTTGATGTCCTTTGAAGTCCAGTGACAAAGTCTATGGTGATGTTCTCCCATTTCCATTCTAGTATGGGAAATGGTTTCATCATCCACTTAGACTTCTGCCTCTCTGGCTTCATTTGCTGGCACACCAGGCACTTTGATATATATTCAGCAATCTACATTTTCATATTATCCCCCCAAAAGTTTTCTCGGAGATCTCAACAAATCTTTGTGCTCCCTGGGTGAATAAAGAAATTTTAACTATGTTCCTCATCCAAAAGATCCTTATTTAGCTCCAGACGTGATGAAACACATAGCCTTTTCCCAAATCACAAAATTCCTTCTTCATTAACATTAAACTCTGAGGATTTCCCTTTTTTTATAGCTTCCACTTCTTCCTAAATTCCCACATCATCCTTTTGAGCATCCTCTATCCTTTCCAAAAGAGACGGTTGAGCAATCATTTGTGAAAGGATTGATGATGTTCCCTTCTTTATGATTCCCATGTCCATATTCATCATGTCTAAGAAGATTGGATCCTTCTCAATTCTCATCATTGATAGAATCACTGGGTCCATTCTACTTAGGGAATCATCCACCTTGTTCGCCTTCCCATGGTGGTAATGTATTGAATACTTATAATCCTTGATGAGATCTATCCATATTCTCTGGTTCATATTAATCTCTTTCTGTGTGAATATATATTTAAGACTCTTGTGGTCAGTATTTATCTCACATTTCACCCCATATAGATAAAGCCTCCAAATTTTCAAGGCAAATATCACCGCCACAAACTCCCGATCATGCATTGGATAGTTTCGCTAATGGATTTTCAACTACCTTCAGGTATAAGATATCACTATATCATTTTGCATCAGCTCACAGCCTAAGCCCTTCTTTGAAGTATAACTGAATACCACAAATATTTCCCCACTTGTGGGAAAAGTGAGCACATGAGTGATGATAAGACTCCTTTTCAACTCATTAAAGATTTCTTTGCATTCATCACTCCAAGAAAACATTACTCCCTTTCGAGTTATCTTGGTAAGAGGGTTGGACAATCGTGAGAAATTTCTCACAAATCGTCGATAATATCCAGCTAACCCCAAGAATCTACGAATATCTGTTACCGATCTTGGCATCGACCATCCCTCAATTGTATCTGTTTTGGAGGGATCCACAGATATCCCATTGCTTGTGATGATATGGACCAAGAATGAGACCTCCTTCAACCAGAACTCACACTTGTTGCACTTTGCATAGAGATTCTCCTTGCGCAAATTCTTTAGTACCGTTTTTAAATACTCCTCATGATCCTCCTTATTTTTAGAGTATATTAGAATATCATCTATAAAGACTACCACAAATTAGTCTAGATAATCTCTAAAGACTCTATCCATCATGTCTGTGAAGGCTTCTGGAGCATCGGTGAGTCTGAAAGGAATTACTATGAATTCATAGTGCCCGTATCTTGTATGAAAAGCAGTCTTGGGGAAATCTTCCTTCTACACCCTTACATGATAATATCCCAACCGCAAATCTACCTTGGAAAAGTATTGTTATCCACACAGCTGATCGAACACGTCATCGATCCATGGCAGGGGATACTCGTTCATTATCATGATTTTGTTAAGTTCATGACAATCAATGGAAATCCACATTGACCCATCCTTCTTCTTGACGAAGAGGACTGGTGCACCCCATGGTGTAGCACTTGGGAGTATAAACCCTTTATCCAAATTCTCCTATAGTTGTTTGTTCGGCTCTTCATGTACCTCGGCAGCCATTCTATATGGAGTCTTGGATATTGGTAGCTCCCCTGGTATATGTTCAATTGAGAATTCAACATCTTTTCAAGGAGGAAGACCAGGCAGTTCCTCAGGAAATACTTCAGTGAAATACCACACAATATGAATTTCTTCATGGATAGTTTCTTCCTTGGACTCAATCATCTGAGCCAGATACACATTCTCATAGGGCAGTAATATCCATGCTTGAGTTGATGGAGCTAAAGGAGATTCATCTTCCTACTTACACTTCTAAAGAATCTGGAGTTGATTCTCCATATGCAGTGTGATTTCCCTCTCCCAACAATTAATTTTGTCTCTATATAAGGAAAGGTAATCCATTCCAAGAATTGCATCAAATTCCACCAGAGGGAGTATGACGAGGTTCGCTGGGAAATTCAATCCACATATTATAATAGGGGAGGACTTATATTCATGGGATGCAATGATTTCCCCATTTTTTGTACTCACTGAAATCTTAACATTCATGGTTTGTGGTGTTGCTTGGATTTTTCTACTAAACTTTCAAGATATAAAAGAATGCGTATAACCTGAATCGAAAGGTGTGTTCGCTATTCTTGAATGAATAACTAGTGTACATGTAACCAGTTTGTTTTTGGGGTTCACTTCGACAGAAGTGATGGAAAAAGCTCTTCCTTGCTGCCTTGGAGGTTGTTGGTAGCCTCCAAAAACCTTTGGATTAGGGCACTAATTTGCAAGATGCCCCAGTTATTTTCATTTGTAGCAATGAACAATGCATTGTGGTTCGAACCGAGTGTTCCTCTCCTCTGTCGCAGCCGTAGGTCCTTCTTGACAACAGTTAACAGCTAGGTGCCCTTCTCTTCCACACCTAAAGCATTTTGTCATCCCCTTGAGGCAATTTATTGGGTTCTTCTTTCCACACTTTTGGAAAGTGGGGTGCTGGATCTTCTTAGCACCGTTGGATTTATCCATCAGACCACCAGCATTGAAGTCCACCTTATGCTTCTTGTCCCCAAGATACCCATGTGATTCCCCGATCTCCATTTAGACCTTGAGGGAATATCAGATAATTTCCTCACAACTATTGATGTCACGGATTACTAATTCTTTCCATAGGCTAGGCTTCAGCCCCCCAAAGATGTGGTCAACCTTGCATTCGGGGGTAACGACAAAGCAGTAAGCGTATCGTGGAAGCCTTGTGATGTTTTCCTCATACACTCCAACAGATTCTTCTTATTTTTTCTTGAGGAAAGGAAGTCCCATTCCATCTTAATCCAGAGGGTGCATGGAAAATATTTATCGAAAAGCATCTTCCAGAAATAGTTTCATTCCAACACCTCGATCTCCTCCTCGGGCTTTGTATTTTTGATCAACGTCCATCATTGATCAGCTTCACCCTCCATAGATAAGCCGCCAGGAGAACCTTCTCTCATTCAGAACATTTATGGATGGAGAAGATCTTTTCAATAGAGTTGATCCATTGTGCAGAGATCGTGGGATTGAATTATCCACTAAAATTAAGAGGTCTTTGTCTCATGAATCTCTCGATAATGACTTGTTCCTTATTAAGGGGGTTTAGAAGTTTCTCTTGACCCATTTTTCTTTTCAACACTTGAGTTAGCTGAGAGAGAAGCATGAAAAAGTTCATGATTCCCACTCCCAATGGATTGGTCATCTCATTAGTACAGTCATCACAATGATCTTCACATCGGTTGTTAGCCCGAGTCCTCTTATTACCAGCCATTGACTGGAATAAAAGGAATTTTAGGGGGTAACACATAAAGGGTAATCCAAAGAAAAAAGTTGATGACTTATAAATAAACTTTTATTTTCTTAACTCATTAGTCTATAGGATTCAACCCAGGCTTTTTATGATCTACTTTCTAACATATATTCATAGGGGAATATTTTTTAATTCACTTAATAAGGGTTCATACTAAGCTTGTGAATTTATCAAAACATAAACCCCAGGAGTGTCGTAACCAAGAGTGCATCAAGGACCGTTGTCATGGACCAGTTCCCATTTGAGTCTAGCTGAAATTGGAGTTTTCAGGTTTTACCCTTAGGATACATCTTTTCCAGAGCCGCCTATACCTGCTCGTATATAGACAAGGATGTATTTTTTGATAAACCACTTACTCAGTACTTACCAAAACATAGCGATGTTCTTATTATACTTATTCTTGTCTCTAAGGCTTTACTAGGGGTTTCAAATCCTAATCCAAAAAATAACTAAACTTATTCTCTGATACCAACTATGACAACCATGTTTTTATTAAAAACTTAAACATGATTTATTACATAGACTATTCACTTGATACAACATGGAAGATTAAGAGGTATAGTGTCTTTGGGGATTAGGATCATTACATAACAACTTAAAACAAGAAATTCAACATCTTTATTGAAAACTTCCTTTACATGACCACTACATTCCCTCGTACATAGCATTGAATGGGATAACCTGAGGACATGCATAAGAAAAGGGGTGATCTATAAATCCAAGTAAGGGAATAAACATGGAATACATGAGAGGTAAAATAAACGTTAGCCAATATGCATATCAATAGAGCAGTAGAGAAACATGAACATAAAGGCATGATAAATCATGATTATCATAAGATGGAATTGTGGAAACAACACATAACATGGAATTAGCATGAGCCAAGGCTCATTGCACATAGAGAATGATTAAATCCTCATTGCACATGAAGCATGAGTACATCCTAATTGAACTTTAATTAGCATGAGTCAACACTCATTACACATGAAGTATCATTATATTATACTTTACCCAATGCATTGAAGCTTTATAAGGTTGCACCCTCCTTAAACATTTCATTTCATGAATAAGTGTGCCACATGGATCATAAAACATGGATTCAAAAAACATAATCAGTTATTCCATGATAAAGGAATGTGAAATTAACAAATGAAACATTATAATCAATAATTAAATGTGCATAAATTTGAATACCCTTGATGGAGAAATGGGATGGTATTCACTACACAATGGCATTGGCTTAAAAAATCGGTGTGATTTCGGCAGCGTAACGACATGACATGAGAATTCGTAAAAATGGTTGATGAGAGAGAAAAGGGTTCCTCATCATATTTAAATGTAATGGTAAGTAAATAGGTCATATAGATATATGTACCAACAATTTTAATGGAATTTATATTCATGATACAAAAGTATTTTCTTGATTGTAAATGAGGAGAGAGAAGTTCCTTTCGGAATTTCGGCATAGTAATGGGTGTACATGGGAGGAATTTAATGAGAGATAAAGGGGTATACCATCATTCAAACATAAATGGGGCATTATGAGGGATGTGTGGAACCATACCCCAACATTCATAATTAAAATTAAAAGGTCAAAACAACTTAATGAAAAATGGACAAAAATGAGAAAGGAAGAAAAAAACCCTTACTTGAAAGTGTGCATCCAAAGGCTTGAGAGAGGCTTATTGGGACCTTGGGGAACCTTGGGAGAATTCTAGAGAGAGTAGGGCAGAGGTTGAACGAACTCCAAAGGCTTTGAGTGAGGTGATAGTTGGAGCATGGATGGGTTTATATAGGAAAGGTGAGGGAATTCTTTATTATTTAGGTTTGGGAACCCTTATATTAAATTAATCCAAACCACAAACCATACCATGGTTTTTGCCCATGGTTTTTGGAAAGGGAAGAGGAATACAATATTTTATAAGGACAAAGTCCGAACTTCTTAAAATAATTGGGTTGCTTTTGTGGAGGTGAGTCACACTCCCATGGAAAACAATTTAAAAAGACAAGGAGTTTAATAAGTCTTGAAGGGTCCATTAATTCTTTGAAAAGTAAGTCAAACAAACCCAAAATCACATTATTTAAATGTTAAAACACATATAGGTGGAACATAAAGCTTTTAGTAATTTATTACATCACTATTGGGTCATTATGATGTCATAAAACACATTTTATATTTAAACAGTATTTAATTTTTACCCAAAAAATTGACTGTCTCAGAAAATTATGGAATATTCACTATTGGATAATTTCGACATCCTGATTCCAAAAATAACATTTATTTTATCTAAATAATTTTTTAAATATGTTAATTTTCAATTTTAAAATAAAAACTGACATTTATCGAAAATTCACGGGTTTTGACAAAAATGGCTTTCAAACCTTAATAAAAATTACAATTGCAATCATAAAATTATAAGATCATTTATATTTAATAAAAATTAATTGTATAATAATAATAATATTAAAATATTATTTAATTCAAAAATCCTATAATTTAATAAAATAGAATTCTTAATTAAATAATAATAATAAAAACTAGTTGTACTTAAAAACTATTTACAATGTATCAATAATCACTAGAAAGTATATTCATTATTATATACAAAAATAATGTACATGAACATAGAACTAGAGATTTGTTACATAACCCCTTAAAACAGCCGCATAAGACCTAAGGTTAAGGTGTACGATGGTGACAGACTCTTGGGGTGGCTCCGATAACATCGCTCGAGTGGTAATTTCTATCAACTTCCACTTTTCCCATAGATGGTCACGTTCGAGCTTGAAATGATGGAGATCAGCTTGGGCTTGGTAAAGAGCGAAGCCCAAATTTGCCCCCTCTTTTTCGAGCTTCGAAAAATGGGCTCCGTATGGAGAAATTCTACTGGAAGAGGGCATCACTTCTTTTTTCTGATTAAATTGGGTTTGTTAAAGCCTAATATTTATACTAATCATGTGATCTTAGTTCAACGGCTATAAAAGCAATGGTCACAATTCTTAACATAAAACCAATGAAGTTGACATTTTATATAAACATCTTACATAATGAGACATTTAATTATATCAAGAGGTATTTCCATCAATGAAACATTGGGTCATTGCAAACTCCGATTTCCTTGAGGGAATATTATGTGGGAGCTTGGTGGATTTATATAGAAAAAGAGGGGGAATTCATTATTATTTAGGTTTTGGAAACACACATTAAACTAATCAAAACCACAAAACATCCCATGTTATTTGCCAATGGGGAGTGGAAAAAAATATTATACAATTCCAATGGAAAAAATTCTTAAAATAATATGGTTTCTTATGTGGAGGTGAGTCACACTCTCAAGAAAATCAATTTTAAAACATAAAATGATTTACAAGTCTTAGAGGGTCTACTAATGATTTTTAAAATATATCAAACAAACATAAAGTCAAATTATATAATTGGTAAAACATATATTATCCGAACATAATGTTAATATTATTTTATTACATTACAATTGGGTCTTTATGATGTCATAAAACAAATTATATATTTAAAAGATATTTAATTTTTACCTAAAAATTCAACAATCTCAGAAAATAATAAAAAATTAACCATTGGATAATTTCTATATCCTGATTAAAAAAATAATATTTATTTTATTCAAATAATTTTCTAAATATATTAATTTTTACTTTAAAAATAAATGCCAACATTTATCGAAAATTCATGGGTATTGAAAAAGAAACATATTTCAAACCTTAATATAAATTACAATTGTGTTCATAAAAATTATTCATACAATTATGCTGAATAAAAAGAAATTTTATAATAAAAATAATATTTTATTAAAATATTATATAATTCAAAAATCCATTAATTTATCAAAATATATTTTTTAGTTGAATATCAACTAAAATACTATTTGTTCTTTAAAAACTATTTACAAAGTAACAATAATAAAATGATTGTGTATTATATATTATATTAAAAAATAATGCACATAATCAGGCTGATAATTTATTGTTACATAACCCCTTATAACGCCTGCTTAAGACCGAAGGGTAAGGTGTGCGATGGTGACAGACTCCTGCGGTGGCTCGGATAACATTGCTTGGGAGGTAATCCGTATTGACATCCACTTCCATCGTTTGAAGTTCTGTTCGATCTTCACATGGTAAAGCTCAGCTTGGGATTGGTCAAAAGTGAAGCCCAATGATTCCACCTACTTTCCAAGCTCTGACAATTGGGCTTCATTTGGGGAAAGTATACTGGCTGAGGTCATTGCTTCCTTAGTCTGAGTAAATATGATTTATTAAACCCTATATTTGTACTAATGACGTGATCACTGTTTAATGACTATATTTGCAAAGGACACAATGCATAACAGTATTTTAAAATCCAAAACATAAATCCAAATAATTTCTTAAGTTATATAACAATTTTACATAATAAAACTTTTAATCAGTTCATGAAGAATTTTAATTAATGAATGTTTGGGTTGTTACAATCTTTACATCCACCTTTATACAATTAAATTAATCAATTAAATTTATAAAGAAGTTAAATTTTCATTTAATAGTTTGAATGATTACGTATATGGGTTTTATTTGTTTAAAAGTTTATAAAAAAGAGATAAATTTTATTTATCTCACGCAAAGGGGTATTAGTAATTTTGGTCAAAATATTATAATAATTTAATATTGGCCTACGGGAGTATATAAGCATGATTAAATTAAATAAATAATGAGTAACAAATTTATAAGATTTTTGTGGAAATTTTTTATATACATAATATCATAAAAAACTCTGTAGAAACCTATAATTTTAGGATAAATAGCTAGATCATATGCCTTAGGTTTTTGGATGACCACACATCTTGTATCAAAATTTGATTTAGAAAAGAACCGAATAAAATGTAAGAATTGAACAATTCCCTAAATATAAAGAACATGACATCACAATAAAATAACATAAGTTATGGGAAGATAAAATATTAAAGGATATAAAAGGATTATAGTGCATACCATTATAGATCCAATTTGACAGATGGTGATGGAAATGGAGATGGGATGTAGGATCTACCACAATCCCTACACAAGGAGGAGGGACTACATCATTGGAGGAGGAAAAGAGGTGGTTCTTCTTGATAGAGAGAAAATAAAAGAGGGTGATGAGATAAAAATATTTTAGGGAATAATCATAAATCCCCCCATAAAAATTGGTTCCCAAGGTTTGGTTGTATGGTTGGAAAAACTATTCACCAGCCACTGTCCAAGAACCTCACTCACATGGGTTGTGCATGCGGTTTAACTAACTATGATCAAAGCCATGCGGAATGACAATGTCAAAACATATATTGTTTTTTTCATGGGGGTGTGGTATAGCTCTAAAAGTTATAGACAAACTATATGGACACTCTTATGCACTAGGTACCTCTCACGACTAAGTCACACGGTTAGCCCTAACTGTGCGTTAACCATGTGGTGTTTCCTTCTTTTCCTATTTTTTAAAATATTGGCTCTGAACTATCCCTAGAACCTCCTAAAACCTTCTATGGGCTTAGAGAATGTTTTCCAAGATAAAACAATGGATTCAACCCCAAAAAAAATTATCTTTACCTTTGTAAAAACTGTGGTCACTACAACCTCCCCTACATAATGAAACATTTCCACGAGTTGGCCTTTTGAGGGTAAAATGTAATCATCTACGAAGATATCTTACCATATAAAAAACGCATCACCTTCCTAATCCCATGGCACATCTTGCACATATCTGTACATCCAGGGCCCCCATACAAAAGTAATATACTTTCCCAAAATTGTCTTCACACTCGCTCCATGATATTCATAGGAAACTCCTCGAAATAAGTGTCCACATATAACTCAACCTCATTAGGATATAAAACATGTTTGGTGCTTGAATAATACTAGTGAAGCATATATATATGAAAAAAGTTATGTATAGACTAATATATATATGGAATTTCTATACCAAAAGCATTCGGCCCAGTTCGCATCATGACCAAAAAATGCCCAACTAATCAAAAGAAAGACGACCCTGCCTATGAATTAATCAATGGACCAACAAGTGTGATAAACATAAAAAAACATGATATATGACCACAATCTCAAGAGGTAGTCGATGGATGTTATCTTATTAATGTTATATGGGATAAGTTATTAACATGCATATTTGGATGAGTTTGACTAGTTCAAAAGTGTCCTAGACAATATGTGGTTGATGAAAATCCACATCTCCTACCTCTAACCCATACATAGGTGATTGGAATGTCTTTCTATATAAGACCTCATAAGGAGATATCTATAAGGTAGCATGAATGTCGTTATTGTAAGAAAAATCAACGAGGGTACTTTATTTTCCAAATAACCCCAAAAACAAGGACACATGAATGGACCATTGTAGAGACTCAGGTTTTTGGCCCTGTCAGACTTTGGGATATTTTTATGAATAATTCCAGAGGTTGGCGCGAACACGATGTGCGATTCCGAGGCCCGGTGTTCCCAGAATTAATTTTATAAAAATATTATGTATTTTTATACTATGCAAGTGGAAGGGGTGTGATATCTCGTAAACAGTAGCTCCGAACGGGAATTTGAGGGCACAGTTGTGTCCGGAACGTTCCGTTTACCGTATGCGAGGTGTCAACATTGTGGGTGTGGGCCTGCTGTGGAAAACGCCACCAGGGTTGTTTTCGTAAATAAGTGGAAAAGTTGGATTACGAGCGTTGGCTCGAATAACATTTTAAAGGAGTCTCGGATCGAAAATCTGAGTCCTCCGTTGCGTTTAGAACAACACGTTTACCCTAGGGGTGACCTTACTTTTGTTTGCATCTGGCATCGGGCGGAGGCGAGTCGGGAGCCGGAGATGGGACATATTTTTTTTTTATTAAAAAAAAGAACATTCATCCCTCACCTCCCTCCTCCCTCACACGCACGACGAACCACACCCCTCCCTCCTCCGATTCATTGCTGATTCGATCCCCGGTCGTCTGTTTTTTGTGATAATCGTTAGCGGATCGAGCTTCTGGGCGTCGTCGACGTCGTTCTACACCCGAAGCATCGGAGTTTCACCCGAGAAGTAGGTGGTTTTCATTTTATTCCCCCGATCTGGTTTTTTCTGAGAATTGATTCGTTTTGGAGGTCGTTGAAGGGATGATCGCGTCCCGAGGGTCGCAACGGTGCTTTCGGATCGCAAAACGGACCACCGGGGTGCCCCTGGCTGTCCGTGGATGGTCCGCCTGCGCGGCACTGGCGCCGGCGGAGCATGGCGGCCCGCGGCTGTGCTCTATGCCGTGCGGCGAAGGCCCGCCAGCTTGGTCAGGCCTACGGCGGTGGTCGGTCCTAGCCGGCCAGACAGGCCGGTGTAGGTTGGTCCGACCCCTTTCTGTTATACGGGGGCATTTAAACCCCTGTTTCTTGCAATCCGGGAGTCAAATTTGCGTGCCATCTATGGCGACGCCACCTTGGGGATGAGGCGAACCCTACGGAGTGAGTTTTAGGGTTCAATGGTTTGGGATAGTGGCTCGAGAATTAGAAATGGTGTGATACATAATAATATTTTATTATTTTATGACTTCGGGCCGTTGTAACTTCTACCCTGAGCATCCGAATGGTGTTCCATCAGTGGTGTTGAGACCCTGATAGTATGACGGACATTTTTAGTTGGTTTCTGGGTGCTAGGACCATGTTTGGTATGCGGGCCCCACAATGTCGGGTTTGGAGTTTGTGGAAAAACGCAACTTTCGCACCAGGAGTCTGATTTTGACGGATGAATTGTCGATCATGTGTGCCTTTACAAGATGATCGCAACGGTGCAATCTGTTCGTTGAGTTTTGGAATCGAGGCATGGGATCCTCCCGAGCTGGCTTCAATGAATAATACATTTTTCACTGAGTGTCCGTTTCGGACGAACGAGTAGTCGATTCCGCTTGCTTTTCCAAGGGGATTGCCATGGTATGATCCGCTCGATGGGTTTTGGGATCGTTGTGTGATCCCCACATGGGATAGGTACTGTTAATAGTTCTTTTTTCACTGGTTATTTGTTTCAGGCGAGTAAACAGCCTATCCTGCGTGTTTTTCCGTTTGGATTGCGGTGGTGGCTTTGGAATCGGCCTTGGTGCTATGCAGTGTGGCGTTGTTGCGGTTCTCTCAGGTTAGTGACGTTTTAGACCATAAGTGGTTGAGGTTACTCCCTTGGTTCATTCCCATGAGTGTTCGCGCGACATCACACCCTTCGTATTGGTTTTTGATCCTCTCAATGGGATGTTGAAATTGTTACAGTTGTGGCATCCCTCCAGTGGGCCCGGAGCGGGATCCTCTAGTATCGTTTCCCTATATCGGGTTCTTGGTATCGCTGTGACCGCTTATTCACGGGTGGTGATCCCCTATCTAGTAGGTTAACCCCGTAGAGTTGGTGGCCTCATCAGGAATATGATCCCCTATGCAGTGGGCCATGCTCAGTAGGGTTGTGGCATCGTCAGGTATACGATCCCCTGGTCAGCATCGAGTTTATAATAGGGTTGCAGTATCGTTGGTTATGAGATCCCCTACTCAGTACTTGGTTTTTGTAGGGTTGCGACATCGTCAGTTTGATCCGCTACATCGCAAGTTATACCAGATATGGTTCTGGTATCGTCGTGACCACCTTTATATGGGCGATGATCGTCTAACTGAGTGATGTGCTTCTGTCGAGCGCTAGATCAGGTTGTGGTATCCCCCAGCGGATCCTGGGTGTAATCCCCTATCTGTGAGAACAACGTATGCTAGATCGGGTCGTGGTATCCCCCAGCAAATCCTGGGAGGGATCCCCTATCTGTGAGCTTCGTATTCCCTAGTGGGTTCTGGTATCCCCTAGTGGACCTTAGGAGTGATCCCCTCTCCGAGGAGTTTGGTGGTTATGTTGATTTAGTGGGTTTTTCCTCAGTGATGGTATCCGAAAAGAGTGGTCTCTTAGGTGAGCGTTTGAGATGTTTTCTTGGGACGCGATGGATGGTATCTCTCGTACGTGTGTCATCTGGGATGACAATGATCATGGAGTATGCTATCCTAGTTATGAACGATTGCTTGTGACATGCTCGGTACATCAGTTGGATTTTTGTGTGAGATAGATATATCTGGATTGTTCATGGTGTTTGTATGGGCATACACCTGAGGTGATCTGACTAGTTGTGTTTAGCCTAGGATGGTCACGAGATGGAGTTTCTCTCTCGTCTGGGTTCCCTCTGGCTGGGGTGAGCGGACTGTTTCTTTACAGTTTCTCTCTTTGGGTTTTGTGTTTTTGGGGTTCCTACTGAGTATGTTTATACTCACCCCTTCACGGTCTTTTCCCGCACATGTTTATGTCTTGTTCAGACCACATGCCATTCGATGGAGTCCCAGGAGGACCCGGAGTAGGCAGAGTTGAGTGAGCGATTGTTTTCTGGTGCGATGCTGAGGGAGATTTCCGGCGGGTGTTTATGGTAGAGTTCCCCTTCTTTAGAGTAGGTTGGACATGCTTTTGTAGTTTTCTTTGGTGGGCCCTGTTTTTTCCTTTTGTAATTCTATTGTACTCTGGTTGTGAGATAGTTGTGTGCATGCATTTACTTTTCAGTTTTCTATATCTCTACACTATTGCATGGAGATGTTTTTGGGTGCATGTGTACAGGTACCTTAGGATAATGCCTCCCATGTGTGTGATAGCCTACTCGGCGCTGGACAACAGCCCCTGGCCTATTGGAGGCAGGCTTGGGGAGTCGTGGCTTGAGCCCCGTTTGGTCGGGTCATGATAGAGTGGTATCAATGGAGGTTCCACCTTTGGGATCTCAGAGCGTAGCTGATCTAGCTGTGAGTTTGGTTTCTGTTGCATAGCGTTAGTGTTAGGATGTTTCGAGTTCGGATTTCAGGTCAGGGACTCCCGTGTTGATGCGGCGGCCGATGTATCTATACACTAGGACACTGATTACCTACCTTTCGACTCGGGACATTCATACACTGGTCGTAGGGACATAACAGTACATGCATCATATAGGATTTGTTTTTTTGGGTTTTTCCTTGTCCTTCTTGAGTCAGCTCTCCAGATATACTCTTTGAATGTGGTGCATATTGAATGTATTTCAAGATGCCTCCACGACGACAGCCAGCAAGGTTTCCGCAGCAGGATTGTGTAGACGATCTACCCTGTGTAGAGGCTGTGGAGTAGGGCGCAATTTCTGAGGTTGCATCTACAGGTGGTCTGCCCGTTGAGCGTTCACCTGTCGAGCAGCTGGTTGTTCCAACAGTGCAGGATGAGGTTGCGTGCAGGCTGAGTGCACCGCACGAGTTCCAGAGGCAGTGACCCTTGAGGTTTTGGAGTGATCCATACCCCAAAGCAGCTGGTGACTGGCTTGAGGCAGTCACCCAAGTTTTCCTCCTAGTGAGACACCCCCAGATCAGATGGTGGTCCTAGGGGAGTGTCTTCTTTATGGTTTGGACGAGCGATGGTGGAGCCTAGTGATGTAGTCTCATGATGAGGAGATGCTCACATGGGAAGAGTTTGACCAGATCTTCAGGGAGGTGTTTTATACGGTGACGCTAAGGTCAGTGCGGATTCAGGAGATTCTGCAGCTTCGGCACGAGGGCCTGACTGTGTCGGAGTACTCAGCGAGGTTTACAGACATGTCATGCTTCTCCATAGATATGGTTCAGGAACCTTTCATTAGGGCTCAGACCTTCGAGTAGGGATTACGCAGGGACATTCGAGAAGGTGTGGTTTCCTTGTGCCTTCCCACCCATGCTGGAGTGCTGGAGCCAGTGTTAGTGGTGGAGAGCTTTCTCGCTGAGCAGATTCCCCCGATTAGTGATGGGGACGTGACTGCTGAGACGTCGAAATCTAGTAGCCGATGACAGACTCAGGGGTCTAGATGTGGCTGATGTTTTAGGAGGCGACCCCAGCATAGAGGATATGAGGCTCAAGGCTCACAGGGCTCGTAGACAAATTTTGGTCAGCTGTAGGAGAGGCGGTGTTATGCTTGTGATTGTCGGGGACATCTTGTCAGGGATTGTCCGACCTCACGTGCTAGTGAGAGGGAGCCGGTCAATGGAACGCCTTGGCAGAGGCAGCATCTCGAGCAAGGTGGTCCACAGGGCAGCAGACGTGGTGGTGGAGCGGGTTCCGGAGGAGGAGGTGGTAGGCAGTACTAGTTTCCACCACCCCCACCCCCAGGTGGACCACACCAAGCTTAGGGAGCTGGTGGCCGAGGGCGACGACAGCTAGATTCCCTAGAGGCTGTTGACCAAGAGGCACCACGGATGGATAGAGGTACACCTTGTGTCATTTCTACTATCTGCAATAGTTTGATAGACACTATTTAGAGGTACTCTTTCCTTTTGTTGCTTGATTGAGTTTTGTTAAGGGCGTTTGTAAGACCCTACATGGGTGTTGTTCGGCATGCATTGAATGCGTGAGGAAGAGGGATCCTTCCCCCAACGAGACGCGTTTTTATGACGCGATTAAAACCGTGCGGATGAGTCAGTGCCACCCAAAGAGGATAGTATCGAGGTGTGGTGGATGATTCCCTCTGACTTATGCATTCGGGAAGGGGTGTTTGTTGGTGGAATCACTAGTGTGTGAAACCCAGTTGAGAGTCCAGTCGCTTTCCATGAGCTTAGTTATTTTCGGGGAAAAAATGTTCTAATGGGGGAGGATGTAGCGACTCAGGTTTTTGACCCTGTCAGACTTTTGGATATTTCTATGAATAATTCCAGAGTTAGGAGTGAAGAAGGCGTGCGATTCTGAGGCCCGGTGTGCCTGGAATTAATTTTATAAAAATATTAAGTATTTTTATACTATGCACGTGTAAGGGGTGTGATATATCCTAAACGATAGCTCAGAACGGGAATTTGAGGGCCCAGTTGCATCCGGAACGTGCCGTTTACCATAGGCGATGTGTAAACATTGCGGGAGCGGGTCTGCTATAGAAAACGCCACAAGGGGCGTTTTTGTAAATAAGTGGAAAAGTTGGTTTACGAGCGTCGGCTCGAGTGACTTCTGAACGAAGTCTCGGATCGCAAATCTGAGTCCGTCATTACATTCAGAACAACATTTTTACCTTAGGTGTGACCTTACTTTTGTATGCATCGGGCATCGGGCGGATGCGAGTCGGGAGCCGGAGATGAGAGATATTTTTTTATTAAAAAAAAGAACTCTCATACTTCACCTCCCTCATCCCTCACATGAACGGAGAACCACACCCTCCCTCCTCCGGTTCTTCTCCGATTCGAGCCCCGATCGTCTGTTTTCTGTGCCGATCATCAGCAGATCAAGCTTCTAGGTGTCATTGGCGTCGTTCTGCACCCGAAGCTTCGGCGTTTCTCCTGCGAGGTAGGCGGTTTGCGTTTTAATCCCCCGATCCCATTTTTTCTGTGAATTGCGTCGTTTTGAGGTCATTGTAGGGACGATTGCGTCATGGGGGTCGTACCGGTGCTTTCGGATCGCAAAACTGACCGCTGGCACCAGTAGAGCTTGGCGACGCAGTGCGCCGCGCGGTGGAGGGCCGCCGGCCATGGCGGGCCAGCGACGACGGCTAGACCGGCCAGTGCGGCCCCTTTTTGTCATATGGGGGTCTTTAAATGCTCGTTTCTTGCAATCCAGGAGTTGGATACGCATGTCGTCTATGGAAACGCGTCCTTGGGGACGACGTGAACCCTCCAGTGTGGTTTCAAGGGTTTAATGGTTCGGGATGGTGGCCTGAGATTTAGAAACGTCGTGAAAAATAATAATATTTTATTATTTTACGACATCTGGCCGTTATTACTTCTACCTGGAGCATCAGAATGGCATGTAGTCAGTGGAGTTGAGACCGTAGATGGACGACAGACTATTTGAGATGGATTCCGAGTGTTGTGACCAAGTTTGGGGTGTGGGCCCCACGAGGCTGGGTTTTGGCGTTTGCCTAGAACCGCAACTTTTGCACCAGGAGTCCGATTTTGACAGATGAATAGTCAATCATTTGTGCCATTCCAAGAGGATCTCAATGGTGTGACCCATTCTTTTAGTTTCTGAATCAAGGCATGGGCCCCAACCGAGTTGGCTTCGGTGAATAGTACCTTTTTTCACCAGGTTTTTATTTCGGACGACCGAATAATTGATTCCACCTATTTTTTCCAGAGGATCGATGTGGTATGATCCGCTTGATGGGTTTCGACATCGTTGTGTGGGCCCCACACGTGCTAACTATGGTGAATAATGCCTTTTTCACCATTGCTTCATTTTGGGGGAGTAAACAGCCTATCCTGTGTGTTTTTCCGTGTGGATTGCGGTTGTGGCCTCGGTATCGGCCTTGGTGCTACGCATTGTGGCGTTGTTGCATGTCACTCGGGTTTGCGACGTTTTGGACCAGCAGTGGTTGATGGTACTCCCTTGGTTCATTCCCATGAGGGTTCATGCGGTATCACACACTTTGTATAGGTTTGTGATGCTCTAGATGGGATGTTTAAATTGTTAGATTTGTGGCATCCCTCCGGTGGGCCCGGAGCGGGATCCACTAGAATCTTTTCCTAGATCGGGTTCTTGGTATCGTTGTGACCGCTTATTCATGGTTGGTGATCCTCTATCTAGTAGGTTAACCCCGTAGGGTTGGTGGCATCATCGGGAATATGATCCCCTACACATTGGGCCATGCTCAGTAGGGTTGTGGCATCATCGGGTATACGATCCCCTGCTCAGCATCCAGTTTATAGTAGCGTTGTGGTATCGTTGGTTATGTGATCCCCTACTCAGCGCGTGGTTTCATTAGGGTTGTGGAATTATCAGTTCGATCCCCTACTTCGCGAGTTATTCCAGATAGGGTTCCGGTATCATTGTGACCACCTTTATATGGGCGATGATCCTCTAGCTGAGTGATGTGCTTCTGTCGAGAGCCATATCGGGTTGTAGAATCCCCCTGCGGAACCTGGATGTGATCCCCTATCTGTGAGAAGTACGTATGCCAGATCGATTAGTGGTATCCCCCTAGGGACCCTGGGAGTGGTCCCCTATCTGTGAGATTCTTATTCCGTAGTGGGTTCTTATAAGTCCCCAGCCTTAAACCTTACTTAATCTTGAGTTATTTCAACATTAAACATTGAGGATATTTTCAGGTTTAGATTTTTAGAGAATTAGATCATAAATCATGCATTACAATCCACATTTAAACAAGGTGGTTACATAAAAGAAAGTATTCATTTTTCCCATCAAAGGAAACATATTTAAAATAAAACATGGATTCTTTCTTGAAACTTTCTTGACACTATCATCATATCATGTACCATTCCCTTGACCTGTGAAAAAAATTTCAAAAACATGGAATGAGAATAAAAAGATTAGTAAGGTATATAAAAATACGGAATGGAAACATTAATCCATGTATACATAAGAATCAATGAAATCATACTTTACTCATAAAACATAAGCACTTTAATATACCACATCAAATCTCAAATAACTCATAGAAATCATAAGACATAAAGGTAACATGAGACATTCATAACATTCTTATGTAGGGAGTAACCCTCATCGTTGCGTTTGGAATACCCATCACAGTATATTCCCTAAATCTTTTCAGAGAAACCTTAGTGTTTAACCCATTTGCGTTACCCAATGCATTAGAGGGCAATATTGGGCTCACCCACCCTTAGTTTATCATGGAACCACCCGTCTTCATAAAAAAATTCCAAGAACCATAACAAAATCGTATCACATAAAACATGCATAAAAGAAACATAAAAGTTCCACATTTTAATCACAAGATATCAATAAAACACATTGATATAATAAAAAAAATTTCAATACCACTTTCAATACCAAATTAAAAGAAAAGTAAAACATGGTATTTATTTTTCATTTAAAAAAATGTTATGTCTTGTAGAGGAAGCTGAAACTCAAATAATGGTCACAACGGCGGAGAAGTCGTTGTCGCCTCATACGTATGACAAAAACAATCCCTTTTGTCATTTAGTAAAACACTTTGTATAAAAAATATTCCTTTTGAATAAAGGTAAAATTAAAAGGGGTTTATACACCGTATAATAGAAAGTTGTGTATAAAACAAAACATGCCTCAATGAAAGGAGATTGAGACGAAGTCCCTTACCTCGAATCCAAATTGACTCGATCATTCTTTAATATCCTGAATAATATACTTGAGTTAATTTCTACTTGCTTAATAACCTTTTTAAAGGTCATTATTCCTATTTTATATTACTTATTACCATTTTATGAAAACAATGTATTTATTTATGTTAATAATGGTCGTTTTGTCGATCTTTGATACTTGAGCCAAAAATGGACTTCTTATAATTACATATTGTTCATGTGGTCAATGGTTCATTATATCCAGAATTATATTCATGATGTAGATATCATATATATCATATATATCTAGTAAATACATGCATTTATAACATTACATAACATTTAGAGGTATGAAATGAAATGCACCGTTCATAGAGACGGTAATCCGTACGTACGCATGAACGCTACATTCATTTCTATTTCATATTTAATGGAATTAAAACATAATGATACATAGTAGTATTATAATTCTAGTATGGTATCATATATAATATCATTAAATATATCCTTTATATGTACCAAATATGGTATTAACGAATCAAATCATTTTGAGGGGGCGGTAGCCCGCAGTTCCTAAAATGAAGATATCGCGTTTACCCATAATGGAAACCATAAAGGTATGCCATAAATGAAAAATATAGAAGCATAAGGAAATCATAAACATAATATATTTCATATATAAATAGATTTACATCTTAATGGCCTACATGAAAGGTGTTAAAATATGATTGAACCATCATCGTTTCGTGAGTCAGAAAATCGCCATCAACAGAAACAATATGTTCTTTAACCATTGGACGAAGGTGTGTGTAAGTGTAGCTAGAATAATTCATATAAAAACATCCTAGTATATTGAATATACTGGATTTGTTACAAAATAATGGAATAAAAAGAGTTTAGGTGTTTGGAGAAGAAAAATAAAACAAAAGAACACAAGTGAAGACATTACCTTTAAATCGGGTAACTCCTCTAGGTTTGAACAAAAAGGGTTTCTTGAAGAGATTTCTACCTAAGGTAAGGATTATAGGATAAATAGAGAGATGTGGAGAGATAAAATGAGTAGATATTTTCCGAGCCAACGGCTTGAGATGTGTGGGTAAGGAGGTAGAGTTGGGGGCCGTTTATAAGAGGGAGGAGGGAACTCTTGGAAAGTCAAGAAATGTTACTTTATTATATAATGAGTTTCGGGTTTTAAAGGTCCCACATTAAAATATTTCTAGGATAAGGTTATAATGTTTCGAAATATACTCACCCAATAAGTTTTTTACTAGTTTATGTCTTAGATTTTACATTATCTTTTTATTTTAGTTAAATCGTTAATTAATGAGGTAATCGATGCATCATCATGGTGTCATAAATAATTTAATTTATATAATGTCTAAATATTATAAAAAAAATACTACGATGTAGTGAAACTCTTTATATTTCCAATTAATATTTATAGTCCAAGAGTTAATTTATTTAGACAAAATTAATATTGTTTTACTTGGGTGATACATACATTGGTTATACATTCCTTTTAAAAAACAAAAAATGATAAAGTGTCACTTTCCCCAAAAGTGATTCCATGGGGTCCCAAAGTTTGGAACACGGAATCCCATGGTTGGTCATGAAACATCAAGTAGCATTAGGACACATGTTGGGGTCATTTTTTATTATTATTATATTATTTTTTTACCCTTAACTACGCGATTACTAAATAATCATGATTATTAATGATAATTACCAGCGTTACTATTCATAATGTCCAAAAACAAAAGAGTCTTAATTACATAATATGGACCTTCTGATTCCAAATATGGAATCCATTTTACCAAATTTCAAACACAAAAATAACAGTAATTAATTTAAAAATGAATCCCGTTGTCAAAATAAATAGCTGGATATTTTTGAAACAATATCTATGAAAAGTTTGGCACTTGTTTGTGTCCAATTCCAAGGTGAAATCAATTATAATGACCAAAATTGGATTAAATGGTAAAAAGTTATTCTAATTAAAATATAAAACCAATTAAAAGAACAATTTAACCATATAATTAAATTAGATGAAAAATCAGTTTTGAAGTAAAATGCTGTATTTTTCACTATTCATTCAAAAATGAACATTGTCAGAAAAATACCAAAAATTTATCCAAAGTAAATTTCAATGTCCCAATCCTAAATAATAATTTTATTTTGACAAATAGAGATAATAAAATTGTCAAAATTATGATTTAAAAATGATTTTCCATTAAAAGGCAGTAAAACAATCTTTTAAAAATATTAGAGAATTCTATGCTTAAGATTGGATTTACTCTCATTTTAAGCCTTTAAAACACTATATAATTCATAGATGGACATAGATAAAAAAATATTTTATTCATTAATTACTTGGGATATTAAATCCTTCCCCCTTTAGAAAATTACATCCCCGCAATTTATTTATTTATCGAATAAGTGGGGGTATTTATCCCTCATTGGATTTTTAGATTCCCTTGTTTCCTCTTCAATCATGTGGTTTATCCACAAAACCATTACATGATGAATCACCTTACTCCATAACACTTTCTCCATGTGGTCAAGAATCTAGACGGTTGTTCCTCATAAGATAGGTTCTCTTCTAGATGAACTACCTCTGGACTCAAAAAATGAGACGGATCTAGCATGTACGTCCTTAACATTGAAACATGAAAAACATAGTGTACCTGATATAAAATTAGAGGTAAAGCCACTCCGTATGCAACTGATCCAACTCTCTCCATATTTTCATATGGTCCAATTAACCTTGGACTCACCATTCCTTTCTTACCAAATCGCATCAAACTTTTCCATGGTGAAACTTTGAGGAAGACATGATCACCTACCACAAAATAGAGATCCTTCATCCTATTGTCCGCATAACTTTTCTGCCTACTATGAGCTGTTCTCATGTGTTTCTATATCATATGAATTTTTTCCACCAACTGTTCTACCAATTCTGGTCCCATCAACTTCCTTTCACCCACTTCATCCCAAAAATCTTGAGTTTGACACCACTTCCAATATAATGCCTCAAACGGTGCCATCTGTATACTAGAATGAAAACTGTTATTATAAAAAACCTCATCCAAAGAAAGATGTCTGTCCCAACTTCCCTGATAATCCATCGAACAAGAACGTAGCATATCCTCACAAGTCTGAATTGTTCGTTCTGACTGCCCATCTGATTGAGGATGAAAAACTGTACTACAATCTAATTCAGTACCCAACGACTTCTGAAGGCCTTTCCAAAAGATATAAGTAAACCTGGTATCATGATCAGATACAATAGAGAGGGGAACTCCATGTAACCTTACTATCACTTTAAGATACAAATGATAAAGTTTATCTAGGGAAAATTATCTTGTATATCAAGGAAATAAGAAGATTTAGTCAAGCGATCAATAATAACCCAGTTTGCATTATTACCTCGAGGTGTCTTTGGAAATCCCACAAAAAAGTCTATGGATATATTCTCCCATTTCCACTCTAGTACTGGTAAAGGCTGAATCATCCCTTTAGGTAACTGCCGCCCTGATTTACCATGTTGACAATTCAAACACTGCACAGTAAAATCAACAATATCTCTTTTCATTCCATCCCACCAGTAATACTCATGAATATCTCCATACATCTTAGTACTGAGTGTATGAACTGAAAATGGATAACTATGAGCTTCAAATAACAACTCTCTCTTCAACAGTTAATCACATGACACACACAATCTCTTCCCAAATCTCAAAACACAATCATTATCAATGTTGAATTCAAGAAACTTACCCTTCTTAACCAGCTCTACCTTTTTCTGCAACTCACTATCTTGCTTCTGTGACTGCTTAATTCTATCTAATAGAGAATATTTCACTGATACCTAAAACAAAATTGAAAAACATCTTGCACCAACAACTTCTATGTCAATTCTCATCAAATCCGTAACCAAAGGATCACGTTCCAAACATAACATTGTTAAGGAAGCATTACTTTTTCGACTCAAAGCATCAGCTACTTTATTTTCTTTTCCTGGATGGTAATGAATTGTACAAACATAATAATTGATTAATTCTTTCCATCTTCTCTGTCTCATGTTCAATTATTTATGAGTGAAAATATAATTTAAACTTTTTTGATCAGTATATTTTTTACACTTTACACCATACAAATGATGCCTCCAAATTTTTAATGCGAAAACAATAACAGCTTATTCCAAATCATGTGTAGGGTAATTTACCTCATGAGTTTTCAACTAACGTGAAGTATAATCAATTACCTGATCATTCTGCATTAGGACGCAACCATGTCCTTTTAATGAAGCATCACTGTAGATAATAAACACACCATTCCTGGTAGGTAGTGCCAAAACTGGAGCATTCACCAATATTCCTTTCAATTCCTGAAAACAATCATCACATTCTTTTTTGTAGAAAAACATAACACCCAATCGAGTTAGCTTAGTCATTGGACTAGATAGCTGTGAAAAATTTCTAACAAACCTTCGGTAATAGCATACCAAAACAAGAAAACTACGAATCGTGGTTACATTTTTTGGTCTTGGCCATTCTTCAACAAGATTTGTTTTTGTAGGATCAATAGTTATCCCATCTTTAGAAACAATGTGACCAAGGAAAGAAATTTTTTGCAACCAGAACTCACACTTGCTGAATTTCCCATACAATTTCTTTTCTTTTAAGGTGTGAAAAATAGCCCTTAAATGACTTTCATGCTGCTCTTTACTTTTAGAAAGCACCAAAATATAATCAATGAAAACAACCACAATCTTATCCAAGAACTCATGGAAAATTCTATTCATAAGGTCCATGAATACAGCAGGTGCATTGGTTAGCCCAAAAGGATTAAATACAAATTCATAATGGCATATCTTCTATGAAACGCGGTCTTTGAAACACTTTCTTCCTTTACCTTCAACTCATGGTACCCCGATCTCATGTCAATCTTTGATGAATACTGAGCTCTTTGGAGCTGATCAAACAAATCATCGATATGAGGCAAATGATATTTATTCTTAACAATGAAGTTATTTAAGGCTCTGTAATCAATGCAAAGTCTCATTGATCCATATTTCTTTTTAACCAATATTACGGGAGCACCCCATGGTGATGTGCTAGGTCAAATGAAACCTTTCTCTAATAAATCTATCAATTTCTTCGTCAACTCTAAAAGTTCAATTTGAACCATTCGATAAGGGAGTTTTGAAATTGGCTTAGCATCAGGAACTAAGTCAATAGTAAATTCAACCACCCGAACTGGTATTATTCCAGGCAACTCATCAGGAAAAACATCAGGATACTCATTTACCACTGGCACATCATTAATATGAACTGTTCTTTTTTTTCAACAATAAGTTCAAGGTAACATTCATTTCAATCTTTTACAAGTTTCTCAGCCTCCTGATATGTTATCAAACGTAAGGGTTAATTATTGTACACAAACTGAAAGTATTTCTGAAAAGAAACTTCTTTAGCTCTACAATCAATCTTATCATGGTAAACAGAGATCCAATTTCATACCTAGGATAACATCAAACTCTACTAGAGGTAAAACAATAAGGTTTTCAAGTAGGTTCTTTCCATGTATAAGGATAGGAAGACTCTTATAAATTATTTTTGCCTCAACATTTCCCCCAAGTGTTTTTACCATTAGTTCAAGAGTCATTTCGTGAAATGGAATTCCCAATTTAATTGAAAGGTTTTCAGTGATGAAATAATGTGTAGACCCCGAATCAATCAACACATTAGAATAATCTGAGAAAAAAACAATATACCTGATACCACTTCATTGGTTGGGCCAACATCTACTAATGTAGTTGCAAAGGATTTCACCACTCTTTTTTTCTTGTAGTCAGACTTCTTCCCATCACTCGAGCTCTTTATCAGACACTCGTTTTCATAATGACCCATCTCATTACACTTGAAACATTTCACTAACTATAAATCAAATTTTGTCTTACCATCACCATGATCTTTTTCAGTGCAATCACGAGCATTATGTCCCATCTTACCACATCGGTAGCACTTTCCAGAATTCAGAAGAAATTCCCTAGTATGCCTTTTACCACATTTATCACAAATTGTAAATGTAGTTTTCTTACCATCATAACTTTTTTGAATAATTCTTCCCTTTCTCCTGCCACCTCGGTCTCTTCTTCTGTTGGTTGTTATAGAACACTTGATCATCAGAAAACTCCATTTTCACATTCTCAGCACATAAAAGAAGATTTTCATAGCTCTTTAACTTGCGAGAATCTAATTACCTTTGATATTTTGGATTTAATCCTGAGTAAAAACGATTGATTTTACTATCAAGGTCCTGGATAAAATATAGAGCATACCTTGCCAATCAAGTGAACCTTTCTTCATAAGCAGCCACTGAGTCATCCTCTTGCCCCAATTTCAAGAATTATTTTTCCATCCTAAGTTGAACAGCCTTAGGAAAATACTTATCAAGAAACATACCTTTGAATTCATCCCAGTCAAGAGCATAAATCTCATCAACGTCCCTAATATTTTTAACCATCGACCACCACTGATCTGCTTCACCATCCAAATGGTAAACACTAAGACTAAACATTTGATTGTCTGAACACCCCATGACATAGAAAATCTTATCCAGTGCTTTAATCCACCCTTCAGCTAGCACAGATTCAGATGATCCTCTGAATGATAGGGGATGTTGCCTTAGGAAATGTTCCACCACTGACATGTTCCTCTGCGGTTGATCTGGCTGATCTCGTGCATGGATACCACCACCATTTATCTCTTGAGTCAACTACGCCATTACTGAAACAAATTGTTCAGTTCCAATTCCGACCATCTCAGGATGCTGATTCGGAAGGTCATTTTCTTCTGTATTTCATCCTAGCACTTCTTCCCTGTTTCCTCTGTGGGAAACCATTCTGAACAAACATGTCTTAGATGAAGCAACATGGTAATATTTAAATTCTATATCATTTCAATTTTACCATAAAAAAATATTTTTGGATAATCATTTAATAGAATTCTAACTCCTAATGTAATCCAAACTGACCTATGATACCAACTATAAAGCCCCAGCCTTAAACAGTAATTAATCTTGAGTTATTACAAGATTACACATTGAGGATCTTTTCAGGTTTAGATTTTAAGAGATTTAGATCATAAATCATGCATTACATTCCACATTTAAACAAGGTGGTTATATAAAAGACAATATTCATTTTTCCCATCAAAGGAAACATATTTAAAATAAAAAATAGATTATTTCATGATATTTCCTTGACACTATCATCACATCATGTACCTTTCCCTTGACCTGTGAAAAAAATTTCAAAAACATGGGATGAGCATAAAAATCTCAGTAAGGTATATAAAAATACGGAATGAAAACATTATTCCATATATACATAAGAATCAATGAAATCATAATTATTCATAAAACACAATCACTTAACATAACTCATCAAATTATGAATAACTCATAGAAATCATAAGACATAAAGGTAACTTGAGGCATTCATAACATTTTTATGTAGCGAGTAACCCTTGTGGTTACGTTTGGAATACCCATCACAGTATATTCCATAAATCTCTTCGGAGAAACCATAGAATTTAACCAATTCGTGTTACCCATTGAATTGGAGAGCAATATTGGGATCACAAGCCCTTAGTTTATCACAGAACCACCTGTCTTCAAAAACAATGCCCATGAACTATAACATAATCGTATTGCATAAAACATGCATAAAGGAAACATAACATTTCCACATTTCAATCACAATATATCAATACAACACATTGATATAATAAAAAATTATCAAAACCATTTTCAATACCAAAATAAAATAAAAGTAAAACATGGTATTTATTTTTCATTTAAAAAAATGTTATGGCTTGTAGAGGAAGCTGGAACTCATATAATGGTCACTGCAGTAGAGAAGTCGTTGTCGCCGCATATGTACGACAAAAAAAATTCCCTTTTTTCATTTAGTAAATGCTTCTTAAAAAAAGATTCCTTTTGAATAAATGTAAAAGTAAAATGGGTTTATACACCGTATAAAATAATGTAGTGTACAAAACAAAATATGCCTCGAAGAAAAGAGATTGAGATGAAGTCTCTTACCTCGTATCTGACATGACTCGATCATTATTTAATCTCCTGAATAATAAATGTGATTTAATTTCTACTTGCTTAATAACCTTTTAAAGTTCATTATTACTTTTTATATCACTTATTACCATGTTATGAACACTACGTAATTATTTATGTTTGTAACAGTAATTTTGTCAATCTTTGGTACTTGAGCCAAAAATGGACTTCTTATAATTACATGTTGTTCATGTGGTCAAAGCTACATTACATCCAGAATTACATTAATGATTTAGATATAATATATATAATATATATACAGTATATACATTCATTTATAATATTACATAACATTTAGAGGTAAGAAATGAAATGCACCGTTCATGGAGACGGTAAGTCGTACTTACGCATAGACGCTACTATCATTTCTCTTTCGTATTTAATGGAATTAAAACATAATGATACATAGTAGTATTTTAATTCTAGTATGGTATCATATATAATATCCTTAAATCTATCCTTTATACGTACCACATATGTTATTAACGAATCAAATCACTTTGAGGGGGCGGTAGTCCGCACTTCCTAAAATGAAGATATCGCGTTTACTCATAATGGAAACCATAAAGGTATGCCATAAATGAAAAATATAGAATAATAAAGAAAACATAAAAATAATATATATCATATATAAATAGAGTGACATCATAATGTCCACCATGAAATGTGTTAAAAGAAGATTGAACAATCATCATTCCGTGAGGCGGGAATTTTCCATCCACAGAAATAGTATGTTATTTAAACATTAGACGAAGGTGTGTGTAAGTGTAACTCTAATAAATCTTATAAAAACATACTAGTATAATTAAGATATTGTTTTTGTTACAAAATAAATTAATAAAAAGAGTTTAGGGGGTTGGAGAAGCCATATAAAACAAAAGAACACAAGTGAAGACATTACCTTTAAATCGGGTAACTCCTCTTGGTGTGAACCAAAAGGGTTTCTTGAAGAGCTTTATGCATAAGGTAAGGATTCTAAAATTAATAGGGGGATGTGGAGAGATAAAATGAGCATATATTGGCAGTGAAAATGGCTTGAGAGGCGTGGGTAAGGTGGTAGTGGTGGGTGACTTTTATAAGAGGGAGGAGGGGCATTCTTTGAATGTCAAGAAAAGTTACTTTATTATATAATGAGTTTCGGATTTTAAAGGTCCCAAATTTATATATTTCGAGGATAAGGTGATAAAGTTTTGAAATATACTCACCCAATAGCTTTTTTACAAGGGTATGTTTTAGATTTCACATTATCTTTTCATTTTATTTAAATCGTTAATTAATGAGATAATCGCTGCATCATCACAGTGTCATAAATAATTTAATTTATTTAACGTCTAAATATTAAAAAAAACTATGATGTAGGAAATATTTTTATCTTTCCAATGACTATTTATAGTACAAGAGAGAATTTATTTAGACAAAACTAAAATTGTTTTACTTGGGTGATACATACTTTGGTTATACATTCCTTTTAAAAAACAAAAAATGATAAAGTGTCACTATCACCAAAAAGTGATTCCATGGGGTCCCAAAGTTTGGCACAAGGAATCCCATGGTCTACCATTAGACAAACAGTAGCATTAAGATACATATTGGGGTCATTTATTATTATTATGATATTATTTTATTACCCTTAACTACCCAATTAATAATTAATCACGATAATTAAAGATAATTATCGTCATTACTATTCATAATGTCCAAAAAAAAAGAGTATTAATTAAATAATATGTACCTTCTGATTCCAAATATGTAATCCATTTTACCAAATTCCAAACACAAAAATTTAAGTAATTAATTTAAAAATGAATCCCTTTGTCAAAACAAATAGCGGGTTTTTTTTGAAATATTATCTATGAAAAGGTTGTCACTTGTTTTTTCCCAATTCCAAAGTAAAATATATTATAATGACCACCATTGAATTAAATGGTAAAAATATATTCTATTTAAACTTTAAAACCAATTTAGAGGACAATCTATCCATATAATTAAATTAGATTAAAATGGAGTTTTGATGTAAAATGCTATATTTTTAACTATTCATTAAAAATGAACATTGTTAGAAAAATACCAAACATTATCCCAAAGTAAATTTCAATGTCCCAATCCCAAATAATAAGTTTATTTTTACAAAACAAGCTTATAAAATTTTCAAAAGTTTGATTTAAAAATGGTTTTCCATCAAAAGGCGGTAAACCAATCTTTTAAAAATATTAGAGAAATCTATGCTTAAGATTGGATTTATTCTTATTTTAAGCCTTTAAAACAGTATCTAATTCATAAATAGACATAGATAGAAAAAATATATTATTCATTACTTACTTGGGATGTTACAGTTCTAGTATCCCCTAGAGGACCTTAGGAGCGATCCCCTATCTGAGGAGTTTGGTGGTTGGGTTGTTTTAGCGAGGTTTTCCTCAGTGATGGTATCCGACGAGCGTGGTCTCTCGGGTGAGCGTCTGAGATATTTAATTGGGACGTGATGGAGTGTATCTCTCGGATTTGTGTCATCTGGTATGACAATGATCATGGACTGTGCTCTCCTGGTTGTGAACTGTTGCTGGTAATGAGGTCGGTACCTTAGGTGGCTTGTCACATGAGCTGGATAAATCTGGATTGTTCAAGGTGTTTGTATGGGAATACACCTGAGCTGAGCTGACTAGTTGTGTTTAGCCGAGGATGGTCAGAGGATGGAGTTTCTCTATCGTTTGGGTTCCATCTGGCTTGGGTGAGTGGACTGTTTCCCTACAGATGCTCTCTTTTGGTTTTGGGTTTTGGGGGTGTCTACTGAGTATGTTTATAATCACCCCTACATGAGATTTGCCCGCACAAGTTTTTGTATCTTGTGCCAACGACATGCCTTTCGATGGAGTCCTAGGAGGACCCTAAGTAGGCGGAGCTGAGTGAGAGAGACTGACCAGGGTGTTTACCGGTGCGGTGCTGAGGGAGCTTTCTGGCGGGTGTTTGTGCCAGCGTTCCCCTTCTTCAGAGCAGGTTGGATGTGATTTGGTAGTTTTCTTTTGGTGGGAACTATTTTGATCTTTTTTTACTTCTGTTGTACTCTGGTTTTGGGATAGTTGTGTGCATGCATTTACTTTTCCGTTTTCTATATATCCACACTTTTTCATAGAGGTGTTTGTCGGTGCTTTTGTACATGTAACTTAGGCTAATGTCTCCCATGTTTGTGATATCCTACTCGGCGATGGACGTCAGCCCCTGGCCTATTGGAGGCGGGCTTGGGGAGTCACAGCTCGAGCCCCGTTTGGTTGGGTCGTGACAATAATTTCCACCAAACACCTGAATTGCATGATCTATTATTTTGTCATTTTGAGGGTGATATTTTAATATCGAAAGTACCTATGTTATATATTCCTTCTCTAACCCCTCCCAAAACTATCAATTGAATCAAGAATACCAATCAGATATAGTTTATCATGGACATTCATGAAGGTGTATGACCTCATTGACGTATATCCTCACAAGCACATATAATGATAGTATTTCATAAACATGAAATAAATATGTGCCCTTTGTTAACTAATCTATGACTACCCAAACTATATCATTTCCTCAAGATGGTCATGGAAAACATATCAATAATTCCATAGAGACATCACACAATTTCTACATCGGAATGGTCAATGGATGAAAAAAATCATGTTGTTCACTAATTTTACACCTTTATCTACTAATAGGTGGAACATCAAGTGATAAAGCTATTTATCTCCCTTTTCAAAGCAGGCCACCAATACTTGTGGCATTCGGCTCAATACATTATGGTGACAATGGTATGTAGTTCCCAAACCTATGTGTCAGATTCCCACATAAACTCATCTTGAATGAATTCAAGGAAACAAACCCTCCCATAAAATCATAAGGTATCATCCTCATACATAGTCTAACCAAAAAATTAATCTTTATCAAAGATACATTCACTTTGGACTATACCCCCATGATCTGGGAGTTGCCTCGTTATCACTCATTCAATAAGGGTATAGGTCATTAGTAAAAATACGAGAACTTTATTTACATGATTAATCTAAACCTCAACATGCATCTTTGAAAACAAGACAATTATATTATGACTTTCCTCTTGAACCAACTTTGTATCAGTTATCTAGCTTAGAGAACTATCTACTAAATTTTAATTTTTATATATATTAGTATGGTTTAAATAGAAGGATTAATGGTACTCAGCCCATCATCACCACATGAGATTTAGATCATACTATGTAATGATATACATGAAGAGTTTTTGATCCATGAAGACCAAAAAATGATCCCCAAGTGTGTGGTGTCTACAAAAACACAAATCTTGTAAAACATCCACTAGGTGGTGGTCATTCATGGGTAATTCTGCTCATGAGGAATCAACTAACGAGACTCATACACCAGGACTCACTCTTCCTGTTTCAAAATAACTCCCATTCAAATACCTGATGCATCATAATAAATTGTGTACCCCTTCTTTGCTCTGGATGAATTCGGATCTGTGTTTAATTAAACTTACATTTCAACATCAGAATATTTCTTTCACAAGATTATGACCATAAAAATATTTCTCCATTATTAGTTCAGACCATAAGAGGAACTTATAAGAATTATAAATCCTAGATGGGGCATCTATAATACAAGTATATCCCTCCAGAAACAAATTATATCAAAAAAATTTGTTGACTTGTTGAAAACTACATCCCCCACATTATCTCAATATATGAATACTCGTATCACTAACATGATCTGACCTTCGAAGTGTACTGTATTGATTTACAAGTGGTATTTTCTAATCTTTTTTTAAATGTGGAAATATCCCTATGTTTTTTCCATGAAACCGTGTTATTTGGAAAGGTCTTTTTTAGAGGGATAATACCAAATTATATCATCTATAGAGACAAACCTACATGAATCCAAACATGAGAAGAAATCATAATTCTTTAGGGCCATGGAAATAGTGAAAACGTTCATGAGACAAAACAATATTTTTAGGTACTCGTAATGACCATACCTAATCCAAATAGATGTACGAGGTATGTCATATGATCTAACATTCACATTATGATATCTCATCCTATTATATATCTTTGAAAACACACTCTCTCCTTAAACAGATCAAAGATTTCATCTTTTAGAGGCAGTTGATACTGATTCTTTATCGTGAGTTAGTTGAGCCATCAGTAGTCCACAAAAAAGCCTGATGGTACTATCTGTATTCATGAAAAAATGACATGTGAAAAAATTTGAGAAGTACTAGGTCAGATAAAACCTTTTTTTCTAGGAAATACAACTGCTTCTTGATCACATGAATCTCTATAGGTTCCATCCTGTAAAGAATAATGGACACAGGTACTACTCCTATCACAAAATCAATGGTTAATTCTACCTCTATTACTAAAGGAGGACAAGAAAATTCTTCAAAAAAATAAAACCCTGAAATGATCCACCATAGGATGGAAAGTAGTAGTTCAAACCTCAAGATCATCCATGAAATGGATATTGATTTGATAGTAACATTACCCATCCCATGATGATCAAGTCCTATGTGAAATGTTTGGGTATTCCATTATCCCTTTTTAACATGTCAACTTCCCTTTGGTGATGAAAAATACACCCTATGATGATAACATTTGATGTGATCTTAATATATAACTAATCTATCCATCATAGGAATTAATTTGAACCCTTTCATGTCGATTATGGGAGATTCTACAAAAAATATATATTCATACCTCAACGGGACAATCTTTACATAATTAAACACTCTCTGGTTGCATACCTGGATGGGTATAGAGTGTCATTATACTATAAAAGTATTCTACATAATTTCATGGAAAACCATTATTGTTTATGATATAAAAGAGTGTGATGTTCTTGGGTAAAATAAAGCATATTCTAAAGTGGAGGCTACTAGAATAGTACCTCTAAAAATAGAATTTATGGAAGTCTTCTCCTATGGAATAGGTTATCATTCTTTAACTGGCACGTACTATGGCCCTGAGTAACAACTTCACTTCCCTTAGTAGGCTGACACTGCTGTAATTGAATGTCCGTAGTTTGGATCCCTCTAACGTCACCTCCTCCTTCGCATGAGTGTCGGAGGTATTGTAGTTTCATACTTGGAGAGATACAACTAGTCCCAATCCATAACATTGAGTTGGTGAAAACCCTCTCTCGATAGGAATTGGTGGGAATGTCCTATAGTAGTGTGGTAGATTAACCATCCTTCCACAACATATACATTCCACTAGATCTTGAATACACTAGGGTTTCATTAGTCTCAATTTACCACACTTGTAACATACATGGATGTTTTTAGTATGATATGTATGGGTGATACAAGGAAAATTAGAATCCTTGAATCAATGCTTCCATCTGCATGAAGAATGACTAAATGTTCTGAGTTTTAATATACCATGGCTTGAATCATCAAGTTTTATCACATTCCTCTTAGTGATGAGGGCCTAGTTAATTACCACAGAAATTATAGTCAGTTGAATGAAATTGACATGTGATCAGTTGGAATACAATATCCCATCATCTGATCACCTCGTATTCATGAGCTCACCCACTAATAGAGTTAGTGTGAAATGTTTTATCTCAGTAAAAACATAGAATACTCCATGAAAAACATTGATCATAACTGAAAACTAAAAAAAACTTTAGGTTAGATGGCTCTCAATTTCTACAAAATGAATTATCATAGAATATCATCTGTAAACCCCTCTTGATCTTGTCATGATTTCAGTATGACTGGATAATGAAATCCCACCATTTATTGGTAGGAATTCATACCATATAGGAAATTATCTTGACCCTCTACTCTAGAGGTGTCTCCAAATTCTTGAAGATATAAATCTTTTCCACCAACCACGACTTAGTAGAATGTTGTACAACACCCCCCATGAATGTGGACAGATGGTGGTACTGTAATTCCTGAGTCAACCATGCCATTGTTAGGGAAGGTCAAGAAATTACCTGCATATAATTCACTATACAGAGAATACACACTTAAAAATTGGTGTTATTGCCTCTATCAAGAGTTTCATGTGGTGCCTCTTGTGAAACTATGGGAGGTATCACTGGGGTATATGGGCCCACCACCTCCTAATAATCGTTGTAACTGCATTCTTGGTAGAGGAATCAATATTTTCATAATGGAATCATTCTATAATTCAAAACACATTCCTCCAAATAATATTTTATAGTTGGAAAGATAATTTTTAAAAAATAATAATGGTACAAAACCTAATATAATAAAGATCACACTTATCAAAGTATTCCAAAACCTATTTATATGTGATCAGATACACCAGATCATGCCATAAGAAAATCAAATGGAATCCCAATCTACCCACTACTAAGGCCAAGTTTGTGTCTAGTCTCTTTTCAGATGATAAGAGTTTCGTTATACAGAGGTTCAATTGAAGGTATATACGAAAACACCCTTTACATTGTAATTAGAATAACTGCACGGAATTTGAGCTATACCAACATAAATATACCAATGGTTTACAAAAAAACAATTGCATAGGTACCATAGATATACCCTATACTAATGGTTTTGGGGAAACCATTGATATTGGTACCATCGAGAGACCCTATATGAATGGTTTCTCTAAAACAACTAGTATATGTCACTAATAATGACATATACAAATGGTTTTGGAAAAATTTATTGGTATATGTCCATTAAAGAGACCCCATATCAATGTTTATGGAGAAAATATTGGAATAGGTCCACCCTATGCCAATGGTTTCACAAAAACTATCGGTATAGCTCTAAATACCAATGAACCTATACCAACAGTTCTCCAAATTATTTGTATTGTTCTAAATATCAAAGAAACTATTGGTAAATGTTTCTTAATTACATTGGTAATGTTTTGTAATATGAAATATTCAAACATTTTTCTCAAAACTATTGTTAAAGGTCTATGGAGATGAAATAACAACCAATAACACTCCAAACCATTATAATAGGAAATATTTATGGTTTGGAGATCTATACCAATGGTTCCAAACTGTTGGTATAGGGTTATTTTCTATTAGTGAATCTCCATTTAGTGGTTACCATTTCATTTAAATGATTAAATACATTTATGTTCATATTATTTTATATATGAATATATCTATAAATAACAGCCATGTAATATGTTTCTCTATTTCCAATTTATAAAATTCATACTCTTCATAAATCATAATTGGCAAGAAATTTAACAAGAATCATTCCCCTATATATGGTATCATGATGTAACAGGTTATAAGTAGCTATTTGATTACATTAATCACCTTCATTATTTATTTAATTAATTTCTTCATAAATCACCTTTGGCCTTGAAGTAATTTTTTCATTCCAGAGAACTAAATTTTCCATAACCCACAACATTGTATAACTGGTCATTTATGGTGTCATCATCAATTTATGCAGTAAAACAATTAGATTGATGTAGGAACTTTAATTAAGTAAATTATTTATCCCTACAAGAATTGTTAGCACGTTTACATATATAATAATCCAAGAACTAACTATATACAGCTGGAAAATGAACGAAGAATGTATACGTGACGTGGAAAAAAATCATGACATATAAGTGCTAAGGTGCCTATAAAGATGCATGATATGTTAAATACATACCTTAACATGCTAAGGAAAAGAGAAATAAATATAGTAAAATTATTAATATTAATAAAATTTAAAAACATTTTAATCTCCTAATGCTAGAATCATATCAACTATAGAAGGCATAATCCAATAATAGTAGTAACTCATCCATGGTATTTTGGGTTTCCCCTGTACGTGGGTAAGCTACTCTCAGACATATGCTCATTAACAAATTTAACTACATCATAGTCTTACGAATAAAACCCAAATAGTAAGAAAAAAGGAAATGAGATCTATTATTCCACTTTGTAATGTCTTGACCTGGGATCTACTAAAACGATGGCCCATGCTGGTGGGTAACATGGACTCAAGCACACCTCCTCGTATACTAGAGGCTTTAGATTAACGGTGACTATGTAATGAAGTTTTGAGGGGAGACTATACCCTCATATCATAGTGTGATTTTGGCCGAGGAAATCATCCACGAAGCAATAATCTTTAGAATAACAAGGTCGATTCACTAAAAAAATCAAAATAGAAATGTGTTTTGTGTAACCGATGTTTATTGAAGTTGCTAATTTATTTACAAATGTTTCTGAAAAATGTTGTTAAATGATGTGTTTCTAAACATGATATGTTCATAAATTTCACTAAATTAGGGATGTTTCTCAACATCTCTAATTATTGTCCCCTAATTTTTTGGAATTTTTAGAAATGTTGGTAAAAAAACCTTATTTAGAAATGTTTCTAAAAATCTCTATAATTTTTTTAACAACGTTTATAAATGACTGTAACTAGAGACACCTCATTTTCATATTTTTTTTAAAAACATTCATAAATGAAAGAGCATTTAGTGACACTTATAATGAATGTATGTAAATTATTTTAGAAATTCGTAATTTTTTTTAAGTTCGTAGTTTTTTAAAATTTAAATTACATTTTTTAATTATGTGGTCGTCCCCATCAAAAAAATGTTCCCTACACATAGCCTACAAAAAGTTTTTCCATATGTGGTCCTCTCCTCCCCAAATCACACCTTCCCAAGATACCCTGCATGGGGCTACCACAAAACCACATTCCAAGACACCTATCTTGGAACATGTCCACACAAGCAGCCCTACCTGCTAAACACCAACAACTAAATTCAATCTATGCACCTCCTGCCACAAACCAAAACACCAAACTAACAAAAATGTTTCACTTATTTAATATTTAGTTGTATTATTACACACACATATATATATATGTAAACAGATTTTTGTATTTAAAAAATTGATATTATATATATATATATTTATATAATTATATACATATATTAATATATATATATATAGACGAACATATTTTATATTTTATGTATAAATATATATTTGATATTATATGATATATATGTGTTAATATTGTTGGTTTATATATATGTTTATATATATATATATTTATAATTTATAATATATATATATATGTATATGTTTATATATATATATATTTGTTTGTGTGTATATATATATGTGTGTGTGTGTGTGTGTTTATATATATATATATGTTTATGTGTGTGTGTGTGCGTGCGTAAATATATATCTATATATGTACATATAAATAAATATAATTATAAATTTATACTATGTTGTATTTATTTGTATATGTTTTATGTTTATATATATATTTGTGTGTGTGTGTTTATATATATTTTTCTGTTTTATATTATATATATATGTTTATATTATATATATATGATTAAATTTCATGTTTATTTTTATGTTTATATTATATAAATTTTGATTATATGTATGTCTTTATTGCATATATTTTATATGTTTATATGAATATATATATGTTTATATATGTGTGTGTGTGTGAAAAAATATATATGTGTATGTATATATATATATTATTATAATTATATATAATTATATATACATATATATATAATCATTACAATATATATAATTATCCACATTTTAAAAAACTTGAAAATATGTCTCTAAAATAGGCCTGTTTTTTTAAAAGTGATTAAATTTAAAATATATGTGTGTTTTTATATCTAAATATATGACAATGTATATATATATATCTGTGTGTGAGTGTGTGTTTATTTATATATATATATATATAAATATGTTTAAATAATTTTGTCTATGATTATATATGTATATATATATATTTAAATCTATTTGAAAAAATGATCTATGTAAATGTATATTATTATCGATGATTTGAGGAAATGTTGATAATTTAACAACATTTTTTGAGGAAACATTTGGTAAATTAGAGATATTTTGTGGAAACATCACTATTACCGATGATTTTGAGAAAACATCTCTAAATTAGCACTGTTTGCACAAAACATCACTAAATTAGAAATGTTTTTGAAGAAACGTCACTAATTTTGAAATTAGGGTTTTTTTATAACATCATTAAAAACATAACTAAATTCTTATTTTCTGTAGTGATTTATATATGTAATTATTTTAGGTCGTGATGATATAAAAAGGGAACACATGGGATACATGGGATAGATATATACAACATGCTATTCAAAGCATACTAAAATACAACTCCACTAGATTCATGAGAATATGCTCTGTTCTCTGCTCCATGATCCATGCTATAAGAGATTTAAATCATGCATCTGAGATAGGGTTCTTACCCTTATCCACACATGAAGACATGAAGTCTAATCGGGTATCAATGGAGGCTGGAGTAGGGTGTGAGATAAATTCAGTAGGTCACCAAAAAGGTTTCTAGAATAATGTATCCAGTTGGTATAGAAATGTGTTGTGAAGCTATAACTCATAAATAAACAATTTTGTAAAACAAATACAAGTTGGTTTAGGTTTCAATAGGACACCTGGAAGACATTACCTGCTTCGTCATGAGCCAACATTTCTGATATTAGTAACCATGTGTATTCCAATTTAAACATATAGGTAATCATATATTATTTGTAAAAATTTATATTCACTAGATATGTTAGGACATATGTTGGAATATTTGTGGATACTGGGTTCCTGTTTCATCCAAGGAATTACATATGTATCCATACAATGTTTAATTAGACATAGGCTCCATCAAATGTTACAATCATGGAATCTCATTAGAATGAGAGAAATCTTTCGAGTCACTCGAGATGGTGGGATGAGTCATCATTCCTAATACCTGATGAAAAATAATGTGGAGCAGCATTCCCATCATCTAGATAAGAGCCTAACAATGTGAAACGTCATGCACATCACCAAACGTAAGGGAGAATGAATCCTCATGCTCAAAAATTCGTTTATCCATTATTCAATTTCTAATAACCATGGCATAAAAATAATAATACACATGAAGAATTACATATACAGATTTATAATTAGTAAACATAATTTAACGAAGGGTGTATAGTTCATATAATTCACATTTATAAATATATAATGTGTTTCGTCACTATTCCGCCTACATTAGTCCTTTTAGATTAAGCAATTAAATATATTTCATAAATAAAAAAACATTTATAGAGTCAATATGAACCCTTATTAGGTGTTTGGTAATTTATATATATATATATATATATATATATATATATATATGATAGGCCAATTAAACTTATAGAACCCTAAGGGGAGGAAATCAATAATGTTGGCATTCTATAAAAATTCAATCCAGATATAAGAGAGTATTTAAGAATGGTTCAATTAATTTTTTAAAAAAAGAATACATTTTAAGTCATTGCGTGGAAATGTTCGGCATACAACACATCTATAAATACAATGAAAACACTTAAAATTTTAGAAAAAAAATTCTTGACAACCTTCCTTATGTATGGGGGTGACTAGTCATCCTATATCAGTCTTTGATTAAAAAAATAAGTGGTGAAAACAGAATAATGGACCAATGCCCTAAAAATAGGGCATATGAGCTCACACTAAAATAACACTATATATGGGATGATAAAATATGATAGAAAGAAATAGGATTTAGGATCTTAACCTTGTAGATCCAATATGATTGGTGATAATGGAAACAAATATTGGGTAGAGGAGATACCACAATCCCTAACCAAGAAGGAGGGATAGATTCATGGGAGGTGGAAAAGTGGTGGTTTTTATCATTGGAGTGAAATGAAAATAGGGAGTGTGTTTAAAAATAATTTAGGGGAAATTAATAAATTCCCACATAAAAATAGGTCAGACTGTTTTACTACAAGGTTGGTCAATCCATGTTCCATTTTTTCTCCATATATTGTCCAAGAACCCCACCCACATAAGCTAGGTGCACAGTTTGACAAAACATATAAAACCTGGAAAAAATCCATTGCCAAAACCTCTATAGTTTTTACATTGGAATACCTCCTTGTTGGAATAGTTACAGACTAACTGTACATCCTCTCTTATGCATTGGGTACATTTCATGGTTGATTCGTACAATTAGGACTATCCATGAGTGAATAGTTTGGTCTATTATTATTCTCTAATTTTTGGTACTCTATGAATTGAACACTCATCATATAATCTTGAAAACTTCTTAGGTCATAGGGCCTATTTAATGAGATAAATAATCGAATCTGAACTAAAAAAACAATCCATAACTTCATGAAAAGTCGGGTTCATAGAAGAGAAATAAAATTCCCTTTTTAAATACATTATGTACATATAAAAACTCCATAAAATGATTTAAAAAACACGGACATGGAAGTTAAAAAGTTGAAAAATAAACCTTATAGAATTTTTTAAGTATGTCCCTTACAAATTTACAACCATTTTATTTGAATGACCCATTAATGAATAAAATTAATAAAAAATCCTTTAAAAATAATTAGAATATATGAATTCTTGATATAAGATGTCTAAGGGGATGTATTTGTAACACCCCGAGATTTTATGAAAAATATTATTTTTAATTTCATTGATGTCTTGTGTTATACGATACACCAAAAAGAGCTTGCACTATATGCATCCCTGACTTGGATTGCATTACAAGAAATCACGACCTTCCATGATAGCGTGTGTTGTACGCAATTCTGAGATTCACTAAACAATGATATGTTATATAAACTAACGGCTATGAATAGTAGTACCAACTTTTTGAAATTTTATAAATTTTAACATTAAAAATGGACTTCATTTTTGGATTCAGAATATCAAAATTAGCCTAGGGTGAATTTTTTCTATTTTTCTGAAAACTTTTAATTTTTGATGAATTGTGAAAACATTGGGTTACTAATTAAAAACCGAATTTTTATTTAAATAATTATTTATTTTATTTAAATTTATTTTAGGTAAAAATTGATACATAATACCTATATAAGTTCAATTTAATTTATTGGAGTCATTTTATAATAATTTTTGATATATAAAAACTTTATTGAACTTTTCACCGTCTTTTACCTACCTCCTAGGAGTTTTTTTAAAACTTACATAAAACTATATTTTACCACCTATGTGAGTGGAATTTTGAAAATCCAAGAGACACGGTTAATATCAAGGACTAAAATTTGGTTCAATAAGATGAAAACAATTTTTGGTGAATAGTAACTTTTTTCTTTTATTTTCCACGGTTAAATGTAAATAGGGTAATTAAGGGTAAAAATTATATTATTATTACCATAACACATGTCATAATTCTATTGGATAAGTGTAATTCGGCCAAAAACAACCTTATGAATAAAATATGACCATTTAGGTCCACTTGGATTAGATTAGGATATTTATTATTAATTTAGTTAAAGAAGGCTTAAAATAGTTAAAATCAAAGTATAATAACTAAACCAATTTTAATATTGGGTCATACATAATATAAATTCGACTATAAATATTAATTAGAAAGATAAAATTATTTCATACCTAATGGTATTTTTTTAATAATTTTTAGACATTAAATAATTTAAGTTATTTATGACACAATGGTGATGGAGTAATTACATAGAAAATGAAATATTAAAATAATTGATATAATAAATACCCAAATAAATGAAATTTGAGACTTTTTGTGAATTAAACTAATTTTATAGGTTAATATGACATGTTATTATTGATTTAGTTTACTTTTTTATAACTAATCATGCTGTTATGATTTTCAAAAAAATCATTTACCAAATAGTGTCAAAATTGACATAAAATAGTTTTTTAAAAAAATATTATATTATTAATTGTTATTATATTCCTAAAAAATCTAAGGGTTGGACCGGATACTTATATCATGATAGGTGTATCATTAATGGACCACTTGGGGGGTCTCTTGGATGTATATGGTATATTTATTAACTATATAATATAAAAATACAAAGTGACATGGTAGATGTCAATCTAATTAACTAAGAGTTAAAACTAAAAGATAAGGTTAATATAATGACCCAAACCTATCTATAATCTATTGTTTGAGAGGATTTAGACCCATCCCCACCTTATCTTCGAAATAAATCAATTTGGAGCTATTAAAAACCGAATATTACTTTATTATAAAATAATATTTTATGCTTTCCTAAGGTGCCCCTCTCCTCCCTTATAAAAAGGGAACCCCTTCCCTCTTCTCTTCACACACTTTTGAGCCTTAAAGCTCGGCCAAACCCTTCCAATTTTCCTTCTCCACATCCCTAGAAATATTATGGAGGTCTGGTCTTCTAAAAAGACCAATTATACTTCCTTAAGATAAGGTTTAAAGGAGGTGCGTCGAAGAAGAGGTAATCTCTTCTTCCGATTGTCTAAAGTTTATTTCATCTTTTACTTCTTCTTCTTTAGTTGTCTCATTATAAAGTAATAACATCAGTATTACTTATATACTTATTTGTTATTATAAATATGAAACAAAATTATTTCACCTTCTATTCATCCTACGGAAAATGAAATCACCACGCGTGCGTTCGTGCAGAATACCGTCTCCACGCTGTGGTGTAATCTGTTTTTGACCACCACGTTACATGGATCGGTATAATGGTGTAAATAAATAACTATATAAGATTATTGTAAAGTGATATTGATTCTGAAATATTATACATACACTTCAATACAATTCCACAATCATGGGAATGATATCACTGCTCGTGCGTATGTATGGACTACCATCTCCACGACGCGATGAGATTCATTCTCCATGTTAACCATTCATTAATGATTATAAAGTATATATAATGAATAATAATGGAATATATGACATAATAATGATACTGGATATATATATATATATATATGTATGTCATCTACTTAATTCCATTCAATTCAATAAGGAAACAAAAAAAGCATTCATGCGCATGTACGACCTACTGTCTCCATGAACGGTGTATTTCATTCCATTTATCGATATATCATATATATATGTATATGATGAATATATATTATATATAAATTATTTTTTACATTCTGGAATTATCTAAATCAGTATATTAGTAATAATATCAAGAACAACAAGTCGAAACACGTACGATAAATGAAACGATTTTACCCAAAATGCTGCTTTAACATGGAATTTACAAAAGAACGGGTAATATAAAGTCATAAGTGAAACATATATGATATCATAACAATTAATATGATTATTTAATAAGTCAATGACATTATTTCAATCATTATACATGTGGTTCGGATACATAAGAAGCATATCAGACGTAAGGTAAGGGATAACTTTTCCAATCTTGTTCTTATCCGAGATTGTTTATTCATATGTATTTACTGGGGTTATTGTTATCATCCATGTCCATGTTTCCTAATAATGGTTTCATGTATGTTTAGAGTCCTTTTTAACCATTTTTGACTTTTACTACATGGTATGTAAGGAATGTTTATTTTTTTACCATCCGAGGTACTTTTTGACTTTTCCGACAAAAGTACGAGGTGAATGTTTTTGTTAACTTATACGACATGAACGGATTTTTACAGTTTCATTACGCCTCATTTTAATGAAACGTCCTATACAATATTGCATGATTATTTTCAACCAAACCCTTTTATTTTAAAATTTCATGGAATTTTGTGAAAATAAAATCTTTTTGAAGTAGAAAGGATATTTTCCTCAAGAATGGAGTTCAAGCGTTTTATCAAAATTATTTTCCATCTAAGATAATATAGGGTTCTATTTATATCCCTATTTTGACATTGATTTTATTATGTTATGATGGAATTAATTTTATGACGTCATTTTATCTTATATGGATTATGTTATGATGGCATGATGTTTAAGATTCCCCTTTTTATTACATAGGTTACGCTATGATATATGATTTATGATTTTGTGGCACACATAAGAACGGTTCCGTTATGAGATTGGTGGGACCTATATCTCCCTCCAATGCATTGGGTAAAGATTTATATCTCATGAGACAGACATGGATGGAATGGTAAGTTAATATGGTTCAGTAATACAAGACTGGAATGAGGAGTGAACTCAATTCAGAAAGGGACTTTGTCCACTAAGATAGTCTTGGCAGCAATGCCTTGGCTACTATGGAAATCATATCATTTGCTTAATGGTTTCCACAATCACATTTTTTATTCCCATGTTATTTTATCATTATTGATGTCACTTTATGAACTATTCCTTACAGACTACCAAGATTTATTTCAAAACTCAAGATTTGGATGTTTAAAATTTATGTTCATGTTTTGAAGTTCAAATGTATATAGTTTGTTTTATTTACTCCATGCTTACCCTTAATGAGAATTTGAGCTCACCCTTTATATGTTTTCTTTTTCCCAGGATATAAAGAAAGGTTTTAGGTAAGGAAAATGGGAAGATCTTTATGAGAGATTTTGATGATCTTTCACCGTGATTAGAAGATTACATTCCAAGTTTCCAAAGACAATAAACTACTATGGTCTTTTGGTGTTTGTTTTTTTATGTATTAAGTATTCCTCAAAAGTAATGTAATTTCCATGTACCTCGAGCTTTGGGTCACTACAGTTGGTATCATAAGAATGGTTTAGTTAACCTTTGGAAACTAGGATGTGAAAAATTTAGTGAGATCCCTAGAGATATTTATAAGGTATGTCTAGGGATGTCCCTAAGGTTAAGTATATGTATAGGTTATAGTCGTAGAATTATGGAAACGATATTTGAATTAAACCTAAGATGTTAGATATCGAAGGTACTCCCCCTTTATTATGTTGTTTTCCCTGGTATGATTTTTGCCTCTCACACTATTCTTTTTGGGTTTTGGACAATGGCTGGAACCTTAAGGAACCGTGTTGATCAATGTAATGGACAAGGAAATGATTTTCCTCCTTAACAATCCAATGTTATGGGAGATAGAGTGCAAAATTTTATTGATATAATTACGCAAGATATGAATCATTTTGGACTTCTGAATGAGCAGAGAAGGGAACAATATTCTATTGAGTCATTTATGAGGCAATGTCTACCTTCTTTCAATGGGTCTTCTGATTCACTTGTTGCTGAACAATGGATCATTACCATTGAAAAGATATTTTCCATACTTTGCTGTTCAGAACATGATAAATTCATTCTATCTGTTTACCGTTTAGAAGGTGAAGCAGACCAGTGGTGGAATCTAATTAAGAATACAGGTCCCCAAGATGATATTGAATCCATAGAATGAGACGAGTTCAACTACTTGTTTTTCAGTAAGTACTTACCTATTATTCTTCGAACAAATATGGAAAAGGAGTTCCTTGAGCTTAAAAAAAGTATGATGAATCTGTTGGTATATACGAAAAGAATTTTACAAGGCTTGAAAGGTATGCATCTGTATTTATAATCCAAACTGAAAGTAAAGTGGATCGATTCTTTAGTGGTTTAAAACCAAGTCATCGAAGGGCATTAGCTATAAGAGACTTCAGTAGCTATAAAGAAATTATGTGTTGTGCTATCAAGGTAGAAATTGAAGTTGGTGTGACATATCCATCTCATGGTTTAGAAAAGAAACGAAATATGGAGTTCAAGGAGAAATCTCATAAAAATTGTGAAAAGAAGTCGAATGTTTCTTTATGCTCAAAGTGTGGAAAGTAGCATGGTTGAGATTGTCTTAAAGGGACTAGAAAATGTTTTAAGTGTGGAATAGAAGGTCATCAAGAAGATGAGTGTCGAAGTAATGGAAAAAGGGTTTCTAATGTTGTGAATAATGAAAAGAGTTCAAAGAACGCACCACCAACACTTTAATGCTTCAAGTGCAATGAAATGGGGGCATTATGCTAATCAATTTCCTAATCCAAGGGTTAATGATGATCGACATGAGAAACCACCTAAGGAAAAGGACAAGGGGAAGTCACATGTGATCACTATTGGAGATGTTGAATATGAAAATGATGTGGTGGAATGATTATGTGTTTATGTAATGGGATTCCAAAATAATGTTCTATATAGTATCGTGGAATATTGGAATATTTATGTATTGGTCTATTGTGGTTTTCAATAATTTTATAGTACCAGTAACCATGGAATGTGATTGAGATATTTTTGGAAATAAGATGATATGCGCATAATGAAGGGATAGGGAGAAAATGAAATGTTTGACAGTATTCATGTTCTCATGACTGATATAAGGAAAAGGTTAAATCATGGTTTTAGTATATAGAATTTTTGGATTTTGGTATGTGGAAAGAGTTAACTTTTGACAGCATTCATGTTTTCACTAAAGTTCAATGGGTATTCAATTTTCAAGTGAATACATGATTAAGGTATTCACATGATTGGAATGTGACCAAAAAGATATATGAGGGATAAATGATGGTATTCACATGCTTGCTATATGACCTTTTATGTAATCGTCCACTTTATATTATGAGTTTGGAAAGAAGTATTTTGGATAAGACTAAAGATTCGAATGGATTATGTTGAACATAAGTTTGTATTGTTTAAGGCTAGATTTTTTAGATATTATTGATAGAATGTTATAATAGTATAGTTTTAGAAAAAGGACAACTCATAGGACAGGTGACAACCTATCGCGTCAGACAAGGTTACGGTAATTGAACCCACAACTGAAGTGCGACATGCCTTCATCGCCTACCACTATCCTACAGGAAGTCCCTAGTTAGTAGAAACTAGTTTTAGTTTATTAAGCGCAATGATGACTGAAGTATAATTCCATTTTAACAACCATATATAATTAATCTCAGCATAGATGGACTTCTGTATATTTAATAAATTGTGCTAATCTTTTTGCGATAGAAATAGATGGAATGAACTATAATTCTATCACATAATCTGCCAACACTTAACAGAAGACAAATTCAACTTCATTACATTAAGAGATGAAGTGGAAATTGTTAGAGGCATGATCAATGGTGAGATTGTACCAAAATCAAGTAAGTATGACTTTTAATTCAACAATTCTTCAACTTTAGGGAATTGATCTTGAAAACAAAAAAAATGTTGTCCTACTGCTCTCATATCTGATAAATAGGATGGTACCTTAGATCATAACAAATTTATGGATTTGTGATTGTTGGCTTTTTCATAGCCATGTCCTCTACCACTCTTCATCAAGAGTTAATGGTTATATTTCTCTTCCATATCCATATTTTCACCTATGTTCTACTATGTGGAAACCTATTGATTAGTTAATTTGGGTAACTTTTAGGTTTCATACATTAGTTTTTAAATTCAAGTCTTGGTATTCCTTTTTACAATGTGGGTTTATAGTATAGAATCTGTCAAGTAGAAAACCATTTAAAACCATGACGAATTTCGAGAGCGAAATTTATTTTAAGGGCGGTAGAATGTGACACCTCGAGATTTTATAAAAAATATTCTTTTAAATTTCATTGATGTCTTGTGTTGTACGCTACACCAAAAGGAGCTTGCACTATACACATCCCTGACTTGGCTTGCATTACACGCAATCACGACCTTCCACGATAGCGTGTGTTGTACGTAATACCAAGTTTCACTAAACAACGATATGTTATATAAACTAGTAGTTATGAATTGTAATACCCACTTTTTGAAATATTATAAATTTTATCTTTCAAAATGGACTTCATTTTTGAATTCAGAATATTGAAATTATCCTAGGGTGAATTTTTGGTATTTTTCAGAAATCATTCAATTTTTGATGAATAGTGAAAACATTGGGTTACTGTTTGAAAATCGAATTTTTATGTAAATAATTATTTATTTTATTTAAATTTATTTTAGGTCAAAATTGATACATATATAGGTACAATGTAATTCATTGGAGTCATTTTATAATAATTTTCGATATATAAAAATTTTATTGAACATTTCACCGTCTTTTACCTACCTCCTAGGAGCTTTTTGCAAACTAACGTAAAGCTTATTTTTACTGCTTTTGTGAGTGGAATTTCGAAAATTTGAGAGACATGGTTAATATAAAGGACTAAAATGTGGTTCTATGAGATGAAAATAATTTTTGGTGAAAAGTAACTTTTTACTTTAATTTACCATGGTTAAAAGTAAATAGGGTAGTTAAGGGTAAAAATGAAATTACTATTTCCATAACACATGTCCTAATTCTATTGGATAATTTTAATTCGGCCAAAAACAACCTTAGGAATAAAATATGACCATTTAGGTCCGCTTGGATTAGATTAAGACATTTATTATTAATTTATTTAAAGAAGCGTTAACATAGTTAAAATCAAAGTATAATAACTAAATCATTTTTAATATTGGGTTATACATAAGATAAATTCGAATATAAATATTCATTAGAAAGGTAAAAGTCTTTCCTAAATAATTTTATTTTATTTATAATTTTTAGACATTAAATAATTTAATTTATTTAAGACACAATGGTGATGCAGTAATTACCTAAAAAATGAAATATTAAACTAAATGATATTATAAATAAGAAAATAAATGTAATTTTAATCTTTTTATGAATTTCAATAATTTTAAAGGTTAATATGACATGATAGTGTTGATTTAATTAACTTTTTTCGAACTAATCATGCTGTTATGAGTTTCACAAAAATCAATTACCAAATAGTGTCAAAATTGACATAAAATTGTTTCTAAAATAAATATTATATTATTAATTGTTATTATATTCTTAAAAAATCTAAGGTTTTGTCATGATACTTATATAATGATTTTTGTATCATTAGTGGACCACTTTGGGGTCTCTTGGATGTATATGGTAGGTTTATTAACTATATAATAAAAAAATTCAACGTGACATGGTAAATGTAAATCTAATTAACTAAGAGATAAAACTAAAATATAAGGTAAATATAATGACCCAAACCTGTCTAAAATATATTGGTTGAGATTATTTCGACCCATACCCACCTTATATTCTAAATAAATCAATTTGGAGGTATTAAAATCCGAATATGCCTTTATTATAAAATAATATTTTAGTTTTCCTAAGGTGCCCCTCTCCTCCCTTAAAAAAGGGAACCCCTTCCCGCTTTTCTTCACACACTTTTGACCCTTGAATCATGGCCAAACCTTGCCAATTTATCTTCTCCACATCTCTAGACACATTTTAGAGGTTCTATTCTTCTCAAATGACCAACTCTACTTCCTTAAGAGAAGTCTTAAAGGAGGTGTGTCGAAGAAGAGGTAATCTCTTCTTCCGATTCTCTCAAGTTCCTTTCTTCTTATTCTACTTCTTATTTAGTTGTCTCATTATAAAGTAATAACAGAAGTATTAATTATATACTTAAATTTTATTATAAATATGAAAAAGCATTATTTGACCTTCTATTCATCCTATGGTAAACTAAATCACTGTGTGTGCGTACGTACGGAATACAGTCTCCACGCTGTGGTGTAATCTGTTTTCGACCACCACCTTACTTGGATGGGTATAATGGTTTATGTAAATAACTATATATGATTATTGTAAAGTGATATTTATTCTGAAATATTATACATACACTTAAATACAATTCCACGATTCTGGGAATGATATCATCGGTCGTGCGTACGTACGGACTACCCTCTCCACGACGCGATGAGATTCATTCTCCATGTTAACCATTCATGAATGATTATAAAGTATATATATTGAATAATAATGAAATATATGACAAAATAATGATACTATATTTATGTATATATATATTTATGTCATCTACTTAATTCTATTCAATTCAATAAGGAAACGAAAGGAGCGTTCATGCGTACGTACGACCTACCGTCTCCATAAACGATGTATTTCATTCAATTTATCGATTTATAGTATATATATGTATATTCTGAATATATATTATATATAAATCATTTTTTACATTATTTAATTTTATAAATCATTATATAAGTAATAATATCAATAGTAACAAGTCGAAACACATACGATAAATGAAACGATTTTACCCAAAATGCTAATTTAATATGGAATTTACAAACGAAAGGGTAATATAAAGTCATAAGTGAACCATATATGATATCATAACAATTAATATGATTCTTTAATAAGTCAATGACATTATTTAAATCATTATATAGGAGGTTCAGATAGATACGAAGCATATCAGACGTAATGTAAGGGATAACATTTCCAATCTCGTTCTTATCCGAGAATATTTATTCATAAGTATTTACTGGGGTTATTGTTATCAACCATGTCCTTGTTTCCTAAAAATGGTTTCATGTATGTTTAAAGTCATTTTTATCTATTTTTTACTTTTACTACATGGTATGTAAAGAATCTTTCTCCTTTTTACCATACGAGGTAATTTTTGACTTTTCCGAAAAAAACTATGAGGAGAATGTTTTTTAACATATACGGTGTGAACGGATTTTTACAGTTTCATTAAGCCTCATTTTCATTAAACTTCCTATAAAAGATTTCATGATTATTTTTAACAAAACTCTTTTATTTTTAAATTGAAAGGAATTTTGTGAAAAGAAAATTTTTTTGATGTAGAAAGGATATTTTCCTCAAGAATACAGTTCAAGCATTTTATCAAAATAATTTTCCCTCTAAGATAATATAAGGTTCTGTTTCTATCCCTATTTTTACATTAATTTGATTATGTTATGATGGAATTATTTTTATGATGTCCTTTTATCTTATATGGATTATGTTATGATGGCATGATGTTTAAGATTCCCATTTTTATTACATGGGTTATGCTATGATGTATGATTTATGATTTTGTGGCACACATACGAATGGCTTCATTATGAGATGGTTGGGACATATATCTCCCTCCAATGCATTGGGTAAAGATTTATATCTCATGAGATAGACATGGATGGTATGGTAAGTTAATCTGGTTTAGTAATACACGATTGGAATGAGGAGTGAACTCGATTTAGAAAGGGACTTTGTCCACTAAGATGATCTTGGAAGTAATGCATTGGCTATTATAGAAATATTATCATGTGCTTAATGGTTTCCAAAATCCCATGTTTTATTTCTATGTTTTTTTATCATGATTGATGTTCCTTTATGATCGATTCCTTACGTACTACAATGATTTTGTTCACAACTCAAGATTTTGATGGTTAATCTTTATGTTCATGTTTTGATGTTCAAATGTATATAGTTTATTTTATTTTCTCCATGCTTACCATTAATGAGAATTTGTGCTCACCCTTTATATGTTATCTTATTCCCCGGGATATAAAAAAAGGATTTAGGTAAGAAAAAAATGGGAAGATCTTTATGAGAGTTTTTGATGATCTTTCACCACGATTAGAAGATTAGATTCTGAGTTTCCAAAGACACTAAACTATTACGGTCCTTTGGTGTTTGTTTTTGTTATGTATTAATAATTCCAAAAAAGTAATGTAATTTCCATGTACGTAAAGCTTCGGGTATCTACAGTATATACACCTCATAAAAGAATATATGATCATAACCTCAAGATATGACTCAATAAAAGCAAAATTGAGATGAAGTCTCATACCTTGAGTCTGACTCATATCATATGTATTTATCATCCGAAATAATATACTGATATTAATTACTTACATTCTTAAGAAATTTTTTCACGTTTTTTATTCCTTTTATTTCACTTATTACCATGTTATATATGATTAAATAATCAACTGATTTTACGTTATTTGTTATGAAAATATTCATCTTTGTGTCAAAAATGAATTATGTTTGATGACTATGGGAAATTAGGTCATTAATTAAACATATCCATAATAATAGTCAGTAACTAACTATAAACATTTATACATAAATTATAAATTTTTTAAAATTCAAGAATGATGGTTAGGAAAAATAGACTATGTCACATTCATCAATATGGTAGTTTTCACATATGATTTAGTAACATCAATATTTTTCAATGATCAATATGGACTGAGGTAAGTAATATTTAATAATTAATTATTTTTAATCATAAAAAAATCTATTTTAATTAAATATACTTATATATCTCATCTTTGTGATGTAGTGATGAAAAAAAATCATATCGATTCATAGAGGCGGTAGTAAACATGTACGCAAGAACGATGTTATCACATTCATTGAAAGGAAAAGGTGAGAAATAAAATAATATATTATCTTTTAATAATGATAACAATTTCATTAAAATAATAATAATTTCATATATATCATATATAGTTATTAAATTTATGTGTATTACCATCCTTGTAAAGTGTTAACAAAAAAATAATCACATCACTTCATGAGGTGGTTGTCCATCATACACCTGAAAGATGTTATCGTATCGACAACATAATAAAAAGTAAGATGGTATATATGATATAATAATTTCATAGGAATCTTTATGTTACAAATATAATATATGTACATTAAATACATGATTATAAATATTCTTGATTGGAAAAGATAAAAAAATGATCACATCGGTTTATGAGGGAGTAGTCTGCCATACACACGAATGATGATATCATTTCCCATTTTATGGTTGTGAAGATAAATTTTTATTGTTATAGTAACATAATAAAATATTATTATATGGTAGATATTGGTTTTATTGTATCATAATAATTGAATAATATTTTAATAGGATGAAGGAGAAATTATACTAAAATGCTTGTTTAAGCATTATACCTCTTCTTCGGGCATCCTCTTTCGATTGGCAAAAATATCCTACTCAGGTAGGATTTACGATCAAAATCAAGGATATGGGTCATGTGTATGGAATCTAGAATGTTATTTGGTAGTACATGGCCAATACAAATGGTATTGAATGTGTGTGGAGAAGAGAATAGGGGAGGTCTTTTAAAAGCAAGGTGAGTGGCACAAATTTAATTTTTATAATGAAAAACAGGTACCCACATTTCTCACACTATAAAAGGATCATAAATATACCAGTATCAAGAATTAGATCTTATAAGGTCGAAAAAAATCCTATAAATATATTTTATATTTTTTTAGGACATGTTAACCCTTATCTTTTTTAGTTTAATCGCTTTTAAATCCATCTTTACCCCAACCATCGTAAAATATTTTTATTGTTTTCACTATTAATTAATAAAAATTTAAGTTTACCATTTTAAATAATAAAAATTATTCATTTTAAAAATATTTATTCAATTTTATCAAATTCAGTTCACTAATATGGTAGAATTTAATTTAAAATTAAACGTGGAGATACGATGAAAAACTAGTTTCCCAAGAACATTATTTTTTAAAGTAATATGATTTTATATCAAATTTTTTATTAATAATAATCGTTGTATGAAGTTAAATATATATAATCTATAAATTTAATTTAAATCATTCCACATTATGGGTGTTTTGAATCAATTATAATAGAGACACATTATGCACTTTAAAATAGTTTTATAAAAAACATGTTTTTAACGGAAAAATAAACTTATACTAAAATCGCCAATAAATATTATAAAAATTTATTAAAGTATATTAAAAATAAATAAATAAAACATTTATTACATTTAATAATATTCTAAACATAATGGTACTCTTAAATAACTTCATTTATTGAAATGAATTGACATTTTACAAAAATTAGTATTTTCACTATTCACTGGAAATTAAAAGTATTCTAAAAAATAAAAAACAATCACTCAATGATAATATTATCTGATGAATAGTAAAATAAATTATTTTTTTACAATTCAAATTCTATAAATTAGAAAATAAACATTTAAACAAAATTGTATAAAAATTTTGTTTCATTAAAACTATTTCCTTATTGATTTACAAATTACAAAATAATTTTATAATGAATATAACCATCTAATTAATATGAATATAGATGAAAATAATTGATTCTATCATTAAATGGGTTTGTAAATTATTCACCTTATATTAAATTGTATCCTCATATTTTTTTCACTTATTAAACTAGTGGGATATCATTTCCACTTAGTATTTTAAAATCCCAAGGATTCTTCATCATCTTTATGGTTTTTCCCAAAACCAACATTAAGCATCAAAACATGAGTTAAATATGACACATTCATCCTTAACATTGAATTGTGAAATACATTTTGTACGTGGGATAAACTCAAAGACATAGACACTTCTCCGAAAACTAATACAAAATTATATAGGATTTAATATGTTATAATAATTAATTTAAATAGCTTCCTTATTTTATTAAAATGAATAACACTTTTCCATGGACTTACAATAAAAAGCATGATTACCTCCCTCGAAATAAATATTTTTCATCTGGTTATCTAGATAAATTTTTTGCCTTCTCGAAGACATCCATATATGTTACTAAATCATAAACACTTTCTAAACTATTTAATCTACCATCTCTAGTCCCATAAAATTTCATTCTACTAATTATTCTCATAATTCTAGTGTTTGTTATAACTTTCTATAAATTTTCTCAAAAGTTTTCATATGTATACTATAATGAAAACTATTTATATGAGACTACTCAACCATGGAAATATTTTATCTCATTGATTAAATATAATCCATTTAACCTAAAAGGGTATATTTCATGGTTTGAATCATTTTCGTATACATTCCATCAAATTGAGGATGAAAATCTATACTAAAATTTATTTGGGTATCCCAATTTCCCTAAAGTCCTTTCTAAAAGTTTATTGTGAATCAAGGATATTAGTGAGGGAAAATAGAGAATAGAACTCTGTGTATCCTGAATATATCATTGAGATATAGTCATGAAATCTGATCCAATGATATAGTATATAAAATGGGATGGAAATGAACACATCTAGTCAATCGATCAACCATTACCTAGATCACATTATTAACCTATGTTGTCTTTGGAAATATCATTACAAAATCCATTTATATATTTTACCTTTTCCACATTGGCACTAAAAAATGTTGAATAATTTTTGTAATTATCATTCTAATTACAATTTTTGAAATTTAAAACATTTCATGGTAAATTATGTAATATGAATTTTCATGCGGTCACACTAATATTACTCTAGAAGGACTTAGAACATCTTAGTACTATTTGGATGAATGAAAATAGAGAACTATGGGATTCACTCTAGATCTCGTTCATAAACTAGATATGAAAAGGAAAAATAATATTTTTCTAATAAATTAGCAATTTCTTTATCACTATTAATCATAGATAACATATCACTATTATTGGTTTCTTCCTTTTCCAACAAAGCATGATCTTCCTTCTATGCATTCTTAGTTTTTATGAGAAATTCATCTACAATGACACCTTAAAAACAATCATAGGATATCATTGAATCCAAAACATTGAGGAAAAAATTCATCAATTAATTTTTTAAAGGGTCATTTTACAAATAAAATATGGTTAATGTAGCATTATTTTTCTATCTCAAAGAATCAGACACTTTTTTTCTAGGATGGTAATGAATTGTGAAATTGTAATCCTTGATCAGTTCCATCCATATTCTATATCTCATGTTCAATTATTTATATGTTAATATATTCTTAAAACTTTTTTTATTGTTATATAATTCATAAATTATGCCATATAAATAAATCCCTTAATTTTTTTAACGAAAAAAATATAGAATCCAATTCCATATCATGTTTTTGTTAATTTAACTTATGTAGTTTCAATTTCCATGAAGCATAAGAAATTACCTAATCATTTTCCATTATGACACAAATATGTCTATTCACTATCGAATTAATGTTGAAGAAAAATTATTTAATTGTATAGGGTAGGTCGAAAACTACATTATTCATCAATCTTCATTTTATTTCTATAAAACAATCATTTCCTTATTTTGTACATATTCATTTAACTCTTTTTTGAGTTTACTTACTTAGTTGTATAGTCAACTGAGCCATTTCATCAACAACCCATCACTATTAACCCACTAAACCAATAAAATGGTGGATCTATATAATATTTTTGGGTCCTTTACAATATTCGAAACTTTTTTTGTGCATGGTCAATACTTATTCCATATTTAGAAACAATTTGACCCTGGAAATAAATTGGATGAAACAAAAATTAAATCTAAATAAAATTTATATATATTTTTTTATTAAATATTTTCAAAATAATCTAGAGGTGTCTTTCATGTTCCTCATAAATTTCATAGTGTACCAAAATATCGTCAATCTGCACAACCACAAACTTATCAAATTACTGGTGGAAAACTCTATTCATTAGGTCTATAAATATAGTACATACAATGGAATACCAAAAGGGAATAACATAAAACTCATGCTACCCTTATCTAGTCCCAAACTTTGTCTTCAGAATATCATCATCATTCACCTTCAATAGATGGTGTTCTTACCTAAGAAAAATCTTCAAAAAATACAACACTACCAAGGGATGATAAATATAATATATGAGTCAAATAATACTTTTTATTAATAGTTATGCAATTAAAGGATCCATAATCATTGAAAATTATCATTTAGCCGTCTTTGTTTTTAACAAAAATAATATCACATCATGGTGAAGTGCTAGAGAGAATGAATCCTTTTCAATTAACACATATAATTTATTTTTAAATTCAAAATCTTATACTTGATTAATTTAATAAGGGGGTTCTTAAATTGGATTAGCATAAGAAACTAAGTCTAAATTAAACTCAACATATTGATCCAGAATAACACAAGGTAAGTCATCATGAAAAATCTCAATGTATTTATTCACTATAGGGATCACTAATTTGATCGGTTTCATTATTTTTAATAGTATGAGATAGTTAACATTCACTGTAAAATCTAATTAGTTTTTAGCTTCATGGAAGGTCACAAAAGGTATTAAATCATTTAATAAAACATTACTGGCTCTTAAATATATCGTGTCATGAAAAAATGAAATCTAATCCATAACAAGTATAAAATTAAAATCCACTATGTAAATTTCAACTAGATTTCCCAAAAATACCTTCCAACTAATTACAATTGGAAACCCCGAAAAATAGTTGTCTCTTGATATTTCCACTTATATATTTCACTGAAATTCATATCTTCTTTTCATGAGATAATATTTTTATTTTTCTTAAAAAATTATTAATGAAATAATAAAAATATCCAGATTCAAATAGGGTATTGGCATAATTGTATTAAACAAGTAACATTGAAATCCCTAATTCAGTGAATTGACCATCATTAATAGTGGTAGTAGATAATGGTTTTTTAAATCTTTTTATTTCTAATCATGATTATTTTTAGCTTAATAATGTATCTTCGGACACATGTTATCATAATTCCCTAACTCATTATATCTCTAATATCTCACCATTTACTAGATATCAATTACCTCATTCTTAGATTGTTTAAGTCCGTTTTGTTTGATTTCCCAAGCACCGTGATCAAACATACCATACTATTATCACTTTCTAGATCGCAAGAAATATTCCCCATCATTACATTTACCGCACATGGAACATTTAGGGGGTTTACCTACATATTTTTTATGGGTTGATTCCCTATTGTTTTGTACATTTATCATTTATAACTTTTTTCATCTTGAGGGACATAAGTGTCCACAAACTCAATCTCATCATTATCTTTACAATAAACCATTTTCTTATGACATTTAAATTCATATATTTCCAATCCTCTTCATAAACTTGGTTTCAACCCCATGTAAAATATAATATGTATACTATATATATTCTGAATAACATCTATCATAGACCTGGACAATCTTGTCATGTTATCATCATATGTGACCACAAAATATTTATTTTCTCAACAATTAAAAAAATTCATTCTCTATATTTTTTAACAATAATATAGATGTCTTTATCATGGAATATATTATATATGAGTCACATCACATGGAATTGATCTCATCTCTCTATTAGGTACACATAACCAAATACAACCATTGATTACCTTCAACATCAAAAAATAAGGGGATACCTTTTGGCCTTCCAAACACCGCTTGATTTAAATATCTTTTATTGTGCATTGATACATCCTTCTTCTACTGTAGAGTGAGATGAACTACTAAATGATGGTGGATTTTGTTTACGTAAATTATTTACATTTGACAATTTTCACTATGGCAGAATTTGTCGCTCCCTGGCATGGAAACCACCAAAATTTCTATCTTGTTTTAATTAGTCAATCACTGCAACAAATTATTAAATTCAAATCTCTTACATCTTAGGATTCCCATATAGAAGTACATTATCATCTCACTACCTCCCCACTATAGATTCTATATTTCTTCTATAGAATACCATTATGAAATAACATGGTTTAGTCAATGTAATATGGTAATAGTCAAATGAAATATCATTTCATCTTTACAATAAATAAATTATTTATGGGGAATTCTGTTAAAATTATCCAAACCTATAATGTCATATAACCCTTCTATTGATAACATCTATAACATCTCGAATATAAAAATTACACAATATTGAGTTTTATGTCAATGATACATTATCTTACTTTTTTGAAATTTTCTTGTTTAGAGTTATAGAGAATTAAATCATAACTCATTCAAAACAATACTATATAAAAAATGTAGAAAAATTCAATCATTATACATTTTTATAACAACTTCTATCTTTTAAAATAAAATATTATTTCTTCTGAGTACAAATATTCAAAAAATTCAAAAATTCCTCTTCCTCTTCTCTAACAAATCATTAAACACAATGAAAAACATTTTAAATTCATGGGATGAACATAAGAATCTCATTAAGGGACATTAAAAATGAAATTTGTTAGTCCAGTGAAAAACATGAAAACCCATTTTATTTTTTCCTTTATCATCAAACTTCTTGGATTATGTGAAATAAAACATTTACACATGAAAAACCACAATCATTTTTACTTCAATAAAAAAAATAATACCCAATTCGATAAAACTAAAACTGGTTTTCTATAAAATATACCATCAAAATCATAAAACTCCTTAAAAACCTTTCAATTAGAAGAATAATATATCCTACATAGAGTATAATTCTAAAAATAATAATAATTACTCATTTTATTTGAGATATATAATGGGGCTCAACCTTCATATATGAAATAACATTCTCACATGAGAATTATAATGGGGCTCAACTCTTGGTATAAGGAGTATTCTTCCCACCAGTTAGCTATAATGGGGATTAACCCGCCATTTATGCTATATCAACCTCACCAATTATTCATACTATTCATAGGTACCATATCAGGAAATAATAATTTTATTATTTCTCATCATCATTATAAAATGTTTTGGAAAACTCTTGAACACATATACAAAATAATTTTATATATAAAAATAACACTTTATTTTAAAAAACTGATTTTCAATACTAAAATACTCATAAAAATTGAAGGCAGGATTTTAAATAATTAATAGTTGAAATATTATTGAGTAATACCTATATATATTAATTTTTATGGTAGCAGGTAAAACTATTTTCATTGTATATGTTAAAGTAGATTATTTTGTCAAAACAATCCGTATAAGACACATAAACAGGTTCCTTTTGAAAAAATTTATATTAATTTTAAAGGCAAATACAATTTCTTATATTAATATTTTATATCAATATAAAAACATTAATTAATAATTTAAAAAACATGGTCATGGAAGAGAATGAGTTTAAATAAACCATTAATTATGTTTTTAAAGAAAATCACTTACAACTTTCACATCATTTGAACCATAATAACGATGAATTAATAACATTTAAAAATATATTTAAATATATTTATAATAAATTAATTTCTAATATAACTTCTCAAAATCGATATATATACACCTCATAGAAGAATATAGGTGCATAACATAAAAATATTCCTCATTGAAATGATACTGAGATGAAGTCCCTTACATTTAGCCGGAATTGTCTCAAATGTTCTTTGTATTCCTCAATAATAAAATTATTTTAATAATTTAATTTCAAAGGAACATTTTTAATTTTTAATATTTCTTTTAATTTACTTATTAACTGGTTATAAATTATTACTAAATCAACTAAATTTATGTCTCTTGTTTTTAAAATATTCACATTATGTGTCCAAAATGACTTTAGTAGGTTCAATATGATTAAAGTAGTGATAATATAAAGATATAAAGAATAATAATCTTGAAATAGATATCAGTTTTATAAATAAATTATAAATTTAAAACTAAACATTAATAATATTTATAAACATGAAGAATGTTACGATCATAGAGACGATATGTCGTATGTACACATGAGTAACGTTTACATTTTTGATCATTAATTATGGAAATGGGGTAAGTAATGTTTTATATTTAAATAGTTATAATAATACCATAAATACTATATTATTTAATTAAATATACTTAAATATACCATCCAATGTGATTTGGTGATGAAAAAATAATCACATCGCTTCGTGAAGGCGATAGTGCAAACGTATGAACAAACGACGTTATCATTTTCCAATGAGTGGAAAAGAAATAATGAACATGATGTACAATATTTTAATAATGAAACATATTTCAGAAATATTAATATTAAGTAATATATATCACATATATTCATTAAATTTATCATTATTACCTTCCATTTAAATCATTAGAAAAAATGAATCAAATCACCTCATGAGGTAGTCATCCTCCATACACATAACCAACATTATAATATCCCCCATGAAGTTGAAATTATGAAGTTATAAGTGATATAATTATACTAAAATTATATTTATATCATCAATATTATATATATATATATATATAATTTAAATATAACATTTTAACAATCTTTGCTAGGTGACGATGAAAAACAAATCATATTGGTTTGTGTGGCAGTAGTCCGCCATACACACAAATGATGGTTTCATTTCCAATTGATTGAAAAAGAGATGAATTTATATTTTACAATTATATTAATATCATATGATTATATGGGAAATTTTTCTATTTTGATATTATCATAATTTAATAATATTTTAAATATGTTTAAGAATAAAAAAATTAAAATTATCGTTCAAGCATGATACCATTTCTTGAGAAAACATCCTTAGGTTAACACCCAAATAATTCATATGAAAGATTTATAAAAAATAATTGGCTATAGGTCATGGGTATTTATATAATTAAGGTATTTTGTTATTTATATCTTAATAAAAAGTTAATTTATGGTTTAAATAGAAGAGGATAGTGGGTGACCTTTTATAATTTAATTGAGTAGAACACTTGTAATATGATAAAAGAAAAATGTGCACCAAGTTTTTTCACAATCCACCAAGATAAATAATGAACAATTATTGACCCATATTAATTATAAGGTCACAATATAATATTCCAATATATTATATATATGGTTTTAGTTCATATAAACCCTGATCTTTTTAGTTTAACCCCTACTAAATATGTTTTTACCTTAACAATACTAAAATATTTTTTTTGATTTTTTTATTAATTGTGACTAAAAAATAATTTAACCTTATTATAGTATATATATTATTAAAATTAAAATTATTTAATACATTTTAAAAAAATTAAAATCACATAATTGGCATAATTTAATTTATAATTAAACCTGTAAAAGCGATAAAATTTTAGTTTTCCAAGAAGTGTATTTTTGAATCATAAGGCGATTTTAAATTAACAATATGACTAGTAATAATCATTATATGAATTTAAAATAATATTTCTTGACATATAATATATGTATTTAATTATAAAATTTTCAAATTAATGGGTTTTTATGTAATGAAAATATGGAAATATTATTCACTCCTTAATAGTCTTCAGAAAAACATATTTTTGTACAAAAAATACACAAAACATGTAAATCATCTATAAAGACGATTCAAATGTAACTAAGTATACTAAATATAAACAAAATAATTAGGTTAATTTGATTCATATTCAAAATTTTACTTTACATTTAAATTACTTAATTTATTTATATTAAGTGACATTTTTACAAAAAATGGTATTTTGCATCATTCAATGAATTTTTTTTAAATTTCAAAATTTTCACCCGTGTTAATTTATTAATTTTTATTTCAAAAACAAAAAAAATCTAAAACTAAAATTCTACAAGTTATAAACTAAAATTCTAAATAGAATTTTATAATAAAAGAGTTTAATTAAAAATATAAATTTTTTTCAAATTACATAATATTTTTATAGTGAATATTACTATCTAATTTATATTAATAAACATGAAAATGAATCATTCAATAATTACCTATTTTGTTAAGATATATTCTATGATTATTGTTTCGTGTCGAAGTTCAACTAACATGGATCTTATGGGCGTCTCCACGAGATTGAACTTCCACCATATACTATTTTAATCAAATCATAATTGCACGATTTCAACTTTGTATTGTTCAAGGGAATATGTAGATACGAGACATACCATATAGGGTCAAAAAAGGAGGTTCACATGGAATAATTTCACTTATCTCTGCCATTAATTCCTACTTTTTTATGTATTTTTTAATATGGTAACTTTAATGTTATTCAAGCTACATCAACATCATTGTTTTAAAATTTATATTTAATATTAAAAAAATGTCAAGGTTTTTCGTTTAAGATTGTTATAGTGTGTGAAAAAATTATTTAATATACTATTTATTTTATGATAATATATAATGAAATCTCTGACTGTTACAATATAAATTCCTTATATATTTTTATATAATATTCCAAAATATTATTTCACTTTTACAATGATTGGGTTATTATTTTAATTATAAATTTATTATTTCAATATTTGTATTTATAATGGTCACATATCCTTTATACATCCTATGTACAAATCTTATATTAATCATTCATCATTCACTACAATCCCTCTAATGTTTCTATATTCTTCATTTACAAAATGTAGATTATATTACTATATATTATTTTCTTATTTACCGCTTTGTCTGCATCCATGATAGTTTTTAGAGATAGTTTTATAGTATAATATCATGTTATAGTTTAATTATTTACATGTTTTTATTTTAATTTTGTAATATTGGGAATTCTATGTAGTACACTTATACATTATATTCAATGCTTCATGTCATTGAAATAAAATAATAATTTCTTTTATTATGAGGTGCATTATATAATACGACTAAATAACACACTAATATATTGAAAAGGAAACTTCATGTAGAAAATTTCTTGGTCTATACATTGAAAAGCACTTAAAATGAATCATTCCAAATCCTTGATTTGGCTTCGACATTATAAGTGTAGAAAGTAATTTATCCATGCTAAATTAATAATTTTTTCATTATTTTTATACATCTTGAAAGATATAAATATACATATTTTATAATAATTTAGGAAAATATCTAAAAGAGGGAAATAATGATTATGTGTATTAATTTTGGATACTATTTTAAAATCCACCTCCCTCTTATTGAATATTCACTATTTGGAATAAAAATTAATATAAAATCCTCTTTTTATAGTGTGGTAATTTTTTATCATGTTATAGATTCAATTAATCGACAATCCAATAAATCCTAATATGATACATATATTATGGAAATGTTTAGAACTATTAAAATAAATTTTATAACTCTCTATCTATTTCCATAAAATTATAAATTAGTTTTATTAATGGAATATGTTTTAGTCACACTAATATAGGTACACTCATGAATAAAAATAAAAAAAATAACTAGATGAAGATTGTTAAGTAATGGGTGATTGTGTAATATTAATATAAAATACAATGTATATAAAAATTAATGGTAAAAATATTTTTTATCAATTTTTGATAAAATGATTAATATTTTTAAATGAGTATAGAAATTAATTGATGAAATTTTTATGTGTACTCATATTAGTTATATTATTTGAATTTTTAATCATCTAAACTATTTTTTTAATTTTTTAACCTATTAATTAAAATTTTAAGGTACATATACAGATAGGGATAATTTATTGTTGATATAAAAATTATAATGTAAATTTTGAGAAGATATGAAACAAATTTAATCAAATAAAATTATCTTAATATTATTTATCATAATTATTTTCAAATTAACCTTATTGTGTATGAGATCTAAAATATATTTCGTTCCATAACCATAGAAAAAATTACATGAGAGATGGATTTTTAATCTATAAACAATAAAATATATTAAATAAGATTTATATAACAACAAAACAGATGAAAATACCCAATCTTCTTTATTTAATATCAATAGAATAAAAGGTAAATCTAAAGTAAAAAATTACAAATTCACGTTTCATGCATTGGAAAATTTCTCATCATGGTTATAAAAACTCAATTAAATCATTAGGGAATGATATTGATAAAGATGCAAAAATGAATTCAGCCAAAAAAATAAAAAATATAGAATATTTTTTTGAGTCAATAAGGTTTTCTTTATGACTTTTCCGTTCCTTCTTGTTTTGAGAATCACAATCACCTTAGCCTTAAGAAAATTTCATTTTACCACTATTTTACATCCTGAAGGAAAATTTCCTTCCCAAAGGAAATTTACATCTACCTTGTTGTAATTGTTCATATTTATATTTTTTTTCTTAAGTGTAAAAATTAGATTCATGTCTAAAACCTCATAATCGCATAATACATAGATATGAAGCATTCTATTTTCTAATCCAAATTCATGTTATGATCTTTTATGAAATTGTACAGTGTATTCCTTTTTACTAACTTTCATAAAGTTCAACTTTGAATTCTGATTACGAACATACATAAAGTTCTAACTTTGAATTTTGATGACGAATTCTGATTATGAATTCTCATTATAAATTTTGATGTTGAATTCTGATTACGAATGCTCATTCCAAATTCTTGATGATGAATTCTGATTACGAATTCTCATTACACATTTTTATGATGAATTATGATTACAAATTCTCATTCTGAATTCTGGTGACGAATTCTGATTACGAATTCTCATTCCGAGTTCTGATGACAAATTCTGATTACAAATTATCATTATGAATTCTGATGATGAATTCTGATTACAAATTCTCATTCTGAATTCTGATGATGAATTCTGATTATGAATTCTCATTATGAATTCTGATGATGAATTTTGATTACGAATTCTCATTACGAATTCTGATGATGAAATTTGATTATGAATTCTCATTATGAATTCTGATGAAGAATACTGATTATGAATTCCCATTACGAATTCTGATGAAGAATTATGATTATGAATACTCATTAAAAATTCCTTAGAAAAATAGAATCTGAATATCTCTTTTTCATAGACTCCGAATTCTATTTTGGTTAGACTCCCAACATTCATATTTACTTTCATTCCGAACATTCATTTTGTCCATTCTGAATATCAGTTTTAGTTATGCTTTAACTTTCTATATTATAAACTGATTTCGTACCTTCATTTATCAACTAACTGTTGTTTGAGTGACACGTGTACAAGTCCCTCTGAAATTCATGGAAGAATATGACCATCGGAGGAGGGAGCCGACCATTGGAGATTCACCCATAAATAGAAGCTCATTTGAAAATAGAAACAACACTTGACAACATCTTTGACTGGTGATTACATTCTTTTGAAGTGACTTCTACAGAGAGAGGCTCTTATCAACTCTTGAGCATCATAAAGAAAGTTTGAACAACTTGTTCAAACATTGCCTTCTGCAGATTTTCTTTGTGCGACTCCGATTGTTGCTGTGTACAATCGAGGTCTTCTGGGGATAAAAAGACAGAGGTTACAACACCTTGAAGTTGAGGGCTTCCTTGCTGAGAAAGATAGTGGTGCCGATTACCTGATAGTTGAGGTCTTGAAGGGATAGCAAAGACAGACTCTGATCTCCATATCGAGGGAATACCCTAGTGTGGGTAAGACAGACTTTCTTAAAAGTATAAATCAAGGGACCTTTATCCAAGGTTGTAGGATACCCTTGTCTTTGGGTTAAAAGACTTATTGCTTGTTACTTGTTTTTGTTACAAGTATTCTGCTGCATTATGTATTGTTGAGGAAATTATACTATCTTATACTTCCTCACACTTGTACTCTGATATAGTTATAGTCTATATGCTTTAAGGTAAATATTAATCTTTGTAACTTCTGTAAGTTTATTTTTCAGAATTACTTTTCTGGAATATATCAAGTGTTTAGAACCTATAATAGGTGTTTTGAATTATTTTGTTTAACCTTGTTAAACATAACCATCTTTAAAAGTTACAATGGAATTTTTAAAAGGTACAATTCACCCCCTCTTGTATCTGAGAATCTCATTCTTATTTCGATCCTTAATGTGGTATTATCGAGTATATCACACTCAGACATACTATATCACAATTGGTATCAGAGGATTTGGTTCAAACTAAATTAATCTCATGATTAGATTTAGAAGAAAATTCTCTGTAATAAATTTTATGGATTCATATTTTTCAGAATCTGTTTTTTTCGGACTCATAGTTCGGATTCTGTTTTTCTTAGAGATACTCATGCTCTATATTTTATTTCTTATAATATTTTCATTGTTTAAAAACTTTTTCTACTAATAAGATTTTGTGGAAAGGGTTTTCTTAAAGATTGAAGGAATCAATGTTGGTTCTATAGACAATCTTAATCCAACCAGACCACCAATCATTGATCGTAATGATTACGAATATTGGAGAGATCGTATGAAGACTTTCATTATCAAGACTGGTGTTGAAATTTTTTTATGCTTAATGGTGTATAGAAAAGTACTGATAAAGAATTAAGTTCCTTTACAAATCAAGAAAATCATGAATATCAATTGAATTATATGGTACAGAATACTTTACTTTGTTCAATGACTAGAAATATATATAGCCAAATTTCATCTTGTGAATCTACAACTTCTATCTGTAAGAAACTAGAAGTTACACACTTTAGAACATCCAAAGTAATTTAGACAATAAGAGCCATGCTTAGAGCTGAATATCATGGTATTAGTTTTCTTTATGGTGAACCCATATGCAAGGTGCAACAGATATTCATGACTATTGTTAATAATTTACAATCAATGGGTGAAAAGGGATTGGATGATGAAGTTCTTGTTGAAAAGATTATCGACATTATTCCAAATGAGTGGGAATCTAAAAGGAATACAATTTATCAGAATAGAAAGGTCACTGAGATAACCCTTGATGAACTGTTTAGAACTGTTTTTCAGCATGAGACTAGAATTAAGAGAGATGATGATATTGTGAAGAACAAGAATGGAAATGGCAGTGTAGATTTTACTACTACTTCCAATCATATGAAATACAACACTCCTAAGAGAGTTACTAGATCCAGATCTAAGAATGTTGTTATCTATTCAAAATCTAGAGGAAGTGAATCCTCAGAAAATGAATTAGAAAATCTTGCTCGAAGGATGAACAAGATATATGGAGAGAGGAACTTTCAATCTAAATACAAGAAGAAGGAAAGTAAAGACAAGAATTATTCGGAGGATACATGCTATGAATGTAAGAGAGTTGGACACATAAGTCCTGATTTCCCTATGATCAAGAGAATATAAATAATGGAATGGAATTCTGAGAAAAAAAGAAAGAAGTATTACAAGTCCAATGCTAAGAATGTGTTGAAATCCAATGAAACATGGAGTGCCATTGGTGTAGATTCTTCAGATGAATCTTTGGATTATGAATCTTCTGGATAGAAGAATATTGGTCTTTTATCTAGGATACCTATTGATAATCATTGTTTGATGGTTAAGGTACAAAATGCTGAATCAAAAATCAATTTTTCTTTGAATACTAATAATATTAAATATTATAACTCTTCAGATGAATAATCCTCTTATGATGTAGATAATAATTTACCTACCTGTGAAGATGTTTCTAGGTTTTCCAAACTTCATGAAAATGAGAAGACAAAACTCATGAAGAATCTTGATAAGGCAAATTCTTGAAATACTATTATTACTAAGGAAATATCAGATCCTTCTGATGATCTTGGTTAGAAAAATTCAGATTTTGAAAGTTTTTCAAAAAAACATGAGAAAGTATGTTTCGAGAATAATAAACATTCTAGAGATCTAGAAAACTTAATTTCTAAGAAAGATGTTTTAGATCCTAGCTCTAGTTCAAATGTTTTTGAAGATAAGAACTTAGTTGTTAAACTCAAATCCGAAATATTTTACTTGAGGAAGTGTTTGTCAAATTTTACCCTTGGTATGGAAAATTTTGATAAAATGTATTCACAAATCTGACCTAGAAGGAATACTTCTGGTTTTGGTTAGACAAGTTCTAAACCGAGTTTTAGAAACAATTACATTGTTCCTCAATGTGCCCCATTCTGCACTAAATTTTATTGTGGTGGTCACTGGTCAAAGAATTTTTCCTTAAGCAAAACCAAATCTTTAAGATTTCATAAGGCTTATTTTTTTAAAAAGATGTGGGTACCCAAAATTTTGTTTTCAGAAATTTCTAGATCCAAGAATGTCTGGATTCCAAAAACCAAACTTTTTCTAATTTTTAGGAAAATAGGGAAAGTACCAACAAAAATACGTTATATACGGATAGTGGATGTTCCTAGCATATGACTGGTAACAGAAACTACTTTGAAAAGATTATCAAAACGAAAAGAGGAAGAGTAACCTTCAGAGATAATTCCCAGGGAGAAATTATTGGTATAGTTAATATCATTCTTCGTGGAAAAAAATTGATTTCAAATGTTTTATTTATTAAGGGTCTTAAGCACAACCTCATCAGAATAAGTCAATTATGTGATAAAGGCCACCTTGTTAATTTTAGGAACGATATGTTCTTAGTACACAATTCCAACGAAGAATTTATTATTTCTGCTAATAGGCAAGATAATGTTTACACACTAAACGTATAAGACCTTAGGAGCCAAGACTTACATTGCCTTAGTGTAGTGGAAGATCATTATTGGTTTTGGCGTAGAAGGTTATGACACTATAACCTTAGAAACCTATACAAACTCTCTAAGAAAGGTTTTGTTAAGGATATACCGGAGATTAGATTTGATTCTTCAAAAGTCTGTGACCCTTATCAATATGGAACTCAAAATAAATCTTGTTTTAAATCCATTGTTGAAGTCTCATCCACTGATGAATTACTGCTAGTGCATATGGATCTTTTTGGTCCTACACAAACTGGAAGCATTGGGGGAAAATATCGTGTATTTGATTTTGTTGATGATTACACTAGATTTACATGGGTCTATTTTCTAGCAAAGAAATATGATGATTTTTCTTATTCCAATAGTTTTAGAGCCCAAGTAAAAAATATGAAAAATCTTCCATTGAAAACTATTCATAGTGACCATGGAGGAGAATTTCAAAATTCTGATTTTGAAACTTTTTGTAGTAGAAAAGGTATTACTTAAAACTTATCAGCACCCCGAACACCTCAATAAAATGGTGTTGTTGTAAGATGAAATAGAATTATTCAAGAGATAACTAGAACCATGTTGAGTGAGTATTCTGTAGCCAAACATTTTTGGGATGAAGCTGTTAGTACTGCTTGCTATACTATAAATCGGGTTTTGATTAGACATTTTCTTAGTAAAAATCTTTATGAGTTATGGAACGGTAGAAATCCTAGACATTCCTAATTTATGATTTTTGGCTACAAAGTATTCTTTCTGAATACTAAAGATAACTTACACGAATTTTCACCAAAATCTGATGAAGGAATTTTCTTAGACTACTCCACAACTTCTCAGGCTTATAGAGTTTTTACCAGAAACACTTTCACTATTGAAGTGACTGTACATGTCAAATTTGATGAAACTGATTCATTTGTTTTCAAACAACCCCAACCTACATATTCTGATGTGTTATAAAAAACGGATTATCAACCTTTGTTAGAAAATCTTTCTGATATATAAAATGTTCATGAAGATACTTCTGAAACATTTACCCCAGATGATTTCCAAACTTATGTTGATGAACTGGTTTTACAAAAGCCTAACCAGTCATTTCTTAAGAATCATCCCAGTGATAGTATCATTGGTGATGTGAATCAACCTTTAAGGACTAGAAGTTCATTGAGAAATGAAATAGAACATCTTACATTTCATTCCCAATTGGAACAAAAAAGCATCGATGAGGCTTTAGGTGAGGATGATTGGATAAAAGCAATGCGAGATGAACTAAAGGAATTTGAAATGAATAAAGTCGGGATCTTGGTTGAAAGACCTTAGGAAACTTCTGTAATTGGAGTAAAATGGGACATCAAAAATAAGTGTGATGAAAATGGATTCATAGTTAGGAACAAAGCTAGATTGGTTTCCAAATTATATAATCAACAATAAGGAATAGTCTATGAAGAAACATATGCTCTAGTATCTAGACTTGAATCTATTCGTATTATACTTTCCTTTGTCGCATTCTTCAATTTCAAACATTTTCAAATGGATGTGAAATTTGATTTTCTTATCGGATATGTTCAAGAGGAAGTTTTTGTTGAACAAACTCATTGATTTGAAGATACAAAACATCATGATCATGTTTTTAGATTGTCCGATTTCTTTTATGGCCTTAAACAAACCCCTCGATCTTGGTATGATAGACTTATAGTATTTTTCCTTCAAAATAACTATGCTAAGGGAAATGTAGATCCAAACATTTTTATAAATAAATATAATTAAAATGTTGTGATTTTTCAAATTTATGTTGATGAAATTATATTTGGTTCAACTCAGCAATCATTAACTGATTCCATTGGGGATATAATGAAATCTGAGTTTGAAAGGAGTATGATGGGTGTGTTAACATTTTTCCTTGGTTTTCAAATATCAAAAAAACTAGAAAGAATCTATATATCCCAACATAAGTATATTAAAGATCTTCTTAAAATGTATGGATATAACAACACTAAAAGTATTAGTACTCCCATTGGTACATCAAACACACTTGATCTTGATGATGCTGGGAAACCAGTGGATCAAACATCTTTTAGAGGTATGATAAGAAGCTTACTATACTTGACAGCCAGTCATCCAGACATAAAGTTTTCAGTATTCTTATTTGCAAAATATCAATCCAGTCCTAAGGAATCTCATTTAAAGGTAGTGAGAATAAATTTTCACTACTTAAGGGGAACCCCAGATCTAGGACAATTTTATACTTCTTGAAATGATTTTGTCTTAAAAAGTTCTTCAGTTGCTGACATTAGTGGATGTAGAATGGATAGAAAGATTACATCCATAACTTGTCATTTCTTAGGAGAATCATTAGTTTCATGGTCTTGTAAGAAGCAATATTCTGTAGCACTCTCCACTGCTGAAGCCAAATATGTAGCAACTGAAAGTTGTTGTGCTCAAGTGTTGTGGATGCAACACACACTCACAGACTATGGCTTGAGTTTTACTAAGATTCAAATTTTGTGTGATAACACAAGTTCCATCGCCCATAGTGAAAACCATGCACACCACACTCGTTCAAAACACATAGATATTAGGCGTCACTTTCTTTGGGATAACACACAAAAAGGGGATATTATTCTTTAGTTTATCGGAACGCAAGATCAACTTCCTGACACTTTCACAAAATATTTACCTTCTGATAGATTTGAATGTATTAAACAGAAGTAAGGAATGATTATCCAAAGGTAGTTTTTCTTGATTAACACTCTGTTAAACCAATATCTTTATAGTAATAAACTCTTTTTCAAAGGGGGAGTACATTTTGTAGTGAGCTTTTCAAAAAAAAATCGAAGTGAGCTTTTCAAAAAATTTCGTAGTGAGCTTTTCAAAAAAATTCATAGTGAGATTTTCAAAAAATTTCGTAGAAATATTTTCAAAATGTTTGTAATGAATGTTTCGTACTGAAAATTTTCGTAATGATGTTTTCGTACTAGAAATTTTCACAATGAATTTTTCGTACTGAAGATTTTCGTAATAAAGTTATCGTACTGGAAATTTTGGTAATGAAGTTTTCGTACTGCAAATTTTCGTAATAATAATTTCGTACAGAAAATTTTTGTAATAATGTTTTCGTACTGAAAATTTTAGTAATGAAGTTTTCATAGCAGAATTTTTTTTCACAATGAATATTTTCGTAATAGAGTCATGGTACTCAATTTTTTGGCAATAAACTTTTCAACTTTACGTTTTTCGTAGTGAGTTTTCGTAGTAAGTTTTTTGTAGTCAAAATTTCTTCAAGAAGAATATCACATATTACGAAAAATCTTCCTAGCTATCTGAAAGGTATGATTTCCATCCTAAATTTTTGTAGTCACTTTTACTTGCTGTTAGTTTTATTAAATTTATCAGATTCAAGATTCATTAAATCCGAATGTTTGTCTTAAAACCTCAAAAGATCAGATTCAAGATTTCATTGTAGCTAGTTTTTTATCCTTTAGATCTGATCAGAATGTTTCACAACCGTTAGATGGGTTTTGAAAGATGAAAGGTCACCTACTTTGCCTATATAAAGGGGACCCCCGATGGTTGTCCCACATCGATTTCAAGATCTCGTGTGTTAGAATTTTTCCCTTCATTCTTAACAACGTTCCGAATCCTTCAGTGCTCCTCCATCACGAATGTCTGTAGAAGCAAATTCTCAAGAAATTTCTAATATGAAGCCATTCTCAAGTTGGTTAGTCCACAGGGAAAGCTTGGTCCATCCGAACTTTTTCAGTAAGTATGATTATGTTATTTATAAGAATATCTAGCTCAATGGATGGGAAGATTTCGAAATATCGAATCCAAGGGATCAAAATGTTGTTTATACGTATTTTCTTGTAGAATTTTATGAGAATATTTCCATCTATGATGAATATGGTAGAGAAAAATTCTCATTTAAGAGCTATGGTAAGACTTACATGCTTTCTTACACAAAGGCTACGAGCTTGGAGGGGCTCACATATGATGGAGAAGCCAAATTGTTCTACAATAAGCTACCAGATGTGCAAGGATGTTTAAGAAATGCGAAGGCCATGGAATGCCTTTGACTTAAATAAGTCAATAATGAAAAGATTTCCCATTTTTCCAACAAAAATAGGATTCTACAGATGTAGGTTCAAGGGTTTTTGGAGCAAGAAGAGGTGACAAGGATAACGTAAAGAAAAGTGACATTTACATCTTGGATTTCTTGGTAAATCTAAGAAATATCAATCTGATGAGGCACATACTTATTACGGTTCAGAACATCAAAATTGGGAATTTGAAAGCTCAAATTATTATGTAACCTGCTCTTCTCTCCAAGATTATTATTCAGTGTCTTGATTCTTTCAAGGTTGCTTGCACCATTATGTCGAGAAATTGCAAGGTGATGCTGATCAGTGATGACACTCTGAAGAGAATGAAAGTTGATTTCTCAAAACAGTTAGGTGAGTTTTATGATCTGCCAGAGGAGGAGGTAGAATCCAATTCGGAAAATGTAGAAAAGGTTGAACCCTCAAAGAAGGCTAGTAAGAAAATGAAGCTGAATGAAGTACAAGCTGAAGATAAAACCCAAAAATCAAAGGAAGTCCAATTCGCACCTCCTAAAACCAAAAAAAGGCCTACCCGGATGAGGTGATAACAAAGTGGAGAGAGCTCAAGGAAAAGAGGAAAGAAGGGGAGCCACATTTTGTCTTGGACCCTACTGAGGCTAAGGCCTTAAAAGAAAAAGATGCTGATGAGCTAGAAAAACAGAACACAGAGAAGAATCTGAAGAAGAAGATGACAAAAGCCAATATTTTTCAATCCCTTCTGAGGGATGCTGAAATTGCTTCCAAGAACATATGGGTTCCTATGTTTTTTTTGATGGAATAATTTCCGAAGACTCCAGGTAAGAAGACAACAGAAATTGCCAAAGAGATGGAAGTTTAGAAATAAGTGATGGATAAAGTTCAGAAAGTTGTGGAGGAAATTAAGAAAGTTGTGATGAGTGAAGGTTCTGATGATATAATTAGGCAAGTTGAAGAATATCATGAAAAGGGAACCCCATCCGAGAAGTTCTCACTCCGGACATCTCAAGCCGGATCTTCTAAAATTGCTACACCCACAGATGAATAGATTGGTGAATAAGAAGTGAACAAGGAATCTAAAGAAGAAAGTCATAATCATGACTTTATCCATCCTAAAGATATTGTGGCTAGTGATGAAAAAGATAAGACTAATGAAGAAAAAAAATTCAACTTTCTTGAAGTGAATATGACACTCTTGATGAGGAAGTCATACTGAAGATCAACAAGGGTAAGAAAGTACTTATTTACACCCCAACTAAAGATATCATAAGGAAGAAGAAAGTTGGAGGCTGTTCTAAAAGGAAGCTGGTGGAAATAAAATAAGAAAAATATCCTAAAATGATGTTTGATTTGGAGTCATCTGCTTTGGGACATGATTTTGTGGTTGAGTCCCTGAAGAAATTGGTAGATACAATTCTGATCATTCCTACAATAGACACCAGATGCAATATGCTTCAGCACAACATGAATGAGAAGCCAAAATATGTATCCATGTTGATGGATAAATTTATTAATATTGAGGCAGAATATAAAAATTTTCTTCTCAACTATGAGGTCCACAGAAATTCGTTCAGCAAAATAACTCTCTGGTCTAAGAATATTGTTGAAGATATGGAAGAGTTTGATCAGTTCCAACAATATGTTAAAGAGGCCTTTGATACTGAAGATGTCAAAATCAAAAATCTTTTAGATAGTTTTCATGAAAATATATGTTTTGAAAAATGTTCTCAGATTCAAGATGTGAAAGATCTGAATGGGAAGCTGAGTTATATTGTTAAAAGCCTGAAAACAGAATAGGATCTTCAGAGTGAGATGCAAGAAAAACTTTTAAAGCAAGATGAATTTCTAAAATCTCAAGATGAAGCCATGAAGGCTCAGGAAGAGATCTTGAAGACTCAAGAAGAAAGGATCACCAACTTGAAGAATCAAGTAGAAGTGGAAAAAAAAGAAATGAAGAATCTAAAGACAATTGTCAAAATGCTAATGCTCAAGGAAAAAAGAAACAAAATAGGCCACTATTATCTATTGTTGTACTGTTTTTTTCCTTGTACTAATTCTTTTCAATCTTAATTAAATCTCTGGTTTCTTGTCATTCGTGGTATTTTGTACTAATATTTCCGGTACATTATTATTTTTCCATTCCTTCAAACTCTTTTTGAAAATCACAAAGGGGGATAGGTAAAAACAATTCCAAAAGGGAGAATAACAATTTCTAATCAAAGAAGAACTGTCCCCAAGTAAGAGAGATTTTATCTAAGGGGGATTTGATCATTACAAAGATTTCCACATTCAAATAAAATTTCTCATTCCGGAAATCTAGAATACGATTCTTATAGTTCCAAAGCCTAAGGGGAGTTATCCGTATTCACCGTTATCCATAAAAAAAGATATAATCTTTAAATTTATGGTCTAGAAATTTATTCTAAGTCCTTACATTATTTTTCTTAAAGATGTATGTGTTTTCCAAAAAGGGGGAGATTGTTGAGTTAATAATGTTTTCCTTATGACTTTTCCATTCTTTCTTGTTTTGAAAATCACAAACACCTTATCCTTAAGCAAATTTCTTTTTACCCCTATTTTACTTCCAGAATGAAAATTTCATTCCCAAAGGAAATTTACCTCTACCTTGTTTTCATTGTTCATATTAATATTTTTTTCTTATGTTTAAAAGTCAGATTCATTTCTAAAACCTCGGAATCACAGAATACATAGATATGAAGCATTCTATTTTCTAATCCAAATTCTTGTTACGAACTTTTATGATGTTCTACTCCGAATTCCGTGTTACGAACTTTCATAAAGTTCAGCTCTGAATTCTGATTACGAACTTACAAAAAGTTCTAACTCCGAATTCTAATGATGAATTCTGATTATGAATTCTCATTACAAATTCTGATGATGAATTCTAATTATGAATTCTCATTCTGAATTCTGATGATGAATTCTGATTTTGAATTGTCATTTTGAATTCTGATGATGATTTCTGGTTGTGAATTCTCATTCCGAATTCTGATGATGAATTATGATTACGAATTCTCATTCTGAATTCTGATGATGAATTCTGATTATGAATTCTCATTATGAATTCTGATGATGAATTATGATTACGAATTCTCATTCCGAATTCTGATGACGAAATCTGATTACGAATTCTCGTTACGAATTATGATGATGAATTCTGATTACGTGTTCTCGTTATGAATTCTGATGATGAATTCTGAATATGAGTTCTCATTATGAATTCTGATGACGAATTCTAACTACAAATTTTCATTATGAATTCGGATGAAGAATTCTAATTACAAAATCTCTTTAAAAATTCCTTAGAAAAAGAGAATTTGAATATATCTTTATCATAGACTCCAAATTCTATTTTGGTTAGACTCTGAACACTCATATTTACATTCATTCTAAACATTCATTTTTTCCATTCGGAATATCAATTTTAGTTATGCTTTCACTTGCTCTATTATAAAATGATTTCATTCCTTCAGTTATCAACTAACTGTTGTTTTAGTGACATGTGTAGAGGTGCCTCTAAAATTCAAGGATTAGTATGACCATTGGAGGATGGAACCGACTGTTGGAGCTTCGCCTATAAATAGGAGCTCATTTGAAATGAGAAACAACAGTTGACAACATCTTTGATTGGTTCTTACATATAGTTAATGTGATTTCTAGAGAGAGAGGCTCTTATGAACTCTCAAGATTCGTGCAGAAAGTTTGAACAACTTGTTCAAACATTGACTTGTAAAGATTTGTTTCGTGCGACTCGGATTGTTGATGTGTACAATCGATGGATACCAGGGATATAAAGACATAGGTTCGAACACATTGAAGTTGAGGGCTTCCTTTCTGAGGAAGACGGAGGTTCCGACTACCTGATAGTTGAGGGCTTTCAGGGATAGCAAGACAGACTCTGATCTTTACATTGAGGGCTTACCCTGGTGTGGGTAAGACATACTTTCTTGAAAGTATAAATCAAGGGACCTTTATCCATGGTTTTTGGATATCCTTCTCTTTGGGTTGAAAGACTTATTTCTTGTTACTTGTTTTTGGTACATGTTTTCCGCTGCATTTTGTATTGTTGAGGAAAGTATACTATCTTATACTTCCTCACTCTTGTACTCTGATATAGTTAGATTCCATACACTTTAAGGTATAATCTTAATCTTTGTAACTTTTGTTAAATATCTTTTTCAGAATTACTTTTCCTGAATCTATCATGTTTTTAGAACCTATAAGAGGACTTGTAAATTATTTTGTTTAACCTTGTTAAACATAACCATCTTTAATAGTTACAAGGGAATTTTTAAAATGTATAATTCACCCCCTTCTTGTATCTGAGAATGACATTCTTATTTCGATCCTACATTTGGTATTATAGTGTATATCATACTCAGACATACCATCTCACATAATTTAATAGAGTAAACCATAAGGGGTAAAAAAATTTATCTAATTTAGATAAAATCTTTTCTATATGAAAAAAATAACTATAATTTTGTAAATTATAAAAAATGAATTTTATTATTCCCAGTTATATAGCACATATAAAATAAATAGATAAATAAATAAATTGCATAGTTGAAAAAATTAATGTAAAATTAATAGTTTACATGTTATGTAATTTTATACAATACAATTGAATAAAAATATAAAATAGATAAATTAATTACACATCCTTTGTTCACATGTATATATATTGGTGGAAGGGAATACATCAAATAATTTTTTATGGGTTAAATTCTACTTTTTTAGAAAAAATTAGGGGAAGGGAAATATGGATATGTTTAGGATTTTAAAATAAATGTTTTAGAGGTTAAAAATGATTTAAAAATATTATTTCCTTCATATATATGACACAATTTTAGATGAGTATTTAATATATTTCATACCAATACATACCCAAGGACTGTACAGTTTTAGTGTCTTTAGATACTAGATACATAATTGTTATATTTAATAAAAAATCTTCAACATATACCATGAATATCTTTACACATAGTAAACTTATTAGACACACCCTATGTAAAACATTCAATCTAACTTTGGGAAAGAAAATAAAAGAAATGGGTGTACTCAAATTCCTAGTGGGATTAAATATTGTATATATCTATCAATGGAGATCGGTGAATATAATATAAGATTAACATTGTAAGAACATGATCATAGTATTCAATAATAATACATTATTATTAAAAGTTCATTAATAATAAATCATGTAATACGTCTCTATCATAACAAAATACATAAGTTATAAGAGTGTATAATTATTAATAAGGAATCATGATCCATGTATATAACATAAGAATAAGTTTCTAGAATACACATAAGAGTATAAATCATTTCCCTAGAAAAGGATCACTTCCAAGACTATTATAGTGTATAGGGTTCACTTACCATTCCATAATTTTCATTTTCAAGGTTCATTTCAAGGAATATCATAGTAGAAATAGACACATAATGAATTGGGTTCACTTCCCATTCCATTCGTTATTACCTCATGAAATATCCATCATTATCCAATTTATTGGAGGGTCATATAATTTGGGGCCCACTCATCACATCATGAAAACCATAAATATTTATTACAAAATATCATAAAAAATTTATCATATCATTATATCATAGAATATGGAATGTAAGTGGGTTTTATAAACATATCCCCATCCCATAATACAATAACCCATGGAATAGAAATGGGTTTTATAGATGTTTCATCATAGCCTAATAAACCCATGGGAATGAAACAAGGTTCAATGAATCTTCCTTAAATTATCATTATCAAAATAAATAAATAGAAATAAATTATATGGTATTATAATATATTATCCCAATTTAGCCCTCATGATCCTTAAAATTATGTTATAGTAGATGAAAAATACATATAGAAGAACATTCGAAATATTATTTGAGAACATGATAACAAAATCCTTTTTATAACAATTTAAAAGAAAATTAAATGAATATTGAGTAAAAAATTATTTCTAGAAATTTAAATTGAGGCCTATAAATTAATATTCCAATAAATGAGTAATAATTATGTTAGGAAGATATGTTCTTATCATATACATTGATATATAAAATTTTCCTCCCACATTTGTAAGTTAAAAAGTAATTGTTCAAAAACATTTATTTAAAGGTATCCATTTTAAACCATTGTAAATAAAGTTTATGGCAATGAAAATTAACTTTATAAAACATTTCATGTATAGGATAAAAAATTCTATAAAATAATTTCAATGAGTAAATCATGGAAGAAAACTTTCTTTGATCAAATAAGAAATATGGTTGACTTTTTATTTAAAAAAATTCTTTCTAATTTTGAAAAAAAAGTGGTGGAAATAGATAAAAATATATAATAATTATGTGAATAAATATATTAGAAGAAAATATATTGGTTTTAAAGGATAATATCTATAAAATTTCCCTATAGGCAATTTTAACACAGGAAATCATGAAACTAAATGAAAATGTAAAGTAAACCATCACCTCAAGTCATCTATTTCTTCATAAATATTAGAATATTATACATATTAAATATCGATTTATTAAAAATATATTATTTTACAATATTAATACATAAATCACTTTGTATCATTCATTTATAATATTTAAATATCTTTTTATTAACAATAAATCCTTTAAATGAACATTTGGGTGAAAACATGTCTCTTTTTATACTTGTTTCAGTTTGATGGTTCTAATACATGCAAATAGGTCATGGTTTAATCATTCACATAATCTGAATCCTAAAACTTTTACCATATCTATTCATTATATACAATTTTATTTTCAAATATATAAATCATTGATTAAAATTATTAACAAAACTCCATGGAGACTGAAATCTATGCGTACACATGAGTAATGTATCTGCTTTTTGTTAAATGGATAAAAATAAAGGTAAATATGGATTATAATTTTAATAATAAATATTATTTCATAAATATCATATATATTCATTAAATATATTCTTATTACCATCTTTGTAAATTAAAAATGAAAAATGAAACACGCCATTTCATAGGGGTTGGAGTCCACTATTGCACATGGGCGGCATCATCAATTTTCAATGGATGCATTGTTAAGATGATAGATAATATATTTTTATTCCGGAATATTTTTTCCCATGAATATAAAATATATAAATAAAATTCCTCATAATCACTAATCATGAATGATGGTGATTAAAAATGAAATATATCTCTTCATGAGGCAATCATCTGGATGTTTGCATGAATGATGTTTTCATTTCCTATTTCATAGAGAGGGATAAGAATAAATATTGAACCATACAAATAATAATATATAATTATATAACATATGAATAAGTTATTATATCCTCATAGTTATCATATTATTATAATAGTTTTTGTAAGAAATCAAATGAAAAAATTTAGTTAAGAGTAGTACCTATTAATTTGAGAACCTCCTTTGGATTATATCTTATGCCTTCAATGCTAGGTATTTTTAATAGTACATGACCTCTAGAATGTGGGTTGGGATTTTAGGAATATATTTGACTATTTATTTATAGATATAGATGGATCATTATTTCTTGGGAAGAGATGAGTGGTGGTATCCTTCAATAAGGGACGGAGAGGGCACATATTGGATTTTCCCAAATATTAAAATATATTAATGTATTAATAAAGTAAAATGGATCCCATATGACTCATATTCTAATATTTGAATATATAGGATTAAAATTTCACCATAAAATAGAATTTACAAATGTTTTAGTTAGTTTTAATCCTTATCATTTCATCTTTAAATATTTAAACTCATTTTAACTCTTATAGTGGTAGTTGAAGTTTTTTATCGAAGTTACAATTCATAATGATAAAAATTAAGTTAAAATTAATAAAAATAATAATAATTACCAATATGAAAAATAGATGATAATTTGAAAAAGATTATATATCTATAATTTTTATGAATTTCTTTTAAATCGGGTGTGTAAAATCCTACAAATCCAATTGTAGTAATGTTCATTTTTTGCATAAAATTATGTTTAATTTCATTGATCTCCTAGAAAAAATTGTAAAATGAATGTTAAAATAGAACATCCTATGAAAATAAATAATATGATATTTAAATAATTATTAATATTTTTGAATTGAATATTAATTTTAATTTTAATTGAATGCTATGTTCGATAGCCTACCCGAAACGCAGCAATGGGTTTCTCCAAAATCGTATGTTGTACATAAGGCTGATTCATACTGAAAAACATAAAAATATTATAATATTATTATTTATAAATGGTAGTTAACATATTGTCTTTGTATTGGAGATAATGAAAAATATAACTAAAAATTTTTTATACATGTTTTTGAAATGTCTTTACATTTATCTAATAAAGTTTAGAGGCTTAAAATAAGAATGAATCTGATTTTAAGCATGAAATACTCTAATATTATTTGAAATGTTTTTTTTTACCGCCTTTTGATGGATAACACTTTTTTAATCTATTATTGGTCACATTTATAAGATTTATATTACAAAATGAACTTCTTTAGAATCAAAACATCAAACTTTACTTTGAATGATATTTTGGTATTTTTTCGGATAAAGTTCATTTTTATGAATAGCAAAAAATACTTCATTTTAATTCAAAACATCCTATTCATCTAATTTATCAATATATTTAGTTTTCATTTTTAAAGTGTAATTGTATTATATTTTTATCATTTGATCCAATTATGGCCATTTAAATTATTTTCACATTGCATTTGGACATAAACACAAGTCAATCTTTTGATAGTTATTATTTCATAAAAACCGGCCGTTAGGTTTTGAAAGAAGGAATTAATTTTAAATTAATTACATTAACTTTTCTGTTTTGAATTTGGAAAAAATGATTCCATATTTAGAATAAGGATGTAAAATTTTTGCAAATAGTTACATTTTATTTTTCAGACATTATGAATAGTAACATTTGAAATTATTTTATTTACCATGGTAAAAGGGTAAAACTGGTTAATAAGTGAAGAAACCAATATAATACTAATATTAAAGTACACTAAAATGTGTAATATTCCTATCTTTTGATATATTTCCGACCATGGGCATTCTTGGGTCAATTTTGGGATCCCATGAAGCCACTTTGATGTGAAAATGACATTTTATAAGAATTAATTTAATGTAATAAAAAATGTAACATAAAAGTGTGTCTTTTAGTTGAACAATTATTATATGGTATTATATATGTGATCCTTTCAACAATAAAAATAAATTATAATTATAACAATATTTCATAAATAATGGTATTTTTTTATAATTTTGAGATATAAAATAAATAAATTTATTTATGACACAATGATGATGTAGTGATTACCTTATTAATGAATGATTTAAATACATGGAATTATAATTATAAAAATAAATTTATTTTGAAACATTGTATGTCATATAAAAAGATTAAGGATTTTCATGGCTTTTTATATTTTAATTATTGATTTTTGTTCAAAATAACCATGTTGTTATGGATTTTCAAAAAATCAATATATAAATAGTATAAAAATTTACAAAAATGAATATTTTAAAACAAAAATTATATAATATAGTAGTCCTAAAAATATAATATTCATCCAAATTAATAAATAATGTTGGAAATATTATTAATGAACTTTTTTACGTTCTATTTTCATTTTATGTTAACCATATTAACTATTTAGTATGAATATGCAAGAAGACATTGTAAGTGTTAAATTAGTAACTAAGGTTCAAAGCGAAATGATAAGATTAAATGTGAAAACAAAACCTATCTAAAACCTATTTTTTGAAAGGATTTCGATAAATACCCAACATATCTTCCAATTGAAATTATTTTTTGACCTATTTAAATCAAAATTCATTTTATCATAAAATAATGTTTCAAGACATTCCCAAAGTACACCTCCACCCTCTTATAAAAAGATACCACCTCTATCCCCTTACACTCACCTCTCATGCCCCTTGGCTCATCCATCCTCTATTCTAATAATATTCCAAAATCCCTCTATTCTTCATAAAATCCATACCTAGTAAATAAGAAAATTTAAGAAATGCTTTAGGATCAAATCAAAATAATTTACTTGATTTAATGGTAACGTCCTCTCAAGTTCATTTCTTTTATTTTCCTACTCAACTCGCTAGGATATTATTATTATTTAATTTAATAACAGAATAAATATTTTCAATATACCAGTTTTTTTTAGAATTATTCTATCTACATTACACACAACTCCATCTAAGGTATACGAGCATACAGTTTCTATATACGGCGAACTGCTGCCTCACAAAACAATGATTATTCAATTTTCCCCTAACACATCTTTTGGTGGCCATTATGATGGAAATTTATTTATATATTATATATATTTTATTTATTTGGCATCTATTTTTAAGTGTTTTTCATTTAAATCATACCTTTATTCATTCCATAATGTGTAATACGATAATTTCATTTGGGAAGTGCAGACTATCATCCCCTTAATGTGAAATGAATCATTAATTCCAAACATGAAATGTATAAATGATGGATTTAAAAAAATATGTAAGGTAAATATCAGATGATATTATAATGGAATTATAATATACATATGTATCATTTATGTTTTCATTTCATTAATATGACTAATAAATGCAAGTAGTGTCCATGCGTATGTATGACTTACCGTCTCCCTGAATGGTTAATTTTATTTCTTAGCTACAAATGTTATGGACTATTATAAATACATATATATAGGATATATATTATTTTTAATTCATTAATACTATTCTGGATATAATTTACTTTTGACTACATGGACAATTTGTAATTATAACAAGAACATTTTTGACTCAATAACCCAATATGGACAATGTAACCAATTTTTAATTAAATAATTATGTAAATTTTATAACCTGGGAATAAATGATTTAAAAATATTGAAAAACATGAAAATGGTTCTGATTAATTTATAAATTGACTAAAGTTTATTATTCTGATAATTAAAGAATGAACAAGTAAAGTCGGATACGATGGTAGAGAACCTTTCCCCCTCCTATTTTAATCAAAGGCTTCTTTTATGTTATGTATTTTAATTTACATATTCATATGATGGGATATGATCATTCATGTCCTTATTATTTAAAATTTTATGTCCAGTTGAGTAGAGTTCCTTTTCACTCTCGTCATCTCATTTTATGAATTATTAATTGAAGATGTTAGGCTGCCGAATTTTCATAACAAAATTTCTAAACTCAATTTATACTCGTTGGGTTTTACGCATACATCATTGATAATATTATTCCTGGATTATGTATGAAATCAATGTTTATTTATTTCTATAGTAATTTCAACTTCCTCTTTTTTATATACATTTGTAAATTATATTCACTCCACTGATAAATTCTTACATCATTTATAAGATCTTTCTATGGTATTTTGGGTCAATTTAAATCCCATTGAGACTAATTTTTTGTCATAAACCAATTCAATTTTATATGGCTTCTATACTACCCATTGATATATTATATCATGACTCTCCTTAATCTCATGATATTATTTTTCTTTATAATTTTATTCATTAATTATTTTTATTAATGTACTTTAACAAGTGGTGAGAGACTCTTTAACTAAAACATTGTTTTAAATATTTTAAAGATTTATTCCTCTGAATCATTTTCATTAACGTCCATATTTTCAAGATGGTTGTAATGTTTTATTTATATCTAGATATATCTTTTAAAATATAAATTCTTTAATTTATTTTAAAAGTTAAAATGTGGTATGGGACACATTGCTTCCAAAATCACTTTATTAAATGTTTTAAATGGTTTTGGAAATGTATTGAGTATTTCAAAATCGTGGAATGATTTCTGGTAATTGAAAATGAAATGTTATTAGTTAAATGTTTATATTTTAATTATTTTATGTATTATGAATATATAATAGAATTTGGATATTTGATGAGTGGTTACATGATAATCCATTGAGGGGTTGTTACGTGATAAACCACATGACGGTAGTTCCGTGATAACCCAAGGGAAGGTGGTTTCATTAAACCTCCAATACATTGGGTATGGATGTAGACCATATCGCTAGTACATTTAGTTATATATGGGTAAGTCATCCCTGTTGTTATTCCATTTAAATATGTTTATGTCATATGTTTCCTTTATATTTTATATGTTTCCTTCTATGGGATTTATATTAATATTTTGGTTAGAAAAAGTGTAAGAAATGAGCTTATATTTAGTGAAGTGTATTTCTATATTCTTAAAGGATAAATGTGTTAATTTATATAAAAAATTCATTGTTTACATATTTTTTCAAGACTAACATTTTACTTTCATTATGTAACCCTTAATGAAATTTTTTTGCTCATCCCAAGAATTGAAATGTTTTTTAGGACATAATGAAGAATATAGTCATGGATGGGATCATGGAAAAGTCATGTTGTTAAAAAATAGAACAATATCATATTTATTATTAATGATTTTTTGTTTTATAAAAATGGATAGTGAGTAAAAGTTTATACTTATACTATTCAAGATGTTATGTATATGTTATGAACTAATTCTCTAAAGCTCCAAACCTGAAAATATCCTCAATGAGAATTAAAGTCAAATTGTTCAATTTTATATAGATTATTAATTGTTTAAGGCTAGGGCCTTATAGTTGGTATTATTAGTAATTTTTGATAACATTATAGGTTAAGGTGTTATTTAAGCATAAGTGACATAATAATAATGAGTAAAAAATTATAGAGTCATAGTTATTATTGATAAATTGAATGAGTTTAAGATAAAATAAAAATTAGTATCTTATCGTTTACTCGCTTCAAAAAATTTTATATAATGATTTTACTAATAAACTCACACTAACCATTTTGGTTTTACTAAAAGGTTGGATATAGAAGACAACAAAGTAAAAATGGATGTAAAGGAAACTGTGGTGGTTTTCTGAATGAGAAACCAAATCAAATGTGAGATACTATGAGAACTTTTGTGGTTATTCATAACCATGTATCTAGAGTCATGATTAACCACATGAACCTTATTGAATTTTATAATGCATAATATATATGAGAAATGAACCCAATCAAATTACATGTCATAATCATAAAGGTAATTATATTAAAAATTCTATTTATCAAGGATGTGGAAAAAACATCTATGAAAATTATTCAAATGGTTGGAAATTTTATTCAGATGTTGTAATGAAGGACATAAAGCAATAACCTGCGTTGGAAAAAGGAAGCATCGAGTTGACTCCATGAAAGGGAGAGAATTTATTTCTGAGGGATCAATAAAATGTTTTAAATTTGGTGTGCATTGTCATTGTGCAAATATATGTCCAAAGAAGAAGTTTTGGGTATGGGATCAGCAAGACCATACAAATGTAGGTTTACCAATACCTAATTATATTCCAATTGAAGAAGAAGAAACTGAAAGTGACCTATGAAAGGTGTGGATTCTTTTTTAGCTCGTGATTTGACATTAATGAAATCTAAGGACATTAGAAATTATATTGTTTTAAGTAAATAGTTATAAAATAATCATATTAAAAAACATGGATAAAGGATGATGAAAAATGTTTGATGATTGTGATTTCTACATTTTAGGAATTGAAGTGCTACATCGGTTCTATGGATGATGATATCCTTAAATGTATTATAGATGGAATTACTATAGAAGACTTCTAGAATTTTTAAACCTTGAGTTTTTTTAAATTGATGAAGAATTTTCTTTTATTTTAGGGATATTTTTATAAAGAACTATTAGGATTTATATGATCCTTGAATTTTAGGCAATTAAGGGTTATTACCTTTTGGGATTAAAAATGTGATGCATGAGATAATATTTGTGGCTTAAATATGTTTTGGATTGATGATTTTATTTAATTTTTGGAATGTTTTATGTATTACATAGTTTTAGGAAAAGGAAACCCCATAGGAAATGTGGCAACCCATCATATCTGGCTAGGCTATAGGAATTGAACACACCACTTAAGGTAGACAAGGTAACATTACCTACAAATGGCCTACGTAAAACCCCTAGTTAGTATGAATTATTCTATTTAATTAACTAATTTTTGGGATCATAAGTAAGTTTATTTTGGGATCACATGATTTATAAAATGCCTATCCTTAGTATAAGAAAATTTCATTGTGATTAAGTGATAAATATTATTTTGGAAGATGTTCTCTCTTTTGGTGACACAATATGCCTATAAAAAATAGAATACTGTGGGATTTCAATATAGGAGTAATGGAGGAATTTTATTTTGGAAGAACATATGTTTTTATTGGGGTATTATAGAGAATATGTTTATTTATATAAATTATTAACCTATCTTGGAGAATATGTGATTATGTTAATTACTTTTCAGTATAATACATTAAGAGAAGTCAAGTATTATTTGGGGATAAATGTTATGATTTAATATGGAAGACTATGTGATCAAATTATTCTTGATATTTGGGTTTCAGTATTAGTTTAGATTATTTTGAAAATTTTTAAGGATATTTGTTTATTGAATGGTCTTTTTTGAACATTAGCTATTGTATGTTGATTATTGGAGGTTAATAGTGTTATTTGTTTTTATAAAGGATTATCCATTTTGGTGATTATCAGATCTCGTAGTAACCATCTTTATTTGGGATGTTATTTCAAGATAGGATGAATTGAAAGTTAATCATTTTTAATATTAATTGGTTTTATTTAAAGTTTTATTCTAGCACTTCAAGTGTGACCATATCATCATGAATACTCATCATTTGAAAAAAATATGAGTTTGTGGTAGAAATTTATTAAAGGATGAAACTCATTGTGAATGGTAAGTATATTTCTTTATGTTATTAGTAAATATCATAAATAATTCTTCAACTATATAAAAATGAACTCAATAAAAATCATTTTCCTTTTAATATTCCATCAATGGAATCAAAGAGAATATACCTCATCACATGTTTATGATTTATTTATATTTAACTTTCTTTTGATCATGTTTTCTATCACTCTCCATCATAACACGACACTTAGTTTATCTTTTATATCCATGTTTTCCTACATGGAATTCTAGTAGGTGTAATCTCAGGTGAACTTTTTTACTTACCTTTTATTATTTTATAGTGATATTTTAATGGACACAATTTTCAATGTGGGTCTTTCAATGAAGTTTCAGATTCCCATTTTAAAATTTCATGGACACAATTTCCAAAAGGGGACAAGGATTTAACATCCCAAGTAAATAAAAAATATGACATTTTTTGATATTATTAATATCTGTGAATTAAATATTAATATTACCTCAAAGTGGATTCCATGTTCAACAGTGTACCTAACATGAAACAATAGCTTTCTCTGAAATATTATGTTGTACACAAGGCTGATTTATACAGATAATAATAATAATTATAGTATAATATTATTTTTTTAAATGGTATTTAACGTATATCCATTGTATTAGAGGGAAGGAATAGAACTAACTAAAATATTATTATATTTGTTTTATAAATGTGTTTACATTTATCAAATAAATTATAGAGTCTTATAATAATAATGAATCTAATTTTAAGCATGAAATACTCTAATATTCATTAAAATGTCGTTTTATCGCCTTTTGATGGTGAACCCTTTTTAAATACCATTTTTTTAATTTATATGTTTTTTTTTAACAAATAAACAAATTATTTAGAATCAAAACATCACAATTTACATTGAATTAATTTTTGTAATTTTATGAAAAAGTTCATTTATTATGTATAGTGAAAAATACTGTATTTTAATTCAAAATTTCTTTTTATATAATTCATTTATAGAGTTAGATTGTCATCTTATATGGTTTTAAATTTAAATTGGATTATATTTTTATCATTTAATCCAATTATGTTCACTTGATTAAATTTCACATTGAATTTAGACATAATCAATTGTCAATATTTTGATAGTTATTACTTATTAAAAACCCGATTTTTTTTCTTGACAACGAGAATTAATTTTAATTTAATTACTGAATATTATGTGTTTTGAATTTAAGAAAATGAATTCCATAGTTTGAATCAGGAGGTCCAAAATTTTTAAATATTTACCTTTTATTTTTAGAATTTATTAAAAGTAATTTCAGTAATTATTTTATTTACTAGGGTTAAAGGGTAAATTTGTTAAATAAGGGTAAATAAATAATATTATAATAATATTAAACTACACAATAATGTGTCATAATCATATTTTATGAGATATTTTCAGCCATAGGTATCCTTGGGACGATTTTGGGACCCCATGGATCCACATGGATGTTAAAATGACATTTTATAAGAATTAAATTGAAGTAAAGAAAAATGTAACATAAACATGTATCTTTAAGTAGAAAAATTATTATATGGGGTTATATATGTGATCCTTTATACTATAAAAAATAATTATAAAGATAAAATTATTTCCTATATCATGGTATTTTATTTATAATTTTTAGACATCATATATAGAAATTTATTTATGACACAATGATGATGTTGTGATTACCTATTAATGAATGATTTTAATATATGACATCATAAATATTTAAATAAAATTATATCTAAACTTTTTATGTCATATTAAAACATTAGAGACGATTCTTTCCTGTTATATTATAATTAATAATGTTTTATTGAAATAAACAAGTTTTTATCAATTTTTAAAAAGTCAAGATATGAATAGTATAAAAATTGGCATAAATGAGTTTTTAAAACAAATATTATTTTACAAAATAATATAATAGTCATAAAAATATACTAATTATAAAATTGAATTATATAATGTTGTAAATGTTATTAATGAACCAGTTTATGTTTTATTGTCTTTTTATGGTAACTGTTATAATCATATAGTATAAATATTCAAGAATACATGGTAAGAGTTAAATTAGTTAACATAGGGTTAAAGCTAAATGATAAGGTTAAATTAGAAACAAAAAATTTATAAAACCTACTGGTTGAGTGTATTTTATTCATTCCTCATCTTAAATTTAAAATTAAATGAGTTTATTACTTTTTGAAATCAAAAATCAATTTATAATAAAATAATCATTCCTGACATTCATAAAGAACCCCTCCTCCGTCTTAAAAAAGGCCACCACCTCTATCCCGTTACTCACACCCCTCAATCCCCTTGGATCATAAATATTATACTCCACTAAGATCTCAACATACCTCTATTCATCCTTTAAGACTTACATTGGGAAAAATGAATTTCAAGAAATCCTTTTGGCTCAAATCAAAATATGTTACCCGATTTTTTGGTAACATCCTCTCTCAAGTTCATTTAATTATTTTGCCTGTCAACTACTTATGTTATTCTTATTATTTGATTTTATAACAACAAAAATATCTTAAATATACTAGTATGTTTTTATGATATGTATTATAACTACACTTACACACACATCCATCTAATGGATACAAACATACTATTTTTGTGTACGGTGAACTACTGCCTCACGAAATGATGATTATATGGTTTTCACCTAACACCTCTTATGGGGTCCATTATGATGACAAAATATTTATATATGATATTTATTATTTTTATTTTTTCTCTATTATTTTTTATTTTCCATTTACATCATACTTTTATGCTTTCTATAATGGGTAATAAGATAATTTCATTTGAGGAAGTGCTGACTACCGCCCCTTCAAAGTGATATGAATCGTTCATTCCATACATGAAATATATAAAGGATGGAGTTATTGAATTATGTAACATATTTATCATATTATATTATAATTTAATTATAGTATACCTATGTATCATTTATGTTTTCTTTTCACTAATATGTCAAATAAATGAATGTAGTTTTCATGTGTACGTACACCTTAACATCTCCATGAACGGTGTATTTCATTTCTTGTGTCATGATTATATAGACTATTATAAATGCCTATATAATGGATATATATGATATTTAAATCATTAATAATATTTTGGAGATAATTTAAATTTGAAAACATGGAAAATTTGTAATTATAACAAGATCATTTGCAACTCAACTATCCAATATCCATAAAATGAACGATTTTAAATTAAATAATTATGAAATTTTTATAACATAGAAATAACTGATATAATAGAATAATAAACATGAAAATGGTTCTAAAGAATGTAAAAATTAGCTTCAGTTTCATTTCAGGAAATTAATGAATGAATGAGTCAAGTTGGACATAAGGTAAGGGAACATTTCGCCCTCCTCTTTTAGTCAAAGAATAATTTTATGTTATGTATTTTAATTTACATATTCATATGTTGGGATATGTTCTTAACTATCCTTATTTTTTTACCTTTTGTTTCCATTTGATGATAGTATGCTTTCCCTATCATCAACTCATTTTTTGAATTTTTATGTCAAGATGTTAGGCTGCCGATTTTTCATAAGGGACTTTCTAAACTTAACTTTAAATCCTTGGGTTTTACGCATACTTCATTGATTATATTTTTCCAAGATTATGTGTGGAATCACTGTTTATTCATTTAAGTTTTATTTTCCACTTCCCTTTGTGTGGATATACTTCTTCATCAAATAATCACTCCATTGATAACTTTTTACATCATTTATATGATCATTGTAAGGTATTTTCTCTCAATTTACATCCCACTAATACTTATTTGTTTTTATACACAAATTCACTTTTGTATGGTGTATATACTAAACTTTTACATATTATATAATGCATCTTCTTATTCTCCTGATTTTATAAGTACTGTATAATGTTACTCATTAATTATTTTTATTCACGCATTTTCTCATGTGGTAAGAGACTATTAAAGTTTTTTTTTAGTTTTTTAAAATATTTATTCTTATAAGTCATTCTCATTAATTTCCATATTTTCAAAATGGTTTTAATTTTTTATATATATGTACATATATGTTTTAAAATTTTAATTTTTTTAATTTTTTAATTGTTTCTGTGTGGTATGTGACATTTTGATTCAAAAATCCATTTATTAAATGTTTTCAATGGTTTCAGAAATTTATTGAGTATTTAAAAATCAAGATATGATTTGTTGTGATTGAAAATGAAATTTTATTAGTGATATTTTAATATTTGAAATATTTTATGTGCTATGATTATATAATCATACTCGAACATTTAATGGGTCGTTACATGATAAACCAATGATGAGTTGTCACGTGATAAACCAAATGACAAGTGGCTCTATGATAAACCATGGATTGGTGGATACTTTATAACATCCAATGAATTGGGTATAAAAGCTGGGTATATGAATTTTTTCATTTAGTGATATGTGTTGAAGTCGATTTTGTGGTTATTATATTTATGTATGTTTATGTACCAATTTATCATTATATGATATATGTTGCTTTCTATGGGCTTTATTGTAATGTTTTGGTTAGAAAAAGGGTATGCAATCAGAATATATTCAGTGTAGTGTTTTTTCTACATTTTAAAGGTAAAAAGTATTACATTCGGATAATATTTTCATTGGTTTGCATTTTGTTTCAGGATGAACACTTTTCATTCATTATGTATCCCTAATTGATCTTTTTTACACTCATCTCAATTTTTTAAATGTTTTTTAGATGAAATAATGAATAATAGATTCAAGTATGGGATCAAGGAAAATTCATATTGTTAAAACAAGAAACGATGTCATATTTTTCTTTAAAGAGTATTTGTTTGATGAAAAAAATGAATAGTTATTAGAATTGTCCACTTATAATATTCATGATGTTATTTATATGTTATGACCTAATTCTATAAATCTTTAAACCTAAAAAGATACTCAATGTGAATTAATGTCAAATTATCGACTTATCTATACATTATGTAATGTTTATGGCTCGGGCCTTATAGTTGGTAACAATGGTCAGTTTAGATAACATTGGAGGTCAGAGTGTTATTTAAGCATAAGTGACATAACCTTAATGGTTTTCATATTAGAAAGAGTCATATTTATTTTAGATAAATTGAATGTGTTTAATATTACATAAATAAGTATATCTTAGTGTTTACCCGCCTCATAAGATATTGTATGAGGATTTCACTAATATACGCACACTGAACTTTTTGGTTTTAGAAAATGTTTGGATATAGCAGGGGCTAAAGTAACAATGGATGTGAATGAAATGGTGGTGGATTTCTGAATGATCATTCGAATGAAATGGTAGCTACAATCAGAACACCTATGGTTATTCATATCCATGTATCTGGAGTCATGAGTGACCACCTGAACCTTAGTGATTTTTCTAAGGCATCATAAATGTTAGAAACAAATCCCAATGGATGTTTAGGTAAGAATCAGAATGGTAGGTATATTTAGAAAACAATGTGTCAATTATGTGTAGAAAACACATCTGAAAATGCTTCAAAGGGACGAGAAGAAGTTACAGATGTGGTAATGACGGTTACAATGCAATAACCTACCATGGAAAAGGGATGTGTCCAGTTGACTCCATGAAAGGGGAATAAGTTCATTTCGAATGAACAATTTAATGTTTTAAATGTGGTGTGCATGTTCATTATGAAAATAGTTGTCCTTAGAAGGAGTTTTGGGAATGGGATCAATATGACCATACAAATATATGTTTACCAATACCTAATTCCATTCCAATTGAATATAAGAAAGATGAAAATTACCAATGAAATGTATATATTATGACATAGATCATGTTTTGACATTATTGAAAACTTATGACATTAAACATTATTTATTTGTAGGAAATATTAAAAAAAGAATAAGATGGAAAAACATGGATAAAGGATAATGAATAATGTTCAATGATTAAGATGTCTACATTTTCGGAATTGAAGAGTTATGTCGAATCTATGAAGGATGATATGTTTAAATGTAATATTTATGGGATTACATTGGAAGAAATCAAGTATTTGTAACCCGTATATTTTTTTAAACTAATGAATAATTGTCTTTTATTTTATTTATATTGTTATAAATAACCATTATGATTCATATGATCCTCGAATTTGTGGAAATTAATTGTTATTACATTTTGGGATGAAAACTTTGAGGAATGAGATAACTTATGGGGTGAAAATAATATATGGTTTGACAATTTTATCTCATTTTTTAAATGTATTAATAATTATATAGTTTTAGGAAATAGAAAACCCACACGAAGGGTGAAAACCCGTCATGTCTTGAAAATCCATGAGAATTGAACCAACAACCAAAGGGAGACAAGGGCACATTGGCTGCCACTGGCCTACATGATGCCCCTGGTTAGTTTGACTTATTCTCTTTAGTTAAAAGATTTTAGGGATCAAGAATAAGTTGATTTTGGGAACTTATGATTTATAAAATCGATATCCTTATTATAGGAAAAAAGAATTTTGATTAAGTGATAAATGTTATTTTGGAAGATGTTTGTTCTTTTTGGAACATTATATACCTAAGGAAAATATAATACTTTGGGATTTCATTTGAGGATTGATGGTGGAATTTTATTTTGGAAGAATATATGTTTTTATTGTGGACTTATAGAGAATTAGGTTAATTATAGAAATGAATAACCTATCTTGGAGAATATATGATTAGGTTAATTAATTTTTTGTATGAGACATTAAGAGAAGGTGATGATTATTTGGAGATAAATGTTAAGATTTTCTGTGGAAGACTATGTGATCAAATTCATCTGAGTTTTGGGATTCTCTATTAGTTTAGTATATTTTGATGAATTTTACATAGAATTGTTTATTGATTGGTCTTTGTTGGTATTTTGGTATTGTTTTTTGAATTTTTTATACTAAGGGTAGTATTTATTTTTAATAAAGGATTACCCTTTTTAGGGTATATCTGATCTTGTACTAACCATTTTGATTTTGTTTAACGTTTTAAGACAGGATGAATTGAATGTTAATCTTTTGAGGATTATGCGATTTTTTAGATGTTGATTATAGTTCTTTAGGTGTGACTATTTCATCATGAATTCTCATCGTTTAGAGAAAAGATGGGTTTGTGGTTGAAATTTATTAACGGATGAATCACTACTTGAAAGTAGGTATATTCTTTATGTTCTTTTTAAATCTCATAAATAATTCCTAAACATTTTGAAATTGAAAATAAAAAGGCATTGTCCGTTCACTTTTCCTACTATAGAATCTGAGACCATTTTATCTCATCACAAGTTTATGATTTTTTGGAAGTTAACTTTCTCTTGATCATGTTTTCTCTCACTCTCAATCGGAACATGAAAATTAGTTTCTCTTCCAAATCCATGTTTTCCAACATGGAATCTTAGTATGTGTTATCTCAAGTGACGTTTGTACTTCTCTTAATTTATTTTAAGGTAATATTTTTATTGAAACTTTTTCCAAGGTGGGACATTCAATGATGTTTCCGAGCACAATTTTAAAATTGTGAGGAAACAATTTCCAAAAGAGGGGAAGGATGAAACATCCTAGGTAAATATAGAATATGAAATTTTCATATTTATTAATAATTATGAGTTTAATATTAATTTTAATTTAAAGTGGATTCTATGTTATATGAAGTACCCGACATGAAACAATGTTTTTCTTCGAAATCTCATGTTGCAGACAAGTCTGAGTCATTCTAATAATAATAATATAATAATATTATTATTTTTAAATGGTATTTAACTTATAGTTGTTTTATTGGAGAGAATGAACAAAACTAACTAAAATATGATTATACATGTTTGTTAAATGTATTTACATTTATCAAATTAATTTTATAGGCTTAGAAAATGAATCTAATTTTAAGCAAGAAATACTTTAATATTCTTTAAAATATCGTTTTACCGCCTTTTAATGGAAAACAATTTTTAAATATTGTTTTTTTCAGTTTTATATGTTTTATTTGAAAAAATAATCTTTTCTTTAGAATCGGAACATAAAAATTACTTTGGATAAAATTTTGGTTTTTTCTAATAAAGTGAATTTTTTATGAATTATGAAAAATACTGCATTTAAATTCAATACTAACATTTCATCTATTTTAATTATATAATAATATTGTCATATTATTTGTGTTTTAATGTGTAATTGGATTATATTTTTATTATTTAATCTAATTATGGTCATTGGATGTAATCTCACGTTGAAATTGGACATAAACACATGTCAATCTTTTGATAATTATTAATTCTTAAAACCCCACTTTTTAGTTTTGACAATGGGAATTAATTTTAAATTAATTTCTGTAAATTTTTTGTTTTAAATTTGAAAAAATGGATTAAATATTAATAATCAGGAGGTCAATTTTTTTAAATAGGCACCTTTTATTTTTTGACACTATGAGTAGAAACTTTAGTAATTATTATATTTAACATGCAAAAAAGGGTAACCTGTTAAATGATTGTTAAAAAGTGCTATTATAATTATATCAAAATACCCTAACAAATGTACTAATCCTATTGTATGAGATATTTCTGACCATGGGAATCCTTGTTTCTATTTTGGGACTCCATGGAGCTACATGAACGTGAAAATAACATTTTATAAGAATTAATTTAAATTAAAGAAAAATTTAACATAAACATGCATCTTTTATTAAAAAAATTATATTTGGGTATATAAGTTATAAATTAAGCATAAAATATTCATTAGAAAGATAAAAATATTTTATACATCATTTTATTTTATTTATAATTTTTAAACCTAAAATAAATAAATTTATTTATTACACAATGATGAGGTAGTTATTACCTTATTAATGAATGATTTTAATATATGAGATTATAAATATTAAAATAAATTTATTTTGAAAATGTTTATTTAATCCATGAATTTTAGGGATTATTATGACTTGATATATTTTAATGAATTTATTTTTTATAAATAACCATGTTTTGTGGATTTCTAAATAGTCAAGATGTGAATAGTATAAAAATTGTCATAAATGCGTTTTTAAATAAAATATTATTTTACTAAATAATATAATAGTCATAAAAATATATGATTCAGTAAAATTATTAAGATAATATTTTCCATGTCATTAATGAACCTCTTTAGGTTCTATTGGAATTCTATGGTAACTATGTTAACCATATAGTATGAATATATAAGAAGACATGATAACAGTTAAATTAGTTATCTAAGGGTTAATGCTAAATGATAAGGTTAAATTTGAAACCAAAAACATGTATAAAACCTTTTTTATGAGAGTATTTCAAACAATATTTTTCATATCTTCTAATTAAATGGGTTGGGGAGCATTGTAAATCGAAATTTAGTTTATAATAAAATAATCTTTTAATAAATTTCTAATGTACCCCATATCCCTCTTATAAAAGGACACCACCTCTAACCCCTTACTCACTCCTCTAAAGGAACTTGGCATGTCCAACCTCTGATCCAATATTCTTAAAACATCCCTACCTTATTCCTACAATCCTTACCTTGGGAATAAGGAAATTAAAGAAAGCCATACAGCTCAAATCAAAAGAAGTTACTCGATTTTGAGGTAACGTCCTCTCACATATTCTTTTAATTTACTTTCCCTCTCAACTCTGTATGCTCATATAATTCATTGATTTAATAGAAAAATAGTATATTCAATATACTAAGATATTTTTATGTGATTTATTAGAACTACACTTACCAAATCCTCCATCTAATTGATATGAACATACTGTTTCGGGGTACGGTGAACTGCAGTTGCACGAAACGATGATTGTTCTAATTTCCCCTAATACACTTCATGGTGGACATTACGATAGAAATATATTTATATATGACATATTTTATATTTATTTTGTCTTTATTCTTATATATTTTTCATTTATATCATTCTAGTATGCATTCTATAATATGTATTATGATAATTTCATTTGAAGAAATGCAAACTACTGCCCCCTCAAAGTGATATAACTTGTTCATTCCAAAAATGGAATTTATAAAAGATGGAGGTAATGAACATATGTAATGTATTTATCTTCTGATATTATACTGGAATTATAATATAACTATGTACCATTTATATTTTCATTTCTTTAATATGACAAATAAATGAATGTAGTGTTCATGCGTACATACAACTTACCGTCTCCATGAACAGTGCATTTAATTTCTTCTCTCAAAATTTTAGGGAATATTATAAATACATATATACTGGTTATATGTGATATTTAAATCAGGAATACTATTTTTTAGATAATTTACTTTTGACCTCATAGAAAATTTTTCATTTATAACAATATCATTTTTGACTCAAGTACACAATATCGACAAAATGACCAATATTTACATAAGTAATTATGTACTTTTTGTAACATGTTAATAAGTGATATAAAAGGAATAATAAAAAGGAAAATTTTTCTGAATAATGTAAAAAATTAACTTCAGTTTTTTATTCCGGAATTTAAGGAATCAACATGTCAAGTCATACATAAGGTAAGGGAACATTTCACCCTCTTCTTTTAGTCAATGACTTTTTTTATGTTTTGTCTTTTAATTTAAGTTTTATTATTTTGGTATATGTTCTTCCACTTCCTTATTGTAGTATATTTTATGTAAAATTTATGTTATTCCCTTTTCTCTCACATCAAATCATTTTATGAATTTTTATTTGACATCTTTAGGCTACAAAATATATGTAAGGGGATTTCTAAACTCAATTTCCAGTCAATGGGTTTTTTTAATACATCATTGATTATATTATGGAAAGATTTTGTATGGAATCACTGCTGATGTTTTTATTTTGTATTTTTCACTTCCCTTTGTATGGATATACGTTTTCAATACACAATCACTCCATTGATAAATTCTTACGTCATTTACATTATCTTTTAAAGTGATTTTGTCTCAATTTAAATCCCATTGAGAATTATTTGTTCTTATACACCAATATAATTTAATATAGGTTATATACTACCCTTTGAGATATAATATCCTTAATCTACTTATTCTCATGATATGATATGTTTTTATAATTTTATTCATTAATTATTTTTATTCTTGTATTTTCTCATGTGGTAAGAGACACATTGCCTAAAACATTGTTTTAAATGATTTATAGATTTATATTTCTAATTAATTCAATTTAATGTAATTGTTTTCAAAAATGATTAAAGGATTTATTTATATGTACATATATGTTTTAAAATTTTAACACTTTAATTTCTTTCATATGTTTCAATATGGTATAATACACTTTGATTGAGAAATATCTTTATTAAATGTTTAAAATGTGTTTGGAAATGGATTGAGTGTTTCAAAATATGGAAATGATTACTTGTGATTGCCAATGAAATGTTATTAGTGAAATAATGATATTTTCAATATTTTATGTGTTATGATTATATAATGGTACGTGGACATTTGATGGGTGGTTATGTGATAAACCAATGATGGTTGGCTACATGATAAACCAAATGATGGGTGGTTACGTGAGAAACCAAGGACGTGTTGTTATGTTAGAACCTCCAATGAATTGGGAATGTATGTCAGCCATATGGTTATTCAATTTAGTGATATGTCTGAATGTCGACTATACGGTTATTCTATTTAACTATATTTATGTCCCAATTTACATTTATATGCTATATGTTTATTTTTCATGGTCATTATAGTAATATTTTGGTTTCAAGAAGGGTAAGCAATGGGCTTATATTCAATGAAGTGTTTTTTACATCTTAAAGGTGAAAAAATTACATTATGATAAATATTTCATAGTTTAAATGTTATTGTTAGTCTAACTGTTTTCCTTCATTATGTATCCTTTACAGAGATATTCAAGCTCATCCCATGTTTTGAAATGTTTTTCACCAGAAAATAATTTAGAATAGAGTCAAGGATGGGATCAAGGAAGAGTCATGTTGTTCGAACATGAAACAATGTCATATTTTGTTTTAAATAGTTTTTGTTTAATGAAAAAAGGATTTTGGTATAAGTGTCTATATGTAATATTCAAGATGTTATGTATATATTAAAACCTTATTCAATAAAGATCTATACTTGAAATGATCCTCGAGGTTAATTAATGTCAAATTATCGACTTACCTATATATTATGTAATGTTCAAAGATGCGGCCTTATATAAAATACTTTATTGGTTATATTTTATACACATTTAATTAAAATTATACGAAAATAGATATTAATTTTAATTATTAAGAATAAAACACATTTTACATATAAAAATAGTTTTTTAGAAAAACATCTCCTTTATCTTCAAATGATTTTATTTTAATTTCCATCCAATTTATGTATAATTTATTCATTTTAACCGTATATATATATATTATATTTTCCTATAATTTAGTATTTCATTTTCATTCCAACTAATCCAATAAGAAGGTGCTATTAGTCACATTAAATAATAATAAATCAATAGTGTTTCATGGTCTATTTAAATTTCATATATCATGTAAATAATGATATCAAAAAAATTAAAAAAATTTAATGAAAAATATATCATAAAATATTGATGTGTTACATTATAAAAAACTTATTGTAAATTTTACCTCTAAATATCTACACTTTGATACAAAAAACTGAGGATAATTCTACCTCATCTTCTCATCGGGTTCCCACATAGCATTCTAAAATTTATTGTTTCACCGTAAAACATTGATTAAGTGAGTGGTCTTCTTTAGAAATAATTAATCTCTCAGAATCATAATCTCCAAAGTGTTTCCACCAAAATATAGATCATTCTTATGTGGTATGAATTATAACACCCTAGAACCTACACTAGATGATTTCTTTCTAAAAACATAATCAAAAAATTTATGGCTTTGATAATGATAAATTAAACCTCTGTTTTTCCATCCCAATCAAAAAATATCAAATGGAATGTTTGGATCACTTGCACATATAATAACCTTTTAGGGGCATATTTTTAGATAATTAAGATTAAGTCATACATAGCATTACTCATTTTATTAAGTGATAAACCATTCCAACTATAACTTACTTTTAAATTTCACATTATGTTCTCATAATCACCCATATAAAAACCATCTAAACAAATATTAATTTTCATATTTATTTTTAACCTAGAAATAAGAAACATAATAAGTTGTATGAGAGTTATTTAAAGGTAAAAATACCCATTAACAAATAAATATCTTTAGTGAGAAAAATATTATAAAAATGGTATCAAAATATATTTATGGGGTTTGTGTATTACATTTTAGAATTTATACCCATAAAAACCTAGGTCATTGAACATGTGACATGGAAATAATATTTAATATAGGATAATAATATAATGAGTCAATAATCATGAGAAATGTGAGATAAATAAGTGAAAAAATTATCCATCAGATGTCATATAAAACTTTTAGAAATTGTGTAGGTATTATGGGAAATAAAACATTAATATAAAACATTCTAATAGGATAATTTACATACAAATTTAGAGTTTCCTATAAATGATAAACTCTATCATATCTTATGATTAATTTTAATTAGTTAACAATTATTTTTTCCTAGTAGAACATAACTCTGTTGTCTTTTTAGAGTAACTTCCACCCAGTTTACTCAATCATATTACCCAATGAATTTTCTAGTATTAAATTACCAAATATTCATGTATCTAAAATAGTACGAAAAGTATTTGGTTAAACTACCCAATACCTCTTTGATAAATAATGTCTGAGTTCCATTTAATGAAACAAAACACATGGATTTTTTCACTTCAACAAAATTATTATAGTTTTATTTACCAATGAAAATAATATGAGTTTACATACAATAAATTTAAAATTTATCATAAACCATTCAATGAAAATAATTCAATTGTATTATAATATCATATCCCTACTGAATCAGAGGAATGATAAAGGATACTGAAAAATAATACAATAACATTAAAATAACATTTAAAAATATTCATATAAAGCATGAGAAAATAGAATATTCATTTCAATAGCATTAAAAACAAAACAAATCCCAAATTATTGATAAAAATATTTTATTTTAAAATAACCATAAAAATTTGAATGTATTATTATATGAAAATAAGTGTTCTGAATATGTAAAAATACATTCTTGTTTTATATGTTAAAAGAAAAAATTCCATTAACACTTTTTATAAATTCATAAAAACACTTATTGAAATAGAATAGGAAAAATATTTATTAAAACCTTTTAATAGAATTAAAATTTAATTTAAATTAAATTTTTTTAAAATGTAAATCATATGTTATATTTTTTATAACATTAATTTAGAGTATCGGTATGGAAGAAAAAATCATCAGGAAAAGAGAAAATGTGATTTCATTTTTATTAAAGGAATTTTCTATATAATTTAAGGTACCAAATAGATAAAAATGAATTGAAATAATTTAATGATAAAAATAAATAATTTAGAAGAATAGAAATATGGTTCCTCAAAATTGAAATCATATTGTTTCCCTAAAATGAACTATGAACATAAAATATCCAAAAAAAATTATTGTAATAAAATTCCTTATCATATTTTGTAAAATTCTTTTAAAAAATACATTTAAATAAAGAATAACATGTAACATTATAAAATTAATGATTTAAATGAAGTTATAGGTGAAAATTAAATACCATATTATTAAGCTACCATACAATGAAATCACAGTGCACGGCATGAAACATTCCTAAAAAGTTAGACCCAGATAAAGAAAACACTTGTAAACATCATAAATTTTGAAGTGATAATTAATCCATGAATTGATTATGTAAAAATATGTAAATCCACAAAAAATTGAAATATAACATAATAATTTATAGATCAACACCTACATAATCACGATATAAAAAATCTAGGGTAGATGTGTTATAATCCAATGAATGGAATTTGAGCTATGAAAACCTGAACCCCAAGTCCCAAATTTCTATGCATCTATATTAAATAATGAATAAAAAATCATTTTAATTATTTATTATATAATAATAATTTAATTTTTTATTTTATTATAAATAATCAATTTGTTTAATTTATTTAAATTACATACTAAATTTCCTAACTAGTGAAACGCCCCTTAAGTGTTTTGAGGATGATCAATTAAGAATTGAAAATTGACTTTGATATGTTAAATATAGTCAAAATGGTAATTGTTACATAATCTAAATAATCTTATTAATATAATAATTTTAATTTTAAACAAAAATAAAATTTTATATTCAGCCATGGAATGTGTTTATGGAAAAAAAATATATATCATCTCACAAGGAGGATGTTGGCACGTAAACACGAGCGATATTTCAACTTTTTTTGGATAGGAGGTAAATAAATAAAATAAAATATTATCTTTATAGAATCATTATAATGTAATTAAAATAAAAAATATTCATAAAATAGATCCCCATGACAATTTATGAGAGGCAGGTTTTGAAAAGCTGTGTGCATTACAAGTTTGAATCGGTAGACCATATTTATTCAACTTCGAGTATTCTATTTTTAACGATAGGAATGGTATAAATGAAGCTTATATATAATCATTACTAAATGATAATTAAATTAGGAATACAATATATATATCTATATATATATATTAAATTCCCCATTATATAGAAACATGAGATGGAGTAATGGAAAATGGAACACATCTCTTCATAGAAGTGGTAGTCTACATGATCACTCGCACAACGTTTCAGTTCTCAATTTGATGGGAAAGGATATGGAAAAGGATTGTATATGCAATAAACTAATTTTCCATTCATGTGTGAATCATTTTAATTTTCATTCAATCAACTTTTATGTTCTCCTTTTGGCATAATTCTGAAAGCCATGCCTTATGGTGGGTTGTTTTGTCTTTGGAAGGACTGTAAAAAGGGGATGGGGCCTGACTATATGGTAATTTTACGATGTGTTCTAAATACATCGAATTTATTTAAAATAAATTATGTTTATTAGCCTTTTCAAACTCAATTCTAGATTTTTAGTGGTTTTCTCCGCATGGTAAAAACCTGAGTATTACATGACTGGTAAATGTTTACGCGTTGTGTTAATGTTGTGGGTTTTTTTGAAGGGTAAAACCATTATTTTTTCACACTCACTCTAATATACATGTAAAACCCCAAGAGTCTATGGTACTCTTCACTTTGAATAATACAATAGCATGTGTTGTACGCAACTTTGAGTTCTAACACACACCACAACCAATCAAACTAGCCGTTATGAACAGTAATACCCACTTTTTGAAATTTCATAAATTTTATCGTTCAAAATGGATTTTGTTTTTGGATTCAGAATATCGAAATTAACTTAGGGTGAAATTTTGGTGCTTTTTGGAAAACTTTCATATTTTGATGAATAGTGAAAATTTCTAAATTTTAATTAAAAACAACTTTTTTAATCGAAAAAATTAATAGTGATAAATTATGAATTTGAGTGGTTTTAATGTTTATTTAGAATTTATTTTTACCATTTTATACAATGTTGGTCATTGTACATAATTTCACAATTAAACCGAACATAAACATGTTTCAATCTTCTGATAGTTAATATATCTTAAAAACACGCTTTTTGTTTTCACAGTGGGAATTAATTTTAAATTAATATCTTCCACTTCTGTGTTTTGAATTTGGAAAAATGGATTCCATATTTGGAATCAAGATGTCCAAATTGTGTAAATAGGTAACTTTTATTTTTAGACATGTTGAATAATTAACTCGGTAAATATTTTATTTACCATGGTTAAAGGGTAAATCCGGTAAATTAGGGTTAAAAATAATATTATAATAATAATAAATTACTCTAAAACGTGTCCTAACTTTATTGGTGGATAAATGACCAACCATTTTCATCTTTGGGTCGATTTTGCGACCACATGGAGCCACTTGTAGGTGATAGGGACACTTTATATTAATTATGTTAATGTGAATACAAAAATGACATAAGCTTATATCCTATAGAAAAATACATTTTACATAAGGTTATATATATATATTTTCGATTATAAATATTCATTATAAATCTAAAACTATTTCCTACATAATGATATTTTATTTATAATTTTCATATATTGAAAAAGAAACAATATATATGACACAATAATGATGCAATATTTTCCTTATTAATGAAAGAATCAAATAATTGATATTATAAATGTTAAAATAAATATAAAAGTTTTGATGACATACATGAATTTTATTGGTTAATATGACATGTTAGGATTTATTAAATGAATATGGTTTGAATTAATAAATTTGTTATGACTTTAACAAAAATCAATTGTGGAGTAGTGTTAAAATTGACATAAATGAGTTTTTAAAATAAATATTATATTATTAATTTATAATCTATTCCTAAAAAACTAAGGTTCGACCAAAAGAATTATATCATGATAGGTGTATCATTAATGGACCACTTGGGGGTCTCTTGGAGGTATATAGTGTGTTTATTAACTATATAATATAAAAATACAAAGTGACATGGTAAGTGTCAAACTAATTAACTAAGAGGTAAAACTAAAAGATAAGGTTAATATAATGACCCAAACCTATCTAAATTCTATTGGTTGAGTGGTTTTCAACCCATCCCCACCTTAACCTATAAATAATCCACTTTGGATCCATTATAAACCGAATATAAATTTAATATAAAATAATATTTCTAGATTTTCCTAAAGAGCCCCTCCTCCCCCTTATAAAAGGTCACCACTTCTAACCAATTAAACACACCTCTCAAGACTTTTGGCTCGTCCAACCTCTTCCCAATTAATCTCCCAAAATCCCTCTCCTCCTCTTAGAAGCCTTACCATATGTAGAAGGCACTTCAAGAGTCCTTTTTGGTTCAAACCAAAGGGAGTTTCCCAAATTAAAGGAGGTTAACCTACCCTCGACCATGGAAAAGTACAAGGTAAGGAGTTTTCATCTCACTCCTTATTCCCGTGAGATTAATGCCATATTTACAATATTTCCTTTTGTGTGGTGTATGTAATTCCCATAATTGTATTCTTTATCTAATACACTTTAATTTATGTGTATTTACATATTCATTGTATGATACCTCTTTCAGGGGGTATATGTTTCGTAAGTTACCAAATTGGTAAGGGTTATTTCACAATCTCTTCATTATCCGAGGTTGTTTATACGTAATTATCTACTGGGACCTATTCATCATCCATATCCATGTTTCATAAAATTGTATTTCAAATCATTCTTATTATTTTACAGAATATGGGTTAAAGTCATTTATACCCTTGTTTGAATTTTTATAAGAAGTATATAAAGGAACCTTTCCGTCATTTTCCAAACAAGGTCCTTTTTAACCTTTTCAACAGAATTAACGTAAGAATGTATTTTTTTAACCTATACGGTTGGTGTGGCTATTTTCCACCATTATAAAATCTTTAAAGCTTCCCTTATAATCTTATAATAATATTTTCAAAGTAAATGTTTTATTTTATAATTATGTGACTTTTAAATGATTTGAAAAAAGATATATTTCTATCAAATAGTTTTGATTTCATCTATGTCAACATCCTTTGATGGATTTTAAGCTTAATTGAAGTTGATTTATTATGATACAAAACTTCCATATTGTATTGATGGCTTTGTGATATTTTGGACTGTGGATGTGTTATTTTTATACCATTCATGGTTTATGGAGAATGTATTGACATTTCTTATGCAAGTTTTAATACAAATGTTTATGTTATGTTTAAACCTTTTCATATGAGGATTGCATTGGACTTAATATGTGACGGGTGGAGCCCACTATAGCTCCTTGATGAATTGGTAGGTCTCATGTGAAAAACTAGTGTCTTGGAACGAGGCCTTTACAAAATCTTATTTTTAGTCTTGGCATGAGGCCTTGGCTACATGGTGATGATAGTCTGGCCTTATGCATTCCATCATTATGAATGTGGTTATTGATATATCATGTTTTTATTCGACTAGTATATTGTCTATGTGAATAAGTAAATGGAATTATTTAATTTTATCTATGCCATATTTTGCTGAAGTTGATGTTTAAAAGGAATTTTTTAGTTATACATTATCTTAAATGTTTATATTTATTTATGAAAGTCTCCGCTATATTGTTATCCTTACAGAGCCTCTGAGCTCACCCCTTTCAGTGTTTTATTTTTTCTAGGATGTGAAGAAGTAATTTATGAATGACCTATAGGGAACATATATGGGGATATGAGTGTGGACTATGGATACTATATTGTTGTAGTTTTCATTTTTTATGATGTAATGTAAACTTTATGATTGTATCTAGTGTTTCCATGGCTACTAAACTGATCGGTCCTTTGGGACATGATTCCTTGTAATCATGTTAATGTATTAAAATAATGCACTGACTCTGAGTAAATGGGGTTTGGGTGTTAGAGTTGGTATTAGAGGAAGTTTAGTACAAACCATGGAAGCTAGATTTAGATAAACTCTGATTATAGCACATAGCCCTAAGATAGAATTTGAGGATTAGTATAGAAGAAATTCCTTAAATTTTGGTATTGTAGAGATTTTGTGTGTTTTCCGAGCAATACATCCATGTCTGGATACGAGCAGGTAGAGGCGGCTCTCGCACAGATGTACCTAGGGGTAAAATCCGAAAACACCGCTTTGAGCTAGTCTCGAACAGGAATTGGTGCACGACAACCGGCCTTGCTGCACTCTTGGTTACGACACTCCTAGGGGATATACTTAGGATAATTCTCATTTTCTTTACGAACCATTAGGAAAGGATTATGAGTATATAATTTATCAAAGAAATTTTTTTATGATTATGGATTATATCTATAAACTGTTCAATTTATGTTATGTGTTTTACAATTATGGAATTTTGTATTTTTATTCATAAACTGATCTAGTTTAGGCCATTGTTTAGAAATGGTGCCCAGTAGAAGGAATGAGAACTCCAAGAATACACATGATCCAAAGAGTAAGAAAGATAATATCTTTCATGGTCTCAAGCCAGAATTTAGAAGGTAAATAGTCTCCCATATATTACCATCATATGAAGAAATAGTATCATGTGTTGATATGATATGAAAATAATTATCAGAGTCTTATGGATTTGATGGGAATCCAGAGAAGGAAAGGATGGTAGAGAGAAAGACAGATAAAGGGAATGAGGTAAAGAAGGATTTTACCATAGGTGATAACTATAGAAATAATCACCTTGGAAAATGCTTGAAGGGAATTGGAGTATATTATAATTGTGGAGAAAAAGGACACCAAGCACACGACTGCAAGGGAAAGAAAAAGGTTTCAAATGTACAATGCTTCATCTGCAAGGAGTTTGAACACTACGCAAACAGATGTCCAAATCGTCAGACTATGCCGCAAATGATGCTATTGGATAATAGTCAAGTTATGATACTAACACAGATGAAGAGTAATGACTAGTGTTATTATGTTATTATTTTGTAATTCTTTCATTGAAGTGTTGTATCAATGATGTACTGGAAATAAATAAGGATTTTAATACAGTACTATTTCATTGAGGATTTGAGATTTTATGGTACCAAGAAGAGTGACTCTACAACGAGATAAAATTTTTTGGAAATCACATGGTTGAAGGAAAGATAACCCTTAATATGGTCCTAATATTGACGTATAAATTTTGGAAAAATATATGGTTGATTTGGGTAAACTATGTTGGATATTCTTGGCTTCCATGAAATTGATTAAATATTTATATATTTCATCATTGTTGTAGTTTACAAAATTTTTGGATGGATGAAGTATATCCAATATTCTATAAGGAATAAGAGATCATGAATGTTATCAATAAGGTTTTATGGTAATTCAGGATGCTTCAGTGTTTTAAAATAATACATGATGAAGGTATTCACATGCTATTACGGTGTAAAAAGGATCTACATTATGTTTACCTTTCATATAAATTTTGGACTAAGAGTTTACAGAAGTTTTTTGGATAAGTAAAAAGTTTGTAAGGGATTATGTTTGAATGTTTATTTATGTATTTTTATAAAAGTACAACCTGAAGGTTGGGAGGCAACATGTCGCATCCGGTAAGGCCACAAGACTTGAACCCACAACCAAAGGGCGACAAGGGTGTATCACCTACCACTAGCCCATGTGATGTCCTGGATTGAATAATGTAGTTTTGTTAAAGGGTCAGATATGTGAATTATAAATTCATTATTTTTGGAACCCTATATGATTAGGATAAATAAAATATATATATATATATTATATCTTTTAGAGTAAAATATTAGTTTGTAGTAGGAATTATTTGAAGGATGAAACTCTACTTGTCAAGTATATATATATATATATATATTTCCTCTTATTTAATAGATAAATTAATTATTAAACTTCCAGGAAGGGATCATAAAACCAAAAAAAAAATTTATCCTAATACCATTTGTTTGGTTGAACCAATGGCATTTTAAATCATCATAAATTGGTGGCTTTGAGGCCCACAATTCTATAATTGTTTGTGATTGATGACCTCAATCAATCCCTATAAATAATATCGTTTTCCATCTAATTACATGTCTCTAATTTCCACCAATGTTCTCCTAATAAAGATCATAATTTGGTGGTGACCCTTTCATTTCTCTTTTCCTCTTATTAAGACTAAATTGTATTAACCCAATTTCCGATTTGGGTTATCCCACAAAGATACGTTCAATTTTCAACCTTTTTTTTCGAAGAACAATTTCAAATTGAGAGGACACAATTTATTTAAGGAGGGGAGAATATAACACCCCAAGCTTCCACGGTATGTTTCACTTTGAATAATACAATAGCGTGTGTTGTACGCAACTTCATGTTCTAACACACACCACAACCAATCAAACTAGCCGTTATGAATAGTAATACCCACTTTTTGAAATTTTAAAAATTTTATATTTCAAAATGGACTTCATTTTTGGATTTGGAATTTTGAAAATAGCTTAGGGTGAAATTTTGGTACTTTTTGGATAACTTTCATATTTTGATGAATAATGAAAATTACTAAATTTTAATTAAAAACAAATTTTATAATCGAAATAATTAATAGTGATAAATTATGAATTTGAGTGGTTCTAAAGTATATTTATAATATATTTTTACCATTTAATACAATGTTGGTCATTGTACATAATTTCACAATTAAACCAGACATAAACAAGTTTCAATCTTTTGATAGTTATTATATCTTAAAAACACGCTCTTTGTTTTGACAGCAGGAATTAATTTTAAATTAATTTATGCCACTTCTATGTTTTGAATTTGGAAAAATGGATTCCATATTTGGAATCAGGATTTCTAAATTGTGTAAATAGGTATCTTTTATTTTTAAACAGTTTGAATAATTACTTCGGTAAATATTTTATATACCATGGTTAAAGGGTAAATCTGATAATTAAAGGTTAAAAAATAATATTATAATAATAATAAATTACCCTAAAACGTGTCCTAACCTTATTGGTGGATAAATGGCCGACCATGGGCATCTTTGGGTCTATTTTGGGAACCCATGAAGCCACTTGTAGGTGATAGATACTCTTTATATTAATTAAGTTAAAGTGAATACAAAAATGACATAAGCATATATCTTTTAGAAAAACAATTTTTACATAGGGTTATATATGTTATATTTTCAATTATAAATATTAATTAAGAAAGATAAAAATATTTTCTACATAATGATATTTTATTTATAATTTTTATACATTGAGTAGAAAAAATATATTAGACACAATAATGATTCAGTATTTTCCTTACCAATGAAAGAATCAAATAATTGATATTATAAATGTTAAAAAAAATATAAAAGTTTTGATGACATACTCGAATTTTGTTGGTTAATATGACCTGATAGTATTTCCTAAATGAATTTGGTTCGAATTAATAATATTGTTAAGACATAGACAAAAATCAAATATGGAGTAGTGTTAAAATTGACATAAATGAGTTTTTTAAAAAAATATTATATTATTAATTTATATTCTACTCCTAAAATATAAGGTTCAGAAAATAGAATTATATCATGATAGGTGTATCATTAATGGACCACTTGGGGGTCTCTACGGGGTATATAGTAAGTTTATTAACTATATAATAAAAAAAAATACAGAGTGACATGGTAAGTGTCAAACTAATAAACTAAGAGTTAAAACTAAAAGATAAGGTTAATATAATGTCCCAAACCTGTCTAAATTCTATTGGTTGAGTGATTTTTGACCCATCCCCACCTTAAACTTTAAATAATCCACTTTAGATCCATTTGAAACTGAATATGAATTTATTATAAAATATTATTTCTTGATTTTCTTAAAGAGTCCCTCCTCCCCCTTATAAAAGGACACCACTTCTAACAAATTCCACACACCTCTCAAGCCTTTTGGTTCATCCAACCTCTGCCCAATTAAGCTCCCTACATCCCTCTCCTTTTCTTAGAAGCCTTTCCATAAGAAGAAGGCACTTCAAGAGTCCCTTTTTGTTTCAAACCAAAGGGAGTTACCCAAATTAAAGGAGGTTAACCTACCATCGACCATGGAAAAGTACAAGGTAAGGGGTTTTCATCTAACTCCTTATTCCCATGAGATTCATGCCATATTGCCACTATTACCTTTTGTGTGGTGTATTTACTGCCCATAATTGTATTCTTTATGTAATACACTTTAATTTATGTGTATTTACATATTCATTGTATGAAACCTCTTTCATGGGGTGTATGTTTCGTAAGTTACCAAATTGGTAATAGTTATTTCACAATCTCTTCAATATCCAAGGTTGTTCATACGTGATTATCTATTGGGGACTATTCATCATCCACGTCCATGTTTCATAAAAATGTATTTCAAATCATTCTTACTATTTTACAGAATTTGGGTTAAAGTCATTTATACCCTTGTTTGAATTTTTATAAGAAGTTTATAAAGGAATCTTTCCGTCGTTTTCCAAACAAGGTCCTTTTTAACCTTTTCAACAGAATTAAGGTAAGAATGTCTTTTTTTAACTTATATGGTGGGTGTGGCTATTTACAAGGTTATAAAATCGTCAAAGCATCCCTTACAATCTTATAAGAATATTTTCAAAGTAAATGTTTTATTTTATAATTATGTGACTTTTAAATGATTTCAAAAAAAGAGATATTTCTCTCAAATAGTTTTGATTTCATCTCTGTCAACACCCTTTGATGGATTTTAAGCTTATTTGAAGTTGATTTATTATGATACAAAACATCTATATTGTATTGAAGTTTTTTTGATATGTCTGATTGTGGATGTGTTATTTTTATACCATTCATGGTTTATGGAGAAAGTACTAACATTTCATATGCTAGTTTTAATATTAATGTTTATGTTATGTTTAAACCTATTCATATAAGGAATGCATTGGACTTAATATGTGGCGGGTGGAGCCCGCTATAGCTCTTCGATGCATCGGTAGGTCTCATGAGACAAACTAGTGTCTTGGCACGAGACCTTGACAAAATCTTATTTGTAGTCTTTGCACAATGCCTTGGATACGTTGTGATGATAGTCTGGCATTATGCATCCCATCATTATGAAAGTAGTTACTAATATTTTTTTTGATTATTTGACTAGTTGAATATACATGTGAATAAGTAAATGGGATTATTTAATTTTATCTATGCCATATTATGCTGAAGTTGAAGTTTAAAAGGATTTTGTTTTAGTTATACATTGCCTTAAATGTTTTTGTTTATTTATGAAAGTCGCTGCTATATTGTTATCCTTACTGAGCATCTGAGCTCACCCCTTTCAATGTTTTACTTTTCCCAGGATGTGAAGAAGTAATTTATGAATGACCTGCAGGGAAAGTATGTGGGGATGTGAGTGTGGAATATGGAGACAATGTTGTTGTAGTTTTCATTTTTATGATGTAATGTAAGCTTTATGAATGTATCTAGTGTTTCCAAGGCTACTAAACTGGTCGGTCCTTCGGGACGTGATTCCTTGTAATCATGTCAATGTATTAAAATAATGCCTCGAATCTAGGCAACTGGGGTCGGGGCATTACATACATCTCTCATATAGTAGTATCTCCTCTGTAGAAGATATTTTTTTGGGAAAAATCATAGATTTGATCCCACTTCTCATTTTATACTCAAATTTGTTTATCATGATTCACATTGGATAGCTATCAGTTAGAACATTATTCCATTAGAACCTTTCAACGTTTCTCTTGCTGTCAATGGTGCTACATGGGTGAAAAATATTATGATCTATTTTTAAAACATTTTTTCCCTATTTTATTCAAATCAATACCAATTCAAATGCCGATACAAGAAAAAGAGAGTATTGTATACATAATATAGCTGGTATATAAATATTCCTTGATGTTTTCACTATTTATAAATTGTTGTCATTGTGGGCATTCCTCTTTCACTAGGCATTATGCCAAAAATTAATCTACTTTAAATTAGATTATTTATATTGAAAACTATTTCCCTATTGAGATCTTTGGATATTATTGGAGGTTTATACCTCAACATCGACCAACCATTTTGGGGGTATACCATGTTATTCCACATTAACACAAGTTTTGATTATCTGGAACATCGTTGGTTGTGATCGAATGAAATCTAATATTGTAAGTTATTTAAGATAATAAATTAAACTTATATTTAAAAATTGGATGTGAATATGAATATTTATAGATTTCACATGACCTATATCATTTATAATTAATTTGATAATTGGATGCATGTCCTTATTTTACCCTCGTTTGTATGATTAAAGGTAATGGAATGAACCAAATAATAATTATATTGAAATTATATTTATATGAACTTAAATGAATGATGATATAAATATATATTAAATTTATAAGGTTATAATTTCTTATAGAATGTTTTCTTCATTATAAAAATGTTTAAACATGAGCTAGCCCTGGATTCCCGTGCAAATTCTTTGAACACTTAGAGGACGCCATTTGGATTCATTGAGCTAGTTTCCATGGTAGATGCTGACAATAAAACATGGTGTTTTTCTATTATTGGATTCATATATTGAAACCATAGGATCCAATAACTTTCTCTCTATAAATTATAATGCCTCTAATACATTCCGTCGATTCATCATAACATTATACAAATATGCGAGGCCTTGGATCATTATCATTGGTCCAATCATTATTAGCCCATGATTTAAAATGGAAGTGCTACATGGATTTAGATATAAATTTTATAGTTGAATTTCTTAAGGGTATATCTTTTATTACACTTATTCCCATATTCCTGGATTCTTGGTTGTATACCATGAGTCTTCTCAACCTTCTAAAGTATAGGATTATTTGGTTTCACCATGTATCCTCTATTATTTTCATTATCTTTTCAATAACATTGACACCTTTATATTCAGTTATTGTTATAAATGGAATTTAAATTAATTAAATGAAATTATTTTTAGAGAAACAAGCTAATGATGAATTAGGTATGGGTTTCTTACATTTGTATTTCTTTACATTTGATATACATATACACTATAATTTTTATATTCATATACTGTATTTTTTAGAAACCATTGGTGGAGGCCTATAGAGATTTATCTGAAACCCTATCTATACCACCCTTGAAACCTAGGAATATTATAAGATCATTGGTCTGTACAATGGAAAGTTTCCATCTATAGACACATGAATTCTTTTATTATGATGGTATTTTTGTAGTAGATGACTGATCCAATTATCAGTATGCTTATATAGTTTTACCCTTTTTGATTATTTTGTATATCATTTATTGATATCTATGCCTACTACCATGTATTCATATTTTCACCTTTTATATATTCACGCCATCATCATTTGTAAATGATACAGTTTATATCATTTGATGATGATTTATTTCTTGATGATTATTCTTGTTTACTCTAAATTATTCATTATTATTATGCTTATATTTTTAATTCATTCTTTACATTATTGTGTTGCACTGTGGCGAAAGGGAATAGTATCCCCACTAAGACACCATATGAACTTACTACTATTTGGATACCTCGATCATACGGGGAGGCCTCATTGAGGCTATGTGGCCAACCATGTTCAGTTACTCATGAGTGAATCAGTTCCAATACTTCAAAAAGTCATATCATAAGTCTGATAGTTTTTTTTGAATTGTTTTTTTGGGATATTTAGATAATAGAATATAAATATATAAGAAATGTTTCACAAATTGTTTTTGTGAATTTCTAGGCCTTTTTGGGGTAAACTTCACGTTTCTTATGAATATGAAATTTTTGTTTTATATTCCACTTATTAGAGTTGATATATTTTAACTATTGGGTGATGAAAATGAATTGTCATATTTTTTATACCTTGTGGATATTCTTCCTTGGCTCAGTATGGTAGAGAAAATTGCTACATGAATCATCATAGGAAACTATGTAATCAGATGACACATATATTCTATTCCATTTTGGTGCATTTCATTTCTATCATTATATGTGTTTCTTTTGACAATTGAGTGTTCCTTGGTTGTGACATATGCATATTCAACTAACAACTTATGATCGGAAGGGAATCATTTTGTTTAAAATATCAACATCAACAAAAAGGTTGTTTTCACTTATATCATGATGGTGGTAACATTAAGACTCAATTTTGATATATATAATCTATGTACCCACGGTTGCATGATTTCAGTTTGAATATGGATATTTGAGTAAAAAATATTTTTTATAAATACAATGGGCCTATATAAAATATAATGTATAATTCATTGAATTGATCAATTTTTTTACCTTTTTTATTCTAAGACTAAATGTAGGGGGGATGGTTTCAATTACATGGGTATTGATCTCAGGTTAGAAACAATAAGTGAAATTATAAATTAGTAATGGAAATATATTTATTTGAACCTTATATATTTATTCATATAAATACATAAAAATTATTTTTTGAATTATAGATAAATCGTTTTCTATTAAATGAGAAGGGAAAGTGAAACATATAGAGTGTTTTACATCATAACGTGAAAATGAACCCTCCCATATATTGGAACCCATGTAGTTGAAAGCATAATGTTTTACCAATACCCTGACCATAAACTCTAGTAGTTGGGATAATATTCCATGGGTAGTGATCCTTATGATTAAATTTGTGGTATAAGTAAATTTCAGTTGTTGGACCTTTAGTATTTTCTAATTTTGATTAAGATCTCTACCCTTGATATTATTTAATCTTTTTATGAGGAATGATCCTAGAATTTGTAGATATTTTTATCCATGGAGTCCTCATGTTGTTTTCCTATAGGGTGGTGATTATCATTATCCAAAGATGACCTTCCCTTGGCCATTAGAATTACTATAATGAGTGCCACCTATGGCACAAACTACTATTCTCGAACTGAAGAATTGATGCTCTGGTTCAAGAGAGTTTCCAATACATGATACATTCGATGTAGTGTTCTTTATAACCCTCACCTATGATTCTTGACCATATTTGTGAGTTCAAATACTAGAATCCTCTCACATTCTAGGGTAATAGAGGTCCTCAAGATGTTTATTCATGGCTAGAAACCATTTATTCTTTCTTCAAGAATCTAGATAAGACTCCCAAGAGGAGGGTCAGGATAGCCACTTACCTGTTTCATGATTCTACCAATTTTTTTTGGGATGTGATTACCCTTGTTCGTCTTCATCATGGAATGGTGTGGGAAGACTTCTAGAACACCTTTTACAATTTAATTTTCCAAGAGATACTAGGAGATAACCATGTTTGGGTGTTCAAGAACGAAAAGAATATATATTATGTCCATTATTAAAAATTCATCACTCTTTGCTATGATTTAATGATTTTCACCATTTCATTCTAGTGATGATCTATCATGAGTGAGATGCTTTTATTCTGGGCTCCAGTATTCCAAATTCTCTTAGATGAATCTAATCCACTTATCTGCAATGTCTAAGACCATGAGAAAAGTTGTTATCACCAAGAAAAACTTGAGAGAAGTCGATAGTACAAGTCTTATAGGGTCAATATTGAGTAAAGGAATTATTTATTCTATTGGAAAGAGGGGTCTATTTGAGGATTCTAGTTAGAATAGTGGAATCTAGTGTATTCATACTACTATCTATATTGTATACCATCAGTTTGAACGGATGGGGAATGTGGAGCCACAGTGTGATAGAGACACACATGAATTACATTCTTACAACTAGATTGGTCATATCTAAATGCTTTTCAAGAAAACTATTCATGTTTATAATATAAGTGGACTTCAAAAAGCTCGACCATTAAGAGAAGGGTAATTGAATCTGCATCAAAAAATAAACTAGAGTAGAACTGGCCAAACATGACTAAGAAGAAGTCATGGATGAAGTATCCAGCCTTCTGATTTTTAGTTCTAGAAGAGAGGACCAACATAGGCTAGATCAATTATAGATTAGGGATTTGGATGAGGCTAGATTCATTCATTATAGCAGGTAATCAATCTTAATATTGAAGGACCATCTACTATATAAGTTATTATTCTACCGGATTTTACTATCTTATATTCTATGATCGATATATGTGCCTCACACTCCATCATTTATATAACAATAATGGAAATCCTTGGGATGAAAATTTAGTAATCTTAGGGGTTATGTCCCTGGACACACATTTGGGTGTACGATCAGAGTCTATATACCATTTCATGGTTAGTTGTCTTTAGATAGGGAGTTATCCCATTTTTTGGGTAACATTATCCTTGATAGGATTGGGAATGATTTCATACTTGGGATGCTCTATCTCTTTCCTTATCATGACCACATTAACAATTACAAACAATGAGTGAATTTTACATCTATTGAAGGCAGGAGATATTTGAATTAGGTTGAATGAGATATCCAAGCCGATTGAGTGGTTCTAGAGATTTGTGGGTTGGGAGGAGTGACAAACCAAATTTCAAACTGTTTCTAGGATGATCAGAATTTTCATCTAACATATTTTCCTCTGCTGGTTTATTATTTTTTATGATTTTTTCCTAGATTAATACTTTATTCTACCTCCCAAGAGAGAGGTATAGTTCTTGACAGGAAATGCTTTAAGATTATTCCTTGTATATATTCATCTACATAGGTTGAAACATACTAAGCTACAGAATCTTCTGAGATAGTTGGATGATATATAGTCTAGAGGTTTTATCCAACCCAATATTTCTCGGTGGGTTTCACATAACATTTTTTCCAAGAAGGTGGATGTAACCCTCTGAAATTGTATGGATTACTATTGGATAAACTAGATTATAGACAAAAACTGGTATCATTTTCCTCAAATATATGATGTCTTTGACCAGTTGTGAGGATGTATAGTTTTCTCAATGATCGAAATGGGATAGGGCTATCATCATGTGTGATTCAAGCCTTCAGATATACCACAAACGACCTTACCATGTATTTTTTTCATATGAGTACCTTGTTTTACTATTTTGTATTCTGAACATTCCTGTTATTTTCATAGGCCCATTGAATTAGGGTTTTCACCCCTATATGGATTCCTTCAACATGGTTTTTTAAACCAAATATGTGTATTATCATACTCAATGTGACCATGTCACACATATAGATATAATATTTAATACATTGAGAAAGAATTATTTATTCACTAAGTTCAAAATATTGCACTTCTAGATCGACAAGGTTCTCCTATTAGGTTATATTATCTCCCAATTAGGAGTATCAGTCGACCCATAGAATCAGATCACTATAATTTCATGATATTATTTCAAGACATGTTTTATATAAGGAGTTTCTTCATGCTAGATGGTGATTAATGTTATTTTATTCAATAATTATCATACCTTATAGAACCACTTAACAGTCTCAATAATAATGGTGTGAAGTTATTATGGTCTAAAGGGTGTGAGAGAGTTTTATAAGAGTTGAAATGAAGATATTATTCACTAAAAATAAAGATTATTATATAGTCTAGTATAGGTTATACAGTTTTATTTGATTCATGAGACATTGGGATGGTATCTGTACTGATGAATGAGGATCTAGTCAATACATATGGGTCTTGGAAGATGAGACATCAAGAGCCTAATTACCAGAATCACGGCCCCAACATTACAACAGTCTGTTATTGCATTCTTTTCTAGAGACACTATCATATATGAGACCGATTATCGGTGTTTATGGAACTCAGGTGCCGAAATTATATTTTTTCATTGAATGAATTGAACTTGTGATAGTGAATATGGGTTGAATAACATCAGTATTTTTCTTCTAACCTTGCCTATATAACATGATTGATAAATGTGATAACTGATGCACCAAGGAAGAAAACTCATGCACAAGTCATTTAGGACGCCAGTGATGAATATATGTTGATGGAACTCTTTTAAGAGATGCATATAGAGTTTCAAAAAAAGTCACATGAAACTTTTTATTACGTCACTTGAAGTTACAACTTCAATCATGGATAGAGTCGTGAGAATGCTATTTTTAGACCCAGATGGTTTGGTATTACAATAAAGTATTTTTGGTTAGGAAGAACATCTAGATTGGTCTATTGATGGGATGAGATTTAAAATGTACATGCATGTATCTGGGTTCCTACATAAATGAAACATGATATGATGACTGAATCCCATGATTCATAGTGGGTAGTGTGCCTAGGTATCAATAAGATGTATCTTTATGTGCACTACTAGAATTGGAGCAGTAGGATTAAATGTCAGATTACAAGTTTCATCACTAGGATTTCGGTCTATTAGTAGCTGAAGGCAGAACACTAGCATCTTAATGGCTTGTTACAACTCATACCAGCCCTAGAATGTAAATGGGATGATATCATGATAGGTTTTGTTATGGGTTTACCATGGTCAACTTGAGTTAGTGATGCATTTTGGGTAGTTATTTATAGGTTGATGAAGGTAGCACAGTTTCTTTTTTTTATGGAGAGTTTCTCATCGGATGATCTTTGAAGATTATATAATTATCATATTATTTGCATACATGGGGTTCCTCATGATATTATTTTAGATTGGGATTCTTGCTTCATGTGATGGTTTTAGAAATGTTTATATAAATCATTGGGTACACATGTGATCCTGAGCACAAATTTTCCCGATTTGATCGATGGACAATCATAATAGACAATACATGTGTTGGGGGACATGATATGAGTATGAAAGCTTGATTTCGGCTGATGATGGGAGAAACATATTCCCCTCTTATGTTTTTCCTAAATTAATAGATTTCATAAAAAATTATATGGATTTGTATGTGTCTTTATATGGTGGGAATTATGTTCATCTCTATTCTAGATAGAGATAGTGGAGTTATTGCTACAAGGTCCTTATCTTGTGTAGGAGGAATTAATGTATGGGAAGCTGAAAAGAAATTGGATGGCTACCACCCTCTCTAGAAAAAAAATCATATGTTAATCCATATTGAAGACTTATGGAGTTCGATGTTAAGTATCATGTTTTATTCATGTATCACTCAAGCATGGGAATATGTAGATATGAAGGAAAGGAAATATTTCACCTTGTTTAGTTGTGACTTTTGAGACATTAGAGAGAGTCAGCTCAACAACTTATCAATTTTTGTTACCTCATAGGTATTGTGTCATGAATGACATCTTCCGTGTTTTACAGCTTCGATGTTACCATGTTAAACTGTCTCATACATTTCATACTGAGGATATTGAATTGTATGTTGGTTATTATTTTAAGGAATATCCAATTTTTATTGTGGAAAATAGAATGAAGGATCTTCGAGATAAGATTATTCATACAGTATTGGTCATCTAGAAACATGGATATGTATAGAAAAAGACTTGGAATAGAGAGGCTGATTTACATTCACAGTGGTCATAGTTGTTCTCAAATAAGGCTTTACCACCCATAGAAGGGAAACATGTGAACAATTTTCCATAATGGGTAGGCTACAAGAAAATATTATTCCATTGAGTCATGAATTCATTTAATTTCTAATCAACCCCTTATTATATTCTATTTATTTTCTCGGACAAGTAATCCACACCTTTGGTGGATTATTTTCTCTTTATAGGGATGATAGAAGGAGTTTGGGGCGTAGCTGGAGGCCAATTTCATTCAATATACTAAATACATGGTGTTTATTTAAGATACACGTTCTGCATTTTTCGGGATAGACCCAATTCGTGATTTGTATTCGTTTTTATATGTGGGAAAACCCTTAGAATTAAACGATGTGTAAAAACATAAATACCATATAAATTATGTGGGGGTTTATGGAGAGGAATCAATCATCTTCCACACATTTTGTCCTCTCATTATCTCTCATAGAAGAAGATCCGATATTTTAGCTCTTTCGATGTCCTAATGATACTCGTTAATCTCATATCTATATCTAGACTCTGATTCAGGTTTAATCTTTCATTTTGGATATCCAACTGTAATGTCGTCATTATTTTATCTCCATTAGTAATTTTTATTTCTATTTACGATGTTTGTAAGATAATATGAAATATTTTGAAAGAATTTTTTGGTTTCCATAATTTCTTCTTTTCTACTCTAAATCAAGGGATGATATTGGCAGAGGAAATCACTACATGATTAACGTAGGAGCTCTATAAATTTTCCCTCAATGTATCACGTTTTAATAAAATGCATCATTTTGTGCAGTCCAGTTTCACCTAGTGTTGCTCCTAAAATTCATATTCTTTAAATTAAATATTCTAAATTGAAAACTATGGCCCAACTATGATAATTGGATATCATTGGAGTTTTAGACATCCACATCATGCACATATTAATGGTTTGTTATATGTTATTCTTCTTTGACTAATTTTGTGATTATTCAGAACACTATTAAGATTTTATCGATAGAAATTTTCAAAATTATGTGAATTATGTTAATAAATGGAACATAAATTATAAAATAAAAATTTTATATGCATATATAAAGACATCATTCTTCCATTATCCATTAAACATAAATTGATAATTGGTCACATGACCTTAATTCAAGTTCTCATGTATGTTGAGAGGTAACATAAAAAATAATATTAATATGTGTTTGGATTGTGTATTACATGGGCTTAAATGGCTTATGATATAAATTTTTATTAAATTTTTATGTTTCTTATTGGAGATTTATCATTTTATTATTTATAGTAGAGGTCATACCTGATCTATACTTGGATTCAAAATGGAATTCCATGATCACATAGAGGATTCCATTCTGAATTATTGAGCTAGTTTCAAAGGAAGATACCCACCCTAGAACATGGTCTTTATATATATGTGGATTCCTATAATGATTTTGTATTATTCATTCATATTCTATCCAAAAATTATAATACCTAATATATAATCCTTGTATTCATCTTGACATATAAGGACATGTGATTCCTAGGATCATATCCTACATATCCATTCATGATTATATTGAAATTTATTATAGACATGCCACATGAACTCTGTTAGAAACCCTTCCGTTGGAATTCCATGAGGGAACCTTTTAGATTAAACATAGTCCCTTATGATAGGTTTCTTGGATTTATACCATGACCTGGGTTAACCATCGAAGATCAATGATTCCTTGGTCTCACCTTCTATACTATGTATTATAATTATATTTAATAGTACCACTGACAACATTATATGATCTTCTTATTATGAAATAAATTGTAATTAATTAATTGATTAATTAAAATTTTGAGGCACAATAGGAGGATGAAGTAGGTATTTATTTTTTAATTTCATAGTACATTAATTTTTACATACTTGCACACCATAAATGCTATATTCAGAGTGTAAAATTATTATAGACACCATTAGTGGTGGCCTATCGAGATCTATCTCACACCCTGTCTAGGATATCTTCTACACCTAGATATGTTATATGATAACAGGTGTAGACAATGGGACGTATTCCAGTATGTACACATCACTTGTTACATTAGGATTGGAGGATGGTAGTGGATAACTAAGATAATGCTTAGGATTCTAGGATAGTTTTTTAACCATTTTGAGTATTTTTTATATCATGTTTTTAATTTTATAACTACATACATGTATAAGTGATTTATAATTTTTTAGATACATTCTATCATCTTTTTTATATGATACAGTTTGTAGATTTTGATGATTATTTGATTTTTGATGCTTATGCTTGTTTTTTATTCCATATTCATTATTTTTATGCATCCTTTGATTATTAATCTCTTTCACCAATGTGATCTAATCTGACCAGAGGGAATAATTACCCCACAAACACACCCTAATACCATAGTTTTATTCAGTAGCCTATGGAATATGGGGAGGCACACTTGAGGTCATGTGGCTAATCCAGTTTGATTACATTGGAGTGAGCCAGGATTGGGGTATCACAATTTCATAGCAATAATAACCAATAAATATAGTGGATATACTGATGCTATTAGATCATCATGGTATAAGAATATTTGAAGGTGGTATAAGAAAAAGTAAATAGAAAATGATCATTAATGATTTAAAACTATTCTTCACAAAATCACATTTTTCTCGCAAATTATGCCCTCGAATATATTATTTTGATAAAAAAAGACTCTATGTCTTATATGAAATATTGGGAATAGATCTTGGATGGGGATGGTTAGGATAGAGGGCCAAAAATGTGGGAGTAATAGATTTGTGTATGTGACCTTTTATATGTGTGGGGGAGGGGTACCTTTGGAATTACATAAATTATAAAATTAATATTAAAGAATATTCCATGAAATGTGGGAAAATTTAAATTTCTTGATGATTGAATGAGTCTGAGTTGAAAATATCTCATAAAATTATATTTTTACAAGTTTAAGTTATTTTTAACTCTGATATATTATTTTAAACCCTCTTTACTCTTTCAATGATTACCATGGTATACTGAAATTACACTTTAGGAGCAAAAAAAGTGGCTCTAAAATGAACATGACACAAAAGAGGAAAATTCTTGATATTTTCAACCAGATCCATTTTAATGGAAAAAATATAAGAATTTTATAATTTTTAAAAAAATTAATAAAATAATATCTAACATAGAATACCATAAAGTCATTTTCAGGACTATTAATAAAATTTGAATTTAAAAATTAAAGATAAATGAAATTAGAATAATACAATTTTAAACATCACTAATATTTTATATTTACGTAAAACTTCCTGGAACACCATAATTAATGAAAACTGTATTAATTTATTATTTTAGAAATCATTTAAATAATTTTCCTAATAAATTCAAATGCACCGCGTCGGTATTGTGTAAACATGTAATGTAATTATTTAATAAAAAAATTTAAAAAATAAAAGAAAAAACAAATTAATACCTCCTTAAAATATGATTTATAACCATTCATATCCTATTTTTATTCCAAAAAATATTTTAGATCTTTTAAAACAAATAGAGTGACATTTTGTATTTAATCATAACATAAAATAATATTAAAGTCATCATTGAAGGAAAATGGAATAATGTATCTATATATAACAAATATTGAATGGGTATGGCCAAAATAAACCAAAAAATTGACACAAGTAAGGTGTTAGATATATTTTTAAATCATTATTACATTATATTAATCATTAATTACGAAATTTACCCTTACCTACGTGACAAATAGTTCACATGATTACTATTCACAATGAACAAAAATAAAAGGGGCCTAATTACCATATATAAACATCATGAATCAAAATATGGGACCTATTTTATCATATACATTTAATTTAAGTGTTTGAAATTCCTTTAAAAATAATCCTTCAAACCACGATGTAAAAAATGGTTTTCAAGAAAACTAAATTTTAACTACAAAAATAACATGATTTAAATATTAAGAATAATTTGAATTTTATTGAAATTTATTAAATTATTTTTAATAAAAATGAACTAATTAAATATTCAAATAAATTAATAAAAAAAATTCTTTGAAAACACTTGAATGGAAAAAATATTTTTCTATAAAAATTTTTTTTTCACCACACATGAAAATTAATCTTTTCAAACAAAATTCAAAAATTTTACTATAAAATTATTTTTATGTAATTAATTAAAATATTATATACCTTTTATCAATTTTTTTGAAATTTGGTAAAAATTAATTGTAATAATCACTCACAAAAATCAATAAAAATCATTTTTGAAGAAAATATATATTTCAAAAATAAAAAGAATTTACAAAAAATTGTGTTCTTATTAGATAAGAATTTATCAATAAATTATTATTGAGATATAATTATATATATATATATTTCATAATGTAGTTGCTCATGTTCATACCTTCTAATTTAGTGACTAGGTTATAACTATTGAATTTAAATAATAATAGATTGGATTTGTTAATGGTTGGTGTTGGGTGTCTTGTATGTTATGGAACATTGTTTTATTTTAAACAATCGGGGGTATTACATGATCTATATTTTTATTAAATGAGATTTATTAATAATTTACTTCCGTAAGATATATACATAGAACAAATATTTATCTTTAGAGAGATTTGGTTGGTGGTACAAGAGATAAGAAACTATCTCAACATTATTAAGAATTTATAAGTGGATGACATAAATTGGGCTTATAATTCACTTATTTCCAAATATAATTATTTTATTCAAAGGTGATATTATTAGCAATAACTTTCCACTAACATTAAACTATATATCACACCAATGATTCATATAATAACTTTTCTATAAACTATGAGCCTCTCTACTATATTGTTGAATACCTCTAAAATTATCAATTATTTTCTCTGTTAGATCACATAACAATATAATTATTTCTCCAACATCATCAAATAACATCTGATTTTTATAATTCATACCATAGATGTATTCCTATGTAACCATATTATTGTTTGATTGAATGCAATATTTTTTAGAAAATTCCATTAAATGAATGTGTTAATCCTAAAAACCATTGAAATACGGATAATAAAATTTCAACAAATCTTATAGGGTTTGAATAGTCCTCTCAGATTGAACAAGTTGTTGAGGATGATAAGAATTACTGAAACACAACTCTTTATACATATCATTATATTTAATTTTACATAACATTAACTTAATCCATAGATCCTGATCAGATATTATTGAATATGTTACCCCATGAAACCTTACCACTCCCTTAATGTATATACTAGTATGCTGATTAGTTGAGGAATATCATATGATGGTAATAAAATGTGCTAATTTCATATATTAATTAACTACAAACTAAAAAAATATCTATTTAGATCTATTCGGGAGTCCTGTAACAAAATCCTTGATGATGCTTCTCAATTTCTCTTTATGTATGGGTAATGGTTTTATTTTCTCATTAGACGTATATCTCTCATATTTATCTTACTAGAGATCCATTCAATGGGATTCATATTCTAAAATTTCCCTTTTCATGTTATCCCTTGAAAAATACTATTTCATATAACTAAAAAATTTCATAGTTCTTGGATAAAATATTTAATTATGGGTAGTGATCTTTTTCCAATATTTCCTTATTAAAATTTTACATTTATAAGAACAAAAATAAGTATCTAAACCTTATCATTCAATCATAATCATGGTTGAACTCAAAAATATTCATCACCATCTTCTACAGTTCCACATCCTCTCTCTATTCTTATTTAATCATCAAATATATGGATGGTTGAACATCCATATAAGAAATATTTGACGACTCCCCCTTTACACATGATTTCCCAATCTATCTTAAATAATCCATAAATATTGGTTCTTTTTCAGTCATCATCAGGAAAAACTATCTTCGTCTTTCAAAATTAGATCATTAATTACCATTTTCACCATCCCATAATTTGTACTGTATTAAGTAGTCATAATATTTAATCAATTCCAAAATTATTCATCTAGGTAATATTCATCACTTATTATGTTAATTTTTACTTGAACCATATATGATTAGACTGTATATCACACCTTTCAGTAAAAAGATAATTCCTCAATATTTTAATGAAAACATACTATTTAGAACTCCAAAACAAGGGACATGTAATTTTTCTCATGAATATTCAATTGGAATGAGGCATAATCTTTCCCTATAAAAATATGAATAATGAAACATCACATTCCCTTATATGATGAATCACTATATATCTTAAAATTTTCTCTATGATAGGGTAGTGTAATCACATGCACCCTAACCAAGAATATTTTTAGATCCATGAATTTTCATCACATTCATTTATCCAAAGTAACTAAAATCCTATCATATCTAAAATGGTTATTAGATTTGATATCCCTGAAAACTCCCTAAAAAGAGCCAGTGATATTGATACAACTCCAGAAAACTATAGATCTTGGTTTCCATGGTTGGTTTGGATTTTTTTTTAATAACTTCTACTTTGGAATGATCGCCAAATATACTCATTATTAGGATTATATAACCCGATAATGAATCTCCTTGTTACAAAAATTCACACTTTATGAATTATCATAAATCTTATCCTTTATAATGGCATTAAATATGATTTTAAAATGATTTTCACGGTATTATTTTCTCATGGAATATATAAGAATATCATCCTGAAAGTCTACCACAAACAAATTTAGATAATTTCAAAAGAATATTTTTATTTGTTCAATGAAGATAGTGTAGGAATTGGTATGTCTAAATGGAATCACAATAAATTAATAATGAACATACCCTGTATCAAAGGATACATTAAGATTACCCTCCATCTTGACCCTCAATTGATGATATTCTGAAAAAGGAAAAATCTTAAAGAAGTATTAAGCTATGAAAATTTGATCAAACAAGTCGTCAATATAGAGTAGATTATAATTTTTCATGGTAGTTATTATAACGCCCTGACCCCAGTTACCCAGAGTCGGTGCATTATTACATAACATTGGCATGATCAAAAGAAAGATCATGTCTCGAATGACCGACTAGGTTAGTAGCCTTGGAAACACAAGATACATTTATAAAGTTTTACATTACATCATAAAAGAAACATCTTTTCTTCATATCCCCTCATACTATCCCTGCAGGTCATTCATAAATTACTTCTTCATAATCCTGGAAAAATTAAAAAAAATTGAAAGGGGTGAGCTCAGATGCTCCATAAGGATTACATTATAGCAGAAACATTCATAGATAAACATAAACCCTTAAGGCAATTTATAAATAAAACAAAAGCCTTTAAAACATGAACTTCAGCATAAAATGGAAAAGATAAAATGAAATAATGACATTTACTTTTTCACATGGATATTATACTAGTCGAATGATCACATGCAATATCAATGACCACTTTCATAATGATAGAATGCATAATGCCAGACTATCATAACCACATATCCAAGGCCTCGTGCGAAGACTACAAATAAGATTTTGTCAAGGCCTTGTGCCAAGACAATATTTTGTCTCATAAGACCTACCGATGCATCGAGGAGCTATAGAGGGCTCTACCCGTCACTTATTAAGTCCAATTCATTCCTCATATGAATATGTTTAAACATAACATAAACATTCGTAATAAGACTAGCATACGAAATGCCAATACTTTAACCACAAACCATGAATGGTATAAAAATAGCACATCCACAGTCAAACATAACTCATTTGATACAATATGGAAGATTCTATTGTATCACATTAACCTCAATAAAAAATAATGAAGGATGTTGACATAGATTAAAATAATCATCAAAACTATTTGAGAGAAATATCCCCGTTTTTCTGGAAATCATTTAAAAGTCACACTATTTGTCAAAAAGCCATTTAAAATAGATTTTTGAATCAAAGTTTCCCATACCACTTTGAAACTTTTAAAAGGATTTTTAATTTTAAAACTTTAATGTCCATATAAATAAATAATTAAAACTATTTTTAAAACATTGACATTAATGGGAAATATTTAGAAGAATAAGTCTTTAAAACATTTAGAAATGGTATTTTAGTTAGAGTTTCTAACCAAAAGAGAGACACTTGAATACAAATAATTGAGGTAATCAAAAAACATTTAAATATCATGAGATTAAAGGAATTCATGATATACTATGTCAAAGTACATTATATACACCACATAAAAGCGTTTTGGTGTATAACATCAAAGAAGTATCAATGGAATGTAAATTGAGATGAAATCTCTCATAAAGGCTGTATCATTAGGTTAAGGATAAATCAATGACATAGTTATGTGTGACAAATATAAATACACTAAATATGATTGGATATTAAGTGTAAATCAATCAAAGTATATTCACACATAATCTTGTAAAAACAACACCAATGAATTGGATGTTTAACTCAACAAATCAAGATTGAGTAAAAATTACTCTTATCATGTTCATACCGATCACATGAGAATTTATCAATGGAGTGATTATGTGTATCAAAGGAATAACCACATAATGGGGAGTGTAAATTATGACATAAGAAAATGAATAGTGATTCCACACATAATCTTGGTGTAAAATAATCAATGAAGTATGCGTAAAGCCGAATGAGTGGAAATTGAAATATAAAATTCCCTTATCAATTTGGTAACTTACGAAACATACACCCATGAAAGAAGTATCATACAATGATTATGCAAATATACATGAATTAAAATATATTATACAATGAATACAAAAATGGGCAGTACACACACCACATGTAATAAATAAGTGGTGAACAATGGAATTCTCACAGAATTAAAAGTGAGATAAGAAACCCCTTACATTGTATGTTTTCCTTGGTAGAAGGTAGGTTAACCTCCTTTACAATGGTGAAATAATTGTTATTTAATTATACAAGAATCATATTCATTAGTATGATATCATATATGATCTTTTAACAATGATTTGTTAATAATATCTTAGTATTATCGTCATTTCGGGTGTTAACGAGTTCATTTTACTTTATATTCTTTGTTATGTGAGCCATATTTTTTATTAATGGGATGTATATTATTCATATACAGAATGATATAAAGTCCTTAAAAATTATTTTAAATCATCAAATTAGAATTAGACTTGAATGGATACGATGGAGAATGAGTCTCATCGCGTTCGTGGAGACGGTAGTCCATACGTACACACGAGCGACAATATCATTATTTTGATATTAAAATAATATATAATTTGATGGTATATCATATATAAATAATAATTATCTGGTTATATTTATTATTTACATTAATTAAACATCATTATTATACCCATCCAAATAATAATTTATTGAATAACAATTACACCACGATGTGGAGACGGTAAGCCGTACGTACGCACGTATGGTGACATGTTATTCAAAGGGTGGATAGAATACTGAATATGGTTGTACCATAGTTATAATAACATCACAGTATATATAAGACAATGGAGTTATTATTTTAGAATGGTAATAACAAATAAATAAGATGTGGAAGAAGAAAGGAACTTGAAAAGGGGTGGTGAAAACATTACCTCTTTTTCGGGTTCTTCCTTTTGATTTGATCAAAAGGGCTCATTAGGGTGGCTTTCTGATAAAAATAAGTCATCTAGGTTGTAGTGAGGGAAGTTGAGAGAGTATATGGGTAGGGGTTGGCCGAACCAAAAGGCTTTGAAGGTGTAAATAAATGAGAAGTAGGAGTGCCCTTTTATAAGAGGGGTGAGGGTCACCTTTGGAAAATCTAGAAATCTTAATTTATAATAAATTCATATTCGGTTTTTAATGGCTCCAAAGTTTATTATTCAAAGGTTAAGGTGGGGATAGGTCAAAACCCATTCAACCAATTGAATTTAGACAGGTTTGAGTCATTTTATTATCCTTATCTTTAAGTATTAACTCTTAGTTAATTAGTATCACTTTTACAATGTCTCTTTGTATTTTTATATTATATTGTTAATAAACATAAAATATACATCCAAGAGACCCCCAAGTGGTCCACTAATGATAAAAATATCATTATATAAGTCTCTTGGCCGAACATTATATTTTTAGGAATTTAATGTCAATTAATAATATAATATTTGTTTTAAAAACTCTTTTATGTCAATTTTTACACTATTCAATAATTGTTCTTTGTAAAAATCATAAAATAATTATTAATTCAAAAAAAGATATTTAAATCAATAATATCATGTCATATTAACCTATAAAATTAGTTTAATTCATAAAAAGTCTCAAATTATATTTATTTGGGTATTTATAATATCAATTATCTTAATTTTTCACTATTATTGTAATTACTGCATCATCATTGTTTCAAAAATAAACTACATTATTTAATGTCTAAAAATTATAAATAAAATATCATTATGCCGTAAATCTGTTTATATTTCTAATGAATATTTATAGTCTAAAATCCAACATATATAACCTTATGTAAAAATTGTTTTGCTAAAATATATATGCTTCTGTCATTTTTGTAATTAATTTAACTTAATTAATATAAAGTGTCATTATCACTTACAGGTGGATCCATGGGGTCCCAAAATCGACCACAAGATACCCATGGTCGGCCATGTATCAAACAATAAGGTTATGACGCGTTTTAGGGTAATTTAATATTATTATAATATTATTTTTTAACCTTTGTTTACCGGATTTAACCTTTAACCATGGTAAATAAAATATTTACCGAAATAATTATTCAAAATGTCTAAAAATAAAAGTTAACTATCTACACAATTTGAACATCCTGATTCCAAATATGTAATATATTTTTTCAAATTCAAAACACAGAAGTCACAGAAATTAATTTAAAATTAATTCCCGTTGTTAAAACAAAAAGCGTGTTTTAAGAGATAATAACTATCAAAAGATTGGCACATGTTTATTTCTGGTTTAATTGTGAAATTATGTCCAATTACAAACATTGAATTAAATGGTAAAAATATATTCTAAATATACTTTAAAACCACTCAAAATCATAATTTATAAATATTAATTATTTCGAATAAAAAAGTTGTTTTTAATTTAAATTTAGTAATTTTCACTATTCATCAAAATATGAAAGCTATCCGAAAAGTACCAAAATTTCACCCTAGGCTAATTTAGATATTATGAATCCAAAAATGAAGTCCATTTTGAGAGATAGAATTTATAAAATTTCAAAAAGTAGGTATTACTATTCATAACAGCTAGTTTGATTGATTGTGGTGTGTCGGAATCTCGAAGTTGCGTACAATGCACGCCATTGCATTATTCAAAGGGAAACCTACCATGGAAGCTTGGGGTGTTACATTCTCCCCTCCTTCAATAAATTGTGTCCTCGCAATTTTTTTTAAAATTGGGCTTGAGAAAATAATGGAAAGTCCCACATCGGAAAAAGAGTCAATAAAAATATCACTTTAAAAGAAAGAAAGAGAAGTATAAAGGTCGCCCAAGATAACCCATACAAGGATTCCAGGTTAGAAAACATGGATATGGATGATAAACTAAGTGTTCAGTTATGATGGAGAGGGATAGAAAACATGATCAAGAGAAACTTGACAATAAGAAAATCACAAACTTGTGTTGGGGAAACGGTCCTTAGACTCCCAATAGGAAAAGTAAAGTGACAACATTTTTTTTGTTTTAAGTTACATTACATAAGGAAGAGGAATTAATTTATGATATTGACTGAGAACATAAAGAGATATACTGAATTTTTAGGTAGAGTTTCATTATTTAATAACTTTTTACCACTAACTCATTTTTTGAACAATGAGTATTCAAGAAGACTTGGTCACACTAGAAGAGCTAGAATTAACTTCTATAAAATCACATGATCCATGAAGGATAAATATATATTTACATTGTCTTTAGAGATTAATCAAAACCAAAATGGTTCTAATGATCCCCCAAAAGGATATTCCTTGAGAGAAGTAAACACTAATCTTAATTTCTAAAATTAAACCTACAATACCCCAAAGGTAAATAAATACCATTCAATAATCAATTGTCCTTAATATCCTTCATACCGATCACTTGAGAATTTATCAATGGAGTGATTATGTGTTTCAAAAGTATAACCATAGAATGGGGAGTGGAAATTATGACATAAGAAAATTAATAGGGATTCCACACATAATCTTGGGGTAAAATAATCAATGAAGTACGCGTAAAGCCGAATGAGTGGAAATTGAAATATCAAATTCCATTATCAATTTGGTAACTTACGAAACATACACCCATGAAAGAAGAATCATACAATGATTATGTAAATATACATGAATTAAAGTATATTACACAATCAATACAAACATGGGCAGTACACACACCACATGTAATAAATAAGTGGTGAACAATGGAATTCTCACAGAATTAAAAGTGAGATAAGAAACCCCTTACTTTGTACTTTTTCCTTAGACGACAGTCGGTTAACCTCCTGTATAATGGTGAAATAATTGTTATTTAATTATACAAGAATAATATACATTAGTATGATATCATATATGATCTTTTAACATTTATTTGTTAATAATATCTTAGTATTATTGTCACTTCTAGTGTTAACGGGTTCATTTTACATTATATTCTTTGTTATGTGAGCCATATTTGATATTAATGGGATGTATATAATTCATATACAGAATGATATCAAGTCCTTAAAATTTATTTTTAATCATCAAATTAGAATTATACTTGAATGGATACGATGGAGAATGAGTCTCATCGTGTTCGTGGGGACGGTAGTCCGTACGTACACACGAGCGACAATATCATTCTTTTGATATTAAAATAATATATAATTGTTTGGTATATCATATATACAGAATAATTATAATTTTATATTTATTTTTTACATGAATTACACATCATTATTATACACATACAAATAATAATTTATTTAATAACAATTACACCACGACGTGGAGATGGTAAGCCGTACGTACGCACGTATAGTGACATGTTATTCAAAGGGTGGAAAGAATACTGAATATGGTTGTACCATATTTATAATAAAATCACAGTATATATAAGATACTGGAGTTATCATTTTATAATGGTAATAACAAAGAAATAAGAAGTGGAAGAAAGAAAAAAACTTGAAAAGGGGTGGTGAAAACATTACCTCTTCTTCGGGTTCTTCCTTTTGATTTGATCAAAAGGGCTCCTTAGGTTGGCTTTCTGATCGAACTAAGGCCTCTTGGTTGTAGTGAGGGAAGTTGAGAGAGTATATGGGGAGGTTTTGGCTGATGAAAAAGGCTTTTAAGGTTTTGAAGAAATGAGAAGGAGGAGTTCCCTTTTATAAGAGGGGTGAGGAGAAGCTTTGGAAAAGCTAGAAATATTAATTTATAATAAATTCATATTCGGTTTCTAATGGCTCCAAAGTTTATTATTCAAAGGTTAAGGCTGGGATAGGTCTAAAAACATTCAACCAATAGAATTTAGACAGGTTTCGGTCATTATATTAACCTTATCTTTAAGTATTAACTCTTAGTTAATTAGTTTCACTTTTTACAATGTCTCTTTGTATTTTTATATTATATGGTTAATAAAGTTACAATATACATCCAAGAGACCCCCAAGTGGTCCATTAATGATAAAAATATCATGATATAAGTATCTTGGACGAAACTTAGATTTTTAGGAATTTAATATCAATTAATAATATAATATTTGTTTTAAAAACTCTTTTATGTCAAATTTGACACTATTCAATAATTGATTTTTTTAAAAAACATAACAGAATGATTACTTGGAAAAAAGTAAATTAAATCAATACTAACATGTCATATTAACCTATAAAATTAGTTTAATTCATAAAAAGTCTCAAATTATATTTATTTGGGTATTTATAATATCAATTATCTTAATTGTAAACTATTATGGTAATTACTGAATCATCATTGTGTCATAAATAAACTAAATTATTTAATGTCTAAAAATTATAAATAAAATATAATTATTTAGTAAATATTTTTATCTTTATAATTAATATTTATAGTCTAAAATCCATAATATATAACCCTATGTAAAAATTGTTTTTCTAAAATATATATGCTTATGTCATTTTTGTAATTACTTTAACTTAATTAATATAAAGTGTCATTATCACATCGAATTGGATCCATGGCGTCCCAAAATCGACCCAAAGATGCCCGTGGTCGGCCATGTATCAAAAAATAAGGTTAAGACACGTTTTTGCGTAATTTAATATTATTATAATATTATTTTTAACCCCTATTTACCGGATTTACCTTTTAACCATGGTAAACAACATATTTATCGAAGTAATTATTCAAAATGTCTAAAAATAAAAGTTACCAATTTACACAATTTGAATATCCTGATTCCAAATATGGAATCCATTTTTCCAAATTCAAAATACAGACATGGAAGAAATTAATTTAAAATTAATTCCCCTTGTTAAAACAAAAAGCGTGTTTTTAAGAGATAATAACTATCAAAAGATTGGCACTTGTTTAAGTCTGGTTTAATTGTGAAATTATGTCCAATGACAAAAATTGAATTAAATGGTAAAAATATATTCTAAATATAATTTAAAACAACACAAATTCATAATTTATCAATATTAATTATTTTGATTAAAAAAGTTGTTTTTAATTAAAATTTAGTAATTTTCACTATTCATCAAAATATGAAAGTTATTCGAAAAGTACCAAAATTTCACCCTAGGCTAATTTCGATATTCTGAATCCAAAAATGAATTCCATTTTTAGATATAGAATTTATAAAATTTCAAAAATTAGGTATTACTATTCATAACGGCTAGTTTGATTGGTTGTGGTGTGTTAGAATCTCAAAGTTGCGTACAATGCACGCCATTGCATTATTCAAAGGGAAACGTACCGTGGAAGCTTGGGGTGTTACATTCTCCCCTCCTTCAATAAATTGCGTCCTCGCAATTTGTTTTAAAATTGGGCTTGAGAAAAAAATGGAAAGTCCCACACCAAAAAAAAGAGTCAATAAAACTATCACTTTAAAAGAAAGAAAGAGAGGTATAATGGTCACCCAAGATAACCCATACAAGGATTCCAGGTAGGAAAACATTGATATGGATGATAAACTAAGTGATTAGTTATGATGGAGAGGGATAGAAAACATGATCAGGAGAAAGCTAACAATAAGAAAATCACAAAATTGTGTTGGGACAAACAATCCTTAGTCTCCCAGTAGGAAAAGTAAAGTGACAACATTTTTTTGTTTTAAGTTACATTACATAAGGATGAGGAATTAATTTATGATATTGAATAAGAACATAATGAGATATACTTACTTTTTAAGTAGAGTTTTATTATTTAATAACTTGTTACCACTAACTCATTTTTTGAACAATGAGTATTCAAGAAGACTTGGTCACACTGGAAGAGCTAGAATAAACTTCTATAGAATCACATGATCCATGCAGGATAAACTATATATTTACATTGTCTTTAGAGATTAATCAAAACCAAAATGGTTCTAATGATCCCCCAAAAGAATATTCCTTTAGATAAATAAACACTAATCTTAATTTCTAAAATTAAACCAATAATACCCCAATGTTAAATAAATATCATTCAATAATCAATTGTCCTTAAAATCCTTCATACTGATCACTTGAGAATTTATCAATGGAGTTATTATGTTTATCAAAAGTATAACCACAGAATGGGGAGTGGAAATTATGACATAAGAAAATGAATAGTGATTCCACACATAATCTTGGGGTAAAATAATCAATGAAGTATGCGTAAAGCCGAATGAGTGGAAATTGAAATATCAAATTCGCTTATCAATTTTGTAACATACGAAACATACACCCATGAAAGAAGTATCATACAATTATTATATCAATATATATTAATTAAATTATATTACACAATGAATACAAACATGGGCAGTACACACACCACATGTAATAAATAAGTGGTGAACATTGGAATTCTCACAGAATTAAAAGTGAGATAAGAAACCCCTTACTTTGTACTTTTTCCTTGGTCGATGGTAGGTTAACCTCATGTATAATGGTTAAATAATTGTTATTTAATTATACAATAATCATATGCATTAGTATGATATCATATATGATCTTTTAACATTGATTTTTTAATAATATCTTAGTATTATCGTCATTTTGGGTGTTAACTGGTTCATTTTACTTTATATTCTTTGTTATGTGAGCCATATTTGTTATTAATGGGATGTATATTATTCATATCCATAATGATATCAAGTCCTTAAAAATTATTTTTAATCATCAAATTAGAATTAGACTTGAATGGATACGATGGAGATTGAGTCTCATCGCGTTCGTGGAGACAGTAGTCCTTACGTACACACGAGCGACAATATCATTCTTTTGATATTAAAATAATATATAATTAGATGGTATATCATATATAAAGAATAATTATCATGTTATATTTATTATTTACATGAATTACACATCATTATTATACCCATCCAAATAATAATTTATTGAATAACAACTACACCACGACGTGGAGACAGTAAGCCATACGTACGCACGTATGGTGACATGTTATTCAAAGGGTGGATAGAATACTGAATATGGCTGTACCATATCTATAATAACATCACAGTATATATAATATACTGGATCTTTTATTTTTTAATGGTAATAACAAAGAAATAAGAAGTGGAAGAAGAAAGGAACATGAAAAGGGGTGGTGAAAACATTACCTCTTCTTCGGGTTCTTCCTTTTGATTGGATCAAAAGGGATCCATTGGTTGGATTTATGACCAAACTAAGGCCTCTAGGTTGTATTGAGAGAAGTTTATAGAGTATACGGGCCAGTTTGGGAGAAACCAAACGGCTTTGAAGGTGTGAAGAAATGAGAAGGAGGAGTGCCTTTTTATATGAGAGGTGATGGGCACCTTTGGAAAAACTAGAAATATTAATTTATAATAAATTCATATTCGGTTTCTAATGGCTCCAAAGTTAATTATTAAAATGTTAAGGTGTATATAGGTCTAAAACCATTCAACAAATAGAATTTATACAGGTTTGGATCATTATATTAACCTTATCTTTTAGTATTAACTCTTAGTTAATTAGTCTCACTTTTACAATGTCTCTTTGTATTTTTATATTATATGGTTAATAAACTTACTATATACATCCAAGAGACCCCCAAGTGGTCCATTAATGATACTAATATCACGATATGAGTCTCTTGGACGAACCTTAGATTGTTAGGAATTTAATATCAATTAATAATATAATATTTGTTTTTGAAAACTCTTTTATGTCAATTTTGATACTATTCAATAATTGATTATTTGTAAAAATCATAACAGAATTATTACTTCGAAAAAATTTAATTAAATCAATCCTAACATGTCATATTAACCTATAAAATTAGTGTAATTCATAAAAAGTCTCAATTTTTTTTTATTTGGGTATTTATAATATCAATTATCTTACAAGTGGATCCATGGGGTCCCAAAATCGACCCAAAGATGCCCATGGTCGGCCATGTATCAACCAAAAATGATAAGACACGTTTTAGGGTAATTTAATATTATTATAATATTATTTTTTAAACCTTATTTACCGGATTTACCCTTTAACCATGGTAAATAAAATATTTACCGAAGTAATTATTCAAAATGACTAAAAATAAAAGATACTTATTTACAAAATTTGAACATCCTGATTCCAAATATGGAATCCATTTTTTCAAATTCAAGACATTTAAGTGGCAGAAATTAATTTAAAATTAATTCCCGTTGTTAAACAAAAAACGTGTTTTTAAGAGATAATAACTATCAAAAGATTGACACTTGTTTATGTCTGGTTTAATTGTGAAATTATGTCCAATGAAAAAAATTGAATTAAATGGTAAAAACATATTCTAAATATACTTTAAAACCACTCAAATTCATAATTTATCAATATTAATTATTTCGATTAAAAAAGTTGGTTTTAATTAAAATTTAGTAATTTTCACTATTCATCAAAATATGAAAGTTATCCGAAAAGTACCAAAATTTCACCCTAGGATAATTTTGATATTCTGAATCCAAAAATGAAGTCCATTTTGAGAGATAGAATTTATAAAATTTAAAAAATTAGGTATTACTATTCATAATGTCTAGTTTGATTGGTTGTGGTGTGTTAGAATCTCGAAGTTGCGTACAATGCACGCCATCGCATTATTCAAAGGGAAAAGTACCGAGGATGCTTGGGGTGTTACATTATCCCCTCCAATAAATTGCGTCCTCTCAATTGTTTTTAAAATTCGTCTTGAGAAAATAATGGAAAGTCACACATCAGAAAAAGAGTCAATAAAACTATCACTTTAAAAGAAAGAAAGAGAGGTATAAAGGTCACCCATGAAAAGTAATACAAGGATTCCAGGGAGGAAAACATGGATATGGATGATAAAATAAGTGTTCAGTTATGATGGAGAGGGATAGAAAACATGATCAGGAGAAAGCAAACAATAAGAAAATCACAAACCTGTGTTGGGACAAACGTTCCTTAGTCTCCCAGTAGGAAAAGTAAAGTGACAACATTTTTTTTTGTTTTAACTTACATTACATAAGGACGAGGAATTAATTTATGATATTGACTAAAAACATAAAGAGATATACTTACTTTTTAAGTAGATTTTCATTATTTAATAACTTTTTGCCACTAACTCATTTTTTGAACAATGAGTATTCAAGAAGACTTGGTCACACTGGAAGAGATAGAATAATCTTCTATAGAATCAAATGATACATGAAGGATAAACTATATATTTACATTGGATTTAGAGATTAATCAAAACCAAAATGGTTCTAATGATCCCCCAAAAGGATATTCCTTGAGAGAAATAAACACTTATCTTAATTTCTAAAATTAAACCAGTAATACCCCAAAGTTAAATAAATACCATTCAATAATCAATTGTCCTTAAAATCATTCAATATAATCCAAACTAATATTGAAACCCAAAACATATAAGAATTTGATTATGTATTCTCCCATGTTAAATTGTATCTCCAAATGACATTAATTACACTTAAAGGTACATACTTAAAAGTAATTAACCTAATCATTTCCATAAATAACCCAAATCATTAAAAATCTACAATAAAAACATAGATAAAAATCCAACATTACTCCTCAAATGAAATCCCATACTACTCTATTTTCCTTTGGCATATAGTGTTCTCAACAAAGCGAACAACTTCCAAAATAACATTTATCACTTAATCACCAAATCATTTTCCTATACTAAGGGTATTCATTTGATAAGACATAAGATCCCAAATCAAATTATTATTGATCAATAAAATAATTTATCTAAAAATAATAGTCACACTAACCAGGGACATCACGTAGTCCAATGGTAGGCGATAAATCCCAATCGCACTTTGGTTGTGGGTTCGATTCCCACAGCTTTGTCCGACGCGACGGGTTGTCACATGGTCTGCATGTTGTCCTTTTCAAAAACTATGTTTTAAAACATTACCAAAATGAGATAAATTCCTCAAAATAACCATATCATAATTTAACCACAAATATTATCTCATACCTTGCATTTTCATCCCAAATTATAATAACTTATAATTGTTTCAAACCCAATGATCATATAAAACCAAATGGTTATTTATAACTATATCCACATGAGAAGAGATAATTCTTCCTCAAATATCATTCTCGCATGAAAAATTGTAGGGTTAAAAATACAGGATAAAATTATTCCAAAGTAAACCCCTCAACAAGGCGCACTAAAACTTTTTAAACATTTCTCCAACAATTTATTTCCACATAGCTTCTTCTTTGACCAAAAAAATATCCTATAGAATAGGGAATTCTCTTGGGTAATGGCCAGGTCCACTACATTTACGGAAAATGACTGTAAATGGATTCTTGGGACAATTTTTATCTTCTTCCATAGTACTCTTCATTTTTCTTAAGCAATTCGTCACTTTATATCCTTCCTTCCCACACCTAAAGCATTTCTTTGTCCCATTGAGACACTTTCCTGGGTGTCTCCTTCAAAATTTCCTGCATGATAGAAATTGAGGATTTCTTTCTCCATGGTCTCCACTACTAGAGCTCTTATCATTCCTCACATTTCTCTTCTTTGTTGATTCCGTTAATGGGTTAATATATATATTTTTGATCATATTTTTGGAAAATTGAATTGGAATAAATACTATATATTTTGCGCCTATCAACATTCCATTTTGTTTCTCATTGACACCGCCGTTCCCACCGTGAACATCATTTTCAAAGTCACTATGACTTCCATGGAATCCATCCATTGACTGAAACTAGAAATCATTTTGTGGGAAATAGTAGTCATACAGTCATTTAGAGATTAACATGTCACTATATTCTCAATTTGAAACACATTAGGATTAACCAAGGTCATTTACTCTCATCTTATATATATTACTTCAAATTGGTTTGTAAAGAAAATGTAAATTATCCTAAGCATATCTCCCGGGAGTGTCGTAACCAGGAGTGCAGCAAGGCCCATTGTCAAGCACCAGTTCCCGTTCGAGTCTAGCTCAAAGCCGTGTTTTTGGGTTTTACACCTAGGTACATCTGTGCCAGATCCGCCTCTACCAACTCATATCTAGACATGGATGTATTGCTCGGAAAACTCACAAAATCTCTACAATAATAAGATTCTAGGAAGTTCTTCTATACTAATCCTTAATGTTCATCTTAGGTCTATGTGCTCTAATCAGAGTTTATCTAGGTTCCACTGTTTGTACTAAACTTCCTCTGATACCAACGGTAAGGCCCCGACCCAAGTTACCCAGAGTCGGTGCATTATTACATAACATTGGCATGATCACAGGAAAGATCAAGTCTCAAAAGACTGATTAGTTTAGTATCCTTTGAAAGACTAGATACATTCATAAAGTTTTACATTACATCATAAAAAACATATTGTCTTCATATCCCCTCATACTATCCCTGCAGGTCATTCAAAAATTACTTCTTCATAATCCTGGGAAAAATAAAAAAAATTGAAATGGGTGATCTCAGATGATCAGTAAGGATAATATTATAGCAGAAGCATTCATAGATAATCATAAACACTTAAGGCAATTTATAACTAAAACAAAAGCCTTTTAAACTTGAACTTCAGCATAAAATGGAAAATATAAAATGAAATAATGTCATTTTCTTATTCACATTGATATTCTACTAGTCGAATGATAACATGCAATATCAATAACCACTTTCATAATGATGGAATGCATAATTCCAAACTATCATAACCAAATAGCCAAGACCTCGTGCCAAGACTACAAATAAGATTTAGCCAAGGCCTTGTGCCAAGACACTAGTTTGTCTCATGAGACCTACCGATGCATCAAGGATCTATAGCGAGCTCCACCCTTCACTTATTAAGTCCAACGCATTCCTCATATGAACAGGTTTAAACATAACATAAACATTTGTATTAAAACTAGCGTAAGAAATGCCAATACTTTAACCACAAACCATGAATGGTATAAAAATATAACATCCACAGTCAAACATAACTCATTTGATAAAATATGGAAGATTGTATTGTATCACATTAACCTCAATCGTGAATAATGAAGGATGCTGACATAGATGAAAATAATCATCAAAACTATTTGAGAGAAATATCCCCCTTTTTCTTGAAATCATTTAAAAGTCATACTATTTGTCAAAAAGCCATTTAAAAATAGATTTTTGAATCAAAGTGTCCCATACCACTTAGAAACATTTAAAAGGAGTTTTAATTTTAAAACATTAATGTCCATATAAATAAATCCTTAAAACCATTTTTTAAAACATGGACATTAATGAGAAAGATTTAGAAGAATAAGTCTTTAAAACATTTAAAAATGGTAGTTTAGTTAGAGTTCCTAACAAAAAGAGAGACACTTGAATACGAATAATTGAGGTAATAAAAACATTTTAATATCATGAGATTAAAGGAATCAATGATATACTATGTCAAAGTACATTATATACACCACATAAAAGCGATTTGTTGTATAACAACAAAGAAGTCTCAATGGAATGTAAATTAAGATGAAATCTCTCACAAAGGCCGTATCCTTAGGTTAAGGATAAATCAACAACATAGTTATGTGTGTCAAATATAAGTACACTAAATATGATTGGATATTCCATGTAAATCAATCAAAGGATATTCACACATAATCTTGTAAAAACAACACCAATGAATTGGATGTTTAACTCAACAAATCGAGATTGAGTAAAAATTACTCTTATCAAGTTCATACCGATCATTTGAGAATTTATCAATGGAGTGATTATGTGTATCAAATGTTTAACCACATAATGGGGAGTGGAAATTTTGACATAAGAAAATGAATAGTGATTCCACACATAATCTTGGGGTAAAATAATCAATGAATTATGCGTAAAGCCAAATGAGTGGAAATTGAAATATCAAATTCCCTTATCAATTTGGTAAATTACGAAACATACACCCATGAAAGAACTATCATACAATGATTATGTAAATATACATTAATTAAATTATATTACACACTGAATACAAACATGGGAAGTACACACACCACATGTAATAAATAAGTGGTGAACAATGGAATTGTCACGGAATTAAAAGTGAGATAAGAAACCCCTTACTTTGTACTTTTTCCTTGGTCAACGGTAGGTTAAACTACTGTATAATGGTGAAATAATTGTTATTTAATTATAGAATAATCATATGAATTAGTATGAGATCATATATGATCTTTTAACATTCATTTGTTAATAATATCTTAGTATTATCGTCATTTCGGGTGTTAACAGCTTCATTTTACTTTATATTCTTTGTTATGTGAGCCATATTTGTTATTAATGGGATGTATATTATTCATATCCATAATGATATCAAGTCCTTAAAAATTATTTGTAATCATCAAATTAGAATTATACTTGAATGGATACGATGGAGAATGAGTCTCATCGCATTCGTGGAGACGGTAGTCCGTACGTACCCACGAGCGACAATATAATTCTTTTGATATTAAAATAATATATAATTGGATGGTATATCATATATAAAGAATAATTATCATGTTATATTTATTATTTACATGAATTACACAACATTATTATACCCATCCAAATAATAATTTATTGAATAACAATTACACCACGACGTGGAGATGGTAACCCGTACGTACGCACGTATGGTGACATGTTATTCAAAGGGTGGATAGAATACTGAATATGGTTGTACCATATTTATAATAACATGAAAGTATATATAAGATACTGGATTTATTATTGTATTATGGTAATAACAAAGAAATAAGAAGTGGAAGAAGAAAGGAACATGAAAAGGGGTGGTGAAAACATTACCTCTTCTTCGGGTTCTTCCTTTTGATTTGATCAAAAGGGCTCCATAGGTTGGATTTCTGATCAAACTAAGGCCTCTAGGTTGTATTTAGGGAATTTTAGAGAGTATATGGGCAGGGTTTGGCCGAACCAAAAGGCTTTTAAGGTGTGAAGAAATGAGAAGGAGGAGTGCCTTTTTATATGAGAGGTGAGGGGAACCTTTGGAAAAGCTAGAAACATTAATTTATAATAAATTCATATTCGGTTTCTAATGGATCCAAAGTTGATTATTAAAAGTTTAAGCTGGGGATAGTTCTAAAACCATTCAACAAATATAATTTAGACAGGTTTGGGTCATTATATTAACCGTATCTTTAAGTATTAACTCTTAGTTAATTAGTTTCTCTTTTACAATGTCTCTTTATATTTTTATATTATATGGTTAATAAACATACTATATACAACCAAGAGTCCCCCAAGTGGTCCATTAATGATAAAACTATCATGATATAAGTCTCTTGGCCTAACCGTAGATTTTTAGGAATTTAATATCAATTAATAATATAATATTTTATTTAAAAACTCTTTTATGCCAATTTTGACACTATTCAATAATTGATTTTTGTAAAAATCATAACAGAATTATTACTTCTAAAAAAGTTACTTAAATCAATCCTAACATGCCATAGCAACCTAGAAAATTAGTTTAATTCATAAAAAGTCTCAAATGTTACTTATTTGGGTATTTATAATATCAATTATCTTAATTTTTCACTATTATGGTAATTACTGCATCATCATTGTGTCATACATAAACTAACGTATTTCATGTATACAAATTATACGTAAAATATGATTATTTAGTAAATCTTATTATATTTTTAATAAATATTTATAGTCTAAAATCCAACATATATAACCCTATGTAAAAAAAAATTTTCTAAAATATATATGCTTATGTCATTTTTTGTAATTACTTTAACTTAATTAATATAAAGTGTCATTATCACTTACAAGTGGATCCATGGGGTCCCAAAATCGACCCAATGATGCCCACGGTCGGCCATGTATCAACCAAAAATGTTAAGACACGTTTTAGGGTAATTTAATATTATTATAATGTTATTTTTTAAACCTTATTTACCGGATTTACCCTTTAACCATGGTAAATAAAATATTTACCGAAGTAATTAATCAAAATGTATAAAAATAAAAGATACCTATTTACACAATTTGAACATCCTGATTCCAAATATGGAATCCATTTTTTCAAATTCATGACATAGAAGTTTCAGAAATTAATTTAAAATTAATTCCTGTTGTTAAAACAAAAAGCGTGTTTTTAAGAGATAATAACTATCAAAAGATTGACACTTGTTTATGTCTGGTTTAATTGTGAAATTATGTCCAATGAAAACAATTGAATTAAATGGTAAAAATATATTCTAAATATACATTAAAACCACTCAAATTCATAATTTATCAATATTAATTATTTCGATTAAAAATGTTGTTTTTAATTAAAATTTAGTAATTATCACTATTCATCAAAATATGAAAGTTATCCGAAAAGTACCAAAATTTCACCCTAGGCTAATTCCGATATTCTGAATCCAAAAATGAAGTCCATTTTGAGAGATAGAATTTATAAAATTTCAAAAATTAGGTATTACTATTCATAACGTCTCGTTTGATTGGTTGTGGTGTGTTAGAATCTCGAAGTTGCGTACAATGCACGCCATTGCATTATTCAAAGGGAAACGTACCATGGATGATTGGGGTGTTACATTATTCCCTCCAATAAATTGCGTCCTCTCAATTGTTTTTAAAATTGGTCTTGAGAAAATAATGGAAAGTCCCACATCGGAAAAAGAGTCAATAAAACTATCACTTTAAAAGAAAGAAAGAGAGGTATAAAGGTCACCCAAGATAACCCATACAAGGATTCCAGGTAGGAAAAAATGGATATGGATGATAAACTAAGGGTTCAGTTATTATGGAGAGGGATAGAAAACATGATCAGGAGAAAGTTTACAATAAGAAAATCACAAACTTGTGTTGGGACAAACGGTCCTTAGTCTCCCAGTAGGAAAAGGAAAGTGACAACATTTTTTTTTGTTTTAAGTTACATTACATAAGGACGAGGAATTAATTTGTGATGTTGACTAAAAACATAAAGAGATATACTTACTTTTTAAGTAGAGTTTCATTATTTAATAACATTTTACCACTAACTCTTTTTTTGAACAATGAGTATTCAAGAAGACTTGGTCACACTGGAAGAGCTGGAATAATCTTCTATAGAATCACATGATCCATGCATGATAAACTATATATTTACATTGGATTTAGAGATTAATCAAAACCAAAATGGTTCTAATGATCCCCCAATAGGATATTCCTTGAGAGAAATAAACACTAATCTTAATTACTAAAATTAAACCAATAATACCCCATAGTTAAATAAATACCATTCAATAATGAATTGTCCTTAAAATACTTCAATATAATCCTAACTAATATTGAAACCCAAAACATATAAGAATTTGATTATGTAGTCTCCCATGTTAAATTGTATCTCCAAATGACATTAATTACTCTTAAAGTCACATACTTAAAAGTAATTAACCTAATCACTTCCATAAATAACCCAAATAATTAAAAATCCACAATAAATACATAGTTAAAAATCCACCATTACTCCTCAAATGAAATCCCATACTACTCTATTTTCATTTGGCATATAGTGTTCTCAACAAAGCGAACAAATTCCAAAATAACATTTATCACTTAATCACCAAATCATTTTCCTATACTAAGGGTATTCATTTCATAAGACATAAGATCCCAAATCAAATTATTATTGATCAATAAAATAATTTAACTAAAAATAATAGTCACACTAACCAGGGACATCACGTAGTCCAGTGGTAGGCTATGAATCCCAATCGAACTTTGGTTGTGGGTTCGATTCCCATAGCTTTGTCTGACACGACGGGTTGTCACACGGTCTACGTGTTGTCCTTTTCAAAAACTATGTTTTATAACATTACCAAAATGAGATAAATTCTTCAAAATAACCATAACATAATTTAACCACAAATCTTATCTCATACCTTTCAATTTCATCCCAAATTATAATAACTTATAATTGTCTCAAACCCAATGATCATATAAAACCAAATGGTTATTTATAACTATATCCACCAGAGAAGAGATAATTCTTCCTCAAATATCATTCTCGCATGACAAACTGCAGGGTTACAAATACAAGAGAAAATTATTCCAAAGTAAACCCATCAAAAGGAGCACTAAAACTTTTAAACATTTATCCAACCATTTATTTCCACATAGCTTATTCTTTGACCAAGAAAATATCCTATAGAATAGGGCATTCTCTTGGGTAATGGCCAGGTCCCCAACATTTACGGGAAATGACTGTAAATGGATTCTTGGGACAATTTTTATCTTCTTCCATAGTACTCTTCATTTTTCTAAAGCAATTCTTCACTTTATGTCCTTCCTTCTCGGACGTAAAGCATTTCTTTGTCCCATTGAGACAGTTTCCTGGGTGTCTCCTTCAACATTTCCTGCATGATAGAAATTGAGGATTTCTTTCTCCATGGTCTCCACTACTGGAGCTCTTATCATTCATCACCTTTCTCTTCTTTGTTGAGTCCGGTAATGGGTTAATATATATATTGTTGATCATATTTTTGGAAAATTGAATTGGCATAAAGACTATATCTTTTACGCCTATCAACATTCCATTTTGTTTCTCATTGCCACCACTGTTCCCACCTTGTACATCATTCTCAAAGTCACTATGACTTCCCTGGAATACATCCATTGACTAAAACCAGAAAGCATTTTGTGAGAAATAGTAGTCATACAATCATTTAGAGATTAACATGTCACCATATTCTCAATTTGAAACACATTAGGATTAACCAAGGTAATTTACACTCATCTTATATATATATTACTTCAAATTGGTTTGTAAAGAAAATGTAAATTATCCTAAGCATATCTCCCGGGAGTGTCGTAACCAAGAGTGCAGCAAGGCCCGTTGTCATGCACCAGTTCCCGTTCGAGTCTAGCTCAAAGCCGTGTTTTCAGGTTTTACCCCTAGGTACATCTATGCCAGAGCCGCCTCTACCTGCTCGTATCCAGACAGGGATGTATTGCTCGGAAAAATCACAAAATCTCTAAAACACCAAAATTCTAGGAAGTTCTTCTATACTAATCCTCAATGTTCATCTTAGGTCTACATGCTCTAATCAGAGTTTATCTAGCTTCCACTGTTTGTACTAAACTTCCTCTGATACCAGCTGTAAGGCCCCGACCCTAGTTACCCAGAGTCGGTGCATTATTACATAACATTGGCATGATCATAAGAAAGATCAAGTCTCGAAAGACCGATTAGTATAGTAGCCTTTGAAACACTATATACATTCATAAAGTTTTACATTACATCATTAAAAACATATTTTCTTCATATCCCCGCATACTATCCCTGCATGTCATTTATAAATTATTTCTTCATAATCCTGGGAAAAATAAAAAAAATTGAAAGGGGTGAGCTCAGATGCTCAGTAAGGATAACATTATAGCAGAAGCATTCATAGATAAGCATAAACACTTAAGGCAATTTATAACTAAAACAAAAGCCTATTAAACTTGAACTTCAGCATAAAATGGAAAATATAAAATGAAATAATGTCATTTACATATTCACATTGATATTCTACTAGTCGAATGATCACATGCAATATCAATAACCACTTTCATAATGATTGAATGCATAATGACAAACTATCATAACCAAATAGCCAAGGCCTCGTGCCAAGACTACATATAGGATTTTGCCAAGGCCTTGTGCCAAGACACTAGTTTGTCTCATGAGACCTACCGATGAATCGAAGAGATATAGCGAGCTCCACCCTTCACTTATTAAGTCCAACGCATTCCTCATATGAACAGGTTTAAACATAACATAAACATTCGTATTAAAACTAGCATACGAAATGCCAATACTTTAACCACAAACCATGAATGGTATAAAAATAGCACATCCACAGTCAAACATAACTCATTTGATAAAATATTGAAGATTGTATTGTATCACATTAACCTCAATAATGAATAATGAAGTATGTTTACATAGATGAAAATAATCATCAAAACTATTTGATAGAAATATCCCCCTTTTTCTTGAAATCATTTAAAAGTCACACTATTTGTCAAAAAGCCATTTAAAAATAGATTTTTGAATCAATGTGTCCCATACCACTTTGAAACTTTTCAAAGGAGTTTTAATTTTAAAACATTAATGTACATATAAATAAATCCTTAAAACAATTTTTTAAAACATGGACATTAATGAGAAAGATTTAGAAGAATAAGTCTTTAAAAAATTTAAAAATGGTGTTTTAGTTAGAGTTTCTAACCAAATGAGAGACACTTGAATACAAATAATTGAGGTAATAAAAACATTTTAATATCATGATATTAAAGGAATTCATGATATACTATGTCAAAGTACATTATATACACCACATAAAAGTGATTTGGTGTATAACAACAAAGAAGTCTCAATGGATTGTAAATTGAGATGAAATCTCTCATAAAGGCTGTATCCTTAGGTTAAGGATAAATCAACAACATATTTATGTGTGAAAAATATAAATACACTAAATATGATTGGATATTCAGTGTAAATCAATCAAAGGATATTCACACATAATCTTGTAAAAACAACACCAATGAATTGGATGTTTAACTCAACAAATCGAGATTGAGTAAAAATTACTCCTATCAAGTTCATACCGATCACTTGAGAATTTATCAATGGAGTGATTATGTGTATAAAATGTATAAACACATAATGGGGAGTGGAAATTATGACATAAGAAAATGAATAGTGATTCCACACATAATCTTGTGGTAAAATAATCAATGAAGTATGTGGAAAGCCAAATGAGTGGAAATTGAAATATCGAATTCCCTTATCATTTTGGTAACTTACGAAACATACACACATGAAAGAAGTATCATAATATGATTATGAAAATATACATTAATTAAAGTATATTACACAATGAATACAAATATGGGCAGTACACACACCACATGTAATAAATAAGTGGTGAACAATGGAATTCTCACGGAATTAATAGTGATATAAGAAACCCCTTACTTTGTACTTTTTCCTTGGTTGAAGGTAGTTTAAACTCCTGTATAATGGTGAAATAATTTTTATTTAATTATACAATAATCATATGCATTAGTATGATATCATATATGATCTTTTAACATTCATTGGTTAATAATATCTTAGTATTATCGTCATTTCGGGTGTTAACGGGTTCATTTTACTTTATATTCTTTGTTATGTGAGCCGTATTTGTTATTAATGGGATGTATATTATTCATATCCAGAATGATATCAAGTCCTTAAAAATTATTTTTAATCATCAAATTAGAATTATACTTGAATGGATACGATGGAGAATGGGTCTCATCGCATTCGTGGAGACGGTAGTCCGTACGTACCCACGAGCGACAATATCATTATTTTGATATTAAAATAAGATATAATTGGAAGGTATATCATATATAAAGAATAATTATCATGTTATATTTATTATTTACATGATTTACACATCATTATTATACCCATCCAAATAATAATTTATTGAATAACAATTACACCACGACGTGGAGACAGTAAGCCGTACGTACGCACGTATGGTGACATGTTATTCAAAGGGTGGATAGAATACTGAATATGGTTGTACCATATTTATAATAACATCACATTATATATAATATACTGGATTTATTATTTTATAATGGTAATAACAAAGAAATATTACGTGGAAGAAGAAAGGAACATGAAAAGGGGTGGTGAAAACATTACCTCTTTTTCGGGTTCTTCCTTTTGATTTGATCAAAAGGGCTCCATAGGTTTGATTTCAGATCAAAATGAGGCCTCTAGGTTGTATTTAGGGAAGTTTAGAGAGTATATGGTCAGGGTTTGGCCGAACCAAAAGGCTTTGAAGGTGTGAAGAAATGAGAAGGAGGAGTGCTTTTTTATATGGGAGGTGATGGGCATCTTTGGAAATGCTAGAAATATTAATTTATAATATATTCATATTCGGTTTATAATGGATCCAAAGATGATTATTAAATGGTTAAGGTAGGGATAGGTATAAAAACATTAAACAAATAGAATTTAGACAGGTTTGGGTCATTATATTAACCTTATCTTTAAGTATTAACTCTTAGTTAATTAGTATCACTTTTACAAAGTCTCTTTTTATTTTTATATTATATGGTTAATAAACTTACTATATACATATGAGAGTCCTCCAAGTGGTCCATTAATGATAAAACTATCATGATATATGTATCTTGGCCGAACCTTATATTTTTATGAATTTAATATCAATTAATAATATAATATTTGTTTTAACAACTCTTTTATGTCAATTTTGACACTATTCAATGATTGATTTTTGTAAAAATCATAACAGAATTATTACTTAGAAAAAAGTTAAATAAATAAATACTAATATGTCATATTAACCTATAAAATTATTTTAATTCCTAAAAAGTCTCAAATGTTATTTATTTGGGTATTTATAATATTAATTATCTTAACTTTTCACTATTATGGTAATTACTACATCATCATTGTGTCATACCTAAACTAACTTATTTAATGTCTAAAAATTATTAGTAAAAATTCATTATTTATTAAATATTCTTATCTTTCTAATTAATATTTATAGTCTAAAACCAACATATATAACCCTATGTAAAAATTGTTTTACTAAAAGATATATGCTTATGTCATTTTTTGTAATTACTTTAACTTAATTAATATAAAGTGCCATTATCACTTACAAGTGGATCCATGGGGTCCCAAAATCTACCCCAAGATGCCCATGGCCGGCCATGTATCAAAAACAATGTTAAGACACATTTTATGGCAATTTAATATTATTATAATATTATTTATTAAACCTTATTTACCAGATTTACCCTTTAACCATGGTAAATAAAATATTTACCGAAATAATTATTCAAAATGTCTAAAAATAAAAGATACCTATTTACACAATTTGAAAATCCTGATTCCATATATGGAATCCATTTTTTCAAATTAAAGACATAGAAGTGGCTGAAATTAAATTAAAATTAATTTCTCTTGTTAAAACAAAAAGTGTGTTTTTAAGAGATAATAACTATCAAAAGATTGACACTTGTTTATGTCTGGTTTAATTGTGAAATTATTTCCAATGAAAAACATTGAATGAAATGGTAAAAATATATTCTCAATATACTTTAAAACCACTAAAATTCATAATTTATCAATATTAATTATTTCGATTAAAAAAGTGGTTTTTAATTAAAATTTAGTAATTTTCACTATTCATCAAAATATGAAAGTTATCCGAAAAGTACCAAAATTTCACCCTAGGGTAATTTCTATATTCTAAATCCAAAAATGAAGTCCATTTTGAGAGATATAATTTATAAAATTTCAAAAATTAGGTATTACTTTTCATAACGTCTAGTTTGATTGGTTGTGGTGTGTTAGAATCTCGAAGTTGCGTACAATGCACGCCATTGCATTATTCAAAGGGAAACGTACCGTGGATGCTTGGGGTGTTACATTCTCCCCTCTTTCAATAAATTGCGTCCTCTCAATTGTTTTTAAAATTGGTCTTGAGAAAATAATGGAAAGTCCCACATCGGAAAAAGAGTCAATAAAACTATCACTTTAAAATAAAGAAAGAGAGGTATAAAGGTCACCCAAGATAACCCATACAAGGATTCCCGGTAGGAAAACATGGATATGGATGATAATCTAAGTGTTCAGTTATGATGGAGAGGGATAGAAAACATGATTAGGAGAAATTTAACAATAATAAATTCACAAACTTGTGTTGGGACAAACTGTACTTAGTCACCCAGTAGGAAAAGTAAAGTAAGAACATTTTTTTGTTTTAAGTTACATTACATAAGGATGGGGAATTAATTTATGATATTGAATAAGAACATAAAGAGATATACTTACTTTTTAAGTAGAGATTCATTATTTAATAACTTTTTACCACTAACTCATTTTTGGAACAATGAGTATTCAAGAAGACTTGGTCACACTAGAAGAGAAAGAATAATATTCTATAGAATCACATGATACATACAGGATAAACTATATATTTACATTGGATTTAGAGATTAATCAAAACCAAAATGGTTCTAATGATCCCCCAAAAGGACATTCCTTGAGAGAAATAAACAGTAATCTTAATTTCTAAAATTAAACCAATAATACCCTAACGTTAAATAAATACCATTCAATAATAAATTGTCCTTAAAATCCATAAATATAATACAAACTAATATTGAAACCCAAAACATATAAGAATTTGATTATGTAGTCTCCCATGATAAATTGTATATCCAAATGACATTAATTACTCTTAAAGTCACATACTTAAAAGTAATTAACCTAATCATTTCCATAAATAACCCAAATCATTATAAATCCACAATAAAAACATAGATAAAAATCCACCATTACTCCTCAAATGAAATCCCATACTACTCTATTTTCCTTTGGAAAATAGTGTTCTCAACAAAGCGAACAACTTCCAAAATAACATTTATCACTTAATCACCAAATCATTTTCCTATACTAAGGGTATTCATTTGATAAGACATAAGATCCCAAATCAAATTATTATTGATCAATAAAATAATTTAACTAAAAATAATAGTCACACTAACCAGGGACATCAAGTAGTCCAGTGGTCGGCGATAAATCCCAATCGCACTTTGGTTGTGGGTTCGATTCCCACAGCTTTGTCCGACGCGATGGGTTGTCACAGGGTCTGTGTGTAGTCCATTTCAAAAACTATGTTTTATAACATTACCAAAATGAGATAAATTCCTCAAAATAACCATAACATAATTTAACCACAAATCTTATATCATACCTTGCATTTTCATCCCAAATTATAATAACTTATAATTGTCTCAAACCCAATGATCATATAAAACCAAAAGGTTATTTATAACTATATCCACAATAGAAGAGATAATTCTTCCTCAAATATCATTCTCGCATGACAAGCTGCAGGGTTACAAATACAAGAGAAAATTATTCCACAGTAAACCCATCAACAAGGAGTACTAAAAAAATTTAAACATTTTTCCAACCATTTTTTTCCATATAGCTTCTTCTTTGACCAAGAAAATATCCTATCGAATAAGGAATTCTCTTGGGTAATGGCCAGGACCCCTACATTTACGGCAAATGACTGTAAATGGATTCTTGGTACCATTTTTATCTTCTTCCATAGTACTCTTAATTATTCTTCAGCAATTCTTCACTTTATGTCCTTCCTTCCCGCACGTAAAGTATTTCTTTGTCCCATTGAGACACTTTCCTGGGTGTCTCCTTCAACATTTCCTTAATGATAGAAATTGAATATTTCTTTCTCCATGGTCTCCACTACTGGAGATCTTATCATTCATCACCTTTCTCTTCTTTGTTGAGTCCGGTAATTGGTTAATATATATATTTTTGATCATATTTTTGGAAAATTTAATTGGCATAAAGACGATATCTTTTACGCCTATCAACATTCCATTTTCTTGATCATTTCCACCACCGTTCCCACCTTGTACATCATTCTCAAAGTCACTATGACTTCCATGGAATCCAGCCATTGACTAAATCCAAAAAGCATTTTTTGAGTAATAGTAGTCATAAAATCATTTAGAGATTAACATGTCACCATATTCTCAATTTGAAACACATTAGGATTAACCAAGGTCATTTACTCTCATCTTATATATATATTACTTCAAATTGGTTTGAATAGAAAATGTAAATTATCCTAAGCATATCCCCCGGGAGTGTCATTACCAAGAGTGAAGTAAGGCCCGTTGTCGTGCACCAGTTCCCGTTCGAGTCTAGCTCAAAGATGTGTTTTCGAGTTTTACCCCTAGGTACATCTGTGCTAGAACCGCCTCTACCTGCTCGTATCCATACAGGGATGTATTTCTTGGAAAACTCAAAAAATCTCTACAATACCAAAATTCTAGGAAGTTCTTCTATCCTAATCCTCAATGTTCATCTTAGGTCTACGTGCTCTAATCATAGTTTATCAAGCTTCCACTATTTGAACTAAACTTCCTATGATACCAACTGTAAGGCCCCGACCCCAGTTACCCAGAGTCGGTGCATTATTACATAACATTGGCATGATCATAAGAAAGATCACGTCTCGAAAGACCGATTAGTTTAGTAGCCTTGGAAACACTAGATACATTCATAATGTTTTACATTACATCATAAAAAAACATCTTGTCTTCATATCCCCTCATAATATCCCTGCAGGTCATTCATAAATTAATTATTCATAATCCTAGGAAAAATAAAAAAAATTGAAAGGGGTGAGCTCAGATGCTCAGTAAGGATAACATTATAGCATAAGCATTCATAGATAAGCATAAACACTTAAGGAAATTTGTAACTAAAACAAAAGCCTTTTAAACTGGAACTTCAGCCTAAAATGGAAAAGATAAAATGAAATAATTTCATTTACTTATTCAAATTGATATTCTACTAGTCGAATGATCACATGCAATATCAATAACCACATTCATAATGATGGAATGCATAATGCCAGACTACCATAACCACATAGCCAAGGCCTCGTTCCAAGACTACAAATAAGATTTTGCCAAGGCCTTGTGCCAAGACACTAGTTTTTCTCATGAGACCTACCGATACATTGAGGAGCTATAGCGAGCTCCACCCTTCATTTATTAAGTATAACGCATTCCACATATGAACAGGTTTAAACATAACATAAACATTCGTATTAAAACTAGCATACGAAATGCCAATACTTTAACCAAAAACCATGAATGGTATAAAAATAGCACATCCACAGTCAAACATAACTCATTTGATATAATATGGAAGATTGTATTGTATCACATTAACCTCAATAATGAATAATGAAGGATGTTGACATATATGAAAATAATCATCAAAACTATTTGAGAGAAATATCCCCCTTTTTCTTGAAATCATTTAAAAGTCACACTATTTGTCAAAAAGCCATTTAAAAATAAATTTTTGAATCAAAGTGTCCCATACCACATTGAAACTTTTAAAAGGAGTTTTAATTTTAAAACTTTAATGTCCATATAAATAAATCCTTAAATCCATTTTTTAAAACATGGACATTAATGAGAAAGATTTAGAAGAATAAGTCTTTAAAACATTTAAAAAGTGTCTCACTTTTGGTTAGAGTTTCTAACCAAAAGGGAGACACTTGAATAAAAATAATTGAGGTAATAAAAACATTTTAATATCATGATATTAAAGGAATTCATGATATACTATGTCAAAGTACATTATATACACCACATAAAAGTTATTTGGTGTATAACAACAAAGAAGTCTCAATGGAATGTAAATTGAGATGAAATCTCTCATAAAGGATGTATCCTTAAGTTAAGGATAAATCAACAACATAGTTATGTGTGACAAATATAAATACACTAAATATTACTGGATATTCAGTGTAAATCAATCAAAGGATATTCACACATAATCTTGTAAAAACAACACCAATTAATTGGATGTTTAACTCAACAAATCAAGATTGAGTAAAAATTACTCTTATCAAGTTCATACCAATCACTTGAGAATTCATCAATGGAGTGATTATGTGTATCAAATGTATAACCACATAATGGGGAGTGGAAATTATGACATAAGAAAATGAATAGTGATTCCACACATAATCTTGGGGTAAAATAATCAATGAAGTATACGTAATGCCAACTGAGTGGAAATTGAAATATCAAATTCCTTTATCAATTTGGTAACTTACGAAAAATACACCCATGAAAGAAGTATCATACAATGATTATGTAAATATACATTAATAAATTATATTACACAATGAATACAAACATGGGTAGTACACACACCACATGTAATAAATAAGTGGTGAACAATGGAATTCTCACGGAATTAAAAGTGAGATAAGAAACCCATTACTTTGTACTTTTTCCTTGGTCGACGGTAGGTTAACCTCCTGTATAATGGTGAAATAATTATTATTTAATTATACAATAATCATATGCATTATTATGATATCATATATGATCTTTTAACATTCATTTGTTAATAATATCTTAGTATTATCGTCATTTCAGGTGTTAACAGGTTCATTTTACTTTATATTCTTTATTATGGGAGCCATATTTTTTATTAATGGGATGTATATTACTCATATCCAGAATGATATCAAGTCATTAAAAATTATTGTTAATCATCAAATTAGATTTATACTTGAATGGATACGATGGAGAATGAGTCTCATCGCGTTTGTGGAGACTGTAGTTTGTACGTACGCACGAGTGACAATATCATTATTTTGATATTAAAATAATATATAATTTGATGGTATATCATATATACAGAATAATTATAATGTTATATTTATTATTTACATTAATTACACATCATTATTATACCCATCCAAATAATAATTTATTGAATAACAATTACACCACGGCGTGGAGACGGTAAGCCGTACGTACGCATGTATGGTGACATGTTATTCAAAGGGTGGATTGAATTCTGAATATTGTTGTACCATATTTATAATAACATCACAGTATATATAAGATACTGGATTTCTTATTTTAGAATGGTAATAACAAAGAAAGAAGAAGTGGGAGAAGAAAGGAACTTGAAAAGGGGTGGTGAAAACATAATCTCTTCTTCGGGTTCTTCCTTTTGATTTGATCAAAAGGGCTCCTTAGGTTGGATTTCTGATCAAACTTAGGCCTCTATGTTTTAGTGAGGTAAGTTGAAAGAGTATTTGGGCAGTGGTTGGCTGAACCAAAATGATTTTAAGGTGTGAAGAACTGAGAAGGAGGAGTGCCCTTTTATAAGAGGGGTGATGGGCACCTTTGGAAAAGCTAGAAATATTAATTTATAATAAATTCATATTCGGTATATAATGGCTCCAAAGTTTATTATTCAAAGGATAAGGTGGGGATAGGTCGAAAACCATTCAACCAATAGAATTTTGACAGGTTTGGGTCATTATATTGACCTTATCTTTAAGTATTAACTCTTAGTTAATTAGTATCACTTTTACAATGTATCTTTGTATTTTTATATTATATGGTTAATAACCATACTATATACAGCCAATCGACCCCTAAGTGGTCCATTAATGATAACAATATCATTATATAAGTCTCTTGGACGAGCCTTATATTTTTAGGAATTTAATATCAATTAATAATATTATATTTGTTTTAAAAACTCCTTTATGTCAATTTTGACACTATTCAATAATTGATTTTTTAAAAAATCATAACAGAATGATTACTTAGAAAACAGTTAATTCAATCACTCCTAACATGTAATATTAACCTATAAAATCAGTTTAATTCATAAAAAGTCTTAAATAATATTTATTTGGGTATTTAAAATATCAATTATCTTAATTTTTCACTATTATGGTAATTACCGAATCATCATTGTGAAATAAATAAACTAAATTATTTAATGTCTAAAAATTATAAATAAAATATAATTATGTGGTAAATCTTTTGAGATTTCTAATGAATATTTATGGTCTAAAATCCAACATATATAACCCTATGTAAAAATTGTTTTGGCTAAAGATATATGCTTATGTCATTTTTGTAATTACTTTAACTTAAATAATATAAAGTGTCATTATCACTTACAAGTGGATCCATGGGGTCCCAAAATCGACCCAAAGATGCCCAGGGTCATCCATGTATCAACCAATAAGATTAAGACACATTTTAGGGTAATTTAATATTACTATAATATTATTTTTTAACCCTTATCTACGGGATTTAACCTTTAACCATGGTAAATAAAATATTTACCGAAGTAATTATTCAAAATGTCTAAAAATAAAATTTACCTATTTAACAATTTGAACATCCGGATTAAAAATATGGAATCCATTTTTCCAAATTAAAAACACATAAGTGGCAGAAATTAATTTAAAATTAAATCTCGTTGTTAAAACAACAAGCGTGTTTTTAAGAGATAATAACTATCAAAAGATTGTCACTTGTTTATGTCTGGTTTAATTGTGAAATTATACCCAATGACAAAAATTGAATTAAATGGTAAAAATATATTCTAAATATACTATAAAACCACTCAAATTCATAATTTATCAATATTAATTATTTCGATTAAAAATGTTGTTTTTAATTAAAATTTAGTAATTTTCACTATTAATCAAAATATGAAAGTTATCCGAAAAGTACAAATATTTCACCCTAGGCTAATTTCGATATTATGAATCCAAAAATGAAGTCCATTTTGAGAGATATAATTTATAAAATTTCAAAAAGTATGTATTACTATTCATAACGGCTAGTTTGATTGGTTCTAGTGTGTTAGAATCTCGAAGTTGCGTACAATGCATGCCATTGAATTATTCAAAGGGAAACGTACTGTGGAAGAGTGGGGTGTTACATTCTCCCCTCCATCAATAAATTGCATCCTCTCAATTTTTTTTAAAATTGGGCTTGAGAAAATAATTAAAAGTCCCAAATCGGAAAAAGATTCAATAAAACTATCACTTTAAAAGAAAGAAAGAGAGGTATAAAGGTCACACAAGATAACCCATACAAGGATTCCAGGTAAGACAACATGGATATGGAAGATAAACTAAGTGTTCAGTTATGATGTAGAGGGATAGAAAACATGATCAGGATAAAGTTAACTATAAAAAAATCAGAAACTTGTGTTGGGACAAACGGTCCTTAGTCTCACAGTAGGAAAAGTAAAGTGACAACATTTGTTTTGTTTTAAGTTACATTACATAAGGAAGATGAATTAATTTATGATATTGACTAAAAACATAAAGATATATAATTACTTTTTAAGTAGAGTTTCATTATTTAATAACTTTTTACCACTAACTCATTTTTCGAACAATGAGTATTCAAGAAGACTTGGTTACACTGGAAGAGCTAGAATAAACTTATATAGAATCACATTATCCATGCAGGATAAACTATATATTTACATTGTCATTAGAGATTAATCAAAACCAAAATGGTTCTAATGATCCCCTGAAAGGATATTCCTTGAGAGAAATAAACACTAATCTTAATTTCTAAAATTAAGCCAATAATACCCCAAAGATAAATAAATACCATTAAATAATCAATTGTCCTTAAAATCCTTCAATATAATCCAAACTAATATTGAAACCCAAAACATAGATAAATTTGATTATGTAGTCTCCCATGTTATATTGTGTCTCCAAATGACATTAATTACTCTTAAAGTCACATACTTAAAAGTAATTAACCTAATCATTTCCATAAATAACTGAAATGATTATAAATCCACAATAAAAATATAGATAAATATCCACCATTACTCCTCAAATGAAATCCCATACTACTATATTTTCCTTTGGCATATAGTGTTCTCAACAAAGGGAACAACTTCCAAAATAACATTTATCACTTAATCACCAAATCATTTTCCTATACTAAGGGTATTCATTTGATAAGACATAAGATCCCAAATCAAATTATTATTGATCAATAAAATCATTTAACTAAAAATAATAGTCACACTAACCAGGGACTTCACGTAGTCCAGTGGAAGGTGATAAATCCCAATCACACTTTGGTTGTGGGTTCGATTCCCACATCTTAGTCCGACGCAACGGGTTGTCACATGGTGTACATGTTGTCATTTTCAAAAACTATGTTTTATAACATTACCAAAATGAGATAAATTCCTCAAAATAACCATAACATAATTTAACCACAAATCTTATCTCATACCTTGCATTTTCATCCCAAATTATAATAACTTATAATTTTCTCAAACCCAATGATCATATAAAACCAAATGGTTATTTATAACTATATCCACAAGAGAAGAGATAATTCTTCCTCAAATATCATTCTTGTATGAAAAACTGTAGGGTTGCAAATACAAGAGAAAATTATTCCATAGTAAACCCATCAACAAGGAGCACTAAAACTTTTTAAACATTTCTCCAACCATTTATTTCCACATAGCTTCTCCTTTGACCAAGAAAATATCCTATAGAATAGGGAATTCACTTGTGTAATGTCCAGGTCCCCTACATTTATGGAAAATGACTGTAAATGGATTCTTGGGACCATTTTTATCTTCTTCCATAGTACTCTTCATTTTTCTTCAGAAATTCTTCACTTTATGTCCTTCCTTCCCGCACATGAAGCATTTTTTTGTCCCATTGAGACACTTTCCGGGGTGTCTCCTTCCGTATTTCCTGCATGATGGAAATTGAGGATTTCTTTCTCCATGGTCTCCACTACTAGAGCTCTTATCATTCATCACCTTTCTCTTCTTTCTTGAGTCCGGTAACTGGTTAATATATATATTGTTGATCATATTTTTGGAAAATTGAATTGGCATAAAGACGATATCTTTTACGCCTATCAACATTACATTTTGTTGCTCATTTCCACCACCGTTCCCACCTTGTACATCATTTTCAAAGACACTATGACTTCCTTGGAATCTAGCCATTGACAAAAACCAGAAAGCATTGTGTGAGTAATAGTATTCATACAATAATTTAGATATTAACATGTCACCATATTCTAAATTTGAAACACATTTGGATTAACCAATGTCATTTACTCTCATCTTATATATATATTACTTCAAATTGGTTTGTAAAGAAAATTTAAATTATCCTAAGCATATCCCCTGGGAGTGTTGTTACCAAGAGTGCAGCAAGGCTCGTTGTCGTGCACCAGTTCCCGTTCGAGTCTAGCTCAAAGCCGTGTTTTCGGGTTTTACCCCTAGGTACATATGTGCCAGAGCCACCTCTAACAGCTCGTATCTAGACAAGGATGTATTTCTCTAAAAACTCACTAAATCTCTACAATACCAAAATTCTAGGAAGTTCTTCTATACTAATCCCAAATGTTCATCTTATGTCTACGTGCTCTAATCAGAGTTTATCTAGATTCCAAGGTTTGTACTAAACTTCCTCTGATACCAACTGTAACGCCCCGACCTCAGTTACCCAGAGTCGGTGCATTATTGCACAACATTGGCATAATCACAAGAAAGATCAATTCTCTAAAGACCAATTAGTTTAGTAGCTTTGAAAACAATATATACATTCATAAAGTTTTACATTACATCATAAAAAACATCTTTTCTTTATATCCCCTCATACTATCCTTGTAGGTCCTTCATAAATTACTTCTTCATAATCCTGGGAAAAATAAAAAAAATTGAAAGGGGTGAGCTCAGATGCTCAGTAAGGATAACATTATAGCAGAATAATTCATAGATAAGCATAAACACTTAAGGCAATTTATAACTAAAACAAAATCCATTTAAACATGAACTTCAACATAAAATAGCAAAGATAAAATGAAATAATTCCATTTACTTATTCACATGGATATTCTACTAGTCGAATGATAACATGAAAAATCAATAACCACCTTCATAATGATGGAATTCATAATGCCAGACTATCATAACCACATAGCCAAGGCCTAGTGCTAAGACTACAAATAAGATTTTGCCAAGGCCTTGTGCCAATACACTTGTTTGTCTCATGAGACCTACCGATGCCTCGAGGAGCTATAACGGGCTCCACCCGTCACTTATTAAGTCCAATGCATTCCTCATATGAACAGGTTTAAACAAAACATAAACATTTGTATTAAAACTAGCATACAAAATTCCAATACGTTAACCACAAACCATGAATGGTATGAAAATAGCACATCCACAGTCAAACATAACTCATTTGATACAATATGGAAGATTTTATTGTATCACATTAACCTCAATCAAGAATAATGAAGGATGTGGACATAGATGAAAATAATCATCAAAAGTATTTGAGAGAAATGTCCCCCTTTTTCTTGAAATCATTTAAAAGTCACACTATTTGTCAAAAATCCATTTAAAAATAGATTTTTAAATCAAAGTGTCCCATACCACTTTGAAACTTTTAAAAGGGGTTTTAATTTTAAAACATTAATGTCCATATAAATAAATCCTTAAAACCATTTTTTAAAACATGGAAATTAATGAGAAAGATTTAAAAGAATAATTCATTAAAACATTTAAAAATGGTATTTTAGTTAGAGTTTCTAACCAAAATAGAGACACTTGAATACAAATAATTGAGGTAATCAAAACATTTTAATATCATGATATTAAAGTAATTCATGATATACTATGTCAAAGTACATTATATACACCACATAAAAGTGATTTGGTGTATAACAACAAAGAAGTCTCAATGAAATGTAAATTGAGATAAAATCTCTCATAAAGGCTGTATCCTTAGGTTAAAGATAAATCAACCATATAGTTATGTGTGAAAAATATAAATACACAAAATATGATTAGATATTCAGTGTAAATCAATCAAAGGATATTCACACATAATCTTGTAAAAACAACACCAATGAATTGGATGTTTAACTCAAAAAATCGAGATTGAGTAAAAATTACTCATATCAAGTTCATACCGATTACTTGAGAATTTATCAATGGAGTGATTATGTGTATAAAAAGTATAACCACCGAATGGGGAGTGGAAATTATGACATAAGAAAATGAATAGTGATTCCACAAAAAATCTTGGGGTAAAATAATCAATGAAGTATGCGTAAAGCCAAATGAGTGGAAATTGAAATATCAAATTTCCTTATCAATTTGGTAACTTATGAAACATACACCCATGAAAGAAGTATCATACAATTATTATGTAAATATACATGAATTAAAGTATATTACACAATGAATAAAAACATGGGCAGTACACGCACCACAAGTAATAAATAAGTGGTGAACAATGGAATTCCCAAGGAATTAAAAGTAAGATAAGAAACCCCTTACTTTGTACTTTTCCCTTGGTCGACGGTACATTAACCCCCTGTGTAATGGTGAAATAATTGTTATTTAATTATACAATAATCATATGCATTACTATGATATCATATATGATCTTTTAACATTGATTTGTTAATAATATCTTAGTATTATCGTCATTTCGGGTGTTAACGGGTTCATTTTACTTTATATTCCGTATTATGTGAGCCATATTTGTTATTAATGGGATGTATATTATTCATATCCAGAATGATATCAAGTCCTTAAATGATTTAATTTATAAAATAATATTATAATTATAATTCATAAATAAAAAAATATTAATAAGTTATTTTAATTAATATAAAAATAGTAGAATTATTTTACATTCAAATATTAAAATAATTGAAATATTAAAAAAAATATAATTAAATTATAATATTATAAAATTTTAATATATATATATTATTTAATATTATAAAATATAAATAATATTATTATTCATATTAATATTATTATTTCAAAATATAATATTATTAATATTTTATAATGATACAAAAACTACGAATAGAAAAAAATTCATATTTTCATTTAACAAACATTATAACATAAAAACAAACTCTAATATTAAGGAGGGGGAGGGGGATTTGCAGATGCTGGTGGAGGAAACTCCATCCCTAAAGCATGAGTGAGTCGGCGCATGTACTCTATCTGCTCCCAGTGCTGCTGCTACCACCGACTCATCTGCTCCTCGTATAGCTGCTGCTGGCGTCGACGCTCCTCCTCATGCTGCTGCTGCTGCTGATGCATCTGCTCCTGCTCCTGTCGGAGACTCTCTATCAGTGCAGTCTGAGATCGCAACTGATCCTCATACTGTGTAGCAGAAGAAGATCCACGAGCTCCTCTCGAGCTAGACGCTGACATCGCAGCACTGCCATAATAATCTCCGGGAGTCAGTCGAGAGCTAATACCAACTACCCGACCCTTCGCGAATGCATACTGGGTGGACTACATCCATGCCGCCTCATCAAAATGACGGCCAGTGGTCTGATCTGATGACTCGGTCTGACTCTCAGGCCGGGTCTGTGACGCTGCGGCCTCATATGACTCTGGTAGTTGCAATTTAAAATTAAAATTTTGAATATATTATATGCAGTTAATTTTTAAACTTGAAAACAAATTATACTGACCACGATGTGATGCTGAAGATCACCTCTGAGCTCCCCAGTAGCAGGATCACTGTACATCCTCGGATATACGTCGTACTCCGTAATATCGGGGTGCTCGACAGCCTATAATAATAAAAAATAAACTGTTAATATTTATAGTTATATAAAATATTTATAAATAATGTACGTACCAGATGTTGTCTATGAGTACTGAAAGAACCACTCCCAGCTCGATGAGTCACCTCATGTCTCCCCCGATTCTGCCTCCCCACCGATGATCTCCTCTAAAAGGCACCACTCAACCAGTGCACACATAATCCATTCCATATATGGGATGAAATGTACTCTGGTCAGTGTGCTCTACATGACTCATCAAAATCTGACACTCCTGCTTTCTTCATGGAAGCTTTTCTTAAATTGTGCAAAAACTGACGAAAGCGATCACGCATGGCCACCTCCCATGCCTTGTAGATGGTGTCACACATGGTATCCTCGATCGGATACCATAAACTCTACAAATAAATCAAATTATCAAGTTATAAATGAAATAATTTTCAAAATAAAAATTATTTATTTACATTTAATATCGATGATTCCATGAGTCAGATGAACACACACTCCTCTCTCTGTATCCAACCATCGACATTTGAACATGGTTATGTAATGTTTTCCAAGAAAACAGAGTTCAATGATTTCATCATGTTTGCCATAAAAGTCAACTTCATTTTATCGATGATGAGATCTTCTCAAGCTAACTCCACTGTTCATTGTTTTTTTCGATTCCCCATATGCATGTGTGTGAAATCTAAATCCATTCCCCACATATGCATTATAATTTTTAATAAGTTTGGAAGGTGGGTTACTCAATACACACAGCCATTTTTCAATTTTATCAGCATGTCGAGACACCTGAAAATTTGTGAAATAATTATCAATATAGTAAACTATACATTGAATGAGTTGCTAAAAGATAAAGAATTTATGTTACCAGTTTTTGAAACAACTGATAGAAATTTTTCAGTCGGCATTCTTCGAGAGAAGCTGCTGTAATTTGTGGAATTTGTTTCTTGATATGATTATCATACAACCTATAAAAACCAAAGTTATTTACTGTAACATAAATGATAGAATAAGTGATATAAACAATTAAAGTACAACTAATGTAATCTCTTCACAGTTGAGCAGAACATACGTATGAGCTCTGCGATGTTCATCATCCAAAATCCAGCGTTCACAAACTCCACCAAAACCAAGCTCTGGCTGGTTGAAAACAGATAATTGATTGTTGATTTCATCAATATTCCTCTAATTCCTTCCCATTCGATTTTGTTTTGAAGGATACTCAGATTCAAAATAATGGTAGAAGAAAAAAGATATTTCCTCTTCCAAATAAGCTTCTAGAATAGATCCTTCAACAGATGCTTTGTTACGTATTTTTCTTTTCAATTTTTGAATGAATCTTTCAAATGGGTATATCCATCGAAACTGTACTGGACCTTCACATTTGGATTCATATGGCAAATGTAACATCAAATGTTCCATTGAGTCGAAGATAGACTGCGGAAATATTTTTTCCAGTTTACATATAATTACAACAACATCTTCTTCAAATTTGAATAGAGCATCATAATCTATTGTAGCCGCACAAATTTCCCGAAAAAAATTAGACATGTATGTTATGGAATCCCAAATCAAAGAATTCAACAGACCTCTTAATCCAATGTGTAGAAGTCTTTCCATTATAACATGACAATCATTACTTTTTAATCCAGTAATATGATCATTCATTACACATCTACCCAAATTGGAAGCACAGCCATCTGGAAGTCTCAAATCTTCAATCCACTGACAAAATAATAAATCGTTTTCTTTAGACAGTGTATAAACTGCTTTTGGTTTCAGTAACCTTTCTGTTCTGACATTCTCAAACAGTTCCAGTTCTGGACGCCTGCAAATTTGGTCAAGATCTAAACGTGCATTTACATTGTCTTTTCTCTTTCCTGGCGTATCCAAAACTGTATGAAACAAATTATCAAAATAGTTCTTCTCAATATGCATGACATATAACATGTGTCGGACCAACAAATCAGAAAAATATGGAAAATCCCAAAATATGCTACGTTTAATCAAATTGTGTTCTTTTCCAAAACCAGAAATTTTCTGTTGGTTTATTGTGGGACCAAAAGTGATGGGAGGTAATGAAAATAAAATTGATTTTAATTCCGAATCTGATAGAATTTTTGGAGGTCCATCCCTTTCAACTATTCCTTTTCTAAAATTAGATCTGTTTCTATGAAAATGATGATCAGCTGGAAGAAATCTGCGATGACAGTCAAAATAACAAGGTTTCTTTCCATAAAAGAATATAAATGCTTTGTTCTCTCCCATACAGTAAGGACAAGATTTCTGACCATGTGTACTCCAGACAGATAACATCCCATAATCCGGGAAGTCACTAATTGTCCACATCAATGCTGCTCTCAGTATGAAATTCTGTTTCATTACAACATCATATGTACTGACACCAGTACTCCACAATAAACTTAATTCATCAATCAATGGTTTCAAATAAACATCAATATTTTTCTTCGGATGTCCTGGAATTAGTAAAGTCAAAAAGATATATGGCTCCTTCATCAACATCCATGGAGGTAAATTGTACGGAGTTAAAAAAACAGGCCAACATGAATATTGACTACCATAAGATCCGAACGGACAGAAACCATCAGTGGAAAGGCCCAGTCGAACATTTCTAGCTTCTAAAGCAAAGGATGGATGCAATATATCAAAATGTTTCCATGAATCACCATCGGCTGGAAGATTCAAGATTTTATCGGTTGAAATATTCTCTTTATGCCATGACATCATTGTCGTTGTATTCTTAGACATGAATAAACGCTGAAGTCTGGATGTAAGCGAAAAATATCTCAACTGTTTTACAGGAATCAAACCAGACTTCCCATGTTGTCCTTCTTTATATCTAAGTTTCCCACATGTGGGACAACTATCCAACGACTCATTTTCCCCAGAATATAAAATGCAGTCATTTGAACATGCATGAATCTTCTGACAAGTAAGTCCCAAATTTCGAACCAGCCTCTTACTCTCATAGTAATTTCCAGGCAAAACACTTCCTTCGGGTAACAATGTTTTAAACAAAGAAAATATCTGGTCAAAACTGGTGTTTGACATTCTGTTATCTAATTTGATAGCCATAAATTTTTCAACTGCTTCTAATTTTCTCATCCTGCAGCCAGGATATAATGCATCCTCAGCAGACCTCAACAACTCATAAAATTCAGACGGTGCCAACTCAGGATTTTAAGCTGTATCAGCCGGAGTTTCTGTATGTTGAACAGATGAACCTGCAACATCATGTACTAAATCTTGAAACCGGGATGGATCCGGAATCAAGTTGGTATCACCTTCTCTGGAACTGCGTTCATCGTTTTGATACCAAAAAACATAATCTGGTGGAAAACCAAAATGCAAGAGATGTCCCCCCACTTTGTCAAATGTGTCAAACGTTCTCAATGCACATTTTCTATAAGGGCATTTTATTTTTCCTTCTGAAACAAATTATGGATTTGATGCCGCAAATGATAAAAAAGTCTCCACACCCTCTACATATACTGGATTTAAACCAGAACCGTTTTTATTTCTACGTTGATTTATCCATATGCGGTCACCTAATAATGATTGTTGAAGACCTCGTTGTTCCATATTTTTCTATAAAATATAAAAGCATAACTGGTTTTGAATAATTTGTTAGAAAAAACACTCAAGCAAGGATAATTATAGAGTTTACATCATACAAGACTGACGTAAACGTTTTATTGAGATAGACCTAAAAATTGACCCTTTAAGAATTGAATATGTTGAGAATAAAGCAAAACCTGTTACAAATATTGATAATTTTAATATTATATAAATTTATTATTATTTTCATAGAACTAATATTATTTTTTCAATAATATTAATTATATAATAATAACATTATTACATTATTAGTATATTTTATTATTAATATTAAAATAATATAATTTTCTATATTATATACAATTCCCCTTTCATCTCTGTGTTTAACATTCTGTCTCCACATGTAATATTTGCATTCACTTTCACCTCTCCATTAGTGAGTAGGTTGATAATTTTGAAAAAGAATGCAAATATTACATGTGGAGACAAAAAACAAACAGATGAAAGGAGAATTGTATATAATATAGAAAATTATATTATTTTAATATTAATACTAAAATATACTAATAAAGTATTAATGTTATTATTCCTAATTATTGGTAATTATTCCTAATTATTGGTAATTATTCATAATTATTGGTAATTATTCCTAATTATTGGTAATTATTCTTATTATTGAAAATTATTCCTAATTATTGGTAATTATTCCTAATTATTGGTAATTATTCCTAATTATTGGTAATTATTCCTAATTAATGGTAATTATTGGTAATTATTCCTAATTATTGGTAATTATTCATAAAATTACCAATAATTAGGAATAATTACCAATAATTAGAAATAATAACATTATTAGTATATTTTATTATTAATATTAAAATAATACAATTTTCTATATTATATACAATTCTCCTTTCATCGGTGTGTTTTCTGTCTCCACATACAAATATTACATGTGGAGACAGAAAACACACAGATTAACGGAGAATTGTATATAATATAAAAAATTATATTATTTTAATATTAATAATAATATATACTAATAATGTAATAATGTTATTATTCCTATTTATTGGTAATTATTCCTAATTATTGGTAATTCTTACTAATTATTGATAATTATTACTAATAATTGGTAATCATTACGAATCATTACTAATTATTGGTAATTATTCCTAATTATAGGTAATTATTCCTAATTATTGGTAATTATTTCTAATTATTTGTAATTTTTCCTAATTATTGGTAATTATTCCTAATTATTGGTAATTATTCCTAATTATTCGTAATTATTGGTAAATATTGGTAAATATTGGTAATTATTATTAATTATTATTAATTATTGATAATTATTACTAATTATTGGTAATTATTACTAACTATTGGTAATTATTACTAATTATTAATAATTATTGTTAATTATTAATAATTATTGGTAATTATTACTAATTATTACTAATTATTGGTAATTATTATTAATTATTACTAATTATTGGTAATTATTATTAATTATTACTAATACGTGGTAATTATTGGTAATTATTACTAATTATTTCCAATTATTACTAATTATTGGTAATTATTGGTAATTATTACTAATTTTGGATAATTATCTGTAATTATTACTAATTATGGATAATTATTGGTAATTATTTCTAACTAATGGTAATTATTGGTAATTATTTCTAATTATTACCAATTATTGGTAATTATTACTAATTATTGGTAATTATTACTAATTATTGGTAATTATTACTAATTATTGGTAAGTATTACGAATTATTGGTAATTATTACTAATTATTACTAATTATTGGTAATTATTATTAATTATTACTAATTATTGGTAATTATTATTAATTATTACTAATTAGTGGTAATTATTGATAATTATTACTAATTATTACCAATTATTACTAATTAGAGATAATTATTGGAAATTATTTTTAATTATTACTAATTATGGATAATTATTGGTAATTATTACTAATTATGGACAATTATTGGTAATTATTACTGATTATTACTAATTATGGATAAATATTGGTAATTATTACTAATTATTGGTAATTATTACTGATTATTACTAATTATTGGTAATTATTACTAATTATGAATAATTATTGGTAATTAGTAAATTATTACTAATTATTGGTAATTATTATTAATTATTACGAATTATTAGTAATTATTGGTAATTATTGGTAATTATTACTAATTATTACTAATTATTGGTAATTATTGGCAATTATTACTAATTATTACGAATTATTGGTAATTATTACTAATTATTACTATTTAGTACTAAATATTGGTAACTATTGGTAATTATTACTAATTATGGGTAATTATTACTAATTATTGTTAATTATTAGTAATTATTACAAATTATTAATAATTATTACAAATTATTGGTAATTATTGATAATTGTTGGAAATTATTACTAATTATTGGTAATTATTACTAATTATTAGTAATTATTACTAATTATTACTAATTATTGGTAATTATTACTAATTATTCCTAATTATTCCTATTTATTACTAATTATTAGCGTTTATTCTTAATTATTGGACATTATTACTAAATAGTCCTAATTACCATTAACTATGAACGATGAATTCTAATAATTTAAATTTATTAAGTAACAAAACAATGTAAAAATAATTAAATTATAACTAATTAAAAATAATTGAAACTAATACAAAATTTAAAATAAATATTAATTTAAAATAAACATAAATACCTTTAAAATTGATCTAAGGTTGATCTCTCAGCGTTGTTGAAAACTTCAATATCAACTCCGAAAAAAAAGTAAACTTAAGAAACGCTAAACTCTAAAAATAGAGTTTCGAGAGAAGGAAAAGATGGAGTTTGAGAATGAATGAAAAAAACAGATGGGGGATACTTATAGGTTAGATTATTTGAGACGGGACTATTTGCGACGGGATACCCCTCGCAAATAGTATTATTTGCGACGGTACCCGCCGCAAATACCTTGGCCCTCATTTATTATGGTCAACGGTAAAATAGTTATTTGCGACGGGTACCGTCGCAAATAATAACCTGCCGACATACTATTTGCGACCGGGGTATATTCCTGTCGCAAATAGCTATTACTGCCGTCGATTATTTGCGATGGGCGGTAACCGCCCGTCGCAAATAACTATCCCGCGATTTTGCACGCAAAGCGCGCCAGTCCTTTTGCGACGAGGAAAGCTAACCCGTCACAAATACATACTTATTTGCGATGGGAAAATTCCCCCGTCGCAAATAAGTTTCTAACGGGACTATTTGCGATGGGATTTATCCCTGTCGCAAATAACCGGTCGCAAATGCCCATTTTTTCCGTAGTGTTTGATTGGTTGTGGTGTGTTAGAATCTCGATGTTGCGTATAATGCACACCATTGCATTATTCAAAGGGAAACGTACCGTGGAAGCTTGGGGTGTTACATTCTCCCCTCCTTCAATAAATTGCATCCTTGCAATTGTTTTCAAAATTGGTCTTGAGAAAATAATGGAAAGTCCCACATCAGAAAAAGAGTCAATAAAACTATCACTTTAAAAGAATGAAAGAGAGGTATAATGGTCACCCAAGATAACCCATACAAGGATTCCAGGTAGGAAAACATGGATATGGATGATAAACTAAGTGTTCAGTTATGATGGAGAGGGATAGAAAACACGATCAGGAGAAAGTTAACAATAAGATAGTCACAAACTTGTGTTGGGACAAATAGTCCTTAGTCTCCCAGTAGGAAAAGTAAAGTGACATCATTTTTTTGTTTTAAGTTACATTACATAAGGATGAGGAATTAATTTATGATATTGACTAAGAACATAAAGAGATATACTTACTTTTTATGTAGAGTTTCATTATTTAATAACTTTTTACCACTAACTCATTTTTTGAACAATGAGTATTCAAGAAGACTTGGTCACACTGTAAGAGCATGAATAAACTTCTATAGAATCACATGATCCATGCAGGATAAACTATATATTTACATTGTCTTTAGAGATTAATCAAAACCAAATTGGTTCTAATGATCCCCCAAAAGGATTTTCCTTGAGAGAAATAAAAACTAATCTTAATTTCTAAAATTAAACCAATAATACACCAAAGTTAAATAAATACCATTCAATAATCAATTGTCCTTAAAATCCTTCAATATAATCCAAACTAATATTGAAACCCAAAACATAGAAGAATTTGATTATGTAGTCTCCCATATTAAATTGTATCTCCAAATGACCTTATTTACTCCTAAAGTCACATACTTAAAAGTAATTAACCTAATCATTTCCATAAATAACCCAAATCATTATAAATCCAGAATAAAAACATAGATAAAAACCCACCATTACTCCTCACATGAAATCCAATACTACTGTATTTTCCTTTGGCATAAAGTGTTCTCAACAATGTGAACAACTTCCAAAATGACATTTATCACTTAATCACCAAATCATTTTCCTATACTAAGGGTAATCATTTGATAAGACATAATATCCCAAATCAAATTATTATTGATCAATAAAATCATGTAACTAAAAATAATAGTCACACTAACCAGGGACTTCACATAGTCCAGCGGTAGGCGATAAATCCCAATCGCACTTTGGTTGTGGGTTCGATTCCCATAGCTTTGTCCGACGCGACGGGTTGTCACACGGTCTGCGTGATGTCCTTTTCAAAAACTATGTTTTTATAACTTTACCAAAATGAGATAAATTCCTCAAAATAACCATATCATAATTTAAAGACAAATCTTATCTCATACCTTGCATTTTCATCCCAAATTATAATAACTTATAATTGTCTCAAACCCAATGATCATATAAAACCAAATGGTTATTTATAACTATATCCACAAGAGAAGAGATAATTCTTCCCCAAATATCATTCTCGCATGGCAAACTGCAGGGTTACAAATACAAGAGAAAATTATTCCAAATTAAACCCATCAACAAGGAGCACTAAAACGATTTAAACATTTCTCCAACCATTTATTTCCATATAGCTTCTTCTTTGACCAAGAAAATATCCTATAGAACACGGAATTCACTTGGGTAATGTCCAGGTCCCCAAAATTTACGGCAAATGACTATAAATGGATTCTTGGGACCATTTTTATCTTCTTCCATAGTACTCTTCATTTTTCATCGGCAATTCTTTACTTTATGTCCTTCCTTCCTGCACGTAAAGCATTTCTTTGTCCCATTAAGACACTTTCCTAGGTTTCTCCTTCCACATTTCCTGCATGATGGAAATTGAGGATTTCATTCTCTATGGTCGCCAATACTGGAGATCTTATCATTCATCACCTTTCTCTTCTTTGTTGATTCTGGTAATTGGTTAATATATATATTGTTGATCATATTTTTGGAAAATTTATTTGGCATAACGACGATATATTTTACGCTTATGAACATTACATTTTGTTGCTCATTTCCACCATCGTTCCCACCTTGTACATCATTCTCAAAGTCACTATGACTTCCTTGGAATCCAGCCATTGACTAAAACTAGAATGCATTGTGTGAGTAATAGTAGTCATACAATCATTTAGAGATTAACATGTCACCATATTCTCAATTTGAAACACATTATGATTAACCAAGGTTATTTACTCTCATCTTAGATATATATTACTTCAAATTGGTTTGTGAAGAAAATGTAAATTATCCTAAGAATATCCCCCGGGAGTGTCGTAACTAAGATTGCAGCAAGACCCGTTGTCGTGCACCAGTTCCCGTTCGAGTCTAGCTCAAAGCGGTGTTTTCAGGTTATACCCATAGGTACATCTATGCCAGAGCCACCTCTACCTGCTCGTATCCAGACAGGGATGTATTGCTCGGAAAACTCACAAAATCTCTACAATACCAAAACTCTAAGAAGTTCTTATATACTAATCCTCAAAGTTCATCTTAGGTCTACGTGCTCTAATCAATGTTTATCTAGCTTCCAAGGTTTGTACTAAACTACCTTTGATACCAATTGTATTGCCCCGACCCCAGTTACCCAGAGTCGGTGCATTATTACATAACATTGGCATAATCACAAGAAAGATCAAGTCTTGAAAGACTGATTGGTTTAGTATCCAAGAAAACACTAGATACATTCATAAAGTTTTACATTACATCAATAAAAAATGTCTTCTCTTCATATCCCCTCATACTATCCCTACAGGTCATTCATAAATTACTTCTTCATAATCCTGGGAAAAATCAAAAAAATTGAAAGGGGTGAGCTCAGATGCTCAGTAAGGATAACATTATAGCAGAAACATTCATAGATAAGCATAAACACTTAAGGAAATTTATAACTAAAACCAAAGCCTTTTAAACTTGAACATCAGCATAAAATGGAAAAGATAAAATGAAATAATTACATTTACTTATTCACATTGATATTCTACTAGTCGAATTATCACATGCAATATCAATAACCGCTTTCATAATGATGGAATGCATAATGCCAGACTATCATAACCTTATAGTCAAGGCCTGGTTTCAAGACTAGAAATAAGATTTTTCCAAGGCCTTGTGCCAAGACGCTAGTTTGTCTCATTAGACCTACTGATGCATCGAGGAGCTATAGGAGGCTACACCCTTCAATTTTTAAGTCCAACTCACTCCTCATATGAACATGTTTAAACATAACATAAACATTCGTATTAAAACTAGCATAGGAAATGCCAATACTTTAACCACAAACCATGAATGGTATAAAAATAGCACATCCACAGTCAAACATAACTCATTTGATAAAATATGGAAGATTGTATTGTATCACATTAACATCAATCAAGAATAATGAAGGATGTTGACATAGATGAAAATAATCATCAAAACTATTTGAGAGAAATATCCCCCTTTTTCTTGAAATCATTTAAATGTCACACTATTTGTCAAAAATCCATTTAAAAATAGATTTTTTAATCAAAGTTTCCCATACCACATTGAAACTTTTAAAAGGAGTTTTAATTTTAAAACTTTAATGTCCATATAAAAAATTCCTTTAAACCATTTTTTAAAACATGGATATTAATGAGAAATTTTTAGAAGAATAACTCTTTAAAACATTTAAAAATGGTATTTTAGTTAGAGTTTCTAACAAAATGAGAGCCACTTGAATACAAATAATTGAGTTAATCAAAACATTTTAATGTCATGAGATTAAAGTAATTCATGATATACTATGTCAAAGTACATTATATACACCACATAAAAGGGATTTGGTGTATAACAAAAAAGAAGTCTCAATGGAATGTAAATTGAGATGAAATCTCTCATAAAGGCCGTATCCTTAGGTTAATGATAAATCAAAGACATAGTTATGTGTGACAAATATAAATACATTAAATATGATTGGATATTCAGTGTAAATCAATAAAAGGATATTCACACATAATCTTGTAAAAACAACACCAATGAATTGGATGTTTAACTCAACAAATCGAGATTGAGTAAATATTAATCTTATCAAGTTCATACCGATCACTTGAGAATATATCAATGGAGTGATTATGTGTATCAAAAGTATAACCACATAATGGGGAGTGGAAATTATGACATAATAAAATGAATAGTGATTCCACCCATAATCTCGGGGTAAAATAATCAATGAAGTATGCGTAAAGCCGAATGAGTGGAAATTGAAATATCAAATTCCATTATCAACATGGTAACTTACGAAACATACACCCATGAAAGAAGTATCATACAATTATTATGTAAATATACATGAATTAAATTATATTACTCAATAAATAAAAACATGGGCAGTACACACACCACATGTAATAAATAAGTGGCGAACAATGGAATTCTCACAGAATTAAAAGTGAGATAAGAAACCCATTACTTTGTACTATTTCCTTGGTCGACGGTAGGTTAACCTCCTGTATAATGGTTAAATAATTGTTATTTAATTATACAATAATCATATGCATTAGTATGATATCATATATGATCTTTTAACATTGATTTGTTAATAATATCGTAGTATTATCGTCATTTCGGGTGTTAACGGGTTCATTTTACTTTATATTCTTTGTTATGTGAGCCATATATGTTATTAATGGGTTGTATGCTATTCATATATCGAATGATATCAAGTCCTTAAAAATTATTTTTAATCATCAAATTAGAATTAGACTTGAATGGATACGATGGAGAAGGAGTCTCATCGCGTTCGTGGAGACGGTAGTCCGTACGTATGCACGAGCGACAATATCATTCTTTTGATATTAAAATAATATATAATTGGATGGTATATCATATATAAAGAATAATTATCAAGTTATATTTATTATTTATATGAATTAAACATCATTATTATACCCATACAAATAATAAATTATTGAATAACAATTACCACACGACGTGGAGACGGTAAGCCGTACATACGCACGTATGGTGACATGTTATTCAAAGGGTGGATAGAATATTGAATATGGTTGTACCATATTTATAATAAAATCACAGTATATATAAGATACTGGAGTTATTATTTTAGAATGGTAATAACAAAAAATTAAGAAGTGGAAGAAGAAAGGAACTTGAAAAGGGGTGTTGAAAACATTACCTCTTCTTCGGGTTCTTCCTTTTGATTTGATCAAAAGGGCTCCTTAGGTTGGATTTATTATCAAAAGAAGGCCTCTAAGTTGTAGTGAGGTAAGTTGAGAGAGTATTTGGTCTGGTTTTGGCCGAACCAAAAGGCTTTGAAGGTGTAAAGAAATGAGAATGAGGAGTGCCCTTTTATAAGAGGGGTGAGGGGCACCTTTGGAAAAGCAAGAAATATTAATTTATAATAAATTCATATTCGGTTTATAAAGGATCCAAAGATGATTATTCAAAGTTTAAGGTGGTTATAGGTCGAAATCCATTAAACCAATAGAATTTAGACAGGTTTGGGTCATTATATTAACCTTATCTTTAAGTATTAACTCTTAGTTAATTAGTTTCACTTTTACAATGTGTCTTTGTATTTTTATATTATATGGTTAATTAACATACTATATACATCTAAGATACCCCCAAGTGTTCCATTAATGATACAAATATCATGATATAAGTCTCTTGTCCGAAACTTATATATTTAAGAATTTAATATCAATTAATAATATAATATTTTTGTTAAAAACTCTTTTATGTTAATTTTGACACTATTCAATAATTGATTTTTTTAAAACTCATAACAGAATGATTACTTATAAAAAAGTTAATTAAATCAATACTAACATGTCATATTAACCTAGAAAATTAGTGTAATTGATAAACAGTCTCAAATTATATTTATTTGGGTATTTATAATATTAATTATCTTAATTTGTCACTATTATGGTAATTACTGCATCATCATTGTGTCATAAATAAAATATATTATTTAATGTCTAAAAGTTATAAATAAACTAAAATTATGTAGGAACTCTTTTTATCTTTTTAATTAATATTTATAGTCTGAAATTCAACATATATAACTCTATGTAGAAATTGTTTTTCTAAAAGATATATGCTTTTGTCATTTTTTTTAATTACTTTAACTTAATTAATATAAAGTGTCATTATCACTTACAAGTGGATCCATGGGGTCCCAAAATCGACCCAAAGATACCCATGGTCGGCCATGTATCAACCAATAAGGTTAAGACACGTTTAGGGTAATTTAATATTATTATAATATTATTTTCTAACCCATATTTGCCGGATTTACCCTTTAACCATGATAAATAAAATATTTACCGAAGAAATATTCAAAATGTCTAAAAATAAAAGTTACATATTTACACAATTTGAACATCCTGATTCCATATATGGAATCCATTTTTCCAAATTCAAATCACAGAAGTGGAAGAAATTAATTTAATATTAATTCCCGTTGTTAATACAAAAAGCCTGTTTTTAAGAGATAATAATTATCAAAAGAATGGCACTTGTTTATGTGTGGTTTAATTGTGAAATTATGTCCAATGAAAAACATTGAATTAAATGGAAAAAATATATTCTAAATATACATTAAAACCAATCAATTTCATAATTTATCAGTACTAATTATTTCACTTAAAAATGTTGTTTTTAATTAAAATTTAGTAATTTTCACTATTCATCAAAATATGAAAGTTAACCGAAAAGTACCAAAATTTCACCCTAGGCTAAATTCGATATTATGAAACCAAAAAAGAAGTCCATTTTGAGAGATAGAATTTATAAAATTTCAAAAATTAGGTATTACTATTCATAACGGCTAGTTTGATTCATTGTTGTGCGTTAGAATCTCGACGTTGCGTACAATGCACGCCATTGCATTATTCAAAGGGAAACGTACCCTGGAAACTTGGGGTATTATAGTTATTTTATTATGTTTTTGATAGTCAATGAAAAGATTCATTGACCCTTATTTCTTATTAATAAAATTATCAATTTCATATAATCATAATGAACTAGGGTGTATGAATTCCTGGTTAGGATTATTCTAGAGTTGCTTCTTCAATTCCTACAACTCAATAATTTCCATCCTATATAGTGTTTATAAAATAGTTGTATCATGAAGATTTATTTATATTAAGAATGAAACATCATGATTCTGGGGAATACTAGGAATGAATTTAGGAAATACATTAATATTACCTCGAACAATAGAAATATATTCTATGTTGAGCTTATCCGCACCCATTTGTGATAAATATCCCTTATTAATAAGTATTAAGACCCAAAGTAACTTTCATTGGAACTTCATATTCATCTTCACATCAAAAAATGATAATAGGTTGTTTTGGATTATCAAACATGACTTCCCTTACTCTGAAATTGACCTGGGCTCTAAATAAAGAGATCATATATTTTTCAAAAACCACATAACTTTATCTAGTTAGAGAATCACATGATTTTTAGGAAGCTCATTTCCAGACACTTTTATCAAAGAAAAAGCACTTGATTTTAATGTGATCATTGTATCATCATGATTTTTTAAACTTAACTCAATAAAAAATTAGTGTTGATATTAATTAATATTCATATATATTATTTATAATATAAAGGAATTTATATAAATAAGACAAAATAGTATAATTCAATATTTTAGAATTCCTTCCACCACCTCAACATCATCATTATAAATTCATTTCTATACAAAAAAATCTTTTTGGGTATAAAATATCTTATAAAAAATAATATAATATTGGTAAATCACTCATAGGATATCTAATTCATGAAACATTCCATCAACTAATGAAACATTAAGTTCCTCTCATATCTATGTGGTTTATCATCAATTTTTATAGGTTATATATTCTCCTTCATTATAATGTATTATAATGTGAATGTGAAATAAATAATGAATAGCCCCATGAGTTTCTAGCTAGATGTTCAAACTTAGGCACACTTATCATGCACCAATGATTAATACATAATGAACCCCTTTAAATGTTTTTACAACTATTTACATCTACAAGACTTTCACATCCACTATCCAGTATCCATATAGTGATTCATTTATGAGTAAAACCACACATGTATGCTTTAACAAAGATTTGGGATGTTATCTTATAGTTAGAATTATCCCTAGTGTATTCAAAAAATATCTCCAAACATAATCTACACAAATAACTAAAACCTTCTCTAATACAAAATGATATGACACAAGCATTTCATACAAATATATTATATCATTTTAGATTAATATTTAATATATCTCACTGTAATTTATTATAGGGAAATATGATGTTTTTATTTTATTTGGTAACTAGATACGTAATCTCCATATTTCAGGAAGTATCTTTAATATTTCCTAAAAATATCTCCACACATAGTGCACTTTTTAGACATAACGAACAAAACATATTTTCTTATAACATAGGGAAATGAATTATAATAAATTTCTAAGATAAAATGCATAATATAGGTAAATATGGGAGGTATAAATCAATGATCAAAAGTGAACATATGATAACCATAAGGGTATGATAACATGATCATGAATTACGATACTAATACCAAATAATTCAATGATAATTAATCATAAATCATGTCATAACTATTTCTTATATCATATTACATAAGTAATTAGTGTATAAATTCATCAATAATTAATCATGATTCATGAGAACAATTCATAATAATATGTTTGTGGCATACACATAAGCATATAAAATCATTACTCTAGTCATGTCTTAAATCCAAGACTATCATAGTGGATTGGGTTCACTATATGTTCCATTATTTCCTTGGTTAATTTTCTCACCCAAGAATATCATTTTAGAGAACATCCCATAATTAACTAATTTCACACTACATTATTGTCCTTATTATATCCTGAGATATCTGTCCTTATCTAATATAATACAGGGATATATATTTCTAGGTCCACTTATCCCGTAATGTAAACCATATATAGGTGTGCCATAGGATCATAAAAAATTAATCATTTCATATTAACAGAACTCATAGAAAGTAAATGGGTTTTCTAAAGATTTCATTATAGTATAACAAATTCAAATGAAACATGTTCTATAAATATTTTATCAATGCCAAATTAACTAGTGGGAAAGAAATCGACATCATAGAATCATCTTTAAAGAATATTTATCATAATATATATAGATAAATAATATGAATGGTATAATAATATCATATCAACAATTATGAAAAAAAATCCTTAAAATATTTTGAAATAGATGAATAATACCTTTGAAAATACAATGGAACGATTATTTGAAAACATGGTAAACAATATCCCCTTATTTTGATAGCATATTAACTGAAAATTCCATGAATATTTGGAAGATGTTTTTATTTGAAAATATATATTAAATTTGCTGAAGTAATATTCAAATAATATAACTATCATAATTTAAATACAATCTATTTATACCATATTTGTTAAAGTTGATCATTTTTCCACACTTTTTAAAAAAGTCATAATATCAATTTTTCAAAAAATGATTCCATGAAATTTTCTTTTAAAACATTTTTAATAAACAAAAATGTAACGAAAATTTGGATTTTTAAGATTTTAATGTATACATAAAAGCATGCATAAAAACATTTTAATAACATGAACATGGAAGAAAATGTTCACTGACTAAAGACGAAATAAGGCTAGATTTTAAATGAAAACATTTTCTCAATCATTATATATTCCAAAGAGATATAAAGTTTACAAATACATAAATATTAATATTAAAAATAGAATAATAAAATATATGGTATTTAATGTATTAGATATATATAATTTAACTCAATTTAAATATAGTTTAGATGATCCAAAAAATAAATGATATTGTTACATGAAGCCTTAACCCTAGTCATGTATTTCTTCATACACAATCAAATATATATTCTATAACTTATATATATATATATCATAAACAGATTAATATGTAAATTACTATACATAATTCCATTATAATTTTCAATGTAACATTTATTAACAATTCTTCCTTGAAATGGACATTCAAGAGAAAACTAGATTGATTCCACAAATTTTTCTATTCGATGATTCCAAAAAATACATTTTGGTCATGGTGTAAAAATGTATAAAATATTTTTCAGTTAATATGTATTATATTTATTCATCATAATACCTTTTATAATATTTCATTTTAATTAGAGATGAAAAATTAATTACGTCACTCTGTGGAGATGGTAGTCCATATGTAAGCATGAATGTTCATTCCACATTTCAATGAATAGAATAAAAGAATGATAAATATTTATTTGAATTTATAAAATAATAATTATTTCCCTAATGTAATAAATATTAATAAATCATATCATTATCAACATTGAAGTAAATTAGAAATGAAAAAAATAACATCACTTTTTGGAGGTGGGAGTCAACATGTATTCATACACTACATTATTATTATACAAAATATAGAAATATAAGTTTATGGATTAGATATTATAATTAAATAATATTAATTATTTTCTAAATATAATATATCAACATTTAATAAAATATAATAACAAACTATGAATGAATGTGATGAAAAATGAAATACATCACTTCGTGTGGCGGTAGTCTGCAGGTACACAAGATCGATGCTTTCATTTCTTATTTGATGGAGACTGGGATAAAAGTTTAAATATCATAGTAATCAAATATTATTATACTATATATTAAAATATAATATTTCCTTATGGTTAGTGAAAATGAAATTATTTATATTAATAAATAAAATTAAAACACTCAGTTAAAAGCTGTAACTCTTCTTCGGACAACCTCTTTTGTGCTAAACCTTAGTATATATAAGTTAGTAATTTTCAAAAATAAATGTACTATAGATCATTGGGGATAAATTTTTTATAGGTAATTGTGTATAAAATTAATATATATATATATATATAAAGATAATAAATTGCGAGAATGTGAGGAGAGGAAGTTTCCTATTATATGGGAGAGAGACGACACACTTTCAATTATTCATAAGATTCAAATAATTTAATGCCTTACTCAATCCAAATGTATAAAAAATGACACATTTTAGAATAATATATTATACTTATTCTATATATAACCATGATATATGATATAAAAAATTAATTTGGTAATTTTAAAACTTATCATTTTAGTTTTAACCCTTTAAACCTTTTTTAAATCTTACTAAGGTAACTGTCATTCTTTTACCAAATTTGTTATTCATAATAAAGAAAAACTATTTTGAATTTACCAAATAATAATAGATATGAAGTTTCCAAATGTGGGATTTATATCATTTAATTAAATTTTTATATGTGGAAGATATTCCTTTTAAATTAATTGGAAAAAATGGGGATACTTGTTTTTGAAAATTGAATTTTTAATCATAAAATTAATTTTACAATCATGATATTCATAGTAAAAACTATCAAATTAATGTCAAAATATTTGAATAAATATATTATTTTCATATTTAATTAAAATATTTCATAATTATATATTAATTTTGTTATTAATATAAAAACACATTTTACATATACAACCCTTTTTTAAAAAGCATGTCTTTTATGTTAAAATTAATTTATTTTAATTTTATGTTATTTAAAATTGGAGAATTAAGATTTTAAATATATATAAAATATATATAATGTAGTTAGGAATATTCATAACCATTGGTCTATATACTAGGAAATTAATTTCATATAATATAATAATATTTTAATAATTTCTCACAGTTTGTTTAAACCCATTATTCTGTGTAATGGATGATATAAAAAAATTAAATTTATTTAAATATAAATATCCCATAAAATATCAAGGTGTTATAAAAAAATAGTTTAAAATAACCAAAATAAATTCAGTGACTATAAATTAAGATAAAATTGGAAGGTTTCTATAGTAGCCACCATGTATGTAATACAGCACCACTGGGACCTCGTGTAGTGGCCAACGGGTTTGTTAAATTGGTTTATCCATTTGTTGCCTAGTGCTATTAGATCAAGTTCCTAACAAGCCTCCAAGAAGATATAGAAATTCCACCTGCTACCATGTAGGAACTAATACCCAATTTTTTTAAAATATATAATATGGTATTTTTATGGTGATATATTTTAACCCCTTTTATGAAATTATAATTTATTTTTGACCAATGAAAAAGAACTCGCAACCCCCTTTTGGTACCTTTAACCCTATGTCCTTTACTCTTGATAACATTCATTCTAAGGGTAATTTGTTGATTAGATTCTAGTTGGTTCTTCCTCTTCCCTCCTCCATTCTTCCTCTTATAATAATTTTCTCATTACATTAGATAAATATTTTTTTTGGTTTATATTCATCCAAATTATGGTGTTTTAATCTTGAAATTGTGGGGATTTATATTTTTTTCATAAGAGGATAATAAAGAATGATTTCCTACATTCACAATATCTTTTACTCAAATCATATGTAAAGATGATTTTTTGTATTTTTATGTATTTATATAATGTTTATGACTAATTTATTGTTTAAAATTGTGGATTTTAGGTATCATAGTCTTAGGTTTGAGTTGGAGGGGCACCAAAACCTTTTTTTTTCAGTGTCGTATTAACACATAGTGTGTTTTAATGCATTTAGGATGATTATGGAATTTTAAAAAAATTGATTGAGAATTAATTAATTTTTTATTACGGATGAGATATGTTCTCATTGTCTTGATGGTTGTCAAAAATAGCTACGATTAAATAAATGGTAATGTAATTAAGGTAGTTATACATTAAACATTGAGTTGGGTGATAACATTATTGATTGGAATTATTATCAGTTTATTATATTCACGTGATTATAATTGTTATTATTTTTATTCTTATTGATGGAATGATTATACCACATTGTTTCACTCTTTAAAAATGGATGTTTTGAAAAACTATAATATTCAATGAATAAAATATATCCTCATAAACTCTTCATTATTAGAACCTTGGACAGACAATGGTTGGTTTCAAATCATATATATTTCATGGTGGGGTGGGTCTGTATTTTATATTGTTTTCTAAATAGAAAATGGATAAACGTTTTAATTAGATTTTAAATTAAATGTTTTATTTAAATGTTAATTTTAGAGGAAATTTTGATATAAATGGTTTAGTTGAAATTTCGTTTTAAATGAATGAATTTTGATTTTAAAATAGGATTCTATAGTGATTATAACCCAAGGAACTTGTGTTATTAATGTGAGAATGTAGTGTATTTTTAATTTTTTTTAAAAGAAGATTTTGACTAAAATTTCAAAAGAATGAACAGATATATTATTTTGATAAAGTGTTTGTTTTGTTTGACCTCGTGGTGGGGATTCCATATTTTTTAAAATATTGGATTATTCTTCATATTATTGGTAATACCATTTACTATCAACATTTGGATATTTGTTGATATATTTAATGAGGGGTTTACCATCTTGTTTATGTTAGGTGGTTCTTCTTTATTAGAATCATCTATTGAGGTGGTAAATAGTTCTTGGGGTGTTTCAATTTATAGATAAAAGTATAGTGGGTTCACTCATTAATAGTAACATAGTGTAGATTCCTCATGAGAAATGTTGTCTTATTCTATTGTGAGAATTCATGAATAGGAATGCAATAGGTGATGAAGTTATACTTACATTATGGACCTATATTGTAGGATATGACCCTTATTTGAGGATAAATAAAGGGAAACCTTAGGGTAAGAGATTTATGTTAAAAAGAATTATTAATTTTACTTATGATTTAATCTGCACTAATTTTTTTCAGAGTTGAGGTTTAGACATTTTATAATGGTACACCCACCAATGACTATCATTAAATGATATTGTGGATGAGTATGATCTATGTGGGATATTAAGGGGAACAATGAATGATATTTTAATAACATCAAATAGAGGTGACCCATATCCTTAAGGATCATCCTATTAGAATACCATATCCATTACACGCACATGTTGATGATATGTCAAATACAATATATAAAGGATTAATATGTTTATGATTTTGATATTGGATATGTGGAATTAAAATGTATAAATTAATGTATCATCGTGTTTTATAATACAATCATGTTTATTCATGTGATATGAGATATATTTATGGGGCCCTATATGAATTCTATAAAATATATATATTAAGAACTAGAGATATTATAGTTGTAGAGGTGTGTAGGTTTGGATTTTTATCTCATGTGTTCATGCAATGTATTTTATTTTCCCTATTTTTTAATGGTATTGTGATTATACTGATATTTTAATCTTTAGGACTTATTTATCTTTTTTTGGGTTTCTATTATCATAAATGATTATTATTAATAAATGGACTCTCTTTGACTTCACACTATTTTCTTTCATTATATGACCAATATTTTCCATGATATTCTAGGTTTTTTATGATATGATTAATGATATGATCTTTGTGGTAATTGTGACTTTTACAGTTGAGTAATTTTGGGTATAGCTGATGCCTATTGATGACATATTTTGACTAGATGATAGTGACTATGTTTTGTACCTCAAAGGGTTATAAGGGCCTAAGATTCCTCAATTACATGTAGAGGGGCATGTACTATGTTGGGTAGTGACATTTATGTCTCTATGGTAAATGTTCCATCTTGATATGAATTAATTCTAGTAATCCATTTTATGAAAATTAATTGGATTCGTTTTTAATTGGTTGAGTTCCACCCACAAAATTCTTTCATGACCTAAAGACATTCACATGTATCTAATTAATCACTAACACATAGTTTTTCATGTTGGTTATGGAAAACCAATATTTTTATTTGAATCAACCCTATCTATTTAAACATAATTTTTTAGCAATATACATGGGTAGGATATCATGTTGGTATTTAATGAATATGTATACACTATTGGATTCATGTCTCAACATAATGATTAAATCAATGGAAAATGATTTTACGTGAGTTAGATAACATGTTAGGATAGAGGAAAATTTATTTTGTTTTTGTTTTATACTATATATGTATTAATCTAGGGGGTATATGATGTTTTGGTTTTATTTTTAATTATGATCTATTATTTTAATTTCTACTACATTGTTGAATTTATAAAATATATAAATTATATTTCATTCTAATACTAGATTGTGGGATTTCCTCTTGGATCTCTGTTTAATTTGTCTATTAGATCTGGTTAGGTAAATTATAGACAAATCCTATAAAATTTATGGTAGATTTTTTTAGGGCCCATTCCATCAAAAATTTATGTTTTAGTATACCAACATTTTTGATAGAATATTATCACTAGTCGATGGACACTATCATATGGGGTGGAAATCCTAAGGATCTATATACCTCCATCATGGCCACCATTATTTCATGCTAGGTTGGGAATGTATAAAATTATATAAGAACAAGAGTTTAATTGGGAAAAATTTAGTTATAATAGGAAATAAGAAGTTATTACGTGTGAGAGATGTTCTAAATATTCCTATATATAATATATTATATTGATACACAAGTTTATAGGGGATGTATAATGTTTTATGTATGCATTTGTGTTTGATATAATCTTTGGATTGAGAATAATGAGATGTTCAAAACTATTAGTGATTCATAAACCTCATCGAGGAATCAGTTTCATTAATCCTTTATCATGATAATGCAATTTTTAGGTAATGATACATATGCATACAATTGATGTTGTTCAACATATTTCATTGATGAGATATATTATTAATTGAAATAAAATAATAATCTGTTCATTGTTTTCTTAAGTTGATTATGACAGGTGAAAAGAAAAAATATTATTATACATATTTTAATTAATGTAATATGTCACCCATTTTTGTTCGATTTCAAAGAAGAATTGGTTTTTGGTTAATTAGATTTTTGAAAAAAAAATATGCCTTTAAAAGGAAACAAGCATAGTGATGTATAGTTTTCTTAACAATTCTATAAGTTGGTATTACTTGAAATACATTATGGTTCAAATAATTTTCAAAATAAATGAGGATTTTATAGAAACCAAAATTTTTTGAATGCGGATTTTTAAGATTTCAAAACACATGGGAATTACTATTATTGGTAGCTTTTCAAGAAGAAAGGATCTATGTGTCCATGAATATTGTGTGACTTTGAGATAATAATGAAAAATATTTTGAATCTCTACATCAAAGTGGATTTTTTAAATGGAATAAATTTTTGTGGAAAAGGAAAAAATCTTAATATTTTTATACTTATTGTTTTGAGGAAATCCTTTGTTCGTCATGGTTGTTTTTTGGAAATATATTATGGGTTTTTTGGTAAGTAAATTATTTATATTGGTTATCAAAATAAGAAACTGCTGGTGTAAACTCAATCTTGCGTGATATTAGTGATTTAACCAGAAGTGACCTTGGTATTTCTATCTACATATTGTGGGATGTGTTTTTTATTGGATGAGTGAGACATCTCAATTTTAGACTAAATATTTTTTTAGTAAATTTTTAGAATCATGATATAATAATGAAGAGGAATTGTAGTTTATAATTCTTGTCATGCCATCGATAGGAAATCCCAAAGATGTTTGATACAAATAAAATGGAATTATCTATTAGTGGAGAGTCTGTATAGTGTGGATAACTATCAGGATTATTTATCATTTTTAATTAGTATTGGGGTTCTATGGAAACATTTTTGAACCACATATGATTGGTGATTGTGGAAACATCCCATTTTCTTGTGTGATCAGAATTGAGAGATAAGACATTCTAGGTTTTATTCAAACTAATATGAGATCAATTATGGGATAGAATATGTAAAGATATAATTTGAATTCCCAATTGTGAATAAGAATATATATTGTAGTCTCATATTACTAGTTATTAGAATCAAAATATGGGAGAATGGTTAGAATTTTTTGGAAGAATGTTGGGATGTGGTGTTCAATTGATGTCCATGATAGAATTATATTTGTATAAAAATGATTGTCAAGGATTCTCTGGGATGAGATGAATTATTATGGAGATTTTTAATGACCTTCACCTTTTCATATTATTAGAATATATGATGTTTTTTCTTCTATATATTTTGGAATATGGTGAATTTATTTTTTTAGAAATATTAGAGTGTAATTAAAAATATTCTTTCCATGTTCAAATATTTTTTTAGAGGTGGAAATTTGAGTAAGAATATGAACAATAATTTATTGGGTATTTTTAAATGAAAAGGATTTTAGGTGGGGGTTGAAGTAGCGATTGGGTACCCAGTGGAGTAACTAGATGGGTTGTCCCACAAATTGGCCAAAATTTCAACATTACTCTTCCACTGGGTACCCAGTGATCCACTAAGTGGATTGTGGAATTTGATAGGGGACATAAAATCAACCAAGAACATTTATTATTAAATGTAAAATTAGAAATTTCTCATGGTTAAATTTTAACCTCTAGACTCTCATGGTTTGTAATGATTAATGAAAGTGTGAATCCACAACATTTTTATTCCATTTTTCATTCATTCCCCCCTAAAAACTTGTAATTCAGTGGATATTTCATCACTCAAATTAATTGTAATTTCACATCCTTCATTCAATATTTTACTTCTTATTCTAATTATTTTGATTTAAACATTTTTACATAGATTTTTTATGCTAATTTTACTAAATAATGGTAGAATCACAAAAAAATGAATGGAAACTAATACGTTGTTTAAAGAAGAGGCTCACAAATGCTTCCATATTACCATCACACATAGTTTGAATTGAGGTATCCATTGGATTTATTTGTTAGGGATTTTAACTAATTTTCAATAAAATATTTTTTAATTCAATAAACTAAATGTTGAATTTTTTCATTCATCTGCTTGAGTGTGAATCAGAAGTGGAACTCACTGCTTTTTTTTGCAGTATCTATATTGTATCAGTAGTCATTATATGTTATTCCATTTTCATCGAATGTTGAACATTGATATAATTGGTTTTATAATTAATTTAATATTTGTTTTTGGATGAGAAAAATTATTCTTTTATTGATAGTGTATATCAAAATATTATATTAAATAAATGATATCATTATTATGGTTTGTTTCTTATACCAACTAAGAATAGTGATTTTTTTTTGTATTGAGAGTTTTTAATGGGTTTATAGAATATTAATAATTATATGGGATCATATTGTGGCATTATTTCACTATATAGATTCGGAAGGCTCGTGTTAGATTAAAAGTCATTGAATTCCACATAAACATTTAAATATATAATTGGAATTTTTTGGTTAAAATAGTGTTGGTGGCATATCATATGGATTTTAGGGGTTTATTGGTTAGTATTTCACATGGGGTTTTCCACAAAAAAAATCTGTTTACGTTTCAAATGTAATTTAAAATTAAATTTTTTATTTAAATTGTAATTTCAATGGATATTTTAATTGAAAAGTTTATATGGTAACATGATTTAAAAAAATGAATATTTTACTTTCAAAATACAATACAATCTAGATTTCCATCCAAGGGACTTTCATGGGTAGTTTTACAATATGATACATTTTAAAATGATTTTAAAACCGGTTTTTTACATATATTTTAATGAAAATGAAATACGAGTTTTTTGAGGAGAGGTTTGGTCTTCCTATCCTAATGTTAGTTGAAGTTAGATATTTTAAAAACTTTTTTGTTTATGTGAAACAATTTTTTAGGGTTTCCTTATATGTTATATCTTATTGAATTATGATACCATATAATATAGAAACAAAAGGTTAAACGTTCCATTGTATGATGGTTTGGTAGGGTTTGTATAAGACATGAATTATGATTAATTTAAATGTATGCTAATTGTACCCTTATAATACCCTTTAGGATGAAGTCATGTTTGGACAACTTTTTCTATCAAAAACAGTTGTACTGAAGAAATAGGATTTATATAGAATTTGATAGCTTGATCACACACATGTTGTGACTAGGGTACTGATTAAACCTTATGTTGGGTGTAAGGTACGGTATTAACAAAATGATGGGTGATATCATTTACCATTATCCTTTAGGTAGTTTTTTGACATTATAGATGATTTAATAACATACTATTTTCTTTATATGAGTTCCATATGATAAAGCCCAAAAATAATGGTTGATGATAGTCCGTATGATATTATATATTATAGTTAAAGTTAGACGAATTAGGGGCAGACCCAATATTGTTAAAATCCATAGCATAGATCATGATCTGTTATTAAAAGGTGACAAGGTTCACTCCTTAATTTTCTATTATGAAGAGAGTATAGATTCCTCCTGAGTGATATTAGATTGTACTAGTGATTCATAGAGTAATTACGTTTGTAACAACTAAGGTAGTCATACTTTCATGATTGAACTATTGAAAATGATATGACCACAATATGGGATGAAATCAACGACCGCCTAGGGGTTTGATATTTAGAATTATAAGGATGATAAATTTAACTTTCATGGTCCCACATTCAATTGTTTTCTTCTTTAAGATTTAGAAATCCTCTAGCTGTACTTTTACCTACGGAAATCTAAACAAGGAAGGGCATCATAGTAGTCTTTTGGAAATAGGGTTGAGGGTTCTTGAGAATAATTTTTGTTAGTATATGACATAAAAAGATTGTATACCTTAGGGATCCACCTATGGTAAGACTAAGGACATATAATACACATATTTCTAATTGAATTAATACATGATCTGAGTGATCAAAGTTATTATAACATTGAAATATGATCTGAGGGATCCTTATATAGTTGTTATACCATTATTCTACAGTGTTATTTATAACTACATTAGCTTATAATATGGGGAAATTTGTCTATTCTATATGTAAAGACCCGTAAAATTCAAGGGAAATTTCTTTTTTCTTAATTTTCATTTGGATTTTACCAGAACACGATTTCTGATGGCACCTGATTCCGAGGCCCGGTGTGCCCGGAATCATTTTCCGAAGTTTAGCTCTGGTACGTTCAATGAACGAATGAGTGGTATTTCCAAACATTTGAACCGGTGCTCAGAATCGAAATCTGAGGACACCAATGGAATTGCAGCGCCTGTAATTGCATAGGAACACTTTTTCCAGAGTTGCGTTTGCTCGGGTGTGGTTTTTAAAATTTTGGGTTAAGTAAAAGAATAAAATAAAATGGTACAACCATTTTTATTTTATTTTAAGTTGTTTAACCTAAGATAAGTGGTTGAAGTGGGACCCACTATATCCTACTCCACTAGGTAGGATATTTGTGGGGTGGGGCCCACACGAGCCCTAGCTTTTCAACTTCCACGAAACCCCACACCTTTAATTACGTAATGCACCCGCACCCCCCTTTAAATGTAAGTCAACTCTCGTGTTTAAACTGAATAATCAATGCCTTATTAATTGGGTGGTCAAAACCCTTCAATTAATTCAATTAATTGAATGGTCTGTTTTAATTTTCAAAAACAGCTGTCATGTAAAATAAAATAAGGCTACAACTTATTTTATTCGGGCGGCTTTGGTTGTGCGAGAGGAATTGAGAGGTTTTCCTCAAACCATGAATCTTCAAATTCTTCATTGAAGAAAGTGAAGAACGTGAAGAGCGCACCGTCACCGACGAAGAGCGCCGGACTCTGATGAAGGGTGACGAAGAACGTCGAACCCTCAGAGATCGACGACGCGACGCCGATGATCCTCCTTTCGCGACGCTTCTTCCGCGACACTTCTTCTGCGACGTTCCTTCTCACGCGGAAATCTTCGAATCATCAAACGCTTGAGGTAGGGGTTTTGGTTCAATTAAATCTATGTGATTTATATCATCGACTTCTGTTTAAAATTTGTCGGAAGCCGTTTAAACCGCTAACGCAGTGGGTGCGGACCAACGAACAAGTCTGAACCTACTGTTTCCTTGTTCTTGGTGTGCGGATCGACGGGCGATGATGAAGTAGGATGTGAGTGAATTTCGAGGTCTTCTAAGTGAAGATTTGGTCCCGGGAGGACCGATGGCGAAGACGGCAGGCAAGACGGACCACCGAAGCGCGTCTGGTGGTCCGCAGAAAACCCCGCCGGCGCGCCTTGCCGGCACGGAGGCGCCCGACGTGCTGCTGGGAAGGCCCGCTGCGGTTGAAGCCGTTGCGGCAGGTAGCTGGTCCCGCAACCGCGCGGGACTGAGGAGGTGGGGATACGACACTAGGCCACATTCGTTGGCTATGAGGGGCCCCACGTAGGGGCCGCAGATTCATTCAAGGGGGCAGCGCCCCCTTTGTGCAGCCGCTCGGCCCGCGCCTAGCCGACCCACTTGGCCAGCATTGCGCCGCCCCAGGCCAGACCGACCGCACCGGTCCGGGCCACACCGCACCCCGACGGTTCGGACCTGGACCCGGGTCGGTTCGATTCGGTTCGGGCCAACCCAGGGGGTTTGGCCGGGTCGGATCGGGCCCAGACCCCCCATTTTCGGACTGTTTCAGCATGTAGCCCATAACATGGGCTACAGACCTCCGATCGACACACCGTCAGTTGCGTAGCGATCCGCGAATCGAGACGGTCGTTTTTGTATATTACACTTTAGGTTTCGGAGAACTTTGGGTTCGGCCGAGTTGGTTCGTACACGAAACCAACTGGGCCCTCGGAGTAGAAACACTTATAACTTGAGCTCCGGACGTCCGATTGACGTGCCGTCGACTTTGTTGGATTCCTCTTGGTAAGAATGACCTTTTGGCTTAATCGGCTCGAGTTTTGACATAATTGGAGTATTGTCGTGTTGGTTTTGAACTAAAAACCAACCGGGCCCCTGGGACAAAAAAGCCAATAACTCTTAGACCGGGCATCAGTTTGACGCACCGTCTATGACGTTGAGTTCCTGTTGACGATAAGGAACTTTTGGATACATCAACTCCGGACGTCGTGTAAGTTGTTGTATCAACCCCTCGGCTCGTGGATCGGACCCTCCTGAACAAGCTTGTTGTGTGCAGGAACCCTAGAGCTGGTTGCGACTGCAACGACGATGATGACTGTAAGGAAATCCTCCGTGGATTCGACGGCGATGACTACAGTACTCAACGATCCTACATGGGTCAGTGCTACCAATCCTGTGTGGGTCAGATCCTGTGTGGGTCAGCACTCAGCGGTCCTGTGTGGGCCAGTGCATACCGATCCTGTGTGGGTCAGATCCTGTGTGGGTCATTGCGGGGGTTAGTACCTATCGATCCTTTGTGGGTCATTGCGGGATTTAGTACTTATCGATCTTGTGTGGGTTTAATGGCTTAGATGAATCAGTGGATAAATCTGATCATCTTTATCGTCTTACGAACAAGTATACCTATGTGAGCTGAATCTTGACATTCAATCATTATCTTCGATATGATTGACTTACTTTCTTATGTGGATTGTGTTGTGTTATCCTGTGTGTATGTGATCGGACTTAGGCTCGGATGTTGGAGCCGAACGAGAATTGATCACTTGGGTATATGTATGGTCATATACCTAAGTAGTTTCAGATGTTACTTCGTGATTGTATCTTTCCTTTCTGGTTTATCCTCTGTGGATTCTGGGAGACCTTCGAAGGTCTCAGGGTCCCTACTGAGTAGCGTATACTGACCCCTACACGGGCTATGCCCGCACTATGTTGTGTTGGTTGCAAACAACAAACAGTGCTGATCGTGGTTGAGGCATGCGGAGCAGGACGGTAACTAGAGGTTGACCACTAGGTGGGACGTACTCGGAGTGGACAACTGGATCCGAGGAGATGTGGAGGCTATCTGTACCCACCCTTTAGGTGGGACTTCCAGTGGACGGCTCGACGTTGCGGCTTTAATTTTCAGTTGCTGTAATTTCCCTTCAGTTGAAATTTACTTTCAGTTTGGGTTTGTATTCTGGCCCACTTACTTTTCCACAATTACTTTTGTACCCAGTTTTACTTAGTTTTTACTTCTGCTTGCTTACTCTGAGGTGTTTGTTTGCTTTACAAAGGCAATGCCTTCCCTTCTTTTATCGGTAATTACGCCTTTTTCTAGTCACTAGCCCCTGGCCTATGGAAGGCGGGCTTGGGGTAGTCACGACATGGGCCCTGATGTCAGGTCGGGACAAATTGGTATCAGAGGAGTTTGGTTCTACCGCAGAACATAGGTCTCTGATGTATTTCTATGTGAACCAATAGTGTTAAGAGTATTGAGTGTGGTTATCAGTCCAGGGAGTCCAGTGTTGGTGCGGTGGACGACGTATCCGTACACCAGGACCCTGACTTCTGATTTCTGACTTAATGCATGAAAATATTGATTGCATGTGTGTTTTAAAAGTTTTCATTGTGATTAATTTATGGCAGCTCACCAGGTGTACTATTCTGACCGTGTCGCACCTGTCTCTTTTCAGGATGGCCCCACGACGGTAGCCAGCTAGGGTTCTGAGTTCTGTACGTGACGACAGCCCACCGAGCGATGAGGCCTCGGTGCAGGGCCCTTTAACAGCAGAGGCACCGGCGGTACCTCTACCTTCTGAGCCACCGATGCTACCAGCTCCAGCCAATGAGAATGCACGTCGCCTTGGTGCACTGCATGAGTTTCAGCATCAGCAACCGCCCATGTTCTATGGGGAGATGGACCCTCAGGTAGCCGAGGATTGGTTGGAAGTAGTTGTATGAGTTTTCCATTAGGTAGGGACACCAGCAGACTTCATGGTGATCCGTGAAGTGAGTCTCCTGCACACGGCAGCAGGCAGATGGTGGAACTTGATGTTCTAGGTGCACGATGAGGTATCACTCCGCTGGACAGACTTTGAGAGCCTCCTTCGCTCGGAGTTTGTCCCAACCAACCTCCGTGTGGTGCGCATCCAGGAGCTTCTACAGCTACAGAATGGCAGCTTGACGGTTTCCCAGTACTCAGCGAGATTTATAGTCCTCTCGTGCTTTTCGACGGACATGGTACGAGACCCATTCTTCCGGGCCCGAACCTTCGAGTAGGGACTGAGGCATGAGATCAGGGCATCACTGATCTCCCTCAACATTCCGACATAGGCTGGGGTACTAGAGTGAGCGATTCTCATCGAGATCTTCCTTGCTGAGCCTACATCAGCGGCGAGACCTACCACAGGGCGACACGTAGCAGAGTCCTCTGTAGTAGGCAGTCGACGGATGACACGTGGGTCCTAGCAGACCGGACCCTCAGGCAGACGACCTTAGGACAATGGCTCAGAGGTGTGGGGCACACAGCGTAGAGCTAGTATTTCGAGAGGCAGACTGTGCTACACATGCGGCGGGCAGTGCAACATGGCTCGTGACTGCCCGACCCGCCATGCGGAGGAGCAGCAGACGGTTGAGAGACCACATAGGCAGAGGCAGAGGGTCGACCGTGGAGGTCCGCAGGGAGTAGGTGGACGAGGTAGAAGAGCTGGTTGAGCAGCAGGTGGTGGGCGATGCTTTGAGGCTCTACCACCACCACCACCAGGAGGTCCACCCCGACCACAGGGACCTGGCGGGCAGAGACAGGCACACTCCAGGCAGCGGAGGCATATAACCACGACATGCCAGAGATGATTCGAGGTACTATCTGTGTCTATTCCACGCCTAATGCAGTTCTTATAGATACAAGAGCGAGTTATTATTTCATAGCCTCTACCCTTGTTTGGAGCTCGGAGATTCCTACGAAGCCGTTGGCTCGATCATTACGGCTAGAGACTCCTACGGGAGCAGACTCGACAATTACGCACTGGTGTCGGCAGTGTGAGCTTACTCTAGGAGGTGAGAGCTTTGGCTGGGATATTCTTGTAGCGGCGTTAAGGCCTTACAACATCATATTGGGCATGGATTGGTTATCTATAGTCAAAGCTCATATTGACTGCATTAGGCGGAAGGTGCGATGTGTACGCACCGACGGGAGCATGTTCACCTTCACCGGTAAGAAGGGAGCCTTTGTGGCATAGGATGGACTCGCATAGAGGAGAGGACAGCCCATCACTCATCAGTTGGCTAGCCTCTTCCTAGGAGCAGTTGAAATGAGGAGTCTTGGTTTCCCTGCAGTGGTGGATCAGTATGTGGACGTTTTCCCCGATGACTTCCCATGGCTACCTCCTCGCAGAAAGGTAGACTTTTATATTGACTTGTACCCCGGGAAAACCCCAATATCCACCCCAGAATATCGGATGGACCCCGCAGATCGTCGAGAGCTACGGGTACAGCTGGAGGACTTGTAGGGAAAGGGATTCATCTGACCCAGTGTTTCACCCTGGGCTTCCCCGATATTGTTCGCCAAGAATGTGGACGGGAGGTTTCGACTTTGTGTCGACTATCGTCACCTGAACCAGGTGACTGTGAGGAACAAGTATCTGCTACCAAGGATTGACGACCTCTTCAGTCAGCTCAAGGGAGCATGGTGGTTCTCAAAGATAGACCTCAGTTCAGGATATCATCAGCTCAGAGTTCGGGACGAGGACATGCAGAAGACGACCTTCAGATGTCGGTATGGCCACTATGAGTTCTTGGTTATGCCATTCAGCGTAACCAATCCACCAGCAGTGTTCATGGCCCTCATGAACATGATATTTTACCCTTACCTCGATCGATTTGTCATGGTCTTCATCGACGGAATATTGATATACTCGATGACTAAGGAGGAGCACGCCCACCACTTGCGGGTTGTACTAGACACACTCCGAGAGCACCAGCTTTATGGAAAACTCTTGAAGTGTCAGTTCTGGTTACGTGAGGTCCACCTCTTGGGACACGTCATCTCTGAGGAAGGATTTGCGGTGGATCCTGCAATGATCGTGGAATTGCTAGCTTGGGAGCCACCCAGGAGCGTGACGGAGGTGCAGAGCTTCTTGGGGCTGGCCGGGTACTACCGGAGATTCATGCAAGACTTCTCCGGAGTTGCGGCACCACTTTCAGCTTTGACGAATAAGGGGAAACCCTTCGTGGGGTCAAGAAGATGTCAGCAGATGTTCCAGGAGCTGAGACAGAGATTGACCAGCACACCTATCTTGAGGCTACCGGATGAGGGAGTAGGGTACGTAGTTTACTACGATGCATCAGGGAACAGACTCAGATGTGTCTTGATGCAGGAGTGGGCAGTGATCGCATACGGATCACGTCAGTTGCGGCAGCATGTTCAGAACTATGCTACCCATGACCTGGAGTTAGCAGCAGTGGTTTTCGCTCTGAAGATGTGGCGACACTATCTGATGGGAGAGCGCTTTACAGTCTATTCTGACCACCAGAGTCTCAGGTACATCTTCTCGTAGAAGGACCTGAACCTGAGACAGCGGCGATGGCTCGAGTTCCTCCAGGACTATGACTTTGAGATAGTCTATACTCCTGGAAAGTGGAACGTAGTAGCCGATGCACTCGGCAGGAGTAAGGGCATTCAACTACTTGGGGATGCGACAAAACAGCTAGCCGCTTTGCAGATATCCTTCGTGGATAGTGATGGAGCAGCATTTCTACAGTCACTCATAGTCACTCTTCCACTTCTTCAGCGGGTCAGAGAGGCACAGCATGGGGATGTTGACTGTGAGACGCGACGTGCATAGATATCCTTGGGACATGCACCCGATGGATTCTCTGTGGGAGGAGAGCACGTCATCCATTTCAGAGGACTTACCATGGTGCCAGCTACATTACAGGAGGAGGTGCTGGGGGAGTTCCACACTTACCCTCTAGCGTTATATCTAGGAGTGCGAAGATGTACTAGGACCTCAGACGACAACACTAGTGGCCGGGTATGAAGAAGGTTGTGGCAGAGTTCTTTTCTCGGTGCCTCACCTGCCAGTAGGTGAAGGCAGAGCACCAAGTACCAGTAGGCTTGGTACAACCCTTGGAGTTCCCAGAGTGGAATTGGGACGGGATAACTATGGATTTTGTGACTGTACATCCACATAATTCCAGATGTCACAACTCCATTTGGGTGATTGTCGACCGACTCACCAAGTCGGCTCACTTATTACCTATCCGAGAGCAAGGATTTGTGGAGATCTTGGGACGTCTCTACGTTCAAGGGATTGTATGGCTTCATGGTGTTCCTTCATCTATCGTCTCCGATCGAGATACTCTCTTTACTTCCCGGCTTTGGAAGAGATTGCAGGAGGCGTTCAGGATGTGGCTACATCTGAGAACCACCTTTCACCCTCTGACAGATGGTCATACGGAGAGGACCATTTAGACTCTCGAGGACATGCTCCGCGCATGTGTCATCGACTTTGGTCGCAGCTGGGAGGAAAACCTACCCTTGGTGGAGTTCGCATACAACAACAGATACCACTCCACCATCGAGATGGCACCATACAAGGCGTTGTATGTCCGACCTTGCAGATCACCACTGTTCTAGACAAACCCTGGGGAGTCCGCACTTGTGGGACCGGATATGGTCTAGGCCACGACAGAGAAAGTCCAGGACATCCCAGAGCGGATGAGGACAGCTCAGAGCCGACAGAATTCTCATCCTGATAGGAGGCGGAGGCCACTGGAGTTCGAGGATGGCGACCACATATTCTTGCGGGTCTCACCTCGACATGGATTAAAGAGATTTGGATGGGGCAACGAGTTATCTTTGTACTTCATTGAACTATTCCAGGTCCTTAGCAGGATTGGAGAGGTGGCTTATCGCCTGGCTCTACCACCTCGATTGCACCGGGTGCACGACGTCTTCCATGTATCTCAGCTGAGGAGATACGTGCATGACCCGACACATATCATTTGACCATGGGGAGCAGGACATTGGTGATGGGGCGAGTTTTGTAGAGGTCCCAGTGGAGATCAAGGATCGACAGGAGCGAGTCCTACGTGGATGGTCGATTCCTCTAGTGCGCATCAGATGGCCGCACGAGAACCTCCAAGAGAGCACTTGGGAGTGGGAGGCTCAGATGCATGCTCAGTACCCACATATGTTTCCCTAGTTTATGATGTATCTTTATGGGGACGTAAATCCCCGATGTGGGAGTAATGTAAAGACACGTAAAATTCAAAGAAATTTTGTTTTTCTTAATTTTCTTTTGGATTTTACAAGAACACAGTTTCTTACGGCACCTGATTCCGAGGCTCGGTGTTCCCGGAATCATTTTATGAAGTTTAGCTTGGGTACGTTCAGTGAACGAACAAGAGAGATTTCTTAACTTTTGAACTGGTGCTCGGAATCGAAATCTGAGGACACTGATGGAATCGAAGTGCTAGTAATTGCTTAGGAACACCTTTTCTGGAGTTGTGTTTGCTCAGGTGTGGTTTTTAAAATTTTGGGTTAAGTAAAAGAATAAAATAAAATGGTGCAGCCAATTTTATTTTATTTTAAGTTGTTTAACCTAAACTAAGTGGTTGAAGTGGGCCCACTATATCCTACTCCACTAGGTAGGATATTTGTGGGGTGGGGCCCACACGATCCCCACCTTTTCAACATCCACAAAACCCCCCACCTTTAATTAGGTAACACACCCGCACCCCCTTTAAATGTAAGTCAACTCTTGTGTTTAAACTGAATAATAAACGCTGTATTAATTGGGTGGTCAAAACCATTCAATTAATTCAATTAATTGAATGATCTGTTTTAATTTTCAAAAACAGATGGCGTGTGAAATAAAATAAGGCTATGCCTTATTTTATTGGGGTGGCTTTGGTTGTGCGAGAGGAATTGAGAGGTTTTTCTCAAACCTTGAATCTTCACCTTCTTCGTTGAAGAACGCGAAGAATGCACCATCGCCGACGAAGAATGCTGGCATCCGAAAAAGGGTGATGAAGAATGCCGAACCCTCAGAGATCGACGATGCGACGCCGTGTATAGCGATGTCGACGATCCTTATTCCGCGACGCTTCTTCTGCGACGTTCCTCTCTCGCGACAATCTTCGAATCATTAACTGCTTGAGGAAGGGGTTTTGGTTCAATTAAATCTATTTGATATATATCCTCGACATGTGTTTAAAATTTGTAGGAAGCCATTTAAACCGCTAATGCGGTGGGTGCAGACAAACGAACAAGTCTGAACCCACAGTTTCCTTGTTCTTGGTTTGCGGATCGATGAGTGACGATGAAGCAGGCCACGAGGGCATTTTGAGGTATTCGCAGTGAAGAGACGGTCTAGGGAGGACTTCTGGAAAAGACGACAGACAAAACGGACCACCGGAGCATGTCCGGTTGTCCGTGGAAAACCCCGCCGGCGCACGTCGCCTGCATGGCGGCGCCGGCGGCCGGTGGCGGCGGCTCCCGGCGCGCTGCTGGGAAGGGTTTCCGCGGCTGTAGGCAGCTAGTCCAGCGACCGCAAGGGACCGAGGAAGTGTGGACACGGCGCTAGGCCATGTCTGTTGGAAAGGAGCGGCCCCCACGTGGGGGCTGCGGCTTCATTCAAGGGGGCAACGCCCCCTTAGCGTGGCCGCTCGGCCAGCGCTAAGCCGACCCACTCGGCCGGCGCCGAGCCGCCCCGGGCCAGACGCCCAGGTCGGGCCAGGCCGTGCCCCGCCGGGTCGGACCCGGACCCGGGTCAGGTCGACCCAGTTCGGGCCTACCCATGGGGGGTGGGGGGGGGGGGGGGGGGTTGGGCCGGGCCCAGACCCCCCATTTTCGGACTGTTTCTGTCTTTTTCCCATAACATGGGCTACGAACCTCCGATCGACGCATCATCAGTTGCATAATGATCCTTGGATCAAGATGGTCGTTTCGGTATATTACCATCAAGGTTTAAAAAAATTTGGGTTCGGCCGGGTTGGTTCGTACACGAAACCAATCGGGCCCTCGGAGCAGAAACGCTTAAAACATGAGCTCCGGACATCCGATTGACGTGCCGTCAACTTTGTTGGATTCCTCATAGTGAGACGGACCATTTGTCTTACTCTGGTCAAGGTTCGGACGTATTTGGAGAACGTTCGGGTTGGTTTTGACTTAAAACTAAATCGGGCCCCTTTGACGAAAAAGCCAATAACTCTCAGACCGGGCATCTGTTTGACGCGCCGTCTATGACGTTGAGTTCCTGTTTACGATACGTAACATTGGATACATCAAATCTGGATTTCATGTAAGTTGATGTATCATACCCTCGGCTCGTGGAGCAGACCCTCCCGAACGAGCTTGCTATGTGCAGGAACTCTAGAGCTGGCTATAACTGCAACGATGATGATGACTTTACAGAAATCCTTCGTCGATTTGATGGGGATGACTATAGAATTCAGCGATCCTACGTGGGTCAGTGCTACCAATCCTGTGTGGGTCATTGCGGGGGTTAGTACCTATCGATCATTTGTGGGTCATTGCGGGGGTTAGTACCAATCGATCATGTGTGGGTCTGACAGATTAGACTAATCAGTGGCTACATCTGATCATCTCTATCATCTTACGAAGAATTATACATGTGTGAGATGAATCTTGAAGTTCAATCATTATCTTCGATATGATTGACTTGCTTCCCTATGTGGATTGTGTTGTGCTATCCTGTGTGGATGTGATTGGACTAGGGATCAGATGTTGGAGCCGAACGAGAATTGATGACTTGGGTATATGTATGGGAATATACCTAAGTAGTGTCGGATGTTACTTCGTGACTGTATATTTCCTTTGTGATTTATCCTCTGTGGATTCTGGGAGACCTTCGGGGGTCTCAGGGTCCTTACTGAGTAGCGCATACTCACCCCTGCATGGGCTATGCCCACACTACATTATGTTGGTTGCAGACGATGGATAGCATTGATCGTGGTTGAGGCTTGCAGAGTAATACGGCACCTGGAGGTGGACCCCTGGGTGGGACGTACTCGGAGTGGACGGCTGGACCCAAGGATCTGTGGAGGCTATCTGTACCCACCCTTCAGGTGGGACTTCCAGTGTACGGCTCGACGTTGCAACTTTACTTTTCAGTTGTTGTACTTTCCCTTTAGTTGTACTTTACTTTCAGTATGAGTTTGTAATCTAGGCCACTTACTTTTCCGCACATACTTTTGTACCCAGTTTTACTTAGTGGTTACTTATGCTTGCTTACTCTATGGTGTTTGTTTACTTTACAAGGCAATGCCTTCCCTTCTTTTATCGGTAATTATGCCTTGGTGCTAGTCGCCAGCCCCTGGCCTATGGAAGAAGGTCTTGGGTTAGTTATGGCACGGGCCCCGAGGTTGGGTCGTGACACTATACACATAGTATGGATAATAAATATTGTTAAAACTACTGGAAATAAGATCTATACCAACAGTTTTCGGAAAACTGTTCGTATAGTTCACCAATTTGGACCTATACCAATAGTTTGGCCAAAACCGTTTTTATAGGTCAGTTATATGGACATATACCAACGTTTTTCCCAAAACCGTTGGTATAGGTCAGTAATTTGGAGATATAGAAACTATTTTGGGAAAACCGTTGGTATATTTCACTAATTTTGACCTATACCAACGGTGTTGGGAAAACCGTTGGTATAGGTCCATTATAGAGAACCTATACCAAATGTTCCACCTCATACCATTGGTATAGGTCCCCCATATACCAACGGTTTTCCCAAAACTGTTGGTATAGGTCCCAAAATCAAAGAATCCATTCCAACGATTCTCAAAACCGTTTGTATAGGTACATGTATTTTTAATGGAATATTCTTATAGAGGACATTAAATAAATCAAAATTTAAAATACGTATGATAATACATATATATATTTATCAAATTATGTTCAAAAAAGTAAATTAGGTTAGTGGTTAGGTCGTTTAATCACAAACTAGAGGTGTTGGGATCAAAACCAACCAAATGATTCTTTTTAGAATTAGATATACCAATGGTTTTATGGAACCGTTGGTATAGATTTTCATATTACTTATACCAATGGTTTTGAAAACCGTTGATATAGGTCTCTACCAATGGTGTTCCAAAAAACTTTGGTATAGACCTATCCCTATGGCTTACTACCCAACGGTTCTCCAAACTGTTTGTATAGGGTATTTTTCGAATAGTGGAAATGATATGGTTCATGTTGTGGGAGTTGATAATAATATTTCATGTCTAGGCTCCATTCAATTTTTTATCAATTTTTTATCATGGGATTGTGGTTAAAAATTTAATTATTTCTTTGGAAACACTTTAAATTACATTTTGGGTTTTATTGACTTTAAAATTTACAATTTATATTTTTTCCTCCATGATTTTAGTTTATAGTATTTCATGATATTTTCATAAATTCCCATGATATTTTTTGTTTGTTTATGAGATGATCAGTAAGATAATAAATTGTTCTAGTGGAAATATTATGATAGATTCTTTGTTAATATAGGTGACAAATCCTAATTATATAACATAATGATCTAAAAGTGAATAAGTTTTATAAATAATTTGGTGTTTAGGGTATATAAGTTCTAAATTAAAGTAATGTGCGACATATCCTATGTTGGGTATTAGAATATGAGTCTTTAGTGTATGAGTGCATTCTGGTAAAGATGACATGCACCAATGAAATTGTATGATCATGCATGTCTAGTGTTTCTAGATTAATTTAGTTGTAATCACTATATAATTTCACAGACCAATAACTTACACATGTATCCCATTGATCTATATTACATAGTCTGTTGAGGAAGGTGGGGGGGATACTATATCATTGAACTGGAATCCAACCCTCATATGTGATTTCGGTTTTGATGTAGTGGATATAGATTAATGTTTTTATTTCGAGTGAAATTATAAACATAGTTCATGATTCATGACTTGAGATGATTAATATATTATATTCTAATGACTTGGAAAATTTTAGATAGTGAGTATGGTGGGAAGCTATTGTATTTTATTTCAATATTTTACTATACATTTATTAACCAAGGGTCTATTCAATATTATTTAGTTGGAATTGTCAAGTATATTTGTTTTATTACATATTTTATATTCTATTTATGAATCATGTATGAAATTTTACTTTATTCCATAGACTATGGGGAACCGTCTTAGCTCAATATTTCATTTGTATTTATATTTTTTATATTATATTAAAATAATAGGTTGTGATAAATTTTTCAAATATTTTTTATTGACCACTATATGTTATATTTTTGGGTATATTCTCCCCAAAACTATTGCATAACATAAATGCTAGTCGGTATCCTATTTCATAAAATGAAGAATTTTTTAGGTTCAATGGCAGTCAATGTCCACACGTTTTTTAAAGTGTTTCCTTATGTTCTGGTCTATTTGGAATCTGGGCCTTTCTCTTGAGTTTCAGCTATGATGGGGGATAAATTTAGAAATGTTTCTTTGAATAATTTTTAACCCATGGTTGATCCTCATTTTTTAGGTGTTCTGAGATAAAATTTGGAATTACTGGCTTTGTAGTTCCATTTTAGTAGTTGGTGCACAATTTGGTAAACTCTATGGACAAACCCATGTAACTATATGGTAAAGTGACATTTTGAGATATAAGAAATTGGTACAGATTGTGTATGGTTTAGAAACAATGTATCCAAACCTTTTTCGTTCCTAGGTGTGTCTAGTATGGGCAGTATGATTGGCGCACTATTTGGTAAACCATGCTTCCAAACCATGCGAGCTACCAAGATTATAAAAAATGGTGAAATTACAATTATTTCCATACATGGATTTACCAAAAATTCTCTCATTTATTCATCCACATAGTTAATACATTCCTAGTTAGGCCTCTATCTTTTCTCTAATATTCCTTTTTTTCTCCTTGGGTGTGGATGTATGGCTTTCATCAAGGGTTCAGTTAGATCATCAAGGTATATACTCTCCTCTCTTGTCCCCCATCCTTCTTCTCCCATTTAATATTGAGTATATATTCTAACAGGTTAATGTTTACCTAGTGTTTGTATTACCCTTTGATTTATGTAGGGTTTTTTTTGTTCATTCAGGTTTCCACTTCATATATATCTGGTTTTGGAACACTCGGGGAGTGATTTCAGGAATGCATTATTGGTGCGCCATGGATTTGATGTTGGATTCCAATGTATTTTCCAATACAATTTATGAATAATTGATTTCATGATTTTAAAACCTTATTTACACTCTATATATTGTTATATTATACTTTTATATGTTTTTTGGTGTGAAAAAATGGTGGTTTGTTCTTTGATTTGGGGTAAATAGTGTTTTTTTGTTATATTGTGAATACCAAGTGTTTTATTAAATTCTGGGTTGGGTTTTATGGATGACTTGAGATAAAAAATGCATGTTTTGTGTTTTTAAATATATTATAAACATTAAAAGTGATGTTTAGGGTTCCTTTTATGGTTTTCACAAAACGTTTTTTTAAGGAATGTGTACTAGATTTTATGGTGATTTGGCATGTGTTTCCAGCTAGTGGCCCGATTGGAATTTTTATAAAATTGACCATCATTTTAAAGTGTGATGTTTATGTTTTGAAAGGGTTTTTAAATGATTCAAAAATGTGATTTTTTTAATTAAATTCTTTACAAAAGTTGTTTTTTTATCCTTGATGAATATAGGTTTATAAAAAATGATTAAAGGCCCATTTGAAAACATTTTGAAAAATGATGTTTGTGTTTCTTATGAAAACATCCATTGGATGATTCTTGTGCCTTGTATATGTTTAATGGATGTGACTTCCTCACTGTGAAATCCATGGGATCCATTATTGGAGATCCCCAATATAGACTCATTATGTTCTATTTTTACTATGGCATGATCTCGGTCCTTGGAGTGACTCAGGTTGAGTCATGTTGTTGGATTATTATTATTATTATTATATTATATTATTATTATTATTATTATATTCTTAGATGGCATCGGTTGGCTCACCATATTTACACATGAGACATGGGAATCATGCATAGTGAAATATTTTTTAGATAAATATTGTTTAGGTTTCTAGATTACACATAAGATGGTGGCCCATAGTTGGAGGATATATTTGGTTTATTCCTATGTTATTTTCCCCACAGTAGGCCCTTAGTTAGGGAGGCTGAGACTATTAGGGGATTTTTTTTTATTTCATCGTGTGTGGCATGATATTGGGGATTGGTCTCATGTATTTGTATGTTCTAGATTATTCATTATCTCTTATGCTCTGCCATGTCTATTAGGACATATCGTATTTTAGTGATGATTTTGATAAATTGTTACTCTTGTATATTTATTTATATTTCCATATTTATGTGACTGTTTTGGCTCTCTATTGTTTTTTTTCAAAGAATTTGTTCTGTTGGATTCCAAAGGGTTATGAAAATTTTTTTATATTGAACGTTTTTTATACACTCTTACTCTGTTTTAAAATGAAAGCATCACTATCCCCATGAAAAGATGACATCTCACTATTGAAAATAAACATTTTTTTAAATTATGAGTGGAAATGGGCCATAGCTTTTTTTCAAGTAAAAATGAAGAAAATTTTATTATTATATATTCTATTTCAAATAGGGAGTTGAGGATTATTTTATTTTAAAAGAACTTAATTCAGAATTGATTATTGTGCTAGACTACTATGTTTTAATACTCACTCCTATAGTTATTCTTGTTTTTAGCATTTTTTTTATAGGATTTAGTTTTATTTAGATCACCTTGTATGATGTATAATCATTATGTTATAGTGTGAAAAATGGGGTCACATGTATATTGTATAGTTTTTATGTTCATTTTTTTTATTTTTATAGTTGTTGTGCCATTCTAATTTATATAAAATATGATCAGTTCTGTTTTATTTTTATATTGAACTTCTTGTTTTTCTTTACACTATTTAGTTTATTTGTTATTAATTGGGAGAAATTTCTCCTTATGTATACTCTTTTGATTCCTGAAACATGTTTCCATCCCATGGGGATCATTAATTCCCTTTGGGATGTTCCATAGATCAACTCAAAGGACCCGTTCAAGGTTGACCCTGGTCTGTTCATGACAAAATGGTATCAATGGAGGTAGGGTCATGAAGGACCTTACTTATCATAGATTCTGTTGACACTCGGGTATGTCAAGGTGTATGGAGTAGGATTTTAGTGTCTTGGGTGGTATGTTTATGCATATCATCATGAACACATGCACATTCTAATCCTTGAGTTTCCATTGGAAGTCTAGTTTTGTTAGTTTCCATGGTCCAGAGGGATTGTTTGGTCTTGGGGATATGAAAAGGGGAGTTGGAATAATGGTCTTAGTGATCATGAAGTTCCTGGAAATCCATGTGGAGCCAAGAAAATGGTATTATAAGTCTGTCTATGATGGTGGTGTGTTTTGCACATGGCCACAATCAATATAGACTAATCGCCCATCGACACTAGTTTCCCCCTTGTTAGTTGTCACGACCCGTCCTCAGGGCTCATGCCATGACTACCCAAATCCCGCCTTCCATAGTCCAGGGGCTGGTTACTAGCACAAAAGGTGTAAATCCCGATAACTGGGAACGTATTTCCTTTATAAAAGTAAAGAAAACGCCACAGATTACAAGCGGAAGTAAAAACACTAAGTACAAAGAGAAGTGCTGAAAGGTAAATGGTCCAGAATACAAACCCAAAAGGAAGCACAACTACAACTAAACAAAGTAAAACAGAAAAAGAAAACAGCTGGAAGAAAGGAAGTAGCTCCTGGGTCATCCACCTCGGATCCTACCTGAAGGCTAGGTACAGATGGCGCAGCTCCTGGATCGTCCACCACAGATCCTACCTGAAGGGTAGGTACAGTTCTCCTCCTCAACGCTCTCTCCCGTCAACCTCCTCCGTGTGTCGTCTCGTCATGTAGTCCACCTCCGGGTACTGACTCGTCGTGTAGTCCACCTCCGGGTACCGTCCAGTCCTCGAACACTCGGCCGCCATCAGCATTTCCCATCATCTGCAACCAACACAACGAGGTGCGGGCATAGCCCGTGCAGGGGTGAGTATAACGATACTCAGTAGGGACCCCGAGACCCTCAAGGTCTGACTAAAACCAACATGGATAACAACAAAGAAGATCTCAACAGATAACCTCTACTTAGGTATATGCCCATGAATATACCTAAGTTATCAAGTAACCCATCTCAATCATGAGGAAAACACCAAGATCATGAAATAAACGGATAACCACTACCCAGGTATATGCCCATACATATACCTATGTTATCAAGTGACCCATATCAATCATGAGGTAAACACAAAGGTCAAAAGTCTCAGCTCAAACCAGAATTTCCATTATCGAAACCGTAACTACTGAAGAGCTCCGTCTCTGGTGTGTACAGTGGTCCTGTCATGACTCCGAGGTACTGATCACTAACCTAAGACTGCTGAGGTACTCCTCCTGTCGAGTAACGCGGGTCAGCCACCCAAACACAGTAGTGCTTCCTGTTGGGGTATGCCACCCAGACACAGTAGTGCACACCCCCTAGTAGCCTGCTGAGGTACTCTCCGGACGAGTACCGTGGGTTTGCACTGTCACACAGGTAGTGCTCCGTCCGCCATGTGTCTTCACCTCACAAAGTAGTGCTCTGTCCACTGGGCTAGTCGACTCACTCCAAGTCGAGTCGGTCAAGCAGTCGTCAGGTCTCAGTCAGCTACACGGTCTCTGTACTCCGCACACTCGTCTCCGGGAGGGTCCGCTCCACGAGCTACAGGTCAATACTCCAAATATCTCAATGTCCCACGAAGAGGTATCTCAAAGGACTGCCTCGTCATAGGGGTCTCAACGCAATAGATGTCGCGTCAATCGGACGCCCGGTCTGTGAGTTATTAGCCTTTCCTTCCCAGGGGCCCGGTTGGTTTCGTGAGCGAACCAACCCGGTCGTATCTCAACTATATCCCGAACTCTCATAGGGTAGACTCATAGGGACTGTTTCTCAATGTGATCACCAACGCCACTAACGGTTCGTCAAACAGACGTCCAGTGTGAAAGATATCAGCTTTTCCGTCCAGGGGCCCTGTTGGATTTCGGGTGCAATCCAACCCGGCCACTATCCAACTACATCCAAAATTCAGGCGAAGTATGCTAAAAGTTCCGCCTCATCAAGAGGAAAACAACGAGACAGACGGTGCGTCAGTTGGACGCCCGGTCTGCGAGTTGTTGGCTTTTTCGTTCCAGGGGGCCGGTTGGTTTCGTGAGTGAACCAACCCGACGGCACTCCGACGGCATCCAAACCTCGAGCAGAGAAAGCCAAAAGATTCGTCTCACTTAGAGGAATCCATAAAAGTCGACGAAACGTCAATCAGACGTCCGGAGCTCAAGATATAAGCGTTTCCGCTCCGAGGGCCCGGTTGGATTCGTATCCGAACCAACCCGACCGAACCCAAAGTATTCCAAAATCGTGAGTGCGATAAACAGAAACGGCCGTCTCGTTCCAAGGATAGCTACACAACTAACGGTGCGTCGATCGGAGGTCCGTAGCCCATGATATGGGCAAAAGAACAAAGAGGGTCTGAAAACGGGGGGTCTGGGCCCGGACCGACCCGGCCCGACCCCCCTGGGTCAGCCCGAACCGGGCCGACCTGAATAGGGACGCCCTGACCCGGGTCCGACGCGGCTGGGCCCGGCCCGGCCGGTGCAGCCCGTCCGGCCCTCCGCGGCTCGGCCAGTGCGGCCGAGCGGAAGCCGCGGGCGGGGCGCACGGTCCCCCCCACCCCCTCGCCGCTAATAGAAGCCGGCGGCAACCGCCGCCGGTCGCCGGCACCGTCGCACCGGCGTGGCGCGCTGCCACCCCCTTCCGCGGACCACCGGACGCGCTACTGTGGTCCGTTTCTCCTGCCGTCTTCGCCAACGGTCCTCTCGGGACCCGACCTTCACTGCGAAGGGATTAAAACGCCATAGCGGTCTGCTTCATCGTCGTCTATTGATCCGCACATCGATAAACAAGCTGCGGAGGGTTTTCGGGCCGTGTTTGTTCGGCCCGCGTCCTCCGCGTTAGGTGTTGTCAATTGGCTAATAATAAACACATGATTTTAATCATTGACGAGGGTATAATTTATCCAAAATAAATTATACGAATGCCTTGCAATCAAAAACCCACACACGAGAATTTAAAAATTTGAATACGCGGCGTGATATTGTTGCGCATTCTTGCGGCTCGATCCCGCGTGGTGTGACGATGTCGCGCATCTTTGACGCTCGATCCCGTGCGGTGTGACGGCACTGCGTCAATTCCATTCGATCCGCAACAACAAGAAAAACAAAAAGGGAGGGGGGCGGCCGTGTTTGTGCGGTCCAGCCTCCTCCTGTTAACTGGTATCAGGCGGTCTAAACATACGTAGGTAAAATGCGGAAGAGAAACACGTATAGAAAACATGTGAACCCCCTACCTCTGTTTCAAGAGCGGAGTCGCGGAAAGAGGATTTGAAGACGACGTCACGGTGCGTCTGAGGAGGAAGCGGCGTCTCCTCACGTGTTGCGGTGAAGAGGAAGGAAGGCACGTCGTTGTTCTTCGTGTAAGGATGGTGTTCTTCGTCGGAGACCGATTCGTTCTTCATGTTCTTCGTCATTGAAGAAGATGTTCTTCAAGCCTCCCAAATCCTCCCAAGAAACAAAGGAACTAACACAAAATAAATTATGTCAAACATAATTTATTAACTCAACAGGGCTTTTGAAATTCAAGTGTTTGAATTTCAAAAACTCACATTAAACTCATTCCATTAATGTCATAAGTTATTATCTTAAGTTAAACAATATTAATGGTGAGTTGAGGGGTTAAAGGATATGAATGGGTGGGGTTTGTGTGGGCCTAACCACCCTCATAACCTCCTAAGGGAGGTTGGGTAGTTACCCAACTTCTTTACAAATGATTAAACACTTAGAGTAAAATAAAAATTGTAGAATAATTATAAAATAAACTTCCACAATTTTTATCATCAACTCTCTTGAAAACACAACTCCGGAACAGGTATTTCTAAGCAATTACCGGCGCTACGGTTACATTGGTGCCCTCGGAATTCGATTCGGAGCACCAGTTAAAAAGTTAGAAATTCATGCTCGTTCGTTCACTGAACGTACCTGAGCTAAACTTCAGAAATTAATTCCGGGCACACCGGGCCTCGGAATCAGGCTCCGTCAGAAACTGCGTTCTTGTAAAATTCCAAAGAAAATTAAGAAAAATATTTCCTTTAAATTTCTGTGTCTTTACATTAGTATCATTGAGCCTTATTCAATTAATAAAATTCTTTTCAAACCCCTTTTGTTTGAGTTGTGAAAATGTGGTTTTAGTGATATTGGTTAGATTTTGGAATGTGAGAAAAAAGATTTTAAGAATTAATTTTGTGGAAGGATTTAATTTTTTTTAAATGACCTCTTGGGGTAAAATGGAAATGATTTAATTAGATAGGAATTTTATAATACAAAAATTAGGATTTAGGGAAAATTTTTATCTGAAAGAGGATGTCTATTTTGGTGTTTTTTTAAATGAAAAATAGTGGGTTTTTAATCAAACGGTTTTGGATGAAATAATATTTTTTTAAATTCTAGAAAAATGTTTTCAACGAAGTGAAAATGATTTTTTATGGAAATCGATGTGGTTTATTTTTTAAGCATTGTAAAATAGTGTGATTCTTGGAATATGAAAATTATTTTCGACTTGGTGGTTAATGTGACTTTGGATGTTTCATAAGTTTTGAATTGGGTTAAATTATTTGTTTGGAAAATGAGGATGTTTTTTAGCATTGGTGTTCTCAAGGGTTCTCACATGCTTGGTGGTATATAGAAATATTGAAGGATGCATGTTATGGAATGGTGGATGGGTTCCTAGGGTGGGAAAAAATATCATGTGATTTAGACTTTATGGAATGCCAATAGTTAATATTCAACGCACCAATATTGTTTTAAAAATCAAAAATGTTTTCAAATGGAATTTTTTTGATGTTAATAGTGTGTAGTTTTCTTATATTCAATGTTTGACACCTATGTAGTCATTGTACTTATGGATCATTATTATTGATATTTCCTTGACGTTGTTCTTGACTTTATTTTTGCCTACTGATTTCCCCCATTGAGCTTCTATGGGTAATCATAGTGCGGTTATGGATTATTCCTTGTTAACGGGATTCCTAGATGATCAACCTATGAATTTAATTCTTGAGTTTTGGAAGATAAATCCACCTATCTTTTATAGAGATATGGTTCCAATCTACGTAGAAGAGTGGATGAGAGAGATCATAAAAAATTAGCCTCATTGAGATTCCCATGTTGGTGAATGATATGTTTGAAACATCCATGCTTGAAGGATCACCATGGAAGTGATTGACGTTGATATCTTAGAATAAGGCTCATGAAGATATTGATTGGGAAGTCTTCATGGATTTGTTAAGCCATCAGTATTTTTTCAGAGAAAAAATGGGTGAAATAGTGAAGCAAAATATATGATTTTTTATTGGGTGATGGATTATTGTTGGAGTATTACCTTGGTTTTTTGGACCTAGTTCCTTACCTTCTAGATTTTTTCATGGATGATTCCATAAAGTCTATGTGTTTTGTGTTTGGTTTTCATCCTGATCTCTACTTGAAGGAATTAGAGTTCAACCAAACCACTTTCACAAAAATAGTGATATGTGATTTTCAGATTGAATTTGTTATAGTAGGTGTACTCTAGTTGGTCCTCCTCCTTCAAACCCAATAAGAAGTTGGGAGAATTCCAATTAAGATCTGAGAATGTTTTTAAAAGTTAATTTCATGGGTTATAGAATCAAAAGTTATTGGGATCTTCCATCGACCTTATCTATGCATGATATCCTTATGTGTAATTAGTTTGGTGATCCGAGTCACAATAAGTCATCATGCCCAAATAATTCAAAACCTAGTCATGCTTGTGGGCACATATGTTACATGAAGCGTTTTTGTTAGGGAATTGCTAGAAATCACCATGGAGACAACTATAAAAATTGATGTTCTATTTGGAACTCATTTACGTTTTTTTTTGTAAGTGTCATTAAGTATATGTGTTCAATATTTTTGGTAGTCGTGACTGTGTTTATTTTGTGTTTGAAATGTAATGGATGTTGTGAGTCTCTTAATAATCAAATGTTCATGATAGAGGTGTGATTTCCATTTTTGAAATTATGGATTTCATATTATTTACTAATTGGGTGATGCATGGTCTAGTTGTTGTTATTAATTCTTGAATACGATGTTTCATATTCTTCTAGCATCAAAGCCCTAGCCATAGTCCTTAGAGGGAAGTTGCTTCATAGTCATGAATTCAGAGGGTGTGTGGAGTGTTTACTAAATTTTTTCCATCTGTTCAAGAGTGGTAGATTTAAATGTTATTTTTGTGTTATTCTTATCCATGGTTGGTAAGCCATTGTGAAAGGGCTTTAGTTGGCCTTGATGGTAGAGGAATGATGTTGGCACATGTTTAAATATTTTTTTGTCAGTACTAGTTGTTTCTTAATGGTGGGGAGACCCACTATGAGTCTCTTCGAATACTATCTTAAGTAGTATTTTAGTTATAGTTATTTTTTAATTTTGGGGAGTCTATTATAGAATCCCTTGAGATAATTTTATAATTTTTGTACACTTTGGTTTAGGTAAAATTTTTAATTCTTTGGAAATGGCCCAATGGTCAATTTCACATCATGGTTAAAGAAGACGTGGCATGATCTTTCCAGTTGATTCTTAGTATGTGGTTTTAGGCTGTTGTTTTTTTTTTTGGAAAAGATGCATAATTTCAAATTTTAGTGGATGAAATACCCTTATATTTAAGGGGTTTTATTGTTTTATTATATAATCCTTAGGTGATGATCGACCAACTATGGAATTTTATGGATTTACAGGGTAGAAATCATTAATGGTGGGGAGAATTTCCATGCCTAGTTTTTAATATCTTACCTTATGTTTCGATATATTGGGAATACAGGTATTCCTATCCAATTATGAGTTTGATGGTGGTTAAATAATAATGTTTTTATTTTTTTTTATTTTTTATCCCATGGTTTATCTGTCGTTCCTTCAATAGTTATTAGAGAAAATTTTGGGATTTTTTTCATGGTAGTGGTCGGCGCACGGTTGGCGTGTGGGTTTGAAAACCACCCGGTCGAACCCTAGTAAGCATGCAGTCAGGTGACATTTTGGGATAGAGGAATTTAGAATTTTTTGTGCATTGTTTTGTAACTATGAGTCCAAAACATGATTTTCCCCAGGTGTTTTCATTAACGGGAGCACGATTGGCACATGGTTTGGTAAACCATGCCGCCAAACTGTACTAGCTACCCAGATATTAATAAGTGTAAAATTAAAATTATTACCTTTTGGGATTTTAACCCCAAATCCACCCATTTCTTCCCCCACCATGTTCATACTACCATTGGGAGTCCAATGCATGCTTATACAAGATTCATTTTTCAAAATATTTGTGTGAATTTAATGATTTCTTCCTGGGTTGGTTAGATCTCAAGGTAAATCCTCTCATCTCTTCTCCCTATTCTGTTTTCTTCCATTTCATCTTGATTTTATCTTCTCCTATGGTCATTTTGACCTAGTTTTTAGTTTTATCAATTATTTATGTGAGGTTTTTTGTTTATTTAGGATCTATCTTCATAGATCGAGTGTTTTGGAACATTTATGGAGTGATTTTAGGTGTGCATTTTGGGTGCACCATCGATTCGAGGTATGATTCTCATGAACGTTCCTTACTAATTTAAGAATATTTTATTTCATTATTTTAGTCCCTTATTTAAAGTCTAATTATCGACATATGAAGCTGGAATTAGTATTTTAGTGTCAAAGAGGTGGGGTTTTCTTTTATTTGTGATAAATAGTGTTATTTTGTAATATTGTGAACACAAAGGGTTTTTATTAATTGCTTGGATTGATTTTATTTCTAAAATGTAATAAAATGCATGGTTTGGGTTTGAAAATATATTGGAATCATTTGAAGTGAAGTTTGGGGTTCCATATATGGGTTTCAAAAATTGTTTTGGTTTTAATTAAGGAATGTGTATTGGCTTTTATAGTGATTTGGCACGTGTTGTCTTCCAGTTGCCTGATTTCCATTTTTATAAAATTGATCTTAGTTTGGAAGTGTGATGTAAATGTTTTAAAAGGGTTTCTAAATGATTTTTAATTAGAAGATTATGTGAGTACACCCTTTAATGTAACGCCCCGACCCCAGCTGCCCAGAGTCGGTGCATTACTTCGTAACATTGGCCTGATCACAAGAAAGATCAAATCTCGAAAGACCGATTGGTTTAGTAGCCTTGGAAACACTAGATATATTCATAAGGTTTACATTACATCATTAAACGAAAAACTACTACAACAACATATTGTCTCCATAATCCACACTCATATCCCCACATAATATCCCTGCAGGTCATTCATAATTTACTTCTTCACTTCCTGGGAAAAATAAAACATAGAAAAGGGGTGAGTTCAAATGCCCAGTAAGGATAACAATATAGCGGAAACTTTCATAAATAAGAATAAACATTTAAGGCAATGTATAACTAAAACAAAAGCCTTTAAAACTTGAACTTTCAACATAGTATGACATAAATGAAATGAAATAATGCCATTTACTTATTCACATGGTTATTCTACTAATCGAATAATCACATGAAAAATCAATAACCACTTTCATAATGATGGAATGCATAATGCCAGACTATCATAACCACATAGCCAAGGCCTCGTGCCAAGACTACAAATAAGATTTTGTCAAGGTCTTGTGCCAAGACACTAGTTTGTCTCATGAGACCTACCGATGCATCGAGGAGCTATAGCGGGCTCCACCCGTCACTTATTAAGTCCAATGCATTCCCATATGAAAAGGTTTAAACATAACATAAACATTCGTATTAAATCTAGCATAAGAAATGTCAATAATTTCACCATAAACTATGAATGGTATAAAAAATAGCACATCCATAGTCAAACATATCACAAAACCTTCAATACAATATAGAAGTTTTGTATCATAATAAATCAACTTCAAATAATCTTAAAAATCCATCAAAGGATGTTGACGTAGATGAAATCAAAATTCTTTTTAAAGAAATATCTCCTTTTATTTTGAAATCATTTAAGATCCATATAAAATGAAACATTTTCTTTGAAAATATTCTTATAAGCTTGTAAGGGAAGCTTTGAAGATTTTATAACGGCGTAAAATAGCCGCACCCGCCATATAAGTTAAAAAAACATTCTTACCTTAATTCTGTCGAAAAGGTTAAAAAGGACCTTGTTTTGAAAACGACCGAAAGATTCATTTATAAACCACTTATAAAAGTCAAAAAGGGTATAAATGAATTTAACTCATATTCTAGTAAATAGTAAAAATGTTTTGAAATGCATTTTTAAGAAACATGGATGTGGATGATAAAGAGATCCCATTAGATTATTACGTATAAACAACCTTGGATAATGAAGAGGTTGTAAAGTAAACCCTTACCTTGTACTTTTCCTTTGTTGGGGTAGGTTAACCTCCTGTATAATGGTGAAATAGTTGTTATTAAATTATACAAGAATCATATATAATAATATGATATCATATATGATCTTTTAACATTGATTTGTTAATAATATCTTAGAATTATCGTCGTTTCGGGAGTTAACTTACTCATTTTCTTTTATATGTTTTGTTACATAAGCCATGGTTGTTGTATCTTATTCTTATCCAGAATGATATCTAGTCCTTAAAAATCATTTTTAAATCATCAAATGATAATTATACTTGAATGGTTACGATGGAGAATGAATCTCATCGCGTTTGTGGAGACGGTAGTCCGTACGTACGCACGAGCGACAATATCATTCTTTTGATATTAAAATAATATATAAATGAATGGTATATCATATATACATAATCATTAACATGTTATATTTATTATTTACATGAGTTACACATCATTATTATACCCATCCAAATAATATTATATTGAATAACAATTACACCACGACGTGGAGACGGTAAGCCGTACGTACGCACGTATGGTGACATGTTATTCAAAGGGTGGATAGAATACTGAATATGGTTGTACCATACTTATAATAACATCACAGTATATGTGAGATACTGGAGTTATTATTTTAGAATGTTAAGAACAAAGGAAGAAGAAGTGAAAGAAGAAATGAACTTAGAAAAGGGTGGTGAAATCATTACCTCTTCTTCGGGTTCTTCCTTTTGATTTGATCAAAAGGGCTCCTTAGGTTGGCTTTCTGATCAAACTAAGGCCTCTAGGTTTTAGTGAGGGATGTTGGGAGAGTATTTGGGCAGAGTTTGGCCGAACCAAAAGGCTTTTACGGTGTGAAGAAATGAGAAGGAGGAGTTCCCTTTTATAAGAGGGGTGAGGGGCACCTTTGGAAAAGCTAGAAATATTAATTTATAATAAATTCATATTCGGTTTCTAATGGCTCCAAAGCTTATTATTCAAATGTTAAGGTGGGGATAGGTCTAAAAACACTCAACAAATATAATTTAGACAGGTTTGGGTACTTATATTAACCTTATCTTTAAGTATTAACTCTAAGTTAATTAGTTTCACTTTTACAATGTCTCTTTGTATTTTTATATAATATGGTCAATAAACTTACTATATACATCCAAGAGACCCCCAAGTGGTCCATTAATGATGACCCTATCCTTATATAAGTCTCTTGGCCGAACCTTAGATTTTTAGGAATTTAATATCAATTAATAATATAATATTTGTTTTAAAAACTCTTTTATGTCAATTTTGACACTATTCAATAGTTGATTTTTGTGAAACTCATAACAGATTGATTACTTCGAACAAAGTCAATTAAATCAATCCTAATATATCATATTATCCTAGAAAATTATTTTAATTCATTAAAAGTTTCATATTATAATTTTTTGGGTATTTATAATATCAATTATTTTAATTTTTCACTATTATAGTAATTACTGCATCATCATTGTGTCATAAATAAAATAAATTATTTAATGTCTAAAAATTATAAATAAAATATCATTATGTAGGAAATCTTTTTATCTTTCTAATGAATATTTATAATCTAAAATCCAACATATATAACCCTATGTAACAATTGTTGTTCTAAAAGATATATTCTTGTGTCATTTTTGTATTCATTTTAACTAAATTAAAATAAAGTGTCATTATCACTTACAAGTGGATCCATGGGGTCCCAAAATTGACACAAAGATGTCCATGGTCGACCATGTATCAACCAGTAGGGTTAAGACACGTTTTAGGGTAATTTAGTATTATTATAATATTATTTTTTTAACCCTTATTTCTCAGATTTACCCTTAACCATGGTAAATAAAATATTTACTGCAGTAATTTTTCAAAATGTCTAAAAATAAAAGTTACCTATTTACACAATTTGAACATCCTGATTCCAAATAAGGAATCCATTTTCCTAAATTCAAAACACAGAAGTGGCAGAAGTTAATTTAAAATTAATTCCCGCTGTCAAAACAAAAAGCGTGTTTTTAAGAGATAATAACTATCAAAAGATTGACACTTGTTTATGTTCGGTTTAATTGTAAACTTATGTCCAATGACCAAAATTATATTAAATGGTAAAAATGTATTCTAAATATACTTTAAAACCACTCAAATTCATAATTTATCACTATTAATTATTTTGATTAATAAAGTTGTTTTTAATTAAAACTTAGTAATAATCACTATTCATCAAAATATGAAAGTTATCCGAAATGTACCAAAATTTCACCTTAGGCTAAATTCGATATTCCGAATCCAAAAATGAAGTCCATTTTCAAATATAAAATATATATAACATTAAAAAGTAGGTATTACTATTCATAACAGCTAGTTTGATTGGTTACGGTGTGTTAGAACTCGAAGTTGCGTACAACACATGCTACTGTTTTATTCAAAGGAAAGCGTACCGTGGAAGCTTGGGATGTTTCATTTTAAATTTTTTGATGTCTCCATTTAGTCAAAAAGTTTAAAATATTGTATTTAAAAAGGTTTCACTATCAAAAGTTGATAAAAGTGCAATACTGAAAATGAATCTGTTCTTGCATTATGACTAAGAAACTCATAATATGGATTCTAAAATTATAAGGATTATATAAAGTTTAAAATTTAGTTAATACTATTCATGACCTCTTTTAATGGATTTTTTTTGGTAAGTCATGGTGCAATTGAACTCAGTGTTGCGTGTAGTGCAAGTTATTGAATTATTTTGAAGAAATAACACACTATGAAATCTTGGGGTGTTACATTCTCCCCTCCTTCAATAAATTGTGTCCTCGCAATTTGAAATTGTTCTTCAAAAATAAAAGGTTGAAAGTAGAAAATATATTTGTGGGAAAACCCACATCGGAAATTGGGTTACTAAAATTTATTCTTAATATGAGGAAAAGAGAAATCAAAGGGTCACCACCAAATTATGATCTCGATTAGGAGAACATTGGTGGAAATTAGAGACATATAATCGGAGGAAAAACGTAAATATTTTTAGGTAGTGATTGATGTCATCAATCACAAACAAGTGTATAATTGAGGTCCTTAAATTCATCAATCTATGATGATTTGAAATACCATCGGTTCAACAAAACATAGGGTATTAGGATAACACATTTTTGAAGTTTCAAAATATCTTAGTTGAAATCCCACATCGAAAAATGAATTAATGAGGCCTCTATTTAAAATAAAGAGTGGAAAGTATGAAGATTACCGAAAATAACACATACTAGGGTTCCATGTAAGAAAATATGGATATGGAAGAAAAATCTAGCCATCAATTATCTGATGGAGAGTGGTAGAGAACATGGCTATGAAAAGGCCAACAATCCCAAATCCATAAATTAGTGATGATTTAAGGTACCATCTAGGACAACATTTTTGTTCTAAGTTCCTTTTATTAATGATGAGGAATTTATTTATGAGATTGGCTAAGATCATAAGGAGATATACTTAGTTTATAATTAGAGTTTTATCCATTAATAAATTTCTACCAAAACTCATCATTCACTCGTAAAAAAAATTCTATTTATACTATTCATAGAGGGTTCCAAAATAAACGAATTTATAATTCATCTACCAGATCTTTTAAAAAAACTACTTTATTTAATCCAGGACATCTCGTGGGATAGTGGTAGGTGATACACCCTTGTCGCCCTTTGGTTGCGAGTTCAAGTCTCGCAGCCTTGCCGGACGCGACGGGTTGCCGCCCGACCTCCGGGTTGTCCTATTATGGCAATCCAAAATAATCCAAACTAGAACTATCCAAAATACTTCTGTCCAAACTCACAGTCCAACATTCATAAGGAAGGTAAACATAATATAGATCCTTTTTACCCCGTAATATCATCTGAATACCTTCATCATGTATTACCATATTCCTTATTGATTACATTCATGCTCCCTTATTCCATATAGAATGCTGGATATACTTCATTAATCCAAAAATGTTTTAAACCCCAACAATGATGGAATATACAAATCATTAATCAGTTCCAAGGTAGTCAAGAATATCCAATATAATTTATCCAAAACAATCACATATTATTCCAAAATCACTACCTCAGTATCAGAACTATATTATGGTTTATCATTCTCTCAACCATATATTTTTCAAAAATCTATCCTGCTAATGAGTCACTTTTCTTTGTTCCACACAATCTCAAGTCCTTAATGAAATAGTACTGCAGTACAATCCTTATATACTCCATAATTATTATAACAAGTACATTGTTGATACAACACTCAATTGACATAATCAACATAAGAACTCTAATCATTCCTCTTCATCTGTGGTAGTATCATAACTTGATTATTATCCAATAGCATCATTTGCGGCATAGTCTGATGACTGGGACATAGGTTCGCGTAGTGTCCAAACTCCTTGCAAATGAAGCATTGTACATTTAAAACCATTTTCTTACCCTTGCAGTCACGTACTTTGTGCCCTTTTCCTCCACACTTATAACAAACTCCCATTCCTTTCAGGCAAGTTCCAGGGTGTTTCTTTCCACAGTTACCACATATGGGAAAATTCTTCTTTTCCCTCTTACTTTTATCCATCTTTCTCTCTTCCATCCTTTTCTTCTCTTGCATCCCTTCAAAGCCATATGACTCAGTAAACTCTTTACTTATCTTATCAACACATGATATTATTTCTTCATATGATGATAATACATGGGAGACTATTTCTCTTATAAATTCTAGCTTAAGACCATGAAAGATATGATCCTTCCTTCTCTTTGGATCATGTGCATTTCTGGAGTTCTCATTCCTTCTACTTGGCGCCATTTCTAAACAATGGCATACACTAGATCAGTTTATGAATCAAAATACATAATCCCATACTTATAAAACACTTAACATAAATTGAACTGTTTATGGATATAATCCATAATCATAAGAATGTTTTCTTTGAGGAAGTATATACTCATAATCCCTTCAAAATGATTTGTAAAGAAAATGAGAGTTATCCTAAGCATATCCCCCGGGAGTGTCGTAACCAAGAGTGCAGCAAGGCCCGTTGTCGTGCACCAGTTCCCGTTCGAGTCTAGCTCAAAGCGGTGTTTTCGTGTTTTACCCCTAGGTACATCTGTGCCAGAGCCGCCTCTACCTGCTCGTATCCAGACAGGGATGTATTGCTAGGAAAACTCACAAAATCTCTACAATACCAAAATTCTAGGAAGTTCTTCTATACTAGTCCTCAAAGTTAATCTTAGGTCTACGTGCTCTAATCAGAGTTTATCTGAATCTAGCTTCCAAGGTTTGTACTAAACTTCCTCTGATACCAACTGTAACGCCCCGACCCCAGCTGCCCAGAGTCGGTGCATTACTTCGTAACATTGGCATGATCACAAGAAAGATCAAATCTCGAAAGACCGATTGGTTTAGTAGCCTTGGAAACACTAGATATATTCATAAGGTTTACATTACATCATTAAACGAAAAACTACTACAACAACATATTGTCTCCATAATCCACACTCATATCCCCACATAATATCCCTGCAGGTCATTCATAATTTACTTCTTCACTTCCTGGGAAAAATAAAACATAGAAAAGGGGTGAGCTGAAATGCCCAGTAAGGATAACAATATAGCGGAAACTTTCATAAATAAGAATAAACATTTAAGGCAATGTATAACTAAAACAAAAGCCTTTAAAACTTGAACTTTCAACATAGTATGACATAAATGAAATGAAATAATGCCATTTACTTATTCACATGGTTATTCTACTAATCGAATAATCACATGAAAAATCAATAACCACTTTCATAATGATGGAATGCATAATGCCAGACTATCATAACCACATAGCCAAGGCCTCGTGCCAAGACTACAAATAAGATTTTGTCAAGGCCTTGTGCCAAGACACTAGTTTGTCTCATGAGACCTACCGATGCATCGAGGAGCTATAGCGGGCTCCACCCGTCACTTATTAAGTCCAATGCATTCCCATATGAAAAGGTTTAAACATAACATAAACATTCGTATTAAATCTAGCATACAAAATGTCAATAATTTCACCATAAACTATGAATGGTATAAAAAATAGCACATCCATAGTCAAACATATCACAAAACCTTCAATACAATATAGAAGTTTTGTATCATAATAAATCAACTTCAAATAATCTTAAAAATCCATCAAAGGATGTTGACGTAGATGAAATAAAAATTCTTTTTAAAGAAATATCTCCTTTTATTTTGAAATCATTTAAGATCCATATAAAATAAAACATTTTCTTTGAAAATATTCTTATAAGATTGTAATGGAAGCTTTGAAGATTTTATAACGGCGGAAAATAGCCGCACCCGCCATATAAGTTAAAAAAACATTCTTACCTTAATTCTGTCGAAAAGGTTAAAAAGGACCTTGTTTTGAAAACGACCGAAAGATTCCTTTATAAACCACTTATAAAAGTCAAAAAGGGTATAAATGAATTTAACTCATATTCTAGTAAATAGTAAAAATGTTTTGAAATGCATTTTTAAGAAACATGGATGTGGATGATAAAGAGATCCCAGTAGATTATTACGTATAAACAACCTTGGATAATGAAGAGGTTGTAAAGTAAACCCTTACCTTGTACTTTTCCTTTGTTGGGGTAGGTTATCCTCCTGTATAATGGTGAAATAGTTGTTATTAAATTATACAAGAATCATATATAATAATATGATATCATATATGATCTTTTAACATTGATTTGTTAATAATATCATAGAATTATCGTCGTTTCGGGAGTTAACTTACTCATTTTCTTTTATATGTTTTGTTACATAGGCCATGGTTGTTGTATCTTATTCTTATCGAGAATGATATCTAGTCCTTAAAAATCATTTTTAAATCATCAAATGATAATTATACTTGAATGGTTACGATGGAGAATGAATCTCATCGCGTTTGTGGAGACGGTAGTCCGTACGTACGCACGAGCGACAATATCATTCTTTTGATATTAAAATAATATATAAATGAATGGTATATCATATATACAGAATCATTAACATGTTATATTTATTATTTACATGAGTTACACATCATTATTATACCCATCCAAATAATATTATATTGAATAACAATTACACCACGACGTGGAGACGGTAAGCCGTACGTACGCACGTATGGTGACATGTTATTCAAAGGGTGGATAGAATACTGAATATGGTTGTACCATACTTATAATAACATCACAGTATATGTGAGATACTGGAGTTATTATTTTAGAATGGTAAGAACAAAGGAAGAAGAAGTGAAAGAAGAAATGAACTTAGAAAAGGGTGGTGAAATCATTACCTCTTCTTCGGGTTCTTCCTTTTGATTTGATCAAAATGGCTCCTTAGGTTGGCTTTCTGATCAAACTAAGGCCTCTAGGTTGTATTGAGGGATGTTGGGAGAGTATATGGGCAGTGTTTGGCCGAACAAAAAGGCTTTTAAGGTGTGAAGAAATGAGAAGGAGGAGTGCCCTTTTATAAGAGGGGTGAGGGGCACCTTTGGAAAAGCTAGAAATATTAATTTATAATAAATTCATATTCGGTTTCTAATGGCTCCAAAGCTTATTATTAAAATGTTAAGGTGGGGATAGGTCTAAAACCACTCAACCAATAGAATTTAGACAGGTTTGGGTACTTATATTAACCTTATCTTTAAGTATTAACTCTAAGTTAATTAGTTTCACTTTTACAATGTCTCTTTGTATTTTTATATAATATGGTTAATAAACATACTATATACATCCAAGAGACCCCCAAGTGGTCCATTAATGATGAACCTATCCTTATATAAGTCTCTTGGCCGAACCTTAGATTTTTAGGAATTTAATATCAATTAATAATATAATATTTGTTTTAAAAACTCTTTTATGTCAATTTTGACACTATTCAATAGTTGATTTTTGTGAAACTGATAACAGATTGATTACTTCGAACAAAGTTAATTAAATCAATCCTAATATATCATATTATCCTAGAAAATTAGTTTAATTAATTAAAAGTTTCATATTATAATTTTTTGGGTATTTATAATATCAATTATGTTAATTTTTCACTATTATAGTAATTACTGCATCATCATTGTGTCATAAATAAAATGAATTATTTAATGTCTAAAAATTATAAATAAAATATCATTATTTAGGAAATCTTTTTATCTTTCTAATGAATTTTTATAATCTAAAATCCAACATATATAACCCTATGTAACAATTGTTGTTCTAAAAGATATATTCTTGTGTCATTTTTGTATTCATTTTAACTAAATTAAAATAAAGTGTCATTATCACTTACAAGTGGATCCATGGGGTCCCCAAATTGACACAAAGATGCCCATGGTCGACCATGTATCAACCAGTAGGGTTAAGACACGTTTTAGGATAATTTAGTATTATTATAATATTATTTTTTTAACCCTTATTTACCGGATTTACCCTTAACCATGGTAAATAAAATATTTACTGCAGTAATTTTTCAAAATGTCTAAAAATAAAAGTTACCTATTTACACAATTTGAACATCCTGATTCCAAATATGGAATCCATTTTCCTAAATTCAAAACACAGAAGTGGCAGAAATTAATTTAAAATTAATTCCCGCTGTCAAAACAAAAAGCGTGTTTTTAAGAGATAATAACTATCAAAAGATTGACACTTGTTTATGTTCGGTTTAATTGTAAAATTATGTCCAATGACCAAAATTATATTAAATGGTAAAAATATATTCTAAATATACTTTAAAACCACTCAAATTCAAAATTTATCACTATTAATTATTTTGATTAATAAAGTTGTTTTTAATTAAAACTTAGTAATTTTCACTATTCATCAAAATATGAAAGTTATCCGAAATGTACCAAAATTTCACCTTAAGCTAAATTCGATATTTCGAATCCAAAAATGAAGTCCATTTTCAAATATAAAATATATATAACTTTAAAAAGTAGGTATTACTATTCATAACAGCTAGTTTGATTGGTTACGGTGTGTTAGAACTCGAAGTTGCGTACAACACACGCTACTGTTTTATTCAAAGGAAAGCGTACCGTGGAAGCTTGGGATGTTTCATTTTAAATTTTTTGATGTCTCCATTTAGTCAAAAAGTTTAAAATATTTTATTTAAAAAGGTTTCACTATCAAAAGTTGATAAAAGTGCAATACTGAAAATGAATCTGTTCTTGCATTATGACTAAGAAACTCATAATATGGATTCTAAAATTATAAGGATTATATAAAGTTTAAAATTTAGTTAATACTATTCATGACCTCTTTTAATGGATTTTTTTTGGTAAGTCATGGTGCAATTGAACTCAGTGTTGCGTGTAGTGCAAGTTATTGAATTATTTTGAAGAAATAACACACTATGAAATCTTGGGGTGTTACATTCTCCCCTCCTTCAATAAATTGCGTCCTCGCAATTTGAAATTGTTCTTCAAAAATAAAAGGTTGAAAGTAGAAAATATATTTGTGGGAAAACCCACATCGGAAATTGGGTTACTAAAATTTTGTCTTAATATGAGGAAAAGAGAAATCAAAGGGTCACCACCAAATTATGATCTCGATTAGGAGAACATTGGTGGAAATTAGAGACATATAATCGGAGGAAAAACGTAAATATTTATAGGTAGTGATTGAGGTCATCAATCACAAACAAGTGTATAATTGAGGTCCTTAAATTCATCAATCTATGATGATTTGAAATACCATCAGTTCAACAAAACATAGGGTATTAGGATAACACATTTTTGACGTTTCAAAATATCTTAGTTGAAATCCCACATCGAAAAATGAATTAATGAGGCCTCTATTTAAAATAAAGAGTGGAAAGTATGAAGATTACCGAAAATAACACATACTAGGGTTCCATGTAAGAAAATATGGATATGGAAGAAAAATCTAGCCATCAATTATCTGATGGAGAGTGGTAGAGAACATGGCTATGAAAAGGCCAACAATCCCAAAGCCATAAATTAGTGATGATTTAAGGTACCATCTAGGACAACATTTTTGTTCTAAGTTCCTTTTATTAATGATGAGGAATTTATTTATGAGATTGGCTAAGATCATAAGGAGATATACTTAGTTTATAATTAGAGTTTTATCCATTAATAAATTTCTACCAAAACTCATCATTCACTCGTAAAAAAAATTCTATTTATACTATTCATAGAGGGTTCCAAAATAAACAAATTTATAATTCATCTACCAGATCTTTTAAAAAAACTACTTTATTTAATCCAGGACATCTCGTGGGATAGTGGTAGGTGATACACCCTTGTCGCCCTTTGGTTGCTGGTTCAAGTCTCGCAGCCTTGCCGGACGCAACGGGTTGCCGCCCGACCTCCGGGTTGTCCTTTTATGGCAATCCAAAAAAATCCAAACTAGAACTATCCAAAATACTTCTGTCCAAACTCACAGTCCAACATTCATAAGGAAGGTAAACATAATATAGATCCTTTTTACCCCGTAATAGCATATGAATACCTTCATCATGTATTACCATATTCCTTATTGATTACATTCATGCTCCCTTATTCCATATAGAATGCTGGATATACTTCATTAATCCAAAAATGTTTTAAACCCCAATAATGATGGAATATACAAATCATTAATCAGTTCCAAGGTAGTCAAGAATATCCAATATAATTTATCCAAAACAATCACATATTATTCCAAAATCACTACCTCAGTATCAGAACTATATTATGGTTTATCATTCTCTCAACCATATATTTTCCAAAAATCTATCCTGCTAATGAGTCACTTTTCTTTGTTCCACACAATCTCAAGTCCTTAATGAAATAGTACTGCAGTACAATCCTTATATACTCCATAATTATTATAACAAGTACATTGTTGATACAACACTCAATTGACATAATCAACATAAGAACTCTAATCATTCCTCTTCATCTGTGGTAGTATCATAACTTGATTATTATCCAATAGCATCATTTGCGGCATAGTCTGATGACTGGGAAATAGGTTCGCGTAGTGTCCAAACTCCTTGCAAATGAAGCATTGTACATTTAAAACCATTTTCTTACCCTTGCAGTCACGTACTTTGTGCCCTTTTCCTCCACACTTATAACAAACTCCCATTCCTTTTAGGAAAGTTCTAGGGTGTTTCTTTCCACAGTTACCACATATGGGAAAATTCTTCTTTTCCCTCTTACTTTTATCCATCTTTCTCTCTTCCATCCTTTTCTTCTCTTTAATCCCTTCAAAGCCATATGACTCAGTAAACTCTTTACTTATCTTATCAACACATGATATTATTTCTTCATATGATGATAATACATGGGAGACTATTTCTCTTATAAATTCTAGCTTAAGACCATGAAAGATATGATCCTTCCTTCTCTTTGGATCATGTGCATTTCTGGAGTTCTCATTCCTTCTACTAGGCGCCATTTCTAAACAATGGCATACACTAGATCAGTTTATGAATCAAAATACATAATCCCATACTTATAAAACACTTAACATAAATTGAACTATTTATGGATATAATCCATAATCATAAGAATGTTTTCTTTGAGGAAGTATATACTCATAATCCCTTCAAAATGATTTGTAAAGAAAATGAGAGTTATCCTAAGCATATCCCCCGGGAGTGTCGTAACCAAGAGTGCAGCAAGGCCCGTTGTCGTGCACCAGTTCCCGTTCGAGTCTAGCTCAAAGCGGTGTTTTCGTGTTTTACCCCTAGGTACATCTGTGCCAGAGCCGCCTCTACCTGCTCGTATCCAGACAGGGATGTATTGCTCGGAAAACTCACAAAATCTCTACAATACCAAAATTCTAGGAAGTTCTTCTATACTAGTCCTCAAAGTTAATCTTAGGTCTACGTGCTCTAATCAGAGTTTATCTGAATCTAGCTTCCAAGGTTTGTACTAAACTTCCTCTGATACCAACTGTAACGCCCCGACCCCAGCTTCCCAGAGTCGGTGCATTACTTCGTAACATTGGCATGATCACAAGAAAGATCAAATCTCGAAAGACCGATTGGTTTAGTAGCCTTGGAAACACTAGATATATTCATAAGGTTTACATTACATCATTAAACGAAAAACTACTACAACAACATATTGTCTCCATAATCCACACTCATATCCCCACATAATATCCCTGCAGGTCATTCATAATTTACTTCTTCACTTCCTGGGAAAAATAAAACATAGAAAAGGGGTGAGCTCAAATGCCCAGTAAGGATAACAATATAGCGGAAACTTTCATAAATAAGAATAAACATTTAAGGCAATGTATAACTAAAACAAAAGCCTTTAAAACTTGAACTTTCAACATAGTATGACATAAATGAAATGAAATAATGCCATTTACTTATTCACATGGTTATTCTACTAATCGAATAATCACATGAAAAATCAATAACCACTTTCATAATGATGGAATGCATAATGCCAGACTATCATAACCACATAGCCAAGGCCTCGTGCCAAGACTACAAATAAGATTTTGTCAAGGCCTTGTGCCAAGACACTAGTTTGTCTCATGAGACCTACCGACGCATCTAGGAGCTATAGCGGGCTCCACCCGTCACTTATTAAGTCCAATGCATTCCCATATGAAAAGGTTTAAACATAACATAAACATTCGTATTAAATCTAGCATACGAAATGTCAATAATTTCACCATAAACTATGAATGGTATAAAAAATAGCACATCCATAGTCAAACATATCACAAAACCTTCAATACAATATAGAAGTTTTGTATCATAATAAATCAACTTCAAATAATCTTAAAAATCCATCAAAGGATGTTGACGTAGATGAAATCAAAATTCTTTTTAAAGAAATATCTCCTTTTATTTTGAAATCATTTAAGATCCATATAAAATAAAATATTTTCTTTGAAAATATTCTTATAAGCTTATAAGGGAAGCTTTGAAGATTTTATAACGGCGGAAAATAGCCGCACCCGCCATATAAGTTAAAAAAACATTCTTACCTTAATTCTGTCGAAAAGGTTAAAAAGGACCTTGTTTTGAAAACGGCCGAAATATTCCTTTATAAACCACTTATAAAAGTCAAAAAGGGTATAAATGAATTTAACTCATATTCTAGTAAATAATAAAAATGTTTTGAAATGCATTTTTAAGTAACATGGATGTGGATGATAAAGAGATCCCAGTAGATTATTACGTATAAACAACCTTGGATAATGAAGAGGTTGTAAAGTAAACCCTTACCTTGTACTTTTCCTTTGTTGGGGTAGGTTAACCTCCTGTATAATGGTTAAATAGTTATTATTAAATTATACAAGAATCATATATAATAATATGATATCATATATGATCTTTTAACATTGATTTGTTAATAATATATTAGAATTATCGTCGTTTCGGGAGTTAACTTACTCATTTTCTTTTATATGTTTTGTTACATAAGCCATGGTTGTTGTATCTTATTCTTATCCAGAATGATATCTAGTCCTTAAAAATCATTTTTAAATCATCAAATGATAATTATACTTGAATGGTTACGATGGAGAATGAATCTCATCGCGTTTGTGGAGACGGTAGTCCGTACGTACGCACGAGCGACAATATCATTCTTTTGATATTAAAATAATATATAAATGAATGGTATATCATATATACAGAATCATTAACATGTTATATTTATTATTTACATGAGTTACACATCATTATTATACCCATCCAAATAATATTATATTGAATAACAATTACACCACGACGTGGAGACGGTAAGCCGTACGTACGCACGTATGGTGACATGTTATTCAAAGGGTGGATAGAATACTGAATATGGTTTTACCATACTTATAATAACATCACAGTATATGTGAGATACTGGAGTTATTATTTTATAATGGTAAGAACAAAGGAAGAAGAAGTGAAAGAAGAAATGAACTTAGAAAAGGGTTGTGAAATCATTACCTCTTCTTCGGGTTCTTCCTTTTGATTTGATCAAAAGGTATCCTTAGGTTGACTTTCTGATCAAACTAAGGCCTCTAGGTTGTAGTGAGGGATGTTGGGAGAGTATTTGGGCAGAGTTTGGCCGAACCAAAAGGCTTTTAAGGTGTGAAGAAATGAGAAGGAGGAGTGCCCTTTTATAAGAGGGGTGAGGGGCACCTTTGGAAAAGCTAGAAATATTAATTTATAATAAATTCATATTCGGTTTCTAATGGCTCCAAAGCTTATTATTCAAATTTTAAGGTGGGGATAGGTCGAAAACCACTCAACCAATAGAATTTAGACAGGTTTGGGTACTTATATTAACCTTATCTTTAAGTATTAACTCTAAGTTAATTAGTTTCACTTTTACAATGTCTCTTTGTATTTTTATATAATATGGTTAATAAACTTACTATATACATCCAAGCGACCCCCAAGTGGTCCATTAATGATGAACCTATCCTTATATAAGTCTCTTGGCCGAACCTTAGATTTTTAGGAATTTAATATCAATTAATAATATAATATTTGTTTTAAAAACTCTTTTATGTCAATTTTGACACTATTCAATAGTTGATTTTTGTGAAACTCATAACAGATTGATTACTTCGAAAAAAGTCAATTAAATCAATCCTAATATATCATATTATCCTAGAAAATTAGTTTAATTCATTAAAAGTTTCATATTATATTTTTTTGGGTATTTATAATATCAATTATTTTAATTTTTCACTATTATAGTAATTACTGCATCATCATTGTGTCATAAATAAAATAAATTATTTAATGTCTAAAAATTATAAATAAAATATTATTATGTAGGAAATCGTTTTAGATTTCTAATGAATATTTATAATCTAAAATCCAACATATATAACCCTATGTAACAATTGTTTTTTTAATAGATATATGCTTGTGTCATTTTTGTATTCATTTTAACTAAATTAAAATAAAGTGTCATTATCACTTACAAGTGGATCCATGGGGTCCCAAAATTGACACAAAGATGCCCATGGTCGACCATGTATCAACCAGTAGGGTTAAGACACGTTTTAGGGTAATTTAGTATTATTATAATATTATTTTTTTAACCCTTATTTACCGGATTTACCCTTAACCATGGTAAATAAAATATTTACTGCAGTAATTTTTCAAAATGTCTAAAAATAAAAGTTACCTATTTACACAATTTGAACATCCTGATTCCAAATATGGAATCCATTTTCCTAAATTCAAAACACATAAGTGGCATAAATTAATTTAAAATTAATTCCCGCTGTCAAAACAAAAAGCGTGTTTTTAAGAGATAATAACTATCAAAAGATTGACACTTGTTTATGTTCGGTTTAATTGTAAAATTATGTCCAATGACCAACATTATATTAAATGGTAAAAATATATTCTAAATATACTTTAAAACCACTCAAATTCATAATTTATCACTATTAATTATTTTGATTAAAAAAGTTGTTTTTAATTAAAACTTAGTAATTTTCACTATTCATCAAAATATGAAAGTTATCCGAAATGTACCAAAATTTCACCTTAGGCTAAATTCGATATTACGAATCCAAAAATGAAGTCCATTTTTAAATATAAAATATATATAACTTCAAAAATTAGGTATTAATATTCATAACAGCTAGTTTGATTGGTTACGGTGTGTTAGAACTCGAAGTTGCGTACAACACACGCTACTGTTTTATTCAAAGGAAAGCGTACCGTGGAAGCTTGGGATGTTTCATTTTAAATTTTTTGATGTCTCCATTTAGTCAAAAAGTTTAAAATATTGTATTTAAAAAGGTTTCACTATCAACAGTTGATAAAAGTGCAATACTGAAAATGAATCTGTTCTTTCATTATGACTAAGAAACTCATAATATGGATTCTAAAATTATAAGGATTATATAATGTTTAAAATTTAGTTAATACTATTCATTAACTCTTTTAATGGATTTTTTTTTGGTATGTCATGGTGCAATTGAACTCAGTGTTACGTGTAGTGCAAGTTATTGAATTATTTTGAAGAAATAACACACTATGAAATCTTGGGGTGTTACATTTAATAACTGTGGATTTGTATCTTTGATAAACATTGGTTTGTAAAAAGTGCTTAAAGTCCAATTTGAAATCATTTTAAAAAAGATTATGGAGTTTGATATAACGGCATCCATCAGATGATTCTCATGCCATGTATATATTAATGTATGAGATTCCATTATTGGGGAATCCTAGATATCCATTATTATGGATCCTAGGTATAGACTCCTGGTGTTTGATTTGTTCTATGGAATCAGATCCGTCCTTGGAGTGACTCGGGGTGAGGCTTGTTATTGGATTATTTTTAGTATTATATGCTTGTGATTGGATGTTGGGCTATCATCGGTTGTCTCACCACATTATATGTGATACATGGTAACCTATATTGGTCATATAATTTTTTGATAATGGTTATTGCACTGGATAGATTACATAGTATTAGGTGGCCCATAGTAGGTGGATATATTTGGTTTATTACTATGGGATTTTTTCCACGTTCTATCTAGAGTTTGGGTGGCTAGGAGAGATAGGATGTTTTTGATTTAATTTTACGGGGCATGCTACTAAGGGTGGGTCTCATGTATTAGTATGTTCTAAATTATTCACAGTCTCTTAGGTTCTACCATGTATATTAGCATATATCTTCTTGTAGTGATGATTTAGATACTTGGTTACTCTTGTATGCTTATTTTCATTTCCATCCATATGTGACTACTATGGTTTTTTCTTGTGTAGTGGTTTCATGGAATTCTATTTTTTGGTTTCAAAAGTTTTGTGAATTTTTTTAATATAAGAGTGTATTATATTCTATTGTGCCATTTTAAAATGAAAGCATCACATTCCCTTGAAATTTTAATGTCCCACTATTTGAAATAAACCTGGTTTTAAAATGTTGAGGGGCACCGGACCATATCTATTTTAAATGAAAAAATGTAAAAATGTTTAATTTTATATATTATATTTAAAACTAGGAGTTGATGTTTATTTTATTTTAAATAAATTTCATTGGTAATATATTATTGGGATAGCCTGTGATTTTCAATTCTCATACCTTTAGTTATTATTATTTTTATCCATTGGTGATGTTTCCTGGTTTTAGTTTGATCCCATTGGGTTATAGATGATCATTGAGTTGCATAATGACATGTGGGGTCACATGGAGACTATGTTGTCGTCTAGTTCAATTGGATTATTTGAATGGTTTTTGTACTATTAGTTATCAAATGAAAGATGACCTGTTTTGTTTTATTTTTATATTCAACTGCTTGTTCATATTTACCCTATTTAGTATCATTATTATTTATTATGTTAAATCCTTCCATTTTTGTTCTCTATTGATTCCTTATAATATTTTTCACCCCGTGGGGATCCGCAATGCCTTTTGGGCCATGCCACGGATCAACTCAGATAACTTGTTCTCGGTTGACCTAGGTTAGTTTGTGATAGTCAATGTTAGAATTTTTTAAATCATTTCAGATTTTATCATTATAAAATAAGTAAGATTTATTCATTGGCAGAACACTGAATTGAAATAAAAAGTTAAAAGGCTTGAACTATTTTATCATGATATTATAAAACATATCAGAACTGGATGAATACCATCTAATGTTATCAAAACAAGTAATCTCGTCTAATTTTTTAAGAACATATAACATATTATATGAGTAGGAATTAGAGTTTTATTGGAAATACTTATTAAATATGAAAGGTTTTTTTACTCATAAATATTGATATACTAAAACATGATTGAATTGTGTTATAAAGATCAAAATGTTGAATTAAACCTTTCAATTTAGAAGTAAGTTCATATTATGACGAATAAAGTAAATTATGGTGATCCAGAAAAGGTAATTAATAAAATTAATTAAATATAAAATTTATTTTCATAAATTCATGTATTGCTAATGTGGAAATATTTTCCATAGAACCAATTTTTTATATAAAAAATAGTGAATGTAATTAAAAATACATAAAAGGAGTAACTGTTTTTTTATTCCTTAAAAACAAATTATATTTATATGTATTGTCCATTATATGAAAATAAATCACCCTATTGGTTATAAAAATGATCATGGAGACTAATTAATTGAACTAGTGACTCTAATTCAAGAAACTATAAGAAAAAAGTACATAAAAAAATAAAAAAAATAGATTAATATATATTTTTATTATAGAAAAACTGAAATCGATAACCTATATATTATGGAGTAGAATAAATAATATCCACAAAAGATATCAAATAATCCAGTTGATCATAAGAAACTATTAGAAATAACATTTTTATATTGTTTTACACATGTTTTTTTGGTGTAAAATGAATTTATATTTTAGCATATTAAAAACAATCTAGTGGATTATGAAATTTGACCCTATATATATCACCATGTGTTTTTATGTCTATCTTCCAATACCCTATAGGTTTCTTAATAGTTATGATAGACTTAAAAAACAATAGGAGACACTGTGAAATTAAACCGATAAACAATGTAATGTTGAAAATAATAATACTAATTCTAACATTACTCATATGTATATTATACACACTGATACACATACATTATAAAATTTAAAAAAATCGCATGAGATTTTGAAACTAAAATATAAGGTATGAGGTATATCTATAGGATATACATGAACAAAAAAACCTCAAATATTAATAATATTCATTTAGAAGGTAATAAGTAAAATAAAAATTAACTCATATATATATAGAAATAAAAAAAAATATAACTGGACTCTAGACTAACCCCTTACACAAAAATAATCAATTCCATTAGAATCTATGATAATAATATCAAAAATATAATAACCCCATCATATAAAAATCTATATAAATGAATACACCATTAGAATAAATAATTATTGATTAATATTAGGGACCACACTTTTTCATGGGTATGGTGTAACTCCACTAACCCGTTAATATTTTCTCAATTATCTCAAATCCCATTATAATTTTATAGATGTATATAAATTGTTCTTTTTTATGTCGGTTAATTTAAACCTAGCCAAAATGATATATTTTAAGAAAAATATGAATAAGTAAAGTAAAAATATAATTATAACTACATGTATACGACTTTTGTAACAAAAGGACAAATACCATGTTCAGTCGACATGAGATTAACAGGATACTGAAACATTGAATACTATTATATTTAGCTAAAAACGTTTAATCTATGAATTTGAGGATAAATAATTATCCATTTGTTGCATAACCAAACAATCAACTATCTCTCACTACCATGACTTAGGAGAATAATATATAACATTGAGCCATAGCCAGTAGAGTAACCTATAAACATAAATTCAAATAATATACCCCATACATTTACTATAATCTATATATCATTCAATATCTAACTCTAAAAACAATATCCACAAGCGGTACCTCATTCAGATCTTTAAATTCACAAAAAAACCTATGGTCCCTAGTTATAAATTTCATTGTGATATTTTACATGTCACTATAACTCTAATATAATTTCCCCTAGCCTTTGAATACTATTTAAATTCCACTCTTAAAATAGTATAACAACCCTGGACATGGGTGATAATTTATAATTCACTACAAATATATATATAATAACCATTATTACTTAAATAAAAATCACTCATGTCACTTAATCTTTGATATAACAGCCACTAGACACTTATGATAATACATCTACAGTAATAAGAAATTAATACAAGATTCATACACTATCACATTTTCAAACAATCCATATCAAATCAGAAGGAAATATTTTTAAACACATACCTGATCTATCTATCTCATATCCTCTTAAAATAATACCCATTTCTAAACTCGAATCATTACACATGTTTACCCATAAAAAAAGTCACATGTTTTTCAACCATGATAAAGACTCTCATCTATAACTAAGAATGAAAAACCTGTCATACAATATTGAACTATCCTTATTTTCTACAATATTTATTTGTGATTCTTCTATGAGTATAATTTATATTTTACACTCTAGAAATTCATTTTACTGTCCCTATAAATAACATAATCCTTATGAAAATATCTACATTCTATATGTAATCGATTAAAAATTTATCTCTATATGGTATTATTCTCCGCAAAAATCCTCTAAAACATTTTTCCCATCTTTTAAAATCCACATTGTGTTTCTACGATAACATATAATTTATAGGCCCCAAAATAATCCAATGAAACCAAGATACACGTATTTGTGTTTTTAATTAATGGTTGAATAATTGTTTCCTAACTAACCATATCTACTAACCTAATATTTATAATTAAATAACTCATCACTATAACAATGAATATTTTTAAAAACCATGTACTTTTACAATTCTAATCCATTGATAACGAATTTTAACAATTTAACTTTAAAACTATCTACTGAAACATTTATGTGTTCATAAAATCTAATATACAAGGAACCACCAACACTTCAACCCAATCTCACCCCACTTTGATGTTCTACATGTTTTCACACATTAAAACATTAATATAGTAAATTAATTCTAATTATCATTAAATAAATCAACCAGTTACATAGTCATTCAAAAATAAATGTCATATCATCCAAAATGATGACCCCAAAGAATATTATTTCATTGAATCATATTCTATCATAAAATCTTCCTTATATATTAACTAAACTGATTTTTATACACTTCAAATTTCATAAATGAGAGATAACTTAACTGAAATGATTTATTATATCCTTGTATAGTCATCCCCTTTGTAAAATCAATAATTAAAAAAAATTTACATCATGACCAAATTATAGTATGATGATAAAAACAAATATTCCAATTCATTTGTTTTCTAAAAAACCAATTCACTACACTTCCAAAAGACCCTTTTTCTTATTTAAGATGGTTAAAACATAAGAATTTTATTTAAATATCATGCACAATTTATAATACCATATATCTATTAAATCCCATCATGTATTAAAATTTCTATTCAATTAATTCATATTTTACTTCAACATGTCCACCCACATATTATAATCTCAATAACATAACTTTTTAGATGGTAAAAAAGAATACATAATATTACTTATAAACCTAGATTTCAATAATAGAAAGTTTTATTTTATCAAACATCAACGAAAAAGTTTATCACTCATATAAATCCATTTTTGGATTCATTTTACATGCCTTATATCATTTAAATAACACAACCTGACTTAAATTTAAATTCTAAAAAACTTATTCTAGAAAATTAAAAATACACAATTCAATAAAGTGGACCTCACTATACCTAATCAATTAGGCCACAGTTATAGGTAAATATTTAACCATAGTTATTCATTAGTGATGTTTAATTTAATTCAATGTTGAGCCTATTTTATTGTATATTCAAATGTTTTATTAATCATTTAATCTATTTTAATCAACACCATCATATAATAATAAAATATAAAACATGATTTGATCTATAAAAAAATTCATTGATCAAAATTTATCATATTTCCATGGTTATTAAAGACCACCTACCATTTCTATAGTCATTAAATTTGTCCCTTCTTATCCAAACCATCGACAATGAAGTGAAACAAATACGATGATAAAATCTGTAATCTTCATAAGAGAATTACTTTTAAAAACTATTCAAAGTGAAAAAATTACTAATTTTTCAACAAGAAACAAATTCCTGACAAAAATTAATAAAGGTAATGAGGAATCATTCTATACGACTCTTAATAATACCTAAATAAAAGAACCAATTTTTAAGAAATAATTGTGCATGCCTTGAATAGTCCTTTAAGTCAAATGTTTATATCATATAATGTAATTGAGATAAAACCAATTAAATTATGGAAAAGATATTTTGGAAATAGGCTACCTTAAAATTTTCAAAAGCATTACCATGAAACAACATTCTATGGTTATTGGTTGATGGATATGGGGGTCAAATTGTTCAGGTGAGGTTAAAAGAATAAGGAATAAGATGATATGGGTAAAAATCAAATTTTAAAACAGTTAATGTAACATCCCAAGAAAATAAAGAATACTACTTTTGAATTATTATTAATATTTTTGAATTAAATATTAATTTTACTTTAAAGGGGATGCTATGTTCGATAGCGTACCCAAAACCCAATAGCGGGTTTCTTTGAAATCTTACTTTGCACACTAATAATATAATATTATTATTTTAAATGGTAGTTAACACCTAGCCATAGTATCTGCGGGAAAGAATATAATAAACTGAAATATGATTATAAATTTTTTTTAAATGTTTTTACATTTATCTAATAAACATTAGAGGCTTAAAATGTGAATGAATCTTATTTTAGGAAAAAATTTCTTTAAATGGTCGATTTATCGCCTTTTAATGGAGAACCCTTTTTAATTATAGTTTTTCTCACTCTTATATGTTCTATTTGAAAAAATAAAATTATTATTTAGAATAGGTACATTATAATTAACTTTGGATAAAATTTAGGTATTTTTCTGACAAAATTCAATTTTTAGTGAATAGTGATATATACTGTTTTTTAATTCAAATCATCCTTTTTATTGAATTTATTTGTAGGGATAGATATACTTTTTATTTGGTTTTAAAGTGTATATTGAATATATTTTTACCATTTATTCTTATTTTGGTCATTGTAAGTAATTTCATTTTGAAATTGGATATACACAAGTGTCAATCTTTTGATAGTTATTATTTCTTAAAAACGCATTATTTGTTTTGACAGCGGTAATTAATTTTAACTTTTTTTCTGCCACTTCTATATTTTTAATTTAGAAAATTGGATTCCATAATTGGTATCATTAGGTTCTAATTTTTTAAATAGGTAACTTTTATATTTAATCATTTTAAATATTAACATCAGTAAATATTTTATTCACCGTGATTAAAAGTTAAAATTATAAATAAGGGTAAAATATAATATTATAATAAAATTAAATTACCCTAACATATGTCTTTATCCTATTGGATGATACCTATCCGACCATGGGAATCCTTGGGTTGAATTTGGCACCCCATGGTGCCACATGGGGTTATTTACGACACAATAATGATGCAATATTTACCTCATTTATAAATGATTTAAATAAATAAGATTATAACTATTAAAAAACATCCAAAACCTATCCAATTCTTATTTTATTATTTTATTTCTCCTATGAGGCATCTTAAATTTGTTTTTAAGGAATATTTGACCTTTTGAAACCGAAGATGAGGTTATAATAAAATAATTGTTTCAAACATTCCTAAAGAGCCCCTCCACTCCCTTATAAAAATCTTTCACTTATATACAATTTCTCACACCTCTCAAGCCTTATTTTTGAGTCCAAACTCAACTCAATTAATCTCCCTACATCCCTCTCGTCATCCTAGATTCCTTACCTTAGGGAGAAAGCACTTCATTAAACCATTTTGTTTCAATCCAAAGGGAGTTACCTGATATAAAGGTAAGGTATTATCTTAAGTTCTTTTGTTTTATTTTAAATATCTAACCCCGTAAATCTTTTTATTTTTTTCTTTTTTAACAAAAAAAGTATCCTTAATATACTTGGATTTTTTTATGATAAGGATTCAAACAACACTTACACACACCCCAATCTAATGGGTAAAGAACATAATGTTTCGGTGGATGGAAAACTAACACCCCAAAAAATGATGATTGTTCAATTATCTTCTACTGCATATCATAGTGGCCATTCTGATGGAAATGTATTTATATATGATATATATTATGTTTATTTTTTCTTTATGCTTTTTTATTTTTCATTTATATCATACATTTATGGTTTTCATAATGGGTAAACGCGATAATTTCATTTTATGAAGTGTGGACTACCGCCCCCTCAAAGAGATATGACTCGTTAATGCCTTATGTGGGATGAATAAAGGATGGAGTTAATGATGTTATTTAAGATATAATACTATAATTATAATATACATATGTATCATTATTTTTTCATTCCATTAAAATACTAAATCGAAATGAAAGTAGTGTTCATGCGTACGTACGACTTGCCGTCTCCATGAACGGTGCATTTCATTTCTTACCTCTAAATGTTATGTACTAAAATAAATACATTTATATACTAGATATATATTATATATATGATATCTATATCATTTATATCAATCTTAATATAATGGATATTTTACCACATTGATAACTTGTAACTATAAGGTGTTCATTTGTACTTAGGTACCAAATATCGACGAGACAACCGTTAATAACATAAAAGATTACATACTGTATATAACTTGATAATAAGTGATATAATGGGAATAATAAACTTAAAAAAGGTTCTAATGAAATTAGAAATTAACTTTAGTTTATTATTGAAGAGGTTAATGAATGATCGATTCAAGTTGGACACGAGGTAAGGGACTTCGTCTCAATCACATTTCATTGAGGCATATTTGGTTTCATTCTCAAATACTGTGTATAAATACCTTTGAATTTTTTATTAATTCAAAGGGAATCCTTTCTTATGAGGCGTTTTAGTAAACAAAAAAATAATAATTTTTCCTTTTAACATAAGCGAGGACAATGACCTTTTCTACCGCCGCGATTATTATTTGATCTTTGGCTTTCTTAACAAGTCGTAATGTTTCTAAAAGGAAAATAAATACCATATACTCTTTTTAAGTATTTTGGTATTGAAAATGGTTTTGGTAATGGATTTTTTATTTCAATATATTTAAATTATATATTGTGATTAAAATGTGGAAGTGTTATCTTTCCATTTTTTTTATTTTATGTATTTCGAATATGTTATGGCTCTTGGGAATTGTTTATGCATATGGGTGGTTTTGTGTAAAAACTAGGTCGGGTGAGCCTGAGATATCTCTCCAATGCATTGGGTAATGTGATGGATGTAAACATAAATGTTTCTCTTAAGAGATTTATGAAATATACTATGATGTGTATTCTAAATGTAACTCCCTACGTAGCTGTGATAGCTACAATGTAAGAATGATATGGATGCCACAAGTTGCCTTTATGATTTATGTTTTCTATTGTGTTAATCATAAATCTTATTATTTCATGATGTATGTTAAAGATATTATGTTATGTATGTAATGATGAAATAATATCTTCATTCTTTTTTTATAACCCTTACTGAGCTTTTTATGCTTATCCCATGTTTTGAAATGTTTTTCACAGGACTTAATGATGAATAGGGTCAAAGATGAGATCAAGGAAAAGTCATGTTGTCTAAAACATGGAACTAGACATGACTCTTTTTTCTAGAGTTTTTATTTTGTGAAAAAATGAAAATTGAGTGGAAGTTTATACTTTTTAATCTTTTGAGATGTAATAGTTATGTCATAATTCTCTAAAACTCTAAACCAGAAAAGATCATCAATGTGAATTATTCATTTAATTCATGATTTTGTAAAATTTTATGGTCGGGTCCTTATAGTTGGTATCAGAGGTCGGTTTATGAAACATTAGGAGTTAAAATACTGTTAAATTAATGTCCATAGATTAATTTATGGTAACATTGAAATGATATAGCATTTACAGATCATTATTTTGCTCTGCCTAAGATATTTATGTGTTAAAAATGGTTTTCCATAGAGGAAACATGGCAGCTATTTTAGGATGACATCAGGAGGTAGACAACCTTCTAGATCAGCAACCTAACATGGTCAAAATCGGAACTGAACAATTTGTTGTAGTGATGGCATAGTTGAATTAGGATATAAATGGTGGTGTTATACATGCATGAGATAATCCAGATCAACCACATAGAAACATATCAGTAGTAGGGTATTTCATGAGGAAACATCCCCCATTATTCAGAGGATCATCCAACCATGTGCTATCAGAAGGGTGGATTAAAGCACCAAAGAATATTTTTGATATCATGGGGTGTTCAGAACACCAAAAGGTTAGTCTTGATATATACAGTTTTGAAGGGGAAGCTGATCAGTTGTGGTCGATGGTGAAAAATATCTGGGATAGTGAGAAGATAGATGCTCTTTATTGGGATGAATTCACGTTATGTTCCTTGAGAAATATTATCCTAATGTGGATTGACTTAGGATGAAAAAAAATTACTTGAATTGAGGTAGGAGTATTACTCTATGGCTGCTTATGAAGAAATGTTCACTCCACTAGCAATGTATGCACAAAATTTCATCCTATATTATGATAGAAAGATAAATAAATTTTACTCAGGACTGAAGCCGTGATATCGAAAATCATTATCCTCTCATGAGTTCAAATTTTATGAAAAACTTGTTCGATGTGTGAAGACGGTGGAAATGGAGTTTTCCGATGATCAAATGTTCTTTTACAAACAACAGAATAAAAGGTCCCATTGGCATGTAAAGGGAAAGAATTCATCCATGATTCCTCGAGGTAAGAAAACTAAATATCCATCTTCGTAGATGTGTGGTAAAAAGAATCCTGGAGAGTGTTTATCAATGTCTGGAAAGTGCTTCTGGTGTGGTAAGTCTGGTCATATTTCTCGTAACTGTAAGGAATATGATCATGCATGCAATGAAAAGCCATCAGTAAGATTTCTTAAGTGTAATTAAATGGGTCATTATGCAAATGGGTTTCCATTGAAGAACTCAACTGAGGGAAAGTTGCTGGACTACAAGCAGAAAGGAGTGGTTAAATCCTTTGCAACTACTTCAGCAGATGTTGGGCCATCAAATGAAGTAGTATCAGGTACACTGCTTGTTTGTTCAGATTATGCCACTGTGTTGTTTGATTCATGGATTACACACTCTTTCATTTCTGAGAACATTTCTAGTAAATTGTTAATTCCATAAAAAGATATAAATATAGAACATATGGTAAAAACTCTTGGGGGAAATATTGAGAAAAAAATAAAACACAAGGTCCTTTCTGTCCTTTTTTGCGGAAAGAATCTACCTGCAAATCTTATTGTTCTTCCTCTAGTAGATTTTGATGTTATTTTGGCTATGGATTGGAATTCTGTTTATCATGCTAATATTGAATGCATAGCTAAAGTGGTTTTTTTTCAAAAATATATTCAGTTTGTGTACAAGAATGAACCCTTTATTTTGATAACATATCAGGAAGATAAGAAACTAGCAAATGATAGAATTAAATATTACCTTGCACATATTGTTGAAAATATAGGAAGTGTCAATATTAATGATGTGACATTGGTAAATGAGTAACTAGATGTTTTTCCTGATGAGTTTCTTGGTATTAAACATGATTGGGAAGTTGAATTTACTATTGACTTAGTTTATGATGCTAAATCAATTTCAAAACAATCTTATTGAATGGCTCAAATTGAACTTTTAGAGTTAAAGAAGCAATTGTAGGAGGTATTAGATAAAGGTTTTATTCGACCTATCACATCACCATGGGGTTATCCTGTCATATTTGTTTTAAAAAAGATGGTTCAATGAGACATTTAATTGATTATAGAGCACATAATAACTTCACTGTTAAGAACAAATATCCTTTTCCTCATATCGATGATTTTTTTATCAGCTCAAGGATGCTCATTATTTTTCGATGATTGACTTGAGGTCGGGGTACCATCAGTTGAAATTAAAAAAATTGGACATTCTGAAAACTACATTTCGTACTAGATATGACCATTATAAATTTGTAGTTTCTTTTTTGGCTTAACAGATGCACCTGCTATATTCATAAAACTTATGAATAAAATATTCCGTGAGTTCTTGGATAAGTTTGTGGTTGTCTTCATTGATGATATTTTGTTTTTCTCAGAATGTAAAGAAGAACATGAATGTCGTTTAAGGGTGGTCTTACAAACATTAAAATAAAATAAATTGTATGGAAATTTCAGCAAGTGTGTGTTTTGGTTACAACAAATTTCTTTCCTTGGTCACATTGTTTCAAAAAATGGCATAACTGTTCATCCAGCTAAAACAAATGCTATTAAACAATAGCCAAGACCACCAAATATAACTGAGATCTGTATTTTTCTTGGTTTGGCAGGTTATTACCGAATGATTGTTGATAATTTCTCATGGTTATCGAGTCCAATGACTAAATTAACTCGAAAAGGTGTTAAGTTCATTTGGAGAAAATAATGTGATGATTGCTTTCGGGAATTGAAAAGAATATTGGTGAATGCTCCAGTTTTGGCACTACCTTCCAGAAATAGTGAGTTTGTTATTTATATTGATCATTTGTTGAAAGGAATTGGTTGTGTCCTTATATAGAATGATTAGGTAATTACTTATGCTTCATTTCATTTGAAACCCCATGATTTAAATTACCCTACACATGATTTGGAATTAGCTGCTATTGTTTTTGCTTTAAAAATTTGGAGGCATCATTTCTAAGGAGTGAAATGTAAAAAATATACTAACCAAAATGTTTGAAGTATATATTCACTCAAAAAAATTGATTATTAGATAGATGAGATGGTTGGAATTAATCAAGGATTATGATTCCATGATCCATTACCATTCTGGAAAAGAAAATATAGTGGAAGATGATTTGAGTCCAAAATTGTAATGCTTCATTAACCATGCTACATTTGGAACTAGATCCGTTGGTTTTTTATTTGACTAAATATAGAATAGATTTTAATGGTGCATGAAATTCTTATGTTTTCTTTTAGGGTTCAGTGAAATAATCTCTATCAGACAGAATAAAGCAAGCGCAGAAAGAAGATAGTGAGTTTCAGAAAAAGGTAGTGTTGGTTTAGAAGGGTATGTTTCCTGATTTTAACTTTGATAATGATTTTGTTTTGAGTTTTGGGAAGATATTATATGTGCCTAGTGATTAAAAGTATAAGAAAGAGTTGTTATGTGAAGATCATAGTTCTCTATTTTAAGTTCATCCTTATTGTGCTAATATGTACAGAAATCTTCGTGAGTATTACTGGTGGGATGGAATGAAAACAGATATTGCTGATTTTACTATGAAGTGTTTGACTTGTCAGTAGTTTAAAGTAGAGCGGCAATTACCGAAAGGGTTTTTTAGTATTTACCAGTGCCATAGTGTAAATGGGAAAATATATCCATGGACTTTGTTGTGGGATTACCGAAGACATCTCGAGGTAAAAATTCAATCTAGGCTGTAGTTGATCGATTAACTAAATCAGCTCATTTCCTTTCTATTCGAGATACTTTGTCTCTAGATCAACTTACTCAGTTGTATGTTAAAGAGATAGTTAGTTTGCATGGTGTTCCCATCTCCATTGTATCTGATCGTGATCCAACTATTACTTCTAACTTTTGGAAAGGCCTTTAGAAGTCTTTGGGTAATGAATTAAATTTTAGTATATCTTTTCATCCTCAATCAGAGGGGTAGTCAGAATGAAAAGTTCAAACCTTGGAAGATATGTTACGTGCTTGTTCACTGGATTACTAGGGATGTTGGGACCAACATATTTCATTTGTTGAATTTTTATATAATAACAGTTTTCATTTCAGTATATCAAACCCTCCATTTGAGGCATTATATGGAATGTTTTGTCGAACTCCAACTTTCTGGGATAAAGTAGGTGAAAGAAAGCTGATGGGACCCGAATTTGTAAAAGAGATGGCAGAAAATGTTTAGTTGATTCATAATAACATGATCACCACACAGAGCATGCTGAAAGGTTATGTGGAAAACAGGAGGAATGATCCATCATTTGAGGTAGGTTATCATTTCATTCTCAATGTTTCTCCACTGAAAAGTGTGATGTGTTTTGGTAAGAAGGTAAAGATGAGTCTGAGGTTCATTGGACCTTATGAAATCGTGGAGAAAGTTGGAATAGTTGCATACATAGTGGCTTTAACTCCATGTTTGTCTCAGGTACACAATGATTTTCTTGTTTCAATGTTGTGAAATTATATGGTAGATCCATATCATGTTTTGATCCTAGAGGTACTTCAGATAGAAGGGAATCTATCTTATTAGGAATAACCAGTCCATATTCTTGACCGTAAAGAGAAAGTGTTGCGGAATAAGGTAATTTTTCAGGTAATGGTTTTGTGGAAAAACCATATGGTTGAAAAGGTAACATGGGAATCTGAAAGTGTTATGAGGGATAAATACCCCCATTTATATGATAAGTGAATAAAATTACGAGGACACAATTCTAAAAAGGGGGGAAGGATGTAACATCCCAAGTAAATAAAGAATAATACTTTTGAATGATTATTAATATTTTTTGAATTAAATATTAATTTTACTTTAAAGGTGGCACTATGTTCGATAGTGTACCCAATACGCAATATTGGGTTTCTTTGAAATCTTACGTTGCACACTAATAATATAATATTATTATTTTAAATGGTTGTTGACACCTAGCCATTGTATCAGGAGGAAATAATAGAACAAACTACAATATGATTATACATGTTTGTTAAATATTTTTACATTTATCCAATAAATGTTAGAGGCTTAAAATATGAATGAATCTAATTTTAGGATTTTTTTTAAAAGGTCGATTTACCGCCTTTTAATGGAGAACCCTATTTAAATATAGTTTTTCTCACTCGTATATAATCTATTTGAAAAAATTTTCCTTTTTAGAATCAGGAAATCAATATTTACTTTGGATAAAAATTGGTATTTTTCTAAAAAAAATCATTTTTTAATGAATAGTGAGATATACTGTATTTTAATTCGAATCTACCTTTTAATCTAATTTATTTATATGGATTTATTATCTTATAATTAATTTTAAAGTGTAATTAGAATATATTTTTACCATTTAATCTAATTTTGTTCATTAGAAGTAATTTCATTTTGAAATTGGATATAAACAAGTGTCAATCTTTCGATAGTTATTATTTCTTAAAAACACGCTATTTGTTTTGACATGGGGAAATAATTTTTAATTAATTTCTAAAACTTCTATGTTTTGAATTTGAAAAAATGGATTAGATATTTGGAATCAGTAGTTCCAAATTGTGTAAATATAAAACTTTTATTTTTAGACATTTTAAATATTTACATTATTTTCCGAGATTAAAAGGTAAAAATAATAAATAAAAGTAAAATATAATAATATAATATTATTAAATTACCATAACATATGCCGTAATCCTATTTGATGAAAAATATCTGATCATGGTAATCCTTGGGTTGAATTTGGGACCCCATGGTTTGATGGGAGTAATAATGACACATTATATTAATTAATGTAAAGCAAAGAAAACATTGACATAAACAAATATCTTTTAGTAAATTAACATTTATGTGGAGTTATATAAGTTATCTATTCGACTATAAATAGTATTTGGAAAGATATAAATATTTCTTATATCATGGAAGTTTATTATAAATTTTTAACATCAAATAAATTATGATATTTTTGACACAATAAATATTAAAATATTTACCTCATTAATAAATGATTTAAATAAAAATAATTATAAGTCTTAAACCAATATACAAAATATGTCTAATTATTATTGAATTTTTTTATTTAAAACATGAGTCATAATAATTTTTTTTAATGAATAGTTTACCTTTTGAAACCGAAGATGAGGTTTTAATAAAATAATTGTTTCAAACTTTCCTAAAGAGCCCCTCATCTCCATTATAAAAAGCCCTGACTTCTAACCAATTCCTGACACCTCTCAATCCTTTTAGTTCGTGCAACCTCTACTCAAATAAGCACCCCTACATACCTCTCTTAATCCAAGAATCCTTTCCTTAGGCAAAAATCACTTTAAGAAACCCTTTTGGTTCAATCCATGGGAGTTACCCGATTTAAAGGTAACATTTTCTCTTAAGTTCTTTTGTTTTATTTTACTTCTACAACACCCTAAAATCTTTTTATTTATTTCTTTTGAAACAACACCAGTATACAAAATATACTAGGATGTTTTTATGAGAAGGATTCAAACTACACTTACACACACCTCCATTTAATGGGTAAAGAATATAATGTTTCTATGGATGGAAAACTAACGCCTCACGAAACGATGATTGTTCAATTATTTCCTACCGCCTGTCATGGTGGCCTTTATGATGAAAATGTATTTATATATGATATATATTATGTTTATGTTTTTTTTATTCTTCTATATTTTTCATTTATATCATACCTTTATGGTTTCCATAACGGGTAAATGTGATAATTTCATTTTAGGAAGTGCGGACTACCGCCCCCTCAATGTGATATGACTCGTTAATGCCTTATGTGGGATGAATAAAAGATGGAGTTAATGATTCTATTTAAGATATTATACTGTAATTGTAATATACATATATATCATTATGTTTTCATTCCATTAAAATATTAAATGGAAATGAAAGTAGTGTTCATGCGTACGTATGACTTACTGTCTCCAGCAACGGTGCATTTCATTTCTTACCTCCAAATGTTATGTACTAAAATAAATACATCTATATATATGGGATATATATGATATATATGATATCAAAATCATTAATATTATTTTAAAGATAATGTATATTTTACCACATGAACAACTTGTAATTATAAGGTGTTCATTTGTACTCTAGTACCAAATATCAACGAAACAACCGTTAATAAATTAAATGATTACATAATGTTTATTACATGGTAATAAGTGATAAAAAAATGAATAATAAACCGGAAAAAGGTTCTTATGAATGTAGAAATTAACTTTAGTTTATTATTTATGAGATAAAAGAATGATTGACTCAAGTCGGACATGAGGTAAGGGACTTTGTCCAAATCACCTTTCATTGAGGCATATTTTGTTTCATTATCAAATACAGTTTATAAATACCATTGAATTTTCATTTCATTCAAAGGGAATATTTTCCTATGAGGAGTTTCACTAAATGACAAAAACAGAATGTTTCCTTTTTTACATAAGGGGTGACAACGACCTTTTCTGCCACCATGAGTATTATTTGATCTTTGGCTTCCTTAACAAGCTGTAATGTTTTTAAAAGGAAAACAATACCATATACTCTTTTTACATATTTTGGTATTGACAATGATTTTAATAATGGATTTTTTATGTTAATATATTTAAATGATATATTATTATTAAAATGTGGAAATGTTATATTTCCTTTATTTTTTTGTTTTATTTGTTATGAATATGTTATGGTTATTGGGAATTATTTATTCATACCGGTAGTTCCGTGATAAACCTAGCGTGGGTGAGCCCGAGATAGCTCTCCAATGAATTGGGTAACGTGATGGAGGTAAACATGAATGTTTCTCCTAAGAAATTTAGGAAATATGCTATGATGGGAATTCCAAATGTTACTCCCTACGTAGCTATGATAGCTACAATGAAAGTATGATATGGATGCCACATGTTACCATTATTATTTATATTTTCTATTATGTTAATCATAAATATTATGATTTCATTAGGTATGTTAAAGATGTTATGTTATGTATGTAATGATGAACTAATTTTTTCATTCATTGTTTTGTAACCCTTATTGAGATTTTTATGCTCATCACAAGTTTTCAAATGTTTTTCATAGGACTTAACGATGAATTGGGTCAAGGATGGGATCATGGAAAAGACATGCTTTCTAAAACATGGAACTAGACACGACACTTTTTTTCCAGAGTTTTTATTTTGTGAAACAAATGGAAACATAGTGGAAGTGTCTACCTTGCAATCATTTGAGATTTCATAGTTATGTCCTAATTCTATAAAACTCTAAACCTGCAGACATCCTAAATGTGAATTATTCATTTAATTCAACATTATGTAATGTTTTAAGGCTGGTTCCTTATAGCTACCATAGTTGAAATTGGAAGATATTGGCATGAGTTATGGACCAATGGACTTAGCTGAAACAGTACATGTCTTCTAGATCATATCCATTTGTGATTGAGGTTTTCAACTAATAGTGAGGTTTTTATAAAAACCCATAAGGAAACTATACCAATAGTTACACTATAAATAATAATAATAATAATAATTGGTTTACCTAGATTAGATATGAACATCACATAAACGTATAATTATAATGTAAGTCAAATAATGATGAGTAAAAATAGTATTCCATGATAAAATGTACCATGTAAACTCATCTAGTCATACTACAAGAAGAGATATTTTAATGGACTAGTCATATAAAAAGAACACATAAATAAAATAAAAAGGATACACCTCTATAAACACATTGGTTTAGCCTCATGAAAATCTCTATGTTCATATTATTATACTCTATCTAGATCACATATAATAATGTCATTGCCCTGACAAGTACCTCATACATGACATTCTCATATCCACTAAGGTGTGATTTCATGGTGTTATTACATAACATAGTAGGAAATATCCAATGAGTTTCCCAAATATAATCTATGTTTATTGGAATGTATAAATAGTATAATATTAGAATCTATAATATGACATACTCATCAAACAAGTCAATTCATCCTATTCATAACAATCATTCATGAAGCTTGATCATTCTCACTTCAACTAGTGCCTGTAATTTGGATTAATCATTTCAAGGTAACACGTGTTGGGATATATTTTTCAAATATATGATCATGTGATATAGAAAAGTTCACCCCTAATGGATAACCCCCAATGGGATAATGTCTCATAGGTTCTGACCATATAATAATGTTAATACCACTATGAAATATTAGTCCCTACAATAGGATGGTGTTTCCTATGTTCGATAACATAAAAAATTCATATTTTTATATATTAGAATTTACACTATTGGGATGATGTTCCCTATATACGATTATATAGGAATAGTGAGACCATAAAACAATCACTCAATTCCTACTGGGATAGGTTTAACCATTTTTTATCACATATGAATTATTGGATCAGCATGAAATTGTTATCCCTCATATATAATAGAGTATCCCAATAATTGGTTGTATAAACAAATATTGACCACCAAAAATGTATGGAATTATCGATTCGCTTACTATAAAGTATTACACGCATATATAAATCTAAAAGATATTAATAACGATGTGGTTTAGTAATGATTTCACCAATGATATAATAATTTAGTAGGATCTGGTATATATTTGGTCACCATTTTTCTATTTGAAAAGACATACTATATGACGATTGGATAATGTATATACTAGGTTAAACTATGGCGTAGAGAAATTTATAGGATTATAGTATTGGGGAAATCTTTTTATAGAAACTAATGAATTTAAGGATACAAAAGCTACACCATGTTGTAAGAACGTTTCTAAAAAACATTATTTTATATCGATATTATTTTCTCTTGGGAGTTAAATAATTTATCCTTGAATTATTTTAAAAGTGATTTGATATGAAACATAAACAAGAACAAGTAATGATATAGATAACCCCCCTTCTCTGTGGATTATAGCAATATAATCCAATTCTCCAAGCACTCTGAACTACCCCCCCCCCAAAGATTGTCCATGCTTGATATAGTTGGTAACTCAAAGTGCTCATCTCATATATGAATTATTTTCTAGGACATAAATAATTAATTATGAAAATTATGGTCACTATATAGACCTAACATATTATGGATGATCCAAACCTCTTATCCTTTGTATGCTATATCTCGTGATCTCGCATTACCACCCATAATCTATATACATTGTCAAATATTATCTACAAATACCCCTTCCATATGATGGTATCTTCCATAAAGAAAATTTATACAATTTTTGTACTCAATAAATCTTGGAGAATTAGTCACCATTAGATAAAAAAATTATTTTATTGATAAAATATCACTCTATGACATAAATGGTCAAATGAGGCTTCCTTCTGATACCCAAGTCTAGGTATTCATGCTAAGGGTTACTTAGTAGGGTGACCCATGTCGGGGGGAGAGTAATATGTGGGTTTTCAAAATTGTTTCTAAAGTAATCATTTATAACTATACCACTATGAAAGTTTATGATATAATCCACTAATAATTATACACTCATACTTGTATAGTGAAGAAATAAAATAAAAAACTTGTGGTTCAAACCAATTTTAATATGGTTTGGAATTAATGTGAGATTTTACTCCTTTATAAATATGGTTGTTATCCCATTCAATTGATTATAAAATATAATATTTTTATCAATTATAAGTGGTTAGGGATAGTATAATTCAATAACCCATAAAACTCCTCATATGAATTACCTCTGACATATGTTATTATATCCTAAATATGATAAATAAAACAAACACCATCGTTTGAAAATGATATCTAATAAGTACATGTCAATTTAGTAAATAATAAGCGATCTTCTTCAACAATATAGTGGATAAAATAAATAATAACTCTTTCTAAATTATTCAAGAAATACATACTAGAATATATAACTAGAGAGAAAACAATAAAGGAAACTGGATTGGTCTTTCTTACATTATATAGATTCTTTAATTCCTTCTTCTTCTCAATCACTAAATTCATGGGCTAACTAGTTTTCTTAAATTTCATCATTAACACAACGTCAGTCTCTACTAATAATCCTATAATATTTTTACACTTCAATATTCCCACATCTAATTTTCAATGTTTTTTCACCATCTTTGAATCACATTTTCTTATATAGTAAGAACAATTTTCTTCCATACAATAATGGTATCTTTCAATGTATCTCAATCCCATCAATATAAAGAACCATCATAATTTATATATTTTTATCATTTACATTAATTTTTTAGATATATCAGGATAATATTCACATGGGTTAGTCTCCCACAACCTTTTAATGTAGGTTTCAAAAAATATCATTTTATTCCTATTCTTAACAACTATATGGAACATTACATATTTTTATCACATTAAGATAACACAGAAATAAGTAATTTTTGTATTCCAACAGTACACATCAATTTCCTTTTCATTATTTCTACTAGATATATCATAGTTAACATTTTATCCAAAATATTTAAAAGATGATAGAAGTACTTTATTGTGAAACATCACTTTTTATTAATAATTCCCATTCAAAACTCACCTTACATCATTGATTGATTCAAATGTGACTAAAGAACTGCTGAATAATAACTAATTAACACGTTTATATATAAATCACAATGGAAAATGGATAGAAATATTTGAGTTCTTTCTCATATATTATTTCCAACAATGTTATTTTTCATTAATATTTTATGATTATATATTATTCTGGAATATTTAATCACAGCTCATTTCTGATGTATTAATCAATAGATATTTTATTTATCACTATTTGGATTAATTTTCTTCAAAAATTAACATTCTATAAAGTTTTTTGGATCATCAAATTTCTAAAAAGATTTATGTATTATGACACCTTTACAATTTCATTTTCTTATAATGATGATTCACTTGTGTATCCTATGAAAATCATTCGTGAAAATAATTTAAACACATTTTCCCCAAAGTCTTTCATGATCATCAAAGTCATACGCATGAATTTTGAAAATACATATATAATGACAAGAATTATTTCACCGAGATCAAGAGTCTTATGTCAAAATAAAATTTCTTTATCTGGAGTTGCGAATTCTTAGTCACAACAAGTTAATTTCGTATGAGTTTTTATAACGTCATACATACTATCTCAAAAGTGTAATATAATAATAATTTCCCATTTTCAAAAATAAAATATATAATTATATATTTTTTATAATATTAATAGAATGGTGAAAAATTACATCGTATTTCATAAATTCATCAAAAACACATTCCAACAAGTTCCAAAAACAACTCAAACCATTATAAAATTCGCATATAGTGTTGAAAACAAATTCAATATTCGTCAGTAGTCCCCTTAACAAAATTAATATCCACTATAGGATTTTTTGGAAACAATGCTTACTCTTTAATCTCAACTCAAAAACTAATTTTAGAACTCTGAATTCCAATTGGAATCATTAAGTAAATAACTCATCAAATGATATTTTCCTTTCACCTCAATACCTAATAATGAATGTGTTTTGAGAGAATTATATCCACTATAGTCAAGATATTTTATCAATATGATATATATGATATCCCCCTCCATTAACATATCTATTTCTCACATTATTTTCCCTCCTTCAATAATATCCAAAACTTTGGGTTAAAATAAATAGTGTTGACTCCCTATTTGATAAGGAATCTCTATCTCTTTGACAAAAAGTTGGGAAACAATTTATACCCCATAGGTATAATCCAAGACCTATGGGGGTACATTCTAAAATAATTCAAGTGATGTAAGAAGGATAAGAATGATGTTTTTGCATTAGATTTAATGAACCTATCCTTTATAATTTTTTTAGTAAAAATATATTCCACTTGTTCTTTTGTTCTATTATACTGAAGAATCATATCACCAACAACTACATTTTCTTTTACGAAAAGGATATATGAGATAAATATGCTTCATTCCTTAGTTTAGACTAGATTTATGGAAATATCAATGGAATGTTTATTTCAATTAGCAATGCATGGTGTCATATAAACCTCAACAACGATGTTATCTTGGTTTACCTGTATCCATGTCATCTGATAATAATCATGTGTTTCAGCTATGAATTCTTCTTTAGATATAATCTATGATACTGAACTTTTCTTCATACTATTCCATGCCACAAAACATTTTCCATGACAGAATTTTCCACTTTGAGTGGAATTCCTTTTAACAAAATCCTATATCCATTCAACATATATAAATCCATGTAATGTCAAATATTAAATGGTTCTATATAAATATATAAAAATAGGAAACAAAATTATATAAAATGATTCACTTTTCTTTTAACACCAGAGACTCCATGGGGTCACTTTGAAATTTGATACATTGTTTCGCATTAAATATTATATCAGGTATTAAAGATGTCATATAGAGAATTATGTTTGTCAATTTTATGTATTCATTTTATTTCCCATAATTTACAACCACATATTTGGTTTTTATAAGTAAAACACTATAGTAAAATTTTTTTACATTCCTCTATTATAAAAGTCTTGAAAAACTACAAGTAGTATTTTTCTTAATATATGAAATTAGGACCACCTCATTGTATGATTTTTAACATAAAAAAAATATGAATTTTCACTAAATACATACACCCCAATATTCTTATTTATTTCATCAATAATTTATTCATAAAGAATATCTTTATCCCATGAAAAACTTATGTCATCAACATTTACTATTATAATAAGTGTACTTGTGGAAAACATCATCATATTTACAATACAAAAAACTTTTTGTTTTTAAAAATTAATTATTCTTAAGTATACAAACATCTTGGAATATAATTATCATGAGGCCTTCCTTAATCAATGTAAATCCTACTTAATTTTACACACCATGATTCCAAACATATCAAGAATAAAAACCATCTTCTTTTTAATGAAAACCAATTTTTCATGATCACTATTTTGGAAGGAATATTTCTTATTCATTTAATAAATTCTATAATATTTTTGAGATTACAATACCAAGAAAAATTATTATTATCATAAATCATTCCAAAAATCCATAGATCTATTCAAATTAAAATACTTTTATCTAATAATAAACCATACCAACCAAATCTTTCCTCATTACATATTACATCACCTTTCTCATTATGTTTATTTTTGAAAACATGTTTGATTCCAATAATATATTTTTTCATCTCGAGGAACTGGATTTCAAGTAGAGTGTTTTAATATATAACAAAGTTACCCAATAATAAATGTTACTATTTATTCCGAGAAAACATCCTTCAAAATATTCCTAGGTTCAACCTGAGATAAAAGAGAAATTTTTTTCTCGAGTATTAACCTATTTCTATTTGGGAAATTCTCATATTGATGTCCAATGATATTTCCCAAATAAATTTACTTAATCAATATTTTATTCCTATAGAATTGATTTTTATAAACTTATTTATCAATTATTTTTTCTAAATAAATATAAACCAAAAATTTCCCATTTCATACATTTTATAAAAACCAAATTTTCTAGAAATATACTTTTTTAAGCATTAAAAGATTCATATATAGGACTAATAAAAAATCTTTTCTATGTTGGTTTTAAATATTTCTTACATATACAAATTATTCCACCTTTTGTTGTCTTCTTTTATATATCTATTCCCACAACCATTTAAAATATCAACAAGAATAACCCATATTTTTATATTTATTTCAAACATACCTTGATTTTTTTTCTTCTTCTTCATACATCCAGGGTTTAAAAAACATTGAAGCCTTTAACAATTTAATTTTTGTTATACCGAATTTTCTTTGGTTCATTTTGAGTTTTATGTCATAATAAAAACTTTTATTGATTATGTACAATGGTGAAAATATCTTCTTTATAAAATCACTTTGAAAAAATTAGTTATCAAGGTTCTTCCATTCCCAATAATGATTATATAATTCACTTTAGTCCCACAATTTTATATGGTGGTGTGTGGTTTGTTATATGAATTATTTGTGTCATACATTAAATGATAGATCTCAAATGCATTAGATTTTAATTCTTTAAAATTCTTTATTTAGAAACTAATATCATTTTAAAAATATAAAATTCATATTTTAAACATTTAAATAGCCTCTTATTTAAATTTGATAAAGATATTATTGTACATATATGGGTACTTGTCAATTAATGTAATGAAGTAAAGATCACCATTAGTATACTATTTTCTAATAGAACCACACACATCTAAATATATGATTTACAATGGCCTATTTTACAATATATCCACCTTTGTGAGAATCTCTTACACTATATTACCATATTTTAATGTTTCCTAAAAAATCATTTTCCTATTTTGATTTTAGAGATATCTCACACAACCTTATGCAAGGAAATCATATACATGTTCTTTTTTAATAGATATACATGCCTTTTATTACATAGATTATTTTCATCATTGGAACTCAATTAACATGAGTCAGATCTATCACGTATTTGAAATAAGTTTCAACTTGTCATTTAAAAAAAAATAAAAATCAATATTATTAACTTTTAATGATGCATGGTCCCTTTTTAAAAAAACTTCATTTCCTTGATCGCATAATTATATGAAACTAATAAAAAAAAATTCATCTTTTCCATAACTAACCAATATTTGGATTTTATTCCATTTGAATTTATACAAATAATTCAAACACATTTCATTCCATGGTATCTCTCTTTACTGAATACAAATTCACTTTCTTCATGATCAAACTTACTTTTAAATATTTTATTGAATGAATTTATGTGTAAAGAAAACCCACTATCAATGATTCTGGTTCTTCCCCTATTTCTTGTATTCGATTCCATTTACACTATTAATAACATATATTAATGATTAATATTTTCATATTGTTTTCCATTTTCATTATAGGATAATTTTATAGGGTTATTTTTCATACACATATTTGTATAATATCATGGTTCCTAATAACTTCCACAAACATATTTCAAAAATTCATACATGTTTGGTATAATAAGACTTGAAAATATTTTATTCATAACCATTTTCTTATAAGATGATTATTCCTTTTCAATTATAAGACACTCCACCTCAATCCATGTATTAATCTATGTGAAGATATATCGTACAATCATGTGTTGGATTTGGGACTGAATATTCCACATCAACAATTGTAGCCTAAAAAATTGGATCTTTCATTATATTAATGTTTCTATTAATTAAAATACATTCTATATTTTTTTGTCCAGATCATCCATAATTTTGTTTAATATTTAAGGACATTTTTTGTGTCCTTTTCTCTTACTTAAATATTAATTAGTGTTACTCATCATTCCCTTCTGGAAAATCCTTGTCTATATTTTTAGTTGTGATCTACACTATCATTCAAAATAGATTTAATTTTCTTGGGATATTTCATGATCAATTTTTACATTATTTAATGTTATAAAGATATCTTCTACTATGGAAGGGTCACCATTTACACATATATTTTTTTAGATTTTTTTCATCTTATTAGCACCTTTTATCTAAATGATGTCTTGACTCATTCTTAATCAATTATTCTACTCTAATAGATACATTCTTTACATGATCTCTCAATATCTTTTTATTTATAGAAACTTTTATCATTTATTTCATGAGTTATTTAATGAGATAATTTTCTCTTTTAATAAAATATTATATAAACATAGTCTTCTATTATTTATATTTCATTATAACATTAATCCCCTTATTAAATTTTTTTTCTCAATACATTGTTCTAACATATTTATAATCATGTCCTCCTTATATTATTCTTATCAACATTTCATTGCACTACTTGAGGAGGTTTATTTCTTCTCTACAGGTTCTACAATTTTACTAAAAAAATTCATGATTTATTCTTATATTTTATATAAGATATATTTATTTTTTATTTTTTATCAACATCATTTTTATCATTATGGAAAATATTATTTTCAACTATTTTTCTCAGTAATTTAGATACTTTTCTCCAATTATTATGTTTATAATTGCCATCATCTTTATCATAGATATAATGAAGTGTATTTTTCTTCTGAAAAGTGGTGTAATAGTTAACTATACCTCCATAGTTGAAATATTTTATGGGAATATTCCATTTTTACTTACGTTATACCTTACTAATTTTTTTGGATATAACATACCTTACCATCTGTAAATTTCTATCATTTAGACCAATATAATCTAAATAAAAAGATGCTTCACGTTTTTATTCCTTCAACTTAATCTATTTCATGGATTCAACATACATCAAATCCATTACATTATTTTTAAATTAATGTGTATTTATAATTTTATATAAAATAAGGATGTTGTTCTTCTCATCAATAACATGGTCATCTAGATCCTCTATTGTATAAATCATAGGTTCAAATTTTTGGGGGAATTTTCTCATGAGTTTCTTAATAATAATAGAATCATCTATTTTTTCACCAAATCCTCTAATATTTCTCACAATTTCAATTACCATGGTTATGTATTCATCAATATTTTCCAATTTTCCCATATTTATATACTCATTTCAACTTCACAAGATTTATTACTTTTTCACATTAACATGTAAATTACTTTAATTATTATTTTCACGTTTATCCTATATATCTTTAACAAATTATTGTCCCATAAAATTAGAGAAATGATATGAAATAGAGTTATACGAATGTCATCTATGTTTATTAAATCAATATAATGATTTATTTTATCAAGAATTGATATTGTTTTTCCTCTTTAAATTTGTGTAAAATCCCATTGTAGTCTCATCAAGAACTAAAACACCCAAATAAAACAAATTTGGTAACATCCAGTTTTTTCATCCATAAAATTTATTTCCCTTAATGGTTGGGGTGGATTTATTATTTAATGAATTGATATTATCCATTAGGTACTGATTGAGGCTCTAACAGAGTGAAATTGATGTTCAGATAACACTCAATTGTGACCTAGGATGGGTTAGACCACTAAAATGGGGAATGTATCAACAGAGATTTGAAATTATTTAACAATTTATTCATCAAGTAATAAAACCATGTGACCATTTATGATCTGATAAAATCGATATAAAACACTAATCCGTACATTATAAATATATAAAACAAAGAACATAAGGCATATATGTTTTTTTACAAGGCTTGGTCTTATTGTGAGAGCCTACTACTTACTACATGCGAATTTTTATCGATCCATATATTCCCACTAAAATATTTTTATTTTGTACATGTGGTTGGGACATGTATTGTAATATGAAACACAAATAAAATCATATCCACTATTTCTTGTAGTTATTACTCTCCCGTGATACTGAATAGGAAAACAAAAAACACCACCTGATAAATAATTCAAAAAGGTATAGGTTTCATTAATAAATGATAAGAGATTTTTCTTTTTGAGATGGTTGAAAAAAATAACAGAAACTCCTCCTCACATATTTAATAAATAAAACCCAAAATCTGTTAGTGGAGTATATAAAAAAGCCCTTTTGACTGATATTTCACCATAATGAAGATACATAAAGGCATGATTCATCTCAATCAATGAATATATTGGCAAATTAGGTTTCTAAAATTTCTCTAACCACACTGATTTAGTCTTGACTAATAATCCTTCTCAAATAGTTAATAACAGAAATATACTCACTTATCATTCTCACAGTTTTCTAAACTATCTGGTCAATTCATTTTTTTATTTAAAGTAAAAAAGCATTAAATTTTATTTTATTTTCAGAAATATAAATGTGGTATCATTAAATATATCATTATCCATCCAATAGAATGAATTATCATAATTTATGAATTTTTATCATATAATGTCTTTTACACATCACTCAATAAACACTTTACTTGGGTTTATTTACAATATCTATTTAACGGTGTTTTTAGAATAAATACCATTTTTATATGGATAACATCATTTAGAAACACAAAATATCGATCTCCCAATAAAATATAACATAAATAAGTATTTATGTATTATATAATTTCTCATTAGAAACGACTTCATTGTTTTAATTGGATCAGCTACAACATTCTTATTCTCCAAGATTCTAATGAAATCAAAAAAGTTATTTACAATACAGTAGTACTTCAGATAAAACTGATACTTAAAAAAATATCATACATCACAATTTGTTCATCATGTGATTTAGGAACTGAAAAAGAAATGAAATGATAAATTTATATTTTTTCAATATTCTTTAAAATATGTTATTTGGGTCCTCAACAAAAAATATTATATGTGTCCCACTTTGTATTATAAAAAGGTTTATATATTTATAGAATCATTTGACGACTCTAAAATTGATGGATAAATCATTTAGTATATTCACCTTTGTTCTAAGTTTCCCCACATGTTATTTTATAAATACATAATCCATATCAACCCCAAATTATTATATTTCTTTCCAAAATACCTAATCATTCTATTATCAAACATGTTTAAATGAATATAAACAATTTTTAATTATAGGTACCACGTAACATAGATTCATAAGAGTTAACTTATAATTAATAATAACTTGATTCATCCTTATTAAGAATAAAATCAATGAATCATAGAAAACAGCTTAAATTTTGAATTTATGTAAGAGTGGTGATTTATAGATAAACTGAAAATTTAATACTGTAGAAGATTAGATTCACTTTTTTAATACATTTTAATTTATAAATCATCAATCAAATAATAAATGAGTAAATGTGAGCTTAGAGAAGGTTTTAATAACAAGTGGGTTGGCCTTCTAGGACATTTGTGATAGAGGGTTAAGGGGAAGGCTTATTTACAATTTTTTTAATAAATTTATCTAATTAGAAATTAATAAAATAATTTTTTTACCATCATGTGGTTGGTACACTTCCATTATGTTCCACGTGTTATCAAATACATTTTGCAACAACGCCTGATATCTCACATCGTACTCAATAATCCTACATTATTTACCCAATAAGATTCAATTTCAATTACTAGGTGAGCACAATACCTCCATTAGGTATCCAATACACTTTTATTTTATTCCCACTACACCCTCACAGGGTACCCAGTACATAACATTTTACCCAAAAATTTTAATTTCTTCTAAAATCACCAAAATCCTATAAAAAGTATATAATTAAAAAATAAATCAATAAAAGATCAAAATAATACATCAAATTTGAAACTCCAAGAACACTAGTTTTATTAGATTATGGTATTCCCATAATTATAATAATATACAATGGCCATATTATTTCATTCACAACTAACCAAAATAGTTAGTTAACCTTACACAAAACCATTCGTATCAGAACACACCTCCATTGGTATCCCCTAGTCCAATAATGATGATAATTAGTGAACACTGGATCCCACCTCTAATAGGTTGCATATTGGTGAGAAACACTGAGGGTATAAAATGCTTATAATAGAGGCATTACCCTCAAAATGGATTTAAGAGAAATTGATAAGGGTTTATCAACTAATCAACACTAATAGAACATTCAATTTCAACAATTACATTACCGTAATACTAATGATAATAACATGTAACATTTAAAAATTCAATAAATTTAATAATATATTTAAGAGAATATCTGGAATCTAATCTAATTACCAAATCTAGTAAAGTATCTCAGATAACAACACCAACTCAAATTATTTATCTTGAAGACAATTATAAAATTTTAGTTCTGTGAGAATTATGGAATTATGAATCGGACAATAAAAATTAAAACTAAACCCCCATATGTAATATATATGAAAGTGTAGGCATGAGTGGAAATAAAATAATAATATTTTAAAAAACATAATCACTAATAAGAAATAGGATAAAAATGGGAATAAAATATTGGCCATAAATACATGAAATTCATAACAGAAAAAATTACCTAATTAGAAACAATAGCATTACATCCTATTCTAGAACATCCTCAAACAAAACCATCATCCAATACCAATCTATGGAAAAATCCATAAAAATCTCAATAATACTTCCATATCTTGGAATAATAATTTTTTTCACCACTCTTACATGATAATAGAGCTGTGTTCCGTCTAAGAGGTAGGTAATTTTTAGGGTGTCCACTCATTATATTATTAGGAATGCGAACAAGGGTAAAATAAAACGCATAACATTACTACAAAAAATAATCACAAATCATTATGGAATATCCAATCTTAACCCGTAGGTTGATTGTGTAATGTAAATATAAAGGACATCAATGATATGCCCTCCTCTTTATATGCATATTCACTATCTATGCAACATGTAATTATATAATCTTCATCATAACAAGGTATCATGAACATGTAGGTTATAAACCTCATTCCCTCCTTCTACCATGAATGATCCCCACTATGTAGTCATCATTTTATATCCCTCAAATCATTGGGAAATCCATAATTTACTCCCACACCTGCATGATAATACAATCTTCAAGGCATCATATCTCATGAATGTATGATTTATTATATCTTCTCATCCACCAAAAAAATTCATAATTTCCATACACAACATAATATCTACACATCAGGTAATTATCTTCACAATAAGGAAGAAATATCAAAATGAAAAATAAATTTATAAAAAAAGGGTTTCACATAGAAAATATTATATTTCCATTTTATTTTCATAAAAATTAATTTCAAATTTCTAGGATCACTTATTTTATATTATTCAATCATATATCATCATATAAATTATTCATCCCATACAATTTTCATTCATTACCACATAATAATTTCATCAAAATCTAGGTGGGTACAAAAAACACAACGTATCAAAAATATTTCTTAAATAATAATAAAAACGCCTCAGGATTCCATATATCTACTAGACTCATTTTAATTAACATGATTGTATAATTATTTAAATATATAGGTGTCAAGGTTTATTAAAAAATTTTGAGAAAAGATATCAAAACATCATAAATCAATTGTAAATAATAATTACATGGTAAATAGAATGGAAAACATAAAGCCCAAAAAACCCCTTTCCCCTCAAATTTATAGTTTATTTGATTCATCATATTTAAATAAGTTCCTTCTTCATTAAATGTGTTTCATATAGTATATTCCACCCTCGTAATACATAAACATATATTAAAAAAGAAATAATCAATAAAAGAGAACATTAATATAATCATAAGAGGTATTCATAATATGATTATTGAAGCACATAATTCTATGTGATAGAAGAGAATTCTAGAAATCCCCTACTACTATTTTGAAGCTAATCTTTCTCTGAATAAGAGAAAAAAATCAATAACTAACTACCACTAGAGAAAACATGGAAATAAAATTTACTTGTGAGACTTCAATCCTAATGATCCAAGGTTATTATACAATCAAAGGTTCACCTAGATAATCATGATAGTCCTAAATATTTTTTAGTTATTGTGAAAGTAATATTGAAAATCAATCCAAGGGTATCAGACTGCATATATATAAAGGATCCTTATAAATTCACCACTGTGACATAGTTAATATAACTATGGTTGGGTTTATTACCTGTGAAATATAGATCTGCTTATGTAGTATTGTTTATTTTATTCCCTAAATTATAATGTGCTTTAAAAAAAATTTAAATCTACCTTGATCACCACCGAATCCTTTTCCCGGATGCATGGATAAATCCATCATTGTTTTGACCTGGAAATAACAGCCTATGGAAATGTGGGATCTAAATCACTATTTCCTCCCCCCTTATATAAATCTCAACATCACATCAACATCCTCAATAAATCTTCTCAATTCCCAAGTAAAAATAAAAAACTAAGCTATTTCATAAGTCCAAGATATTCAGTGGTAAACTATCTATTTGAAAACAACCAAAATGGTTATCCAGGACCTTTTACTTCCATTATATCACCATATCACCAGGATGTCTGTAATATACATGGAATGAAGAAATACCTATGGTTCCTCAAACCTATACACTTAGTTTTAGTGTTAAAAACACATTCATTAAACACTAGACATGACACAAAGTGAGATGGTATATCATTATTTAAAAATATTAATAAAACATGAACATAAATACTCATAAGTTATCTTAACATCTTGAGAATAGAAGGTTTATTTATCTAATGACCAGTTATAATTAAACTTATATAAATTTTTTTAACACTTCTCCATAGTCAAATTATGCTTGGATCTCTTATAAAATTATCATATGTTATAATCATCTTCATAAACAATAAAAATAGAAAAATAATAATGGGTTGAGCTCAGATTCATAGTAAGGTTAATCATAATCAATAATAATAATTTTTCATAAGTGAGGACACTATGTAAATATGGTTCAAATCTGGATACAAAATGAAGTTATACCCATAAAATCATATATCAAAAATTATGGCATACTCCTTGGCCTAACATAATAATACATTATGAAAATGTATTATATCATGAAAATAATGAATTCATAATGAATTATTTAAAAACCATATGTATAAATAAATTATAAAATCTTGAAAAAACAAAAGTTACATGCCTTGTGTTGTGATAAAAAAAATGTACACGCTTTATATTGTGAAGAAAAACCAATGATGTATGTTGTAAAAAAAAATTCATATACTATATGATTTGAAATAAAGAAATATAGAAACTATATATTGTAAAGATAAAAAATCATGTTATACATTTTGTAAAAAAAATATCCACAATATACATTGTGAACAAAAAATTAACAAGCTTAATGTTGTGTATATATTAAATTCCCATAATGTATGTTCTAAAAAAACAAATTACAATATTAAAATGATTTTATAATAAAATATGAGTCGTTAAACAATGAATTGTACGGTGATATAATACCCTACCCATATAATAGTAATCATCTATATACATACAAGCCAATTTAATAGATAACAGTTATACGTTAAACATAAATTAATGAACCCATGAAAAATAGTTGAGTATCATGAAAAACATTCATTGAACATTCTGGAATACATCTATAAAAAGAATTTTTATGGTGGATTAAAAACATCATTTGTGTAATTTAAGGAACATTGAGCATGTTTTCTAAGAATAAAAATATATTTGGATTATTCATTTGAAAAATAAAAGGTAATCCCCCCATTTTTAATGGATTAAAAACTCATTAAACAAGGTATCTCTAAAATGAAATACATGAGATTATTAAAATATTTAAAAATAATAATTTTGAACCAAAATTGTGTTTTTATAAACAATTTTAATATAATTATTCTTTCAAATAAAATAATTATAAATATATAAAAAACACGTAAAATCCAATCTAAAAATGTTATATGTTAAACCCCATTTTAAAATTATGAATTCCCTCTATAAAATAATATTTTAGTTTATAAAATTATAAAAATATAAAAAAAAATTCCATTAATTTTCAAAATAATAAAAATTTAAAATTATTTGGGAAACTTGTTTAAACCCTAGAAAGGAATCTTGATAAATAATAATGATCGTATAAGGAAATAAATAATCAATGATCTTTTTGAAAATAGTTTTTCCATATTCAAAGAAGATAAATTCATGGGTAACATTGAAAATTAATTTTCCCCAAATATGAATATATAGGTACCATGAAATAAAATATTATGGTGTAAGCAACCAAAATTGGAATAAAGAAGTTGAATAAGCATTATAACTCAATAAAGGGAGTTGAGTTAACAATAACCATTATAATTTTGGTATCTTATAAATCAAAATCCATTTATAGAGAGATATTGTTCTTCAACCCCCATGAATTACATGAATATGGTAAAATAAATTCATTATATAGTAATGAAAAAAGATTAAATATATCATTTTCCAATATAAAAATTATATCCCAAGAAATTAAATATGATATAAATAACCCATTACCTTAAATCATGATGAGCTAAACATGATCTAACCTTCTATATAGTAAACATACCTATTTTAATAAATTATATTAAAACTTATTTCACACACAAAGACACACACACACACACACACACATATATATATATATATCCCTTTTTATAATTAATTTATAATCATTGCCTATAAATAAATATCTTAGTTTTAGTTTATTTTTCACCATCTATTGTTATAAATTAAAAATGACTGTTTTAGTAAATGTGCCATAATGGCGGTGATGATTATTATTTATAAATAGAAACATCATCATTATCATATTACTCAGGATACTAGAACAATTTCTTCATTTTTTCATGATAGCTCATTTTCATTTGGCGAATGATAAATATAAAGTTTTTGAAAAAAGAAATCATCATGAATTTGATTCTACAAATTAACAAACAAAATGTTATTTATTAATAATCATACTAAATATTATTAAAAACATTCAAAAAAATTAAAAATTTAAAAAGTTAAATATTATTAAATGATATTATCATTATATAATATTCCATAATCCTTAATGATGTATCAATTATAACATAATTAGTATATGTGGTAAAATTATCCCAAATGATAGCATGTTATAATGGTTTTATAAGTAAAAACATGTTTTTAAATAACATGATTATACATTTAACACATTATTAAACATATCATAATTATATTTTAACTAAATTAAATTAATTTATAATACATTTATTGAGGTGTTAACAAATGAAATTCATCGATTATGAAGGTGATAATCCATGTGTTCCCATGATGGAGAAATCCATTTATCAATGAATGGGATAGAATGAAAGTACATGATAAATTATCATTTTTGAATAATAATTTTTATATATAAAACATATTCATTCCTCAAATTCATTTTTTTACCACTCATGAAATTTTTTGATGAAAAAAACACATCATCGCCTGTTGGTGGTAATTCGCATGTACACTCCATCAATGTAGTTTTGTTTCCCTTCGTGAGTGGAAAATATTAAATAATGGTTGAAATATTAATATAACAATATTAAATTATATTATTATTACTCGTTGTAATATATTATGGTGGATTCATGAATTTTTTTATAGAAATAATATGAAGAAAATTCTAAAGAGTAAGAAATACTCACATTGAGAACGTAAAATTTATCTTGAATGTATCATTCAAAATAGATGCCTTATGATATAAAATTGAGAATAGAGGCTTGTGAATTTTAGATGTAATTATATGATGAGAAATGTGGAATAGTATCACGCTGATATAATAAGGTATAGTTGTGATAATATGGTGTCGACGTGTTCCTCTTTTATAAGTGAAGAGAAAAGGTAATTTTTGGAGTACCCATAAATTCTCAATAATAGAATGTTACTATTCACTAGTCAAATATTTAAAAATATGAAAATATAATGTTTAGAAAGTGATTATGCCAATTTTCCTCTCCATCACTCATTTTGGAGACATTATAGTTTAATTTATGCCCTTATATTTTTTTATATTTTTATCGTTTTACCTATTTTACTTTTAACATGGTAAAAAACATTCAACAGTAGTAATTAATTATAATGAAAAAATTAAAAAAAATTAATATAATTTGAAATTATTTATTTAAGATTATAAAATAATTTTATCAAATAAAAATTTCTATGGATTATAAAATATAATATTAGAATAAATGCACAAAAAACATAAATTTTGTTTTAGAAAAAATCTATTTTTATTCATAAAAAATTATTTGTAAGTTAAAACAATCATTATTATAAACTTCCATTAAATTATTATATTTACTATAAAACAAATTATTTTTTTAGTCATTCAAATAAATTCAAAACATTATTTTACCAAAAATAAGTCTTACTTAATATGAGATACCAATTAATATTTTTGAAGTTGCAATAAAATATCAATTATATTCAAAAATTTAAACCTTGGTTATACAATTTCGTAATAATGTTTTAATATATGTGTAATTAATAATTAAATAAATGTTTAATTAAATACACATTTTTATAAAAATTTGGGTCTTCCACATATATTGATAATGTCATAAAATTTAATATTTTGTTAAAAATCTATTGTTTCGTTTGGATAATTCTACAAAACATATTACTAATTTAAAAATATGTCGATACATATATATATTCTAATATATCAGGGAGTTCCATCCCCCGGTTAAATAAATTTCCTTATCAAATTTTAAATTACTACTCATTAATGAAATATTTGATTGTTTATATATGATATAAATTACTCGGTATGTAACTTTTAAATATATATCTGTTTCAAAACATAGGAAACATATATTCTCCTTTCATAATATGTTAATCATAATATTGAGTTTCTCTCAGACTAGTTTATCCCAGATCCTATCTATATTTATTATCAATACACACAATGTATAATAAGATACTAAGAGTGTATATAATCATACTTCCATTGATAGACTATCTTAGTTTGATATGATATGTGATATCATTTTCAAAATTATTCAATTTTTAATTTATTTATGTGTTTTTAATGTAGAGGGAACCAATCCCTTATTAAAGTCACCATATATTCATCTAAATGAATCATAATAAGATTTATACAAGGCATGTTCCCATAAACATAATGTTCAGAATCAATAAAATGAGAATTTAATATTAAAAAATAAAATATTAAATCATTATATTATTGATTTTATGCTCTTTGAAAACATCCTATATATTATAGAGTGGATAGAACAAAAATATAATTATATTTCCATAATTCCATAGTATTTTATAACCATATTTTAACTATCATAATCAACTTTATAGGTAGTGATTTCATACGCTCTTAATTATTCCCTAGTCTTTAGAGCTTTTTGGTGTCTAATTTTTTTCATTTCTCAGAAATTCGAGAATTGATTTTCATAATAACAAAACTCCATGTACCTTAAGCATTAATGTATTGGTGGATAATTTTTAAAGAAACTAATTTCCTCTATTTTATTTACTAACATCGACATCTTCTTGTGACATTCAGTAGATTTATCTCATGTACTTTTACATTTTAAATACTTCCTTACTCCGAAGATGCAATTATTTGGGTGATTCCTCAAATATTTTTAATATTAAGATAATAAGGGGTTTTTCATAAATTTAACTTTGAGGTTCAATGAAACTCTAATTTTTTTTTTGCTACAAAACTAGGAGAGTCCCCAGTTTTTATACCCACCATTATTACATTAAACCCCATTTCTTCATAGATTCCAAAGTCGATAATGTGTAACTCCTTTTTAGGAATTGACAATAATGTAGTAATTTAATTAAAGATTTTAATCTCTTTCTCAAAGATAAAACCATAGGCTTACATAATTATCCTTGTGATGTTTTCTTCATAAGTATAAATGGACTCATCTCTCTTTTATTTTAACTCTTGGAATTAGTTCTCATTCATCATATTGAATTCCTCCCATTCCATAGAGTATAATTTTTTTTATTATATTATTAGTGCGTTCCCGCCATTGATTATCCTCACCTTTAAAATGATAAACATACATGAAAACCATCTCATGTTTCATGAACTAGAGAATTTAAAACATATTTTATATTAAATTATTCCATTTATTAATAATAAGTGTATTTCAATATCCCTTGAAGAAGGACGGATGGTTCCACATTAAAGACAAGATAGCACGTTTTTCATTAAATAGTAAATTTTGGATCTCAATATGATTAATGTTAATATTCATATTTAGTAAATTTATGGATAAAATATTTGAAAGGATCTATTCTCTTAATCCCATCCAATTTCTGAATTCATTGGGATAATATATGCATTATTTTTTCATCTATTTTCTTCTCCATTTCTCCTAGAACAATCAATTTATTTAATTAATAGAAAGATGAAGTATGAAAAATTTAATAAATGAATAAAATGAGACTATAAACATAGAAGAAGTAACTCACAAATGGAATTCATACCAAAACATATGAATATGGATATTTGATTCACGATTATTCACTATTGATTTTCTAATTGGTTCAATAATATAAATATATTCAAATATGTCATAATGTTTTATATATAATGCATGAATAATTCAATAAGATAAATCATGGGTGTATATCCATGTGTGTAGTCCTAGTTCCACTCATCATGAACCATCCTAAAGATTGAGTTGATACTCAAAAATATCTTATTATGGTTATAACCCCAAGGTGAATCTGTAACACAACTGTATTAACTTTTTTGTATCTATATAAAGATACAATTTATATAAAACAACTCAATATCTACTTTAAAAAACATAAGGATGGTATCTAGTAATTTTTCTCATCCCTTGTAATTTCTATAAATTTCTATTATCATAATCAATAAAATAACAACAATAATTCTCAAAAATTATTAATCTATGATTTGATTCTAACTAAGGCATTTCAAACCCACACTCTTATGTTTGGTGCTAAAAATATTTATTTAACCACTGGTAGTGATACAATATAAGATGAAACTCTCTTTATTTTACATCATTATCCTATGATAAACAAAAAAACATTAATTTCATATCACAATCGCAAGAATGGAATTATTATTTACTTTTAGTAATATTTTCATACGAAAATTATTTTACAATATTTGGGAACATTGGTCCATAATCAAATAATGATCAAATCCCTTATAAAATTATCATATGTTATACTCATATTAATAACTTGGGGAAGGAAAAAAAATAAATGGGTTAGCTTAGAATCTTAATAAGGATAATCATAATAGATAACAATGAAACATAATAAGTGATAATATGATGAACATATTGATATAATTAGTTTATATATTAAATTTATAGCTAACTATTCATAGATAAAAAACATGGAATAAGTAAAGGCCTTGCATAATAATACATCATGAAAATTCCATATCTTATAGAAATAATGAAAACATAGATAATTATAGTACAAAAAAAATCCTAGGAAATTAAAACATCATAAAAAACTAAATTTCCATGATTTATATTGTGAATAATAAAAATGTGAATTCTTCATGCTATGAACAAAAAAATCACATGTGTATTGTTGTGTAGGAATAAATTACCCAAAATATATGTTGTTTCTTTTAGGTTGGGCTCGAAGCCTCAATTTATTATTTAAAAAAGGCCTCTTCAAGACTGGGTAGAGGGAGACCCATTGCATAACTCGAAGGCCCAATGCCATGTGGCCTGAATACAAGGCTTAAAAGCCCATTTTTTTCCCAAATTACTCATCGAGGAATATTCCTGCTACAGTACCTATGCTGCTACAGTACCTACTACAGTAGTGCCACCGCTATTTTTCCTCCTCCACTATAGTACCCTGGAAATTCGTCCCTTCTCAGATTTGATCCTTGTTCATTTGGATGCCAAGTAGGAGCCTATACCACTTTGGTACAAGCTCTTTGTCACCCACAATATATGTTGTGAATAAATAAATTCTCACACACTATTTTGTTACCAAATAAAATTCCCATGCTATATTTTTTGAACAAACACAATTCTCATGCTATTTGTTGCAAACAAACAAAATGTCTGCACATCTAATTGTGAACAAATAAAATTCCAAATCTTCATATTTTCAATAATTTTTCAATACTTAACATCCCAGTCTAAAGATAAATAAATCCTTAACCAATGTATTAGTGGGAGATATAATACAAAACCCATCACAAAATAATCATCCATATATATACATTCCATTTGAATATAAATACATTTAATCTTCTAACATCACTAAATTAACCCCCCAAAAGGTTGGTTTTCTAAAAACAATTCATAGAAAAATACATAAAACATCCAAAAAAAGATGTTCGGTGGTTGAATAAAACATTACGCAGTGTAATGTAATGATCATTTTGGATGTTTTAATAGAGAAAAATTTACCTTTTAATATCTTTTGGTAAATCAACTGAAACAAATGAGGGAATAAACTTTTCAAAATTAATGAAGTCATTATAAAATTGTATCTTCACAATATAATAATTAATATTAATAAAACATTTAAAAATAATTATTATGAGAAAAATGGTTTTTAGAAAAAAAATTTACCAGAGAATGATAATATCCAAAAAATTCTTTGAGAATATATTAAAATACTTGAAAACCCATTCACAAAACACAATAATTTAAAACCCCTTTTAAAATAAATAACTCTCTTAAACAATTAGACTATTACATTATAAAAATCAATATTTGAATTTAATTTAACATTAAAAAACATCAAAGTATAAAATCACGTGGAAAAGAATTTTATAACAAGGATATGAAGCTTCATAAATAAGAATTTTCATATAGTGAAAGAAACTATATAAGAGTTTTAAAAAAATTCATATTGTCATAAAATAAATATTTACTGGTCACATTTAAAACTCAATTATCCTAGATTATAACATAATGTATCATAAAATAAAATCATTTTGGGGAAGAACCCATTCTTAAAATAAATATGTTCATGAATAAGTATTTGTTTCAATAAAGTGAGTTGGTTTAAAAAAACAATATCAAATTTTGTATCATTTAAATAAAAATACATTTAAATAAAGAACATGATGTAGATATTTAAACCCTAATAATTAACTAAATATTTTGAAATAAATTCATTACATATTAATAACATCATGTTTACAGAAATAATGGTTCCCAATAAGAATTAATTCCCAAAAAATTAAATTCGAGACAAAGAACCCATTACCCTAAATTCATCTTAGTCAAATTTTATCTAACCTCATGTATAATAATCATATATATATATATATTAATAACATGTTTTATAAACTTATTAATATATAATTAATTTGTATATACTACATTTTTAATCATATATTATAAATAAATTATCCATTTTTAGGTTAGTTTTCATCATCTACTGTTAGAAATTAATATTGATTAATTTTCATACATGACATGTAATGGTGTGAATGAATCTTATTTATTAATATAAGTTTAACCAATACCAAATTACACAAGATTATATAATATATTTTTCTTCAATTGTTTATAATATATTTTTTTAATTTAGTTAATGATAATGGTATAGTTTTTGAAAATAGAAATCATGAAGAACATGTTTTAGCATTTTAATGTGTAAAAGGTGGTATATTAATAAATATATTAAATATAAATAAGAAGATGAAATGGAAATTTTTAAATCTAAAACATTTTATTATTACATGATATTATCATTATATAACATTCCTTAATCATTTATGATGTAAACATTATAACATCAGTCGCTTGGGTAGAAAAATTTATATAAACGAAAGCATATTATAATTATTTAATGAGTAAGGATATGTTTTCATGTACACACGATTAATGATTATATTATTCATTGAATGGGACAGAATAAAGGTATATAATAAATTATGATTTAAATAATAATATATTTAATAATATAAAAAATATTTCATAAAATACATCTACATTACCAACCAGGGAATTCGGTGTGGAAATCCCAACCACACCATTTTATTATGGCAGAAGTCTTCATATACACCCGATCAATGTTGTTTTGTTTTTATTAGTAGATGAAAACCATTGAATAATGGTTAATAAAATACTATAATAATTTTATTTTATATTAATAATATTATTTTCATTTTATTATGGTTTCAAAAATATTTTTTTAAGAGAATGGTAAAGAGTAAAAGTATAAGAAGTAAGAAATAATCATGTTGAGAACATGATATTTCTCTAGGAAATAACCCTGGAAAAAATTATGTTATCAAATTGAGACCATATGTTTATGAACCAGAAGTATTTTTATTTAGGATTAAAATTATAGAGTTTTAGGAAGTAATTTTAAGGCATTGGTGTTTTATTAAAAGTTATAACTATTCTTCATTTATCACTAAAGATAATAGATTTTTTTTGTACCCATTAATTTCCAAAAATTGAATGTCACTATTAATTTGTAAAATGATTTTAAAGTTCAACAATATAAAGTGTATACATTTATTCATCCTATTCTCCATACTAAAACTCATTTATAAGAAAAGAAATTATATATTTATTGCCTTTTCTTTTTTACCTTTTTTTAATTAAACAAAATATACTTTTACCATGGAAATACATTTTTACACTTGGAAATTAATTTTAATGACCATAATTAAAAATAAACACATAACATAATTTAAACTGGATGAATTAATATTTTAAAATAATTATATAAACTAATATTACTATTATTTAAAAAAATTACTTTAATAGGAATCTCACAAAATGCCCAAAAGGGTTATTAGAAAAAGTGTGTTTTTATGCCTAAAATTTATGAGTACATTAAAATTATCAATGTTATCAAAATCCATGATATAAATTTGTTTATTATAAAAAGAATAATTTATTTTGAATTATAATCTATCCAAAACTGCATGTTACTATAATGATGATTAATTAAATAATAAGACTGAATTTTTTTTAAATTAGAATGAAATGTTACTTAAGTTATAAAAATTAAAAATATCATTATTGGGAAGCTGTGTTTTCCCAACACTTGTATGCCAACGGTTCAATAGAACCGTGGGTATAGGGGTATAAGAGAAGTATTTCCCAACGGTTTAAAGAAACCATTGGGAAATCTAAAAAATTTCTCCCTTTCCCAACAGTTTGTACAAACCTTTGGTAAAGTCCATGACATTGGAAGGCTTTCCAAACGGTTTGTGTGAACTGTTGGTAAAGCTCAACTTTCCCAACAGTTTTAAAAAACCGTTGGTAAATTTTTCCCTTAAATTCCCATCATACCCGATATCCCATCCACGCGATTGAACTACTGAGACCTAAGATCTCTCTTTCTTGGAAAATCATTCCACCAGATCGATATTCAATCACAAAGTTGTTTTGTTCTACACTTCTAATCTGTAAGTATTACGTTATGTTTAATGTTTTGCATCTAATTTTTTTCTTTTATATTTTGATTTTCCATAATCCTAAGGTTTGTGCTATATGTAATACCCAACAATTTCAATTTGATTTGTTTTCTGTTTTTGTTCTGGTGTCGTATGGGAATCAATTTTTTGTTCTGTTTTTGTTTTCTGTTTTTGTAATTGTGGGAGGTGCTGGGGGGTGCAGTAGGTGGGGGGAGAGGGTGTGTTGGTGGGGTGTTCAGGTGGGGGGAGGGGGTGTGCTGGTGGAGTGTTGAGGTGGGGGTTTATACAGGTGGGGGTGGGGTGGGTTGTGAAGGTGGGGGTGGGGGGAGTGGCGGTTGTTCAAGTGGGGGGGGGGGGTTCAAGTGGAGGGGGTTGTTGTGCAAGTGGGTGGGGGGGAGGGGAGTGTGCAGGTTGGGGGTGGGCTGGGCAGGTCAGAGTCTGTTGGCGGCGGGGGGGGGGGGGGGTGAGGTGGGGGTTTTACCAGTGGGGGGGGGGGGTGTAGGAGGGGGTGGGTGAGGGGTGGCTATTCAAGTGGGGGGTGAAAGTGGAGGGGGGTGTTGTGAAAGTAGGTGGGGGAGGGGAGTGTGCAGGTTGGGGGGGTGGGCTGGGCAAGTGGGAGTCTGTTGGGGGTGAGTTGGGGGTGGGGTGTACATGTGGTGGTGGGAGAGGGGGGATGTGCGGGTGGGGGTGGGGGGAGGGGGGTTTTTGCAAGTGGGGGTGCAGGTGGGGGTAGTTGTGAAAGTGGGTGGGGGTAAGGGGAGTGTGTAGGTTTGGGGTGGGTTGGGAAGGTGGGAGTATGTTGGGGGGTCAGGTGGGGGTGTATAGGTGGGGGTGGGGGTAGGGGGTTGTGCAGGTGGGGGGTGCAGGTTGGGGGGGTGTGGAGTGGGTGGATGGGAGGGGGTTGTGCAGGTGGGGGTAGGGGAGGGGGGGTTGTGCAAGTGGGGGTGCAGGTGGGGGGGGGGGGGTTGTGCAGTCGGTTGATGGGAGGGGGGTTGTACAGGGGGAGTCTGTTGGGGGTGAGGTGGGGGGGGGGGGGGCTGCGCAGGTGGGATGTCATCACTTCCATAGTTCACTAATAAGCACTGGGAATTCATCACTTCTAGATATTTGGATAGTTTTGAGGCCTCTTTGGTTTTGGTTCTTGTCTAGTCATCTTGATGTGTAAGGCATCAGATGATCTAAAAGTGACATCCACTATATAAGATGAATTTCTTCTCCCACAACACATTTTTCTAGAAATAATATATCCTTGGAAGGTTGTGGGAGCCTTTTAGAATCCAATTCCCCAACATTTTCACAATTGAAAACATGATACGATCATGTTATCAAGTCACTAATCCTACCAAATTGGATTTTCACTGAAAAATACTATTCTAATACTTAACACCCATCTTTTTTTGTTCATAACATGAATGAAAACCCAATTAAATCTCATAGATCTCAGTCACACCCCTGTGGACATCTCGCCCACCCCCTAGACACCCTGTACCCCCTAGACAACCCTGCCGGCCCTGCAGAAATCCTGCCCTCCCCCTGGACACCCCCTACACCCTGGAAATCCCCCCAACCCCGTGGACAGCCCGCCCACCCCCTGGAAACTACCTCCCCCCCGGACACCCCCACCCCTGGACACCTTGTACCCCCTGGAAAGCCCCCCCCCCCCCGTGAATAGCCCGCCCAGCCCTCCTGGACACCCCTCCCCCTAGAAAGCCCCGCCACCCTCTTGGAAGGCCAGCCTACCCCCTGGACACCCCGTACCCCATGGACAACCCTGCCACCCCTGTGGACAGCCCGCCCTTGATTACACGGAAGCAAATAACTCTGCATTTCCCCCGATTTGCAGAAGCCCCCGCGCAGGTGAACCCTAACCTGAGGTCTTCCATCTGATCGGCTGAAACTCCCCCATCCAGGTTAGACTCCTTCAACCTCTTACCAAATACAGACATAGAAGCCCTCATTGAGGTAATTAACATGGTTAGGGTAGTGGGATAAGTGGTTTTCCTTTTTTTAGTGGGGTGATATGGTACTTTATGTGGATTTTAGTTTGGGTGTTATGAAATGTACTAAATTTTCACAATATTTCGATTTTTTAGAATCAATAACTTATTTAAAAAACTCTCTTTACACATTCTACATCTTTCATGAAAATCCTTCACTTTTTAATATCTTGAACAATGTTTTATCTGGTCTATGGTGTCTTCTTGGTATGTGATAAATGAAAAAATTACAAAAAACATCTCACCTCAAATCTAGGCACACATAACTGAATTAATTAGTATATCTTTACATTGTTTTAATAGTTCACTACATCAACTAAAAACTCCTTCCTTTATCATTTACATAAAAATATATTCTATTAAAGTTAAATCCTATTGAATTGTTTATGGCAAAATGACTTATATAAATTGTTTTTACAGAATGGACCGAAGTTGGATGTATGAAACCGATCGGATCTCAAGCGATTTTCAAAACAATTTGGATTGCTTTATAGATTTTCCATTTCACAATGCTTTAGATAGTGGTCGCATACACTTCCAATGTTCCAATTGTGTTGGTAGACCTTGTTTGAGCCGTGAAGAAGTCAGCTACCACATAACCAAAAATGGTTTTCAAGAAAACCACTTTGTTTGGTATCACAATGGGGAGAAAATGAAATCTCAAATTGGTGATGATCGAAATGAAAGGACAGGAATAGACAATTTGTTAGATGATCGGTTTTCGTTTATTCTTCATCATGAAAAAGAAAGGATTTCAACTCAAGAAGACTTCGATGTGAGGACAGATGATGCATCTAGTGAAAATGATGATATTGATAGGGTGAAAAAATCGAATGATGTTGCCACGACTCCAGTATATCAACAATGCGATAAAATGAAAAAGCTGGAATTTTTAATCTGATTGTTTCTTTTGAAAACAATGTATGGGATTTCTAATACAGCAATCGATTACATTCTTACCCTCTTGAAGGATTTACCTCCAGATGATTCAGATATTCCCTCAAACCACTATATGGCATGGAAGTTTGTTGAGGAACTTGGATTATCAAGAAACAAAATTCATGATTGCCTGAAAGATTGCAGTTTATTCTAGGGGGAAACCGTTGAATGAAATGATTGAATAAAATGTGGCACATCCCACTGGAAGTCAAAATCTGATGGAACACCATATCGAGTTCACAAAAAGTCACGTGGCACTTTCCATTAATCCCCAGACTCTGGAATCTTTTTATGTCTAATGACATATCAATAAAAATTAGATGGAATGATAATGAAGGAAAGAAGACTAATGATGAGTTGGTTCATCCTACATATGGATTTGAATGGAAGATATTTGATGCTCGGCATCCTATTTTTTGCAGCTGACGTGCGTAGTTGGAGGCTGGGTATTTCATGCGACGGTTTAAATCCGTTTGGGAAGATGCTTACTTCGCACAACACATGGCCAGTTTTTATACACATCTATAATCTTCCCCCATGGTTGTGTATGAAAAAACCTTTCACTTTCATGAGTATACTCATATCTGGTCCTTCTGATCTCAGAATTGATATTGATGTATACATGAAAACTTTAATAAAAGAGTTGAAACTTCTTTGAGATGTGGGTGTGCGCACATACGAGGCATATTCAAAAGACATATTTCAGATGCGTGTAGCGCTTATGTGGACGATCAATGATTTTCCAGAATATGCAATGATGTATTGATGGAGCACGAAGGGAAAACATTCATGTCTTATTTGTATGAAGAATACACGATCCAGAAGACTGAAACATCATTGTAGTTTTAGTTTTATGGGACATTGACGATTCTTGCCAAAGGATCATCCATATAAAATGAATTGTCGAAGATTTGATAATACGATAGAGACAGTTGATCCAACTCAGCGTATGTCTGGAACTGATGTGCTTAATGAATTGAAATATTTCAGTTTTCGTTTTGGAAGGGTCAAATGAAATCTGGAAAGAGAAATAATGCTTCCACTGAAACCTGTTACAATTGGAGGAAGAGGAGTATCTTTTTTTGATTTTCCTTATTGGTCAACCAATTTGTTACGTCATTTCTTAGATGTAATTCAAATTAAAAATAATATATGCGAAATGTTTCTTTCGGTTCTTCTAAATGACTAGGGGAATACAAAAGATGATTTACGATCTCTGCGTGACTTGGTGGATTGGGGCATCAGTCCATAATTTCTTCATGTGCGTATCAGTGAAAATAAATGGCAAATTCGATGTACTTCTTATGTGATGACACCGATGAAAAAAACAATTTCTGGAAGTATTAGAGACTATTAGTGTTCCTGATAGTTATTCAAGCAACATATCTAAAAGGGTCAACAGATGAGAGTTGAAGCTAAAATCTTTGAAGACTCATGATTATCACGTTCTACTGCATGAGTTGCTTCCAATAGAAATCCGTTATATTTTGTCCAATAATGTAAGGGTGTCTGTTATTCGGTTGTGCCATTTGTTTAGAGATCATTGTGCTAAGAAGTTTTCTATGTCTTTCTTGAAAAAAATGTTGACAGATGCCCCATTAATTTTGTGTGAGTTGGAGAAAATATTTCCTCCATCATTTTTCACATGCATGCTGCATCTGACAGTCTATATTCCCACTAAAATACTTCGTGGAGGACCTGTTTCTTTCTGTTGGATGTATCCATCTGGAATAAATATGTTCACATTAAAGTCTTATGTCCGAAACAGAAATCATCCCGGAGGTTCTATCGTGAACGGTTACCTGGCTCAAGAATGTATAGATTTCTGCTCGATGTATTTGTCTGATCTTACTACAAGATTGAACAGACCAATGAGAAATGAAGAAGAACAGTATGAGAAAATTGAACCCATTTTTCCATCACTTCCTCAAATAGGAGGAATTCCTAGATCATATACATTGAATACATTATGCCACGAAGAGCGGGATATGGCACATCGCACAATTTTGTTCAACTGTGATTTGTTCGATGACTATATCAGGTAACTAAATTAATTATGTATATCATACATATATATCTGTTAAAATATTCATATTTTTTATCTATAGGGAACATATAAAAATGATAAATAGGAATCATCGTTCTTTATCTTTGAGAAGAAGAGATACTTTGCATAGCAAAGAGTTTTCTGCTTGGTTAAAATTGAAGGTAAAAATATTACTATTGAAATTAATTATTTCAATATTTAATTAAGTTTAACATTTATTTATATTTCAGGTATTGAGTTTGTCTGCTGACTCTGTCTTTGAGTAAATAAGAGCTTTGGCTTTTGGTCCTAATACCATGGTTCGTGGCTGTGAATCAACTGTTATCAATGGGTACAAATTTATTGTCACTGAATATGGAAAGAACATGAGAACACAACATGATGGTCTTATGGTTACTGCCACAAAAGTTTTTTATGCCAGCGCATCAAGTAGTAGACTGCGATTCGAAAATTTGGGTTATTATGGAGTCATTGATAAAATAATAATATTGGATTATTACTCTCATGGACGAGTCACAATGATGAAATGCCATTGGTTTGATTCGATTATGAGACATGGCACATTTATTGATGATTGTGGATTTCAAGTAATTAATTTGACTCACACTCTTTCTACCAAAGAACCATATTTGTTGGCATCAATGGATAAACAATTTTTTTATGTCAAAGACCAACTTAGACCTGAATTTGGTGTAATAGTTTAAGTAATTCCAAGACATATTTTTGATGATTGTGATGATGGAATTGACACTGTCCCTATTCCCATTGGAACCAATCCATTTATTTCTTTTGATGACTCCAATAGCTCAATTCTCGGAGTTGATTGTGAACCTGAAGTTTTGGTTGAAAATATATAGAATCATTCATCCATGTACTCAATTCTTTTGGTTTACCTCGAGTTGGGTTGTTAAGGTTGGTATTTTAAAATTAATTTAGTATTGATCACAAATATGTGTTAGCTGACATGACTGTTATGTCAATTTTCATTGTTTATTGGTTGTTGTTTTATTTGAATTGCATTTTATAATTCATAATTGAACTGTATTGAAACCTAGTCAAACAATATTTCTAACTTGGTGAACATTAAAACTTGTATGACTTATTAAATTCATTCAAGATCTTCTAAAACAATTGATAGCTAAATTACAAATGAATCACCCTATTTCCACATATATTTAGTTTTTTGGTTTACACATTTGCTTCCTTTTTCTTATTAATTACATATTTTTTTTCAAAAGTAGGAAATGAAGGCAATTGAAGAGAGACGATGTCCAGATTGACGATGATGATGGCGAGGAGTCAGATGTGGGAGAGGAGGGAGGGGAGGAGGGAGAGGCGGGTGGCGAGGGTGAGGAGGAGGGCGAGGGCGAGGAGGATGGAGCTGAGGCGGGCGAGGACAATGATGGGGACGAGGACGAGGGTGATAATGATGGTGATGGTGATGTGGGACAAATTGATCCATCACATTTTTGATAGATATTACTGAGATTTCATATTTAATCTGTTCTTGTTGTTGGTTTTATTTAGACTCGTAGTATAGTATTTGAGTTGAGTTATTTTTATATATTATCTATTTTTATGGATGTTGTTGTCATTTAGTGGTTGTGTGTTTGGGAACCCCCCTCCTTCCTGGACCCTGGACAACCCCCCACCATCCTCCTTGGACCCCGGACACCCCCCGGACACCCCTCGGACAACACCCCAAACAGCCCCCAGACAGCCCCTCCACCCTCCTCCCTGGACCCCTGACAGCCCCCAGACAGCACCCCAGATAGCCCCCCGGACAGCCCCCCACCCTCCTCCTTGGACCCCGAACAACCCCCCGAACACCCCTCAGACAGCCCCCCGGAAAGCCCCCCCACCCTCCTCCTTGGTCCCTAGACAGCCCCCAGACACCCACCGAGCAGCCCCCGGACAGCTTCGCCGGACAGCCCCCCACCCTCCTTGATTTCATTTACTACTATAAAATCTCTAATATATATTTTATTTATTTTCATCATGATAATCAATGTAAATCACATTTACACATCTAATCAATATCATAGATTCTTAGTATGTTATAAAAGGGTATGTATTCATTGGGCACGACATTGTTAGCTCTGAAATGCTTCATAGCATGATAAACTAAAATCTAATCCATACTAAGAATAACATGAAAATATTCTATATGAATGTCCAAAAGATTTTATGTAAATACCATTCCACTAATAGATACAAGAGGATTCTCATAAAATGGAAAACATTTTAAGTACATACGGAAAACCTACCAAACACATTCGGTTTCTGTTGAAACCTTAGGAGAACGATCCATGGGTCATATGCGACGGGTACGAATCAACCCAGCCTCAATCCGAGGCGCGGTGTAATCGACACCACTCAAAGTGTCAGTCTTTTGTTTCAAAAGGATGCCATTTTAATTGAAAAAGATCAACTGACATACGGAAAACCGACCAAACGCATTCGGATTGTGTCAATACTTTAGCGCAACGATCCAGAGGACATATGTGATGTTTACGAGTCAACCCCACCTCAATCCGAGGCGCGGTGTGGCCAACACCATTCAGAGTGTCTCTCTTTTGTTTAAAATGGACAGGATTATAGATGAAAAGAACAACTGACATACAGACAACTGACAAAACACATTCAAAATGTGTTGATGCTTTAGGAAAATGATCCATGGGTCATATGTGATGTGTAAAAGTCAAACCGGGCTCGATCTGAGGCACGGTGTGGCCGAGATCACTCTATGTGGCTCCCTTATGTTTAAAATGGACAACATTTTAAGTACATATGGAAAACCGACCAAACACATTCGGTTTCTATTGAAACAATAGTAGAACGATCCATGGGTCAAAAGTGATGTGTACGAGTCAACTCCGCCTCAATCCGAGGCACGATGTGACCAACACCACTCAAAGTGTCTGTCTTTTGTTTCAAAAGGACGCTATTTTAATTGAAAAAGATCAACTGGCATAAGGAAAACCGAATAAATGCATTCATATTTTGTCGATACTTTTGCACAACTATCCACAGGTCATATGTGACGTGTACGTGTCAACCCCGCCTCAATCCGAGGCGCGGTGTGGCCGACACCATTCAGAGTGTCTCTCTTTTGATTAAATTGGACATGATTATAAGTGAAAAAAACAACTGACATATGAAAAACTAACCAAACGCATTAGAAATGTGTTGATGCTTTAGGAAAACAATCCATGGGTCATATGTGACGTGTAAGAGTCAAATCTGGCTCAATCCAAGGCATGGTGTGGCCAGAATCACTCTAAGTGTCTCCCTTTTGTTTAAAATGGAAAACATTTTAAATACATATGGAAAACCGACCAAACGCATTCAGTTTCCATTGAAACTTTAGGAGAACGATACATGGTTCATATGTGACGTGTACAAATCAAGCCCGCCTCAATCCGAGGCGCAGTGTGACTGACACCACTCAAAGTGTCTGTCTTTTGTTTCAAAAGGACGTCGTTTTAATTGAAAAAGATCAACTGGAATACGGAAAACTGACCAAACGCAGTCGGATTGTGTTGATACTTTAGAAAAATGATCCATGGGTCATATGTGATGTGTACGAGTCAACCCCACCTCAATCTGAGGAGCGGTGTGGCCGACACCATTCAGAGTGTAACTGTTTTGTTTAAAATGGAAAGGATTATAAGTGAAAATAACAACTAACATATGAAAAACCGACCAAACGCATTCGAAATGTGTTGATGCTTTAGGAAAACGATCCATGGGTCATACGTGATGTGTACGAGACAACCCGAGCTCAATCTGAGGCAAGGTGTGGCTGGGATCACTCTATGTGGCTCCCTTTTGTTTAAAATGGACAACATTTTATGTACATATGGAAAATAGACCAAATGCATTCAGATTCTGTTGAAACTTTAGGAGAACGATCAATGGGTCATATGTTACTTGTACGAATTAACCCCGCCTCAATCCGAGGTGCGGTGTGGCCGGAACCACTCAAAGTGTCTGTCTTTTGTTTCAAAAGGATGCATTTTAAGTGAAAAACATCTACTTCCATACAGAAAACCGACCAAACGCATTCAGATTGTGTCGATACTTTAGCACAACGATCCACGATTCATATGTGATGTGTACGAGTCAACCCCTCCTCAATCCGAGGTGCGGTGTGGCCGACACCATTCAGAGTGTCTCTCTTTTGTTTAAAATGGATAGGATTATAAGTGAAAAGAACAACTGACATACGAAAAACCAACCAAACACATTCAAAATGTGTTGATGCTTTAGGAAAATGATCCATGGATCATATGTGACGTGTACGAGTCATCCCGGGCTCAATCCGAGGCATGGTGTGGCCGATATCACTCTACGTGGCTCCCTTTTTTTTAAAAAAATGGACAACATTTTAAGTACATACGGAAAACCGACCAAACACATTCAGTTTCCATTGAAACATTAGGAGAACGATCCCTGAGTCATATATGACGTGTACGAATCAACCCCGCCTCAATCCGAGGTGCATTGTGGCCGAAACTACTCAAAGAGTCTGTCTTTTGTTTCAAAAGGACGCCATTTTAATTGAAAAACATCAACTGGCATACGTAAAACCAACCAAACGCATTCAGATTGTATCAATATTTTAGCACAAAAATCCATGGGTCATATGTGACTTGTACGAGTCAAACCCGCCTCAATCCGAGGTGCGGTGTGGCCGACACCATTCAGAGTGTCCCTCTTTTGTTTAAAATGGACAAGATTATAATTGAAAAGAACAACTGACATTCGAAAAAATGACCAAATGCATTTGAAATGTGCTGACGCTTTAGTACAATGATCCATGGGTCATATTTGACATGTATGAGTCAATTTGGGCTCAATACGAGGCATGGTGTGACTGGGATCACTCTAAGTGGCTCCCTTTTGTTTAAAATGGACAACATTTTAAGTACATTCGAAAACCGACCAAACAAATTCGGTTTCTGCTGAAACTTTAGGAGAATGATCCATGGGTTATATGTGATGTGTACGAATCAAACCCTCCTCAATATGAGATGCAGTGTGGCCGTCACTACTCAATGTTTCTATCTTTTGTTTCAAAAGGATGTCATTTTATGTGAAAAACATCAACAGAAATACAGAAAACCGACCAACAAAATTTGGATTTTGTCGATACTTTAGCACAACGATCCACAGGTCATATATGATGCGTACGAGTCAACCCCGCCTCAATCCGAGCCGGGGTGTGGCCGACACCATTCAGAGTGTCTCTCTTTTGTTTAAAATGGACAAGATTATAAGTGGAAAGAACAACTGACATACAAAAAACTGACCAAATGCATTCTAAATGTCTTGATGCTTTTGGAAAATGATCCATAGATCATATGTGACTGGTACGAGTCACCCCGGGCTCAATATGAGGCACGGTGTGATCGGGATCACTCTAAGTGGCATCCTTTTGTTTAAAATGGACAACATTTTAAGTACATACGAAAAACCGACCAAACGCATTCGGTTTCTATTGAAACTTTAGGAGAACGATCCATGGGACATATGTAACGTGTACAAATCAACCCCGCCTCAATATGAGATTCCATGTGTCCGGAACCAATCAAAGTGTCTGTCTTTTGTTTCAAAGGGGTGTCATTTTAAGTGAAAAACATCAACTACCATATGGAAAACCAACCAAACGCATTCGGATTGTGTCGATACTTTAGAAAAATGATCTACGAGTCATATGTGATGTGTACGAGTCAACCCCTCCTAAATCCGAGGTGCGGTGTGGCCGACACCATTCAGAGTGTCTCTCTTTTGTTTAAAATGTACAAGATTATAAGTGAAAAGAACAACTAACATACGAAAAACTGACCAAACGCATTCGAAATGTGTTGATGCATTAGAAAAACTATCTATGAGTCATATGTGACGTGTACGAGTCAACCCGGGCTCAATCTGTGGCACGGTGTGGCCGGGACCACTCTAAGTGTCTCCCTTTTGTTTAAAATGGACAACATTTTATGTAAAAACAGAAAACCGACCAAACACATTCGGTTTCTGTGGAAACTTTAGGAGAACGATCCATGGGTCATATGTGATGTGTAAGAATCAACCATGTCTCAATCTGAGATGCGGTGTGGCCGAAACCACTCAATGTGTCTGTCTTTTGTTTCAAAAGGACGTCATTTTAATTGAAAAACATCAACTGACATACGGAAAACTGACCAAACGCATTCGTATTGTGTCGATACTTTAGCACAATGATCCACAGGTCATATGTGACGTGTACAAGTCATCCCCACCCCAATATGAGACGCAGTGTGGCCAGTATCACTCCAGGTGTATGTATTCTGTTTAAAATGGACTTCATTTCATGTAAAAATATATGGTATACGAAAAACCGATCAAATTATGAATTGAAGTCCGGGTTCCACATATAATTGTCATCTAAATTTTAAATTGAATTTTAAATGAATTATGTATGTTTATAATTATGTTATGAATTCTAATTTAATTATGGATGTATATAGTTCTAGGATGCATTATATGTTAAATTTGTATGAATTTGTATGTTTTAGTTGTTTATTGTAGGTACAATAATTGTATATGTATGTGTTAGTTTATTGTAGGTACAATAATTGGATTGAATATGAGAGGGAATGCACAAAATGAGACATGGTGGGAAAATTGCAGAGACCTGGTGGGAAAATTGCAGAGCTGTTTTGCAATTTGCACAGCCTTGGCTATGCCAACGGTTTGAAACCGTTGGCATAGCTTCTCTGGGTATTGTTTTACCGACAGTTCTATGAACCGTTGGTAAAACACTTTTTCCAACGGTTTAGCAACTATTGGGAAAGAGGAGACTGGTTGGGTTTACCCAACAGTTGGGCCAAACCGTTGGGAAAAACTTTTCCCAACAGTTTGGCAGAACCGTTGGGATAGTGTAATTTTTCTCCACCTATTCCAACGGTTCATTATAAACCATTGGGAAAAGCTTTCCCAAGGGCTTACTTCACTTCGGTTTGCAGAACCATTGGTATATCATATATCAACGATTATGCAGCCTTTCCCAACGGTTTAGAACTGCTGGGAAAGACTATATTTCCATTAGTGTATGGTTTATATTTTTAATATATAATTTTTTATCCTAAAATAAATATTTAATTAATATAATATTTATCTAAACTATTAGTTCATTGTAATATTTACAAAAAATCAAAAAAATTATAATATTGTGAATGACAGTAGTTTTCCCTATTTACATAAAAATCAGTTATTTTTTAGAGATACACAGAATTTACCCAAATCTACTATTGAATTGACTAATACCAAAATTATATTAATTTTTCAAATTAAAAATATAAAATTTATAAATATTGGTTTTAAATAAAAAAAATTATTGAAAGGAGAACATATTTTATGGAAAATTGATTTTTTTAACATTATGAATTCATAATCCAATTTTATTCATTTATAAACAATTAAAATCTTTTTTATTTACTAGAGGTTATAATATTCAAAAATATTCTTATATTTATTGATAAAAAACATCATGGATTTTTTTTGGTTTTATATATAGATAAAACTTTCCAAAATAGTATTCATTTGTAATAAAATTATATTTATATATATTAGAATTTTAGGGTATTACAATATCCCCCTAAATAAATTCCATCTTTGCAATTTTTATCAATATTCACTTATGAAATAGTAAACGATGTCCATAATATATACTGGAATGAAAATGTAACTTATAATGATATATCGATTTAATAACCTAGAAAATATATTTTTATCCCTCGGAATAGGTCAATCCTAATATTTAGTTGTTCTGTAACCATTTGATCCAATACACTATCATTATTTGATATCAAGAACCAGATTATATAATTTTCCTTAATGATCCTAATCACCCTGGCATTTATAGAAAACCATGGTATGATATGAAATATGATCTCTTGATTCTAAATGATTTTATTTTTATTAATGAATTATTTTCCCTTATGTATAGGGAACCAATTCATTTCTATAATCTAATTAAATTAAAATAAATGATGCATAATCAGATTTTAACAAGGCGCATTCTCAAAATCATAAACATAGGACAAAATAAAAGAATATTTCTTCCATTGATAATCCAATATCAAATCATTGGGGTGGAGATTATATGCTGTTAAAAAACATCCAAGATATCATAGAGAATAAAGAACTAGAATCCATTTCAAATACTATAATTCCAAATTAGAGTAGAAGTGTGTTTTATTAATCCTTATTACTTTCACGGTAGTTATTCTATATTCACTTCCTTATTTCACATGCTTCGGAGTTCTCTATTTTTCATTTTCATCATTATCTCGTTGTTTACGACATTGATATGTAAAATTCCCAACTCCTTTAACATTAACCATTCAATTGATGGAGGCGCATTGGTCAAGACACCATTTTCCCCTATTATAATTCTGGGCCTATTCATTCCCTTATGAAAATCAACTACATTGTATCCAATCCTCCCACACTTGAAACACATCACTATTTTATGGATACAATTACCTTTTTTATTCCTACAACACATTTTAAATGGAGGTAGTTTTATTTTCACTCAACTATGAGACCTAGCATTGGAGATTTTATGAAACTCCACTTTTATTTTCATCTCTCTAGAATTATGAGATATCATATTTTACATCTCCACTTTTACTTCACATCAAGACATTTCTTCACAGCTTTCAAATTCACTTATTATAGAACCCATTAAAATACAATCCTTTAATACACTAAAGAATCAATAGATTTTACTCTTAATTTCAAAGATAAAACTAGAGGAATGCCTTGCGATCCTCTTAAATTTACTTTCTACGTTCCAATGGAATCACACTCCTTTTGTTTCACCTCAATTAATTCTTTCTCCAAATTCATTATATGTGTTTGATTAAAATTTCTGATGAAGAATAAATCCTTCAATTACTCATATTCCATATAGACTAATTCTTCTTCATTAATTGTATTCGTAATGATAGTTCATCATTGATCATCCTGGCATTCTAAAAGATTAATATATTGAGAATCCTTTTAATTTATAGATCACTATATAATAGAAACATTTTTTTCATCGCATTTATATGTTTCCCTACAATAAGTTGATTTGAGTAGTTAGTGAAGGACGGTGGACGTTTCTACATGAAAGAATCAATAGAAATTTGTTACGTCTTGGGTGATTTTGAGAGACCAATATTGATTGTCTAGTTTTTTATATCTTGGGATAGTAGGGAGATCATTTTTATGTGGTTCAGTACATTGACTCCCAACCCATTTGGGTTTTAATTATCAAAATCTCTCTCTTGTTTCATTCACACTTCCTTAACTCTCTTTCTTCATGCTCTAATGATGTTTTTTCAAAAAAAATTAGGAATTAAAAATTTAACAAATACATAAAAATTCATCATTAATTTATGTGAAGTACCTCATAAATGGAATGTAGTCCTTAACTTATGAATCTCTAGTTCTATGTCATGTTTATTCACTATCTATTTCATAATATTGTTTCTAATATAAATATACACAAAGTGCTAATAATGTTTCATGGATAATGCATGAATCACCAAATAATATCCTCTAAGAATTTATAGTCAGGTGTGAAGTCTTAGACCCACAAATTATAGACTATATAAAAGACATGTTTGATACTCAGAAAATGTTTTTTAGGGTGATAACCCCAAGGTTCATCTATGGTATAAACACATCCACAATATGGTGTCAAGATAGGGATGTAATTTTTAGGAAGAAACATTATCTCTACATTACCAAACCATCATGATCTTATCTTATACATAGGTATATCCCTATGATTTTCATTAAATATCCATTATTCTAATCCTAAAAATAGCTACAATTATCCATAGAAATAAAAAAACCCTACTATGAACCAACTAACATGTCTTAGACCCCCACTATTGGATCCAATGCTAAAAACCCTTTCTCAAAACACTCTATTCTAAAAAAATGTGAGGTAAAAATATACTTATTTTAAAAAATACCTATAAGATAAATATAAAAACACATAAATCTAAGATCATACAAGAGTCCCATGATCAAATTCAAGTGGAGGCTAATTGCTGAGTACTATAGCAGTACTGTAGCGTGCACTGTAGCAGGATGTGTTTGGAACTATTAAAGCCGTGAATATTACACTTTTTGGGCCTTTGGGCCATAGATTTGGTTCCCGAGTCCTTTAGGACCTTCGGGCCACCCATTCCTTTGGTTCAGTAAGGCCTTCGGACCACCTTAAGGCCTTCGACCCTCCTTAGGTGCAGATGAAAACTAGAAAACCTACAAGGAACAAGTTTCAGAAAGAGAAGGAGCTAGGAGATTTCACCATAGAAGAAGCTAAATGGATTCCATGAATGAGAGGGTATGGAACTTTTAATCAGGACAAGGAAGTTCATGCATGGGAATGCATAGCTGAACAGCCATGTGAAGGTGGAGTGTTGATTTCACGATGAAGATGCTAGGGGAGTAGTTCCAAGTAGTTAGTCTGGGTTGTATGTAATCTTTGAATCCTACATGCACTGAATTCCTCTAAGGCCTATGTTCCGTGTAATACTTATGGCTACATGCCTTGTAAGGGTTCCACCTCACACCTTGAAAGGTGGATTATCAAAAATCAATAAAAAAGGAAGGCATTCATGCCATTGTAATGGTTTAGTGTATTTGAAGCATGTTGTATATGAAACTTATTTTACAAATCATGTTAACCTTTCATCATAATAAAACAATGCTAGTTTCAATTTTAGACTTCTCATTTCTTATACAAATATTTATATCCAAGGAAAGGGACACATAAAAAAGGGTGACCTCAGATAACTAATATGGGTCATCATTTTCAATAATAAGTCATGATCATAACTGAGAATGAGATGATCATATGAGTATTATTAGGATAAAAAATTATGTTATACCCAACAAATCATAGTTAAATTTTCAGGGCCTAAGTAATGGACTAAACTTATGATACATCATTAAAATGTCATATATCCTAGAAACAAGGCATACATAATAAAATTTCTACAACTATAATCATTGGTAAATTATTACATAACGAACAGAAAAAATTCTATGATTTAATTTATGAATAGAAAAAAGGTCCATGATTTGTATTTTGAATAAAAAAATACCCACCCTGAATGTTTTGAACAACCAAATTTCCAATGATATATGTTTTGAAAAAACTAAATTTATATTCTTCCTGTTGTGAATAAAAAAATAAATTTTATTAGTTGTGAAGAAATAGAATTCCCATGAAATATATTCAGAATAAACACACTGGCCACACATCATTTTTTTAATGAATAAAATTTTAATAATTTATGATGTGAACAAATAAAATTCACATGATTAAAATCCTTGTATCATGAGATATAAATCCTTAATAAATTAATTTGATGGTGATATGGGTCAACACCCATAACAAAACAATAAAATAGGTATATACAGGGAATTAGAATATAAAAACATTTATACAATAAACATCACTCAGTTATCTAATGGAAAATTAGAAGGTTTCATGAAAATTCATCAAAACACAATCCATAATACATCTAGAGAATAAGGTTTTATGGTCGATAAAAAATATCTGTATGATAAAATTTGGATCATTTTGGATATGTTCATATATGAAATATAAATCTTTATGTTATTTGTATAAATCCCATGAAAAATTATAGGAAATAGAACTTTTAAACGGATTGAAAAATCCTTAAAATGTATTCATTAAAAATTAAATAATTGACCTTGAGAAATTATTTAAAAATAATATTTTAAAACCAAAATATTTTTTTTAAATGAAATTATAATATAAATATTCTTTCAAAAACATTCTGTGAAAAGATATAAAAGTACTCAAAAAATCCTTTCATAAAACACAAGCATTACAACCCCAATTCAAATCAGGAATAACTTTGAAAATGAATCTTTTAACTCGTAAAAATGAAGGAATATTTCTTATCATTTTTTAATTATAATGAGTAATAATCATATGGAAACCCAATTTAAAACATTTAAAATAAGCATCATAGAGAATAATTCTCAAGTAGTGATGGAAACTAAAGAATGGATTTTAGGGAGAATAATTACCATTATCATAAATGATAGAGTTATGCATGAAATAAAAAATAATTTTACCTAATTTGAAATTGAAGATACCATGAAATAATATATTATGGTAGAATAAACCAATAATAGTGGAAATATGTTCAAGACTCATTAAAACACTATGAAGGAAGGTCAGTTAATAAGGACCTATATAGTTGTTGTATCTTTTAAACCAAAATCCATTTAAAAACATCATGATATGGATGATAAAACTATTTTAATTATATAAATATGGTTAAATTAATTTATTATGGAGTCATAAAAAATTCTAAAATATTTCATAGTGCATAATTAGAAGAATGTATCTAGAAATTACATTTGATACAAAGAACACCTTATCTTAGATCCTACTAAGATGAACAGTCTCTAACCTCCTGTATAAAAAAAAACTATCTCATTAAATTATTCCATGACCTAATTAAACAATATTTACTTTTATTAAATCATTTATAATCATCTTCTAGAAATAAATTTTCAAATATTATGATATATTTTATCATCAAGTGTAAGAAATCATGATTTCAATTTTATGCATATTCTATAATGGTAGTGACGATTATTATTTATTAGTTAAAGTATCATAATTCATTGATCACTCAAGAAACTAGAATCCTTTTTTTAAATGATTCAACTCATCTCATTTTCATTTGATGAGTTATAATTGTATGGTTTATGATGATCGAGATTGTGAAGAACTAGTTTCAGTTCATTCATGAACAAAAGGAGATAAATTAATAAATATATAAAATTTAAATAACACAATTATAGAATCACTAAAATATATTAAATAAATTATTATTATCTGATATTAACATTATAAAACACTCCTTGATGAATCATCTTCAAGTATTATTACATCATTTATGTATGTGGTAAAATCTACCCAAATGAGATCATGTTATAATGATTTAATGAGTAATGACATGTTTTTATATATAGATAATAAATTTTTTTAAAAGATGAATCATGTTATAAGAATCCTTGATATTAACTAAATTCATTCTTAAAAGCAATCATTTGTGGTGGGGATGAAAAATAAAATTTGTTGTCTAGGGAAGCTTTAGTTTGTATGTATGAACGTGTTTGTTCCAAAATGTGTGCAAATGGAAGATACACAAAGGAGATACCAATGAAAATGGGGCATCTTCATTGAGCACATTTGTGAATCCCTTCATCTATAAAACCTTCATGAATCCCATTAGCACTATAGAGAAGTAATAGTTATGGCACCCTCTATGATCAACTCATAGAAAAGAGGCAGAAAGCTCTGTGGTTATGACACAATTGAAGGAAAGCTTCATACCAAAGAAGGAACAAGATCACCTCTACAATCCCTTAGAAATTGAAGGAATCATCTGTTTTCACTGCAGAGGAAATGGTGGAGGCCTCTTCACCGTGAAGGGTATGACGGTCAACTCCACGGTAACAACAAATTTGACGCAAGCCGCCTCTGATGGAAAAGAAGAAGCGACTTGGAAATGCATTGTCAGAACTTCAAGACACCTCTCCCCTATAAATACAAATCTTTCCTCAGTCCCAATGGACAAATACCATGAACTTTCAATTTTTCTACTCTCAAATCGTGAAGCACCATCTACTCTATGATTTATTGAGAAAAACTAGTTCTTCATGGTATTTTATCATTGTCAAATACCATTTCCATAGCTCAAATACAACCACTAATCAAGTAGGTATTCCCTTCGTGAAGCCCATGGTCTAACACAAAGAAATTAAATCCCTATGGGAACTCAGGTCTTCACCGAGAACTCATGCTTCTCGAAGTATGTTCCATGCACATGTGAACCCCATGCTACGGTAGGATCATTGTGCTTCACGATGTACATTACTCTGTAGTGCCACGCTTTGCAAGGCACCCATTCGCTGCACAGTCCTGCTCCTCCAAAGCACTTGCACTTCATGAAGAACTTATTATATGCATATATACTCAACACCAAGGCTAGGTCACTCATCATTATGAAAAATACCCCTTTACAGAGTCTCTCCCCTTTGAGGATTACCATATCTTCATATGGTCCCTTCCTGTGACTTCTTTTTATTCAGAAACCCATCTACCGTATGGCCCTCTAGGTTTGTATAATGTGATTTTATGCTCCCTTAGGAGGTGCTGGATGTTGCGTTCCTTTGCCTCATGATTCATTGCATAGTAACTCTAAAAGCCATTTCTTCTTCACATATCCACTATAACATGATACCCTCAATGGATCACTCCACAACACCATCTCACCATGGAATTGTTGATGCCTTCCCTCCCCCATGTTTGGGTGGGTATTAGTTATGTAAGACCTAGGGTTGAGGAGTGAATATTCATCATCTGATCTGTAGTATTTTAAACTACCAATCACCATCATCTAAAGAAAACAATTTTAAATGGTTTCCTCCTCCCGTGAAATATTCACATGGTTCCACACCTCATATATTTTACATGACCTTTGATCTCCATGGGAGTGATATTTTCATCACTTGGAATGAGATCCTCCTTACATGGAATAAAATCAGTCTGTGGAGAAGGGAAACCATCCTTGTGTATTCCCCTATCCGTTCTTAATTGAGGAAGAATCCTTGATCCCCCTATCTTATTTGGTAAGTGGATTCCATAGGATATATGGGAATAAAGACCTTCATTACCCCATCCCTCTCCCTTTGGACTTTACCTCCATCGGGCCTCCATCCTAGAGTAAGTCCCAATCAACATCTCCCTGGGATTTTAGCCCAGCATAATTCCCTGTTACCTATTTGGGCCGCTAACCAAGAGTATGTCCTTATCTCCCCTTTGGGCCTCCTACCACACATAAGGCCCACCTCATTCCTCATGTATGTACCATTCATGATGTGATCGTTAGACCTTCTCTGGCTCTTGTTTCTCACACTGATCACGACTCACGTGGGTTTAGAGTAATCATCAATCATTGAATCCTTCCTAGGCTCCCTTAGCATAAAATCCCCATGCCCCCAACCTGAACAATGTGTAATTTGATCATTTCCCATTCCCAACAAGGTAATTTGGAAGCCTCCCTAAGGATCAATCCCAAAAAACATTGGTCCTGACCACTTTTCATTGGTTCACACTCATCTCACATGACATTAAACTATATTCTCCTTTCCATCTCGCATGATGCAAAACTATATGCTTACAAACTATGTGGTTTTTATCCCTATATCCTAAACATGGTATGGAGGAAGCCTCCCTACAGTTTAACCCCAAACATTGGTTAACCTTTTCAAACTACAAGGTTTTGATCAATATCTCTTAGAAATTTTACTTATGAAGACTCCCTAACATTCCACCGCAAACACTGTAAAACCTATTCGAACTACGTGTGTTTGGATCCCGGTCTCCCAAACATGCTATGTAGGAAGCCTCCCTAACGTTCAACCCCAATCCCTGGTAAACCTATTTGAACTTCAATGGTTTTAATCTCTGTCTCCTAGATATGGTATATAGGAATCCCCATAGAGGTTCAACCCCAAACACTGGTAAACATATTCAAACTTTTTGGGTTTTGATTTATGACTCCTAGATAGGTATGTAGGAAGCCTACCTAAGGTCCAACCCCAAATACTAGTAAACCTATTTTAACTACATGGGTTTTGATCTCTTCCACCAATACATGGTATGTGGGAATCCTCCCTGAGGTTCAACTCCAACACTGGTAATCCTATTCGAACTATATAGGTTTTGAACCATGTCTCTTAGACATGGTATATATGAATACTCCCATAGTTTCAACCCCAAACACTAGTAAACATTGGGGTACCCTTTAATAGGACTCACATTCATGGTCCGTCCCATAGTAGTATCCGACCAGCTCTTAGGATACTAACCATGCTTAAGCCCTATTGTTTTATCGGGTCGTTGTCCTCTGTTCACACCCTAATTATGTTCCCCTTTAAGAACTACATAGACATTGATTCCATTTCGAGGGAATTTTCAGGAGGCCTCTCCAAGGTTCAATCCCATCATCCATGTCACATCCTAGTCTCTCCCTTGACCCTTCGTGTATTGGGAATGTCATTCCCCAACCGAGAGCTTCTACTTCCTTTGGGTCTCATCCATACGTCAGTTCTCATGGGTCGCCTCCTCGGGTGTCCCCTTGCCCTATCGAACTACGTGGGTTTTAATCCTTGACTCTCAATATAGGGGTTGTATAAAACCTCTCAAAGATTAAATGAAATCCAATAGTAAACCATGACGTCCCCTTTATAGGGACCCAAGCATCCTCGAATTAGTCATAATTGGACGTTTTGAACTACTTATCTAGTAAACCCCTCAGGTGCTCCCTCTTAGGGGAGGCACCCATATGATCCCCTCCTTTCAGTGTTCTGATCAGTCAGATCCATATACACTAGATGTTAAACATGCGGCATACCCCGTGATAAACAAGTGAAGCAGATGAAAACCTCAGGGATATGCGTATGGAATATAATTACCCACACATGACATTAGATACCTTGGGATTATATGCCCTCGATAGGCCTTATCATAAGGGAAAGATACCCAGACACATTAGTATTTTAGCATCCAAACACACCAGCAATGTCCAACGTGACTACTCCCCAAATCAAAGGTTTCTTCCCTAACTTGATCCCTTATAATGACTTGTTAGAAGTTGTTTAATTAACCGGAAACCATGATGATATTGCACCAAGGAAGAGTTTTAAAAACATCGTCTTAATATCTTTGGGAGACCCGGACTAGTTTACAAGTTATGAGGAGGAATCCACATAAGTTGATACCAACATCTCATCATTCTGTTTTGATCAAGGTAGAAGCATCCCTGAATAATAGATGGATGCCTCTATCCATTTGAAAGTAGGAATACGTGGAAACAACGTAGTGCATCCTCGATAGACAGTGTGTGCCTTGAAGAAAGCGCTGTAAATAGAAATGGTGAACCCGATATGAAATTATTCTCCTCAACATGGAGATTAGTAGTGTATGAGACATCAGTCGATAAACATGTCACCAGATCCAGCTATCCGGTGACAGGTCTCGCTGTGTAAATAGTGGGCCTAGCATGAAACTCACTAGAGATTGGGGAGGTTTAATTTCGGACATCTCGGTCTATGACGTTGTCAGCGTGGATCCCTCTTACCAATCAATGGAGAGGGAATGATGCTGGGGCACAAGACTTTGCTTCCATTCTTTCAGTTCTAATGGTTGAATCATCCATCTTTGCAGGGATGAAGATGGTATGTGAGGAAACCAATAGCTACCCACTCACCGACGTAGGGGTTGGAGCAACACCAACGTGGCAATCCCGTGCATACCCTTCTCTTTTGTGACAGCCTCCACATCCATGGTTTTTGGGTGCCCATGCCCTATCTCACCATTTGAACTCATTTAGTGTTGCATGATCAACACCCTCATCCATTGGTATGAGGATGAAGGGATTATCCAAACCTGGGATATGGCTGGACATGACCTAGAGGCTTGGCACCTCAACGTTGTCACCTCCCCAAGGGCCGCGTTGGGAGCCACTAATCCCCACTCCAATGTGCAATCATCTTGGGAGCCTCTCCTTAGAATTCCTTGATGACACGCTTCATTATGCCAAGGGGGTGAGTGGTGTCCTGAACTACCTAGCTGTGATTCCATCCCATGGACAGCCAAGGAGGGCTCCTACCAGGCTTCATCAATGCCACCACCCGACCCAATAGGTTAAGGATAAGGTGAGTTATACAACTGCGCCACTGTCCCTAGAACTTTTAACCCAATTCCAACACCAGGTGTATGCTTAGGAGGACGCCCTCAATAGAGTGTCATTGTCCACTACTATAGTGGCCCATTCCACTTCCGTCATATTCTATCAATTCCCTGTTTATTCTAAATGGGGTCACTTATATGCCTAACCAGGTTCAAGACCCCAACTACCCCACGGGTAGGTTGGGATGACTCTCTTGGTCACCGACATAGGTAATTCTCATCATGTATCGACCCGGAGTGATGAAATCTAGCATCGAGGTCGTCAGCTTTCCACCACCAATGAGAGTATAGATCCTCCCCACTACCACATGCATTGTGGAGGTCCCCCCCCATGCTGCCATCAGTCCTTGAGAAGGCCCTCACCACCACACCAACATCAACCATGGATGCTTCTTTCAAACCATTGATCCCAAGTACGGCGTCTTCCTCCTTTCACAGGTCACCGATGCAATGATCCTCCTCTCCCAGTCAACCACTACTATGGTGGTCTTACCCATTTTCTTAATGAAACCAATGAAGGCCCTCCTCATCCCGGCAATCAATTAAGTGGAGGTATACATCAATTCAACTGAATCAAAGGTAGAGTTCTTCCCCATGTTTAGATTAACCATTTTGAAGGCCCCCTCATACTGTCACTACTAAAGGAAACAATCATGGAAGTACTTCACATGCTCACACTGGCTATAGTAGAGGTCCTACCTGCTCCAACACTTCCCATGAGGATTCTCTACATGGGCCAGACAGCGGACACAAATTCCCTACTCTTGTTCATTTTGACATTTTTATGGGTGCTCCTCACACCCCAGCTCACCCATTTAAAATTCCTCTATGCCCTAGCCCCAATATGTCTGAATGTCCAACTCATGCTGAATGCCTTCCCCGTCCTAAAAGACCATCTTGTGGTAGGAGGGGGGTCTCCTCCACCAAAGAAAGAAATACATAGATGTTTCAAACCATGATTAAACCCCATGGCTTTTCAGATTCATAGATGGAATGAGATTCATCAATGGAACCCTCACCCCGATCTTTTGTGTTGAGGGCCATAGTTGGAACAAGGCGTATAAGCCACATCCTTATGGAATGTGAGGTCCCTCGAATTCTTGACAACTTCTAAATATACATCTATGAGGTTGATCATTTGGACTTATTCTAGTTCACAGCCATGCAATTCTCTCTATCATTAACATGGTCATTCCCTACCTCAACAATATACCATGAAGAGTTATTATGGGGACCAATAGACGATGAAGAATAGAATGACCCACCGTCAGAAACAACAGTCCATGCACGGGAAGCTGTGGTCACGAGTCTGTCTTACCGAGATGTGGTGGCATAGTTGTTGTATTTTTTAGAGGATAGCCCAAGGTGTGGAAGACTGTCAGCTCACTTTCTATATTCTTCACCATCCAGTATATCATCTCATTGGTCTGTTTTAGTGTCATTGATGATCCCTCAAATGCCCCTAGTCGATGAATGGGAAAACCAAGGGCTTGATCACATGTTTGATCTATGGAGCATGTGGGACATCCTTATAGTAAATCATTTTGTAGAGATGTTCTACCCAGTTGTAGGAAAAAACATCATTATGTAGAAATCGCTTATCTAGGAGGAGGTTGCATGATTTCGACAATATATTTGGGAAACACACATCCATATCTGTCATCGGCAGGTGGCGTACACCAAGAGTCAAGAGTAATCTATTGATATTATCCAGTAATGTCGTATGGTTGATTTGGTTGTACGCCATGCGACCCAGTACCCTAAGTTTATTGGTATCCATTGAACCCTATAGAAATGATGTGTTTTGAGCTTTAATGTGATCCGAATAATTGTCAAGGATGCTTTCCCCAATTTCACGTTCATGGTTGGGACTGAATGCATCCCTTCATTGTAGTTATATCCAGTTCTAACACAACATTCCATGTGATTTTGAGGATATTTCTTCAGGTACAGTTGCATTTAACATGGCATACCTATCAGAGATAAGGAATGAGTGAGAGATCCTTGAAGAGAACATACCCATAGGGGAGTTCCCCACCAATTAGATCAATTGAGAAAGGTTACTCTCCATCAATGAAATTTATAGGTTCTTCATGTACCCAATAAGTTGTTAGCCTTGAGTTGGAATCCCAATAAGTGAAAATAGCATCTTGGGGTCGTCAAAACCTTTGATACTATTAGTTCATCATAAAAATATGGGAGATGAATGAGAATTGGCTGTGTGGCATCAACATCTTATGGATAATAAAATTATGGTTGATAAACTTCTCGCTGAATGCTTCATGGAATGGTGACCAAACTACAGTGATCGTCAACCAGGGCAGTAGGTGTAGGTGCAATTCCCCCCCCCCTCCTTAAATAATTTTCTCTAGGTGACCTTGGCCATCATGTCTTTATTGATAGTGTAGAATCTAGAGAATATGTAAAAAGGTCATGATACGCATCACAAAATCCACCTGAGCAGCACAATAATCCACGTGACCCAGCTCAGGTTTTCCCAGCCACTCCACAGGTCCTTCCCCCAGCTATCTCAGAGGTCATCCCACTCGCTCTTCTATAAGCCACTGGTCCATCTTATCATGTTGAACAACCATCCAATGCACTGGTGGTCAGAGATCCTCATCAAGATTAGAATCCCCACCAAGATTACCTGATGACCACTCTCATTTCTCTCCACGAGGATTTGGAAACTCGACCAGAGGCAATTCTATTAGATGGATCACCTTATACAGCATTTGTGGCTAATATGCGAGAACCCCATGGTTTCATATATTGTACATTCTCCCCATTAAATGGGATGTGAGACCAACTACAACATCTAGCCCACATCATCTCAAGGTGTAGATCCATGATGGGAAATCCAACGCAACAGGGGGCCTCTAAACTCTGATGTTTAGAAAAAACATTGGATGGGCCTGCATTTGTCTCATACATCCATCTACTCATTAGATCATTAGCTGGTTGGGAGGATCTTCATAGGAAGTTTCTCTACCAGTTTAGTTCCACCACCATGTATCCAAGTATTGCAGACCTCTTTACGTGCATGCAAAGGCCTGACGAGCATATCACAGACTTTGTTCCTAGGTGGAAAGGCCTCACCATCTCCCTTGATATGCCGCTAAACAATAATAGCTGCTGAAAATGTGTGTGGGGGAATTTCAAGATCGAACTCGTCCCCTCTCTCATCACACAGAACAACAGAGAGAGATTTCAGGATTTCTCTAACAAAGACAAGCCTCTAGTAGAATCCTTGCAGCAAGCCAAGAAGGAATGTGTGTTGACTCTTGTAGTTCTCATGAGATGAGTTTCTAAGGCTAAGACCCCTATAAAAACACAATAAGAGTCCCCAAGGCAGCTGGAGTTATTACAAGTGGATCCACCTCCACATCCTCGCAGAGGCCCACCACCCCAGTTGTATCCTCCGACCCAAAAACACCCACCTGAGAATAAGAAGGCACCCCCATGTAATGTGTCATATCCATCTAGGCGAGAGAACCAGGTTCCACATACTCGATAGGATTCTACAGCCCCTCGTTAGATCCAGGCTCCTAAATCCCCCTTCCCTGAAAAAAGGAACTAAACCTACTCATTTAATGTAGCTCATGTCCCTGATTATTTTTGATGTGCCTCAGAATTGGGATATTAATGTTTTTAGAATAAAGGATGCCCAAAGAGGCAAAGCGCACCAATCTTACCAGTTACTGCCTCTATCACCGGATCCTGAGGGAATACCCTCAAGCAGTGCTATGTGTTTAAATACAAGCTCCAAGACTTGGTGAATATCAACATAGTCGGGTTGGTTCTGACTCGTACATAGGTGGCATGCATATTCATAAAGCCTAACAGTGATAGAGACAGTGAGGGTGAGTGGCATCGGGTACCTGACTGCAGGTCCCAACAATATGACGAATGGATGGCCTGAATGGTAGTTTCGCATTCCCATGGTATTATTTGTGCATGTTTGAACAAACTTGATCCTTTAGAAGGTACCACATCATCTAAAATCACCACTTCTACAACTACATCTCAGCCTTTCTCTTCCGAGATGGACATGCATCCACGATTCAAAGAGAAACCAAGTTCCCCACTGATGCCATAAACATCTCATAATCTCATATATTTCATGCCCCATGAGATAGAAATTACCCTAAAAATCCACCCGATGATGGAGGATTCTTTAAGTGATAATTCAGGGAATGCTTTAGTTAACACCATAGATTTGGTAAAAACCTAGATGATTCACGATGATGAGGAGTGTCTGGAAGATCCTCCCAACATCCCTAGCTGATGCCATTGTCAACAGGGACTTAGTTTTGTGAGTCATCAGAATGCATTGATCAACATATATGGATAGGCTTTTCATGCCACCAAATCCAAACAATAGGCCTAGCGTATAGCTCCGCATGAACATCCTTCGCATCTTGTTTCACCATATCCGACTTTGTCGTCGTTTGTGCTTCATGATCAGGTGGAGACACCATAATCATGCTATGATCATCCATGTTCTCTTTCAAATCAGCCTCATTCATCTAGCCTTCTTCCAGTAATCACTCCACACATTCAACTACTGATAAGAGGGACATTCCAAGCACCAGTCGACCACCTGTTCAGCAAGAAGGGCTCATCATACCTCCAACCACAGAAAGACCACCTATCAAAAGAAGTTCATGCATGGAACAGAAGTATGATATTATTAAGCATATTTTTATCATTACTAAAAATCTCTCTATCCTCAAGTCTGTTTCCCTGTTAGTGTATTTTCATGAAGCCCTTAATAAGGATTTAAGATGCCCCATCCAATTTGAGGCAGAGGTTGCAACCGAAAAAGTATACCACGCTAAGGTAATAGAGAATGCTGATTGTTAGGATATTATATCTTTCTATATAAAAGATTAATGTTCTCTCATGCATGGGTATATTCTCCCACTGTACATCACTGTCTATTTTAAGGGTGTAGAGGTTCTCCACTGTCTAATCGGCAAAGGGTTTGGGATCATCCTCATCCTGAACCAGACACTCTGAATGATGGGATGTCTGAGGATGATGGGAATCCTACGAACATAAAAATTCATGGTTATGATAGGATGAAATAGACACCAGTTGGAAATATCTATCTGAAGACCTAGTTCAGTGGCCTTTTTTCCAGTAACGAGTTCTTATTTGTCTCATAAGACCCCACCTACAATGCATTGATGGGTAGGACATGGATCCACTTGGAGTTGACGATTCCTTATTCATCTCCTTAATTCCTTAAGTACTTCATTAATAGTTGAGTAGGTGTAATCCAAAGTGATGTGTCTCCCTTTACCACTTTTGAAGCCTGCTACCTAGATGTCGACTATTAAAAGAGAAAGTACAAGAAGATTCAGTCTATCAATGTTGAACACGCTACAGTTGCGACCGACCTGTGGATAAACCTAGATGATGCCTACATATTCTCAATAAAACAACTAGAGTCCATGACCCCAAACATGGGGAAATGATTTTTTATTTTTGAAATGAGGGGTAAAAACTTTTAGGATTCTAGGGGATTCCAAAATATCACATCGTATAATTATAAAAATTAGGCTTTGTTGAACCTTGATCCCCCTACTCTGATAAGCTATCGAGACATCCACCCCTATGGAAACAATAATAAATCATACATTTTTTTTGTTGGGCTGAGAGAAACCATCTCAGGCCAATGTGCCACTATTGCTTTGATATCATCATGTGTGGCCCCTTGGGATGATGTCTAGATAGTATTGGGTCGACCACTTTCATCACATTTTCCTCGGTAGTACAAGAGCTCCTCGATTTGATGTCCACCGCCGCTCAGGGTGGCGCCTGTGTCCCATCAAGATCTGTCGACTATGAAAAATATCCTCCCACTAGGGATCCCACCTATTTGAGTTAAGAAGTGGATTTTAAGGGTTCTCTTCCTGCATTGGAAGAGAGTGTCTCCACCACTGTCGATGAACTAGTACAGGTGATCCTAGGAAAAAGGATGGATCTTAAACCAACCTTCATTAGTGCAGGTATGTCTGTCGAAGAGAAAAAGTTGTATGTGGATTTCTTAAAGCAGTATTGTGATGTCATTTTTTGGAGTCATGATGAGATTCTAGGACTATATCCTCAAGTACTTTTCCACCACCATAGTCTTTCAGAAAATCATCATGGGTTCAAATAGCCTCCCTGAAAGTTACACCCTTATCACAGTTCCATTGTTGAGTCCGAGGTTGATAAGCTTATCAAAGACAGCTTCATCAAGGAGGTTGAGTACCCTGGATGGTTGAACAACATTATTCCTATCAGGAATATGAACAGACAGATTAATGACTGCATCATCTTCCAAGATCTCAACCATCACTACCCTGAAAGATAAATTTCCCCTCCCTATGATTAAACTGTTGATGGATGTCTCCATGGGGATCCTGGCACACTTCTTCATGGACGTGTATTCCGAATATAACCAAATTTGAATGACCCCAACGAATGAAGAGTCTACATCCTTTAAGGCATCAAAAGGTAATTTTTACTACCAGTTAATACCCTTCGGTCTAAAGAATCCAGGTTGCAAATATCAACATTCCATGCATCACATATTTAATTCAATCCTCAATACAATGGTGGAAGGATACATGGATGATCTAGTGGTCAATTATCACTAGAATCCGGAACATCTATAATATATTTAGAATGTTTTCATCTTCCTCCGACCACGCCATCTGAATTTGAACCCATTGATGTGTGCCTTCGGGGTCATCCCCAGAATGTTTCTCTGATCCTTTTTCAAATATGGAGGCATTGTGATCAATACAAAGAAGATCTAGGCCATGAATCAGATGTCCCCTCTGAGTAAAAATCGGGATCTTCAAGGCTTCCAAGACCACACAACCATTATATACTAATTAATCACATATATGGATGTCAAGTGTAACCCATTTTCCATGTTCATGATAAAATGTGCTAATTATTAGTGAGATGATGAGTTTTAAACATTTTTTGATAAAATCAAGTGGTACCTATTACATATTTCTATCTGGATGTAACCCATTTCTCAAAATCCACTAAAACTTTATCTGTCCCCTATAGAGCAATATCTTAGTTCCCTTCATTTAAATATGAACTATGATGGAATAGAGAAATGTTTATACTATCTTAGCCACATGATCATCGATACAAAGACCAGATAATTCTCTATGAAGATGATTTTCCATATGAAAGTTTTCGTAGTGCATAAATTATTACATTACATGTAGAACCATGATATACAACTTTTTTCTCGAGTAGATCCACTAATGTATATTCTGAACCAACCTGTGTTGACAGGACTTCATGCTCAGTGGGTAGTGATCCTCCATTAATTTGACATCATGTTTATCTCCCAGAAGGAAATTAATGGATAGACATTGGAAAACTTCCTTCTTGCCCATCTAGATCCTGCAAACCAGTTAATGGACTATGATTTTCTAGATGAGGCAATCCTCTCGGTAGATCAAACCATTCCATGTTGGAAAACCCACATTGATAGTGCTTCCTTATGAAATACAAGTAGAAGACTCAAAGATCCTGGAATAATCAATGTGGTCCAAGGTATCATCATCATCATGCCAATATAAGTTGTTCAACCATATTCATTCATGTTGTCAGATGGTTGTACTAACAACGAGGCAGAGTACTGGGCTGTCATTACTGGCCTTGAGCTAGACATCGAGATTGATGTTCCCCACCTACATATGAAAGGGGACTTTGAACTAATCGTCAATTGGATAAAAAGTTACTAAGCTTCCAGGAAACTAGATCTCGTACCACTGTTAGAGTTTACCCACCTGATGATGGCCAAGTTCCCATCTCATCCAGAAGTTACTCATGTCCCTCATTTGTAGAACGATCGAGCCAATTCTTTACCCAGCTTGGATGCATATCTTGCAGAACCTAACCATGATGATTTGATTATTAATGTATCACAATAGAGAGTTATCAATCTTGTTACTCTAGACAATGATGATAGCCCATAGGTAAGCCACCATACTGCTGATGCCTCTATGTTAGGACCCCCATGTCCCCCTACCATAGTGTTAGAAGTGACTCCTGACTGGAGGACCCCATTTATTGAGTATATCCAGCATGGTAATATCCTAACAAATATAGCCAAGCATGAGTGAATCCGATGGTGGGAATTTCATTTCTGCCTCCACAATGTTCCCATTATTGAATAGATCCTCTATAGACATGGGTTTGATGGGGTTATCTTCCATTGTATTCAGGGAGGTAATATTTCTTAGGTCCTATAAGAGGTTCATGTTGGTTCCAATGGGGCTCATCAGATAGGGCCAAAACTCTCCCACCAGATCCATAGATTGGGTTATTTTTTTCCTTCCATGATCTGTAACTATATCGAGTTTTCCAAGAGGTTCCATGCATGAAAAATTCATGCTATTTTTGTGAATCAGATACCAGATCACCTCAACATTACCAAGTACTATTTTCCATTTATTGTCTTGGAATTCGATGTTGTGGGGCCATATTCACTGCTGATAGCTCGCCAGTGGAGGTTCATCATGACCTCTATAAATTTCTTTTCTAAGTGGGCATAGTAATTTCCTCTCTAGGTTGTCAAGGACAATTCTATCATTGAAATTTTTATCTCCATTTTCATATATATATTTGAAGTATATCATGTTGTCCTCATCGATAACATCACCAACATCTATACAACTAAACTGAAGAAGTTATATACCATGTACTACATTTATTTCAAACCATACCTCCTAGTATCATGCACATGAAAATGGGAATATCAAGGCATTCAACAAAACCCTCTCTAATATTTTGTAGAAGAAGGTTGGTCAGAACCAGATGAGTTGGCCGAATAAACTCCCCCACACTCTCTAGGATTACTGGATGATGAATCATTATTCAACTCAGGTGACCCCATATTCCCTGGTGTATGGAATGATGGTAGTCCTTCCCATCGAGAATTAGTTGACTTCATTATACAGAGCTACCCACGATCAGCAGACACCAGATAAGGTAGCCACGATCTATCTGGCTTAACTTGAAGCACTCAACCTGAACAAGATTTGTGCCCCTGCACAATCTAGAGTGGAATCAGAATAATATAGATAGAGATTTCAACAAGAAATTCTACCTCCGCTCTATCAAACATGGTAACACGGTGTTGTCCTTGAGAACTCAAATGATACGTGTTTAAAAAAAACCCAAGCTGGTGCCCAAATAGGAGGTACCTTACATTATTAACAATGTTTACACCAATGGTGTGTACTCCGTGGTCACCAAGGATAGTGATCGTATCACTCCTCCCACCAATGAAAAATTCCTCAAGCAGTACTTTAACTGAGTAAACCTCCTAGTACTACATGACTTTAAACTATTCCATATTCACTGAACAATGTTAAACTATGTGATCTGTATAGGCTGAATGACCTAAAACTACACAGAACCCATCCCACACGACGTTAAAATTATTTAAAATCCCACATGTGGTTAAACATTTTTATCATCTTGCTTGATGATAAACTTCAAATGGTAGATATATTTCTATGGTCCGAGAACAATGACCATAAACTACGATCCATCTTCATCCTTCTATCATGATGTTAAACTACATGACATCTCAAGAAGTATTTTTGGATTCATTCCATACCCAACAAGATATGTATGAATGCTCGGTTATTTTTTCTATGACCACATCCCCAAACATCATAACCTCCCCTTGGGTCTTGTCCCTAGGCCGAAATGCTTCTCAAAACACATGGTGTCGTGCAAGCTTTAATTTCCTTCATTTATGATAGTTTTATCATTAACACACTATATCCCCCCCTCCTTGGAGATATCCACTTGTTTCATCCTTACCGCATGATGTTAAACTGCATGAAGATATTCACAATTCACACGTCCCCTTTATTTGAGTATCCATCAACATTCACATCTGAAAGGACCCCTGAACATTATGGATGCTTGGCCTTATGGCTCACCTACCATTTAGGGACAACGTCCTGGAGGGTATTTAATGACACTTCTATATAATTCCCATGTTTTGACTATGGTTAGAAGTCAATTATCTTTTGTTGTTAAAATTTAAGGTCACATGATATGGATACGATGTTTCAAACATGGTCAATAGCCATCCTTCATCATTATTCCCACCCCTATATATACCAAATATTGGGAGCAGTGATTCATTTTTTCATGTTTTCCCTTTGAATGTTAGTGTGCCTTGATCAGGAATGTTGGTCTAGTTGGGATCGACCCAGCCTGATCTCATTCCTTTATTGCCGTACCCTTATATGCTTGGGAGAACCTGATCTCATTCCTTGTTTCCCACACTAAGCATTGCTCATGTGGTCTTATGAGCTTTAGTAAGGAAATACCCACATAATGTGTCACACGATAATGGTTTGATACTTATTACCTTAAACAAAGATCACTACCATACTCACCGCATGACGTGGAACTGTGTGATCTATTTGGGAAGAAGGATGTAAAATTACTCAACCCTCTTCCAAAATGACGATAAACTGCAAATTGGCTGGGAATTTTGTTTTCGTGGCCTACCTTCAGGTCCCTTGACTTTTTCGGACCACTGAACCAAGTTCTCACTTAGGATAGTGCGGATTGGTATGGAATCTATATCCTCATTCACATCAGGATTTTTTTTGTAGGCCACACGTATCCCTTTGAGGCATCCCTAATTCACCATCATCTTTTCCATAAAATGTTAGACTGTACAGGTACCATCACGCTTTAAATGTCCCATCATTTGGGTTTCCATCATCTTTTACATCCAAAAGTACCCCTCCATGGAATGGATGATAGGCCTTAGTTCACCCCTACCATCTCGGGCCAACGTCCCTGATGATTTTGAATGACAATTTAACATTAGTCCCATGTTTTGAATATAGTCATCAATCGAATCTCAATTGTTTGTTCCTATTCCAGGGCAGATGACATTGATTATGTGTTGTGAACATGATCACCCATTATCTTCAATCCTTATTTCCATTATGTCATCTCCCAAATGATAGGCATGGTGATTCACCATTTCCTTCCATCATTACCATGCACATGACATTAAACTAGGCATCTACATTCTGATATCAATGACAATAAACTATGATTTACTACGTCTTTATCACATGGCGTTGAACTACACAACATCATATGGAACTATATATGGATTCATTCCTAAATTAATTGGATATGTAGGAAATTCTGAACATTTTTGTCTTTGGGTCTTGCCCTATTTCTTAAAAACCATATCCTCATTCTGACAACTTAGCCTTAGTCCTCTGATGGGGGAATGTGGTATGGTGTGGGATTATTTCCTTGTTCATGTTGGGTTTTCAATAGCCACTCTACACACCTATCTCTTGAGAGCTCTACATTCCCCTTTCATTCACCCATCTTCTCAATTTTTCTACTATCAAACTAGGCCCCTCAACCCTCCGTTCCAATTCACTAAAGTGCCCAGGAGCACTCTAGTTCCTGACCTAGAGTGTTTGATTCTATATAGACATGTTTTCATCCATTTCCATGCATCAAGTTTTTCTTTATTTGGTCTTTCATTATCTTTCACATTCCAAGGGACCCTTGAACAATATGAATTCTAGGATTCAGTTCTCTCCTACCATCTTGGGACAATGTCCTAAAGGATTTAGAACGATGATTTTACACAAGTCTCGCGTTGAAAATGTGGTCAGTGGTAAACAATCATTTTCTTAATTCCATTTTAGGTCACATGATATGGATGTTGTGCTTCAAAAACGATAAAAAATTATCCTCCATCATTACTCCACCACCATTAAGCCCTAAATATTGGTTGTGTGATCCATATCTTTTTCCACTCCGTCATATCCAAGTGAAATTTCTATACTCTTGTTGATATCCCTTAGTGAGATTTTTCACGTAAAGAGGACAAATCCACGGTGTAGTGTCATTACAGGATCCATTCCATTTTCCCTTATTTGTATTCCACATGCCGCGAAGACCTTATCCACCCTTGTTTCCCACACCGAGCATGGATCTCATGGGTTCAGGGATTTGGTTATGGTTTACACCCACATGGAAGAGACTCAGTTCTTACGGTCCGAGCTCCATTACCCCAAAATAAGAACATCCCTCATCCTTATCACATGATGAAAAACTGCATGATACTTTCTAGAACTTTATACGACTTGATTCCCATCCTTATGGGATACGTAGGAACGCCCTGATATTTTGTATTTAGGTCCAGCTCATGCTTTACTAATTATCTCGTCTTTTGAGCTTTTTGACCTTACTCTTAGAGGAGTGAGTGGTGTGGAGTATGTTGGATTATTCCCTCATTTATGTTGGGTTTTAAAAAACATCATTACATATTTACCCCTTAGGAGATTGTTTCTCATGCCCTCATACTAATCATGTGATGTTAAACTGCACGACCTCTTCCAGAAAAACATATGGCTTTATTCCCATCATCATGGAATATATAAGAACAGACAATAATTTATTCTTCGAGTCCATCCCCAGGTCCCCTGATCTTTTCCATCCCCTCATCCTAAGGATTCTCCTCAGGAGTTGCGCATGGTGTAGTGTTGACCTTTTCCTCGTTTATATCAGGTATGCTTTATCACACCTTGCATATTCAATCTAAAACCATGTTCTTCTATATGAGTCCCAGACATAAGACCTTAAACAATGATTCATGGTCCCACGTTACATTAAATCATTTCATCTTTGTTGGGTGATGTTAAAATAATGGGGATGGTCCTATCATACAACCCTAATCTATGAAACTATCATCCGGGATGCAAAACAAAATACAGTATGGTAATGTGATTCCTTCACTCAAGGGGACATCATTTTTGGGATCAGTCATAGACCATTCCATTTTTACAGAACTATATATTTTTATAATATTGTAGTGATGCCTAGATTCTCTAGGAAAGGTTTTTTGCCTCAAAAAAATTCATCCACCCAAAATAAAAAAAATCCATCAAATACTGCTTCTTTTGGTGCATGGGCCTGACCTACATGACAGTATTTCCCCAAGAATTGGTGCCATACAATTCATTATTCTAGAACTATGTATGGCTTGATTCCTATATTCTTGGGATATGTAGGAATGACCGGACATTACATCTTTCAGTCTAACCATTGTTATCTTAAATCCTTCCATATTTCAGTCTCGCCTTGTCTCGAACTCTGTTACTAGAATGTGGTGTGGGATTAAGTCTTCATTCATGATGATTTTTGCAATAATTTCACTATGTCTCTGTAGAGACCCCAAGTTTTACGTACATGGACATTACATTACTTTAGCCAAATACTTAATACATAACAAAAACAGACACACAAGGACCGTAATAGTTTAGTGTCTTTGGAAACTTGGAACATAATCTTCTAATCAGGGTGAAAGATCTTCAACATCACCCATAAAGATCTTCCCCTTTTTTTCTTATCTAAAACCTTTTTTTATATCCTGGGGAAAAGAAAACATAAAAAGGGTGAGATCAAATGCTCAGTAAGGGTAAGAATGGATAAAATAAAACATACCATATACATTTGAACTTAAAAACATGAACATAATGTTTAAACATCAAAATCTTGAGCAATGACATAAAACATGGAAGTACATAAGGTATAGATCATAATTAAACACAGATCATGATAAAATAGCATGGGAATAAAACATGTAATTTTGGCATCCATTAAGCACATGTAATGATTTACATAGTAGCCAAGGCATTGCTGCGAAGACCATCTTAGTGGACAAAGTCCCTTTCTGAATCGAGTTCACTCCTCGTTCCAGTCCTACAATACTGAACCGGATTAACTTACTATTCAATCCATGTCTATCTCAAGAGATATAAATATTTACCCAATGCATTGGAGGGAGATATAGGTCCCACCCATCTCATAATGAAATCATTCTTACTTGTGCCACAAAATAAACATACATCATTCATAACAACCCAACAAATAAAATGGGTTTCATAAACATTATCCCATCATCACATAATCCATATAAAAAAAATGGATATAATTTCATAATAAAAAAAGTGAAACCATGTAAATCATAGAGACAAGATACTTGAAATAGACATATATGAAATAATGTCATCTTAGATGAAAAATGGTTTTGATAAATCACTTGAATTGAATTCTTGAGGAAAATATCCTTTCTTCTTCAAAATCAATTTCTTTTCACAAAAAGTCATGAAATTTTAAAAGAAAGTGATTTTATTGAAAATAGTCATGAAATATTTTGGAGGAAGCTTCATGAAAATAAGGCTTTATAAAACTTTAAAAACCCATTCGTGCCGTATAAGTTAAAAAAACATTTTTTTTGTACTTTTGCCGGAAAAGTCAAAATGTACCTCGTAACGTAAACAAAATAAATATTCCTTACATACCATGTAGTAAAAGTCAAAAATGGGTAAAAAAGAATTTAAACATACATAAAAATACTTTTATAAAACATGTACATTGATGATAGAAATAACCCCAGTAAATACTTACGAATAAGCAATCTCGGATAAAATTGAGATTTGTAAAATTATCCCTTACCTTAGGTCCGATTTGCTTCGTAAGTGTCTGAACCTCCTGTATAATGATTTAAATAATGTTATTGACTTATTAAATAATCATATTCATTGTTATGATATCATATATGGTTCACTTATGACTTTATATTACCCGTTCTTTTGTAAATTCCATGTTACAGAGCATTTTGGTTAAAATCGTTTCATTTGTCGTCCGTGTTTTGACTTGTAAATATTCATATGATTAATTAGATCATGATTACTTAATTCAAAAATATAAAACATGATTTATATATAATATATATTAAGAATATAAATATATATAATAGATCGATAAATGGAAAGAAATACACCGTTCATGGAGACGGTAGGCCGTACGTACGCATGAACGCTGTTTTCGTTTCCTTATTGAGTTGAATGAAATTAAATAAATGACATATATATATATACATAAATCAAGTCGCATTATTATTCCATATATTTAATTATTATTCATTATATATACTTTATAACAATTCTTGAATGGTTAATCATGGAAAATGAATCTCATCGTGTTCGTGGAGATGGTAGTCCGTACGTACGCACGAACGAAGATATCATTCCCGTGATCGTGGAATTGTATTGGAGTGTATGTATACTATTTCAGAATCAATATCACTTTACAATAATAATATATAGTCATTATTTACACCATTATACCCATCCATGTAAGGTGATGGTGCAAAATATATTACACCACGGTGTGGAGACAGTATTCCGTACGTACGCACGCGCGGTGATTTCGTTTTCCGTAGGATGGATAGATGGTGAAATAGAGTTGTTTCATACTTATAATAACATATCATTATATGAGTGATACTGATGTTATTACTTCATAATGAAACAACTACATAAGAATAAGTAGAAGAAGAAGTAAAGTTGAAAGAATCAGTAACGAACATTACCTCTTATTTGAAGCATCTCTTTGAGACCTCCTCTTAGGGCACTAAAATTGGTCTTTGAAGAATACCAGGACATCTAAAATGTTTTTAGGGAATTGGAGAAGAGAATTGGGCAGGGTTTGGCCGAGCATGAAGGCTCAAAGTGGTGTGTGGAAGAGAGGGAGGAGGTGCCCTTTTATAAGGGAGGAGAGGGGCACCTTTGGAATTCTTAAAAATATTAATTTATAATAAATATAACCCCACTTAAAAAACCTCTAAAAATGACTCATATTCAAATATTAGATGATATATGGTTGTAATCTCATCAACCAATAAAATTTAGACATGTTTGGATGTTATTTTAAACCTTATCATTTTGATTTATCCTTATTTAATCTATTTAAGTTTATTTGTGGTAATAAAATTCTATATTTTAAATTATAACAAATAATTACTTATTTGATGTGATTTTCCATAATTATTTACTTTATAAAATTATATACCATATAAATTTTAATTTATAATTTTTAAATATTTTTGTGATTTTTAAACAATTTTATAATATGTTAATTTTATAAAATAACAATACTGTTAATTTTGACAGTATTCATTTATTTGAATTTAAATAAAATATATACAGAAGATATTTTCGAAATAAAAGCTTTAATAGATTTATAAATGGTCATTTTTATCTATAAAATTAGTTTATCACTTTAAATAGTTCATATAATATTTATTTTATTATTTTTAAAACCATTTATTTGGTTTAGCTCTTAATAAAATAATTACTACAACATTTTTGTAAAATTATTTAATATACTAATCTTTTGCATAAAAATTAAAAATAAAATCGTATGATTAAGATAAATCTATTACCTTTCCGAATAATACTTTTAATTGAATTTATCATCTTAAAATCACAATATTTAAATTGTTATATTTATTAAATTATGAAGTTGACAACTTTGGAATCATTTAAAATAAAATAATATAAGTGTCATAATCACTTTTATAAGGCTCCAAACGGTTATATATTAGGTAATTGGATAATTAAGGTATATATATACACTACCAATAAGGTTTGGTCAAGTTTGTGGGCCTTTTAGTGGGTATTATTATTTCAATAAAAATTATATTACTTATTTTTCACTTAAAAAATAATTTCTGTATCATTAATGTATCACCATTAATGACAATTATTTAATCTCTAAAAATTCAAAATAAATTATCATGATGTAGATAATTTAATATCATTCTGGATACTATTCACGTTCGAAGTTTTATGATATTTATCACTCAAGTAAAATTATTATACTTATAAGATTTAAGAGAGTGACATGTTGTCACTTTCTTTGGTTTTAATAATAATGAAAGTATTTTCATGGTCAAAAGTCCATAAAATGAATATAATCCGACCCTTAGGTTATATGGGTCTACTTTTAGCCATCCAATAGAATTTTGGAATGTGTTAGGGTAATTTTATAATATTATATTTACCCTTAATTACCCGATTTACCTTTAACTATGGTAAATAAAATTTACCGTAGTTACTATTCATAGTTTCCAAAAATAGAAAATAGCTTATTAACATAATTTGGACCCACGGATTCCCAATATAGAATCCATTTTTCCAAATTCAATACAAAAAAGTTGCAGAAATTAAATTAAAATTAATCTCGTTGTCGAAAGAAAATGGGTTTTTCTTTAAAACATTGCAAAAGATTCAATTGATTTAACCTACGAATTTAATGTAAAATCAATGATAATGAAATAAATTATATTAAATGGTAGAAATATATTCTATTTATACTTTAAAACCATTCAATATTATAATTTAACCATATAAATTATTGCGATGAAAAAAGTTGTTTTTAATTAAAATATAGCTTGTTTTTACTATTCATCAAAATATGAAAGTTACCAGAATAATATGAAAATTTTATCCAAAGTAAATTTTTATTTCTTGGTTCCAAAGAAGAATTTTATTTTGTAAAATGGAACATATAAACATGTCAAAACTATATTTAAAGTGGGTGCTCCATCAAAAGGTGGCAAAACTACATATTTTGAAAAATACTTATTTTACCCAAAAAAATTTATTTTGTTCTTATACCATGTTCTAGAAAATGTGTAAGATGAATAATAATGTTATAAAATTCAAAATTTATTTAATACTATTCATAATGGCTAGTTCATAATAATATTATAATAATATATCGTTGTTTATCAAAACCGGTATTACGTACAACACACGCTATCGAGGAAGGTCGTGATTGCGTGTAATGCAAACCAAGTCAGGGTTGCGTGTTGTGCAAGAATCCTTCGTTTTTTCGTATAACAGAATCCAACCATATTTCATTTATACATTGAATATATATATATATATATATATATATACTCAATGTTGCGTAGAATAAATATTATCAAAATTGTGTGTAACACGATCCAAGAATAGTGTTGCGTATACTGCAAGCTAATACGGTGTTGCATATACCGCAAGGTAATCTTGGTGTAGCATACAACACAAGACATTAATGAAATTAAAAAAATATTTTTAATAAAATCTCAGGGTGTTACATTCTACCCCCCTTAAATGGAATTTCGCCCTTGAAATTCGTCGGGGCTATAAATGGTTTACTACTCGAAAGTTTTTTTAATAGAAACCCACATAGTAAAAAGGAATACCAAAACATGTCTTTAAAAACTAAAGTATGAAATGTAATAGTTACCCAAATTAACTCATCACTGGGTTTCCACGTAGGAGAACATAGGTGAAAATATGGATATGGAATAAAAATCTAACCATGAAGTTCTGATGGAGAGTGGTAGAGAACATGGCTATGAAAATGCCAACAATCACAAAGCTATAGATTTGTGATGATCTAAGGTACCATCTGATTCATCAGATATAAGGGAACTAGGACAACATTTTTGGTTTTCAAGATCATTTCCTTAAAGTTGATGAATTAAAAGAAATACTTACATGGTTTTGGTACAATATCAATGTTGTTCGTGAATTGAACAATTTACACTTCATCCCTTAAAGAAATGAAGGTGAATTTATTATTCGTGATGTGTTAGCAGATCATGTGATAGAATGATGGGTCATTCCATCTCTTTTAAACAAAAGGTTAGCAAAAGTTATAGGTCCATATTATGGTTAGATTAACCGTATAAGGTTCCAAATATGAACTTATACTTCATATATCATACATCTTAATAAAAGAAAAACTAGTTTCTACTAACCAGGGACTTCCTATAGGCCAGTGGTAGGTGATAAAGGCCAGTCGCACTTCAGTTGTGGGTTCGATTCCCTTATCCTTGTCTGACGCAATGGGATGCCGCCCGTCCTGCAGGTTTTCCTTTTTCTAAAACTATATTACTATAACATCCCATCAATAATATCGAAAACAATTCTATCCTTAAACAATACTAACTTATGTACAACATAATCCATTCCAATCTTTAGGCTTATCCATAATACTACAGTCCACTCTCATAATATAGTGAAAAAGATTACCAGAGATTTAATATCATCGTTGATCCCCATATATCATAAGATATGTCTTGTTGGTCACATTCCAAACATTCGAAGGAATTAATCATGTATTCTCTTGAAAAATGAACACCCATTGAACCTTAGTGAAAACATGAATGCAGTTAAAAGTTAACACTTTCCACAAACCAAAATCCTCAAAATTCTATATACTCAGACCATGATATCACTTAGTCCTTATATCAATTAGGATCACATGAATACAATCAAACATCTCATTATCTTCTTATTCCTTCATTATGCGCATATCATCTACTTTACAAAAATATCTGAATAACCTTCCATGGTTAATGGTACCATTCAACATATACTTTCAAATACATTTAGGAAAAACAGTAGTGTAATAATCCTTAGATGATTCTTTATTCCATAGTACCATGAGATAACTTATACAACATTACACTTGATAAACATGTAATCATTCCACTACCTTCTTAAACCATTGACCGAGCTTCAACAATTCTTTCATCTCACATATCATTTGTAGTCTCTTCATCATCATCAACATATATACTTTCCATACGACCGTACTGAATCTATTCATGAGACTTTCCCTTAGGGAATTGGTTTGCATAATGCCCGTACATTCCTCATTTAGAACATTTAACCATTGTTGATGTCGTAGCAATACCATTATCCTCATCCATGGTGTTAACTGAACCTTTTCCTTTACACTTACTGGCTTTGTGTCCTTCTTTTCCACACCCAAAGCATCTTTCAGTTCCTTTGAAACAATCTCCTCGATGCTTCTTCCCACATGATTTACATGAAGGAAATTGAACTTTCTTTCCTCTATGATCATCATGAAACTCTATCTTTATCTTATTATCTGAGTCGGGAAACTTACCAAAGTTGATATTACTGATCATATTATGAGATATCTGATTAGGCATAATAATGATGTTTGGACATCCAAATCCTTCTTTCATTTGGTTTCTCATGAAGAATATCATTCTACTGTCCGCCATATCCTCCATTATCATGAATCTTCCTGTTTCCAGCCATTTTCTAAAACCCAAAATGAATAGTCTGAGAGGCAAAAAAAAATGTTAGGGAAAACAACATTGTAAAGGGGGAGTTCCCTCAATATCTAAAATCTTAGGTTCAATTATAAGATCGTTACCATAGTTCTAGGACTATATCCTATACGTATACTTATCCTTATGTACATCCCTAGACATACCTTATAAATATCTCTATGGATCTCACTAACGTTTTCGCATCCTAGTTTCTAAAGGTTGACTAAACCTTCCCTCTGATACCAACTATAGAGAGCCAAAGCTTGACATACATGGGCATTACATTACATTAGCAAAATACTTAATATATAACAAAAACAGACACACACGGACTGTAATAGTTTAGTTTCTTTGGAAACTTGGAACATAATCTTTTAATCGTTGTGAAAGATCTTCAACATCTCCTATAAAGATCTTCCCCTTTTTTTCTTACCTAAAACCTTTGTTTATATCATGGGGAAAAGAAAACATAAAAAGGGTGAGCTCAAATGCTCAGTAAGGGAAAACATGGATAAAATAAAACATACCATATACATTTGAACTTAGAAACATGAACATAATGTTTAAAAATCAAAATCTTGAACAATTACATAAAACATGGAAGAACATAAGGCATATATCATAATGGAACAAAAATCATGATAAAATAGAATGGTAATAAAACATGTAATTGTGGAATCCATTATGCACATGTAATGATTTCCATAGTAGCCAAGGCATTGCTACCAAGACCATCTCAGTGGACAAAGTCCCTTTCTGAATCGAGTTCAGTCCTCGTTCCAGTCCTATAATACTGAACCGGATTAACTTACCGTTCCATCCATGTCTATCTCATGAGAAACAAATCTTTACCCAATGCAATGGATTGATATATTGGTCCCACCCATCTCATAATGAAATCTTTCTTACTTGTGCCACAAAATAAACATACATCATTCATAAAAACCCAATAAATAAAATGGGTTTCATAAACATCTTCCCATCATCACATAATCCATATAAATGAAATGGATATCATTTAATAATATGAAAAGTGAAACGACGAAAATCATAGAGACATGATACTTGAAACATACATATATGAAATAATGTCATCTTAGATGAAAAATGGTTTTGATAAAACAATTGACTTTAATTCTTGAGGAAAATATCCTTTCTTCTTCAAAATCAGTTTCTTTTCACAAAAAGTCATGCAATTTTAAAAGAAAGAGATTTTATTGAAAATAGTCATGAAATATTCTGGAGGAAGCTTCATGAAAATAAGGCTTTATAAAACTGTAAAAATCTGTTCGTGCTGTATAAGTTAAAAAACATTTTTTCGTACTTTTTCCGGAAGAGTCAAAAAGTACATCGTAAAGTAAACAAAAGAAAGATTCCTTACATACCATGCAGTGAAAGTCAAAAATGGGTAAAAAGGACATTAATCATACATAAAATCACTTTTATAAAACATGGACATGGATGATAGAAATAACCCCAGTAAATACTTACGAATAAGTAATCTCGGATAAAATTGAGATTTACAAAATTATCCGTTACCTTAAGTCTGATTTGCTTCGTAAGTGTCCAAACCTCCTGTATAATGATTTAAATAATGTTATTGACTTATTAAATAATCATATTCATTGTTATGATATCATAAATGGTTCACTTATGACTTTATATTACCCGTTCTTTTGTAAATTCCATGTTAAAGAGCGTTTTGGTTAAAATTGTTTCATTTATCATCCGTGTTTTGACTTGTAATTATTCATATGATTACTTAGATCATGATTACATAATTCCAGAATATAAAACATGATTTATATATAATATATATTCATAATATACATATATATAATAGATCGATAAATGGAAAGAAATACACCGTTCATGGAGACGGTATGTCGTACGTACGCATGAACGCTGTTTTCGTTTCCTTATTTAGTTAAATGAAATTTAATAGATGACATATATATATATATATACATAAATCCAGTAGAATTATTATTCCATATATTTAATTATTATTCATTATATATACTTTATAATAATTCTTGAATGGTTAATCATGGAAAATGAATCTCATCGCGTTCATGGAGACGGTAGTCCGTACGTACGCACGAGCGATGATATCATTCCCGTGATCGTGGAATTGTATTGTAGTGTTTGAATACTATTTCAGAATCAATATCACTTTACAATAATCATATATAGTCATTATTTACACCATTATACCCATCCATGTAAGGTGATCGTGGAAAATAGATTGCACCACTCCGTGGAGACGGTATTCCGTACATACGAACGCGCGGTGATTTCATTTTCCGTAGGATGGATAGATAGTGAAATAGGGTTGTTTCATAATTATAATAACATATCAATATATGGGTGATACTGATGTTATTACTTAAAAATAAAAAAACTAAATAAGAAGAAGTAGAAGAAGAAATAAAGTTGAAAGAATCGGTAACGAACATTACCTCTTCTTTGAAGCGCCTCTTTGATACCTCCTCTTAGGGCACTACAATTGGTCTTTGAAGAAGACCAGGACCGCTTGGATGTTTCTAGGGAAGTGGAGAAGAGAATTGGTCAGGGGTTGGTCGAGCATGAAGGCTCAAAGTGGTGTGTGGAAGAGAGGGAGGAGGTGCCCTTTTATAAGGGAGGAGAGGGGCACCTTTGGAATTCTTAAAAATACTAATTTATAATAAATCTAACCCCACTTAAAAAACCTCCAAAAATGACTCATAATCAAATATTAGATGAGATAGGGTTGTAATATCATCAACAAATAAAATTTCGACATGTTTGAATCTTATTTTAGACCTTATCATCTTGATTTATCCTTATTTAATCTATTTAAGTTTATCTGTGGTAATAAAATTCTAAATTTTAAATTATAACAAATAATTAATTATTTGTTGTGATTTTCCGTAATTGTTTACTTTATAACATTATAGACCATATTAATTTAAATTTATAATTTTTAAATATTTTTGTGATTTTTAAACAATTTTATAATTTGTTGTTTTTATAAAATAACAATAGTGTCAATTTTGACAATATTCATTTATTTGAATTTAAATAAAATATATAAAGAAGATATGTTCTAACTAAAAGCTTTAATAGATTAATAAAAGGTCATAAGTATCTATAAAAGTATTTGATCACATTAAATAGTTCATATAATATTTATTTTATTATTTTTAAAACCATTTATTTGGTTTATCTCTTAATAAAATAATTACTAAAACATTTTTGAATAATTATTTATTATTCTAATTTGTTGCATAAAAACTAAAAATAAAATCCTTTGATGAATATAAATCTATTACCTTTCACAATAATAATTTTTCTCTAATTTATCATCTTAAAATCACAATATCAAAATTGTTATATTTATTAAATTATGAAGGTGACAACATTGGCATCATTTAAAATAAAATAATATAAGTGTCATAATCACTTTTATAAGGCTCCAAACGGTAAGATATTAGGTCATTGGATGATTAAGGTATAGATATACACTACCAATAAGTTTTGGTCAGTTTTGTGGGCCTTTTAATGGGTATTATTATTTCAATAAAAACTATATTACTTGTTTTTCACTTAATAAATAATTTCTGTATCATTAATGTATCCCCATTAATGACAATTATTTAATCCCTAAAAATTACAAATAAATTTTCATTATGTAGATAAATTTATTATATTTCTGGATACTATTCATGTTCGAAATTTTATGATATATATCACTCAATTAAAATTATTATACTTATAAGACTTAAGAGAGTGACATGTTGTCACTTTCTTTGGTTTTAATAATAATTAATTTATTTTCTTGGTCAAAAGTCCATAAAATGAATCTAATCCGACCCTTAGGTTATATGGGTCTACTTTTAGCCATCCAATAGAATTTTGGCATGTGTTAGGGAAATTTTATAATATTATATTTACCCTTAATTACTTGATTTACCTTTAACTATGGTAAATAAAATTTACTGTAGTTACTATTCATAATTTCAAAAAAAAGTGTCTTATTAACATAATTTGGACCCAATGATTCCAAATATGGAATCCATTTTTCCAAATTAAATACAAAAAAAGTTGCAGAAATTAAATTAAAATGAATCTCGTTGTCAAAAGAAAACAGGTTTTTCTTTAAAAAAATGCAAAAGATTGAATTGATTTAACCTACGAATTTAATGTAAAATAAATGCTAATGACATAAATTATATTAAATGGTAAAAATATATTGTATTTATAATTTAAAACCATTCAATATTATAATTTAACCATATAAATTATTGCGATGAAAAAAGTTGTTTTTATTTAAAATATAGAGTGTTTTTACTATTCATCAAAATATGAAAGTCACGAGAATAATATGAAAAATTTATCAAAAGTAAATTTTTATTTCTTGATTACAAAGAAGAATTTTATTTTGTCTAATTGAACTTATAAACATTTCAAAAACTAGATTTAATGTGGGTGTGTCCTCAAAAGGTGGCAAAACTGCATTTTTTAAAAAATACTTATTTTACCCGAAAAATTTATTTTGTTCTTATACCATGTTCTAGAAAATGTGTAAGATGAATAATAATGTTATAAAATTAAAAATTTAGTTAATACTATTCATAACGGCTAGTTCATAATAATATTATAATAATATATCGTTGTTTAGAAAAACTCTGTATTGCGTACAACACACGCTATCGAGGAAGGTCGTGATTGCGTGTAATGCAAGCAAAGTCAGGGTTGCGTGTTGTGCAAGAATCCTTCGTTGTTTTGTATAACAAAATCCAAACATATTTCATTTATACATTGAATATATATATATATATATACTCAATGTTGCGTAGAATAACTATTATCAAAATTGTGTGTAACACGATCCAAGAATAGTGTTGCGTATACTGGAAGTTAATATGGTGTTGCGTATAGTGCAAGGTAATCTTGGTGTAGCATACAACACAAGACATTAATTAAATTAAAAGAAAATTTTTCATAAAATATCGGGGTTTTACAGTCTCTCCCTTTTTTCTTCCCAACCTTGTCTGACTTATAAAACCATAAAAAAAGATCATCCCATGAGAAATATGTATGACTTGATTGCCACCCATATGGGATGTATTGAAACACCTATACAATTAGTCTCTGGGTCTATCCCTAGGAATGTGCCACATGATTGAAGGCCTCTTTGGTCCTCATTCACATCAAGTATTGATACTTTTCCACCAAACACACATTCCATTAACCAAAGTCCCATTTATATATTCCAATATATGGCCTTATAGTACGAGTTTTCATATATATTACCCTTGTCCTTGGAAATGGATTCAAATCCCTCCATCTGACAAATCTCATTGGAATACACTATTGCACCATGACATAGATCCCAAATTGTTGAATTCCACATGGAAATTCCCATGTTTCATATTCACACAACATGATCCCTTTATTGGGATCTTCGTCCTCTTCCATGTCTGATGGGACCCCCCGTTAAGGCCTAGTCTCATGCCACATTGGCTTACCTACTATCGAGGACTAGTTCCCTGAAAGACCTAAGATCACATTTTTCGACAGGTCTTCTGTTTCGAACATGGTCAGCGGTCGACTCTCATTTGTTTGTTCCCATGCCAAAATAACGTGAAACATATGATATGCTTCAAACATGGTCCACAATTTTCCTTTATAGTCATGCCGCTATCATTACGGTCCAAATTTCGGGCACCAAGACTCACATATTTCCACTTCCTTCTATTTATGTGGAGTTCCATCACACTCATTTTTACCCATCTGTGCATCTATCTGCATTGAGCATATAGGTCCTTAATATTGGTACTTCATCCACCAAGTGATCCATTTCCCCAAATTTGTGCCTCCCTGTACTAGGAAAATCCCATAAAAACTCCTTGTTTACCACATCAAGCATGAATCATGTGTTCGTAGTGGTTTTGGTTGGATTTGTATTGGTTATGTCGACCCACACATGCCTTTAATCCCACATTACGCTAAACTTCAATATGATAAATATGTATGGCATGATTCCCATCCTAATAGGGTACTTCTGAACACCTGATCACATTTCCTCAGGAACCACCAATAGGTATTTCCATATTTGGTCTCATGGCCTATTATTTACCTCACGATTACATTGTGTGGTATAGACTACTTTGGTACTCAATCCTGTTGGGTCTATAACAACCGCACCACAAACTTCCCCTATGGGATCTCCTCTTTCACTCACTATCCTGCATGACATAAAACAACAATCTTCTGGAACTACGTCGGGCTTGATTGAAATCCTCATGGGATATGTAGGAACACTTGAGCACTTACACTAGGGTCCTACCCCATGATTGGTCATCTTTGGTCTATGACATGAAGAATCTCTCTAGGATCATGTATTTTGGTGTAAACTTATTGGTCCTCTTTCACGTTAGGATATATACCGCCCCAAAAATTTCATTTCGGGGTAACCATGTCATCAATGCATTATTTTACACTGCATCCATACCCTAGAAAAGTTCAGGATACCCCTCAATAATTAAGGGATGCATCAGCTTCCTCGCCAGAGAGTATTTCCCCTATAAGCATTGGTCTCTAAACATGTTGTGCTTAAGAACTACATATGGCTCGATTCCCTCCATAGTAGGATACGTAGTGACATTAGAATATATACTTCCCAGATCTAGCCATGCACTTTTAAAATCCTTCTACAACCTTTTCAGCATCGTACCTCTTCTCAGGACCATTCATTGCCTCCTTCCTCACCATACGAGGTTAAACTATGTGTCCATCTTCCTCATTAGCATGAGATAAAACTATGGGGCATCCTAAGCTCTCACTAGAGAGTTCCCTTAAAAAATGAGTATGATCCCAGATCAGAATGATGTCGTCTCCTAAAGTGTTTTCATCACATTGGTGTAATTTCAAGAGTGTTGGACTCCATTCAAACAATACAACACTCCACCCTCCACGCTTTGTGTGCCCTTTATTTGGATCCTCATCCTCTTTCATGCCTGAAATAACCCCCTAATAGTATGGATGCTCAGCCTATGGCTCACCTACTATCCTAGGACAACATTCCAGATGACTATGGATGATATTTTGAGTCATGTACCATGTTTCAAACATGGTCAGTGGTTGGCCCTCATTTTTGTCCCCATTTAATGTTAACTCAATAAGGATTTTGTGTTTCAAACACGGTAAAAAGTTATCCTTCATTTTTCTTCCATCCTTATAGTGTTTTTAATTTTGGGTTTCAGGATTCACACATTCCACACCATATGTTCGGATGGATTCCCACGCCCCAGGAATTACCCAGCTCATGCATTACAATACGTTCGAAAAACAGAATTTTGACTTCTTTGAGAACTTTTCTCTCATGCAAGGCCTCCCTCTTTCTTCCCAAAAACCTGGAGTTGTTTTTTCAGACCCTGGATTCATAGAGCTTGGTAGGTACTCTCATATTCAAATGGAATAGCAATGCGTTCATACCATTTTTCACACATCGTGAACGACCCACATGAGCTTAGGGATTGATCGCTGGATATTTCAGGAATATGAAAGAAATGCATCTAACCCAAAAAAATAATGAAACTCATGCACACAACCGACTTGATAAAAATCATGAAACTACATTTATGAGTTCAAAAAAATAAAGCACCCAAGGATTAGGCCCTCCAATAGATGGGTTGACTTCATCAACGGTGCGTCCCAGCTCCGCCACTCTGTAGATTATATCATATATAATCCAAGGTCACCTATTAATCACCTTATCCTCCTCGATGGAAATTGGGTGTATTTCATTAGCCTTGATCTGGTCCCATTCTTCGTCAGCTCAGATAATAGAAATCTCTTTAGAGTCCCACCTCATCTATTCTTCATCCTCTTCCAGCAGGGTCTTCAGTAGTGATATCAGTGCCGATTGTGCGTCAAGGAAATCTAAATACTAGTTCACCCATTCCCTTAGTTGTTGGATCTAATTTTAGCCTCCCGAAGTCTCTTGATTTTCACATAATCCCTCTGCTTCTTGCTCACACTGATAGTGTGGTCATGTTCTCTTTTTTTTCAAATGAGAATATGAGGATTTTCGGGATCCACTTCTCCAGTATATAGTTTTCACAACTGGGAACATAGCCTCCTTATATGTTCTATCCATTGGGATTGTGCGGTATCCCCAATGAAGCGCTTGATCAGAATCCATGACCAATGAAAAACGACCTTGCTACTCTCTTCATCAGAAGTTATCTCATCCCAGTACTCATGGTATGTGGGCTTATATGTGGGGAATTCTTCCCAGAACTCATAAGAATGATCATTATCCATATTATAGTTGGATAGCTCATGTATCATGTCATCTGATTGATCCCCATCATCATATTCCACCTCTATGACTTTTGGTTTTGTCCTACTGAGGGTAAAACCTGTGATCAGGAGAACTGCGTCTTAGTATGTATGGGTGTTTGCTTCCACAAACATTGGAATTACCCTAGGAAAGGAATCATTGGAGGCCCCAATCATCCTCATCAATTTTTTCCACTAAATTTGATGAACTGTACATGTGAGAATACGCAGATGTCATTATCCCTGATTCAATGCATGAAAGCTACAAATTATGTGGGGAAAATTTACATAGACCAAATAGTTGGTCTCTCCACTGATCTGTTTCCACTAGAACCCCAATATGGGTCCCTCTATATATAGATTGGAAATTATATGACCCTAAAAGAACCACCTTGGGTGTCGCGGCCCTTCTAGATATGATATTCTCCATTGTTGCAGGTGAAGATATCGAAGTGTCATCTACTGTTGTGAGAGAGAGGGTATTGCATACGAGGACCTCCTGCATAGGTCAAATGTTAGTTGAGAAGGAAAAATCATCTAAAACGTGGATATTATGATAACATATAAAGTTTTAACTCAAGTGCCTCTGCAAACTCTTCCAGATATGAGTACGTGATCGAGACCAGACCTTCCTATGAATGGCTCCATCTACCAGCCTCTTCCTCCATGGTGGACTCTTATAATCATTCTAGTTGGGGGAAGCGCTCCTTCAATTTAGTGGTAGATAATTGCAGAAGTACCATTCGATTGATAATCCCTTTCACCCAGTCCAACATTGGATGTAGAGCAACCTGAGAGTGCACAAAGTTGTCCAGCTCAGCAACGTACTACTCCCCATTCAACAGAGATACCACAATGATGGATCTGGTGTGACAGATCCCCAAAACATCTATCCAAAGTTGTTTTATATGGTTCTATATCTTGGAAGGGTTGAGATATTTTTAATTAAAATCTAAAATGTCTCAATCCTTCAGGAAAAAAATATCCTCATGCATATCTATATAGTGTAGTCACTTCCTCATAGCTTGAGGGAATATCCTAAAGAACCCTCTAGGTGGCCTCTCTTCTTGCTGACATTACTCCTTCAAGACCTCCAGGTCCACCACCTCTTCCTGCATTTCAATTAGTGCATGCTTTACCACTAATGTACCCCCGTCACCACAGGATGTTCTTTCCCCCTTCTGGAACCGACCTCAAGGTTGAGGAGGTGCCCCATCAATAGTGCATACGGTCTGCCACTTCAAATTATTTCTAGTGTAGGCTACTTCCCAACTCTTGGAATATTCATTCAATAGCCCATATTCAGTTATAGGAGGAGGCATCTCATTCCACATCTTTCCATCATCCCATGAAAACATGAGCCACATCCTATTCATCACCCACAGATGGTCCTCTTGGAGTACTCCCATGAAGAACTTCAAGGTCAACCTCTGTATGCACACGAACTATATCGCAAATCTATATGGGGTGTACAGCTCATATAGAGGGTTATGGTTGACCCGTGCCACCCGGACTCCATCCCAAAAGGCCAGGAGGTAGTACCGATGATCCTCTGTTCCATGTCCTTCATTAGTGAACAGACCTGTTGGAAATGGTAATGGTTAGAGGCTGAACTCATCTACATTCCAGACTCAGTTTCACACTTGTGGTAGGGTTAAATTTGTTGGTAAACTCCCCACCACATTTATAATATCTAGTTATAATTCCTACCCTATAATAGAAATGGGATAGGGTATTAATATGTGCCATATGCATTATTATCCACCCATACAGAAGATGGAGAAGCCCGCACACCCTATGTGTCTTCATTGCTTCATGGATATGCCACACCACATTGTAAAACTTAGCAAGAACCGGGATCCCTATATTGATCTGTTCCACCTCTGCTAAAATGTATGCCATGAAAAATGTTCTCAACTGCATTCCCATGTTCGTGTACCTTACTGGTAGAATCCATTAGCAAATGAGCACCGAGATGAACACATCCAACGTAAGAACTGGTTTCTCTTCAAGGTTGACATTGAAATCCCCATGTTTTCCACTGGTTGTTTACCAAGAGTCTCTAGTATGAGTGCTATTTTATGTGTTGGAGACCCTTTGGGAAAGTGGGAGACCTCATAATAAACCTATCATCTAATAGGGAATTCAAGAACCACCTAAAACACAACCTAATGTTGTCATCCCTCATCGACTACTTGTCCTCTCCTGGCACCGTATCCATCAATATATTATTCAGCGGCACCATCTACTATAAGTCCTCTCTTGTATTAATGATGGGAAGGAACTCATTATACAACACCCCCAATATTGGAATCCATGATATTTTTTGAAGGTCCTAGAGGCTGACATCGACCTCCCCATGGTGAAGGGGAAAAATGTTGGTCCTTGAAGACCACCTACTTAATAACTCTTGCTTCAATTGCCTCGGCTGGTAGAAGTTGAATTGGGAGGCCCATTCCATCTCATACATGCCCAATCACATCAAATATATCCAAAAATCCTCGCAGGAGTCACATACCGAGTAAGACCATGCCCAGTCATCTATGAAATTTCCTCCCTAATACAGCTCCAACTCATCAGTTCACCTCTTCTTCACGTTCCCCAAAGCTACCTTCAAATTTTTGTGGTACTATGGGGTGGCTTCCTCTGGCTACAATGACTTCTCATTATCATTGTTTACATGATTATACAAATAGTTGGAATTTAAAGGAGTATGATCAAACCGAGTTTGACCATCAGCCACCTTGAACCACTAGCGCTGGCACGACATACTCCTGAACATATAGGTCATCACATCCCTGGTCACTTTGAGAATGAAAACATGTTCTCTTAGTTCAGAGCCATATAAAGTTAGACTTTTAAATTGGGGGTATCTCTTTTGGAAGTCTGAAAATAGCTCCACCTGGGATTTGTGGTCCAAATGAATCTACACACATTCCACGATACCTTGGTTATCAGCCATATCTTCCCTCAAGGGTTCATCCGCAAGGACCCACCTGGCAGCTTATTGGTAAGCCATTTTGTCTCAAAATGTTAGAATTTTTTGTCCTCATTTGCGAAACTTCATCATAGGGAGAAATCATAGAGCTCGATCACATAGACAAGTCACAAAGCCCTACCACATTCCTCATAGGCAGAGGCCGTGGAGCACACGATCATGGAGTAAGAAGACTCGTTGTGTGCCTCAATGAAAAACAGGACGTGATTCACAAAGAGTGGTAACAAAGCATGATGATCTTCAAGAATAGGGAGCTGTTGCACAAAAATAGAGCGATAAGTAAGGAAAAAAGAGGGGTCTTACTCCCATATTTATATGAAATGACCTCCAAGCTTCAAAGTGCACCTCACTATGGTGTTGTTCACAACAGTCTTAACCTACGCATAACCAATTTTCATCACGGCCTTACATCAGGATCTTCCATTGCAATTTTCTTAAGTTTTGGGGATCTACCCACATATTTTGACCCTAGTTTTATCCTCAGCTCCAAATCTTGGGAGGGGGGATTTTTGGTGCCAAAAATATTTCAAATTGAAGATACATAAAGGGGACACCAATGCCAAAGGGGCGGCTTCACGAAGAAATTTCGTGAAGCCCATCGGCTATGAGACATTCATGAAGAACTTCAACACCACAATTCTCTCAATGTCATTTCCCTATCTTTGATTGCTGTAGTGGAATGATGAGTAATGATCTACGGTTATTACACAATTTATGAAAATATTCACACCGCTAAGGGAATAAGATTTCCTCTATGATCACATTGAAAATTGTAAGAAGCCTCTGTGAGCATTGCAGAGGGAATGATGGTGGCCTCCATGCCATAGAGTGAATGATAGTAAACACTATAGTTATAAAAATCTTGACACCAACTCCCTCAAATGGAAAAGAACAAGAAGCATGGCAATGCTCTATCAGAGCATTGTGCTACCTCTCACCTAAAAAAACTAGGATTCCCTCATACTGAAAGGGCGGAAACCTCAAACATTAGCCTTCTCAACTCTCAAATCACAAAGCACCATCTTCTTTGTGAATTATTGAGAAAAATAATCTCTTAATTGTATTTTACCCTTTCAAAATACCCTTTCTTTAGCTCAAATAAAACCCCTCTGCATGTAGGGATTCCTTTCGCAAAGCCCATGGGCCATCGTAAAGGAAGGATCTCCCAAAGGGAATTGGGGAATTCACAAATAACTCTTTCTTCTCGATGTAACTTCCAAGAAAATGTGAACCCAATGCTAAGGTAGGATCATGGTGCCTTATGAAGTATATTGCTTCATAGTGCCACACATTTCAAGGCACCCATGCTCTGCAAATTCCTACTTAGTGAAATCACATTCATTTTGAAAAGAACTTATTATATGCATGTATACCCCAATCTTAGGCTAGGCCACTCTTCTTTGTGAATCATACCCTTCGCGAAGTATCTCTATATTGTAGATTACAATTGCATCGGAAGGTCCTTTCCTATGACCCCTTTTCCATCACAAACCCTTCTCTCATACAACTCTCTAGACTTTTACGACGTAATATTAAGGTCCCTTAGTCCATGCTTCATATTGTGTGGCATCACCTCATTATTATTTTCATAGGCACGATATATCCATGCTAATGTGATCCCCTCAATGGATCACTCCACAACCCTATCTCACCATGTAATAGATGATGCATTTCCTTCCCCAAGTGTGGGTGGGTATCGGTTATGTGATTCCTAGGGGTGATGAATGAATCCTCGTCATATGAGATATAGGATATCAAACTTCCATGAACCATCATCCTCATCCCATGACATTAAACTATATCCTCTTCTAATGAAATATACTTGGGGTTCCCCACATCAGACATTTTACACAACCACAGTTCTCCACGAAAGTGATATCTTCCTCACATGGAATGAGATCCTCTTTGCATGGAATGACGTTTGTCTTTGGGGAAGGGAAACCATCCTAGTGTAATCTCATATCCTTCCTTGTAGGAGGTAACATCCATTATCATCCTCTCATCTTCCGTGTGTGAAGGCCAAAGGAGATATGGGGATAAGTAACATCATTACCTCATCCCTCTCCCTTTTAAATTTACCAATATCGGGCCTCCATCTGAGAGTATGTCCCAATCTCCATCTCCCTAGGCCACTAACAAAGGGTAATCACCTGTTACCAATTTGGGCTAATAACCAAGCGTAATTCCATGTCTCCTATTTAGGATACCAACCAAGCATATTCCCCACTTCAGTACTCACAGACGCACCTTTCGTGACATGATCTTCAAGTCTTTTCTGCCTATTGTTTCTCACACCGAGCATGAATCACATGAGCATAGGGTATTCATCGATCATGGAATCCTTCCTAAACCGCCTTAGAATTTAATCCCCAAGCCCCCATCCTGAACTACATGGAATTTTATCCTTGCCCATTCCATACATGGTATGTAGGAAGCCTCTCTAAGGTTCAATCCCAACACCCATCGGTCCCGGCCTCTTCACGCCGATTCACCCCTATCCCGTATGACCTTAAACTGTATGAACCTTTTGTCCCACATGATGATAAACTATTTGCTTTAAAACTAAAAAGGTTTTGATACCAGTATCCTAGAAATGGTACATATGAAGATTTATCAATGTTAAAACCCTTCCAATGGTAATACTATTGGATCTTTGTGGGTTTTGATCTCTATCTCCAAGATATGTACGTTAGATGTCTCCCTTAGGTTCAACACCAAAAAACTGGTAAACCAATTCAAACATTGTGAGTTTTTATCCCTATCCCCTAGATATGGTATAAATGATTCCTCCCTATGATTCAACCCCTAACTTTGGTAAACATATTATAACTATATAGGTTTCAATCCCTATAAACTAATAGTCTTTGTTGGAATCCTCCCTGATGTTCAACCCCAAACACTAGTAAACCTATTCGAACTACGTGGGTTTTGATCCCTATATCATAGATAGTGTACATAAGAAGCCTCTATGAGGATCAACCCCAAACACTGGTAAACCTATTTTAACTAATTTGGTTTTGATCTATGTCTCATAAAAATGGTATGTACGAAGCCTCCCTGAGGTTCTACCCCAATCATTGGTAAACCTTTCTGAACTACGTGGGTTTTGATACTTGTATCCTAGTTCGGGTACATAGGAAGTCTCCCTAAGGTTAAAATCCAAAAAATGGTAATCATCAGTGTCCCCCTTACTGGGATCCACATCCTGGGTCCGTCCCTTTGCAGCATTTGACCAACTCTTGGGATGCTAAAAATGAGTAATCCCTAATATGTCTTTAGGATTTTGTCCTCTGTACACACCCTGATTCCATGCCCCATCCTGAAATATGTGGATAGTGATTCCCTTTCACGGGGATTCATGGGAATCCTCTCTCAGGTTCAAGCCCATCATGCATGTCTCATCCAGGTCTCACCCTTGAACTTTTGCGTATCGGGAAGGTCGTGCCCCAATATAGAGATTCTATATCCTTCGGTTCCCATATATGAGACTGTTCTCATTGTTCAACTCCTCATGTGTCCCATAAACCCTTCAAACTACATATGTTTTGAACCCTGTCTCTCGGGATAGAGTATACTTTAAACATTCTTAAGGTTTAATCCCAGCCAACCAAAAACCATAGCATCCCCTTTATAGGTACACCATCATCCTCAGATCCGTACTCATGGGAAGTTTTCATCCACTCATCCAGTAAACCCTTCAGGTGATCCCTCTTGGGGGGGGGGGGTGTACCCATCTAATCCACTTATATCAATTTTATGATTAGTCCAATTTTTCACTGCTAAACGTTAAACTCACAACATAACTCATGTTAAACATGGAAAGATGAGTAAAACATTAGGGACATGCCTGTGGAATATAATTCCCCACACTTGAGGTGGTATTCCACGGGCTTCTACGCCCTCAAGAAGCTCGATCATAAGGTGAAAAAACCCAGACGTATCAGTGTTTTTGCATCCATATGCGGAAACGATATCCAATGTGACTACTCCCCCAACCAAATGTTGCTGACCTGAATTGACCCCTTAGATTGTCCTGATAGAATCAGTGTAATTAATCGGCATTCATTATGATATGAAACTAAGGATGAGTTTCGAGAACAACGACTTAATCTTTAAGGGAGATCTAGATTAGTTAAATAATTTTGAGGAGGAATTCACGGAATGATAAAATGGCATCCCATCTACCCATTTTGATCATTGAGAAAATGACCATGAATAAGCGATAGATGCAACCCACCTTTGGAAAGAGGGAATGTGGGGCAACAACACAGCATGTCCTCGACAAACAGATGTGTGCCCCGAACAAAGCATCAGAAATAACATGATTAAAGATTCCACTTCACAACGAATGGGATAGAATGAAGGAATATGAAAAATTGCCATTTAATAATTATAATTGTGAAATAGGAAACATATTACATAATTAAATATGACAATGTAAACAATCCTAAATGTTAGTGAAGAAAATGAGAACCACATTATTCTGTGGTGTTTTTAGTCTATGCATACACATGTTCGATTTTGTTTTGTTTTTTAGTGGATGTAAATGATTTAATAATGGTTCATCCATTAATATAATAACATTAAATTATATTAATAATATTTATTCTATTTTATTTCGATGGATATAAGAAGTTTCGAAGAGAAATATTTAGATGAAAATCCTTATGAGTATGAATGAAACATAAGATTTCCCTTGGAAATATCATAGTAAGTGGGGTAGTTTGGATATCTAATTAATATTGAATACCTATAAACATTATGTAGGCTTCTAGGAGGAAAAAAGTTATATTTTCAGGATGGAATTATGCAACCCCATGTGTTTTTCTGATTTTTTTCAAATTAATTAAATTTCATTCATAGAATTTGATATATGAAAAACCATGTTAACCTTTCATTACATGAAACAACATGTTAAGTGTTATATACACGTAAGATTGGGTTAACATGTGTTAAACGCATCACAATGGTATACCAAAACTGTAAAATTTTAATAATATAGTTATTTGAAAACAATCATTATAACATAAAAAATATTTAGTGATATGAATAGTAATAAATGATTTTAAAATATAAATTTTGATGGTTTAATTTGAAGGAAACGTTTTTATAAAAAAATAGTACTTAATTTATAGTAATGTCTATATATGTTTTCAAAGTAATATTTTCTCAAAAAAGGATTTTTATATATCCATATGAACATTGTTACAATTAATTTATCAAATTTTTTGAAAATTAATTTGAAAATTAATTTTAAAAATACATTTAATTTTTATAAATAATCATGTTAAAATTAGCTTACGGTAATTTTTTTTGCTTTTTTATGAAATGTTTCATTTTTTTATGAAGTGTGAAAAATAAAAAATTTAAATTGGAAACATCCTATGAATTTAATTTACATATAATGTTAAATAATATTTTTGTATGATTTTAAAATTATATCAGTTCAATTATATATCCCATAATCGAATTTAAGACATTTTAATAAATTTCATACTGAATCTTGATATAAATTTTTTTATTCTTTTGAATTTTTATTCTTTAGAAAACCACTTAATCATCTTATATATAGGATATATTTTAAAATAAAATTTTTTAACTCCTGAGATAGGAATTAGAAAAAATGTATTATATATTTGTAATAAGAATAATATATATTATTTGATAAAATTTTGTACCAAATTTAATAGTAAAAATAGTAAAAATTATTTTCCACAATAAAGGTAATAATTGTTTTACATGGGTTTAAAATAAAATGATAACTGTTTAAAACTACCCATAAAATGTTAAACTCCATTTTATGGAGAAATTCAGAACTTATAACTTCTATTTTTTAGAATGGTGCATTATTGGATCATTGTGACATGAAATAAACATGGGTGTAATTTTCTATTTCAAAAAATTATATGTGCACCAGTCACCAAACTTATAAAATGGAAGCCCTTAAGCACTAATATTCAAAACTTTAAACCATTTTTGTTTCATCCATGACCTTCCCAAGATACTTCAAAAATTATCTCCTCTCATCCAAAAAGTCGTAGTTTGGATATTACTCTAACCAAATAAGGAATTCTGTGGATACCTAAGAAGAATACATGAAGAAGATCCAAAATTCATCAATGAGTGTTTTAGCCTTATTTCTTCCACCACCCCCTTAAATTATTATTATTCCTTGATAATATAATAACCAAAGAATATTCTACATACTGTGATTTTTTTATGTTAAGGACATGATCTTCAACCACCTATAATTCCATCAAACAGGATACAAAATCATCATTTGTGTGTACAAAAAACTACCTCCTCCTGAACAAATGTCATTAATTTTTCAATTACCACCCCTGAAGGATGAACAAAATTATAGATATTTTATTTATAAATAATAATTATTATATTAGTATTCTTATGAAGTTTTTATATCACACATACCTTCATACATTCCATTTGTATCAATATGATAAAAGTGCTCGTGTGTATGGTTGACTACCACCTCGCGAAGAGATAAGATTCATTAAAAATTTAAATAGAAGTTAATAAAGATGATTTTAATGAAAATATATTCTATATGTGACGTAATGTTTTTATAATATTTCTTTTACCTAAATTTTATTCAATAAAGAAAGAAGTAGCATCCATGCTTACGTACGACCTACCGTATCCATGCATTTTGTATATAATTTTCTATCACTAAATTTTTCTATTAATCTTTCTAAATATATAATTAATATAAAAGTATTTATATCATTTTTAAAATTATAGATATTATGAAATAATGATCATGTTAAGGGAACCAAACATAAAAAATCAAAACATTTATGAGAAACAAAACGATTATTTCTAGAAACGTAATTTTAACATGGAATTGTTAATAAATGTGTAATAAAATGTAATAATAAAGGCATATATGGTATGATATATATAATTAATTTTATTCAACACGTTTATAATAAACATATATTTATTATACATGATTTTTGGACATGTAAAATTGAAGTCAAGGCTTATGGTAAGGGATTTTGTTTCTCAATTTTCAGTCTTTGAGACATACATTATGTTTTAAACATATATTATTCAAACTGGTGTATATAAAACCTCTATGAAATGTAATATAATAAATATATTTATCCTCATGATATTTTAGTTCATATTTATGTTATTACTTCAGGGGTTTTACAATTCAAATTTACCAATGTGGTAATGATTTTATGTTACAATCATATCATTTATTTGGATTGTTTATGATTATGATTCAAATGATAAAATATTATGATACATATCCCAAGAAACTCATTAATTCTATTATTCAATATATATTCACAATATTTTCATTTAATAGTACCATTTTCCAATCTTTGGTAATTAATGTAATTAAGAATTTATTTTTGTGAGAATCTAACTTTATTCCCTTCAATTAGAAATCTATTTTTTTCCAAAAGCATATTTATAATAGGGTTTTAATTTATTTATTCACCTATGAATTTTAAAAGACATTATTACCCATATTTTACTTTTTTACTAATTTTTTTTGAAATTATTCTTCATATTATATTTCTAATATTGCATGTTATTCTTTTTCTGAAAATGAGAATGTAAAATTTGTTTTATCATATACAACATGAATTAAGTTTTCAACCAGCATGGATATTATTATATTTTAAAGTTAGTTCCATAAAAAATATTATAAAAATATTTTTTGTTTAAAAAAAATTTCAATGAGAAAAGTATATTTTCCTCAAGAATACATTCAAATGATCAATCAAAATAATTCTCTATATAAGATGACATTTATTGATGTTATATATGCCTTAATGTGAATATGATCCAAGTATACTATTCTTTTTCATTCTAATAATTTTATATATATATATGATGAAATGATGTTAATGAAACACATTTCTTTTCCATGGGCTGTCTCATGATAAAATTATTATAAAACCCACTTATTTATTGACAGGTAATTATATGATTAAATGAGGATGTGATTATGAAACCATCTATTTTATATAGGTTATTATATGATGAAATGTTTCTAAAACCCATTTATTTTATTTATTATACAATACAAATATTTTTATGGACTTTTCAAACACATATGTATGATTTTTATGATGTGGTGGGTGTAGCCTATATCTCGCTCCAATGCATTGGGTAATGATTAAAATTTATTAAGATAAACAGGACTTGAACTGGGAGTGAACATGGTATATTAAGGGAATTTTTATTCTATGATAGTCTTGGGAGTGATCCATTTCTACTATGATGGTCTAGGGAATATACCCATTCTAATATGATAGCCTTGAAAATGATATGTGACTATATGTAGATAATTCTTTCCCTTTTTGTATATGCATGAAATCTATGTCGAATGTTAATGTAATGCATTCAGGTATAATGTTATTTGATTCCATTACGATTCATTTCTTATAAACTACCAATGATTATTCCATTACAAAATATTATGATATATTATATGTATGGTATGGTTTTAAAATTTTTGGCTCATCCTCTACATGCCATTATGTTCGTGTTGTGCTTATGTATCTCTCTAGTTTACACTTAATGAGAATCTGAGTACACCCATACTTTTTATTCCATTCCAAAATATATGAAAAAGTGTATTAAATATTATTTCTCAAAGAAGGGTTATCATTATGAATATCATAGTGGGATGTGATTTAGTTTACCTATGACCAATTGTTGTTTTTCTTTCAAGTTTTCATAGTCACTAAACTAATATGATCCCCAAGAATGTGTATGTGTCATGTAATTATAATTAGTAAATAATTATGTAATATAAATGTATAATCATCCTATTTTTTGATAGTTGGTGTTAGAGTATAGGTTCAATAATCCTTTGAAAACGTAGATGAGAAAACCTTAGTGCGATCTTTAAGGATGCATCTAAGGAAAAATCTAAGGATGATTCAATGTATAGGAAAAAGTTGTAGATGTTTGTTTAAGTATAGGGAAAGTGGTTTCTAGTAAAATATATCTCTCTATAGAAAATAAAAGTGAATGTGAATCTAGAATATAGGTACCTAGAAGTAATAAAATTTAAATGTGTGTATTAATCTACACTCGTATAATACTTAGTGTAAACAAATGGGATATGCTTCCACATGGTTTGAAACATTCAAGTGACACTCTTTAGAAATTCGAAAACTCAAAACAAAACATCATGGAGGATTTCATTATATATTTTCCATTAATGGTCAAGGATAAAGAAAAGGTGACATAGACTAAATAAGGTCCTATGATTTATACATCATATAAGTGATTTTTTATGATAATGTGGTTCCCCATCATGGTTAATATTTCTTACACTGTGATTTTTGTTTTTAGTTAATGGATGGATCCTAAAGGAGTATTTTTAATGATGTGTTTGATAAAAAATCAATGAATTTTCTTCCTAAGAATCCAAATTTTATAGGAAATAGAAGTAAAAATCTCATTTTTATGCACATAGAACCTTATAATGCTATAAACCATGCTATACATCATTACAAACTATGGGGGGAACAACATTACATTAAGTCCTTCTTGAGGAAATTTCCAAATTCTTCCAGTGCGTCTTATGATCTAAAAATTGCTGAATAATGTATCAGGACCACTAAGAATATATTTTCCATACTCCACAGTTTAGAACATGAAAAAAATAGTTTTTGATAACCAACATTTATAAGTTGAAGCAGATGAAAGTCTAACTCTTATTAAAAATGTTGGAAATAATATGAAATTGAATCCACGGATTGGGATGAGTTTGAGAACCAATATTTCAATAAATTAATTCATTATATTCATCGTTTGAAGGTGGATATTGAGTTTCATGAGAAAAAGAAAAGGGATGATTAATTTGTTGGTAAACATATTGAAAATATTACTAGAATTATGGGGTACACTTATTGTATTATCATCTAACCTAAAAAGAATAGTTGATTGATTCTTCAGTGGAATAGAACCATATATCTAAAAAAAGTAAGCCACGAGAGAATTCAATAGCTATTAAGATATTGATTGATGTGATATCAAGGTGGAAATGGTGGATGGATTTGTGTTTCAATATTATGTGTTTGATAAGAATTGTAAAATATAATCAATTTTAAAGTCTAAGAACCATGGAGGGAAAAAGGTTTGATTTTCATTCTGCTCAAATTGTGGGTAGAAGCATGAAGGAAATTATCATAATAGGACTATTAAATATTTTACATGTTGAAGGGATGGTCATTGGGTAATTGATTAATAAAGTTATGAGAATAAGTTAACTAATGTTATAAATAGAGATAATGATGAATACAATGAACCACCCAAACTGAAATTTTCCAAATGAACAGTCTATGTAAATTATTCGAACTAATTCCCAAATCTGATGTTTAATGAAGATGGTCGATGGTAGAAATAACTTAATCAAAAGATCAATGAGATATCTCTTTCTATCATTGTTTCTAATGAGGTATGTGATAACAATGTGGTAAAAATTTTATATACCATCCAATCTAGAAATGTTAAGGTCTAATTTGGCCCTGGAAATACCCTTCCTTTATTATAAACAAAATTTTCAAAGGGTGTAAATATTCCAATCAAAATATTACTTATAGAATTATCAATGACAAAATATAGTGGTACGATGATCGCATCTCAAGTCTATGATTCCAATCTGGTTGATGATGGTGGGAATGTGCCTCCTATAAATCTTGTCATTCTTCCTTTGGATGAATTGTATGTTATCTAGTGAATGGATTATCTTTCTCTACATAAATCCCACATCTTTTTGAGTAAGGGAATCCATGTTCGATATTCCAAACCAACCTATGATTGTCAATCAATGTGACCATAAGAATAAGATTAAAATGGAGATCTGATCCATTTTATGGGAATTAATTTTCATGTAGAAGTGTTGCTTATGTCTGATGGTCGGATAAAAACTAAACATTAATGACATTCTTATTGCGCTTCAATTTTTTGATGCCTTTTTGGAATAATTTCCTAGACTTCCACAAAATCACGAAGTTTATTTCTCATTAGATATCATTACAGGTTACACAATAATTTCAAAGACTCCCTACAAAATGGATGTGATTGAGTTGTGATAATTGAAGATGATTATTATCGGAATCCTTGACAATTTATTCATTTGGCCAAGTATGTAACCATGGTGTACACCTATTTATTTTTTCTAAAAACAATGATGGATCCATGAGACTCAACATTGTTTATTGAGAGTTGAACAAGATCACAATTAATAACTGGTATCCCCTTCCATGTATCGATGAATTATTTGGTCAACATCAATGTGTTGAGTATTTTTTTTAATATTGACCTTCATTATGGATATAATTAATTAATGGTAAAGAATGTTTCTATACCCAATAATACATTCTATAAAAGTTATAGAAAATATGAAGATTTAGTGATGTCATTCAGTATAAATAATTCCCTCATTATGTTCATGGATTTATTGAATATAGTCTTTATGGATTACCTTGATTAGTTTATGGAAGTCATCATGGACGATATTCATATCTACACAATGAGAAGGTAAGAGCATGAATATCACATATTAATTTTCTTAAATATCCAAAAGATGTATAAAATATATTAAAATATGAAAAAGTGTGAATCTTATCAGAAAACGATTCATATTTAGGTCATACAATCTCAAGAGATGGTATATTGGTAGATATATCAATGATGGAGGCTATTGAATATTGGCCTAAACCAATCATTGTGACTAAGATTCGTAGTTTTCTTGTATCAGGTAGATATTATAAATGGTTTGTGGGAAATTCCCCATGAATTTATAATCCACCATCTAATTTTTTTGTATGACCATAAAAGTAAATTTAAAGCGTAGTGAAGTTCATTAATTTAAAAAGTATTAATTAATTTTATGATAAATAGTGGTTCAGTTTCACAAAGTGTTGTTGAAATAAAATATATAAATTTTATTTGTGTAAAAGTTACTTATCCAGATAGTTATTGGTTTGGATGAAATTATTATAAAGATTAAGATTCAAAATTATTTTCAAAGATAAAAACTATAATTGAACATCTAAATTAGTGATTGTTTCTGACATAAAATTTGATTTTTAAAATTATTATTCTTTTATTTATTACATTATTGCATATGAAGTAAATTTATTTAGGATATACTATAGATTATTAATAGTTACACATACCCAGTCTATCCTGAGGTCTAAACATATCTTTAATAATTTCTATTTTAATAAATTATTAGTAGGAGGTGTGTTATAGAATTATTTAGGTAGAAAGAAATTAAGGTCATAAGTTATTTTTTGGGACTAAATAATTAATTTGTACATTTTGAGGAACTCATAGAAGGGGTTATATATTGTTTCTATTCAAATTAAACTTTTCTTTAAAAACCCTCACATATTTATGGATATTATTCTCTAATTAGAAGTAAAATAATCAATAAAATACTACACTATGATTAATTTTATTGGATATAAAAAATTATAAATTAAAGAAACCAATACACAATGATTTTACTTTTCCCTCTTTAATAGGAATCCTAAATGGAGAGTACACATGATTATGTGTATCTAATTGAAAAATCTACTACAAACTATCTTTTTAGTGGATACAATTTTTTTCATTGTTACTCAACACCAGTGATAACTTTCTTTAAAAATATTTATGGATCACTAATTTTTCAAACAAGGACCACTCTATTAACATCCTTCTTTATGCACTACTTTAAAAATAGAATTTATTTATTGAATAGTAGTTCTCTTAATGGTTATTATAGGAAACAAATTTACAGTGCACATAAAATCAAACATGATACATCATTAATATCCAACTCATTTCACGCGTACTATGAGGCTATATAAGATCAAATCCTTGATGATAGGGTTAATATGATGTATTAGATAAAAAATATAATAGTAGAAAAATATTTATCTTCATGAATAAAAATTACATTGATACCTTTCACTATGAAATGTCTCCTTCATCTATTGAAATAAGATTATAAAAAATTATCATGACTCATACCTTCTAAAAATGTACATGATGTTTTATTGAATTTATTATCAAATGTCCCTCTATCTATTTTTAATATAAATTATAATTTCATTATACCTCGTATAAACCTATTTTAGTTTTTTAAATAAAGATGCTCTATCTATAACCCACCATACAATGATTGTGATCTATCAATATTTTCTCTAAACATTCAAATAATTCCATTTATTCCATATATTTTATCATCGGAGAAACCATCCAATTAAACTGATTAGTTATCTAAAATCTAACAAATATATACTCTATTTTAAAATTTATACAAATTCATCATGATATTATATTTTAACATAAATCATAAGATAATTCTCCTCAATATAATAGAAAATACTTTAATGTATTAAAATTTACATCATGATAACCTTCATTGAATCGTGATATTTACTCTAATTATGATCTATAACTCGTAAGAAAAATATCATTTTAAACTTCATGAACATCAAAACATGATTCTATGAATCCCCAAGGATCTATACTACCTTACGGTGTGATACGCACTTTCATTGCATGTTCTATTAAACATTATATAATCATATCCACAAACAAATTTCACATTATATTGTTCTCATGGGACAATAATCCTTGTCAGGACATAATCAGTTATTCTATGACATGATTCCTTTAAACAAAATTGTTCAGAGCTATTCTAATAATATTTTGGGAATTAGTTATGATATTTAATTCAAATTTATGGTGTAACCCATGTTGTTATGGTGTTAATTATTAAACACATATTCATAAATGTCTTGAATATACATATATACACAAATAATATATTGATCACAAAGATTATGGTCTGTTTTCTCTATCTCTATAATGAAATTATGACCATTATTTCTCTAAATGTCATCAGTCCTTCTCAAACACCTTAAATTGTCATACTAATATAAAAATACATATTCTAACTCATATAAAGACCTTCAAAACAAGATTAAACATTATTTATGCTTCACATTATATATCATTTATATATAAATAAATAATGGAATCAATTAATCTTCTATTACAATAGACATCATATAGTCACAAAGGTGATTCTCTCCTGAACTTTCTCACTCATAATTATTTTCTAGTTCTAAATGTGAAATGGTTATTCAAACATCTTGAAGTGTTATTTCTACATATTGAACAACATTCAACTTTCTTTATGAATCTTAATTTCTCCAACTCAATATCTTCTTATTATCAATAAATCCATCCCAGAAAATCACCATATGTTTTCATAACAAATAATTATAAACATCATTTATCATCTCTTTTGATTTTTAAAAAATCAGAAAAAAAACTTATTGTATGTAAATCCCCCCATTGGATTTTATAAATATTATTTTTATACATCTATATCGATAATTAAAAAAACATATTACTCCACAAACTCTTATTTATCTATATTTTTTAATAAAATTAAAACTTAGTCTACATCAAATTTTCTATGTATATTCATATGATTTTCAATGAATAAAATTTCCTCCCCATTATCAATGATATGTATTGGGTTACATTTTTAAAATATTGACACTGTTTTTTATTAACATAAATATAATAAATTTTTTTAAAAGAAACCTTTCTCTCTCTTTGACTAGGCCATCCATATTAATATTTTTTATAAATATAACTTTGACGGTTCAAAATCGACCTATTTAATGTACCTTATTTAAGTCCTTTATCCATTTTAATCACTTGTAAACCATCTTCATACTTGATTTACTCTTTTTCATTAAATTTTTTCTTTTCTCTTTAAAACATTAAATAAATTAACAAAACTCACTCCGAATCTACTGAGCATTATTTTTAATCCCATAATATGTATTGTTCTTATTATGTCTCCACTGCTTTAATAAAATTAGAATCATCTCATTAAATCCAAAAAATCACTTCCAACTATAGTTTCTATCAAAATATTTGTATCTCTTGAAATTACCATTTCCTAAATATTAGTTTGAAAATCTTTAATGCAACCTCTATAAGACTCCATGGTTTTTGTTTCCATTAAATCAATACTACCTTTAATAGTGTATATAACATGTAACTCAGATCATAGATAAACCATGAAATAATATTATTTTAATATAGATGTTACAACATGGTTGTTGGGTTGGAGTGTATGAAATGAAAAAACCAGATTTTGAAATATATGCATAAATTAATTCCTAAAAATAAATAATGAATTATATTGAAAAATTATTCACTCATCAAATATGTGTTACTAGGAAAATTATATGAATTAATTCATTTTATAATATAAGAATACATTCTTTTCAAAAATTGTTTTTATTTGTTTTATGTGATAATAATTATAAGTAATTTATCACATTTGGAAAATTTATATTTTAAAAAATAAACATATTTTTTTTAATTTACAATTTCTAAATTATCTAATAGTTAAATTTTTTGATGTTTTAAAAATACTTGTTTTTTATATGATAGTTTAAAATTATGGATTTTAATAAAAACTTTTCTCTTCTATTAAATTATATTGATGTAATAATATATTGATTGTTTATGTAAACTTTTTATTTGTAGAAAATCTATTTATTTTTGTATATAACTTGTATAAAATATAATGCTAAACATAGAAATATATGATTAAAATTTTCAAAATATAATAAATATTTTTGTTCAAATAGAAAATATTTTAGTTCTTTTCTCTAAATAAATTACTTATAATGTTAAATTCAGTGTTGTTTTTGTTTTAATGAAAAATTAACCTCCTTTTATTTTTAATAATTTTATTAATCCCAATATAATCAACAATATTTTTTTCGTATAAAATATTTTTTATGATAAAAAAAGTCATTTTTATAGAATGGTTTTCATTAATTATTTTGAAATTATATTAAGATAAATTACTGTAGGTTTTAGGATTTTAAATAAATAAAATGGATTTCATATTTTTAGTCATAATAATTAAGGTATTTAATATTTTTAACATAATTTTTTGTTATACTAAATAGTAACCATTAAAAAAAATTATCACTTTTTTTGAGTGTAAAATAATATAAAAAGGTATACAATTAAATGGATAAGGATTCAAGATATAAAAAAGTAATAAAAATTATTTTTATTAAATCCTTGGTATTTTGTCACAAATATTAAATTTTTAACTAAAAATATTTCATTAGATTTCAATACATGCAACTCTGAGTCCAAATAAACTACAATATAGTATATCATTATAACCTAGCTGTTAAATTTTTTGGTATGAATAAGAATCCATAAATAATTTAAAATTATGGTTTAAAATAATTTCACAGGTTATCAATTCAATATAAATATAAATTAAAATCATTTGAAAGTAAAAGAGATATTTTTTGGAAAAAATGTTTTCTATATGAAATGTGTTTATATCGTAATAAAATAAATTGATCACTATTTTTAAAGAATTTTAATTAATTATATATATTATATATTCAATAACATGTTTTAACTTTCATATAATATTTTTTTACTTGGTATAGTAATAAACCGATTTTAATGATTCAAAAATTAGTTATTTATAAAATACAGTTTTGTCACATTTTTTAAACATATTTTAAAATGAATTTATTCATCTTATTGAAATTGAATCTTGGAAAATGGATTTTATATTTTTTTAGTTAGATAAAATTTTGTAAATAGTTCCCTTTTTTGTTGTTCAATGTGAATTGAAACGGTATAAAATTTTTGTAGCCCCAGTTAGGGTTAAACCAGTAAAATATGGTTAATATTATGAAAAAAGACATTAATATTTCCCTCACACATTCCTTAATCCTATAGTATTGGTGGATATGGTCCATTTCAATACCAATATCAAATATATGGTCACTAGGTTCCATATTCCTATTTTTATAACCTTTATATCAATTTAGGAAAATAAAAAATAGAAAATGTTACTATCTTGACATTAATATCTCTAAAATTTTTACATAGGGATAACATGAAGATAATTTCTTTTATTAATTTATATTTAAAGAATAATATATTCTTTTATGATTTAAATTTATTTAAAATATTTAGTAACTACATATTTACCTTTTATTTTTACGCAACTCCAACAAAATATTTATTTAATTAATATAAATATTTGAAAATATTTTAAAAATATTCAAAGTAATATAATTTGACTCATATATAAGATTAGATAAATTTTTTAGTTAACTATAACAAATTTTTAGTTTTTAAAATTATTATCCTATAATTTATACTTTTTTCTTGGGGTCTTTAAGGTCATATTAATTTAATACTTCGAAAATTTATATTAAATATATTTTTAATAGAATATATTTTATTAAATTATTTTAAATTAATAAAATTGTTTTCCCTATAAAAGTTAATTGAAAATGGGTGAACATATCAAACATGGTCCATTTTTTGAGTCACATTCCCATTTAAAGAAATATTTTTAATCATTTATGATTGAAATAGTTGAAAACATAGTTAAGGTCAAAATGGTTAACAAAGGGAATAATCAAATTTTTAAGGGGTAAAATAACACAAAAATTATCTAAAATTAGTTTCCATATATTATATCCAATATAAAATATTCTTATACAAATTAATGTCCATTTGGATGTATTTAAATTTAGGATTATTTTGTTATAATTTTTTAAGAAATTCCAAGTGTTTCATTACCCTCCCATAAAAGAGGACACCCATACATTATTTTATTAACGTCTTATGGAGAATTATTTATCAACAAAAACCTAAATATTTATCTTCTAAAAGTTCCTATAGATGAATTCTAGGTTTGGTAGTTCTTAAAATACCATTCCATGGGTCCTTATTAAAGGATCCAAAAGGGGAAAACTAGACAAGAGGTAATCACTTTATCCAAAAACTTTCAAATTATTTCTTCACATGTATCCTACAATTACATGGTTCTTAGAATAAAAAATAAATCAAATATACCCAATATACTGTTTTGTTTTTATAATTATGGGATCACCATTAAACACAATTGTTTCCCTTTATGTGGGAAGTGAAAATATCACTCATGTGTACATACGGATTACTATATCCTCAGAGATATACAATTAATTTTCCACCACCTTATTTTAGGTATGGTTATTATAATGGGTTTAATATTTTTATGTCATATTTATGAAATATTTACTCTTCTAGAATTATATTATCACATATACCTTCTTATATTTCAATCTATTGGAAAGTGATAACATCGATCGTGTGTACATGTATACTACAACCTCCAAAAAACGATGTGATTTTTTAATTCAAATTTTACTTAAATGTTATTAAGGATATATTTAATGAATATATATGATTCTTATGGCTTAATAATTATAAACACCCCTACTCTAATATCCTAGAGCTGGAAGTTACATTATTAAATTGGCATAATATATAATATATTGCATCCCAAAAGAATAACTAGTTTAGTATTCTTGGTAAACTAGATATATAATTGATTTTCACATTACATTTGAAAAAATAAATTACAATATGGTGAAAGTAAATTTTATACATCCTTGAAATCATTCAAATATTCCTTCCTTATATCCTATAGAATTGAACAGAAATAAGGGTGCACTCAAATTCCCTATAAGGTTTATATTCAACGATATCGATCATCAATCAAAAAAGCATAGTCAATTTGGATAAGTAAATTACAAAAAAAATTATATTTAATTAATAAAATAAGTGAAAATAATAATACAGAATGGATAAATGATGATCAAATAATTACTTCTAAATAATCACATCGTCTTTAATTTAATCAAAGGATAATATCAATGCCATGATATCATGGAAAAAATATTTTAATTATCAATGAAGGATATGATTAATATTAGATTTAATGGTCTCAAAAATCACGATATGTATAACATTAAGACCCTGTTCAAAGTTGGTTTAATCATGGGTAGGTTTAAACCATAAACAGATTTAGTGATACATTATTGAATTTCCTCACAAGGCCTTTTGATGTATTGAGGGGCCTCATAATTATGTTTACCACCCATCACTGCATGTCCAAATAATTACTCACTTATAAATTGATTGATTCCCTTTGTAAACTATTTGAATTATCAATAAATATAAGTATTGTGTAAAGAAATTTGATTATAAATTATTACACAGTCTGTGAAATAGATTACAATAATAATATTCATGATAGAAATAATATAATTGTTTTAGAGAAATATAATTTAAAATTATTAATGAAAGTGAATGTTTCAAGGGAAATTCAATGACAACAAAAAATAATCCAGTTGATGAATGTCAATTCATTCCCTAGTCAAACTGATCATAAACCATCCAGATAAATATTAATGATGGAATAATTAAAATATATCCCCACATTAGTATAAGTAAAATAGTAGGTTGTTGTTATTGATAAATATAAAAATAATATCATTAAAAATTTATTGAGGAAATTAAACTTTTCAATCTGAAATAGAATTTAAAAAACTAATCATTAACAATATATCATAAAGAACATTTTCTTAAAAAAAACCATGTAAAATTGTGGAGTAATCATAAAATAAATAATTATTCAGGATGGAGGTATAGTTTCATTCATGTAGACTATGTGAAAACAATGATTCTATTAATATTTTTGTAAGAAAATTTAATAAGTACCCTATTAAATAAATAATAGAAATTTTAATTTTAATTTATTAAAAAAAATCAATCATGTTTATAAAAATAATTTAAAAAATAATAGGATAATATTAATAATTTTCATGAAAAAATATTTATAAAACATGGATATACAAGAGAAATAATGTCTGACCAAAAAGTTAAATCAAGTAGGCTTTTCTTGAAAACCATTTATCAAACATTTTAAGAAACAAATAAAGGAAACAAGTACTATTACATGATAGATGTTTGAATAAAAAAAGTAGAAGACAATTAAAGAAGATTATTAATAAATTAACATATAATTATCTTCAATGTATATTCAAGAATAAATAATATTCATGAAATTGATTTTGATGCATAAACTCTTACCATTTTGTTAAATTTTGAATCATAATCCCACATGATAGAAAAAACTAAAAAGGAAGCACTAAATACCATAACTGAAATTATATTCATTATTTCACATATAAATGGTTTATTATATACTCCTTATAAAAATTAGTATGTAAACAATTCCATAAATGTCGATATAGAGCATAAATTGTGATGAAATCTATTACAAAGATAATACCATTCACATGGGGATAAATAAATGAAATGATGATTTTCATAAAATTTAAATCCACATAAAAATTTTGAAATAAAATTTAAAATAATAAATAGACATTATACACATAATAATCGAATTTCAATTATAATAAAGAAGTAATATATCCTAATGAAATGAAATAGCGTTATGATATTCTTTGAAACTTGGTAAGTTTCATTTAAAATCCTCTTAGATTAAAAAAATAAAATTTTAATTTTAATTTAAATTAAATATTAATAATTAATTATATTACCTGTAAAATGGTAATTATATACACCAAATACTATTAATATGGATGATAACATTAAAATGTGCCTCAATGGAGGAAAATTAAGATGAAGTCTCTTACATAATGCTTCCCTTTAGTCGAACATTCTCTAATCACATATATATTAGTTTTAAGAATGTTATTAAAGCATACCATAATAATATTCAAATTTATAATTTCTTACAACCCATTCATTATTATTATTTCATTATTATCATTATTTCATGTGTTAACTGCTTTGTTTTCTCTTGCATGTTTTGTTGTGGATATTCATGATCTTGTGTATAGGATATAGATCCCAATTTAATATAATGACATTTATTCAATAAATATAAAATTTATTCATTATATACATTATTATATCTATTATATAAATTTGTATGTGGTTGATGAATCACATCACTTCATGATGATGGTATGTTGTACGTAAGCACAAGGGATGATATCATTACATTCATGTGTGAAAGGGTATTTAAGTGGATGATAATTTAATTTTATAAATTTAATATCATTTCATATTAATCATATATATTAATTATTTTTATTATTAAGACCATCCATGTGAGTCGGTGGTTGAAAACATATCGCATCGATTTTCAAGGTGGTAGTCTTTCATACACACAAGTGGTGACATTGTTTCCCATTTTATGATGGAGAAAATGGACAAATATTAATAAATAAATATAATAACATCTCAATATATGGTAGATAATTGTGAATTTATACATTAATTTTAAATATAAAATTTAATGTGATAATAGAATATATAAAAATATGGAGCTTAGGGAAGATGATTTCCTATACTCAGAAAAACCTCCTTTGGATCTCTTATTAAGGATGATAGGATTGATATTTTAGGTATTAAAAAACCAATATGTTTTTATATGGATGTTTTTTAGATATTTTTTTGGTTTTGTTAAATATTAATGTATTTTTAGTTTATAAGAGGTGAGTGGAGGAGGTACCCATTTATAATTGAGGAGTGGTATTTTTATAAATACCCAAAAGTATTTAAAAATTGGAAGTCACACTCATCACATGTTACTTAAAAATTGATTAAGTAATTTAGTGCAGGTCATTTTAATTCAATCCAAACCACCAACACAAAAATGGGATCAAATTCTAAACAAGTTATTCCTTTATCATCTATGATTAAATTTGCAATTCTATTTTTCACCATATTATTTAGTTTATTTAATCTGGGTAATTTATAGTTTATGTCTAAACTAAATTAGTATTATTATATAATTTTGAACCAATTTTTATAAATTATAAATTTAGTTTTTAAAATAAAAATTCAATGTCTTTGTTTAAAATTAATTTTAACATAACCACATGTAACATGAAAAACATGCTTTAACCATAATTGTGATTATTATTTTTTATCTTTATGAATATGAATAAAGAAAAAATATTTATTTTGACCTAATTATCTAAAATTATTTATTATAATTATATATATATAACCAATTTAATCAAAATCAATTCACAAAAGTGTCATAATTTAATTTAAAATTAAAATTACACGACCGATTAAAATGAAGTTATCTAAAGAAATGTTTTCTTAAGTATAAAATTATTTATATAAAATACCAATATAAAATTAATTTAAATAATAAAAATTTTATTAATTATAATACTATTGAACTAATTTTATGATTAAAATAATTTAAAAATATAATATATGTTTTCTAAATTCTTCTAAAAATGTAATTTTTCAATAAAATTCATTATTTTTTACAATTCATTGAAAAAATAATATTGTGAAAAAATTTATAAAAATTCACTCAATGATATTTTTTTACTTGATGATATAAAAATTTGATTAAAATTTTCATAAAAATTTTACTATATTGGCAATAAATAAATTTAAAATAAGAGGGAAAAATGTGATGAAACTATTTTTTATAAGAACATTGTTTTTAAACGTAAAACATGATACATTATTATCTCATTCCTTGAAAAAATATTTGATGAAAGGTGAAAAACTGATTGAATATATATTATTTAGCTTTTATAAAAATAATTCACCAATATTAATTAATTTAATTCATTAAAATAAAAACATATCTCATGATATAAAAATTTCCTTAAAATATTTCTAACATTAAAATTATTTTTAATTTCAAATAAAATAAATTGAAAAATAATAAATTTATTTAGTACTAGTTTAAATCATTTAGTTTTCATAATTTTTTTTATTTATATTCATAAGCACCTATTTAATGGCCAGGTTTTAAATGTTATATTTAAAATTTATATATCATGGGTCATTTAATATCATTGTTGTGTATCGTATATGATATTGAACACAAATTTATTATTTTAAAATATTAGGGTGTAAAATTATACCCACATTCAATAAATTAAATCCTCACTACTTTAAATTTTACTCAAAAATCCAGGATTTTAATTTCACCATACCATTGTTGAAAACCCACATTATAAAAATGTTTAATAAAATTTCCTATTAATATGAGGGAAAGGTTTCATGACCTGGCCCATCGGGGACCTCCTGGCCGATGGAAGACCGATCAAAAACTACCCCAATCCCACCTCCATAGGTTATGGAATATTAAAAATCTCTAAAAGGAATCACTAATTTTATAGGCCTTTTACTTAAATACATGTTAGCACATACCCAACCATCTCTAAGAATATGCAAAGTGGAATAAAAATAAAAGGAAAATGACATCTAGAGTAAGAACCATTCATAGAACATTATTAAAGGGAATATAATAGTGTGTGATAGTGAAATCTAAAAATTAACGGTCAAAACACATTCCCAACTAGAAAATATGTCCCAACCTGAAAATATTTAGAGAAAGGTAAATACTAGGAGAGCCTGGCTACAGATCTAAAAATCCTCGACCACCGTACATGGTCAAATGCACCTGAGTATCCCTATGCTCTAATGAAATCACGACTAACCTATATTTCATCTAAATAAGATATGAAACATATAGTTATGGCCCATGTAGGGGGTGGGTATATGCATAACTAGCAGTCCACCCCAAAAATTGAAGGTGAGCAATAATAGCCATGATAAAAGTAGGAAAATCATCCAAAATCAAGGGAGGAATGAAATACAATACATAGATAATGCATATATATATATATATGTATATTCATAATAAGTATCCAATATTAGAGAGAAAGTACATCGTTGTCTCAAATCCTAGCCTACGATGATAAGACTACAAAAATTTCTAAAATGTCCCACCAACAATTTCAAGCATCTTGTGTATATGTCCAATTAAGTATCCACAGGGATAAAATCCTCACCATTGTGTCATACAGTTAAAAGGAATCAATATCTAAGTAGAGGACCCATACCCGGGTACAATGTGAGGGTCCCACTCAATAGTTGGGGTACCTATTCCCTTACTCCATTGAAGGGTGCCACTAATTATATAGATAATTGATGCTCTAACTCTTTATGATGGTTCCACTTATTAGGTTTATGATGCATGCTATGAATTTTCGAGAGGGTTAAACTCAATTGGTAGAGGTCCCATTCTATAACTCTGTATGAGGGTTCTGCTTAATAGGTAGAGGACCCTTGCCCTAACTCTAATGGAGGGTTCAACATACTAGATAAATGACCCATGTTATAACACCCCAAGAGTATTCCACTTAGTAGATATAGAGATCATGCCGCTACTCTATAAAAGGGTGACACTCTGTGGATAGAAGAATAATTTCAAGAATCTATAGCATTATCCCATTAACTAAATAGTGGAACCATACCCTGATTATATAGAATGGTTCCACTAAGTAGATAGAGGACCCATTCCCTGACTCCATAAGAGGGTTCCACTGAGTAGATAGAGGAAACATGTTTTGAATCTCTAATAGGATAGCACATAGTAGATTGAGTAAAAATTATTTAAATCCTTAGGAGGGTTCCACCCTTCGATGGTCCTTCTCGGACACAATTATTACCGAGAACCACCTAAAGAAGTTTCATTCTTATAACATCGCACATCGTATCTCAAAATCTAATATAACATCCATTATTTTGTTCTATTTGGTAAAATAATTAACATTGGATAATTTTGGACCCAAATATGAGTCCAAATGAAGGATATATGAAAGCTAGTATATTTGTAAAGAAGTACACATCATGTAAGGGAACCACACAACATGCAATCCCATTTACTTACATGCCAGTGTCCTTTTCAACACAAGTATCACTGGCCATGTAGTACCACATGGAATATAATGTACTATATAGCATGTCACAAGATCCCAGGGTTGATCCATGTTCTCTTTTGAATTAAGATATCCTTTAGGTCGTGTCTATATACAATGTCCATGTGCCAGTACATGGCATTTGCAGCACCCTACTATTGTATAGGGTAACATGTCATCACAGGTGTATAATCCTTTTATACAATGAGTTATTCAACTATGAGTCCCATGAATTGTGGTCCCACCACATGAAATGAGATATTTAACACCATTGTGAAACCCTACCCGCTGCATAAACTAGACTACATTGAATGTGTTCTTCAGACTACACATCATGTAGATGGGATTTTCAAATATATTTAGTTCTACTTTATGATCATTTTTATATTGATTCTATGGATTAATCATCCACATGAGCACCCAAAAACTATGGAACACACTTTCATCTATCGATTTTTTCCCTATATAGGCCGAAAATCAGAATCTGGCTCTCTTGCATGAATCCCACATGATCCAACTTGTCTCATGTACTGTTATTGTCTCTTATGAGTATTATTATGAGATATTTATAAAACCCATTTTTTCCAAGGGTTATGTTATGATGAAATTGTGAAAATTTTATGGAATATATTTCATTTTTATGGGTTATGATATGATAATATGATTAATGTTTTTTGTTCTTCTAGAATATATTCATATGGTTTTAATTATGTGAGGGTTGAGATTGAATTTTTTTCCCTCTAATGCATTTCTTAAATTTCATTTCTCATGATATAATCATAATATACAAGTCGATGTGCTTGATATACTATAAAAAAATTGATTGGTTTGATCGACTCTATGAAATAATATATGATGCTTATTCCCCTATTATTTGACAATCATTGCATTTAACCTTATTATATGAAATATTTTCTATACTGATGACGTTGTCATACTTTTATGAAATGAACTTATGGTTCATGATTGATTTAAGAATATTTCTCACTCTTATAACTCATGTGTTTGGAAATGATAATGCTTTATACCATGACAAATGTTTATTATATTTCATATAACGTGTATGGACATTTTAGGTTATGGTCATGATCACATGAACATATTCTTATATTATGAATTCATATTATAATTGGTTGATATCACTCTTTTTAAACATTATATAGAATCGAATATAACTTTTTATTATATTTCCTTTCCCCTTGTAATAATGAAAAGATTTTGTATGATTTTTGAAGAAGGGTATTAGTGGGAATAACATTAAAAGATATTATAAAGACAAATTCTAGGTATGATATTTATATATATATTCTCTAAATGGACTAATACAAAATAGTTCTAGCATGAATCATAATGTTTTTATGGAATATTCATTTATAATGATTTATTATTTTTGTATAATTTTTTTTTCATTTATAGTTGGTATCAAAGTGGGTTTTAGTTAATCTTTTGATTTTAGGATTATATTACTTTGGTGAAAACTACTTGGGATAAGCCTATGTATAGGATAACATCCTAAAGATTTTATAATGACCATGAATAACCATATATAAACCTAATTATTTGCATATTAAGAATAAGGTTTCATTATTTAGACATCCTATGAATTATATTTATTTATTATTTCATATAACACTATAATTACAATATATTATTTCATAAACATTTATTTTTTTTGTTTTATTAAATTTATTGAACCCGGAAACATCATGATAAAAATGTGTGTGATGAGAAATGAAACTATGATCCCCCAAGGCAACTAATTGTTACAAGATATAATGGATAATTACGTTATTATGCTTTTGTAACTTTCTAAATCATTGTTTCATGTTGATCTTCAAAAAGATCAAATAGGTAACAATGTATTGTGGAATATTTTATGAGAAACAATTCACCTTATTTTGGTGGTTCTTCTAATGGACTAGTGGATGAGTGATGGATCACCACCATTAAAAAAATATTTTCTACTTTCAAGTGATCAAAATATAAAAAGGTTATCCGAGCCAATTATCATTTGGAATGTGATGAAAATAAATATTGGAATCATATTATGAATACAAGTCAAGAATAAGAAATTGACACCTATGAAAGGGATGAGTTTAAGAGTAAATTATTCTGTAAGTAAATCACTCATATTATATATAAATTATGGAGAATAGATTCTTTTAGTATAAAAAAATGGGGATGAATTTATTGGTACTTATGAGGAAAATTTCCCATGTCATATAAGGTATGATTATGGCTTAATAATTAACCCTAAAAGTATAATTGAGTTATTATTTATTATCTTAAAACTAATTTCTTAAAGTGTAAAATCAATAAGATACTTTAGTAGCTATTAACAAATCGTTCAATGTTTTATAAACATATAAAATAAAATCATAGATTCCCACCATTTCTATGGTCATGAAATAAAAAATTCTATCCTCAAGAATACTCAAATAAATCAAATGCTGGAATGAAATTTTATCAATATGCATTTGAAAAATTTTGAAAAAAATAAAAGGAATTTCATAAATAGATCATGGATGTCATAAAAATCAAGAGAGGCGTAGCATAAAGCATCTGAATTTTAAAGGGAATGAATAGGCTAGTTAATTCAATGGTATAATAGAATTTGATAACTAATGCACCAACCATGCTATAAATCATCAAATGAAATTGTTATATAAATTATACAAACAAGTGAATAAATACAATTTCCTTTATGGTTATTGACATCAATAACCTCTTAATCCCAAAGTTAATTGGAAATCTCTTATGATCACGATTATCAAAGTTGGTTATGAGAATGACAAGGTGAAGGGTAGACCCCTCTTGAATAACTAATTTATTATTTTATTAATTATCTATGAACTCGATTATATTTAAAGTATTTTCTAAGGGTGTCGAGTTACAACCTCAAATAATAGTGTTGATTTAGTGGTGAAAACTCAAAATGGTATGATGGTCGTATCTCAAGTCTGTAGTTCCTCTTTGATTGAATTATTTTGGGGAATGTGTTTCCTATAAATCATATGAGTATCCCTTTTGTTTAATTTGATATTATTTTAAGAAAGTATAATCATTATTTATATGGATCTCAAATTAATTTCTAAGGAACTGAAGTAAACATTCATATTTCTAATAAACCTATGATTATTTATCGATATGAGGATGAGTATTAACATCATAAGGAAATTAATTTTATCTTTTGGGTCTCAATTCCTATCCATAAAAGGTATCAATGTCATATGGTTGGGGAGAAACTAATCATTGATAATATTCCTATTTTATGTAGGTTATTGATGTATTTGTATAAGAAATTCATGTTTTACCTCCAAATCATGAAGTTGAATTCTCAATAGAACATATACCTATTATTGGTCATATTTCAAATAATCCTTATATAGTGACCCAAATTGAGTTATTGGAATTATAGAACCTTATCTAAGATAACTATTATAATATTTTCACACAAACTAGTGTGTCACAAGGAGGAATATTTTCAATTTTTTATAAAACAAATATGGGTTAAGGCATATTTGTATGAATTTTTGGGAATATAACATGATCATTCTCAAGAACAAGTATCCTATACAACCTATCGATGATTTTCTTGATCAATTATAATGTTTTTAATACTTTTTAGTGATAATATTTAATTATGGATATCATCAATTTGGTGCTAATAAGAAGTATATATAAATGTTTTCCTTCCACATGTGATATGGGAATTATGAATTTAAAAAGATTTCAACTAGAATTACTAATTCCCTTGATATATTATTTTACTTAATGAATAAAGTATTTATATATTACCTTTATTACTGTCTAGTTGTCTTTGTATATGGTATTCTTATATAATTAAATATTAAGGAAGAACATGGATATTATTTGAGAATTGTGTTGAAAACACTAAAAAATGACAAACAATATGAACAATTTACCATGTGTTAATTGTAGCTTAATTAAATTAATTCATGGATCTTACAAACTAAAGTGATGGTAAATTGGTGGACCATTTAATGAATAATGTTATACAAAAAAGACCAAAACCAATCATAATTTAGTACCCTTAGTCTCAAATAAGTAAACCTTTATTTATGTATTTTAAGAATGTAAATTGATTGGGTGATGTTTGTGAGGGATTCATAGGCTTATGGAATATTTTTGGGATTTTATAGAGGTTCATGGTTTAAGAAGGGTTAGTAGAAACCCTAAAAATCCAACATGAAACTTTGAAAAGTCAAACATGGGATTCTAGGTTTGAGCACAGTTGGGCACACGTTTGGAAACACTATGTGACCACATTAGATTAATCCATTTATGTGTGATAGATGGATTATCCACGGATGGAGAACAATTTTTCTAATAGTTTGAGCTAACTATGTGATGTGCTTCTTGAGGTAGAGGCATGTTCATGGTTTGTGAACATTTTTCCTAACCCTACGAGCCAACCATGAACTGTTAAAATTTAGATCTTAATAAAGAGAATATAATTCATTCACCTCTAATAAAATTGATACATTATCCAATAAAATACATACCTTATTCACTTTTTGTGACACTAAATTAGTTTTCTATTAATTCTAAGGCTATGGAGACTCTCCCCATCGATCCGAAAGTAGTCTGTTAGAAAATCTTTGTACATTGAGGCTGGATTTCATGGTAAGTATATGTTCTTTAAGGATTTCTTTATATCATGTCTTATTCCATCTCTTGTATTATAAGATATATTTATTAGGGAGTGGATATATAATTTTTTAGTTCCAATAATGATTATATTTAGTTGTTTTTATGTTATGTAAATAGATCTAAGGCTAGTTTTTATATATTTAATTGTGTTTGTTTGAATAATTCATGTTGTTCTTCATTTTCACCATAATTTACGTGGTAGGTGGATTCGATATAGAATTAACTTGATATAAATATAAGTATTTATTTTAAATAGATTTTTTTGATTGAAATTTATTTCTATATTAATGTGCAATTATTTTCTGAAATCGTCTTTAGTGATAGTTTATGAAATTTTGAAAATAGGGTGTTTGGTGGAATGTGAAAGAAATAACTTGATTTTAAAATGATGTTTTTAAATTGCCAATTTGGTTTTTTTATCTGGAATTTTTTTTCAATTAATGTACCATATTATTAAAATTTTCTAGATCAATTGGGATTTTATTGTTGTTGGCTTAAATGGTTAATAATGAGTTGAATGGGATGGTTAATAGTTGTGAAGTACCACCCTCAATGGGATGGGTAATAGATGAAATTTTTCACCATTAATGGTAAACAAAAATCATGTGTTGTTTAGTCCATATGTGTGTGGTTAATTATAATGGAATGGGTTATTCCAACTTATAATTTGTGAAATATTTAAACGACATGTTTGTTCTCTTACCAAGAAAAATGGATTTGATTTGGTAAAACTGTTTTTGTATGGTGATTACATTATCCTATTATATAAACTGGTTTAAATTATTTTATTTAAATTGTTTAATATAAATTTTCTAGAATGTCCTATCCTTGTGGCATGAGTAGGGAACTCATTTGGGGATAACCGACTGACATTCATTACCCACCACCTACTTTGGTAAATTGGTTATTTAGAATATGTTTTTTAAAGAGACATCCATTAACGGAATGTATCAAAATTATTTAGTATTGCTTCATGATACTTGGTCTGTAATGTGGATTTGGAGAATGGAGCATGTTGGGAGCTATGGATTATTGTATTTAGAGTCTTTTAGCTTTGTTCGATTTGTTGGCCACTTTGTATTTGTTAACAATAATGGTTTCCTATTAGTAATCTTATATAGACAGTATTATTTTTTATACATTGAGTTATCATACATTGTTGAAAGGAGTCATATTGGGGTTTTGGTGATGGTGTGTTTGGTTATGGTTGTTTTATGTTCGAAGGGAATATTTTCCTCCAATTGTTTTGAAACCCAAGGAAATTATTTTCAGCCTTTTTAATCTTGGGGATGTCACCTAACGCCAAGTATCTATTCCACATCGACTTATGCTAATGATGATGGGTGGGATGTTACAAGTGGAATCATCTTGTTCGATCATTGACTTGAAAATGGTAGCAGTCTTGGTCGGTCCAAATATTTTGGGGAAAATACATTGGTTATTGATCATTTATTCGAAATTCATTCTAGTTCAGTCCTTATCTTGGGATAGTAGAAATGATTATGATTATCAGGAAATGAAACGTAGATCATGAAAAGATGAATCTGACCTTTTTATGGTAAACTTTATGTTATCATCAATTTTTTTACATAAGTGTTTTGGAGGCTTACGGTTGGTCTCTATATCCTATACCGGGCACCATTCTCTCTAACTAAAACAAAACTCCATAAGTATCACTCAATAGATATTGATATCTTAATAATTTCAAATTATACCACATCATATATCATAAAAATTCTTTCCAATATTCATCATTTTCCACATTCTCCCATTTTTGAAATGCTAACCATGCACTCAAAAATCAATCCATGTATAAAATACATATATCACACCCTTTCAAAATCTCACATATGAAAACTATTTCAACGATTTTTGAAAATAGACCTTTTGTCACCAAAATCCAAAATAATTACTCAAAATGAAATATGCAGTCCTATTGGAAATTCTTTTCTATCAATGAATACAATTCTCTTCTCATTGGACAAATCCATAAATTGTATTAAAACAATTCTAAGTATATATTTTTTAGTGACTATGTAAATACCTTAAATTCTAACACATCCCAATCACAATATCCCATCAAATAAAAAAACAAATGATTTCAATAATAATAAAAGTAATATAATATTATTGAGTTACTATATTCCAAAATTTTTTGACATAAATATAACATATTAGTGATGTGTTAAATTGTTAGATTCTATTTATTAATTTTTATTACTGTATTTATAGTCAAATTAAATGGATAGTTTCAAAATTGATTTTAATTATATTTTATAATAAATATTACAATATTGAATGATTTAAAATTCATAAAAACATAATATTCTGATTTGGAAATGTAATATGGTTGAAAATATATATCATTTTCCATTTATGAGTTAGTTTTCCATTTATGGTATCATTTATTCCCTTTAAAATTGAAATCGTTGTTACTATGGTTAATGTAAAAAATGGTTCATGAAGGTTTTAATAAATAAAATAATGTTTCAATGACATTAAGACCAATATAAATTTATTTTTTAATATTATTTAAAAAATATACCACTTTTTATAAATTCAAGACCATTTGGGAACATTTTTCTTGAAAATGAAATTATTATATTTTATTCCTTTTACAAATTATAAGTGTGTCATATCCCTCCCTTATAAAAAGACCCCATCCTTTCTCTTTATTACAACACATTAAAAATTAGAGATTGAAAAATCCATACCAATTTAAATTTTAAAATTTTTTATACATGAATTAGTGTTTATTTTAATCTTAAAATAACATTCCAAGTATATTTAATAAAGAATATAAATGAGTCTAACAAGAAGATAGGTAATCATCTTATTTGGCCTCTTTATATTTCATTATTATTCTACTTTTTATAATTATATTGTTTTAATACTAAAATAATAACTTAATTGTCCCAAATATACCGAATGTTTTTATTATTATTAAATCATAATTATCCACCCTCTTTCCCATCTAATGGGTATGTTAAAGTATGTCTTGCGCATACATACAACTTACCATCTCCATAAAGAGGTACAATTCATTTTCTATAAACATGTATCATGAATTGTTACGATGATTCATTTAAATTTAATATAAGATATTTATGATATATTTATTCTTATATAATTATAATATCATATATACCTTTTAACCTTCTAATTTATTCTAATATTATAAAGTCGCTTGTATGTACGTGTGGACTACTACATTCATGAAGTAATGTGATTAAATTTTTTCATTATACTTGGATGGTAATAAGGATGAATTTAATGAATATATATCAAATATATGACATAATAATTATTATTAAAAGGTGAATTATTATTTAACATTATTTTATTATATTAATTTTAAAGAAAAAATGTTGTTCATGCATACATACGACATACCGACTCAATGAACAATGTAATTCATTTTTAAATATCTACTTTTATGGATGATTATATATATATATAATATATGATATAAATATTTTGATTAAAATTATAGAGTTGATGAAACAAATATCAATGTAGAAGGAATGAGATATTCGAACTTAAACATGCATGATAAATGAAGTGGTTATCATCCAGAACATTTATATTAATAATAATTTTTTTAAAAGGTCATAAGACATCATAAGTATATCATTTGTCAAATGGTATATATTTTTATTTTTATGAAATAAAAGTAGAATATATCTATATTTATGATACAAAAATTATTAACATGCATAATTAAAGATGATGTATGAGGTAAGAGATTGTTGTTTCAATCCTATTTTTTATCCAAATTAATTAAACATTATTTTCCATTGAGAAAATAATAATGTTTTTATTTGAGAAAATCATTCCAATTTAAATATACTCGTGTTATTTCTAGATATTAAATTCTTTCATTTAACTTTTTTCTCTTTATGAATACAAAATACCAAAATTATATTCTCAAGGAAAGCAAGTTTTATTTCTCTCTTTGGTAGGTAAACTTTTTTATTATATGCACATGTTTTCTAAAAAGGTTTTCAAGATTGTTTTATCTACCCTCATATAATTTTATAAAGTAATTATTACCCATGTTTTACTTTTTATTAAATGTTATAAAATTATTCTCATAGTCATTTTCAAAATGATGTACTTTTGAATTTTTACTAAAAAAATGAGAATGGAATCATTGTTTTAACACACTTAGCATGAATGGAATTTCTCACCATCATGACTACTTGATGATTTATTGAATACATTAAAATTTCATAGGGTTATTTTAAATTAATGTTTTTTCCTTAATAGTTTGGAAATCTGACTATATTAAAAAATATATTTCCAAAATAAATAGGTATTTTCCTCAGGGTATATTCCAGTGATTCTTAAATTTAATGTTTCACTATGATAAACATAATTTTATGTAAATTAAGGTTTACTAGGTATGTGATCTACTACTACCATAATTCAATTTTATCAGGATTATTTATCATTATAATGAAGATATTTTTATGAAACAACATTATTTTCCATGGGTTACTCTATGATGAAATTTTGAAATATTTAGGAAATACATTTTATTTTCGCGGGATATGATATAATGATACGATGGGTGTTTTATGATATTTTGGCACATATAGGTATGTTTTTCATTATTTAATGTGTGGTGCCATAATTATATATTTCTTTAATGGATTGGATTTCATTTTTCAAATAATGGGATAACTATGGTAAATATGTTGATGTGCCTGATCGACTCTTGGAAACAAGCCGATGTTCTTGATCCACAATGGGAAATAGTTGATGATTCTTATTCCAATATGATTTAATGGTATTATTAGTTAAACACAATATATGAAATTTTTTCTATACCTATAATGGTGCCACACATTTTGTACATGAATATATTTTTCATTATTGATTTATGAATATTTCTTACATTTATGATTCAAGTATTTTGAAATGAAGATAAATTTTGGCTTGACTTGTTTTTATGATATAAAATTTATTATAAATAAATATGTTATTTTATGTTCATTATATCATCCCTTTATGTTTATCTTATGATTTTATATGATCATTGATTGATATCTCCCATGTTTACCTTATGTTAGAATTTTAGCTCACCCTTTCTTTTAATTATCACCCTAGTTTATGAAAAATCTTCGAAGTAGGGTGTGTCAAGAAGGGTAAAATTTTTAAGGACATTATGGGAGATGATGAGGAATTTATATGAATAATATATTTATGTATCTAGTCTCTGAAGACACTAAACCATTATAGTTATTGTTTGGATCATAATGTTATTCATGGAATATAAATAAAAAATGATGCAATTTGTAATTGTAATAAGTTTTTTCTTTTACATTGGATGAATTTATTTTGAAAATACCATTATAATAATTAAATATATTACAATTTTCTTCCACAATCATAATAAAATGGCTTTTTATTTTTCGAATCTTAATTAATTACATGTGTGTCACTCCAATCACATATAAATGGTCTCCTCTTCTCCTCCTTTATTCACAAAAATTAATTCCCCTATCTAATCCAATAACTACCAAAAAACATTCGTATATTCCTTCCATTTTTTATTGATCTACTGGTCATACCCCAATACCATCTTATTAATTATTATTGAGTAATTAAAAACATGTATCTAAAAGTGGTGGAAATCATCTTACTTGAATTATTTAAATTGTATTTATTATTATAATTCATTTAAATATACTATATCTTAGCTAACACAATGAATAAAATATCACAAATATACTAATATCACTACTGGAAACTACTCCTTTCCCAACGCTTCTTTACCAATGGTTTAAACAAATCATTGGTAAAGAAGCCCATTCCCAAAGGTTTTAAAAAACCATTGGGAAAGGCGTGTCCAAGACATCATTTCCCAATGGTTCTTATAGAACTGTTGGGAAATGGTCACCCATTACCAAGGGTTTGTTTAAACATTTGGTAAAGGGTCTCTTAGACACACCTTTCCCAATGGTTTTTAAAAACTATTGGGAATGATATTCCCCAAATATAGATTCGGCCACTCTCTCCCCCATTCGCGACAGAACCCTAATCTATCCACGGATCCACTGTTCTCGCGACCTCCCCCATCCGAACCTGTCAAACTACTTCCAAATCATCTCAAATCAGGTATTCTATTCTTCATACACATAAAATATTTAAGTGGTACCTTGTTTTTATTGTTATTTATCTCATATTTTAGTTTTATGTTTTGATTTTGATGTGTATATCATTTTTTTGTGTTTTGATTTAATCTTGACTTTATCCATTCAATCCATTTGATTAATTAAATCTTCAACCCTCCATCGAAGAAGAAGCATCTCAAATTTATTTCCGTAGGATTATAGATTTTTTAAGTATGAGTTTTTATGCTTTTTCTCCATCATGTAATTAATTGTTACTTGGAAATTTATTTATATGTGTTTAATAATTTTTTTGCAATGTTTTTATGAATGTTTTTCTTAAAATTCCTTGAGGAAAGTGTTTTATTAAAATGAAATTTTTTTAATATGTCTTGTGTAATGTAATTTGTTATAGTACACTATGTGACTATATTTGGTATTTAGTAACACACGAGATAACTGGTGTGTGGGACTGTGTTGTGAAAGAGATTACATGGTTGGTTCAAGATTATATTTACATTTAGAGCCTATTAATGAGTTGTTTTAAATATATTTTGAGATATTTACCTTATTTTTATAGTTGAAAATTGGGAGCTGTAGAGGTGGTTCATGATTAAGACATATAATTACTACTAAACATGTGGATAAACCTTGCATAGTAGTGAATTATTGACATTTTTGAGTTTTTAGTCCTTTTTTTATTTAAAGTTTCTTTTGATGGTGATGTTTCTTATTGTTACCTATGATGGGAATTTATTTTAGTTTCTAAATCATCTGAGACTCCCCCACCATGCACAATGTATGCAACCTCTACCCTTATTTATTCATTCTGTTTACACAGTGTATGCTCCCTCTACCCTCATTTAATCAATAAACTCAAGTCATTAATTTAAACCTTCATTATCATTTGCTTGTAAGAAATTGAATGAATTAAACCCATCCTCACATGATTTCTTACCTTAGATAGTGTCCAACATATGGAATACGAGATTTTGAATTCATCAGTTAACCAGAATCATATATTCCATTTCCCCTAAGATGACTGTACTAATATAAAATTAGGGTCAACTAAATATGGTTCTCATTTTATGTTGTATATTATGTGTCCTTCTTGGACAATACTCACTTTTATGAGGGTGGGGTGCTTTTCACTACCCATTTTGGCATGTGTAGACAGCCATAAAAATGTTCGATAAGTCACAAGTTTAATTCAGTAACATTGTTAATGTTGACTTACTTTATTAAGAATTTAAAATTAAAAAATAAATGTTTTTTCTATACTTAATGAAATTAAATCTTTTTTCAGGACATGAACAACCTATTAGTGTAGAAGCCTAAAATTTATTCACCCATGGGGTGCGCTTGACTTGGGGAAGTAATTGGGTAATGAAAGGCATGGCCATAGAGGTGTCAATAATGAGTTATTGAACATGAGTGAATGATTTGAGATGCCTATAACACATGATGGGACCTGAGGCATGTGTCTCTTATAAACCTAATAAAAATGACTATAAATAAATTTTAATTTAATTTATGAGTACTTGTTCTTTACATTATTTTAATAGTTCATTACATTGACTAGAACCTTATTCCATTATCGTTTACTTAAATGTATTTTCTATTAAAGTTCAATTCTATTGAATTTTTTATGACAAAACGACTTATATAAATTCTTTTTACAGAATGGAAAGAAGTTGGATGTATGAAACGGATCAGATCTCAAGCGATTTTCAAAACAATTTAGAGAGCTTTATAGATTTTTCATTTCACAATGCTTCAGATTGCGGTCGTATACACTGCCCATGTTCCAATTGTGTTGGTAGACCTTGGTTGAGCCTTGAAAAGTCAGCTACCACATAAACAAAAATGGTTTTCAAGCAAACTACATTTTGTGGTATCACAATGGGGAGAAAATGAAATCTCAAATTGGTGAAGATTGAAATGAAATACGGGAATATAGAATTTGTTAGATGATCAGTTTCCGTTTATTCCTCATCAAGAAAAAAGAAAGGATTTTGACTCATGAAGACTTCGATATGAGCACATCTGATGCATCTATTGAAAATGATGATACTGATAGGGTGAAAAAATTGAATGATGCTGCCATGACTCCAGTATATCGACAATGTGATAAAATGAAAAAGCTAGAATATTTAATCTGATTGTTTCATGGGAAAACTATGTATGGGATTTATAATACAGTAATCTATTACATTCTTACCCTCTTGAAGGATTTAATTTTGGATGATGCAGATATTCCTTCAAACCACTATATGGCATGGAAGTTAGTTGAGAAACTTGGATTTTCAAGAAACAAAATTCATGCTTGTCTGAAAGATTGCAGTGTATTCTGGGAGGAAACCACTGAATGAAATGATTTTATAAAATGTGGCACATCCTACTGGAAGTAAAAATCTGATGGAACACCATCCCGCATTCCACAGAAAGTAATGTGGCACTTTCCATTGATCCCTAGACTCTAGAATATTTTTATGTCTGATGACATATTAATAAAAATGAGATGGAATGATACCGAGAGAAGGAAGACTAATGATGAGTTGGTTCATCCTGCAGATGGATTTTCATGGCAGAGATTTGATGCTCGAAATCCTGATTTTTCAAATGATGTGCGTAATGTGAGGCTGGGTCTTTCATGCGACAGTTTTAATCCATTTGGGCAGATGCTTACTTTTCACAACACATGGCCAGTTTTTGTACCCATTTACAATCTTCCCCCATGGTTGTGTCTGAAAAAACCTTTCACTTTCATTAGTATTCTCATATCTGGTCCTTCTGATCCCGAAATTAATATTGATGTATACATCCAACGTTTAATAAAAGAGTTGAAACTTCTTTTGGATGTGGGTGTGCGCACATACAATGCATGTTTCAATGACATATTTCAGATGCGTGCTACACTTATGTGGACGATCAATGATTTTCCAGCTTATGCAATGATGTATGGATGGAGCACGAAGGGAAACCTGGCATGTCTAGTTTGTATAAAGAATACACGATCCAGAAGACTAAAACATCGCTGTAGTTTCTGTTTTATGGGACATCGAGGATTCTTGCCAAAGGATCATCCATATAGAATGAATCGTCGAAGATTTGATAATACCATAGAGACTGATGATCCACCTCAGTATATGTCTGGAACTGACGTGCTTAATGAATTGAAAGAATTGAGCTTTTTTTCGGGAAGGGTCAAATGAAATCTAGAAAGAGAAAAAATGTTTCCACTAAAACCTGTTACAATTGGAGGAAGAGGAGTATCTTTTTTGATTTTCCTTATTGGTCATCCAACTTGGTACGTCATTGCTTATATGTAATGTATATTGAAAAGAATATATGCGAAATGTAGCTTTTGGTTCTTCTAAATGTCAAGGGGAAGACAAAATATGATTTATGATCTCGGCGTGATTTGGTGGATTGGGGAATTAGACCAGAATTGCATCCTGTGTGTATCAGTGAAAATAAATGGCAACTTCCATGTACTTCTTATGTGATGAATCCTACGAAAAAACAATTTCTGGAAGTATTAGAGACTATTATACTTCCTGATGGCTATTCAAGAAACATATCTAAATAGGTCAACAGAAGAGAGTTGAAGCTAAAATCTTTGAAGACTCATGATTATCAAGTGATACTCCATGAGTTGCTTCCAATAGCAATCTGTCATCTTTTGTCCAATAATGTAAGGGTGGTTGTTATTCGGTTGTGCCATTTGATTAGAGATCTTTGTGCTAAGAAGTTGTCGAAGTCTTTCTTGCAAAAAATGTTGACAGATGCCCCATTAATTTATTATGAGTTGGAGAAAATATTTCCTCCATCATTTTTCACATGCATGCTGCATCTGACTATCCATATTCCCACTGAAATACTTCTTGGAGGACCTGTTTCTTTTCGTTGGATGTATCCAACTGAAAGAAATATGTTCACATTAAAGTCTTATGTCCGAAACAGAAATCATCCTGAAGGTTCTATCGTGAACGGTTACCCAGCTCAAGAATGTATGGATTTCTGCTCGATGTATTTGTCAGAACTTAGTACAAGATTGAAAAGACCAATGAGAATTGAAGAAGAACAATATTTTCAAATTGAACCCAGTTTTTCATCACTTCCTCAAACAGGATGAATTCTTGGATCATATACATTGAAGACATTAAGCCATGAAGAGTGGGAGATGTCACATCGCACAGTTTTGTTCAACTGTGATTTGTTCTATTAGTATATCAGGTAACTAAATTGATTATGTATATCTTACATATATATCTGTAAAACTATTCATATTGATTATCTATAGGGAACATAAAACAATGATAAATAGGTAGCATCATTCTTTATCTTTGAGAAGGAGAGAGTCTTTTCATAGTAAATAGTTTTCTGCTTGGTTAAAATTGAAGGTAAAAATATTAATGTATAAAATAATTATATCAATATTTAATTAAGTTTAATAGTCATTTATATTGCAGGTATTGAGTTTGTCTGCTGACTTTGTCTCTGAGGAAATAAGATATTTGGATTTTGGTCATAATACTGTGGTTTGTGACATTAAATCAATTGTTATCAATTGGTACAAATTTATTGTCACTGAACGAGCAAAGAACATGAGAACACAACATTATGGTGTTATGGTTACTGCCACAACAGATTTTTAGGACAGTGCATCAGATAGTAGACAATGATTTGAAAATGTGGTTTATTATGGAGTTGTTGAGAAAATAATAATATTGGATTATTACTCTCATGGACGAGTCATAATGATGAAATGTCATTGGTTTGATTCGATGACGAGACATGGAACATTTATTGATGACTGTGGATTTCGAGTAATTAATATGACTCACACTCTTGCTACCAAAGAGCCATATGTGTTGGCATCAATGGCTAAACACGTTTTTTATGTCAAAGAACAACTTTGACCTGAATTTGGTGTCATAGTTGAAGTAATTCCAAGACATATTTTTGATGATGGTGATGATGGAATTGACACTGTCCCAAGTGCCATTGGAACCAATCCATTTATTTCTTTTGATGACTCCAATAACTCAATTGTCAGAGTTGATTGTGAACCTGAAGTTTTGGTTGAAAATATATAGAATCATTCATCCATGTTCTCAATTCATTGGGTTTACCTCGAGTTGGGTTTTTAAGGATGGTAATATTCAAATTGATTTAGTATTGATCACAAATATGTTTTAGCTGACTTCATCGTTATGTGAATTTTCAATGTTTATTGGTTGTAGTTTTATTTGAATTGCATTTTCTAATTTGGAATTGAACATTATTAAAACCTATTCAAACAATATTTCTAACTTGGGGATCATTACAACTTGTATGATTTATTAAATCCATTCAATCTCTTCTAAAACAATTCATAGCTGACTTGACCGTTATGTGAATTTTCAATGTTTATTGGTTGTAGTTTTATTTGAATTGCATTTTTAAATTTGGAATTGAACTGTATTCAAACATAGTCAAACAATATCTCTAACTTGGTGAACATTACAAGTTGTATGATTTATTAAATCCATTCAAGCTCTTATAAAACAATTGATAGTTGAAATGACCATTATGTGAATTGTCAATGTTTATTGGATGCAGTTTTATTTGAATTGCATTTTCTACTTTGGAATTGAACTCTATTCAAACATAGTCAGACAATATTTTTAACTTGGTTAATATTACAACTTGTATGATTTTTTAAATCCATTCAAGCTCTTATAAAACAATTGATAGCTAAATTACAAATAAATCCCCTTATTCCCTAATATATTTAGTTTTTTGGGTTACACATTAGTTTCCTTTTTCTAATTAATTACATATTTGTTTTCAAAAGCATGAAATAAATCCAATTGAAGAGATACGAAGGAAAATAATGATGGAGAACAATCGTCAAATGACGGATTTGGGAATTCCAACATTAGTGTCTGTAGTGAGTACTTTATTTCAAATTGATATATTTAAAGAATATATAATTTCATTTGATAAATTTTTTTGTAAAATTTTTTTTAGGATCCACCTATATGTCAATAGGTATTCGACGAGGAGCCTAGTACTGGTCCTAGTACTCAGGCCGGTGGTATGAGGAGGGTTCGTACCAGAGGTGGACGAGTAGCTGCGCGTACCCGACTAGACTCTACCCCTCCCACTGACATGTCATCCTTCCCACATTCTGATCCTGGTGTATCCGTAGGGACACATGGGATATTTAGGCCTCCCATGTTTTTGCTACCTTATGCATCTTCTGTCCCATCATTTTCACATCCCATGATTATTCCCACTCCCTAGTCAGCATCCAGTCAGACAGCTGTCCCATCTTCTTTTCCTTCTACTTCTGTCTCTCTGAGCTTCTATATTCCATCATCTTCGATTCATGTTCCACCAAAAGGTGTTCCATCAGTTTCTGTGGATCCAGCGGTACTCAGCGATCAGACCAGCACATGTATATTTATATAACCCTAACAAATTTTTATAGAAATATTTATTTTCATTATAACATGTTTTGATAAAATACTTGTTTTTCTTTCATGAAAGATACATCTACTGACAGGAGGTGTGGGCGGGGACGTACACACATGCGTTCGGTACGGAACCGGTGCACACAGATTATGGTGGATTATAATGAAGACAACCAAATGGTTGAGAAAACAAGGCAGCAATGTTAGAGTTTTTTAGTGACGCTTGCCAAATACTCATACATAATTCCCGTCAGCCCGTTATTGTGGATACATTTGCCACATGAGGTCAAGGATAGAGCTTTTGTAGAGATATGGGTAAAAATATATGTTCTATTTAATTCCATGAATTATTTTTGTATTTATATGAATAAATATTTTGATTTCAGCTTCGATTTAATTTTCCCGATGGTGAGGGTGCACAATCGGAATGTCTAAAGGATTTAGGAGAGCATTGGAGAGCCTACAAGCATGAGTTGTTTATTGGCTGGGTTGCTAGAGTTGGCACTGAGGTAGAGGCTGTACCAGTGGTGGATGATTATCCTATAGAGCAGTATCGTCAGATGATTACTCATTGGACGAGTACCCAGTTTAAGGTATTAATAACATTTGAGGTATTTAAATAATAACTTTCATGTTTTCCATTAACAATATCTGTTGCATTTTCGAATTTTATTTAAGAATCATATGGAAAAAATAAAAAGAACATTGATGCAAAAAAATATCTCCACACACTGGGACGCACTACGATGCCTGATCATGAGAGGAAGTAGGTATGACAATTGTTTATAAGTTTTCTTTACGACTTAAACTTTATTTTGTTTCCTAAATTATTTAATAGTTTGCTAACGTTTTCATATAACTTAATTTTTCAATGTCATTGTAGAGGAAAATACAGAATATTGAAGGACGTGTGCCTCGAGGAAAACTGTTTTGCTCGAGTAGACAGAGAAAGGATGGAAGTGTCATCAACAAAGAGACTCAGCAGCAGATTGTAAGTTTTAATCTGTAGAATTTATATTTTAATATCTATTTTGTAACATAATTATATATTTATATTTGTAATAGGATGATTTATAGGCCCTCGATTCCCAAGAACCAAACAATTTTGGGCGAACAGGTCACTTACATCAGGGGGTGGGAGAGGAGCATTCTGGCAGAGTACGCTGCCGACAAAGGATAGCCCTGAAGAGGTATTGGATCTCCTCAGGTATGAGGTATAGTGCCACCGAGATGCAGCAAGTTAGGGTACATGCAGAACAGGTTGAGAAAAGGGCCACAGAGACGGAAGAACAGTCTGCTAGGGAAAACAGTGCATTTATGAAATTTATTGAAGTTCTACGTCCAACACTTCTAGCAGAGGCCAACCCAGCTTTTGATGAATATATGTCATCGATACGTTCTATATATGGTGCACCGGGTGGCAGTTCTAGTGGTGGTCAGGACGATGTCCATCTTGATGATGATGATGGCGAGGAGTATGATGCGGAAGACAAGGGAGAAGAGGAGGGCGAGGCGGGTGGCGAGGGTGAGGAGGAGGGCGAGGGTGAGGAGGAGGGCGCTGAGGAGGGCGAGGAAGATGATGGGGATGAGGACAAGGGTGATGATGATGGTGATGGTAATGTGGGAAAAATTGATCCATTACATTTTGGACTAATATTACTAATATTTGATATTTAATCTATTCTCCTTGTTGGTTTTATCTTGACTCCTGGTATAGTATTGGAGTTGAGTTATTTTTATATATTATCTGTTATTATGGATGTTGTAGTCTTTTAGTGGTTGTCTGATTGGGAACCCCCCCTCTTTCCTGGACCCTGGACAACCCCCCACCATCCTCCTTGGACCCCGAACACCCCCCGGACAGCCCCCAGACATCCCCCTAGACAACCCCCCCAGACAGCTCCCCGAACAACCCCCCACCCTCTTCCTTGGACCATGGACAACCCCCCAAACACCGCCCGGACAGCCCCCCCAACCTCCTCCCTGGACCCCGGATAGCCCTCAGACAACCCCTCAGATACCCCCCCCCCGGACAGTCCCCCCACCCTCTTCCTTGGACCCAGGAAAACCCCCCGAATACCCCCCGGACAGCCCCCGAACAGCCCCCCCGGACAGCCCCCGCACCCTCCTCCCTAGACCCCGGGCAGCCCCCCGGACAGCCCCCTAGACATCCCCCACCCTCCATCTTGGACCCTGGACAACCCCCCGAACACCCCACAGACAGCCCCCCACAGAACCCCCCCCCCCCCACCCTCCTCCTTGATCCCCGGACAGCCCCCCAGACACCCACTGGACAGCCCCCCAGACAGCCTCGCCGGATAGCCCCTCACCCTCCTTGATTTCATTTAATACTAGAAAATCTATAAAATATATTTTATTTATTTTCATCATGGTAATCAATGTAAATCACATTTACACATCTAATCAATATGATAGATTCTTGTTATGTTATAAAAGAGATGTTTTAATTGGGCACGACATTGTTAGCTCCGAATCGTTTCATAGCATGATAAACTAAAATCTAATCCATAATAAGAATGATATAAAAATATTTTATATGAATGTCCACAAGATTTTAAGTGAATACAATTCCACTAATAGACAGATGTGGGTTCTCATAAAATGGACAATATTTTAAGTATATATGGAAAACCAACCAAACACATTTTTTTCCGTTGAAACATTAGGAGAACGATCCATGGGACATATGTGATGTGTACGAATCAACCCCACATCAATATGAGACGCGGTGTGGCCGGAACCACTCAAAGTATATGTCTTCTGTTTCAAAAGGACGTCATTTTAATTGAAAAACATCAACTGGAATATGGAAAACTGACCAAACGCATTCGGATTGTGTTGATACTTTAGCACAATGATCCATGGGTCATATGTGACGTGTACGAGTCAACCTTGCCTCAATCTGAGGCACGATGTGGCCACCACCACTCAAAGTGTCTGCCTTTTGTTTCAAAAGGATGTCATTTTAAGTGAAAAACATCGATTGGCATATGGAAAACTGACCAAACGCATTCAGATTATGTCGATACATTAGAACAACAATCCATGGGTCATATGTGACGTGTATGAGTCAACCCCCCCCCCCCCCCCTTAATCTGAGGCGCGGTGTGGCTGCCACCACTCAAAGTGTGTGTCATTTGTTTAAAAAGGATAAAATTTTATGTACATACAGAAAACCGGCCAAACAGATTTTCTTTTCGTTGACACATTAGGAGAATGATTCATGGGTCATATGTGGCGTGTACGAATGAACCCCGCCTCAATCTGAGACGCATTGTGGCCAACACCACTCAAAGTTTCTGTCTTCTATTTCAAAAGGATGTCATTTCAATTGAAAAACATCAATTGACATACAGAAAACTGACCAAACACATTCAGATTGTGTCGATACTTTATCACAATGATCCATGGATCATATATGACGTGTACGAGTCAACCCCGCCTCAATACAAGGCGCGTTGTGGCCACCACCACTCAAATTGTCTATCTTTTGTTTAAAATGGACAACATTTTTAGAACATACGGAAAACCGACCAAACGCATTCGGATTGTGTTGATACATTAGCTCAACGATCCATGGGTCATATGTGATTTGTATGAGTCAACCTCTCCTCAATCCGAGGCATGGTGTGGCCACCACCACTCAAAGTGTCTGCCATATGTTTCAAAAAGATATCATTTTAATAGAAAAACATCGACTGACATATGGAAAACCGACCAAACGCATTCGTATTGTGTCGATACATTAGCACAATGATCCATGGGTCATATGTGATGTGTACGAGTCAACCCTACCTCAATCAGAGGTGCGGTGTGGCCGCCACCACTCAAAGTGTCTATCTTTTGTTTCAAAAGGACTTCATTTTAAGTGAAAACATCAACTGGCATACGAAAAAAAAACAAACGCATTTGGATTGTGTCGATACTTTTGCACAACGATCCATGGGTCATATTTGATGTGTACAAGTCAACCCCGCCTCAATCTGAGGCGCGGTGTGGCCGCCACCACTCAAAGTGCCTGTCTTTTGTTTAAAATGGACATCATTTTAAGTACATACGGAAAACTGACCAAACACATTCAGATTATGTTGATACTTTAGAAAAACGATCCATGTGTCCTATGTGATGTGTACGAGTCAACCCTGCCTCAATCCAAGGCGTTGTGTGGCCGCCACCACTCATAGTGTCTGCCTTTTGTTTCAAAAGGACGTCATTTTAATTGAAAAACATCGACTGGCTTATGGAAAACTGACCAAACGCATTTGGATTGTGTCAATAATTTAGCACAACAATCAATGGGTCATATGTGACATGTACAAGTCAAACCCGCCTCAATCCGAGGCGCGGTGTGGCCGCCACCACTCAAAGTGTCTATCTATTATTTCAAAAGGATGTCATTTTAAGTGAAAAACATCAACTAGCATACGGAAAACCGACCAAATGCATTCAGATCAGGTAGATACTTTAGAAAAACAATCCATGGATCATATTTGACGTGTACGAGTCAACCCCGCCTCAGTCCGAGGCACGGGGTGGCCGCCACCACTCAATGTGTCTGTCTTTTGTTTCAAAAGAACGTCATTTTAAGTGAAAAAAATCAACTGGCATATGAAAAAGGGACCAAACACATTTGGATTGTGTCGATACATTATCATAATGATCCATGGGTCATATTTGACGTATACAAGTCAACCACGCCTCAATCTGAGGCATGGTGTGGCCGGAATCACTCTATGTGGCTCTCCTTTGTTTAAAATGGAGAACATTTTATGTACATACGGAAAACCAAACCAACGCATTCAGTTTCCATTGAAACTTTAGGATAACAATTCATGGGTCATATGTGACGTGTAAAAATCAACCTCGCCTCAATCTGAGATGTGGTGTGGCCAGCACCACTCAAAGTGTCTGCCTTTTACTTCAAAAGGACGTCATTTTAATTGAAAAACATCAACTGGCATACGGAAAACCGACCAAATGCATTTGGATTGTGTTGATACTTTAGCACAATGATACACGGGTCATATGTGATGTGTACGAGTCAACCCCGCCTCAATCCAGGTGGTGGTGTGGCTTCCACCACTCAAAGTGTCTGTCTTTTGATTAAAATGGGCAATATTTTAAGTACATACGGAAAACTGACCAAATGAATTCGGATTGTATTGATACTTTATCAAAACGATCCATGGGTCATATGTGACGTGTACAAGTCAACCCTGCCTTATTCTGAGGCATAGTGTGGTCGGAATAACTCTATGTGGCTCCCTTTTGTTTAAAATGTACTACATTTTAAGTACATATGGAAAACCGACCAAACACATTAGGTTTCCTTTTAAACATTAGGAGAATGATTCATGGGTCATATGTGACGTGTAAAAATCAACCCCGCCTCAATCTGAGATGCGGTGTGGCCATCACCACTCAAATTGTATGCCTTTTGTTTCAAAAGGATGCCATTTTAATTGAAAAACATTAACTGGCATATAGAAAACCGACCCAACGCATTTGGATTGTGTCGATACTTTAGCATAACGATCCATGGATCATATGTGATGTGTACGAGTCAACCTTGCCTCAATTAGAGGCACGGTGTGGCCGCCACCACTCGAAGTTTTTGTATTTTGTTTCAAAAGGGCGTCATTTTAAGTGAAAAAAATCAACGGGAATACCAAAAACCTACCAAACACATTTGTATTGTGTTGATACTTTAGCACAACGATCCATGGCTCATATGTGAAGTATACGAGTCAACCCTGCCTTAATATGAGGCACGGTGTGGCCTGAATCACTCTAAGTGACTCTCTTTTGTTTAAAATGGATAACATTTTAAGTACTTATAGAAAACTGACCAAACGCATTCGATTTCCATTGAGACTTTAGGAGAACGATTCATGGGTCATTTGTGACATGTAAGAATCATCCCTGCCTCAATATGAGATGTGGTGTGGCTGGCACCACTCAAAGTGTCTGCCTTTTGTTTCAAAAGGACGTCATTTTAATTGAATAACATCAACTGGCATACAGAAATCTGACCAAACTCATTCGGATTGTGTCGATACTTTAGTACAACGATCCATGGGTCATATGTGACGTGTACGAGTCAACCTCGGCTCAATTCGAGGGGCGGTGTGGCCGTCACCACTCAAAGTGTCTTCCTTTTGTTTCCAATGGACGTCATTTTAACTGAAAAACTTCGAATGGCATACAGAAAACAGACCAAACGTATTCAGATTTTGTCGATACTTTAGCACATTGATCCATGGGTCATATCTAACATGTATGATTCAACCCTGCCTCAATCAGAGGCGCGGTGTGGCTGCCACCACTCAAAGTGTCTGAGTTTTGTTTAAAAAGGATGTCATTTTAAGTGAAAACATCAACTGGCATACGGAAAACTGACCAAACGCATTCGGATTGTGTCGATACTGTAGCACAAAGATCCATGGGTCATATGTGACGTGTACAAGTCAACTTCGCCTTAAGTTGAGGCATGGTGTGGCCGGAATCACTCTAAGTGGCTCTCTTTTGTTTAAAATGGACAACATTTTAAGTATATACAGAAAACCGACCAAACACATTCGATTTCTGTTGAAACATTAGGACAACGATTCATGGGTAATATGTGGTGTGTACAAATCAAACCCGCCTCAATCTGAGAAGCAGTGTGGCCGAGACCACTCAATGTGTCTGCCTTTTGTTTCAAAAGGACGTCATTTTAATTGGAAAATATCAACTGGCATACGGAAAACTGACCAAACACATTAGGATTGTGTCGATACTTTAGAAAAGTGATCCATGGGTCATATGTGACGTGTAAGAGTCAACCCTACCTCAATCCGAGGCGCGGTGTGTCCTCCACCAATCAAAGTGTCTGTCTTTTGTTTCAAAAGGATGTCATTTTATGTGAAAATCATCAACTGGCATACATAAAACAGAACAAACGCATTCAGATTGTGTCGATACATTATCACAACGATTCATTTCTCATATGTGACGTGTATGAGTCAACCCCGCCTTAATCTAAGGTACGGTGTGGCCAGAATCACTCTAAATGGCTCTCTTTTGTTTAAAATGGACAACATTTTACGTACATATGGAAAACAGACCAAACGCATTTGGATTGTGTCGATACTTTAGAAAAACGATCCATGGGTCATACGTGATGTGTACGAGTCAACCCCGCCTCAATCCGAGGCGTGGTGTGGCCTCCACCACTCAAAGTTTCTGCCTTTTATTTCAAAAGAACGTCATTTTGATTGAAAAACATCTACTGGCATACGGAAAACTGAACAAACGCATTCAGATTGTGTCGATACTTTAGAACAACGATCCATGGGTCATATGTGACATGTACGAGTCAACCCCGCCTCAATATGAAGCACAGTGTGGCCACCACCACTCCAGGTGTCTATCTTTTGTTTCAAAAGGATGTCATTTTAAGTGAAAAACATCAACTGGCATACAGAAAATAGACCAAACGCATTCGGACTGTGTCGATACATTAGCACAACGATCCATGGGTCATATGTGACATATATGACTGACCCCAACCTTAATCTGAGGCACGGTGTGGCCGGAATCACACTAAGTGGTTGTCTTTTGTTTTAAATGGACAACATTTTAAGTACATACGGAAAACTGACCAAATGCATTCGGTTTCTGTTAAAACATTAGTAGAATGATTTATGAGTCATATGTGACGTGTAAAAATCAACCCCTCCTCAATCTGAGACACGGTTTGGCTGGAACCACTCAAAGTGTCTGCCTTTTGTTTCAAAAAGACATCATTTTAATTGAAAAACATCAACTGGCATACGGGAAACCGACCAAATGAATTCGGATTATGTCGATACATTAGAACATCGATCCATGGGTCATATGTGACATGTACGAGTCAACCCCGTATCAATCCGAGGTGCGGTGTGGCCACCACCACTCAATGTTTCTATCTTTTGTTTCAAAAGGACATCATTTTATGTAAAAAACATCAATTGGCATATGGAAAACCGACCAAATGCATTCGGATTGAGTCGATACATTAGAACAACGATCCATTGGTCATATGTGACATGTAAGAGTCAACCCAACCTTAATATGAGGCATGATGTGGCCGGAATCACTCTAAGTGGCTCACTTTTGATTAAAATGGACATCATTATAAGTACACACAGAAAACTGACCAAACGCATTAGGATTGTGTCGATACATTAGAACAATGATCTATGGGTCATATGTGACATGTACGAGTCAACCCAGCCTCAATTCGAGGAGCGGTGTGGCCACCACCACTCAAAGTGTCTGCCTTTTGTTTCAAAAGGACATCATTTTCGTTGAGAAACATTAACTGGCATATGGAAAACCGACCAAATGCATTCAGATTGTGTAGATACTTTAGAAAGACGATCCATGGGTCATATGTGACGTGTACGAGTCAACCCCTCGTCAATACGAGCCACGATGTGGCCTCCACCACTCAAAGATTCTGTCTTTTGTTTCAAAAGGATGTCATTCTAAGTGAAAATCATCAACTGGAATACGGAAAACCGACCAAACGCATTCAGATAGTGTCAATTATTTAGAACAATGATCCATGGGTCATATTTGACGTGTACGAGTAAACCCCGCCTTAATCTGAGGCATGGTGTGTCCAGAATCACTCTAAGTGGCTCCCTTTTGTTTAAAATGGACAAACTTTTTAGTGTATACGGAAAACCGACCAAACACATTCGGTTTCTGTTGAAACATTAGGAGAAATATCCATAGGTCATATGTAACGTGTAAGAATAAACCACGCCTCAATCTAAGACGCGGTGTGGCCGGCACCACTCAAAGTGTCTGCCTTTTGTTTAAAAAAGACGTCATTTTAATTGAAAAACATAAACTGGCATACGGGAAACCGACCAAATGCATTCAGGTTGTGTCAATACTTTAGCACAACGATCCATGGGTCATATATGACATGTACGAGTCAACCCTGCCTCAATTCGTGGCACGATGTGGACGGTATCACTCTAGGTGTATGTATTTTGTTTAAAATGGACATCATTTAAGGTAAAAATATATGGTATGCAAAAATCTAATCAAATTTTGAATTGACTTCCGGATTCCACATATAATTGTCATCTAAATTTTAAATTGAATTATAAATGAATTAGGTTTGTTTATAATTATGTTATGAATTCTAATTTAATTATGGATGTGTATTGTTCAAGGATTCATTATATGTTAAATGTGTATTAATTTTTTCTCTATATGTATGTGTTAGTTGGTTGTTGAAGGAACAATAATTGTATATGTATGTGTTAGTTTATTGTCAGTACAATAATTGGATTGAAAATGGGAGGGCACAAAATGAGTCCTGTTGTGCAAATTGCAGACCTGCTGTGCAAATTGCAGGCTGCTGTGCAATTTTTACAGCATAGGCTATGCCAATGGTTCAAAACCATTGGCATAGCATCTTAGTTCCTTTTTTTTACCAATGGTTCATTGAACCATTGGTAAAAATCATTTCGCAATGGTTCAATGAACCATTGGGAAAGAGGGGAAACCTTCGGATTTCCCAACGGTTGAAGCCAAACCATTGGGAAAAACTATCCCAGCAGTTTGGCACCACCGTTCGGATAGGTTAGGCTTTCCCCACCCTATCCCAACGGTTCACAGTAAACTATTGGAAAAACCCTTCCCAACGGCTTACTTTCCTATGGTTTGCATAACCGTTGGTATAACATATACCAATGGTTCTGCATCCTTTCCCAACATTTCTGAACCATTGGGAATGGCTTTATTTCAAGTAGTGTATGTTGTTATGACTATTAGACAACCATTTTACATATCCTTATTATCCTATGAAATATGAAATCATTTCTCATTCCTATGTTTGACTGACCCTATAAACCTAGTGGTGTAATTATTTTATCATCACCAATTTACATGGATGTTTTTTGTCAGTTGGAGTGGATACTCATGGGGGGGGGGGGTGAATTGAGTTCTAATTAAAATTTCTGTTAAAAATATTTATATTAAAATCCTCCTATTTAAAAACAAGTTCAACTGTAGTGAATTTATAAATATTGTCAAAGTTCAATTAGTTTCTCAAAGACTGATTATGTCTCTGTTAATTTAATCAGACGATTAAATTTACTTTTGAAACTAACTTACTGGTTCACAATAAGTACAAACACTTGATAATTTAACTATCAAAATAAATTTAAAACAAATTATATTTCAAAGTAGTTTGCAGAGGAATATGAAATATATAGTATACTTCTATGTTAAACTAAAACGAACATCATAAGTAACCAAGAGGTTCAGTATCAAGCTGATAATTAGTCCTCTCAAACAATTTATATAAATTTGATCCACACCCTAGATCGGGGTAAAAAATAGTGAAAACACTGTCCAGGTACCAAGACCTCTACCACAGTTTCTCATGGGAAAAAAAACAACAGCTCACAGGCTGTCTAGGGATTACTTGACCTCTACCACTATCCACAGTGGAACACAAAGAAGTTATAGAATGTTTGTGTGAGGATTTATAAATCCTCCAGCTTAGCTCAAGAGACAGTGTGTGTATAAAATGTACAGAGCACCCACACACTGCTCAAAATGTAAATACAAGAATCACTAAGAGAGTAGATAAGATTTTAGAATGCTCTAGTGATGTGAAGTGCAGCTCTGGACTCTTTTGATTAATCAGAAATACTTCTGAGTCCTTCTCAGGTTTTTTTCTGGAAAATAGAGGGTCATTCTCTTCATGTTCAGTTTAATCATCTTGAGTGCATGAAGAGCTCGTTGTAGTTATTCACTCGAGATGCAACTTGTGATCTCCTCTTGAATGAATGGCTTAGTGTATGTCTAGTGCTCTTCCAGTATAAATGTGGCCTTTTATTTTTGTGTGAATGCACTACTTCTAAATGCTATTCAGACCTTGCCTTTTCTAACCCTTTACGTGCCTTATTTTTTTGTACTGTTCGGTCTTTTTCCTTCCTTTTATAGCTTCCAGATCCGGTAAAAATAATGATTACCTTTTTCATGGGTACTAGGTATGGTTCCCTAACATTCCAAAAAACTATCATTAGATAACATTAATTTAATTAAAAACATCAAATATGACCATTGCATAATAAATAAATAATATTGAGAGTATAGAGTTTAACTGGTCAGTCTTTCATTAGTATCCTTCATTTGGTAGAAGTGTAACAGTGGACTATGTAGTAGTGACCTTCTATCGGTATCTCTTTGATCTTGTATCGGTAGCTCCTGGTATCGGTAGCTCTTTGATCATGTATCCGTAGCTCCTAGTTTCGGTAGCTCTTTGATCGTGTCTCGGTAGCTCCTGGTACTGGTAGCTCTTTGATCTTGTATCAGTATCTCCGGGTATCGGTATCTCTTTGATCGTGTATCGGTAGCTCCGGGTATTGGTAGCTCTTGGATCGTGTATCGGTAGATCCTGGTATCGGTAGCACTTTTATCATGTATCGGTAGCTCCTAGTATCGGTAGATCTTTGATCGTGTATAGGTAGCTCCTGGTATCAGTATATCTTTGATCATGTATCGGTAGACTTATGGATACTCGTAGACTTGTTCTATCGGTATCTCAGCTTCTGTCGGTAGCTATCTGTATCAGTGGACATGATCTATTAGAGACATGTGATAACCGGTGGACTTGTTCTATGTGTATCTCTACGTATCGGTGACCTTATCTTATCGGTGACTATGTCTATCAGCAGACTACGTACCGGTAGATCTGTATCAGTAGCTATAAGCATATTAGTGACTTACTTTTCTGTTTTATGCAAGACATATCCGATTGAGTTAGTATTACTTCAAAACTAATATAAGAAAAGTTTAACATTGTTTATCATATTTCAAAGATTATTTTAATATTATTGTTAAATATAATGTCACAGATTGAACGAATTAGAATATAGATAAACATTAATTGGGATTATTAAAGTATGTGAAAGCATAATTGGGATTATCAAAGCATGTGAAAGAATAATTGGGATTATCAATACAGGTGAGGTCAACAATCTCCCCATTTTGGATAATCACAACTTACAATATTATAGTCTCAAAATAATGAGTAATTGTATCAAAGGATATATCATTAAATCCAATTGTAGTAGAGAAAACAACACACAAGAGGTAAAAATGTAAGATGTGAAATGTGAAACGTATCAAAGGTAGAATTATATGCAATGGTATCAAAGTTACAAGTTTCAAAACATAATAGCACCCCCCTTTTGACATAAAAGATATTATTCCGAAACCATAGATATTATTTTTCCCCCTTTGTGATAATAATAAAGTGGTAAACAATAAAGATAAATGGATCAAAATGGGAAATAATAGGAATCCATTTGTATTTTATGTTTCAAAAAGGTAATGGGAAATAAAACAAAATACAAGGGATGCCTATCAAATATCTTAGCCACCTATTCAATCCACGTCCTCAATGTGAGATTTCCCTTGGGATCAGAAGAGGATTCAAGATGTGTGGATGCAGGTGAAGGCTTAGGAACATCAGAATTGATCATAGTAGGATGAGAGACTGAAACTACTCCTTGACTGTACTGAGTAGTTCTTTGAGTGATCATAGGAGTAAGGATTCAGATAGCTTGGGATGGAGTCATCTGAACAGGAGAAGCAATAGAGGCAGATGCAGGTAAATCTAGAGGTACAATCACTGGCCTAGAATCGACATGTAAGAAAGGCAATGATAGATTTCTAAAATCCATAAATATTCCTTCTCTTCTCTCCATAGCAGATATGAAACCATCCTTGTTCTCCATGAATTTGTCTAAGGCTGGTGTCAATTCCCTTAGCATGCTGACTTGCTCTTTGAAGGCTTGATTGATAGGAGGTAACTTCAGGTTTTCCAACAAAATTTTGATGTGGTTGTTGAGTTGATATTTGGTATAAATCCTTTGCAAATAGTTGTCTACCTTGTCTTTCACTTCTTTTTGAGAGGCAGAAGCTTTTCTCATATAGTCTTGAACAATATTCATTATCTCCCTAGTGGTATCTCTAGTAGAAGTAACCAATTTGGTCAGATCATATAAGTCCATAGATCCACAAGTTAATGCTGAACCAGGCTCCTCTTTTATCATAGCTCGAATCTGATTTAGTTCTATTGAAGGTTTGGAGTCAAGAGAACCAACAGAAAAAGTTACTGTTTCCTTAATGTTTTTGGTCAACCCACTTATAATATTTTTGACTTGGGAATCCTAAGTGCTGACATGATCTTTCATGGATGTTTTAAATACTTCAAATACTGATACCATCTGGCTCAAAACACCTTTGACATAAGCTAAATCTTTATCTACTTGGGATTTAGAAATCATATAAGATTATAATGAGATAATTTTTTTATTGAGAGCTTCAACATCATCTTCCATTTTAGATACTTGAGTCTAGAAATCTGCAACTTCATCTACTATTTCTGCCACAACGGTTGACACATTACAACTGAGAGAGAGTTCGAAAGATTTTTGCAAATTGCTCATATTTTCAACAAAATAGTTCTTCAATTCGGCAACAGAAGCACTAAATAAGTCTTTCAGCTCATCCTTTAAGGATTCAAGGTTAGCCCTGGTGATCATATCAGCAGGTGCAACCACAACAGGTGCTCTTTCAGAAACTATACTGGCCACTGGGTCTTTCATAATCAATTGAATTGATGCCACCAGTGAAGCTTCCATTTTCCTTATTTCTTCCCCAAAACTGATTTTGAGATCCGACATTAACTTATCCAGATCATGCATTCTAACCACATAATTAGGTAATAGCTCAGTCTGAATATCATAATTGATTTTTGGACTATTGAGGGATGCCTCATTACCAGAATCAGGATAGTGTAGTCCACAAACCACAAAACCTGGGTCTTCTGCCCAATCCCCAATTTCAACAGCCACTGAAACACTGCCAACTCTGGTTTGATGATCCCCCTCAATGGGTGAATTCTCTTGTACAATAATTGCATTCTCATCAGGTCTTTCTTCCTCAGAAGAATCTTCTACAATCAACTCTACCTCTGTAACGACAAGAGGCTCCTCTGGATTGGGCACATGTCCTTCCATCTCTCCAACTACATCCTTAAAAGATACAACTGAGCTTCCATTTAATGGACTCATACTTAAGCAGACAGAATCAGAGGCTTCAGATTCATTCTCTCTTTCTTCATCACTCATAGGGCCTGGCTGGTCTTCCTCATCAGTAGGATTTTCTTCTTCTAATAGAGTTTCCTTTCTAGATGATAAAATTTCAACAACAAGACTAGGGGGAAAGATCGGATCTATTCCATCAGCCAAAAAAGTCTCCTATTATTCAGTATCATCACTGTGCTCAGGTTCTTCTTCATCTGGTCCTAGACATGGATCCATCGCATCCTTAGGCCATGAAGGATGATCCACATGATTGAATTTATCATATAACTTTTTATAATAATTATCCCACTCTCCTCTCTATGGGTTCCAGTTTATTTTCATGTTTTTTCAAACTGTGTTTGTGATACAAAAATTATTCATTACTACAACTGTATCATCTTGAGACTGAGCTACCCCTTTTACATTGATCATCACTAAGATCAACTTGGAAAAGAATAGGCTATTGGTATTTTATTTTGGCATGGTCATTTCCTCTAATTGAATTATTATCCATCTTCACAAATTCAGTTTCATTCTATGTCTCAAATGATATAACACATAGATATACTGATATCTTAAATTCGCAAAGTCCCATCTCCTTGGAATTAAGACATGATGAACATACTTGAACAACAATATGTTCTCTCCATCCATTTCAGCATACACTACTTTTCTTTGATTGCCACTACCAGTGAGCTCCGCTAACGTAGTCTCATAATCTAATATATCACTTGTAGGTGGTATTTCTTTCGAGACATATCCAGAAACACATTCAGGTGGAAACTTCAGGCATTCAGCCCACTCAACGGATGAAAAAGATATCTCCTTTCGATTCACAAAACAAATCACTCGGTTTTCATCTTCTTATTTCGCAAAGCTCACAAACTCCTAGAACTGTTTCACCAGCTTCAGAAAGTATGGAACATTATTGTTTGAAAATCAATCTACCGACTTATGATCTTCTAGAACATCGAGAACTAAGGATTTACTTACCAACAAACATTCCACGCATAGCTCTTTTTCGATCACAATAACTATATTTTTCAAATGAGGGTTCACTAGTCGCCTCCCTGACCTTGTTCTACCAACACTGTCACTTGTTTATGTCTCGGATTTTTGCTTCATCACATTTGGCTCATTAGTGTCATCTCTGATGGTAGAGAGTTTGGTTTTTTCCATCTCTAGTTTGAGGAACCTAGGGTTTTCAAGAAGTTCGGGTGCTACGGCTTGAGGGTAAAAGGTTTGAGACTCGGTGGATTGAGAAGTAACTAGAAATTTTTTATCATTTAGGAATCATAAAATAAATAAATAAAATAAAGTATAAACGATTCAAATTCTGGCGGAAGATAGAAGTTTAAATAGTGCATATTCATCGGTAGAGTTTATCAGTTATAATTTCTATCAGTGAGGTCCATCGGTGAGGTTTCACATAAGTGAGGTATCACATCAGTGAGGTTGCATTGGTGAGGTACCACATCGGTGAGGTTCCATCAGTGATGTATCACATCAGTTAATTCCATCGGTGAGGTTTATCGGTGATGTATTCACATCAGTGATGTATCTACTGATTAAGTTTGATCATTCCTAACTCATGTATAATGTAACATAACTTATCTGAACTTAATGGTTTGGTGAAAAGGTCTGCTAATTGATGTTCAGTACCTATAAATTCAAGAGTAATATCACATTATCGGTAATGATCTCTCAAAAAGTGGTGCCTTACATCATTGTGTTTGGTCCTAGAGTGAGATAAGAGGTTTTTGAAATATTTATTGCACTAGTGTTTTCAAAGTTAATTGAAACATGCTTAAAATCATATCCATAGTCCAAAAAAGTTTGTTTCATCCACAGAATTTGTGCACAGTAACTACCAACAGCTATATACGCTGATTCGGCAGTGGACAAAGCTACAAAATTCTTCTTTTTACTATACCAAGATACTAAGTATTTTCCCAATAAATGACATGTTCCAGATGTTCTTTTTCTATCCAACTTGCAACCAGAAAATTCAGCATCTGAATAACTCATTAATTCAAAAGATTGTCCTTTTTGGTAGGAAAACCCTAAATTTACAGTGTGTTTAAGATACTTAAATTTTTTCTAACACCAAGTAAATGATATTCTATTGGATTTTCTTGAAATCTTGAACACGTACGCACACTAAACATAATATCTGGTCGACTAGAAGTAAGGTAATGTAAGCTTCCAATCATTACTATATAATTGGTTTGATCCAATGATTTCCCAGTTTTAACTGTATCCAATTTACATACAGTACTCATAGGAGTATCATTTTTCGTAAGACAATCCAAGACAAAAAAATTTAAAATATCCTCTTTATATTTACTTAGATTCAAAATAATACCATTTTCATTTTGAAAAACATGAAATCCATGAAAATATTTTAGTTCTCCCATTAAACTCATTTCAAATTCATTTTGCATACTCTTTGAAAAATCATTACATGAAGAATGTTTAGAAGATACAAAAATAATATCATCAACATAGATTTGTACTATCAAAACATCTTTAGAAATTTATTTATTAAAAAGAGTAGGATCATCAATCCCTTTAGTAAAACTTTTTGAAATAATAAAATTACTAAGTCTATCATACCAAGATCATGGATCTTGTTTTAAACCAAATAAATCATTAAAAAGATTCAAAACATGATTTGGAAAATGAGGATTAATAAATCTAGGTGGTTGTTCAAAAAAAAAAACATCTTCAATTATAATACCATTTAGAAAATAAATTATGACATCCATTTGATATAACGTGAAATTCAGATGAGCAGCATAGGCACGTAAGATCCTAATAGCCTCTAATCTAGCTACATGGGCAAAGGTTTTCTCATAGTCTATTCCTTATTCTTGACTATATCCTTGTGAAAACTAGCCTTGCTTTCATTCTAATTATATTTCCAGATTCATCAACATTGTTTCTAAGAACCCATTTAGTGCCTATTGTTAAAGTGTCCTTGGTTCTGTCAAATAAACCCCAGACATTGTTTCTTTAAAATTTGTTTAACTCTTCTTGCATATCCATTACCAAAAATTCTTCATTGATTGCATCATTGACATTTTTAGGTTCTATCTTTGAAAGAAAGGCTTGATGTTCAACCTGGTTTCTTAGAAAGCTCTAGTCTATGTCCCTCTATCAAGATTACCAACAACAACATCCAAAGGATGATTCTTTAGAATCCTAGTTGATCTAGTAATGGTAGGACTAGAAATTGTAGGCTATTCTCTATGTTTGGGTTTTATAGAATCAAATTCTGGAATATGTCTAGAACTGGTTGTTTTTACAGCAAGTTCTTTAGTTTTATCATTATGGTCTAGAACAATAAAATATTCTTCAAGATTTTCAAGAGAAGGCTTAGGTTCATGTGGATCAGTTTCATCAAACTTGATGTGAACAGGTTATTCCACACATTTGGTTCTTTTTTTAAAGACTCTATAGGCTTTTCTATTTTATGAATTACCAAGAACAATTCCTTCACCACTTTTAGTGGAAAACAAGTCAATATTATCCTTTGTATTGAGAATAAAAACTTTGCTTCCAAAAACTCCGAAGAAATTAACATTAGTTTTTCTATTATTCCATAATTCATAAGGGGTATTCTTAAGAATTGGTCTAATAAAGACTCTATTAATAATATATCAAGCTATATTTACCTATTCAGTCCAAATATAAATAGGCATGTCATACTCATTAAGCATTTTTCGTCCAATTTCTTGAAGGGTTATATTTCTTCTTTCTATTATACCATTATGATGTGGTGTCCTAGGGGAAGAGAAATTGTTACTATAGACATTGTGTGAGAAATAAGATTCAAACTCATGATTTTCTAACTCACGACCATGGTCACTTCTCAGGTTCTTATTCTTAAGTCTACTAAGGTTTTCTATAATCTTTGAGTATTTAGTAAAGTAGGAACAAGCTTCACTTTTTTGTGCTAAGAATTATACCCATGTATATCTAGAAAAGTCATCTACTAAGACATAGACATAGTGCTTTACATTTAAACTAGAAACTATAGAATGTCCAAACAAGTCCATGTGAACCAATTTGAGAGGTTGAGAAGTTGAAACTTCTTTCTTTGATTTAAAAGAATCTTTATGTTGCTTTCCCTTTAGACAGGGATTACAAACTTTGTCTGATGGGAATTCAAGATAAGGTTGGTCTCTAACTATGTTCTTACTAGTCGATTTTCTATGTGAATGAATATTGTAGTCTCCTAATCATCTATTCCAAATATAGGATACATTATGACAAGTATTTAAACAACTAACATTTGTTTAGCTAAATAATTCAAATCAACATCATAAACATTTTCATCTCTTAAAGCAGAAAATAATAAACCTTTTTTAAATTTAAAAACATTACAAGAATCATTTTCAAACAAAACATTAAAAACATCATCACATAACTGATAAATACTTAACAGATTATATTTAAGTCCATCAACAAATAAAACATTAGAAATTAAAACTAAATTAGTGTTACCAATATGGCCTAGGCTGATGATCTTTCCTTTAGAGTTATCACCAAAGGTGACATGGCCTCCATCAACGTTTATTAAGATTTTAAAGCATGAGTAATCTCCAGTCTTATGTCTTAAACATCCACTTTCCAGGTAACATATCTTCTTGTGAGACCTCTTCATGTAAGTATCCTACAAAACAGGTTTAAACAGAAAATGATTTTGGTACCCAAATATTCATGGGTCCAGACAGGTTATAAAGTAAAGCTTTATGTACCCAAATTTGTCATATGGGTCTCAAATAGTTTAAATAATCAATATATTTTGAAAGATAATATTTATTTGACCTAAAACAATGTGAATAACTAGTTGAGGCATATGAATTTCCATAACTGGAACTAGCAAAATTTTGTCCAGTTTTAGGAATAAATCTATTTTTGGTAAATTGTCTCAGTCCAGGTTGGTATCCCAAACCATTAGTATACATTGATTACACTTCATTACATAGCATTTGAGTTAGACTGTCATCTCCGTTTGTGAATATTTCTATGTCCTTCCTTAATTGGTCATTAGAAAAATTCAGTTCAGTGTTTTCCATAAGTAATTGTGCATTCTTTTCCTTTTCAATATCAATTGCAGATTTAACAGTGCTAGATAAATTATGTTGTTTCTTCAAGGTTTTATACTTGTCCTTTAATTTATTACATGTATCTTCTAGCATATTAAAATATTCAAATAATTCTTTACTAGACATGTTTTCAGATTCACAATCAGAATCAACTCCAGAATAATAAGAATTTGAAGCAGGAGAGTCCAGTGTTACCTCAGATGTGCTTGTCATGAAACACAAGTTTGGACGATTCTTTTCAGAGTTAGAAACCATAGATTCACTTGTGATTTTTTCTGAAGTACTCCAGGTTTCTTTCATTTCTTTCTTATATGTGTTTTCCTTATATTCATGTTTCTTCTTAAAATTTAATATTAGAAAGTCAGCTTTAATGTGACCTTTTCAAATGTATTCATAGCATATAACTTCATCACTCTTAACATATTTCTTTTAGTCCCTTTTCCAATGACCTTTGATGTCATATTTACCTTTGTAGTTTGATTTTATGAAGAATTTCGTCTTCTTATAAAATTTCCTAAATCTTCTGGCTATTTGATCCATCTTAGCATCACTGTCAGAGTCTGAACTTTCACATGATGAGCTTTCAGTAGGTATGTGAACTTTCTCTATGTCCTTTCTCTTTGAGGACATAGACTTTGTGAAGACCTGGAAATTTCAAGGAAAAGTTTTTATTAATTTTCTTTGGATTTTTACAAGAATGCAGTTTCTGACGGCACCTGATTCCGAGGCCCAGTGTGCCTGAATTTATTTTCCGAAATTTAGCTCGGGTACGTTCAGTGAACCAACGAGTGGGTTTTTCTAACTTTTGAACCGGTGCTCGGAATTGAAATCTGAGGGCACCGATGAACTCGCAACGCCGGTAATTTCTTAAGGGGACCTTTATCGCAGTTGCGTTTTCTCGGGAGGAGAAGTTAAAATTTGTGGGTTATATATGAAGTGAATAAAATTGTGGAACAATTTTATTTTTGTATCTAAGTGGCTATATCCTATATGGGGGAGTTGGGGTGGGGCACCTAACTACCCATGTGAGGATAATAGTGAGGTAGGGCCCACACGATCCCCAACCATACATCTTCCCATAACTCTCATAACCTTTCCCCCCCTCTTTAATTTGTAACTCTCAAAGAAACCCCTATTTAACTCTCCATACATTTAAGAGGACCTTCTCTCTCCCTCTCTTAACTCTTGCCAACATACACAAATTAATTAGTTGAACCTACTCAATTAATTAATTAAGTGTTTTGAATTTTTAAATTTCAAATGGCTTGTGTTAATAAAATAACGAGGGTTGCTTATTATTTTATTTTTGGAAGGGCTTTCATTATGCTAATGAAGATTGGGAGAGAATTATTGTGAAGAAGAAGAGGACTTCCTTCTCGACGAAGAACGACATCTTCTTCGACGAAGAACGCCGGTTCCGTGAAGAACGATCGACGTGCCATCTTTTCTCTTCTCCGCGACAAGTGAGGAGACGCCACATCAGACGCACTCCTACGTCACCTACGAATTCTTTCCTCGCGACACTGTTTTCCACGACGCCCAATGTGCGACATCAATTATCATGGTAGGGGAATTTATTTTGGTGTTCTCTTATCTTTTGAGAAAAGAACGATGAGTGCGGAACAACCAATTCTAGGTTGATCCGCGAATCGTTCGTTCATGCGGATTGATGTTGAGGATTATTATTTAATTTGTTCGTGATTATTACCTTGACGTTCTTCATGAAATATGACCATTTACTATCATTTAACGAGAGGGGGCCAGACTGCACAAACACGGCCGACCCTCCTCCTTATCCATTTGGGTTTCTTTTGTGGATTGAAATGGGAATGGCGCGGTGCTGTCCCACCGCGCAGAAATGTGCGGCAAGGAATGCGCGACGCCGTTGTGCCGCGCTGTGAAAATGAACAAGGACATGACGCCGTCGCGCCGCGTCGGAGAAACCCGAAGACATTCGCGGACAGAGTCGGGCCATGGCAAAGGGGCGCAACACCATCGCGTCGCGCCGGAGAACCACGAAGATGACGCGTTTTGTTAATTGACTTGCGGATTGATGGGCGATGACAAACGAAGCCTCACAGGTGTTGTGGGATCTTTTTAGCGAAGGTCGGATCCCGGGGTGACCACTGGCGAAGACTGCGGGCGAATCATACCACCGGAGCACGTCCGGTGGTCCGCGGAAGCCCCTGCCGGCGGCCACGCCGGTGCGGCGGCACCGGCGGTCGGGGGCGGCGGCGCCCAGAGCGCTGTCAGATGAATCTGCCACGGCTGAAGCCACAACGGCGGATCGTGGTCCCACGACTGCGCGGGACTGGAGGGGAGCGGCGGGACGCAGCTGGCTGCCGCGTCCGCTGGCACGGGCGGCCCCAACCGTGGGACCGCTGCTCTTCACGAGGGAGCAGTGCCCCCCTCACGGTTCGGCCATTCGGCCGAACCTCCAGCCGAGTCGGGCTGGTTTGGGAAGACCGGGTCGGGCCACGCCCAGCCGGGCCGGACCCCGCGGGCCGGGCTGGACCCTTACCCGGGTCGGGTCGACCAGGTTCGGGTGGGTCCGGGCCCAAAACCCCCGTTTTCGGACCCCTCACGGTCTTTCACCCATATCTTGAGATTTAGACCTCCGATCGACGCACCGTCAATAGTGATGTGATCCTTGGATCGAGACAGTTGTTTCGGTATATCGCACTCATTGTTTTGGAACACTTTGGTTTCGGCAGGGTTTGTTCGGATACGAAACCTACCGGGCCCTCGGAGCGGAAACTCTTATATCTTGAGCTCCAGATGTCCGATTGACGTGTCGTCAACTTTTATGAATTCCTATAAGTGCGATGGTTCTTTTGGCTTATTCCGCTCGAGGTTTGGATGCCATCGGAGTGCGGTCGGGTTAGTTCGCTCATAAAACCAACTAGGCCCCTGGAACGAAGAAGACAATAACTTACAGACCGGGCATCCGTTTGACGCGCCGTCTGTCTCGTTGAATTCTTCTTGATGAGATGGAATTTTTAGAATACTTTTCCTGGGTTTTCGTTGCTGTTGGATAGTGGACGGGTTGTATTGTACCCGAAATCCAACTGGGCCCTTGGAACCGAAAATCTGTTATCTTTTAGACTAGATGTCCGTTTGACGAACCGTCAGCGGCGTTGGTGATCTCATTGAGAAACGATCCCTATGAGTATAGCCTATTAGAGTTCAGGGTACAGTTGATATACGGCCGGGTTGGTTCGCTCACGAAACCAACAGGGCCCCTGGGACGAAAAGTCTAATAACTCACAGACCGGGCGTCCGATTGACATGTTGTCTGTTGCGTTGAGGCCCCTATGACGAGGTGGTCCTTTGAGATACTTCTTTGTGCGAATTTTAGATACTTGGAGTATCCACCTATAGCTCGTGGAGCGGACCCTCCCAGAGATGAGCGTGCGGAGTACGAAGACCAAGTAGCCGACTGAGACCTGACGACTACATGACCGACTCGACTTGGAGTGAGTCGACTAACCCAGTGGAAGGAGAACTACTTTGTTTGGGTGCAGACCCATGGAGGACGGAGCACTACCTGTGTGACAGTGCAGACTCGTGGTACTCGTCCGGAGAGTACCTCAGCAGGCTACTAGGGGGTGTGCACTACTCTGTTTGGGTGACATACCCCGGCGTGAAGCAATACTGTGTTTGAGTGGCTGACCCGCGGTACTCGAAAAGAGGAGTACCTCAGCAGTCTTAGTTTAGTGAGCAGTACCTCGGAGTCGTGACAGGACCACTGTACGCTGCAGAGACGGGGCTCTTCAGCATTTACGGTTTCGATAATAAAAATCCTGGTTTGAGCTGAGTATATGACCTTTGTGTTTACCTCTTGATTGTGATGGGTCACTTGATAACATAGGTATATGTATGGGCATATACCTGGGTGGTGGTTTTCCGTTGATTTCATGATCTTGGTGTTTCTCTCATGATTGAGATGGGTTACTTGATAACTTAGGTGTATGCATGGGCCTATACCTAAGTAGAGGTTGTCTGTTGAGATATTCTTTGTGGTTATCCATGTTGGTTTTAGTGAGACCTTGAGGGTCTCCGGTTCCCTACTGAGTATCGTTATACTCACCCCTGCACGGGCTATGCCCGAACCTTGTTGTGTTGGTTGCAGACAATGGACAGTGCTGACGGAGGCCAAGTGTTCGAAGACTGGACGGTAACCGGAGGTGGACCACACGACGAGTCAGTATCCGGAGGTGGACTTCGCGAAGAGACGACATACGGAGGAGGTTGACGGGAGAGATCGTTGTGGAGGCTATCTGTACAGACCCTTCAGGTAGGATCCATGGTGGACGATCCAGGAGCTGCGCCATCTGTACCTACCCTTCGAGTAGGATCCGAGGAGGATGACCCATGATCCACTTCCGTTCTTCTAGCTGTTGTCTTTTTTTGTTGTACTTTGTTCAGTTGTAGTTGTACTTTCATTTGGGTTTGTATTCTGGCCCATTTACCTTTCAGCACTTCTCTTTATACTTAGTGGTTTACTTCCGCTTGTACTCTGTGGTGTTTTGTTCACTTTTATAAAGGCAATGCCTTCCTAGTTATCGGGATTTATGCCTTTGGTGCTAGTCCCCAGCCCCTGGCCTATGGAAGGTGGGATTGGGGTAGTCACGACACGGGCCCCGAGGACGGGTCGTGACAAATTGGTATCAAAGGAGTCGGTTCAACCGCAGAACTAATAACTCTGATAATTTTCATTATGTGAAGCAATAGTGTTAAGAGTACCGAGTGTGGTTTTTAGTTTAGGGAGTCCAGTGTTGGTGTGGGAAGTCGACGTATCCATACACCAGGACCCTGATAATTGATTTCCGACTATGTGCACGAAAACACTGATTGCGTGTGTGTTTCCAGAAGTTTCTAAATGTCAACTCAAACCAGGTCAGCTCACCAGGTATAATCGTTTGACCGTGTCACGTTGTTTTTTTAGGATTCCTTTTCTTGGGAAACCAGCTAGAGCCCAAAGGGATGTGCATAATGACAGCATGTAGAGAGATGAGGCTTCGGTACAGGGCCCTCTTACAGTTGAGGCACCAGAGGAGGCACCAGCAGTACTACCATACATTGGGCCCCCAATGCCACCAGCCCCAGTAGTAGGAGATGCACTCCACTTGAGCGCGCTGCACGAGTTCCAGCGCCAGAGACCACCCAGGTTCTGGGGATAGACGGACCTGCAGGCGGCTGAGGATTGGCTGGAGGCTATGGTGAGAGTATTCAGGCTAGTGGGGACGCCCGCAGACTTCATGGTGATCTTTGCTTCCATCCTTCTTCAGGAAGCAGCAGGCAGGTGGTGGAGCCACCTGTTCCAGTTTTGCGACAGGATGGCCTTCACATGGGAAGACTTCGAGACCTTATTCAGGGTGGAGTTTGTGCTAGTATCTCTACACCCCAAGCGTGTGTAGGAGATTTTGCCTTTTCCGCAGGGTTTTTGATCAGTAGCTGAGTCATCTGTGGGTAGTAGACAAATGATGCAGAGGTCCAGGAGGACCAGACTAGCGGTTGGGCGATCTCGGGTTTTAGGATCGGTGGTGCAGGGAACCCAGGGTGGGGACAGAGCTATGCGTGCCAGAAACAGACAGTGTTACTCATGCGGCGGAAAGGGTCACCTAGCACGTGACTGTCCGACTCCTCGTACAGTTGATCCACAGGCTTTGGAGGAGCCACCGAGGCAGAATCAGTGGCCGGTGCTTGAGCAACAGCCGAGCAGAGGAAAAGGCAGTAGAGCTCCAGGAGCAGGTGGACAGGAGTGGAACTAGAAGATACGTCCCTTTTACTTAGTTCCATATTGTCATTGTATTCATGTCTTTGTACTATGAGCTGCAATAATAAACAATACACTTATCTTTTTTTTCTTTCCTGTCCTTTTGTTTCGTTGATACTGAGTGGTCATGGTTAAAACTGTTGAGTTAACCCTCACTTTCGAGATTTCTACTGGAGGAGACCCAGTGACCTCACACTGATGCCGGCAGTGTGACTCGACCCTTGGAGGCAAGAGTGACAGTTTGATCTCTTAGTAGTTACGTTGAGGCCTTACGACGTCATCCATGGCATGAATGCGGCATTCATGTCAGGATTGACTGTATTAGGCAATGGGCGTGGTTCATCCAGGGGATGAGACCGAGTTTCTCTTTTCGGAAAAGGATAAATTTTATCAGCTCTTTCAGATCATATGCAAAGAAGGTACATATCATCCAGGAGCGGATGAAGACTGCACTGTGTAGTAAGAAATAGGAAACCGGCTCCATTCTTAGAGACTCGAGCGTGTTAAATGTTTAAAGAAGAGGAAGCTTTAAGGAGAGATGAGTCTGTGGAGCAGCAGACATGGAGGCAGAGATATGAGAGCATCATGAGGTTGTTTACATCTTAACATGATACAACAACCCGCCTTAGTTATCCCCGCCAGGCTCAAGAAGCTGGAGGGAAGAGGAAGAGAGTAGCTACATGCGGTCAAGGAGTGTGACCCAATGGCTCTAAAAATGATTCCAGGGATAGTCTGTGTCCACTACTAGCTGCTGTAGTAACAGACGTCGATATGAATCATTCCATGCTTTCACAAATCTTGTTCTAGACCTAGAGTTTCTAGTAAGCCGTGGACTTGACCCTCACGTCTGGAGATACCTTAGGAGGAGACTTGATAATCACACTTACGCCGACAGAGTGGTCAGACCCTCGAGGCGAGAGTTTCGTTTGGAATCTCTTGGTGGCAGCATCGAGGCCTTACAACGTTGATCTGAGTATGGATTGGATCCACAGTTCATGCACAGATTGACTGTATTAGGCATAAAGGTTGTGGTTTAACTACGACATCAGAATGGGTTTTCCTTGGTCGACGAAAAAGGAAACCCCAGGCAGCATAGGGTAACTCATGCACAGGAGGGTGCGACCGATCACTCTTGAGTCGGTCAACCATACCCTCATGGAAGCAGTCATTTGAGGTTCAGTTCTAATAGGAATTGGAGACCTCTAGAGTTCAAGGATAATGATCACGTCCTTTTACGGGTCTCACCTCGACGAGGTTTATGGGGATGTGGCCAAGGTGACAAGTTATCTCCGAGGTTCAACGGACCTTTCTAGGTCCTCATCTGGGTAGGCGAGGTGGTTTACCGCTTGACCCACCCACCTTAGTTGCACCAGGTGCATGGCGTTTTCCAGGTATCTCAACGGAGGAGATACGTGCTCGACCCTTCGCATATCATCGACCATGAGGAGCAGGACGATGTCTATGGGGTTACTTCCACAGAGGTTCCAGTAGGGATCGAGGATCGACATGAGTGGATCCTAAGAGGACGGTCGAATCCTCGAGTGCGCTTTCTTTGGAAGTACGGAATCTCCAGGTAAGCACATGAGAGCGGAAGGCTCAGATGCGTGCTCAATACTGCTTTTGTGACCATAGTTTGTGTTGAAGCTTTACAGGGACATAATTCCCTGGGGTTTGAGTAATGTGAAGACCCAAAAATTTCAAGGAAATTTTTTTCTTAATTTTCTTTGGAATTTTACAAGAACGCGGTTTCTGACGGCGCCTGATTCTGAGGCCCGGAATCATTTTCCGAAATTCAGCTCAGGTACGTTCAGTGAACCAACGAGTGGGTTTTTCTAACTTTTGAACCAGTTCTTGTAATTGAAATATACGGGCACTGATGAAGTCGCAACACCGGTAATTGCTTAAGGGGACCTTTACCGCAGTTGCGTTTGCTTGGGAGGAGAAGTTAAAATTTGTGGGTTATATATGAAGTGAATAAAATTGTGGAACAATTTTATTTTTTATCTAAGTGGCTATATCCTACATGGGGGAGTTGGGGAGGGGCACCTAACTACCCATGTGAGGATAATAGTGAGGTGGGCCCACACTAGCCCCAACTATACAACTTCCCATAACTCTCATAAACTTTCACCCCTCTTTAATTTGTAACACTCAAAGAAACCCCTCTTTAACTCTCCCAACATTTAAGAGGACCTTCTCTCTCCATCTCTTAACTCATGCCAACATACACAAATTAATTAATTGAACCTACTCAATTAATTAATTAAGTTTTTTGAGTTTTGAAATTTGAAATGGCTTGTGTTAATAAAATAATGAGGGTAGCATATTATTTTATTTTTGGAAGGGCTCTCGTTATGCTAAGGAAGATTGGGAGAGAGTTATTGTGAAGAAGAATAGGACTTCCTTCTTGACGAAGAACGACATATTCTTCGACGAAGAATTCCGGTTCCGCGAAGAATGATCGACGTGCCATCTTTTCTCTTCTCCGCGACAAGTGAAGAGATGCCGCATCAGACGCACTCTGATGTCGCCTACGAATTCTTTCCTCGTGACGCCATTTTCCGCAATGCCCGACGTGAGACATCAATTATCAAGGTAGGGGAATTTATTTTGGTGTTCGCTTATCTTTTGAGAAAAGAACGACGAGCGTGGACCAACCAATTCCAGGTTGATCTGCGGATCGTTCGTTCATGCGGATTGATGTTGAGGATTATTATTTAATTTGTTCGTGATTATTACCTTGACATTCTTCGTGAAATATGACTATTTTCTATCATTTAACGAGAGGGGGTCGGACCACACAAACACGGCCGACCCTCCCCCTTATCCATGTGGGTTTCTTTTATGGATTGAAACGGGAATGGTGCAATGCTGTCACACCGCACGGAAACGTGTGGCAAGGAATTCACGGCGCCGTCACGCCGCCCCGTGAAAACGAAAAAGGATGCGATGCCATCGCTCTGCGTCAAAGAAACCCGAAGACATCCGCGGACTGAGTTGGGCCACGACGAAGGGGCGCGTCGCCATCACGTCATGCCGGAGAACCACAAAGACGGCGTGTTTTGTTAATTGACATGCGGATTGACGGGCGACAACAAACGAAGCCGCACGGGCATTGTGGGATCTTTGCAGCGAAGGTCGGATCCCAGGGTGACCAATGCCAAAGACAACAGGCGAATCGGACCACCGGAGCGCCTCCGGTGGTCCGCGGAAGCCCCTGTCGGCGCGCCGCGTCGGTGCGGCGGCGCCGGCGGTCGGGGGCGGTGGCGCCCGGAGTGCCGCTGGAAGAATCCGCCGCGGTTGATGCCCCGGCAGTGGAGCGCAGTCCCACAACCGCGCGGGACCGGAGGGGAGCAGCGGGATGCAGCCGGCTACTGCATCCGCTGGCACGGGCGGCCTGAACAGCGGGGCCGCGGCTCTTTACGCGGGGGCAGCGCCCCCCGCACGGTTCGGTCGTTCAGCCGAACCCCCGGCCGAGCCGGGCCGGCTTGGGCAGACCGGCCCGGGCGGCGCCTAGCTGGCCGGACCGCGCCGGTCGGGCCGGACCCGCACCCTGGTTGGGTGCACCTGGTTCGGGCCGACCCAGGGTGTCTCGGGCCGGGTCGGTGCGGGCCCGAAACCCCCGTTTTCGGACCCCTCAGGGTCTTTCGCCCATATCTTGTGCTGTAGACCTTCGATCGACACACCGTCAGCTGCGATGCGATCCTTGGATCGAGACAGTCATTTCTTTATATCGCACTCAGTGTTTCAGAAGACATTGGGTTTGGCATGGTTGGTTCAGATACGAAACCAACCGAGCCCTCGGAGCGGAAACACTTATATCATAAGCTGCGGACGTCCGATTGACGTGCCGTCAACTTTGATGGATTTCTCTAAGTGAGAAGGATCTTTTGGCTTACTCCGCTCAAGGTTTGGATGCCGTCGGAGTGAGGTCGTGTTGGTTTTCTCACGAAACCAACCGGGCCCCTGGAACGATAAAGCCAATAACTCACAGACTGGACATCCGTTTGACGAGCCGTCTATCTCGTTGAATTTCTCTTGACGAGACGGAACTTTTGGCATACTTCTCCCGAGTTTTGGTTATTGTTGGATAGTGGCCAGGTTGGATTGTACCCGAAATCCAACCGGGCCCTTGGAACGGAAAAGCTATTATCTTTCAGACCAGACGTCCGTTTGACGAACCGTCAGCAGCATTGGTGATCTCGTTGAGAAACGATCCTTATGAGTATAACTTATGAGAGTTCTGGGTACATTTGGGATACGACCGGGTTGGTTCGCTCATGAAACCAACCAGGCACTTGGGACGAAAAGGCTAATAACTCACAGACCGGGCGCCCGATTGACGTGCCGTCTGTTGCGTTGAGGCCCTTATGATGAGGCGGTCCTTTGAGATACTTCTTCGTGGGACTTTGAGATACATGGAGTATCTAAATGTAGCTCATGGAGCGTACCCTCCCAGAGACGAGTGTGCGGAGTACGGAGACCGTGTAGTCGACTGAGACATGACGACTGCTTGACCGACTCGACTTGGAGTGAGTCGACTAGCCCAACGGACGGAGCACTACTTTGTTTAGGTGCAGACCCATGGCGGACGAAGCACTACCTGTGTGACAGTGCAGACCCGCGATACTCATCCGGAGAGTACCTCAGCATGCTACTAGGGGGTGTGCACTACTGTGTTTGGGTGACATACCCCGTCGGGAAGCACTACTGTGTTTGGGTGGCTGACCTGCGGTACTCGACAGGAGGAGTACCTCAGCAGTCTTAGGTTAGTGAGGAGTATCCCGGAGTCGTGACAGGACCACTATACACTCCAGAGATGGGGCTCTTCAGCAATTGCGATTTCGATAATGAAAATCCTGGTTTGTGCTGAGTCTATGACCTTTGTGTTTACATCTTGATTGAGATGGGTCACTTGATAACTTAGGTATATGTATGGGCATATACCTGAGTGGTTTTTTTTCGTTGATTTCATAATCTTGGTGTTTCCATCATTATTGAGATGGGTTACTTGATAACTTAGCTATATGCATGGGCCTATACCTAAGTAGAGGTTATCTATTGAGATCATCTTTGTTGTTATCCATGTTGGTTTTAGTGAGACCTTGAGGGTCTCGGGGTCCCTACTGAGTATCGTTATACTCACCCCTCCACAGGTTATGCCCGCACCTTATTGTGTTGGTTGCAGACGACGGACAGTGCTGGCGGAGGTCGAGTGTTCGAAGACTGGACAGTACCTGGAGGTGGACCACACGACGAGTCAGTATCCGGAGGTGGAATTCGCGACGAGACAACACACGGAGGAGGTTGACGGGCGAGAGCGTTGTGGAGGCTATCTGTACCTACCCTTCAGGTAGGATCTGTGGTGGACGATCCAGGAGCTGCGCCATCTGTACCTACCCTTCAGGTAGGATCCGAGGAGGATGACCCAGGATCCGCTTTCGTTCTTCCAGCTGTTGTCTTTTTCGGTTGTACTTTGTTCATTTGTAGTTGTACTTTCATTTGGGTTTGTATTCTGGCCCATTTACCTTTCACCACTTCTCTTTGTACTTACTGTTTTACTTTTGCTTGTACTCTGTGGTGTTTTGTTTACTTTTATAAAGGAAATTCCTTCCTAGTTATTGGGATTTACGCCTTTCGTGTTAGTCGCCAGCCCCTGGACTATGGAAGGTGGGATTGGGGTAGTCATAGCACGGGCCCCGAGGACAGGTCATGACAGACTTAAATTCCAATGACTTCCTTTTAGGTTAATCATCTTCTTCCTTATTCACCTTCAGTAATTCCTCATACATCATAAGCTTACCTATTAAATATTTATCAGGCAGTGTGCTGATGTTGCATTATTCTCTAATGGAAACATATGTGCCCCTCCATCTTTCTGGTAGACATCTTATATTCTCATGATCTGTTCTTTTACAAGAACAGCTTTACCAAGAGATATCATGGTGTTGAAAATATCATTGAACGTGAGATACATGTCAGAAATGGGTTCATTAGGATTCATTTTAAAGTTATCATATTTAATAGTATAGGTATTCAATCTCATTTCATTAAAATTGGTTGTTCCCTCATGGGAAATAGCCAAAGTGTCCCAGATATCATTAGCAGTTTTGCAAGAATATATTCTATTAAACTCTTCATATCCTAAAGCAAAGTACAGGGAATTCATAGCTTTAAAATTATTATTATAAGATATTTTAGTAGGTTCATCCCAAGTACTTCTTTCGGATTATGGAATCTTACATTGAGTTTCTATTGCAGTCCAGATATCAAATCCCATACTTTCAAAATGAATTTTTATTTTAAGCTTCCACTGGGCATAATTTGAACCATTAATGAAAGGTGGCATGTTTGTAGCAACACCTTCTAGTCTATTTTCCATAACTATATTTTAGAAAATATATTTAAGGAGATAAAATTTAGAACTAACCAAAATTTTAGATCTTTAAAGATGAAACTAAAATCACAGTTGAAAAAACAGAGTGTTTTGAAATCCTGTACTAATAAAAACTACCTCCCTTTGATGCCAAATGTTGGTCGGAGTGAATAATCAAGAGGGGGGGGGGGTTAATTCAGTTACATTTAAAATTTATGATAAAAATAATTCTATTAAAATCCCCCTATTAAAAAAAGTTAAACTATAGTGTATTTATACAGATTGTAAAAGTTCAATTAGTTTCTCAAAGACTGATTAGGTCTCAATTAATTTAATCATAATATTAAATTGACTTTTGAAATTAACTTACTTCACAATAAATACGAAAACATGCTAATTTAACTATAAAAGTAACTTTATAACAAATTATATTTCAATGTAGTTAGCAACGGAATATGAAATATATAGTATACTTTTTACTTAAACTAAAATGCACAGAAGATATAACCAAGAAGTCCAGTCTAAAGACGAGAATTATTCCTCTCAAAATATTTATATAAATTGGATCCACACCCTGGATCGGGGTAAACAACAGTGAAAACACTGTCCAGGTACAAATATCTCTACCACAGTTCTTCGTGGGAAAACAAACAGCTCACAGGTTGTCCAGGTCTCACTTGACCTCTACCACTATCCACAGTGGAATACAAAAAAGTTATAGAAAGTTTGTGTGACGATTTATAAATACTCCAGCTTAGCTCAAGAGATAGTGTGTTTATAAAATGTACAGAGAACACACACACTGCTCAAAATGTAAATAAAAGAATAAATAAGAGAATAGATATGAGTTTAGAATTCTCTAGTGATGTGAAGTGTAGCTCTGGACACTTTTGATTAATTAGAAATGTTTCTGAGTCCATCTCTGGTTTTTTTTGGAAAATAGAGGGTCATTTTCTTCATGTTCAGTTTAATCAGCTTGAGTTCATGAAGAGCTCGTTGTAGTTCTTCACTCAATATGTAGCATGTGTTCTCCTCTAGAATTAATGGCTCGGTGTATGTCCAGTGCTCTTCCAGTGTAAATGTAGCTTTTTATTTTTGTGTGAATGCACCACTTCTCAATGCTATTCAAGCCTTTCCTTTTCACAACCTTCATGTGCCTTCTTCTTGTATTATTCGGTCTTTGTCCTTCCTTTTATAGCTTTCATCTTCGGTAAAAAAAAATGATTACCTTTTTCATGGGTACTAGGTACGGTTCTATGACATGCCAACAACTATCATTAAATAATAGTAATTTCATTAAAAACATCAAATATGACCATTGCATAATAAAAAAATAATATTGAGAGTATAGGATTTGACTAGTCAGTCTATCATTAGTATCCTTCTGTTAGTAGAAGTGTAACGGTGGACTGTGAAGCAGTGACCTTCTATCGTTAGCTCTTTTATCTTGTATCGGTAGCTCCTAGTATCGGAAGCTCTTTAATCGTGTATCGGTAGCTCCTGGTATCAGTAGCTATTTGAACGTGTATCTCTAGCTCCTGGAATCGGTAGCTCTTTGATCTTGTATTAGTAGCTCTTAGTATCGTTAGGTCTTTGATTGTGTATCGGTATCTCCTGGTATCAGTAGATCTTTGATCGTGTATCGGTAGCTCATGCTATCGGTATCTCTTTGATCGTGTATCGATAGCTCCTGGTATCGATAGCTCTTTGATCGTGTATCAGTAGCTCTTCATATTGGTTGCTCTTTGATCATGTATCGGTAGACTTATGCATACCGGTAGACTTGTTCTATCTATAACTCACCTTCTGCCGGTAGCTGTCTGTATCGGTGGAATTGATATATCAGAGACATGTGCTAACCGGTGGACTTGTTCTATCGGTATCCTTGTGTATCGGTGAACTTAGCTTATCAAGGACTATGTTTATCGGTAGACTAAGTACCGGTAGATCTGTATCAGTAGCTATAAGCATATCAGTGACTTTCTTGTTAGTTTTATGAAAAACATATACGATTGAGTTATAATTACTTCAAAACTCATATAAGCATAGTTAGACATTGATTAACATATTTCAATTAATATTTTAATATCATTGTTAAATAGAATGTCATAGATTGAACAAATTAGAATATAGATAAACATTAATTGGGATTATTAAAGAATGTGAAAGCATAATTGGAATTATCAAAGCATGTGAGAGCATAATTGGGATTATCAAAACATGTGAGGTCAATAGTTTTGAAGGTGTAATTAATATATATATATATATATATATTATTAATGAAATAATAACCATTATATAAATAAAATATTTTATTTACATTATTATTATTTTATATATTAGAAAATGATAACACCGTATGTGCATATGTGCGGACTATGAACTCCATCAAGCGATGTGATTCACTTTTCTCTTAACAATATACATATATGTTTATAAAAATATATATAATGAATAAAATTTATATTAAAACCATTATTAACATTATTTATATGATGTAAACATATCATAACATATTTAACCATGAAAATTATATTATTGTAATATTGGAGAAACTGGCCGAAAAACCATATGTTGTCGATAAGAGAATGGACTATTCAATGAGTGGATTTCAAATTATTATAAAACTAACATAACAAAAAGACTAAGGACTAAAAAATTTCTTATCATGATATTTAAAAATTTTAAATTCATTACACGTGATGATTGAACACATTTTACTAAGTAGAGACCCAAGGTTAGGGTAATGTTGTCAGTTTTCCACTTCAATGAGACATGTTTATATATTGGGAATAATTTAATTAATAAGTTTTATATAATACCCATATTTCTAAAAATTTCAGGAATTATTACATATCAATGTTTTTTAAATGCTTTATTTCACGGGTACTCTTTAATGGTTTTTATTCAAGATTTCTATATTCATAATGGATTTCTATTACAATATAATTATATTGAAAAATTATTTTCGTTTATGTTTTATTTAGGAAAATTAAATTATTTTAATATGTTAAAACATATATTTTTTCTTATACATTAGTTATATTTGGTGTTTACATGTTTATTTTCCATTTCTAATCTTATTGGATCAATAATCAATAAGTGAGTTACAAGTAAGGGACATTCCTTTTAAAATATTATTATAATGTTTTACTTCTGTTACATTTCATTACATGTAATGGTACTTTTAATTATTTCAATAATTCTATTTTTTGTGCTCTAATGATTCATAAATTTCATCTTCCATTATACTAAAAGTCGTTACAAATTATTGAAAATGAATATTATAAATTTTTATTTATGGGTTATTTTTGACATTTTAGACTAGTTAAAAATTAATGTTTTTTAATGTATATTGATTGACCTCCATTTATTACTATCACACACATCATACATTATAAATTTTAATTTAAAATTTTCCATGCTATTTTTAACATAATTTAATTTTCTAAATACTTTGGAAATTTTATTAAAAATGTTATAAATGAGGTTATTTTTCTCATGTTTTCAATGAAATCCTCAAATGTTCTTCTAAAGATATTTTCATCTATTTTAAAATCATTTTTTAATTATAATTACTTACTATTATAATGATCTAATGATATCGTCCATCTAATTATCTTAATTTTTTATGAACATGCTGTTTTATTTCATTTATTAGGGAAATATTTTGTATTATTGATTCAATATAGATAATAGTTTGTTTATAAGGATTTTTTTAATAAATTTTATTGATTATTTGATATGTGAGGAATGAATTAGAGATTAATTTTATTTGTAGGGATTGGTAATAGAAATATGTTGGATTCATCAATATTTATTATGAGACAAAAAACACACATTCCATATTATATTGGTATCTCATTTACAGCTACCCATTTATTATGGATAATGTATAGGTTAAGTAATTGAAGAAAATATTCATGATAACATTGTCAAGGCCTTGAAGGAATGTTCATAAATTTCAAAATTCATGAATTTTATTTTTTGGAATTTATTTTTCGTTCTCCATGTGATTGCAATGTTGATATTAGACATGTGTGTTCATTGAACTAAAGTTGTGTACTGAGTGAAAATTGGGTTTAGTATCCACTCATTTGTATTTATTATTCCATATTTACCCATGATAGATTCTGTTTTACCCAACCATTACTAGAAATATAATCTCACCCTTTATTTGATATTATTTCCTTGAGATATAGATAAGGATATTTTGTATGATTTTTGGAATGACATAATTTTTTTTATGATATGTTTTTATATTTTCAATTCCATATAGGAATCAAGTGTGTATATTATTTTCCAAGACTACTAAACAAATTGATCCTACATGGTGTGATCTCATGTATCTTATATCAATGTAATAAATTTAACACCCACTCCCAGTTATTCAAGCTTAGGTGTTTCATACTGATTCTGAACAATGTGTATGAAAAAATAGTATGATCCAGCAATCTTACTATTTTCTATTTGACTCTATTACGTTAATAAATTCCCTAAAAAAGTTACCTCCTTTCTATCAATAATAAAAAAATTGTCTCAATCACAAATACAGAAGATCCTTGTAAAATAATATCTACAATGACTTGATATTTTAATATGTGGTTACTCTTAATTAAGTAAAATATATTTAAAAGATTTATCAACATGAAATACATAATGAAACCAATATATATATATATATTATAAATATTATATATGGATTGAAAAAATATGAATTGAAATAGATGGTATGTGTATATGTAACAAGATTACAATATATACTAATATATATATATATATATATATGTTATTTAAGAATTTACATGATTTATTATCGTATTTAAGAATAAATTAATTTATGCACTCCACTTTTAAAAAAATAAAAATTAAAATACTATAGTCAATTGACTTTGTTAACCAAAAATAAAATTTGTTTATTATTACTATAAATAATATTTCTTTATAAAAAATCAGAATAAGAACAACTAGTTTTGAAAAAAATCCAATTAAAAATGTTTTCCACTATGCATTATATTTTTATATAAATGATAAATTTATATATTTTAAAATTTTAATTGATAAAATAAAATTTATTTATGTATTAATCATAATAATATCAAATTGGGTTAGCTTTTTGTTATTTTTCTAAAAATATTCATTTTATGTTGAATTGTGCAATATATCATTTTCTAAAATATCATTCCATTTAAGAAAGTATTAATCTTAATGGATGATTTTTATGTTTATAGAGATAATTTTTTTACAAAATAGTTATTTTATACGTGAAATTATATTTATAAAAATATTTAAATTTTTTTGCAAGCTTAATATTTTGATTTTAGAACATGATATTTATTTTTCAAAAAAAAATATTTAATATACTATACATTTAGTAATTTTAATTTATTTTTAATCAATATTAAAAATTTAATAAAAGAAAATTTATTTAATGATTCGAATTTTTAGGTTCATGTTAGGAATTAATTTCCATTTTATTCTTGTGTATAAAAGATAATTTACCTCACATATAAATTGGTTACCATAGAAAAAGATAAACGTGAATAATCGAATGTTAATGAGTTAAAAACATTTTTGAAACATGTGGTGTAATGTGTTTTTGAGTACTAATGTGAAGTTATCACATACACCCACCATTATTTCTAAATTTGGGTATAACTTTTCCACAAGATTGACTTCCCATTACTAATTTTTTTTTGGTTATTTACAAAAATATAACCCATTTTTACATATAAAAGGGGCTCTACCCCCCCCCCCCTTTGTCCCACAAAAAAACCACCCATGTTCTGCACAAAATATTCCGATAACTCTTAAAAATACTACACACCTTTAATAGTGTATAGTATTCTCCAAATATAATCCCTCTTAGGATTAAGTCCATTATCAATGGATATAATCTAAGAAGTGAGGTATAAGGTCATAACCTCCCATTCTTAATTATATTTCTATTTGTGAACTCCTACTTCTAGAAATTTTACTAATACAAGTCACAATGAAAAAATAATTATATTATTTATACATATATGTTATTATAATTATTCTATAATCATTAACCACCTTTCCTTTTTCCAATTAAGAAAAATGAAAAATAGAATTGTTTGTATTTGTAGACTACTACCTCCAGGAAGTTATGTGTTCATCTTCCATCACCACCTGACATGGTTAGTTTAAGAGTTTAATTTTATATATAATTATTATATTCATAACATATTTAACATTCTTAAATGATTAATCATATTACACCTCTCTCTTGTTGTAAGGAAAACCAAAGCATAATCTTTGAGTTGTGTAGAATACCACCTCCATGGAATGATCAATTTTTTTTTTCGTCACTTATTATTTTGGATGGTTATACGTATATTTTTATAGTATAAATATTATTCTTTGTGTAAAAAATATTTTTCTTTTATGAAAAAATTAAAAAACAATTAATTATATGAACAATAAACAATTGTTCTAAATTTAGCAATCTTAAAACAAACACAGAAAGAGGAAAATAATCTTTTCCTTCAAAATAATGAATTTATATAAATTATACCCGCATTGTGATTATTTAAAATTATATTATCTAAAAATAATAAATTAAAAATTAAAAATTTATCCTTATTAGACAATTATTTTACAAAATATACACATTATTATCATCTATTGAATTATGGTATGTTTTTGTGTGGGTAAGTTTGATTACCCACTGATTTTTTTTAAAAATAATATCATTTTTAATATAGAACTAAATATATGATAATATTTGATATAAATAATTGTATAATTTTTTTTCTATAATGAAAACATTAATATTAAAATCATTCATTAAGATACAACAATTCATTGTTAAAAACCGCCAAAACATATTCTTCAAAAATTTCACCATCAATGGTCAAAACTAAAAAATTCAATGGAATAAAATTATATATTTATAAATAACCATAATGAATAATTTAAAATACATTTATTATTATTATAATTATATAGATTTGGAGATGAAACAAATAAAACATTTATTTTCAAACAAGTTAAAAATGATCAAGATTACTCACAATCAATGTTGAAAAAGGATAAGATCTAACTAATATAAATTTATTTGATAATTATAAATAAGTTTTATAAAAGATAAAGTATAAGATTAAGGTTATGTTATTTTTTGTTGTGATTTTTATGTTTTTTATATATGGTCTAACAGTCCATTTAACTATCTCGGGAAATAATGTAAGGGGTTCGTTTTGTCAAATTTGAATTCATTGAGACACGTTTATTTTATAAAACATGTTTTTATAGGTTATATAATAACTAATTGTAAATTTGTATCATTATTGACTTATATTTCATGATATTAATGTTGTATTTAATGTTATACCTATCATGTAATTTTGAATCAGAAGTTAAAAAGTTTGTATGGGTTTTCATATCAAATTCCTCTCTTGGATCCATTTTTTTATAATGCACCTCATTTATTTAATATTGTTTATATCCATATTAATTCATAAACTATATAATTAAATTTTTATTTTATTTTTAATAAGATGAATTTAATTTTCTACTTTAAATAGTATTGGATTTAAATTATATTCATGATTAAGGGATTCTTATCGCAAAGTTTCACCAACTAGGAAATATTTCCAATTACACTCCTTGTTTAATTTAAAATGGAACACCAACATAATATTGAATTTATTTTCCCATATTATTGAGGTAATTAAGAGATATACCATGTTATTTTTCAAATGTATTTTAATTCAATATATTGCAATGTTGAATACATTGTTTAGATTGAAAAGATACTCAAACCATAATGGATTTATCGACAATATTATTTTCATATCAAGATAGTTTTTGGAAGATAATTAATCTGAAGAATATTTCTTCTTTATAAAAAATATAATTATTTTTATTAGAAAATCATGGGTTTTCACATGTCCCGTGAATATTTTATTTCCCCTTGAATTATATTTTATCAAAACTATCTCTTATAAGTTAAACTGTCATTGAAATCTCTTCATAGTGGAGAACCTACCTATTTCAAAAATTGTATTCATTATATGATTTTTCAAGTGTTGTTATATATTAATAAATAACCTATTAATGAAATTTTATAATACTACAAAATAGTTTTATTATTTTTTACAATTTTTTAATGTTTTCTATACAGGTCATTTTCTTCAAAATGTGAAAACCTCCTTTTTCAATGTTTTCATTAAAACTCATTATTCTTACACATTTGTAATTTTATGTAATGTTTTATATCTATGATATAATTATTTTTAATATAAATTATTTTCCCCCATGTTTATAAACTATAACTTTTAAAATTATTTCAATATATCAAGGAATTTTATTATTTCCATATTGATTTTTCTAATACTCATAATTTTTTTTCATCTATGAAATTTTTCCTTCTCAATTATTATACTTGATCATTGATATTATCACAATGTAAACAAAAATAATATTTCCCTGTTTGGATCATGAAATTTCTTTCTATTTTATACTAATTATCAATTACTTCCTTTGTCTTTTCTAATAATCATTGATGCATAAGTGTTATTTTTTTTCAAATTTCTTTCCTCTATAAATATCCAACTTTTTAATTTTTTAATTAAAGGGTGTTCAACTAAATATCCATAAATTTATTAGTTAATTATATTATTATATGAATTGTTTTCCCTTTATATATACATTATAAACACCACATTTTTTATTATCATTATGGAATGTAATTTACTAATAACATATCTTGATGTCATTGGATAACAATTTATTTTCATGGGTTTATCATTTTATGATTGTTGATGAAATTATGAAATATTTCCTTTTGTAAATTCATCTTATAAGATCATGAAATTCATTTTACATCCATTGGATATTTATGAAATAAAATTTAAATATTTTCAATTGGAAGTTTTATGAAACCGATTCTTAGTCAGGGGTTTAAATGATGTGATGGTTAGATGTTTTTTATAGCACCAATGTGTACGGTTAGTCATTAAGTGAATGGGGAGGACTATATATCCCTCCAATTATTTCAATCACAATATATAATGGTGAAATGAGATGTAATGGTCAATCAAAAATGGGAAACATGTGAGTGATGCCTGATCCATCAAGAGAAACTGATGAGGGAAACCTAATACTCTATGGGAAACATGTTTTGACACCTGATGCACAATGTTATGATTTCTAAAATTATATTCTTTCCACAAAACTATTTTTTTGTTCTTATTTCTAGGATATGTTCCATTTTCTTGATGAATTAATATTTTATTCCATTATTTATGATCAATTATTTTTTCAATACAAACAATATCTATTTCCAATTTTCCCATATATATATTTTATATTAACTTCTGATTATTGATTGTCATAAATCATTTTTACCCTTACTAGGAATCTAAGATCACCCCTTTCATATGTTTCCATCTGCACAAGTTATGAATATTGGGAATTTATGGAATTTATATAAGAGTTTCTTAGGGGAAAAATTGTGAGAGTTGTTGAAGCCTCATTGTAAATTTTTTATTTTTGAATATAATGGGGAAAATGTCAAATTGATACAAAAACAGGTTTTATTAGCTAATGATTTTTATTGATTTTCTAAAACTATAAACATAAAAGGTCATGGGAATGTATTGTAATGATGTATTTTAATTAATTCATATAATTTGATAGTCACATGTTTAGGATGTTATAGTTTGTTGTAGGTAGTAGTATAGATAAAAATGGAGATTTGGATGATATTGGTTTAGAATAAATTGGGAGTTAGAAATTTCATATTATGTTATGGTTGATTTAAATTTAAAAAATATATAGGTAAACCATTAGGTTAGTTGATGTAATATTCTAGAAATTATGAAAAGATAAAATTAGTTAAAACCATAGTGGTAAGTCTATGAGACTATTATATCTATAAGATAACATCTTCATGTAATATTAAAGTAGTTATTGTGTATTTTTCTTAGAAATGGAATTACTGAATAGATAATATATTTTTATATTGGAAAAGTCATATATGTACCGAGAAGTAATAAAACTAAAAAAGTTTTATTTGGGTGTTAACACAATTGTAACCTGGTGAACAAAAAAAGAGGCCCAAATACATACCTAGTTTGACACTCTAATGTTATATTCTTCATTAAATCACATTCTATTTTGGAACTAATTTAAAATATTTACTTCAGAATTACATTAACGGATTTGGTTAAGGAGTGGAATAGAGCCAAACTAATCCAATGTAGATTAGACTAAATATATCAAAGGAAGAAATGCAGTTATAATTAGTGAATACATATTAGGATTGAGTTTTCATATTGATAAAACCATTTAATCAAATTTTATTGATAATCATTTTGGATATATTATTTGGTTAAAACATGAAAATGTGTGTATCATAGTCATACATATGGTATCGATGGTGATATATTAACAGAAATTAATTCTTCATACTTTTAGATATTGTTACTAGTGAGAGATATTTATTAATGAAATTCTCATACATTCTTAAATTTGGGATAATTATATTAATCATATAATGATTTTTCTATAATATTTTGTACATTTTAAAGGATTAGATACATATATAAAGTTGTTTCAATAACCATGAAAAGATATTTTTTGAAAATGATATATTTTGGGGATTAATATTGGAGAATACATGATTGGGGGATGGATAACTCATAGGTTTAATATACGCTTGATGTTGAGATAATAAAAGGATGATTAATTTTAAAAAATTAAAGTAGACAGTACTAGTAACCTTGGGATTGATAATTGATTCATGATATTTTTGGTGATATTTATCCCATTTTTTTGGATTGTGGTATATAATGGATGGTGTGTTATTTTATATCATTTTAAGGTTAATAGTAGTGTTGATTTAGGGAAGGATATATGTTGTTACTATGGTTTAATAATATGGATATTCAAATGGTTTTATGAAAAATATTTTATAGACAATATATGATTAGGGAAGATACATACATGGTTATATGATTGTATGAAATATTAATATTGTTTGAGGAATGATAAGTAAATTTATATATCCTGAGAAATTAAGGCGGATATCATATTAGAAGTTATATCTTAAATAATGGATATGTAAATATTACCCTCAACTACTATCATTATTGAGATATAACTAAAATTACTTGATACGAATTATTTAAGGTGGTAGAATGTAATGAACTTATATTTTAAAATATGTTTCAATCTAATTATGTAAAATATCTGTGATAACATGCTCAACATGAAACACTGAACCAAAATGAAACCATAATATACATATATATATATAATAAATATTAAATATGGTTGGTAAAACTAGTCTTTGGATTAGTAGGTATGAATAGGTGTAACCAAATTAGGAAAAATATTATATATATATATATATATATATATATATTATTTTAAAAAAAATTTAAATTTTTTTTTAAGAATTTATAATTTAATGCAGTAATTTTTTTTATAAATTAAATTAATTATATTATTATTAAATTATTTAATTAGTAAAATAAAATATATACACATTATTACTATCATTATTATTGTTCTATATAAATTGAGAATAAGAATAGTTAGTAATTTAATAAAGTTATTTTCCTATAAAAACTATATTTCACTATGACTTGTAATTTTATTTTCATGTTAAATTTATGTATTTTTAATTTTAAATTGAAAAATTAATCTTCATTTATGGAATCATCAAAACTATTTTATCGTAGGTAAAATATTTTCTATATTTTAGAATGATTTATTTTAAGGTGTATAGTGCAATATATCATTTTCACAAATAATGATTCTTTTATGTAATTATTAGATTATAATTAGGGTGTATAAATTTATAAAACCATTTTAGGAGAAAATATATATTTCAAAGGGGAAATTGTGTATTTAAAAATATTTAATTTGGTTTATGAACTTACAATTAAAATTTTAGAACATGGTTGGTATTTTTTACTAAAAATGTATTTAATAAATTATACAGCTAGTATTTCAATTTTTTTTTTGAAATTTTATAAATTGAATAAAATTATATATATTTAATGTTATTAATCATTAATTGTAAATTATTAAATAAGTTACATTTTATTTTTGGGCAGAAATGATATTTTTCCTTTGGTAAAAACTAATTACCTTGGTAAAATCTAAAATATTAAATGTTATAAATTTAACGGAAATGATTTGAAAATATGTTTAGAAAAAGTCTTATAATTGGTGTTTGATGAATATATTGATTTTATAAATTTCTATCTATATTATTTCCAAATTTTGATGACTTTTCTAGATAGTGACTTCCCATTATTGAAATGGTTTTGGTACTGAAAATAGTTTTTTTTTCATTTCACTTATAAATGGAGCTTCATTATCTTGATTTACCCTCACACCCCTCCCACCCTATGCTTGGACCAAAATCAGTCAAAACATATAATAAAATCTACTAGCCACCTTATAAAGGTTTTTTTCTTAAAATATAAAACCTAAAATTTTTAACCCCCTTCAAAAGAGGGATAATCCAAGAAGTGAGGAATAAGATTTTATCCTCCCTTTCTCATTTATACATCTTTTTATGAAAACGACATTTTGAAAATTTCAATAAACCATATAAAAAAATAACATCAATATTTTATTAAACTTATATATATTTTTTAATTATGTTATAATAATTAACGACCATTCCCTCCCATTAAGAAAAATAAAATTATGAATCATGTATATGTGAATAATATCGCCTCCAAAATGTAAAATGTTAGTTTTCCTTCACAAGATAACTTGTATGGTTTATAAAAGGAAGTTAATATATAATTTTTTATATCTATAACTTATTTAATACTTTGAAATTATAACCCATATTACTCCTCTCTCTCGTTCTGATGAAAATAAAATCTATGTGTGTGTGCGGACTACAGTATTAAGAGAATGGTGTATTATATTTTTTATTAATGTCTTCCATGATATTTTCTATGAATTATTTTAATGGATAAATATTATTTTTCTTTAATTATTAATGTTCTTTTAAGACAAAATTAAACACCAATTATTAATTTTAATAGTAAATAATATTTAAAAAAATTTAAACGATCAGATGAATAGGAAAATAGTTTTATCAATCTCAGTAATGGAATTATATAAATTATATTATCATTATTATTTATTCCATTTATAATATTTCAATATAAAAAATAAAAATAAAAATCTTTATTCTTGTTTTATATTTATATTACAATACACCAACATTATAATGATCCATTAAATTATAGTATGTTTTTATTTTTGTCAGTTTGACAACCCACCTAAACAATGCTATAAAATAATATCATGGATGACAATGAGAACTAATTTAATAATTATATATTTTATAAAAAAAATATAAAATGTGTTTTAACATTCATTACTGGTAAAAATAATTTTAAATTGATTAATTAAGATTCCATTGTTCCTTGTTAAAAATCATTGAAACTTATTTATCATTGATTTCACCTTCAAGGATCATAACTAAAAAAACCAGTAGAATGGGATTATAATGTTTTAGATAACAATAATTAGTCAATTACAATAACATTAATGGACTAATGATGATTTAATTTTGGATAAAAACAAACAATGATAATGCTATTACGATACAAGTTCAAAATTATTAAAATTAGTCACACCTGATGATAAAAATGGGTTTGTACTAACTAATATAAATATAGAGAATAATTTTAAATGAATATTATAAAGGATATGTTTATGAATAAGGTTATTAAATAGGTTAATAATAAATTTTTTTTATAAAGTATATTATAGAGCATTGAGTAAAAAAAGGAAATAAAGAAATGGGTTCTTTGTCTCAAATATAGATTCCACGAGACATGTGTATATTATACACCAAGTTTTCTATTATATAGTAAAAAAATTACACTATAATTTTTCACAATTAGTCAGTAATATTTTATTACATACAATGTTATATTTAATGTTCTACATATCATGGATCTTTTATTCAAAAGTTACAAAACCTATAAGGGTTTTCATATCAAATACCTCTCTTTGAGAAATGATGTGTATTGTGAACCTAATTTAATTTATGTAATGTATATGATACTAATTTAGATTTTATATCTTTAAATAAATTTTATTTATGTTAATATATGTTCAATTTAAAGATATCTCTTCCAATATAATTTCATTTAAAGGCTCTTCATGTTGTAAGGGATTCTTATCTAAAATTTTCATCCAATTGAGACATATTTCAAATTATACACGATGTTTTATTTTGAATAGTGCACCAAATTCCTAATGAATTTTTTTTATCTTTTTATAGGGTTTCTAATATCCATATAATGTGAAGTTTTAAATTTCTTATAATCCAAAAGAAACTAAATTTTAAAATGGGTATTTGATTAAATATTTACTCAACCTTTTAGGGTTTCATTGAAAATATTATATTCAAATAAAGATATTTTGGAATGATAATCCAAATAAAAAAATTTCATTATAAAACCTCTTATGGTTTGGGATATGCATGGGGTGTTACATTTCCTAATAAAATATCATTTCCCCTTGACTAATATTTTACCTAAAGTGTTTCTTGTAAGTAGAACCAACCAAAAATTTTATTATCTATCGGGAACACCTATTTTCCCATATCTATATTCATTATATTCTTCTAAAAATTCCATTAACTATGAATATATATATTATTAAATATATTTTAAATAACATGAAATTATTTTAAATTTTTTACTTAAATTTTTAATGTTTTATGTATGGTTATTTTCTATAAAAATGTAAAAAATTCTCTTTTTAATTTTTATGTGTAATCATTTCATTCTGATTCTTGTTTCATTTTATATGATGATTTCCGTTAATTTTTTCATTATTTCTAGAAGAAAGTAAATTTATCTTCGATTTATAAAATATCAATTTTAAAATTATTTCATGAATCAAAAATATTTTCCTTTTTAATGTGATTATTCTAAAACTCATAAAACATGTTTTTGGTCTAACCCATTATCCTTTGAAATATATTATGATTAATCGATGATATACTTAAAATATAACCTTTCACCTTTATTATATAGATAATTCATGCAATATCCTCATATTTTTGATAATCCATCAATCATTTCCTTTTTTTCTTAATCACATTCAGTGTATGACTATAATTTTTCATCAAATTAATTTCCTTTATGAATAAACTATTTTTGAATCCATTTATTGAAGGGTGTTCACCAATCTGGCTATAAAACAAGTGATAAGTTAAATTATAATATTAACAACATACTATTTATATATACTTTGTAAATACTATATTATTTTTCATTTTAATGGAATGTTATTTACCTATTAATTTACATGATGTCATTAGATATCCATTTATTTTCCATGATTTTTTTATGTCGGTATTATTGATTGAATTATGAATAATTTATTGATGTAAACACATTTTAAAAGGATATAAACCACATTTTATTTAAATGGTTTCTTTATTCTATTAAAATTGAATGAATTTCATTAGAATGTTTTGTAAATAAAATTCTTATTAATGGGTTTTATTGATGTGGTGGGTATATGTTTTCTTTTGAAACATATGTGTATAATTAATCATTATGTTAATAGTGGGATATATATCCAAAAAAATATTGGGTAAAACTTTAAATCACATTTGATAATGTTTAAATGATTAGTGATACTCATTCCAAAATGGGAAGCATCTGACAAAATCCTCACCCTCCAATAGAAATAGGTAAGATAATCCTGTTCCACTATGGGAAATAGGTTGTGATTCATGTTCTACTTTATTGTAATTTATATCCTTTTGGGTGTTCTATAATTCTCAAGTATTCCTTGTTTCTATGATATGTTCCATTTTTTCTAATATATTATTATGTTATTAACTAATTGAGATCTATGATTTATTGGGCATAACTTTCTTATATCCCTTGATTATTCCCATATTATTATATTATGTTCACTTATGATCATTGGTTATTATCAATAATTTTACCCTTACTGAAGATCTAATCTAACCTCTATCTTATATTTCCATTTCCCTGGTGTGTGATTATTAGAAAGGTATGAATTTTTTAGAATATTTTCAGTTATGTAGAATTTGTGGGAGAAATTGAAGACTAAATAATGATTAAATTATTTGGAATATATTAGAAAAAATGAATAATTAATACAAATAACTTTTGTTTTGTTAAATAATGTTATGTCATAATTATAAAAAACCTTATTCCTAAATTTTCTTGGGAATGTTTTGTAATGTAATATTTTATTTAATTTATGTGAATTGATTGTCACATTTTCATGCTACTATAATCCATAAAAAATGAGTGTTTTTCAAACAACTTGTTGAATGAATTAATTCCAATTATTATAGTAAAATATTTAGGCCACTTATACTATATATCCTTCTTCATTGACATATAATTTTACATTTTCATATAATTTTTAATAAATCATTGAATATTTAACACTATATTCTCTTTAATTGCTTCAAAATTGGAATAACTTATAATGATAATAATGTTCTTCTAGTAGTTTTAAGTATCATGATATCATATATAATACTAAATTTCATATTTAAAAAAGATAAAAAACTCATATTTTAATGATATTTATTCATTATTAGGAATCCAGCCTCCCTTCATAGGTTATAAAACCAATTGATACATATTCTAATTTTTTACTACAAGATTTTGATTTATTCCAATTATTAATCTATATTTTTCACTAACAAAACCATTAATATTTGATTGGACTCAGTATAACATGAATGTATCTATCACCACTTGAAATTGAATATTAAACAAGATACCACATGGATTTTTTAAATAATGATTTAATACCAATTAAAGTTCCCCTAACACCACTTGTAAACATATATTGTTATTTAAAACAACAAATGATTTTTCTCACACAAGTTATGAAATTAATATCATTTTTATTCATTTACTATTATTCAACAAGTTCACATGTTTTTAAGGAAGCCATCCCATATACCATATCTCCCCTATAAACATCATCACTCCAATAATATTTATAAAAATTTAATATATTGATAGAGTAGTACTTCTCAAACATCATAAATAAGAAAATTTTGGGTTATCATGATGAAAAACTCACAGAGTCCAAATTTATTCCAAGTATTATTAGTTGTAATCTGTTGTATTATACCAAAAATAAAAACAATATTCCATTTTTTAGAATTATCTATCTTTATTATCTTTTAATTTAACTGCATTGTTAAACAAATCAACTTGTGCATATTTCCTCCTTTGATGAATCCTCATTGATTCATTAATATAACATCCTCCACTATCATATGGCTCATCCAATTTATATGCTCTCATTAATTTCTTTGGTATTGGTGAAATAAAATTGTATTGACTAATACATTTTCTCATTGATATCTATCAAAACCATCTCATACATGTTTATCCTAGGTGATTATACATTCATGTGTTCATAATTATTTTATTCAATTGTTTTATGTTCCATATTATCTTGATAGTTTTTTTATTTCATAAGTATTATCAAAATAAATTACCATTGATACCTGAAACACCCTTTGTTCCATTCCATATTTTAAATCATCTAACCCCATAAATTATTTTTTTAATATATAATATTTTATTCTAGTTTTACATATCTACACATTGACATTGGAATAATGGTTTACTTATTTGAATTTATATAACTTATTTGTATTTAATATGTCGACATATTTCCACAGTTAGAAAAAATAAATCTTATCTAAAAAAATCATCTCTCAGGTATTCATGTCTATATTAAGTTTGTTAAATAAATTCACTTCCATTGTTGTGACCATTGGCTTCCAAACACACATCTGTAGTGTGTATCATAACTCCATGGTATTAGATTATGATCTCTATCTTATTTTGAGAGCCATTAAATCTATATTTGTATTTAAAATTCTATTTATTACCCAATTATATATTTAATAGTTTGTAAACTCCATTTTGGGGAAGTAAAGTAGTGATCACCAATTTTATATTTAAGAATTTTTGGCTCATTTCAATCTTTTTGATGTTCATATACTTCTATTAAATTAGGAATACAAACGATTGATACTTTAACAAATCACTTTTCATATGATATCCTCTATTAAAGTTATGTTTTAAGAGGAATAATGTTTTATTTATGTTCAATATCTTTATCCATTTCTCCCTTAACATCATGTAAAATATAAAAAATGAAATCACATTGATTATTTATATTTTTTGTGAGATTTTAGTTTATTCATTGTATATAAATTATTATGGATTCATAATTTATCAATCCAATACCAATTTTATCAATAATGAACAATCTACCACATTTATGATCTCCTATCACTACACTATCTCATACAAGGATTAGATATATCCTTGATTACTGTAATATATTTTTGAAATTTATGAATAGATTTTTTTTCACCACTTACATTGAATAATAACATCATTATAACTCCATGGGGCGATATATATCTTCATATGTTCCTTAATTTTCCACAATATTATTAGCGATAAACTTATCGATATAGCCAATCACACTGACCACAATGGTTGTGTCTTTCTTCTGATGGTTTTACTTTTTTATTACACTTATTTTTATTTCATTTTGAATATAGGTAATTTTCAAAAGAGTATACTATAAAAAGTCATCGTAGATATATTTTCAATAAAAACATTATATATACTCTAGAATATCATTAGATAGCATGAATTTACCCTAAATATGTACTATAGTTTTCCACATTTAAAATAGAGTTTTATAAAGAATTATTTTCTTATATATATTTATTTAACCATTATCATTATTTCTGTGCATCATTAATAGTTTCAAAATTCCTTTTTTTAATTTAGTATCATGATGTATATACTAAAGAAATAATCACCATAATATATTAAATATAAAAAAATATTGTATTTTTGGCCACTTTGTTCTATGCCAATAAAAACTAGAGGCCTCGCTAATGATCACATATGTGAAACAAAGAATAAATAGATTTGTATAATTGAACTAAAATTCTGAATAATAAAGAGATTATTTTAATTTTTCGGTTCAAATGATTGTGATATAAGTCCAAATGAACTCTGAGATGAAAGGGTAAGAATTAGGAAGTTATTCAAATAAAAAAATTTATTTCTAAAATAGCATCCAATTTCATATTTTTTCCCTCAATGGAAGAAATGTATTAAATAATTCACCCCCATCCCCATCTCCTTGATTTCACTAAATATAAAAAAATGTAAAATTTAATGATAAAAAATTCTATGGATTTTACTTTTTTCACCTACACAGAGCTGTATCCATGGAAAATCAAATAGTGATATTCTTATATTAAAAAAAAGTAATAAAAACACATTATCTAGGCGATATAGTTTTGGTTTGGGGTCAATTTATTCATAGTAGCATTAACCTTACAATATATATAGATCAAAAACAACACACCTAAGTTCAACTCTAATTACATAATTTTTAGTACACTTTTATTAGGAAATAATTTGTTTATAGACTTGTAGGTCTCTCAATAATCCATATATTAAATAATTTATTATGTATCAACAAAAAATAAGTAATTCTCTACTGATCTCTACCTCATTTTTTTTCTTTTAAAAGTAAAATTCTAATAAAAATTCTTATGAAAGGGTTAATATAGTGTCTTCCACTGAAAAACATTTATTAGTAAACTCATTCTCCTTATAAAGAATTAATCTAGAAGGTAATTACCTTTTAAATAAAATTTATTATTCATTTATATGGATTTGTGCTGTGAAAAAACATATGCAATGATCATTTTATCAAATTATTGAATTTATTAATGAATTCCATTCCAATAGAGATCACCTTTTCCATAAAATAGATTTTTTAACGTCGTTCTTCCACATCCAACATTATTATCGAAGTTTTAATATAGACTATCAATCTCCAACACTTCATCTATAGGTTATGATCAATCATCACTATATTCAATATATGCGATCATTAAATGTGTACCAAATATTTTAATTTTTCTCAAATCAATCAATTAAAAATTTTAAATATCAAAAAAATCAATTCATAGATCTTATATTTTAAAAATACTACCGATACATTAACATATTCTATTTTTACCAAAATCATTTTTTGACCTCCTTTTTTATATAATCATGTTTTTCAACTTCCTTAATTGTGTGGTTTCATATATTACATTGGGATGTGGTATTGATTTCGTCTTAAATCGAAAAATCATTGACAAAATCACATTTTAAAATCATTAAACCTCATAACATGATTCTCTAAATCCACATGAATTGTGAGAACCCTGAAATGTAAATCTATCATTTCAAGTGTCATCCGTTAAACATTATCTAAACAAAGTCATTATAATATTTCATCTCCTACCATTATCATTGAACAATAACCCACTTCATTTTTAAACTAGTCATAATGATTATTGATTTCTTCAACCATCTCTATAAAAATATGTACCAATATTTCAAGGGGTTTTATTATAGTGCAGTCTTCAACATCACAATTCCACCCATTTTTTTGTGACATAAATCCATCAACATGTATTCATATATAGTTTTAATTTACTTATATGTGCCAATTAAAGTGTGAAAACAACCATTACTACATGGTTTATCTCCATTTATGAAAATTTTCAACAAGACTTCTTTAAATTCCATTACTCATGTTCATACATCTTACACTTCTAAGTTAAGCCATAGTCATCATATTTTAACTCATATAATAAATTAAAAATATTTATAAAATATTACTCATGATGCTTAATATATATCCTTTATAAGTAGATTCATCTTGGTATTACGTTATATTCCTTCAAAATAGGTAATATATAGTCACAAAATCACTTTAATTCTTCATATCATAGTCTTTTATACTCATTACTATTATACAATTCCATATCCCTCATTTTTAGTCATTATTAATCAATGATGATTTTACATGGATAGAGCCCCATTAACCATCCTTCCCAAATCCCCATGCCTTTTATGCAACTTACTCTAACACATAGAGAATCTATCATTGATCATAACCATTAATTTTCATCAACACTAATTCTAAATCTTAATTATCATTAGCACTGATTGTCAAAAAAGTAACAACCTATTGGTTGCAACATTATGTGAAAACCCACTAACCTAAAAAGAACATGTTTTCCATTTAAATTACCTTCGTTTTGAGATATGGTAATAATATATATATATATATATGGTTATTTATATATATCATTACATTTTATAAAATATGTAAAATATTGTAATATATAATGATTTTTTTATAATTAAATAGAATTTTTATGATAATATTTATGAATCGATATCATCTTTATTATATGATAATTAGTATAATAAATTAATATATTATATTTAAATAATTATTTATTCCAAATTTATAATCATTATGGAAATACATTTGTTTTTTATAGTGGGAATGAAATTTCCAAACACGTGAAAACCTATTTTCTTTTGTAACTATAAGGTTTAAATCAGTATCCAAATTTTTGTTTCTATTGAAGGTTAGAGAAAAATTTATAAACAACATATTAACTATTTTGGGTGATTGAGGGTGGTCTAAACATGATTTATATCATATTTATCATCTTTATTTACAACCAAAATATCCAAATAATATCACATACATCATGGGCCTTCTTTCCTAAGGTAGGAAGTCAGTTGGGGTTTCAAACACCATGATTCGTAAGAGATCAAATTGGTTGGGATTATGGGTGGTTGGTCTAATCACACTAGTATTTGGAATAATTACCTACTTCGGGACTCTCTTGATGATTTAAAATATGTTTGTGAAACATTCCCAAATCCCAAAACAAGATGGGTTACCCTAAATAAATTAGTGTTGAACCCCTATACATATGAGATGGTGTTCTATTAATGACCTGATCTCTATGTTTCTGAGGAACTCTGTCTTGTTCCCATTAGTTATTATCAACAGTGTATTTATTTTACTTTGAATCCATTTAACCATACACTCTTGAGTTTAACTACCATCTATGAAGGAAATGGGTGTTCCAGAGTTAGGATTTAATCTCCAAGAGGGGTCCTACAAATCCTATGACAACATGAATCAATACACAAGTATTACATTAAGTAACCTACCATTAATTTCAGAATCATGCATTAAAGATGTACATGAGGTCATTTAAGGACTAGTAATGGGGATTAGTCCATAGAAATGCTTCATACATGTCATTAATTATTAACATGAATCATTATAATAATAGTTAAATTATTAGTCCTAGATGAATGCCCAGTTTTGGGAGGCCTTTTTGTTAGGTTATTGAAATTATCACAATTAATATATAAGACCATGTGTGCCATGATCGATGTGATTAACTACATATTGAAAAATATTTAAAATTTTGTAACCGATGTAACACTATTTTTGTATGGGGATTACATACTGGGAATTACCCTATAGTTGAGTGGGGAATACACAATGAGGTATCCCTGATTGGGGGGGGGTTATTATACAAGTTGAATGATTTCTGTGAATCGATATGCACACACGATTCATGATTAATGTGAGAAACAAGAGATTGTATGTAGACAAGAACTCTACTAATGAATTAGGGACTTATGCATTGTAGTGACCCTGATGGAATGTTTCGATATGGAGTTTGGGCTTAGTAAGGGATACTATGTAGACAACATATTACTGTAATCAGTTTTATAGTTGTTCGCTTTAACCTCAACCCATTTAGAGGTGGGGGGATATGGTAGAGCCATAGGGGAATTTCCCCTAAGCTAGAATAGATGGGATATCAAGGGTCTTTATCCCAGGTAGATTCTCAATTCATCCAATAGTAACAACCCAAGCTTCCATGGTGTGCTTATTTTTAAATAATTCAACATCTTACGCTTCAAGCAACACCGTTTTCAAGCACACCGCGACCTATCAAACTAACCATTTAAGGTGCTATTATGAATAGTATTAACCACAAATTGAAATTTTATAAATTTATTTCTCAAAATATACTGCATTTATTTATTAGGAATATCAAATTTATCTAAGGATTTTTTTTTGTAATTTTCTAAAAGTTCCAATTTTTAATGAATTGTGAAAAACACTGCATTTTAATCAAAAACTTCATTTTTTTATTTATATACTTATATTACAATTTTAATTGGATTTAAATTGTGATTAGATAATTATTTTATAGTTTAATATAATTTATTTCACTAGAAGTAATTTTATAATCAAATTGGAAATAATCACATGTAAATCTTTTGATAGTTTTTAAATCATAAAAACATGTTTTCTTATTTTAACAACGATAAATAATTTTAAGTTAATTTATACTAATTATGTGTTTTGAATTTGGGAATATGGATTCCATATTTTGAATTATAAGTTAAAACTTATGTAAATAGACCACTTTTATATTTGTACATTATGAATAATAACTTCAGTAATTAAGTTTATTTACCACGGTCAAATGGTAATTAAGGTAAAAAAAGTGAAACATAATATTATAATAATGTAAAACAACCTTAAAACGTGTAATAATATTATTTTTTGAGTCATATTCAACTGATAAAACAGTTTGGATATAAATTTGTCTTTTGGTAACCACTTTCATGTGAAAATGAGATGTTATAATAATTAATTTAATGTAAAGGGAGGTATAACATAAACATGTATTCTATTACTAAAACAATTTTAATTCGATTCATATAAGTGATAAATTAAATTATAAATATTAATTATAAATATATAAATATATCCAACATTATGATATTTTATTTTTAATTTTTAGACAATAAATAATTATGTTTATTTATGACACAATAATGTTGGAGTATTTTCCTTATTAATGAATGAATCAAAAAAAAGATATTATAAATTTTTTGATAAATTTATTTTAGAGTCTTTATTCCATTCAAGAATTTTCTTGATTACTATGATAATTTATATTTAATTTAATTAATTATTTTCTATGTAATCAATTCATTATGACTTCAACAAAAATCAATTACTAAATACTGTCTACATTGACATAAATGATTTTTTAAAATGATTGCTATTTTATTAAATGATTTTAAAATCCAAAAAAATAAAATATTATTGAAACTGAATTAGATAATTCTAAAAATTTCATTCAGTATCCACTTAACTTCTATTTTCATTTAACAGTATCTAAATAAACCATACGGTGTCAAAATACATGAAGACATGGTGAGAGTTAAATTATTTAACAAAGTGTTAAAGATAAAAGATATCATTAATTTTATGTCCTAAACCTTTCTAAAATAATTTCTTTGAGAGGATTTTGACCCATACTCATATTATCCTCCAAATAAATCAAATTTGAGATATTATAATTATAAATTCAATTTAAAATAACATAATATTTCAAGACGTTCCTAATGTTCCCCTCTTCCATCTTATAAAAGGCCACCATCAATACCCACATCCACACAACCCAAAAGCCCCTTGTCTCGACCATAATTTACTAAAATAATCTCCCAACATCTATCCCGTACTCAAATAATCCTTACCGTTGGAATATATAAACTCAATGTATCCTTTTGGTACAAACCAAAATGAGTTACCCAATTTTGAGGTAACTTATTCTAACAAGCTCATTTCATTTATATTCCTTCCCCTACACATAAACTCTCTTTATTCCATTATTTTAAAACAAAAACACTATACTAAATATACAAAGATTATTATTCTAATTTTTCAATGGACACTTACAAACACATCTATATAATGGATATAGAACATATTGTTTCTATGTATAGTGAACCACTACATCATTAAACGATGATTGTTCATTTTTCATTTACCACCGATCATGGTGTAAAGTAATTTGGATAGTATATTTATATATGATATATGTTATATTTATATTTTCTTTATAATTGTATAAATTTTATTTTGAACATACATTGATTCATTAAATTCTATGTAAGTATAATAATATCATTTGAGGAAATGTGGACTACCTCCCCTCAAAGAAATTTGACTCGTTAATGCCTTACATGGAAAATAGAAAGGATTTTTGTCATAAAAAAATTTATATTACATAACATAGATACGATACTATAATTATAGTATACATGTGACGAAATTACTTTTAATTCCTTTAATAAAACAAAGAAATAATGGTAGGGTTCATACGTATGTACGACCTACCGTATCTATGATCAGTGCACTTCATTTATAATCTCCAAATATTATGGACTATTTTAAATACATATTTACTTAATATATGAGATGGTTTATTGATATTATACATCCTGGAGAAGATGAAATAATTATATGTTTAAAAATAACATCAAATAACAAGTAAAAATGTACTAGAGAAAACTAAGATATTAACACACGAAATAGTTAAAATAATGATAAGGTGTCAAAAAATGGGTAATAAAATATAGTAGGAAGTTAATATATGATATTATGGTTATGTAATAAGTTATTAAAATTTTTTAAAACTATTTTACATGTGGTTAAGGTAATTTAATCTAAAATGAATCAAAAGGTAAAGGATTTCATCTCAAATTATTTTGATTGAGGTATATTGTAATGTTATGCACCTAGATCCTTTTATATAGTTTATATTCAAAATTTGGACTTATTATATCATGAATCTCATTATTTTCATGATATTAAATTTATTCCTTCATGATAATTATTGATAGATCTACATTACACATTCAATATGATTATTTGATAAGATATATTATTTATTTTGGATATTCAATATGAAAAATACATTGGACTGGAAATGATGGGTGGATATCGGACTATATATTGCTCTGCAATGCATAGATAGGTACTGATGAGATGCATAATTTGGTCAAATGGGTATCTACCCTTAATTTTAAACCACCTCGTAAAAGGTATTGATGGTAATGGGTTTTCATGTGGCTAAGACATGAAATCCTTAAAGAAAGCATTTCCCTCATTTAGTTTCAATTATTATTTATCCATGAGATTTTTTAAACGAAGTATCAATGGTTTAATTTATAAATAGTTATTCATTTATGAAATTTGATTCAATTTCATTCTTGCCATATTATTTAGGCCTTATCTATTTATGTAAATGAAAAGTGTGTTCTGTAATTTACCTTTCTATATATATTGATTCATTATTAATTCCATTGTATTTACCAATACTAAGAATTTGATAAAAACATTATCATGTTTCTTTCCTAATGTAAAGTAGAAGAGAACATTGAACATGATTTGAAGAATGAATTTTATTTCAGTTTATTTTGTATCTTGTTTAATTTTGTTTTCAAATGTTTTATGGGAATCATATATGTAATATGGATTTCCAAAACTGCCAAATTGTATGGTCCTTTTAGATTTACATCCTTGTAACCATGCACATGTATGAAAATAATGCACAGGATCTGGGATTTTGGGGTTGGGAATTATTGTTGGTATCAGAGGAAGTTTATCAATAACATTGGAAATTAGATTTAGAAATCAATGATTATAAAACAAAAACCTATGCATGAATTTGAAGATAAATCTAAGTATTGGATATCATCCTTTAGATTTGGTAATGGATAACTTAAGTTAATCCTATGGAATTATAATGGGTAAGAAGATGGTATCATTTAGAGTTACCACTAATGATTCATTAAGACTATAACACTATGATTAGTGTTTTTGAGATAGTGATTCATGTTTTGGGCATTGATTAAAATCAACATAATTATGAAACTAATGGTTATAATGCTAATAATAAAGAAGAAAAAAAGTTAAATGAGATGAAGGAGGTATTAAAAAATAAGATGTAGAAATGTATTTAATGGTTTAAGAGTGATATATAATGATTAATGTTATTTTGTATTTGGATTGATTAATTATTACGTCAATGATTTCATGGTTATAAGATTCATGAGATGTATAAGGATTGTCCTGCAGTAATTATTTTTTAAGGGTTTATAAATATAAGAGTTTTCATTAAGGATTTAAATGATATAAAATATTTGGTATGATACATAAAGAGCAACATTATCCTGTTTATAGAATCAGTTGTAATGGTTGATTTGGAAATTTAGAGACATTTTAGGATAATGATTTTGAATGGATGTATTTTTTTCAAGTCTTATGATTGGAAAGGTGTCAATTGAACAACAGATATTATTGTTTTATGTCAAAACATTTCATAAATGTTTAAAAATAATGGTTTATTTAGGGAATGTTATATTAATATAGTTTTAAGAAAAGGACAACCCATAGGTTGGGTGACAACCCATCACGTTGGACAGGGTTGTGGGAATCAAACCCACAAACGATGTGAGACAAGGCTTTATCACCAAACACTATCCTATAAGAACTCCCTAGTTAGTATAAAATAGTTTTATTTATTTAAATAGAATAATTTTATACTTGGAACCTTATACAATTAAGATAAATACAATATTATTGAGTTCTATTATCATTTGAAGATGAAGATGAGTTTGTGGTAGGAATTAGTTAAACGATCAAACACTACATATAAAGTATGTATGTTTTATTATGTTCTTAATATATGAAGTAAATGAATTACTCAACTATAGTCAATCCAAAAAAATACCTAGTATAATCTTTTGTGATGAATCAATTGGCCCTGTGGATCATCACATATTTATACCTTTATGGTTATTTACCTTTTTCTAATCATGTTATTTATCACTCTCCATTAGTATATGATTGTTAGATTTTTCACCAATATTCATATTTTTATACATGGAATACTAGTATATCTCATCTTAGTTAACCTTTATTCTTTTAATTCTCTATTTTAAAGTAGAAATTTTATCAACCAATTTTTCCGATGTGGGATTCAATAAAAGGATTAGAATTATCAAACCTTATTTAGTGAAATCAAATTCAGAGATTACAATAACATAATTTTTTTAAATAGGGGATAATGTAACACCCCACGATTCCACGATGAACATTATTTAAATAATTAAATAGCTTGTGTTACATGAAACACCATGTTTAAGCACAACAAGACCTATCAAACTAGCCGTTCAAGAAGATATTATCAATAGTATTGACCACATTATGAAATTTTATAAATTTTATTTTTAAAAATAAATGTCATTTTTGAATTAGGAATATGAGAATTATCTTTGGGTGAAATTTTGTAAATTTCTGTAAATGTTTCAATCATTAGTGAATAGAAAAAAATACAGTATTTTAAATAAAATTTGTCTTTTCATATAATTTATCTATATAGATATATTATATTTTTATTGGTGTTAATTTTGATTTGTTTTTTTGCATTTTAATCAATTTTTTCTCATTTTATGTAACTTCACATTTAAATTGGACATAAACACATATCAATCTGTTTATATATTTTATTTCTTAAAACTAGTTTTCTCATTTTGACAACGGGAATTATTTTTAAATTTATTTTTGATAATTATGCGTTTTGAGTTTGGTAAGATGGAATTTATATTTTGAATCAGAATATACGAATTTTATAAATAGTTCACTTTTATTTTTGGATAGTATGAATAGTAACATCAGTAATTATTTTTATTTTCCATGATTAAAGGGTAAATAAGGTAAAAAAGTATAAAAATTAATATTATAATATTATAAAACTAATATAACACGCGTAATAATATAATTTTATGAGCCTTAGGTGAACCAAAAAACACTTGGGAAATAATTCTGGCCTTTGAGATCCACTTGGATGTGAAAATTGCATGTAATAATAATAAATTTAAAGTAAAGGGAAATATAACATAGACATGTATCTTATTTCTAAAATAATTTTAATTCTTTATACATAAAGGATCTATAGAACTATAAATTTTCATTAGAAATATAAAAACATTACCTACATCATGATCTTTTATTTATATATTTTATACATTATATAATTAAATTTATTTAAGACACAATAATGATAAGGTATTTTCATTATTAGTGAACGTATCAAATGAATGATATTATAAATATTGAAATAAATATAATATGAACTTCTATATGCCATCCATGAATTTTATGGATTTCTATACAACATTATATTATATTTAATGATTTTTTATAAGTAATCATGTTGATATGAAATTAAAAAAAATCAATTTCCAAATAGTGTCAAAAATTGACATAAATGAGAATTTAAAACAAATACTATTTTATTAAATGATATAAAAATACTAAAAATATAATATCCAGAAAACTGACGCGGATAATGTTAAAAATGTCATTAATTATCCACTTTATGTTCGATTATCATTTTATAGTAACTAAATTAACTATATGGTGTAAAAATAAAAGAAGACATGGTAAGAGTAAAATTATTTATCTAAGGGTTGGAGCTAAAGGATAAGGTTAATGTTATGACCTAAACATGTCTAAAAAACATAGGTTGAGATAATTTAGACCTATAATCATCTTAACCTTTAAATATATCTCTTTCTAGGTATTATAATTTTAATCTAAATTTATAATAAATTAATATTTCAAGACTTTCCTAAAGGGCCCATCTTCCCTCTTATAAGAGGATACCACCCCTACCCATTTACTTATACACCTCACACCACTTATCGTGACCTATATCTACTAAAATAAATTCAAAAACCCTTACCTTCACCCTAGAATCCTTACATTCGACATAAGTGAACTCAAGGAAGCTTTATGGCACAAACCAAAAGGAGTTACCCGATTTTGATGTATCGTCTTCTCTCAAGATCTTTTCTGTTATTTTCATTCTACAATTCATACACTCTCATTATTCCATTACTTAATAACAAAAACAGTATCATAAATATACTTGGATATTTTAATGATATGGGTTTGACCAAAAAATATATACACTTACATCTAAAGGATATATAACGTATTGTTTCAATGGACGACAAACATGTGTCTCCCAAAACAATGATTATCCATTTATTCATTACCCCCAATATTGGTGGCCATTACGATGGACACTATATTTATATATGATATATATTAAATTTATATTGTCGATATACTTCTGAAATTTTTATTTTGAACATACCTTTATTCAGTCCATGTTGTGTAAATACGATAACTTCATTTGAGGAAGTGTCGACTACCGCCCAATCAAAGTGATGTGACTCGTTAATTCCTAACATGGAACATAAAAAGTATGGTTGAAATAAAAATATGTTACATATATATTACATATATGATAATGGAATCATAATATACATATTTATCAACTAATTTAAATTCTTCTATTATAACAAAAAATAAAGTTATCATTCATGCGTATGTAGGGCCTATCGTCACTATGAATAGTGGACTTAATTTCTAATCTCCAAATGTTATGAACTATAATAAATATAGATGTACTGAATATATTATATGAGATAATAATAGTTAAAATTCTATAGGTTATGAAACCATGATATATTTAATAGGAAATCTAAATAAAAAATAAAAATGTACGTGAGAAAACTAGTCAATTAACACCTGAAATAGTTAAAATAATGGAAAGGTGTCAATAAATGGTTAATAAAAAATCGTAAGAAGATAATATATGATATTATAGTTGTGGAATAATTTAATAATTTTTTTTAAAACCACTATATAAGATGTTAATAAAATTTCACCTAAAAAACAATATGTATGGGAATTCGTCTCAATTTCTTTTTATTAAGGAATACTGTAATGTTATAAACCAAGTTCATTTTATATGGTCAATATTTAACCATTTGAATTTGTATATCATGAATCTCATTATATTCACGATATTAAATTATTTTATTAATGTTAATAATTAATAGAACCATAGTACTCATTTAATATGGTTATTTCATTAGGCATATTATTTGTTTTGGTTATTCAATAAGAGAAATACTTTGGACTGGGAATGATGGGTGCAACATGAACACTATATTTCTCCTCAAAGAATAAATATGTTCTCATGAGATTAATAATTTGTCCAAATGGGATTCTACCATTAGTTCTAAACTATCTTTTGAATGTTACTGACAGTAATAGGTTTTCATGTGCCTAAGACATGACTTCCTTAAAAAAATTATTTCCCTAATTTAATTTCAATTATAATTTATCTAAGAGATTTTTTCATTGAAATATATATGAATTTAGTTTATCATTGGTTATTTATTTATGTAATGTGTTTCATTTTCCTACTTTACATATTATTTATGCCATAACTATTCATGTACATCGAATGTGTGTTCAGTTATTTAAAATTCAATATATATTTATTAATTATTACATTCATTTTATTTACCCTTACTCACCATTTAATGTCACATATTTCATGTTTTATCCCTCATGTTATGAAGAGGACATTGAATATTATTTTAAGAATGCAGTTTATTTCCGATTATTGGGTTGCATGGTTATTTTTATTTTCATATGTATTATGTAGAACAAGTGTGTAATATGGATTTCTAATATTGCTAAATTTTACTGTCCTTATAGATTTACATCCTTGTAATCAAGATAATGTATTAAAATAATGCACCATCATTGATATTTAAGGGATGAGTTGTCACGATTGGTATTAGAGAAATTTTATCAATAACCTTAGTATCTATATTTAGAAATCAACAAGTGGAAAACATAACCCTATGAATTACTTTAGGATGAGTCTAATTATAAGATATCATCCATTAGATTTGGTAGTGGATAAACTAGGTAATTACTATGGACTTATTGATTTCTAATAATATGGCATCATTTAGATCTCATATTAATGATTCTTTAAGACTATAACATTGTGATAACTATTTTTGAGACATTGATTCTTGTTTTGGTAAATGATTAGTATCATAATAGTAGTATAGAAAATGGTTATACTGCCGATAATGAAATGACAAAATAAGTTAAGTGAAATGCAGTAGGTGTTAAGGAATAAGATATTTATGTGTATTTAATGTCTTAAGAGTAAAGTGGAATGATTAAGGTTGTTTTTTTTGGATTATGTAAATTTTTCCTCAACGTTTCTATAGTTATAAAATTCAAGAGATATATAAGTGTCGTACTGTAGTACTTATTCATTAAGTATTTGAAAGATTGAGAGTTTTCATTATGTATTAAAAGGTGATAAAATATTTCGTATGTTATAATAAGAGCTATGTTATATTTTTTGAGAATCAAATGTTATGATTGATTGTTAAAATTTATAGACCTTTTTGGATAACAAATTTGAATGGGAGTATTTCGTTCTAGTCATAAGTTTGCAAAGGAGTTAGTTGAAAATTAGATATTAATGTCTGATAATAAAACATTTCATTATTGTTGAACATTTAAAGGATATTTCGGTAATGTTATAATTATATAGTTTTGAGAAAAGGACAACCCACTGGTCTGGTGACAGCTCATCACCTAAGACAAGGAAATGAGAATCGAACGCATAATTGAAGTTCGATAAGGATTTATCACCTAACATTGGACTATATGAATTTCCTTGTTAATAAAACATATTTTTATTTATTTAAAGGGTATAATTATACATTTGGAACCTTATACGATTAAGATAAATGAAATATTTTTGTATTGTATTATCATTTGAAGATAAAGATGAGTTTGTTGAAAAAAATAGTTAAAAAATGAAACTAAACAGATTAAATAAGTATGTTTCATTATCTTCTTAATCTATAAATTAAATGAATTATTAAACTCTATTTAAACCCAAAAAAATCATTATACATTCTTTTGTGATGAATCAAATAGCCCCTTGGATCATCATAGATTTATACCATTATGGTTATTAAAAATTTACTAATCATGTTGTCTATCACTCTCCATCAGAAAAAGATCATTGGTTTTTTCTTCCATATCTATATTTTTCAACTTAGAATTCAAAAAATATGTTATATTAGGTAACCTTATAAATTACCTTTCACTATTTTTAAGTTGGTGTTTTATCAACCAATTTTTTATATGTGAGATTTCAATAAAAGAATTTTAAAGCATCAAAACATTGTTACCAAACCCATATTAAAAAATTATGAGGTAGAAATTTATATTTGTAGGGTATAATGTAACACTTCATGATTCCATTGTTTTCTTTTTCATAAATAATTCTATATCTTTCTCTTCACGCAACATCGAGTTCAACCAAACTATGGCCAATCAAACTAGCAGTTTAAGAAGATTTTATGAATATTACTAACCACATTTGGAAATTTTGTAAAATTTATTTTTCAAATTAGAATTCATTTTTGAATTCTTAATATCAAAATTAGCTTAGTGTGACATTTTTTTAGTTTTCAAAAAAGTTTCAGTTTTTAATGAATAATGAAAAGTACTGTATTTAAATTCAGAGCTATCATTTCATTTAATTTTTTATATAGTTAGCTTGTATTTTAAATTTGTTTTAAAGTTTTATTGTACTTTATTTCCAGTAAATATTTTTATTTAATTTTATGTAATATCAATAATTAAATTGAACGCAATCACATGTCACTCTTTTCATAGGTTTAATTCTTATAAAACTATTTTTTCATTTTGACAATAGAAATTAATTTTAAATTTAGATCTTTAAATTTGGTATTTTGAGTTTGGGAATATAGAATCCATATTTTGAATCAAAATTTTAAAAATATATAATTATTTTTCACTTATTTTTAAACATTAGGAATAATAAATTCATTCATTGTTTTTATTTACCTCGGTTAAAGGGTAAATAAATAAATAAAGATAAAAATAATATTATAATAATATAAAAAAAACTAAAATGTGTCCAAATTTCATTATATAGGTCATAAGTGACCAATAAAAAAATTTGGACGTACATTTTTCCTTTGGTAGCCACATGGGTTTTAAAATGATGTGTTAAAATAATTAATTTAAAGTGAAGGAAAATATAACATAAACTTGTATCTTATTACTAAAAAAATATTTTATCAAGTTAAATATGTGATATATTCCACTAAAAATGTTCATCATAAAGATAATAATATCCACTATATCATGTTATTTTATTTTTAATTTTTATATATTAAATAACTAAAATTATTTATGACACTAAAATGATTCTGTATTTTCTTTATTAATGAAAGAACCAAATAAATGATATTATAAAAATTAAAATAAATTTAATTTGAAAAAAAATTTCCATTAAAAATTTTACGGATGAGTATGAAAAGTTTTATTTTATTTAACTCATTCTTTATAAGAAATAAGGTTGTTAGAACTATAAAAATATCTATTACTAAATAGTGTCAAAATCGAGATAAATGTTTTTTTAAAACAAATACTATTTTATTAAATGATATAAAAATCCAAAAAATATAAGATTCCAAAAAAAGAATTATATAATGGTAAAAACGTCATTAATGATCAAATAGATGTTTGATTGACATTTTATAGTAACTAAACTAACCATATGGTGTAAAATTACATGATAACATGGAAAGAGTTAAATTATTTAAGGGTTAAAGCTAAAAGATAAGGATAATGTTATGACCGAAACATGTCTAAAATCTATTGGTTGAGAGGATTTATACCCATACTCATCTAATCCTCTAAATAAATAAATTTGGAGCTATTATAATTCTAATTTAAATTTATAATGAAATAATATTTCAAGACATTCCGAATGTGCCCATATTACCTCTTATAAAAGGCCACCACCTCTACCAACTTATAAATTCCCCTAAATATCCTTGTATTTAAAACACTATACTAAAATAAACTCCGAAACCCTCACTTAATCCTAGAAACGTTTTCTTTGGAATAAGGAGAATCATTGATGACTTTTGGCACAAACCAAATGGGGTTACCCTATTTTGAGGTATTATCTTCTCTCATGATCCTTTCTTCTATTTTCGTTCACCACCCAATAAACTCTCATTATTCAATTTTTTATAACAACACCAATATCATAACTATACTAGGATGTTTTTATGACAATGTTTCTACCTACGCTTACTCACACATCCATTTAATGTATATAGAATACACTTTTTCTGTGTATGGTGAACTACTGCCTCATAGAAAAATGATTATTCATTTTTTCCTTTACCACCAATCATGGTGGCCATTATGATAGAGACTATATTTATAAATTATATATCATATTTATATTGTCTCTATACTTCTGTAAAAAAATTATAACATCCCTTTATATTTTCTGTGTTGGGAAAATATGGTAATTTAAATTGAGAAAGTGTGGACTACCGCCCCCTCAATGCGATATGACTCATCAATGTCTTACTTGGAATGAATAAAGGATAGTTGTAATATATATATGTGAAACATTTATAACATATATATGATAATGTAATTATAATATACATTTTTACCCATTAATTAGAATTATTTAAATATAGAAAATAAATAATGGTAGAGTTCATGCATATGTACGGCCTACCGTCTCCATGAACAATGTACTTAATTTCTAATCTCCAAATATTATGGGATATTATAAATAAAAATGTACTGAATATATGATATTATTTTTCATATTTTTCATTCTAGAAATGATGAATCCATGATATATTTAAAAAGAACACCAAATAAAAAGTAAAAATGTACTTGATAAAACTTGACAATTAGCACCTGAAATATTCAAAACAATGAAAAGGTGTTAACAATTTGGTAATATAATATATAAATAAATTAAAATATGATATTATGTTTATGTAATTAGTCATAAAATTATTTTAAAAACCATTATAGAAGAGGTTAAATGAAGTTCAAATAAAAGGAAACAAAATGTATGGGATGTCGTCTCAATTTCTTTTTATTGAGGCATATTGTAATGTTATGAACATAGTTCCTTTTTTATGATGTATACAATACCGTTTAACTTTTTATATAATGATTATAATTATTTTCATGATATGAAATTATTTACATCATGAGAATTATTGATATATCCACATTACTCATTCAGTATGTTTATTTGATAATACATATTATTTAATTTGGTTATTCAATATGAGAAATACTTTGGAATGAAAATGAATGGTGGAGACCTAACATTATATAGATCCTTGATGCATCGACAGGTTCTCATGATATGAATAAGTTGTCTAATTGGTTTTATAACTTTATTTTTAAACTTTCTTGTAAAAGATCATGATGGTAACAGGTTTTCATGTCGTGTTGCATGACGCCATTAAAGAAAGTATTTCCATACATTAGTTTTAATTATTATTTATCCATAATATTTTGTAATAGAAATATCTATGTATGTAGATTATCATCTCTTATTGATTTATGGAATGTGTTTCAGTTTCTTACATTCAATACTATATGCCTTATCTAGTTATGTAAATAGAAATTGTGTTCAGTTATTTACCTTTCTATATAAATAGATTCATTATTAATTCCACTATATTTACACTTAATGATCATTTGATCTTACCCTTCTAAATTTTCTTTCCCCATCTTATAAATAAGAGAACATTGAATAATATTTCAAGAATGCAGTTTATTTCTATTTTATTTTGTAGCATGTTTAATTTTATTTTACAATTTATTCTGGGCATGATATGTGTAATCTGAATTTCTAAGAGAGCTAAATTATATGGTCCTTTGAGATTTACACCCTTTTAATCATTATAATGTATTAAAATAATTCACTGAATTTGGGATTCTGTGGTTGGGCTTCACAGTTGGTATCAAATTAAGTTTAGCAATAACATTCGAAACAATATTTATAAATAACTTCTTAAAAAACATAACCCTATTAATAAGTTTGAGGATAATAAATGTATATGATTTCATTATTTAGATTTGGTAATAGATAACCTAGGATAATCTAATTTAATTATGGATTGATAAGAAGATGGCACCATTTAGAGATCCTTTTTATGATTCTTCAAGACTATAACACTATGATTTGTATTTTTTAGACTCTGATTCATATTTTTGTCAATGATTAAAAATAGAATAGTTATACAACTAACGATTATAGAGATGATAATAAAGAGAAAAAAAAAGTTAAATGGGATGAAGGAGTTATTATAGAATAAGATGATGAAGTGTAGTTAATGGTTTAAGGGTCTAGTTGAATAATTAAGGTTGTTCTATATTTGGATTTCTGACTTATTACATCAATGGTTCTATGGTTATATGATTCTTAACATATATAAGGATTGTATTTCATTACTTCATCCTTTTGAATTTTTAAGCATATGATTTTTCAATAAGGATTTAAAGGTGATCAAATATTTGGTATGTTTCAATAATAGAAAAAATATGTTGTTTTGAGAATAAAATGATAAAATTGATTTTGGAGATTTATAGTCTTTTTTTGATTTGGAATTGGAATGGATGTATTTTGGTCAAGTCATATTTTTAGAAAGTAGTATGTGGATCATTGGATATTAATTTTTGAGGATAAAACATTTCTTCTATGTTGAATATTCAAAAGTTATTTCAAGAATGTTATATTAATATAGTTTTTGAGAAAAGGACAACTTGCAGGTCAGGAGACAACTCATCATGTTGGACAAGGTTGTGGGAATAGAACCCACAAATAAAGTGTGATAAGGCTTATCTCCTACTATTAGACTAAAAACGTCCCTAGATGAAATAACATGGTTTTTATTATTTTAATAGTGTAAATTTATATTTGAAACCATATAAGATTAAGGTAAATAGAATATTTTAGAGTTTTACTTTCTTTTAAAGATTATGTTGAGTTTTTTGTAGGAATTAGTTAAAAAAAGAAACACTATATATTAATAAAGTTTGTTTCATTATTTTCTTAATATATTAAGTAAATTTACTCTTCAAATCTAGTTAAACTAAAAAAATTTCCTACATCATTATTTTGGGATGAATAAAATGGCCCATTGGATTGTCATTGATTTAAACCTTTATGGTTGTTAACTATTTCATAATTATGTTCTCTATCGCTCTATATTAGAACATGATCATAATTTATTTCATCCAAATTTATATCTTCCTACATGTAATCCTAGTATAGGTTATCTCAAGTAACCTTCTTACTTTCCTTTCTCTATTTTAAAGTGGAAGTTTTATCGACCAAATTTTCTGATGTGGGATTTCAATAAAGGGATTTGGAAAAATCAAACCCTTGTTACCAAAACCAAATTTAAAAATTGTGATGATGCAATATATTGAAATAGGGGATAATATAACACCCCAAGATTTTATGGGACACTTCATTTAATTAATTAAATAACTTGGACTACATGCAACCCTGAGTTAAAGCACAACATGACCTATCAATCTTTATTTTTAAAAAGATATTATGAATAGTATTAATGAAATTTTGAAATATTATAAATTTTATTTTACTAAATATAATTGCATTTTGAATTCATAATTTCAAAATTATTTTAGGGTGAATGTTTGGTAATTTCTTGAAAAGATTTAGTTTTTAATGAATAGTGAAAAATACTGCATTTTAATTCAAAACTGCATTTTTGTCTAATTTATTTATATAGTTAGATGATATTTTTAATTGGTTTTAAATTTTTATTGGATTATTTTTTTCCATTTCATCAAATTTTTTTCATTTTAAGTAATTTCACATTTAAATTGATCATAAACACATGTCAATCATTTGATACTTTTTACTTCTTAAAAACATGTTTTCTCATTTTGATAACATGAAGTAATTTTAAATTAATCAATGATAATTATGAATTTTTTATATTAGAATATGGATTAAATATTTTGAATCATAAGGTCGAAATAATTTAAATAGTTCCCTTTTATTATTGGACATTATTAATATTAATTTTAGTTATTATTTTTATTTTTCACGGTTAAAGTATAAATTATGTAAATAAGTGTAAAAAAATATTATAATAATATTAAACTACCATAAAATGAGTTATAATATAATTGGAAAAGTCATAGGAGACCAGGAAAACACTTGGGAAGTAAATGTTTCCTTTTGGATCCACATGGGTGCAGAAATGACATGTTATAATAACTAATTTGAAATAAAAAATAAATATAACATAAACATGACTCTTATTACTAAAACAATTTTCATTCAAGATATATAAGTGTTCTATTAAACTATAAATATTAATTATAAGGATAAAAATATATAATACATTATTGTATTTTTTAAAATTTTTAGTCATTAAATAATTAAATTTATATATGACACAATAATGATGCAATATTTTCCGTATCAATGAACGAATCAAATAAATAAAATTAAAAATATTAGAATAAATTTAGTCTGAAATTTTTAATTTCATAAAAGAATATTATGGATGACTATGAAATGTTATATTTTATTTAATGAGTTTTTTTGAAGGAATCATGTTTTTACGACTTTTACACAAATCAATTACTAAATAGTGTAAAAATTGACATAAATGAGTTTTTCAAACATATAATATTTTGTTAAATGATATAATAATTCCAAAAAATATAAGATTTTGTAAAATAAAATCTTTAATGTGAAACTTTTCATTAATGATCCACTTGAGGTTATATTTACATTTTTAATGTAATCAATTTAACCATATGGTGTAAAATTACCAGAGGACATGTTAAGAGTTAAATTAATAAAGTAAGAATTAAACCTAAAGGATAAGGTGAATTTTATGAAGTAAACATGTCTAAAACCTTTTAGTTGAGGTAATTTATAGCCATACGCTTATTTTAAAATAAATAAATCACTTTGGAACTATTATTTGTTGAAAATAAAATTATAATAAAATATAATTTCAAGACTTTCCAAAAGTCCCCTCTTCCCTCTTATAAAAGGTCACCACCTCTACCCAGTTCCACACACCCATAAAGACCCTATTATTGACCAAAATATACCAAAATAAGCTCTAATCATCCATAACACACTCAAAGAAGCATTACCTCGGTTATAAGGTAATTTGAGGAAGCCTTTTGGAACAAACCAAAAGTAGTTACCGGTTTTTGAGGTATCACCTTCCCTCAAGATTCATTCCTTTATTTTCCTTCTCCACCCCATAGACCTTATTTGTTCAATTATATTATAAAAAAACAAGTATCCTCAATATTCGATGTTTTTTTATGATTTTTAACCTAAACATACACACACTTCCATCTTAATGATATGGAAGATAATGTTTCTTTGTAAGGGGAACTACAACCTCACGAAACGATGATTATTAATTTTTTTATTACCACCGATCATGGTGGAAATTATGATGTGAAATATAATTTAATATTATATTTATTATATTTATATTGTCTCTATTATTATTTTAATTTTATATTGAACATACATTTATGTATTCAATGTTGTGTAAATACAATAATTTAATTTGAGGAAGTGTGTACTACCATCCCCTCAAAGTGATGTGACTGGTTAATTCCTTACATGGAACATATAAAGAATGGTTTTAAAAAAAATATTTGAAATATATAATATATTTATGATACTTGAATTATAATATACATATTTATCAATTAATTTTAATTCTTTATATACCACAAATAAATAAAGTTAGCGTTCATGCGTACGTACGACCTACCATCTCCATTAACGGTGAACTTCATTTTCTAATATCCAAATGTTATGGACTACTCTAAATACATATATACTGAATATATGATATGATTTATTGATATCATACACTGTTTAGATTATGAAACCATTATATCTTTAATAAAAACAACAAATAACAAGTAAAATTATACATGAGAAAACTAGGGAATTAACACCTGAAATAGTTAATGTAATGAAAAGGTGTTAACAAATAGGTAATAAAATATATTAAGAAGGTAATGTATGATATTATGTTAATGGAATAAGTTATTATCATTTTTTAGAACCATTATATAGTATTTTAAAGTATGTTCACCAAAAATGTAACACAATGTATTGTATTTTGTCTCATTTTCTTTTTATTGAGAAATTATATAATGTTAAAATCATAGATCCTTTTAAATGGGGTACATTATACCTTTTGACATTCTATATCATGAATATAATTATTTTAAGGATATTAAATTATTTTTTTCAGGGGAATTAATTGTATATCCTTATTAATCATTCAATATGGTTATTTGATAGGGCATATTATTTAATTTGGTTATTCAATATGAGAAATAATTTTGAATAGAAATGATGGATGGAGATCAGACTTTATATAGCTTAATGATGCATCAATAGGTTCTCATTAGATGAATAAGTTATTAGAAGAGGTATTTTCCTTAGTTTTAAACTCTCATGTGAAATTTTATAACAGAAAAAGGTTTTCATGTGTTCGATACATGACATCCTTAAAGAATATATTTACCTCATTTAGTCTAAATTGTTATTTATCTATGAAATTATTGAATCGAAATATCTATAGACGTAGTTTTTTATCAGTTATTTATTTATAGAATGTGTTTCAATTTATTAATTACCATATTATTTATGACTTATATAGTTATTTAAATTGAATGTGTGTTCAGTTATTTACCTTTCCATATAGATTGATTCATTATTACTTCCATTGTATTTTCTCATACTGAGAATTTGAGATCACACTTATATTGTTTAAATCTCTAGGTTATAAAGAATATAACATTGAATAAGCTTCAAAGAATGAATTTTATTTTTGTTTATTATGTAGCATGTTGAATTCTAATTTCCAATGTATTTTTCAAAATCATGATTGTAATCTAGATTTCTAAGACTGCTAAACCGAATGGTCATTCAGGCTTTATATCCGTTTAATAATTCCAATGAAATGTAATAATGCGCCTTATTTATGTTATCTAGGGTTGGGGTGTTACACCAACCCTTATCCTTTAATTTATAAAGGGTAGATATCATGAGAGTTCTCTTATACCCATGAAGATTCTATAGTGTTAATATGGTCACATGGGAACACATCCCTTAGCACATCATTTTCAAATGACTCGAGGGTGATTTTCTGAGTGGTCCTAGTAGATATGGACGGAATGTATATGTGTTTTTATATAATAAGGATAAAATTTCTAAGGATGAATTCTTGAAACATCCAAATATGTCTATCTAAAAACACAGATACATATAAGGATTCTTGCTCGACACATCCGACGATGTATATCTGACAAGGCAAACACATTTTTTTGGAAAGGCTAACATGTATAGGGATGTATATCTAACATGTTTAAAGGTTATCACATGATCTCTTATCATTTATAATAGTTTTCACATGATTTTAATCACATGCTTGGATACCTTCACATGACATGGTTGACCTGTTATTAAGGGTTTTTTCACAATCTATAAATGGCCTCACAAATCGCATAATCATGCCACATTAAAACCAACAAAATAGAATTCCACATGAAGATTCTGCCTTTTATAGCTTATATTTTATTAATATATTGGGTTATTATCAAGTTCTTGTCATATTTCATGTAGTATAATCTAATAGACTCATTAGAGGGACTCCACCAAATCATATTATATGTCTGCTGATGGTTTGTGTGAACAAAGAACACATTAGAGGGGATTCTTGAGATTATTAAATAATCACCTGAAGCATGTGACCTTGTCGAATGATGTTTCTAGGTTCATGTGATCTTGAGTCTTATTGGTGGTCTCACAACCTACATGACACAAATAACTCACCTCCATTCATCCATGTTACTTCATTCCTTTCATTAGGGGGAGATAATATCATTGTCTCGGGTATCTATTTATTATTATATATACTGATTCTCATTTGGAGGTCGTTAACAACACCCCCCTAAAAAGTGAATCATTAGGAAACTTCCACTAACATATTCATGGTTATGTTTTACAGGTTAATGTCCATTAATAGATCAGTGTCCCTATATTTATTTTATTTTCTAGATTAGGGGTCATTTGTTGTTCTATAGTTCTGAGAATACTTTAACATTTATTTATACCCTATTTTGACGTAGGCTGCGAAATACTTTTGGTGTTATGTCAATGAAATTATGTCTTTACGAGGTCACATATATGTTGATTAAGAAAAATAATTTCAATTTCATGTCATAACACACACCTATTGGGATTATTGTCAAAAAAAGTAGTGGTTCCCTTTCTGAGAGATTATATAAATTTTCACTTCTAGATGGGTTTCTTATAGCTATTGTAGGAGAGTTGATCTCCTATTATCATTATACACCCGAACTGATTTCTCCTAAATTTTTTACTCAAATGGGTTCTCCTATTCCCTTAGCTAACATTTGCGGTGAATGAAACCCAGTACTATTTGTCCAATTCATGATTATTCTGGTTCATGAAGATAAAAATGCTAAAATCATTCATCTACCTATCGAGGCATGTATCATCCTCTACTGAGAATATAAAAATCCGGAATGGAAGCATGCCTAGTTGGTATACAGAATTGATTAATTTACCAAGAATAAAACCCCTATTCCATTTTGATCAACCTTTCTGTTGAGCTAATATATTTTATTTAGTATTTGAGAGAGCCCCCAAGGAAGCTGTCTCACCACAGTTATGAGTCTCCCATCAGCAAGGTAGGGTTTGTTATATAAGTTGTTCCCTTAGTACCAGTGACAGATGATGAATTGATTTTAGTGATAACACACGAGTATTATTCTATTTCATTTTTATCAGCTCAGTTAATGCCTAATTCAATGGAACTGATGGCCGAATATATGCCCCTAATAATTAATTTTTCCCATGAACCCCCTTAATTAGAAATTAAGAGTAGAATATCACAAAGGGTAATTTGAGAAAAAAAAATACTTTCTTGGATTATTAATACTCCCTTTATGAAGATTCATGAAAATAAAGAACACCTTCTTCTACACTTTTGTGATTTGGGATCTAGTGGTGTCGATTTTCAACAGTTGTATGATATCATGTCATAGATTTTCATGGCTAAATAATAACTGGACAACAATAATAGGGACTTTTATTTATTTGATGGAAAACACTTTTCAGTCCAATAAATACAATAAGCTTTAAATGTTCCTCAATATTGATATCATAAAGTCTCTCATTTTCATGCTGATAAAATGAAATAAATTTTCAGATAGAAAAATATGAAGTGATCATTACTCATGAAATGTCTCATCTTTCAATTTCATCATCATTAATATATATCACTCATAATCTAGGTGATAAATTATAATATTTTAATAATACCCTTCATCCTTTATCGATACTATGGAAATGAATTAAACAGCACTTTATCACTAAATTGAAATATCTCACCTTACTCTATACGGTTTAAGGAACTCAGATGACAACATTTTATTATAATATGGCCATGAATTTTTTTTCATTGGACGGACCATTATATACACTCTAGGATATAACTATTCCTCTCTATTATTCACATTATCAATAAACAAAACTTTTAAATTTTACATGTTTCTATCACGATTTATTTCATTCATTATGAAAATTGGATTACATCAACTCAAAGTAATGAATAATGTTAAAGACATCAATTATTTTTATAATACTGAGAAAACCAAAATTTTGAACTCAAATGATCAAATCATAATAGAAATTTCTTGATAATTTATATTATATGATTAATATCATATGAACCCTAATTAATGTACCCACTCCAGTTTTTCTGAGATTAACTAGTTCAAAATGAAAATTTTGGTAAACATGTCCCAGATAGAATGTTCTCAAAAATTTTCCTAACTAAATTGACTAAGTGAGCATAACATTAGTTTTTATATTAAAATATAATTGACCCTACAATATTTCTATATAATATTTAAATTTTAAATTTTTTTCTATAAATTACATATGGAATAATCTTAGTAGGTATGTAATCATATTTTTATCATGCCTCCCTTTATGGATTTTCTTCCAAACATGTTTTGTGCCTTTTAATTTTCATAATTTCTCTATATTTTTTGAATCAAACAATGTTCATGACTAAAGGTCCAAGAATCAACTTTTTCGTATGTTTCCAATTATCATTTTTAAAATCAGTGATTATTGTCTCTCTTTGGATTGGATTTTTAGGGCTTACCAATTCATCCTATGAGGTTCTATAATTTTAGTGTCTTATATCTCAAATCTTTAATTGTTCTAGTTCAGGGTCATAATGCATATACAATCATTTTTTTAGTTTAGGGTCATTTATCCCAGACCTTATTTTGTAAAACAATATCACATGTAAGAATAATAATTTTTCATGGATTTATAGGAGAACATTACTCTAGGACCAATACACCCACTAGGTGATAGCTTATAGCTTCTATGTTATTCACTAGATAATCCTAGTGGGGTCTATTTAGAACAACTAGTCCTTATTACCACTAAAAAATCGGGAGGAACCAAGGGAAATAACTCAAGGGAATGGGGATCCAGAATAAGTGTATCAACTCAAGGAATTGGTGTGTGTCAACTCAAACATAAAAGTATTGTAGATGGTCTATAGAAAATATCAAACTAAAGAAGGGTTTGAGAAGACTAAAATATTTTCCTCCATGTGCTGAACATGTTTTCATTGTGAAAGGATGTTTTAAATCATCTCTCTAAATGTTTTTGGGCTAGGGGTCCAGTGAAGATAATAAAACATTTACTATGGACATAATATGGTCTCAATGAGCTTTGTGCCTTTTTTATTTACACTCCAAAATTTTCCTAAACACTAGAGTTTAATATTTCAGCAAGCATTGACTTGAATTTTACTCACACCTCCATTTTTTGGGTTTTTATCCAAACCATTTTTTTGTCACTTTCACTAGTTGTTTAAGTGATTGTGAATTGGACCATCTAAGGCTAATGTTTTCAGTCATTAATCTTAGACCAAAGTTCATGAAATTTAATGTTTCACAGTACATAGACCAAGTATCATGTAAATTTTATAAAATAGCCTACTGAGGATTACCAATTTCAAGGGTACTCTAATTCCCTCCTGATAAGGAAATGATAATTTAGTAAATCATGGATCAATGTTATCAGATCAGGAGTTTTGGTATGAGACAGACACGCTAATAATGATCTAGAATGACCTTAAAGTGATGATTTCAACATTGATGTTTATAAGGCTCACATAGACGAGAGGACCTTTAGAATATAGAAGAGACACCTCTAGTTAATGAGTTAGGGTCCCTTATGCATGATCCCATAGGGATTACATGTATGGTCAAGCAGAGGGAGCCCCACTTCTCTCTATGTTCCATGAGAGTTTTATAGAAACCCTATACACTCAAGACATGATTTTTTTTAAAATATTGATGTCTACAAAAAAAAGATAGTGTAACCCCAAACATTTGTTGATTGGAGTCAGGTTATTCTAGTCATTTGATATGTATTGGATATGGTTAATGGTCAACAAAATTTAATATCACACAGTAAGGGTACAACACTCCAGAATGAAAAATGGTTAAATTAATAAATGATATAACTCATTATAAAAAGGTGAACCTTTCTATTCGGAAGCCTACCTGATTAGAACTCTATTGATAATCTTTGTTGGCCTGGAGGAGAAATCAATATGGGAGACATTTTGTAAATTTTATCATGGTGTGTATGATTGATGAAAAACCACACTAGAATGAACCTTTTTTTCCTAATGGGAAATTCAATCGTCTGATGACCTATTCGGGCATGTGGGTGGGCCATAAAGAAAGGACAATGTGCTTATAGAGAATCATTCTTAACATCAATGGAATGAAAATAATTTCTATCCATCATGATTTTTCATTTATTTTATTCTTACATAACATATTTCAATAATTATTTCCATATAAATTCATTTCCTCAATATTTTTGGAATTGTTAATTTAAAATAATAATTAATAGAAATGGAAATTTTTTCTTTTATATGAAAAAAGTAAATTGATTTTTCATATGGATTCAAAAGATATTTTCATGGTATTTATTATGAAAATGTGTGATCATAAAATATGTTTTATTTATGACATGTTAATTAAACATTTTATATCATCATAGGCGATCTCGATAGAAACTACATGACTAGTGTGCCTGATATATATTATAAATAAGGTGAGATGGATACATATTATATGACGGGTGATCCTGATACATATTATATTTTCAATGAGATAGGTATAGATCTCAAATTTATGCTATAATGATCCTTGTATATAATATTAAGAAGTATGGAGTTAACTAGGGAGGTATATCATATGGACTTAACTCGGATCCAACTAATTTTGACATGAGTGAACATGGGTTTTGAATATAGTACTCTAAGATGTCTATATTGGTCTTTATTTTCTTATTATTGGTTTTTAAATATCTTTCTTGAAAGAAGTATTATTTTATAATTTATTGTGGTTTTATTTATATTCCCACGATTATATTGTGAAGATGTAAAACTTTTATGGGTTTCCATGATTTTCACATTACTAATGGATTTCGTTCCATTATATAGTTATAGTGATTTAGTTCTCATCCCATTTTTTTCATATTCATTTCATAAGGAATAAGGATGAGTAGGAACTATTATACATTCTGTCTACTAATATATGAAATTGGAGTTAAATTATGAATGTATACCAAGATTGAAAATTGGAGTGTGAACATAGGAATCCTATTTTAGCGGAAGAAATTAATATTGTTTTTCAGTTTTACAAATGTGCTGTAATGGTTTTCTAATCCTCTAAAAATCTATGCATAAATGATAATAAGAACATAATAAAGTGAAATCATTATTACTGAACTTATAAATATGGGTTGAATAATAAATATAATATTATATTTGTTATTATAGTAATATTTTACACAAATCATTATGACTGAATGCTGGTAAAAGATTTTGATAACTTTAAGGCTTAATATTTTGTTTTCCGATTATATTCTATAATACTTAAGTAACCCTCAAGTTTAGTATTCAATGTTGAAATGTGGTTATATATTGACTGGGTTAAGAGGAATAAATGAATCAAAATAAGAGAAACCTAGGTTTAACATATATTGAATAAAAAGTATCTTAGTAAAAAGTAACGGTTTTATATAGTAATACATTCGTTAGATGGACTAAAAAAATTTAATTTGTTGTTGAAGTTGATTTTCAAAAATAATTTAATGGATATTGACTAAAAAATAATTTAATTAAGGAAAAATATACCCTTCAAGATGCATTGGTAGAAATAAAACATAAATCTCATTTCTCTTATGGGAGATTCAACTACAATCATAATTTAAAAATCATTCTCTTTTTATTTATACACAGTATCTTGTATTCCACTTACATAATAACATCATAATATATCTCAATCCCCTTTTATACTTTAATATCACAAAAGTACCATTGGATAAATTTGACCATGTTTTGAAAATGAAAATATCTTATTATACCTATTTTAGAAAACACCTTAAGGAGCATTATCATGTTTTCACAATGGATAACTCATAAAAAGGATTTTCAACCCCCAATTCTGCTGAAAAAGAAGATGAACATTGGGAAACATAATTTTTTATCTTGTTATTTTTTTTATAAAAATAAACCCTTAATTTAAATATTCAAGTCAAATCATATCTCATTGTATTTTGGGAAACAAGTTTGAGATGATTTTAAAATAATATATTTTTAGGACATGGTATTGTTTATAAATTTCAATATTTTTTCACATCCATTTTAATGAATAAGTAATTATTGTACATTTATAAGTGAATAAGATGAATGAGGAATGGTTTAGATTAATTCTAGCAATATATGGACTCAATCGGGAAATCAGGGGAATCCATATTCAAAAATGGGTTTGGGATGAATAGAGATATATATTTAAAGTCATGGGTTATTTGTGTTAACTACTTGAAATATGAATATATTTATATTTATTAATCACATGCCATGATTTAATTTTTTTATTATAGGATGTAAGTTTAAAAATATAAGGTAAAGAATATTGGATAAGGGATTATGACGATAGTTAATTAATTGACATCGTGTACAGATAGGGTTGAAATTTTATGGATATAGTTGTATGTTATTTAAGGGTTGATAAATTAAAGGATTATATAAAGTTTAAATTAATTAGGAACTTTTTTTATGTTTTATGTTATTAGAGTATTTTGAGAGATATTTACTTTGTTTTTGTAAATGTTTTAAGTATATATAACCATTATGTTTAACTCGTGATTTAGTGAAGAGGTTATTTAAGGACGAATGATTTCATATTTTATAGACATATTTTGAATGTTACTGATAAAATTAAGAGTTAATAGGAACATTTATGTTGAGATAATTATGTTTATTTTTGATAAAATGGTTATTAAATTTTGGGAATATAGGATTTATCATATAAATGTCAATGAGATTGAAACACAGTTTGGGGATTAAGTAGTTATTTTGTATGTTCACTATATTGGGAACATTATATGATTAAATTAAAAGGAAATATATATTTTTTCTAATATTGGAATTTATTTAAGTAATAATTGTTTAATTACATTTTGGAAACATATTTGTTATTATAATATATTTATGTTGATTTGGAATATTTAAGGAAAATATTATCATATTATTGATATTATATGTTAGGGAATATATATTTTTGGTATTTAGATACATGAGTGATTGTCATTATTTTGACATAACTATTTTAGTTAATAATGGAAGAATATGAGATAAAATCATTCAAATCTTTGGGTTTCAATATTGGTCAAGAATATTTTTAATAGTTTTATAGATATATATTTCTGGAATTATTTAAATTGAAATTTGGGTGTTATTGTGGAAGCAATAGAGATTATTGTAATATTTTTTCAAATGAAGTTTTAAACATATTTGAAATTATCTTATATTATGAAAAAATTTTGGTTTTAATTATTTTCTAATGATAGTAGGAACAAATTTTTATCCAATTGTGGATCTTCATGATTTTTAAATATTAATTTTAAATATTTAGGTTTGAGAAAGAATCATATTGAATATTCATTTCTTTGAGGAAGTGATAAGGTAGAAGTGTAAAAACTTATATAAACACAAACAAATGATGAAATTATTCCTTTGTAATGGAAAGAAATCAAGTGAGTATATTTTCACATGATCTCTATCAAATGTTTAAAATAATCCCTCAATTATTGGAAAAAAAATATGTAAATAAAAAATAATATCATAATACATACATTTTTGTGGAATTGATTTTATTCATTATCCAAAAATTATTTGTGGTTTTGTGTTCATTAACTTTCTCATGACCATATTAAATATCACTCTCTTTAATTCTGTGGAGTTTAGTTTTTCTCTTTTATTCGCATAATTTCACTTTCTTCTATTGTTATCCATCTCTAGGAACCCGGTTATATGTTATTTCAGGTATCCTTCATAGTTCCATCAATAATTTTTTAAAATAATTTATTATTTTATCTTTTTATGATTTAGTTTTTATTAAAAGTATTTTTAAATATTACATAAATTCCTTTCAAGATCTTAGGTTTTATTTTCCACTACATGATATTGAATTTAGAAAATTATTTTAAACACTTTTTATCTACAATGATAAATATTTATGAGGATACAACTTATTTAATTGGGAAATAATGTAACACATCAAAATTTTAGTTTAAAATAATACACCGATCTATAGGTTTCTTAAACATACAATAACAGAAATTATGTTAGTTGTGATATGCAATAAATATATTATTATTTAAACCTGACCATTATAACATATTTGTTAAAATGGTGGTATGAATATTAATATCCATATCATGAAAAAAAATTATAAACATTTCATATAATACAAATGTATTGATTAATTCATAATAAATATTTACAAAATTGTCTGTAGGGTCATTTTATCCATCAAAAATATGTTTTATTCACAAAAGGTTTTTAAATCCTATTTATATTCTCCAATATAATAGATAGGTTATAACTATAATAATATATACTAGTTCATTTATATGGTAGGTTTTATTTAAAGAAAAATATTAAATACTATAAATTTACATCAAAGTATTACATAAACAATAAAAAAAGTTACATTCTACCACTAGTAGAATGAATTTATCTCTTAAAATTTATTCAATATGTTTAAGAAAATGATGATATTTTTACTTCATCAAATACTCCATTTAATAAATTGATTCCTCAAATTTATAATTCCTTCCATTAACTTTGATCATTTGAGTAGTATTATTTCATACAACATTCTCTCTAGGATCAAATATTTCTACCAATTAATATTCATATGAGAGATCATGATCCAATTTAAAAACCTCTTTTTTTATTACATGTGATATATTTAGTATGTAATTCACTAAGAATGGGTATATGGAAAACATCAAGAAGATAATTTATATTTTGAGGAAATTCTAAACAATAAGAAACCATCCCTACTTAATCAATAATAAAGATGGGTGAAATATTCTTAGGGATTTTATTTCCCTTATTTCTAAATCTCATGAACATCTTCCATGTATAAATTCATTAGAAAACCTTCTCAAAAAATTTAATTATAGTTCTCACTAATGATTGTCCGCATAAATATGTTTTTTACACTAAGATAACATGCTATATTACAGAATGGATCTAACATTTTCAATAATTTCTTCATCTTTCTCAGGTCCCAATATAATTCATCATCTTACATTTCCTTATATTTATATATTATATACTTCATTATACATAATTATTTGTAAGAAACCATCTAAATACATGAATAAAACCTATTTTTATATGAAAATTATTAAAGAGGAAGGTTTAAATTCAAAACACATTTTAAATAATGAGATCATGATCTTAGAACACCCCCTAAAGTTTTAATTATCCCTTAAATTTTACGATATATCTACAAATGATATTTATTAATAAAACACAACTCCATGTCTAGGTTTTGTTAATGACTTCTCTAAAACATCATGATAACCCTCATATCTCAATCAAATACTATACAATGGAGAACTCTATGAAACATTACCACATAATTATTATAATCAAATGTTGATCAAGTAAAAACATTCTATGATAGAATGAAATATGCTACAATCATAAGGATAAGGACTATAGACTCATTCACTTTAGAAGTATTCGAGAGTGCGATGATAATGTCTACAAATATGTTTTCCCATTTCTATATAGGTGTCTGTAATGGTTGTAACATCACCCTAGAATTATTTCACCAATTTTCATATTATTGACATACCATACACTGAGATAAATACCCCCCAATATATCTTGTTATGTATCCCACTAGAAATTATCTTTAAGCTCTATCTAAATCATCATTCATCTAGTATGTATAGAGAATAGTTATCTATGAGCTTCATCCAATAATTATTTCATCAATCATGGTATAACAAAAAAACAGACATTGTTTTTGAGCCATATCATTCCATCATAATCAATGTTGAAATAATGGACATTTATCACCTTCTTTTATAGTTTTAATTCTTCATTATGCGCCTCTTAAATTGTGCCACAGATATATTTTTGAAAACTAATTTGATAACTTTTACATCTCTATATCTTCCTTTTGTATCTATTTAATCATTCCATAAATATATTGTGGAACACTAATTTGATAAATTTAACATTTATCCCATTACATTGATATTTCAATGTTCTTCATCTAAATATCCAATAATATTGGATTTTTTATGATCCTCATAAATGATAATCTTGCATATCCTTTCGACTTAGAGCATCATGAACCTAGTTTGTCTTCAAAAGGTGGAAATGAATTGATCAATCATAATATTTTATCTATTCTAACCATTTTCTATAGAGAAAATTTAACTCTTTTTTTAATGAAAATATAGATATCAAACTTTTATGGCCAGTATATATATCACACTTTTCTATTTAAAGATAATGTCACAATATCCTAAATTAAAATATTATTATGGTTATCTCAATGTCATGGAGTGAATAATTCCTCTCATGAAACTTTAATTGATGATGGAAATAAGATATCATCATTTTATATTACATAATGACACATCCTAGTATATTCTTAGATGCATAACTATAAATCTAAGAAAACAATTTACTGTGGTGTATTGGGAGTATTGGTTAAATGACCAACCTTATATTTATCTCCCTAACATTTCTTTCACATTCATTAGTCTAATAGAAATTGAATACATTTTTTGTTAACTTTGCTAGTTTATTATAGAGTAGTGATAAATTCTTCAAATGGAATCTATAATATCCCCCCAATCTAAGAAAATTTTCGATCTCATTAACAATGGTTTTTTGTTATAATGTTTAATAACATATATCGTATAAGGATTTAATTATATACTCATTATTATGATCATGTGTCCTATTAATGATATAATTTGTAACTAGAATTCCCACTTCATTAATTGGCATGTAGTTTCTCCTTTTTCAGTGTCTTCAGCAAAATTCATAAGTTATCCTCTCTCCTTTCCATTCCCTTGGAGTATATTAGAATATGTTCTACAAAGACTACCACAAATTGATTGAGGAATTTTACAAATACTCTACTCATTAAATCCATGATCATAGTAGGGGCATTGGAAAGTCAAAAAAAATCACATAAATTCATTGTTTCTATAACCTATATAGAAGGTTGTATTTATTAGTTTTTCACTTTTTATGCTCAATTTGTTTTGTCCAAAATGAACTTAAAGATTTGAGAAGTATTGAGTTCCTCACAATGGATTAAAAAATCAATATGGTTATACGTATTCCTTATCATGATCCTATTAAATTATATATTCTAAATTTAGAGTTATATAGATCTATCATTATTATTATCTAAAAAAATTATGTGCACCCCAGGGTGACACACATGGACAAATGAAATCATTATCAATATTCTACAACATTTGATACATAAATTAATTCAACTAAATCGGGGTCATTCGAAATGAAGACTTTGAAATTGGTGTAGCAGCTGGTATGATTTCTATTGAAAACTAAAAATTAAAATTTAGAGAAAAGTTATGAATATATTTTGGAATGGAATCAAATAAATCCCATCAAATAGGCATAGATTTTATATTGTGGTTATCCCCAACTATCTGAGATAATTACCCTTTATTAATAAGAATCAAGACCCATAAAATGTATGTAATTTCCATTTTAAGATTTTATTCATCCTATCACTAATAAATAGTCACAAGATCATTTAAAATATGAAATTTAGATTCCATATTATTGAAATTTATTTGGAATATATATATAGAGTTAATCTATTCTCCAACTAAAATAAAATTACACTAAAGGATGGAAAACAATATTTTATTCTAATATATTCTTTCGAAAATAAAAATGGCATCCTCAACTCTAGTGTGAAGGATAGGTATACCATAACCTTTATTGTCCACTTTATTGACTGAAATATCATTTTACATTCCGTGGTCTTGGTGTTAGACTATATACTACATAATTGATTTTAATAATTACCTAGTTCACTGTGCCTACGATATTGAACTATAACTAGTAACTTAGAATTTACATTACTTCCCTTCATTAGTCTCTTAATTTTTTTAATCTATAATTAGTTTTTTTAAACACTTATTCTCCAATCCCAAAAAATATTCATGTTCCTTTGAAAAAATTTCTTGGGAGATTCTTACCACATTATCGACATATGATAAGCTGAATCATTATTCATCTATAGTGTTCATTAACCAAACTCCCATGAAACTCCATTTTACTCTTATTTTGTGTTTTAGAAAACTCAACCATGTTGAGGTTACTAAAAATATACTGAGAAATCTAGATAGTAATAATGAAAATATTTGTAATTACAACTCCAATTGAAGTTAGATACAAATGAGGAAAATCATTACATTGTTTATCACATTCAGTGTTAACATGATCCTTTTTCGTTCCATCCACATAATAAAACCAAAATTCCTAGTGTATTAAAAACTAATCATAATGTTAAATCTTATAATCATAAAAATTTTCAATGTATGTATAAATAATGAAACCTTTAATTCAATATTTGACACCTTAGGTATAACCGAGGACATCCACGATCATTATCTATTCTGATCCTTTATAATGGTTCATAATGAAAATGTGAATTAACCAAAACATATCCAATAGGAGTGTCTATCAGGATGTGCAGAATTATGCCCACTCATCACGCACCAGTGATGATAAAGTTATCACCCAATCTACCCCATTTAGAGTTTTTTCCCCTTAGATAATTTGTTTCATATCTGGAACCACTTTCCAGTATCCATGTAGGAATTTATTATCTAGGATACACACAGTCATTTATTATCCATATATTAGGATATTCTATAACACATTGGATTATCCTAAGGTTTATATCTTATTTTTTCAAATCCTAATATATAAAAACAAATAAATAATCTTATAGTACCAACTGAGAATACCCGAACATTATGTACAGAAATATTAAATACGTTTAGATGAATATTCAAAAAATATCATAATTACACAATCTAGAGGACTATAAATGTTTGGTATCCTTGGGGGGATATATGTGTAATAATAATATATCATAAAATATCATCAAAATGTCCTAAAATATATTCTCAAGTACTACACTTCTTAGACATACCATAATTAAATCATGTCTTTATTATCTAGTGAAATGATAAATAAGAAAGGGTGACCTCAGATTATTAGTAAGGTTAAATATGAACAATTTCAGTAAATGGTCATATATAATCATATCATTAGTATATTGGTATGATAACTTGACATTACAATTTGAAAATCATACCCAAAATCAATAGATCAAAATCAGAGCATAAGTATTTGGTAGTTCAAAAGTCACAAATCATAGAAGAATCTATGATCATGAGTCATGATATCATATCATAAGAATAAAAACAATTCACAAAAATTGACATAAACATTTTTCACTATCAGATTCATATACATCTTTTTTTAATAGATACTAACTATGATATTCATTATATATTATGATAGGGATAATCGCCCATGTACCCTCTTTGGGATTGGGACAACCTATCGTGTACCCTCTTTTAGGTATCATCTAACAGCTCTTGTACCCATTGATATCATAATGAATTAATCATTAATCAATGCATTGGAGGGATATAAGGGACCAACCCATCACATAATCACAATCCATTCACAATAATTTCATGATATCATGAAAATATTAATAATGTCATCATGGTTAAACATATAAAATGAAAAACAAGTTTCATCAGTATTTCATCATCAAAATATAAAATCATCCATAGAATAAATTAAGACAGAACCATAAGATCATATTTTTATTGAAGAATACCTAACATCAATATATTTTTTCATATATTACAATACCATTAAATGACCCTTGGATCATTTATATAGGAAAATAACTTTTTTATTTTTAAAGTAATTAATTAGAAATCGAATAAGCAAAAAAATAAGGAAAAATTCTATTTAAAAATAAACATGGAGATTTATATTGTATCTTTAAGGAAATTAATCATAATAATAGTTGGAAAATCAATTCATTCAATAAATGTTTAAACAGTTAATTCATTCACATCATTAGTAAAAAGTACATCATTCAAAAAAATGATAAGAATATTCCTTTTAGACTAGTTTATAAAAGTGAAATAAATAATAAAAAGGAATTTTAAAAATAATTAGATAATCGTTTAAAATTTTGTCTAAAAGATTTCATGAAAATATAGATCTGGAAGAATAATATTGCCGAATAAAAAAATGGTTTTTTATAAAAACATTATATCTACCATTAGAGTATATAGAAAAGATAGATATAGGAAAATTAATTTAATAAATATAATAAATTTAAATAAGAATATTAAATGAAAATAAATATTATTTTTGAGAGAAATGTCACATTATTTAATCATTATAAATTATGTATAAACAATCCAGGTAAAAAATGAGTTTGTCACTAAAATGCCTTACCAATTTGAATACTTTTTAATCAAAAACTCTATAAAATAAATTGAATAATATGGAACTTTAAATACCATGAATATGATGAAAATGAATATATATATTATAAAATATGATGTATATTTAACACATTAATGAAAAAATTAGTGAATATGAAATATTCTCCTAAAAAAGTGAGATTAGAAACCCCTACTATAAGTATGACTTTCTTCGTAAGCACTGAAACCTCATATAAAATAATCTATAATTTATTTTATTTTAATAATAAAGATATATTGATACTTATAATACCAATCAAGGTTTACATATATCACCTTATCATCCATTAATTAATAATCATTTGTTATCGTCATCATTTTAGGTATTGGATGCTGTGTTTTTTTATGTGCGTTTCACTTTGAAAGTAATATTCCTTAAAATTTCAAAAAACATTCTTCATATATACAATATTAATCATGTAATAAGCATAATATTTAATCATTATACACATTTTTATATCTATTCATTTAAATTGGTGATGAAAATTGAATTACATTAATTCATGGAGACTGTAGTATAAACGTATGCACGAGTGATGTTTAAAATTATTTATGGATGGAATGAAATAAAGGTAAATAATAATTCACTACTAAAAATAATAATAATATCATAAGAATCATATATATTTCATTAATCTATCCTAATTACTAAAAAATTAATTTGGAAATGATAAAAAAATCGCATCTCTTAATGGAGGTAGTAGACCACAAGTAAGAATAAGAGATCTTATCATTTTCTAATGGATGTGTAGTTAAAAAGTTAGACAATATATTAATAACCTATAATCATATTTTTTTCATATATGTTATATATAAAAATTAAATCCATCATAATAACCAATCATTAAATATTATGGTGTAAAAATGAATCATATCACTATGTTGAATAGGTAGTCCAAATATACACATGAGCGATAATTTCTTTTTATATTTGATAGAATGGTGGTGGTAAATGGTTATCCAATATTATAGTAATATATTAGTATATATATGATGTGGGAGTCATATTTTTTTGTTGGATATAACATATTTAAATGATTTATAAAAAAAATAAATTTCAAAATAGTTAGGTATGACTATGATCTTGAGAATGAAGGGAAGAGATATTGGAAGGTTTATGGGAATGGTTGGCTATGATTGGTGTCTCAATTTTTGTGGATAACAGAAGAGAAACTTATCTCTATTATAATTGAGGGTAGATATTCATATGGAATTAAATAAAATATTTAAATAATATATGTTCACATTTATGTGGAAGTAGAATCAAATATACATGAATTGGATTATAAGATATCATAAGTTTAAAAACCCTTCATCTTATATTATTTTGAAAATTTTAAGTGATATTTTTACCATTATAACCTATTTTAACCCAATGGTAAACCTATATTTACCCTAATTTTGGAAACAAATTATCATGGTTTTTATTATTCACTCTAAAGGAAAATGAAATTGGATTCATTAATAAAATCATAAATGATGATTCCAAAAATAGAAACCATTTTATAAAAATCAACTCATATATGTGTCAAAAATTTATTTAATTATAAATGAAAAAAATAGAAAGACAACCCCTTTTTTATAAAAATTGATTTTTAATCCTAAAAATGAATTTAACTTATTTCCTTTCCTTTTAAATAAAATTTTAATATTGTGAAAATATATTATTGAATAGATATTATATAATTTTAATTATCATTATTAATAAAAAGTGGTATATTGAATTTATTGTGGTAGAAATGCATTGCATGCATAAAACAATATTACTAAAAATAATATTTTATCCTAAAAGGATTTTTTCTTCACTTCTAACCATTAGATAACCAATTATTAAATTCTTATTCATATATAACCTATATATTTCATTGAAATATCTTTTTAACTATGATAAATCTATTTGTCTAACTAAAAATTCATAACACCATAAAAAATTTCTTTATCCCTGATATGAATTTAAAAAATAAAATAATTTTATTAAAATTTAATAATTATATTATAGAAATTAATCAATAAATCCTAACAAAGGAAACAATTCTACACATATTTAGTAATTTTGTTGATCAGCTTCATTCTCATCAATATAATGGAAAGGTTATAAAATCCGTAATATATTGTGGTAAATTTAGACATTATCTTTCTTGAAAATAATGCTATTGAAAAATAAAAATTTATTTTAAAGGAATATATAAAAATTATTAGGTTGTTGAATTTCACACACATATATATACTGTGATAACAAGATTCCTTAAAGAATAATTCATTATATAGAGATTAGAATCAACTTTTCCATTAGAAAAAATCATGCCTCTCAACCATCTACTAATCTTGGAATTCCATGATATAAAGGCCTTCATTAGTCCATATAAATATTTCTTAATCAGATATTCCATGATAAAATATTTATAAATAAGAAAACACTTATGTTATTTAATGAAATCATTTACTTCAAGTTCATGATTTTGAAATTCATAATTTACATCAATTTTACAAATCTAAAAATATTTGGGAAATGTGACCTCCAAAAACATCTTGATTGTTTTAAGACATAAAAGTTATGTGTATTTTTATTCAAAGTCAACTCATTATCTTTAACAATACCCCTTGTATACCAACACCGACTTATTCCTTATGGCATTACGTTTCTCATTCAGTTTACTTATGCAACCTCACATTGAGCCAATAATTATATATTTTATAGGTCATAATACCTTCTATAAAGTGGATTACTTTTTTATTCAATCATGTTCATAATTCATGAAAGTAATACATTATTAAAGATCAATTTCCTCATTAATTTTTTGATGTTCAACCTGTGAAATAAGATATATTTGGTTCTCTAACCTCATCCTTATTTGGGTATATGTACGTTCATCGTATTGGCCATTAATATTCTCTAAATTAAAATTATTCTTCATAATTTTAAGCCTTCAACCCTAGTACACAGTTGCATATTCATTTCTGGTCAAACCTGAGTCAATATCCACCCTAAAAGTCTCATTTAAATCATGTTCCATGGTCTATTTTTTAGAATCTGAAGGATTCTGGCTTTAGATTATTCAATTTCTTCCTCAATAACCCTATAATTTGTTTTCTTCTTTTCAATAACATTAATATCAAAACACTGTACCATATATTTTTTATTCTTTATATATTATTTTTAACTACTACCATTAGATATAAAGTAAAAAAGGTTATAATATTAATTCATTCATAAAATATGCCTGATTTTTTTATTTATATTCACAAACAAAGAATTAAAAATACATTGAACTATTATATAATTGGATTTTTGTGGTAAAAAATCTCATTTATTTTCTTATGTGCATCAGGTATGATAAAACATCAATTTTGACTATGAATAATAATAATCACTACTTATCTCCAAATGAAATATGAAATATATTTTTTTAGATTACATTGTTTTTTAAATTTCCATAATGCTCTTATTTTTCATATTAGAGAAACCATTTTTCAATAGACTATGTAATTTTATATATTTATTAGTTATTCTATTATTTTATATATAAATCTAAAAATAATTTTAAGTATACTCATTTTAATTTTCAAACCTAAACATCATGACATAAAAACCAAGTTATTTTTCAATGTGTCTTCTGAATATTTTAAACATTTGAAGAGCCTCTGATTTATTATTGATAATAAGAAAATTAGTCATTTATGTGTAGTCATAAATACTATTAATGAAGAAGATATCATTATTGGTTTAATTCTTCTTCATGGGACTCCACACATCTGAATAATCATGTTATAAAAGACTAGGGGATTGAATATTTACATTCATATATATCCCTTGAGTAATCTTTTATTTAAAGTATTTGTCAAAAAAAATTCACTATCCATTTGGATCTTGGAAAGATCTCCTCCCAACTCATGTGTTGATATTTTCACCTTGTTTATAAGGAGCATATGGCCAGGTATTCTATACGATAATCATTTTCATATTTATCACACATATAGCTGTAATTTTAGGTGTCACCAATTTTAACATGTTTTACTCATAAATTCAACTATCTTCAGGAATATTCAATATTTATAGCTCTTGATAATACATGGGTTAATTTAAAAAACTACTTCAATTCCTTCATTACGGAATTGGAAAACACTAGGAAAAAAATCAAAATCAACAAAAACACATTTTTTTATTTTAGTCCCCTTGACTCAATCTCCACAATTCCAACAACTTTGATTTTAAAGGAGATATAATTACTAAATGAAACTAATTCTCTATCATGATCTTCTATGTAATTAAATAATTATATTTATCTACTCATGTGTGATGTACACTAATTTTCAAGGATCTAAAGTCTTCCAATCTTAATATCCTTTAATATCACTTCCACAATGAATAACTCATGTTCATGATTCTTCTTATATAATTTATTATCCTTTTGTTTATAAGGTAGCATTATAAGGAAAGTTTTCCGGTACTCATCATTTTAATTACATATTCTCTCACATATACTCTATTAAAATTTTCAAACTTGATCTAAGAATTAAAACTTTTAGATATATTTTTCCAACACTTATTCATTAGTGACTCATTATTTTTGTACTTGATATCTCTTCCCCTAGGATTTATGCATCATATATGTAAGTAAATTTTTTAATAGCATGTGTAATACATTAGGGTGAAGATATCATGTCACCAACGGAAACTATCGAATCTAAATATTCAAGTAAATCTATAATGATTTCCATAATATTATGGTTAAATTTTTTAAATTTTTTCCCAAATATAATCAAATTTTGTTTATTCTTAATGAAAATGGATTTTTTATTGAATTATTTTTTCTTTAATATATGTAGAAGAGAGTTTCACATCATCTTTCTTACTATATATATACAAATATTTCGAAATAGGACCTACAATATTAGGAAAAAAAAAATTCATCTTTCTGATATATTTAAGGTATAGTATTCCCATAAATTGATTTTCAACAAATACCATATTTTATAGATTATTTTTACTTAACTAATACAAAATATTTATTATTTAACCATTATAACATATGTTCAACCATATTAAATTTTGAAACCATCTTTTCCATTTATTTAAATGATTTTTTAATTCAATATCATTATTTATATTTTTAGGTTCTACAACTATTTACTTGAATCACTTATGCTATTTAAATAGTTAAGTCTCACTTTTTATAAATTCTACATTTTCATCATATACTTTCCAATAATTTTTATTCAAGTTAGTAGAATCCTTTTTCACCTTGTTATTTTTCTCTAAAAAGGATTACAACTCAAATATACATACAATCTACTTGTAACAATCATTACCACTTTACTCATCACATCTTGAAGAGTTTTATTACAATTCCACATGATTCATAATGTTTATAACCTTTTTAAGAGATTCTCCTTTATATTTTCTACTTGACGAAAAGTATTTATTTTCACCTTTTATCATCATATTTATCCTATTTTATCTTGGTAATAATTTCTTTTGTATCCTTTTATACACAATGATTTATATGTTTTTTTAAAATTATTATTTTTGGGTCTTTTATTCTTGGTCATATGTATCAAAATCATGTTTTTTGCACTTCTGGCTACAATTTCCCCAAGGCATCAACATTTTACAATCTTATGGGGTAGTTTCTCCTAGTATTTAACTTTTACATTTCAAAAAATTTTAGAAATATAAAACTTAATTCATTTTTTGTTATTATCCTTATCACCATCACCATTATGCTTACTATAAGGTTCAAGTTATTATTGTTTTAGCTTATAATTTTTCATGTCTTAAAATTTTGTTTGGTTTTTCACATTCTCCTTTAAAAAATTTCATTCTCTTTTCGCTGTCCATACTGATATTTTTGAGCTCATATAAAGAGTTATCATACATATATTCAAAAATAGAACTCTTAGTTTTGAATCTATCATGGATGTAATCATTTATGTATTCATTTGAATCCATCATTATATCTTCAAACATTCTTCTCCAAATTCATAAGAATGTTTATTTGATTTTGACATTACCTATATAAAAACATTCATTTTTATCCCAAATCTATATAATAGTTTTTAATTCCATAAAATTAGTAAACACCTTATCTAAGAGGTATATAAAAATTGTATTTCATGGTTTAGATCAATATCAACATTTATTTAATTAGTGGATTTTATTTTCTCACCTCTTTGAATGGCTATAAATATAAATACATATTAATCATGAACATCATGGTCCTAGTTTGGAAAAAATATAATTATATATTTTCAACCATGTAAAATAATTCCATAGAATTTGGGAAAACCTTAATTATTTTAAACTTTTATATTAAACATATTCCTATAAATGATAGAATCTAATAGAGGGAACATTGCACTCTAATTCCATATGAATTCACATGTGGAATAAATAGTTACAAGGAGATTTCCCTATATAATGAATGGATATACTGAGATGGGTGGGTTGAATTAGTGTTTCTACCTTTAATAATTAATTCATTGAAATAAACCTCTATGGATGGTTATTACAGGACCCTCTTGAGTAGATTAAACTCTATATCACATGACAGATATGAAACTAAATAAGGGTAATGAACACAATAGTTTAAAAGGGATTGGTTACAATTTTTGAGCCTACTACATGATACACACTATTTTAATCATGTGATATAGATTTTACACTATTAGCATCTTATCAATACATGTGTTTGATTTAGTTTTTATCCTGAGCTCATGCTTCCCAACACTTTCACTGACTTCAATAACTTCTACCCCCATTTAATAGATATAATTAAATAAAAAAATACAATATAAGAGAGGGACTATTTACCATTCATATAGCTTTAGAAATAGTTGGGAGATATAATCATTCAATACAATAAGTTAATATTTGGGAAACACATACCACCATCTTCAAGAAAAATACACTTTAGATTTACCATGTAAATGAACCCTGAAAATCATTGACTGCTCAACGAACTATATAAAAAACCCATTATATATATTATTCTAAATATTTTATCAAAATAAACACTTCATGCTCAAAAAAATCACAATTTTTATACACTCAATCCTCTTATTCCCAATCAACTTATTCTTTTTCTTAACCTATAAAATTTTGAGTATTTAGATATTTTTCTACACATAAAACCAAATGTCTTAGGATTGAATTTTTTGTATCTTATATTTAGTTTCATAAACATAATTTTTTTTCATGTAGAGAGATTTTAGTTTATTACCAATATTTCAAAATCTCAACAAACATTTACATTTCCAAGTATTAAAATTAATTTTCATCAATAAAGAACTTTTCCTATATAGCTAACTCATTAACTATTAATTTCTTATTCGAATACTTAAATAAGTATAATATAATATTTTTTCATCCAATTAAAATATTACTATGAAAATAAATCCATTTTTTCCAACATCGATACTTTTGAAGGTCTTACAAATACTTGATAAGGGAATCATCTTCCCATATTATCAAATAATTTTTTAAAACTGCACTTCTCTTCAACTATGTGGATTATTAATATTGAATATATAGTATATCATTATCTTATTTATTCCTCTTTAAGAACAACAATATTCCATTTAGATATATTATAATCATATAATAACAAAAAAAATATTAGTCACCACAACTTTAAACTTATTTTACATGCTTGTATCACTATTTAGTTAGTTTTAGAAGAACAGATATCAGTAATAAAAAAACATTTATTAGATATAATATGCCACATCCCCACCCAAACCACTTGCTCAGGCTGGGACAGATGTGTCACTTACATAAGGGTTTGTAACCATGACACTAATGTATGGAAACATGTTTTATGTGGATGCTAGATTGATTAGGGTGATTTTCCACATAATTTGAACAACGTACTTAAAACAAAACCAGGACTGAAATTCAATATGATGCATATAATGAAATATAAAATAAATCAATATTGATATAATCATTGGAGTAGTAGAAATAAAAAAGATGCAACAATGACAAAATAATGGAAGATGGAACTCGAAGCACTTAAGTGGAATCAACCCAATAATCACTCAAAAAACCTCTCTACTTTGACTATATGTCCCAAACTCAATGCATCATGATGATTCACAAGAGACATAAAAAATTACTTTACTAATATCTCATTACAAAACATCTACAAATTCACACAATTTGCAAATAAGTTGGAAAGTACCCCACTCAAAAGGTAGTCCACAAAGACTTCCCAACACACACAACAATAAACAAGATTATGTTATGTCAAATATATATATATATATATATTTAAAAAGTGTAAGTTTTAAACAATTCCATAATAAATGAATTAATCATCTTTTAAAAACTATAACACCTTTTTATCGTCATTCCTTAACTCACAAAACCATGCATTCTCTTTGATACTCTCAATACTCAAGAGGAGTGACATATCCTATCACAAAGTTATTACATTATGTAATCTACCATGTTCCACTTTAGAACCATCACTAAGTCAAAACAAAAAATGTGCTAGAACTTAATTTCTTGAACTCATACAAACAACACAAGCCATGTTCTCATAAAAAACCATTTCTTTTAAGAACAATTTTATTTCACGAAGTTTACCAAACACCTTATTTGTGTCATTTAAAAACAAAATATTCATGTATTAAAACCAAATAAAACAATTCCAATAAGAATGATAGAGTTATTATGACATCAATCATTCATGTTCTATAACATGGATTGTCGGGGAGAATATAATTTCCTCACAATAATTAAAAAAACAATGAATACTCCATGAAACACCATGATTCCAAAATAAAATTTATTCACTTTTCTATATCCAAAAAATTCCTCATCAAAATACACCTTCTAGGACATAGATAAATCTATAATATATTATATTTATGGCTCTTTGAGAGAAAAGATGAGTATATATTGATAAAACATCCAATAATAAGGACATTACATTTATCTTAGAGATCCAATGCACAATTATTTGTTAAAATTGATATATGTATCCAAATAAATTCCACAAAACACCTATGAAATGAAAGGAGTTCAAGAGCCTAATATAAAACTTGAAAAATGATATTTTAGGGTGAAAATGTTTTCAAACACAATTTTCATAGAACTTAATAAACATCAAATCGTTTTAAGGCACTATTTGGTAAATTGTGCACTAACTATGTTCATGGCATTATCTATAAAAAAACCCTAGCATAGATGGATGATGCAGTTTTAGAAATACTGTACCAACAATTATTTTTCCTAATATCTATAAATTTAATAATTTTTCCTTATAATACTAATGGTTTGGCCAAACCATTCACTAACTATGCACCTACCTAGTGAATTTTGGAACTTATTTCATAGTTTCAGGTATAAGGTACATGATTTTCCTTAACCATTATCAAACTGTTCACTCTTAAGAACCCATACAAGACACACCAAAAATATCTAGAAACACCCAATACTCAACCCAAGTATAATATAACATAAAAATAAATAATAAATGTTTAATATATCGAAAAACTGGTGTGTCAAATTCCCCCCACAAATAATCATTTCAACTTGGGAATTTTCAATTTATCTATTATTTTGAAAAAGGTTGGGCACTTATACTAGCATTTCTATACCATGTTCCCAAATATCCTCTTAAATCATACCATAATTTCATATGTGTTTTACCAAACAAATACCTTTCACAAGTAATATATTCTCTTGTATTTCAATTATTTTTTATCATCATGTCAGTCAACGCATCATCCGGCTCAAGATCAAAATGGTCCCATCAAATAAAATGATCTAGATCTGGTTATATATTATTTAATTGAGATATATGAAATAAATATTCCAAGAAGATATATATTGGATATAAATCCACATAATAATCTCCCATCACCAATTCATTTTAGTATCTCAAAAGGGACAATGTAATAGGGGAAATTTTATCATTCATACCCAAATGTTGATTCTTTAGCCATAGGGAGAATCATACGAAAACATGATGACCCACATAAAAATGATAATGGCTGATAAAGATTATCCACATACAATTTTTTTCCAATATATGTCACCTCCCTCATTTTTTGATCATCTAAATTTCTCTATCATCTTATTAAAAATGCCAGTTCTGATATATGAAGAACCAACCATTTCTACACACCCATGGGGAGAACAACGAGGATGAACATAAAAATCATAGAATGTGTCCATATGTATTGAGTCCTAATAATTAATATTGTTTGAGAAATACACTAATGAAATATAATTTCCACATGTTCCACCAATGTCCACAAGGAAAGATCAAAGAATATCTTCCAATGATTGGAATATTTGTTCAGAATATACATATTTTTTTGGATGATAAGCTATGATCATTATCAACTATGTTCTATGGATAGACTACACGGATTTAAGAAATAGATATGTAAAAATGGGGACATTGTGAAATATAATTGAAAATGGTACAATATGTTGCATTTAAAAATTCTTAATGTAGAGTTTTTTAAATTTTATATATTATTGGATTCCAAAATAGGGATGAAGTGAGAAAACAAATTGTTGATGAATAATGAACGATATAGATTCGTGTTTCCAATTCACTCTTGGGAGACTGATTAAAAAATACATCGAAATGTATTATCATCTCTATATAGAAATTAGTAAAGACTACAACTTACCCATTAGACGTTGGTTCTCTGCCTAGACCTGCTAATATGTGAGGAATATGAAGACATATTCTACTACCCTTTTTTCATCCTATCCAATAAAAACTATTTTCCCATTTCATTATAAATATTTAGGATGCTAGGATAAATAATGCATATCATGTTTTGGGAGTATGAAATAATATATTTCTATTAAGAATAGGAACCACAATATGTTCTCTAAAACCCAACACACATATCCCAGCAAGAGTTTATACCTCAATGGTCTCCCAATTATTGACTTTCAACCTCATGGTTAGAAATTTAGGATTATGTGCCTGGGAATATTTCACTTTCACAATAAAAATTGGATCATGAGAAACATGAATAAAAAAACATTACTTTACCCAGAAAAATCATGATTCATATCAGTTATGATCATCATTGGAAGCCAATAATATGAATAATATTTGGTGAAAAATACTATATGACTTCACATTTAATGCATCTTACATTACCTATTGTGAAAATTAAGTCCATTTCAAACATACGATGTGTTTTTATACATATTATTCTCCTTTTAATCAAATGTCTCAATGAGAACATATGTTTCATGATTTTATTATCTCTAAAAACTATAATGTTACAACTAAATATATAATGAAAAAAAATTCAATAAATTTAATTTAGTATCTAAATTCAAATCATGAATTTTTTAATTCTTCTAATTCACCAAAAACTGGCATGACCCATAAGTTACATTATGGTCTAACTACATGAATATAAGTCAAAAACTAGATCTAGATGCATTATAAGGTAACACTTATCCATTTCATGACATTAGAAATATAAGGAAGGGTGGTGATGTAATCAAAAACATAATATCTTTATATTTTATAGAACTCATTACTCAATTGGAAAGTAATTTTTTCCTTATCAAAAAAATTCATCAGATATTTCATTTTGAAAAATTAATAAAAATGAGTTTTTAATTCCATATATATCCAAGGACACTTCATATCTAAAAGCCATTCTTTAGTTGTTTTCGAGAGATAAAAATATAATCCTTTTTAGGATCTTCCAAGAAACCAATTTTTGGAATGTTCCATTTAAGGAAACGTACCTCTTGTGTCCATAAATAAGAAATTGAATTTATAACATAATGGTGATGTTACCACAAGATAATCAACACTATGCCTGTGTGTGTTTCATTATTAGACTTTTTCCAAGAACAAACTAGAATAAAATCTTAGAATACGACCACAAAAAAGTCAAGATACAGATAAAATATTTGATTCAACAATTTCATAAACACAACCTATTTATTTATAATAACAATTTGAATATCCATATAATCATAATGACCTGAAAGAATTTGGAAAGTTTTATTTAATAAAATATTAATATGAACTTGATGTTTGTGATACCCTATTCATAAATCATTCACAGAGAATCATTTTTTACCCTGAATTCATAAAATTGAACACTAATTTATGGTAGAGGATATCAATTGTTTATAATAACCTAGGTTATCATATGATAATCAACACAAATCGAAATAGTTTTATGCTATTTCTTTACAGAAAATGGTATTTCCCATGGAGACATGCTTTGTTGACTGAATCCATTAATTTCCAACTCTTCCAGTTGAACCATAAATTACCATAATTCCATTGGTTTCATCTTATATAATATAAGGGAAATAGGACTAGTCCCTAGTAAAAGAATAATGATAAATTAAAAATCTAATTTATATTGTAACCTAGTGAATGTTTTGGGGAAAACATCAATAAATTAGTCAATACTTGTTCATAAATATCTATGTATAATTCCCGCCACAGTTTCCAAAGTAATGGATCCCAAATAGTAATATATATCAACAATAACCAATACTAATGTTCCTAGTCTACCAGAACTCAACTTCCAAACCACATTAATGAGATTCTCAACACTATATTTGGGTGTGAAGTTATCTTTATATATATAACAGTCGATGCATGACTTAATGGATTTCAACCATCCATTCCCAAAATCTTTTCAATGGTTTAAATATAAATAATAAGTAATTAAAAAATACACATTGACTATTATATAAAACACTTCACTCTTAAAGGATTCACATTCCCACTGACTGAAAGGTTTGTGATGTTTCATGACATGATGAATCAATCATATATGTAATCTAAAATGATCCACAACATGCGAATTAATAAAAAAAGTCATACCCATGATTATCCAAAAATAATATTTCATGAGATTGGAGTATAAAAGAATAATACATCACACCATAAAAGGACCATATTAAACCTTTAAGATCATCTTCTCAACACCATACTACTGCTTACATGGTGAGAATGATAATTTTTTATTGATCATCTATCTTTTTGTTGATTATAGAGGTATTGGGGTGATATTACAGGTACCCTATGAGACTTGATCAACCAATATGAGCACAAGATGTCTTGGAAATGTTTGATCCATTACCAAAAGTCATCTTCAGAGTCACTATACAAAAATATTTCTTATGTATAAATTTTTTATATTTATTAAATTCAGATAGAGGTATCATGAATTTCTACATGATATGATCTTAATATTAAAAATAATAATAATCCATATAATTATTGTGGTGAGGTGAAAATAATACAAGACAAAATTACTAATTTCCCACTTTTTTTCTTTCTTTATAACTATTATCCTTATTCTTCGTCTTCTTCATAATAGAGTGACAACTTGTACCTGTGTAGGTAAATGTGTTTACCCAAACATAGGTTACCAATATATCATTTTTTGCAATAATAGACATATTCATCATCTTTGTATAGTTAAAAATATATAATATAGACAACATGAAGAATATATTAATAAAAAACCTATCTCATATATCATTTCCATCAATTACTCACTAGTGGACAATTCAAGATAAAAATAAATAAATCTTGTGATTTGAGTTACATACTCATGTATAGATATATTATTCTACTTAAAAATAATTAAATATTCCATTCATGTGATTTGGAAGGTCTGGGGATAAAAATATTTGTACATAATTTCCTAAAATCATGGAAATGGTAGACCGTTTTCCTGTTTAGTCTGGAAAACCATATCCCACCACTAACTAGAAACATCCTCCATATTATAAATTTTTAGATTCAATTTCATTCCATATATGGTTCCCAAGAAAAAAAATGTACTTTTATCATACATTTTAGGGTCCCAAATCCCACCACAAGATTGGTCAACCATGTTTCTGAAAGTCCATGGGTGAATTTTCAAGGTGTGGTTGTGGAATATCATTTCCCCTAACCATTGATTAAAATTCTTGGATTATGCAGTAGATGACCTTTTTATTTACTGGTGGTTCATATTTGACCACATTCTCACCTACATCAATTTGTAGAGTTCTCAATCATCAAACTAGTGACATTATTGTTGAAGATAGAATGAAAAAAAAATTTCATCACAAACACAAAACTAAAGGTGTATAATTTTTAAATCATCTAATGAAAAATCATTATCAATAATTCTCATTAAATAATCAATCATAATTGACTTCAAAAACCCCAGGTGGATGTCTCATTACAAATTCATGGTATTATGCATTCATCGGTTAAACCCTCGACGAAGAGAGGAAAACACATATTCATGTATACTAGACACTTTTATACCTAGACAACCTTGATAACTTGAATTTCATCCTCAATAGGTTAGCTATATATATTTATTTTATACATTTCAAGTTACATCATTCCAATATAATTACAACCATTAAAATATGATGGATTAACCACTAATAATATGATTTATCTAATCCCCTATAATCCATTTATTTGGTATGAGTCAGAGGGTTTACTAACCATAGTTGATGTCCCTATGACACAAAATAACAACAAAACATGAAAACGAAATACTATATCCTTAGAGTGTGATTTTTCATATAATATGAAAAACTTGTTGAATAAAAAAATATTAAAATATTGGGTGTTCTAGACCCAACTATACAATACTTTTGATTACTATATCCTATATACATGTTAGATATACATTATGTATTCATACCATTATAGTGTGGACTTCTCTACATCCACAATTCAATGGTAATGTATATAGATTAATTTCCATATCAAAATGTTATAGAAAATACCATGACATAATGAGAACCTTACGATACCATGAAATTAATCTTAAATAAATGTCATATGGTCTAGGTATGTCTTAATATATGGATACATTAGATGTTGGATGATCAGCAGTAGGTTGGTCATAAGAATTGAAACTTTTTCTCATGAAGTTTCCACTTGGTGATCTCTAGTAGTGAGATCATGATGATTGAACCACCAATTTAAACACTAACCTGATTGATTCAGTCATTTACTACATATAATATTGTTTTCCCAGATGATGAATGATGTTTATGTAGGGATACGATAGCTTTTTGTGTAGCATTTTGTTTAAACAAGAAATATTTTGTTTATGTGGCATAAAATACAATGCATACATAGTTATTGGTATCATGATTTTTCATAGAATACTTTTCCATTTTTTATTGAACACAAAAATTCTAGAATTATTCTTTTAATATAACAAATACATCAAATTAATATCTCCCCATATCAAATATAATTTAAAAAACAACATAAAAATTAAAATACTTTAAGTTATTCCTCAGCAGCTTTCATTGAATCTTTTATGTTAGGTTGAGAAAAATATAACCTTAAATAATTATTAGGGTAACATAAATGAAAATGAAATTTTATAACCTAGGAAGAGTCACGATTTATTTGGGTTTCTTGCATAAAGACACTGACCCTAGAAAGCTAGGGCTGGTGGTTATATTATTACATATGCACCACATATAAGAAATTTTATCCCAAAAGAAATAATATTTTAGCTGTATTGGTAAACTAGATAAATACTTTTAATTTGCATTAAATTTAAAAAAAATAAAAAAAAAATTCTTTTTTACAAAGCCATTATTTCCATTATAATATCCTTTTATATCAATCATAGTACACTTCCTGGTTTCTTAGGGAAAACAAAACATTAGAAAGTGGTGGGCATAAATGCTTATTAAGACTGTTTTTATAACATAAGATATCATGAATACATAATTAATTTTCAATAAGATAATTTAAATAACTAAAACACATTCCATTTAAACAATAACTTTATAAAAACATGGTATAAATAAATAATGAATGAATACATTCATATAAAAGATCTCATGAGAATTAATATTATCCTTGGATATTCAAACAAATCAAATTATGACATGGAAATAAATAATTGATATCATAATTATGGAATTAAAAATTATTGACATCATAAACATAAATTTAAGACCCTTCAAAAAATATTTTAAAACTACACGTAAAAACACATTTATCATTATAAGCTGATTTGTCTCATGAGACTTACCAAGGCATCGAGGGGATTAGTAATTATTTTCCCACCCATTACTTAATAACTCTAATGTATTTTTCATTTTAAAGTTATGAAAATACTAAACCAAAAAATTAATAATGAAAAACTAACATATGAAATTTTAATACTTACCCTAATCAATAATCATAAAATATCTAGAGTAAATGGTGAATTGTAACAATATTTTATATCATAAGTGAAAAAATATCATAACCGTCTGGATAAATAATAATTATAGATTAAATAAAAAATATCACCTAGGGATTGTAATTATAATATGGGTTATTTTTCATTTATGAATATAAATTCCCTGAAAAGATCCTTAAAAACCTTCGTTTGGAAAATAACCATTGAACTTTGAAAATCATCTTTTAAAACTGAATTTTCAAAAAACATTTTGAAAACAATTTACTTTGAAAATAACATTTGACAATTTTTAGATAAGAATAAAAAATTTAAGTGGTAATGATGTGGGGAAATTACATATATTTTGTATAAGTGTAAAAAATCATTCCTTTCACAGGATTGTAAGAAGGGTAAGAAGTACATCAATCAAAAAATGAAAAGAATATTTCATTCAAACCATTTTTTTAATGTAAAAAATTTGTAAAACCTTTATTAGTAAATCATTTGAAAAATGTTAAATACAATTTTTAAATTTTTTAGACAATAGGGTGTTGGAAGAAAAATGATCTTCAACTAATGAAAATATAAAGTGATTTTTTCTTAAAAACATTTTCCAACTAATTTTAAGTTGAAAAGAGGGGGAAATTTATTATATTAATTTAAAATTTCATAAATAAATATTGGATGATGAAATATATAATTTTTAACATGTAAATACAATATAATTCCCCCAAAAGAGATGTAAACAATAACCATTCTAAATAATTATGAGATTGGGAGATAAAACCTCACCACTTTGGTAACTTTTGAATCATAAGCCCCATTAAAGTAATTTAATCTTGTTGAAAATTTAAATAACATAAATAAAAATTTATTTATGATATAAAATATCAAAATTTTAATTATATGCACCATAAAATGGTATAAGTGGTGAATATGGAATATATCTCATTGAAGTAAAAGTGAGATGAGAAACCTTTAATTTAGGTTCGAATTACTTTGTATATGTTTAACACAATATTATAATAATAATATATGTGTATCATAAATTTATCATATAACTATAATGATATATCGCATACCATAAATTTGCTACCTATAGAAATTTATCATATGTTTATTAACAATTATTTGTTAAAATAATTATTTCAGGTGATAATTGGGTCATTTTCTCATATATGTTTCTGTTAAGTAATTTCAGTTATTTTTCATTGGTTATGGTCACATCATATACATAATTTTATCCATGATATAAATATCATATATATTCCTTATATATTTTTTTACAATAAAATATAATTATTTGATCTATAAAATGGATGAACTATTCATGGAGATGGTAGGTTGTACATACATAGGAATATTGTTTCCATTTTTCCAAACATATGTAATGAATGGAAGGTGAATAATATATCAGCATTTCTAGTGTAATTATTAGATATTATATAACATATATTGTAATTATATTTATCCATATTACCTTCTATGTAAATCTTTAGTGAAATATGAGTCACATCGCTTCGTGAGGCAGTCGTCCACCATATAAATGGGAAACATTATCGTATCCCCCACGAAATGGAATGTAAGATGGAATATGTAACGCCCTGACCCTAGTTGCCTAGAGTGGGTGCATTATTTTAATACATTGGAATGATTACAAGGAATCCCGACCCGATGGACCGATCAGTTTAGTAGTCATGGAAACACTATATACATTCATAAAGTTTACATTACATCATAAAAATGAAAACTACAACAACATAGTCTCCATATTCCACACTCATATCCCCACGTAATTTCCCTACAGGTCATTCATAAATTTCATCTTCACATCCTGGGAAAAATAAAACATTGAATGGGGTGATCTTAGATACTTAGTAAGGATAACAATATAACAGAGACTTTCATAAATAAACATAGACATTTAAGGCAATTTATAACTAAAACAAAAGCCTTTTAAACTTCAACTTCTGCATAATATGGCATGGATATAATGAAATAATTCCATTTAACTATTCACAAGGATATTCTACTAGTCGAATAATCACATGTAATATCAATAACCACTTTCATAATTACAGAATGCATAATGCCAGACTATCATCACCACGTAGCCAAGGCCTCGTGCCAAGACTACAAATAAGATTTTTGTCAAGGCCTCGTGCCAAGACACTAGTTTATCTCATGAGACCTACTGTTGCATCGAGAAGCTATAGCGGGCTCCACCTGTCACTTATTAAGTCCAATTCATTCCTCACATGAACAGGTTTAAATATAACATAAACATTCCTATTAAATCTAGCATACGAAATGTCAATACTTTCACCAGGAACAATGAATTGTATAAAAATACAACATCCATAGTCAAACATATCACAAAACATTCAATACTAAATGGAAGTTTTGTTTCATAATAGATCATCTTCAAAGCAAGTGTAAAATCCATTAAATGATTTTTATATTGATGAAAATGATTTGTAAAACTCTTTGAGAGAAATTATAATTTTTCATGAAAACAGTTTAAAGTCCCACAATTTGGAAAAGAAGTCATTTAAAGACATTTTTTATTTAAAGTTTCACATACCACTTTGAAACTTTTTAAAGTAATTAACATTTTAAAAACATTCATGTCCATATAAATAAATCCTTTAAAACCATTTTGATGAGATGGACATTAATAAGAATGATTTAGAAGAATAAATATTTAAAACATTTGAAATGATGTTTTAGTAAAAATTCCCTTAGAATAATTACTTTGAAAACTCTTTCATAAAACGTGGACATGGATAATAAATATGTCCCAGTAGATACTTACGTAAAAACAACCTCGGATAATAAAGAGACTGTGAAATTAACCCTTACCAATTTGGTAACTTACAAAACATACACCACATGAAACAGGTATCATTAAATGAATATGCAAATACATGTAAATTAAAGTGTATTGCATAAAGAATACAATTATGGACTGTACATACACCACACAAAAAGTAATAGTGGCCACATGGCATGAATCTCACGGGAATAAGGGGTGAGATGAAAACCACTTACCTTGTACTTTTCCTTGGTATAGGGTAGGTTAACATCCTGTATAATAGTTAAATCATTGTTATTAAATTATACAAGAATCATATACATAAATATGATATCATATATGATATTTTAATACTGCTTTTCTAATAATATTTTAGTATTATCGTCGTTTCGGGTCTTAACTGATTCGTTTGCCTTTATATGCTTCATTACGTAAGTCATGTTTTTTATGGATAGGTTGTATCTTATTCATATCCAGAATGATATCAAGTCCTTAAAAATTACTTTTAATCATCAAACAATATTTATTCTTGAATGGCTATGATGGGGAAATGAATCTCATCGCGTTCGTGGAGATAGTAATCCATACGTACGGACGAACACTACTTCCATTTCAATTTTCATTTTAAAAGGAATCAAAACTGAATGATACATAGGTATATAATTATTATAGTATAATATAATATCTTATATATGTTACATAAGTTCATTAACACCATCCTTTATACGTTCCATGAATGGTATGAACGAGTCATATCACTTTGAGGGGGCGGTAGTCCGCACATCCTCAAATGAAATTATCCTATATATATATACAATATTAAATGAATTATGGTATGATATAAAATGGAATTACAGAATCTTATATATAAAATATATATCATTAATATAATATTTATTTATAGTGCCATCATAATGGCCACCATGACAGGTGGTAGGAGATAATTGAACAATCATCGCTTCGTGAGGCATTTGGTTTCCATCCACAGAAACATTATGTTCTTCACCCATTAGATGGATGTGTATGTAAGTGTAGTTCTAGTAATTCTAATAAAAATATCCTAGTATATTTAGGATTCTTTTTTTGTTACAAAATAAAATAATAAAAATATTTTACGGGTTGGAGAAGTAAAATAAAGTAAAGTAGCTAAGAGAAATCGTTACCTTTAATTTGGGTAACTCCCTTTGGTTTGAACCAAAAATGACTCTTGAAGAAACTTATTCCTAAGGTAAGGCTTCTAAGAGGAGGAGAGTGATGTAGGGAGATTAATTGAGTAGAGGTTGGATGAGCCAAAAGGCTTGAGAGGTGCGTGCAATTAGTTAGAAGTGGTGTCCTTTTATAAGGGAGAGGAGGGGATCTTTAGGAAAATCAAGAAATATTATTTTATAATAAATTCATATTCGGTTTCTAATGTCTCAAAAGTGGATTATTTAAAGTTTAAGGTGTGGATGGGTAGAAAACCACTCAACCAATTGAATTTAGACAGGTTTGGGTCATTATATTAACCTTATATTTTAGTTTTAACTCTTAGTTAATTAGTTTGATACTTACCATGTCACTTTGTATTTTTATTTTATATAGTTAATAAACATACTATATACCTGAAAGCGACCCCCAAGTGGTCCATTAATGAAAAACCTATCATGATATTAGTCTCTCGGCTGAACCATAGATTTTTAGGTATAGAATATAAAATTATAATATAATATTTGTTTTAAAAACTCATTTATGTCAATTTTAACACAACTCCATAATTGATTTTTGTTAAAGTCATAAAAACTATATTAATTCGAAAAAAATTAATTTAAGAAATCCTAACATGTCATATTGACCAATAAAATTCGTGTATGTAATCAAAACTTTCAATTTATATTTATTTTATCATTTATAATATCAATTATTTGATTCTTTCATTAATAAGGAAAATACTGCATCATTATTTTGTCATATATATATTTTTTCAATGTCTAAAAATTATAAATAAAATATCATTATGTATGGAATATTTTTATCTTTCTAATGAATATTTATAATCTAAAACATTACATATATAACCCTATGTAAAAATTGTTTTTCTAAAAGATATAAGCTTATGTCATTTTTGTATTCACTTTAACTTCATTAATATAATGTGCCCCGATCACCTACAAGTGGCTCCATGTGTTCCCAAAATCGACCCAAAGATGCCCATGGTCAGTTAAATATTAACCAATAAGGTTAGAACACGTTTTAGGGTAATTTATTTTTATTATAATATTATTTTTTTATCTCTTATTTACTGGATTTACCCTTTAACAATGCTAAATAAAATATTTACCGAAATAATTATTCAAAATGTCTAAAAATAAAAGTTTCCTATTTACACAATTAGGTTTCTAATGCCTCCAAAGTAGATTATTTAAAGGTTAAGGTGGGTATGGGTTGAAAACCACTCAACCAATAGAATTTAGACAGGTTTGGGTCATTATATTAACCATGTCTTTTAGTTTTAACTCATAGTTAATTAGTTTGACACTTACCATGCCACATTGTATTTTTATAGTATATATTTAATAAACATACTATATACCTCCAAGAGACCCCTAAGTGGTCCATTAATGAAACAAATATCATGATATAAGTCTCTTGCCCGGACCATAGATATTTAGGTATAGAATATAAATTAATAATATAATATTTGTTTTAAAAACTCATTTATGTCAATTTTAACAGTACTCCATAATTGATTTTTGATAAAGTCTTAAAAACTTTATTAATTCGAAAAAAACTCATTTAAGCAGTCCTAACATGTCATATTAACCAATAAAATACATGTATGTCATCAAAACTTTCAAATTATATTTATTTTATCATTTATAATATCAATTATTTTATTCTTTCATTAATAAAGAAAATACTGCATCATTACTTTGTCATATATATTTTTTTTCAATGTCAAAAAATTATAAATAAACCATCATTTTTATGGAATATTTTTATCTTTCTAATGAATATTTATAATCGAAAATATAACATATATAACCCTATGTAAAAATTGTTTTTCTAAAAGATATAAGCTTATGTCATTTTTGTATTCACTTTAACTTAATTAATATAATGTGCCCCTATCACCTACAAGTGGCTCCATGGTTTCCTCTAATCGACCCAAAGATGCCCATGGTCGGTTATATATTCACCAATAAGGTTACGACACATTTTAGGGTAATTTTTTATTATTATAATATTATTTGTTATCCCTTATTTATCTGATTTACCCTTTAACCATGGTAAATAAAATATTTACCGAAATAATTATTCAAAATGTCTAAACATAAAAGTTACCTATTTATGAAATTTGGAAATCCTGATTCCAAATATGGAATCCATTTTTACAAATTCAAAACACAGAAGTGGCAAAAATTAATTTAAAATTAATTCCTACTGTCAAAACAAGAAGTGTTTTTTTAAGATATAATAACTATCAAAAGATTGAAACTTTTTTATGTCCGATTTAATTGTAAAATTATGTACAATGACCAAAACAATATTAAATGGTAAAAAAATATTCTAAATATACTTTAGAACCACTCCAATTCATAATTTATCACTGTTAATTATTTCGATTAAAAAAGTGGGTTTTAATTAAAATTTATTAAATTTCACTATTCATCAAAATATGAAAGTTATCCGAAAAGCACAAAAATTTCACCCTAAGCTAAATTCGATATTCTAAATCCAAAAATGGAGTCCATTTTGAAAGATAAAATTTATAAAATTTCAAAAAGTGGGTATTACTATTCATAATGGCTGTTTTGATTGGTTGTGGTGTGTGTTAGAATTCGAAGTTTCGTACAACACACGTTACTGTATTATTCAATGTGAAGTGTACCATGGATGCTTGGGGTGTTACATTCTCTCCTACTTAAATAAATTTCATCCTCGAAATTTTTAATTGTTCTCCAAAATTAAAAGGTTGAAAAAAGAAAGTATCATTGTAGGGAAACCCACATCAGAAATTTGGTTAATAAAATTTAGTCTGAATAAGAGGAAAAGAGAAATGAAAGGGTCACCACCAAATTATGATCTCGATCAACAGAAAATTGTTGGAAATTAGAGACATGTAATTGGAGGAAATATATAAATATTTATAGGGAGTGATTGAGGTCATCAATCACGAACACTTGTAGAATTGTGGGCCTCATAGCCACCAATTTATGATGATTTAAAATACCATTGGTTCAACAAAACATAAGGTATTAGGATAACACATTTTTGGTTTTAAGATCCCTTCCCTAAAGTTTAATAATTAATTTATCTGTAAAATAAGAGGAAATATATATATATATATATATATATATATTTATATATATATACTTGACAAGTAGAGTTTCATCCTTCAACTAATTCCTACTACAAACTCATATTTTACTCTAAAAGATTTAAAATATATATAAATATATTCTATTTATTCTAATCATATAGGGTTACAAAAATAATGAATTTATAATTCACATATCAGGCCCTTTAAAAAAATACATTCTTCAATCTAGGACATCGCGTGGGCTAGTGGTAGGTGATACACCCTTGTTGCCATTCGGTTGTGGGTTCAAGTCTTGCGGCCCTGCCAGACGTGACGGGTTACCACCCTACCTCTGGGTTCTCCTTTTAAAAAAATCCATAAATTACATTTCAAACTTAATCCCTTCCAACCATTATACTTATCCAAAATACTTCTGTAAACTCTCAGTCCAAAATTTATATGAAAGGTAAACATAATGTAGATCCTTTTTACCCCGTAATAGCATGTGAATACCTTCATCATGTATTCTTTTAAAACACTGAAACATCCTGAATTACCATAAAACCTTATTGATGACATTCATGATCCCTTATTCTTTATAGAATACTCGATATACTTCAACCATCCAAAAATGTTGTAAACTCCAACAATGATGGAAAATATAACTATTTAATCAGTTTTAAGGCAGTCATGAATATCCAATATAATTTACCCAAATCAAACAAATCTTATTCCAAAATATGTACCTCAATATTAAGAACATATTGAGTTTTATCTTTCCTTCAGCCATGTAATTTCCAAAAAGTTTAACTCGCTGTAAATTCACTCTTCTTAGTACCATAAAATCTCAAATCCTCAATGAAATAGTACTACAGTACAATCCTTATTTATTTGCAGTACATCATTGATATAACACTTCAATGAAATAATTAAAAAATAAAAACATAATAACACTAGTCATTCCTCTTCATTTGTGGTAGTACCATAACTTGATTATTATCCAATATCATCATTTGCGGCATAGTCTGATGATTTTGACATCGGTTTGCGTAGTGTCCAAACTCCTTGCAGATGAATCATTGTACATTTTAAACCTTTTTCTTTCCCTTGCAGTCACGTACTTGGTGTCATTTTTCTCCACAATTATAACATACTCCCATTACCTTCAAGAATTTTCCAAGGTGATTCTTTCTATAGTTATAACATATGGGAAAATCCTTCATTACCTTATTCCCTTTATCTGTCTTTCTCTCTACCATCCTTTCCTTCTCTGGCTTCCCTTCAAAGCCATAGGACTCCGAGAATTCATTTCTTATAATATCACCACATGATACTATTTCTTCATATGATGATAATATGTGGGATAATATTTCCCTTCTAAATTCTGTCTTAAGACCATGAAATATATGATTTTTCTTACTCTTTGGATCATGCGTATTGCTGGAGTTCTCATTCCTTCTACTGGGCGCCATTTCTAAACAATGGCATAAACTAGATCAGTTTATGAATTAAAATAAATAATTCCATACTTGTAAAAAACTTCATATAAATTGAACAGTTTATGGATATAATCCATAATAATAAAAATGTTTTCTTTGAGAAATTATATACTCATAAACCCTTCGTAATGATTCGTAATGAAAATGAGAATTATACTAAGCATATCCCCAGGGAGTGTCGTAACCAAGAGTGCAGCAAGGTCCGTTTTCGTGCACTAGTTCTAGTTCGAGTCTAGCTCAAATCGGTGTTTTTGGGTTTTACCCCTATGTACATATGTGCTAGAGCCTCTTATACATACTCGTATCCAGACTGGGATGTGTTGCTCGGAAAACTCACAAAATCTCTATAAAATAAAAATTCTAGGAAGTTCTTCTCTACTACTCCTCAATGTCTATCTTAGAGCTATGTTCTCTAATAAAAGTTTATCTAATTCTAGCTTCTAAGGTTATTGTTAAACTTCCTCTTATACCAACGTTAACGCCCCGACCCCAATTGCAAAGAGTCGGTGCATTATTTTAATACATTGGCATGATTACAAGGAATCACGTCCCAATGGACCGATCAGTTTAGTAGTCTTGGAAATACTAGATACATTCATAAGGTTTACATTACATCATAAAAATGAAAACTACAACAACATAGTCTCCATATTCCACACACATATCCCCACATACTTTCCCAGCAAGTCATTCATAAATTACTTTTTCACATCCTGGTAAAAATAAAACATTGAAAGTGGTGAGCTCAGATGCTCAGTAAGGATAACAATATAGCAGAGACTTTCATAAATAAACATAAATATTTAAGGCATTGCATAACTAAAACAAAAGCCTTTTAAACTTAATATTCAGCATAATATGTCATATATAAAATGAAATAATACCATTTACTTATTCACATGGATATTCTACTAGTCGAATAATCACATTCAATATCAATAACCACTTTTATAATGACGGAATGCATAATGCCAGACTATCATCACCATGTAGCCAAGGCCTCGTGCCAAGACTACAAAAAGATTTGTGTCCAGGTGTCATTCCAAGACACTAGTTTGTCTCATGAGACCTACCGATGCATCGAGGAGCTATAGCGGGCTCCACCCGTCAATTATTAAGTCCAATGCCTTCCTTATATGAACAGGTTCAAACATAACATAAACATTTGTATTAAAACTAGTATACGAAATTTCAATACTTTCACCATGAACCATGAATAGAATAAAAATAACACATCCATAATAAAAAATATCACAAAACCTTAAATATAATATGGATGTTTTGTTTCATAATAAATCAACTTCAAAACAAGTTTAAAATCCATTAATGGATTTTAACATTGATGAAAATGATTTGTAAAAATATTTGAGAGAAATAATCCTTTTTCATGAAAACATTTAAAAGTCACACAATTTAGAAAAGAAGTCATTTAAAGACATTTTTGAATCAAAGTATCCCATACCACTTTCAAACTTTTGAAATGAATTAACATTTTAAAAACATTCATGTTTATATAAATAAATCCTTAAAACCCATTTTGAAGACATGGACATTATTTTGAATGATTTAGAAGAATAAATATTTAAAACATTTGAAATGATGTTTTATTAAAAATTACCTTAGAAGAATTAATTTGAAAAATCTTTCATAAAACATGGACATGGATAATAAATATGTCCCAGTAGATACTTACGTAAAAACAACCTCGGATAATAAAAAGATTGTGAAATTAACCCTTACCAATTTGGTAACTTACGAAACATACACCCCATGAAAGGGGTATCATACAATGAATATGTAAATACACATAAATTAAAGTTTATTAAATAAAGAATACAATTATGGGCAGTACATACACCACACAAAAGGTAATAGTGGAAATATGGCATGAATCTCACGGGAATAAGGAGTGAGATTAAAACCCCTTACCTTGTACTTTTATTTAGTTGAGGGTAGGTTAACATCCAGTATAATAGTTAAATCATTGTTATTAAATAATTCAATAATAATATACATAAATAGGACATCATATATGATCTTTTAATATTGATTTGTTAATAATATTTTATTATTATTGTCATTTTGGGTGTTAACTGATTCGTTTTCCATTATATGCTTCATTACATAAGTCGTGTTTGTTATGGATAGGTTGAATCTTATTCATATCCAGTATGATATAAAGTCCTTAAACATTACTTTTAATCATCAAACAATAATTATTCTTGAATGGATATGATGGGGAAATGAATATCATCGCATTTGTGGAGACGGTAATCCGTACGTACGCACGAACGCTACTTCCATTTCATTTTTCATTTTAAAATGAATAAAAACCAAATGACACTAGGGTATATAATTATTCCAGTATAATATAATATCTTATATGTGTTACTTAAGTTCATTAACACCATCCATTAAACGTTCCATGTATGGTATCAATGAGTCATATCACTTTGAGGGGGTGGTAGCCGCACTTCCTCAAATGAAATTATCGTATATATATACAACATGAAACAAATAATGGTATGATATAAAATGTAATTACAGAAGCTTTTATATAAAATAAATATCATTAATATCATATTTAATTATAGTTCCTTCAAAATGTCCACCATGATAGGTGGTAGTCGATAATTGAACAATCACCGCTTCGTGAGGCGTTTTGTTGGCATCCACAGAAACATTATGTTCTTCACCCATTAGATGGATGTGTGTGTAATTGTAGTTATAATACATCTAATAAAAATATCCTAGTATATTTAGGATACTGTTTTTGTTACAATAGAAAATAATAAAAAGAGTTTAGGGGTTGGAGAAGTAAAATAAAAGAAAAGAAGCTAAGAGAAATCGTTACCTTTAATTTGGGTAACACCCTTTGGTTTGAACCAAAATGCACTCTTAAAGTGCCTTCTTGCCTAAGGTAAGGCTTTTAAGAGGAGGAGAGGGATGTATGGAGATTAATTGGGCTGATTTTGGATGAGCCAAAAGGCTTGACATGTGTGTGGAATTTGTTAGAAGTGGTGTCCTTATATTAGGGGTAGGAGGGGCTCTTTAGGAAAATCTAGAAATATTATTTTATAATAAATTTATATTCGGTTTCAAATGGATAAAAAGAATATTATTTAATGCTTTAGGTGGGGATGGGTCTAAAACCACTCAACCAATAGAATTTATATTGGTTTGGTCATTATATTAACCTTATCTTTTTGTTTTAACTCTTAGTTAATTAGTTTGACACTTACCATGTCACATTGTATTTTTATTTTATATAGATAATAAACATACTACACACCTCCAAGAGACCCCCAAGTGGTCCATTAATGATACAACTATCATGATATAACTCTCTTGGAAGAACCTTAGATTTTTAGGAATAGAATATAAATTAATCATCTAATATTTGTTTTAAAATATCATTTGTGTCAATATTAACACTACTCCATAATTTATTTTTTGAAAGACTTAACAACTCTATTAACACAAAATAAAATCATTTAAGAAATCCTAACATGTCAATTTAACCAATAAAATTCTTTTACTTCATAAAAACTTTCAATTAATATTTATTTTAACATTTATAATATCAATTATTTGATTCTTTCATTAATAAGGAAAATACTGCATCATTATTGTGTCATATATATATTCTATTTTTCAAGGTATAAAAATTATCAATAAAATATAATTATGTAGGAAATAGTTTTAGATTTCTAATTAATATTAATAATCGAACATATAACATATATAACCCTATGAAAAAATTGTTTTTCTAAAATATATAAGCTTATGTCATTTTTTTATTCACTTTAACTTAATTAATATAAAGTGTCCCTATCACCTAAAAGTGGATCCATGTGGTCCCAAAATAGACCCAAAGAATCCCATTGTCGGTCATTTATCCACCAATAAGGTTAGTACACGTTTTAGGGTAATTTATTATTATAATATTATTTTTTAACCCTTATTTACCGGATTTACCAATTAACCGTGGTAAATAAAATATTTACCGAAGTAATTATTCAAAATGTCTAAAAATAAAAGTTACCTATTTACATGATTTGGACACCCTGATTCCAAATATGGAATCCATTTTTTCAAATTCAAAACACAGAAGTGGCAGAAATTAATTTAAAATTAATTTCCGCTGTCAAAACAATAAGCATGTTTTTAAGATATAATAACTATCAAAAGATAGAAACTTGTTTATATCCAGTTTAATTGGGAAATTATTTACAATGAACAACATTGAATTAAATTGTAAAAATATATTCTAAATATACTTTAAAACCAATAAAATTCACAATTTATCATTACAAATTATTTCGATTAAAAATTTTTTTTTAATTAAAATTTAGTAATTTTCACTATTCATCAAAATATGAAAGTTATCCGAAAAGCACCAAAATTTCACCCTAAGCTAATTTAGATATTACAAATCCAAAAATTAAGTCCATTTTGAATGATAAAATTTATAAAATTTCAAAAAGTGGGTATTACTATTCATAATGGCTTGTTTGATTGGTTGTGGTGTGTGTTAGAACTCGAAGTTGCGTACAAGACATGCTACTGTATTATTCAAAGTGAAGCGTACCGTGGAAGCTTGGGGTGTTACCGAATATGTTATATAATAATTAAAGAAATGTAATTTTATTAAATATATTATATATATATATATAAAGTATCCTAATTACCATTCATGTAATATGGAAATGATAAAACCCCATCACATCGGTTCGTGAGGCAATATTCCAACGTACACAAGAGGGGAGTTTTCGTTTTCAAAGGGTTGGTATGTGAGAAGGTAGATGTTATATTATAATTTTAAAATTATATTAATTTCATTAAAATAATATATATTAGTGTGTGTGTGTGTGTGTTTGTGTGTTAAATCCCACATTATATCCATATTTGATAAGAGATGATGGAAAATGAATTACATTGGTTCTTGAGGCGATAGTCCGCCATATAAATGATCAAAGGTTTTGTTTCCCTAAGATAGGATAATAGATGGATATAGATCATGTAAATAACATATAGAAATATAATTATAAGTAATATAATGAGGTTATTATATAATCATGGATTGATAATATTTTAATGTTATAGAAGAAAGAACAATATAAAAATATATCATTTCAAAACATTATGTCTTCAACGGAAAACTTCTTTGTTGTTAATACAAAAGCCTTCTTAGGATGGATTTATGATAAAAACAAGGATTAAAAGATGTTTTTAGGGAGTTTACAAATATTTATGTTCATGTAATGGACCATCCAGTGGATTTTGTATTGTAAACAAGAGATGATAGGAGGTGTCCTTTTAATGTGGGGGGAGGACAAACATGGAATTTTTGAAAATAGAAAGTGATTGCCATGTTTTTCACATGTAATATAAAAAAATTACTTAAAATATAATTACGTATGCTCAAATGTCTAAATATGAAATAATAGTTAAAATTTGGGAAATGTTTAGGTAATTTCAAGTCTTATATTCTTCATTTAACCGATCTGAAAGGTTATTTCCCCCTCAATGATAGTAAATAATTTTTATTACTATTAATATTCATTAATACCAAAAATTTAGATAGAAATATTAAATAATATAAATTAATTTAAATCAAAATATAGAATCTATTTTTCAAAATTTAATTCATATAATTCCCAAAATTGAATTTGAAATTAAACTCGGAGACGTGGAAAAAGTATTTCAATGGAAATATTTTTATAAGTATAAAAAGTATTAATATAAAAAATCAATATAAAATTGTTTTCAATGAAATAATTTCTATTAAAAAATTTATACAATTACTAATTTTTCTTTGAAAATAAATATTAAATATTATTTAAATTTCTATCTAATTTAAACTAAATGCTAGTCTTCCATAAAAATCATTTGTCACTATTCATTATAAAATTAAACGTTTCATTAAATTATAAAAAATTCACACAAATATAATATTTACATGAATATTTCAAAAATTATGTTTATTTCATCAAATAAATTTTCTAAAATAGGTAATAATTATTTTTTAATTATGTGTGAAAAGTGAGACTAATCCTCATTTTGAAAAAACACAGTTTTTCATAAAACAATTTTTTTATTTAAAATGGTTCTTATTTTATTTATAATCAATATATTACCATAAAATTTATTTTAAACGTTTTTAAAATAAATAATTTTTATAATCTATTTAGTCTTATTGATACCCTCCAATGTAACATCGTGGTTATAATGGTCATGTTTATGTAATAATATTTTAATAGAGTATCATGTTTTATTTAAACATAGTGTTAAATGCATCACAAGCTATTAAAGAGATTGGATTAATTTAAAATTAAATTTACCATAATATCTCATCATGATACATTATCTTATATTTAAATATATCTTTATTAGAAATACACATTGTAATAAGGGATTCTAAAATATCCTATTTACAGGATAGAAGTGGAAGTATGAATTTTATCTCTAATATCACATTACTAGGTTTCCATGTTGGAAAACATTGGTGGGAATTGAATATGTGGAAATGGAATAAATGAATAATTAATTAAAGGGATTTATTGAGAACATTGACTATAAGAAAGGGAATGATCTAAAAAATGCAACGGACACAAATACATAAATCTTAAATGATATAAAATACAATTTTATTCATCATAATGGAAGGTACTTGGGTAAAAAAATTTATTTCAAATAATTTTCCCGGCATTGAGTAATTCCATTACAATCATGATTGTGAACAATAAAAATATAAAAACTTTATATATTTTAATTTCAAAGGCACAATTTCTTCTTTCAGTTGGGCATCAATCAAGTCACACATCATTTAATACTCCAATAAATGAATATCCAAAATTATTTTTAATCACTAAATCAAAAAAAAAACTAACTCTTAATGGATCATAAAAAAGAATGAAAATTTGTTCCTCCTCTCTATAGATATATTCCAAGACCAAATTTGTTAGGTTGATTTTTTAATAAATAAATTATTTTCTAAAAACTAAAAAATAACCACAACGGTAAGCATACTATTTTTCATTAATATTTAACCTTATGAATCATAAAAGTATATCTATCTGAATTAAAAGTATTAAAATTTAGAAGGAAGGTCACTAAATTTATAAAATCAACATAACATTAGATTGTCTAAACATCATAATATAGATCTTAAAGTGGCATACCAGTTATGTGAATACCTTGATGAACATAAAACCGTATGGAAAACATTCCTTATTCCAAAAATATTTTTCCTACTTATTCCCAAAAAAATCTCAAATTATTTAATTTGTTCCATAATTTAAAAAATGAATTAAACTCAATCATAGATAATATAAACCATCAAATCACACACCAATTTCAAGGTCAACAATAATATCCCATGAACATATCTTTATCATTATTATCTCAACATTTAGAAAATATTAAGGGTTATCCTCCATCAATAGTGTGTTTTAAAAAATATCATCTTTTCACTATAACACTTATCTGGGTTATTATTGACAATAAGCTTATGTCTTCAAATCATAATAAAAAAATTGTTGTAGTATAATACTTTAGCAATTTAGGATTCTTATAATAAGAATATCATAGATAAAATAATTCTATAACATAACTCTTGAATCCAAATACATAGTATCTTTAATCCTTTCACATCAACCGTAGTAATATAAAAATCCAAACCTTGTTACCGTAGCTTCTACTGGGTATATTACCTTGAATATTGAAAAATTCATTTGTGTAGTTCCCCATATCCTTACATTTGATGCATTGAACACTAGAATAATATTTATTTACCTTTTTTTCATGAGCATGGTGGCCTTTCTCTCTACAATTATAGAAAACTATAATTCCCTTAAAGCATATACCAGGGTGTTTCATTCTAAAATTATCACATGGAGAAAATAAAAATTTCCCTTCTTCCCTTTATCAATATTATCCATTGTAGTCCTCTTATTCTATTAGTTCCCTTATATATCATAATATATAGAGAAATAATTATCTATCTTGATACCACATGAGGCTATGTCCACATCTAATGATAATTCATGGGAGACTAATCCCCTTTAATGTATTGTCTTAATAGCATAAAATAAATGGCCAATCATTCTATTTTCATTTTGTATGTAGTAAATAGTGTACCTTTACGAACTTTTAAATTTTAATTCATATTTAGAAACATTTTTATCTTCATTTTTTTCTAATTGGGGATTATCTTTTTAAAATCTCTTATTTATCATGAGGAAAATAATTTTTTAAGAATAGTACCTTAAAATACCTTCATTAGATGTTTTCTATTTCTTGTTCATCATGTGTGTTTTGAATAAATTAACACCATTGATCTGCATTTTCAAAAAAAATAAACTACCACAATACCTTCACCCCTTTTATTTCATCCCAAAGTGTGAAATATATTCTGATTAGAACATATCCATTACTCGGCTACAAATATATTTTGCGTCTCATTAATTTATATAGGTTTCTAAATCATAAAGTAGTCTATCATTATTACACAAGGTTGTAAATTATATGTCTTCTCAATATGGGAAATTTTATAATTTATAACCTAATTCAATTACCCCAATAAGGTTATAATTGGATCATTTCTAGCTTTATCTATTATTCTAGCTTCATTGTCTTTTCCAAGAGGGAAATACCTATATGGGGTAGATGAATTGATATGATTTTCATTCCTTCATGAGGGATCCATTTCTAGAAAATTAAATACATTTGATAAGACCATAACATTATGAATCATAATTTATAATAACAAAATTAGTAAATCACTTTACATAAATTAAAAATATTATGCATCGCTAATATCACAATCATAAAAATGGTTTCATTGGGAAATTTTTCAAATCATCAAAATATTTTTAAATCATTCTAATTGGTGTGTAAATATAATATGATTTATTCCAATCATATCCACTAAGTGTGTCACATTAGGAATACAGTAAGGCCTATTTTCAAATACCAGATAATTCCCAAGTCAATCATAATGTTCTATTTTTTATGATATTACCCATAGGTATATATATTACAGAATCTGATCCACATGTAGTACCTAGAAAATGATTTATTTTAAGGAAAATAACATATTCATTACCTTACAAAAAACATTCAGATGTTATCCTATATATAGACATATACATAAATTATTTCATAGTGTTATATTACATGATTTATGTTTTCCTAAATCTAATTCCAAATGTAGTATTATTAATTTCATTTCCCCCTTATCAGATCCCTATATATAAATCAAAAAACACTTCATACTATCCTATGAAAAATAAATCATTTGAAATGAGATGGCTCAGATTCTTAGAAAGGGTGTATGTGTAGTATAATCCCTAATTAATGAATAATAATAATCAATATGTCCATGTAAATAACTGAAACACATGCCATTTAAATAATAACTCATGCATAATATAGAAATAATAAAATAGGATCAAACAAATCCATAAAAATAAGCACATAAGATTAAAATATATAGATGGATATTATAACCAATCAAAAAATCACATGGTAATAAATTAATGATCCTATATTGAGAAAATTAGAAATTCCAGACATTATAAACTTACATTCATGACCTTCCACAAGAATGTTTAAATGTATTAGTAAAACCCATTTAATTTGGCCAATAGATTAGACCGATGAATCAAGGGGCTATGTAATTTCAGTCCCCACCTATCACTTAACAAATATAATCCATTACTCAAATATAAATGGGTAAGATATAATAAATATAATCATTCATATTGAAAAACTAACATTAAAATGTTAATACTTACAAGATTGAACCTGAGGCTCTTCACATATGGAAATAGATTGTTTATTTTTTCAATTGAAATTGGGAGGATCAAGGAGTTTTCAAGACGTGAGATCATATAGTGTGTGTGTGTATTAAATATTTAAGGAGGCAGCATTTCCTTGTGTTTTTTAAATTTATTGGTTCCAAAATCATGAGGAAGGGACACGTTTTATGAATGAAGAATTTCCAGGACTTCCTAATAAAAATATGACAAAATAATAAAATTTTAAAAAAGTTATTTTTATTATTTTTTGGTGATTGATAAAAAAATATTTCATGAAATATGGATGATTAATAATGTAAATAAGGCAATTATGTGATTACAAATAGTATCAGGAACTGAAAATTTCCTTGAAATTTTTGTAATGAAGTAAAGATTTTTGAAGACAAATAAATAGTTTCAAGAAAACAATTGGTGTGATTGAATGTTCCACGAATGGGAGGAATTGTTTATTAATTATAATTTTATCATAAAAAGACCATAAAAACGTTTTGTAGAAGGAATGGTCACTCTAATTGTAGGATAGTTTTAAATAAATGTAATACTTACGTGAATTATGAACCTTATGCAAACGCATGTTTTATGAATAGAATTGTGGAGAACTAATTGATAATAAGGCATTTCAATGATGGAGTTTTGTGAAATTTCATGTTATTTGGATAGTTATGAGTTTAATGAAATTTTGTAGTCTCATGAATGTTGTATGTTTGTCGAATTTTTTTATTTTCATGAATGTGTGTAGTTTCTTGAAAGCATATAGTTCACTGAAATAAAAAAGGGGTTTAATGAAAATGGTTTTTTCATCAAAGATACTTATGAAAGAAAGAATGAAATTAAAAATATTTTTTAAAATGTATTAAAGCATCATAATGATAGCTAGATGATGTAAAACATCTCCTTTATGTTCTCTGATTTCAAAGTGACATTAAATTCTCTAAACTAAGGAAAAGTTAGCCAAAATTAGTGATAAAGGGTGAGTCGACATAAGTGATCCAAGGGATGAATTTTTTATCCATATAATTTTTTAAATATAGAATTCCTATCATATAGTGACCATGTATGATCAATTTCAATACATAATATCTAGTGAATCTTAGGTGATTCAAGTATGCCCATACACTATTGGTGTATACTCATTAGACATCCTCTTAGGGGTGAACTATGAAAAACTTTATTGATGTGTTTATATTTATGTCTGTAGGTGTTTTATAATTACACAATTATATTATATAGTTTTAACACGTTTTTACCAACATGGGTGCATGATCCATCTCATTCAAATATAAATTTGACGGCCTAATTCACCCCTATCCTCCAACAGTGTTTTGGGGTATTACAAGTGGTATCAAAGGGTATTAGTTGTAAGTATTAAAGTAGTACATTTTTTTATTTTAAGAGAGAACATAAAAAATGTTAGGGGATTTCCCAATTTTTTGGATAAAACTTCTAGATTTGGAAGAATATAATGAGTCTTCATATAAGATCTCTTGTGATGGAAATTATATATTCCATAGTTCCGTGGATTCAGTTTAGTAATGAAATATGCATTTTTATGACTATAACGGATTGGAAAATTCTTGATGCGGATGAAAAGGATCTAAATTATCTTCCCAAAACATTATCTACCAAAATCTATTTTATGGTTATGAGTTCCACTATATACATTCTAATCTGGGAGAAATTGGTAAATATATAAAAAATTAACAATCTGATGGAGTTCAGCTTCAATTTTTTTATAATTTATTTGATGATCTAAAAATTCATCCAGATGAAAATGAATATTGTTTCTTTAATCACATTACTAATTTTGTTGAAGAATTTTGGGGACATGGGGAAGAAATTGAAGATATTTTCATTTTGAATAAAATCTATATAATGATTCCTCCTATGTACAACCCATAAGGGTTATCCCATGAGGAGAGGGATCTATCTGGGATTTCTCTTAATCATATTCTAACCAGTCTAGTGTCTAATAAAATGAGAGGCAAACCAGAAGATGCAAAAAATCAATATGAAATAAATTTTCATTTAAATACATGGAATTACATGACATTTCCAATTATGGATATTATTGACATGATTTTGATGATGAATATACTTCACTTTTTTCTTAAAAAATATAGGAAATAATTATTTGAATGGAATATTAATATGGATTATTTTTTCTGTTGTAAATTAGTACACGTTGTTACTTAATGATCAGGTAAATTCAATGCTATTGAATGTTAATAAAAAATCAGGCAGAGGCCTTAGAGGATATTCCCAAAAGTATGATGCCTTTGCTTATGAAATAAAATAATGAGGTAGAGATTCATTTCAAAGTAGGAATAATATTATGAAAACATCATTGATTTTATAAAACTATATTTTAAATATGATGTTGAAGATTCCATTACAGATATAGTGGAAATGGTATAATCTATGAAGAAGGAAAAAAATCAAGCCGATGGTGATGTTAATCTCAAGGTGGAACTTGAAGGGGATCTTGATGCTATGGAAATTCAAAGAAAGAAAAACTGAAATATTGGAGCTTTATTAAATGTTTTTTTGGAGGTTATAAATCATCTTGAAGCTGAAATTGATCTATTTTAATTAATGGAAGAAGAACATTTGAAAACACTGAAATTCTTAGATGTGTTTTTTGATTTTTAAATAAGTATTCAATAGATGAAAAATGTTATCAATGAAATTAAATTTATATTGAAGGAAAAGTATATATTAGTTGAGGGTGATGAAAAACAATTCATTCCATTAAGGAGTAAACTGTAAACTAGATCAAAGTCAATGGGAAATGAAGAAAAAATTACAGTTTTGAAGTATTTCATATGTAGATATTTTGAAAGGAGATAGATGTTATTCTGAAATAGTATTTAAATCCATGAATGATCAATGATAAAAAAAATATTATGGGAAGTAGTGTAATTCTATGTAATACAGAAACATAAAATTCTTGAAAGGAGATGATCCAAAACAAAGTGAATCATAATATAGGAAACAACACAAAAGCATCTGATTTCCAAAGAGATATTTCATAAAACTAAAAAAATAAGAGAAATGAAAATAATAATCATTTATCCACAGTTTATCACTGATAAAAGAACTTTAAATAATGATAAATGTAGAGTAATGAATGTAATAAGAAATTTACTCTTATGAAATGTCAATTTCTGTGGCTTTTTCTTTTGTAAAATGACTTAATATTAAGATGAAAGGATATATCTAAATAGGGAAGCACATGGATGTCAAAAATGGAGGATTGGATAATATCATTCAATATATAGAAGAAAAAATTTATATGGATATTTGTTCACTATTTAACCTTATTTCATTGAACTATTCATTGAAGGTAGCGGAATAGTTGAAACCCTTGCTATAGAAATCCAAGACAATTCAATACTGGCCAATAATTCAAACTTACCCATGAAAATAAGAATTTTATTTTCAAAGAATAATATTAGTATGATTCAAGAATGCATATTGAAATGATATTAGAAAGGCCATCATATACCTCCACTCAGTCGGGTATCTCAGGGAAGTAAAAGAATAACATTTAAAAATAAATCATTTTAGTTATCTCTCTCAATGATATAAATAATAGTTAAACTAATATTCTTGATAGGGGATTCTCATACCACATGAAAATAAATGAAAATTAGTTAAATTAATGATAAGTAAAGGGTTGATGGTATAATTATATTTTGAATTGATGTTTCCTTCAAGATAAAAGGCATTTGAAATACTGATGTAACAAATGACAAGATAATGAAAAAAGAAGGGTTCTTTAGTGATGGATTATTTCATAATATCCTAAGAGTGATTCAAATATCTATGTGTTGAGACTAGTATTTAAATTTAATCAGAAAGGGTATACTATCAAATCCAAGAATGATAATTATCTCACGAAAGGGTTGAGGAAAATGTTAATTTATATCAGTTAGACAATAAAAAAATATTTGATTCTTAACAATTGGAGAACAAAAAAACTTTTGTATCCTAAGGCTGGGTCACATTAATCATAAAATCGTGGAAAAAATATCCAAGATAAATGTTGTAATCGACAATCATAGTCTGAAGCATGATCAGGAAAATACATGATATGCTTGCATGTAAGGAATGATGGGCCAAATTCTTATCTGCCGAGAAATAAAAGGTAATCAAATCTACATGATCAATAGCACACATATGTGTGTGGCCCAAAAATATTTTATGGAAAATATGAAGATCTTGACATTATTATTTTATTTATTATTATAATTGAATGTAATGTGTTAGGTTTAAACTGCATAAATGAGAATTTTTTAATAGCATGAAGATATATCTTCAAAGAGTTGAGAATTAATATCACATCCCAATCAAGATATTTTGATTTGAAAATTGAGCCTAATACATATCCACTGAGTATTAAAATTACCTCAAAAAACATGGCATGAATAACTTGGTTTATTTAGTGAAAGAAACCCAAAAATTGGATTGTCGAATGAATAGATTGATTGGTGAATAAGGTGTCGAAAACTTTGTTGGCTGAGTGTCGTGTTTCTCATTATAACTAAAAATTGGTTTTTAAAGATTTATTGCACCCTCAAAATCTAATAAGGATCAATATAGGATATGACATGACACCATATAAGATAAGGCTTTGAAGGAGTCCCTCACTAATTTATTTTTGTGTTTTTTGAATTAAATGGTTTATCCAAAAGAATGAAGGAAGCAATGAAAAATATGGTGATGCTATCAATGAAGTAATATTCCTTTGATAATCAATGAGGAATGCAGAATATGTATACTAAAATAATAATATTACAATGAATCTGTAGATAAATTATGTCCAAATCATTGAGGATAAAACTATGAATAACTTGAGGAGCTCATATGATAATATGATTGAAGATTAAGAAGAATGTGGAAAAGTTGTAAATCAAAATAAAAAAGTATGGAAGGATTTCACAACATTGGGGGATATCAAAAGCATTATAGTTCAGAAATAGAATCATAAGACCAAACCATTACTAAAGATACTCTTCCCACCCTCACATGCGAAATAGAACATAATAATTTGATAAACCAAGAATCATTGGGGATTGGACAACACCTATATAGACATAGATATTGATGATTGAAGCATATTATACAGTCAAATAAATTGTGGAACCAACCATGTTTAAATAAAAAATAAGGATGAATCATGGTTTAAAAAAATTTATGCTGAACTAGATCAGATTGAAAAGAAAATAATTTTGGATCTTTTTTAGATGATAGAAAATCATAATATTATTGGAACAAAGTTGACATTCCAAAAAAATTCATGATATGGGAAATGTGATCAGAAACAATGAAAGCGGGGTGTGTGAAGTATATTCATGGATTCAGGGATTTTATGTTGAAGAAACATTTTCTCTACAGGCTCGACTGAATATAATTAGTATATTTTTATACATTAATAATAAAATAATGCACAATGTTTATCAAATATATTTCAAAAAGGGATTCTTCATTTTTTAAAAAAAAATTAATTCTATATTAAACAATCAGCGGGGCTTCTGATTGGAATTGATGAGAAAATAATTTGTAGAATAAATCAGGCTTTATATTGTCTAAATGAGGCACCATGAGAATGATATTCTTGACTGGATTCTTATTTTAAGAAGATATATTTTAGAAGAGGAGGTTTCAACCATAATCTCTATGTGAATTATTCTTAGGTAGATAAATTTATAGTTACTGTATGTGTGAATGATATTTAGAAGAAATAGGAATGGATCAATGGAATAATTTTCTAATCACATGAAATAATAATTTGAAATTACCATGATTGGTGAACTTGCATACCTTTTGGGGATGCATGTTATTCAAAATAATGACTACACCTTCATTTTTCATGTAATGTATACAAGATATATTTAGAAGAAATTAAACTTTCCTGACTCCAAACTAATGTCAACTCTATTTTTAGTTAGGAAAAAACATAGAAATCATGAGGATGGGAAATCGTTGGATCCCACGTTATACAAGAGGGTCATTGGAATATTATTACGTGTAATAGAAACATAGCTAGATATCTTATTTGTAAAATTTATAGTGGATTAATTGAAAATTAATCCAAAGGGATAAAATTTTTCATCATCTTTCTTGAGGTATATTCTATATACTCTCAAAATTTTATTATACTTTGCAGTAGGAAGGGATAAGGAATTACAATCATTTTTTTGAATCTGACTGGGATAGAGATCTGGTTGGTAAAAATTCAACAAATGGGGGGGGGGTGAATTCTTTAATAGAAAAAATGTGTCATCTAGTTGAGAAATAAATAAGAAATCACTTCTCTTAGTATTGATGAATAAGAGTATATCTCTATGAAAAAATCATGCAGCCAGCTATTCTGGAAGAAGTAGACACTTAAAAATATTGGTGATGAGGTGAAATAACATTTAGTGAAACAATATGATAAATAATGAGATATTGAGTTCATGAAAAATATGGTTCAACACAATCATACCAAAAAACATTAGATCATATATCTCGTCATAAAAGAAAATTCTGAAAAAGATGTGATTAAAATAGAGAAATTTTGAATAATTGATCAGGTTGATGATTTTCTAACTAAGCCTTTGGGAGCACCAAAGATTGAGAAACATTGGTTGAAACTCAATGTTCAACCAACTCCAATTATATGAGGAGGTTATGGTTTATCCCCTATAACAATTAATATTAAATGTATTAATATTTAGGTTGTATTGATGCAGGTCAATAGGGGATTTATGATCCGTGGGGTGTTTTTTCTGATAAATAAGGTCTAAATATGGTTTCATTGTGTTTACATCCAATGGAGACAATGTGTGAGACTCGAAAGGATGTATGATAATTATACATGTTTTTAGGAGATCCTGGTGGTATCTCAATGCATTAAATTCTCTTTTTACAATATTATTTTCTATATCAATCATTGATAACATATTTTTAGAGTGATGTATGAGTTATTTCAACCCTATTAGGATTTTTTTGATGTTAGTGATTTATTAATCTTATCCTTATATTTCCAACAAACTAAAAGAGGAATATTTTTGGAACCAATGATTTTCACAAATTGAAACAAGTTGTTTATTTTGTTTTTATTTTCAATCCAGACTAGGTTGATAAAGGATTTCTAAATCCTTGTGGTATTATGGTGTAGGTGGATTCAATGTCTAAAATGGTGTGGTTTCCAAGTGTATTTTAAATTTTGGGTGTCTAAAATCTACAATAAGGTAATAGTTTTGGGAAATATGTATTTCTTGGACTTCCTATTGAAAATATTGAAAAGACATGGAATTCTTGAATGTTTAGTGTTATGAAGGTTTAGAGATTCATGAAAGAATATTTCACGAATGATGGGTTATGTAAAAAGGAAATAAAATACGATACATGATGACGAGAACATTCCTGAACAAAACAAAATACTAAATGTTTCATGATGAAAGATAACTATGAAAACAAAGATGAATAGTTTCATGAAAAGGTTGTGGGGATAATGAATGTTTTAGGAAGGGAGTAATTTTCTCTATATAGGAGTTTAATCATCATATGAGAATAAAAAAATTAGAATTACTGATCTCTTGGATTTCATAAAGGTTTTAATCAAACTTACATCTTATGTGAATAAATAACATCAAGTGAACACTAGTATATTGAAACCCATGGTTGATAACTAATCAAGGTAAGTTATTTCATTGAATGGGTTTCATGATAGTTTAGTGTTTAACAATAATTAAATGTTTTGAAAAAGGTTGGTTTTTGGTGAAATTATGGTGTTTTTGAATGATTGTAGTTTCATGAATGTGTGTAGTTTTGAAAAATCTGATTGTTTTTTGAAACAAAAAATTGGGTCTTGAGAAAAAGGGTGTTTCATGGAAGATACTAACACTTGTATAATTGAACATGGGAAAGGAATTTTAAATTTATTGAATCATCATAAGTGATTCTACGTGATGGAAATAATAAACAACATTTTCACTAATATATAAGTGACCTTTAATTCAGAAACTGAGAAAAACTACACCCAAAGTAGTGAAAAATAGGGAGTTGATGGAAAGCATACTTGAAAATGGGAAAGGAATTTTGAATTTATTGAATAATCATAAGCTATCCTACATGATGGAAAGAATAAACATCATGTTTACTAATATATAAGTGACCTTAAATTCATAAACAGAGAAAAACTTCACCCAAAGTAGTGAAAAATAGGGGGTTGATAAAAGTGATAGCAGGGAGGCAATGTTACATCCCTAAAATACTTGTAAAGTAAGTTTGTATTTTATGGAGTGATCATGTATGATCAAATATAATCTATAATATCTAGTGAAGCTTAGTGTAATCTGGTAGAATAGACACATTATAAATATATTCTCTTTGGACATTCCCTTAGTAGTGAACTACGTAAAATGGTTGTATTGAGTTTTTATTTCTGCATATGGGAATTTGATAATTTACTAATTCCATGATACAATTTTAACAAGTTCCCACCAAAATGGAGATAATATCTATCTCATTAAAAAAAATTGATACCATAATTCACCCCTCCCCCTAAGGGTGTTCGAGGATATTACATACCCTAATCAATAATCCTAAACCATCTAAAGTAATACATTGAATGATAAACATAGAGTATAACCACATTAATAATTATCATAATCTTTTCTAAGAAATATTAAGGACGTATTCATTACAATATATTCCTCAGGGATCTTTATTATAATAATAGTTTGTTTCATTAATGAATATAAATACCATGAAAAGATCCTTAGAATCATTATTGAGGAAAATAAACATTGCAATTGGGAAATCACATTTCAAAAATAAAATTTGAAAAAAATTATAGAAAATAATTTTCTTTGAAAATAACCTGTTAAATTTTTTAAATAAACTTTAAGACATTAAGTGTTTATAATGGTAGAAATTTCCATACATGTTGTATAAGTTAAAAATTATTCCTTTCACACTGATGTAAAAATGGAAAAAAGTACCTCATTTGGAAGATGGATTGATAGTTTATTTAAAACTATATTTTATAAAGCTAAATGTTTCTAAAAATATCCTTAGTTAATCATTTGGATAAATTTTTTAAAAATTTTGAAAATAGTTTTAGAAGGCATGGTTTTTGAAGAAAAATAATTTTTAACCAAAATGAGAATTGAAGTCAGCTTTTCATAAAAACATTTTCACAATAATTTAACATTCCAATGAGAAGAAAAATGGTAAATTACTCAAACAACTCATGAATAACCATAATATAATTAAATATATAGGTTTAAAGCTAATAATACAAAATAATTTTTTTAATGGACACTTCAACATAGACATTCCGGAATTAGATGAGATTATGAGATATACCTTTACCAATTTGACAAATTTTGAATCATAATCCCCATGAAAAAAATAACATCCAACTAAAATATGAATACCGTTAATTAAAATTTATTTACAATACAAAAAACCAAAAATAGTAGTATATACATCACACAAAAGAATAAGTTGTGAATATGGTATATGTCTCATGGAAGTAAAAGTGAGAAAAGAAACCCTGGCATTATGTTTTACTTCCTTCATATGTGTATAAAATTCTTTTATAATAAATATATGTTTGTTATACATATAGTATAGAGTCATAGTCATATATTTCATTCAATATAAGAATTACTTATAGTCTTTTATCAAGATTTTATTAATAATTCTTTATTAAAATCACTATCTCAAATCACAATTGATTTTTTTTTCAAATATGTTTTGGTTTGGTAATCATAAAAATTATAAATTTATCTTGTTTGAATCATCTCCATGCTGTAAAAAAGTATTTAAATATCATATATATTCATTATAAATTCATTTAGGGAAATATGTAAAATTTATTGATAGATAATGGAAGACATCATTCCTGGGAACTATAGGTTATACATACACATGAACGTTGTTTCCTTTTTTCACGGTGGATGGAATTATACTAAGGTAAATTTTATTTAACATTTTCCAAAATAATTATGTTGTCTTATATATCTTATATATTAATTAAATTTATTCTTATTACCATCCACGTAAAGAGTTAGTGAAAAATGAGTTCCATCACCCCGCAATGTGGTCATCCACCGTACACACGGGCAACGTTATCATACACCCAAAAGAATGGAAATTAAGATAGAATATGTGATATCATAAAAAAAGAATAAATATGTCAGAAAAATGATATATATTTTTTTAATCTCTCCCTATTACCATGCATGAAAAATGTAAATTGGAAAAACACCTCACGTCAATTTACGAAGAGGAGCTTCTCCGAACATATGAGATACATTATTATTTACAAATAGGTTTGAAGGTAAGAAGATATATGTGATATTATAATTTCATTGGTCAATTTTTCAGAATTAATAACTAGTCGGTGAATTTTTCATCGGGATGATGGAAATTAATTCACTAAGAATGTATCAACTTGAAGAAAAGAGTCTTGGGAACCTTATAATATCTAGGTTGTGTTTATTGTATCTCAAACCTTTAATTTTCAAAATATTTTTCATTTTTTTGAAATTAACTTAGACCATGCACGACCTAGAAACATGTGAAATTATTTTTGTAATGTATGAAATGGGTAAATTTTCATATTTTACATTGACCACTAATTCACCCCTCTTTTTAATGCCCCAACCCCAGTTACCCAGAGTCGGTGCATTATTACATAACATTAGCATGATCACAAGAATGATCAAGTCTCGAAAGACCTATTAGTTTAGTAGCCTTGGAAACACTAGATACATTCATAAAGTTTTACATTATATCATAAAAAAACATCTTGTCTTCATATCCCCTCATACTATCCCTACAGGTCATCCATAAATTACTTATTCATAATCCTGGGAAAAATTAAAAAAATTGAAAGGGGTGAGCTCAGATGCTCAGTAAGGATAACATTATAGCAGAAGCATTCATAGATAAGCATAAACACATAAGGCAATTTATAACTAAATAAAAAGCCTTTTAAACTTGAACTTCAGCATAAAATGGCAAAGATAAATTGAAATAATTCCATTTACTTATTCACATGGATATTCTACTAGTCTAATGATCACATGAAATGTCAATAACCACTTTCATAATGATGGAATTCATAATGCCAGACTATCATAACCATAGAGCCAAGGCCTCGTGCCAAGACTACAAATAATATTATGCCAAGAGCTTGTTCCAAGACACTAGTTTGTCTCATGAGACCTACCGATGAATCGAGGAACTATAGCAGGCTCCACCCGTCACATATTAAGTCCAATGCATTTCTCATATGAACAGGTTTAAACGTAACATAAACATTTGTATTAAAACTAGTATATGAAATGCCAATACTTTAACCACAAACCATGAATGGTATAAAAATAGCACATCCATAGTCAAATATAACTCATTTGATACAATATGGATGATTTTATATTATCACATTAACCTCAATCAAGAATAATGATGGATGTTTACATAGATGAAAATAATCATCAAAACTATTTGAGAGAAATATCCCCCTTTTTCTTGAAATCATTTAAAAGTCACACTATTTGTCAAAAAGCCATTTAAAATTGGATTTTTGAATCAATGTTTCCCATACCACTTTGAAACTTTTAAAAGGAGTTTTAATTTTAAAACTTTAATGTCCATATAAATAAATCCTTATAAGCATTTTTTAAAAGATTAATGAGAAAGTTTTAGAAGAATAAGTCTTTAAAACATTTAAAAATGGTATTTTAGATAGAGTTTCTAACCAAAAGAGAGACACATGAATACAAATAATTGAGGTAATCAAAACATTTTAATATCATGAGATTAAAGGAATTCATGTTATACTATGTCAAAGTACATTATATAACACCACATAAATGCGATTTGGTGTATAACCACAAACAAGTCTCAATGGACTGTAAATTGAGATGAAATCTCTCATAAAGGCCATATCCTTAGGTTAAGGATAAATCAATGACATAGTTATGTGTGAAAAATATAAATACACTAAATATGATTGGATATTCAGTGTAAATCAATCAAAGGATATTCACACATAATCTTGTAGAAACAACACCAATGAATTGGATGTTTAACTCAACAAATCGAGATTGGGTAAAAATTACTCTTATCACGTTCATACCGATCACATGATAATTTATCAATGGAGTGATTATTTGTATCAAATGTATAACCATAGAATGGGGAGTGGAAATTATGACATAAGAAAATGAATAGTGATTCCACACATAATCTTGGGGTAAAATAATCAATGATGTATGCATAAATCCGAATGAGTGGAAATTGAAATATCAAATTCCCTTATCAATTTCGTAACTTACAAAACTTACACCCATGAAAGAAGTATCATACAATGATTATGTAAATATACATGAATTAAAGTATATTACACAATGAATACAAACATGGGAAGTACACACACCACATGTAATAAATAAGTGGTGAACAATGGAATTCTCACGGAATTAAAAGTGAGATAAAAAACCCCTTACTTTGTACTTTTTCCTAGGTCGAAGGTAGGTTAACCTCCTTTATAATGGTGAAATAATTGTTATATAATTATACAAGAATCATATGCATTAGTATGATATCATATATGATCTTTTAACATTGATTTGTTAATAATATCTTAGTATTATCGTCATTTCGGGTGTTAACGGGTTCATTTTACTTTATATTCTTTGTTATGTGAGCCATATTTTTTATTAATGGGATGTATATTATTCGTATCCATAATGATATCAAGTCCTTAAAAATTATTTTTAATCATCAAATTAGAATTAGACTTGAAAGGATACGATGGAGAATGAGTCTCATCGCGTTCGTGGAGACGGTAGTCCGTACGTACGCACGAGCGACAATATCATTCTTTTGATATTAAAATAATATATAATTGGATGGTATATCATATATACATAATAATTATCATGTTATATTTATTATTTACATGAATTACATATCATTATTATACCCATACAAATAATAATTTATTGAATAACAATTACACCACGACGTGGAGATGGTAAGTCGTACGTACGCAGGCATGGTGACATGTTATTCAAAGGGTGGATAGAATACTGAATATGGTTGTAACATATTTATAATAAAATCATAGTATATAGAAGATACTGGAGTTATTATTTTATAGTGGTAATAACAAAGAAAGAAGAAGTGGAAGAAGAAAGGAACTTGAAAAGGGGTGGTGAAAACATTACCTCTTCTTCGGGTTCTTCCTTTTGATTTGATCAAAAGGGCTCATTAGGTTGGATTTATGATCAAACTAAGGCCTCTAGGATGTTGTTTGGGAAATTGAGAGAGTATTTGGGGAGGGTTTGGCCGAACCAAATGGCTTTTAAGGTGTGAAGAAATGAGAAGGAGGAGTGCCCTTTTATAAGAGGGGTGAGGGGCACCTTTGGAGAAGCTAGAAATATTAGTTTATTATAAATTCATATTCGGTTTATAATGGCTCAAAAGTTTATTATTCAAATTTTAAGGTGGGTATAGGACGAAAAAAAGTCAACCAATAGTATTTAGACAGTTTTGGGTCATAATATTAACCTTATCTTTAAGTATTAACTCTTAGTTAATTAGTTTCACTTTTACAATGTCTCCTTGTATTTTTATATTATATGGTTAATAAACTTACTATATACATCCAAGAGACCCCCAAGTGGTCCATTAATGATACACCTATCATGATATAAGTCTCTTGGCCGAACCTTAGATTTTTAGGAATTTAATATCAATTAATAATATAATATGTGTTTTAAAAACTCTTTTATGTCAATTTTGACACTATTCAATATTTACTTTTTGTAAAAATCATAAAAGAATGATTACATCAAAAAAGTTAATTAAATAAATCTTAACATGTCATATTATCCTAAAAAATTATTTTAATTCATAAAAAGTCTCAAATTATATTTATTTGGGTATTAATAATATCAATTATCTTAATTGGTCGCTATTATGGTAATCACTGCATCATCATTGTGTCATAAATAAACTAAATTATTTAATCTATAAAAATTATACATAAAACATAATTATGTAGAAAATAGTTTTATCTTTATAATGAATATTTATAGTCTAAATTCCAACATATATAACCCTATTTAAAAACTGTTTTTCTAAAACATATATGCTTATGTAATTTTTTTAATTACATTAACTTAATTAAATTAAAGTGTCATTATCACTTACAAGTGGATCCATGGGGTCCCAATATCGACCCAAATATGCCCATGGTCGGCCATGTATCAACCAATAAGGTTAAGACACGTTTTAGGGTAATTTAATATTATTATAATATTATTTTTTAACCCTTTTTTACCAGATTTACCTTTTAACCATGGTAAATAAAATATTTACCGAAGTAATTATTCAAAATGTCTAAAAATAAAAGTTACCTATTTACACAATTTGACCATCCTTATTCCAAATATGGAATCCATTTTTCCAAATTCAAAACACAGAAGTGGCAGAAATTAATTTTAAATTAATTCCCGTTGTTAAAACAAAAAGTGTGTTTTTAATAGATAATAACTATCAAAAGATTGACACTTGTTTATGTCTGGTTTAATTGTGATATTATGTCTAATGACAAACATTGAATTAAATGTCAAAAATATATTCTAAATATACTTTAAAACCACTCAAATTCATAATTTATCAATATTAACTATTTCGATTAAAAAAGTTGTTTTTTATTAAAATTTAGTAATTTTCACTATTCATCAAAATATGAAAGTTATTCGAAAAAGTACCAAAATTTCACCATAGGCTAATTTCGATATTCTGAATCCAAAATTGAAGTTCATTTTGAGAGATAGAATTTATATAATTTCAAAAAGTAGGTATTACTATTCATAACGGCTACTTTGATTGGTTGTGGTGTGTTAGAATATCGAAGTTGCGTACAATGCACACCATTGCATTATTCAAAGGGAAGCATACCATGGAAGCTTGGGGTGTTAAATTCTCCCCTCCTTCAATAAATTGTGTCCTCGCAATTTTTTTAAAAATTCGGCTTGAGAAAATAAAGGAAAGTCCCACATCAGAAAAAGAGTCAATAAAACTATCACTTTTAAAGAAAGAAAGAGACGTATAAAGGTCACCCAAGATAACCCATACAAGGATTACAGGTAGGAAAACATGGATATGGATGATAAACTAAGTGTTCAGTTATGATGGAGAGGGATAGAAAACATGATCAGGATAAAGTTAACAATAAGAAAATCACATTCTTGTTTTGGGACAAACGGTCCTTAGTCTCCCAGTAGGAAAAGTAAATGGACAACATTTTTTTTAAAGTTACATTACATAAGGACGAGGAATTAATTTATGATATTGAATAAGAACATAATGAGATATACTTACTTTTTAAGTAGACTTTCATTATTTAATAACTTTTTACCACTAACTCATTTTTTGAACAATGAGTATTCAAGAAGACTTGGTAACCCTGGAAGAGCTAGAATAAACTTCTATAGAATCACATGATCCATGCAGGATAAAATATATATTTACATTGCCTTTATAGATTAATCAAAACCAAAATGGTTCTAATGATCCCCCAAAAGGATATTCCTTGAGAGAAATAAACACTAATCTTAATTTCTAAAATTAAACCAATAATACCCCAAAGTTAAATAAATACCATTCAATAATCAATTGTGCTTAAAATCCTTCAATATAATCCATACTAATATTGAAACCCAAAATATAGAAGAATTTGATCATGTAGTATCCCATGTTAAATTGTATCTCCAAATGATATTAATTACTCTTAAAGTCACATACTTAAATGTAATTAACATAATCATTTCCATAAATAACCCAAATCATTATAAATCCACAATAAAAACATAGATAAAAATCCACCATTACTCCTCAAATGAAATCCCATACTACTATATTTTCCATTGGCATATAGTGTTCTCAACAAAGTGAACAACTTCCAAAATAACATTTATCACTTAATCACCAAATCATTTTCCTATACTAAGGGTATTAATTTGATAAGACATAAGATCCCAAATCAAAATATTATTGATCAATAAAATCATTTAACTAAAAATATTAGTCACACTAACCAGGGACTTCACATAGTCCAGTGGTAGGTGATAAATCCCAATCGCACTTTGGTTGTGGGTTCGATTCCCACAGCTTTGTCCGACGCGACGGGTTGTTACACGGTCTGCATGTTGTCCTTTTCAAAAACTATGTTTTATAACATTACCAAAATGAGATAAATTCCTCAAAATAACTATTAAATAATTTAACCACAAATCTTATCTCATACCTCGCATTTTCATCCCAAATTATAATAACTTATAATTGTCTCAAACCCAATGATCATATAAAACCAAATGGTTATTTATAACTATATCCACAAGAGAAGAGATAATTCTTCCTCAAATATCATTCTCGCATGGCAAACACCAGGGTTACAAATACTAGAGAAAATTATTCCAAAGTAAACCCATCAACAAGTAGCACTAAAACTTTTTAAACATTTCACCAACAATTTATTTCCACATAGCTTTTTATTTGACCATGAAAATATCCTATAGAATAGGGCATTCACTTGGGTAATGTCCAAGTCCCCTAAATTTACAAAAAATGACTGTAAATGGATTCGTGGGACCATTTTTATCTTCTTCCATAGTACTCTTCATTTTTATTCGGCAATTATTCACCTTATGTCCTTCCTTACCGCACGTAAAGCATTTATTTGTCCCATTGAGACACTTTCCTGGGTGTCTCCTTCCACATTTCCATCATGATTGAAATTGAGGATTTCTTTCTCTATGGTCTCCATTACTGGAGATCTTATCATTGATCACCTTTCTCTTCTTTTTTGAGTTCGGTAATTGGTTAATATATATATTATTGATCATATTTTTGGAAAATTGATTTGGCATAAAGACGATATCTTTAAAACCTATCAACATTCCATTTTGTTGCTTATTCCCACCACCGTTCCCACCTTGTACATCATTCTCAAAGTCACTATGACTTCCTTGGAATCCATCCATTGACTAAAACCAGAAAGCATTGTGTGAGTAATAGTATTCATACAATCATATAGTGATTAACATGACACCATATTCTCAATTTGAAACACATTAGGATTAACCAAGGTCATTTACTCTCATCTTATATATATATTACTTCAAATTGGTTTGTAAAGAAAATGTAAATTATCCTAAGCATATCCCCCGGGAGTGTCGTGACCAAGAGTGCAGCAAGGCCCATTGTCGTGCACCAGTTCCCATTCGAGTCTAGCTCAAAGCGGTGTTTTCGGGTTTTACCCCTAGGTACATCTGTGCCAGAGCCTCCTCTACCTGCTCGCATCCAGACAGGGATGTATTTCTTGGAAAACTCACAAAATCTCTAAAATACAAAAATTCAAGGAAGTTCTTCTACACTAACCCTTAATGTTCATCTTAGGTCTACGTTCTCTAGTCAGAGTTTATCTATCTTCCAAGGTTTGTACTAAACTTCCTTTGATACCAACAGTAACGCCCCGACCCCAGTTACCCAGAGTTAGTGCATTATTACAGAACATTTTCATGATCATAAGAAAGATCAAGTCTCTAAAGACCAATTAGTTTAGTAGCCTTGGAAACACTGGATACATTCATAAAGTTTTACATTACATAATAAAAAAACCATTTTGTCTTCATATGCCCTCATACTATCCCTATAGGTCATTCATAAATTACTTATTCATAATCCTGGGAAAAATAAAAAAAAATTGAAAGGGGTGAGCTCAGATTCTCAGTAAGGATAACATTATAGCAGAAGCATTCATAGATAAGCATAAACACTTAAGGCAATTTATAACTAAATAAAAAGCCTTTTAAACTTGAACTTCAGCATAAAATGGAAAAGATAAAATGAAATAATGCCATTTACTTATTCACATGGATATTCTACTAGTCTAATGATCACATACAATCTCAATAACCACTTTCCTAATGATGGAATGCATAATGCCAGACTATCATAACCATATAGCCAAGGCCTCATGCCAGGACTACAAAAAAAGATTTTGCCAAGGCCTTGTTCCAAGACACCAATTTCTCTCATGAGACCTACCGATGCATCGAGGAGCTATAGCGGGCTCCACCAGTCACTTATTAAGTCTAATGAATTCCTCATATGAAGAGGTTGAAACATAACATAAACATTCGTATTAAAACTAGCATACGAAATGCCAATACTGTAACCACAAACCATGAATGGTATAAAAATAGCACATCCACAGTCAAACATAACTCATTTGATACAATATGTAAGATTGTATTGTATCAAATTAAACCCAATCAAGAATAATGAAGGATGTTGACATAGATGAAAATAACCATCAAAACTATTTGAGAGAAATATCCCCCTTTTTCTTGAAATCATTTAAAAGTCACACTATTTGTCAAAAAGCCATTTAAAAATATATTTTTGAATCGAAGTGTCCCATACCACTTTGAAACTTTTAAATGGTGTTTTAATTTTAAAACTTTAATGTCCATATAAATAAATCCTTAAAACCATTTTTTAAAACATGGACATTAATGAGAAAGATTTAGAAGAATAATTCTTTAAAACATTTAAAAATGGTATTTTAGTTACAGTTTCTAACCAAAAGAGAGACACTTGAATACAATTAATTGAGGTAGTCAAAACATTTTAATATCATTAGATTAAAGGAATTCAAGATATAATATGTCAAAGTACATTATATACACCACATAAAAGCGATTTGGTGTATAACAACAATGAAGCCTCAATGGAATGTAAATTGAGATGAAATCTATCATAAAGGCCATATCCTTAGGTTAAGGATAAATCAACGACATAGTTATGTGTGAAAAATATAAATACACTAAATATGATTTTATATTCAGTGTTAATAAATCAAAGGATATTCACACATAATCCTGTAAAAACAACACCAATGAATTGGATGTTTAACTCAACAAATCGAGATTGAGTGAAAATTACTCTTATCAAGTTCATACCGATCACTTGAGAATTTATCAATCGATTGATTATGTGTATCAAAAGTATAACCATAGAATGGGGAGTGGAAATTATGATATACGAAAATTAATAGTGATTCCACACATAATCTTGGGGTAAAATAATCAATGATGTATGCGTAAAGCTGAATGAGTGGAAATTGAAATATCAAATTCCCTTATCAATTTGTTAACTTACGAAACATACACCCATGAAAGAAGTATCATACAATGATTATTTAAATATAAATTAATTAAAGTATATTACACAATTAATACAAACATGGGCAGTACACACACCACATGTAATAAATAAGTGGTGAACAATGGAATTCTCACAGAATTAAATGTGAGATAAGAAACCCCTTACTTTGTAATTTTTCCTTGGTCTACGGAAGGTTAACATCCTGTATAATGGTTAAATAATTGTTATTTAATTATACAAGAATAATATGCATTAGTATGATATCATATATGATCTTTTAACATTTATTTGTTAATAATATCTTAGTATTGTCGTCATTTCGTGTGTTAACAGGTTCATTTTACTTTATATTCTTTGTTATGTGAGCCATATTTGTTATTAATGGGATGTATATTATTCATATCCAGAATGATATCAAGTACATAAAAAATATTTTTAATCATCAAATAAGAAATATACTTGAATGGATACGATGGAGAATGAGTCGCATCGCATTCGTGGAGACCGTAGTCCGTACGTACGCACGAGCGACAATATCATTATTTTGATATTAAAATAATATATAATTGGATGGTATATCATATATAAAGAATACTTATCATGTTATAATTATTATTTAAACGAATTACACATCATTATTATACCCATCCAAATAATAATTTATTGAATAACAATTAGACCACGACTTGGAGACGGTAAGTCGTATGTACGCACGTATGGTGACATGTTATTCAAAGGGACAATAGAATAATGAATATGGTTGTACCATATTTATAATAACATCACAGTATATATAAGATACTGGAGTTATTATTTTATAATGGTAATAACAAAGAAAGAATAAGTGGATGAAAAAAGGAACTTGAAAATAGGTGGTGAAAACATTACATCTTATTCGGGTTCTTCATTTTGATTTGATCAAAAGGGATCCTTAGGTTGGTTTTATTATCAAAATAAAGCCTCTAGGTTGTATTGAGGGAAGTTTAGAGAGTATTTGGGTACGGTTTTGTAGATCCAAAAGGCTTTGAAGGTGTGAAGAAATGAGAAGGAGGAGTGCCCTTTTATAAGAGGGGTGAGGGGCACCTTTGGAAAAGCTTGAAATATTAATTTATAATAAATTCATATTCGGTTTATAATGGCTCAAAAGTTTATTATTAAATGGTTAAGGTTGGGATAGGTCGCAAACCATTCAACAAATATAATTTAGGCAGGTTTGGGTCATTATATTAGCCTTATCTTTAAGTATTAACTTTTAGTTAATTAGTTTCACTTTTACAATGTCTCTTTGTAATTTTATATTATATGGTTAATAAACTTACTATATACATCCAAGAGACCCCCAATTGGTCCCTCAATGATACAAATATAATTATATAAGTCTTTTGGCCGAACCATAGATTTTTAGGAATTTAATATCAATTAATAATATAATATTTGTTTTAAAAAAAATTTATGTCAATTTTGAGACTTTTCAATAATTGATTTTTTGTAAAAATTATAACAGAATGATTACTTATGAAAAATTTACTTAAATTAATTATAACATGTCATATTAACCTAGAAAATTAGTTTTATTCCAAAAAAGTCTCAAATTATATTTATTTGGGTATTTATAATATCAATTATCTTAATTTTTCACTATTATGGTAATTACTACATCATCATTGTGTCGTAAATAAACTAAATTATTTAATGTCTAAAAATTATAAATAAAATATCATTATGTATGAAATAATTTTATCTTTCTAATGAATATTTATATTCTAAAATCCAACATATATAACCCTATGTAAAAATTGTTTTTCTAAAAGATATATGCTTATGTCATTTTTGTAATTACTTAAACTTAATTAATATAAAGTGTCACTATCACTTACAAGTGGATCCATGGGGTCCCAAAATCAACCTAAAGATGACCATGGTCCGTAATCTATCAACCAATAAGGTTAAGACATGTTTTAGGGTAATTTAATATTATTATAATATTATTTTTTATCCCTTATTTACCGGATTTACCCATTAACCATGGTAAATAAAATATTTACCGAAGTAATTATTCAAAATGTCTAAAAATAAAAGTTACCTATTTACACAATTTGAACATCCTGATTCCAAATATGGAATCCATTTTTCCATATTCAAAATACATAAGTGGCAGAAATTAATTTAAAATTAATTCCCATTGTTAAAACAAAAAACGTGTTTTTAAGAGATAATAACTATCAAAAGATTGACACTTGTTTATGTCTGGTTTAATTGTGAAATTATGTCCGTTGAAAAACATTTAATTAAATGGTAAAAATATATTCTAAATATACTTTAAAACCACTCAAATTCATAATTTATCAATATTAATTATTTTGATTAAAAAAGTTGTTTTTAATTAAAATTTAGTAATTATCACTATTCATCAAAATATGAAAGTTATCCGAAAACTACCAAAATTTCACCCTAGGATAATTTAGATATTCTGATTCCAAATATTAAGTCCATTTTGAGATATAGAATTAATAAAATTTCAAAAAGTAGGTATTACTATTCATAACGGCTATTTAGATTGGTTTTGGTGTGTTAGAATCTCGAAGTTGCGTACAATCCACACCATTGCATTATTCAAAGGGAAACGTATCGTGGAATCTTGGGGTGTTACAGACATAGTATATTTTTATCTCTCAAACATGGTCCTATCAATTTGAGTGAGAAAAAAATAGATGTGTACACTGAGATCTCAATTATGATGTGGAAGCTTGATTTTGACCCATAATAATTTGATTTAATGATTAAATACCCCTTACCAATTGAAGATGAAGAAGATTTCATCATATAGAGATTTATGAACCACTAATTTCTCATTAAAGGATTATGGGATGAACTTCACAATTCAACGACGATTTTAAGAAATATTTTACATCATGTTGTAAAATTGGACAACTCTGATATCATATAGACTAATAGTGAGAATTATATACTATATAATTTGATGGATCATGAGATTTTCTTGCTAGTTTTTAATTAATAAATTTTTTAAAATCTCATAATAGGAAAAAATATTAGTTTATAAAACATGATGAAATCCATAATATAGAATTGAATTTATTATTAATGGTAAATTATTAACCATTTTTTAATTATTTAAAACATATTAAGAAATTATAATGAAAAATCATGTTATTAAAACTCTAATACACTAAGAATAGGACTCCCAAGGGCGAATATATTGAAAAAAAGATATTCCACCATTTATAAGACCTATTAACTTCTATTAAGAAAACAGAAAGACAGTTTATAATGATGGGAAGAACATATTACCAAATTAAAATGGGAAAAGATATAGGGAGAGAATCACCCATGTTGAAAATAGGCCACATATTTAATCATCATGGAATATAATAATTGATACAAATGATTATGAAAAATTAGGAAATCCAAACATGAATATGATTGGGATACTTATTCCATTATGTATTCAAATGACCATCTCCATTTCTCTTGGTGTGGATTCTTTGGTCAAAAAATAGAGTATCCACTTCTATAAATTCCAATGGCTAAATCTAAACATTATATAAAATTGAAATAGACTTAAGATAAGAATAAAGTGTCAATAAATCATAATCTGAATTGTGGCGACACATAAATAATGTAAATAATTGTAATAAATAATTAAAACATTAATCATATAGTTACCAGAGTAACTAGGGTTATATGATAGATTTAATACTAATAAGGATCGGATTCATAATAATATTATTGAAAAAGTGGTTAGGGAAAAGTAATATAATATTATAATTCACATGGAAGATCATTAATATAAGAATAATACACTTATAAAACATGTTTTTGAAACTTGTCTTATATTTTAACGAGATAAATGAACTTTTTAGAAGAAATAAAGATTTTTTAAAAATGGTTCCCATATTCAAATTACAAATGGAATTTAGATATAATTCAATACAAGGAGATAACAATTATATCCACATAAATATTTAAAATTCCAAAAATAAGTTAGTGGTTGGAATTATCATTGTAGGATCCCAACATTCTATTGATGTTCCCTGTGAATTTAAGATAGGGCTAGATCCAATAATATATTAGAATTTGTGAAAATTTAAAAAGGTAATTCTATATATCATTTCAAGACTAAGATTTTCCATATCGTATAATCTTTTTCATTCAAAACATGAGGTATGAGTGGATAAACCCTCTTCCATTTTCTGTTATTGAATTACGTTGTGGTGTTTTGGAATAAGAAATTGGTCTTTATTAGTAATAATCCAAAAGGATAACTTAGAAAGAGAAATATCCTAAGGATCGCTTATTCACTAAATCATAATATTAGTTGATTACTCTTATTTCCTACCATGAGTTATCTCTCCTAGGATTAGAGTTGTTATATTATATTTCTATTAACAGGTATTCAATTTTTTATAATCTATTATATATTTTTGAATTATGTTAATATTTTAAGTTTTTTAATGATGGTCATGATATGGATTACCTCTCGTCATTATAAAGACATGTATTTATTCCACATTATAATTTTTTTAAATATATTCAATGGTATTACAATGGGAGAATGGATATGATTATTATTTTTTAAATGAGGGAGAAAATATATATGATCAAAGGATCTTATATTCCCATTAATTTGATAAATTTATCCTTATTAAATAAGAGTGAATATTTTCAAACCAATGAAGTTGAGAGACCAAGGAATAATCTCTCTCAGTTACTCTCTAGTTTTTCCATTGGATTGTATTGTAAAATGAAATGAAGAAAAATATAATCTGAATGAGGGATAAATTAATTCATGGTGACTTTACTGAATTTCCAAAGATCGATTTCTATGATAATGTAATATTTATGAAATATTTTTTATGACATTAGTTCCAGTGCATTTATGATGTTTCAACAACAAATATACAATTTTATTGATAAATGATTTTTAATGGTTGTATTGCTAAAAAATCCAATGTGGCTATTGATGTGTCCATCAAATCTATTTATATTAAGACCATTCATGACTCATATTATTATGTCATGTTTTATTTTGTTAGTAATTGAAGAAACTATTAACATGGGATGGATTTATAACACATTGGAACTAGAATAAATTTAATAGAGTTATATGATTTGGGAGATTGATCTATGCATGACGAGTTAGAAATTTCTAAGAAGAGGAATCTTTAATAAGTTCAACATAATTGTTTTTAATATAGATAAAGCAAACAATTTTCATTAAAATAATGTTATTATAGATTACAACATCCAATGAGAGATGATATTTCATTTTATATATATTTAAAATAATGGTGTTTGAGATTATTGGTTTCCATGTTTGACTCGTTGAGGAGTTTATGATAGTGTATATGGAGTGTTTCTGGAAACAATTCATTTTAAATCACATGAGTTGACTAGATTAGGAAGAATTTTTAGAGGGATAGATAATCAATTGGATTGTAATGTATATGATATAATATGTGATTCATTATGATGTTCAAGGAATTATCCATTAACCATCTGATTTTCATCTCATAAAGGGATATATATCTATCAAAAACACTACCCAAACTAGTGGGGTGGTGGTATGTAACTCTATATATATTTTACTATAGATTCCACCAATTTGATAAAAGGTATATATAAAACTAATGTATTTAATATTTTTTATTGGTGTGTTATTGGAACCCTTAAGAATATGTCCTTTGGTTTGGAATGGTGCTTAAAATTCACTTTTCTTTTCACTTAAAAATGAGTATAGATTATCAATACTGGAAAATGTATATTATGCACTTTTCTATGAAATCCAACATAAAATAATTGTATTGATTAAAGAATTCAAGTGGTAGAAGAATATTATATTCATATATAATAAATATTCATGTATGATATTTATGTGTTGTATGATTTATTACACACTGAGGGATGAAGTTTCCTAAAATCCCATTAAATAATTCGGTGATGTGGTGGTGAGAGTCTATAACTATGAATAGGATGTATATTTCATCTATTTTTTTTTGAAAAAGGGTTCCAAAATTGTTAAAACTAATTTTATAGATTATGGATACCTTTTCCTTAATAAAAACATCATAAAATGTAAATTATTATCAATGGGATTAGTTTGTTTTATAGGCTTTGTGTCAATTATAGATGGAGGAAAAATGGACATATAGATCAAATGTTATGGTTTTTTAAAGTATTTATTTTATCATGGATGAAGTCCAAGACTATGTATAGCTTTATATTCCCTAAAAAGATATTCCCTATTTATTTTATCATTCTCATGTTCCCTACTTAGGCACTTATCTTCATATACTCTGATTCATGCACCCAACTCCATGATAACCATACCCTGCACGACATGTCTAACTAGACGCTCTACTCAATTACCAACTCTATATTCCCAGACTATTATCCTGGTAACTCTGTAATTTAAACCCAGATATGTGTGATTTTGAAGGGGTGTTTCCTATTAAATTACTTTTTTTCTCTCATATCGAGAGTAAATTGATACTATAGAACATATGTAAATGAAGATCCATTCTATGTTCCAAAAAATTATTTAAATCCTTGTTTTAGGTGATTTTCAAGAAAAACCATAAGGATGGAGTATATAAATATTACACTCAGACCTCCAAATTTGAGTTTTTTCCTAGGAACCAAACCACATGAGCACTAGAATATAAAAGGTCCACTACCTTAGATCCCTAGCTGAGCATCAGACTACCAGAGTGCCAATACCATAGAATTGAACATCATAATCTCCATTATCTAATTTTATTTCATGATTAATGGAAGACCTAAGTTCCACTACATGAGCATTAGATTACCTAAGAGACACTAACTATGCACTACTACCTGACCATTAGACTATGAGAGTGACAGTACCCGACTGCCACACTACATGACCACAACTACTTGAGCCCCACTACTTGAGGATTGGACTACATGAGTTCCACTATTTGTGAGACACTACTAGGGTACTAGAATACCCGAGTTTCACAAACTATGTTCCACTGCCTATTAGCCAACTACATTGATACCACTCTCTGAGCACCACAACCTGAGAACCAAAATACCTGAGTATGACTACCTATGTTAAAGCCTATACATGAACATCCCTTAAATACAAGACATTTATAAAATATTCCATTTCATATATTACCATGATATTTTATTTAAAGAACAATAATGATTTAGAAAAAAATAATTAACAAAAAACCCAATGCCTTTCACATCCAATGAACAACTTTCCGACTAAATAATAAAATACTTATTCCATATTAAATCATCAATATCTAACGAAAAACATCCACACAATGTATTCTTCTAGACATATGTTGTGTAATACATTTCTTTAAAACCTATGGGAATGAAAACAAACTAAGGGTTATATCAAACACTCATTAAAGTAAAACATATATCCAATACTATCATGGAATAAACAATGCATGAATGATATGGAATGAATTAAATGATAAAAAAATAATTCCATAGAACTCATAACTTGAGCTTGAAATGAATCCATGGGTGATACAATAATATAAATATTTATATGGGTAGAAAAAACTAGTTTCATAGTGATTGCAATAATAATATCAGACATAATATTTCCTTTTTCCTAGGTACGAAATATCATTAGGGCCTTTTTCCATGACATTTATTTTTTTGTCCAAACAACCACTGATACATAAAGATAAATGACCAGGAATACAGCAAATACACAAGAAATATTTTTTCATAAGACCTCTTAATACATCAAGGATCAATTGTAGTCCTTGCACATCACTAATCAAATATAATTAAATCATGATATGAAGTAATAAAAATATAAAAAACTCATAAATATTATGAATTAGTAATCAGTAAGCATATATATTGAAACAAAAAGTATATGTATTTTTCATTATTTCCCCAACCAATGAATGAGAGAGATTTCTATGTAATAATCCCTCAAAATAGGACCATATTGAATAGTGGTGAATGTTTCATTCAATGAATTTTCTAATCAATTATCAAAATTCATCTAGGCGAACGCCATTCAATAAAAAAAATAAAACCTACAGTGTTCACTTACGAAATACATTAGATGAAATATCATTGTTATAGACAGGGAATGTTTATGTAAGACAATGACAACGATATATTATCCCTCTAATATCGAATAAAATTAAATTATCCATAGAAATAAATAATAATAATGGTATTATTTGAATAATTTTCTTCATCAAGGGTAATGTAGTTCAAAATATGTAGACATAGATGGAAACACTTTTAGAGGTATTTGATAATTTATTTTGAAGATAAGAAATGGCCTTTACCATTGGAAAAAATTTATTAAAATATAAATATTTATAAAACCACAATAAAAAATATTCCCTTTAGAATCCCTAAAAACATTGGGAGGAAGTATCATTGGAAAAGAAAAATTCTAGAAAGATGTATTACACATAAATATTTGAAATAGATTATTATCACTCTTACTGAATACGACCCATACATAAAGATTTAATAATTAATTTTAAAACATTATAAATAATTAAAAAGTATTATAATATAACATTTACTAATAAATAATTAATAAATAAGGATATATGGATAAAAATCCAATGAATAAGGACATGTAATTTAATGATACTAAACATAAAATAATAGTGGGTTTGGTTTCTCATAGAATTTGCAATCTATGATCTAAGGGGAAAATGAAAAACTAATAACTATTGTTAAACAATAAGAATTCTTGAGAATAATAAAAAATATGGTGTTTTATAGAATAAATATCATACAAATTCCCTAATTAACTTTCATTAAACAAATTCAAATTTAAAATTTAGATTTAAGAAAAACACTTATAGTATTAGTAATAAAAAATTCAAATGAACATAATCATGTTTCCATGTAATTGACATTCCAATTTCGTGGAATGAAAAATATTCATTATAATTGAAGGAAATATTTTATTTAATACACCATATAAAATAATTTAAGGATCCAAATATCAAACTTGTATTAGGGAAATATAAATGTGGAAAATAACCCATATAATTTTATATTCTTAGAATCAAAATCTATTTAAAGAAGGAACTTAATATGGATCTTCAAATGCCAACAAGCCAGTACCCGATTGGTAAGGGCTCCTGCTTGGCATCCAAGAGAGCCGAGTTCAAATTCGAGTGGAGGCGAATTTCTATGTTACTATAGCAGTACTGTAGCAGTTATTGTTTGATACTGTAGCAGCCGGAACTATTCACCTGATTTGGGCCTTCGGGCCACCAGTTTGTGCCTACGGGTCTCCAGGGCCTTCAGGTCCTCAAAGGCCTTCGGGCCATAGGGCCTTTGGGTCACGTAGACCATGGAGTAACCTAGTTCACACAGAACTGGCCCTAGAAGAGGATCAAAGCAACATGAGTAGAAGACCCCAGATGAAGAGCTAACCGGATTGGAAGAATGAGAGGGTTTGGTAGTCTCCATCGGGAATAGGCACCGTGCAGCTTCATACGGGGCAATGCTAGCCGATCAGCAATGCAGAGTGGAGAGATATGTGATCAATGATGTAGAATGCTGGGGAGAGGCAGTTCAAGTGGGCTACGCCTATGGGTCATGTATTGCGCATGGTATGCCTCTGGGCATTCGGGTCATGTATTGCGGGTTTTTCGGGCCTTCTGCCTTGGGCCTACATGTCATGTATGGGTTCCCCTTCAACCCTTAAAAGGGGGATTATCCAAGATAATAATAAAAATAAGGCCTTCGGGCCATTCGGGAAAATGGCTCTTCAAACCCCATGAATTACAGGAATATTGTAAAATACACTCATTAGAAAATAATAACACCATATTAAGTCAATATTGGTTAATAGTAAGAACTATGACTAAAGAAATTAAATTATATATAAGTCCCCATATCATTGATTTCATGGTGCATAATAATAATCAGGTCTCAAGAAATTAAATTTGAGATAAATTTCCCCTTAACCAAATTTCAGACTTCTAATAAAGATATTTAATATAATTTAAAAATAATTATTTTATTAATAACCTATTAAAAATTTTAAAATCTATAACCTTTTATAAACCTTGTTTTTAATTAATCTCTACATGTTAATTAGTTAGATTCTTTCTATTTTCAATATCGGGTGTAAGTAATCTAGATTATTTTGAAATAGTTTCATAATAGAGGTTATGATATTCATTATTCAGGAAATTTTGATCCTTCCTATATCATACAATGTTATGAAATTTATTATTTTTAATTATTTATAATGTTTTTGTTTCATTCTATGCATTTTTTTATAATCCTTACATATAATATTATCAATGAGCATATTCGACTGTTTGTGAAGAAAAACTGTTAGAATATTAATAAATAAGTTTAATATTAATGTTAACATCCCAAAACAAAAATAAAATCGTTATATTATTATTTATATCATATATTTTCTATATTTTAGTTCTCATATTCATCAATGATATTATTTTATAGTATTGTTAATGTAGGTGGTTAGAACAACTAAAACATTAACGTACCATAATTAATGGATGAGTATGGTTATGAAAGTGGATTATTTTTTAATAATATCATTATTAATAATATATATATATATAAGGTGATGAATTAATGTTTTATATATTTTAATAAAAAATAAAAAACCCATATGACAAATCAGATGTGTTACCTTCTGGTGATAGTAGTACACAGGCACACACGAATGAAGTTTTCATATTTCTTAATGGAAAATGGGAAATGTGGTTAATGATTATTAAAATAATTTAAAAACATTCATTATACTCTAAAAAATAAATTCATCATATTATATTTCGAAATAAATATTTGAGAGGTATTTATAGAAAATAAACAGCATTAGGGAAAATTCATTAATTACGTTGAGAACATTGAGCTTCCCTTGGAGGATTCTAAATAAAAAAAGTTCTTTGGTCAAATCGTTTTTCTATATTATTAATAAAGTGAAATAATATTATATGGAAATGAAATAAAGCATCTATTTTTCAATGGTAACACAAATTTAGAGTGTCCATGAAGTGTCGGTGAGAGGCCCTCAATATGAGTTGGGAGAGTAGCATTTTTGTAATAATTTTATATTAATTTAATGAGATCACATTTTTCACATGTCAAGAATATAATATCATGGAAAAAAATATATTGGGAATATTTTTTCATTGATAAAAAACCATATACAATCAAATAGAAACAATTTTTACAAGTGATGACTTTATCACATTTTATAAAACCATTTTATCATTTTTTTACCATTGTAACTAGTTTTTACCTAAGTTATAAATTTTAAGGATTAAAATAAAATGGAAATTATTACATAATATGGTAATTGAAATTAAAAATCGTAAATTAATTTTATTTTATTAATATTTTAAAGAGGTAAAACTAATTTTAAAACAATAAATGTAATATTTATATAAAATAGTTTTAGAGAGAAATAAAACTTATGTTCTGAAATATAAAATATCGATTTGGAAAATAAAATAAATAATATGATTTTTTTAATTTATCTTATAAAATAAATATTCCATATATAATTTTTTTTATAAATTTAAAGTCAATTTTATATAATAGTAATTTTATAAAAGTGGTATTTTAAAAAACCGTATTTTTCACAATTTAGTAAAAAATCCATATCTTTTAAAAATTCCCATAAAAATAATTCTAATAAAATATTGAGATGATAAATAAAAAAATAAGTTAACTTTTTTTCAAATTAATCTTTAAAAAATAGAATTTTACTTTTATATAAAACCATAAATATACTGCTTTTCAAAATATTAACTATTTATATTCTTATTTCCTATCAATTAATAACCAAATTGGTTTAAATATATTATTCATATCAGTAATATATTTTATACATAATATAATTAGATTCATAATATAAATGTATAAAAATATAAATTTGGAAAGGTTAAATTTTAATGTATAATTCAATATTATTATTTATTTAGCTACTCTAATTGACTTTTATTAATACCTTAGTATTAATAAGAATTTTTGTGTTTATTTTAAATTATATATTTGAAAATTCAGGTACATATACTTTCACATGACAATTATCTGGATATATATTAATGGTTATATAATATTATTTGGTTTTTTGTGGTTTTGTGTTACATGAATTCGACATTATTGAATATATTTGGTCTTAATGGAATATATATTTCAAAATACCATGTTCTTACAATCCCCCTCCCCTAATAAATTATCATCATAAAAATATTAATTATCAAATAAAAAATTTATTCAATGTTATATAAAATATTGACGTAAATGAAGATATATTTTCAAATGAGTTGCCTACATTAATTTAATAATTTAGATAAAGAAACACATATTTTCCCCTCAACAAGTTAACCAATTTCATTATCCTTACTTTGCAACTTCTATCTTTATTCAATACTTTTTTACATATAAAGAATATTATAGTTTCATTGTGACAATACCTTGGGTTTTTCCCACATTTTTGATATTTAGAAAATACAATCTTATTTCCTACATTATTGTTTTCTTATTGACTTCGTTAATTCCTCATCCTTTACTACTTTGGTGTGATTTTTAATTCTTCTATGACCATGTTTTTATCATAATTTATGATAATTAGTTTTTTTTATAGTGATAATATTTCTCACTCGATCTCTTATACCATTTGGTTTCTAATAAAGACAGTCACTAAATTGTTTTCTCTATACATTTTTAACAAGGTTCTTCCTTACTCTATATATTAACATAATTAAGATTGTAAAAATGAGTGATGAAAAATTATAATTTTAAAATAATTATGAAAAATCAACCTAAAAATTTCATTCAATATTATTATATCATGTCATATTAAAGTTAAGTTTTAGTTCAAGCTATACTATTCTTGGTTCAAAAAATATTTATATAGGTTTGGTTCTCCAAGACATCTAATTATTAGAAATAACTATCTGAAATTACCATGGGATTTCTTAAATTATTCTAATCCCAAAAATAATTGAAATATATGCTACCTAAATTCAACTCACGCATTATCCATAAAAACTCATATCAATTAATATATACATTAAAATATGAATATATACAATTGAATATATGTTATCAATGGTCTAAAACCTATTTGGTTCTCCAAGAAGTGTATTTAAATCCTTTATAATGTTCTGTATGGTTGTATGTGAATTACCCAAATCATATCTAAGGTTCCCCATACCCACCCTCGTAGGTCTAGTGTGGTAAAAAAAATCTGTAAACAGTAACTTTTATAAAAACAGATATGAACCCATCTTTTTTTTAAATTTTACAATAAGATAGACATTACAACCGATACATTATCTCACAATACCAATATCATATGGTTTAGGGTTTTTGAGGATTATCAACATATGAAATATAATTTAAACTACTTTTTATAATTTATCGATAATTGAACCACACTATACTCCCTTTTAGAAATAACATATTTTATTCCAATCTTGATAACATAGGAACGGGAAAATAAGAAAGGGTTGGGAATAAATAATCATTTGGGGAAAACGTATCAACATTTCATCAAATATTATATCATAATCATATAGCGACATATGGGAATTGTAAAAATATCTTGTCAAAAGATCACTGAATAATAATAGTTTTCTACAGATCATTATATAAGGTCATGTAATCTAAAATGTAAAAACATATAACATGTAAATATTGTGTTGAATAATTAGACATTAAACATGAGTCAAAGAGAATAATAATCAAAGACATTATTTTCGCATAAGATTACAGAATAAACATATGAATGGAAATAATATTTGATTGATACCAACCAATAAATTCATCATATATTTGTCCTTGGATAGTCACTTGTGTACCTTTTTGGGCTTTGGATAATCCTCTTGTATACCCTTGGTCTTGGGATAAATCCTCCAGCATAACTTTTTTCTTGGGATTTATTCTCTTCTATACCTTTTATATTTGGATAAATCCCTGCATGCAAACATTTTCAAGGGATAAATCCACCCATGTAAAATTTTCTTGTGATTAATCCTCCTATGTATTCTTTACCTCGGGATAAATCATTATCTACACCCTATCAATTGGGATAAGTCCACATGTTTACCCTTTTTATTGGGATAAATACTTCCATATACCCTTCTGAACTCATGAGATAAATATGTTACCCATTCACTAAAGGGTGATATAGTACCCCACCCATCATTAATATATATTTACGTGTTCCACATGAAAATAATCATTTTTCACATAATTAATAACCCATGGAAGGAATTTTTTTTATAAAATTTAATAAAGGCATCACAACGATTGACCTCAGGAATGTGAATTGTTAATAAAAAAATTTATTCCCCAAGAATATTATTTCATAAGACCATTTAAATGTTTATTCCATAAATAAAATTTTCATGGAAATATATACTTTAGTGATAAAGGGGATTACGGTGGTGAAATATTAAAAGAGTTTTTCGAAAATTATTTTATCTTTGTCGTAAAATAATAAGTCATAATTACATTGAATATTAATTATCATTACAAAATGAAGTGAATTTTTTAAAAAATATATAATTTTAAAAGTAAAATTCAATCATTTATGATTTAAAGATTCATAAAGGTATCAAACCTATATGTGGAGTGGAAGAAAAAATATTTTATTTTTAAAGGATGGAAAACCATTTTAATAATTTTAAATATTATTATTGGAAACAGACATCATAAAAAAGAGATAGTAAAACATCATTTTTGGAAAAAGAAAAGGTAAATATAAAGTTCATATTATAAAACACATCATTATATTTAATAATTCAAAGGTTAATATTTGTATAAAATGATAACATGTTTTTGGAGGTGAAACCATTATTAAAGAGGGTTGGAATTATTCTTGACAATGATATACATTTAATAGGGAATAAACTCATAAAGGATGAAGATTTAAAAAAATTCTCATTTCGCCTAGATATAAAAAGAAATTTTTATGAAATAAAATCTTTGGGTGTATGTAACCAATCATGGAAGAAATAAATTCAAGATGAAAAATTATAACACAATGAAGAGTGTTGAGTAAACAAAAACCATCAAATCTTTTGGATCTTTTGAATCAAAATACATTTAAAGATATAATATTAAGTGTCTCTTAAAACATAATTTATATTAATAACAATTTAAAAAATTAATAATTAGTAATCACAACATTTAAAAGAAATCATGATGTGTAGTATAAAGCATGTCTCATTGATTTGAAAGATAGAGAAAACCCTTACATTATATTCCCGCTTGCTCGAACATGCTCAAACCTCTTGTATAATAAAAATAATTATATAAAAAACATATTTCACATCCTCATTCATTTATATAAACTTTATTAAATTTTATTTATATTTATTCATTTCATTTAGATTATTTAGTTACTAACTATTTTCGATATCATATGTGAGTAATCTTATTTGTTTGGAACATGTTTTTTAATTATGGTGTTATTATTAGTTCTCCAACCAAATTTTTCCATTAAAATATTATTCAATATATAATAGTAACTATATTTTAATGATTTATTTTTTTCCATTTTAGTAGGTGAAATATATTAATATGGTTCATAAAAAATGATATTACGATGAACTAGTTATCTACCATTTAATGATCAAAATGTGACACATTAGTAAATATATTAAATATTAATAACAATTTTATAGAATAATTAAAAGATATTTAATACAATACTGTTAAATAACATTACCACTATATATTATTCCCTAATCATTCATTATTTAATCATTATATCATCATTGAAATTGGTGGTTAAAACTGACCAAAATGATAGAATTTATAATGATTTTTTGAGTAAGTAAATGTTTTTATATAATGTTAATATAATTTTTTAAGAATCATAACCATGTCATAAATATTATTTAAATTCATAAAAATAATTATTATAAGAATCCATGTTTGGTGGTGATGATTAAAAAAATTCATCCTTCATGGATATGTTAGTCTGTCACATGCATGATTAAAAATTATATTTCTCAATGAATAATATAATGTAGAGGTATATGACAAAATATAAATTTATAATTATATTTTTTAATACAAATAATATTAGTTCATAAAATCCATCCATTCTTCAAACTATGAATTGTGGTGATGAAAATTTAAAGTCATTATTTTGTAGTGGCAGTAGTCCACACTAATTCACGATCAATGTTCTTTTATTTTTCTTGGATTATCAGAAGGAATAAATAAGTTGTTTATATAAACATAAAAAATTAATAATAATATTTATAAGTAGGTAATTTTATTACTATGACTTTGATATGTTTTTATGTTAATAATTGAAAAGAAAACATTAAATATTAAGCAAAAATCTTATTCGGAACATCCACATTCTATTTATGGTCTCCATGGAAATGAGGAGATACTGGAATGGAATTGTTACATGATTCTTAAGAAAATGAGATTTAATTTTAGGTAATAAAGTGAAATATTTTTATGATAAAATTCAATGGAATAAGGATGGAATAATGGGGGGGGGGAAGTATCCCCCCTTTATAAGTAAAGTAAATGGATATTTTTCGAATAACTATTATTTTTTAATAATGACATGAAACTATTATGGGTTAATTGGATAAATAATATTAAAAAATACTTTTGGGGTGATATAGGTTCAATAAATTATCCACAACCAATTTTAAACATTTTTTAACTTGTTTCTATATATTTAAAACTTTTTTTTATATTTTATCATTTTGGTATTTTCCATGGAAACAAATTTTTACCATAATAGATATTATTTTATTAAAAATATAACGTAACCCTTATAACCAAATTTTCTATATTATAAACATAAATTTAGGGTCTATATATTCTATATCGATTTATAAAGAATATAAAAATTATATTTCTAAATAATACATAAAATATATTGAATTTTTTTTGGTAAAAAATGTTTTTTTTGTTTATAGGTCTTAATTTTATTCATTATTTATTACCAATTTAGTATGTTTTATTTAGTTTATATTTAAGATTAAAATTTATATTATATTTTTTATTTATAAGTGAATAATTTTTTTAGATAAAAATTACACCATCTTAATAAAACCCTTCATTGGAAACAATAGTTTTACCATTATCACTTTTTCTAAATATAATCCTAATAATCATATTTTTGTACCGAAAATGAAATTAGAGTTCAAAAATAATAAGAAAATGTTAATAAAATTATAAAATTTATTTTTTATAACAAATTTCTAACTATTGAAAATTCATTTTTAATATATTAGAAAAAAACATTTTTTAAAGTAAAATATTATATATGTTTCAAAAACGAAACCTAAGATTAATAAGTTTAATAAAGTATTTTTAAATGATTACTTTAATTGTATAAATATCAATTTTATATAAAAAAATTCAATGTATATTTTATCATTAATTAATCTTGATAATTTTTGAAATATAGATAGTATTAACAAAATCAAAATTAATTAATATTAGTCTAAAATTAATTTTTTAGAAACATTTCTCTAATTCGCCTCAAGATAATTTAGATATGTGGAATTAAAAAAGGAAGTGAATTTTTGAAAATTAATATTATAAAATTTTTAAATATATTTTTAAGTAAATATTCAATGTATATAAAGAAAATATAAATTTATTGAAAAAACCATTTTTTAAACATTAAACATTTTTAATCATTTATTGTACGCCTTTCAAATTGATAACAATTTCTTTATTTAATAGTGGATTTATTATTTTTAAATATTATTAACAATATTCATATAATATTTTTTTATAATTTAAGTTTGGTTTTTCTAGTCAAATAAGCTATCTAAAAAAATATATTTTTTAGAATAATATATTCCAAAATCATAGGGTGTTACATTTTTTTCCTGAGTAATTATCCTAGTGTATAGTCTTATAGACTCTCACATTATACCATGTGAATATTAATATGATACACAACTATCATTTTTTAATGTGATTACCCCTATGTGAATATGTACTAATTTCGCATCTAAATACAATTATCTAAACAATTATATAATTTCTATTAGACAATAAACACTTTAATTTTCGAAATTAAAGATTTTTTTCTTATAAATAGACTCATACCTTGGGGTTTTATAATTTTATCTCATCATATTTTCCAAATATAATAAAATATTAAATTTCAACTCAATCAAATTGTAGGCTTATCTATACCATTGAAATTATAATCCATTTTAAATATAATAAACCATTGTGGTATCTACAACACTTATACCATCATAAAATAAAATCCTAACCTATAAATTTATCTAAATAATTTTTTGGTAAAAACTTTCATATCTCATAAATGTCTATCTAATAAATACATGACATATAAAAAATATATCATTACATATTGTCCCATGACCTGTTAGGTATATATAATTAGAGAGTTAAGAAATTACAGTTTCTAAAAAATTCCACAAATTCATTATTTAATGGAAATTATTACTCCTAAATTAGAAACTAATTATCTAATAATTATTGTTTAGAATATTTAAAAAAACTCTACACTTTCTATTGATCTAGAAATCTCATGTGTATGAAATTTCATCATAACCTAGTGGAATGGAAACACAAGAAGGGTGATCTCAAAATATTAGTAGGGGAAATCATATATTAAAATTTATAATTGAATAAATATGGAATAAATAATATAGTGATAATCAAATATTAATGAAATAATTATATATAAATAATAACATGATCCTAGTATATTTCCATGGATGAAAAAACATGAATAATCACATGGTCAAAAATATTTGGTTTTCTAGTGATAGAATCAATAATTAAGGACTAGTTAAATACTTGTTCCAATTTTTTACATATCATCAATATATTATGAAAAGACATCTACATAATTTCAAGACCGTAGCCAAGAAATCTAATTAATGGACAAGAATACATCAAATATGTTGGCTATATAATATAATAGTACCTATTGATACATTATATGGAAATTTAGTCCCCCAACCATCACTAATAATGTATGATTCATTAATTATATGAAGGAATAAAATACATATACAATATTTAACCAATACATGTTATTAATCACAAAACAAAACCATTGAAATAATAAGTATATAGATTGTAAATATTTCTACAATCAATAAATGGAACATATTTCTTTTCCATCGTCCATCTATATAACATAATATAAAATAATTGTGTTTAGTTAAGTCAATTATTTATCCAATAAATCTATGGTTAACATCTTTTTGAAAATACTTTAATCAAAAGAATAAAAAATAGAGTGTTTTTGTAAGAAATACAATGTATGGAAAATCAACTTTATATAAATTACAAGTTAATAAAAGAAAATCATAATTATGGATAAATCATATATAATATATAACAACATCACATAATTCATCTTGAGAAGAAATTTGGAAGTTATCATTTTTTGAATAACCTTTCTAATGTTAAAAATATCACAAATGATGTTGACATAGATGGAAAAAACATTTTAGGAGCATTTTGGGAAAAATGTAATGAGAAATTATGATAAACATTCGAAACATTTATCAAATTAGAAATATTTATAAAACTAGTACAATAACTATTACCCTTTCTAACCATGAAAATTTATATTTTAATTTTCATATGTAAAGAAAAGAATATAAAATATGTGTTTACAAAAAAATTTAATAAATGATTCTTCTAACACTTATCGAAAATGACACATACATAAAAAATTAAAATATAAAATTAAACCCATTCTAAATAAGCTTAAAATATTATAAATTGGTGTTGACCAATAATATAATAATAATTATATATAGTTAGAAATAATTTAAATAATAAAGACATGTAAGGAAATGATACTCTAATAAAAAACGATACGGGGCCAGTTTCTCTTACAATGGGTAATGTATGATCCAAGGGGAAAATGAACTATAGGGAAGAATTATAACAGAAAAATAATATCATATAATAAAAAAATTATGGTGGTATTTATAATAAAAGTGTATAAAAGATCCCCATATTGATTATCTTTTAAAAAAAATTGATATTTGAAATTTATATTGATTAAGAAACCCTTATGGTAGTAGTATCATACGAATAAATATAATAAGAGGAACACAATGAAATGGAAATTAAAATATAATGAAATGAATGTTTTTAATTATACGTGAAGCAAATTGGGTATTTAATACTCCCTAAAAAGGAAATTATTTTTTGAAATATCATATAAGTCTCATGAAATTGGGAATAGATACAAATAACCCTTACAACCATGATATCTTTTCAATTCATGCCCATTTTATGAACAAAAATTATATTGTTCCTAAAACCCATAAATTACATGAATATGGTAAAATAAATCCATTAGATATTAATGACACCACATTAAAGATATCATGGTGGATTTTAGTAATTAAGTAATAATAAATTAAATTTGAGACAATGAATCCCTTACCTTAATTCTTAACATCTACTAAAAAGAATGAATATTATATAAAAATATAACAGCAATATTAATAAACTACTTACAGAACAAATTTCTATATATTAACTTTTTTAAACTACAATTATAATTCTTCCATATTGGTATATTAGTTAATTACTGACTATTTTCAATATATGGTGTGAGTAATCATGATCATTTTGAAATAGTTTAATAATAATGGTTTTTTTCTACATTATTATCACCAATTTAGTCATTCGAATATATTTAAATATATTGAAATTTTTTATTTATAATTATTTATAATTTTATAATTTCATTATATGGAATTTTTTTATGATATTTAAATATGAAAATGATGATGAGCATGTTTTAGTGATTTTTAATGGGCAAATGTTATTATATTAATTAATGAGTTTTATATTGATTTTACCATCAAATAACCAAAATTAAATAATTATTTAATTTTGATATCTCATATTATCAATAATTATGTTATCATAATAATCTATGATATTATTTTATATCATTTTTAAGTACGTAGTTAGACCAAAAAAACAAGAAGATACCATAATTAATGGATAAGTATGGTTATAAAAGTGTTTTTTTAATAAAATCATTATTAGAGAATAACAGTGATACTATATAGTTATTTTTAACTTTTACAGTCACATTTGAAGATTTTTTAATAAATAAGAATGAAAGTAGATGAAAATGAGATACATTACTTCATGGAGGTGGAAGTCCACAGAAATGCGTGAATGCCATTTTGTTATTTCCTAATGAAAAGTGGTAAGGTGGTTAATTATTTTTAAAAAATATATAAAAAATTAAATATACTGTAAATAAAAAAATTAATCATTTAATATTTGTGGAAATATATTTTAATGGGAATGATAGAAAAATTGGGAAAATTTAGTACATGCGTTGGGAACTTTGAGCTTCTCTAAGAGATTCCTTGGAAAGGGGGGACATATGCCAAAATATTATTTCCAGAATATTAATAAATGAAATATGTTTATAGGGTATAAAATAATTATAGTGTTTCATGAGAAAATTAAAACATAGAAGGGCATTGAATGGGTGGGGAAAGGCCCCACTTATTAGTGGTGAGAATGGTATTTGGTTGTTATTTAAAAATAATAAAAATAAAGAACATGTTTAGCATTTCATAAAGAATATAAAATGGGGAATGATATATTGGAGAAAATGTTTCGTCAATACAAACCTCAAATACTAAATTTGATGTATTTTTTTAACATGTTATGACTGTTACCCAATTCATTAATTTATTTTACCATTTTGTCCTTTACCGCGGAATCTAGGTTTTATATAACTCATTTTTATACCTAAAAATAAAATGGACATTATTAGATAATATGGATATTCAAATTCCAAAACTGAAATCCATATTATTTTATTTTCTTTTTAGAAGTGAAAATAATTAATTTTAAAATAATAAATATATATTATATTTAAAACTAATTTAGAGTATAGTGTATCTTAAGTTAAAAAATATCAAACATAGGTTCATAAACTAATATAAATATATTTAAATATATAATTTCTCTTAAAAAATACTTATTCTATCTGTAAAAAGTTTTTATAAATGAAAATGTCATAATTATATATTAATAATGTCTTAAAATTCATAGTATTAGTAAAAAAGAGTACTTTTCACTATTCACATGAAAATTAATCTTTTTTTAAAATTACCCAAAATTAATCCTTGGATACTAATGATATTATAAATCCAAAAATAAATTCCATTTTATCATATTATAATTTTTAAATTTTAGAATTTAACATTTAAATAAATACATAAATATATATCTTTTAAAATATTAACAATTGTTATTATTATTTCCAATTAATTGGTAATAAAATTGGTGTTACCATATTATTCATCTAAATAATATAATTTATCCATAAGATATTTAGTTTCATAGAATAGATACATAAAAATGCCATTTTAGAAAGGTTTCATTTCAAAGCATAAATTAGTCTTATTACTTATTTATCAATAGTAATTGATTTATATTATTGACTTAGAATTAATAAAGATCTTAATTGATATTTGGGAATATATTTCATAATTCGGTTAAATATATTATTATATATCGATTATATGACTAAATTTTAAGGGTAATATAGTCTTTTATGGTTCATCATGGTGTGTGTCACACGCTATCGAGTATATTAGTTATTAAAATAGTATATAATTTAAAATAATGAGGTGTTACAATATGGTAAACCGACTACTTGAGAACCAAAATCAATTCACCGGAATACCTGAACACCGCTACCAGAGTTTCAAACTATATGAGTGTAACTACCTAAGAAATGGATATCTGAGCACCACTACCTGAGAACCACTTCTTGAGTGGCATACTATCCGAGCACCACTACCAACGTGACAACACTCATACAATAAAATTATGGAGTGGAACTATCTATGTATTGAATTCTAGGATTCAAACAACCATAGTACCACTATCTATGTAACCGACTACCTGAATTCCGCTACCTTAGTGACAATACCTAAGTACCAAATTACATGAGAACCATAACCTAAGTGAAACTACTTAAGTATCAAATAAGATGATCACCCAAAAAATGATGCTCCCCCCCCTAGGGAACCAAATACATGGGAGTTTACCCCTTGGGTTCCAACCTCTTGGTCACCCACCACATGAGATCCAAAATACCTGAGAACCCACCACATGGGTCTCAACCTCATAATCATCAAGATACATGGTCTCTCAATCCTCTAATTCATATTCCATGGAACCACATCACCAAATTCCAATAAATAAGGACTAATTAAACCAAATAATCTAAAACATATAAACCAATTAACTCATTCCATTTTATAGTGTAATCACTTCATCATGGTCCCATGAATGGGTTCCAATTTACCCATAATTTCTCCAAATCCACTAAACATACAGAATTGGGACACTATGCACACTAGATTTCTCCCAATAAATAATATAATCCCTTGACATAAGGCCTCCCCTAGGAAATAATCCTTAATTAACAGGACCCTCAATGTAATAACAGTCATGTATTACCTTGATAAATATGGACCTTATCGTTTGGATACTAGTGACAATCCCTAGATCATGCTACCCAACATGGTTGAGACATATTCAAAATCCAACTATCTCATGATCTTAGTGGACCTATATGATCTTCTTAATGATCCAAATCTAGAAATCAAGCCTCTAATAGTTTTATGCCTCAAAACCCCACTTCACTGGAGTCGGCTACTAGATCAGGCTTATTCAGGATGTATATGCATAATCCCCAAGGGTATTATACCTACTGCCAAGAAACGAAAAGTACTCCTCATTATATGTAATCTCCAGTCACTAAATAATTAAGGATCTAATATTTTTATCCATTAGTAGACCATATAGATATATTATTAGCCAGTTCATAATCCTAGGCTCATCCTCATGGGGCCGTATCCCCCAAGAAACAATTCCTCAGTAGGATATATTTCATACAATCTACCCTTCATTATTGGACAATATTCCCCATGATCTATCACTTCCCCATGAGATGTACTCCTTAAAAGTCACCATTCATCAACGGTTCATATTCCCTATGATCCATCATTTCATATTAAGCTATATTACTTTTGATTCATCATTAATAAAGGGTATATATTCCCTATATCCCATCAGTTCTCAAAAATAATTATTTTAGGTGATTCATCATTCACCAAGGGGTCATATTCCTAAATATCTATCCATATCCAATATCAATTTATTACCCATAATTATAATAAATAAAAAAGTTTTTCTATAAATACATCCCATAAAAACCATTAATATGTTCCTCTTAGATAGTACTCTTATCATCAAAACTTTAAGATGTATTACATGCATCTTTGTCAAACGATGTTAAAATAGACATACCCATATGGTAATAAAAACATGAACTATAAAAGCTAAACTATATTATATTTATTTCTTTTTATTTGGAGACATAAGATTCATCTTGAAGGTTTAATCATAACTCCCCATAGGATCTAGATAAAATACATTAAATGGTAATTATTTTTGTTACGGATGTATAACATTGCAAAGAAAAAAATCATTATTTGTCACATTACCATAAAGGTCTGATGTCTATCCTTAAGAGAAACCATACTACAAGGGTTATTATTCCTTTATAGGGATACATATAAAAGTCCACTCCGGGTTCTCATCCCGACAATATAACATTTACTTCATACATAGATGGTGATATATCCAAAATCACTATGTTGTACCGCTTTAAACCCTGGTATAATTACATAGTAAATGGAATATAGAGAACCTATGATACATATAGATTTCATCATCAATTTAAGGTTTCAATCAATCACTAACATAATGATAACACGTTAAGATACTATATATGATATGGATCAATGAATATATCTTAAATATTTAAGAGAGTTATATAGTAGTTAATAATTCCCCTAAAAATGATGAGATGAAAATATACTCACATTATATTGATCAATTCACAACCTAGATCATTATCAGTAAATTCCCAGTGACTTCCTAATTTGGAATATAAATTCTACCTCAACTCAAAAAAATTGGGCAAGGTAGCATTTATAAAAAATTAAATTCTCAGTATGAATATAGGATATTGAGTTGTTTCTATAGTATCTTGGTTAATTTTAATTAATATAATGGATAATATAAAATAATAGGGAAGAAACATGGGACTTATATTTAAATGATTCCCAAATTTCTCTTAAATATAATAAAACCATGGGGTGAATGGTGGTGATCATGTCATAGTAAGATTGAGTTTCTCTTACATAAGATATATTTTTTATCTTATGTGAGAATATCACACTATAGACAATAGGACATTCTGTGATGATGTTGATAGAATAATTAGTTACTCTTATAGATGATGATTGTGTTTTTTGGGTTATTTTTAAATTAAAATAATTTTTCTGATGTGGGTTGACTCAAATAGTAGCAAGCTAATTTGTTCGATGAACCTTAATCTAAGGAATTTTGAGGAGTATATTGTTTTTTTCTAGTCTAATATATTATATATTAGTGATATTATGATTGTGGATCCAATAAATATTTTTCTATAAAGAAAGGTCTCGCACTGCATGATTTAGAGAAGTATTATGATCTTGATTTAATTAGTGAAAAAACATTTCAAAACACTATATAGATATAATTTTATGATTTTGTGGTTTTGGAATTTATAAACTAATTGTCTTTTGTAGTCCAGGCTTTTCCACAATATAGGTTAGCCACATGAAGAGATACATATGTTTTACCATAAGCTAAAAGGTTATTCCATAAGGCATGGATTATGATAAAATGCAAATAATTATCCCATGGTGACATGACATAAAGAAAATACCTCATTACATACATTCAAATAACCATTTAGATTTATAGATTCATAAAATTAGAAAAAAAATACTAACTAACAATTCCTTTATATTTCTTAACTAGTGGATTATTTTTCCAGTTTATAAATATTTAACATCTCTAAAAAATTCTCCACATATGCTAATTTCTTATATAAATATCAGATTTAATATTTTGTTGAAAACCAAATGAAATGGAAACATAATGAGGGAGAGATAAAATTCTCAACAAGGGAATGAGTATACCAGAGTCTATCATAGAATAAATCAAGGTGTGAATAATATGATACGAATTAAATGATAATAAAATAATCACATATATCTAGTCACATGATCCTGAAATAAATCCATATATTACATAATATTATAAATTATGACATGGATAACAATACATGAATTAATTGTGGTGGAATGCATAATTCATGAATAGTTATGGATTTGTTCTAAGTAATTACATACCATCAAGGACCCATTCCAATATGTATCCATTCTTTCAATAATACAGTCAAGAAAAATAAATATATGGGTATCAATACTATAATTACCATGGATAGTTTATCTCATGATATATATTGATGCATTAATGGGATATTTTTGGCACCTTGCCTACAAAATTATGTCCATAGAGTTCATCATATTATGTAATGAATATTTTATACAATACATAAGTTGCATACCTTAATAATCAATAAAAATATATATTCCAATAAGAGTTATATAAATTTTCAATATTTCCCAAATCATTGACTAGAATTATTTTATTATATAAGAATAACTCAAATTTACGCTGTATTAAGTAACGAGTATTAGGTTAATTAGATAATTTCCTAAACCAATAAATGAAATGGCATTATATATAAGAATACCTATAATTAAAACTATATAGAGTAATGGGGGTAAGGTTAATTCAACCATTCCACTAATAAATTAATTTCTGGAATTTATATAAACACCCTTAAATTAAATAGGTGAAAAAAATAATTCACAAAGGAATAGAATTAGAATTAAATTTATTCCTATTCATAGGGGATTGTTAGGGAAAAAAGGATGGGATAGATCAATCCTATGATAAGAAAAATATTTTATAATCCCGAAAAAATTTAACCATTTGAGAATAAAATTAATGGGGTTTAAAAAATAAGAACTTTAAAATTCCCCATATTAATTATCTTTAAAGAAAATCACAATTTGAAATTGAGATTGAAGAATAAATCCATACAGTGATGGTGATGTAAGAACCAAAAAACATAAGAAGGATAAAAAGGAATATAAATTCCAATATCATGAAAAAAAATTAATATAAATAAAAGAAATATATAAGTCAATACGCTATAAAAACTAAATTATGGTGTGTAATATCAATCATGTCTCACAGAATTTAAAATATATACATATAACCCTGATTACATTTGTATCGTTTGAATTAAAATCATTTTGAATAAATAATAAAATATGGATCTCCAAACCCCTTGAATTATATAAATTTGGTAAAATATATTTATTAGGATTTAATAACTCTATATTAATGATATCATAGTACATAATAATAATTATGTCTCATGAAAATAAATTTGAGACAAAGAACCACTTACCTTAATTATGGACCACCACTCAAGAGTTTGAATATATTATAATAAAATAACTATGTTAATTTCGTGTTTTAGAATTTTATTCAATTATAATCCCTTTTACAAACATTATTAATAATTATTTTATAAATTTATGTTAGTTAGTTATGATCTATTTTTTGTATTGGTTGCAGGTAATCTGGATAATTTTGAACCAGTTTCCAAATTGTTGTGTTGAAATTCATTCTTCTCCAAAATATCATTATTATAAGATCATTTGGGGTACTGTAACTGATGATTTCTAAGTATTTATAATTTTATAATTTTATTTAATAGTATTCTTTATTATGATATTTTAAAATGAAATTGATGTTTGTTATTTTTTTAGTGATTTTTAATGAAAATACAATGTTATCTTACTTAATAAGTTTAATACTAATGTTATCACAACCGAAAAAAAATAAAATCACTATTTAGAAATTTATACAATATATTATCAGTAATTAATTTATAAAAGGCATCCATGATATTATTATATAGAATTTTTCAATTAAAATTCTAGACCAAACCATTCACGAATATACCATAATCAATGGATGATAATAGTTGTGAAATGGATTTCTTTTGGTATGATTTAATTATTAGAGAAAAATAATGATAATATTTATATAATTATAAGGTTTTGAATAATATTTTAATAGATTTTAAAAAAAAAAGAAACTATATGAAAAATGTGAAATGTTTCTTTATTGAGGCGGTAGTCCCCATAAATTCATGAATAACGTTTTCATTTTCCCCAATGTAAAAGGGAAAATGTAACGAAACGAAAGTTTATTAATAATATTTTCTTTCTTTTTTAATTAAATTTATTATGGATATAAAAACACTTGAGAATATTTTTTTTATCATATCCAATTGAATTTTAAGGATCGTTAAGTATCTTTACCATTTATTATATAGCTGTTGAAGAGTGATCACATGACCATTATAAATATAGGGTTTTAACAAATCTTTTTAACACATGAAAATGATTTGATGGCCTCACCCATTAGGATTGTACACTATGAATCCCATTTATCAAATATTATGATGGATATATCATTCCACATATTTTCCCTAGACCAAGACGAAGCTAAGATCCATCAACTTAAACAAGATCAAAATCATTTATGGGAGAAGTTCAATCTCATCGAAATTGTAATGACTCGCCAATTCTCATTGGCATGAGAGTTCAACGAGTCATTACTTGGCCTTAAGAGACATCCCCAAGGCGCCAAAGGATGGAAATAAATTCTGAGGGTATCAAAGCACTTGGGGGACGATTTACCCTTTAAATGAAAACATCCGACAAACAATGAAAACTAGATAAACATTTCCAAGAAACCACTACATGATGCATGATTTAAAACCAAAACAACTCAACCATTATTTTCATAATATCCCAACCAAGGGAAACTCTCAGTTTTTTCGGAAACCCCTAGGGGTTCTTCCTCCTCTGAGCGGCTTCTCAAAATCCTTGCGGCAGCTAGGGTTTCTTCCTCGACCTATCTCCCTTCCCCCTCCGGTGCGATTTGGTCTCAACATAGGCCCTATGGTTATTCTCGGAGATGGTGTAGCTCGGCGTAGGTGTAGCTCGTGGGGCTGCATTGTGGTTCGGAGTTCTCTTCGGGTCCTCGACGATGATGAGGCTTATTGTGGCTCGGGATGCTAGCTCGGATTGGCGTGGCTCGACTTCTCTTCATGAATATTTGCTCAGCGTGGCTCTGAAGTTTTGGCTCAGTTCGGTGTGGCTGGCATCTCGGTCTTGGCAACGTCGTGCCCCAACGTTTCTCTTCTTCTTGGCTCAAATCGACGCGGCTTGGCGACGTCTCCGGTGTGGTTCTGGTGTGGTCGACGACGGATCTGGAGTAGCTCAGAGGGGGGAGGTACTGGATGTCTTCCATGAATTTTTTACTGGTTTCTTGTTTTATGATGTGTGTGATTTTCCCGAATGGTGTTGAAAGAGGGTTTATGCTCGAATGGTGTTGAGATTGGTACTTTGATGGCTGGTGAATTTTTTGGGTGCATTGATGATGTGTTTCATGTTCTTGAGGTGAATCTGCTATGTGCTTGGGGTGAATCTGCTGTGCAAGTCTGATTGTTTCTGTTTGGGTGATGAGTTCTACTGTGCGGTCAGAGGTCCAAGGGTCTATGGTTCCTTTTCTGCTTCAGGGGTTGCTCCAGATGAGGTTTAGAGATGAGTTTTTATCTGATCATTGATATTTGGAATTGGATGTTTGAGAGGGTATGGCCTTTTCCATCGGTACCAGGCTCGTGCATCTTTGCACGGGACAGCTAGCCAAGTAGTAATGAGAAGGTGGAAGCTGGAATGTTTGTTTTATGCTGTGAGGGGCTGTCCTTGTTGGTTGGATTTGGTTTTATGGATTTTGGTCCTTTGAGGAACAGTTTTATGTCTTGCTTCCTTGAAGTCATGTTAGGTTCCCCTTTATCCTTAAAATGGGTTTGTGATATAATAAAAATAATAATTTTTAGTTAGTCAACCCAACCAAGTGAAACAATGGAATACAAAACCAAATCAGGGTAAATAGTGGAAATACAACTACATGACTTCAAACCGACAACCCAACTCCATAAAACACAAACTACAAGCTCTAACAACATGAACCCGCCCAAGAGTAACGATGTACTGCTATAAATGTGTGACACTTTACCTTTTCTAACGTCCAGGTATATGACATCTGCAAAAGCACCATCATGTCAAAGCATGAGGTGAGTAATGAAACTCAATAGGTTTTCCCCGATGACTTCCCAACCCATGCATCTAGGATAAAACATGTTATCACATTTATATAAAAAAATTATATAAAACAATTCCAAAATAGTTCACAATATAACAAGTTCTAAGTCAAAACCATTTTCCAACAAAACCATCTTTCTCAAGAAAAGAAACCATGAAAAGTTCCCAATAAAATTCACATTTCTATTTTGGCATAATCATTCCATTCAACATAATCACACCATTAACCATGCATGCATCGTTATGATAGTTCCGTACTCATGAGTGGTTTCTCATCGATATACAAAGCCATCACAAGGTAATTATTCCCCAGGTTCCATTACACCTTTGGCACTGAGAACAAGGTCATATTTCAACCAAGCCTCGTAAATGCAATATGAACGCACACACCCATTACGCCCAAAACCCATTTCAATAAAGCATCCCTATTAATGAAATCCTTTTTCTCGCAACCCATTTTCCAAATCCAGTAAGTCTATATTTTAAAATCACTATTTTAAAATAAAGAAACCAAAAAAATTTGCATAAACCATTCATTCATTTCCCCTAATTCCATCAAACCCCATAAATCATCACTAAATAAGATTAATAACATGCTTTGCACAAAAAATTCACAATCAAAACCATGAAATTGAATCAATTTGAACTATGAATTCAAGTTCTAAGAAAGTGGAATCGAGAGTGAAGCCACCTACATCAACCAAATAGGCAAAACCAACCAACGGATGAAGAATGCCAACAAAACCGAGTCGAATCTCCAAAAACCCTCCATAGATCTCTTCTCCTAACACAACCAAGACCAAATCCTATCATATTTGGCATCCACACACTTATGTCTACCCATAACAAGAATAGATCAAAGAATCTGAGAGAGGAGGAGAAGTATATCTAAGTAGATATAAGAAAACGGTCAATAACAATGGAGAACGATCACATACCTCAAGAATACGGCTTTAATTCGCCAAGAGAAGCCTTAGGATCGCCTCCAGAACACTTGGGAGAAGTTTTACAACTTTCAAGGTTGATTAATCCCAAGTTAGGGCCGCTTAGGAACTATAAACAAGGCAATTAAAGGCAAAACGAGTTCGATCCACAATTTAAGGATCTAATTTAAGTGTCCGCACTATTTGCTCGCACGGTTAGACAAACTGTGCGCTAACTGTGCGGTCTGTATTTCCTTTTCAATACTCATCGCATGGTTTCCTCACACTGTTTCCCTTAACTGTGCATCAACCATGTGGTCGCCACTCCCTTGAGTACCAGCAACACACGGTCTGGCTACACGGTTTAGACAAGTCGTGCGCCTCCTGTGCGACATCCCTTTTTCCTCCAAACTTCATCCCACATTCTCCCAAATCTCACATTCCTCACCCATCACCTTATAACAATTAAAAGTGTCAAGTAAAGGTTACATACCAAAAACCAGGAGTACTACATTCTCCCCACCATTGGTCTTTCCATCCCTGGAATGTTGAAAACTATCGCTTTCCTGAAGGAGTTCTGGCCACTGCTCTTTAATTTCTTTCTCATGTTCCCAAGTCTCTTACTGAATATACAAATGTTTCCACAAAACCCGCACTAGAATGATGATCTTTCTACACAAGACAGTATCCTGCCTATCCACAATCCACACCGAAATATGCGCCAAAGAAGCATCTGGCTCTAGGTCAACCTGATCTCATCTGATCACATGGTCAGGATCGGGATGCTACTTCTTCAAATGAGATTCATGGAACACATTGTGCACTACACTAAACCATGGTGGCAAAGCCAAGCGATACGCCACCTCACCAACCCGTTCCAGTATCTCAAAAGGACCTATATATTGAGGATATAACTTGCCCTGCTTCCCAAAATGGCGATGTCCAATCCTTGGAGAGATTCTAAAAAAACATGATCTGTCACCGCAAAAGACAATGGTCTTCGTCGATGATCCGCATGAGATTTCTGACGACTCTTTGCCTTCTCCATCCTCTTTTTTATCAACTGAATCTTCTCCATTATTTCTTGGATAAGGCTAGGCCCAACTTGTTGAAGTTTCACCCATTTCCACCTAGTACAGGGGATAACGACAAGGACACCCATACAATGCTTCAAACGGAGCCATGCATATCCAAGCTTGATAGCTGTTATTGTATAAGAACATCACTAAGGGTATATGGTCCTCCCATGAGCCACAAAAATCCATTATACAAGCCCGCAACATGTCTTCCAATGTTTGTATCATCCACTCAGATTTCCCATCCTTCTGAGGATGATACGTCGTGCTCATAGTCAAGTGAGTCCCTAGGGCTTGTTGTAAGGATTTCCAGATATGATATGTGAACCACAGATCTCTTTCTGAGATGACAGACACTGGTACACCAAGTCACATTAACACTTTCTAGATATAGATTTTTGAAATATCATCCACCATATGGGTTTCACGAATATGCATGAAATCGGCCAACTTGGTTAGATGATTCACTATCACCCAAATGGAATCTTGTTTTTGGACTGTTATTGGAAGACCTGTAACAAAATCCGTTGCTATCTGATCCCATTTACACACTGGGATAGGTAAAGATTGTAACATATCAGCTGCTCTCTAATGCTCTGCTTTAACCTGCCGACAAGTTAAGCACCATGAGATGAACTCGGCCAACTTCCTTTTCATGCAGCTCCACCAAAACTGCGTCTTCAACACCTTATACATCTTCTGTGTACCCTGATGTACAACTCATCATGAATGGTGGTAAAAATTAAGGAGTTGTTACTGAAAAACTATAGGTAAAACCATCATATCTCTGAAACACAAAACTGAGCCCTCTTCCAGTTTCCAGCCATCAATGGTCTCCCCACCATTGAGTTTTGACCTCCTTACCAGACATTCTGCATCAGAGTTTTGTGCCTCTAACTATTTTTACCAAATCATGAAGAAGTGTAACTGAAAAAAACCACAAAATCACCTCGGTCTTCACATTCCACATGCATGTCGGCTAAGAATGACATCAACTTCCACTCTTCTGAATCTTGCTTCTCCAACTGAGTATACGATTTTCTTCTTAATGCATCAGCCACTAAATTGCACTTACCCATTATATACATCATGTCAAAGTCGAAAATTTCAAGATACTCCATCCATCTTATATGCCTCATATTTAAATATCGTTGTGAGAAAATGTTTTTCAATCTTTTGTGATCCATAAACATGGTAAATTTATTACCAAAGAGATAACGTCTCCATGTTTTCAACGCATAGATGACTGTAGCCAATTCCTGATCATGTGTTGGGTAATTCTTCTCATGCACTCTCAAATGCCTTGAACCATAAGCAACCACATGGTCTCTTTGCCTGAGGACACAACCCAACCCTGATTCTGAAGCATCACAATACACCATGTACCCCTATCCTGATTCTGGAAAAATCAAGATGCACGCTGATGTAAGGTGAACTTTCAACTCTTGAAAACATATCTGACATTCCACAATCCATTGAAATGCACTGTTATTCTTTGTCAATTTTGTCATATGTGAAGTGAGTCATGAGAATTCACGAACAAAGAATCGGTAATAACCATCTAGACCATGAAAACATCATATTTCAATGACATTCTTTGGGGGTTTCCATGAAAGAGCAGCTTCTATCTTTTCTAGATCCACTGAAACACCTTTCTCAGAAACAACATGGACTAGAAATCATACCTCTTGTATCCAAAAATCACACTTTGATAATTTGACATACAACTGATTGTCTCTCAAGATTTCCAACACTATCACCAAGTGTTTCTCATGCATAGCCCTTGTTATTGAATACACCTTGATGTCATCGATAAACACCACAAAAAAAGGATCCAGATATTGCAGAAATATCTGATTCATCAGAGCCATGAAGACTGCTGGTGAATTCGTGAGACCGAAAGGCATGACTACATATTCGTAGTGGTCATATCTACTTCTGAAGGCTGTCTTCGGAATATCCTCCTTCAAACTCGAAACTGGTGATATCCTGACCACAATTCAATCTTAGAGAACCACTGAACTCCCCTCAATTGATCAAACATGTCATCAATGTGTTGAAGTGGATATCTATTCTTTATCATAACTTGGTTAAGTTTACAATAATCCACACATATCCTAAAAGTTCCATCTGCTTTCTTTAGAAACATAACTGGTGCTGCCCACAGAGACATGCTTGTCCAAATATAACCTTAGCTTTCTAGCTCCTCTAACTGCACTTTCAATTCCTTTAACATCGTTGGTTCCATCCTATAAGATGGAAGTGAGATAGGACTGGTCCCTAGAAAGAGATTAATTGTAAACTCCAGTTCTCATATAGATGGTAACCCTGAGAAGTTTTCAGAAAAAACATCAAGAAATTGATCCACAATAGCTGGAAAACTATTTTCCTCATTCTCCTACATTGATTCAAAATTCAACACTTCCAATTTGTAAGAGATCAATCCCACCATTGGTGCCAACAAGCTCTTTTCACTTTTCATTATCATCCTATCTCCTCTGAAGAGATGGTCGATGACGTCCTCCATTGTGAAACTAACCGTTCTACCATAACAGTCGATGTGAGCCTTAAACGTTGTCAACCAATACATACCTAGGATTACATCATAGACGTCCATATCCAAAATGGAGAAGTCCAATTTCAGCTCAGCTCCATCAACAGTTATAACACATGCTCAACAAACAAAGTCTTGACATTCTCTTTCACCAAGAGGAGTTTGCAGTTGTAACACAGAAGGCGTCATTTCAAGTTTTATGTTCAGAAAATCTGCAATCTGAGAAGCATGAAAATAATGGGATGCACCAATATTGAAAACCACTTTCATGATTCCAGAATTCAAAATAATCATACCTCTCACCATAGATGGTCCAGACTGGTCATCCACAATAACTTGTTCTGTTCTATACTATTGCTTTGTTGCTACACTTTTCTCTTTATTGCCCTGTTGAGATTGTGATGCCTGAGGAGTCATGGTCTTCCAAGAATCACCATAGATAGCTCTGTTATATTGGAGAGACTGATTTTTTTGTCCACGTCCTATCGAAGCATAGGATGCTTGCGATGCCTGGGAAGTGTCACGTGCACCTGACCTCGGAGCACTATGAAAATATCACTGAAGATGCCCCGTCTTGTTTAAATTTTAGCATACTCTTGGAGTTGATGTACATTCTCATTTCATGCGATCAATTGCACCACATTAAAAACACTCAGCTTTCATTATGGTTCATGGAGGAAGATTCGCCGATCCATCCATTTGATTCTGATTCGCACTTCCACCTTGGAAGTAGGTGTCCCTCTTCCACATTTTCGCAGCATTAGAGTTAACACCCATTCCCATGGGTATCATCATACTTACTCCTCCCATAACTCCTGAGATGTATATTTCATCTACTGTTTCTCTATTTACCATCTCCGTATAATCTGTAATACAGAGCATAGATATCTTGAAACTAATCTTCAGTCACAACCCTGATTCAAAGATGTGTGACTTTAGCGACGCACTTGTAGTAACTTCCGGTGCAAAGCACACTAAAATCGTGAATTTCGCCGCATATTATGTGACAGAGAGATTCTCCAACTTCAGGCTGAAAAGTAAATTTTCCTCTGGATCTTGAATGTGTGAGGATAGAATTGTTTATTGAAAAATTCCTAAAATTCCTCCCAGTCCAGGCCTTGATCTACCTTATCCTGCACCACTAGCTCCCACCACTGTTGTGCAAGATCTTCCATCATATACGTCACCAACATTACTTTCAGCTCTATTGGTGTGCCGATGAAATCGAAGATATGATTCATCATGCTTAGATACACCTCCACCTTTTCCAGTTCAGAATCACCCTGAAAGATGGGTGGATTCTGCTTTTGGAACTGGACAGAATGGTATACATGCCTTGACTCATCTTGCCGATTACCCATGTCCACTACCTAAAAATCATGAACTATACTTTGGACTAGTTGCTGGTTCACCTGTGGTTCAGGTGTGACCAAATTTTCTGTAGCCTCTTCCGTTTGGTTTCTACGACATCTAATGGGCGACATTTTCTATACAAACAACGCACGCCGTTAGTCCCACTTCCTAGAAACTAAAGGCTTAGAATATCAATTTCTATTACACCGCTATCACAACATTGATTTCTAACCATTTCTAAAACATATCTTTTCTTTCTTTTAAAAATAAATCTATTTTCAAAAAACATCAACCATTATCTTTTCAAAATCTTTCATTTGAAAACGTGCTTAAAATTTTCAGAAATCATGCTTTTGCATCAAACCATAATCCATTTATCCAAATGATTTATGATATCCTAGTGGGAATTAATTCCTATAAAATGCATGGCATGCTCATCTCATTGGCTAAACCCATGACAATGAGATTTTAAACATTCTTGAAGTGTCTCCAAACACATATACACCCAACTCCTCGGTAACTTGAAGTTCAACATAAAGGGGTTATCTACGTCCTTTTATGCTATACAGTTCAAGTTCCGACAATCCTACTCCTTTCTAAGATTCCAACCCAAGGAATATACAAGATGGAATTTCAACTCCAAGTCCAAGAATATCAATGACCACTTGTTAGGAAAGGACCGAACAAGCTGATACCATTTGTAATGACCCGCCAAATCTCATTGGCTTGAGAGCTTAATGTGTTATTACTAGGCCTTAAGCGACATCCCCAAGGTGCCAAAGGCTGGCAATAAATGCTTAAGGGTTTTAAATCACATGGGGTACGATTTACCCTTTAAACTAAAACAACCAACAAACAATGTGAATTAGATAAACATCTCTAAGAAACCACTACATGATGCATGATTTAAAACCTAAAAAACTCAACCATTATTTTCATAATTACCCAACCAAGTGAAACAACAGAACACAAAACCAAATCTTATTAAATAGAGGAAAGGCAACTACAAGACTTCAAAATGACAAATCAACTCCATGCACCAGAAACTCCAAGATCCAACATCACGAACTAGCCCAAGAGTCAGGAAGTAGTGCCATAAACGTGTGACACATTATCTTTCCCAACATCCTGGTATATGACATCTGCAAAAGCACCATCGTGCCAAAGCAGGGGGTGAGTAATGGAACTCAGTATGTTTTCCCCAATGACTTTCCAACCCATGCCTCTAAAATAAAACATGTTAGCACGTTTATATAAAACAATTTATATAAAACAATTTTAAAACAGTTCACAATATAACAAGTTATTAGTCAAAACCATTTTCCAACAAAACCATCTTTCTCCATAAAAGCAACCAAGCAATGTTCTCAATCAAATTCACATTTCCATTTTGGCATATCCATTCCATTCCACATAATCACACCATTAACCAGGCATGCATCATTATGACCGTTCCATACTCAGGAGCGGTTTCTCATCGATCTACCAATTAGTCCCATGGTAATTATTCCCCACGTGCCATTACACCTTTCGCACTAAGCACAAGGTCATATTTCAAACAAGCCTCATAAATGCAATATGAATGCACACACCCAGTAAACCCAAAAAACATTTCAATAAAATAGCCCTTTTATTGAGAACATTTTTCCCGTTACCTATTTTCCAAATCCAGCAAATCCATATTTTAAAATCACTATTTTAAAATCAATAAACCAAAACACTTTTCACAAACCATTCTTTCATTTTCCATGATTCCATAAAAACCCAAAAATCATCACGAAATATGATTTATAACATGCTTTGCACCACAATTTTGAAATCAAAACTAAGAAATTGAATCAATTTTAACTAATCATTCATGTTCTAAGAAAAATGAATCGAGAGTGAAGCCACCTACCTCAACCAAATAGGTAGAACCAACCAATGAATGAAGAACACCAACAAAACTGAGACGATTCTCCAAAAACCTTCCTTAGATCTCTTCTCCTAACACAACCAAGACCAAATCATGTCATATTTGGCATCCACACACTTAGGTCTACCCATATCGGGAATAGATCAAAGTAGCCGAGAGAAGAGGAGAAGTATATCTATGTAGATCTAAGAAAAAAATGAAGAATGAAAGTGAATGATCGCATACCTAACGAATCTGGCTTCGATTCACCAAGAGAATCTTTCAGATCGCCTTCGGAACACTTGGGAGAAGTTTCCCAACCTTCAAGGGAGGGTAATCTAGATTTAGGGACTCTTAGGAGATTTAAACAAGGCAATTAAAGGAAAAATGAATTAGATCCACAATTTATGAATCTAATTTAAGTGTCCGTCCATTTTTCTCGCATGGTTAGAAAAACTGTGCGCTAGCCGTGCGGTCTTTACTACCTTGTCAACACTCCTCGCATGGTTTCCTCACATGGGATCCCTTAACTGTGCGATAAATGTGCAGTTGCCACTGCCATGAGTGCCAGCAATGCACGGTCTGGCCACACAGTTTAGACAAGTCGTGAAACTCCTGTGCGACATCCCCTTTTCCTCCAAACATCATCCCACTTTCTCCCAACTCTTCCATTATTCACCCATCACCTTATAACCATTAATAGTTTCAAGTAAGGTTTACATACCAAACACCTAGGGTACTACAGAAATCATGGGCGAAACCATGTTCAACGAACAACACCATGAAAGATCCACCATTGTGCAACTTACTCTTAGGGAATGTTCTGGTGTAATACAGGGATATGTATCAAGACCATAGAAATAAAATAATTTACATTTCTTTTTTAAATAATAATGAATATATTTACTTTGTATGACTGTTACTTTGTAAATTATTTGTAAAGCAAGAATAGCATTTTTGGTTCATATTCAAATTCAAATAAGAAATATATTTTGATAAATTTATGGATTTTTGAAATAAATACTTTCTTAATAAAATATTATTATTAATTTATTTTTTTAAATATATATGATCATATAGTATTTATGATGTAAAATGTAATTTTTATTAGTGTTTAAAAATATTTATTGTCAAAAACCTGTGATTTTTAATAAATTATAGTTTTTATATTAAAAGTAAAAATTCACATAATTATAAAATTACTTAGATAAAATTAATATTATTTTTTTTAATTATGATGTCTAAATTATCCAATAGTAATTTTTTCATAATTTTTGGACATAATTGATTTTTTTTGTAAAAATTAAATACCGTATAAATATATAATGTGTTTTATGACATCATAATGGAACAATAATGATGTAATAAGTAGTGTAAAATGTATCATATTACATATATATGTTTTTAAATTAAAATAATGTGATTTTACATTATTTTGATTTATTATATAGTGCCATATTGAATCCTCCAAGACATATATAATATCATAAGATTTTAAAATCATTTCATTGAAAGCGTGACTCATATCTACATAATAAAGTGAAATGTTCTATTATATTTGGACCTTTCCCATATAAAATAATTTAATACACACCCCTTTTCACGAATATATGGTAAAAACCATGGTATGGATTGTGGTTTGGAATATTTTATTATCTAGTATTCAAAACCAAAATAATAAAGGAATCTCCCCTTATGATATAAACCCACCCAAACTCTAATTTATCTTCACTAAAACTACGTGAAGCTCTAAAACACTCTTCTCATTACTTCCTAGAGTCCTCCCAAGGTTCTACTAAGCTCCCATGAAGCCTCCCCTAAGCCTTTGGAGTCACACATCCAAGTAATGGATTCTCTATCTCTTCTTTGAATCAAGCACTTCATTAATGATATGCCTTTATAATTTCCATTTTATTATGTTGGGATACATTATTACCTATCCCACAGACTTTACACATTATTTATAAATAATTATCACATTATTAATTCTCATTTAACCCTCTTAATAATCATTTTGTACACCTGTTTCCATGCCGAATGTTTGTAAGGGTTCTTTTTCTTTCTCATATGTCTTCCAGAGTCCTTATTATGTAACACAGTCTGTTTCCAATTACTTATATTGGGGAAAAACCTTTCATGTCTCTTTTATTTTTGATTTAATGTATAAATTATCATATTTCCCATATTCTCTAATTAAATCATTTTATTAATTTTTATATGATGTCGTTATGTTGTTGAAATTGCGCCACGATTTGTCAATCCAAAATAATTATATAATGAATACATTAAAATTTCTATATCAAGGGTATTCACCTTTATGAATGTATACCTATTTCATGTGGACTTACATATATTTATAACACATTACTAGATTATATAATGATATTATGATGTATAATTAATCCATGTTGTATTATCTATGTGGAACACTTAAGAATGTTATTAAACTTTTTATGAAGGGTGTGCCTTGATAGTGCTCCAATTCATTGGGTAATGTTTAGTATCATGATAAATCATGTTGGGATGGTTTTTAAGTTATTTATTTATAGGAATGTTTTCCACCACGATGTCTCGGTGGTTTATCAATGACTTATGTTTATGATACATTATTTTATGTCATTGCCACATTTTCCATATTTTGACTATCATGTTATATCATGCCTTATTTATCATGTTATTTTATGCCTAATTGATATGCCTTGTCTCACATGTACGATTATCCACATAGTATGCCATTTTTATTCTATTACAGGGCTTTATAGCACAATCAGTTCTTATGTACGTCCTCAAGTTATCCCATACAGTGTTAAGTATGAAGGAATGTTTTGGTCTTATCAAAGAAGTATTTAATAAAGATGTTGTATTTCATGTTTTATGTTGTTATGTGATGTTCATAATCACAAAAGAAATTATACCTATCTATCTTATGAGATCTATTAAGTTAAATTTTAGGTAATAAATCATGTTTAGATATGAAATAAAGAGCAGGGTTGTTATAGTTGGTATCAAGGGATATGATTAGTTATTTTTGGGATTAGGATTAGAAACCCCGTGTGAAAACACTTATAGATATGACTATGTATAAGAATTGTCCCTAAATTATGAGTTGTATAGAGTAATTGGTTTATCAAGAATATATATATCCTTGTCTAGATACTATAGTTCGATGTAGTTTTGTGATAGATGTACCTACGAGTAACAACTTTGACAAGGTGTTTGGGCCCCAACTCAGGGTAACACAAAACAAAAAAATGGGCCTTACTATACACCTGGTCTGACACTCCCGAGGTATATTATATAGTAAATTCATAATCTCATTAAAAACCATTATTAAGGTAATAAATGTATCCCATTAGAATATATGTTTGGAAGATGATCATGGATAACATAGACTGTATCCTAGAAACTCATAAGTTATTGAGATAAATTTAATTTGTAATTTATCCCTTTAAAGTCATTGGATTCCTTTTTGTGTGTTTAGTTGTTTAAGATACGAATCCCTAATTTTTCTTTAATTATATTCAATGGATTAAAATAGGAGGAATCAAGCAAACAAATGATGCGAATGGAAGTGTGAAGATTTCCCGAATGGGGTGCCCAACCCGATGGGGCGAGAATAAAAAAAAATCCATGATACTCTCTTTGTAAACTCTGGTTCTAAATAGAAACCAATACAAAGAGGAGTTCCCAACCCCTCCTTAAATAGAGACCAACCAGTAGGCGAGATATTCATTCAGAAAAGTCCACCTATGTTCAATGGATCATATGATCCCTTAATTTCAGAGAAATGGGTCAATTCCGTTGAAAAGATATTTTTTATCCATCAATATGATAATAAAGAGAAGGTTGTTCTATATTTTTATCATATAAAAGGTTAAGATTAATAGTTATGTACATTGATCATTAATACAAATATTGATGAATATATCGAAGTAATGGAGTGGACGGAATTCCAAAAAAATAGAGAAATATTTTACCAACACCCTCCCCCATATGATAGAAATATATTTCTTTTCACTCGCGAAAAAAGGCAAACAATCTATTGGGGAGTTTGATGAAAATTACATAATACATTCATGATAATCCTCTTCTTTTGTTTTTACCCCTGAATTCAAAGTTTTTTAATTCTTTGGTGGCCTAAAGCCTAGCCAATGAGAATACATAGTAATCTGTGACATTGATAGCTACATGAAAATTTTCAGATGTTATTTCAATGTCAAAATGTAGTTTGGAAAATCTCGGGGGGGGGGGGGACCAAGGGTATAACAAGCGGAAGATGGATTTTAATTCTTGTAGTCTGATGGATAAATCAAATTCTGGTAATAAATTTTATCACCCCACTGACCAAAGGTGTGTAAAAAAGAACCCTGAAAATTTCCATAAGTGGAACAAATAAATGATTTAGGTGTAGAAGAAAAGGGAATCGGTCTAATGATTTTTGACTAGATAAACCCACCAATGAAACAGAGGAAAGGAACCTTTGCGTTGACCGTCAACAACTTTTTCATTGCTACAACTACATGAAACCCGAAAACATTGTGAACTAGTAACATAAGACAAGTGTTTTTAGAGGAAAAAACAACCTATGAGGTAGAAAGGGGAAGATTATTTCATCAGTACCACCGAAGTGAATCCCAAAAATGAATTCGTGATAAGTACGAAAGTAATTCATTCAAGAATAGTGAATATTCTTTTTTATTATAGTTCAAAACATTTTTATATGTCACTAATGTTTAGTATAAAATTTTAAATACCACCACAAATAATGGTTGAAGACATGTTTTTGAAAATGAAAGATGCGTCAATTATTGCATCCCATGTATATAACTAATTCCCTTTTAAAATTTTTGGATTTAAATTTTAGGTGAACCTTGTCATGATTACCTTGGTGGAATTTGATGAAATTATAGGCATGGATTGGATTTACCTATATAGAGATAAAATAAATTACCGTGAGAGGAAAATCACTATCCATATGTATAATTGACCCCTGATTATATACTACTACATGTAGGTGGAATCTTTTCTAGTAGCATAATTTTAAGAAAGGATGTTATTCCCCTATAAGAAAGTGTTTTTAGATCAAATGATTGATTATAAGGAATCCACATTCCTCAAAGTCATGCCTATTTTGAGGGAATTGGCTGATGTGTTTCCCGAAGAATTTCTTAGTCTTCCTCCAAGAAGAGAGTTTGAATTTTTTATCAAGGTTATACCCGTGACGTAGCCAATAATCATGAATTCATAATGAATGATTTTTTTAGAACTTGGGGAACTGAAAAAACAACTATGGGAGAATCAAGATAAAGGGTTTATATTCCCAAGTGCTTCATCGTGGGGTGAACCAATCATCTTCACCAAGAATAAAGATGGGTTAATGTTCCTTTTCATTGATTATCATGAGGTCAAAAAAATAATTATAAAAAAATGTATCATTTTCTATGATGTGATGACATTTTTGATCAGTTATAGGGAGAAAATTACTTCTCCAAGGTTATTATTTGGTCGGGATATTACCAAGTAATGTTGAAGAAGGAGAATATCCCCAATATAGCTTTTCGTACAAGGTATGGGCATTATGAGTTCATAGTGATTCCATTTGTACTCAATAATTCTCCAAAAATCCTCATTTACTTGATAAATATATTCCCTATAGATTACCTCAAATAATTTTTGGTAGTATTTATAGATTATATTCTAATATGCTCCAAATACAATAAGGCGCATGTTAAGCATCTGAGCACTGTGCTAAAGACTTTGTGAAAGGATAATCTCAATGAAAAGTACAACAAGTGTGAATTAGGGTTAAAATAAGTATAATAATTTGGGGAATATCATCACAAGAAATGAGATATCAATGGATACTTCAATGAAAAAATCAATTGAGGGATGGATGAGGCCAACATCCTTGACATATATCCACAGTATCCATGGGATTACGGGATATTATTGCCAATTTGTGTGAAATTTATCACAATTATCAAACCCTCTTACCAAACAAAATCATAAGGGAGTAAAATTTTCATAGAATGACAAATGTGAATAAATGTACATGGAATTGAAATGGAGTCCTATCATTGCCCATGTTCTCACCCAACCCACAAGTGGGAACTCTTCGTAATTTTAACCGATGAATAAAAGTAGGTAATGTGATGTGTGTTGATGAAAAATGTTAAATTCATTACCTATGACTCCGGGAATTTTAAAATTCATGAGAAAAACAATACCATGCATGACCTAGGGTTAGCAGTTCTGATCATTTCATTGAAAATTTAGCAGAATTATATATTTTGGCAGATGTGTGAAATATACACAGATCACAAAAATCCCAAACATATAATCACACATAAAGAGAATAATATTCACCAATGAATATGGTTAGATCTCATCAAGGATTATGAATTCTCAATCCAATTCCATCATGGAAAGGAGAATAAGGTGGCAGATTCTTTATGTAGAAAGGACCCATCAATTCTATAATTGATGATAATTGAGAAGGATATGATATTCTTATATTTGAATAATATAGACATGGGAATCATAAATAAAATAACATCATCAATACTTTCTCATGATATTTCTCAACTGTATCTATTGGAAGGGTCAATGGATGCTCAAAACTATGATGTACGAATTCCGATGAATGTTGAAACTATCTGAAAATGGAAATTCTTATAGTTCAATGTTAATGAAGAAATAATTGTGATATTTGGGTCAAAACTATGTGTTTCACCAAAACATGAGTTAAATAAAAAAATTTGGATTATTCACATTGTTAAAATTTCTCCGTTCAATGAGGAAACAAAAATATGTATCATGATATTTGTGAAAATTATTGGTGGGATTGCATGAAGAATGAGATCACAAAATATACATCAAAATTCAAAGTATGTAAGAATGTAAAGGTATAAAGGAAGATGCAAATGAATGACCCTAGACCACCCTAATAGGGGGAGAATCAGGGTGTCAACTTTTTCTCTTAAACTAATGGATCTTGTTCCCACATTGGTATGAACTTGTCTAACCAGTATGATGGATATATCTTGTAATTAAAACAATCACATGAAGAAGAATAGATCAACAATTTTTACATGGTTCACCACAAAGGGATATGTTCATTTATCATACTCCAACAAGTGGTTAGTTGTACCAAATTCCACTAATTTTCATTGGTTGTGCATTAAAATGGTGCTGGAACAGTCACTCTGTCCCAAGAACATGACATGAAAGTTCATGAATAACTCACTACTTCCCTTTGATCACTTCTGTAGACTCCCCTGGCTCACTACCTTGGAGAGTTCATTACTCGGTATTCCTACATAAAGGTCACTTCAACAGAATGAAAAGGAAGTCTTGGTATCATTTTAGAACAATACACTTCTTGCATTGACGTCCTGAATTGATGCTCTTTTATATTTAGTTTTCTTCTTTAGTTAAATTGTTGAATTCACTAAAACTTATTCTTCGTTTTTTTAGAATCACAAACTCTTTTTATGATGTTTCTTCTTCTGAAAACTCTCCCTAATTCTGTAGACTATCTCTGATTTTCATACAACACCTTCTCTATGTACTTTGACTGCTCTGTGTACTGCAGCCTCACTGCGGACTGAACCAGCTCTGCATACAGCGCCTACTCCGCATACCGCGCTGGCTGCATGTATTTCATTTTCTCCACGTACCATGCCTACTGCACATACAATGTCTTCTCTATATACCGTGCTTGCTCTATGTACCACACCTACCCTGTGTACCGCGCCTTCTCCGCATAATGTGTCAGCTTCACATACTACGCATGTTCCATGCACAGTGTCCATGTACCGCCTCTTCATACTACCTCTTTGTACCACCTTTGTGTACCACCTCTACATACCACCTCCAAATACTGCCTATGCATACCTTATCTAAGTACCACATATGAGTACATATTTGGCGTACTTATTCATCCTTCTATTGACTTCTTCTTCATATTCTACCAATTATTTTCCCCCTGCATACCATATTTTCTTAAACAAAATCTATTTTGCAGACTACTTCTTCTAATTTCACAAACCATTTCGTTTTTCATGTACCACTATATCCTACACAGAATGTCTCATGTGTACCAATTTCGTACATAGCCCAAGTCTTCCACTGATATAATATTTTCTTATTGAATTCTCCATCCCCATAATGATGGGATTATCAGTCCTTATATAGGAAAATAACTCTGTAAATTTTGATAGCCTATTTTACCCAAATATTCAATGTGAGACAAACTTCACTACATACTAATCTTCATCCACGTACCATAAGCCTATACGGCGTACTGTTATCCTTCTATATATCATAATCCTTCTTCTCCTCATTCTACATATCTTCTTCAAAAGATGATCCCTCCCATGTAACCCAACTACCTCTACTGAGAACCATCAGAATTCGGTGTACTGCAGGCCTTCACTGCGTACGATCGCTGCAAACCATTTTAGGTTCTACACACTGCTCCATGTACCATTTCTGCTGCCTGGTATGCGACAGTGAACCATTCCCAAAACATGGTACGTGGTCCATGTTCGGAGGTATGTGTTTCCCTTCCTCTGTTGATTTCCTTCTCCATTTTGCATCTCATTCACTTCTATGCAGAAATCCATCCATTTCCAAAAACAAAAATCACAATTTTTGAGGTCCAAAAATCTAGCAAATGTTGGGAAACCACACCACCATAAATATCTGCTTTGAAAAGAACACCCATTCTTATTCACTATCATCTAGATTTTTTAAAATTCATCTTCTTTCATCATGAACTTCTTCCACCGTTACATATACACTTTGAATGATTAGTTTCAGCATCGTTAGATTCCCCAGGGAATGTAATGCAACGTCCCAACTTCCATGTCTTCAAGCAACATTAGTCTTTACAGTCAACATTGAATATGACTAGCATCATCTTCTCGCCTTTGTACGATCATTCTTAAATCATCAAATCTTCACACGATCCCTCATGAAATAATGCATGTCTCTTTATGTAGGCTCTTGCATGGTCTCTTTGAACAGTGAGATATTTCATGATCACTATATAACTTCAATCCTTTCAATACACTCATAGATGGTTTCATTATTTTAGACAATTTATTACCATTGATAAATATCCATTGAACTTACGATCAGTTCATCAATCATATGAATTACCACTATCAATATATTTGGAGTTCTTCGTCATCTCTTTCTTCATTTTGATATTCAATGACAACTATTGACAACAAATACAACATTATAAACAAGGTGGTCCCAAAAATCTCCCCCTTGTATTTAGTTTTCAATACCATACATTTTTCCTCAAATGATTGTTTCAATATCAAAATGATAATCTTTTCTTTACCATTACATATATTTCACTTGTCTCCTCCTTATTAACAAGAAATAAAATGTTCATGGGAAAAGGGTATAAATCCATACATAAGTAGTGTTCCATCAATCATTTAACTCTAAGTATAATTGAGAAATGACCAGTGTAGAAAACAATTGGACTTGATTAAGAAATCAAGGATTTCCATCACACATTGATCAAGATACTTAATTAGATAAGAACTCATGTACTTTGTCTTTAAGGGTCTTCCACTTTCATTTTATGCTAATGAAATTGAATGTGATAGGTAATAATAAACCATTTTCAATGATGTGTTCTTCCAATAATTTCCGGAGTAATTGAATTTAATTCCAACTGATGTTGATACACATTGAAATAATAACTCTGGAAGCCTCTTTAATTGTATCACCCTTTAGGGAAACACTCCTCATCGTATTCATCAAGGGTGATACTTCAACATTTTAATCATTAAATATCAATTGAAGAAACTTCTAAGAATGGAAACATCTTTATCTTAGATTTCAAGAGTTGAAAGCATTCACTACTTCTCAAGTTCTCCCCCTAAGAGCATAATTCACCTTCAATTCCCTATATTGTTAAAAAAAATACAATACAAATATGATTAATAGAATAATATGTTTCCTCCTTGCATCTTCAATGTGAGCAGAAAGGCTCACATGGTTTTCTCAACCAAGATTCTCTATCTACTTCGGTCCTTATTCTCTCACTTCTAAACATATTTTCTTATCTATACTGATGTGACATGCACCTCTTTACATTCTCTTTTTCATTTCATGTAGAGTTGTTTTTCTTAATATCCATCATGAATGATACATTATTACTTATATTAAGGACTACTTATTTCTTTGGAATTAAGGTTAGAAAACCTTTTGCAATATGACCATATTTCATACATCTCTTACAAGGAACATCATTTACATGTGTGTTTCCTTCAATTTTCACTCACTGTTGCACTTTATCATCATCACATGAAAGTTTTCCTTTTTTCCTTTAGCACCATCCTTGGCTTTTTAATCTTCATGTTTCCTCGTTCATTCTAAATAATTTGTCTAGATGACAATCATGTAATTTGGAAGCGTTGCAGTAGGTTTGGATCTTCGACACATGTTCATTTGAGTCTCATCTCACTTAGTTTCTCTTCTGGATGAATTTACCTTCAATTACATAGATCTAAAATCCAGGGTCTTCTTAGCTTCCCTAGATGGGATCTTCTTGGTGAAATTTCTATTCACAATATTCTTTTATCTTCTTCCCATAAGAGTTGTTTCATACTTAATAGACATCATATTTATTCTTTTCTTATCAAAGATGAATTCATGTAGAGATGGGCATGTACCAACCTTGTGACCACTACCATTGAATATATCACAGATGTTATCAAGTATTAAAAATAAATTTTCCTTAAACAGATGCATCTAAACATGTGGATGTTTCTTCTTCTTCTTTGGGTTTCTTCCCCAAGCGGTATACTTCCTTTGTTCTCTTACATTATGAGTATTATACCATTAGTTTATTTCACAGTGACCAAATTATTTTCAGTACCGATATTGATCCAGAAATCGTTATTTCATTGTATTATGTTGTTGGGAAATCTTCTTGACTTGTTGTCCACTTTGTGGAAAACCAACATCCACATTCTTCTTTTTATTCACCCAATACATGGTGATAGGTAAATCATCACCTTTCCTCATTTATACTTGTTTTTAGATTCTCTACTAGCCTGCACTGCTTGTGGAAGCATATTTAGAAACATGATTACATGATGGTTTGGATGGTGCGTTTTTCTTATCCACTACTTGGGATTGGTCAATGAGTAAAGCCATGATCATCTAATCACATGTTAGAGTTATTTTGACAGTACAATCCTCCAGTGAGAATTTTGTAGCAACAGATGATGTTTCATGAGATAGATTATCAAGTGTTGTCATAATCATCATGACACATATTGTAGGTATTTCATTTTTAGAATCCTCCATTACACACTAAGTACTATTAGAAACTATTTATTTTTTAAAATTTTAGACATATGTCTTCTCAATATTGGTCAATTAAGATTCAAATTTTGGACTTTCCATATTGAGGATGATCTTTTGATCTCCAATCATGATCATCTTCCCCTCCCAAGTCTTCATCAATATTTCAACCTCATATTCATGCATCTTAACATTGTTTTGTAACAAAAAGTCAGGTTCAAATAATTTCTGCAAAGTTTATTCCATATATAAACTCATGACTCCAGTTCTCTTCTTCATGTTAGGTTCACGTTTGTGGATCTTTTCTTCCAAATTCATATTGTCTCTATCTATATTTTCAATGGATTCTATCATTCTGGAGATCTTATAACATTCTGAAATTTCCATACTAATCCATTTTCCAAATTTATATCTTCATTTTCTAGTTGGGTGATTACAACCTACATAAATTGAAATATTTTACAAATATCAAGAACTCTTTATTTAGAAATATCATGAAGATATGTTCTTAACTTCTCCAGATTACTTGCAACCTCATGTTTGGTAAAATTTTGATCAATATCACCACCTGTGTTGCAATACATATGTTTGGTTGAAACCAGAGCCACCTACTCTTTAAATTCCATGAATGATATTTCTTAATTATTAGAAAGACATAGAGAACCAAAAAAATTCATCTTCTTTAGAAATGAGGGACTTCTTGAACTGTATCTTCTCTTTTTTCCCTTTTTTTCATGGTCTTGATGGATATAGACTTATACTCAAGAATAATTGAATCTTTATCAACACTACACATCATTGTTTTCTCTGAATGGAAAAACTCAAATCCTCTTCTAAATATAATTATTGTAGAATATCTAACATAAATAAACCTTTGTGATCTGATGCTAATTGAAGGACCCTAGACCACCTTGAGCGGGGTTGAATCTAGGTGTAGATTTTTCTCTTAAACAGATGGATCTCGTTCCCATATTGGTAGGAACTTTTTAAACCAAAATGAAGGATATGTAAAGTGTTTTAAACATTCACAAACCAAAGGACAATGCAAATATTTTTACATCATTCAGCACTAAGGGATACGTCCAAGTTGAATACACAGACAGGTTGTCTGTTGTACCAAATTCCACTAGTTTTCTCTAGTTGTTGTTTAAAATGGTCCAGGCACATACTATCTATGCTAGGAACACTTCTTAAAAGTTTAGGGTTACCTCACTGCTTCACTCGGATCACATTCATAGACTCCCCCAATCTCACATCATTGGAGAGGTCTTCACTCAGTTTATCGACTTGAAGGTCGCTTCAACATATTCCCATGGAAGTCTTTGTAACACCCCAAGCTTCTACGGTACGCTTCTCTTTGAATAATGTGATAGCGTGTGTTGTACGCAACACCGAGTTCTAACACACCATAACTAATCAAACTAGCCGTTATGAATAGTAATACATACTTTTTCAAATCATATATATTTTATATTTCAAAATGGACTTCATTTTTGGATTCGGAATATTGAAATTAGCCTAGGGTGAAATTTTGGTACTTTTCGGATAACTTTTATATTTTGATGAATAGTGAAAATTACTAAATTTTAATTAAAAACAACTTTTTTAATCAAAATAATTAATAGTGATAAATTGTGAAATTGAGTGGTTTTAAAGTATATTTAGAATATATTTTTACCATTTAATATAATGTTGGTCATTGGACATAATTTTACAATTAAACCGAACATAAACAAGTGTCAATCTTTTGATAGTTATTACCTCTTAAAAACACGCTTTTTGTTTTGACAGCGGGAATTAATTTTAAATTAATTTCTGCCACTTCTGTGTTTTGAATTTAGAAAAATGGATTCCATATTTGGAATCAGGATGTCCAAATTGTGTAAATAGGTAACTTTTATTTTTAGACATTTTGAATAATTACTGTGGTAAATATTTTATTTACCATGGTTAAGGGTAAATCCGGTAAATAAGGGTTAAAAACTAATATTATAATAATACAAAATTACCCTAAAACGTGTCCTAACCGTATTGGTGGACACATACCCGACCATGAGAATCCTTGGGTCAATTTGGGGACCCCTTGGAGCCACTTGTATGTGGTAGGGACACTTTATATTAATAAATTTAAAATAAAAATAAAAATGGCATAAGCTTACATCTTTTAGAAGAACAATTTTTACATCGGGTTATACATGTTGGATTTTCAATTATAAATATTCATTAGAAAGATAAAAAGATTTCCTACATAATGATATTTTATTTATAATTTTTAGACATCAAATAATTTAAATTATTAATGACACAATAATGATGCAATGTTTACCTCATTAATAAATCATTTAAATAAATAAGATTATAATGATTAAAATATTATCTAAAACCTGTCCAATTCTTATTGGTTGATGTTATTTAGAATATTAGTCATCTTATCTTCGACATCAATGATTTTTGGACCATTATAAACCGAATATAATTATATTATAAAGTAATAGTTTCACTCTTTCCTAAAGAGCCCCTCTTCTCCCTTATAAAAGGAGACCACTTCTACTCATTCCTCACACCTCTCAAGCCACTTGGCTCGTCCAAACTCTGCCCAACTAAGCTCCCCACATCCCTCTCCTCCTCCTTGAAGCTTCCCCTTAGGCAGAAATCATTTCAAGAAGTCCTTTGGTTCCAACCAAAGTGAGTTACCTAAATTAAAGGTAACGATTTCTCTTAAATTATTTTCCTTTATTTTGCTTCTCCAACCCCCAAACTCTTTTTATTTACATTCTTTTGTAACAACACCAGTATCCTAAATATACTAGGATGTTGTTATAAGAAGTATTCAAACTACACATACACACAACTCCATCTAATGGATGATGAACATAATGTTTCTGTGGATGGAAAACTAACGCCTCACGAAACGATGATTGTTCAAATACATCTTACCGCCTCTCATGGTGGCCATTATGATGGCACTGTAATTAAATATGATATTAATGATATATATTTTATATATAAGCTTCTGTAATTCCATTTTATTTCATACAATTATTCATTTCATGTTGTATATACATACGATAATTTCATTTGAGGAAGTGCGGACTACCGCCCCCTTAAAATGATATGACTCGTTCATACCACACATGGAACGTATAAAGGATGGTGTTAATGAACTTAAGTAAAATATATAAAATATTATATTATATTGGAATAGTAATATACCTATGTATCATTTGGATTCAATTCTATTAAAATAAAAATTAAATGGAAGTAGCGTTCGTGCGTACGCACGGACTACCGTCTCCACGAACGCGGTGAGATCCATCCTCCATCGTATCCATTCAAGTCTTATTCTAATTTTAGGGATAAAAATAATGTTAATATCATTCTGATTATGAATAATATTTAATCTATCCATTACACACATGTCTTACGTAACCAAACATTTAAGAAGAACGAATCGATTATCACCTGAAACGACGATAATACTAAGATATTATTAACAAATCAAGGTTAAAAGATCATATATGATATCATATTAATATATATGATTCTTTTATAATTTAATAACAATTATTTCACCATTATACAGGAGGTTAACCGACCCCAACCAAGGAAAAGTACAAGGTAAGGGTTATTTCACAATCTCTTCATTATCCGAGGTTGTTTATACGTAATAATCTACTGGGATCTCTTTATCATCCACATCCATGTTTTCTTCAAAATGTATTTAAAAAAATATTTATTATTTACAAGAATATGGGTTAAAGTCATTTATACCCTTGTTTGACTTTTTATAAGAGGTTTATAAAGGAATCTTTCCATCGTTTTCAAAACAAGGTCCTTTTTAACCTTTTCGCCGGAATTAAGATAAGAATGTTTTTTTAAACTTCTACGGCGGGTGCGGTTATTTTCCGCCGTTTTAAAATCGTCAAAGCTTCCCTTACAAGCTTATAAGAATATTTTCAAGAAAATGTTTTATTTTATATGGCTCTTAAATGATTTCAAAAATAGAAAGATATATTTCTCTAAAAAGTGTTTTGATTTCATCTATGCCAATATCCTTTGATGGATTTTACGCTTATTTGAAGTTGATTTATTATGATAAAAAACTTCTATATTGTATTGAAGGTTTTGTGATATGTTTGATTGTGGATGTGCTATTTTTATACCATTCATAGTTTATGGTGAAATTATTGACATTTCATATGCTAGTTTTAATACGAATGTTTATGTTATGTTTAAACCTTTTCATATGGGAATGCATTGGACTTAGTAAGTGACGGGTGGAGCCCGCTATAGCTCCTCGATGCATCGGTAGGTCTCATGAGACAAACTAGTGTCTTGGCACAAGGCCTTGACAAAATCTTATTTGTAGTCTTGGCACGAGGCCTTGGCTATGTGGTTATGATAGTCTGGCATTATGCATTCCAACATTATGAAAGTGGTTATTGATTTTTGCATGTGATTATTCGATTAGTAGAATATCCATGTGAATAATTAAATGGCATTATTTCATTTTACTTTTGCCATACTATGTTGAAGTTAAAGTTTAAAAGGCTTTTGTTTTAGTAATGCATTGCCTTAAATGTTTATTCTTATTTATGAAAGTTTCCGCTATATTGTTATCCTTACTGGGCATTTGAGCTCACCCCTTTTCTATGTTTTATTTTTCCCAGGATGTGAAGAAGTAAGTTATGAATGACCTGCATGGATTTTATGAGGGGTTTATAGTGTGGACTGTGGAAACATTATGTTGTTGTAGTAGTTTTTCATTTTATGATGTAATGTAAAACTTATGAATATATCTAGTGTTTCCAAGGCTACTAAACCAATCGGTCTTTCGAGATTTGATCTTTCTTGTGATCATGCCAATGTTATGTAATTAATGCACCAACTCTGGGTAACTGGGGTCGGGGCGTTACTGTTGGTATCAGAGGAAGTTTAGTACAAACCTTGGAAGCTAGATTTAGATAAACTCCGATTAGAGCACGTAGACCTAAGATGAACTTTGAGGATTAGTATAGAAGAACTTCCTAAAATTTTGGTATTGTAGAGATTTTGTGAGTTTTCCGAGCAATACATCCCTGTCTGGATACGAGCAGGTAGAGGTGGCTCTGGCACAGATGTACCTAGGGGTAAAACCCGAAAACACCGCTTTGAGCTAGACTCGAACAGGAACTGGTGCACGACAACGGGCCTTGCTGCACTCTTGGTTACGACACTCCCGGGGGATATGCTTAGGATAATTCTCATTTTCCTTACAAACCATTATGAAGGGTTTATGAGTATATACTTCCTCAAAGAAAACATTTTTATGATTATGGATTATATCCATAAATAGTTCAATTTATGTTAAGTGTTTTATAAGTATGGGATTATGTATTTTGATTCATAAACTGATCTAGTTTATGCCATTGTTTAGAAATGGATCCTAGTGGAAGAAATGGAAACCGTATCAATGCACGCACTCCATGTAGGGATTTCCCTCCTGCTCAAGATAATTATAGTGGGGCTGGTGATGCAACTGGTGCTGATCAGCTAATCACCATACTGGGACAACTTACTCAGGTTATGATTAATAACCTTACCTGTATGGAGCAACCTGATCCGCAGCGTGGAGGATCAATGTTAGATCGATTCATGAGGCAACAACCACCAACGTTCAATGGGAATACAAATCCCTTAGTAGCTGAGCAATGGATATTTTCCCTAGAGAAAATATTTCAGGCTTTGGGGAGCAGTGAAAGGGAAAAAGTTATCATGGCAGTTTACCGCCTCACTGGAGATGCTGATCAATGGTGGTCATTGATTCAGAACATGAAGGAAGATGATGAAGTATCAAATATGGAATGGAGGGAGTTCAAAGATCTGTTTTTAGAAAAATACTTCCCTCGCGACCATCGAGCAGATATGGAAAGGCAATTTCTGAGTCTGATACAGAAGGAGGATGAGAATGTCTCAAAGTATGAGTCTAACATTACAAGGTTAGCGAGGTATGCTGGAGATTATATTCGCAACCCAAGAAGTAAGATTGATCGTTTCTTTGATGGGTTAAAACCATTTCTCCGTCGAGCATTAGTCTCACAATCCTTTTCATCGTACGAAGACATTGTCTCATGTGCTATCAAGACCGAAAAGGAATTCTCTAAGTCTTATGACTTTAAAGCAAAGAAAGAGAAGAAGAGACCTGCTGATCAATCTGGGAATGGAAATAAGGGGAAGAAGGGAAAGGTTGAATATCCATCTTGTGGTAAATGCGGGAAGAAACATCCTGGTACTTGCTTGAAGGGAATGGGAGTCTGTTACAAGTGTGGTGAAAAAGGCCACCAAGCTCATGATTGCAAGGGGAAGAAGGAAGCTACCAACGTTCAGTGCTACAATTGCAGGGAGATGGGGCATTATGCAAATGCATGCCCTAAGCGTCAGGAGAACTTACCTCAAAAAAGGCCGAGGGATCAAGGCCAGGCTTATGCTATCACTACTGCTGAGGTAGAAGCTCCGAAAGACGTGGTGGCAGGTAATTTAATGGTTTCCTCAAGTTTAGCAAACGCATTATTTGATTCTGGATCATCGCATTGTTTCATATCTTCCCAGTTTGTTAAGAAAATTAGATATTTCCAATTTGATTTAATAAGGGAGTTGTCAGTTAAAACTCCTAAGGGAAGTATCGTTGCAACAAAGTTTTGTGAATCAGTCCCCATTAGAGCACATAAATTTTCTTTATCTGCTGATCTCATCGTCATACCTATGATTGAGTTTGATATAATCCTCGGTATGGACTGGCTTTCGGACTATGATGCGAAGATTTATTGTAAGAAGAAAGAGGTTACGATTCTTGATGATAATGATAAGGAACACCTTATTTTTAGAGCAGAATCGTCACCACCTAATTCTTATTTAGATCCACCCCCAGTAGCTCAACTAAATTCAATTATTGGGGAGGAAGATAATGAAGTAACTATCGGTGAGGAAAGGAATGTTCAAATAGAGGATGTACCTGTTGTGAAAGAATTTGTAGATGTATTTCCAGAAGATTTACCTGGACATCCTCCAGAACGAGAAGTTGAGTTTTCTATTGATTTGATTCCTGGATCAAGGCCTATATCGAAGACCCCTTATATAATGGCCATTGTAGAGTTAGTCGAACTAAAGAAACAACAAGAGGAATTGAGTAATAAGGGATTTATTCGCCCTAGTGTTTCTCCATGGGGAGCCCCTGTTCTTTTTGTTAAAAATCAAGATGGATCTATGAGGTTATGTATCGACTACAGGGAGATCAATGCTATAACGATAAAGAACAAGTATCCCCTACCTCGTATTTGATGATTTATTTGACCAACTGCATGGAGCTCAATACTTTTCAAAGATTGACCTTCGATCTGGATACCATCAGTTGTGTGTGAAGAAGGAAGACATTCCGAAGACAGCATTTCGAACCAGGTACGGGCATTACGAGTTTACTGTAATGCCGTTTGGATTGACTAATGCACCCTCTGTATTGATGGATCTGATGAATAGAGTTTTCAAGGAGTATCTCGATGAATTTGTGGTGGTATTTATTGATGATATTCTGGTATACTCCAAAACCTACGAAGATCATGAAAATCACTTGCGCATTATCTTGAAGACTCTGAGGAGGCATGAATTATATGGGAAGTTTAGCAAGTGTGAATTCTGGCTTCATGAGATTTCTTTTCTTGGCCATATTGTCTCCAAATATGGAATCTCTGTTGATCCTTCTAAGACCAAAGCAATCCAAGAATGGCCAGCACCTACGAGTATAACTGAGGTACGCAGTTTTATTGGTTTGGCAGGTTATTATCGACGTTTCGTCCAGAATTTTGCCCGATTGGCTAACCCATTAACGAAGCTCACATGTAAAGGGGTTAAATTTATTTGGACAAAAGAGTGTGAAGAATGTTTTGAAGAACTGAAGAAAAGATTAGTCAATGCTCCTATATTGACTCTACCATCGGGTAATGATGGGTTCGTTATTTATAGTGATGCATCGAAGAAAGGACTTGGTTGTGTCCTTATGCAGAATGATAGAGTTATTGCCTATGCATCACGACAGTTGAAAATTCATGAACAAAACTATCCTACTCATGATCTCGAGTTAGCAGCTGTGATCTTTGCTTTGAAGATATGGAGGCACTACCTCTATGGTGAAAAATGTGAGATTTATACTGATCACAAGAGTTTGAAGTATATATTCTCACAAAAAGAACTCAACATGAGGCAAAGGAGATGGCTTGAATTACTCAAGGATTGTGATTGCACGATACACTACCACCCGGGGAAAGCAAACACGGTGGCAGATGCTTTGAGCAGAAAAGACCATGGTGTTTTGAACATGATGAGAATTGAAAGGGATCCAATTTTCATGGATCTAGTGAAGATGGACATGGGAATAACCAGGGAAGGTGAAACATCAATGCTTTTTCAAATGGTTGCCAAACCATCTTTACTAGAAAGGATTAAGAGTTCTCAGACCGATGATGAAGAATTTCAGAAGAAGATTAAAGCTGTGAATGATGGGAGATTGAGAGACTTTGTGTATGAAGATGGAATTTTGAAATTTGGGAAGAGACTTTGTGTTCCCGATATACCTGATCTAAAAAGGGAATTGCTGGATGATGCTCATAGTTCCAATTTCTCTATACACCCTGGGAGCACCAAAATGTATAGAGATTTGAAGGAACATTTTTGGTGGGACAACATGAAGAGGGAGATTGCTGATTTTGTGTCAAGATGTATGGTTTGTCAACAAGTGAAAGCTGGAAGGCAACGGCCTGGAGGAGTCATGCAACCTCTTCCCATACCGGAGTGGAAATGGGACAATGTTACGATGGACTTTGTCATGGGGCTACCGAAGACTCCTAGAAGGAACGATGCAATATGGGTTATTGTTGATCGTCTTACCAAGTCAGCACATTTTCTGGCTATAAGAGAAGAGCTACCCCTGGAACATCTAGCAAGACTATACATTAATGGAGTTGTGAGACTTCACGGAGTACCCCTATCGATTGTTTCTGATCGTGATCCCCGTTTTACTTCAAGATTTTGGAAAAGTCTTCAGAAATCCCTGGATACTGAACTTCATTTGAGCACTGCTTACCACCCTCAGACAGATGGACAATCGGAATGGACTATTCAAACCATAGGAGACATGTTGAGATCTTGCTCATCTGACTTTCAGGGTATGTGGGATCAATATTTACCTCTGGTAGAATTTTCCTATAACAATAGCTTCCATTCAAGTATTCAGATGGCACCATATGAAGCGTTATACGGAAAGAGATTCCGTACACCAACCTGTTGGGATGACGTTGGTGAAAGAAAACTTGTAGGCCCAGAACTGGTGGAGGAAACGGTGGAAAAGGTGAAGGTAATCCAAAATCACATCAAAGCAGCTCAAAGTAGGCAGAAGAGCTATGTTGATAATCGAAGGAAGGATTTGGAATTTCAGGTCGGTGATCATGTTTTCCTAAAGGTATCTCCATGGAAGGGAGTCATACGTTTTGGTAAGAAAGGTAAATTGAGTCCCAGGTACATCGGACCTTTCGAAATTCTTGAACGAATTGGGGCTGTAGCTTACCGATTGGCAATGCCGCCAAGTCTCTCCAAAGTTCACGATGTGTTCCACGTATCTCTGTTGAGAAAATATATGCCTGACCCAACGCATGTACTCACCTATGAGGAATTAGAACTGGAACCTGATCTGTCTTATTGTGAAGAGCCCGTCAAGATTCTTGATACAAGAGAACAAGTACTGAGAAACCGGACGACACGTCTGGTAAAAGTTTTGTGGAGAAATCATAAGATGGAAGAGGCAACATGGGAACCCGAGGAACTTATGATGAAGAACCACCCGAGTCGTTTTATGCAGTAATACCCTAGAAATTGCGAGGACGCAATTATTTGAAGGAGGGGATAATGTAACACCCCAAGCTTCTACGGTACGCTTCTCTTTGAATAATGTGATAGCGTGTGTTGTACGCAACACCGAGTTCTAACACACCGTAACTAATCAAACTAGCCATTATGAATAGTAATACCTATTTTTTGAAATCATATATATTTTATATTTCAAAATGGACTTCATTTTTGGATTCGGAATATTGAAATTAGCCTAGGGTGAAATTTTGGTACTTTTCGGATAACTTTTATATTTTGATGAATAGTGAAAATTACTAAATTTTAATTAAAAACAACTTTTTTAATCAAAATAATTTATAGTGATAAATTGTGAATTTTAGTGGTTTTAAAGTATATTTAGAATATATTTTTACCATTTAATATAATGTTGGTCATTGGACATAATTTTACAATTAAACCGAACATAAACAAGTGTCAATCTTTTGATAGTTATTACCTCTTAAAAACACGCTTTTTGTTTTGACAGCGGGAATTAATTTTAAATTAATTTCTGCCACTTCTGTGTTTTGAATTTAGAAAAATGGATTCCATATTTGGAATCAGGATGTCCAAATTCTGTAAATAGGTAACTTTTATTTTTATACATTTTGAATAATTACTGTGGTAAATATTTTATTTACCATGGTTAAGGGTAAATCCGGTAAATAAGGGTTAAAAAATAATATTATAATAATACAAATTACCCTAAAACGTGTCCTAACCGTATTGGTGGACACATACCCGACCATGAGAATCCTTGGGTCAATTTTGGGACCCCTTGGAGCCACTTGTATGTGGTAGGGACACTTTATATTAATAAAGTTAAAATAAAAAAAAAAATGGCATAAGCTTACATCTTTTAGAAGAACAATTTTTACATAGGGTTATACATGTTGGATTTTCGATTATAAATATTCATTAGAAAGATAAAAAGATTTCCTACATAATGATATATTATTTATAATTTTTAGACATCAAATAATTTAAATTATTAATGACACAATAATGATGCAATGTTTACCTCATTAATAAAGCATTTAAATAAATAAGATTATAATGATTAAAATATTATCTAAAACCTGTCCAATTCTTATTGGTTGATGTTATTTAGAATATTAGTCATCTTATCTTCGACCTCAATGATTTTTGGACCATTATAAACCGAATATAATTATATTATAAAGTACTACTTTCACCCTTTCCTAAAGAGCCCCTCTTCTCCCTTATAAAAGGAGACCACTTCTACTCATTCCTCACACCACTCAAGCCACTTGGCTCGTCCAAACTCTGCCCAAATAAGCTCCCCACATCCCCCTACTCCTCCTTGAAGCTTCCCCTTAGGCAGAAATCATTTCAAGAAGTCCTTTGGTTCCAACCAAAGTGAGTTACCTAAATTAAAGGTAACGATTTCTCTTAAATTATTTTCCTTTATTTTGCTTCTCCAAACCCCAAACTCTTTTTATTTCCTTTCTTTTGTAACAACACAAGTATCCTCAATATACTAGGATGTTGTTATAAGAAGGATTCAAACTACACATACACACAACTCCATCTAATGGATGATGAACATAATGTTTCTGTGGATGGCAAACTAACGCCTCACGAAACGATGATTGTTCAAATACATCTTACAGCCTATCATGGTGGCCATTATGATGGAACTGTAATTAAATATGATATTAATGATATATATTTTATATATAAGCTTCTGTAATTCCATTTTATTTCATACCATTATTCGTTTCATGTTGTATATACATACGATAATTTAATTTGAGGAAGTGCGGACTACCGCCCCCTTAAAATGATATGACTCGTTCATACCACACATGGAATGTATAAAGGATGGTGTTAATGAACTTAAGTAACATATATAAAATATTATATTATACTGGAATAGTAATATACCTATGTATCATTTGGATTCAATTCTTTTAAAATAAAAATTAAATGGAAGTAGCGTTCGTGCATACGTACGGACTACCGTCTCCACGAACGCGGTGAGATTCATCCTCCATCGTATCCATTCAAGTCTTATTCTCATTTTAGGGTTAAAAATAATGTTAATATCATTCTGATTATGAATAAGATTTAATCTATCCATTACAAACATGTCTTACGTAACCAAACATTTAAGAAGAACGAATCGATTATCACCTGAAACGACGATAACACTAAGATATTATTAACAAATCAATGTTAAAAGATCATATATGATATCATATTAATATATATGATTCTTTTATAATTTAATAACAATTATTTCACCATTATACAGGAGGTTAACCGACCCCAACCAAGGAAAAGTACAAGGTAAGGTTTATTTCACAATCTCTTCATTATCCGAGGTTGTTTATACGTAATAATCTACTGGGATCTCTTTATCATCCACATCCATGTTTTCTTCAAAATGTATTTAAAAAAATATTTATTATTTACAAGAATATGGGTTAAAGTCATTTATACCCTTGTTTGACTTTTTATAAGAGGTTTATAAAGGAATCTTTCCGTCATTTTCAAAACAAGGTCTTTTTTATCCTTTTCGACAGAATTAAGATAAGAATGTTTTTTTAAACTTATACGGCGGGTGCGGTTATTTTCCGCCGTTATAAAATCGTCAAAGCTTACCTTACAAGATTATAAGAATATTTTCAAGAAAATGTTTTATTTTATATGGCTCTTAAATGATTTCAAAAATAGAAAGAGATATTTCTCTAAAAAGTGTTTTGATTTCATCTATGCCAACATCCTTTGATGGATTTTACGCTTATTTGAAGTTGATTTATAATGATACAAAACTTCTATATTGTATTGAAGGTTTTGTGATATGTTTGATTGTGGATGTTCTATTTTTATACCATTCATAGTTTATGGTGAAATTATTGACATTTCGTATGCTAGTTTTAATACGAATGTTTATGTTATGTTTAAACCTTTTCATATGGGAATGCATTGGACTTAGTAAGTGACGGGTGGAGCCCGCTATAGCTCCTCGATGCATCGGTAGGTCTCATGAGACAAACTAGTGTCTTGGCACAAGGCCTTGACAAAATCTTATTTGTAGTCTTGGCACGAGGCCTTGGCTATGTGGTTATGATAGTCTGGCATTATGCATTCCAACATTATGAAAGTGGTTATTGATTTTTGCATGTGATTATTCGATTAGTAGAATATCCATGTGAATAACTAAATGGAATTATTTCATTTTACTTTTTCTATACTATGTTGAAGTTAAAGTTTAAAAGGCTTTTGCTTTAGTAATGCATTGCCTTAAATGTTTATTCTTATTTATGAAAGTTTCCGCTATATTGTTATCCTTACTGGGCATTTGACCTCACCCCTTTTCTATGTTTTATTTTTCCCAGGATGTGAAGAAGTAAGTTATGAATGACTTGTAGGGATTTTATGAGGGGTTTATAGTGTGGACTGTGGAAACATTATGTTGTTGTAGTAGTTTTTCATTTTATGATGTAATGTAAAACTTATGAATATATCTAGTGTTTCTAAGGCTACTAAACCAATCGGTCTTTCGAGATTTGATCTTTCTTGTGATCATGCCAATGTTATGTAATTAATGCACCGACTCTGGGTAACTGGGCTCGGGGCGTTACAGTCTTGGTATCTATTCTGAATGAGACACTTCATGCATCGATGTCCCGAATTGATGACATTTTATATTAATTTTTATCCATTAGTGAAATTACTGAATTCACTAAAACATCTTCTTCTTTTTTCTAGAATCACATACTCCCTTTATGATATTTATGCTTCTACAAATTGTCCATGATTCTGCAGACTGCCTTTGATCATTGTATCATTCCTTCTCTACATACTAGGTCCAATTTATATACTGTACCTTCTCCATGTATGGTGTCTGCACTAAGTAAGATGCCTACTCTGCCTAGAGTGCATGTTCTTCACACCGCGCCTGCTACGCACACCGTGTCTCCTCTGCATACCACACCTTCTCTGTGTACCATGACTTCTCAATGTATTGTGCCTGCTCCATAACCGTACATGCTTCATGCACGATGTTGACAAACCACCTCTACGTACTTCATCTACATATCACCAATGTGTACCACCTTCGGTTACCTCCTTTGCATACCACCTTCACATACCGCCTCTACGTACCGCTTTAGCATATCACATTGGCATACTGTTTCTTCTTTCCAAAGACTTATTCTTCAAATTCTGTGAATTATTTCATCTTCAATTTACCACGTTTTCCTACATAAAATATAATATATGGACTGCTCCTTCCAATTTCATGAACCATTTATTCATTCACGTACAACTTCATCCAACGTGGAATCTCTCCCGCATACCACTTTTGGACATTGCTGAGTTCTTTCACAGGGATGGAATTTTCATATCGAATTGTTTCACTCCTAATGATGTGATTATAAATAATTAAATATTAAAATAACATTTAAAATTTTAAATAATCCATTTTAGCCAAATTTTCAATGTGGTAAAAACTTCACCGCATACTAAACTCTATGCGCGTATTGTAAGCCTCTACCACATATTGTTAACCTTTCGTGTATTGTATGAATGGCGGTCCGCGTACTGTATCTCATCTTCCAACTACGAGCCTTACCACATACCTCAACTCCCATCACTACAACCATCATCAATCCACATACCTCAAGCTTTCACAGTGTACCATCACTTCAAACTATTTTTTGTTATGCACCCCTCTCCTCATACCGTTTCTGCTACCAAGTTCTCAGCCGTGAAGCATTCCAGAAACATGGTACGTGGTCCATGTTCTAAGTTATTCATTTCCCTTCCTTTTCTTATTTCCTTCTCCATTCCGCATCTCATTGATTTTTTTTTCAAAAATCATTCCATTAGAAAAAAATAAAATCCCCTTTTTTGAGGTCAAAAAATAGAGAAAATGATAGGAAATGGCACCACCATAAATATCAGTTTCGACAAGAACACCCATGTTTCTTCACTGTCATATGGCCTCTTAAACAGTCATTGGATTTCATCATGAACTCCTTATTCCATGATATATACCCTTTGAATGATCATTTTTAGCATCTTCCAATTCTCCAGGGAATGAACTGCAACTTCCCCACTTCTTTATCTTCTAGCAACATCAGTATTTCCAGTCAAGAGTGAATATGACCGGCATCGTCTTCTCATATTTTGATGGTCATTATTAAATCATAATATCAACATATGATCCCCCATGAAATAATTCATTTCTATTCATGTAGGCTCTTGCATGGTCTCTTTGAACAGTTATATGTTTTATGATCACTTTATAACATCAATCCCTTAAACACTCTCAGAGATTGTATCATTGTCATAGACAATGTATCACCTTGGATACATGTAATTTAAACGTAAGATCAGTTCATCGATTGTCTGAATTACCACCCTAAATAACATTGGTGTTCTTTTTTATCTCCTTATTCTTTTTTATCTTCATTGAAAACTGTTGATAACAAATACAACATTATACATAATGTAGTCTTAATAGTTTAATGGGATGATGCAACCATTACCCATACGAGCATGGAAATAGGGAAACATAACAATAGACAGTTTCATTGTACATCAAAACACATCCAATGGAGATAATTATATATAGGTTTTTTTGGATTATCTTAAAATAACTACACACTTCATTAAAATTTAAGAGTATTTATCACTGGATCAACTAGCATGGATATACATCAGATAAGTGGTAGGGCGGAATGGAGTACGACTATCTATTATGTCTGATCAAGATCTAAAATTCACCTCAAGGTTTTGGAAAATTCTCTGGTATACTCTAAAAACTGAGATGAACTTCAGTATGTATTATAACCCTCATAATCATGGATAATATAAGCATAAAATCAAAAAATTTGGAGATGTGTTGAGAGATTTATTAATGGACTCCAAAGGTGTATGCGACCAATACCTTTGGTTGATTTCTCTTAAAACAACTGTCTCCACTCGACCATCCAAATAGACCGATATAAAGCCCTTTATGGGAATAGGAGTAGAACACCATCATGTTAGTATTATGTTGGGGAACGAAAACTTTTAGGTCATGACATGGTAGAAGAAATAGTGTAGACGAATTACACAATTCACTAGCACATCAAATATGCTCACATATGACAAAAGAGATATGTTGAAAATCGGTGATAGGACCTTGAGTTTTACGTGGGAGACATGGTATTCTGCATCATATATCAATGGAATAAAGTGATTATATTTGGAAAGAAAGGATATCTCAGACTAAGGTACATCAATCCTTTTGAGATCCTTGATTGCACCAAGGATGTGACATATCAATTAGAAATCCCACTGAACATATCTGAAGTATCTGATGTATATCTACTATCACTCTTATGAAATTAAAAAGCCATACTCATCCAATATACACCAATATAAAGGTTCTATAATTAGATAATGGCCATTCCTATGAAGAGAATTCGGTGAAGATATTATATCTTATAGAAAAATTTCTACGAAATATAGTAATTATTCTCGTCAAAGTGTTGTGGAGAAACAACAAGTTTGAAGGAGAAACGAGGGATCTGGAGGAGGTGATAAAGCAGAGTTACTCTCATCTATTTTAGTGTTGGGAAATGAAGTTTTGAAGGAGAAATTTCTTATTGATGGAAGGTTTCACAGACACAATAATTTATTAAGAAAATTACAGTTATTTTGTTTTAGTTAAATGTCTTATGGATATATAAAAAATGAAATTATTTTGTTTTATTAAATCCAATTGGATTTTAATCGCTGTTAAATATATTTTATGTAATAATATAGTCTTTGAAAAGTGATCACATGAATGGGAGAAATATAGAATTTTAACAAATCCCTTGGAAAGATACAATGTATGTGATGGCCTCAACCCGTAGGATCATACCCTATGAATCCCATTTAATAAATAATCCAAGGGAAATTTCATTCCTAGGATTTTCCCTATACTAATACCAATATGATATTACACATTATTGAAACTGTTTATGGGAGAGGTTCATGCTCATCGAGATGATGGCTAAAACCATGTTCACCAAACAGGCCCATGAAAGCCCCACAATCATGCACCATAATCTTAGAGAATATACTGGTGTAATAAAGGTATATTCATCCAGACCATAGAAATAATTTTATGTACATTATTTATTTATTGTGTATTGAATATATTTCTTCTTATTATTGTTACTTGGTAAATGATTTAAAAATTATCATTAATATTTTTCATTAATATTAAAATTCATTTAAGAAATATATTTTGATGAATTAATTTATTATTAAAAAATAATATTAAAATAAAATATTATAAATTAATTAATTTTTTAAATATAATTGATCGTTTAATTTCTAGGAAGAAAATTTTAATTTTAATTAGGGTTTGAAAAATATTATTGTCAAAAACCCATAATTTTCAATAAATGTAACATTTTTAAAGTGATAATTAACATATTTAGGAAATTATTTAGATAAAATAACTATTATTTTTGGATTCATGATGTAGAAATTATATATTGGTGAATATTTCATAATTTTTTCAGACTGTTAAATTTTTGGGTAAAAAATAAATACCATAAAAATTACAGTGTGCTTTATGATATCATTATGGCCCAATAAAGATGTAATAAATAATATAAAAGGTATACCTGTCCAAATATTTGTTTTTACATTAAAATCATTATATTTTAGGTTTATTTTTGTATTTTATAATGTCTCAGTGAATCATCCAAGACTATAGTATATCTTAATATTTTGAAATCATTTCATTGAAAGTGTGACTCACCTCCACATAATAAAGAGAAATATTATATTATCTTTCGACCTTGGAATTAAAAAATAATTCATGTCACTATAAATTTCTAGAATACTTGGAAAAAATTAGATAATGGTTTTTGGGTTTGAATATTATATTATGTAGTGTCCACAACCAAAATAAAAAAAACCCCCCTACCCCCTCTTTTCCAACATAAACCCACCGAATCTCCCATTTCCCTTCACTAAAACAACTTTATGCTCATAAATACTATTATATCTACTCCCTAGAGTCCTCCCAAGTGACTTCCAATCTCTAAAAAATCCCCTCCTAAGCATTTGATTCAGACATCCATGTAAGAGATTCTCTCTCTCCTCTTTTAATCAAGCACTTCATTTATGATATGCCTTTTTAATTTCCATTTTATTATATTGGTATACATTTTTACCTATCAAAAATACCTTAAACATGATTTATAAATGATGATATCCCCTTTCACGCTCATTTAACCCTCATATTAACCTTTACATAAACCTGTTTCCATGCCGAAATTTTGTAACATTTCATTTTCTGTGTCCACCTTCTTCAAGATTCACTATCTTATAACACTTTCTAATTTAAATTAATTATATTGAGGAATGACCTTTAATTTCACTATTATTTTTAATTTCATGGATAAATTATGAGATCACCTTTATTCTCTCACCAAATTATTTTACGAATTTCTATTAGATGTCCTCATACTATCGAAATTGCTCCATGATTTACCATGCCAAAATTATTGGGTAATGGATACCATTCCCATTTATCAATAAATAGTATTCTCTTTTATGCACATACAACTATTAATTAGGGACTTACATGTATGTATTCCACATTCCTAGATTGTGGAATAAAATTATAATGTGGAATGAATTAATGTTATATGATATATATGGCACACTTAAGTAAGAAATATAAAAATGTTTATGATGTGTGCACCGTAATTTATCTCCAATTCAGTTGGTAATGTTTAGTATCATGATAAGTAATTTTGGGATGTGGGTTTACCTAATTCCATAAAGGATGTTTTTTCCACCACGAAGTCTTGGCGGTTTAGGTGTGACTTATGTTTCTGATGAAATGTTTTATGTTGTTTCCACATTTCCAATGTCAGGACTATCACATTATATCATGCCTTAATATTAATGTCTATTTATGCCTAATTGATATTCCTAGTATATCTTGTACTATTATCCTCATTTTTTTGCAGGTTTATTCCCTTAGTGGTATTTATAGTTCACCCCATTCTTATGTATGCCCTCAGGTTATCTCTTGCAGTGTTAGGTATGAATGAATGTTTTGGTCATGAAAAATATGTGTTCAATTGAGATGTTTTATTTCTTGTTTTATGTTTTTATGTAATGTTTCTTACAAAAAAAACTCACTACACATATCAATATTTTGAGTTATATTAAGATCAATTATATTTAATAAATCTTGTTTAAATATGAAATAATGTATAGGGTTGATATAATAAAGGTGGTTAATGACTGCTAATATGGAATAACAACATTAATTGTAAATGTTGTACAAATTTCATTATATTATTGTGTCTATAAAATGTTTGGAAGATGAATATTAAAAATAATATTTTACTTAGTAAGAAATACTCATGTGGAGAACTTTATATTTCCCTCCAAAATATCCTTCGAAATAGAGGCCTTAGCATAACTAATTGAGAACCAAATCTTAAGAAATGAGATTGTATTATTGAAGGTAAAAGACTAAAACGTATCAAGATTAAATTAAATGAATATTATAATCATGATGAGGTAAAAGTGTTCCCCCTTTATAAGTGAATATGATGGTAATTTATGAATTACCCATTACATTTCAATAATGGTACATTACTATTCAAGGGGAAACAACTCCAAAAGTGGGAAATAATAGAATTTAGTGTTTTATATGGTTAATAAATATTCTACATTTCATAATAAAACACTTTTTCAATGTGTTTTAATTCATTTATAATAATATTTTTACAATTTAGCATTTTGGTTCTTAATGAGGTAACTTGTTTTCACCTATATAATTTATATTTTATAAAAAATATAAGGTAATATCTCCTGCCAAATTTTTTTTCATTTGAACCAAAATTTATTCTAAAAATAATATTATTCAATTTTTTAAAAATATAAAATTAAATTTAAAATGGAATTATTTAATCTATTGAAATACTGTTTTGTAGAAAAATATTTGTTTTCTCCAATAACAATCTTAATCTAAATTGGTAATGATTAGCTGTTGCATGAATATTAATATATTTAAATATAGGTTTAAAATTTTTTAGTATTATTTTTTTAGAATTTATTAATTTATTTTATTATATATAAATTTCACAATTTTAACAAAACAATTCAATGAAAATAACAGTTATATCATTAATACCATAATTTACATTAATCCTTGTAATTTCATTATTATGACTCAATTGAAATGAGAATTTAAATAAGATTTTTATCTAATTATTAAAAAGAATAATTATTATGTTTCAAATAGTATTTTTATGTGTAAGAAAAGTTAATTTTAATATATGTGCATGCAATGCGTAAAATGCCATTTCTAGAAAAATTTAATTTTTATACTTAAAATTTATGTATCTGATAAAATTTAAACTTTTTTATATTTTAATTATATATTTTTATTTATTTTAAATTAATTATTATTTTTTCATTCAAATCAATCAAAATACAAATGTTTTGATAATTATATATAATTAAGTCATAATAGAAAAAACATCATTATTTTATATGGAAAATATTTCTTTAGTTTATAAAATGATAAACATAAATTTTCTCAGTCAATAACTGTATTTTGAAATCTAAATAGTCAATAATTAAATATATATTTTACAATAAAAAATTTCTAATTTTTATTAGATTTATACTTCATGACATATTTATAAATTCTATGACATTAGTAAAAACTCTATTTTTAAATATTCCCTTAAAAATCAATTATTTTAAAAAAATCTAATAAAATCATTTTAAGATAATATTTTTATTAAAAATAGAAAAATAAAGACTATTTTATAAATTTTATATTCTATATTTTTAGAATTTATCTTTTAAATAAAATAAAAAATATATACTCAAAACCGTTTTTAAGAATATAACATTTTAAAATATTAAATATTCTTATTTTTATTTCCTATCAATTGAAAATAAATTTTTTATTAAACATATTTTCCATATCAATAATGTATTTTATAGAAAATTTATTATCTTAATATAAATCATATCAATTTTAATTTTAGATGGGGTTCATTTGAAATTATAAATAATTCTAATTAGTTACTTTGATAAAATATTTAAATTTTATCAATGTCTTAGTATTATTATTGAAATTTTTTTATTTATATATACATTTCATTTTTTTGTAACCACAATATTTCCTTACATATTTTATGGATATATTTTAATTATTATATATCATTCTACATATCTTTTTGGTTTAGTTTTTCATGTAAATTAAGATAATAACTATTGAGTCATTATCACACTTTACACTTCTGGTATTCCAATATAAGAAATTGGTCATTTATAATTTTATTCAACTTAAAATTAATGTTTTAAATTTTTTTGTTTTCAGAAAATATGACCAATAAATGAATATTAGTTAAAATTAGTATTAAAAATATGTATGGTCTTCTAATTTGTGAAAATTTTATGGCCTAACTAATTCGGTAATATAGATATTTTATTATTTTCATGTATGACTGATAACCTGAATAATGAATCCCATATTACTGTCATCCATTTTATAAAAAACACTTGTGGTGATAATTCAACTCATCAATGGATATGGAAGGATAATAATTAAATGTAATGATTAGAAATAAGATATATTCAATGTCGTTGAAAATGACTCCGTGATATGTGGAATATGACTGTTGGAGGATTGCTTATAAAAATCACCACCTCATTGGTTAAAAAAAATAAAGGGTCAGTAATCACATGAAGTCTTTAACTTATTGTTGAATAGTGTCATTCTTATATTTTTTTCTTTTTTACTTTTGTCCAGTACCATACACTTAAAGGGGGTCACCATAAAAGATTTTATAATTTCTTCTTGTGATCATTTTTAATAATCAAAATGGTTAAGGAAGCATGCATACTAAATTATCACTGATTATAGTAGAAGTTACTAGATACTGGTCAAAGTAGCAGGTAAACCAAGATTGAAGTTGTTGAAGTGGGAAAATTATGATCACGCTGATCAATGGATTAAATAGTAAGTTAAAGTGAGATAAGCTTGTAGATTTATGAACTATATACCTATGACAGGTTTAAATTTTTGAATACCTCAGATCAAGTCTATATATATGTCTTTCCCTTTGGTTTCATATTAAGGGTTTAATAATATCCATTTAATGGAGAACATGATTTACTAACGAATATTATGTCGTTTTAACTCACCTATTAATTATTTATAAAATTATAATTACATTATTTCTACTCCACTAGCTATTTTATACATTCAATTTTATATTTCTACTTCATAAACAATTTTTTACACGGATGATTATTTAATCATTATTTTTAAAAATTTTATCAATAAAATAAGTAAAGAGTAAAAAATGGGATATTTTTTTACTATAATTCACCCCTCCCTATTTTGGTGCATCAACCATGAATTTATGATCCTATATTTTGTATTATATTAGTATTAGAATTATTATATAGAACCTAGTCTTTATATTTCCAAATTTTCTATTACCTATTCGGAATTTCATTTTTGAATATCCTTGAACCAAATAGTGTGTTGAGAATTATTTTACTATGGTAGGAATACATTTTGAATCAATAAATAATCTAAATCCAAATATTCCACCTATACTTCATTGAAAGTATTTTGAGTATTGTAATGATTGAATGTTGAAATTTTTTATTGACATAAGAGTTTATAAATTTATTATTCTCACCTATAATTGAGAAATTCTACGGAAAAAAGTTAAAAAAATTTCGAGAGAATAAAATAATGAATTATAGTTATATTTTAGATACTGAAATACTCATTTATGATATATTCATATAAATATATACAACCATGTCTTTTCATTTAGAATAGTTTGTGGAATATAGAAAAAAATGAAGTTACTCATTTTGTAACATTAAAAGTTCTTGTAACTAAAAGATCAATGTTGAGAGATTATCATCAGTCACATTATTTTATACCTATTTAATCTGTATCTCAAATGAATTATAGATTTATAACTATATTAAATATTTTATAGTCCCTTGGGTAAAAGGAGTTAAATGATGATCAATTTATTGAGAAAGTTATATAAATTTTACCAAAATACTGAGAATAAAAAGAATTGCTACTGATGACATAAAGAAGATTGCTAATCTATGTTATGGTGACTTTATGGAAACTCTCATTAGTATGAAATTAAATTAAAAATTAATATATAAAAATAAATAATTAAATGTCGAGTATCTTTTTCTACTACATACCCATGATTCATTCCAAAAAGAAATTATAATAAATACTCCTAATATTTTGAAGGAGAATTTGTTTAGGGTGAATTTCATAACTTCTTTGGAATGATGTTAAAGAACTATAATTTGAAAAAAAAATTAAAATATATAAATAATAGAATGTAAAATATTTAAATTATTGATTATTCTAAACTGATATTCTATAAATGTAGAATATCTGGTTATATTTGACCACATTGTCCTAAACATAAAAGGAAAGATAAGAAATTTGATTAATGTATTCCAAAAGTAAAATAAATAAAATTATGAAAGTTATGGATACATGGAGTGATAAGATATTAAAAATACTACAAATATTTTATTATAATGTAGTGATAACAATACAAATATTATAGGATAATATGATAATTGTTACAACTATAACATTCATAAATGAAATCTTTTTTTAATAAATAAAGGCCTTATTAAATAATATAGTTATAGAAAGCATAGACACTAATTTGGTTATTAGGGACTGTTATATGGTTTTCTAGATTTAAAATTTCATTATGAATCATAACCATTGAAAACATAGCCATTGTATAGTGACCAGTAGGATTAGTATGTTAAGGGGTATGATAAAGCCTAATTACCACATAAGGAAGGACTGATGGCCTGAACTTGTCGGGTCATACCCTCTGAATCGCATTTATTATAGATTTCGATGGAGGTAGAATCACTAGTATATTCATTTGACAATAAAAAAGTTGATATTCAATAAATAATGTACAATAAAAAACATTTATGGTAAAAGTTTTAGCTCATCAAGATCACAACCCAAACCATGATCACTAAACCACCCTCAAAAAATATCACCCTCACACACATTACCCTTAAATAATTAATTATTGTAATAAAATGGCTATGTATCAAGATCCTAATGGTGTTAATTTATATATTTTTAATAAAAATTTTATTATATTTATCTTTTATTACATTATTATCAATAAATACTATTTTTGATAAAAAAATATATTTTTATTTGATGAAACACAAATTGTATTATTATGAAATATATAGTTTCAATAAATTCAATCCTTTTTAAGAATTCAATAAATTTTCAAATAAATGATATTCAAAAAATATATTATAATTAATTAATATTTATTAAATATACATGTTAATAAAACATTTCATAGTCAAACGTACTTTTTCTAAGGGCCAAAAAATATTAGTGCCAAAAAATCATTATTTTTTAATAAATAGGGATTTTTAATATTCAAATTTACATTATCATATTTAGAGAATTATATTGATAAATATAATATGATATGAACGTTTTGAAATTATCCAATGGTTAATTTTTCATTATTTTCTAAGACAGTCAAATCTTTATGTCCAAATTAAATACAGTATAAATATATGGTGTAAATTATGAAATCATAAAATCCCAAATATTATGTAAAATATACTATAAATATTATCCATTACCAAAGTTATGTTTTCAAAATATGATAATTAATTTTTTATATAAATTTATTTTATAAACCCTTAATGAATCCTCCAAATTCTTTATTATATTTTAATGTTTTAAAATAAATTATTTACAAACATGACTCACTTAAAAATATCCATGTGTATTATTTTAATTAGTTTGGTTCATGTCCTAATAAAATAGTGAAATCCAATCCTCATTGGAAAAAACTATTTTATGGTGTGTGGTTTGGATTAATTTATCATATAGGGTCCAAAAACTATATTTGTAAATTAATAAAGAATTCACAACTCTTATTCCATATAAACCCATCCAACCTCCCACTCCACTTCACAAAAACCCCTAAGAGAATGAATTTATTCTTCCCTTACCTATATTTATCCCTCCCAAGGTTCTCTAAAGCTCTCGTGAAGCTCCACCAAAACTTTTAGAAGTTCCTTACCAAGGTAAGGGATCATATCCATATCCTCTTTATTCATGAACTTTCATTATATTATGCCTTTTTATTTACATTAGATCATGTTGGGATATATTTTAACATATCCACCCTAATTCAAAAATGCATTACATGTAAGGATATACATATATTCACTCTCATTCACCCCTCACATAACCGTTTATAGACTACTTTTATACTGCTGATATTATCCTACGATTTTCCATGCCAAACATTTTGGTAGTGAATACCAATCCCCATTTCTTTCATAGTTATTGACCTATATGTACCTATCCTTAATTTATTGTGGAATTACATACATATAACCCACTGTCATTTATAATGGGATTAAAATTCATGAAAAACATATTTATGTTGAATAATTGATGGGGAATACTTATGCATGTACATGATATGACTATGACATGTGGTGCCAAAATTATGTTTTCTTACAATGCATTGGGCAGTGTTTTAATATCATGATATACTATGTAAGTTTTACATAAGGTTATCATAAGAACACTTTGTTATGATTTCTTGGTACTTATAATTGACTTATGTTTAGGATTTCATGTTTTATGTTTTTTCCAAATTCCTATATTTTCTTCAGGTTAACATCATATATAATTCCTTAATGTACATGTTTATTATTACCATCACTTTTATGTACAATTGAAATGACTACTGGCATACATGTATTACTTTCATTATATTATTCTTTTATTATTCCCATAATGGTCTTTGAAGCTTTCCCCTTTCTTATGTATCTCCCCATGTTATCTCATGTATTTTTTGAAAATATAACGAATATAATGGAATGTATTCAAGTTTTTTTAAAATGATATTGTACCCATGTTTATTTTTATTATTTCATGTACCTAATTTAACAATTTCACTAGGAATCATTATCATAGTGGTTTGTATTAAGTGTATAATTATGTAAAAAATTATTAATTAAGGTGTATTAAAATATAGATTGCCACAGTTCGTATCCTAGAAACATCTAGTTATTTTTTCTAAAGTATAAAGTACATGGTTTAAATTAAAATTCATATATGTATGAATAATACGAGTGGATGTGGCCTTTTAACAGTTCAACCTATGTGTAATGAACCCAAAAAGAGAACATTAATCAATACTTGATCATAACCTGGTGCACGACGTCGAAGCATTCAGCACACCTAGTTTGAACATACCATGGGATATGATTTGGTAAATTTTCAATATAATTATGAACCATTATTATAGGGATAAAAACTATAATTGGATTATAGGTTATAAGTTGATCATGGATAACATATATTCAAACCACATAATTCAAAGGTTATGAAATATATTTCATTTATAAATTGTCCCAATATTTTCGTGGTTTCCCATTTATGTTTTTAGTAGTTTAGAAATAATAAACCCTAATATTCCCATTATATTTTGTCAATTAATGTAAATAGAACAAACCGTGTCAACAATAAATGTTAGGGGAACTGTGATGACTACCAAAATGAAATACTCAACCCATTTGGAGAAGGAATTTTGAACATCATCCTAATACACACTTATTTTAATTAATTTTGAATAAAAAATTGAATCAAGAGGAACACCATAATCTCTCCAATAAAGATCATGTTGTAATTGATATCTTTACGTGAAAAATTATTATGACATTTAGTGGATATAATGATCCTTTAATTATGGAATAGTGGGTATACTCCATTGAAAATTTCTTATTCTTCCTTCAATGCCCTGAGAAAGAAAAGGTTGTGGTGTATATTTATTGTATGGAAGGAAAATCTAGTAAATGGGGCACATTGTTCAAGAATAAAAATTCCTAGGATAAAATTTTAGTGATGGAGAATAACTAATTTCAAACAAAATTTATTTTAATCAATATTTTTCTTTCCCTATATACCATTAAATAGATAAGGGTTTATATTTCATTCATCAAAATAATGGTGAATCCATTAGGGTGTATGAAGAAAACTTCAAAATAATTTCATGATATTCATTCATAATTTTCATTACCAAAAAATTTAATATTTATTTCTTTTTTGATTGGCTAATTATTAGTCTATGAAATGTTGTAGGAATTTAGGACTTCTAAATCTATAGGTAAATTTTCAATTGTTCCCTCAAATTTGAAATGGAGATTAGTGAATCTCAAAGTTTTCTAGGGGATAAAAGTAATATGTTGGATTTTAATCAGGGTGGTATGATGGAGAAATTTTAGGGAGAAAATAAATTTAAAAATAAAACTTTTCAAAAATTTGGGAAGAAGCATTCCTGTAATTTCTTGAGGGGTGATGAAATGCTTTAGGTGTGAGAAGGAAGGACATATTACTACTAATTAATAATAGTAGAAATCCACCAATTTCAAAAACGAATGGAATTATTTATTAAACCTTTAGCATGTGGTATAATTTTTCGAATTCCAAGAACATGGAAACTATATGAATTAATTAACTAATTCAATATTCCCAACAGGGTTGACCATGAACCGATCACCATATCTGGTCCACAATATGTCCTGAGGGGCTTTACTAACCCCCCCCCCCAGGCTGGAACATAGTGTTGGGAATAAAATAAAATTAAATAGGGAATGATTTCAACATCATAAAAAAATTTGACCAGATAAATTATTAGAACCAACATAGAATTCAGGAAAACCATCAACTGAATCTCAAACCAACAAACAACATATTCAAATATAGATAAAATTAAACAGTAAAATAGAACAAATAAAAGATACAAGAATAAAACTGGACTACACCAATAAGATCCCAATGTTACCACTTGGTCACCATGGTCCACAATACCAGACATTCTCCACAGAGAGCACCAGAGCCAGTAACTTGAACCCAAGCTGAAGGAGGACCCTAAACACAAAACTAATCCTCCAACTATAAAGATAGGATCGGCGTGACCACTAAAATTCACAATAGAGATGTCAAAGAAATTCCACATAATCCATGTTTTTAATCCCAAAAATAATCATAGGATAATAGTTTGAAATACAATTATAAAAGTAAATATGTCACATTTTAAAAAAACATCATTTTCCATTTCCAAAACCCAACACACAGCACATACCATTTTGGAAACCAAATACCCTTTAATAAAAAAATACAAAACAAGGAGATCTATGGTAGTTCTAAATGAAACATGTGAAAAATACATAATAGAAATAAACTAGTAGGGAATAACATAAGCAACTAATTAAATAATAACCATGGTTGATTCTAAACGTCACTAGACAACCCATGGAAGTACTAAATTCGGAACCACCTATCGGTGTATGGTGAATCCCCATAATCTATAACTAACTGATCTCCCTCACAAAAAATACATCAGCACTCCACATCTAGCCTTTATAACTTCTAGTGGGTACCAACCCATCTAATTGGAGTTGTAAAGATACCATCACTTGATCATCTAAAGTACACATAATAACCCATGGAGGTAATAATAATACTATATAAGTTGGAAACCAATGCACACATGAGTCAACTCGGTTGTCACCACTACACTTTCCTACCCCAAAAATAGACACCAATATACGATTACCCCTAATGGAAATCCATCTTATGAAGTTTCTCCATGAACATTCATAATAATTTCAAAAATAATGTTCCAACCAGGATTCTATAACATTAAACATTAATAAAATTTATAAAACAATTCGAGTTTCCAACCGGGAACACACATTTCCAAACCACGATCGTGTCTATAGGGTTTCACAAAACCCATCTTTGAATAAGAAGTTCCAAAGGGGATTTAAATCATCTTGTCCAAAAACATTAATAAAATATAACATAAAGTCACTTTCGGTTATAAAATTCCTAACTGGACCTTAAGATCCAAATACACTCCCAAAACATGTTTCAAATCCAAATGACCAAACATTTAGAACACATTAAAAACCATATTTTCCAAAACACTTGAAGCAAGACTTTTTAAAAATCTAATTTAAAACCATTTTTGGGAGTCACACAGGGAAAAATTTTATTTGAGGGATAAAAATCTTTTAACAAACCAAGGTTTAAAGAGAACATTGTTTATTGATTCCCATATTCATTTGACAGCACATCCATGTGTGCACCTAGTGCACCCATGGATGTGAAAACATCCAATGGCACACTGAAATCCAAGAAGAAACTTTAAACCCATTATTCAAAATTCACCACATACATTGTAACTCTATCCAACTACTTATGTTATTAAAATAAAATAACCATCACCCTTAAAACGGAAAACCCCTTTCAAAGACATTTTAACACTTTAAATAATCCACAAAATCATCCACCCAAAAACCCAAAATCATGTTCACAAAAAATAAACAAACATCACCATTTAATGTAAGATAAACATTTCAAATAAATCTCCCAATTACACTTTAGAAAAAAAAGGAATTTAAAATAAACATCCAAGGTGCCTTAAACCTTGGAATTTTACACAAATCACCATAGAAATCTATTTTAAACAAAATAATGAACAAAAAAACATCACCTACATCTAGACATGGGTATAATAGGGGTAAAAAAATCGTTTAAGAATCAATTGAAAACATGAAAGTGCCAAAAGATTTTCCTGTAATGGAAAAGAGGGATTTACCTACCCCAAATCAAGTTTGGGTGGAGTGAAACATCAAGGAGAAGGAGATCTAAGCTCCATAATAAATCTTCACACCCTAACCATAAGAAATGGACCAAAAAATCATCCATACCAAACCCAATAGAATGGTCGAGAGGGATAATCCCAAATAAATCCATGAAAATGATGAGAGGTAAGAGAGGAGAAGAGGAAGGTGAAGCGTTTGATGATGAAACCCTGAAGAATCACTATACTTTTTTTGATAAATCTCCCAAACAGTGATCATGAATGATGGATAATTAAGGGGGATACTCCCCTAGTCGATATCCAAAATGTGTGGCTTAATTTGGGAGGAGGAATCACCTAAAATGAATCAATAGTTAAAATTTTATTAAGCCCATAATAGGCTACATGGTTTGGTTACAGAGTATTCTAATCTGTGTGAAAACCATGTGAAGGATATTGGAAAACTTCTGCAACATGCAAATTTATTTTCCCTAGTATGGGAAGACCATTCTCAAACTGTGCAACCTAAAAAATAAGACAAAACCCGAAAATGACTCCCCCAAACACAAGGGAATCCCACCCAATGATCTTTGAATGATATAAATACAATATAGAGACACTGTGGGTGTCCAAAACTCTACAAAAAGACATTTTATCACCATAACATTCACAATCACCATGATTTGGGTTTGATTAAAATAAGGCCACCAAAACACAAAGAATTTTTGTTCAACATTTTTCATAAACATAAATGAAAATATCCAACATAAAAAAATAATTAAAAATATGTGAAAATGTGGTCTTGGTGTGAAAATTATCTCCACTAGAAATTTTTTTTACCCCCATATTGTCAGAAGGTCAAAAGATTGATAAAACAGGAGTTCATTTCTATTCACAACCAATGAAAATGCAATCCTTGGAGTGAAATTTTAGTAAAACAGTCACACTCGACCGATCAGAAAGAAACCAAAACATATGGATGAGGGGATAACACAAGAGGGTTCTCTACACCATAATAAATCAACTAAAAAGGATACATCAGAATACAAACAACACCCTAACCACCATCAACAACTAAGGATTTTTATATTTATGATTTCATGGAATCTCAAAAGGTTTGGCCAAATAGTTTTCAAAAAAATGTTCCAACAATGTGAAAGCTACTAGAAATAAATTAAACCCTAAATAGATTGGAAGTATGCTTTCAATATCGTCAACCAACCCTTCCAAACACCTCTTCACATAAATTACACCATGTCGTATGATTACCTTTATAAGGTGATTGATTTCCTCTAACGGTGCGAAAACCTTGCGTAGGAGAAAAATTCACTCATAACTTCCAAAATTTGAATATTTTATCCACGACTCCACCCAACTTCATTTCACTAGCTGGAAAATACTTTCACAAAAATAGGGAACCTCCCACTCAAAGAAAACCCACAATACATCAATTCTACAAAACTCAAACTTCTCCAAATGATCACACTGGAAACAAAAAATAGAATGGAAACAACTAAGGGTAAAACATCACTTAAATAAAATGAACCAATTTTTGAATAATACAATATCAATGAAATGAAATATTTACATCATAGAAGAATAAGTACATTACACCTTCACACTGAAATGATCAACCCACCCCTACTGAGAAACAAAAGAATGGGGGCTTCCGAAATTTCCTTCCAAACATGGAGAACTAGAACCTGGTTGAGTTCCCTCACTCCCTCATCAACTCATAACAATGCACAAACATCACCTTGAGACTTGTGGTTGGGGTTTTGATGGCTAATGAATGTTATGCCTCACAGTCAGGCACTAGTATCCTCTGGTCAGAACCTTGTCCCCAAGAGACACTTCCTACAAGACTTCTCTTGGTGGCCTGAATAGTCACCAATATGGAACACCTTTAGAGGGACATGACAAGACAACATAGAATTCCAAAACTAGCGACACTAGTAGAAATTAAGAGAAAAATTTGAGTAACTTGGTAATGGAAACAATGGACAATATTATTTAAAAAGTGGTTCCTCTAGCACACCCCGCTCACCAAATGGGGAACCTTGACAAAACTAAACCACCGCCATATACACCCGAAACTCCACCAAAAAATAGACATCCAAATTCCACTAGTCCCAAAACTGGATCCTCAACAAAACTGAAATGGCATGAACCTCAACAAACTGACGAGTTCCCAACATCCCAAATACGTGACCTACATCTACAAACCACACCCTTCCAACGACCTCAATCACCTTGATAGACAAAAAAAGATGATAGAAACCAGAATTGGGCATGACTCATTAATAACTATTGGGGACATTTTCGGGCATCATACTACGAAAACAATTAAGAACATAAACTAAACCCCCATCATTACAAAACATAATCAAAAGAAACACCACCAAAAAAAGAGAAACATGCTCTCAACAAAAACATATACAAAAACAAGAAAAAAAAATCATCCAAAAACTATGATTTCATTTAAATTTCATAACTACTTTATCCCATGGCCATCATTTCAAAAAAAGTAGTTTTAAAAAAAAAGACAATTTTTAATTAAAAAATCCATCCCTCAAAGGACTACAAATTTTCAAACCCATTCCTTTTAAAAAACTCACATGTGGCGTCTTATGAACCATCAAATGTGTGTCCATCCATTTACCTTTAAATATCCCACAAAAAGGTTCCCCACACACTTTTCAAACAAACCCCCACAAATGTGAACCTCCATAAGGAATACTAAGGGTCACATCCTTCCTTTCCTTATCATAACCTAAAAATTCTCCCAATTTCCAACCCCAAAACGTCTTTAGTTTTCAAAATTCACATTTATAGTTTAAAACCATTTTAATAAAAAACATTCATCCCCAAAAATGTTTTAATATTAAATAATTATTACACCGCAAAAACTGGGACGGAGCACAAATTACATCAAACTAACGTAGAATGATGAACTAGTTCTTATGACTAACATGACAGCATAGTAGTAGGCCATGCCCTATGTAAGACATAATAGTAATATGGCCCGGAACCGAGCACATGGACTCCACATATGTCACCACTCTATGTGAGGTCACAGTGTGACACAAATTCACCTATATTGTCATCCCTCAATCCAAATAAAAGACAAAAGACTCAAAAATCAAACTGCCCGTAGTATGTCTGAACTCTTCACAAGTTGTGGTGATCAAGAACAGACTTGTAACCTACCTCCTGAGATGCAATTGACCTAATCGACTTCTACTAGACACCTCAAATAACTAGGGTCAATTATCATACCATTTTTTCATGAACCAACCCCGCTCGACCAGGACATATTAACTTGGCCTGTTCTGCATCATGTCCGGAGGGGAATTCCAGATCCCCATAGTCTAGAAACTAGTGTAAAAATCAAATACAACACAATAGGGAATGATTTGAACTCAAAATAAAATAACATGTCCTAGATATATAAGTATAACCAACAGAGAATACATAAAACCCATCAAATGTATCTCAAAAAATTAAACAAATGATTCAAATACAGATAAAATTACACAATAAAAGAAAATAGAAACTACATACAAAACTTAATCTGTTCTACACTAACATGATCTCCATGCTACCTCTTGATCACCTCCAACCACAAGACTACACTTTCTCAACAATGAGCACCAGATCATGGAATTAGAACCCAAGATAAACCAGGAACCTAAACATAAAACTAATCGTCCAACTGTAAATATAGGATAGGAATGAGCACCAAAATTCTTAGTAGGGATGCCAAATAAATAACCCTGAATTAATGTTTTTTTATTTCACAAAATAGTACAATAACAATAGTTTGAAATAAAAATATAAAACTAGGGTTTTCACATTTTAATAAAACAACATCATTTTCCCTTTACAAAACACAATACAAACTACATACTATTTCTAAAACCAATTACCATTTTATAAATAGAATCCAAAACATAGATAGCCAGGGTAGTGCGAAAAAAACATATGAACAATACAACTAAGAAATAAAAAACATTACAAAAACCTAAAAAACAAATACAATAATAAAAATGGGCGATCCTAAACATCCCTAGACAACCATTTTATATATTCAGCTCGGAACCAACTATCAGCATATAGTGAATCCCTATAGTCTATAACCAATTGATCACCCACGCAACAAAACCTATAACACTCCCCATCTAGCCTCTATATCTACCTGTGGGATGAAACCAATCTAATCATGGTTTGTAAGCTACAATCACTTGATCATATTAAATATACCTAGGAACCCATTGTGGTAATAATAATAATGTGTAAGTAGAAGGCCAATGCACATGTGAATCTGCTCGGCTATGGCCACTGCACTTTCCTACCACAAACATGGACACCAATATACGATAACCTCTAAGGGAAATCACTCATATAAAGGTTTCCCATGTACATGCATATACATTTCATAATACAAGGTTCCAACAGGGCTTCAATACCATTAAACATTTAAAAATTTTCATAAAACAATTTGGGTTGACAACTGGGCAGACACAGTTCCAAACCACGATCCTTTCTTGAGATTTTCACTAAAAAACATCTTTGAATATAATGTTCCAAACTATCCTTTAACTAAATGTGTCAGAAAACATTACCAAAATATCTCACAAATACCCCTTTCACTATTACAATTCTAAATGGTCCCTTAAGATCCAAACACACCCAAAACATGTTTCAAATCCACACTTCCTTGCCATAAAGAACACATTAAACACCATGCTTTCCAAAACACGTGATGAATGTATTGATAAAATCTCATTTCAAACAATCATTTGGAATCAGAAAAAGGGATATCATTATTTGATGTCTAAAAACCATTTAAGAACTAATGATTAATGAGAACACCATTTATTAAGTGTCATCTTCATTTGAGAGCCATCTAGGTGCGTACCTAGCGCACCCATGGATGCCCTTACATCTAACAGCACACCAAAATACAATAAGGAACTTGAAAACAATAATATAAAAGTCACAACATGGTTTGAAACCCAATCCTACTACTTATGTTAATAAATAAACATCGTCATCCGCTTAAATCCATAAAACCCATTTCAATGTAATTTTAAAACTTTAAATATCACACAACATCACTAACCCATACACACGAAACCAAGTTCAAAAACAAGAAACTACCATCACCATTTAAGAAATGATAAAAATTTAATATAAATCCCCCAATTTCACTTTATTAGAATAATGGAATTTAAAATAAGAACCCTAGGTGCCTTAAACATAATAATTTTATGAAAATCCTCATGGAAAGTTATTTTTAAGAAAATCAATCAACACCAAAACATCACCAACATCTATCAATGGGTATAAAAGAGGTAAAAATAATAATTATGAGGCAATTGGAAACATGAAAGTGCTTAAGGATCATCCCAGAAATGAAAAGTCATATTTTCCTACCTCAAATAAAGTGATGATGGAGTAAATCATCAAGGAGAGAGAGATATAATCCCCTTAAGAAATCCGCACACCATGACCACAAGAAATTAATTCAAAAATAATCGATCCATAACATACGGGTTTTTCTGAAAGATTGAATCTGAAATAAAACCTAGAGAAAGAAGAGAGGGATGTTAGGAGAAGAGAAAAAATAAGGGTTTAATAAAGAAACCATGATGAATGACTAACCTTTTCTGGGAAATCTTTCAAAAAGTGTCCAAGAACTGTGGATAACGAAGGGAATGTCACCTCAGGTAAACAGATAACAGGTGTGAATTCATTTGGAAGGTTGAATCACAAAAACAGATCTCTATGTCAAATCTTACTAATCCCATTATGGGTTTCATGGTTTTGTTGCATATTTTGTAAACCGTGTGAAAATCGTATGAAGTCTACTAGAAAACTTCAACAACATGATGGTTTAGGTTGCACAGTTTAGGAAAACCATGCTCAAACCATGTGACAAGAAAAATATGTAAAACCCCTTACCTGACATACCAAACACTAGGGAAGCCCACCCAAAGATCCTGGAATGAATTAAACCCAATATAGTGACATAGTGGGTGTCACAAAATCTCCACCAACTATTTTATCCCAATAAAATTCAGAATCACCATGAGTTGGGTTTGAAGAAAACAAAGACCGCCAAAACACAAGGACATTTTTTGGACACTCATCCTAAACATCAACCAAAATACCTAACATCGAAAAATACATAAAAATATATGAAAATAGAGGTAGGGGTGTGAAAATTCTCCATACCATAAACACTTTATGCCACCATAATGTTACCATGTTAAATTATTTCTAAAACTCGAGTTCATGATCGAGCACAAAAAAATAAAACATGATCCAAGGGGTGACATTTCACTACCCAAGACACACCCGAATGATCAAAAAGAAACCACAACATTGGAATGAGGGGAAAACATGAAAGGGGTCTCCTTAAAACAAGAACTAAACTAGCATGGAAACATCAAAATCCAAGAAACACCCTCACCACCATCAAGAACTAAAGATTTTAATATTTATTATTTCTTGAATCTGGAATGGTTTGGCAGCATAGTTTTCTAAACCATGTGAGATCTATATTAAAGAGGTGGAACCCCACATGGATTGGCCGCATGGTTTCAAAACTGTGTTCCAACCATGCCAAATGCCTCTACATGAAAATGACACTAGGTTGCATGGTTACCTGGGCAAGGGTCATGATTCTCTCTAACCATGTAAAAACTGTGTGTAGGAGAAAGAATTCACCCAAAATATCAAAAAATTTAATATTTTTACAGTGACTCTAACCGAATTTACATGCACATGTTGGAAAATACATTAACCAAATCAAGGAGCCTCCCCAACTAACCAAACCCTCCATACATCAATTCTAAAAAACACAATCATCGCAAAACAAGAACCCTAGAAACCAAAAACCTAATGGAATTAATCAAGGGACAAACATCCCTTAAGGAAATGGAACAAATAATTGAAAAATCCATGCTCAATGAAAAGATCTATTTACATAATAATAGAACAAGTACATCACACCTTCACAGTGAAATGATAAAACCAATCCTTCTGAGAAACAAAATCATGTGGGCATCCTAAATTAGCATCCAAACATGGAGAACAAGAATCAGGCTGAAGTCCCTCGCTCCCTCAGCAACTCCTAACTGCGCAAGAGCTTCACCCTGATATATGTGGCTGGGGTTCTGACGATTGAAGCGTGTTATGCTTCACAGTCAGGAACTAGCATCCCCCGGTCAAAACTCTGTCCTCAAGTGACACATCCTATGGGACTTCTCTCGGTGACCCGAATAGTCACCAAGATAGAAAGGATTTAGATGGATCCATCACAATGCCTTAAGAACTCGCCACACTAGTGGCATCCAAGAGAACCATATGAAAAACTAGGATCTGGTGATGATGAAAAATATTATTCAAAAATAGGTTCCTTTGTCACACCCCTCTTACCAAATGGGTAACCTTCACAAATGTCGACAACTGCCAGCTACACCCTAAACACCAAAGACAAAGAGACATCCAACTTCCACTGATCCCAAAATTTTACACTAAATTAAACTAACTAGGAACAAACGGTAACACCCCAAGCTTCCATGGTATGCTTCTCTTTGAATAATACAATAGCGTGTGTTATATGCAACTTCGAGTTCTAACACACACCACAACCAATAAAAGTAGCTGTTATGAAAAATAATACCCACTTTTTGAAATTTTATAAATTTTATCTTTCAAAATGGACTTCATTTTTGGATTCATTCTATCAAAATTATCCTAGGGTGAAATTTTGGTACTTTTTGGATAACTTTCATATTTTGATGAATAGTGTAAATTACTAAATTTTAATTAAAAACAACTTTTTTAATTGAAATAATTAAATGTTATAAATTATAAATTTGAGTGGTTTTAAATTATATTTAGAATATATTTTTACCATTTAATCCAATGTTGGTCATTGGACATAATTTCACATTTAAACTGGAAATAAACAAGTGTCAATCTTTTAATAGTTATTGTTTCTTAAAGACACTCTTTTGTTTTAACAACGGAAATTAATTTTAAACTAATAAATGAAACTTCAATGTTTTTAATTTGATAAAATAAACTTTATTATTGAATTCATAATATCAAAATTAGCTTAGGGTAAAATTTTTGGTATTTTTCCAAAAACTTTCAATTTTTGATGAATAGTGAAAACCACTTAGTTACTATTTAAAACTGACTTCTTATTTAAACAATTATTTATATTATTTAAATTTATTTTAGGTCAAAATAGATACATAACATGTATCTCCCTAACCCCAGTTACCCAGAGTCGGTGCATTATTACATAACATTGGCATGATCACAAGAAAGATCAAGTCTCAAAAAACCGATTAGTTTAGTAGCCTTGGAAACACTAGATACATTCATAAAGTTTTACATTACATCATAAAAAAACATCTTGTCTTCATATCCCCTAATACTATCCCTGCAGGTCATTCATAAATTACTTCTTCATAATCCTGGGAAAAATAAAAAAAATTGAAAGGGGTGAGCTCAGATGCTCAGTAAGGATAACAATATAGCAGAAGAATTCATAGATAAGCATAAACACTCAAAGAAATTTATAACTAAAACAAAAGCCTTTTAAACTTTAATTTTAGCATAAAATGGAAATGATAAAATGAAATAATGCCATGTACTTATTTACATGAATATTCTACTAGTCGAATGATCACATGCAATATCAATAACGACTTTGATAATGATGGAATTCATAATGCCAGACTATCATAACCACATAGCCAAGGCCTTGTGCCAAGACTACAAATATGATTTTGCCAAGTCCTTGTTCCAAGACACTAGTTTGTCTCATGAGACCTACCTATGCATCGAGGAGGTATAGCGGGCTCCACCCATCACTTATTAAGTCCTATGCAGTCCTCATATGAACTGGTTTAAACATAACATAAACATTCGTATTAAAACTAGCATACGAAATGCCAATACATTAACCAAAAACCATGAATGGTATAAAAATAGTACATCAACAGTCAAACATAACTCATTTGATACAATATAGAAGATTGTATTGTATCACATTAACCTCAATCAAGAATAATGAAGGATGTTGACATAGATGAAAATAATCATCAAAACTATTTGAGAGAAATATCCCCCATTTCTTGAAATCATTTAAAAGTCACACTATTTGTCAAAAAGCCATTTAAAAATAGATTTTTGAATCAATGTCTCCCATAACACTTTGAAACTTTTAAAAGGAGTTTTAATTTTATAACTTTAATGTCCATATAAATAAATCATTAAAACCATTTTTTAAAACATGGACATTAATGAGAAAGATTTAGAAGAATAAGTCTTTAAAACATATAAAAAATGGTATTTTAGTTAGAGTTTCTAACAAAAAGAGAGACACTAGAATATAAATAATTTAGGTAATCAAAATATTTTAATATCATGATATTAAAGGAATTCGTGATATACTATGTCAATGTACATTATATACACCACATAAAAGCGATTTGGTGTATAACAAAAAATAAGTCTCAATGGAATGTAAATTGAGATTACATCTCTCACAAAGTCCATATCCTTAGGTTAAAGATAAATTAACGACATAGTTATGTGTGAAAAATATAAATACACTAAATATGATTGGATATTCAGTATAAATCAATCAAAGGATATTCACACATAATCTTGTTAAAACAACACCAATGAATTGGATGTTTAACTCAACAAATCGAGATTGAGTAAAAATTAATCTTATAAAGTTCATACTGATCACTTGAGAATTTATCAATGGATTGATTATGTGTATCAAACGTATAACCACAGAATGTGGAGTGGAAATTATGACATAAGAAAATGAATAGTGATTCCACAAATAATCTTGGGGTAAAATAATCAATGAAGTATGCGTAAAGATGAATGAGTGGAAATTGAAATATCAAATTCCCTTATCAATTTGGTAACATACGAAACATGCACCCATGAAATAAGTATCATACAATGATTATGTAAATATACATGAATTAAATTAAATTATACAATTAATACAAACATGGGCAGTACACACACCACATGTAATAAATAAGTGGTGATCAATGGAATTCTCACGGAATTAAAAGTGAGATAAGAAACCCCTTACATTATACTTTTTCCTTGGTCGAAGGTAGGTTAACCTCCTGTATAATGGGGAAATAATTGTTATTTAATTATACAAGAATCATATGCATTAGTATGATACCATATACGATATTTTAGCATTGATTTGTTAATAATATCATAGAATTATCGTCATTTCGGGTGTGAATGGGTTCATTTTACTTTATATTCTTTGTTATGTGATCCATATTTGTTATTAATGGGATGTATATTATTCATATCCAGAATGATATCAAGTCCTTAAAAATTATTTTTAATCATCAAATTAGAATTAGACTTGAATGGATACGATGGAGAATGAGTCTCATCGCGTTCGTGGAGATGGTAGTCCGTACATACGCACGAGTGACAATATCATTCTTTTGATATTAAAATAATATATAATTGGATTGTATATCATATATACAGAATAATTATCATGTTATATTTATTCCATACATGAATTACACATCATTATTATACCCATCCAAATAATAATTTATTGAATAACAATTACACCACGACGTGGAAAAGGTAAGCTGTGCGTACGCACGTATGGTGACATGTTATTAAAAGGGTGGATAGAATACTGAATATGGTTGTACCATATTTATAATAACATCAAATTATATATAAGATAATGTATTTATTATTTTATAACGGTAATAACAAAGAAAGAAGAAGTGGAAGAAGAAAGAAACTTGAAAAGGGGTGGTGAAAGCATTACCTCTTCTTCAGGTTCTTCATTTTGATTTGATCAAAAGGGATCCATAGGTTGGCTTTCTGATCAAAATATGGCCTCTATGTTGTAGTGAGGGAAGGGGAGGGAGTATTTGGGCAGGGTTTGGCCTAACCAAAAGGCTTTGAAGGTGTCAAAAATTGAGAAGGAGGAGTTCCCTTTTACAAGAGGGGTGAGGGGCACCTTTGGAAAGGCTAGAAATATTAATTTATAATAAATTCATATTCAGTTTCTAATGACTCCAAAGTTTATTATTCAAATTTTAAGGTGGGGATAGGTTGAAAACCATTCAACCAATAGTATTTAGACAAGTTTGGGTCATTATATTAACCTTATCTTTAAGTATTAACTCTTAGTTAATTAGTTTCACTTTTACAATGTCTCATTGTATTTTTATATTATATGGTTAATAAACATACTATATACATCCAAGAGACCCCTAAGTGGCCCATTAATGATACACCTATCATTATATAAGTCTCTTGTCCAAACCTTAGATTTTTATAATTTAATATCAATTAATAATATAATATTTGTTTTAAGAACTCTTTTATGTCAATTTTGACAATATTTAATAATTGATTTTTGTAAAAATCATAACAAAATTATTACTTCTAAAAGAGTTAATTAAATCAATCCAAACATGTCATATTAACCTAGAAAATGAGTGTAATTTATAAAAAGTCTCATATTATATTTAGTTGGGTATTTATAATATCAATTATCTTATTTTTTCACTATTATGGTAATTACTGCATCATCATTGTGTCATAAATAAACGAAATTATTTAATGTCTAAAAATTATAAATAAATTATTATTATGTAGGAAATCGTGTTATCTTTCTAATGAATATTTATAGTCTAAAATCAAACATATATAACAATATGTAAAAATTGGTTTTCTAAAAGATATATGCTTTTGTCATTTTTCTAATTAATTTAACTTAATTAATACAAAGTGTCATTATTACTTACAAGTGGATCCATGGGGTCCCAAAATCGACCCAAATATGCACAGGATCGGCCATGTATCAGCAAATAAGTTTAAGACACTTTTTAGGGTAATTTAATATTATTATTATATTATTTTTTAACCCTTATTTACCAGATTTACCCTTTAACCATGGTAAATTAAATATTTACCGAAATAATTATTCTAAATGTCTAAAAATAAAAGTTATCTATTTAAAAAAATTTAAAATCCAGATTCCAAATATGAAATACATTTTTATAAATTCAAAACACATAAGTGTCAGAAATTAATTTAAAATTAATTCCCGTTGTTAAAACAAAAAGCGTGTTTTTAAGAGATAATAACTATCAAAAGATTGACACTTGTTTATGTCTGGTTTAATTGTGAAATTATTTCCAATGACAAACATTGAATTAAATGGTAAAAATATATTCTAAATATACTTTAAAACCACTTAAATTCATAATTTATCAATATTAATTATTTCGATTAAAAAACTTGTTGTTAATTAAAATTTAGTAATTTTCACTATTCATCAAAATATGAAAGTTATCCGAAAAGTACCAAAATTTCACCCTAGGATAATTTTGATATTATGAATCCAAAAATGAATTCCATTTTGAGAGATATAATTTATAATATTTCAAAAAGTAGGTATTACTATTCATAACGACTAGTTTGATTGGTTGTGGTGTGTTAGAATCTCAAAGTTGCGTACAATGCACGCCATTGCATTATTCAAGGGGAAACATACCGTGGAAGCTTGGGGTATTACATTATCCCCTCCTTCAATAAATTGTGTCCTCACAATTCTTTTTAAAATTGGGCTTGAGAAAATAATGGAAAGTCCCACATCGGAAAAAGAGTCAACAAAACTATCACTTTAAAAGAAAGAAAGAGAGGTATAAAGGTCACCCAAGATAACCCATACAAGGATTCCAGGTAGGAAAACATAGATATGGATGATAAACTAAGTGTTCAGTTATGATGGAGAGGGAAAGAAAACATGATCAGTAGAAAGTTAACAATAATAAAATCACAAACTTGTGTTGGGACAATGGGTCCTTAGTCTCCCAGTAGGAAAAGTAAACAGACAACATTTTTTTTTGTTTTAAGTTACATTACATAAGGAAGAGGAATTAATTTATGATATTGACTAATAAAATAAAGAGATATACATAATTTTTAAGTAGAGATTAATTATTTAATAACTTTTTACCACTAACTCATTTTTTTGAACAATGAGTATTCAAGAAGACTTCGTCACACTAGAATAGCTAGAATAAACTTCTATATAATCACATGATCCATGCAGAATAAATTATTTATTTACATTGTCTTTAGAGATTAATCAAAACCAAAATGGTTCTAATGATCCCCCAAAAAGAAAATTCCTTGAGAGAAATAAACACTAATCTTAATTTATAAAATTAAACCAATAATACCCCAACGTTAAATAAATACCATTCAATAATCAATAGTCCTTAAAATCCTTCAATATAATACAAACTAATATTGAAACCCAAAACATAGAAGAATTTGATTATGTAGTCTCCCATGTTATATTGTATCTCCAAATGACATTAATTACTCTTAAAGTCACATACTTAAAAGTAATTAACCTAATCATTTCCATAAATAACCCAAATAATTATAAATCCACAATAAAAACATAGATAAAAATCCACCATTACTCCACAAAGGAAATCCCATACTACTCTATTTTCTTTTGGCATATAGTGTTCTCTACAAAGCGAACAACTTCCAAAATAACACTTATCACTTAATCACCAAATCATTTTCCTATACTAAGGGTATTTATTTGATAAGACATAAGATCCCAAATCAAATTATTATTGATCAATAAAATAATTTAACTAAAAATTATAGTCAAACTAACCAGGGACTTCACATAGTCCAGTGGTTGGCGATAAATCGCAATCGCACTTTGGTTGTGGGTTCGATTCCCACAGCTTTGTCCGATGCGACGGGTTGTCACATGGTCTGTGTGTTGTACTTTTCAGAAACTATGTTTTATAACATTACCAAAATGAGATAAATTCCTCAAAATAACCATAACATAATTTAACCGCAAATCTTATCTCATACCTTTCATTTTCATCCCAAATTATAATAACTTATAATTGTCTCAAACCCAATGATCATATAAAACCAAATGGTTATTTATAACTATTTCCACAAAAGAAGAGATAATTCTTCCTCAAATATCATTCTCGCATGGAAAACTGAAGGGTTACCAATACAAGAGAAAATTATTCCAAAGTAAACCCATCAACAAGGATCACTAAAACTTTTTAAACATTTCTCCAACCATTTATTTCCACATAGCTTCTTCTTTGACCAAGAAAATATCTTATAGAATAGGGAATTAAATTGGGTAATGTCCAGGTCCCCTACATTTACGGCAAATGACTATAAATGGATTCTTGGGACCATTTTTATCTTCGTCCGTAGTACTCTTCATTTTTCTTCGGCAATTCTTCACTTTATGTCCTTCCTTTCCGCACGTAAAGGATTTCTTTGTCCCATTGAGACACTTTCCTGGGTGTCTCCTTCCATATTTCCTGCATGATGGAAATTGAGGATTTCTCTATCCATGGTCTCCACTACTGGAGCTCTTATCATTCATCACCTTTCTCTTCATTGTTGAGTCCAGTAATTGGTTAATATATATATTGTTGATCATATTTTTGGAAAATTGACTTGGCATAAAGACGATATCTTTTACGCCTATCAAAATTCCATTTTGTTTCTCATTGCTACCACCATTCCCACCTTGTACATCATTCTCAAAGTCACTATGACTTCCTTGGAATCCTTCCATTGACTAAAACCAGAATGCATTGTGTGAGTAATAGTAGTCATACAATCATTTAGAGATTAACATGTCACCATATTCACAATTTGAAACACTTTAGGATTAACCAAGGTTATTTACTCTCATCTTATATATATATTACTTCAAATTGGATTGTAAAGAAAATGTAAATTATCCTAATCATATCCCCCGGGAGTGTTGTAACCAAGAGTGCAGCAAGGCCCGTTGTCGTGCACTAGTTCCCGTTCGAGTCTAGCTCAAAGCTGTGTTTTTGGGTTTTACCCCTAGGTACATCTGTGCCAGATCCGCCTCTACTTGCTCGTATCCAGAAATGGATGTATTTTTTTGGAAAACTCACAAAATCTCTACAATACCAAAATTCTAGAAAGTTCTTCTATAATAATCCTCAAAGGTCATATTAGGTCTACGTGCTCTAATCAGAGTTTATCTAGCTTCCAAGGATTATACTAAACTTCCACTGATAAAAACTGTAACGCCCCGACCCTAGTTACCCAGAGTCGGTGCATTATTACATAACACTGGCATGATCACAACAAAGATCAAGTCTCGAAAGACCGATTAGTTTAGTATCCTTTGAAACACTAGATTCATTCATAATGTTTTACATTACATCATAAAAAACATCTTGTCTTCATATCCCCTCATACTATCCTTGTAGGTCATTCATAAATTACTTCTTCATAATCCTGGGAAAAATAAAAAAAATTGAAAGGGGTGAGTTCAGATGCTCAGTAAGGATAACATTATAGCAGAAGCAGTCATAGATAAGCATAAACACTTAAGGAAATTTATAATAAAACAAAAGCCTTTTAAACTTGAACTTCAACATAAAATGGAAAAGATAAAATGAAATAATACCATTTACTTATTCACATGGATATTCTACTAGTCTAATGATCACATGAAATATCAATAACCACTTTCATAATGATGGAATGCTTAATGCCAGACTATCATAACCACATATCCAAGGCCTCGTGCCAAGAATAAAAATAATATTTTTCCAAGGCCTTGTTCCAAGACACTAGTTTGTCTCATGAGACCTACAGATGCATCGAGGAGCTATAGTGGGCTCCACCCATCACTTATTAAGTCCAATTCATTCCTCATATGAACAAGTTTAAACATAACATAAACAGTCATATTAAAACTAGCATATGAAATGCCAATACTTTAACCACAAACCATGAATGGTATAGAAATAGCACATTCCCAGTCAAACATAACTCATTTGATACAATATGGAAGATTGTATTGTATCACATTAACCTCAATCAAGAATAATGAAGGATGTTGACATAGATGAAAATACTCATCAAAACTATTTGAGAGAAATATCTCCCTTTTATTGAAATCTTTTAAAAGTCACACTATTTGTCAAAAATCCATTTAAAAATAGATTTTTGAATCAAAGTGTCCCATACCAATTTGAAACTTTTAAAAGGCATTTTAATTTTAAAACTTTAATCTCCATATAAATAAATCCTTAAAACCATATTTTGAAACATGGACATTAATGAGAAAGATTTAGAAGAATAAGTCTTTAAAACATTTAAAAATGGTATTTTAGTTAGAGTTTATAACCAGAAGATAGACACTTGAATACAAATAATTTAGTTAATTAAAACATTTTAATATCACGAGATTAAAGGAATTCATGATATACTATGTCAAATTACATTATATACACCACAAAAAAGCGATTTGGTGTATAACAACAATGAAGTCTCAATGGAATGTAAATTGAGATGAAATCTCTCATAAAGGCTGTATCCTTAGGTTAAGGATAAATCAACGACATAGTTATGTGTGAAAAATATGAATACACTAAATATGATTGGATATTCAGTGTAAATAAATCAAAGGATATTCACACATAATCTTGTAAAAACAACACCAATGAATTGGATGTTTAACTCAAAAAATCGAGATTGAGTAAAACTAACTCTTATCAAGTTCATACCGATTACTTGAGAGTTTATCAATGGAGTGATTATGTGTATCAAAAGAATAACCACAGAATGGGGAGTGGAATGTATGACATAAGAAAATGAATAGTGATTCCACACATAATCTTGGGGTAAACTAATCAATGAAGTATGCGTAAAGCCGAATGAGTGGAAATTGAAATATCAAATTCCCTTATCAATTTGATAATTTATGAAACATACACTCATGAAATAAGTATCATACAATGATTATGTAAATATACATGAATTAAATTATATTACACAATGAATACAAACATGGGCTGTACACACACCACATGTAATAAATAAGTGGTGAACAATGGAATTCTCACGGAATTAAAAGTGAGATAAGAAACCCCTTACTTTGTACTTTTTCCTTGGTCGAAGGTAGGTTAAACTCCTTTATAATGGTGAAATAATTGTTCTTTAATTATACTATAATAATATGAATTATTATGATATCATATATGATCTTCTAACATTGTTTTGTTAATAATATCTTAGTATTATTGTCATTTTGGGTGTTAACGGGTTCATTTTACTTTATATTCTTTGTTATGTGAGCCATATTTGTTATTAATTGGATGTATATTATTCATATCCATAATGATATCAAGTCCTTAAAATTTATTTTTAATCATCAAATTAGAATTAGACTTGAATGGATACGATGGAGAATGAGTCTCATTGTGTTCGTGGAGACGGTAGTCCGTATGTACGCACGAGCGACAACATCATTCTTTTGATATTAAAATAATATAGAATTGGATGATAAATCACATATAAAGAATAATTATCATGTTATATTTATTATTTACATGAATTACACATCATTATTATACCCATCCAAATAATAATTTATTGAATAACAATTACACCACGACGTGGAGACGGTAAGTCATACGTACGCACGTATGGTGACATGTTCTTCAAGGGGTGGATAGAATACTGAATATGGTTGTACCATGTTTATAATAACATCATAGTATATATAAGATACTGGAGTTATTATTTTATAATGGTAATAACAAAGAAATAAGAAGTGGAAGAAGAAAGGAACTTTAAAAGGGGTGGTGAAAACATTACCTCTTTTTCGGGTTTTTCCTTTTGATTTGATCAAAAGGGCTTCTTATAATGGATTTATGATACAAATAAGGCATATAGGATGTATTGAGGGAAGTTGAAAGAGTATTTGGGCAGGGGTAGGCCAAACCAAATGGCTTTTAAGCTGTGAAGAAATGAGAAGGATGAGTGCCCTTTTATAAGAGGGGTGAGGGGCACCTTTGGAAATGCTAGAAATATTAATTTATAATAAATTCATATTCGGTTTCTAATGGCTCCAAAGTTGATTATTAAAAGTTTAAGGTGGGTATAGGTCGAAAAAAATTCATCCAATAGAATTTAGACAGGTTTGGGTCATTATATTAACCTTATATTTAAGTATTAACTCTTAGTTAATTTGTTTCACTTTTACAATGTCTCATTGAATGTTTATATTATATGGTTAATAAACTTACTATATACATCCAAGAAACCCCCATGTGGTCCATTAATGATACACCTATCATGATATATGTCTTTTGGACGAAACTTAGATATTTAGTAATTTAATATCAATTAATAATATAATATTTGTTTTAATAACTCTTTTATGTCAATTTTGACACTATTCAATAATTGATTTTTGTAAAAATCATAACAGAATTATTACTTCGAAAAACGATACTTACATCAATCCTAACATGTCATATTAACATAGAAAATTAGTTTAATTCATAAAAAGTCTCAAATTATATTTATTTGGGTACTTATAATATCCATTTTCTTAATTTTTCACTATTATAGTAATTATTGCATCATCATTGTGTCATAAATAAAATAAATTATGTAATGTTTAAAAATTATAAACAAAATATAATAATGTAGGAAATAGTTTTTGATTTATAATGAATATTTATAGTCTAAAATATAACATATATAACCCTATGTAACAATTGTTTTTCTAAAAGATATATGCTTATGTCATTTTTGTAATTACTTTAACTTAATTAATACAAAGTATCATTATCACTTACAAGTGGATCCATGGGATCCCAAAATCGACCCAAATATGCCCATGGTCAGCCATGTATCGACCAATAAGGTTAAGACACGTTTTAAGGTAATTTAATAATATTATAATATTATTTTTTAACCCTTATTTACCGAATTTATCCTTTAACCATGGAAAATAAAATATTTACCGAAATAATTATTCAAAATTTCTAAAAATAAAAGTTAACTATTTACACAATTTTAACATCCTGATTCCAAATATGGAATCCATTTTTCAAAATTCAAAACACAAAAGTAGCAGAAATTAATTTAATATTAATTCCCGTTGTTAAAACAAAAAGCGTGTTTTTAAGAAGTAATAACTATCAAAAGATTGACACTTGTTTATGTCTGGTTTAATTGTGATATTATGTCCAATGACAAACATTGAATTAAATAGTAAAACTATATTCTAAATATACTTTTAAACCCCTCAAATTCATAATTTATCAATATTAATTATTTCAATTAAAAAAGTTGTTTTTAATTAAAATTTAGTAATTTTCAGTATTCATCAAAATACGAAAGTTATCCGAAAATTACCAAAATTTCACCCTAGGCTAATTTCAATATTCTTAATTCAAAAATGAAGTTCATTTTGAGAGATAGAACTTATAAAATTTCAAAAAGTAGGTATTACTATTCCTAACGTCTAGTTTGATAGGTTATGGTGTGTTAGAATCTTGAAGTTGCGTACAATGTACACCATTGCATTATTCAAAGGGAAACATACCGTGGAAGATTTGGGTGTTACATGAAACCTATATAAATTCATTTTAATTCATTGGAGAAAATTTATAATAATTTTAGATATATAAATATTTTATTGAACTTTTTCACTGTCTTTTACCCACCTCCAAGGAAAATTTGTAAATTCACAGAAAACATAATTTTACTGCTTCTGTGAGTGGAATTTAGAAAATCCAAGAGACACGGTAAATATCAAGGAGTAAAATGTTGCTCAATAAGATAAAAATAATTTTTGGTGAATAGTAATTTTTTACTTTTATTTACCATGGTAAAAATTAAATAGGATAATTAAGGGTAAAAATGATATTATTATTACCCTAAAACATGTCTTAATTATATTGGATAAGTTTAATTAGACCAAAAACAACTTTAGGAATAAAATATGACCCTTTAGGTCCACTTGGATTATATTAGGAAATTTATTATTATTTAATTCAAAGAAGAGTTAAAAGAGTTAAAATCAATGTTTATTAACTAAAACTTTTTTAATATATTGTTATGCATAAGATAAATTCGATTATAAATATTCATTAGAAAGATAAAAATATTTCCTACAAAATTGTATTTTAATTATAATTTTTAGACATTAAATAATTTAATTTATTTTTGAAACAATGATGATGCAGTAATTACCTTATTAGTGAAATATTAAAATAATTGATATTATAAATTCCGAAATAAATATAATTTGAGACATTTAATGAATTAAACGAATTTTATAGGTTAATGTGACATTATAGGACTGATTTAGTTAACCTTTATTGAAGTAATCATGCTGTTATGGTTTTCACAAAAATCAAATACCAAATAGTGTCAAAATTGACATAAAAGAGTTTTTAAAACAAATATTATATTATTAATTGATATTAAATTTATAAATATCTAAGGTTCGGCCAAAGGACTTATATTATGATATTTGTATCGTTAATGGACCACTTGAGGGTATCTTGGAAGAATATAGTAAGTTTATTAACTATATAATATAAAAATAAAAATTGACATGGTAAGTATCAAACTAATTAACCAAGAGTTAAAACTAAAAGATAAGGTTAATATAAAGACACAAACCTATCTAATATCTATTGGTTGGAAGGATTTAGACCTATCCCCACCTTATAATTTTAATAATTCACTTTGGAGCCATTATCAACCGAATATGAATTTATTATAAATTAATACGTTAAGTTATTCCTAAAGAGCCCCTCCTCCCACTTATAAAACAACACCACTTCTAACCAATTCCTCACACCTCTCAAGCCTTTTGGCTCGTCCAACCTCTACCCAATTAATCTCCCTAAATCCTTATACTCCTCCTAGAAGCCTCAACTTAGGAATAAGGCACTTCAAGAGTCCTTTTTGGTTCAAACCAAAGGGAGTTACCCCAATTAAAGGTAACGATTTCTCTTAGCTTCTTTGGTTTTATTTTACTTCTCCAACCCCTAAACTCTTCTCATTATTTTCTTTTGAAACAAAACCAGTATACTAAATATACTAGGATATTGTTATGAGAAGTATTCTAACTACAATTACATACACCTCCATCTAATGGGTGAAGAACATAATGTTTCTGTGGATGGAAACCAAACGCTTCACGAAACGATGATTGTTCAATTATCTCCTACCGCCTCTCATGGTGGCCATTATGATTGAACTATAATTAAATATGATATTAATTATATTTATTTTATAAATAATCTTCTGTAATTCCATTTTATAGGATTCCACAATTCGTTTCATGTTGTATATATATACGATAATTTCATTTGAGGAAGTGCGAACTACCGCCCCCTCAAAGTGATATAACTCGTTTATACCATACATGGAACATATAAAGGATGTTATTAATGAACTTAAGTAACACATATAAGATATTATATTATATTGTAATAATAATATACCTATGTATTAGTTGGTTTTGATTTCTTTTAAAATGAAAAATGAAATAGAAGGAGCTTTCATGCGTACGTACGGACTATCATCTCCACGAATGCGATGAGATCCATTCCTCGTCATATCCATTCAAGTATAATTTTCATTTTATGATTAAAAATAATGTTTAGGGACTTTATATCATTCTTTATATGTATATGATACAATCTATCCATAATAGAAAATGGATTATGTAACAAAACATATAAAATAAAACGAGTGAGTTAACACCCAAAACGACGATAATACTAAGATATTATTAACAAAGCAATGCTAAAAGATCATGTATGATATCATATTAATTAAAATTATTCTTTTATAATTTAGTAACAATCGTTTAATGATTATACAGTATGTTTCCCTACCCTCGAAAAAGGAAAAGTAAAAGGTAAGGAGTTTTCATCTCACTCCTTATTCCTGTGAGATTCATGCCATATTTCCACTATTACCTTTTGTGTGGTGTATGTACTGCCCATAATTGTATTATTTATATAATACACTTTAATTTATGTGTATTTACATATTCATTGTATGATACCTCCTTCATGGGGTGTATGTTTCATAAGTAACCAAATTGGTGAGGGTTAATTTCACAATCTCTTTATTATCCGAGGTTGTTTTTACGTAAGTATCTACTGGGACATATTTATTACCCATGTCCGTGTTTTATGAAATAGTTTTAAAAGGTATTATATAATGGAATTTTAACTAAAACATCATTCCAAATGTTTTAAATATTTATTCTTCTAAATCGTTCTCATTAATTTCCATGTCTTCAAAATGTGTTTTAATGATTTATTTATATGGACATGAATGTTTTTAAAATGCTATTTCCTTTCAAAAGTTTCAAAGTTATATGGGAAACTTTTATTCCTAAATGTCTTTAAATTACTTATTTTCAATATTGTGTGACTTTTAAATGTTTTCATGAAAAAGGGGTATTTCTCTCAAAGATTTTAACAAATCATTTTCATCAACGTCAAAATCCTTTAATAGATTTTAGACTTGTTTTGAAGTTGATTTATCATGATACAAATCTTACATATTGTGTTGAAGGTATTGTGAGATTTTTTAATGTGGATGTGTTATTTTTATACCATTCGTGGTTTATGGGTAAAGTATTGGCATTTCTTATGCCAGTTTTAATACGAATGTTTATGTCATGATTAAACTTGTTCATATGACGAATGTATTGGACTTTGTAACTGACAGTTGGAGCCCGCTATAGCTCCTCAATGCATCGGAAGGTCTCATAATACAAACTAGTGTCATGGCATGAGGCCTTCACAAAATATTATTTGTAGTCTTTTCACGAGGCCTTGGCTACGTGGTTATGATAGTCTGGCATTATGCATTCCATCATTATGAAAGTGGTTATTGATATTTCATGTGATTATTCGACTAGTAGAATATCCATGTGAATAAGTAAATTAAATTATTTCATTTTATCTTTTCCATATTATGCTGAAGTTAAAGTTTAAATGGCTTTTGTTTTAGTTATACATTGCCTTAAATGTTTGTGTTTATTTATGAAAGTTTCTGCTATATTGTTGTCCTTACTGAGCATCTGAGCTCACCCCTTTCTATATTTTATTTTTTCCCAGGATTCCAAGATGTGTATTGTGATTGATATGCAGGGTTAAGACAAGGGAATAATGGCGTTCATAAAGTATTATTTATGTTGTTTTTTATGTTATGAAGTGTAATGTAACATTCATGTATGTAATCTATTTTCCAAGACTTCTAAACCGATCGGTCCTTCGGGACTTGATTCCTTGTAATCATGCCAATGTATTAAAATAATGCACCAAATCTAGGTAACTGGGGTCGGGGAATTACAGTTGGTATCAGAGGATGTTTAGAAATAACATTGGAAACTAGATTTAGATAAACTCAGATTAGAGCACATTACCCTAAGATAGACTCTGAGGATTAGTATAGAAGAACTTCCTATAATTTTGGTAATGTGGAGATTTTGTGAGTTTTCCAAGAAAATACATCTTTGTCTAGATACGAGCAGCTAGAGGCGGCTCTGGCACAGATGTACCTAGGGCTAAAACTAGAAAACACCGCTTTGAGCTAGACTCGAACGGGAATTGGTGCTTGAAAACGGGCCTTGCTGCACTCTTGGTTATGACACTCCCGGTGGATATGATTAGGATAATTATAATTTTATTTAGAAACCATTATCAAGTGTTTATGAGTATATACTTCCTCAACGAAGAAATTTTTATGATTATGGATTATCTCCATAAACTGTTTAATTTATGTTAAGTGTTTTACAAGTTTGGGATTAGGTATTGTTATTCATAAACTAATCTAGTGTATTCCATTGTTTAGAAATGGTGCCCAGTCGATGGAATGAGAACTCCAGCAATATTCATGATCCAAAGAGTAAGAAAGATCATATCATTCATGGTCTTAATCCATAACTTTGATGGGAAATAATCTCCCACGTATTATCATCATTTGAAGAAATAGTATCATGTGTTGATATGATAAGTAAATAATTATCGGAGTCCTATGGCTTTGAAGGGAAGCCAGAGAAGGAAAGGGTGGTAGAGTGAAGGACAGATAACGAGAATAAGGTAAAGAAGGATTTTCCCATTTGTGATAACTATGGAAAGAATCACCTTGGAAAATTTTTGAAGGGAATGGGAGTATGTTATAAGATTGGAGAAAAAGGACACCATGTACGTGACTGCAAGGGTAAGAAAAATGTTTCAAATAAACAATGTTTCATCTGCAAGGAGTTTGGACACTACGCGAACAAATGTCCCAGTCATCATACTATACCGCAAATGATTCTATTGAATAATAATAAAGTTATGATACTACCATAGATGAAGAGGAATGACTAGTGTTCTGATGTTGTTATTCAGGAATTATTTCATTTGAGTGTTGTATCAATGATCTACTGGTTATATGAATTATGAAGATAAATAAGGATTGTACAACAGTACTATTTCATCGAGGATTTGAGATTTTATTGTACTAAGAAAAGTTACTCTACAACGAGTTAAACTTTTTGGAAATTACATGGTTGAAGGAAAGATAATCATTAATACGGTCCTAATATTGAGGTACTGATTTTGAAATAAGATATGGTTGATTTGGGTAAATTATATTGGATATTCTTAACTTCCTTGAAACTGGTTAATGATTTGTATATTCCATCATTGTTGGAGTTTACAATATTTTTTTATGGATGAAGTATATCCAGTATTCTATAATGAATAAGGGTTCATGAAAGTAATCAATAAGGTTTTATGATAATCCAGGATGTTTCAGTGTTTTAAAAGAATAATGATAAAGGTATTCACATGCTATTACAGGGTAAAAAGGATCTACATTATGTTTACCTTTCATATAAATTTTGGACTGAGAGTTTATATATGTATTTTGGATAAGTCTAAAGGTTGGAAGGGATTATGTTTGTAAGGTTATTTTTGTATTTTTATAAAAGGACAACACACAGATCGTGTGACGACCCGTCGCGTTGGACAAAGGTGCAGGAATTGAACCCACAACCATAGTTCAATTGGGATTTATTTCCTACCAACGTACTACGTGATGTTCCTGGATGGTATAATGTAGTTTTTTAAAGGGTCTGATATGTGAATTATAAATTCATTATTTTTGGAACCCTATACGATTAGGATAAATATATTATTTTTGAGTTGTATTATGTTTTGGGGTGAAAGATGAGTTTGTGGTAGAAATTTATTAATGGATAAAACATTAATTATAAAGTAATTATATCTCCTTATGATCTTAGATAATCTCAAAAATAAATTCCTCAATATTAAGAAAAGGAACGCAGAACAAAAATGTTGTCCTAGATGGTACCTTAGATCATCGCAAATTTATGGCTTTGGGATTGTTGGCCTTTACATATCCATGTTCTCTACCACTCTCCATCATATATTGATGGTTATATTTCTCTTCCATATCCATTTTTTCCTACATGGAACCCTACTATGTGTTATTTTCGGTATCCTCCACACACACAACTCTTTATTTTAATTAGAGGCCTCATTAATCCATTTCTCGATGTGGGATTTCAACTAAGATATTTTGAAATGTCAACCCAAGTTTCCAATACTGAGCATAAATTGTGAGGATGCAATTTATTGAAGAAGGGGAGACTGTAACACCCCAAGATTCTACGGTATGCTTCTCTTTGAATAATACAGTAGTGTGTGTTGTACGCAACTTTGAGTTCTAACACACACCACGACCAATCAAAGTAGCCGTTCTGAATAGTAACACACACTTTTTGAAATTTTATATATTTTTTCTCTCAAAATGGACTTCATTTTTTGGATTCAGAATATTGAAATTAGCCTAGGGGGAAATTTTCGTACTTTTCGAATAACTTTCTTATTTTGATGAATAGTGAAATTTGGGAAATTTTAATTAAAAAAAACTTTTTTAATCGAAATAATTGAGAGTGATAAATTACAAATTTGAGTGGTTTAAAATTATATTTAGAATATATTTTTACCATTTAACCCAATGTTAGTCATTGGACATAATTTCACATTTAAACCGGACATAAACAAGTGTCAATCTTTTGATAGTTATTGATTCTTAAAAACACACTTTTGTTTTAACAATGGGAATTAATTTTAAATTAATTAATGAAACTTCTATTTTTTGAATTTCCTATAATATACTTCATAATTGAATTCGGAATATCAAAATTATCTTAGGGTAAATTTTTGGTGTTTTTCCGAAAACATTCAATTTTTGATGAATAGTGAAAAACACTTAGTTACTGTTTAAAACCGGATTTTTAATTAAATAATTATTTATATTATTTAAATTTATTTTTGGTCAAAATAGATACATAACACCTATATAAATTCAATGTAATTAATTGGAGGAAGTTTATTATAATTTTTGATATATAAAAAGTTTATTGAACTTTTTCACCGTCTTTTACCCACCTCCTAGGAGAAATTGTAAAGTCACATAAACCATACTTTTACCGCATTTTTGAGTGGAATTTCTAAAATCTAAGAGACAAAGTTAATATCAAGGAGGAAAATGTGGTTCAATAAGATAAAATTTTTTTGGTGAATAATAATAACTTTTTACTTTTATTTACCACGGTAAAAAGTAAATAGGGTAGTTAAGGGTAGAAATGATATTATTATTACCCTAAAACATGTCCTAATTCTATTAGAAGTGTTTAATTAGACTAAAAACAACCTTAAGAGTAAAATATGACCCTTTAGGTCCACTTTTATTAGATTAGGACAATTATTATTATTTAATTCGAAGAAGAGTTAAAAGAGTTGAAATCGAAGTTTAATAACTAAAACATTTTTAATATAGGGTTATATATAAGATAAGTTCGATTATAAATATTCATTAGAAATATAAAACTATTTCATACATAATGATATTTTAAATAAAATTTTATACATTAAATAATTTAATTTATTTATGAAACAATGATGATGCGGTAATTACCTTATTAGTGAAATATTGAAGTAATTGATATTATAAATACCCAAATAAATATAATTAGAGACTTTTACTGAATTACACGAATTTTATAGGTTAATATGACATTATATTATTTATTTAATTAACTTTTTTTTGAAGTAATCATTATTTAATGATTTTTAAAAAAAATACCAAATAGTGTCAAAATTGACATAAAAGAGTTTTTAAAACAAATATTATATTATTAATTGATATTAAATTCCTAAAAATATAAGGATAGACCAAAGGACATCTATCTTGATAGGTTTAGCATTTATGGAACACCTGGTGGTCTCTTGGAATTATATAGTAAGTTTATTAACTATATAATATAAAAATACAAAGTGACATGGTAAGTGTCAAACTAATTAACCAAGAGTTAAAACTAAAAGATAAAGTTAATATAATGACCAAAACCTGTCTAAAATCTATTGGTTGAAAGTATTTTGATCTATCCCCACCTTAGACTTTTAATAATTCACTTTGGAGCCATTATAAACTGAATATGAATTTATTATAAATTAATACTTTAATTTATTCCTAAAGAGCCCCTCCTCCCCCTTATAAAAGGACACCACTTCTAAACAATTCCCCACACCTCTCAAGACTTTTGGCTCATCCAAACTCTTCCCAATTAAGCTTCCTAATTCCCTCCCCTCCTCTTAGAAGCCTCAACTTAGTCAGAAGTCACTTCAAGAGTTCTTTCTGGTTCAAACCAAAGGGAGTTACCCCAATTAAAGATAACAGTTTCTCTTAGTTTCTTTTCTTTTATTTTACTTCTCCAACCCCAAAACTCTTCTCATTCTTTTCTTTTGTAACAAAACATGTATACTAAATATTCTAGTATATTGTTATGATATGTATTCTAACTACACTTACATACACCTCCATATAATGGGTGAAGAACAGAATGTTTCTGTGGATGGAAACCAAACGCCTCATGAAACGATGATTGTTCAATTATCTCCTACCGCCTCTCATGATGACCATTATGACGGAACTATAATTAAATATGATATTAATTATATTAATTTTATATATAATCTTGTTTAATTCCTTTTTATAGCATACCATTATTTGTTTCATGTTGTATATATATACGATAATTTCATTTGAGGAATTGCGGACTACCTTCCACTCAAAGTGATATGACTCGTGTATACCATACATGGAATATATTAAGGAAGGTATTAATGAACATAAGTAACGCATATAAGTTATTATATTATAATTTAATAACAATATACCTATGTATTATTTGGTTTTTAATCCTTTTAAAATGAAAAATGAAATGGAAGTAGCGTTCGTGCGTACGTACGGACTACCGTGTCCATGAACGCGATGAGATTCATTCTCCATAGTATCCATTCAAGTCTAATTCACATATTATGATTAAAATTAATGTTTAAATACTTGATATACTTCTGGATATGTATAATATACAACCTATTCATAACAAACACGACTTATGCAATATAATATATAAAATAAAACGAGTGAGTTAACACCCGAAACGACGATAATACTAAGATATTATTTACAAAGAAATGTTAAAAGATCATGTATGATATCATATTAATGTATTTTATATTGTATAATATAATAACAATCATTTTACCATTATAAAATATATTACCCGACCCTTGAAAATGGAAAAGTACAAGGTAAGGGGTTTTCATCTAACTCCTTATTCTCGTGAGATTCATGCCATATTGCCACTATTACCTTTTGTGTGGTGTATGTACTTCCCATAATTGTATTATTTATATAATACACTTTAATTTATATGTATTTACATATTCATTGTATGATACCTCTTTCATGGGGTGTATTTTTCATAAGTTACCAAATTGGTAAGGGTTAATTTCACAATCTCTTTATTATCCGAGGTTGTTTTTACGTAAGTATCTACTAGGAAATATTTATTACCCTTGTCCATGTTTTATGAAATAGTTTTAAAAGGGATTATTTTAATGGAATTTTTACTAAAACATCATTTCAAATGTTTTAAATATTTATTCTTCTAAATCTTTCTAAATAATTTCCATGTCTTAAAAATGGGTTTTAAGGATTTATTTATTTGGACATGAATGTTTTTAAAATGTTAATTCCTTTTAAAAGATTCAAATTGGTATGGGACACGTTGATTAAAAAATGTCTTTAAATGAATTATTTTCCAAATTGTGTGGCATTTAAATGTTTTAATGAAAAGGGGTATTTCTCTCAAAGAGTTTTACAAATCATTTTCATCAACGTCAATATCATTTAATGGATTTTAAACTTGTTTTGAAGTTGATTTTTCATGATAAAAATCTTCCATATTTTGTTGAAGGTTTTGTGATATTTTTTACTGTGGATGTGTTATTTTTATACCATTCATGGTTTATGGGTAAAGTATTGACATTTGGTATTCTAATTTTTATATGAATTTTTATGTTATGTTTAAACTGTTCATATGAGGAATGCATTGGACTTTGTAGGTGACGGGTGGAGCCCGCTATAGCTCCTCGATGCATCGGTAAGTATCAAGAGGCAAACTAGTGTCTTGGAACGAGGCCTTGAAAAACTCTTATTTGTAGTCTTGGCACGAGGCCTTGGCTACGTGGTTATGATAGTCTGGAATTATGGATTCCATCATTATTAAAGTGGTTATTGATATTTCATGTTATTATTCGACTAGTAGAATATCCATGTGAATAATTAATTGGAATTATTTCATTTTATCTTTTCCATATTATGCAGAAGTTCATGTTTAAAAGGCTTTTGTTTTAGTTATACATTGCCTTAAATGTTTATGTTTATTAATGAATGTTTCCGCTATATTATTATCCTTACTGAGCATCTGATCTCACCCCTTTCTATATTTTATTTCTCCCATGGATTCCAAGAAGTGTATTGTGATTGATATGAAGGGTTAAGACAAGGGAATAATGGATTTCATAAAGCATTATTTATGATTTTTTGTATGTTATGAAGTGTAATTTAACATTCATGTATGTAATCTATTTTCTAAGACTACTAAACCAATCGGTCCTTCGGGACTTTATTCCTTGTAATCATGCAAATGTATTAAAATAATGCACCGACTCTGGGTAACTAGGGTCGGGGCATTACACAAACCTCAATAATCTCTGGTGTTCCCAACAACCCTAAGACATGACCTACTTCCATAATCCGCACCCTTCCACAAACCTTAATCACCTCGATAGAAAAAAAACACCTGATAGAATCCAAAATTTTGTATAAATCATTAGCAACTGCTGGGAACATTTCTAGGAGTCATACTCTAAAAAACATAAAGAACATAAACCAAACCCCCATCACTCCAAAACACTATCAAAAGGAACACCTCCAAACTAAGGGAAATAATCTCATGAGACAAACATATACAAAAACAAGATAAAACCACACATCAAAAAACAGAAATTCATTTAATTTTTAGAACCACCTTATCCCATGGACATATTTAACAAAACAAACACTAGTTTGAAACAACAAATAAAATTTTCATAAGCTAAAAATACACTCTTAAAGAGAAATCAAATTTATAAACCATTTATTTTTGAAAAACTCACATGTTGAATCCTATGAACCATGAAATGTGTGTCTATCCATTTCCATCCACATATCTTGTGAACAAGTTCCCCCCAACACTTTCCCCACATACCCAAAAAAATTGATCTTCTAAAAGGAATACGATGGGTTGCATTATTTCTTTTCTCATCAATACCCATGCATTTTCCAAATTCCCGAACCCAAAATGCCTTCTGTTTGAATATTTCACATTACCAATTTAAAACAATTTGAAGAAAGTTCTTTCATTCCCAAAAACCATTTTCATTTCCAAAACCACTTACACCACCAACACCAAGACAGAGCACTACATACAACAAACTAACCCAAAATGAGGAACTAGATCATATGCCAAACATAACACCATGGCAGTGGGCCACACCCCACGTAAGACATAACACTAATAGGTACTTAAATAATAAACATGGACTACACATGGGTCACTAATACATGAGAGGTTATAGTGTGACACCGAGTCACCTGTATTTTCATCCATCAATCCAAATTCTAAGTCCAAACATTCAAAACATGAACTACCCCTGGTAACTCATGTCTCATCATGAGTGGGGGTGATAAGGAATCGACCTATAACCTACCTCCTGAGACTAGATAGTCCTAATCTCCATCTACCAGACACCCCAAATAATAAGGGAATCACCTTATGAAATTTTTTCATGATCTAACCAGAGTCGACCTTGAACCAGTAACTCGAGTCAGTTCGCTACATTTCACGAGGGGCATTCTCGACCCTCCCTATCGGGTTTGAAACTACTTTCAGGAATCAAATGCAACACAAGAGGAAATGATTTCATACCAAAATAAAATAACTACGATAAGATAAACATGTTGAATGAATAGAGAATGCTGTAAAACCATCAACTAAATATAAAATAAATAAACAAATGATTTAGATACAGATACAATTACATAATGAAATAAAACAGAAACTGGATTCAAAAAAACGTGGCTACACCAAAACGATCTCCAAGTGACCCCTTGGTCACCTCTAATAACAAGACTAGTCTTGATCCACAACAAGCACCCGAGCTAGGAAGTTGAACCAATGATGAACCAGGAACCTGAGCACAAAACTAATCCTATAACTAGAAAGATAGGATATGTGCGAGCACCAAAATTCTTAGTAGTGATGCAAAATAATTTTCACTAAATCCATGTTCTTCCTTTCCCAAAATAGTCTAAGGATGAATTTTTAGAATACCATTATAAAAGTAGGTTTTTTATTTTAATAAAACAACATCATTTTCCCTTTCCAAAACCCAAATCACACTACAAACCATTTCAAAAACCTATTACCTTTTAATAAATAGAATCCAAAATAATGAAATCCAGGGCAGTGCTAAAAGAAACATGTGAATAGTAAAATATTGAATTAAAATATTATTGAAGAAGATAAACAAAAAATACAATAAAATCATTGGGAGATTCTAAAAATACATAGAAAACCCCTTGATGTACTCAGATCGGAACCACCTGTCGATATATGGTGAATCCACATACTCTATAACAAACTATTATCCCTCATGAATAATCCAACAGCACTCCCCATCTGACCTATATATCTACCAGTGGGTACCAACCAGTCTAATTGGGGTGGTTAAGTTAACATCACTCGATCATATAAAATATGTCAATGAACCCATGGTGGTAATAATAATACTGTTTAAGTAGGTGTCCAATGCACATGTGACTCAGCTCGACTATCTCCACTACACATTCCTACACCAAAAACAGACACCAATATAACATAACCCCTAAAGGAAATCCCTCCTATAATGGTGCATGAAGAACATGCATATACATTTCATAAAACTAGGTTCCAACTGGGCTGTTATACCATTAAATATTCAAAACATTTCAAAAACAATTTGGGTTTCCAATTGGCCACACGCATTTCCAAACCATGATACTTTATAGATATTTTCTCAAAAACCATCTTTGAATTGGATTTTTTAAACGGTCTTTTAACTCAACATGTCCGATAACAGTAACGAAATTTCACAGAAACACCACTTACACTTTTACAATACCAAACTGTCACTTAAGATCCAAACAAACACCCAAAACTTGGTTCAAATCCAAAAGGCCACACCTTAAATAACACCTTAAAAACCATGATTTCAAAAACACATGAAGAAATACATTATAAAATATCAATTAAAATTATATTTTGGAACACAAAAGGGGATAACATTATGTTAAGGCTGAAAACTATTTAATAAACCGAGGTTTAAATATAAACCCATTTATTGGGTCCCAAATTCATTTTAGAGCACATCTATGAGTGCACCTAGTGCACCCATGGATGTGCCAATATCCAATGGCGCACCAAAATATAATAAGTAACTTGAAACCCAATATTGAAAATTCACCAGTTACATTGAAACCTAATCCAATATATTCTTTTATTAAAAGAACATAACCACCCCCCTTAAAACCGTAAAACCACTTTGAGATACATTTTTTCTATTTAAATATGCCACAACATCACTATCCCATACACACCAAACCAAGTTCACAAACAAGAAACTACCATCACCATTAAAGGAAAGCTAAACATTTCATATAAATATCTCAATTTCACTTTAGATAAAGAAAGGAATCTAAAATAAACACCCTATATATCTTAATCTTGGTAATTTTATAAAAATCAACCTAAAAATATATTTTTAACAAAATAAATCAACAATAAAGCCTTACATACATCAATCCATTAGTGTAATAGATGTGAGAATGAAATTTAAGAATTAATTGAAAACATGAATGTGCCAAAGGGTCATCTATGAAAGGAAAAGTTGGATTCGCCTATATCAAATTAAGTGTGGATGTAGTAAAACATCAAGGAGAGGGAGATCGAATCCCCACAAGCAATCTGCACAACCTAAACAAAAGAAATCCGGCAAAAAATTATCCAAACCTTACCCTAGGGTTTTTACAAGAGGGATAATCCCCAAGAAAACCCAGAAAATGAAGAGGTGGGAATAGAAGAGAAGCGGAAAAGGAAGGGTTTGATGAATAAACAATAAATAATCACAAATATTTTCTATAAAATCTCCCAAAAAGTGGCTATGAAATATTGAGAATGAAGGGGGAGGTCCCTCTTGTAAATACCCAAAATCTGTTGCTTCATTTGGGTGGTTTGATCACCAAAAATGGATCTTTAGGTCCAATGTTATAAAGTACGTGATGGAATTCATAGTTCTTCTACACGGTTTAGTTTCTTGTGCACAAAAAGTGAGAGTGCAACTGGAAAAAATCTGCAACTTGTAGGTTTAGGTTTCATGGTTTGGGAAACAGTGATCGAACAGTGTGATGTGAAAAATAGTCCAAACCCCTCAAATGACTCTGAAAAGTCTAGGTAATACCAACCAAAGATCCTTGAATGATTTAAACTCAATATCACGACATTTCGGGTATCAGATGTTCTCTTCCAAACTATTTTATCCCAATAACATTTATAATCACCGTGAGTTGGGTTTAATGAAATCCAAGACCACCAAAACAGAAGTAATTTTGTTGGACACTCAACTTGATCCTCAACCAAAATACCCAAAATCACAAAGTAAATAATAATAGAAAAAAATCATGGTTGGGCTGTGATATAAATGTTTTTTCATGACAACCAAGGACAAAAATGTACATGACCTGGAGAGCCTGTGTGTTATTTTTTCCACCACAATGGCTGAGGTGGATCCAAATAGTGAAGTATTGACTGGTATATTGGCTATTCATTCAATAATAGTGAATATATTTCTTGATTCATATTCCAAACATTATTTTATATCTTGAATGTGTAGTAGAACTATTCAAACACAACCTCAAAACATGGAATTTGAGTTATCAGTGAATACAAAAAATGGGAAAATTGTTACATCCTAATCATAAAATGCATCCCCTACCAATTTTTCTGGGGCTATCATCCTACAAAAAAATAAGATACTCTTTATAGTATAATTTCTTGAAATTATGGTTATGGATTGTATTTCCTTATATATTGCGAATACAGATTCTCGAGAGAAGTAAATCTCCCTCTGTATCATGAATTGTTCTATGAATATATAAAAGTGTAAGGGGGGGGGGGGCTGATTATCCTTTAGTTTCATCATATAAATAATGGATATTATTACTCTCCCTATAGAAAATAGTATGATTCTAAAAATTTTAATACTATTGTAACGATCATCCATAAATACATTCACATTTTGTGAGAATATATACAACCATTTACCCCAGTCTTCCTCCCATATAAGTGGTTGTGTTCTTAATCTAAATTATACTAATATCCTTGAAAATATCCTAGTCTCCATATATAATGGAGATGTTAAATCTTAGATGATAAAGAAATAATTATATGAGAATCTGCATAAATGGTTTATGCACCTATGTGCTTCACCATGGGGTGAACCAGTCCTTTTCGGTAGATAAATAGGATGGGTCAACACGCATCAACATTTATTATTGTGAGTTCAAAAGAACTCTATAAAATACAAGTATCCTCTACCATAGATTGATGACTAATTCGATCAGATATGTGGAGCCTGATACTTCTCTATGGTCGATATTTGGTCTGGATATTATCAAGTAATGGTGAAGAATGATTATATCCCCAAGACAGCTTTTTGTACAAGATATTTTAAATTTGAGGACATAGTGATTCCATTTGGAATCAATAATTCTATAAAACTAATCATATACTTGATGAATGGAGTCTTTAATGACAACCTAGATAAATTTATGGTTTCATTTACTGATAATATTCATATCTAATCCAAAATAAAGGGGGAACATGATGAGCATTTTAACATCATGATGAACAATTTACGAAGGAAAATTTATTTACAAAGCATAGTAAATCTGTGTTTTGGATGGAGAAACTAAATTTCATTTGAATGTTTTCACCATCAAAGGCATATCTTTGGATCGTTCATAAACTAAAGTTATTAATGCATGAAAAATAACGACATCTATGATGCAAATCTATATTTTTAATTAATTAGCATGGTGATATCATTGATTTGGGTAAACATCTCATGATTTTTAATCCCACTATCCAAGATAACTCGGAAGGGTGTCATGTTTTTATGGACTGATCAATGTGAATATAGCATTAAAGAGATAAATTAGAGTAGATTCACATCACATGTGATAACATTACTCAATATTGGGGAAGGATTTGTGATCTATATTGATGTGTCCAAAAATGTATTAGTTTTTTTACTCATGAAATATAGAAAAATTATATCCTATGCCTCCCTCCAATTATGTATCAATGAGATAAACTACCCAACGCATGATCTAGAATATTATAGAGTGATCTTCACATTTAATATTTTGAAATATTATCTCTATGGGGAGAATTGTAACATATATATGGACTATAAAATCCTAATGTATATATTCACACAAAAGAATCTCAATATAAACCAATGAAGCTAGTTATAGCTGATCCTGAATTTTGATTGTTCAATCAATTACAATTTAGTGAAGGAGAATGATTTGGTATAGGAATTTGGTAGAAAGGATCACAAAACCATTTCCATGGTCAATATTGAAAGGGATCCTATATTCATGGACAAGCAAAGAATGTATATGTGAATAATGAAAGGATGTTTATCAAACCATTATCAAATAACTTCTCAAACATATATTATTCACATGATCAAGGTGGATCATAAGGATGATTATGTACTATAGATCAAGATATTAAATATTCCATAGATCAATTTTCTTAAAGACGGAATTACAATTTTTTTAACTTGGACAAGTGTCCCATAAAAACCATAACTGAAGAGGGAACTTCTCGATGTTGTGCACATCTCATAATTACCTATTAATCCAAGACAAAGTAATATGTATAAAGATTTGAATAAAAAAAGTATGTTAAATCATAAATACGGATATTTCATAATTGTTTTCATGATGTTTAGTATGCCAACAAGTCAATAATGAACAAAAAAAGACTAAGGGTGTGATGCAACCATTTCCAATACTACTATGTGAATGGTTAAAACATAAATATGGATTTCATTATTTCACATCACAGTTACTCTAAAAGAATTAATTCCATATGGGTGGTATTTGATCACCTTACAAAGACAACACGTTTCTTATCTATCTAGGAGGATTTCCTTATCAAACAACTCGCCAGGATATACATAAAATAAGTGGTAAGACTGCATACCGTTCCACCATCCGTTGTATCTGATCGAGATTTGAGATTTACCATGAGATTTTGGAGAATCCTTTATAAAGATATAGATATAGAACTAAGATTTATCATTACTTATCAACCAAAAAATTATTATTATTCTGACATAACCATTCAAAATCTAGATGATATGGTGATATCTTATTCAATGGATTTCTAGGGATGCAGGGATCAAAACCTTCCCCTATTGGAGTTCTCATATAATAAAATTTTCTATTTTTGTATTCAAATGGATACTTATTAATAACTATATGGGAAGTGGTCTTAGAAACTTACATATGAGGATTAAGTTGGAGAGAAGAAGTTGATGTGGCTATATTTTTTCGAGAGATGATAGTGAATTTTTAAACCATTTTTCGTCATATGAAATCCATATAAATTCAAAAGAAAATATTTGTAGAAAACCAACAATAACACCTAGAGTTAGAGGCCATATATAAATTATTCATTTATATCTCTCAATGTAATGATGTCATGATATTTGGTAATAAGGGAATTTTTATTCCAAGATACATCAACCCCTTTGAGATCCTTGATCTCATCAGAGTTTTTTATTATCGACTTGAACTCCCAATTAACTTATCACCAATCAATTATGTGCTTCATTTATCCTTTTTATGGAAGTACATACCAACCCACTCACAAGTACTTAATCCAGTGTGGTACCATACTAGAATGATCCTTCATAAGAGGAGGATTCAGTGAAGATCTTAGATCTTAGTGAAAAACTTATATGAAACAAGATAACCCATAGGTCAAAGTGGTGTGTGAAAACAACATGTTTGAGTAAGTGACCTCAGAACTAGAAGATGTAATAAATATAAGTAGTCTTGTTTATTTTATTGTAGGAGATGAAAATTTTCTGGGAGAAATTTCTGAACCACAGAAGAATTTAATGAGATGAACGTTCATAAATTAAATTCCCTTTTTGAATGAATAAATGACTTGTTAATTAGCATTTTTATAGAAAACACATGCACTAATTTAGTTATTTTGGACCATTATATGGTCATTATGATTCAGAGTACTATTATTGATCATAACTTTTGATAGAATAGTTCTTTTACAATGAATATTATTGTTATAATATTAAAGGTTATGATAAACTCTAATTAACACAGAAGGAGTGAGTGATGGCCTTGACCGGTAGGATTATCCCCAATGGAGCCCATTTATTAAAGCTCTAATGGGAGATTACATGAATATTGTTTTTCCTTGACCAATATCAAACCAGTATTCAACAACTAAAGGACATGTAAACCCATTTATGGAAGAAGTTCAAACTCATCAAGATCATGACCCAAAAAATTTCAACCAAACCAATGTATGAAAATATCATCATTACATACCTTACCCATAGGGAATTCACTGGTGCGATAAATGGATATATATATAGACCTTAATTGTATTGTATTTTATATTTTTAATAAAATAATAATTATTTTCCAAGTATTACTTTATAATTATTTAATAATAAGTTTGATAAAAATTATATTTTGAGTATATGAAACCAATTTGTATTACTAAGAAATATATAGTTTAAATTCACACACTTTTTTTGATGAACTCAACAATTTTTAAATATATTATATATTAATAAAATATAATTTTTTCAATAATATTTATTAAATAAATTGGACTATATAATCTGTATAACTCAAATGTAATTTTTGTATGTTCTTGTAAAAAATTATCGTCAAAATAGTTCTATTATTTAAATAGTAATAGATTATTAACTTAAATTTGAAATTCTTTTATTTAGATGATTATATTTATAGTAAGAATATCATTGAAAACATCATATCAAAATTATTCAACGGTGAATTTTTCATAATTCTACAAGAGTCATTTTTTTGTTAAACATTATACATGATATTAATATATAGTGTGTATTATGACATCCTAAAACCTAGAAAGTGATGTATCAAATATAATAAAGAGTATCCATAACCAAAATCTTCTTTTACCCTTAAAATAATACATTTTATGTTATTTTATTTTAAAAACAATTAATAAATCATCTACATTATATATTATATTTTATGGTTTTAAAATAAATTCTTTATAAACATGACTCACTTCCACATCACGAAAGATATAATTTTTATGAGTTCGGTTGTTGGCCTTATAGAATAATTAAATACTATCTTATTTGGTTGAAAAAATTGTAAAAAACCATTGTATGGTTTGTTTTTTGGATAAATATAACATATAGAGTCCAAAAGAAACGTTTTTGAAATTAATAAAAAATATCCCCTCTCTTTATCTATATAAGACCGTCCAACCTATCATTCCTCATCCCTCAAAACTATTGGATAATGATGAAACATTTACCTTTTCTCTCTAAATCTCAAACAATATTCACCAAACCACTCAATAAGCTCCTCCAACGGTTTTATAAGAACCCTCCCAAGGTAAGGGATCCTATCGTTCTCATCATTATCCAAGTTTCTTATTTATATAATGGATTTTTATTTTCAATTATTAAAGTTTGGAAATGTTTTCTCACATAAATCCAACAATTCTTATAATTTAAAAATGACAAGATGTACCTTTCACTCTCATTCACCCCTCACATCATCCTTTTTTCACCCCTTTTTTCCACTAATATTATCATTGGATTTTCCATGACAGACATTAATGTAGTGAATTCCCATCCCCATTTACACACAATGATATTCTCCTAGACATGTGTATCATTTTGGAATTCAATTTATTTTATAGAAAATCCTATATCATGGGATTGAATTTCATTAAATGCATCCTTACAGATTATTTTATATGTGAAACACTTATTTATATACATGATATTACTGAGACGAGTGGGAATAGAGTTATATATCCCTCAAATACATTGGGTATGATATTTTTCTCTTCATATTACTTGAATGGTTCATGAGGAGTTTTCCTAATCATGATATGCTATAATGTCTCGGTGGTTATTCTTAACATATGTTTATGATGTCATTTTTTTTTATTCCCATATTCCTTTGTTTTCTTCATGTTATCGTCATATATAATTATTTCATGTTCATGTTTATGATTCTCACCCATTTTATTTCCCATTAATATGAATATAGAATCTAATGAACGACTTTCATCATGTTATGACATTATTATAATCTTACAAGGATTTTTATCTCACACATTTATTATATAAATATTGATGTTATCCATTGAAGTATTAAAATTTACAAGGAATATAAGGGAATGTTTCAACTTTTTAAATAAGGATGCCACAACTTTGTTTTATGTTATCATGTCATGTACATGATTTACCCAAGGCAATCGTCCTCACAATAATCTTGGTTTGTATTAAGTGTTCCATTATGTGATAAATAACAAATTAAGGTATATTAGAATTTATAATTCCATACTAATGTGTCAAAAAAATAAAATGTTTTTATAGGAAGACATATTAGAGAATCCCTAACAAAATTTTCCCTTGATTCTAAATGCTTATACGATTCACAGAGTGAAACTGAGAATAATGTTAAAAGTTCAACATGATATTATGATAATGAATTTTTTTTTTGGAAACATATAATTATATGAAGGATTATGTGACTGAACGTGATTATCAATATATAATAATCATTATAAGATGTACATTGATTTATAAAAAAGAAACTATAAATAGAAAAATTGAGTTTTTCAAATACTGAATATAAAATTATTGATGTAAGAAGAAAAATGAAATATATTTCTTTGTTGGATAAGTCCTAAGAAAAATTAATAATGTTTACTATAACAATAAAAGGAAAAAATAGTGTTAATTATTCTAGAGATCATAAAATGTTAGATAATTAGAAGAAGGACAACTCTGAAAATAAAATGTTGAATTTATCTTATGGTTCTAATGATAACCATGTTATCAAACTAAAATAATATATTGAAATTTTAATGAAATTATTGAAAAATATTTAAAAAAAAAGAAAAACAATTTCAGAGGCTTTACAGGAACATGGGACTTAATAGATCTTTATTCAGATTGGGTAAAAACCCAGAATAATTTAAGTTCACTAAAAAACAATTTTGTTCTCAGTAAAGAACAATTCATAACGCTTTATCATATACGATGTAATTGGAGAAAATATTATTCACTGAATAGAGTATAATATTTTGGAGCACAAAATGAATTTATCTAATAAATTATATGTTCTGAGGATCTTATTTCTTAATTTTTCAAGAAACTAATAAGTATATCTACCTAAAGAATAATCTGTAAGGATTATATTGATGTGCACATATACCTCGTTGCCCATAAAACACGTTTTTAATACTCCGGAGTTTGATATGATTAATCTGGAAGGGCTTAAGAAGGCAGGATGTAGCAATAATCGAGATAACACTTTGATACCTGCTGCTGATAAGGGGATGGAGATCCCAGTGGTAGTGGAATCCACTTCTTATAATACTTCTTGCTCTTATTCTGAGATGCAGGTGGTCTGGGATACACAGGAGGTTCGGCCGGTGCATGAAGAGTATCATGCTGCTGCGGATCACAAGAAAGACACTTGCACTGATGTTGGCCTGCATGGGGAAGCTTCCCCTGTGGAAAATACTGAGGAACGTACTATGGCAATGGAAGCTGGACAGCAGAGTGGGCGTGGTCGCCTCCCGTCCAGTCGGGGGGGATCTAGGGGTCGAGGTCGTCCTCGAAAAAGGTGATCTTCTGTTTGATCTGTTTGTTCATGTTGGCGTGGTCTGTTGGACTGTAGCTTTTCCCCCTGTTTGTATGTTGGAACTTTTATTTTTCTTTGAATAAATTTTGGGGTCATGGGTCTTATGCCCATGATCGAGCCTTCTTTGTATTTTTAGTTCATTGTATTTTGAGTAATTGTTGTTTAATCATTAGATTTTAAATTAAATTTTGTCGAATTTTATACATTTCATTTTTTTCTAAATTTCAATTTATTTTTTCCTCTACAAGAATTTCTATTGATTTTTAATTTATCAAAATTTCAATTTATTGTTTATTTGTCTTAATATAACATTTTTATTCATTTATCTAAAGATTATTGTCTTGTTTAAGACTTAAAAGAATCAAAAAATTATAAATTATTCTTCTAAAATAAATATGGAATCTTGTGATTTGGATGGATTCAATTTGATCCCTTTGATCAGGTAATATAAATTTACTATTATTTTCTAAAATACTTATATATATAATGTGACACAATTTTTATTGGACTCATTAATTGCTATATAAAGTGGAACAATTGATGTTTTTTAGGAAAAAAGATATCCTATATTCAATATTAAAATGATATCTTGTAAAGAACATGTCATCAGAGAAATAGCCAAAGAAAGGATAATTGATTCAGACTTTTTTTTATAAATTTGGTTTTATATCAAATAATATTATTTCATTTCAATAATGGAGAAATCGTTATTTAACAATAGAGGAACTTGAGCTCCATTACACATTATTGATTCATGAGTTATACAGATCTACCAAATTCTATAAAGAATATATAATAAATAAGGAAACCATTTTTCTCTTAATAATAAGGATTAACATCACCTTAAATAGTATTTCATATTTTATAAATGTGACATTTAAAAAGGAGTCTCATTTTGTATCACACAAACTACCAAATGTATACAATAAATTTATAAAGTACAAAAGGGTTTAAATTATTTCTATGATAATGGTTAATGGTCACATGATAAGACATATAAATCTAAAATATAGAATAGTATTTCAGTTTATCTTATCCCTTCTAGAACCGAGGGATTGGGATAATGAAAAAATAAATATACAAGACTTGTAATTTTTATACTATTCTATGAAATATAAAAAATTTAAATTGGAAAATTTATATGTTCCAAAATAAAAGCAATACCTAATAGGGATGTTATGAGGATGATGTTATTATATAGTGAGCATCATGTCATAGTCTCTATAAATGTATTAAAGAATGAAAATTTTTCATAAAAATTCATCTAGAAAGAAAATAATTAAATTTAATCAATGCTAAAATTTCTCAAAAATGAGATTAACGAGTGATTTTAAAATAACAATATTTTTTAAAAAAATAACTAGTTTATTTTTATGCAATTCAAAAATATATTAATGGATATAGTAAAAATCAGGAAGCTCAATTACCACAGAAATTGAAATATTATTTAGCTATTATTTCAGATGAAGCCCCAAATAAAAATAAACTAAAATTATTTATGTAGGTTTATATGTGAGAGAATTTTTATCATTGAAAGAGAATGAAAGTGAAAAAATATATCAACTATAAATTTTACAAAAATTTCATTCATAGAAGAATAAAATTAGTACTTTTGATGAATGACTCAAAAAGTTAATTAATTTATATTTTGGATTATTGATGGAGAAGAATGAATAAGATAAAAATAGGAAAGAAAATAAGTATCCAAGAATAATTTGTTTGATTTTGATAAATATGAAGAAAGAGAATTAATAGATGAATTTTATTAGAAGTTGCTGGTTGAGAAAAATAATTAGAATAAATATGCTCTTATAGTGATGTAATACAAAATTTCATGATCTATATAACCAATATTTACTATTAAATTATATACTACAACGCAATTTCTAAATAGAATGTTAGACATTGAAGGAATGGGAATAAATTTTCCATAGAAGTTTCTTAAAAATAATATTGATTATCATTTTTTTATTAAGTTATTGGAAGTATAGTTGAGATTTCATCAAATGTTTGACCATCAGTTGTTCATATAGTTGAGGTTTAGTCACCTAAAGTTCATCCATGTGAAGATAATCATCGTACATATGCTTAATTAAGTTTTTTACTAGCAGAACCATTATTAGAGGATTTTATTAGGAATTTAGTGGATAAGAAAGATGAATCCCCATCCAGGAAAATTTCTGTTGAATATTTATATGCAATTGAATTCTTGGACATACAACAATATCCAAGAATTATTTTCAAAAACCATTTTCATCATATGAATGTTTCACGTTCAGTTACTTTTCACTGGATTCATATGAGATAAAAATTTATAGCCAAAATGTATATAATGGTGATCCCATTAAAATTGATTATTCTTCTTAACATTTATCAAAGATTTGGTATATCAGTTGGTCATTTCCATTTAACAAATGAAGAAAATCAAAATTTCTTATAGTTCATTAGAATCTAATGCTTCAGTTATAGCTCGATCATTCGAGAAAAGATCAAATAAGTTTTAATATTTTATAGTAAAATGAATCTTAATATTAATATAAAACCATAAATAAGAGAAAAATATTTACTGATATATTAGTTTATAACTCATGATTAGAATACATAATGGCAAAATTGGTTATTAGATTCTATAGGAAAATGAAAAGTAATGTCTAAATAAAGATAGATAAGAAACTGATCATCATTATAGGAATCCCAAAATGTTCCCCAATGATTAAAATACCAAGATAAGGATATATATTCTTTTAATTATCACACTATTTAACAGGATCAGAGAAATGATATTCTTTATGGGAAATCAAATGTTCTTAAAGATGTTGTTAATGATCTTGAAAATAAGTTTGATAAAACTTATTCATTTATTGGTTATTTAAAAAATATTTCTATAATATAGAATCAATAGATGGTACACCAAAATTTATATTATTATAATAATTAATAGAAATCTAACGATCATTTTAATAAGATCATATTTTTTTAAAAGATAATATAGACATGGCTAATCAGATTTTGACAAATCCGGAAGACATGTTTTTAAAAAAGATAGATATGTTAAAAGAAAATATCAATGTTAAGTAAGAATTTATGAATGATAAATATAAATAAATTAAAAATATAATGCACATAATAAAAAAATCAACCAAAAATTGTGGATTTATAAACATATAATTTCTAGTATACTTGTATCCTTATTCTACAAACATTTTCTTAATTTTATCTCCATGATTTTTCTTGATAATTTTTGTTTTAAATATTTATTAGAATATGGTTTTAAATTTTTCATCATAATTTTTTCATTAGATATCATATAAATGATTTTTATTTTGTCGGAAAATGTTAGTTACTCTTCCATTGTTCTTGTAAAATTTAAATGTGGAGAAATATTTAAAATAAAAAAATAATATTGTTAAATGTGAGAAATTGTATTTCAAAAATGTGGATAACCTCTAAAGGGGGAGAACATTCAAAAGGGGTAAAGTATAAATTTATAATTAAATATATTTTCAAATAAATATATACCAATAATTTAATCATTCATTTTAATTTTTCAATGTGTGTTTTTTTTCAAAAAGAAGGATATTGGTGAGTAATTAACTCACTTTACTCTACTTTAATTGTAAATAAATAAACACTATATTTATTTTAGGAACTAAAATAAAATTTGTGTCTCTATCATTGATGATCTATATATATAAAACCAATAAATGAATTTATAGTAACTTGATATTTAACAAATATCTATGGTTTACTAATTTTTGAAAATACGATCAACTACATAATTTGGTAATAATGATAGTTTAAGGATTTCATATAAAATTGATAACCAAAATAATGAAATACAAACTACCTTCATTTTCTTTACAAACCATCATAGTGGTGTTGATTCAACTCATTTTTAGATATTGAAGGATATTGAGACTGGAAAATTATAAAAAACATTATTTTCTCGATGCCTTTGTTAATGACTTTATGATATGCATTATCTGTGCATTATAGGATATATTATAAATTGAGATTCACCTTATGGATAAGAAAAAAATGAATGTGTTATAATAATACATTTAGAGTTATAGTCTTTTAAATTATTCATATTATTTTTGATGAGTTTACATCTAATTATTTCCTTTGTTAAGTGTTTTTTGAAGAGATTACATTACATATGTTTCATTGTAAAGGATTCTTGGATTTTTATTAATCATTTATAATTAGTAAACCTATTAAACTGGAAGAATATTGAGAGTTTATTTAAAATTTTGAAATTTCCTTGATTTTATTCAATTTGTTGGGTAAACTGAGCATTAGGTTTTTAAGTAAATAATTAATGATCAATAAGATAGAGGGATTACATGCCAATGATGAAAGATGAAATCATTTGTTTTTAGAAGTAGATACCTTATGAAAGGATTGAATTCATGAATACCTATGTTTAAGTCTATAGATCTTCCTTTAAATTTGGTTTAAAACTAAGGTTTTATTAATATATATATTTAAAGGTGTACTTGGTTTGATAACCAATAACCATGGTTTAGTTTTGAACCTATGATTCATTCTTTCATGAATTATAATTAAGATAATTATTTCATTAGTCATTGTAATACAGTTATTCAATGTTTATTCACAAATAAATATACAATTATTCTCGGTTAAAATATTAATTATATTATTTTCATTATCTTACTTTGTTATATATTTTTTATATTTACACTTCATAAAATATTTTTTTCTGTGATATTTTGTTTTATTGAAATTTTGAACACTGATAAAATTAATTCATAATTTAAAAAATTTGTTAGTTATTTTCAAACTATAATTCACCCCTCTCTTGTAGTGTATCTACCATAATTTAATAATCCAACATTGAACATATAATTTTTAAAGGAAAATGTAGTTTAATATATCAGGTTGTCACATTCAACCCCCCCATTAAATAAATTGGATCCTTATAATTTTATTTATCGATTCATAATGAAATTATGTAATGGTATCTAAAAGGTAGGCACAGCTCATGATATAATATCAAACGAGGTATCTACCTTAATATCATAGGTATTAATATGAAACATATCTTTTCAACTCCCTATGTTATTCTATTGCTATATATTTCCATTATTACTTTCATATCTATGCCCTGCTTTCCCACCCAAGAATATTCTTTCAATTCCTTCAAGATATTACCCTTGGTGATTCATACCACATTTTTTGCATGAAGGAAAATAAATAATATTTCCTTCATCATATTAATAACTTGAAATTACATTAAACACTTCCATTACCACCATTGGTGTTTTTTGAAACTATTCTATATTCACATTATTAATCATAATTCATCATTGATGACTATTAATAACCAAAATATTTCTCACTCCATGTCTAATCATCTTTAGTCGCTCATCAGAAAAAACATCGTATTTTCTATAGAATCCATTATTCACATATTTCATTAAGGATTCATCAATTACTACATCCAAAAGGATTAAATCTTGAGTGATGAAAAATTAATCCCATTAGAGAATCTTTATTTGAAAAATTAAACCTCAAAATGTTGTACTAATTGAAATTATTAAATTTTCGTTTACTTAAAACTAAATCACTATTGATTCAATGTAGGTTCCATGTGTTAGAGTTCTACTATATTTCATAGCCTACAATTTTAAAATAATAAATCATTCATAATGTCCTGTATAAAAAAATTATTAAAAAAAGCATATCTCAATAGAGTTTCTAGTCAAGTGTTCAGTCTTAAGCCTAGTCATTTGACACCAAAGTGGATATTGGGTTAATACATAAACAACTATTTTATAATGATTACACCATTGGTGGATCTGTTCCATAGGTTCTTCAACATTCCTATATATAAAAAGGGATTAAATTTCTATGAAACACATAATATTTACTTTACTAAAACTTTGAGATGTTATCCTATACATAGATGTAACCATTAGAATTATCCATATTTTTTTCAATAAATTTATCTTATCCTAAACACTAAAATTTTAAATATTACCACAACTATATTAAAGGTTAATATATGACTTTAAAATTTCGATGCACATTAACATATCAACATTAAATTATCCTCAATTAACATAATAATAAATGTTATATAAACCATACTCTAATAACAAAAATGAAAACACATATATAACTATCATATAATTACATTAAATAAAAAATTATTTCATTAAATATATTCACATGGAAATATATGTTTATAGATTTAGATAATTTAGAAAAAATTAAAAGTAATAAATCCAATTTATTAATCATATAATTGACATTTTTTCCACTAGATAACTCTCAAAATCTCCAAAACAATATCCACACATGAAATTGTATTCATGGAATTTCAACTGTAAAAAATTTTGCAAAACCATTATAAATGAAAAAATAAGGGTGAAAACAAATTCTCAAGAAAAACAAAGAATATAATAAATTATATCATATATTAAATAAGAAATTAATAATAAGGTAAGAATTAAATGTTGATCAAACAATGCCGCATAACAAATCACATGAACTTGATAAAATTACATGGATAAAATATAAATATAAATAATCACATGGATAATAATAAATATATTTATAGTGATTGAATTCATAATGTCATATGAGTCAGGGACTTGTTCCATGAAATTATATGATGTTAGGGCCTTGTTCAAAAACATGTATGTGCTTTCAAGACAGCAATAAAGTCACCTTAATAAATTGTTCGACATATATAAGCAATTGAGTCTTGTTTTTTTTAAGACTTTCCATTGCCTTGAGGGCCTCCTACAGTCCCAACCTGTCACTAATTATGTTCAATTAATTCATCATATAAAGAAAATATTAAACTATATATTACATATCCTACATTCTTTAGAAACCAATAAACATCTATATTAAAATAAAGAGTATATGGATTTTCAATATTTCTCCGATCAATGAATGTAATAAAATTATTTGTAATCATCCCTCAAATTAACTATGTATTGATTAATGGGTATACAGTTAACTCTATATTTTAACAGATCAATAAATATAAATTCCTTCTATGAATTAATCTCTCAAACTAATACCATATTGAGTAATGGATATATAACTAACTCAATAATTTCCTCAATAATCAAATGTATTGAATCTATGTGAACACACTTCAATTAATAAAATTGAAAATATAAAATTCAAATAGGAATTGAATTAGAAGAAAATATACTCAAATTCATAGTTGATCATAAGGAAAGATAAAGGTAATGATGGTTCACTCCCTTGATAGAAAAAAATATTTCAACATCTCAAAAAAATAAAACAAAATTATAATAAAATGATGGTCGTTTTGTAAATAAATTTTATAAATATTCTATAGATTGATTATCTTTTAGAAACAATCCCAATTTGTAACTATGATTAGAGAATAACCAATAATGTTGATAGTAACATAAGAATAAAAACAACATAAGTGGGTTATAATGAAATATAAATTAATATATCATGAAATAAAATATATTCATACACAATATAAAAGAAATCATTGGGTGAAATATTTAACATGTCTCATGGAATTGAAAATAACCGTATCAAATTTGGAATCATTTGAATAGAAAGTTAATAAAAACAGAATATTATATAAATCGTCAAACCCCATGAATTATATGAATATATTAAAATAAACTAATTAGGAAGTAATCAACCACATATTAAGGAAATTAAGATTCTAAATAAGAATTATGTCTAAAACAATTAAATTTGAGAAAAATAATATCTTACCATAATTTCTAACTTCCACTAAAGCACAAAAATATACTATAAAATTAAAAAACATAATCACCTATTTAAGAACGTTATTCAAAAAATTAAATATTATAAACCTCATCAGTTGTTATTATTTTCAGGAATATTGGTTAATTATTATTTATTTTCAATATTGTGTGGGGGTAATCTTGATTGTTTTGAACTAGTTCAATAATATTGGTATTATTCATTATTTTTCTCCCCAATTCCATTAATAAAAGAAAATAAAAGGTACTATAATATATTATTTTTAATTATTTATAATTTTATAATATCATTTTATGGGATCTTTGGATAATCTCAATAAATATTAAATCAATTATGAGAATGTTTTTGTAATTATTAATCAATGGACATTGGTATCTTAATTAATGAGATTACTATTATGGTTACCACCCGAAAAACAAAATCAAATAATTATTTAATTTTTTATATAAAATATTATCATTAATTATGTTCTCATAGTCATCCAAAATAATATTATATATCATTGTTCAAGTAGGTTGTTCGACTAACCCTAAAATGGACAAACCATATTTGACGGATGAATATGGTTATGAAAGTGGTTTATTTTATAATAATGTCATTATTAAATAATTTTAATTATATTATAAATATAATTTATGTATTTAAATCATATTTTAATATACTTTAATAAATAATATTGAAACAAGACATAAAATTAGATATGTTACTTCTTGGAGGTGATAGTCTGCACAAACAAATGAATGTCTTTTTTGTATTTCTTAATGTAAATGAGGAAATATGTTTAATGATTATAACATTAGAATAATATAAGTTATTTTAAAAAAATACATACTTAATTATATTAGGGTGTCTAGAAAATTTTGATAGGAGGAAGATTATTAATAAAATGCCAAGGAGTAATAAATACTGACCTCCCGAGCTTAGTATTAATCTTTGAATATCGTAGGAAATAACGGCCTTTTGAAAAATAATAGAGATTGGAGGGATATTAAATTGAGGTATAATTTTAGGTAGAGAAAAATTATGATTTTTAGGAGTGAATTAGAAGGAATGATTGTATCAGGACATGGTAAAAGTGTTTACTTTTTTCATGTTATGAGTAGAGAAATTTTGGATGTGCACCTTACATTAAAATAGATGATTGTCACTATTCAAGGGTCAAATGATCCAAGAGTGGAAAATAAAGTAATTTTAGAAAATTTATTCTTAATAAAACCACTACAATTCCTTTTCAAATTTTTTTTAAACATTATACAACTATTTTAAAACAATATTTTTACACATTACTATTTTGGTTTTTACCTTGGCAAATGAATTTTAGTCAAGTAAATTATTTTTTGCTAAATATATATGGTATCCATTTATACAAAATATATATGTTATAAAAATTAATTTAAGATCTATTTAATAAAATTTAATTTATAGATGTTATAAATTTAACTTTTAAAATTAATAATTTATTTTATTGATTAAAAGATTTGTAAAAATATTTGTTTTCACTATTAGTGTTTTTGATATTACATGGTATTGATTACCAAATTACTGAGAGTTAATATATTTATATATTAGTTCAAACATTATAATAGGTTACTTTTTCTGATTATATTAATTTAACTTATTTGGAAAAAACATTTCACTATTAAAAAAACAATTCTATGAAAATAACAGTTTTACCCTTATCGAAGTAATTTACTTTATCCCTATTAATCTTAATCATATTCATAAAAATGAAATGGTAACATTTACAAAAAATATATAAAAACTAAAAAAATAAAATCAATTTTTTAAAATAAAATTTCACTGTGTAATAGAAAATAAAAACTCATTGAAAAGTGTTTTTAAAAAGTTTTTTTAAGTTGTTAAACCCATTTTCATGAAAAGTGTATTTTTTAGCTTTAAAATTATGTGTAGTATAAAAGTATGAATGTTTTATATTTTAATAATACAAAATTTTTATTATAAAACGAATAAAATTCATTTGGTTTTAAAATAAAAAAAATAACAAATTTTAGCATAATAATATTTGATTAAAATAAAATACTAAAAAGTATTTTTTTTATTTTGGAAATATTACTTTTTTTATAAAATGTTAAATATTGGTTTTTATCATCCATAATATTATTTTTAATTTAATTTTTTACACAATAAATTATGATTTTATCATTGAATATTTTTTATCATAGGTGTCGCGTCTTCTTCGGTGTTGGTTGGGTGGTTCGTCAAGGTCTCTACGAGCGTCTTGGACAGCAGCGACGAGATCTGGTCTGCTTCGACGACGGCTTCTAGGTGATGTTTTCTGATTCCGTCCTTTGTACTCATTTCTTCTGGGGTTGCCTACATACTGGTTTTGTGGTGTTCGTGAATCGGGCTGTTGATTCTTTTACTGGTTGAATCGAGTTCATGTTTCATTCGATTTCCTGCGTTGAGTGTGAGTTAGTGCTTGATCTGATATATTTGATGATTCTGTATTGCTTTGTTGTTCTAGTTGATTTTCTGGGATTTTTATTTAGGAATGTTACCCATCTTTCTCAACGTCTGAATGTCGAAGGAAGGTGATGACAAAGGGTTAGACAGTAAGGGCGCGACTCGAGCTTCATCGGAGACATGGATGAACTCGCTTCTGTCTTACGGTTTGCAATGTTTGTGGTTTGAAATGGTGATGTTATGATGTGGCGGTGAGGTCTGGTGGCTTCTCTCCAGGAGTTGTTCATCGGTGATTCAAATTATGTTGATGATGTAGTGGGTGCGGCTCGTGGTGGCTCGTCGATCGAGATTCCTCAATCTTCGTGACTGTGATGATGGTTTCTGATATTTTGAAATTTGAATCTAGATGGTTTGTTGGGTAAAGGTCTATATTGTTATCAATAACCCATAAACTGGTTTATTAGAAAATGAAAAAAATGAATTGCAAGGTTATAAACACTACAGCTTTAGAAAAAACTATATTTTTCCCTATTCACCTAAAAATCAATTATTTTAGAAAAATAATAAAATTAATATTAAGAAAATATTGTGATTAAAAATTAAAAAAATTAGTTAATTTGGTCAAATATATATTCTAAGATTTTGTAATTTAAATTTTAAATAAAAACATAAATATATAATGAAATTTGTTTTCGTTGAAAAATATTTTTTTTAAATATTAACTATTCTTATTTTTATTTCCTATCAATTACGAATAAATTTTTTTGTTAACATGTTATTCATTTAAATAATTAATTTTATCTAAAATTAAATATCTTAATATAAACTGCATGAAATCAAATGTTAGAAGTGTTACATTTTAAATAATAAATGATTCTTATCAGATACTTAGCTAAAATATTTGAATTTTATCAACATCATAGTATAAATAATAACGTTATTTTTTATTTCTACAAATATTTTAGAATTTGGTTACCTATATATTCAACTATCAATTCTAAATAGAAATTTTTACAATTTTATTTATATATTTTTTATTATTGTGAGATGTTATCTGTGGATAAACTTATTAAACATATTATGTTACTTAAAAAATATAATTTATAACATTAGGGTGTAACTAAAATAGATATTGTGGATCTATTGAGGATTTCAATATAAGTTTCAGAAAAAAATTTTGGATATTGAATTCGACTATATCAATCTCAATGATGGAATGTATTAGGCTATAAAAACATGCATTGTACCATTATTAATCATGTCATCCCAAAATACTAGACACATATAGAATACCCTAGAATCATTTTCTCTATCATATAAAAATATAATAGGGAATACAATTTTAAAAGTCAACAGTGAATTGAATAACATTGGATAATGATTTATTAAATATATCACATGGAGAAAGAGGTGGATATCTAGGATTCATGGATTGATTGTTATTACTAATGGATACATAATGATATGAAATATATGTATAAAAGTATCATCCATACTATTGTGAGGGGTGTTCTTAGTTAGAAGTGCTCATTTATGAACAACTTATGAGGCCAAGGTGACTAGAGACCCTTTATGACATCATTGATAATGAGGGAGTTTTCCAACTAGGTCATCCCTAGGAGACGAATGAGAGTTCACACCAAATCTATATTTTGGAGACTCTTGAGGAAGATTGAAGAAGGATCACACATGTTGTAGAGTTTATTGATACAATCTTATTTCCCTTTTAATTGTATTTTAAATTCCAATATGAGTACATGGTTATACTATTACACCATATATATATTCATTAATAATTTAAAATAGGGTTGTGAATTAGTCATCTTGATGATAATCATTGATTTAAAAATGGTATAAACACATGATGAAATTTTTTTTTTGAAAATTATAAAATCATTATCTTTTTTTTCTATCTGTAACAACTCATATTCAATATATTTATCCCTATACGGATCATCATGTAATCTATGAACAAACCATAAACATGGAAAATGTTATTTTGAAAATTGGACAAACACATGTTGTACATAAACCACTGATTCACCACTATAATATCATTGATATGGATTTTTCTTAACAAGTTCCTAAAAATAATTACACATAGGATAATGAATAAAATTAAAAAAACACGAAATTGTGTGAGGAATAATCCTTTAAGACTCTTATATAATCTTTAAATAAAATCCCCATGATTTGGTTGAGTTATTTTTTGCCTTAGTGAAATCCCTGATCTAATTATACAAATCAGAAAAAGGAATAGATTGAGAACCTTGGAAAAAATGGATGATACATTATGGGTTATAATTACCTTCAAATCAAATATAGGATTTTAAAAAAATAATCCCCCAAATCTATTGTCCAATGTATAGCGTAGGTTTGGAGGGTTTCTGGGATGAGAAAAATAGAAAAGATAAAATAATGAGAGTGAGGTAAAAAATTATATTTTAAATAACCATCCTAACCTGAAAGATTAGGTAAAATTATTTTTTAATCAAGAACCTAATTATTATTTTTAATTTTACGTAAAGATCTCAAAATTCATGGTTTATATACATGGTTTTATAATTACATACCAACAGTTCATTAACAATGAATGATTCTTTCAAAAAATTGATGGCATTTGATTTCACAAAACACAATCATACACAAAAAATATATTTTTAATGTATATTTTTAATGTTATTAAACTTCAAAACATATTTAAATGAAATTATATATAATAAATTAAACTTTACAAAAAACGTCATATTTGTATTTCATTTAATTCCATTAAATTTAAAAGAAAAAAAATATATGGTTTTACAATTGAAATTGGTGTTTCTCCAACATGCTCTTTAATATTTATTTTTAAAATAATATTAATTTCAATAAGGTCTGGATGTTTATTTATCTAATTTAATATCATTAAAAAATAAAGGATCCAAAAAAGTAAAAAATTGATGAAGATACTTGGTAAGGGGGAATGTATGGTTTGTGGATATATTAAGGAATAATCTTCTTAGGGTGATTCAAATTTATATTTTTCTCATGATAGAATCTTTAATAAAAACCTATTTTTGAATAAATGGAAAATATGGTGAAATTTTAATAAAAATGAAGATTGATATTTTTTAATTTTTATAAAATAATTTTTGAATAATTTTCTTATTTCTTATTAACATAATATGATAATATATTATATTAATAAAGAAATTGTTATATAAATCAAAAAATAATTTTATATTAAAAAATATAGATCTTAAAAAGATATACCCTTGTAAAATATAAATCAATAACATATTCATGGTGCATTCTAATATAAGAAAAATTATTAGCACATCAAAAAAATCATTAAACAAATTCAAAATAATATATTTAATGGGTCTATATTTATGCATGTGGACCAATGAAATCAAATTCCTCCTATAATAGAAGGTCCAATTTTTTCAATTATTATCAAGGTTCAATGGATTAGATTATTTTAAGTAAATATAATCAAATGTGTTGGATTCCCCAAAAAGATAAAAATAATTTAAGAGAAAATTTATAGAATGAATATTATAATTTAGACATTTTATTATAGAATAGATGTCATGACCCATCCACCGGGGCCCGTGCTGTGACTACCCGAAGCCCGCCTTTTATATTCTTGGGGATGGCGACTAGCACCAAAGGCGTAAATCCCTAAAACTGGGAAGGCATTTCCATTAAAAATTAAAAACACACACAACTAAGTAGCTAGAAGAAATACACTAAGTAAAACTGTATACAAAAGAAGTGATGAAAAGTAAAGGGGCCAGAAATACAAGCCCAACTATAAAGTAAAAGGAAACTGAAAGTACAAGGAAAAAAAGTACAACAGAAGAAAGGTGAAACAGCTACTGGAATGTCCTACAGGAAATCCTACCTGAAGGGTAGGTACAGATAGCCTCCACAACACTTCATGTTCGTCCGTAGCTTCCATGTATCGTCACGCCATGTGGTCGACCTCAGGGTATCGTCCAGTCCATGTACACTCATCCTCGGTCAGAGCTGTCTGTCGTCTGCATCAACTCAATGAGGTGTGGGCATAGCCCGTGTAGGGGTGAGTATAATGATACTCAAAAGGGACCCCGAGACACTCAAGGTCTCACAAGATCCAACTAGTATAACCACAAAGTATGAAATCAACAGATAACCACACTTAGGTATATGCCCATACATATACCTATGTTATCAAGTAATCCATCTCAATCATTAGTTAAACTTAAAAGTAACTGATTCAGCTCAACCATGTTTTTTATTATCGAAACCACAGCTGCTGGAGAACTCCTCCTCTATCGAGTATAGTGGGGTTTCCACCACAACTAGGTGCTTTCCACTAACCTTGGACTGGTGAGGTACTCCTCTTGTCGAGTATCGTGGGTCTACAGTGCTCGCACAGAGGCGCTCCCCACTGTGGATCTGCCGCCAACTACCAGGCCCCCCCCTAATTGCCTGCAAAGGTACTCCTCTTGTCGAGTACCGCGGGTCTGCCGTAATCTACCAGGCGCTCATCTATCGTGGGTCTACCACCACAACCATGAGCTCCCCAATAGGCTAGTCGAATCACTCTGAGTCGAATCTGTCAAGCAGTCGTCAGTTCTTAGCCAGCTACTATGTCTCCATACTCTTTTCGCTCGTCTCTGGAAGGATCCGCTCCATGAGGAACATGTAGATACTTTAATTGTCACAATGTCCCACGTAGAAGTAACTCAAAGGTCTGCCTCATCATAGGGGTCTCAACCCAACCGTCGGTGCGTCAATCAGACGTCCGGTCTGTGAGTTATAATCTTTTTAGTCCCAGATGCCCAATTGGATTCGTGTATGATCCAACCTTACCATATGTCAACACTACCCCGTACTCTAGGCGGTGTACTAAACGGGACCGTCGTGCTTCAAGAAAACCAGTGCTGGTGAAGGTTCATCAAATGGTCATCCGGTGCCAAAGATATGGCCAAGGAAAGTAAAAGTCTATAATGGGCCTGGGCCCAGTCCGACATGGTCATACCAACTCAGCCCAACCCCAACAGGGCCTACACGGTCTAGGTTGACCCGGTCCGCCAGCTGGGCCCGATCTAGTAGACTACGGGGGTGGTTCGGCCCGGAGGTCGCCACGTAGGCATCTCGACCTAGAGGTCGGGGCTGGTTCGGCCAGAACCACGTGGGGCGCGGCTCAGGTGGTCGGTCCAGTCGTGATCCGGTGCGCAAGTAGGCTGCACGGGGCATCAGGTAGGGCGCGGGCAAGCCATGCAAGGCACGACCAGATCTGCAGGGCACATGGAGGGTGCACAGGGCACTGGCAGGGCATCGGCAGGCCGAGCGGGGTGCGGGCAGGCTGGCAGGACGCTAGGTAGGGCACCGACAAGTTATGCAGGAAGCCGGTAGGGCGCGGGCCGGCCGTATGGGGCGCGGGCTGGCCGTATGGGGCGCGGGCCGGCCGTATGGGGCGCGGGCAGGCCGACAAGGCACCGAGAAGGGAACAGGCAGGGCGTGCGGGGCACCGGCAGGGTGCGGGCAGGACACACAGGGCGCGGGCATGCTGGCAAGGCAAGGGGTAGTGCGCGCGGCGTACCGGAAGGGCGTGGGCGGGCCACGGGAAGGCTGGCCAGCGACTGGTGGGGGCCAGGTTGGCCGGTTCGGCGCGGCTCAAGCCCGCAAGGGCTGGCGGTGTTCGGCCGAGAACACTGGGGTGCCGCTGGGGTGGCACGGTTCGCGGAGGTCACGGGTAGCACGACCTCGTCGTTCCCACCTTCGTCGCCTTGTTGCTGCTTCGAAGAACACCATAACAAAGAAGAATCGACGGAGGATGTCAGGCCATGTTAGGTTGGGCCGCATCCTCCGTGTTTAAGGTTGTTTTAGATGGTTTATCAAGAAAAGAAGATGAACAAAAATTAATTACATCACTTTGCATTGATTTCTTTCATTCGATGATGAGAAGAAGAAAAGAAAAGAATCAACATGCAATAACCCACTAATTGGATTTTCAGGCATCGATGGTGAAGTCGCGGAAAGAAGACGAATTCACCCATCATTTGTTGCGTCTTCCACACACTCCTAATTCCAAGCTATGTCGGCTCTGGAAGATGCCCCACGTTGGTAGGATCCGAGGAAGGAAGTCGAAGAAGAACTGTCATCGGCTTTCTTCGTTGGAAGAATGAGTTCTTCATTGGGAGAATGGTTCTTGATTGGGAGATTTCTCCCAATGATCCTCCAATCCTCCTTTTCCAACAATTGAAAAGATAGCCCCTCCAAATAAAATATTGTCTTTTACTTTATATTATTGAGTAAAAATTAAAATTTTGGAATTTAATGAAATGTGATGACCCATTTTATTAATGAGGTGGAGTTATCATAAATAAACTATGTGCTGGCACAACAATTCAAAATTGAGAATTAATTTAAGAGGCTCCCCCTAATAAATTCACAAGAGTTGGCACGAATTAAATGTTAGGGGTGTTGGATCCATTAAGGTGGGGGTGGTCAAAGTGTTTCTCCCCATTTAATGGGGAGTGTATGAATCAAGAGGCTGTCCCTCATTAATGAGGGAGTGTTGAGAGATTTTCCTCTCCTCCCATTAATAGGGGATATGCCCCATGTTCTCCCCAAAAAAATAATTATCCCATGGGCTGTTTAGATCGGGTGGGCCCCACCACCATAACCTCTCATGAGAGGTTAAGGTTTGATGGCCCCACCTCCAACCTCCATCAGGAGGTTTTATCCACCACACACCAAATGGCGACTCAAATAAAATGAATTGTAGCTATACTTTATTTTATTATTATTTTCTTCTAGAAAACCCAAAAATTATCTTATATTCTTGACTAACTGTCATCGAAGTGAAAGTATTCTTAAGGGAATACCGGCATTGCGAGTTCAACAGCGCCCTCAGTTTCCAATTTTGAGCACTGGTTCCAATGTAACAAAAACCCGCTTGTACATTTTCTGAACGTACCAGAACAAAACATTAGAAATTGATTCCGGACACACAGGGCCTCAGAATCATGCACCGTAAGTTTTCAAGGACTCTTAAATTTCCCATGTATTTATGAAAAAAAATTCCACAGTATTTCTGGGTCTTTATATTCTCCCCACCTCAGAGATTTACATCCCCGTAAGCTAGAACATGAACTATCTGAACAAGTGGGGATACTGAGAAAGCATCTGAACCTCCTAATCCCATGTTCTCTAATGGAGGTTCCCGTACTTCCAACGAACATGCACCAGAGGCATCGACCATCCACATAGGACCCACTCTTCTCGATCCTCAATATCCACTATATCCTCTGTGATGGTCTCCCCATCATCGACGTCCAACTCTACATGGTCGATGATGTGTGAAGGGTCATCCACATATCTTCTCAGCGGAGATACGTGGAAGACATCATGCACCTGGTGCCACTAAGGTGGAAGATCCAGGTAGTAAGCCATCTCGCCTACTCTTCTATGGACCTGGAAAGGTCCGATAAATCTCGAAGATAACTTTCATCCACGACCAAATCTCCGTAGACCTCATCGATATTAGACGCATAGAAAGATGTGGTCCCCATCCTCAAACTCCAGAGGTCTCTATATCCTGTCAGCATACGACTTCAATCTTCTCTGTGTAGTCTTCATCCCCTCCGAGATGATCTGCACCTTCTCCATGATAGCTTGTATCATCTCTTGTCCCACTAGTGCAGACTCCACAGGGTCTGTCCAGCATAGTGGCGATCTGCAAGGTCGACTATACAAGGCCTCAAAAGGATCCATCCTGATGGTGGAGTGATATCTTTTGTTATAGGAAAAATCCACCCACGGTAGGTGATCCTACCAGGTGAGACCGAAGTCGAGGACATAATCATGTAGCATGTCCTCAAGGGACTGAATGGTCCGCTTAGTCAGACCATCTTTCGGAGGATGGAAGGCAGTTCTCAGGCGAAGCTATGTCCTGAAAGCCTCCCGCAACCCCTTCCATAGTCGGGAACTAAATTGTGAGTCATGATCGGAGACAATCTTCGAAGGTGTACCATGTAAACGCACAATCTCTTGCAGATAGAGGCATCCCAATCTCTCTTCTGATTACTTCTTTCTGATCAGTAGGATGTGGTCCAACATGGTGAGTTGGTCGACGATCACCCAAATTGAGTCAGGACCCATGGATGTACGTGAAATACCCATCACGAATCCCATGGATATCCCATCCCAATTTCATTCTGGGACTTCTAAATGCTCTACCAACCCTACAGGTACCTCGTGCTCTGCCTTCACTTGCTGACAAGTGAGGCACAAAGAGACAAACTCCGCTACAGCCTTCTTCATACCTGGCCACCAGTGTTGTCATCGATGGTCTTGGTACATCTTCACCACTATTGGATGTAGCACTAGAGGGGAAGTGTGGAAATTCCTCAACGCATCCTCCTGAAGTGCTACCGGTAACAAGGTACATCCTACGAAGTGGATGAAATGTTCCCCACCTTCATAAAATCCATCAGGTGTTCACCCTGTGGATATCTGAGCACATCGTGTCTCGTAGTCAGTGTCCCTACGCTGCGCTTCCCTGACTCGCTGAAGAAGTGGGGGAGTGACTATAAAATACTGAAGGAAAGCTACCCCATCTCTATCAACTAATGATATATGTAAAGCAGCCAGCTGCTCTGATGCCTCACATAGCATTTATTTACCAATTCTTCTGCTGAGTGAATCTGCAACAACGTTCCCCATTCTAGTAGTATAGACTATCTCGATGTCATAGTCATGGAGGAACTCAAGTAATCACCGATGTCTCAGGTTCAGGTCCTTCTGAGGGAAGATATACCTAAGACTCTAGTAATCAGAGTACAAGTTAAAATGTTAGCCCATCAGATAGCGTCGACACATATTCAAGGCGAAGACCACTACTGCTAACTCCAAGTCATGGGTAGCGTAGAGCTGCTCATGTTGTCTCAACTTATGAGAACCATACGAGATCACTAGTTGGTCTTGTATTTAGGCACACCAGATTCTAGTCCCTGATGCGTCGCAGTAGACTACGTACCCTAGACCCTACCCTGGAATCCTCAAGATGGGGGCACTAGTTAGCCTCTGCCTTAGCTCCTAAAAGATCTACTGGAATCTCTCCGACCAAACGAAGGGTTTCCAATTCTTCTTCAAGGCTGATAGTGGTGATGCCACTCTGTAGAAGTCTATAACGAACCTCCTGTAGTACCCAGCCAAACCCAGGAAGCTATGTACCTCCATCACACTCCTGGGTGGCTCTCAAGAAAGTACCACTTCAAACTTCACTAGATATACTGCAACTCTAGCCTCTGAGATGACATGTCCCAGAAAGTGCACCTCTCGGATCCAAAACTATAACTTCAAGAGATTACCATATAACTGGTGCTCTCAGAGTCTGTCCAGTACTACCTGTAAATGGTAGGCATGCTCCTCCTCAGTAGTCGAGTAGATCAGAATGTCGTCAGTGAAGACTACGAAAAAGTGATCATGGTATGGCTAGAAGATCATGTTCATGAGTCCCATGAACACTATTGGAGCATTGGTTACGCTGAATGATATATCCAAGAACTCATAGTGGTCATACCGACATCTGAATGAGGTCTTATGCACATCCTCATGTCAATCTCTGAGCTAGTGATAACCTGATCTGATGTTTATCATTGAGAATCATTGTGCTCCCTTTAGCTGATCAAAGAGGCAGTCAATCCTCAAGAGTGGGTACTTGTTCGTCACGGTCTCTTGGTTCAGGTGATTTTAGTCTACATAAATCCTTAAGATCCCATCCGCCTTCTTGGAAAATAGAATCAGGGCTGCCCAGGGAGAAACACTAGGCCTGATGAATCCCTTCCCATACTATTTCTCCAGCTATAACTGCAACACATGAAGCTCTACGGGAGAAATCCGATATGCCAGAGTAGATATCGGTGCCATCCCTAGGTACAAGTCAATATAGAATTCCACCTCTCTGTGAAGAGGTTGTCCTGGAACATAGTCAAGGAAAACATCTGTGTACTGGGCCACCACTATAGGATAGCTCAGACTCTCCACATCAACTTCTTCGAGGGTAATATTGTCCAACTAATGAGTGATCGACTGCACCCTCCTCTGAGTAAGTCCGTCATGCGTTTCAAAGTCTCTCTTCTCGCTGGTGAAGGTGAACCTTGTCCCATAAGTGCGGGAACACCATAGTTTGCGCCTAATACAGTCAATCTAGGCATGGGCTATAGATAACAAGTCCATACCCAAGATGACGTCATAAGGCCTCGACGCCTTTACAAGGAGATCTCTGCTGAAGCTCATGCCTCCTAGAGTAAGCTCACACTACCGGCACCAGTGCATAATCGTTGAGTCTTCTCCCATAGGAGTCTCTTAAAGTAAGGATCGATCTGATGGCTCCGTTAGAATCTTCGATCTCCAAATGAGAGTAGTGGAAGTGAAAGAGTGACAAGAACCTATGTCTATATGAACTACAACTAAGGTGGAGTAGACACAGATCATACCTTGGATTATCTCTGGAGCACCAAGTTCGTACGCTTCAACTGCCTGAAGCTGATCTCTCGTCTTTCCACCAGCTCCCTGTGGTCATGTTGGACCTCTAAGTGGTGGTGGCGGTAACAACTCGAAACTTTGTCCACTGCTAGCTACACGACCATCTCCTCTTCCGAATCCTCATGCTCCCTGTGGACCACCACGATAGAATCTCTATCTCTGCTTGGGTGGTTCTTCATCCTTTTGGTTATCATCCAAATGGCGGGTCGAATAGTCACGAGCCATGTGACCATGCCCGCCACATGATTAACATTGTCCGCTCCTAGAATGTCTAGATGTGTCTCCACTCCGGGTTCCCCACACAACCAATTCTGAGTCGTGTGGGCATCCACCTGTAGGTCGAGTCTTCATGGACCTATGCGTCATCTGTCTACTCCCAGCTGTAGAGGACTTTGTTGCATGTCGTCTAGCGGTGGGTCTCGCTGCTGGAGACTGCTCAGCAAGGAAACTCTCCCCCAAGAGGGTTCTCTCTAGCACCCATTCCTGCATTGGGATGCTGAGTCAGATCATCGAATTTCTGATCTCTCGCCTGAGCCCATGCTCGAAGGTTTGGGCCCTGTAGAATGAGTCTCGCCCCGTATCTGTGGAGTAGCACGAGTGGTCGGTTAACATCGATGAGTACTGAGCTAAAGTCATGAAAACCTACCGTAGATGCAGTAGCTCCTATATCTGCACCGCATGAAGGGTGGCTGGGACAAAATCCGCCCGAAACAGTCTCTCGAAGTCTTTCCATAGCAGTGTCATCTCGTCATGCACCTGGAGCATCAGGCCCCACCATCTTCCAGCTGCTGCCTAAAGAATACTTGCTTCAAGGATAACCATAAGGTCTGTTGGTGTCCCTACCAGTCTCAAAACTCTCTCCTTATCCTCCAGCCAATCCTCATCCACATGTGGGTTTGTCTCTCCCCTGAACCTAGATGGCCTCTGGTTGTGGAACTCATGCAATGCGCTCAAGCGGCATGCATCGTCTACTGCTGGGGTTGGTGGTATCGGTGGCCCAACGGGTAGTGGTACCGCTGGTGCCTCTGCTGGAAGAGGGCCCTGCACCGAATCCTCATTGGCTGGTGGGCTATCTGTGCATACATCTCTCGGGGCAGTAGCTGGTCGTTCACGAGGAGACATCCTGAATGAAACAAATGTGACACGGTCAAATGATTATACCATGTGAGATAACCTGGTTGATATGACTTAAATAAAAACATTTTAAAACACACATGAAATAAGTGTTTTCGTGCAATGAGTCGGAAATTAGAAGTCAGGGTCCTAGTGTATGGATATGTCGGCTGCCGCATCAACACTGGACTCCCTGAACTGAAAACCACTCTTAGTAACCTAAACACTATTGTTTCACAGAAAAGAAAGATTTGAGTCCTATTTTCTACTATAGAACTGAATCCTCTTACAAAAATTTGTCACGACCGATCCCCCAGGGCCCGTGCCATGACTACCCAAGCCTGCCTTCCATAGGCTAGGGGCTGGCGACTAGCACCAAAGGCATAAATCCCTAAAACTGGGAAGGAATTTCCTTTACAAATTAAAAAAACACAACAGAGTAGCTTGAAGTAATACACCAAGTAAAACTGTATACAAAAGAAGTGATGAAAATTAAAGGGTTCCGAAATACAAGCCCAACTGTAAAGTACAAGGAAACTAAATGTACAAGGAAAACAAGTACAATAGAAGAAATGTGAAACATCGGTTGGATCGTCCTACGGAAAATCCTACCAGAAGGGTAGGTACAGGTAGCCTCCATAGTACTCCACGTCCCTCCATATCCTCCGTGTACCATCACACAGTGTGGTCCACCTCTAGGTACTATCCAGTCCATGTACACTCATCCTTGGTCAGCGCTGTCTATTGTCTGCATCCAACACAACATGGTGCGGCCATAGCCCATGCAGGTGTGAGTATAACGATACTCAGTATGGGCCCCGCTACCCACAAGGTCTCACAAAATCAAACAAGGATAATCAAAAAGTAAGAAATCAACATATAACCACAAATAGGTATATTCACCTACATATACCTAAGTTATCATGTAATCCATCTCAATCATGAGGTAAACTCAAAAGTTACTAACTCATCTCAACTAGTATTTTTATTTTCGAAACCACGGCTGCTAGAGAACTCCTCCTCGGTCAAGTAAAATGGCCCTGCCACCATAACAAGGTGCTTCCCACTAACCTTGGACTACTAAGGTACTCCTCCTGTCATGTATTTTGGGTCTGACGCGCTCACAGAGAGGCAGTCCACGTTGTGGGTCTGCCGCCAACTACCAGGCACCCCCTCTAATAGCCAGGAGAGTTATTCACCCTATTGAGTACCATGGGTCTGCCTCCAACAACAAGGTGCTCCTCCACCATGGGTCTGCCACCGCAATAAGGTGCTCCCCACTGGCCTAGTCGAATCACTCTGAGTCGAATCGGTCAAGAATTCATCAGGTCTCAGCCAGCTACTAGGTCTCCATACTCTGCTCGATCATCTCCAGAAGGATCCGTTCCACGAGCTACATTTTGATATCCCAATTTTCAATAATTACCATATATAAGTAACTCAATGTTCCTCCTCTTCATATGGGTCTCAACACAACAGACGACGCATCAATTGGACGCCCGACTTGGTTGTATTAAGCTTTTTAGTTCCAGGGCCCCGGTTGGATTTGTGTACGATCCAACCTGACCATATCTCAACATTACCTAGTACTTCAGTGAGGTATACTCAATGGGACCATCTTGCTCCAAGAAAACTAGTGTCGTTGACGGTTCATGAAACGGTTGTCTAGTTCCAATGATATGACCAATGGAAGTAACAGTCAGTACTGGGTCGGGGCCCGGTCCTACCCGGTTAGACCGACTCGGCCCAACCCAGACTTGGCTGACCCAATATGGGTCAACCCAGTCAGCCCGCAGGGTTCGGGTCACTATGCTGGGCCCAGCCCAGTAGAATACGGGGGCGGTTCGGCTAAAAGGATGCAGTGTAGGTTTCTCGGCTCAGACGTTAGGGCCAGTTCGGCCAACACCTCGTTGGGTGCGGCTCAGGCTGTCGGTGTGGCTCGGCCGGTCCGTCCGGGAGCTAGGGCAAGGTCGGGCCACACGGGAGCCCGGGCAGGGCATGGGCAGGCTGGCACGACATGGGGCAGGGTGACAGAAAGGCTCGCTAGGGGCCACCAGGGTGTGGGTTGGCTGTGCAGGGCGCGGGCAGGCTGGCAGGGAGCAATGCAGGGCTCGGGCAGGCTGCGCGGGGCGAGGACTGTTCAAGGGCAGGCCGACAGGGTGTTGGAAGGCCGTGAGGGGTGAGGGCAAGTTGGTTGGGCGCTGGGCAGGCTGCGCGGGGCGCCGACAGGGAGCGGACTGGCGGGCCGGCGGTGGCTGGGTAGGCCGGTTTGGTGTGGCATTTGCTGGCGGTGTTCAACCAGGAACAACAGTGGACTGTGGGGGTGGGGTGGTTCGTGGAGGCCAAGGATAGTGCGGCCATTGTCATTTCCACCTTCATTGCCACATTTCCACTTCGATGAACACCAAAATAATGATGAATCGACGGAGGATTTCGGGCCATGTTAGGTTGGCCCGCATCCTCCGTGTTTAAGGTGGTATGAATTGGTTCATCAAGGAAAGAAGATGAACAACAATTAATTACATCACACTGCATCAATTCCCTTCATTCGATGATGAGAAGAAGAAAATAAAATCATCAACATGCAATAACCCCCAAATTGGATTGTCGAGCGTCGACGGTGAAGTCGTGGAAAGAAGGAAAAGTCGCCTATCGTTCGTCGCGTCTGCCACACACTCCTAATTCCGAGCTGTGTAGGATCTGGAAGATGCTCCATGTTGGTAGGATATGAGGAAGGAAGTCATATAAGAATCATCACCGGCATTCTTCATTGAAATAACATGTTCTTCGTAGGGAGAATGGTTCTTCATTGGGAGGTTTCTCCCAATGATCCTATATTCCTCCATTTCCAACAAATGAAAAGCTAACCCCTCCAAATAAAAATTATCTTTTATTTTAGATTATTGAGTTTAAAATTCAAATTTGGGTGTTTAATTAAATGAGATGACTCATTTAATTAATGCGGTGGAGTTAGCATAAATAAACTATTCGTTGGCACAACAATTCAAATTGGAGATTTAATTTAAGTGACTCCCCCTAATTAATTCATGAGGGTTGGCATGAATTAAATGTTAGAGGAGTTGGCTCCATTAATGTGGGAGGGTAGTCAAGGAGTTTCTCCCCATTTAATGGGGATTTGAGGAATCAAGAGGCTCTCCATCATTAATGAGGTAGAGTTGAGGGGTTTTCCTCTTCTCCCATTAATAGGGGGTTAAGCCCCATGTGGTCCTTACCACATTAATCTTCTCATGGAAGGTTTAGTTCGGGTGGGCCCCACCACCATTACCTATCATGAGAGGTTAAGGTGTGGTGGCCCCACCTCCAAACTCGATTAGGAGGTTTTAACCAACACACACCAAATGGCGGCTCAAATAAAATGAAGTGCAGCTACACATTATTTTATTATTTTTTTCTTTAAGAAAACCCAAAAATTATCTTCTATTCACGACTCACTCCCATTGAAGTGAAAGCCTTCTTAAGTGAATATCGATGCAGCAAGTTCAATGGTTCCCTCAGATTTCAATTCCGAGCACCGATTCAACGTTATAAAACCCGCTCGTACATTTAATAAATGTACCCAAACATAACTTCAGAAATTTATTTTGGGCACACTGGGCCTTGGAATCATGCGCCGTAAATTTTCGCATACTCGTAAAATTCCCATGTATTTAAGAAAACAATTTCCATGGAATTTTCGGGTCCTTATAATAGACTTGACATATAATTTATAGTAAGAGTGTCTCGTGTTGATGTAATATTAAAACAATTATTTAACAAAACCCTTATAACTTGGGGTTATTGATAGATGAAGACAATCTAAAAATTCCATAACATGGAAAATAATGATTTCAAAATGGTTTCCTGAAATGTATTAGAAAAATAAGATGATTTAAACTATATAAAAAACAAACAAATAAAAAATTTCATTAAGTAAACGAATTACACCATCTTGGAAATGTTATAACTAAAATAAAAAATAGGTATTTTATATGTAAATATTATATTCTCAATAAAGAAATAAAATGTGTAAAATTCTATCATAAAATTTGTGATAGTATCTTTATTAGATACACATTTAAAATAGAATCTTATAGATTCTATAATAAATCTGTTCTAAATATGGTAGAATGATAGGATGACATTATTATTATTGATCTATAATATAATCAATCAAACAATTATGAAAACATCAAATTTGTTAAAGAGTACATACATATTATGAATATTGTAATGAAAATAATATTGATTCTGATATTGATACAGAAGTGAAAGATAAAGGTTATAAATTTTAAACATATAAATATATTCAAAATAAATAAATAAAATCATTCTAATTAATAGGGAAATTATTTTAAGTGATAAAACATATATTAATCAAATATGGATAATGAATAAAATATATATTAAAAATATTATTTTCATTATTTGAACCAAATAATTTTAAATAAATTGTATTGGAAGAAATATTTGTCAAAAAATTAATAATAATTTTGACTAAAGATAAAGGAATGAATCATGGGATCCTATTATGTAACCATAAAATCAATATTTAATAATGGGAAAAAATATGTTATTCAATACTATATTTGAGACAATAGGGAAGAAATTTAAAATAATGATATTATATTTTACAAGGGTAATTCATATACTAAATATGAAGATTTTGATATGAAATGTTCCATTATGGAAATATTAGAAGTAATTTAGTTATTCAGGAAAAAATTCTTTAAATGAGTTTCATGATCAACCAAATGGATGTAGATTAAACCTCTATAAAAGCTATATTAGATTAAAAAATTTCTATATATCATCCATTTGGTTTTCAAATTTTATAAAATTATGTGTGTAAGGTTTATAGGATAATATAAATTATATGGTTCAAATTAATCACTAAGTGAATAATACTACCAAATAATATTTTTCAAAAAATGTTTTGATTAAAATGTGGGGGATTTGACCAAATCCTATACAAGAAAAATTGTATTGAATAAGAATTGATGATTCTATTCAATGTGGGAGTAATCATATTAAATGGATTAAAAGTTTAAATTTTCATAGGGTTTATGGAGATGATTAAAATTGAGTTAAATATTTCCTTATTTTAGAAAGTTATATTTTTTCAGAGATTATGAGTTTTGTAAAAACATGATTGTATATATATTATATAGAACAAATTAACTAAAAAAATATTTTATATATTTTATCTATATATAATAAATCTAGTGACCTCACTTATTTCAAATGTAATCAATATCATAGACGATAATGACCGAGTATTAGTGAATGTCACACTATAAAACCATTTGATTGAAATCCTATTATAATTTCTTATATATAAATGTGAAATTATCAGATCCACATTATTGTAAAAAAGATTCAAAAATATGCCAAAAGAGTTTGATATAATGTCCATATTGATGATATTTCCCTACATGAAACATATAATGAATTGAAATATGTCTTATGGTAAAACTAATTAGTAAAAGTTAATATGTTTCACTAATTATGATTGGTATGTTTCAATGGATGATCTAAAATCCATATTGGAATATACAATGTACTTGGGACACAAGATCACATAATTTATTAGTAAGAAAAAGTATTTTATATCACATAAGACAATTGAGTCTATGTTTATAGATATATGTATGGTCTCAACCTTAAACCTTATATATCCTAGTAAAATTTGACAATATTTTCAATTTACATTACTAGAGAATTTGGGCATACTCTAACAAAGTAAAAAATTACATTATAAGTGGAAAATTATAATAAGTATATATTTTTTCCAATAATATAAAACTATTTAATATAAAATACAATTTTTCTTTATAAAAATCATTACAATTATCCCCTTCATCTTAGACTTGTCTTTATTACCCTGTAAACCTGATGAAAGACATTTTAAAAACAAATTATGAGAACAAAAGCTTACTAAGGGATATAAAAATAAAGGAAACTATTAGTTCTTTATAAACATTAAAACTCCTATAAATTTTACTTTTATCATTAAACTTCCTTAATAATATGAAATAAATAATTTTCAAATGGAAAAAAATCACACATTTTACAAAATGAATGTCATTAAAACACATTGTAAGTTAAAAAAATCCATTTAGGTGACTTATAGAATCTCATAAATAAAAAAATTTCAAAAAATTTTCTATTATAATAACCATATTCATGAATTACTATTAGGTTGGTATGAGCTTACTTGTTGCTATCTTCTCCATCCAATATTACGATGTAATGGGATTACCCAATGCTATCAGGGACACCCCTTGTTATGTTGTAATGGGCTTACTCGATGTTATTTGGGCCAACCCACATTATGTTTTAACTAGATTCCCTAAAACTATATGGGCCACCCCATGAATATGATATACTGGGATCAGACATCTTCTATAATGATTAAGTACTATATCATTAATATAACACATTCATCATAAAAACCTTTGAAAAAAATTAATCCCATATAAAAATAAATATCTTATAAAAATAAACTTTTCTATTAATATTTCATTTTCTATTCCAAAACACCCAAAAATTCCAATAAGTCAACAAATATTAGAAAATATATAACATTCTCAAAGAAGGATGAAATTAATTAAGAGTCATGTTGGGGGAAAAGTCATTGTCACTGTGTATGTGAGGAAAAAAACAATCCTTTTATCATTTGACAAAATGTTACGTATAAAACACATAAAAATATTCCTTGCGAAAAAATTTAATGAAATTAAAAATAGACATAAAATTTCAATTAAAATCCTTTTATATCTATATAAAAGAATATATAAAATAATATTAATAATATTGACATAGATAAAAATATTTGATAATAAAATCATTAAACAAACATGTTGTCCCATATCACTTTGAACTTTTAAATCATAAGATCCATGAAAGAATTACATAATAAACATAAAATAACGTGAGAATAAATAAATTAATGATATGATATGTCAATTTTGATTTTATATACACCAAATAAAAAATGTGGTTGTATAAAATCAAAATATACTTCAATGAAAGGAGATTGATACAAAGTCCATTACCTTGAGTCTCACCCGTCACGTACAATATTTATATTCCTAAAAATAAACTAATATTAATTATTTAAATTATTTATAACCTTTTTCATGTTTATTATTCTTTTTAAATCCCTTATAACTATGTTATAAAAATTACTTAATTAATTAGGTTCACGTCAGATGTTTTTATGATATTCGGTACATGAGTCCAAAATAACTATGGAATGATGTCTATAGTAAAAAGTGGTCATTAGTACATCTTCTATGTAATATTTTTCTTAAAATATTTATCTCTTTTTTATAGAAATTGTACTTTTAAATCTATTTATAAAATATGAATATGAAAAAACGTACTATGTTAAAATCATAGAGATGGTAAGTCATAAATATGCTTGAATGACTTTTCCATTTTACAGTGATCATTATGGAAATAAGGTAAGTATTATTTATTCAGTCTATAATTAAATTAATATAATTAATATAATTTTTTATAATTTATATATAATTATATATATCATAGATGTGATGTGATGATGTGAAACTAATAGCATCACTTCGTGGACGTGATTGTTCACACTAACACATGAAAGACATTATCATTTTCATGTGAATTAAAATGTAATAATATAAATGATATATTAGAATTTCATAATTGTAAATATTTTTTGAATATAATATATAAACATTAATTCCATAATTACAATCGGTCTTGATAGACAGTGATTGAAAAAGAATTATATCAGTTTGCAAGGTTGTAGTTCACCGTACAAAGGAACGTAAATTTCTTTCAATATTTGATGGATGTGGAGATTGATTTTAAGTGATGGAATTAATATAATAGCATCTGGGTATATTAATGATAACAGAATAATTATTTCATCATGGTTGAAGAATATTTTAATGATGTGTAAGATGAAATAAAACAAAAATTCTTGTTCATAATGATACTTCTTCTTCGGACCACCTCGTTTTCTTAACTCCTAAAGACCACTAAGGTTGGTGTTATGAATAAAATAAGAGCTCCGGAATTTGGGAGGGATTATAGGAAGGTATTTTTTTAGTTCTTCATTTAAAAAAATATGTTTTGATGTGTGAGTAATAGAGAATAATCAGTGACCTTTTATAAGAGATGGGAGGGGGAACTATTGGAATTCATCAAAATATTAAATTAATATACATTACCATTCTATTATAAAAAGCCCAAAACTCTTTACTTGGAATAATTTATTATTATGGGTTTAAATAAATTCATCCAATTATAATTGTACAAGTTTTTATTGTTTTTTAATCCATATCTTTTTTGTTTTAACAATTATTTAACTATTTAAACTCTTTCTGTGAGAGCAGATAATTTATAGTTTGAGGGTTAATATATATACTATAAAAAGAAAAAAACTAATAATTCAGTCATTTATTTAATTTTAACAATTATCCCAATAATTTGGATTAAATGGATATTTTTATAAATATTATATCATTTAATTCTATATTATTTATTTTCAATTATCAATAATGCCATTTTTACACTATTCATTACAAGCCTTTTTACAAATATCAGAAAAACACGTTAAATTTTAAAAAATACATATAAAACATCACTAACATGTCTTATTAACCAATAAATTTCATGGGTGACATCAATCATCTCAAAATGTATTTCATTTAGTATTTTTAATATCATTTATTCGATATTTCTTTTAATTAAACAATTACTATAACATTATGAAAGCCTTTAATTTAATTTATTTTACACTAAAATTTAAAAATAAATTAACATGAAAAATATAATCCTTCTATATATAAAAATCAATATTTATATAAAAAAATATCACATATATAATCCCAAATTAAAAATATTTCCTTAAAGAAAATCATAGGGAAAAATTGATTTTTCTTTGAATAAAATACTATAAAGAGATTGAAGTTATCCAAGTGGCTCCAAGATCTCACGAAATATGTTGAAATGTTATTTTTTAAAAAAATAACTCTTCCAATAAAATTATTATAGTTTTAGGGTAATTTTATAATAATTGTAATATTATTTTTTCTATTTATTACTCGATATACTCTTACATGTGGAAATAAATATTACTAAAGTTACTATTCATATTTTATCCAAAAATAAAATAGAAATGGTTAATAAATTCAGAAATTGTTATTTAGAATTATTAATCAATTTTAAATTTTAAAACATAGAATTGGAAAAAAAAATAATTTCAAATTAATCATGTTGACGCAATGAGAAAAAGGGTTTTAAAGTGAAAACTTTCAAATGATTGAAATGTTTTTAGATCCTAATTAAATGTGAAATTTATTCCAATGACCTGAATTAGATTAAATTATATAAAATTTATCTATTAATACATTTAAACCAATAAACATATAATTTTTCTTTATAATTTATTTATATGAAAAAACCATTTTTAATTAAATTTTAGTATTTTCACTATTCATAAAAACGTGAAACTTTTCGAAAAAATACAAAACATTAAACCAATGTAAATTTTCATATTCCTATTTAAAATTAGAAGATTAATTTTTCATATAATTTTTTTTAAAACTATATTTAAAATAAGAATGCTGTTAAATGTCGGCCACGATGCCTTTTTTGAAAAACACTAATTTTAAGCGTAAAATTTAATTTCTTCTTATTTCATGTATAGACAACATATAATATGAATTTTAATCTATATATTTAATATTATATATATATATATATTTCATTAATATAAAAAATATGATTTTATTATTTTATAATCACACTTGTGCACATTTAAATAGTTTTTTAGGAAAAACATTTTCTTTTATTTTAAATAGGGTTTTATTTTGATTTATAAATAACTTTTAAAAAAGGCCTCATTATATATATATGTATAATTTTTTCATAACATATTTAATATTGTTTATTCCCACCATTCTAACATATATTTTCTAATAGTAACATTTAAATAATAATAATATTTAGTTATTTATTTATGCTCGATTTGGCATATCATATATGTTATCAAACATAATATTTATTTTTTAAAAAAAATCTGGATGACAAAATATAACTCGAACATATACACAATTAACTTGTATAAATAAATAATTATAGAAATTAGTATAAAATGTTTTCAGGTCTATTCACATTATGCGTGCTAATAGTAGAGACACAAATCTTACATTAAACATCCTTTAATACATATAGAAAAAACACATCGATATAAAATTACATTTCATAATAAAAATGCTAATTAATGTATTTTTAAAATAATGTACTCATATATTGAGGATCTCACTTAATGTTTGATTTGAAAATTACTCTCAATAGTAGTTATTGAAAGGAAAAAGTTTTAACATGGATTTTAAAAACACAATTAACATTAATTAATAGATGAAAAACACATTTTAAATAATGAAATTATTATTTTTTACATGTAAATGATTAATATTTATAGTAATAACCTTTTACAAAGTGGATTAATTGAAATATAAAAGGTTTTTGTATATTTAGGGGATAATAATAATTAAAATATATAAGTGAAGATAAATTGATGAGGTGGAGTTTCCTTGATTGGGAGTCGAGTTTCTTGTATCACATACATGGTAACTAGAATAACCAACCTACACTAAAACCCTCCTTTGGTAGGAAATGAATATTGGAGTGAACCCTACTTAGAAAACAAACTTTTACCAATAGTAATTTAGTGAAATATAAAACATTTTTTTCCTAAAATGAGTTGTTTAAAAAGATATTAAATCTTATTTATATTACTTGTCTATTTTTAATTATTACTTTATAGAATTTTTTTTACCAACACTTGAATATTGGTTTTTCTATACTAATAATGAAAAAAAAATCTATCCAAAAATTAATATATTTTATTAATTTTCATTTCCAATAAATCATTCACGCTTAGAAAAATATTTTGTGAAAAACTTTTAAACAAAATATATATAAATATAATAAAATGCTTATTTTCATACAAGATTAGAGGATGAATGAAAAATTTGTTTGTTAAAAACAAATTTATCAATGTTTCTAAGTAGTTTAATAATAATTATGTTATCAATTTTTTTTTCATTTTTCATCAATTATAATAAGTATTTTAATAATTTATCAAAAAATATTTCACAATTTTGAAAAAATATTATCAATATTTCTTTGAAACAATTTGTCAATGATTCATAATATGTTACAAATTTCAGTAATTTTATATAATTATAACATTTGAAAATATAAATATTCTTTAAAATTTTCTAAATCAACAAATTGGTTTATTAAAAAATATATATTAGTTTCAATGATTAAATTTATCGATGCAGAAAAACATATCCACCTCCATCATCAAAAATCTCACCTTGGGTATCAATGTCATATTCTAAAAATAAGGAATTCACAACCTTCATTTATCATAGAATCGATAAAATAAATGAGATTTAGTGGATATACTTTCATCATTATGTGATATAAAGTAATTTAATCATTTATACCCTTCAAATCTTATTTTATGCCAAAAGAATCATAATGTTAATGATGATTCCATTTTTATGAAATATATTATTTCTAATATTTTTTATGTGAAATTGTTATTGGTATTCAATAACTCAATAAATTTTAAATGGTTAAAACATTCATTCATATTGTATATCATTGTAATTTTTTGGTTTTAGATTAATTTTATTTGGGATTTGCCTTATTTGTTATAGACCAAGCACTGAATAAATTTATAATTTCAATTGAGGTTGTGTAAGAATCCATGTTGGGATAATGTTTTTTTGTTATTGTTAAGAGGATTCATAGTGTATAATTATTAATGTTATAAATAGTGTATATAAATTTTTTATAATTGGTTCCATAAAAATAAATGCATTTAATGAATATTTATGTGTAATTATTGGTCTAAAGCAATGTATTTGGAGGTCCGGGTTACTAGAAGGGACCATCATACATATTTAAGGTAGAATTTCATTTAGGGATATACATATCCACTAAAAATATGTACATTAAAATATATCATAATATGATACAAGAATCAATATATATTATATACTAGGATCTATATAAAGGTGATCCCTTATTTTTTATTAAAAGTATCAGAATTTTAATTCTTATTTTCATGAAAACACTATTAATCATATTAAGAAAACGAATACCTTTTTATTGTTTGATTTTTAGTCTTCAAATATATTTTCATCACATCTATTTACTAGGTAATAATAATTTAATGTCTACCTTGTTTTATTTTTACACATAATATAGTTTAAAAATAAATTTAATTATTTTACTAGAGAAAATTAGAATTCATGGTGTAACGACCCGAATCCGGGGCCACATAATCGGTGCCCCATACCTGGTTCACCACATGACCTCAAGCGCATCTCCCCAAATGCTAGAGGCTGCCGACTAGCCACGAAGTCCTTGGTGAGTTAGTGGGAAAACTATGCCCTCATTTGGTAAAGTATGCAGCGGAAGAAATAACATAATGAATAACGGAATCAATAAACAGCATGCGACAAATGAACTAAAAGTAGAAGAAATGTATGATATAATAATTATGTAGAATGGTTCATGTATCTATGGAAAGCAGTAAACAAAATAACGTTCTGAAATACAACTGAAAACAAGTGCTAAAAGTAAAGAGCAACTCTAGTAGCATTGCGAGCCAAAGCCCGGTTCCATTCTCTCCAGCTCCAACCAGTAATCAAGTACCCGATGTAGAAGGACCACAATCCCTACCTACACCTATAACCATATAATCTGTTTGGTCTGAAAAGTAGGACCCAAACAGGGTGTGAGACTAATCCCAGTAGGCAATCACCACGAGATCTGTGCCCTACTGTCAGTGAGTAATATGGAAATAGTAAATGAAATAAATGCAACAGAGACGCAAAAATACATGGAAGTAAACAATCCTACCAATATCCATTCAAAATTATTTAACATTTGAGTACAATCATTTAGCTATCAACCATGGAACCTAGCAACATCTCTATACTCCCAAGGCAAGCAAGTAATCACAACAGGTAACTCACCAGTCTACCTAAACAGCAACCAGTAAAAACTCATTCTTGTTCTTTGGCTTGGTGGACTCGTCACAACCAACCAAAAAATAAAGCACTAACTCTCTGGGTGTCTCCTACTAGAAAACCCCTCTAGTCAAGTAATCAAACAAGGCACAGACACTCTGGTAATATCTCACGTCAATTCCACTATGGTCTTGCAATGATAGCTATAGACTCTCTGAGGAAGTACTTACATCTAATTCCTTATGTGGTCTCGATGCGTGGGTAACTAAGAACAATCTTGGGAAGCAAAAATTCTTATTCTCGTAGGTCCTGCGTACGAAACTAAACCAACAGACCCTCTAGGGAAGCACGTAATCATCTATTCCCTCTTTGATCTCCTGCACCAGGTTCTTACAGCCCTGAGCAGTCCAGTCATGCGTAATCGATTGTTAGCATCCCTAAGTAAGTTAAACAACTACTTGGATAAAATATACCATTCATCAAAAGCATATAAACAACGTGCAACACATACAATAGTTATATCAAGTAAAATAGAAATTGCAATAGGGTTTTCCTCACAGGTAAACAGTGCCAAACAATGATAAACATCCAAACAGGGAGAAACACCCATGGGGTGATCCCCAAACATGAAACCAAGCATATATTAGAAACAACTAATCAAAAGCTAACAAGAAACCTAGGGAAATTAAATAATGGAATCAAAATCCCAAACCCGGGAAACCCGATACATGGGTATCCGTCACTTTTGCAACCAAAACTCATAGAACATAAACATAGGGAATCAAACCACCTACCTCGATCCTCGATGATCAATATAATTGAACCTAAGCATCTGAATCGGCCTAGAATGGAGTAAATCTGCAAAAATGTCTAAAATGTTTATCCTTAGATAACTCACATAAGAGAAAGAATCAAGAAACGATGCTAAAGAAGAACCAAGAACTCACCACTGGGATTCTCCTGCAACCGACGAAGTTTTATTCAGACAACCAGTGACAGATTAGTGGCTCGGAGATGAAACGGCCTCCTCGGATGTTCTGGACAGAATTAGGTAGAGATGAAGATGTTTTCTATCATTTGGCGTGACTCGAGGTCAATTAATGAAATAAAAATAGTACATGGCGTGTACTCTTAAAGTACATGGCGTGTACTCTTAAAGTACACGGCGTGTAGTGGGTTTTTTCGTACTTTGCCGAAAACGGCCACCGCGTCACCCCTACACACCGTGTGTGTGGCCCGGACACGGCCAATCAGACGGCTTCGAGCGGCAGAGGAGTACCCGTCATGTACTCACAAAGTACACGACGTGTACTCTAAAAATTTCTAGATTCTCCATTTTTCCTTAAAAATCATGTAAAAGAGATCCATACCAGAAACTGAAGCTCCAGGTTCTTAAAAAAATACCCCTTAAAAAAATTTGTCTTCGGATTTCCCTAGCAAGATGTAGAAGAAGAAACCTTGAACAACTCTGGCCACTGTGATCGCATATCAGCCTCCCTCTCCCAAGTCTCGTCCTGCATATGGTCGTGCTGCCATAGAACCCATACCAGAGGAACAGATCATCCATGGAGTACTTTTGCACTACAATAAACAATCCCGATAGGATGATCCTCAAAAGATGCATCTTTATCTAACTCAAACTCCTCGGGTTGAAAAACATGAGACGGGTCTGAGAAATATAGTCGAAGCTGAGAAATATGAAAGACGTCGTGCATAGCCTGGTACCTCTGAGGTAACTGCAACCTCTAAGCAATCAACTCGACTCTCTCCAGAACCTCAAACGGCCCGACGTAGCTCGGTGAGAGCTTACCCTGTCTTTAAATCCTCTTGTGTCCCAACCTCAGTGTGACATGTAGGAAAACCTGATCCCAGACCTCGAACTTCAGAGGTCGTCTCCGCCGATCTGCATAAGACTTCTTTCGAGACTGTGTTGCCGCCATCCTCTTTCAAATCAACTCTATCTGTTCTGAGGTATCTTGAACAAGACGAGGTCCCAACAAGGCTGCCTCTCCTGCCTCTAGCCCGCATAAAGGTGATCGGCATGGCCTACCGTATAAAGCCTCGTAAGGTGCCATTTAAATAGTCGCATGAAAACTGTTGTTGTAGGTGAACTCCACCAGAGGAATATGCTTCTCCCAAAAAGTGTGAAATAAAACGTGCATCCCTGTTTGAAACAATGGAGTGCGGAACTCCATGCAGACGTACAATCTCTCAGATGTACAACCATCCCAGCTCATCAACACTAAAGGTCACATTTATCGGCAATAAGTGTGAAACCTTCATGATTCTATCCACTACCACCCAAACAACATCAGTTCCTCGAGGCGATCTCGGTAAACCTGTCACGAAGTACATCGCGACATCATTCCATTTCCACTAGGGAATGGGTAACTGCTCAAAAGCCCTGCTGGTCGCTAATGCTCTGTCATCATCTGCTGACAGGTGGAACATCGAATAACAAAACCATCCACATCCTTCTTCATACCTGGCCACCAATACTGACGGTGCAAGTCTCGATACATCTTGGTGACACCAAGATGAACTACCCAAGCTGAAGCATGAATCTCCTGAATCAGCTCCTCATGTATGTCTGCTGAAACCCATATGCGACCATGAAAACGTAGCACTTCATCATCGCCCAGTGTCCACCCTAGAGTAGGGTCTCCATCTGACACACCCTCCTGTAGGACTAGGCCCTCAGGGTCGGATAGCCACCTCATTCGAAGTCGATCAAAAAGGGTAAGGGTAACAACTACAGATGAAATTACCGCCTGACCCTGTCTGTCGTGCACCTCTAGATGCATCTCAGAGAATAGAGCCATGAGCTGCCACTCACTGCTGGAATTCTGAACTGCTTGAATCTTAGTCCTCCTGCTCAGTGCGTCTTCCACAGCATTGCCTTTCCCAGGCGTATAAGCAAGCTCGAAGTCAAAAGATTGTAGGTACTAGACCCACCTCCGCTATCTCAGATTCAAGTCACACTGCGTGAAGATATACTTGAGGCACTTGTGGCTAGTATATACAATAAAATACTCTCCCATGAGATAGTTCCTCCACGAACACAAAAAATGAACAATAGCAGCCAACTCCAAGTAGTGCGTAGAATAGTTCTTCTCATGTGGCCTCAACTGCCGAGATCCGTACGTGACAAAACGATCTTCCTGTATAAGAACTACTCCAAGACCGATGCCAGATGCATCACAGAAAACTGTATAACTATTTTCCGGCTCTGGAAGAATTAGAATCGGTGCTGAAGTCAATCTACCCTTCATCAAATTGAAGTCTGAGTCGAAAGCTTCTGACCAAACGTACTTCACTCCCCTATTATTCAAGCCCGTCAACGACGTTGCTAAGCGTGCGAAGTCCTATATAAACCGTCTGTAGTAACCAGCCAGTCCCAAGAAACTATGTACCTCGAAGACATTCTTCGGCTGCTCCTAGATAACTACTGCTCTCACCTTCTCTGGGTCTACTGATACTCCTGTCTCTAAGATGACATGGCGCAAGAAGTGAATCTCATCCATCCAAAAGTAGCACTTTGAGAGTTTGGCATAAAGCCGATGCTCCCTCAGGTGTACTCAAAACAATCTCAAGATGGGTTGCATGGTCGTGTCGAATGTGAGAGTACACCAAGATATCGTCCACGAAGACCACGACAAAGGAATCCAAGTAAGGATGGAACACTCAGTTCATCAATGCCATGAAAACTAATGGTGCGTTCGTAAGGCCTAATGGCATAACCGTATACTCGTAGAGGCCATACCTGCTCTTGAAGGATGTCAGAGGTATATCTGAATGCCTAACACGCAGCTGATGATAGCAGGATCACAAGTCGATCTTCGAGAACATCCTGGCTCCTCGAAGCTGATAAAAATGATCATCAATCCTCGGCAAGGGATATTGGTTCCTGAGCGTCAACTGGTTCAACTTCCCATAATCCATTCAAAGTTGTAAGGTACCATCCACCTTCTTTGTAAACAACACAGGTGAACCCCAAGGGGAAGTACTGGGTCGGATGAAACCTATAGCCTACAACTCCTCCAATTTCTTCTTGAGCTCTTGCAACTCGGGTGTATCCATCCTATAGGGTGGTATGGATACCGGTGCTGATCCTAGTACAAGCTCAATAGAGAAGTCTACCTCACACTCCGGAGGAAACCTTGGAAAGTATTCTAGAAAGACATCTAGGAAATGGTTGACTACCGGAGGGAATTCCATCTGAGAGGTCCAATGATCATCTAGATATAAACTAGAAATCTCGGCCATAACACTGCCCAACCCCTGATGCTCTGGTCCAGCTCTGCTTGCCTGGACATCCCATTGGCCCTTGTGAAGAAAAGACCTGCCCTATGGTGATGTGAAACTCGCCCTACGGCGATAACAGTCGACAAAGGAATGAAATAAAACTAGCCAGTCCATTCAGAGAATGACATCATAACCTGTCATCTCAAGGACATAATGATCCCATACAAAGTGACACCCACTAACCTTGAGGGGGCACTCCTTGCACTGAAGAACATTAGAAATTCTATATCCCAATGGAGTGTCTAGTGCCAAGGTATACTCATAATTAAGGACAATGAGTCTAAGGCTCAACACACTGTGCACAGAAATAAAGTGATGAGAAGCTCTGGTATCAAAAAGTGCAGAAGATAAAACTGAGGCTACTAGGATTGTACCTAGAACTGTGGAAGGTCCAGGATCCTGCTTCCAATGAATCTGATCTACTACAAACATCTGTCCAGTACCGCGGCCCTGTGTAGCAGCCTAATATCCCTGAGCTGATCCTCCCTGAGCCTGACTACCACATCCATGAACTCTACCTTGGCTTGTATGACTTGAAGAACTCAATCCCCCAGTCTGTTGCGGGACTGGTAATCCTACTCCTGAACGAGGAGTAGAAACCAATCCTCCTTCACTAGCTGTTGGAAGAAGAACCCTGCAAAAACGCTACAGATGACTCATCTTTCCACAGGCTCGGAGCTCCACTGGATCTCTCGGGAACTGATGCTTTTTATGCCCGCTCTTTCTGCACTGATAGCACACCACCTGGTTTCTAGAAGGAAGATCTTATCTACCAGAAGATATACCTCTCTTCCTTGAGTCACCTCGAGTAGACTCTCAGTGGCACTTCCTGTTGTCAGTATAAAATGACTTAGCCTTGGATGCTGAACCGCCCTGGTCAACAGCTCCGGTCTCCCTCAGATTTTGTTCGGTGATCAGCGACTGGTTGACTATTAGAGTAATAGAAGTCAACTGGAAGACATTCACCTGAGATCTGATCTCTGACTTGAGGGCTTCCACAAACTTCCTTTCCAAAAACAGCTCGTCATTTCCTGGAATGGGGGTGAAACGCTGTAACTCAGTGAAACGGGAGGAATACTCTATAACCGAAAGAGTACCCTACTGTAGGTTCATCAAATCCCTCGCCCTGTCGGCCCTCATTGTTGCTGGATAGAAGTAGTCATAGAACGTACGCTGGAACTCATCCCAAGCCATAGTCCGCTGGGGTCCTACCTGTGAGACTACATCCCACCATCTCTTGGCAGAATCTCGCAGCATGTCAGTCGCAAACTTCACCATTCTGTCTGGGGGTGTCTCCAGATCCTCGATGATGGAAAGCATGGTTTCTAGCCCTGACTCTGCAACTTGAGGTCCTCCATCCCCTGTGAAAGTGGGAGGATGTTGCTTTTGGAAGACTCGTGTCAGCTCTGCCATAGACGGGGCAGGATGCTGAGATCCCTTGAAGGTCTGCATGAACCTCATGAAACCCTCTCTGAACTGAGAATCGACACTAGTGTCTGGAATCACTGTAGGTTCCATGTATGGAATGATCGGTGGAATTATGGGTAGTCCCTAGTCTATCGTTTCAGGCATACGGTCGCTGCCTGGTTCCTGGCGTGCAATAGGAGGATGTCTCGGTGCCATAGATCTGAAAGACCAAAACACACCTTCATTAAAGATGAACACAGCTGCAACATAGGAGAGTAAAATGGAACACGAGGAAAAAACCTTTAAAACTGGAAAAAACATGACTACACGGTGTGTAATACCACTACACGACATGTTTCTTAAATGTTTTCCCAGGGCGTGTACATGGGCCATACATGGCTGTGTAAACTACCTGACTACACGGTGTGTTCTTAAACTACACTGTGTGTACTGGCCTTTTTCTCCCTTCCCGGTTACTCCTACATGACTAAGTCACACGGATTGTCCCATCCGAAGACTACACGGCGTGTTTGAGGTAGACACGGCGTGTACTGGACACGCCATAACTGGCTCGTGTTGTTAGCGACAGGGCCTGACACACGGTCGACACTACACGTTGTGTTCCTAAGAGACATGTCGTGTACATGAAGGGAATCCTCGACCCGTGTTGTTCATGACACGGCCGGGTACTCGGTTGATCCATACACGCCATGTTCCGAACAAACACGGCGTGTATATAAGAGGATAACCTCGACCCCTGTTCTTCAAGACAATGTCGGGTACTTGGGAAAGGACACACGGTGTGTGCATACCGAACACGGCATGTACCATACATGCATTAACTGGAACGTATTGTTCATTAGACGGATGGGATCCTAGTTAAGCTCTACACAGTGTGTACCTAAAGTACACAGCTTGTTTTGGAAAACCATTTACAGCTCTGTGTCCCTATCCACACGGTCAGTGAAACGGCCAAAAACTATATGGTGTGTATATATAAAGTACACGCTGTGTATTCTGGGTTTTTCCAGACAGTAGCCTCAGAACTACACCTGAGCCCAGAAAACACAGAAAAACAAGGATTAAGGTGCCAAATTCCGATCCATGGGGGCCCATACTCCACGCGAATCAAAGCTTGGCATCCCAACAATGCATATAATAAGAAAAAAATACAAGAACTCACGACCCACCAAATTTTGATCCTCGAGGGCCCATAACACATCTAAGATCAAAGGTTGGCGTCCGTGATAAGAAACCTACATACAACGATACCCTATCAATATAGCAGGTATTCTATCATAGAATTTATCACAACATCATGCATTGTCTATCACAAATCCTATCACAATAGCATGAAATCTCTAATTCTACCTAGATGGCATGTAAAGATGCATGGCATGTGATCTCCTAACATGTACCTATATGATTCATGAGATGGCATACCCTCATCTCATCAGGTTGCAACAAAATAGAACCGCAATCATATAAACAGTAACATCACAAAACAAGTGCATCACCAAATGGTGAAATATAATAAACTATAACACTTGCAAAAACTAAAAAATTCAATTGCGAGGTAATATATCATTTCCCTGTACGCGGGTTAATAACTCCCGGGCACAGTTAAGTACTAACTACCCATTTCTTCCTATCCCTGTTTATTGTCACAAAACATTAAGGTAATAGAAATGAAGAAAACCTCCTTTGATACCACTTTGTAACGACCCGAATCCGGGGCCACATAGTCGGTTCCCCATACCTGGTTTTCCACATGACCTCAAGCGCGTCTCCCGAAATGCCAGAGGCTGCTGACTAGCAGCGAGGGCCTTGGTGAGTCAGTGGGGATACTATGCCCTCATTTGGTAAAGTATGCAGTGGAAGAAATAACATAATCAATAACAGAAGCAATAATCAGCATGCAACAACTGAACTAAAAGTAGAAGAAATGTCTGATATTATAATGATGCAGAATGGTTCATGTATCTATGGAAAGCAGTACACAAAACAACGTGCTGAAATAAAACTGAAAACAAGTGCTAAAAGTAAATAGCAACTCTAGCCCTGAGCAATCCAGTTGTGCGTAATCGACTGTTAGCATCCCTAAGTAAGTTTAACAACTACTTGGATAAAATCTACCATGCATCAAAAGCATATAAACAGCAGTCAACACATGATAAAGTTATAACAAGTAAACTAATAATTGCAATAGGGTTTTCCTCACCGGTAAACGGTGCCAAACGGCGATAAACAACCAAAAAGGGAGAAACACCCATGGGGTGATCCCCAAACATGCAACCAAGCATATATTAGCAACAACTAATCAAAATATAACAAGAAACCTAGGGAAATTAAATAATGGAATCAAAATCCCAAACCCAGGATACCCGATACATGGGTATCCGACACTTTTTCAAACAAAACTCAAAGAACTTCAACGTAGGGCAACAAACCACCCACCTCGATCCTCGATGTTCGATATACAAGAAGAAATGGTCTCCTCGGATGTTCTGGATAGAATTAGGCAGAGAAGAAGATGTTTTCCATCATTAGGCGCGACCCCAGATCAATTAATGAAATAAAGAAAGGTACACAGTGTGTACTCTTAAAGTACATGGCGTGTAGTGGGTTCTTCCGTATTCCTCCAAAAATGACATCCGTTTCACCCCTACACACCGTGTGTGTGTCCCGGACACGTCCAATCATACGGCTTCGAGCAGTAGATGAGTACATGGCGTGTACTCACAAAGTACACGGCATGTACTCTGATAATTTCCAGATTCTCCATTTTTCCTTAAAAAGCCCATAAAAGAGATCCGTACCTGAAACCGAAGCTCTGGGTTCTTACACATTGGCTCAAAAGTAGGTTTTTTAAAAATCTAAGAACTATAGTCGATGGAATTACAGTTCATTTATCTATATATTTTTATCTACAAAAAATGATATTTTTGTTATTTTTGTCTAATATACATAATTTTAAAATATATTTAAAAATAATTGCGTTATGATACTTTTTCTGACCAATATCAACATGAAATTAACATAAAACATTTTGAATAACTTATTATAATGAGTAGTATTGGTGTTTCTAATTTAATGGGATGTTATACTGGTATGCTTAATTTTATAATTTGTTTACTACTCTCATTATTTAAAAATTATTTACATATATACTATCTAATGTTTGATTAAAAATTAGAAGAATTTATTTTCAGTAGAATGGACATATCACAATTTAAATTATGTTAATGTTTCTTGAATGAGATTAATTCATACACCTATTTATTTAATAAAAATAAAAACTGTAAAAATTTCACTTTTACTAGTCAATTAAAAATAAAAAAACCAAAATTGGAAATTAATTTTCCTTATTTATTCAATATAATTACTTTTTTTACTTTGTGTTGATGTCAATTAAGTTGATTTCAAATTTAATATTGTTTGAGTTAAGAAAAAAGTATATGGAGTTACTCAAAGTAATATATTTTTTTGTGTATATTAATAACTGTTTATATTAGATTTTATTATCATATATATATATATAAATATTCCATGTTAGAAATTTTATTCCATAACTTTTGAGATGTTAATTTATTTTAAGAATACACTTACCTTATTTGATTTTCATATCTATTTTCTCATTTAAAATTATAATATATTATTTCATCACAATATTTTAAGCATGTTTTTTCTAAATTTTATACTTCGTTATGTGATTTTATGAATTGTTCAAATATTTGATTTTACAAGGATTACCGTGAATTATTTATAAAAATTTCTTCTATTACTACTACTATTATTTCTTATTGATTCATCATGATACTTACTCACTTTGAACAATTTTATACTTTCAAGAACTAAAAAAGTAGGGCTTATAGATCCAATTTTAGGATAATAAAAAAAACGTTGTTCCCATTTTTCCCAATGATGATGGATCCTACACATCCCCTTAAATGGATTCCAATATTTATTTTATATCCATTAATCCAATATAAACTAAATACATCATAAATTAGCTTTAAAAATTCCTCTATATTTTTTGTGTCTCTTGTTGTTTTAGTGCATTGTGTTTGTCACTATTATAAGATAAACAAGTTCAATAATCATAAGAAATATTTTTCAAGATACCCACAATAGGAAGTTGAATAATTGTTAGTGGTTTTTATATAAACACATTAATTTATTCTTCTTAGGTTAATTAGTAATTTAATTTTCTTACCATTTGATAATTCAATCTCTTTTATGTAAAATATGATTAAACTAACATCACATGATATACCCAATTTATGCATTTTGGAAATCATTGGAAATTCATCAGACATTGTGTTTCTTATATTTATGTATTAAAGTGTAGCTCACAAATAAATGGAAGTTCATTCAAGTTTTGACAGTGGATCATCATAGTCAAGTGGACATAGATCATGTTCAATGTATATATCATCTAAAATCTCAATTGATTCTTCTATTGATTCACAAATGCTTAATTTTTTAATTATTGTTAATATGGACTATGATAAATATATTGAATTTTATTTCTTGTGAAACATACTAAAATATAATCAAACTAATTTTAGTAACATTACACATATTTTATCTTTTTTTAAAATTTGTTTATTTGCGAGAAAAATTATTGTTTTTTTCATATTTAAATTATTTTATTTATAAATATAATAATATATTTTTTCATAAATCTATAAAAATGAACTAATTGAAAGTATATATATAGAAAATTACTTTTCAATTATTAATAATATTTATTTTTACATATGTATTTCCATTCATTTTCTTATGTTTTTAATTCATTTTTTCAATCTACTTATGATTAGTGATAAGTTATGTAAGTAAATATTAATAAGTGATATCAAAAGGATTAATATGTTATTTGGGAATGTTTTTATAGATTAATTATTTATTATGTAAACATAACCTCTCACTGATTTCTTTAACTATAAAATTTACTTATATTATACTTAGGGTAAGAAGATAGGAAATAATGATAAATTTGAAACATGTTTACTGATATTTTTTAAGGTATTTATCTTTGAAAAACCATGTTTCATAGATCCAAAGGAGACACTCCTTGTGTTATCAACATGTTTGTTTTAGAATTATTTTAGAGGATAAGTATACTAAAAATCATTACATTCAAAAAAGAAACATAGATTTAATGGAAATTTTTAATTTGAATTTTAAAAGTAAATAAGAAATATGCCCCCAGAATTAAATACCTCCTATATTTATAACTGCATATGATAAATTTATACTTTGATTACTGACATCTCAATTTTTATTTGTTTTAATTCATATTTTTTATATTAAAAGATTCTTATATTTTATTATACTTTAAATATATTGAAATTTTTTTTCACCTGAATCATGGGAACCTCTAACATTTAATATGATCCCTTTCCCAAATTTAATTTTTTAAAATTTACATAATTATTTTTTCTATAAATTTTAAATTAAATTAAAAATTAGTAAATTATTGATTTAAAATAAAATAATTTAAAAATTATTAAATTGTAATTGAAATTAGTGTATAATAAAAAAATAAAAATAAAAATATAATATATAGATTTTCCAAAAAAATATTTTAATATAAATAGAAAATTTTTTATTTTAAAATAATTTTATAAATGATTTAATTATTTTTGATAATTTCAATAATAAGTTAATTAATATTTTAGTCATATGAATAATAAAAAATTGAATGTTGGTAATATAATTACCCATAAAAAATTTATTGCTAAATATTTTGACTATAAGATATCTCCTAATTTGGAATGATTATAATTTAAATATAACACTTATATCTATCATAGTATCATTTAGTGAAAAAAAAATTATGAACAATTAAATGATAAGGAAAATCTATTAGAAAAATAATTAATAATAGAAAATTTAATTTTACCTAAAAAATAAGACATATTTGAAAAAACGATAACATCATATAGTGTCTAAATCCCTCCTCTAATAGCCCATGGTTCGACCATTAAAACTGAAAATATAATTACATAAAATTAGGGGATGGACCTATATAAATACAAGGAAAAACAGGATAGTCGACTAATGAAAACCAGATATAACAATTATAACAAACTATAATCCCAATAATGTGCATATTATTTCATATAAAAACAAAATACAATGCCAAAAAATAGCTTATGTGACAAAAAACCTAACTTTGAGTGATTGTCATGTCATGATATGGTAATATACATCTTAATCGGAAAATTTTTTCTAGAAATATTTAATATATATATATATATATATATAACTAGGAGTGAGAAACCCATTATAATATTTATGTTCCTCACTAGAAACACTTGTTTCTATTTAGAGGAAGTGTGTTAAAGCCTCAGTAAATAAAAGAGAGAATTAGGTTAAAAAGCATTATAATCATGGGACATGTTGTGGGATATATACCCAGTGTTCATGGCTTTTGTATCCATTCCTATAGCCTAAAATTTATTTCCCCAGTCACCTAGGGTTAGGGATAGGGAAAGGGATTATGGATATAAGCCTATAGAATTTTAGAAAGCACCCTATGTCCATAGGCATTGGTCGTCGTAGTATTTTTTTTCCATAGGGACCCATCTATGTCTATAACCCTCCTATATATATATATAAATACATGTGTGGCTACCCATGGTTATAGATTTCTAAAAACTAAACAAATTTATATTTATCTTATTTCCATCCAATGTTGCTTTATTAAATAATAAATAAATCTTTCCACTCTTATAAAAACAATTCCTTGAATATATATGTATAATATATATATTGAATAACTTTTAAATTTATATTATTTGTATTATTAAATTATCTGTGATAAATTTTTGTCCACAATGTATAACCATGGGTGGTCACGAGTGGATATTAAGGGATTATAAAAATTACCATATATTAATATGGATATAGGGTCCCGTTATGATGGCCTATAGTAATGGGAATATATTTCCACGGTTATGGGCTCTTTATTAAGCCCTTCTAATAGAAAAACCCATTTTTTCATTTTTCAATTTGTTAGGGGGTTCTCTAGACCCATCTCTAGTATGCACTTTGATTACCATAACATGTATAATGTATGTTATTTCATATTTTTTATCTCAGTATGACAGTAAAATTACTCATCGTGTAATATATTATTGATAATGTCTTTAGAATTCATTTTGTCTCAAAAGGTTAGAGTAGTTCTCAAATATAATTATAACCTCCAGATACCTTGAAAATAATCATAAATATATGTCATATGATCAATATAAATCATATTTATATTATATAGATAATCTTTTACTATTAGGTGACGGGGCTCAAAAGAATTTCGAATTCATCTCATGAAGTTTTCACTTGGTGATATCGAGTTTATGTTTTCCTAGGGATTGACCTATCAAAAGGAACACCACATAACAAAGGCATAAATGGTTTTTCTTATCTATGGGAATATTTTTTGGACTCTTAATCAAGGATCTTTATTAGTCTATATCATTTTATTGTGTACTTTTATACTATATAAATACCATGATATCTATGTTGTTGTTAGGTATCTTGGGTTGTGTGTGTTATTGGTTTAATGGAATTGATTTAATGATCAAGATAATATGTGTCACTTGAAAATGTGAGGGATATCTCAATATAATTGACCGGGATGGTTTTAAATTTACTAAATACATGGATATGGTAGAATAAGGAATGTTTATTCAGTATGGTTATGTATAAATAAAGTATGTGAGGATAGGGACACAAGTTTTTCATCCTGAATTATGAGATGTCATGTGAAGGAAATAATATATTACATAGTGTATTCTCATAGGATATGTAATCATTATTATAAAGGACATTGCCCTTTTAGGGTCCTTGATGGGTTTCTAGATTCTGCTTTTGGTATATGTCTACTACTCACTACTATCGTGGTAAGGACCTAGAGGGTCATACACTAAGAATATTTAATAGTCCATCCTTTTCAAATTGAATATGAGTGTAAGTTCTCATGTGATCAGCTATGGGTTCATGTAAAATTCAAGTTATCACTAATTACAATAACATAAATAAATTCAATATTATTTAAGTTTATAATAATGAAATTTGAATTAATTTACATACCAAATTCATAGATGATTAATTTAATATAAGAATGTATATATATAAAATGAATATCAAATTTCATGGTTTTTAAGAATTTTGTGAGAATATATAGATGATTTAAGTAGTCTAATTTAATCAGGTAACATATAATTGATGTTTAATTTGATTAATTAAATTTAATTGATGTTTATGATTGTTATTAAGTCTTTTAGAGTCGTTTATGGCTTATTTCGAAGGATTATGTTACTAGAGGGCACAGTTTTATTTTTTTGGGAATTTAAAACTACTTATATATGACTTCTAAAGCCCTAATATTATGTACTATTCATTAATTAAAATTTTAGAGACTCTCTATATTATATCCCAAATCATATTGTGAGAAAGGAGAGCTTCGAGTTCCCCAGTACAAGTATTTTATCCCAGGTGATAGGAACCGTACTCTTGAGATCACAAGGATAAACATATAATCATCAATTCTATGTGATATAACACAGAAATAAAATTTAGCCATACAAATGTTTTATTAGACGTGCATTTGGATGATCTAGAGGTATCTAATGTTGGTTCCATTGAGAAACAATCAGTTTTCATGAGAAAACCATTATTAAATTGAATAATAAAATAAGTCTGTAGTTCTATTTTATTTATAATGGAAATTATTTATACATGAGATCCTAGAGTTCAAACTGGGAATTATTCATCATCTATGATGACTTGATGACATTTTGGTACTAATAATGTTTTAAAATCTTGTTGTTTGATGCATTCACAACAATACTGACACCAAAAATTTGTATCTGAGTGATAAAATACTGAATTAATTAAAATTTATTTCATTTCTTTAATTAATTTGTGTAGAGGGAATAACAACACATCCAACAACTCAGATGTAACTTCAATCTGATATTGGATGGAAGAGTTATGGCCCTTAGAATATAGATATTTGATCAAAACCATTCATTTCATTTTTAAAAATTTAGAACATATATGTTAATATATTCTTCATATATATGTGTCAAAATTTAGGGATAGTGATGGGATGTGATTCCATGTATTCAAGTTGGGACCCCATAACTATAATAGTAAATTTTGGGGAGCACCGATCATCCATGGTGGGATATACAAAAAATAAACTCCTAATTGGGTATATTGAAGAAAAGGGATTATTGTATCATGTTTCAAGAAACATTATTGTTAAAATAAATAAATGAATGTAGATTTCCCGCCCTATATTTTTATATCACTCATAAATTGGTTTGTGGAACCACAACCATTTGACAATGAAAGTGTCTAAATAAATGTTATTTTTATAATAAATGGAGGTACCCTTCGATTCTATCCCTCCAATGAAATGTGTCCCACTGTGTAGTGTGTATATTTCAGTCGACATGGCTGCTAGTTGGGTGGAACCATCCCTATTCCAATGGGGTGAGGTTTGTCTATCCCAAATACCCCTTCAGGTTTACATTAAACTCAGGATCCCCAAAAAATAATTGAAATTAAAAATAGATTACATAAAGTTTTTTAATATATTAAAAATATTCATGGAACATGTAAGTTATAAATTTCGATTTAAAATTATGAATAATTATTTTATTTCATAATCAATTATTTAAGGGAAAACTAATTGAAAAATTAATTTCATAATATAACTATATTAAATAACATTTTATCATGAGAAAGTGCGGGCTATATTTGTTTGGGTTTTTCCAATTTATTTAATTATTGTAGTGCATGAGATATTTGTAATAACTCATAAATTTTTTTGATGATCAACAATTTGATTCTATTTCAATATATGTATATGGTCATATGAAATCATGGTAAAAATTATGTACCCGTATTTCACATTCCCTAGTTCCCCTCTCCTACATGTGAGTATTTATGGATGATAATGAGGATGAATCAAGATGCAGAATGCACTGATATTGGGATATGTACTAGATAATATGTAAACAAGTGGGAAGGAATCATCATTTCACATATGAGTTGGTCATGACATATTTATATACCCTTTGGTTCTTTTTTGATCCATTTTAGCTCAATGGATCAACCAGTACAAAAAAATCATAACCAATATCTTCAGTTATATTTTTATTATTGGTTTATTATTATTTTGTGGATTTTTTATTTTTACATGATCACATAAAAAATGAAAGGTAATGAGGAGACAAAATATGATAATACACAATTAATGGTTTTCTATTATTCATGGTTGATGTCCCAGTGTGATAACATAATATAAGATTATTAAATAGGAACAATGATTACATTTGATGAAAATAATTTAAATACCTTAATGATATATATATTCATAACGCCTTATATCATTTAAATTTTGAAAAAACCATATGCATGAGGTTCTCTTCATCCATATTTGAGGGTTCCTTCTACTAATGAAAATTTATTTTAAGAGTGGTGGGTTGACTTAACTTATGTTGGTGGAAAATAATTAACCAATGTCAGATTGTTACAACTATAGAGGCAATGTGTTGTGTAAATCAAGGTTATCATTTCTAAAATATATAACTTTACTCATCATTTCGTGAATACTTGAGTCAATGTGGTAATCCCATCAGAAAATAGCATTGAGACTCTCTGAGTAGTGATGTATCCATATCTATGACATTGAGTAGAGATTACAAGGATAATTTATACAAAAAAAATCAAGTTACTAAGTATTTTGAATCAAATTATTGAGGGAAACAAGGAATTGATAAAATAACGGGTGAATTTAATAAAAAATTAATTTCTAATTTCTACCTATAATCAATATAAATTATTAATATACTAAATTTATTTGTTTTAGATAAAATTGAATTATACTTCCATCAGGTAAATTTCACTATGAGTAATAATCAATAAATCAAATATCCAAAATGTAAATAGCTTCCTATAATGGTATAAGTGTTTCCATATAGTACTATGTAAAGAGAGGAAGATTTATGTGTGGGTATATGAACTTCTTTCTAATACCCTCATAAGATCAAGAAAGCATGAAAATGAAATGTATAAGAATAATTTAGATAATGGTAAATTTCTATTATGCATCATGTTTTCATTTGTGTCTTGTGAGTTATAAAAAATGTATGAGGTAGAATATGATTATAAAATGTTTTCTCATCTCCCTGAGATTTATTAAGAGAGATTCCAACATGAAACACATGAGATATCAAATGAATTTTGAGGTTTGTTCTAGATGAATACAAACAATTAAGACCCCAATTATTCAAGATGACGGAGTAAATTAAGATATTAGAATACATTTGGTTTAATTTCACCAATTACTAGAGACACATCTCACTGTTTCTACCTTACTTCTATGATTATTATCTTTTATTGTTAATTAAAATATGATGAACGTGAAATATTTTATCCAAAAATCTATTGGGTATTGGATATAACATGTGGCTCACAAATTTTGATTAAAATACTGAAAATAAGTGGATTAAAATATTATTAAGGATGATGTGAATCTCTAAGAATAAAATAGGTTATGAATAGAAGTATTAGTCGTAGGATATTACTATATCACTTTTCTTAGTGGTTTTTTATTGCAGTAAATATTTTTTATTATGTACAATAGATTACCAGAAACATAATATTAATTTCATGTTTTTAAAACAGGGGTTTTTATTTATTTTTTATAAATAAATGAAATCTCTTTTATATGGATAGAATATGTTATAGTATGAAAAATCATAACAATGGATTATATATATTTGAAATTGATAACACTGTTCTTGAAATCAATGAAAAAACTGGAGGGAAAAAACTCATATCCTAACCATCTATAGAACATTATCCTAGGTTTTGTATAGAAAGATTTATTCAAGAAAATTGCCTAAATAAACGGTATCTAAAATCCACTGAGTTAAAAAATTTGGATGTATGTCTCACTTATTTACAAGGTGAAATAAAGAAATGAAATTTTCTTTGGAAAGGATAAAGGTTTGCAAAACTACTAACATTGATTCATACTGATGTGTGTGCTCCATTTCTAGTATAGACAAGTGGTTTATTTTTGTATTTCATAGATTTTAATATTATTATTTATATATTCACAAGGTGGTATAATTCAGATTCATTTTAGATTTTAATGGAATTCCAAAATGAATTAGAGATTTATCTTGGTAAAATGATTAATAATCTCCACTTAGACCGCGATAGATAATATTAAAAACAATATTTCATCGATCATTTAAAGAAGTTTGGCATAGTTTCCCAACTCACTAATCCTTTTAAACCTTAGTTAAATGATGTGAGTAAAATTTTGAATCATAAATTTCATGAAATAATAATATTTATAATTTTCCTTGAAACTCATCTATTATATTTTTGTGGATATACACTATATATAACATATTATAGATTAAACCTATTACCAACTAAATCAGAATATAATATGATATATGTCTTATGGTATAGAAATAACCCTAATCTATCTCTTATATGTGTATGGATATGTGTGGAATTTTTCAAAACACTATTATATGACAATCCATATTATAAAGATAAATTACATTTTAGAGGTTATCCTAAAGAAACCAAAGATTATTACCAATATACCCTTTGGGTATAAATTTTGTTACGGAGATACATGTAGTATTTTATGAAATAGAACTCACTTTCATTCAAAATAGTGTATTAAATATCATCTTAAATGAAGTTGATGATTCAAATGCACAATATTTATTATAAGATAATTCTCTATAATAGAAAGTAGCAGATGAATATGTTCTCGAGAAAGAAGTGAATCATAGGTCTACTAGGGAGGTTAGATAACTAGATAGATATGATTTTCTCTTCCCCAAGTCATGTGACACATCTCTCTTAGAGAATGATGAACCTGTTACCTATAATGAGGTAGTATATGAAATAGATATTATCTAAATGGAAATAATTCATGAATTCTAAATTGGGTTTTATATAAAAAATTGAGGATCTTGGAAGAAAAATAATATGATGTAAAAACTGTTATACGTAAATGGTTATTCAAGAAAAAAAACTAAATATGGATTGTAAAGTAAATACAAATAATTAATGTTCAATTGTGAAGTGTTTTAGGAAATTTAAATTAATTTATTATAATTAATCTTTATCACTAATCATGATGTGTAAATCCATCAGAATATTACTTAAAATACTATCCTAAAATAATTCTATAATTTGTAAAAAAGATATAAAAATAATTTTTTGAAATGGAAAGGTTGTTAGAGATGTTTATATGACTCAACTGAAAGTGTTTATCAATTCAAATAATGTTAGTAAAGTATAATGGTTTCAAATAACCATGTATAGATTAAGGTATGTACTATGAGCATAGAATGATTATTTTGATGCGCAAATTAGAGAAGATGCTTTAATCCATAAGGAAATAAATTCATGTATATATAAAAAGGTTAGTGGAATAACATAATTTAATTTGGAATTTTATGGTGATGAAATTTTAATTATTGGATAAGATGTGAAAGTCTTAAATGTGGTTATTAATTTGTTAAATAATTGTTTCTCTCAGAAATAATATAGTGATGAATCATAAATTCCTAGGATCAAGGTATCTTGGGAATGATCTTATAGGATGCGTGGTATAATTCAATGTATATATTTTGAAAAGGTACCAAAAAGGTATAATATGAGACAATCCAAGAGATTATTGTTGACAATGTCACATGGTATCACTTACTATAATAAATTGTGTCCATGAATTTAGGAGGTTATTTTTAAGATGAGTAGAATCACTTATGCTTCAGTTGTTGGATGTATCATATATAATATTATATATAATAGTTTTGAGCTTTCATTTTAATTAATATTGTTAGGTATATATAAATATAATCTAATAGAGATGTATAGAATAGTTTTGAATGTTATCATCAAGTAATTGAGACCAGTAAATGATTATTTCTTGGAGTATAGATGAAATGGGGGAATTGTATTAAGGGGATACATTGATTTTAGTTTTCAAATATTTCAAAATTATCTAACATCCTAGTCCATCTATGAATTTTTTACAGAATGGTGGTGCGTTGAGGTAGAGATGCTAAAAACTATTGGTTATTGATTCTATAGTAGAATCCAAGTATATAGAGACTTCAGATACAACTATGGAAGTAGTTAGTATACACATGAATGTTTTTCTATTGGTGTGTTTCCTAGTAGTGTAGAACCATTTATAGTTTCTTATCATACTACTTCTACAGTCGTACTTAATAAGAATCTCAGGTCACACCTAAGGAAAAAAACATATATTTTATGTGTTTTATCTCTTGAGGGATTTTATTAAGAGTGGTGATGTTTGAGTTAGCCTAGATTCCATAAACAATAATATGTAAGTCCAATTAATAACATTTATTTCTAATAATATGCATGATTATGATGTGATATCTAGTGGGTTAAGAGTTATTAATAGTTAGATCTAGTGTGAGTGGGAGTTTTGTGAGTTGGTTCCCATGACCCAAATCTTGTTTCATACTTTGATTACCCAACCATATATACAATTTGATATACATGTGTGTGTGTAGGTGTTATATTGTTATGGTAGTAACATTACCTCAACATGGACTATATCATTTCTAATGTTCTTTTCATTACATGTCATATCGAAAGGGTATACTTGTTCCTATTTATAAGGAGAACCATTATATACCATTATTGTAGTCTTAAATATATGTCATTTAGTCTAAATACATCAATATTATTTGAAATAGATGGTGTTTTATGACCATATGTGGGGGGGTCATAAGTAATGACACATTATCTCATGATGTTCTCACTTGGGGATCTTGAGTTCATGGGATCATACAGACTCACCCCTCAAAAAACACCACTTTTTAAAATTTTAATTATTTATTTCTATATGTAATAATACATATTGGTCAATATACAGGAAATATTTATCAATTATGACCATTTGATTATATACTTTCATGCTAGTTGACAACTATGGAATTCATGTTGTGGAGAAGTATCTTGAATGTCTTTTGTTATTGGTGGTATGACATTTATTGAATTATCATGTCATGATTTCTCACTTTTGAAAGGAATATATATCAATTAATAGTTTATTAGGATTGTAATATCTACACTAAATCTAAGGATATCATAGAATAAGGAATATACATCTAGTATATTCATGAATAAAAATATATGGTGAGTATGGTGACCCAACATGTGCTTAAATATTTTAGAGATATCATGTGACAAAGAGAATATAATAAATAGTGTATTCCTAGTGGATAATTTATCATTATAATGACTATAATTTTCATTTAATAGACTTTAATGGGTTGGTATATTCCACTCCTGGTCTATGAGTTTTACTCATTTCTAGCATGATTAGGACAGAGAGTGTAAGACAATAAGTCTATTTATGTGTCTATCATAATCAATAGAAATATGGGTTTAGGATAGGGTTCCCCTACCATGAGGTTAGAGTGATGTATGAGTTTGAATGATCACCAGAAAATAAATAAATTCAATATTATTCAAGTTTAATATTAATATTTTTGAATTTATTTACTCATTATATTCCCAATAAATTAAGTGAATAAAAAATAATTATTTTTCAGTTGAATATTAATATTCAATTTCTATTAAATATTTAATCTGAAAATATAATCAACTTATTTACTATAATCTTATCATGAAACATATAATTGATGGTACAAGTATGTGATTAAATTTAAATTATATTTATGAAACAATTATTAATTCATTTAATGTCATTTAGGGATTATCATGGTAATTTAATATTCTCTGGGGCCTATGTAAAATTTTCAGAACATTAAACCTACCTATATAAGACATTAAAACCATAAAATCAAGGAAATGTTAAATACCTATAATTTTAGTGCCTCTCTATCTTCTATTCAAAACTATTTAGTGAGGAAGAATAGGTCTAAGCATTCTAATTCAACATCTCCATCCTAGATTAAAGGAACAACACATAAGCGATCACAATGACATCAGAAGAGTCTTCGATTATTTGTTCTAGAACCCATAAACCAAAGATCTACATACAATAAAGATGGTGAAGAATTTTTGGACAGTATAGAGGGATCCAATATTGGTTTCGTTGAGAAAAGATCACCAGCAAATAGAGGAACATGCTTATATCGACAAATCAAATGAGGTAATGGTTTTATTTTATTTTCCTTCTTAATTGCTTCCACATGAGATTCTCAGTTTGTAACTATGAATTATACATTACCAAGGATGATGTCACATTTATGGACTAGTGATAAATGTTTAAAATCTGGATGTTCCACTCTTATATATTTTTCTATGTAACAATAGTTTACATGAAAAACAAATTACATAAATCCATGGTCATCATACCAGTTGTTATATCCCCATGGATATAACAAGGTTCTGTAGTAGTGTGAAACTGAATCATTTACCATACCAAGACAACTACAAGACAAATATCACAATGTCTCATTCACCAAATCCCTATGAAATAATAATAATAAATAATGAATAAAAATATATTTAGAAGCAACTCTGCACCTACATATCCACAAATCTAGTCATAATTACATCCCAGTGGAATATATCACAGTTCTACCATCCCTTATATAACAACATGAAACATCCTCATAAAACATAATTACGATATCCCCACAACCACTACCTCATAAAGGATAACCATGTCCACATTCCACACACCACATGCCACAACGACATACTACACACCACAACAACATACCGCATACGACAAACACCATCGCATACCACATCAACATACCACACTACCACTATATAACCACATAACTACCACATCATTACATCATCTCCACTTTTCCAAACTACCAATACTAAACAAAATAACTACTGAATTACATATAAAATAGCGATAAAGATAGAGTGACCTACCATCTATCAAAATCACATGTATCCATGATGTTTTTCTGGTACACCTTTAACCTAAAACCTTATATCAATAATGGTATTATTACCCTACCTTTTTATTGGTGTGTAATAAATGTCAATACATAAAATGAATATTTAATAGCATTAAATCACAACCTATGGTGTAATTCCTCTCAAAAAAACCTCTACAATCATACCCTATCACCGTATCACAACCACTACAAAATGGCACTAACCATTTCAACCACTATACCCATAAATGTCCAAAACCGTAAGATCACAATAATCAAACAAAATACACAAAACGTATTAGAATATTATATTTTATTATTAATTGGAAGTTATTTCTTACTAAATAAATTAATTACATTCTCGATATTAATAAAAATACTAATTATTCCACTTTTATATCATTTATATTTAAATCTGTAGAAAATAATTCCATATATTTTAATCACAAAATTAATTACATCAATTTTTTTTGGAAAAAATTGATTCTCATAAAACATTATACTTTTCACTAAATTATTTTGTCATATATCCATGTTCTTAAAAAACTATAACACACTAACGACAAAGACCACACTAAATACATCGACTACATAACATTTTAACATAAAAAGACATAAAATATCATAACATTACCACTACCATAATAATAATAATTTTAAAAATAATATAATAAATTGACACTAGAAAAAAAACTATAATATCATTTCCTCTTCTCTTGTAATAAAATGATCACTTCATTCATAACAGGACAAATCGAATACAAAAATTACCACTTTTTACTTCCTTATTTTGGTTCCACATTTCAATTATTCATCTAAAATAAAAAATAATTAAACATATAAATAAATAAAAAATTTAATCAAAAAAATTATGAGGAAAATAATAATAAAAAATAATCATGAAATCATGCAATGCATATCAAATATAATAACATTTTTTGTTAATCCAATTATCATTGTTAGCCTAATTTCATGTCTTCGCCCAATGAAAATCAAATATCGATAATTTTATATGAACATATTAAATAATAATAGAGAATATGAATCTCTTATAAAAACATGAAGCGATAATGATTACAATTCAATATAGATATAGAAAACAAGATCAAGCAGAAACAAACTCAAAAGGATAGAATATTTGAAAAAGAGGTAAAAGTAGAAGAAAAAAAGGAAATAAACAAAAAATAATTACCTCAATATTATTAATTTGACCTCTTAGTTAGGAATGAATCTAACACCAATGAAAGAATATTATAAGGAATAACGAAATCCCCTATGGTTATCAATATCTAATTATAATTATAAACAACTAAACATAATTTGAGAAACCAGTTCAAATATAATTGAAAAATACTCTTCAATATTAATTATGAAATGTGTATCATTATGATTCAATGATGGTTTCTAAACCAAACCATGGAAAAAAATATTGAAAATTATGGTGTAAGGGTATACTTTTCTTTATAATAGTTTTTCTTTTTAATTAATTGGTATAAACCTCACCTCCTTAATAACACCAATCAATATTTATTCTATTTAAAAAACATCCAAAACAAATCATGGATAAATTATAATTAATAACAACATATCCTATCACTAGAAACCTCTAAAAGATGCATGAAAATATCATATCCTTAGAAACTAAGATTCAATATAAATGGTCATTCTATAATTATATTTATGGTGGTTTAATGATCATATAATAACATAAATAGGAAACACATGTTTCCTCCTTCTACTCAGCAATAAATTGCATTTCAACACCAACCAGTTCTAGTGGGATTTAACTTCTAGATGAAGTTTTATCTTAACTAAAATTTTTATTTCACCATTATTCTTAAAATCACTCATAACACTTATAATAACATAAAATCCTAAAGTAAAATAATAGAATAATTTGGGCCACTATGATGATTGGTTTTGATGATAGTAATCAAACTGAAATATTATTTTTGGTAGTTAATAAATGTTATTAAAATATATTTGTTACTACAGTTTCCAATATTTATTATTATTTGAGTAGACATGTATTTGATAATAACTATATAATTTATACATTCTCTTAAGTTATTTATGATAAAACTATTAGTGTATATTGTTGATAATAAATTTCAGAGTTATATTTTTGGATTTTGAGTGATGGAAAATATGACTGTATTAATTTTTTATGTGATATGTAAAAGTATAATGAAGTGGAAAACGTATAGATAATTAATTGTGTATTAAAAAATAATCCACAATGAATAACAAAATAGGGGGTGAGGCTTTAGTAAATTTTTTGTTAGGTAATAAAAATAGAAAATAAATGCATTAAAAACCATATATTTCGATATAAGGGACAGTGTAACAAAAATAAAATGATTGTGTGGCTGAAGTGGGATGATTGTGGATAAGAAAAAAATTGAATATTTATTTTAAATAATGAAATGAAACTCATAATGTGTTCAAATGATTGATTAATGGGGATATAATTCACTTGATAATATCTGATGATAAGAATAAATGATTATTTTATATTATAATTTAAATGACTATGTATATTTTGGGGAAGATAGTAAAAGCACGTGGCTTCTATATTTGTAGAAATAAATTAACTCATAATTTAGTGGAATATTATAGAGAAAAAAATGTATGATAAAGGCTATTCAATGTTAATTTCATTCTGAAAATATTAAGGTATAATTGGTTGACCAAGGATTATATTAAATTTGAAAAGGGAAGATATCAAGATATCAAAATCTAAAAATGTAATTGTTAGATGATATAATAATGGGTGTATATGAAAAATATTTTAAAAAAGATACATTATGTTTAAAATAATAGTTTCATGAAGGAAATATAATTTTAGAACAATGTGTAAGTGAAGTCTATGGGAATATAATTCCATATGTTTTTGAAAATGTTCTAAAATAATGTTCATGAAATGTGCTAAAATAAAAACAATGTATTTATCTAAACCATTATAATCGATATAATGAATAATTTAGTTAAGATGAAATAAGATTCATGATTACTCTTTAGATTAGTATCTATATTCATGTATATCATGTTTTTTGTGCACTCTATTCTTCTTCACTATATATTTTTAAGTTTTTTGTAATGGTTAAAGGAAATTTATTATATAAAACAATGGTAAAAAATCACAAATATGGAAACAAAATTTTAGGTAATTAAATATCCATACCCTAATTTAGTTTCCATCTATTTATTTTTTTATATATGGACCCAATAAAGATACAATGATATTTATCATATTTTTCTTGATTTATATTAAGGTGTGTTGTGAAATGTTTTTAAAATTATTAAGAACACCATTAATGATATTTTTCTTTTTTAATTATAAAATTATCATATACCTGATGTTATAATTTTTTTTATTCATTAAAAAAAATAAACTTTTCTTAAATAACTAATCTAAAAATTGCAATATTTAATCATGTTTGATCATCATCCGTTGGGTGATACCATTACTTTTTTATTTTGAATTTTTATATTCCTTATTGGTTAGTTATTATATGTTTTTACACTAATGTAAATGACTTTAAATCTTATAATTATGTTAATTTTATTTAAATTACCTTAGTTCTATAGTGTTTGGGTAATTTCATGATTGATGTGTGATTTTAAATAAGTGATTACAACTATCCCCCCCCCAAATGTAGTAATGTTACTATTTAATTTATTAATCCAATATTGGGTGATAAAATAAAGTAATAAAATTTTGATGATTAGTCTATTACATAGTAAAGATATAGTTATTTATCTAGTGTTTTTTAGAGGAGTAATGAATAAGATAAAAATATTATTACTTTTATAAGTAATTTTTTTATTAGTGTACTAAGATCAATAATTAACTACTAAAAAAGTACATGTTTAACTATATATTGTTATTAATAGTTTCATTGTGTATGTCTTTTTTTCTTTATTGATATGATACTAAGGTATCATTCTTTTTTCAATTATCCATTGAATTTTTATTTGTTGTTGGATTGTGGGAAGTTAATTTTTCACAACATATATGGGATGGTTTTATTATTTGTTCCTTATGGGTTGCTTTTGTGGGCCTTTATTTAGCCTTTTCAGTTTTATTTTGTGTCTAGTACTTCCAAGCTATTTTAGATATTATTTTTTCTATAAAAAAAAATATTAATATTAAGAAAAAATTTTAATTTTAAAAATATTTTCATATAAAATGTTTATATATATTTTATGATATTTTGGTAAAATCCTTCTTACATTTTGAATTTTTCTGTAAATAATTTTATATTTTTGATATAAAAAATAAAATAAATATAAAAAATTTAAAAAATTTATTATTATTTATTCATTATAAACACCTTATTTGGTTTGAATCTAACAGGTCTATATTGAATCTATCTCATCAGAAACCATACCTATTTTTATTTTGAATGTTTTCATTTTTATCTAAATTATATATATATTTTAAATTACATTAACATGTATAATAACATAGGAATTTTCAATTTTTCATATTATATATTTCCATATATTAGGAAGTGAGATATAGATAAATTATACTTAAAATAAATTAAATTTCAACAAATATATGTTGTTCATATTTACTATAAAATACAATATTATGAGATACTATATAAATACAATATGTTCTTGTTTTTCATTTTTTGAAAACCGTATATATTTCATTTCATTCTTGATAAATTTTATATATTCATGTATATTTGGATTGTTCATATGTTAGATTATATGATTCTTATATTTTCACAGAAAACATTATAAATTTATAATCATTATTTAATTATTTACTTCCCTATTTTAATCATAAAAAATATTAAATACTAATAATTTTTTTATTATATGGTTTATCATAAATGATTAAATATTGTTTTTAAAATCCTATATCATGAATTTATTTACTTTCATTAAAGGTATTAAATTATAATTATTTTAATTTAATCATGATTAGTTCTTTTTTTATCATTCAAAGTTATGATTTATTGTATTTTTCATGAATTTGAAATTAAAATTTTTGTTGAAAAATTAAATTAATCTTCAATGTTTGTCAATGTATAACATGGTTTTTTTAAACTTATCTATTGTATGGGTGATTATATTCTTTGTTAAAAATTTAAGGCTCTCTATATATCAAACTACAAATTTTTATGAGTAAACATTTTGTTTCGTATAATTTTAATCTATTTTATTTATGGATTTAAAGTCATTAATTTGATTTGATCTATATTAGTGAATTATTAAATATAAAATTTTAATATATTAATATGAATCTATAACCTATGTCATTGATAATATAAGGGGTTATAATAAATTTGGTTAATGATAATAATATGCATAAATTAAACCCTTAGAAGACAGTATACATATAGATAGTGAATATTATACAATAACTATGAGATACATATAGAATCTAGTGATATCATTAAGATCCTCTCAAAATAATAATGTTTCAGATTCACTAAATGAAATCACATTTCAAGACCCCAATCATCCTTATTGACGGGTTATGGAAAAGTTATATTCCCAAGTATTATATTATGTAATAAATTTATGGTATATGTAAACCTATTATGATTTTGTTCCTCTATTTAATTGTGAGATTTAGGTTATTGGTCCCAATAAGAAAAAGATACAAAAGGAATGGATTTATAATGATTCATTAGATAAATTAGGATAGTTTATTTCTTATATATCAATCCCATAGTTTTATATGATAATATCGAATGTTTGTATGTTTTAATATCTAGGTGATCAATGAAACATAACTATAGATTCAAATAATAGTCAAATATGAATATTGTCTCATAAATAGATAATATTAAAAAGGGTTCATCATTTTAGTGGGATATATTCAATAAAATTTCCTATTAGATATTTTTCCAAATCATGATCCCCACCTGATAGATAATTAAATTATAGATTAAAATAATAATAAATATTACCTCAATCATACCTTTGAGATATGTCTTTAAATGATTAAATACAATATATTTTTAATTTTATCAACTATTACTAAATCATGATAATAGTAATTAATTGTAATGAAATATTTTATATTCTAAAAAACCACATCCTAAAAAATTTACATACTGATAAATCTAAAGAATCATATAATGATTCTAGTTTAAATCCTAAAAATTATTTAATTTATATCCATGGTTCTATTTTTTTCTAAAAAAAGAACGGAAACATGTGTAATCGGACATGATTAACATCATGAAATAAATTTTCAATTCAACGATTAGGAATGTATAACATACTGTTTAAAAATTGATATCCTCATTAATAAACATAAGGTAATATCATTTCTAACATATATAATTAATATATGTTATTGATTTATACATATTGGAATTACGTATCTAGTTGGACCCAATTATAAATTTCATTAAAAAAATTACTTGAGAGATTTTGTGAAATCGTCTTTATCAATAAAATGAATATGACTGATAAGTTGTTAAATGATCTAATTAATACATTAAGGGTATATGATTCAGAGATATTCTTATTTTACATGAATACCCTAAAAATTATGTAATTAAATAATTTTAAATTATTATTGTAGAAAAATAATATTTCCAATAAAGATTCCAACAACCCACATACATCCTTATAATTTAAAGGACATTTATATAATGAATCGTGATAATTTTTTTTGTAAACACTACATGATGAATGATTAAATTCCAAAACTAATTTATAGTAGTGTGAAATCATCATGAAGATTCATCATTGAGTATATATGTTATAGAAATAACTTTATATTATTATGATACTTGGTTATAAAATTTAAATTAAATTTCACGTTTTTATGTAAATGATTCCCATATATTAGGTAATGTTTTTAAAGTTGTATATAGATACATGTTTTTTAAATTCATAAATATTTTGTACATTTTGAGGAAACTATATCATATTAATGACCATAATAGTGGATTTAGATGATTTTTATAAGAGGAAATTCATTTGTATGAAAAAATTATCTCTATGTCCCATGTTTGATAACATGTTTTTTTATCACATAATAAAAAAAATCCATTTTGGATTAAATATTAATTGTGTCATCAATTTTATGATACATTAGCATATTCATATGTTTAATAATCTATCATGTGACATAATAAAATAATACGACCAGGGTAAAATTATTATGTATCATTGATTAAATTGTTGTAGGGGTACTTATCCTGAAATATTTTTCTATTCATCTAACTAATGTGAAAATGTTTCACATTTCAAGCTATTAAATCTACTTATCTTTATTTTAGATGCATTATTTTAAATACTGGATTCATATTTACTCATATCAAATATAAATGTATTATTAATTTTTAGGATATGAAAATTATAAATTTTTAACTTATATTTTACAATTTTTTATGACAAAAAACATATGTATGCCATAAAAAATCAGGTAGCTTATCCATAAATTTGATAAATTTTCATATGAGGGATATCCCATTTAAATAATTTATTAATTTTGTCTCTATAAATAGATTTTTTAACTTACCATTATGTATTCTATAAGATATAATTTTTTTATATTCCCATGGAAGGATATTTTTATCATAGTTACGTTCATTAATTGAAAAAACAGAATTGGTTTTATGATAAATAGTGGTTCAGTTTCAGAAGGTTTTTCTGAACTATAATATTTAAATATTATTTGTGTACAAGTAACTTATACATGTCTTTATTGGTTTGGAGAATATTGTTGTAAAGAGTCAGATTTAATATTATTTTCCAAGATAAAAACTATAATTCATCATCAAAATTAGAGATTGTGTCAAACATAAATTGATATTTTTAAAGTTATTATGTTTTTTTATTTAATTATTTCATATGAATGAAAGTTATTTTGGATATAAAATAGATTATTTATATTTAAAAATTCTCAGTCTTATCTAAGGTCCAAACATATCTTTCATAATTTCTACTTTCATAAATTATTATAAAGAGTAGTGCTATAGAATTTTTAAGGGTGAAAGAAATTTATGTAATAAGTAATTTGTTGGGAATATAGAGTTATGTTGTAAGTCTTGAGGAACCCATATAGGGGTTTATATATTGTTGCTATTAATATTAATTTTTTCTTTCTAAACCCTAAAATATTTTTGGATCTTATTCATTAAGTAGAAATGAAATGGTTAATAAATTACTTCATTGTCATCAATTTTATAGAATATAAAATAAAAATTATATAAATTAATGCACATAATACACATCGATTTTACTTGGTGCATCTTTAATATGAAATATACAAGGAGATTAAACATTATTATGTGTTTCTATACTAACACTCAACTATAATCAAACTTAATATTGGATACAATTTTTTCATAGTTACTCAACACTTAAGATAACATTCCTTAAATATATTTAGAGACCACTCATTTCTCATCCAAGGACCACTATATTCACTACCTTCTCTATGCACTACATCAAAAAGAGAATTTATTTATAGAATAGTAAGTATCTCTATGATTAGTATAAGAAACAAATTTACTCTACACATAATATAAAACATGATAAATAAGTAAACTCCACCTCATTTCATGTCTACTTTGAGAATATATAAGATCAAATCCTTGATTATAGTGCTAATATAATGTATTATATAAAAGAAAAAATTGTATAAAAATATTTCCCCAGATGAATAAAAATTACATAATATTGATACCCTTCACAATACCATGTCTCCTTTAACTAATGAAATAATATTATTGAAACTACTCATGACTCACACATTTTATAAAAGTACCTAATGTGTCATTGAATTCCATATCAATTGTCTCCATATCTATTTCAATCAAATTTATCAATTTCTGTATACCTATTCTAAAACTAAAGCAGTAGTTTAAATAAGGATCCTCTATCAACAACCAACCATCCAATTAGTTCGAACTATCAATATTACTTATAAACTTTTTAATCATTCCATTAATTCCATGTGTTTTAATGTGGGATAAACCATCCCATTAAACTGATTATTTATCTAAAATTTAAAAAGTTTATCGATCTTTTTAAAATTTATTCAAAATCATTATGATATTATATGTTCACCAAAATTATAACATGATTATCATCATTATAATAAAAATATCTTAATGTCCATTATTTTACATTAGGATAACCTACATTACATCATGATCTTTATTATATTTATGATCTATAACTCTTAGGAAAATTCACATTTTAAACTTTATAAACTTCAAAACTTCATTATATAAATCCATAAGGATGTAAACTACCATATGTTGTGATACACACTTTCATTACATGTTCAATTCTACATTATATTATCTGAACCACAAATAAAATTCACATTATATTCTTATTAAGGGATAATCAACATTCTCATGACAAAACCAGTTAAGTTATGACTTGATTCATTTAAACAACATTTTTTAGAGCTATAATAATATTATTTAGGGACTTTGTTATGATATTTAATTAAATATCATGGGGAAAAAGTAGTTTTGGTGTTATTTCTACCACACATATTCATAAAAGTTATGAATATAATTATATACAAAAATAATAGACTGATCACAACCAATTTGGTGTGTTTTCTATATCACTATAAGGAAATGATTTCCATGATTTCTCTAAATGCCATAATTCATTCCCAAACACCTTAAATTATCAAAATAAGATACAAAAGACATATTCCACCTCATCCAAAATCCTAATAAACTAGATTCAACATTATTTAATCTGCACAGTCAATATCTTTTATATATAAAAAAATCAAGTTATTCATTAATCTTCCATTACAATATACACCATATAGTGAAGAAGGTGACTTTAATGTTTCCGATCATGACCATTATCACTCTTAATTATTCTCTAGTTCCTGGTGTGTAAAGGTTATTCATCAATTATGATGTGTTATTTGTACATATATAACAACATTATACTTACTTTGTAAATCACCATTTCTTCAATTCAATATCTTTTTATTATCAACAAATCCATCCTGGACTATCACCATAGATATACATAGTAAATAATTTTAAACATCATTTCTCATCCTCATTGCTTTTCTAAAAACCAATAAAAAAAATTTTGGTTTCAAATTCCCCCCCCCCCGATTGGATTTTATTAAAAATATTTTAATGCATCAATATTCATAATTAATAAAACTTATTCCTCTACAAAAATTTATTTATCCCTATTTTTTGATAAAATTTAACGCTGTTTTAAATCAAATATCCAATGTAAATTTACATGATTTTCAAAGATTAAAAATTTCCCAACTTTATCAACGATAAATATAAGGAATTATTTGTCAAATATTTACCTTATTTTTAAATATAATACATCTACTATATATTTAAAAAATAAGCCTTTATCCCTCTTTGACCAGGCCCCCCTATTAACATTTTTCTCTAAATAAAATTTATAGATTTCAAACTTTCTCAATTTCATGAATTTTATTTAATGCATATGTCCCTTTCAATCACTTTTAAATAATATTCAGTCCTAATTTCCTCTTTTTCATTAAATTTTTTAATCTATTTACAACATTAAATATATAAAAAGACAATTAATATACATAGATTTTGGTTTAACAACATAATATGTATTTTTTGTATTATTTCTCCTCTACATTAATAAAATTTGAAACTTCTCCTTAAACCATAAAATCCACATCCAACTATAGTTTCACTAAAAATATTTTTATCTAGTGAAATTATCAGTTCATAAATATTTATTAGAAAATACTTAATGCATAATATATACCACATTATTATTTTTTACTTTATCTTAATACTACATTTTCCAGTGTGCACCACACATAAATCAAATCATAAATAAACCATAAAATAATATTATTTTTATATGGATGTTATAACATAGTTTTTGGGTTAGAGGGTATGAATTAAAATAACCCAATTTTGAAATATATGTATAAAGTAGTTCCTCAGAATAAATAATGACTTCTATTAAAAAAGTAACCATTCATCAAATATTTATTACTATGAAAGTTATAATAATGAATTCATTTTATAATATAAGAATACATTCTTTATAAAAAAGGATTTTGTGTGTTTTATGTGAGAATAATTATAATTAATTTATTACAATTAGAAAAATTATATTTAAAAAAATAAACATTATTTTATAATTTACCATATAAAATTTATCTTATGATAAAAATTTTTATATTTTTAAAAAATAGATTATTTTTGTGTATATATTGAAATTTATAGATTTTAACAAAAACCTGTCTCCTTTATTGAATTATTTGATGTTATAATATATTTAATGTTTATGTAACCTATTTTTCAAGAAAATATATTTATGATGTTATATAATTCATATAAAAAGATAATGTTGAAATTAGAAATATTTGATTAAAATTTAAATAATCTAGGAAATGTTTTTGTTCAAATTGAAATAGTTTTAGTTTTTTCTCTTAATCATGTATTTATAGAGTTAAAGTTAGTTTTGGTTTTGTTTGAATGAAAATTTTCCTCCTTTTATTTATAATAATCTTATAAATTCTAATATAATCAACATTATACTTTGTTTTTCTGTAAAATCATTTTTATTCTTAAAACAGTCATTTTTATAAAATGGTTTTCATTAATTTTCATGAAATTATATTAAAATAATTTATTGTAAGTTCTTGGAGTTTAACAACAAAAAATGGATATCATATTTGTAATGATAATAATTAATTTTATTGAATATGTTTATCATAATTTTTATTTATAAGGAATAATAACTATTGTAAATATTTATCACTTTTGTAGACTATAAAATAATTTAAAAGTATTAAAAATAATGGGATAAGGATTCATGATAAAAAATTCATAAACATAATTTTTTGTAAAACCCAGATATTTTAAAATATATATTTCATTTCAATTGGACAATTTCTATTATCTTTTAATACATGAAACTCTGAGTCTAATTGAATTATAACATTGTAGATCATTATAACCTATCTGTTAAATTTTTGGGTAGGAATTGGACTATATAAATTATGTAAAATTATTATTTAAAATAATTTAACTAGTTATAAATAGTTTTGAAATGTAAATTAGAATCATTTGAAAGCAAAAGAGATGTTTTTATGAAATAAAATTTTTTGTGTGAATTTTTTTTATCATTATAAAATAAATTGATCACTGTTTTTAACACCCCATGATTTCATGGTATGTTATTTCTTCAAATTAATGTAATAACTTACACTACACACTACATTGAGTCCAAGTGCACTAAAACTTACCAAACAAGCCGTTCAAATGCTATTTTGAATATAATTAACTGAATTGTGAACTTTATATAATCCTTATAATTTTATAATCCATAATATGAGTTTATTAGACATAATTTAAGAACAAAATTTCTTTTCAGATAAAAGAATTATTTTTAAATAAATACATTTTTACCGCCTTTTAATGGCGAACTCTTTTTAAATCCAATATTTGGAACTTTTATATATTCAATTTTTACAAAATAAAATACATCTTTAGAATTGGGACATAAGAATTTAGTTTCCATAAAATTTTTGTGTTTTTCAGAAAACTTTCATATTTGGGTGAATAACGAAAAATACTATATTTTAACTGAAAACAACTTTATTAATCAAAATAACTTATAGGGTTAAATTATACATTTGAAAGTTTTGGAAGTATAAATTGATTATATTTTTACCATTTAATCCAATTCTGGTCATTGTATGTAATTTCACAGTGGAATTGGACATAAACATGTGTCAATCTTTTTATAGTTATTGTTTCATAAAAATAATTCTTTTGGTTTTGAAAACAGGAATTAATTTTAAATAAATAAATTGAACTTATATGTTTTAAATTTGGTAAACTAGACTTCCTTTTTGAATTCTAAATATCCAAATTATCTTATGGTGAATTTTTGGTTTTTTTTCTGAAAACATTCAATTTTTGATGAATAGTGAAAAACCCTAAGTTATTGTTTAAAACTGACTTTTTATTTAAATAATTCCTTATTTTATTTATATTTATTTTAGTTCAAAAAAGATATAGAATACCTATATATGTTAAATGTAATTCATTTGAGTCATTTTTTAATAATATTAGAAATAAAAAATTTATTGAACTTTTCACCGTCATTTATCCACCTACTATGAGAATTTGAAAATTCACATAAAACATAATTTTACTACTTCTTTGAGTTGAAATTCAAAAATTAAAGAGACATTGTTGATATTAGTAAGAAAAATTTGGTTCAATAAGATAAAAATAGTTTTTTTGAACAGTAAATTTTTACTTTTATTTACCAGGGTTAAATTTAAATAAGGTAATTGAGGTTCAAAATGATATTATTATTACCATAACACATGTACTAATTCTATTGGATAAGTGTAATTCGACCAAAAACTACCTTAGGAATAAAATATTATCCTTTAGGTCCACTTTTTTTAGATTAGGACATTTATTGTTATTTAATTCATAGAATAGTTAAAAGAGTTAAAATCAATGTTTAATAACCAAAAAATTTTTAAGATAGGGTTATACAAAAGATAAATTATACTATAAATATTAATTATAAAGATAAAAATATTTCCTTCATAATGGTATTTTATTTATAATTTTTAAACACTAAATAATTGAATTTTTTTATGATACATTGAGGATACAATAATTACAGTATTAATGAAAGATTAAAATAATTGATATTTTAAATATCCAATAAATGTAATTTGAGACTTTTTATAAATTCCAATAATTTTCTAGGTTAATATGACATTTTCGTGTTGGTTAGATAAATGTTTTTCAATGTAATCATGCTATTATGATTTAAAAAAAATACCAAATACTATCAAAATTGACATAAAATAGTTTTTAAAACAAATTTTATATTATTAATTGATATAATAGTCTTAAAAATATAAGGTTAGGCCAAAAGACTTATATAATAATATATATTACATTAATGAACCAATTGGGGTTTGATTGGAATTTTATAGTATGTTTATTAACCATATAATATAAAAATACAAAGAGGCATGGTAAATGTCAAACTATTTAACTAAGAGTTAAATCTAAATGTTAAGGTTAATATGGGGACAAAAACGTGTCTCAAACTAATTGGTTTAGAGGGTTTCGACCCATAAAAATATTATCCTTTAAATAATTCATTTTGGATCCATTATAATCGAAAATTAATTTATTATAATATAATATTTTACGTTTTTCCTATGGTGCCCCTCACCCCTCTTATAAAAGGGCACATCCACTTCTCTCAAATTAACACATCCAAAGCCATTTTTCTCGGCCAAACCCAGACCAAATATCCTCCCAGCTATCTTAACGTAATCCTACAATCCTTACATTGGTAATAATGCATATCTACGAAGCCCTTTTGATTAAATAAAAAGGAAGAACCACAAGAAGAGATAATGATTTCACCACCCTCTTTCAAGTTCTCTTATTCTTCCACTAAATCATTCTTTTTTGTTTCCATTATAAAATAATAACTCCAGTATCTTATATAAACTGTGATTTTATTATATGTATGTAACAACTATATTCATTATTCTATCCATCTTATGAATTATAATGTCACCATGCGTGCGTATGTATGGCTTACCATCTCCACATCCTGGTGTAATTTGTTATTTAACACTATGTTATTTGGATGGATATAATGATGAGTAATATGTATATAAATAATTCAAAAAACATGATAATGTCTCTATAAAATTAATATACCATCCAATTACACACCTTTATGGAAATGATATCGTCGCTTGTGCGTACGTACGGATTACCGTCTCCACGACGCGATGAGATTCAATTCCATGTTCACTATTCATCGATGATTATAAAAATATATTTTACTAATATGTATGTAACATATGAAATAATAATGATACTGGAGATATGTATATATATATATATATATGTATGTATGTATTTATGTACTTACGTATATCTTATTTACTTACTTCCGTTCAATATGATATGAAAACAGAAACATCGTTTATGCGTACGTATGGCCTACCATCTCCATAAACGGTGTTTTCTAGTTCATATATCTCTCAATTATAAATATTTATATTCTAAATATATATGATATATGAATCAATGTTTTTCTCTACATGTATTTAAATCATTATCTAAATGATACAGTTAGGAATAATAAGTTAAAATGTGTACGATAAAGAAAGCGATTATTACCTAAAATGTTAATTTATCATGAAAATCATTATTAAATGGGTAGTGTAAAGTCAAAAATGAATCATTTATGATATAATAAATATTAATATGGTTCAGGTATAATCTAATAACATTCAATGGTCATTATACTAGAGGTTAAACGTACCCTCGACTAAAATAAAGTGCAAGGTAATGGTTATTTTCACAATCTCTTTATTATCTGAGGTTGATTTTATGTAAGTATCTACTGGGAAATAATTATTATCCATGTATATGTTACATGAAAGAGTTTTCAAAGGGATTATTTTAAGGTAATTTGTTTACTAAAACATAATTTTAAATGTTTTAAATATTTATTCCACTAAATCATTCTCATTAATGTCAATGTTTTTAAAATGGGTTTTTAATGATTTATCTATACGGGCACGAATTTTTTTAAATGTTAATTACATTCAAGAATTTATATGTGGTATGGGACACTTTGATTCAAAAATGTCTTTAAATGTCTTCCTTTCTAAATTGTGTGAATTTATAATGTTTTCATGAAAAAGGGATGTTTCTCTCAAAGAGTTTTACAAATCATTTTCAACTATGTCAACATCCTTTGATGGATTTTAAACATGTTTGAAGATTATTTATTATGATAAAAATAATCCATATTGTATTGAATGTTTTTTGATATTTTTTATGGGGGATGTGTTATTTTTATATCATTCATGGTTTATGGATAAACTATTGACGTTTCGTATGATTGTTTTAATATGAATTTTTATGTTATGTTTAAACCTTTTCATTTGAGGAATGTATTGGACTAAGTACGAGACGGGAGGATCCCGCTATAGCTCCTCGATGCATCGGTAGGTCTAATGAGTCAAAATGGAATCTTAGAGCAAGGCCTTGATGAAATATTATTTTTATTCTTGGAACAAGGCCTTGACTATGTGGTTATGAAGTCTGGCATTATGCATTCCATTACTATGAAAGTGACTATTGATATTACATGTGATTATTATACTTTTAGAATATCCATGTGACTAAGTAAATGCAATTATTTTGATTTATGTTTTCCAATTATGATGATTTTTTTGTTGAAAGGGATTTTTTTTAGTCTTATACATTTTGTTAAATGTTTATCCTTATTTATGAATGTTTTCTATGTATTGTTATCCTTACTGAGAATCTAATCTCACCGCTTTTTATGTTTTATTTTTTCCAGGATTCCGAGAAGTGTATTGTGATTGATATGCAGTATTAGGCAAAGTGAATAAAGGCATTCATAAAGGATTGTATATGTTGTGTTGTATGTTATATAGTGTAATGTAACATTCATTTATGTAATTTATTTTCCCAGACTGCTAAACTGATTGGTCCTTCGGAACTTGATTCCTTGTAATAATACCAATGTATTAAAATAATACACTGACTCTAGGTAACTGGGGTCAGGGAATTATAGTTGGTATTAGAGAGAAGATTAGAAATAACCTTGTAAACTAGATTTAGATAAACTCTGATTAGAGTACATTACCCTATGACAGACTTTTAGGATTAGTATAGAAGAACTTCCTAGATTTTGGTAATGTATCGATATTGTGAGTTTTCCAAGAAAACACATCCCTATATGGATATGAGCAGGTAGAGACGGCTCTGGAACAGAAGTACATAGGGGTCAAACCTAAAAACACCACTTTGAGGTAGACTCGAACGGGAACTAGTGAACGACAATAGGCCTTGTTTCACTTTTGGTTACGATACTCCTGGGGGATATGATTAGGATAATTCTCATTTTTTTACAAATTATTATGAAGGATTTACGAGTATATTGCTCCTAAAAGAAAATATTTTTATTGATTATATCCATAAACTATTTAATTTACATTATTTATTTTACATGCTTGAATTATTCGTTGCAATTCATAAACTAACCTAGTGTATTCCATTGTATAGAAATGGAACCTAGTAGAAGGAATGTTAATTCCAACAATAAGTATGATCCAAAGAGTAAGAAGGATTGTATCTTTCACGCTATTAAGCCAACATGTAGAAGGGAAATAGTCTCCCATGTATTCTCAACATTTGAAGAGATAGTATCATGTGTTAATAAGATAACTAAATAATTTTATGAGTCCTATGGCTTTGAAGGGAAGAAAGGGAAGAAAATGATGGAATAGAAAATATGGATAATGGGAAGAGGGAAAAAAAGGATTTTCTTATATGTTATAACTATGGAAAGAATCACCTTGGTAAATGCTTGAAGAGAATGGGAGTTTGTTATTTGTGTGGAGAAAAAGGACACCAAGTATGTTATTCCAAGGGTAAGAAAAAAGGTTCAAGAGTACAATGCTTCATCTGCAAGGAGTTGGGACACTACACTAATCCGTGTCCAAATTACCTTAGTATACCCCAAATGATGTTATTGGATAATAATAATGCTATGATTTTATGGAAGATAAAAAGGAATGATTAGATTTCTTACATTATTATTAAACTATTGTGTCATTTGAGTATTGTATTAATGATGTACATGTTAGAAGAATTATACAGTATATATGAATTGTACTAGAGTACTATTTCATTAAGGACGTGAGATTTTGTGGAACCATGAAAAGTGACTCAATAAGAGGTTAAATTTTTGGAAAATATATGAATGAGAGAAAGATAAACCATAATATAGTTCTGATACTGAGGTAGTGATTTTGGAATAATATATGATGGATTTGGAAAAATTATAATGAATATTCTTGACTACCGTGAATCTGATTAATGATTTTTATATTCCATCATTATTGGAGTTTAAAACATTTTTGGATAGAAGGAGTATATCCAATATTCTATAAGGAATAAGGGAGAATGAATGTAATCAATAAGGTTTTATGGTAATTTAGGATGTTGCAGTGTTTTAAATGAATACATAATGAAATTTTTTACATGTTATTACATGGAAAAAATGATCTTTATTGTATTTACCTTACTTATATATTCTGGACTGTGAGTTTGGATAGAAGTATTTTAGATAAGTGTTGTTTGAGATTATTTTGGGATTTCCATAAAAAAGACAACCTAGAGGTCGAGCAGAAACCCGTCACATTCATCAAGGCTACGATACGTGAACCCTCATCTGAAGGGCGACAATGGTGTATCACCTACCACTGGCCCACATGATATCCTAGATTGAATACTGTATTTTTTTAAGGTCTGGTAGATGAATTATAAATTCAATTTTTTAGAACCCTATACGAACAGGATAAATAGAATATTTTTTATGTTCTATTATATTTTAGAATGAAATATTAGTTGGTTGTAACACCCCAAGCTTCCACGGTACGTTTCCCTCTGAATAATGCAATGGTGTGCATTGTACGCAACTTCGAGATTCTAACACACCACAACCAATCAAACTAGTTGTTATGAATAGTAATACCTACTTTTTGAAATTTTATAAATTCTATCTCTTAAATTGGACTTCATTTTTGGATTCATAATATTGAAATTATCCTAGGGTGAAATTTTGGTACTTTTCGGACAACTTTCATATTTTGATGAATAGTGAAAATTACTAAATTTTAATTAAAAACAACTTTTTTAATCGAAATAATTAATATTGATAAATTATGAATTTGAGTGGTTTTAAAGAATATTTAGAATATATTTTTACCATTTAATTCAATTTTTGTCATTGGACATAATTTCACAATTAAACCAGACATAAACAAGTGCTAATCTTTTGATAGTTATTATCTCTTAAAAACACGCTTTTTGTTTTAACAGTGGGAATTAATTTAAAATTAATTTCTGCCACTTCTGTGTTTTGAATTTGGAAAACTTTATTCCATATTTGGAATCAGGAAGTTCAAATTGTGTAAATAGGTAACATTTATTTTTAGACATTTTGAATAATTACTTCGGTAAATATTTTATTTACCATGGTTAAAGGGTAAATTCGGTAAATAAGGGTTAAAAAATAATAATATAATAATAATCAATTACCCTATAACGTGTCTTAACCTTATTGTTTGATACATGGCCGACCATTGACATCTTTGGGTTGATTTTGGGAACCCATGGATCCACTTGTAAGTGATAATGACACTTTATATTAATTATGTTAAAGTAATTACAAAAATGACAAAAGCATATATCTTTTAGAAAAAACCATTTTTACATAGGGTTATATATGTTGTATTTTAGTCTATAAATATTAATTAGAAATATAAAAATATTTCCTACATAATGATATTTTATTTATAATTGTTAGACATTAAATAATTTAGATTACGTATGACACAATGATGATGTAGTAATTAACATAATAGTGAAAAATTAAGATAATTGATATTATAAATACCCAAATAAATAATAATAGAGACTTTTTATGAATTAAACTAATTTTATAGGTTAATATGACATGTTAGTATTGATTTAATTAACTTTTTTCTAAGAAATCATTCTGTTATGATTTTTACAAAAATCAATTGTTGAATAGTGTCAAATTGACATAAAAGAGTATTTAAAACAAATATTATATTATTAATTGATATTAAATTCCTAGAAATATAATTTTCAGCCAAGAGACATATATCATGACAGGTGTATCATTAATGGACCACTTGGGGGTATCTTAGATGTATATAGTATGTTTATTAACCATATAATATAAAAATACAAAGAGACATTATAAAAGTGAAACTAATTAACTAAGAGTTAATACTTATTGATAAGGTTAATATAATGACCAAAACCTGTATAAATTATATTTTATGAATGATTTTAGACCTATCCCTACCTTAACCTTTGAATAATCAACTTTGGAGAAATTTTAAACCGAATATGAATTTATTGTAAATTAATATTTCTAGATTTTCCAAAGGTTCCCTTCACCCCTCCTATAAAAGGGCTCTCCTCCTTTCCATTTCTTCACACCTTCAAAGCCTTTTGGTTCAGACAAACCCAGACCAAATACTATTTCAACTTACCTCACTACAACCTACAGGCCTTATTTTGATCCTAAAGCCAACCTAAGTAGCCCTTTTGATCAAATCAAAAGGAAGAACCCGAAGAAGAGGCAATGTTTTCACCACCCCTTTTCATGTTCCTTTCTTCTTCCACTTCTTCTTTCTTTGTTATTAACATTATAAAATAATAACTCCACTATCTTATATGTACTGTAATGTTATTATAAATATGGTACAACCAAATTCATTATTCTATCCATCCTTTTAATAACATGTCACCATACGTGCGTACGTACAACTTACCATCTCCACGTCGTGGTGTAATTGTTATTCAATAAATTATTATTTGGATGGGTATTATAATGATATGTAATTCATGTAAATAATAAATATAACATGATAAAAATTATTCATATATGACATACCATCCAATTATATATTATTTTAATATCAAAATAATGATATTGTCGCTCGTGCTTACGTACGGACTACCGTCTCCACGAACGCGATGAGACTCATTATCCATCGTATCCATTCAAGTATAATTATAATTTGATGATTAAAAATAATTTTTAAGGACATGATATCATTATGGATATGATTAATATACATCCCATTAATAACAAATATGGCTCGCATAACAAAGAATATAATGTAAAATGAACCAATTAACACCCGAAATGATGATAATACAATGATATTATTAAGAAATCAATGTTAAAAGATCATATATGATATCATAATAATGCATATGATTGTTTTATAATTAAAAAAAATTATTTCACCATTATAAATGAGGTTAACCTACAGTCGACCAAGGAAAAAGTACAATGTAAGGGGTTTCTTATCTCACTTTTAATTCCGTGAGAATTCCATTATTCACCACTTATTTATTACATGTGGTGTGTGTACTTCCCATGTTTGTATTCATTGCGTAATATAATTTAATTCATGTATATTTACATAATCATTGTATGATACTTATTTCATGGGTGTATGTTTCGTAACTTACCAAATTGATAAGGGAATTTGATATTTCAATTTCCACTCATTCGTCTTTACGCATACTTCATTGATTATTTTACCCCAAGATTATGTGTGGAATCACTATTAATTTTCTTATGTCATAATTTCTACTCCCCATTCTGTGGTTATACTTTTGATACACATAATCCCTCCATTGATAAATTCTCAAGTGATTGGTATGAACTTGATAATATTAATTTTTACTCAATCTCGATTTGTTGAGTTAAACATCCAATTCATTGGTGTTGTTTATACAAGATTATGTGTGAATATCCTTTGATTTATTTACAATTAATATCCAATCATATTTAGTGTATTTATGTTTTTCACACATAACTATGTCGTTGATTTATCCTTAACCTAAGGATACGACCTTTATGAGAGATTTCATCTCAATTTACATTCCATTAAGACTTCTTTGTTGTTATACACCAAATCGCTTTTATGTGGTGCATATAATGTACTTTGATATAGTATATCATGAATTCCTTTAATCTCATGATATTAAAATGTTTTGATTGCCTCAATTATTTTTATTCAAGTGTCTCTCTTTTGGTTAGAAACTCTAACTAAAATACCATTTTTAAATGTTTTAAAGAATTATTCTTCTAAATCTTTCTCATTAATGTCCATGTTTTAAAAAATGGGTTTAAGGATTTATTTATATGGATATTAAAGTTTTAAAATTAAAACTCATTTTAAAAGTTTCAAAGTGGTATGGGACACTTTTATTCAAAAATCTATTTTTAAATGGCTTTTTGAAAAATATTGTGACTTTTAAATGATTTCATGAAAAAGGGGGATATTTCTCTCAAATAGTTTTGATGATTATTTTCATGTATGTCAATATACTTCATTATTCTTGATTTAGGTTAATGTGATACCATACAATCTTCCATATTGTATCAAATGAGTTATGTTTGACTGTGGATGTGCTATTTTTAAACAATTTATGGATTGTGGTTAAGGTATTGGCATTTCGTATGCTAGTTTTAATACGAATGTTTATGTTATGTTTAAACCTGTTTTTATGAGGAATGCATTGGTCTTAATAAGTGACGGGTGGAGCCCACTATATCTCCTCGATGAATCAGTAGGTCTCATGAGACAAACTAGTGTCTTGGAAAAAGGTCTTGGCAAAATCTTATTTGTAGTCTTGGAAGGAGGCCTTGGCTATGTGGTTTTGATAGTCTGGCATTATTCATTCCATTATTATGAAAGTGGTTATTGATATTGCATGTGATCATTCGATGAGTAGAATATCCATGTGAATAAGTAAATGTCAATATATCATTTTATCATTGCCATTTTATGCTGAAGTTCATGTTTAAAAGGCTTTTGTTTTAGTTATAAATTGCCTTAAGTGTTTATGCTTAACTATGAATGCTTCTACTATAATGTTATCCTTACTGAGCATCTGAGCTCACCCCTTTCAATTTTTTCTATTTTTCCCAGGATTATGAAAAAGTAATTTATGAATGACCTGCAGGGATAGTATAAGGGATATGAAGACAAGATGTTTTTTTTATGATGTAATGTAAAACATTATAAATGTATCTAGTGATTCCAAGGCTACGAAACTAATCGGTATTTCAAGACTTGATCATTCTTGTGATCATGCCAATGTTATGTAATAATGCACCGACTCGGGGTAACTGGGTTCGGGATGTTACAATTGGTATCAGAGGAAGTTTAGTACAAACCTTGGAAGCTAGATAAACTCTGATTAGAGCACGTAGACCTAAGATAAACTTTGAGGATTAGTATAGAAGAACTTCCTAGAATTTTGGTATTGTAGAGATTTTGTGAGTTTTCCGAGCAATACATCTCTGTCTGGATACGAGTAGGTAGAGGCAGCTCTGGTACAGATGTACCTAGGGGTAAACCCTGAAAACACTGTTTTGATCTAGACTCGAACGGGAACTAGTGCACGACAACGGGTCTTGTAGCACTCTTGGTTACGACACTCCCGGGGGATATACTTAGGATAATTTAAATTTTCCTTACAAACCAATTTGATGTAATATATATATAAGATGAGAGTAAATGACCTTGGTTAATCCTAATGTGTTTCAAATTGAGAATATGGTGACATGTTAATCTCTAAATGATTGTATGACTACTATTACTCACACAATTCATTCTGGTTTTAGTCAATGGATGGATTCCAAGTAATTCATAGTGACTTTGAGAATGATGTACAAGGTGGGAACGGTGGTGGAAATGAGTAATAAATTGGAATGTTGATAGGCATAAAAGATATCATCTTTATGCCAAATCAATTTTCCAAAAATATGATCAACAATATATATATTAACCAATTACTGGACTCAACAATGAAGAGAAAGGTGATGAATGATAAGAGCTCTAGTAGTGGAGACTATGGAGAAAGAAATCCTCAATATCCATCATGCAGGAAATGTGGAAGGAGACACCCAGGAAAGTGTCTCAATGTGACAAAGAAATTCGTTATGTGCGGGAAGGAAGGACATAAAGTGAAGAATTGCTGAAGAAAAATGTAGATTACAATGGAAGAAGATAAAAATGGTCCCAAGAATCCATTTACAGTCATTTGTCGTAAATTTAGGGGACTTGGCCATTACCCAAGTGAATGCCCTATTATATAGGATATTTTCTTGGTCAAAGAAGAAGGTATGTGGAAATAAATGGTTCGAAAAATGTTTAAAAAGTTTTAGTGCTCCTTGTTGATGGGTTTACTTTGGAATAAATTTCTCTTGTATTTGTAACCCTACAGTTTTCCATGCGAGAATGATATTTGAGGAAGAATTATCTCTTCTCTTGTGGATATAGTTATAAATAACCATTTGGTTTTATATGATCATTGGGTTTGAGACAATTAAAAGTTATTATAATTTGGGATGAAAATGAAAGGTATGAGATAAAATTTGTGGTTAAATTATGTTATGGTTATTTTGAGGAATTTATCTCATTTTAGTAATGTTATAAAACATAGTTTTCGAAAAGGACAACACACAGACTGTGTGACAACCCGTCGCGTCGGACAAAGCTGTGGGAATCGAACCCACAACCAAAGTGCGATTGGGATTTATCGCCTACCACTAGACTACGTGAAGTCCCTGTTCAGTGTGACTATTATTTTTAGTTAAATGATTTTATTGATCAGTAATAATTTGATTTGGGATCTTATGTCTTATCAAATGAATACCCTTAGTATAGGAAAATGATTTGGTGATTAAGTGATAAATGTTATTTGGGAAGTTGTTCTCTTTGTTGAGAACACTATATTCCAAAGGAAAAAAGAGTAGTATGGGATTTCATTTTAGGAGTAATGGTTTTATCTATGTTTTTATTGTGGATTTATAATGATTTGGGTTTTTTATGGAAATGATTAGGTTAATTACTTTTAAGTATGTGACTTTAAGAGTAATTAATGTCATTTGGAGATACAATTTAAATTGGGAGACCACATAATCAAATTCTTCTAAGTTTTGGGTTTCAATATTAGTTTGGATTATATTGAAGGATTTTAAGGACAATTGATTATTGAATGGTATTTATTTATCTTTGGGGTATTAGTGGTTTCATATTAGAAATTAAGATTAGTGTTTATTTCTCTCAAGGAATATCCTTTTGGGGGATCATTAGAACCATTTTGGTTTTGATTAATCTCTAAAGACAATGTTAATATATATTTTATCCTGCCTGGATCATGTGATTATATATAAGTTTATTCTAGCTCTTCCAGTGTGACCATGTCTTCTTGAATACAAATTGTTCAAAAAATGGGTTAGTGGTAAAAAGTTATTAAATAATGAAACTCTAATTAAAAAGTAAATATATCTCTTTATGTTCTTAGTCAATATCATAAATTAATTCCTTGTCCTTATGTAATGTAACTTGAAACAAAAAAAATGTTGTCCATTTACTTTTCCTACTCGGAGACTAAGGACTGTTTGTCCCAACAGAAGTTTGTGATTTTCTTATTGTTAACTTTCTCCTAATAATGTTTTCTATCCCTCTCTATCATAACTAAACACTTAGTTTATCATCCATATCCATGTTTTTCTACCTGTAATCCTTGTATGGGTTATCTTGGGCGACCTTTATACCTCTCTTTCTTTCTTTTAAAGTGATAGTTTTATTGACTCTTTTTCTGATGTGGGACTTTCCATTATTTTATCAAGCTCAATATTAAAAAAAATTGTGAGGACGTAATTTATTTAAGGAGGGGAGAATGTAACACCCCAAGCTTCCATGGTACGTTTCCATTTGAATAATGCAATGACGTTCATTGTACGCAACATTGAGATTCTAACACACCACAACCAATCAAACTAGCCGTTATGAATAGTAATAACTACTTCTTGAAATTTTATAAATTCTATCTCTCAAAATGGACTTCATTTTTGGATTCAGAATATCGAAATTATCCTAGGGTGAAATTTTGGTACTTTTTGGATAACTTTCATATTTTGATGAATAGTGAAAATTACAAAATTTTAATTTAAAACAACTTTTTTAATAAAAATAATTAATATTGATAAATTATGAATTTGAGTGGTTTTAAAGTATATTTAGAATATATTTTTACCATTTAATTCAATGTTTGTCATTGGACATAATTTCAAAATTAAACCAGACATTACCAAGTGTCAATCTTTTGATAGTTATTATCTCTTAAAAACACGCCTTTTGTTTTAACAACGGGAATTAATTTTAAATTAATTTCTTCCACTTATGTGTTTTGAATTTGAAAAAATGGATTCCATATTAGGAATCAGGATGTTAAAATTGTGTAAATAGGTAACTTTTATTTTTAGACATTTTGAATAATTACTTCGGTAAATATTTTATTTACCATGGTTAAATGGTAAATCCAGTAAATAAGGGTTAAAAAATAATATTATAATATTAATAAATTACCCTAAAACGTATCTTAACCCTATTGGATGATACATGGACGACCATGGAAATCTTGGGGTCGATTTTGGGACCCCATGGATCCACCTGTAATTGATAATGACACTTTATATTAATTAAGTTAAAGCAATTAAAAAAATGACATAAGCATATATCCTTTAGAAAAATAATTTTTACATAGGGTTATATATGTTGGATTTTAGACTCTAAATATTAATTAGAAAGATAAAAATCCTTCCAAGATAATTATATTTTATTTATAATTTTTAGACATTACATAATTTAGTATATTTATGACACAATGATGATGCAGTAATTACCATAATAGTGATAAATTAATATAATTGATATTATAAATACCCAAATAAATATAATTTGAGACTTTTATGAATTAGAATAATTTTTTAGGTTAATATGACATGTTAGGATTTATTTAATTAACTATTTTCGAAGTAATAATTCTGTTATGATTTTTACAAAAATCAATTATTGAATAGTGTCAAAATTGACAAAAAAGAGTTTTTAAAACAAATATTATATTATTAATTGATAGTAAGTTCCTAAAAATCTATGGTTCGGAAAAAAGACTTATATCATGATAGTTGTATCATTAATGGACCACTTGGGGGTCTCTCAGATGTATATAGTATGTTTATTTACCATATAATATAAAAATACAAAGAGACATTGTAAAAGTGAAACTAATTAACTAAGACTTAATACATAATAATAAGGTTAATATAATGACCCAAACCGGTCTAAATTCTATTGGATGAATGGTTTTCAACCTATCCTCACCGTAACCTTTGAATAATCAACTTTGGAGCAATTAGAAACCTAATATGAATTTATTATAAATTAATATTTCTAGCTTTTCCAAAGGTTCCCCTAACCCCACTTATAAAAGGGCACTCCTCCTTCTCATTTCTTCACACCTTCAAAGCCTTTTGGTTCGGCCAACCCCGGCCCAAATACTCTCTCAAATTCCCTAAATACAACCTAGAGGCCTTTTTTTGATCAGAAAACCAACCTAAGGAGACCTTTTGATCAAATCAATAGGAAGAACCCGAAGAAGAGGTAATGTTTTCACCACCCCTTTTCATGTTCCTTTCTTCTTCCACTTCTTCTTTATTTGTTATTACCATTATAATATAATAACTCCAGTATCATATATATACTGTTATGTTATTTTAAATATGTTAAAACCATATTCAGTATTCTATCCACCCTTTGAATAACATGTCACCATACGTGCGTACGTACGACTTACCATCTCCATGTTGTGGTGTAATTGTTATTCAATAAATTATTATTTGGATGGGTATAATAATTTTGTGTAATTCTTGTAAATAATAAATATAACATGATAATTATTATGTATATATGATATACCATCTAATTATATATTATTTTAATATCAAAATAATGATATTGTCACTCATGCGTACGTACAGACTTCCGTCTCCACGAACGCGATGAGACTCATTCTCCATCTTATCCATTCAAGTATAATTCTAATTTGATGATTAAAAATAATTTTTAAGGACTTGATATCATTCTGGAAATGAATAATATACATCCCATTAATAAAAAATATGGCTCAAATAACAAAGAATATAAAGTAAAATGAACCTGTTAACACCCGAAATGACGATAATACTAAGGTATTATTAACAAATCAATGTTAAAAGATCATATATGATATAATACTAATGAATATGATTCTTGTATAATTAAATAACAATTATTTCACCATTATAAAGGTGGTTAACCTACCTTCGACCAAGGAAAAAGTACAAAGTAATGGGTTTCTTATCTCACTTTTAATTCTGTGAGAATTCCATTGTTCACCACTTATTTATTACATGTGGTGTGTGTAATGCCCATTTTTGCATTCATTGTGTAATATACTTTAATTCAGGTATATTTACATAATCATTGTATTATACTTATTTCGTGGGTGTATGTTTCGTAAGTTACCAAATTTATAAGGGAATTTGATATTTCAATTTCCACTCATTCAGCTTTACGCATACATCATTTATTATTTTGACCCCAGATTACGTGTGGAATCACTATTCATTTTCTTATGTCATAATTTCCACTCCCCATTCTGTTGTTATACTTTTGATACACATAATCACTCCATTGATAAATTCTCAAGTTACATGTATCAACTTGATAAGAGTAATTTTTACTCAATCTCGATTTGTTGAGTTAAACATCCAAATCATTGGTGTTGTTTTTACAAGATTATGTGTGAATATCCTTTGATTGATTTACCCTGAATATCCAATCATATTTATTGTATTTACATTTTTCACAAAAAACTATGTCGTTGATTTAACCTTAACCTAAGGATACGACCTTTATGAGAGATTTCATCTCAATTTACATTCCATTGAGACTTCTTTGTTGTTATACACCTAATTGCTTTTATGTGGTGTATATAATGTACTTTGACATAGAATATCTTGAATTCCTTTAATCTCATGATATTAAAATGCTTTGATTACCTTAATTATTTGTATTCAAGTGTCTCTCTTTTGGTTAGAAACTCTAACTAAAATACCATTTTTAAATGTTTTAAAGACTTATTCTTCTAAATCTTTCTCATTAAAGTCCATGTTTTAAAAAATGGTTTTAAGGATTTATTTATATAGACATTAAATTTTTGAAATTAAAACTCCTTTTAAAAGTTTCCAAGTGGTATGGGACACTTTGATTCAAAAATCTATTTTTAAATGGTTTTTTGACAAATAGTATGACTTTTAAATGATTTCAAGAAAAAGGGGGATATTTCTCTCAAATAGTTTTAATGATTATTTTCATATATATCAACATCCTTCATTATTCATGATTGAGGTTAATGTGATACAATAAAATCTTCAATATTATATCAAATGAGTTATGTTTGGCTGTGGATGTGCTATTTTTATACCATTCATGGTTTGTGGTTAAAGTATTGGCATTTCGTATTCTAGTTTTAATACGAATGTTTATGTTATGTTTAAACCTGTTCATATGGGGAATGCATTGGACTTAATAAGTGATGGGTGGAGCCCACTATAGATCATAGATGCATCGGAAGGTCTCATGAGACAAACTATTGTATTGGAACAAGGCCTTGGCGAAATCATATTTGTAGTCTTGGCACGAGGCCTTGGCTATGTGGTAATGATAGTCTGGCATTATGCATTCCATAATTATGAAAGTGGTTATTGATATTGCATGTGATCATTTGACTAGTAGAATATCCATGTGAATAAGTAAATGGCATTATTTCATTTTATCTTTTCCATTTTATGCTGAAGTTCAAGTTTAAAAGGCCTTTGTTTTAGTTATAAATTTCCTTAAGTGATTATTCTTATCTATGAATGCTTCTGTTATAATGTTATCCTTACTGAGCATCTGAGATCACCCCTTTCAATTTTTTTTATTTTCCCCTGGATTATGAAGAAGTAATTTATGAATGACCTGCAGGGATAGTATGAGGGGATATGAAGACAAGATGTTTTTTATGATGTAATGTAAATCTTTGTTAATGTATCTAGTGTTGCCAAGGCTACTAAACTAATCGGTCTTTTGAGACTTGATGTTTCTTGTGATCATGCCAATGTTATGTAATAATGCACCGACTCTGGGTAACTGGGGTCGGGGCGTTACAGTTGGTATCAGAGGATGTTTAGTACAAACATTGGAAGCTAGATAAACTCTGATTAGAGCACGTAGACCTAAGAAGACCATTGAGGATTAGAATATAAGAACTTCCTATAATTTTGTTATTGTAGAGATTTTGTGAGATTTCCGAGCAAAAAATCCATGTCTGGATACGAGCAGGTAGAGGCGGCTTTGGTACAGATGTACATAGGGGTAAAACCCGAAAACACGGCTTTGAGCTAGACTCGATCGGGAACTGGTGCACGACAACGGTCCTTGTTGCACTCTTGATTACAACACTCATAGGGGATATACTTAGGATAATTTACATTTTTTTTACAAACCAATTTGAAGTAATATATATATAAGATGAGAGTAAATGAACTTGGTTAATCCTAATGTGTTTCAAATTGAGAATATGGTGACGTGTTAATCTCTAATTGATTGTATGGCTACTATTAATCACACAATTCTTTCTGGTTTTAGTCAATGGCAGGATTCCAAGGAAGTCATAGTGACTTTGATAATGATGTACATGGTGGGAACGGTGGTGGCAATGAGAAACAAAATGGATTGTTGATAGGCGTAAAAGATATCTTATTTATGCCAAATAAATTTTCCAAAAATATGATCAACAATATATATATGAACCAATTACCGAACTCAACAAAGAAGAGAAAGGTGATGAATGATAAGAGCTCCAGTAGTGGAGACCATGGAGAAAGAAATCCTCAATTTCCATCATGTAGGAAATGTGGAAGGAGAAACCCAGGAAAGTGTCTCAATGGGAAAAAGAAATGCTTTACGTGTGGGAAGGAAGGACATAAAGTGAAGAATTGCTGTTGAAAAATTAAGAGTGCTATGGAAGAAGATAAAAATGGACCCAAGAATCCTTTTATAGTCATTTTACATAAATGTAGGGGACCTGGCCATTACCCAAGTGAATGCCCTATTCTATAGGATATTTTATTGGCCAAAGAAGAAGCTATGTGGGAATAAATGGTTGGATAAATGTTTAAAAAGTTACAGTGCTCCTTGTTGATTGGTTTACTTCGGAATAAGTTTCTCTTGTATTTGTAACCCTTCAGTTTTCCATGCAAGAATGATATTTGAGGAAGAATTATCTATTCTCTTGTGGATATAGTTATAAATAACCATTTGGTTTTATATGATCATTGGGTTTGAGACAATTATAAGTTATTATAATTTGTGATGAAAATGAAAGGTATGAGATAAGAGTTATGCTTAAATTATGTTATGGTTATTTTGAGAAATTTATCTCATTTTGGTAGTTTTATAAAACATAGTTTTTGAAAAGGACAACACGCAGACCGTGTGACAACCCATCGCGTCGGACAAAGGTGTGGGAATCGAACCCACGACCAAAGTGTGATTGGGATTTATCGCCTACCATTGGACTACGTGAAGTCCCTATTATGTGTGACTGTTATTTTTAGTTAAATGATTTTATTGATCAATAATAATTTGATTTGGGATCTTATGTCTTATCAAATGAATACCCTTAGTATAGGAAAATGATTTGGTGATTAAGTGATAAATGTTATTTTAGAAGTTGTTCTCTTTGTTGAGAACACTATATGCCAAAGGAAAATAGAATAGTATAGGATTTCATTTGAGGAGTAATAGTGGATTTTTATCTATGTTTTTATTGTGGATTTATAATGATTTGGGTTATTTATGGAAATGATTAGGTTAATTACTTTTAGGTCTGTGACTTTAAGAGTATTTAATGTCATTTGGAGATACAATTTAACATGGGAGACTACATAATCAAATTCTTCTATGTTTTGGGTTTCAATATTAGTTTCGATTGTATTGAAGGATTTTAAGGACAATTGGTTATTGAATGGTATTTATTTAACATTGGGGTATTATTAGTTTAATTTTAGAAATTAAGATTAGTGTTTATTTCTCTCAATGAATATCATTTTGGGGGATCATTAGAACCATTTTGGTTTCGATTAATCTCTAAAGACAATGTAAATATATAGTTTATCCTGCATGGATCATGTAATTATATAGAAGTTAATTCTAGCCCTTCTAGTGTGACCAAGTCTTCTTGAATACTCATTGTTCAAAAAATGAGTTAGTGGAAAAAAGTTATTAAATAATGAAACTCTACTTAAAAATTAATTATATCTCTTTATGTTCATAGTCAATATCATAAATTAATTCCTCTTCCTTATGTAATGTAACTTAAAACAAAAAAAAATTTGTCCGTTTACTTTTCCTACTGGGAGACTAAGGACCGTTTGTCCCAACACAAGTTTGTGATTTTCTTATTGTTAAATTTCTCCTGATCATGTTTTCTATCCCTCTCCATCATAACTGAACACTTAGTTTATCATCCATATCAATTTTTTCCTACCGGGAATCCTTGTATGGGTTATCTTGGTTGACATTTATTCCTCTCATTCTTTCTTTTAAAGTGATAGTTTTATTGACTCTTTTTCTGATGTGGGGCTTTCTATTATTTTCTCAAGCCCAATTTTAAAACAAATTGCAAGGATGCAATTTATTGAAGGAGGGGAGAATGTAACACCCCAAGCTTCAATGGTACGTTTCCCTTTGAATAATGCAATGGCGTGCATTTTACACAACTTCGAGATTCTAACACACCACAACCAATCAAACTAGCCGTTATGAATAGTAATACCTACTTTTTGAAAGTTTATAAATTATATCTCTCAACGTGGAATTAATTTTTGGATTCATAATATTGAAATTATCCTAGGGTGAAATTTTGGTACTTTTCGGATAACTTTCATATTTTGATGAATAGTGAAAATTACTAAATTTTAATTAAAAACAACTTTTTTAATCGAAATAATTAATATTGATAAATTATGAATTTGAGTGGTTTTAAATAATATTTAGAATATATTTTGACCATTTAATTCAATGTATTTCATTGGACATAATTTCAAAATTAAACCAGACATAAACAAGTGCCAATCTTTTGATAGTTATTATCTCTTAAAAACACGCTTTTTGTTTTAACAACGGGAATTAATTTAAAATTAATTTCTGCCACTTCTGTGTTTTGAATTTGGAAAAATGGATTCCATATTTGGAATCAGGATGTACAAATTGTGTAAATAGGTAACATCTATTTTTAGACATTTTGAATAATTACTTCGGTAAATATTTTATTTACCATGGTTAAAGGGTAAATCCGGTAAATAAGGGTTAAACAATAATATTATAATAATAATAAATTACCATAAAACGTGTCTTAACCTTATTTTTTGATACATGGTCGACCAATGACATCTTGGGGTTGATTTTGGGACCCCATGGATCCACTTTTAAGTGATAATGACACTTTATATTAATTATGTTAAAGTAATTACAAAAATGACAAAAGCATATATCTTTTTGAAAAACAATTTTTACATAGGGTTATATATGTTGGATTTCAATATATAAATATTCATCAGAAATATAAAAAGATTTACTACATAATGTTATTTTATTTATAATTTTTAGACATTAAATAATTTATATTACTTATGACACAATGATGATGTAGTTATTACCATAATATTGAAAGATTAAGATAATTGATATTATAAATACCCAAATAAATAAAAATTGAGACTTTTTATGAATTACACTAATTTTATAGGTTAATATTACATGTTTTTATTGATTTAATTAACTTTTTTAGAATAAATCATTATGTTATGATTTTTACAAAAATCAATTGTTGAATAGTGTCAAAATTGACAAAAAAGTGTTTTTAAAACAAATATTATATTATTAATTGATATTAAATTCCTAGAAATATAATGTTCGGAAAATAGACTTATATCATGATAGTTGTATCATTAATTGACCACTTGGGGGTATCTTAGATGTATATAGTATGTTTATTAACCATATAATATAAAAATACAAAGAGACATTGTAAAAGTGAAACTAATTAACTAAGAGTTAATACTTAAAGATAAGGTCAATATAATGACCCAAACCTATATAAATTATATTGGTTGAATTATTTTTGACCTATCCCCATCTAATACTTTTAATAATCAACATTGGAACCATTAGAAACCGAATATTAATTTATTATAAATTAACATTTCTAGCTTTTCCAAAGGTGCCCCTCATCCCCCTTATAAAAGGGCACTCCTCCTTATCATTTCTTCACACCTTCAAAGCCTTTTGATTCGGCCAAACCCTGACCAAATACTCTCTCAACTTCCCTCACTACAACCTAGAGGCCTTAGTTTGATCAGAAAGCCAACCTAAGGATCCCTTTTGATCAAATCAAAAAGAAGAACCCGAAGAAGATGTAATGTTTTCACCACCCCTTTTCAAGTTCCTTTCTTATTCCACTTCTTCTTTATTTTTTATTACCATTATAAAATAATAAATCCAGTATATTATATATAATGGGATGTTATTATAAATATGTTACAACCATATTCATTATTCTATCCACCCTTTGAATAACATGTCACCATACATGTGTACGTACGGCTTACCGTCTCCACGTCGTGGTGTAATTGTTATTCAATAAATTATTATTTGGATGGGTATAATAATGATGTGTAATTCATGTAAATAATACATATAACGTGATAATTATTCTGTATATATGATATACCATCCAATTATATAATATTTTAATATCAAAATAATGATATTGTCGCTCGTGCGTACGTACGGACTACCGTCTCCACGAACGCGATGAGACTCATTCTCCATCGTATCCATTGATGTCTAATTCTAATTTGATGATTAAAAATAATTTTTAAGGACCTGATATAATTATGGATATGAATAATATACATACAATTAAAAACAAATATGGCTCACATAACAAAGAATATAATGTAAAATGAACCCGTTAACACCCGAAATGACGATAATACTAAGATATTATTAACAAATCAATGTTAAAAGATCATATATGATATAATACTAATGCTCATGATTCTTGTATGATTAAATAACAATTATTTAACCATTATAAAGGAGGTTAACCTACCGTTGACCAAGGAAAAAGTACAATGTAAGGGGTTTCTTATCTCAGTTTTAATTCCGTGAGAATTCCATTGTTCACCACTTATTTATTACATGTGGTGTGTGTACTGCCCATGTTTGTATTCATTGTGTAATATACATTAATTCATGTATATTTACATAATCATTTTATGATACTTCTTTCATGGGTGTATGTTTCGAAAGTTACCAAATTGATAAGGGAATTTTATATTTCAATTTCCACTCATTCGGCTTTACGCATACTTCATTGATTATTTTACCCCATGATTATGTGTGGAATCAATATTCATTTTCTTATGTCATAATTTCTACTCCCCATTCTATGGTTATACTTTTGATACACATAATCACTCCATTTATAAATTTTCATGTGATCCTTATGAACTTGATACGAGTAATTTTTACTCAATCTCGATTTGTTGAGTTAAACATCAAATTCATTGGTGTTGTTTTTACAAGATTATGTGTGAATATCCTTTGATTGATTTACACTGAATATCCAATCATATTTAGCGTATTTATATTTGTCACACATAACTATGTCATTTATTTATCCTTAACCTAAGGATATGACCTTTATGAGAGATTTCATCTCAATTTACATTTCATTGAGACTTCTTTGTTGTTATACACCAAATCGCTTTTATGTGGTGTATATAATGTACTTTTACATTGTATATCATGAATTCATTTAATCTCATGATATTAAAATGTTTTAATTACCTCAATTATTTGTATTCAAGTGTCTCTCTTTTGGTTAGATACTTTAACAAAAATACCATTTTTAAATGTTTTAAAGACTTATTCTTCTATATCTTTCTCATTAATGTCCATGTTTTAAAAAATGGTTTTAAGGATTTATTTATATGGGCATTAAATTTTTAAAATTAAAACTCCTTTTAAAAGATTCAAAGTGGTATGGGACACTTTTATTCAAAAATCTAATTTTAAATGGCTTTTTGAAAAATAGTGTGACTTTTAAATGATTTCAAGAAAAAGGGGGATATTTCTCTCAAATAGTTTTGATGACTATTTTCATCTATGTCAACATCCTTCATTATTCTTGATTGAGGTTAATGTGATAGAATACAATCTTCCATATTGTATCAAATGAGTTATTTTTGACTGCGGATGTGCTATTTTTAAACCATTCATGGTTTGTGGTTAGGGTATTGACATTTCATATGCTAGTTTTAATACGAATGTTTATGTCATGTTTAAACCTGTTCATATGAGGAATGCATTGGACTTAATAAGTGACGGGTGGATCCCACTATAGCTCCTCGATTCATCGGTAGGTCTCATGAGACAAACTATTGTCTCGGCAAAAGGTCTTGGAAAAATCTTATTTGTAGTCTTGGAAGGAGGCCTTGGATATGTGGTTTTGATAGTCTGGCATTATTCATTCCATAATTATGAAATTGGTTATTGATATTTTATGTGATCATTCGACGAGTAGAATATCTATGTGGATAAGTAAATGGAATTATTTCATTTTATCTTTGCCATTTTATGCTGAAGTTCATGTTTAAAAGGCTTTTGTTTTAGTTATAAATTGCCTTAAGTGTTTATTCTTATCTATGAATGCTTTTACTATAATGTTATCCTTACTGAGCATCTGCGCTCACCCCTTTCAATTTTTTTTATTTTTCCCAGGATTATGAAGAAGTAATTTATGAATGACCTGCAGGGATAGTAAGAGGGGATATGAAGACAAGATGTTTTTGTATGATGTAATGTAAAACTTTATGAATGTATCTAGTGTTTCCAAGGATACTAAACTAATCGGTCTTTCGAGACTTGATCTTTCTTGTGATCATGCCAATGTTATGTAATAAAGCACTGACTCTGGGTAACTAGGGTCGGGGCGTTACATTTGTGGTAGAAATTAGTCAAATGATGGAACTCTACTTGTCAGGTATAAATTTTTTTCTTCTCTTATTCTATGACGAAATTAATTCTTAAACTTTATGTATGTGATCTTAAAACTAAAAATGTGTTATACTAATACATTATGTATTTTTCAAACCGTTGATATTTTAAATCATTATAGATTGGTGGATTTGAGGCTTCCAATTCTACAATTATTTGTGACTGATGAACTCAATCACTCCATATAATATTTATGTTTTCCCTCCAATTATGTGTTTTTAATTTCCACCAATGTTCTCCTAATCGAGATCATAATTTGGAGGTGACTTTTTCATTCCCCTTTTCCTCTTATTAAGACTAAATTTTTTTAACCAAATTTATGATGTGGGTTTTCCCACAAAGATATATTCTATTTTCAATATTTTATTTTTGAAGAACAATTTAAAATTGCGAGGATGCAATTTATTAAAGGAAAGAATAATTTAAGACCCCAATATTTCATAGTACATTATTTCTTCAATGAAATGCAATAACTTGCACTACACGCAACACTATGTCCAAACGCAACATGACATACCTAACTAGCCATTCAAAAGCGGTTATGAATAGTATTAACTGAATATAGAACTTTATATAATCCTTATAAAGTTACAATCTATATATTCAGTTTCTTAGAAATAATGTTAGAACAAATTCGTTTTTTCAGATAAAAGAACTATTTTCCAAAAAATGTTATTTTACCTCCTTTTAATGGAGAACTATTTTTAAATCCAATATTTTAAACATTTATATATTAAATTTGACAAAATAAACTTCTTATTTTGAATCGGGACAAAAAAATTTAGTTTCAATAAATTTTCTGTGTTTTTCTGATAACATTAATATTTGGGTGAATAGTGAAAAATACTATATTTTAACTGAAAACAACTTTTTTAATAAAAATAACTTATAGAGTTAAATTATAAATTTTAATTGTTTGGATGTATAAATATATTATATTTTTACCATTTAATCCAATTCTGGTCATTGTAAATAATTTCACTTTGAAATTGGACATAAACAAGTGTCAATCTTTTGATAGTTATTGTTTCTTAAAAATACGCCTTTTGGTTTTGACAATAGGAATTAATTTTAAATTAATAACTTCCACTTCTATGTTTTTAATTTAGTAAAATAAACTTCATTTTTGAATTCGGAATATCAAAATTAGCTTAGGGTGAATTTTTGGTATTTTTTTGAAAACATTCAATTTTTGATTAATATTGAAAAACACTCAGTTATTGTTTAAAAAATTTTTTATTTAAATAATAATTTATTTTATATACATTTTTTAAGGAAAAAATAGATAAATAATACTTATATATGTTCAATGTGTTTCATTATAGTCTTTTTTTAATAATATTAGATATATAAAAATTTATTGAACTTTTCACCGTCTTTTATCCAACTCCTAAGAGAATTTGCAAATTCACATAAAACATAATTTTACTGCATCTGTGAGTGATCATTCAAAAATCTGAGAGACACAGATGATATCAGTAAGAAAATTGTGGTTCAATATGATAAAAATAATTTTTTGTGAATTGTAACTTTTAACTTTTATTTACCACATTTAAAAGTAAATAGGGTAATTAAGGGTAAAAATAATATTATTCTTACCCTAAGACATGTCCTAATTCTATTGGATAAGTTTAATTCGACCAAAAACAATATTATTAATAAAATATGTTCCTTTTGGTCCACTTGGATTAGATTTGGACAATTATTATTACTTAATTCAAAGAAGAGTTAAAAGAGTTAAAAACTAAATTTAGTAACTAAAACATTTTTAATATAGGGTTATACATAAGATAAATTCTAATATAAATATTAATTAGAAATATAAAAACATTTACTACATAATGGTATATTATTTATAACCTTTAGACATTAAATAACTAAATTTATTTATGACACAATGATGATTAAGTAATCACCGTATTAATGACTGATTATAAGAATGGACATTATAAATATCCAAATAAATGTAATTTGATCCTTTTTATAAATTAAAATATTTTTACAGGTTTATATGAAATTTTAGGGTTGGTTAGATCAATTGTTTTTGAAGTAATCATGTTGTTATGTTTTTAACAAAAAAACAAATACTAAATTGTGTCAAAATTGACATAAAATAGTTTTTAAAACAAATATTATATTATTAATTGATATAATAGTCATAAAAATATATGGTTTGGTAAAACGATGGATATAATAATATATAGAAAATTAATAAACCAATTTGGGTTTGATTGGCATTTTATAGTAGGTTTATTAACCATATAATATAAAAATACAAAGAGACATGGTAAATGTCAAACTCTTTAACTAAGAGTTAAATCTAAAAGGTAAGGTTAATATGGTGACATAAACCTTTATAAAACCTATTGGATGAGTGGTTTTCGTCCCATACCCACATTATCCTTTAAATAATTCATTTTTTAGCCATTAGAAACCAAAAATAAATTTATTATAAAATAATATTTTAACTTTTTCCTAAGGTTCCCCTCACCCCTCTTATAAAAGGGCACTTCCACTTCTCTCAAATTCACACCACCAAAACCATTTGGATAATCCAACCCCTGCCCAAATATCCTCCCAACTATCCTATCTTCCTCCTATAGGCCTTCCTTTGGTCATAAAGTCAACTTAAGGAGCTCTTTTGAACAAATCAAAAGAAAGAACCCAAAGAAGAGGTAATGATTTCACCACCCTCTTTCAAGTTCTCTTATTCTTCCACTAACTCTTTCTTTTTTATTTCTATACTAAAATAATAACTCCAGTATCTTATATACATTGTGATGTTATTATATGTATGTCACCACAATATTCATTATTCTATCAATCTTATGAATGATAACGTCACCCTGCGGCCGTATGTACGGCATATCGTCTCCACGTCGTGGTATAATTTGTTATTCAACACTATGTTATTTGGATGGATGTAATGATGAGTAATATGTATATAAATAATTTAAATAACATGATAATGTCATTGTAAAATTAATATACCCTCCAATTCCACACCTTTAAGGAAATTATATTGTCGCTCGTGCGTACGTACGGATTATCGTCTCCACGACGCGATGAGATTCATTTCCAGGTTCAACATTCATCGACGATTAAAAAAATATTACTAATAATTATGTAATATATGACATAATAATTCTACTGGAGATATATATATTTACATATATCTTCTTCACTTACTTTCGTTCAATAAGTTATGAAAACCGAAACATCGTTTATGCGTACGTACGACCTACCGTCTCCATAAACAGTGTTTTCCATTTCATATATCTATCTATTATAAATATTTATATTCTAAATATATATGATATATGAATAAAGTTTTTTATTCTGAATTTATTCAAATCATTATCTAAATGATATAGTCAAGAATAACAAGAAAAAATACGTACAATAAAGAAAGCGGTTATTACCAGAAATGTTAATTTAACATAAAAATCCTTATTAAATGGGTAGTATAAATTCATAAATGAATCATATATGATATAATAAATATAAATATGGTTATTTTATAATCTAATAACATACAATCTTCATTATACAGGAGGATAAACATACCCTCGACCAAAGGAAAGTTCCAGGTAAGGGTTATTTTTAAAATATATTTATTATCCGAAGTTGTTTTTACGTAAGTATCTATTATGACATAATTATTATCCATGTCCATGTTTTATGAAAGTGTTTTCAAATGGATTCTTTTAAGAGAATTTTTTACTAAAACATCATTTTAAATGTTTTAAATTTTTATTCCTCTAAATTATTCTCATTAATGTCCGTGTTTTCAAAATGGGTTTTAAGGAATTATCTATAAGGACCTGAATGCTTTATTAAAATTTTAATTCCTTTAAAAAGATTAAATGTGGTATGTGACACTTTGATTCAATTTTTTTTAAATGTCTTCCTTTCAAAATTGTGTGACTTTTATATGTTTCCATAAAAAATGGATGTTTCTCTCAAAGATTTTTACAAATCATTTTCATCTATGTCAACATCCTTTGATGGATTTTATACATGTTTGAAGATGATTTATTATGATACAAATATTCCATATTGTATTGATGGCTTTGTGATATTTTTTACTGTGGATGTGTTATTTTTATACCATTCATGGTTTACGGATAAAGTATTGACATTTCGTATCCTAGTTTTAATATGAATGTTTATGTTATGTTTAAGAATTTTCATATGAGGAATGCATTGGTCTTAGTAAGTGACAGGTGGAGCCCGCTATATCTCCTCGATGCATCGGTAGGTCCCTTGAGACAATATAGTGTCTTAGCACAAGGCATTGAAAAAATCTTATTTGTAGTTTTCGCACAAGGCCTTGAATATGTGGTTATGATGTCTGGCATTATGCATTCCATCATAATGAAAGTGGATATTGATATTGCATTTGATTATTCGACTAGTAGAATATCCATGTGAGTAAGTAAATGAAATAATTTTGATTTATATTTTCTATATTATGATGATGTTTATGTTGAAATGGCTTATGTTTTATTCTTATACATTGTCTTAAATGTTTATCCTTATTTATGAATGTTTATGGTGTATTATTATCCTTACTGAGCATCTGAGCTCACCCCTTTCTGTTTTTTATTTTTCCCAAGATTCCAAGAAGTGTATTGTGATTAATATGCAGGATTAAGCTAATGGAATAATGACATTTATGAAGGATTATTTATATTGTGTTGTATTTTATAAAGTGTAATTTAACATTCATGTATGTAATATATTTTCCAAAACTGCTAAACTGATCAGTCCTTCCGGACATGATTCCTTGTAATCATACTAATGTATTAAAATAATGCACTAACTCCATGTAACTAGGGTCGTGGAGTTACAGTATTAGTGAATAATTATAATTAATTATATATATTATATATTCAATAATATGTTTTATCATTAATTTCATATTTTTTATCATCACATTGGGCATTCTATATCAACAAAACCATAAATATTTCTCTTCTAAATATTAAATTAAATGAATTATAGGTGTTTTAATTCTTAAAATACCATTCCATGGGTTCTTATTAAAGGATCTAAAAGAGTCTAACTAAAAGATAGGTAATCTACTTAACCAACTTATTTTAAATTATTTCTTCTTATACATCCTATAATTATATGGTACTCAACATAAAATAAAAAATTAATTATCCTCAATATATTGATATGTTTTTATGATTATGGGATCACCATTATCCACCATGTTTCCCTTGAAATTGGAGGTGAATGTATCACTCATGTGTATATATGTATTATCGTCTCCTCGGATAGATACAATTCATTTTCCACCACATTATTTCATGGGTGGTTATTATGATTGGTTTAATATTTATATATGTTTTTTTATGAAATATATATTCTTCTATAATTATATTATCACATATACCTTCATACATTCTACTATATCGGAAAGTGATAACATCACTCGTGCAATCTTGTGGACTACTACCTCCATGAAGCGATGTGATTATTTTTAATTTCCATTTTACTCAAATGGAATTAAGGATATATTTAATAAATATATATGCTAAATCTGACTAAATAATTATAAGTACCCCAACTCCTGTAGCCTGGTGCATGTAGTTACAAAATTACATTACCATAATATATAAGAGATTGAATCCCAAAAGACCAAATAGTTTAGTAGTATTGGTCAACTAGATACATAATTGAGTTTCACATTACATTTGAAAACATAATTTACAATAGGGTGAAATTAAATTTTCTACATCCATGAAATCATTCAATGATTCCTTCATCATATCATGGAGAATTGAACCAAAATAAGGGTGTGCCAAATGCTCTTTAAGAGGTACATACAACATAATCTATCACCAATCAAAATTTCATAATAAATATAGAAATGTAAATTACTAAATGCACATTATATTTAATCAATATCATAATATCACATAATAATATGTTAGGGATAAATGATGATAAAATATTTACTTATAAATGATCACATCATATTGAATTTAATCTATGGATAATATCAATGAAATAATCTCATGGAAAAAAGTAACTAAATTCATAATGAATGAAATAATTAATATAATATATAATGGTCTAAAAATAGTGATATATAAATCTTTAAGGATTTGTTTAAATCTAGTTTATTCAATGGGTTGGTTTATACTAGAAACCCATTTAGTGATACATTTCTGACTTTCCTCATGAGACTTATTGATGCATTTAGGGGCCTAATAAATATGTGGACCACCAATCACTACATTTTAAAATAATTTCTCACATATAAAATGTCTAATTTCATTCACAAACTATATAACTTGTCAAATATTATCATTAATGAGTAAAGAAATGGGATTATCAACAATTACCCAATCAGTCAAACAAATTTCATATTAATATACCGTAGTTAAACATGGTAAATGATTTAGGAAATAATCATATTGTTGATACAAATAATATTAACATTTTAAAGAAATATAATTTACATTCATCAAATGAAAGTGAATGTTTTAATGGAAAGTCAATGACTACAAATATTAATATATAAGATGAATTTCAATACATTCCATAGTCAAACTGATCACAAACCATCCAGATAATGATTAAGGGTGGTATCATTACAACATATCTCCAGTGAAGTACAAAAAATATAAATGGTTATTATTATTTATGAATATATATAACAGAAATTATCATTAATAAATTTCTTGATTAATGCATCCTTTTTAATCAAAAATTGAATTTTAAAAAATAAACATTAAGAAAAAATAGTAATAACATTTCCATTTAAATGAATCATTGAAAATTATAGAGGGATATTCAAAGAAATGAGTGGTCATGATAGAGGGAATGTTTCATTAATGTAGATTATGTTAAAACAATGATTCCATTCAAATTTTTGTAAGAAAATTCAATAAGTACCATATTCGAAAAATAATAAAAAGATTATTTTTAAAACATTTTTCAAAAATTCAATCATGATTAAAAAAATAATTGTAAAAATATTATGATAATATTAATAATTTTTTTGATTTTTTTTATAAAAGATGTATATAGAATGAAAATAATATCTAAACAAAAACAAAAATAAAGTTTTCTTTTATTAAAAAAATTTTATTAATCATTTTAAGTACCAAAGAGATAAAACGGGTACAATTAAATGAGAAATGTATGAATTAAAATAGGATAATACAATGAAATAATTTTATTATAAAATTATCAAATAATTATCTTCTATGTAAATTCAAGAATAAATAATATTGATCAAATTGATATTAATGCATAAACTCATACCATTTTTGTAAATATTGAATCATAATCTCATATGATATAAATAACTACAAATGAAACTTAAATCCCAGGTCTATAAATATATTCATTATTTAAAAAATAAATATTCCAGTATATACACCTTATAAAAATTAGTATGCTCACAATACCATGTATTTCTCTATATAGTGGATATGGAGATGAAATCTCTTACAAAGATAATACCAATAAAGTGGGGATAAATAAATTAATGGATGATTTGAAAAAAATTGAAATCCATATAAAAATGTTGAAATCAAATTTAAAATAATAAAAATACATTAAACACAAAATCATAAAATATCAAATACAAATAAGAAGTAATATAGACCAATGAAAATAAATAGCGTTATGAAATTAAATAGAACATGTTAAATTTCAATTCAAATCCCCTTGGAAGAAATAATTAAAATTAAAATTAAATATGAATAATTAATTATATAACGTGTAAAGGGTAATTATATACACCATATAAAATTAATAAGTTGCATGACCATAAAATATGCCTCAAAAGAGGAAAATTGAGATAAAGTCTCTTACCTCACACTTTATTTTATTTGAACATTATCTAAACAATTATATAATAGTTTTATGAATTTTATTAAAGTGTAACATAATAATATTCATATTTATAAATTCATGTATGATTCTATTATAACATCTTACCACTCATTCTTTAATAATATTTTATTATTAATATTGTTTTATATGTTCACTACTTCGTTTTTTATTGCATGTTTTATTGTGGATGTTCATGTTCTTGTGTATATGATATAGATACACTATTTATATAATGCTATTAATTTTATAAATAAATAATTTATTCATAATATAAATTTTTATTACCATCATTAAAATTTTTACACAAATGATGAATCACATCATTTTATGAAGACAGTAAGTTGTACATACGCACGAGAGATGATATCATTCCATTAATGTGTGAAAGTGTAGAGAATTGGATGATAAATTAATTTTATAGAATTAATATCAATTCATATTTATCATATATATTCATTATTTATATCATTATGTCTATACATGTGATTTGGTGGTGTAAAAATTTTACATCGATTCTCAAGGTTGTCGTCTGTCACACACACAAGTGATGAATTTGTTTCCCATTTTATGGAGAATGAGATGGATAATTATTAATAAATAAACATAATAACATCAAAATATATGGTAGATACTTTGGATTTTTTTAAATTGTCAATATAAAATTTAATGTGATAAAAGAATATATAAAAAGAAGAATCTTTCGGAAGACGATTACCAATGCTCAGAAAAACCTCCTTTGGATCCCTTATTAAGGATTCTAAGATTGATATTTTGGTTATTAAAGAACCTATATGTTTTTTATATCGTTTTTTGTAAGATAATTTAGTATGTTTTTTATATATTAATATCTTTCTACGTGAGAATAAGTGATGGGGGGGTACCCATTTATAATTGAGGAGGAGTGGTTTTTTTGTAAATACCCAAAACTATTTAATAATGGGTAGTCACCCTCATACAATTTTACTACGAAATTGATATATAATTTATTTTAGGTAATTTTAGATCAATCCACACCACAAACACAAAAATATAAACAAATTCAAATCATGTTATTCCTTAATCATTTATGTTATATTTTACAACTTTAGTTTTCACCACAGTAATTTATTTATTTAACCGATGTAATTTATAGTATAAGACTAAAATAAAATAGTCTTATTAGATAATTTGGAACCAATTATTATTAATTATAAATTTAAATTTTCAAATAATAATTCTTTGTGTTTGTGGGTAAAATTAATTATCACATAACCACATGTAACACACAAAACACTCCTTTAACCTTAACTATGATTATTATTATTTTACCTTCTTCAATATTCATTAGGATAAAAATTATTTTGACCATATTATCTAATATTAATTATTATAATTCTATATATTAAATACATTTTATAAAATCCAATTCATTAATGATTCTTAATATAAATTAAAATTAAAATTGTATACATGATGAAAATTTGGTATTCTAATGAAATGTTTTCTTCACTATAAAAATATTTTATATAAATTTTAAATAGGTAATTAATTAAAATAATCCAAATTGTATTAATTAAAATATAGTTGAACTAATTTTACTTTTTAAATACTTTAAAAATAATATTTAATTTTATAAATTATTTAAATAGAAATTATTTTTTCAATAAAATTATATATTTTACACAATTCATAAAAAAATATTGTTATTAAATTTTTAATTTTCACTAGTATTATTTTTACATGATGATATAAAAATAATTATTATTATTATTACTTCTTTTACTAAATTTCCAATAATTAAATTTAAAAGAAGTGTGAAAAACATGATGAAATTTCTTTTTAGAAAAATGTGGTTATAATCATAAAACGAGATTCATTATTATCTCATGCCATGAAAAAATATTAGATGAAAGTTGAAAATTTGATTGAATATATAAAATTTAAATTTTATTAATATAATTCACCAATATTGATTAATTTAATTCATTAAACTAAAAACATATTGCATGACAATAAAAGTCCAAAAAAACATTTCTTTTATATTGAAATGAATTTTAATTTCATATCTAATAAATTGAAAAAAATGAATTTATTTAGTACAAGTGTAAAGCATACACATTTCATGATTTATTTATTAATATTTATATCCACCTATTTAACACCTAGTTTTTAATTGATATGTTTAAATAATTTAAATCCGGTGTCGTTTAAGATCAGTTTTGTGTGTCATATAATAAATTGTACATAATATTATTCTTTCAAAATATCTGGGTTTTAAATAATACCCACATTCAATAAATTATATCTTCATAATTTTATATTTTACTTAGAAATACAGGATTTCAAATTTCACCATACCATTTTTGAAAACCCACATCGTAAAAATTGTTAATAAAATTTCCTATTAATAAAAGTGAAAGGTTTCATGACCCGACCCATCGGGGACTACCTAAACGATGGAAGATTGATCGATAACTACCCCAATCAAACTTTCATAGGTTGTGGCCTATCAAAAATAACCTAAAGGTGTCACTAATTTGGGATTCCTTTTTCTAATATACTTATACGCACACACCCAACCATATCTATGATGATGGGGAGATGAACAAAAAGAAAAATACAATTATATCTATAGTAATAACCATTCATATAACAAACATATAGGGAATACAATAGTCATAGATGGTGGAATTTAAAAATTAAGGGTCAAAATACATTCCTAACTAGAAAATACATCCCAACAAGACAATAATTGGAAACAAAAATATTTGGTGAACATGGCTCCAAATCTCTAATCTTAAACCTCTATACATGGTTAAATGCACCTAAGTATCGCTATGATCCTTTTAAATCACCACTGACCTATATTTCATCTACAAAAGACATGAAACATTAAGGTAAGTCCCATATAGGGGTGGGTATATGCATACCTTGTAGGACGCATCAAAAATGGAGGGGCAGCAGCAACATACATGATAAAAGTAGAATACACATCCCAAATCATATGAAAAATTAAATCCAATACTTAGATAAAACATACATACATACATATATATATTCATAAAAAGTATCCCTTGTGAGATAGAAAGGAGATCTCTATATCATAGCCTGGCCTATGATGATTAGTATACCAAAATTTCAAAAACTTCCCACCCACAACTACAAGCATCTCGTGTGTCTGTCCAATAAAGTATCCATATGGGTGAACACAAGGCCATTGTATCGTATAGTTAAGGGGAATAAATCTCTAGGTAGAGGACCCATACCCTGGTACAATGGGAAGGTACCACTCAATAGTTAGGCTACCCTTTCCCTTACTCCATGGGAGCATTCGACTAGGTTTATGGAGGACCAATGCCCTAACTCGAAATGAGGGTTACACTCAGTAGGTAGATAACCCTTGTCATGAATGGGCAGGAGGGTCCCACTCAATTGGTAGAGGTCCCATTCCCTACATCGGTATGAGGGTTCCACTCACTAGGTAGAGGAACCATGCCCTGACTCTAGAGGAGGGTTCCACTTATTAGGTAGAGAAATCATGTCCTAACTCCCATGGATGATTCCACTCAGTAGATAGAGTAATCATGCCCTGACTCTATAGGAGGGTGCCACTCAGTAGATAGAGGACTGATTTCATGACTATATGGGAGGGTTCCATCAATTAAATAGAGGAACCATGCCATGATTCCATAGAAGGGTTCATATTCTTAGATAGAGGAAAAATTCCTTGACTCCATAAGTAGGTTCCACTCAGTATATAGAGGAATAATTTCCTTAATACGTAGGGGGTGGAACATAGTAGATAGAGAAACCATGCTTTGACTCCTTAGTAGGGTTCCACTCTTCGATGATCCTTCAAATTCATAGTCATCATCGAGCACCACCTAAAGAAGTTTCATTCTCAGAACCCCTCACATAATATCTCAAAATTCACTATAAATTCCATTTTTTTGTTCTAAGTTGGATGATACATAGGATGGGGCACTTGTTGGACAAAATTTGAGTCCAAATAAAGATGGATGAAAGCTTGTAGATTTGTAAAAGAGTACCCAACATGTAGGGGAACTACACTACATGTAGTCTTGTTTTCCTACATCACTGTGTCCTTTCCAACACATGGATCACTATCTATGTATTACCACAGGGCATGTAAGGTACTACATAGAATGTCTTAGGATCCCGTGAATTTTCCATGTTCTCATATCCATTCCCATGTCCTTTGGGTCGTGTCTATGTACACTGGTCGTGTTCCAGTACATGGCATCTGCACCACCCCACTAGTGTGTTGTGACACTTGTGATCTTGGGTGTGTAATCCCTATATAAAATGAGTTGGGAAATAAGAAGTCACATGAATTGTGGTCCCACCAGATGGAATGGGATATTTAACTCTGTGGTGAAACCCTAACCACTGTAGAAACTGGACCATATTGAATGTGTTCTTCAAACTACACATCATGTAGATGGGTTTTTTCCATAGGGTAATTTCTAATTAGTAATCCTTTGATCTATCGATCCTATAGATGATTCTTCTATTTTATAACCAAAAAATAGTGGAAAAAATTTTCAGTAATATATTTTTTCTTATTTTGGCTACAAATAAGAATGTGGATCTTCTACTTGAATCCCACATGATCTAACATGTCTCTCGTGCTATTATTGTCTCTGATTCAGATCCCAAATCCACGAATCCATCACCCAGATCCTGTGATTCATTCATATTCATCCTTATATTTAAAAAATGTCTATCACACATATATACACCTTGAATCTGGGAATTAGATCATGCATGAACCCACCTAGTAATTTTGAATTATGGCCCTATTGGACACTAGTGAAGAACATGAAGAACAACGAGAGAAAATAAAAACACAAATGTTAAACAATCATTGTCCAAGCATTCATGACTAAATAATATAAATTGGTGATATCAAAAGTGAGAAATATTGAACAACAAGAATAATATGTAAAATAAAAAATTTAAATCTAATATGCATGCTCATACGATGTATTATTCAAACTAATATAGAATAATAAGGTTTTAATCATTCCAAATCATTTAATAATAATAGAGGAAGACAAAAATAAATATTCATGTCTCGTGATTGGATCATTAATTGGTGAAGAATGTGTTTTACAATACCAGGGAATATCTGTTGCATTTTATACACCTCAAATCACCATGGTCTAGATGTTGGTCATCATCCGATCTCAATCCTCCAATTAATAATGTTGGAATCCTCCTCTCAATGGTCCTAAGGTTTTTTCAGCTAAACATCGAGATTCACCATAATGGAATATATATATATCTACGGAATATGTTTTATGTTATTTAATGAATAAATTAATTAATTTACTTCACATACCTTTCAATGGTCACTTTATCCGTGCATCTGGTTTTGACCATCTTTTAGTATTTCCTAAGGTAAATCTCATGCTCCTAATTCAACACTGGTATATAATTTTCTATTCGATACATCATTAAGAGATATATTATATTTCCGTAAAAATTGATTACATGTGATATATGATATATTGAATATTTTTATAAAATTAATTCATGGAATATCATACCTCATAATATCATTTCATCTTAGCATTTTTCTCAAAAAATATTATTTGATATATTCCAGTGTCTTACAAGGTAAAAATAGGGTCTCAATAAAATGAATGTATGAATGTTATCTAGAATAAAAAATATCTATGATTATAAATTGGGATTCATTAATGGGATGTAAATGTATGCAATGTGGGAAAATAGTAAATTATTATAGAGAGAGATGGTGGTTATAGAATCAAAATAAAGTGAGTGATCAAGAGAAAGTTAACAACAACAAAAACCATGAATTTGTGATGGGTTAAAAGAACATTGATTTAGTGGATATGAATGCAATAAGATAAAGTTTTTTCAAGATCCTTTTCATATTTTTGACATATTCATTTATTTTATAGACTAATAACATAAGAAATATATACATACTTGATATATTTTTATTTCAATATCATTATTTCATCCTTTGGATGTGTTTTGATCAATTTCCACTTCACCTATTATTCCAAGGAATGAATATACAATATGAATTTTTATTTCAAAAAGATAAAAAATTTACTTTTTGATTTATCCTATATTCCATAAATGAGTTACAAGACATTTTATATGTCACTAAATATTCAGAAAAACCAAAATGGGTAGAAAACATTACCCAATATAACACATTAATCTCTAAAACCATATTAGTAACAACTAAAATTCAAATTAATCCATTCCATAAGTGTCAAATCCATGGATTATTTTAAAGGTAAATTTCATTTAATTTCCATTCCTGATTTCTTTTGGGGTTTCCCATGCACTTTTAGAGGAAAGGGTGAGTTTGCAGTATTTGGGCCAAATAGTGAGTCCATTTCCAAATTTAAAAACCAACATTGTTTCTTTTATATGTAATCCATTTTTTTACATTTTTCACCCATTCCACATCCAAAATGGCCTAACCCGACCTATTAAAACCACAATTTCATTTTGTACCCTTTAAGAATACATAATAATGTTGGATTTGGGTTTTTATTTATGGAATTGGTCTTACCGAAAAGCCCATTTCTAGTTTTCTAAAAAAATTGTTTATTTAATATCATATTTAATATTTATGATTTTTTGGTGATTCAAGTCTCACCTAATCCCAATATATCCAGAAGAACCCCCATTACCTTTCCCTCTATTTGGAACTCATATGCATCACTAATTAGGCCATAACTTCATAGGGTTCCTCAAACCATCCATATTTGAAGAGGTAATTTCATTCCTTCGGAACTCATTCAATTCCTACTCTTTTGCCACATTTCAGTTCTCTCATGACCTTTTTAGACTTATTAAAACCATACATTCATTATTGGCTGTTTGGAAATTTAGCTACTGGTGTATTTGGGGAAATTTTATCAAGATCCCTCAAGTAAGTGGGTCTCTTTTATTGTTCCTCCCATTTACATAGGGGTTTCTTTCCTTTTTCTTTGGGTTTATTCCAATTCTTCATGTTTTTTAAAATTTACTGAAAGTTGGGATTTGGACCTAGGTTTTGATTCTAGTTTTTCTGGTCAATTCCTTTTGTTTTAGGCTTGATCTAGGTCCCTCTTGGACTTGTGGTGGTGCGATTTGATTTTCGCACAAAAATTAAATGGTTTTCATTATTTTGGTAGGTGATTCTATTGTGTATGAAATTGTTGTTACCTATATTTCTGTGATTATGGTTTTCTCATGATTATTTCATTTGAATATTGTAGAAAAATTTGTTTTAGACTCATTTATAAAGCAAATGAAATTTAAGTACCATTTTTATGTGAAATTTGCATTTTTTCATTCAAAACATTTTTTTGGGTCATTTGGGGATACCCTAAAATCACATAGTCGATTTTATTTAAGTGTATTAGGGCTGAAAGTTTGGTTTTAAATTTTTATCTCTATTGGTTATAGTTATGAAAATCATTTTTAATGGTGTTTGTGAAACACATTCATTTTTATGTGCCATGTTAGTGTGAAAATGGATGTTTTATAATGATATCACATTATGGTTCATATGGGGCTTCCCAAAAAATGATTTTTTGGATTAATTGAAATTTATTTGGAAACAATTTCAATTTTGGTGACTTTTGGGTGTGAACATGGTGTGAAAAGTGGGGATTTCAAGAATTTTTGGGTGCGAAATAATGTGGGATTTTGAGAAGCTGTTTTATTTAAAAAAATAATTGATGTGAGTTATAAGTGGTATAAAGTGTGTGTTGCTACTATATTGTATGTATATTATCATTAGTGGTGTTTTTATATGAAAATCGGTCTGTGATTCTTGCTGAAATTATTTAATCACAAAGGGGGAAGCCCGAGTACCTAGGTGGGTGGATATGTACTAGTACGACTAGTGAACCGGATGGGTTGCATCAATGTTTCACTGTGGAAGTGGATAAATAAAACTCTAACTAAAATATATGGAAAATGTTTGAGGACCAATAGGTTATAGGTATTTTTTCTACAAGTGACTCGTTCATGGGAAAATATTGTGACTTGGATACCTTACACTGAGGTATGAAGTGTATAGGGATCGAGAGTATCTAGTTTCCTAGGGGAGTTCCCAGTTTTGGTGCACATTGGATTTTTTTATTTACCCAATTATTATGGTGTTTTTGGATGTACTTTATAGTATCTAAAAATTGTTTCTAAAATGTTTTAACATTCAGAAAGTTTTAGTTTCAAAACTGTTTTCAATTCAATGTTATGTTTCATGGAATTTATCACTCCTTTTTCATTAACTATTAAAACTGCTTGCTTTATCACCTTTTCTTGAATATTATTTAGAATTATTGTTTGCTATCCTATTGGTCTTAGAATCACACCCTACCTACACCCCTTGGGTGTAAGTAGTCTTCTTTATGTTTGATTCGGGTAAAGGAAAGGCCTCAGGTGAAGGCGGTTCTGGTTGTTAGTCGCCTCCTATGGTGCGGTGTTGTACAGAAAACTCGGGGGGTGATGGACCCATGTCATGTAGAGTCATTGTGAATGACACGGTTCTGTCTATAATTATATTTGTATGTCTTTTACCATACATAATACCAAATATTCAGTTCTGTTTTTTCTTATGTCTTGTTTGGCATGGAAATTTCAGATTCTTATTATTGGATATTTTTTTATTTTATTCTTTCATACTTGGGTAAATAATTCCAAAAACTAAATTAATGATACCCAGGTACTTTTTCCAGCCCATGGGGATAAGGAAATCACTTTGGTCTTTGTTATGGGCTGGATTTGGAGCTGGTATTAGTGGTGACTATATTTTGTTCAAGAAAAAATGGTTTCAGAGGGGGGAAATGTTTTCGGGTTATATTACTATTTTGGGATGAGTTGGGATAGAAATCTACTAGGACTTTCGGGGATAGTGGGTTTGGTAATGAGTAGGGTGCCTGGATCACACCCCTCATGGCAGAACATGAGTCACTAGGGGAGGTTGGAATTGTATGATTGACTTCGCTTCCAAGTGACACATGTGGGGTGCAGACCACACGTGGACATCGAGCGGGGGTGGTGTAGTTGTTTCTTTTATTACTATGAAATGATCAGATTATTTATATTTGATGTATTTTATTAATATTCCATTAATTGTGGTATTGAATATTGTTTTTGTGATTGTTTCATTTTGTTGCAACATACCTCCCTAGAAATCTCTCATGTGCCTAGAGGAGGACGTCGGAGAGTGTTCTCTCACACTTATCTATCAGAGGCCAGTCAAGGCTGTGGTATGGGATTTCTATGTTATATAATTGTGACTAGATCCTACTCCAACTCTTGTTAGAGAGGATGATACCGTTCCTAGAAAGGACATGGCCCATGAGTTCTTGAAAAATAAGCTTCCCACCATCCGAAGCACCATTGATCCCTGGGAAGCATAGGAATGTCTAGAGAAGATCCAATGAATGTTTGAGTTCTTGGATACACTTAGGGAGTTTAGGGTGAAATGTGACTCTTCTCTGTTGGAGGGTCCCAGCAGTAGGTGGTTGGAATCACTACTTATGACTAGGAAGAATGAGCAGATACAATAGGGAGATTTCAAGGTTCTCTTCAACGAGTAGTACTGCCCCCGAGGTATTGGCATTTTCAAGGTCGTAATAGTTCATGGAACTTCTTTATGGGAATTTATATGTGATGGATAATGAAAACTGTTTCACTGAGTTGGTGTGGTATGATCTTGAAATATTCTATGATGAGCAAGTGATGGCCCAAAAGATTAAGAAAGGCTTGTGACCAGATTTATACTCCATGGTGTTCTTTTTTATGTTGAGGACCCATGCTGAGGTCTTTGATTGAGTGTTCATGGTGGAGATTAATAAGGATGGTGTGGCTAGTTTCTATTGATCAATATCAGTAGTGGGTAGTGGAAGCTCCTCAAAGAAGAAGAGGAACTGGGAGGAACATGTGAAGAAAGGAGGGGTAGTTCAGGTCACTCTTCAAAGTAGTTTTCATCTTTGGCTTATGATGAGAGATCAGTCATGTTCCACTAGTGTTGGAAGCAATGGAACATCCAACAAGAATGTTCACATTTTCCAAATCCTTGTTTACAATGTGGAGGTATCAGTCATTTTCAGCGCATCAGTAGGGTGGCACGACTACACCCGAGGGGGCAGGATCAGCGACTTCAAGAGGAGAGCCAGCATAGCCATGCTGTCAAGGAAGGGGGGATCTCGATTAGGTGGTCATGGTGGCAGGTCTGGGTCATCTTCTTAGGAAGATCCAGTTTAGGGCATAGCCACATACTAGCAGTCGTCCTCTGGATAAGACTATATATCTTCATGCGGTGGATCAAGAACCAGTATGATTATAGGTCAGACCGTCAATAGTTCGAGGTATAGTTTTGATAACATCTTCTATAACTACCACTCGTTTTGATACTGGTTCCTCTATTTCATTCATTCCTGCTCATTTTGTGGACACACTGAATTTTGCAACCGATATTTTTTCATTTGTGATGGATTTGGTGACGCCGTTGGGAAAGAAGAAGGAGCAGGGTCTTCAGTGCCCATCGTGTGTGCTTTCTATGTCAGGGGTTGAGATTGAGTGGGCCCTCTTGGTCCTAGATATGGAACTACTTGAAATAATACATGTAATGGTTTTTCCAGTACACTTCCAAGCACAAATTTACTATTAAATGCGGCGTGTGATTTTCACAGCACCTGATGGGAGTCTTTAGGTTTTTCGTGGAGAATGGGATCCTCGGTCAGGATGCACAAGACCTCCACTCCCAGAGTTGGGATGTCTTATATTCCATTTCTCATCACTCGTGCTAGAGGAAGATGGTACTTCCCATATGGATGCACTACCTCATGTATTTAATGAGTTTTCAGAGGTATTCCTATATTATTTTTCATCTGTTCCCTTAGATCTAGATGTGGAGTTCTTGATTAAACTGGCATCAGGAACACAACTGATGTCTCTTCCATCATATTTCATAGCCCCTACCAAGCTGGGGGAATTAATGATACAGTAGGATGACTTAAAATCTGAAGGATTCATTCGCCTGAGCGTCTCTCCTTGGGCCTCTCTTATGTTGTTCATGAAGAAGGCCGATGGATCCCTCCGGTTGTGCATTTACTACCGAAAGATGAATAAGGTAACAATTATGAACTAATACCATTTTCCTAGGCTAGATGACATTTTCTATCATTTGAAGGTGGAAAAGTGGTTATCCATGATATACTTAATCTCAGGATACCATCAACTCTTGGTGTGGGAGGCAAATATCCCAAAGACACCCTTCGGAAATAGGTACTACCACTTTGAGTATTTGGTCATGTCCTTCAGATTGAAAAATTCTCTATTGGTCTTTATGAAACTCATGAATATGGTGTTCCATCAATATCATCAATACTTTGTTGTAGTGTTTTTGGATGACATTCAAGTATAATCTGGCTTTGAGGAGGAACATTAACATCACATGAGGATCATCTTGGAAACTTTGCGAGATTGTAGCCTCTATGCAAAGTAGTCAATGTGTACTTTCAGGATCAAGGAAGTTAAATTTTTGGGGAATGTGATCTTTGAGAAGAGGGTTTCAGTGGACCCTGAGGAGATTAGCATGGTCATGTCATGGGAGAAACTGAAGAATTTTTTTGAGATCATAAGTTTCCTTTGTTTGGCTAGTTATTAAAGGTGATTTCTTTGGGATTTATCTCCGCTTGTTTCACCGATGATTGTGCTCACCCGGGAAGCGGTTATGTTTTTATGGGGCCAATAATGTTAGGAATCCTTTGAGTAGCTGAAGCTTCATTTGACTACTTTCCCTGTGATTATTCTTCCTAAGGCTATGAATTGGAATTCTGTCTATTGTGATTCTTTGTGTATGGGTCTTGGGTGCGTGCTTTTGTACGATGATCACGTCGAGGAATATGGATCTCATCAACTCCAACCACATGAAAATAACTACCCGACCGATGACTTAGAGTTTTCTATGGTGATGCATGATTTAAAGACATGGTGTCACTACCTCTTTGGGGAGAAGTTTCTGGCCTACTCTAATCACAAATTTGTGGGATATATCTTCTCACAGAAGGACATCAACATGTGATAATGTCTTTGGATAGAGTACCTGCAGGGGATCGAAATTGACATTTTCTACACCCCATGAAAGGGTAATGTGGTGGTAGATGCTTTGAGGAGATGAGTTCTAGTGCGGGATTTGAGGAAGTCCAGTTATGATTGGGCTTTGATGGGACTATTTGCTCAGATGCATGTGGAGACTAGGAAGTACATTAGAGGTGCGTTTTTTGTGAGCATCTAGTTGAATCTTTATTTTATGGAGTTTATTCATTGAGAACAATATAGGGATGAACATTTTCCTTTGTCGAAGAATTTTATTCACGGTGGGGAGACATCCTCTGATTAGTCATTGTCTCTTGAGGACATCTTGTTCTTTAAGGGCTTCCCAGTGGTGTCGTCATCTCTATGGAAGGTGGTGATGTAGGATAGCCACCAATCTCATTCGTTTGTCTATCCGGGTGAAAACAATATTTATTATGATGTACGCCGATAGTTCTGGTGGTCAGGTATGTGACGAGACATATTAGACAATGGGTCGAGCTGCTACACGTTCAAACATGTGAAAGTAGAGTATCAAAGTCCCTCTGGTTTTCTCCACCAATTACCCATTCCTACATAGATTTAAGATGAGTTTTTCATAGACAACATTGTTGGATTTACTAATACACCTTGGGGTAAGAATATCATTTGGGTTGTGATTGATTGTATGACCAAATCAGCCCACTTCATTCGTTTCAAAGAAACATCTCGAGTGGGTGAGTTGGGTCATCTGTATCTTCAAGAGGTGGTGAGATTGCATGATGTGCCATCAGAATTTATCTCATATAGATACCCCCAATTTACTTCTCAGTTTTTGGAAGGCCTTAAGATGGACATGGGGTCTCATATTTAGATGATCATAGCATATTATCCTCAAACAGATGGTTTAGCAGTGTGAGCGAATCAGATTTTGAAGTTCATTCTCCGTGCATGTGTTCTGGACATTGGAGTTTCTTGGGATACCAATTTGATATTGGTTGAATTTTCTTATAATAATAGTTACCAATCCTCAATTCGAATGGATTCTTTTGAGGTTCTCTATAGTCGGCCTTGTTGCTCCCCCCTATATTGGGGAGAGGTGAGTGAGACTTCACTACTGGGGTCGAGTCTAGTGTAAGAGATGTCTGAGAAGTTCGAGTTGATCAGGCATCGATTATTGATATCTAGAGTCTTCATAAATCATATTCTAAGTCACCGATACCCAGAGTGTTTGGTGGGTGCTATGGTATTATTAAATGTGGCCCCTCGTCTAGGCCATCTTTGATTGGGAAATCAAGGGAAGTTGACATCATGGTATGTTAGACCCTTTCAGATCACCAAGTGTATTGGGAAGATGGAATATTGTTTGGCTTTACCATCTCAGTCTACATCCATCCATGATTTCTACAATGTCTCCTAGTTGATGAAATACAACCTGGATCAATCCCATGTGCTGAGATAAGAAGAACTAGAGATAGAGCATGAATTGTCAGTTTTTTATTGTCCAATGAAAATAGTGGACTCCCAAGACATGGTTCATCGAGGAATGGATAATCCTATTGTCTGGGTTCGTTAGAAGCATTGTAGTGATGCACATGAGACAAGGGAACAGAAGTCATGGTTTGGGGAAGAGTATACATTCTTGTTTTCCGATCAATCTTCAGGTTGACTTTCCAAGGATAAAATTCTTTCATGGGGGGGGTTAATAGTAACATACATGACTTTTTTTAAAGTTAAATTTCATTTTATTTCCATTCATTCTTTGTTTTTAGGGTTTCCCATTAATATTTTTGGGGAAAGGGTGAGTTTTCTTGATTTGTGCCAAACAGTGATCCCATTTCTAGATTAAAAACCCATTTTTGTTTATATTATAACTAATTCATGTTTTTAAATTTTCCACCCATTACACATCCGAAATAGCCTCCCCTGACCTATTAACACCACCATTTCAATTTTTACCCTTTAAGAATCCATAATAATGGTGAATTTGGGGTTTTTATTTAATGAATTGGGCCATCCTAGAAACCCATTTCTAGTTTTAAACTAAATTGTTTATATATTATATTATTCAATATTAATGGGTTTTCCATGATTATATGTCTAAAAAGAGACCACTAAACCCATTCAGACCTCCAATACCTTTACCCCCTCTTTGGAGCTCGTATGCATGTCGAATTAGTGAAGAACATTATAGGGTTTCTCATATCATCCAGATTTGAAGAGGTAATTTCATTCCGTCATAACTCTTTCAATTATTACTATTTCCCCCCATTTCAGTTCTCACATGACCTTCTTAGACTTATTAAATCCTCAATTTCATTCTCTTCTACTTGGAAATACATCTACCAGTGTATTTGGGGTGATTTCTTCAAGATCTCTCAAGTAAGTGGATCTTCTTCATTCTTCCTCCCATTTTCTTAGGGGTTTCTTTCCATTTAATTAGTGTTTATTCCAATTATTATTTATTTTTATAATTTTCATAAATTTTGGATACAAACCAAAGGTTTGATTCTTGTTTTCATGGTCTGTTCCTTTGGTTTTAGGCTTGATTTAGGTCCCTCTAGGTGTGGTAGTAGTGCGATTTGATTTTGGCACAATGATTCAAGGGTTTTCATTTTTTTTGTTAGGTGATTAAATTGTGTATTCAATTTTTGGGACTTATCTTGATCTCTTTATAGTATATCCATGTTTATTAAATTTTATTTTTTCATAAAAAATTGTTATTATTGGAATTTATAATGAAAATGAATTGTAGGTTCCATTTTTATGTGAAATTGGGGGGTTTTCATCGAAGACTCTTGTTGGCTTTTTTGGGGATATCCTATAATCACGTAGTTGATTTTATTAAAGTGTATTAGGGCTGAAAATATTGTTTTCAATGTTTATATCCTTTGGTAGTATCTTTGAAAATCTTTTTTAATGGTTTTTATGAAACACATGCATTTTTAAGTTCCATGTTTGTGTGAAAATGGATGTTTTATAAAGATATCACTTTATAGTTCATTTGGGGATACCCAAAAATAATTTTTTTTTGTTTCATTAAATGGTATTGGGCTTACATTTTCGTTTTAGTGACTTGTGGGTGAGAAAATTGTGTGAAACGTGGGGGTTTCATGGATTTTTGTGTGTGAAATAATGCAATATTTTGAGAAGCATTTTTTTGAAAATAAAAATATTTTGTTGTGAGTTTTATGTGGTATAAATTTGATGTATATACTTTATTGTTTGTATATGACCTATAGTGTATTTTTTATATGTAAGTGGTTAATTCTTCTTATTAAATTGTTTGATCACAAAGGGGGAATCCCGGGTACCTAGATGGGTGGATATGTACTGGTACGGCTAGTGAACCGGATGGGTTGTGTCCCTATTTCACTTAGGAAATGGATAATGAAAAATCTAACTAAACTATGTGGACAACATTTGGGGACCACTATGTTATGGTTATTTCCTCTACTAGTGGAGTTTTCATTTGAAATGATTGTAACTTGGATAATTTACACCAATGTAAGAGGTGCATCAGTCCTAAGACTATATAGTTTCCTAGGAGTGTTCCTGGTTTTGGTTATTATTGGATTTGTGGTATTTACCATTTTATTAGGGTTTTTTGGTTTATTTTATAGTAGAAAAAATTTCTTATTGTAATTTTTCAACATTTTAAATGTTTTATTTTGAAAACTCTTTTAAATTTACAGTTCTGTTTCTTGGAATTTATCACTGCTTCTCATTACATATTAAAACTGCCTGCTTTATCAGATTTTATTACATACTCCTTGGAATAATTATGTGGAATCCTATTGGGATTAGTATAGAACCATAATTACACCCCTTGGGTGTAATTAGAAATGATTATTCTTGACTCTGGTAAATTTTAGATTTTTATTATTGAATGTTTTAATGTTTAATGCTTTAATACTCAGGTAAATCATTCCCAAACATAAATTAATGATAACTTGGCACTTTTTTCCAGCCCATGGGGATAGAGAACACCCTTAAGTCTCTATTATGGGTTGGATTTAGTTCTTGTATTAGTTGATACATGATGTAGTTTGTGGCAATAACTATCTATCAGCAAAATTGTTTAAGTAAAAACAACATTATACTAATATGTAAATCATGTAGGCATGTAGAATGCATCTCACTGTTATCATCGTTTGTTTGTGGGTTAAATGCCCATTAACATTTTAGAAACCACATATTTTCTCCCAATATATGGTTTTTTTTATAATACTATATTATTATAACTTATATAATTGTTTTACAGGTATGATCAATATCTTTAATAATAACATTAATTTTCAAATGATTTTCTAACCACTATTCCTTTCTATACCACTTTTTTCTATTAAAATAAAAATATATTAATTGATTATTTTTACCTTAAAATCAATGGTCATATTAACCTTAATGTTTAGCAAAATATTTAAAATATTTGAATGGCCATTCTTCCTAAAATGATACTTAATGTTGAACCTAAGGGTTAAATATACCTCAACCTAATAAAATGTATCCCAAAATGTCATTAATCACATAAAACTACTATCTCTTAAGACCACAAAAATTGGTTTCTAAAATTTTAACTTATGGTAAAACATAAACTCATAAACCCTTTGTGGTACCATAACACTTGAGTTAATTTTAGATCAAGGAATATATGCATCTTAAATTAACCCAATCCTTAGATGTAATTTATTAAACTAATTCTAAAATATAAATATTTAATCCCAAAATATAAATACTTCAACAAATTTACATCAACATATGTCCTTAATTGTTCTATAAGTTCATGTTTAAATTTGTTCACTGACTTGGTTAATTTTCAGGTTCCTTGTAATCAAGAAAATGATCTATAAATGTATTTATAGGATGATATTTATTTCCATCCATTGAACTCATCACTTTTCCTCAATAATTCATTCATTTAAGGCCATCGTTCCCACAAAAAATTTCTTTTTATGTACCTTTGAGAAATTACCCTAGGCGTGTCTTTCTATATTTCAAAAAAGACTGAAATGTAGCCTTCATTACACCACGGAATCTAACAAAAATGTTCTCAATGAACTTCACCCAACTATTCTTTGGTGACAATGGGGGTTGGTTAAGGTACATGTTAATAGTCACACATCATGATAACAGATTGGCGCAATCACAATATCTTTCAATTAAATCATCCCCCCCTTTTTTCTCATAATCAACTCCCTTTACATAATATTTAATGTTAAAATGATTTCTTTAGGTTCTATCCATTTAATAAAACAAAAAATTATAGTATGAGAAAATATAATCATAGTGGGAGACCACATATTATTCATAAGATGATATATAGTATCACATTCTTTTTAATCTAAGACACCTTTGGTTTAATCTAGTTAATTAATTTTCATCATTCATTCATGTATATCATGATGTTTTGTAAATAAAATATGAGTTAACCCATGAATATAAACCAGTAGTATCAATCTAGGTGTGAATCAAGGTCCATTTTCAGGCACCAAGTGATGATCGAGTCAAATTATAATGCACCCTTTTTGGAGTTTTTACCCCTATATACAATTGTGCTATATCAACATCCAATTTTTGTATCCAAAAATGTATATATTTCTAGAAAATTACTATAATCCTTAAATTAACATAAAATTACAATTTTATCTTATACATATACTTATTCTCAAAATAATTTATATGTTTATGTTCTCTAATCTGTGATTTCCTAAATCTAGTTCTAATGGTTTCTACTAAACATGATCTGATACAAACTTTAAATACCATGACTCTAGTATCTTAGAGGTGTTGGTTACATTATTACATTATCATAATGTATAAGACATTGCATCCCATATGACTTACTAGTTCAATAGTCTTGGTAAATTAGATATATACTTGAGTTTGGCATTATATTTGAAATTATTATTTACTATATAGTTAAATTAAATATTATGCATCCTTGAACTCAATAAAAGATTCCCTCTTCATATCCTTGGGAAGAGAAACAAAAAGGGTGATATCAAATGCTTAGTAAGGGTTACATATAGTCAAATATATCAGGAATCAATAATTCACAGTCAATATATAAAGTTAAATAAGTAAAAAAATCTATTTAATCAATAACTTGATCATGAAGAATAATATAAGAGGAATTAATGATTAATAATTAATTTAATATAAATAATCATTTGATCTTAAAGACAATCCATCGATAATATCAATTCACTAATATAATATTTAATAATTACTAAATTCTCAATTAAGGAAATTATTAATATTGGATATCAGGATCTCAGTCATCATGATATCTATAATATCAAGACTTTGTGATAAGGTAGTTTAATTAATTGGATTGTATAATCTAGAAACCATGGCTTACTGATTTTTCTCATGATAATTATCGATGCATTGAGGGAATATATAATTCACATCACCCCACCCATCTCTATATATCTAATGAATTCCTCATATATCAAATGATGAATTTAAATCATGAATAATATGAATTATCAAAAAATATCTTTATTGATTAAAGAATACAGCTCATCAATAATGCCGCATTAAATAAACTAATTTTCATAATAATACATTGTATATAAAAATTGTATATAATTTATGAAATATTCATATCCATGATACAAATAATATAGATATTTGAGAGAAATATAAAATACAAAAATCATTTGAAAGTGAATGGTTCAATTTAAAGTCAATGACTACAAAGAATAATCAAGAATATGAATGTCAACACTTTCCCTGGTCAAAATGATCATAAATTATAGAGATAAATAATAATGATAATATCATTACAACATATTTAATATTTATTATATGTAAAATAAAGGGTTTCTTCATTTATTAATTGAATATCATTGAAATTTTATTATAAACATTATTGAGGAAAATATCCATTTCACATTGAAAATCACATATAAAAAATAAAAATTCATATAATATTAAAAAAAACATATTCAGTGAAAATAATAATAGAAACATGTCAATAAATCATCAAATAAAAGAGTTTTCATGATGGTGGAAAATATATGTTCATACTGAGTATATTAAAATATGTTTCCATTCACATACTTATATGAAAAGTCATAAAGTACTTTGTTTTGAAAACCAAAAGTTAATTATTTTTAAAACTAATTGTACAAATTAAATCATGGTTCAACATGAATTTAAATAATCATAGGATGATATTTATAATTTGTATTAAAACATTTTAATAAAACATGGATATTGAATAAAAAATATTTTAGACTGAAAAAGAAAAATGTTGTTACCATTTCATAAAACAGTTTCTCAATATTGTTAAGTAAAAAATAGAGGAACATGGTACTATTAAATGAAAATTTTATTAATAAATAAAATAGAAAAAAATTAAATGTGGTTTATTATAAATCATAAAATAATTTACCACAATAGGAAATAAAGTATATACAATCCTAATTAAAATGATATTGACGCGTAAAGCATTACTAATTTTGTAAATTTTGAATCATAATCCCCCATGAAAAAAAATAAATCAAATTGAATCATCAATTAAGATTATTATAATTATATTCGTTATATCACATATCAAAGGGTATGCATATACCCCTCATAAAAATAAATAGGTGTATAATACCAAATATGTCTCAAAAGTGGAAATTACGATGAAATCTATTACAAATATAATACTTTTGAATTGGGGATTAATAAATTAATTGATTATGTGAATAAATTATAAACTCATATAGAAAAAGTAAAAATTCAATATAAATTAATAAAAATAATTTACATACAAAATATAAGAATACTGAAGATAAGGAATATGTAATATAACCAATGAAAATAAATTGAAATGTGATATTATTTTCCATCCAATAACATTAAATTCAAATATCCTTGTATGAGATCATTCAAATTGAAACTTAAATTATTATTAAATATGAATATTAATTATATTACTTGTAAATGGGGTAGTATTTACACCATTTGAAAGAAATTAGGTGCATAGTAATAAAATATACCTCAATAAAAGAAAATTAATATGAAGTCCCTTACCTCTCACTTCTCTTTAGTAAAACATGATTTCACATCATATGTAATGGATTTAATAATATTGTTAATTTATACCCAATAATTATTAAAATATATAATATTAGATATGATTTTATTATAACATCTTACCACCCATTCGTTAATAATATTTCATTATTACAATTTTTGGTGTGTTAACTGCTTCATTTTCTCAAGTATATTTCATCATGTACGTTTTTATTCTAGTGAATAGAAAATAGATCAACCCAATACATAATGATATTAATGTTATAAATATAGTATTTATTCATTATATACCTTTTATAATCATTATTGAATGTTTTACATTAAAATGAATTGCATTGATTCATGAAGATAGTGGGTCGTAAATAAGCATGAGAAACAATATCATAAAAGGGTGGAAAAGTTATGCTATATCTATTTTCTATAATTAATATAATATAATATTTATTATATATGACATTTATTTCAATCATTATTATTATCTATGTGTGTTACTGTTGGAAATAGAAATACATCAGTTCGTGAGGCAGCAGTCCTCCATACGAATGAGCAATTGCATTATTTCTCAATTGAGTGATGAGGATATGGATAAATATCAGTCCATAAACATAATAACATATTATTTAATTTTATATATAGTTTTTATTATATTTTATTTTTTAAGTCGTAATTAAATGTGACATAAGAAGAAGAAAAAAATGGAAGAACTTTGTGAAGATGATTACCATGTCATAGAAAAACCACATTTTTATCTCTTATTAAAGACAATATGATTGGTATTTCAAAATGAAAATAAATATTATAATTTTTATAATGATTTTTGGGAGGGTTTTTTAAGGTTTTGGAGTAGCTAAATGGTTTGATAGGTGTAAAAAATTGAGGGTAGGGGTGCCCTTTTTAAAATGAGGAGGAATTAAATTTTTGTAAATCCTTAAATGAATTCACTCTCACAAAAAGTGACATGAAAATTGATAAATAATAGAGTTTAGGGACAATAAGGTGAATCTAAACATCCAACAAAAAAACATATTTTAAATATGTTCTTTTTTTATCCTCTAAGCTTACTTATCTTTTTATTCTGGTTTTCACCACTGTATATAGATTATTTATCCTTGGTAATTAATATTTTAAGCATAAAATAAACGAGCCTTATTAGATAATTTGTACCTACTAATTAATAATATGAAGTAAAATTTATCAGAATAAATTCCAGGTTTTTGGAATGTTATTTTTAATAGAAGTTCATGTAATGCACAAAAACATGTTTTAACCCTAATAGTGGTAATTAATTATTATTTATTTTACAATTTATTATGACAAAAAATTAAGTTAAAATTATTACCTAATATTATTTATTATAATTAAAAATATTTAATAAATTTTAGAAAATTAAATTCATATAAGTGGAATAATTTAATTTAAAATTAATCAAACAAGCGCCATCACAATGCGGTTTTCTAAAGAAAATGTTTCTTTAGTATAAGACTTTTTTGTATCAAATTTTGATATAGAATTTATTCCTATTATCTAAATTGTATTAATTATAATATAATTGAACTTATTTCATATTTGAAAATAATTTATGAAAAATTTAGTTTTGTGAATTCGTTATATGAAAATATTGTTTTCAATAAAAAAATTCTTTTTTCACTACTCATCAAACAAAATAATATTTTTAGATAATTTTCAAAAATTCACTTGAAGGAAATATATATAGTTTTTTGAAATAAAATTATTTCATTTCTAAAATTAAATTTTATAAATATGGAATCATATAACATTAAATTAAGTGATCAAAATGTAATAAAACCGCTTTTTAGAAGAATATTATTTTTTTGCATAAAACTATATTTATTCTTATTTAATGACTAGAAAAAATATTTAATGATGGATAAAAAATTTATTAAATATATAATATTTATAATTCATTAAAATAATTAAGAAATAATTATAAATTTAATTCAATAATATAAAAACATGTTACCTCTATAAAAATATTTTTTATAAAATAATTTATCTTACTTTCAAATGTTTTTTATTTTAATTTATAATAAATAAATAAAAAATTTATATATTTAATACATATGTAAGTCATGAATTTTTCATAATTTTTAAGTTCTATTCATACCCTCTAATTTAATATCTTGGTTATAATGGTTATATTTAAATTATATATTTCAATGGTCATTTAGGCTTTCTATTTTGTGTCGTATATGTTATTGAACATAATGTTATTATTTTAAAATATATATAGTTAAAAATAATGATTATTTGATGATAAATTATTGTTTATCTTTCTATCATTACATATCTTTAAAAGATCATTCATTCTTACATATGGTCTAGTATCTCCATGAACAGTGTAATTCATGTTTATACACATACATTTTACGGATGAATATATATATATAATGAATATATTTGATATATATGCTGTGATTATCATTTTGGAGATGATGTATCCCAAAAAAAATTACAAGGACTGCCACTGGCTAACTGAAGCAGGCATTAAACGCAAAGTTGTTATCATCCAGAATAGTGATTTTAATAAAAAAATTTCAATAAACTGGGGAAAATATTTCATAAGAAAATTATATATGGTATGATAGATATGATTATGGTTATAGAATAAATTTATCATAGAACTATATTTATTATAAATGATTTTTGAACATGTATGAAGATATAAAATATCTAAGGTAAGGGATTTATGCTTCAATCCCATTTTAAATCAGGAATGTTGATGCTTGAATTTGAATTATGGAAATTATATGATCGTTATTTGATATATAACATTAATTTTTTCCTCTACTTGGATTATATATATATATATTACATTTTTTCCTTTCTCATTCATCTATTTATGAACTCAAAATACTAAAAAAATGTTTTTTAAGTAAATTAGATTTATTTGAATCATCAGTTGAAAATTCATTTTCTTACAGGGTCCTGTTTTTTAAAAACAATATTTGGAATTTTTTAATATAATTTTATGATTTATTAAATTCATTTTATTAATTTTTGAATTTAAGAAAAATTTTTTAGAAGGAATCTTCTAATCATTTTCATCATGAGGAACTTTTGAATTTTTAATGAAAATTTAAAAGGAATATTTTCCATAACAAAATCAGTATGAATGAAATTTTAGGCCTTCATGAACACTAAATAATTTAAATAATACTTTACATTTTTTCATGGTTACATTCAATGAAAAAGTTTTCCTTATTATTTTATAGATATTTATATTTTAGATAATAGATTTCCCAATGAATAGGTTGTTTTCCTCAGGAAATATTCTAATGATTAATGTAATGAAATTTACACCAATAATAAAAAATAATTCAATTTAAATTATGGTTTATTTGGGAATATATCAAACGATACCATCCTTATTTTTTCTCTAGATGGTTTATGAGTATGACTATGGGATAATAACAAAAGCCGTTTTTTCAATGGGTTATGTTATGATGAAATTGTTAAATGTTTATGAAACATATTTCATTTGTATGGGTCATGATATGATGATATTGTAAGTGTTTTATATTCTTATGGAACATATTCATATGGTTTTAATTTTTTTATTGGGGGATAGATAAAAATTTCCCTCTAATGCATTGGTAAATTTTTATTAATCATGATATAATCATTGGAAAAAAGATGATGTGATTGATCCACTATAGAAAAAAATTGATGTCCTTGATCCAATATAAAAAATAGGCTATAATGCCTGATCCACAATGATTTGAAAATATATGTTTTTGACCTTTAAATATGAAATATTATCTTTTAACATGATGGTTACATATTTTTATGACATAAAATTATGGTTCATGATTGATATATGAATATTTCACACTCTAATGATTCATGTGTTTTAAAATGATAATTCATTATTCAATGACTAATTTTTATGATCTTTGATAGATTGGGTATGATCTTTTTAGGTTTTGGTAATGATAACATACCTTATTCTTATCTTATGAATACATAAGATCATTCATTGATATCTCTCTATTTTAATATTATAGAGCATGAAATATCACCATTTGTTATATTTCATTTCCCCAGGTAACGAAGAAAAGATTAAGTATTATATTTCAATAGGGTATAATTTGGAATAAACATAAAAGGGATTATAAACAATGTTTCTAGGGAATATATATTTTCTATATTTTCTCTAAAGTAAGAAATCATTAATGGTTCTAGCATAAATCATAATGTTATTTATGGAATATTCATTTACACAGATTTAAAATTTTTGTATAAATATTTTGTCCCTTTATAGTTGGTATCAAAGTGGGGTTTAGTTAGTCTTTTAAATTTAGGATAATAGAACCTTGGTTAAAATCTCTAGGGATTAAAGTATAAGATAACATCTTATAGATTTGATAGTGACCATTGATAACCTCAGTTAAACCTAATGCATCATATATTAAGAATAAGGTTTCATTAATTAGACATCCTAAGAATGATATTTATTAATTATTTGATAGTATTATTTAATTATTATATCTTGATTATTAAACATTTATTTTTTAATTTTTGTAACATTATTGAACCAAGTGTCATCATGATAATAATGTGTGAAATTCAAAATGAAATATTGGTCCACCAAAGCGTCCAATTGTTTCCAGAAGTAATGTAGAATCCAATTACTATGCTTATGTAACTTTCTCAATACATGTTTCCTATTGATCTTCCAAATGATAAGAGGGAACAAGATATTGTGGAATATTTTATTAGAAAACATTAATCTTATTTTTGTGGGTCTTCTAGTAAACTAGTGTCTAAGTGATAGATCATCACCATTGAGAAAATATTTTCTATTTTCTAGTCAACAGAATATGAAATGGTTATCCTATACATTTATCATTTGTGAGGTGATGTAATTCAATAAAGATATCTTATTAGGAATATGAGTCAAGAGGAAAAAATTTACTCATTGGAATGATATGACTTTAAGAGGAAATTTTTCAGTAAGTAAGTTTCTCATATTATATGTACAGTTTTTAAGAATAGATTCTTTTAGTTTAATCAAAAGGATGATGAATCCATTCGAAATTATGAGGAAAATATCACTTCCCTTAAAAGTTATGATTATTGCATAATCATTAACCCTTATAATAAAAACTAAGTGATTATTTATTATCTCAAATAAAATTTTATAAATGATACTATCCATAAGAGATTTTATTAGCTATGAGAAAACTGTTCGATGTTTAATAATCATAGAAAATGAAATTATAGATTCCCCCAATTTCTATTGACTTGAAATGAAAAAAATGGAGCCTTCTGAAAACTCAAATAAATCACACGTTGTAAAGAAATTCTATACATCTATATTCCAAAAATGATGTAAAACATCAATGGAATTTCCTGAATATAAAAATTTAGTTTTTAAAATTTATAGTGGAAGGATATAAAGCTTGTAAATTTTAAAAGGAAATGAATACGCATGTTAATCCCATGGAATAAATGAATATGAAATCAAATGCACCACCCATGCTCCAATTCATAAAATCAAAATGATTATAGAAATTATACAAACTAGTGATAAAATATGAATGCATTTTATGGTGATTACATCTACAACCTCTTAATCCCAAAGATAAATTGAGATCTCCTATGATCACGATTATCGTAGTGGGTTATGAGAATGACATGGTGAAAGATACACCACTCTTGAATAACTCATTTATTATTTTATTCTGGATCTAGGCACTCTATTATATGTAAAGAATTTTCTACAGGTATCGATTTATCACATTAATGATTTGCGTTGATTTAGTGGTGAAAACTCATAATTGTATGATGGTTGCATATCAAGTCTATGGTACCTATCTAATTGATTTTTTTTTGATAAATGTGCATCCTATAAATCATATGATTATCCCTTTAGTTTATTTGGATAATATTCTATGAATGGATTAGCTTTATTTATATTGATCCCACATTAATTTCTTAGTATTTGAAGTAATATTTAAGATATCAATTGAACATATGATTATTTATCGATATGAGTATGAATATTAACTTAAAATAGAAATTAATTTTATCTTGTGGGTCTTAATTCCTATCCATGAAGGGTATATATGTCATATTTGTTTGGGAGAAACTCTTCATTCATAATATTCATATTGTATGTGTGTTGTTTTATGTATTTCTGGAAGAATATCTTTTTCTACCTATAAATCATGAAAATGAGTTTTAAATAGAACATATACCTAGTGTTGTACCTATTTCAATGACTCCTTATATAGTGACCCAATTGAGTTATAGTAATTGGAGAAGCATAACCAAGATAATAAGTATATTAGATTTATACACCCTAGATTGTCACCATGGGGTGAATATGTTCTTTTTGATAAGAAAAAAATGGGTTAATACATCTTTATAGGTATTATGGAGAACATAAAATGATCATTATTCAGAATAATTATTCTTTACCCTATATCTACGATTTTCTTGATCAATTATAAGGAGATAAATGATTTTTTATGAATAAACTACATTCTAGATATCATTAATTTGGGGTTACGAAGGGGGTATATCCATGTTTCCCTCCCATATGTAATATGGGATTTATGAATTTATACTGATTTCAACTAGAATTACCAATTCATGTGATATCACAATTGATTTAATTAATAGAGTCATTCCAGATTCTCTTGATCGGTTTTTGGTTTTCTTTATCGATGATATTCTTATATAATAAAATATCAAGGATGGACATAGAGATCATTTGAGAATTTTTTTGAAGAATCATATAATGGAAAATAGTATTAAAAAAATACCATGTTTGAATTTTATCTTTATAAAATTCATTCTTGGGTCTTATAATCTAAAGTGAGGGTATATTGGTGGATAATTTAATGAAAAAGTTATATAACAAAGGGATAAACCAATCATGTTGTAGAAACCTATGGTTCAAGTAAGTAAACATTTTTATGTATTTTAAGTATTTATATTGATTAGGTGATGTTTGGGAGGGCTTGAAAGAAATTCGGAATGTTTTTTGGGATTTTATAGTGGTTCATAATTTGATAATGGTTAGTAGAAACCCCGAAACTCCTACATGAAACCATGAAATGTGAAACAAGGGATACTAGTTTGGAGAACATTTAAGAGAACATTTGAAAAAACTATGTGGGAACTTAGATGTAACCATATGATTTGTGATAGAGGGATTCTCCATGGCTGGATTTGGGTTTTTATAATCATGTGAACTAACTATGTGAGGTGCTTTTTAAGGCAGATTCTTTTACACTTTTGGCACACAGTTTTCATAACCATGCGATCCAACCATGAATTATTAAAATTTAGATCCTTATATAAAGTAATTAATTTTTTTACAACTTTAAACAACTCAGTTTTCAGTTTTTGTGACTCTAACTTGGTTTTTATTAAACCTAAGGCTGTTGAGACTCTCCCCTTTGATATGGAAGCAATCTGTTGAAAAATCTTGGTACATTGACGGCTAGATTGCTTAGTAAGTCTATGTTTTTTATGGATTTACTTATAAAAAATATTAATATTTCTCTTTTATTAACATATCTAAACATTTTTGGGTGTATATATAATAGTTAGTTCTAATATTTATGATATTTAGTGGTTTTTATGCTTGGGAAATAGATCTGAGGTATGTTTTTAGAGATTCAACTGGGTTTTTTTTAAGAATTCATGTTATTATTCATTTTCAACATAGTTTCTGAGGTAGGTGGATTAAATATATACTCTTACTGATATAACTATATGGATATATTTTAAATTTATTATTTTGATTGAAATTTATTTCGAAATTATTATGAAATTCTTGGCTGAAACCCTCTTTAGTGCTTGTTTATGAAATTTTAAAAATTCAGTGTTTTGGTGCAATGTGAAAGCAATAACATGATTTTACAATGGTAATTTTAAAATGTTTTTTTTGGATTTCTAATATGGATATGTGATTTTAAAAAAAGTACATTATTATTAAAATTCATGGGAACAATTGGGTTGGCATGGCTATTGGCTTAAATGGTTATTTATGAGTTGAATGGGATGGATAATGGGGGTGACGTAACATCGTAAAAGGGACAAGTCATGGATGTGAAGTTTCACTATTAATGGTAAACCGAAATTTTATGTAGTTTATTGTGTTTGATTGTGTGTGTGGTAAATTGTAATGGAATAGGTTATGCCAACATAGAATTTTTGGAATGGAAAAATGACTTGTTTGTTAACATTACTTAAAAATGTATTTGGATTGGTAAAACTATTTTGGTACTGTGATTTCTTTATCATATGATATAAACTGGTTTAAATTGTTTTATTTAAATGAACTTTTTTAAAATTTTCTAGCATGTTCAATCCTTGTGGCATGATTAGGGAACTCATATCGGGAAATCCTATTGAGTTTCCTCACTCACCACCTACATCGGCACATTGGGGATTTTGTATATACTGTTTACTAAGACATTGGTTAAGTGAAAGTATCACAATTATTTAGTATTTCTTCTTGATACTTGGTATGTATTGTGCATTTTGGGCATGGATCATGTTGGGGGCTCTGGATTTGGGTATTTAGATACTTTCATCTTTGATGGATTTGTCTTACGCTTTGTAGTTGTCTTGAATCTTGTTTTCCTCTAGGTACTCTTATATAGATGGTTTTATATGTTATACATTGAGATATCTTAAATTGTTGACAAGAATCATACATTGGTTTGGTTGATGGTGTGTTTGGTTGTGGTTGTTTTATGTTCAAAGGAAAAATTTTCCACCAATTGAATTGAAAAGATTAGAATTTATTTTCATCTTTTTTCATATCGGGGATGTTACCAAAGGCCAAGTAGATATTCCACCTCGACTCAAGCCAATGGGGACGGGGGGGATGTTACAAGTGGTATCTTCTTTTTCGATACTTGAAATGAAAATGGTACTAGTCTTGGTCAGTCTAAATATTTTTTGGAAAATCCATTGGCTGTCAATCTTAGATTTGAAATTCATTCGAGTTCAATCCCTACCTTGGGTTGGTAGAAATGATTCAGACTATTCGGACAAGAAATGTACATCATGAAAAGATGAAGCTAAAAATATTATGATAATCTTAATTTTACCATCAATTTTGGTACATAAGTGTTTTGAAGAATCATATAAGTTTTTTAATCTTATGTACATGGTTTTATCCAATGAAAAGAGCATGAGATACATTGATAGAAATGAATTCCCACTAAGAGTGAAGATTTCATTTTGAGTAATGATTTATGATTTCCGTGTAAAAGTGATTATTTTTAAAAAGGGTGGAAATTGGTATAAAATGATAGATTTTTAAAGGGCATGATATGGGTATTTCATAAATGTATTGATTTTAAAAATCATGGTTAGATTTTCAAAAATGGTTGAATATGGAAAATGTTTAATATTGGAAAGCAATTTTTTGATATCTGGTCAGGTACAATTTAAAATTGTTAAGCATTTAGTTTATAGAGAGTGAAGCTTATGGTGTTTTGTTTTGGTTATAGAGAATGGTTCCTAGAATGGGTTATAGAAACCAACTGTAAGAGGCTTCTAAGAATATTGTTTCACCTCATCCATAGGTGAACCAATAACTACTTCAAATTATTTTCCAATATTTTCAGGCTGTGGATAGTGGGAATCAAAGAGATGAACCAAGACAAGTAGATAATTTTTTTAGTTCTAGAAGTAAAATCCACCATTATTTTTTGGTGATTCATTACTATATAAACAAGAGGATTTGATGAATATAATAAATGAAATCATTGATTTTCTAGTAACACTAAAAAAGTTGACAGTTATGTTGGCAATATATATGTTTGAGGATATTGAATTCCAATGTGAGAATTTATGAGTTTATGATAAATTGGAAAAAGGAATTGCATAGAAGTATTTTGAAGAATTTTTCAGTAAAAAATTATATCCCTAACATTCAAGATTGAAAAAAATGAAAGAATATTTCATCTTGATGTTGGACAATCCCTTGGTGACAGAATATATAGATAAATTTATAGATTTATTCTTATTTTCACCAGAAGTTTCTTCTAGTGGATCATTGATGGCATGAATTTAGGAATTAGTGTTGAGAAAAGTGATTTGTTCGAATATTATGGTACTTCGTATAGTGGATTATATAAATATGCTCGATAGATCAATGGTGGTATAAAGGGACATATCTAGAATATTGGGTTGAGGGAATATATCGATACCTATTGGAAACTATGGTAATTCAAATGTCTGTAGAATGCGAAAGAGGGACACATATTTCTAATATAGTGGGATGGGTTAGAGTCAAAAAGTTGGATCAGTTAATATTCATCCAAAACCTAAGAGCAAAACATTATGTTTCTAATTTGGTTATTTTAGAACACATGAAGAAATATTGTACAATACTGCCTTGAGCACGCCACAATTAAACCCATGTGGGGAATGTTCAACACTATTGTAAGATTGCTCCATGATCTAGTGTTTGTTACACTTATCGTGTCATACAGACATAGTATTCTTTTATGGGATGTGGGAATCATAATATATCACATTAGCAGAACAGAGCTATCCATGGAGGATCTAGGAATACCATGACTCCTTAGGCAGTGAAATCATATCCAGGAATTAAAGTATAAATAATAGCGCATATGTATTTATATGTAGCTAAGAAAGTTATTGTGGACTAACAATATGGTCCATCGATGGTGATAGGTAAGATTATTTTTAATTCTACACTTTTGGAAGTTTTTTTGATACGGGTGCATACCAATCATTTATTTCTTCATGTGATATTGATTCGCTGGGTTTACAAGTTGAGATGATGACATCTTATTTGAAACTTTAAAACCCTATTGTTCAAAGAGAATATTGATCCTTTATGTGTAAAACATGTTCTATAAATTTTGATAATTCTGAGTTAATACTGGATTTCATAGTGATTTATATATATTTCTATGACGTAATACAAGTTATGGATTGGCTGAAAATTTTCAAATCTCACATCGACTATTATACATGAATGGTTGGTTTTACAACTCAGGAGTGCATCAATCATCTCTTTAGAGGATACTATAATGTAAATGCAGATGTAAAAAGAATTTTTAATATATCTATTATAATATACTCATACAAATTGTTTGTTTTGACTTTGGAATCAATGGAAGAAATTGAGAATAGTAGTTTTCCAATGATCATTGATCAGTTTCATAATGTTATTCTAAAAAATATCTCATGGTTTCCACCCATATAAGAATTGTAGTTTAATATTGATCTTCTTTTTGGGAAAAGTATTATTTTCCATCCCTTTTATCATGTGACACCAATAGAATTAAATGAACAAAAATTATAGTTGGAAAGCTTGAAAATAACGGGTTCATTCCTCCTAGAATGTCTTTATGGGAATTACCAGTTAGGTTTATCAAAAATGGGGATATAACTCTTAGACTATGTGTGAATTATTATATGAATAAACAAGTTACAATAACGAATTGGTATCCACTTCAATGTATTAATGATCTGTTCATTCAATTCAAGGAATCCAAGTTGTTCTCTAAAATTGGATTTCATTAGGGATATCACTAAGAACGGGTTCATATGGATGATATTCCAAAAACAAATTTCAGAAGTAGATATGGAAATTATGAGTATGTGATTATGTATTTTGGTTTTATGAAGGAACCATAAGTCTTTATGTAATTGATGAATCAAATATTTCAAATGTATCTAGATTATTTTCTGCTGGCATTTTGGATGGCCTACTGGTGTACTCAAGAATATTGGTTGAGCATGAGTAATACTTAGAGACATTGATGGGAATCATACAAGAGCATTTTTTTTATTCCAAATTATTATAGTGTGATTTTTAGATACCATATGTTTGTTTCCTTATCCATGTTATCTCGGAAATAGATCATTTTGTGGATCTGGAAAAGATAGAGGTTGTTATGTCCCAGAAATCGCCGAAGAATGTCTTTGATTTACATATTTTATTTGGTCTATATTGTTATTACTGATGTTTTATCTTTTATTTATCAACACTAGATTTACCTATTATATCTTTAACAAGGAATAATTTTCCATTCTAACGGAATGATGAATGTTAGAACACTTTTCAAAAGCATAATGTTTTCCTTTCAACTACACATATACTAATCTTTCCAGATTCAAGATAAGGGAAAGTGTTGTATCTTAATGTTTCAAGATATATGTTGGGATGTTTTCTCATGTAGGGAGACATTTTTTCATATAGATCAAGAAAGTTAAATTTTCATGAGAAAACTACCTAACACACAATTTGGAGTTAACTGTTATTGTCCTTGCCTTGAATACTTTATGTCCTTAACTCTGTGGTGAAAATTTTACTATGTTTATAGATCATAATAAATTTAAACATTTTTTCTCACTAATATATTTTAGTCTAAGAAAAATAATATGGATGTTTTATCTCTAAATATTTGACTTAGTCCTGATTTAAACACTAGGTAAAGTCAATTCAGTGGAGAACACATTAAGTAGAATGTAATATGCTCAATTGTCAAAAAAGGCTTCCTAAAAGTGGTAGTTGATTTTCTCCACAGATAACATGAACATGGAATGTGAAGTACAAGATAGTGTTGGGGTTTTCATTCCATTTTATTTTGTTCATGATTTGAATGAGACTGTTAAAGAGGCATAGACATCCAATTCAAAATGCATTACTATGGGGACAAAAATCAATGATTGGGAGGCCATTGAGTGATAGAAGTTAAATAGGATTTTACTTTTGTGGTTTCAAAAAAATAATTTCATACATATGGATTTTTAAAAACAACCTACCCATAAAACCTACCATTCAAGAAGGGTTTTTCATCATAGAATACGGAATATGTATAAGTCATTGATATCACTGTTTTGGTAGATCAACATGACAAGAAAACTGGATGAGTTTGTATAGAGATGCTTAACTTGTCAAAAGGATAAAGCAGACCATCTAAAACAAATCAGTTTGTTATAGAATTTTCTGACTCCTATGTGGAAATAAGAGAATATATTCATGGATTTTATAATAGTCTTATCATGAATAGTTAAAAACATGATTTTGTATCAGTGATAATGGATTTTCTCAAAAATTCATCTCATTTCGTCCCTATTTGTGAATATCATATGGTGGAGGAATTATAAAAAATCTATAATTAAAAAGTGGTAAATAAGAATGGTATACCAGTTTCGATCGTATTATATAAATATATGAGGTTTATGTCTAATTTCTAGAAATTGATATTGAAATCCATTGGGGGAAAAGTTGACTATGAGTAAGGTGTATCACCCTCATATGGATAGGAAATCCAACATAATGATACAAAAATTGGAAGACATGCTACATGATTGTGTAATGAGTTCAAGTGGCTCATGGGAAGATCACATACTAATAGTGGAAGTATCATATAAAAACAGTTTTCAGGCCTCAAAACCAATTGCTCATTTTGAATCATTTTATGGAATTCCTTTTCATTCCTCAGTTTGTTTGGTGTAAATATGTGAGGCCTTAATTGTTGTGTCGAGCCAAATCTATGAAGTAATGGAGAGGATTCATCTAATCATGAAACAAATGAAGAAGTCTTAGAGTCAATAGAAATTATATTTGGATCATCATTAATGGTCATTCTTGTTCTAGGTGAGTGATCACATGTTCACGAGGATCTCTCTAAGGATTGGACACCTTCATTTTGGGAATCATGTAATGTAATCTCTTTGATACATAGTCCCATTTAAGATACTCGAATAGGTTGGAGATGTGGAATATCAGTTGGAATTTCCTCCATGGTTCAGTTTAGTGCATAATGTGATTCATGTTTCTCGGTTGAGAAAAGTATCTTCCCGATCCAAATCATGTGAGTCAATGGGATCACATTGACCTAGAGCTAAATTATTATTGGTGCATGTTCCAGTGCGAATTTTGGATACGAAAGATAAATTCTTTCATGTGAAAAGAATCGGTCTAGTTCTGGTTTTGTGGAAACAATGTCAGGCCTAGGAAGAAACATGGGAATGGGAGAATGAAATGCTCAATAAATGGTCATAAATCTTTCAAGAAAACAATGTTTCTATATTTTTTAGGAATGGAAAGAACAACGCTTTGGAGAATGTAACACCCCCATTCTCAAGTATGTAACCTTATCATTATGTGTTTTAAGTATGTAAAGTGTTTGGGTGATGTTAGAGAGGGTTTAGAGGACATTTATGTTTTTTAAGGTCTTTTATGGATGTTCATAGATTGAGAATGGTTAGAATAAATGGTGAAATTACAATAATAAATTTTTCAATGTGAAACATGGGAAACTAGGTAGGTTCACTTTTTGGCTCATGGTTTGGCCAAAACTATGCGTCTACGAAGGAGTAAATGTGTGATGTGGGAAAGAGGGATTTTGGGTAGTTGGAACATAGTTTTTTTAATTATCAAAGAAAATTTTGGGAGGTATTATTGGGGTTGAGTCCAATTCATGGTTTTCACCTGGTTTACAAACTGTGCAAGCTAACTATGAAAGGTTACATGTTAGATACTAACAAAGTGTATCTTCATTGTTATCACACCTAAACCTATTATTTGTCACTTTTGGCATCTCTCACAAAGTTTTTCCTCCTATCTAATTATTTGAGACTCTCCCCTTCGATTCAAAAGCAATCTATTGGGAAAACTTGGTGTGTTGATGGTCAGATTTCTTGGTAAGTCTCTGTTCATGATAGTTTTCCTAAGATCTAGTATTTATATCCCCCATGTATTCATAGATCAAGTATATGAGAGATAGATTATGATATTTAGTTCCTGTAATAAAGATATTTAGATATTTTAATGTTAGGTAAATAGATCTAATGAAAGTTATTGGGAATTCAACCTAGTTTTGTTGAAAAATCTGTATTGTTCATTGTTTTCAATATAGTTTCTGAGGTACGTGGTTTCACTCTCGAATCCTATTTCTAGAACTAGAATGCTTGATTTCAAATTAATTTTTTTTTCCGGAAGCTTGTTGTGAAAGGTTTCTAAAATTATTGATGGAAACCATCTTTAGCGATTATTTATGAAATTGTGAAAAATTATCCTTTTCTTGGAAAGTGAAAGTGGTAACATGGTTTTAAAATGATAATTCTAGAATGGATATTTATTTTTTATATATGGAGAAGTTTATTCAATTAAATAATTGTTTTATTGAAATGGTTTGTCATAATTGTGTTGGAATGGTTATTTGTTTAAATGTTTAAGCATGAGTTGAAAGGGATGGATAATGGTCATGAAGTGCCAATACATTGGGAAGGATTATGGGCATGAAGTTCCACCATTAATGGTAAACACTATGATATTGTGGTTGAGTGTGTGTGTGTGTGTTTTTGGTAATGAAGAATTCAATGGTTTATGAAAACATGGAGTTTGAGAAATGGTTAAAATATATTTTCATTCTCTTTACCTGAAAAATGTATTTGGCTTTGTATTACAATTTTGTTATGTAAATATCATTATATTCCAATATAAAATGGATTAGATTGTTTTATAAAAATGTTTAAACATGTTCTATAGTTGTGGTGTGAGTAGGGATGTCATTTTGGGAAACCCTACAAATTTTCATTACTCACTCCCAACATTGGAACATTCATTCTTCTGTGGATATTATTTACTCAGACACTGGTGAAGGGAAAGTATCACATTTATTCAGTGCAGATTTGTGATAATTGGTTTGTATTGTGGAGTGGGATCACAGATCATATTGGGAGATATGGAGTTATGTCTTTGTATTCATTGAGATTTTTTTTATTTTTTTATCCGCTTTGTAATATTTATCAGTCATGGTTTCCTCTTAGTACTCTAATACATATGGTTTGATTTGATATACATTGACATAACTTACATTGTTGACATGCATCATGTAGTTGCTTTGGTGATTGTTTATTTTGTTGTGGTTTTTTTATTTTCAATGATATTATCCCCCCAGTTGTATTGAATCCCTTGTCATATATTTCCAGGCTTTGGCATATTGGGGATGTCACTTAAGGACAAGTAGTTATTCCTCTATGTAACTCCCCGACCCCAATTTCCTAGAGTCTGTGCATTATTTTAATACATTGACATGATTACAAAGAATCACGTCCCGAAGGACCAATCATATTAGCAGTCTTGGAAACTCTAGATACATTCATAAATTTTACATTACATCGTAAAAAGAAAAACCACAACAACATAGTCTCTATAGTCCACACTCATATCCCCACATACATTCCCTGCAGGTCATTCATAAATTACTTCTTCAAATCCTCAGAAAAATAAAACATTTAAAGGGGTAAGATCAGATTCTTAGTAAGGATAATAATATAGCAGAGACTTTCATAAATAAACATAAACATTTAAGGCAATGTATAACTAAAACAAAAGCCTTTTAAACTTCAACATCAGCATAATATGCCACAGATAAAATGAAATAATTCTATTTATTTATTTACATGGATATTCTACTAGTTGAATGATCACATGCAATATCAATAACCACTTTTATAATGACGGAATGCATAATGCCAGACTATCATCACCACGTAGCCAAGGCCTCGTGCCAAGACTACAAATAAGATTTTGTCAAGGCCTCGTGCCAAGACACTAGTTTGTCTCATGAGACCTACCAATGCATCGAGGAGCTATAGAGGGCTCCACCTTTCACTTATTATGTCCAATGCATTCATCATATGAACATGTTTAAACATAACATAAAAATTTGTATTAAAACTAGCATACTAAATGTCAATACTTTCTCCATAAACCCTGAATGGTATAAAAATAACACATCCACAGTCAAAAACATCACAAAAACTTCAATACAATATGGAAGTATTGTATCATAATAAATCAACTTCAAATAAACATAAAATCCTTCAAAGGATGTTGACATATATTAAATCAAACTATTTGAGAGAATTATCTCTTTTTTTGAAATCATTTAAAAGTCACACATTCATTAAGGAAGTAATTCAAAACATATTTTGGGATCAAAGTGTCTGATACAACTTTGAAACTTTTGAAAATAAATATCATTTCAAAACATTAATTTCCATATAAATAAATCCTTATAATCATTTTGAAAACATGGACATAAATTAAAAATATTTAGAAAGATAAATCTTTAAAACATTTAAAATTCTGATTTTGATAAAGAGTACCTTTCAGAAATTCTTAAAATATTCATTTTTAAATCATTTAAAAGTCAAATAGTTATAAAATAAAACATTTTATTTTGAATATATCCTTATAATATTGTAAGGGAAGCTTCTATGATTTTAAAACGTCGGAAAACAGCCACACCCGTCGTATAAGTTAAAAAAAAGACATTCTTACCTTATTTCTGTCGAAAATGTTAAAACGGACCTTGTTTGGAAAATGACAGAATGATTCATTTATAAAACTCTTAAAAAAAGTCAAACATAGGAATAAATGACTTTAATCCATATTCCATAATATAGAAAGAATTTTTTGAAATACATTTTTAAGAAACATGGATGTGGATGATAAAGAGGTCCCAGTAGATAATTATGTATGAACAACCTCGGATAATGAAGAGATTGTGAAATAAGCCCTTACCAGTTTGGTAACTTAGAAAACATACACCCCATGAAAGTGGTATCATAAAATGAATATGTAAATACACATAAATTAAAGTGTATTACATAAATAATACAATTAGGGGCAGTGCATACACCACACAAAAGGTAATAGTGGCAATATGGCATCAATCTCACGGGAATAAGGAGTGAGATGAAAACCCCTTACATTGTGCTTTTCCTTGGTCGAGGGTAGGTTAACCTCTTTTATAATAGTTAAATCATTTTTATTAAATTATACAGGAATCATATACATAAATATGATATCATATATTATCTTTTAATACTGATTTGTTAATAATATTTTAGTATTATTGTCGTTTTGGGTGTTAACTGATTCGTTTTCCTTTATATGCTTCGTTACGTAAGTCGTGTTTGTTATGGATAAGTTGTATCTTATTCATATCCAGAAATATATCAAGTCTGTAAACATTACTTCTAATAATCAAACGTTAATTACTCTTGAATTTATATGACAGGGAAATGAATCTCATCACGTTCATGGTGACGGTAATCCGTACGTATGCACGAACGCTACTTCCATTTCATTTTTCATTTTAAAAGGAATAAAAACCAAATGATACATAGGTATATTATTATTAAAATATAATATAATATCATATATGTGTTACTTAATTTCATTAACACCATCATTTATACGTTCCATGTATGGTATGAACGAGTCATACCACTTTGAGGGGGTGGTAGTCCACACTTCCTCAAATGAAATTATCATATATATATACAACATGAAATGAGTAATGGTATGATATAAAATAGAATTACAGAAGCTTATATATAAAATAAATATCATAAATATCATATTTAATTATAGTTCCATCATAATGGCCACCATGAGAGGTGGTAGGAGATAATTGAACAATCATCACTTCATGAGGCATTTGGTTGTCATCCACAAAACATTATATTCTTCACCCATTAGATGGATGTGTGTGTAACTATAGTTTTAATACATCTAATAACCATATCCTAGTATATTTAAGACACTGTTTTTGTTATGAAAGAAAATAATAAGAAGATTTTAGGGGTTGGAGAAGTAAAATAAAAGAAAATAAGCTAAGAGAAATTCTTACCTTTAATTTGGGTAACTCCCTTTGGTTTGAACCAAAATGGACTCTTGAAGTTCCTTCTTCTTAAGGTAAGGTTTATAAAAGGAGGATAGGGATGTAGGGAGCTTAATTGTGTAGAGGTTGGACGAGCCAAAAGGCTTTATAGGTGTGTGGAATTGGTTAGAAGTGGTGTCCTTTTATAAGGGGAGGATGAGCTCTTTAGGAAAATCTAGAAAGATTATTTCATAATAAATTTATATTAAGTTTTTAACGGCTTAAAAGTGGATAATTTAAAGTTTAAGGTTGGGATGGGTCGAAAACTACTCAACTAATAGAATTTTGACAGGTTTGGGTCATTATATTAACCTTACCATTTAGTTTTAACTCTTAGTTAATTAGTTTGACACTTACCGTGTCACTTTGTATTATTATATTATATAGCTAATAAACGTACAATATACCTCCAAGAGACCCCCAAGTGGTCCATTAATGATACACCTATCATGGTATAAGTCTCTTGGCCTAACCTTAGATTTTTAGGAATACAATAAAAATTAATAATATAATATTTGTTTTAAAAACTCATTTATGTCAATTTCAACACTACTCCATAATTGATTTTTGATAAAGTCTTAGAAACTTTATTAATTCAAACCTAATTCATTTAAGAAATCCTAAAATGTAATATTAACCAATAAAATTCGTGTATGTCAAAAAAACTTTCAAATTATAATTATTTTAACATTTATAATATCAATTATTTGATTCATTCATTCATAAGGAAAATACTATATCATTATTGTGTCATATTTATTTTTTTCTTTTTCAATGTATAAAATTATAAATAAAATATCATTATGTAGGAAATAATTTTATCTTTCCAATGAATATTTATAATCAAAGATATAACATATATAACCCTATGTAAAAACTGTTTTTCTAAAAGATATAAGCTTATGACATTTTTGTATTCACTTTAACATAATTAATATAAAGTGTCCCTATCACCTACAAGTGCCTCCATGGGGTCCCAAAATAGACCTAAAGATGACCATGGTCGGCAATTTATCCACCAATATGGTTAGGACACGTTTTAGGGTAATTTATTATTATTATACTATTATTTTTAACCCTTATTTACCGGATTTTCCCTTTAACCATGCTAAATAAAATATTTACCGAAGTGATTATTCAAAATGTCTAAAAATAAAAGACACCTATTTACACAATTTTGACATCCAGATTCCAAATATGGAATTCATTTTTCCAAATTCAAAACACAGAAGTGGCAGAAATTAATTTAAAATTAATTCCCGCTATCAAAACAAAAAAGCATGTTTTTAAGAAATAATAACTATCAAAAGATTGAATTTGTTTATGTCCGGTTTAATTGTGAAATTATTTCCAATGACCAAACTTTTATTAAATGGTAAAAATATATTATAAATATACTTTGAAACCACTCAAATTCATAATTTATCACTATTAATTATTTCGATTAAAAATGATGTTTTTAATTATTATTTAGTAATTTTCACTATTAATCAAAATAAGAAAGTTATCCGAAATGCACCAAAATTTCACCCTAAGATAATTTCAATAATCCAAATCAAAAAATGAAGTCCATTTTGAAAGATAAAATTTATAAAATTTCAAAAAGTGGATATTACTATTCATAACAGCTAGTTTGATTAGTTGGGGTGTGTGTTAGAACTCTAAGTTGCATACAACACATGCTACTGTATTATTTAAAGTGAAGCGTACCATGAAAGCTTGGGGTGTTACATTCTCTCCTACTTCAATAAATTGCGCTCTCACAATTTTAAATTTTTCTTCGAAAATAAAAGGTTGAAAATAGAAATTATCTTTGTGGGAAAACCCACAATAGAAATTGGGTTAATAAAATTTAGACTTAATAAGAGGAAAAGTGAAATGAAAGGGTCACCACCAAATTATGATCTCGATTATGAGAACATTAGTGGGAATTAGAGACACATAATTGGAGGGAAATGTAAATATTTATAGGAAGTGATTAAGGTCATCAATCACAAACAATTGTAGAATTGTGGGCCTCAAAGCCACCAATTTATGATGATTTAAAATACCATTGGTTCAACAAAATTTAAGGTATTAGGACAACACATTTTTGGTTTTAATATCCCTTCCCGAAGGTTTAATAATTAATTTATCTGTAAAATAAGATGTAATATATATATATATATACTTGACAAGTAGAGTTTCATCCTTCAACTAATTCCTACTACAAACTCATATTTTACTGTAAAAGATTTAAAATATATATTTATATATATATTCTATTTATCCTAATATTATAGGGTTCCTAAAATAATTAATTTATAATTCACATATCAGACCATTTAAAAAAACTACATTATTCAATCCAGGACATCACGTGGGCTAGTGGTAGGTGATACACCCTTATCACTATTCGGTTGTGGGTTCAAGTCTTGCGGCCTTTCCGGATGCGACGGGTTGCCGCCCAACCTCCGGGTTATCCTTTTATAAAAATCCATAAATAACCTTTCAAACATAATCACTTCCAACCTTTATACATATCCAAAAAACTTTTGTAAACTCTTAGACCAAAATTTATATGAAAGGTAAACATAATGTAGATCCTTTTTACCCCGTAATAGCTTGTGAATTCCTTTGTCGTGTATTCTTTTAAAACTATGCAACATCCTGGATTACCATAAAACTTTATTGATTACATTCATACTCCCTTATTCCTTATAGAATACTTGATATACTTCATCCATCCTAAAATGTTGTAAACTCCAACAACGATGGAATATATAAATATTTAATCAGTTTCAAGGCAGTCAAGAATATCCAAAATAATTTACCCAAATCAACCATATCTTATTCCAAAATCTATACCACAATATTAGGACCATATTAAGGTTTATATTTCCTTCAACCATGTAATTTCCAAAAAAAGGTTAAGTCGGCGTAGAGTCACTCTTCTCAGTACCATAAAATCTCTAATCCTCATTGAAATAGTACTACAGTACAAACCTTATTTATTTCTAGTACATCATTGATACAACACTTCAATGAAATAATTAAAAAATAAAAACATAATAACACTAGTCATTCCTCTTTGTCTATGGTAGTATCATAACTTAATTATTATCCAATAGCATCATTTGTGGCATAGTTTGATGATTTGGACATCGGTTTGTGTAGTGTCCAAACTCCTTGCAGTTGAAGCATTGCACATTTGAAACCTTTTTCTTTCCCTTGAAGTCACGTACATAGTGTACTTTTTCTACACACTTATAACATACTCCCATTCCATTCATTCATTTTCCAAGGTGATTCTTTCTACAGTTATCACATATGGGAAAATCCTTCTTTACCTTATTCCCTTAATCTATCTTTCTCTCTACCATCCTTTCCTTCTATGGCTTCCCTTCAAAGCCATAGGACTCCATGAATTCATTTCTTATCATATCAACACATGATACTATTTCTTCATATGATGATAATATGTGGGAGACTATTTTACTTCTAGATTTTGGCTTAAGACCATGAAAGATATGACCATTCTTACTCTTTGGATCATTCGTATTGCTGGAGTTCTCATTCCTTCTAATGGGTGCCATTTCTAAACAATTGCATAAACTAGATCAGTTTATGAATCAATGTAAATAATTCCATACTTGTAAAACACTTATCATAAATTGAACAGTTTATGGATATAATCCATAATCATAAAAATGTTTTCTTTATGGAAGTATATACTCATAAACCCTTCATAATGGTTTGTAAAGAAAATGAGAAGTATCATAAGCATATCCCCCAAGAGTGTTGTAACCAAGAGTGCAGCAAGGCCTGCTGTCGTGCACCAGTTCCCATTCAAGTCTAGCTCAAAGCGGTGCTTTTGGGGTTTACCCCTAGGTACATCTGTGCCATAGTCGCCTCTACCTGCTCGTATCTAGACATGGATGTATTGCTCGGAATACTCACAAAATCTCTACAAAATCAAAATTCTAGGAAGTCCTTATCTACTAATCCTCAAATTCTATCTTATGGCTATGTTCTCTAATCATATTTTATTAAATCTAGCTTCTAAGGTTATTGCTAAACTTCCTATGATACAAACTGTAACGCCTTGACCCCAGTTGCCCAGACTCGGTGCATTATTTTAATACGTTGACATGATGACAAGGAATCACGTCCCAAAGGACTGATCAGTTTAGCAGTCTTGGAAACACTAGATGTATTCATAAAGATTGAATTACATCATAAGAATGAAAACTATAACAACATAGTCTGCATAGTCCACACTCATATCCCCACATACTTTCCCTGCAGGTCATTCATAAATTACTTCTTTACATCTTGGGAAAAATAAAACATTGAAAGGGGTGATCTCAGATTCTCAGTAAGGATAACAATATAGTAGAGACTTTCATAAATAAACATAAATATTTAAGGCAATGTATAACTGAAACAAAAGCCTTTTAAACTTCAACTTCATCATAATATGGCATAGATAAAATGAAATAATGTCATTTACTTATTCACATTGATATTCTACTAGTTGAATAATCACATGAAATATCAATAACCACATTCATAATGACGGAATGCATAATGTTATACTATCATCACCACGTAGCCAAGGCCTCATGCCAAGACTACAAATAAGATTTTGTCATGGCCTCATGCCAAGACACTAGTTTGTCTCATGAGAACTACCGATGCATCAAGGAGCTATAGCAGTCTACACCCATCACTTATTAAGTCCAATTCATTCCTCATATGAACATGTTTAAACATAACATAAACATTCGTATTAAAACTATCATATGAAATTTCAATACTTTCTCCATAAACCATGAATGGTATAAAAATAACACATCCACAGTCAAACACATCACAAAAACATAAATACAATATGAATGTTTTGTATCATAATAAATCAACTTCAAATAAACATAAAATCGATCAAAAGATGTTGAAATAGATGAAATCAAAACTATTTGAGAGAAATATCTCTTTTTTGAAATCATTTAAAAATCACACATTTATTAAGGAAGTAATTTAAAATATATTTTTCAATCAAAGTGTCCCATACCACTTTGAAACAATTGAAAAGAAATATTATTTCAAAAAATTCATTTTCATATAAATAAATCCATAAAATCATTTTGAAAACATGGAAATTAATTAAAAAGATTTACAAATATAAATCTTTAAAAAATTTAAATTTCTGATTTTGATAAAGAGTACCTTTCAAAAAATCTTAAAATATTCATTTTGAAATCATTTAAAAGTATCATAATTATAAATTAAAACATTTAATTTGAAAATATACTTATAATCTTGTAAGGGAATCTTCTAATATTTTATAATGGTGGAAAATATCCGCACCCACCGTATAAGTTAAAAAAAGACATTCTTACCTTAATTCTGTCAAAAAGGTTAAAATGACCTTGTTTGGAAAATAATGGAAAGATTCTTTTATAAACCACTTATAAAAAGTTAAAAAAGGGTATAAATGACTTTAACCCATATTATGTAAAGTATAAAGAATGTTTTGAAATACATTTTTAAGAAACATGGATGTGGATGATAAAGAGGTCCCGGTAGATAATTACGTATAAACAACCTCGGATAATGAAGAGATTGTGAAATAAACCCTTACCAATTTGGTAACTTACGAAACATACACCCCATGAAAGAGGTATCATACAATGCATATGTAAATAGACATAAATTAAATTTTATTACATAAATAATACAATTATGGTCAGTACATACACCACACAAAAGTTAATAGTGGCAATATGGCATGAATCTCATGGGAATAAGGAGTGAGATGAAAACCCCTTGCCTTGTAGATTTCCTTGGTCAAGGGTAGGTTAACCTCATGTATAATAGTTAAATAATTGTTATTAAATTATAAAATAATCATATACATAAATATGATATCATATATGATCTTTTAATATTGTGTTGTTAATAATATTTTAGTATTATCACCATTTCATGTGTTAACTGATTCGTTTTCCTTTATATGTTGTGTTACTTAAGCCGTGTTTTTTATGGATAGGATGTATCTTATTCATATCTAAAATGATATCAAGTCCTGAAACAATAAATTTAATCTTCAAACTATAATTACTCTTGAATGGATATGATGGGGAAATGAATCTCATCGAGTTGGTGGAGACGGTAATCCATACGTACGCACAAACACTACTTCAATTTCATTTTTCATTATAAAAGGAATCAAAACCAAATTATACATAGGTATATAATTATTCAAGTATAATATAATATCTTATATGTGTTACTTAAGTTAATTTACACCATCTTATATACGTTCCATGTATGGTATGAATGAGTCATATCACTTTGACGGGGCGGTAGTCCGTACTTCCTCAAATGAAATTATCCTATATATATACAACATGAAATGAATAATTGTATGATATAAAATAGAATTACAGAAGCTTATATATAAAATAAATATCATAAATATCATATTTAATTATAGTGCATTCATAATGGCCACCATGAGAGGTGGTAGGAGATAATTGAACAATCATCGCTTCGTGAGGCGTTTGGTTGCCATCTACAGAAACATTATGTTCTTCACCCATTAGATGGATGTGTGTGTAAAGGTAGTTCTAATACATATAATAAAAATATCTTATTATATTTAGGATACTGGTTTTGTTAAAAAATAAAATAATAAGAAGTGTTTAGTGGTTGGATAAGTAAAAAAAAGAAAAGAAGCTAAGAGAAATCGTTACCTTTAATTTGGGTAACTCCGTTTGGTTTGAACCAAAAAAGGACTCGTAAATTGCCTTCTACCTAAGGTAAGGCTTCTAAAAGAAGGATAGAGATGTAGGGAGAGTAATTGGGTAGAGTTTGGACTAGAAAAAATGCTTCAGAGGTGTGTGGAATTGGTTAGAAGTGGTGTCCATTAATAAGGTGGAGGAGGGTCTCTTTAGGGAAATCTAGAAATATTATTTTATAATAAATATATATTTAGTTTATAATGGCTCCAAAGTGGATTATTTAAAGTTTAAGGTGGTGATGTGTCGAAAACCACTCAACAAATATAATTTAGACAGGTTTGGGTCTTATATTAACCTTATCTTTTAGTTTTAACTCATAGTTAATTAGTTTGACACTTACCATGTCACTTTGTATTTTTATATTATATAGTTAATAGGCTTACTATATACCTCCAAGATACCCCCCAAGTGGTCAATTAATGATACACCTATCATGATATAAGTCTCTTGGCTGAACCTTAGATTTTTAGGAATTTAATATAAATTAATAATGTAATATTTTTTTTAAAACCCATTTATGTCAATTTTAACACTACTCCATAATTGATTTTTGTTAAAGTCTTAAAAACTTTATTAATTCGAAAAAAATTAATTTAAGAAATAAAAACATATCATATTAACCAATTAAATTCGTGTATTTCATCAAAACTTTCAAATTATATTTATTTTAGCTTTTATAATATCAATTATTTGATTCTTTCATTAATAAAGAAAATAATGCATCATTATTGTGTCATATATATTTTTCCTTTTTTAATTTCTAAAAAATATAAATAAAATATAATTATGTATGAAATATTTTTAGCTTTCTAATTCATATTTATAATTGAAAATATAACAAATATAACTCTATGTAAATAATTTTTTTCTAAAAGATATAAGCTTAGGCCATTTTTGTATTCACTTTAACTTAATTAATATAAACTGCCCCTATCACCTAAAATTTGCTCTTTGGGATGCCAAAATCGACCCATAGATGCCCATTGTCGGTCATTTATCCATAAATAAGGTTAGGACATGTTTTAGGGTAATTTATTATTATTATAATAATATTTTTCAATGCTTGTTTACCAGATTTTCCCTTTAACAATGGTAAATAAAATATTTACCGAAGTAATTATTCAAAATGTCTAAAAAGAAAAGTTACCTATTTACAAAATCTAGACATCCTGATTCCAAATATGGAATCCCTTTTTCCAAATTCAAAACACATAAGTGGCAGAAATTAATTTAAAATTAATTCCCGCTTTCAAAACAAAAAGCGTGTTTTTAAGATATAATAACTATCAAAAGATTGAAAATTGTTTTTGTTCAGTTTAATTGTAAAATTATTTTCAATGACCAAAATTGTATTAAATGGTATAAATATATTCTAAATATACTTTAAATCCACTCAAATTCATAATTTATCACTATTACTTATATGGATTAAAAAAGTTGTTTTTAATTAAAATTTAGTGATTTTCACTATTCATCAAAATATGAAAGTTATCTGAAAAGAACCAAAAGTTCAAACTAAGCTAATTTCGATATTATGAATCCAAAAATGAAGTCAATTTTGAATGATAAAATTTATAAAATTAAAAAAAGTGGGTATTACTATTCGTAATGGCTAGTTTGATTGGTTTTGGTGTGTGTTAGAACTCGAAGATGCGTACAACACACGCTACTGTTTTATTAAAAGTGAAGCGTACCATGGAAGCTTGGGGGTGTTACACTCCTCAAATAAATGTAATGAGGAGGGGAATGGTGTTACACAAATTAAAATAAATATATATATTTTTCATTATTTGTATGAATATTACTAATGTTTTGTTAGATATTTCATAGGAATATCTAATTTACATGCCAAGTTTATTTTAAAGGAGGTCATGCTATTATAGAATGACGAATGTGAATATATTTTCATTGAGGTGAAAATATAGTTTGGTAGTGTACCAATGATAACTTCATCTAGTTGTGAAGAAGGGTTTATCAAATTTATTGATGAATAGATGTAGTTAATGGGATGTTTCCTCATTCAGAATGATATTTTTATAATTTATTCCTTACAACAGTTGTTGGTTCATGAGAAAAAATAACAAACTCATGATTTTGAGTAACCCAGAATAGTTTTGTAAGATATGGAGGCATTATATTTATCGAGAAAGTGGTTATATGTATACTAATCATAAAATTTTTAAGTATATTTATACAATAAAATTTTATAATACGAACTATATAAGATAGTTGGAATTGATTAATGATTATGACTTCTCAATTCATTACAACACTGAGAAGGTGAACAAGGTGGTTGATGCTCTGAGGTAGAAAGACATGTGAGTTTGTCCAAAATGAGGAATGAAAAAGATCTTATACTTATATACCTATAAAATATGGAAATTGAAATCTTGAGAAAATGGGAAATAACATATCATTCTTAGATAATGGTTCACCCATCTATATATGTTATGGTTAAAGAGGTGCATAAAAAAGATGTGGCGTTATTGAAGATTGTGGGAAATTTGCATAATTTTATCCATAATTTTAATAGAATGATAAGGTTTTGGAACCATGTATTCATCAAATAAATACCATATATGAAAAAGGGTCTATTGGATAATTCTCATAGTTTATCATTGTATATTTATCCTTAAATGTAGAATATTTATAAAGATATGAAAGTGTATTTTTGGTGTAATAAAAAGTAAAGATTAATTTTTGTTTATGAATCCCAATGTTTAGTGTCTTATCAAGTATATTCTAAGAGAAAATTATTAAGGGGGTGTTAAAACCATTACCCATACCTGTATGGAAGTGGGAAAATATTACCACGGATTGTTTTTCAGAATCCCCCTAATAATTAAGGAAACAATCTTATTTCGAATGTAGTATATTCAGTGACAAAATTAGCACACATAATTTCCATTAAAGAATATTTTTATATTAATCAACATTTAAGGATATACATTAATGAAGTGGTAAGGTTCCATGGAGTTCCACATTCTGTTGTATCTGATTGGGATCTGAGGTCTACCTTAATGTTTTGGAGAACTATTCAGAAATATTTGGATATAGATTTTTTTATCACTAATTATCATCCTATGTTAGATGGATAGTATAATATAACCATTAAACCCTTGTATGATATGTCTAGATCTGTATCTATGGATTTCAAAGGTGTTCGGTGTCAAAACCTTCCTCTGATAATGTTTTCGTCTAATAATATCATTCGTTAAAAAAATCAAATTGAATATTGTGAATTCCTCTATGTTAGTATGTGAAAATATCATATCTTTTGGGATGAGGTTGGAGAAATAATGTTATTGGGACCTGATCTAGCTAAGGAGATGGTAGAGTAGTTCAGATACAATCAAGAACACTCAATGTTAGCCCAATGTAGGTATACATTTTATGTTGAAAATCGTTTGAAAAATCAATATTTTTATATTGTTAAATGTTATTATTATTAATTTATCCATTAAAAATTTTATGAGATTTGGAATGATTTGAAATCTAAGACATATGTATATTTTCATCTTTTAAAATCTTGATCAATCAAGGATGGTATCCTATTTCATGGTGTTTACATCAGAATCTCTCTCAAGTTGATGATGTGTCCCACAAATCTCTCACATGGAAGTACATACCTGATCCTTCACATGTATTAAAATAAAATTTCATACCACTAGAAAAATATCTCTATTAAAATTAACAACAAGTTTATATATTGGATAATAGATAGAAAAATCTATGTAACTAGACCACTCACATGGTAAATGTTTTTTCGGTGAAACCAAAAATTATAAGTAACAACATTTGAACCTAAATATGTGATCAAAAAGAGATATCCTAAACTATTTGTATCAGTGTGATTAAATTTAATTGTAAAAATTCATTTTATGGTGGAATAATGTAACACCATGAGATTGTAACATATATATTTATCATCAAATAAAAAAATTTGATAGTTGTGATACATGAAACCCAATGTCTAAATGAACTCTAATATAGTATACCATGATAATCTAGACAATAAATTGGTGGGTATGAATAGGACTATGTATATTATGAACCATTTATGTATATAATACATTTATTGGCTGTGAATTAATTTTAAATTAAAATAAAATTTATTTGAATGTAAAATATATGTGTTTCTGAAAACCCATTTTCAGGCATGTAGTGTGTTTTAATATTAATAAACTAAATTGATCACAAGTGGTGAATTATTTATAATGAAATATATATGTTATATGTTCAATAAAATATTCTAACATTCTTAAAATATTTTTTAAATAAGGGATATGAATAAAACTAGTTTAATCCTCCAAAAATTATTTTTTCACAAAAAATAGGTTTCATTGTCTTTTATGCACTTATTTTAAAATGAATTTCTACAAGTTATAGAAACTGAATGTTGAAAAATGAATTCCACATTTGGAATAAATTATATGAAATTTTTTAAATACATTCTTTATATTTTTTCTCAATAATAATAGTAACCATAGCAAATTTTTGTCACCCTGGTAAGGGTTAAATGAGTAAAATTGGTCTTAAACATTGGGATATAGTTGTAAATTTCTTCTATAATATTCATTTATCATATTGTATTCTTTAATTATATCCATTTTTATACATTTCATTAATATATGGTCTCTTGGTGACATATATCTATGATTATACCATTTTGATTAATTTAGAAAAAAAATAAATATAAATTGTCACTCTCTTAACATTAATATCTATAAATGTTTTCACATAGGGTTAAAAGGATCACAAGTTCGAAAAAAATGTTCATTTGAAAGATAAATTATTTTTTTCAATATTATAATATATATATAATTTTTTGTGACTTTGTAAATACCTTAAATTCTTACGCATCACAATCACAATATTCCATCAAAAGAAAAAATGATTTCAAAAATTATACATGTAATATAATTTGATTAATTTATTGTGTTCCATGAATTTTTGATAGAAATATAGAATATTAGTGATGTGTAAATCTATTATATTCTAATTCAAAATTTATTTTGTTTCTTTATAGTCAAATTAAATTAACAGTTTCAAAAATGATATTAAGGAAATTTTATAATAACTAATATTTTATTAAATGATTTAAAATTCATAAAAATAATATTTTCAGGTATGTGAATGGAACGTGGATGAAAATATCGAGCATTTTTAATTTATGAGTTAATTTTGAATTTATGGTAAAATTTTTATCCCTTTAAAATTGAAAAGGTTGTTAGTGTGGTTAAGTTAAAAAAATGGTTAGTGAAGGGGAAAAAATATAAGGTTTCAATTACACGAAAAACCTATATAAATTTTAATTGTTATTATTATTTTTAAACTATACTATTTTTTATAAATTAATTTCCATTTGGGAAAATTTATCATGAAAAATAATTTATTATATTTTAATATTTTTACAAATACAATTGTCTCCTCTCCCTCCCTTATAAAAGGGCCCCCTCCTTTCCCTTTATTACAAAACATTGAGCATTATAACTTGATAAGACCGTGCCAATTTATATTATAAAATTATCTATACATGAATTATAGTTTATTATAATCATAAAATATCATTCCATGTTTCCTTAATAAAGTATCCAAAGGAGGCTAACCAAAAGATAGGTAATCATCTTACCTGGCCTTTTTCAATTTCTTTCTTATTATACTTCCTCTAATTCAATGGTATTAATCATAAACTAAAAAATTAATTTTCCAAAATATAATAAAAATTTGTTATTATTATGGATCACCATTATACACCCCCTTTACCATCTAATGGGAAGTGGAAGTATCGCTTGGGCATACGTACGGCTTATTATCTCCACAAAGAGGTACAATTAATTTTCGATCGCTATATTTCATGGATGGTTAATAGTAATGGATTAAATTTTAAATAGGATATTTATCATATATTTATTATTGTATAATTATAATATCAAATCTAACTATGTACCTTCCAATCTATTGTAATGTGATAACATTGCCTTTATGTATGTGTGGACTACCACCTCCATGGAGCGATGTGATTTATTTTATGTTTCTGTTTTACATGGATTGTAATAACAATGAATTTAATGAATATATATATAATATATGATATAATAATTATTCATCAATGTTGAATTATTATTTATCTTTATTTTATTACATCGACTGAAAAGAAAAAATAGCATTGATACATTCGCACGGGCTGCTGTCTACATGAATAGTGTAATTCATTTTTCAATATCTACCTTTTATGGATGATTATATCTATAAATATAATATTTATGATATAAATATATTTTTTAGAATTATATAGATGATGGAACCCAGATCAATGTAGATGAAGCGAGAGAGTCGAACCAAAACATGCATGAAAAATTAAGCAGTTATCATCCAGAACATTTATACTAATAACAATTTTTTTATAAAAAGTTTATAATATATTATAAGTAAATCGTATGTCATATCATATATATTTTCTTTTTTATGGAATAAAATTAGAATATATCTATATTTATGATACATGTTGTTCTAACATTCCTAAAGAAAGATGATATTTGAGGTAAGAGATTTATGTTTCTATCTCTTTTTTAATTCGGATTAATTATACTTGAATTTCTATTTAAGAAATACTATGATCCTTATTAGATAAAAACATTCAAACATTACAAAACTATAGTTATTTATAGATATTAGAAGATTTAATTTCACTTTTTTCTCATTAAGAAGCCATCATAATGAGATAATTTTTTCAACAAAAGCAGGCATTATTTCTCTCTTTGGTTGGAAATCCTTTTCTTCTGTGCCCATGTTTTCTAAAAATGTTTTCAAGAGTGTTTTATCTATCGTCAAATGAATTAGTAAATAAATCTTCACCCATGTTTTCATTTTAGAAAATGTTTTGAAAGTAATCTTCATGTTGTTTATTAAATGAGGTACTTTTGACATTTTACAAAAAAAAAATTGAATGAAATCGTTTCTTTAATGTTCTCATCATGAATTTAATTTCCCACTATCATGACTACTCAATGATTTAAATAATACTTGAGAATTTCACACGGTTATTTATAATGTAATTTTTTATCAGAATATCTTGAAAAAGTAATTATATTAAATAATATATTTCTAAATGAAATGGTTATGTTCCACATGAAATATTTTAGGGACTACTTAATGTAAATGTTCACTATAATAAAAATCATTTAATGTAAATTATGGTTTACTGGAGATATAATCAATGGATACAATCAATATTTTTTTCGAAGGATGGTTTCTGAGTATGATAATGTCATTTTAATGAATCATCATTATTTTCAATGGGATATTATATGATGAAATTATTACATTTTATGAAATCCATTTTCTTTGCCTGGGATATGATATAATGATATGATGAGTGTTTTATTATATTTTTTCACATCGATTTAAGGTTTTCATTATTTTATGTTTGGTTCTAGAATTTTTTATACCTCAAATGCATTGGATTTCGTCTTAAATCTCATAAGATAAATATGGGAAATAAGTTGATGTGCTTCATCCACTATGGGGAACAAGTCGATGTGCTCGATCAACAGTGGGAAATAATATATGATTCTTGTAATAATATGATTTTATGGTCTTGCTAGTTAACATCAACATATTAAATGTATTTGATAGCTAAAATGGTTCCACACTGTTATGACATGAACATATTTTTCATTATATATTTATGAATATTATCACTCTATGTATTCATGTATTTAAAAATGATGATACATTATGGGTTGATTGATTTTTATTATCTATAATTTATTATAAATAAATATTTTAATTTATGGTTATGATATCATACCCTTATGTTCATCCTATGCTTTGATATGATCATCTATTAAAATCTCCTATAGTTACCCTATCTTAGAATCTAAGCTCGCCCTTTGTTTTAATTCTCTTTATCAGGTTATATATAATGTTTGAAGTAGGTTATGTCAAGAAGGGTAAATAGTGGTATGAAAATTTTGGGAGATTATGGAGAATTTATCTAAATAATATATTTATGTATCTAGTCTCTGAAGCCACTAAAAATTTATTGTTATTTTGTAGATCATAATGTTTTACATGGAATATTCATAAAAAATATTATAATATTTATGTGTAAAAAGTCTTTTCTTTTACATTGGTTGAATTTATTTTAAAAATCCCATTATAATATTCAAATATATTACAATTTTGTGCCACATTATTAATAAATTGACTATATTTTTTTCACATCTTAAGTTATTCCATGTGTGTCACTACCCGCACATATAAATGGTCGCCTCTTCTCTTCCTTTATTCACAAAAATTATGCCCTCTATATAATCCTAGAAGTACCCAAAAACATTCTTATATTCCTTCCCTTTTTTAGTCTCTATGTCTTATCCCAATATCATCCAAATAATGAATAATGTTGAATTCAAAACCTGTCTCTAAAAGAAGAGGTAATCATCTTACCTAAATCATTTAAAGTATATTTCTTCTTATAATTAATATAAATATAATATATCTATCCTAACTTAATGAATAAAATATCACCAATATACTGATATGTTGTTATGACTATGATAAAACCATTTTCCCTATCCTTTTTATCCGATGAATGATAAAAACATTGCTCATTCACATGTACGACCTACCATATTCACCTAGTGGTGTAATTATTTTATCATCCCCAATTTACATGGATGGTTATGAAGGTGTAATTAATTAATATTTGAATTATATTTATGAAATAATTACCATTATATAAATATAATATATCATTTACTTTATTACTATTCCATATGATGGGAAATGATAACACCGCACGTGCATACTTTTGGAATACCACCTCCATGAAGTTGTGTAATTCATTTTTCTATTAACAATATAAATAAATGTTTATAAAAATATATATAATGAATAAAAAATATATTGAAACCATTATTAAGATGATGTATATGATTTCACAAAATCATAACACCATTAACCATGAACATTATACTATTGTAATATTGAATAAATCGGCTGAAAACCCTTAAGTTGTCGATGTAAGAATAAACTATTCCATGAATAAATTTAAAATTATTATAAAACTAACTTAAAAACGGAATTTGGATTAAGATATTTCTTAACATGATATTTAATAAATTTAAATTCAATATATAAGATGATCAAACACATTTGACTAAGTAGAGACCCACGGTAAGGGTAATGTTGTCTCTTTTCCACTTCAATGAGACATGTTTATATTTTGTTCCAAATTTAATTAATATGTTTTATATCCTACCCATTCTAAAAATTATATCATTAATTATTAATTATTAATTTTATTTAAATGTTTTATTTCATGGTTACTCTTTAATGGTTTTTTTCATAACATATTATATTCATAATGGATTTCTATTACAAACAAATTATATATTGGAATTATTTTTGTTTATATTTTCTTTAAGAAACATAAATGATCCTAAATTAATAAAAGACATATGTTTTCTTATACACTAGTTATATTTGGTGATTACATGTTCATTTTCCTATTTCTTATCATATTGGATCAATTATCAATAAGTGAGTTACATGTTAGGGACTTTCCTTTTCAAATATTATGATAATGTTTTACTTGAAACCCATTTTCATCCATGTCAAGGAACATTTAATTATTTCAATAATGATATTATTTATTCAAAAAAATGTAGATAAATTTCATATTTAATGTTTTTTAAAGTATTATTAATTAATATTTTCAATTTTTTATGGGTTATTTTTGACTTTTTACAAAAGTAAAAAATAAATGTTTGTTATATGTATGTGTCCGGACCTCAATTTCTCAAAATCAAAAAAAAACAAAAATTATCAAGATTATTTAAAAATGTTCCATTGTAATTTTGATAGAATGTTATTTTCAAAATACTATGGAATTTTTTATTCAAAATGTTGTAAAAATAAATATTTTTTCATGTTTTCAAATAAATCCTCATATAATCTTCAAAAGATATTTTCAAATATTTCAAAACCCTTTATTTATTATAATTACTCACTATTAATATGATCTATTCATATCATCCATCTTATTCTCATGATATATTATAATCTTGTTGTTTTATTTCATTCATTAGGGAAATATTTGTTATTATTGATTCAATATCGAAAATAGTTGGTTTATAAGGAATTTTGAGAACAAATTGTATTGATAATTAGATATATGAGGAATGAATTGGTGATTAATTTTATGGGTAGGTCTTGGTTATAGAAATATGGTTGATTCCTAAATAGTTATCATGAGACAAAACAACACACATTCCATATTAGATTGGTATCTCATTTACACCTACACATTTATTAAGAATAATTTCAATGTCATGGAATTGATGGGACGTTTCATGATAACTTAGTAAAGGCCTTGATGGAATGTTCATAAATGTAAAATTTTTTGAACATCCATTATTTTTAATTTATTATCCATTGATTATGTGATTACAAATTTGATATTAGCCATGAGTATTCATTGAACGAACATTGTGTACTCAGTAAAAATAAGTTTTATTATCCACTCTTCCATATTTATTATTCTATATTTATTTATGATAGATTCTTCTATTCCCAACCAATACTAAGAATATAATCACACCTTTTATTTGTTTCATATATCTAATATATAGAGATGAATATTTTAAATGTTTTTAGGAATGATAAAATGTTTTTAATGCTATATTTTTATATTTCCAATTTTATATAGTATTCACATGTGTTTATAGTATTCCAATACTACTAAACTGATGTATCTTACATGGTCTGATCCCAAGTATCTTATATAAATTTAATAAATTAAACAACCACTTTGGGTTATTTGAGATGAGGTGTTTCATACTGACTCTGAACTTGTTTTATGAAAAAATAGTATGAGTCAAAAATCTTAATGTTTCCCATTTTACTCAATTACTTAAATAAATTCCATAAAACATTATATTTAACTTCCTTAAATAATATAAGAATGGTTACAATCACATATAGACAATATCCATTTAAAATTGTATCTAAAATTACGTGATATTTTAATATTTGGTTACCTTTAATTATGTAAAATATATTCAACTGATTTCTCCACATGAAATATAGAATGAAACCACAGTATATATATATACTAAAAATATTAAATATGGATTCTAAAAATATCCATTGAAATAATAGGTATGAGTATAGGTAACAAGATTACAAGATAAACTAATATATATATATATATATATGTGTGTGTGTGTGTGTGTGTAATCTACAAATTTACATAATTTATTATTGTGTTTAAGAATCAATCATTTTATGCGCTAAACTTTTAAAAATATAAAATTAATAATATTATTGTTAAATTATTTTTCTGATAAACTATAAAATTTATTTATTAATACTATACTTTATAACTGTTTATATAAATTAGGAATAAGAATAGATTGTTTTCAGAAAAAATATATATTCCAATAAAAATTCTTTTCTACTATGGTTTATAATTTTATTTAAACGATAAATTTATATATTATAAAATTTTAAAATAAAAATATAAAATTAATTTTTATTCATTGTAATAATATTATATTACGTTACCTTTTTTGTATTTTTTATAGAATGATTTATTTTAAGTTGAATTGTGCAATATTCCGTCTTCAAAAATATTGTGCCCTTTAGGGTATTATTAATCTATAAGAATGACTTTCAAATATATAAAGATTGGTTTTCTAAAAAGAATTTATTTTATAAGTTAAATTAGGTACAAAAATATATTTAAATTGGTTTACAAACCATTAATTGGGATTTTAGTACCTGGGTATTATTTTTATAAAAAAATATTTTAAATACATTATATATTAAGTATTATATATTTATTTTTTATCAATTTTAAAAATTAAATAAAATAAAATTGTTTTAAATTTTATAATTTTTAAGGTCAAATTATGTTGAAATTTCAATTTTTTTGGATATAAATGATATTTTATCTCATTTATAAACTGTTTACACCAGAAAAATTGAAATGTGAAATGTTTAAGGTCAATGATTTTAAACATTTTTTAAAACATGTGGGGTAATGGGTTGTTGAGTACTATCTAGAAATTAACCCATACACCCTCTATTGTTTCTCAATTTTGAAGTAATTGTTCATGAGATTGACTTCCCAATAAAAAAAATTTTGGGTATTAACAAAAATATCACTCATTTTCACCTATAAAAGGGGCTTCCCTCTCCTCACTTCGTCTCACAACAAAACCACCCAATTTCAGCAAATTTTTTTTAAAAATGCTTTAAGAAAACCCTATACACATTGAAGAGTTTCTAGTGTTCTCAAAATATAATCCCTCATAGGCTTAATCCCATTCTCAAAGTAGATAATCTAAGTGAGGTATAAGTTCGTAACCTCCCTTCCTTGATTTTATTTAGATTTGTGAACTCCTACTTCTTAAAATTTTACTAATAAAAATAATAATTATAAAATAATTAGTAGTGTTATACTTATATAGTATTAAAATTATTCTATAACCATTAAACACCTTTCCTTTTTCCAATTAAGAAAAATGAAAACTAGGATTGTTTGTATATGTAGACTACCACCTCTTGGATGTAATGTGTTCATATTCCATCAACACATGACGTAGTTTATTTAAGAAGGTTATTTAATACATAATAAAGTTATATATAACATATTTAATATTCTTAAATGATAAATCATATTACACATATCTCTCATTCTATGGAAAACGAAAGCATCATCCTGTAGTTATGTACACTACCACCACCATGGAATGATTTATTTTTTTCTTCAATTATTTTTTTGGATGGTTATATTAATGTTTTTAGTGGATTAATATTATTTTTTATTTACTAACTAATTTAATGGTAATTAAATATTAATAAACTATTAATTATATGAATGATAAAAAATCATTTTATATTTAACCATCTAAAAACGAACACGCTAAGAGGAAAATAAACTTTTCATTCTAAGTAATAAATTTATATAAATTATAATCTCATTATGATTCTTTAATATTATATTATCTAAAACTAATATATATTAAATAAAATATTTATCCTTATTATATAGTTATATTACCAAATATAGAGATCATAATAATCCTTTAAATTATTTTATGTTTTGGAGTCGGTTAGTTTGACCACCCACTGATTTTCTTTGAAAAATAATATCATGGATGAATATGAGAATAGAATTTATTATAGTATTTGATATAAATAATTATATTTTTTTTTCAATAATGATAACATTAATATTAAAATCATTAATTAATATACCATCATTCATTGTTAAATACCACAGAAACGTATTTGTTACTAATATAACCATCATGGATGATAACTGAAATCTCCAATGGAATGAAATTAAATATTAATAAATAACCATAAAAATTCATTTAAATTAAATTAAATTTTATTATAATGATGTAATTTTGGAGATGAAAAAAATGAAACTGTTATTTCAAAACTAGTTCTAAATTATCAGGATTACTAAAAACCAATGTTGAAAAAGGATAATATCTAATTAATATAAATTTAGATGGTAATTATAAATAATTTCTAAAAAAGTTAAATAATATGAATATAGTTATTATATTTCTTATTATTATGTTTATTTTATTTATATATGGGCTTACAGTCCATTCAACTATGTGTGAAAATAAGATAAGGGTTTCTTTATCTCAAATTTGAATTCATTGAGACAAGTTTATATTATAAAAAATGTATTTTCATGATGTATATAATAACTCATTGATAGTTTACATCAGTATTAAATTATAATTCATGATATTAATATTATATTTAATGTTGAATCTTTTCTGGTGTTTTAAATCAGAAGTTAAAATGGTTGTAAGGGTTTTCATCTCAAACTCCTCTCTTTGAACCATTTTTTGTATTATGTACCTCATTTATTTTATGTGGTATATATCCATACTAATTCGGATATTGTATAATTAGATATATATTATTGACTGTTATGTAAGTTCAATTTAATGATTTACTTTCAAAATGATTTTATTTAAATTATATTCAAGTTGTAGGGGATTCATGTCTCAAATTGTTACATGTTGCGAAATATTTCCATTCATACACCATGTTTTATTTATAATGGAACACCTATATCATAAGTAATTTATTTTACCATATTCTTGGGTTTATTAAGAGATATATAAGGTTCTCTTTAAAATGTATTTTAATTTTAAATCTTTCAAAGAAGAAAATTTGGTTTTGATTAAAAATATAATCAATCCATAAGAGATTTATTGCCAACATTATTTTCATATCAAGATAGTTTTTGGAAGATAATAAATATATAGAATTTTTTTATTTATAAAATGTATAATAATTTTAAATGTATATTAATGGGTTTTTACATGTCCCCTAAATATTTCATTTCCCCTTGAATCATATTTTATCAAATGTGTTTCTTGTAAGTTAAATCGACCCTACCTTTTCTTCAAGGTTGAGATCCTACCTTTCTCAAAATTTTCTTTATTATATACTTGTTCAAATGTCATTATATTTTACTCAATAACATATTAATGAAATTTTATTCCACTTTGACGTATTTTTAAATTTTTAAAGAAATTTTTATCATTTTCCATACATGTTGTTTTCATTAAAATGTGAAACCCATCTTTTTCAATGTTTTCAGGTAAACACAATATTCTTACACATTTGTAATTTTATATGATTTTTAGATCTAAGATTTAATTATTTTTAATAGAAATTATTTTTCACCTAGTTATATAAACTATCACATTTAAAATTATTTCAATATATCAAGGAATTTTTATATTTCCATAGTTATTTTTCTAAAACTCATAAAATGTATTTTTCATATAATAAATTTTCATGTATCCTTTATTATACATGATGAAGGATATTCTAAAAATGTAAACATAAATATTATTTTCTTATATGGATCATGCAATGTATTTCTTTTTTATAAAAACTATATATCACTTCATTTTCCTTGCCTAATAATCTTTTATGTATAAATATTGTTTTTCTTCCAATTTATTTCCTCTTAGAATATCATATTTTCTAATTCGATAATTTAAGCGTGTTCCCCTAAATATAAATAAATTTATTAATTAATTAAATTATCATATGAATTGTATACCCTTTATCTATATAGTTTGAATACCATGTTCTTTATTATTATTATGGAATATAATTTACATAATTTTTTACTTGATGTCATTGGATAACAATTTATATTTTAGTGGTTGTCATGTTATGATTATTTATGAAATTACAAAATCATTATTTATATAAATTCATATTAAAAGGGCATGAAACTCATTTTACTTCCATGGGTTATTTATGATAAAAAATTTAATTATTTTTAGTGGGAAGCTTTAAAACCCCATTTCTCAGTCAAGGGTTTATATTATGTAATGGATAGATGTTTTCTTATTGAAAAAACGTTTATGGTTACTCATTATGTAATGGGTGAGGGATATATAACCCTCATATTCATTAAATCACCAAATATAATGGTGAAACGAGTAGTGATCCTCGATCTAAAATTGGAAGTATGTGAGTGGAGCCTGATTCATTAATGGAAACTGATTATTGAAGCCTAATTAACTATGGGAAACATGTTTTGATACCTGATCCACTAAGTTATCATTTATAAGATTATAGTCTTTTCAAAAATATACAATTTTTCTTCTTTCTATGATATGCAACATTTTCAAGATGTTTTATTATTTTATTACATGATTTATGATTTAGGATTTTTTGAGTATATCATTTATATATATATATATTCATTTTACCGATATACCTAACATATGTGAACTTCTAATTGTTGAGTTTCATCAATCATGTTTACCCTTACCAGGAATATGAGATCACCCCATTCTTTTGTTTCAATTTCCATACGTTATGGAGATAGGAAAGGAATTGAATTTAAAGAAGAGTTTCTTAGGGGAAAAAATATGAGAGATGTTAAAACCTCATTAAGAATTATTTATTTTTGAATATAAAGTGGAAAATTTTAAATTGATACAAAAAAGGTTTTATTAGTTAATGATTTTTATGGATTATATTAAACTCTAAAATTAAAATCTCATGGGAATGTATTGTAATGAAATATTTTCTTTCACTCATGTAAATTGATAATCACATTTGTGGGATGACATAGTTGGTTTTACGGAGTATTATAGATAGAATTATAGATTTGGATTATATTAGTTTAGAAAAATTGGGTGTTCAAAATTTCATAACAAGTTATGGTTGATTATAATTTCAAAAATGTGTAGGTAAACCTTTAGGTTTGTTGAGTAATATTCTGGGTATTATGATAAGATAAGATTAGTTAAACCCATATTTATAAGTCTATAGTACTGTAACGTCCCATTTCTGGAAGCCACCCACAGGTGCCCTGTACCTGGTTGGTCACATGGACTCATGAAAATTTTCCCAAATTCCAAAGGTTGCCGACCAGCACTGGGGGCCTTGGGTGTGATAGTGGGGAAAATATTCCCTCATTGGCAGAGTACACAGCAGAAGTAAAAAAAGAATACAATAGCGGAAGCAGTAAATATCCAACAACAATAAACAGCGGATGACTAAAATAATAAACAACTGGAGCACACATGTATATATGAAATGATGCATGATACATATGTATAAGAAAGGAGCCAAACAAGTCACAATGCTGAATACAATACTGAACCAAAGTACAAAAGAAAAATAGATAAGTAACTCCTCAGCATCGCAAGACCCATCTTGGTCCCATGTTCTCCTGCTCCAAAACAATCATGTACCAGAAGTCGAAGGGCATTTTCCTTTTTCTATACCTGCAATAACATAGTCTGTTTGGGCACAAAAGCATGGCCCAAACTAGATGTGAGACTAAATCCCAGTAGGCAACAATATGAAGATCTGTGCCTAACTGTCAGTGAGTATATGGCAGGTAATAGTACAGTATGCAGTAAAGAGTAATAGTAAACAGTAGGCAGAAAATTGTAATTAGTAACAGGATGATATACAACAGTAATCAATCCATTGAACAACAAGCAGCAGAGAAGCAAACAACTAACCACAACATGAACCCCTCTGGGAAGTACTCCTAGCGCACCCTTCTGGTCCTATCCAAGAAGTACCGACAACCCTCTGGGCAGTGCACTCAGCCTGACCCCTCTGTTTTGGTCATATGAAATTATATGACTCTATGGAAAAGCTTTCTCCGTTAATTCTCCTTATAGTCTAGGATAGTCCCGGACTCTCTAAAGAATATCACGCGGTCTAAAACTATTATAGCCCCAAGGTCTAGAGACTCTATGAGGAAGCTCACTCGGTCAATCCTCCTATAGTCTCATGTCTATCACATACTCTCTAAGGAAGCTCACTCAGTCAATTCCTTCTCTTGCCTCGAATGGTTTTAAATAAATTCAAAAAATGTAAATAATCAATGAGGAAGCTCACTCGGTCTACCCTCCTATAGTCTATAATATCAAAGACTCTCTGGGAAGTTCGCTCGACCAATCCCATGTAGTCAATAACGTCCAAGACTCTTTGAGGAAGCTCACTCGGTCTATTACTGTAGTCTATAGTGTCCAAGACGCTCTGAGTAAACTCACTCGGTCTATCCCCAAAGTCTATATAACTAGGTTCTCATGGTCCCGTGCCAATCAGTGCATAATATTTTTATAATACTAATGTACACCTACAGTGCTACTTGGCTAACTAGTCTACAATATAACAAGCATGTCAACAATATCATTCCATCCTAAGGTCACAAGGCATGGAAAACAAGTATAACAGCCAAAGGATAACAAGACCCAAAGGTCCTAACATGAATAAGGCATGGGAAAAATATCCAAGCACATCAATTATACTCAAATATGATCAAATTACCTCTACACAAACATAAAATCAAGGCAGGAATAACCACAGGGGGAAAACGGTAAACACAAAATACCCCGTCCAAGGGTATTGGTGGAATTTTCACATTAAACTCAAACACATCGAACGGTAAGGCACAAACCACCTACCTTGGTTCTAAGAGATCAATATAATTGAACCTCAGGGCTTGATTCTCTTTATAACGTCATAGATTTATGAAAATTCTCAAAACGTTCAACCCACGATATCTTGAGAAAGATGGAAAATCATGGAATGAAACACTAGAATAAAGAAGAGCTCACTACTGCAGTTCCAACGCAATTCAAGGAAGTCAATTCAGCAGAAAGACAGAGGCTCGGGGGCTCAAAGGATGTTTGCGGCCATACATGCGCTCTTAGTTGAAGAACCTGTAGAAGAATATTTTTCTGTCAATTAAGCACGACTCCGGTCCGTTTAATGAAAACTAAAGAAACTACATGTCGTGTACTTCTGGGGTACATGGAATGTACATGGAATTTCTGTGCTCCACTTTAGGTGGTCTCCACATTGCCCCTACACACCGTGTGTGTGGCCTGAACATGGCCAGGACATGGCCTTACGTTGCATCAAAGTACACGGTGTGTACTTAAAAAGTACATAGCGTGTACATCGAAAATATCCAAATTTTCGTCTTTCTCTCAAAAACGACCAGAAAAGGAATAAAATACCTTAAATGAAGATCCGGGTTCTTAAAAAATTCCCCCCTTAATGAAATTCTTACCCAAATTTCCCTAGCGAGGTATAGAAGAAGAAACCCCGAATAGCTCTGACCAATGCGATTGTATATCGGCTTCCCTCTCTCAGGTCTCGTCCGGTTCTCGCCCATGCTACCATAGCACCCGTACCAGAGGAACATACCAGCCATAGAGAACTTTCGTACTGTGATCGACGATCCGAATAGGATGCTCCTCAAATGCCACATCCTCTTCAAGCTCAAACTCATCGGGTTGAAAGACATGAGACGGGTCTGAAAAGTAATGTCGGATCTGAGAATCTTGGAATATGTTGTTCATAGCCTGTTACCTCTGAGGTAATTAAAACCGATAGGCAACAGACCCAAATCTCTCAAACACCTCAAATGGCTTGACATACCTTGGTGAAAGCGTACCCTCTCTCTGAATCCTCTTGTGTCCCAACCACTGTGCGACACGTAAGAAAACTTGATCCTCGACCTCGAACTCCAAAGGTTATCTCCACTGATCAGCATAAGACTTCTTTCAAGACTGTGCTATAACCATCCTCTTCTGAATCAAATCTATCTGCTCTGAGGTCTCCTAAACAAGACGAGGTCCCAGCAAGGTTGCCTCTCCAACTTCCAGCCAACACAAAGGTGATCGGCATGGCCTGCCGTATAAAGCATAGTAAGGTGCCATCTGAATAGTCGTATGAAAACTGTTGTTATAGGAAAACTCCACAAGAGGAATATGCTTCTACCAAGAACTATCAATGTCTAGAATGAAATATTGGAGAATATCCTCAAGAATTTGGACCGTACACTCTCACTGGCCATCTATCTTAGGATGGTATGTTGTACTCAAAAGTACCTGTGTACCCAAATCCTTCTAAAGCCCCTTCCAGAACCGAGAAGTAAAACACGCTTCCCTATCTGAAACAATGGAGTGTGGAGCTCCATGCAGACATACAATCTCTCGGATGTACAACCGCCCCAGATCATCAACACTGAAGGTCTCCTTGATCGGAAAGAAATGAGAAACCGTCGTAAGCCTGTCAATGATAACCCAAATAGAATCACTCTCTCGAGGTGACCTTGGTAAACCGGTCACGAAGTCCATCACGACATCATTCCAAGTCCACTCAGGAATGGGTAACTACTGTAAAAGCCCTACTGGTCACTGATACTCCACTTTTACCTACTGACAAGTAGAACATCTCATGATGAACCCACCAACATCTTTCTCCATACCTGGCCACCAGTACTGGCGGTGTAGATCACGATACATCTTGGTGGGGCTAGGATGGACTATCCAAGCTAAAGAATTAAAATCCCGCATCATTTCCATGTGTATGTCTACTGGAACCCACACATGTCCCTGGAAATGCAAGACCTCATCCTCTCCCACTATCCATCCAGGAAGACGGTCCTCTCCTGACACACTCTCCCGTAGGACTAGGACTTTTGAGTCTGATAGCTACCTCATACGTACCCGATCAAGAAGGGTAGAGGTAACAACTACAAAAGATAGAAAATTATTCCCTTGTTCGTCATGCACCTCCAAATGCATCTCAGAGAACAGATCCATAAGCTTTCACTCACTGTTGGACTCCTGGACTACCTAAATCTATGTTCTCCTCCTCAATGCATCAACCACTACATTGTCCTTTCCCGGCATGTACGCAAGATCAAAGTCGAAGGACTGAAGATACTCAACCCACCTTCACTATCTCGGATTCAGATCTCACTGAGTAAAGATGTACTTGAGACTCTTATGGTCAGTGAAAACTAAAATGTTCTCTCCCATAAGGTAATGTCTCCAACAGAGTAGGCATTAACAATATCTTCCAACTCCATATCGTGTGTTTGGTAGTTTTTCTCGTGTGGCCAGAACATCTAAGACCCGTATGCAATGACTCCATCTCCCTGCATAAGAACAACTCTCGATCCGAAATCTGAAGCATCAAAGTAGACTGTATAGCTCCTGTCTGGCTTTGGAAAGACTAGTATCAATGCTGACGTACACCTCCCTTTCAGCTCTTGAAAGGATGTCCCACAAGAATCTGAACTAATGAACTTCACCACATTCTTGGTAAGACATGTCAGTGGTGCTTCTAGGCGTGAAAAGTCCTTTATAAAACTCCTGTAGTATCCAGCTAGCCCTAGAAAACTCCACACCTCAATGACATTCTTCGGCTACACCAAGGAAACTACATCTCTCACTTTCTTTGGGTCTACGGTACTCCTATCTTTGAGATAACGTGACCCAAGAAGTGAATCTAATCCATCCAAAAGTGGCATTTGGAGAGCTTATCATATAACATATGCTCTCTTATTGTACTCAGAATGATCTCAGGTTGTGTAACATGGTCATATCGAGTGAAAGAGTACACCAAGATGTCGTCCACAAAAACCACCATGAAGGAATCCAAGTATGGATGGAACACTCGCTTCATCAGTTCCCTAAAAACTGTTGGAGCATTCGTGAGACTGAATGGCATGACCATATACTCTTATAGATCATACCTGCTCCTGAAGGCTCTAAGATGTATATCTCATGCTCTAACGTGCACCTGATGACAACCGATCATCAAATCGCTCTTCGAGAACACCCAGGCTCCTCGAAGCTGATCAAAGAGGTCATCGATCCCCGGAAAGGGATATCATTTCTTGACCGCCAACTGGTTCAGCTTCCAGTAGTCCATTAAAAGCCTAAGGGTTTGGTTTTCCTTCTTCGCAAACAGGATAGGAAAACCCCATGGAGAAGTACTGGGTAAAATGAAACCCTTCTCCTGCAACTCCTCCAACTACTTCTTGAGCACCTACAACTCAGGTGTAGCCATACAATATGGAGGAATAGACACTGGTGCCACTCCTAGAACGAGCTCAATCACGAATTCTAAATCACGCTCTAGAGGAAAACCTGAAAAGTCCTCTAGAAAGACATCCCTAAAATGATCCACCACTAGAGGAATGTCTAACTGTGATGTCCCCTGGTCATCTAGATAAAGACTGGAAATCTGGGCTGTAACTCCTCCTATCCCATGATGCTCTGGGCTAGCTCTACTCGCCTGGATATCCCACTCGCCTCTATGAAGAAAGGATCCACACTATGGTGACATGAAACTCACCCTGCGGCAATAATAGTCTACGAATTCCCGGAATGGAACTAACCAGTCCATCCCGAGAAGGACATCACAGCTTGTCATCTCTAGGAAATAGAGGTCCCATAAGAAGTGACACCATGCAACATCAAGAGGGCTCCCTCTACACTGACGTACGCTAGATGTCCTCGTTCCCAACGACATGTCAAGAGTCAACATGTTGGCAGACAGAAAGATATAGAGCCCAATGCTCTCCATAACCACAACATAGATAAAACAATGCGAAGAACCAGTATCGAAAAGATATGAAGATAAAACTGAGGCCACTAAGATCGTACCTCAAACTATAGAAGGGTCGGGATCCGGATTATGATAGGTCTGCTCCACGGCAAAATTATGGCCTATATTGTGGCCATGAACCCCTGGCAGACCACTCTAAGCTGATCCACTCTGCTGTCACTGGTAACCTAGTCATTGACCACCACGACCTCGACCTCGACCTTAGCCCGAATGGCCGGAAGAACTCCAGTTCCCAGACTGGTGAGAAACTGGCGATACATCACCTGAACGCAGAGTCATAGAAGAACCCCTCCCTCCAGCTGTAGGCGATAAGATCTGACAAAAACACTAAAGATGACCTATCTTGCCACAAGATCGGCACACCATCGTGTCTCTCTGACATTGAGGCCTAGTATGCCCACTAATTGAGCATTGGTAGCATACTAACTAGCTTCCCGATGATACATTCTGCCTACCCTGATCTCCTCGAGCAGAATCCCTATGATGCTTCCTGTTACGAATAGGAGGAACACTGACTCTGGATGTCGATCTGCCCTGTCCCACTACTCCAGAATCCCTCAGATTGTGCTGAGTGATCAGCACCTGGTTGACAATAGATGATATCAAAGTGAACCTATAGATATTAACCTTTGAACGTATCTCCTGCCTGAGACCATCCTCAAACTTCCTAGAAAGTAACAACTCATCACCTGCTGGAATCGGCGTGAAGCGCTGCAGCTCGCTAAAGCAAGATGAGTACTCCATAATATAAAGAATACCCTTCTCCAGACACATAAAATCTCAGGCTTGATTGGCCCTCATGGTCTCTGGGTAGAAGAAATCGTAGAAGATGCGCTGAAACTCACCCTATGTCATACTCTGTTGGTGCCCTGACTCTGAGATCACCTCCCACCTCCTCTTGGCGGTGTCTCGAAGCATATAAGTAGCCTTCTTTACCCTTTTCTCTGGAGGTATCTCCAAGTGCTTGAAGATCATCAGTGTGGCCTCTAGCCACGACTCTAAGGCCTGGGGTCCTCAATCCCCTAAGAAAGTATGAGGATTCTGCTTCAGGAAATCCCACGTCAACTCATCCATCGACGGGGCAGGAGGCGGCACTCCCTGAACGGTCTGCATCATCATCAGGAAGTTCTCCCTGAACAGCGCATCGACATCTACAATGGTTATAACTAATGGTACCAAGGCTGGAACAACAGGAGGATCTACAAGAGGTCCCTGATCGGCCATATCAGGTGTCCGATCACCGTCGAGCATCTAACGTACAACCGGAGGACGTCTCGGTGGCATAGCTCCGAAAGATTCACTACTAGAAAAACAGGTATTTGCGACGGTCCTTTTGCGACAGGATCCCGTCGCAAATGGCCCGTTGCTGAAAACGGCGTCGCAACAACACTTATTTGCGACGGGCCCGTCGCTAAAGCCTTTTTTTAGACGATTATTTTTCCCGTCGCAAATAGTACTCCGTATATTTGTAAAAAACTTTTAAAATAGTATTTGCGATGGGACCCGTCGCAAATACCTTTTGCGACGGCACCCGTCGCAAAAATCTTTTCCGACGGGACCCGTCGCAAAAAATATTTTTTAAAAAAAAATAAAAAACTACTAATAAATTATTTTAATGCATATAATAATACTAGTATTTGCGACAGGCATAGTATCCCGTCGCAAATACTATAAAAAAAATAAAAAAATAAATTATTAATAAATTATTTTAATTAATATAATAATAGAATTATAATTCACAAATAAAAATAATAAATTATTTTAATTAATATAATAATAAAAGAATTATAATTCAAAAATAAAAAATAATATAATTTTAATAAATGATTTAATTAATATAATAATATTAGAATTATAATTCATAAATAAAAAAAATATTAATAAGGTATTTTAATTAATATAAAAATAACAGAATTATTTTACATTCAAATATTAAAATAATTCAAGTATTACAAAAAATATAATTAAATTATAATATTATAAAATTTTAATATATATATATTTTAATATTATAAAATATAAATAATATTATTATTCATATTAATATTGTTATTTAAAAATATAAAATTATTAATATTTTATAATGAGACAAAAACTAAGAATAGAAAAACAATATTTTGATTTCCCAAATTTTATAACAAAAATACAAACTCTAATCTGAAGGAGGGGAGGAGGTGGGGGATCTGCAGATGGTGGTGGAGGAAACTCCATCCCTAAAGCATGAGTGAGTCGGCGCATGTACTCCATCTGCTCCTGATGCAGTTGTTGCCACCGACTCGTCTGCTCCTTGTACAACTGTTGCTGGCATCGACGCTCCTCCTCATGCTGCTGACGCATCTGCTCCTGCTCCTGTCGGAGACTCTCTATCTGTGCAGTCTGAGATCGCAACTGATCCTCATACTGTGTAGTAGAAGATAATGCACGAGCTCCTCTCGAGCTGGACGCCGACATCGCAGCACTGCCATAATAATCTCTGAGAGTCAGTCGAGAGCCGATACCAACTACCCGGCCCTTCTCGAAGGCATACTGGGTGGCCTGCATCCATGCCGCCTCTTCAAACTGACGGGCAGTGGTCTGATCTGATGACTCGGCCTGACTCTCAGGCCGGGCCTGTGACGCTGCGGCCTCATATGACTCCTATAGTTGCAATTTAAAAATAAAATTGTGAATATATTATATGCAGTTAATTTTTAAACTTGAAAACAAATAATACTGACCACGATGTGATGCTGACGATCACCTCTGAGCTCCCCAGTAGCAGGATCACTATACATCCTCCGATATACGTCGTACTCTGTAATATCAGGGTGCTCGACAGCCTATAAGAATAAAAAATAAACTGTTAATATTTAGAGTTATATAAAATATTTATAAATAATGTACGTACCAGATGCTTTCTATGAGTACTGAAAGAACGACTCCCATCTCGATGAGTCACCTCCTGTCTCCCCCGATTCTGCCTCCCCACCGATGATCTCCTCTGAAAGGCACCACTCAACCAGTGCGCACATAATCCATCCCATACATGGGATGAAATATACTCTGGTCGGTGTGCTCTACATGACTCCTCAAAATCTGACACTCCTGCTTTCTTCATCGCAGCTTTTCTTAAATTGTGAAAAAACTGACGAAGGCGATCACGCATGGCCACCTCCCATGCCTCGTGGATGGCGTCACGCAAGGTATCCTCGATCGGATACCATAAACCCTACAAATAAATCAAAATATCATGTTATAAATGAAATAATTTTCAAAATAAAAATTATTTATTTACGTACGTACCAACCAATGGCCGAACATGGCCTGCTGCACATCAATGGAAATCTGCTCCCATGTGGTCCACGGCTGAGAGAAATAGTTGTGCAAAATAGCGTTGCCCTGTCCGACTGCTATATGTGGAAAACTGAAAAAATAATAAACATTTATTATGTTAATAGATTAATGAAATCTTAGTCAAATCCACAGGTTATCACACAGGTTATCACACCTCCGTGAGCGTGGATCAAACCCAAGACGTGGTCGTCGCTCGGGAACGGGGTCAGGAATCATCAATCATGCAAGACCGCGCCCCCTCCGCGTACTCCCTGGAGCGCCTGCAGGCTGAGGGTCATCTGTCAACAACGCATCCGCATCAAAAGTCAGGTCAGCATCCGCCAACTCACGAAATGTGGCGTCGTCCATCTGAAACAGAAAATGTTAATGTTAGCATATAATTTATAATTACTATCATATATACATATATACATATTATGATTGTATATAAATACCATGGAATGCTATCAGTGTTCATCTTCATCATCATATTCATATATGTCAATGTCATCTTCATATTCCTCCTCAACATCATCGATATCCATTCGAGTTACAGTTGCTTCATCTCTTACCATTTCAAATTCATATGTGACATCTTTAACATCATCGTCATCACCGACTCTTAAATGTGGGGTGTCGTCATCGATACTCATGTCTCTTTGTAAAAAAGATTGATTTTGAGTACTCTCTTGAAAAACTTCAATTCTTTCCACATCAGTGAAAGCACATTCACTTTGACAAAACTGATTGTCTAGAATTTTGATTTTTATTATACTCCACCAATCAGTCAAGTCTCTTGATGTTGCACAGTACTTTGCATAATAAACTTGATATGTCTGTTGAGCCAATAATAATAGTTCATTTACTGTGAGAACACTTTTACATTTAATATCGATGATTCCATGAGTCGGATGAACACGCACGCCTCTCTCTGTATCCAACCACCGACATTTGAACATGGTTATGTAATGTTGTCCAAGATAACAGAGTTCAATGATTTCATCAAGTATGCCATAAAATTCAACTTCATTTTCTTGATGATGAGATCCTCTCAAGATAACTCCACTGTTCATTGTTTTTTTCGATTCCCCATATGCATGTGTGTGGAATCGAAATCCATTCACCACATATGCATTATAAGTTTTAACAAGTTTGGAAGGTGGGTTACTCAATACACACAGCCGTTTGTCAATTTTATCAGTATGTCGAGACACCTGAAAATTTGTGAAATAATTATCAATATAGTAAACTATACATTGAATGAGTTGCTAAAAGATAAAGAATTTATGTTACCAGTTTTTGAAACCACTGAGAGAAATTTTTCAGTCGACGTTCTTCGAGAGCAGCTGCTGTAATTTGTGGAATTTGTTTCTTGATATGATTATAATACAACCTATAAAAACCAAAGTTATTTACTATAACATAAATGATAGAATAAGTGATATAAACACTTACAGTACAACTGATGTCATCTCTTCATAGTTGAGCAGAACATACGTATGAGCTCTCTGATGTTCATCATCTGAAAGCCAGCGTTCATAAACTCCACCAAAACCAAGCTCTGACTGGTTGAAAATAGATAATTGAATGTCAATTTCATCAATATTCCTCTCGTTCCGTCCCATTCGGTTGTGTTTTGAAGGATACTTAGATTCAAAATAATGGGAGCAGAAAAAAGATATTTCCTCTTGCAAATAAGCTTCTGCAATAGATCCTTCAACAGATGCTTTGTTACGTACTTTTCTTTTCAAATTTTTGCATGCATCTTTCAAATGGGTACTTTTCTTTAGAGATTAATTCTATCATTATTATTGTTCTATATAAATATAGAATAAGAACAGTTAGTATTTTAATAATTTTATTATCCTTTAAAAATTGTATTTCACTCGGAATTGTAATTTTATTTTCAAGATAAATTTATATATTTTATAATTTTAAATTGAAAAAATAAACACCACTTATGGACTCGTCCAAACTATATTATCTTAGGATAAATTGTTTTTATGTTTTAGAAATATTGATTTTAAGGTGTATAGTGCAATATATCATTTTCAAAAATAATGTTCCTTTTATGGAATTTTTATTCTATAAGTAGGGTTTATAAATTTATAAATACCATTTTCACGAGAAAATATGTATTTTATAGGCGAAATTATGAATTTAAAAATATTAAATTTATTTTATGAACCTACAATTAACATTTTAGAACATGATTAATGTTTTTTAACAAAAATGGTTTTTAATACATAATACAGTTAGTATTTCAAAATTATTTTTTATAAATTTTACAAATTGAATAAAATAAAATAGATTTAAAATTATTAATAATTAATTAGAAATTGTTAAATATGTTCTATTTTATTTATTATCATAAATTATATATTTCCTTTGGTGAAAACTTGTTACCACAGTAAAAGCTAAAATATTAATTGTTAAAACAATTACAAAAATGTGTCAAAAACATGTTTAAAACATGTGTGAGAAAGTGTTTTTGAGGCCTATATTGATGTTATGAATTCCCCTATTTGTTATTTCTCAATTATTTACAACATTTATTGATAGTGACCTTCCATTATTAAAAAGATGTCGGTACTCACAATAGTTTCATCCCTTTTCACTTATAAAAGGGGATCTCTTATTTTGATTTACTCCCACAACACACCACTCCTATGCTTGGACCAAACATTGGAAAAAACAATATTAAAAATTATTATCCACCTTAAATAGTGTTTTTATTCTCAATATATAAAACCTCAAATTCGAAACCCCCTTCAAAATAGGGATGATCTAAGAAGTGAGGAATAAGATCCTAACAACTCTTTCTCATTTCTACTTATTTTTTTGAAAAAATAATTCTTAAAATTTTACTGAACCATATAGAAATTAAAATCAAAATCATTATTATACTTATATTTTATTGTAATATTTTTAAACTAATTAACCATGTTTCCTTTTTACATTAAAAAACTAAAAATGTGAATCATGCATATGTGAAGACTATCACCTCCACAATGTTACATGTTAGTTTTCATTCACAAAATAACATGTATAGTTTATAAAGAGAATATAATATATATTTTTATATATATGTATTTATATAACTTATTAAATACTCTAAAATTATAAACTATATTACCCCTCTCTCTCATTCTATAGAAAATGAAATCCAAGTGTGTCTGAGGACTATAGTCTCAATGGAATTATGTCTTGTATTTTTTATTAATGTTTTTCATGAAATTTTATAAGTGTTATTTTAATGGATAAATATTATGTTTATTTAGATATTGAGGTTTTTGTAAGAAAAAAATTAATAACCTATTAGTAATATGACCAATAATAAATCCTTATAAAAATAATTGTTTTAAAACATTCACATTAATTGGAAAATAGACTTTTCATTCTCAGTAATTGAATTATATAAATTATATTATCATTATTATTTATTAAAATTATAATATTTCACACTAAATAATAATAATTAACATCCTTATCCTTATTATATATTTATATGATAACACAACCACATCATAATCATCAATTAAATTATGGTATGTTTTCGTTTGTTTCAGTTTAACCACCCACAAAAACAATGCTACAAAATAATATCATGGATGAATATGAGAAATAATTTAATGATAATATATTATATAAGTATGTATATAATTTGTTTTCACATTTTTTACTGGTAAAATTAATTTTAAATTCATTAATTAGGAATCCAACGTTCGTTGTAAAAAATCACTGAAACTTGTTTTTCATTGATTTCACCATTAAGGATCATAATTGAAAAATACAATAGAATGGAATTATAATGTTTTAAATAACCATAATTAATCAATTATAGTAACTTAACTGGTCCAATTATGATTTAATTTTGTATAACGACAAACAATGATAATGCTATTATGAAACTACTTCAAAATTATCAAAATTACTCACACCCGATGATGAAAATGTATGTGAACTAATGAATATGCCTGTAGAGAATAATTTTTAAAGAATATTAAAAAAAATATTTATATTAGTAATGTTAATAAATAGGTTAATTATATATTTATGTTTTTTATAATTGATATTATAGATATTTGACTAATAAAGGAAATAAATAAATGGGTTCTTTGTCTAAAATTTGAACTTATTGAGACATATATATGTTATATATCATGTTTTCCATTACAAAGTAAAAAAAACATCTACAATGCAATTTTTCATAATTATTCAAATATATTTCATTATATTAAATGTTATATTTAATATTTTACCTATCACTATTCATTTATTCAAAAGTTACAGAACTTATAGGGGTTTTCATATCAAATTCCTCTTTTGAAGACAAGTCTTTTATTATGCACCCAATTTAATTTATGTAGTGTATATGACACTAATATATATTTTATATCATTAAATAAATTTTATATATGTTAATTTATTTTCAATTTTAATTTATTTCTTTCAAATATTATTTCTTTTAAAGGAACCTTGAGTTGTAAGGGATTCTAATATAAACATTTCATCCCTTTGAGATTTATTTCATATTATACACCATGTTTTATTTTTAAATTTGTATATACTAACCAATGAATGTATATTACCATATTTATAGGTTTCTTAATATCTATATAAGGTTAATTTTTAAATTTCTTATAATTAAAAAGATAATAAATTTAAAAAAGGTATTTCATTAAATATTTACTCAAATGGTTAGGGTTTCAATAACAATATTATTTTCATATCATGAGTGTTTTTGAATGATAATCCATATTGAAAATAAATTATTCTAAAACCTCTAAATTTTTTCTTTTGATTTTCAGGGGGTGTTACATTTTCCATTTAAATTTTATTTCCCCTCGACTAATATTTTTCCTGATGTATTTCTTGTAAGTAGAGCCAACCCTAAATTTTATTCTCAATCACAACCCACTATTTTCCCATTTCAATATTAACTGGATTCTTCTAAATTTTCTAATAACTATGAATAAATAAATTATTAAATTAATTTTATATGACACGAAATTATTTTTAATATTAATGTAAATTTTCTTCATTTTTGGTATAAGTATTTTTCATAAAAATTTGAAGAAAATGCTCTCTTTAAAGTTCATCTGTAAACACTTCTTTATTCATTTTATATTTTATATGATGATTTCCCTTAATTTTTTTCACAATTTCTAAAATAAATTAAAATATATATTAGACTTATAAAATACCAATTTTAAAATGATTTAAAAAATAAAAAATATTTCTTTTTTTAATGTGATTATTATAAATACCATAAAATATATATTTTTTTCTAATACATTATCCTTTGAAATATCTTATGATTAATCGACGATATACTAAAATATAATCTTTCACCTTCATTACATAGTTGAATTATTTAATGTCCTCAACTTTCGGATAAATAATGCATTATTTCATTTTTCTTCTTAATCACATTCGATGTATAACTATAATTTTACATCAAATTCATTTAAATTATAAATAAACTAATTTTGACTCAATTTATTGACGGGTGTACACCTATCTGGCTATAAATAAATTTTATAGGAAAATTACAATATTAAAAATATACCCTTTATCTATACTATGTAAATACCATATTCTTTATCAATATTATTTAATGGTATTTACCTATAAATTTACTTGATTTCATTAGATACCCAATTATTTTCCATGGGTTTATGATGTTAATATTATTGAATTAATCAGGAATATTTTCTCTATGTAAAACCATCTGAAAATGATATGAACCTCATTTTTAATAAATTGGTTCATTATTCTCTAAAAATTGAATGACTTTCATTGGAATGTTTTATAAATCACATGCTTATTAATGGGTATTAATGATATAGTGTCTAGTTGTTTTATTTTGGAACAAATGTGTATAATTAATCTTTAAGTTAATGGTGGTCCCTATATATCCATACAATTTATTGGGAAATACATTACATCACATAAGGTAATTTTTAAATGAGTAGTGATACTCAATCCAAAATGGGAAACATCTGACAAAATCCCCACACGCCAATGAAAATAGGTTAGTGAATCATGATCCGCTAAGGAAAATAGGTTGTGATTCTTGATCCACTGTATTTTGATTTCTATCATTTTGGGTGTTCTGTAATTCTTAATTTTTCCTTGTTTCTATGTTATGTTCCATTTTCCTACTGTATTCTTTTTTTTTACCTATTTGTGATCTATGATTTATTAGGTATAGATTTATTATATCACTTTATTATATCCATATTCATATATTATGTTCACTTATGATCATTGGTTGTTATATCCAATATTACCCTTACTGAGGATCTAATCTCACCACTTTCTTATATTTCCATTTCTTGTAGGATCGAAATAATGATGTAGATGCTCAAAATACAATAGGGGGTGAATTGTGCACTTTAAAAATTTCCTTAAACAGGGAAAGATCTAAGTTTAAAAAAGTTAAACTATGAAAATTCACAACACCTCTAACACTAATTGGAGAATTGGAACAAGTTATGAAGTTATAAACTTCATGTTCTACACAATTGTTTAAAACTGGAAAGTGATTCTGAAAAACCAGTTCCTGAAATATGGATTCAGAAAGTTGAAAATTAACCAAAGATTAAAAAATGAAATTCTACCTTAAAGTGTATAGAATCTAAATGAATCAGAGTACAGATGTAAGGAAATATAAGATGGTTATAATTTCATTACAATACAAAATACAGCAGAAAAACTTGTAACGAAAACAAGTAACAAGATATAGATATTTTAACCCAAAGAGAAGGGTATCCAACAACAATGGATAAAGGTACCTTGATTTATATTTCTAAGATAGTTTGTCTTACCCACACCTATGTGAGCCCTTCGATATGAAGATCAGAGTCTCTGTCTTGTTATCCCCACAAGCCCTCAACTTAAAGATAGTTGGAAACTCTTTTTTTCATAGCAAGAAGCCCTTGAACTTCAAGTTAGTCGGTACCTATGTCTTCTTATCCCCGGAAGCCCTCGAATGAAATCACAAACATTCGGAGTCGCAAAAAGCAATCTTCAGAAGGTAAGGTTTGAACAAGTTGTTCAAACATACTACACGACACTTTGAGAGTTAATAAGAGCCTCTCTCCCTAGAAATCACTTCAACAGAACATTGTCCAAGATCAGTGTCAATGTTGTTGCTTATTTTCAAATGAGATCTTATTTACATGCGAATCTTCAACGGTCGACTCCTTCTTCCAACGGTCATATTTTTCATTGTATTTCAAAGGGACCTATACATGTGTCACTCAAACAATGGTTAGTTAATAACTGAAATCACGTTATCATTTTGTAATGAAACAAGTATAAGTATAAGAAAAATTGATGGTCGGAATCTAAGAAAATAATTGTTCGGAATCTAACCAAATGAAATTCAGAGTATATAATAAATGGGTATTCAGATTCTGTTTTGTAGGAATTTAGAACCTAAATTCTGTAGAAATATGGAGTCTGAATTTCTAAGGAAATTTGGAGTCTGGTTTCACTAGAATTTGAAACCAGAACATACAATGTTCGGAGTTAGGGTTCATGGGAATTTGGAGTCAGAAATCATAAGAGTTCGGAGTCAGAATTCAGGGAACCTGGAGTCAGAACATAGATATGTTCGTAATCAGAATTCGAAGACGAACTAAATGAGTGTTCGTATCCATAATTCGGAATGGAACTTCATTAGAGTTTGTATCCATAATTCGGAGTAGAACTTTATTATAGTTCATATCCAGAATTCGGAGTGGAACTTCATTATAGTTCATATACAGAATTCAGAATAGAAATTAATTATAGTTAATATCCAGAATTCTAAGTGGCACTTCATTACAATTCAAATCCAGAATTCGGAGTGGAACTTCATTACAGTTCATATCCAGAATTTGGATAGGAACATAATTATATTTCATTTCCAGAATTTGGAGTGGAACTTCATTACAGTTCATATACAGAATTTGAATCCTAAAACAGAATGCTTCATATCTAAGTATTATATGATTCCGAGGTTTTTTATATGAATCTGATTTTTTATACTTAATAAAAATAATGATATAAACAATGAAAACATGGTAGGGTTAAATTCTTCTGAGAATGATATTTTCATTATATAAGTAAAATGTATATTTTCTTAAGTATAGGGTGTTTGTGATTTTCAAAAAAAAGGAAAGGAAAAATTCATAAGGAAAACCATATTGACTTAACAATCTCCCCCTTTCTGGAAAGCACAAAGAAGCTTACAAAAAGGAATATAAAATCTTAGAATAAATTTCATGACTTTGAAATTAAATCTTATCTCCCTTTTTTTATGGATGATAGTGAATACAACTAACTCACCCTTAGGCTTAGGAACTCTAAGGATTGTATTCTGACTTTCCAGAATATAGTTTATCATTTGAAATTAAAAACTTCGTAATGAGGAACTCCCCCTTAGATAAGCTCCCCCTTACTAATGGATAATTCTTGACTTATAACATTATTCTTCTCTCTATTTTGAGTAATTATTTTTCCTTCTCCCCCTTTGTTATTTTCAAAAAGAATTTATGGGAATGGAAAAGAAATAAAGTACCTGAAACATTAGTATATAGTAACACAAGATACAACCAACCAAAAAAAATTCATTATGATTAAAATAACTTTTCCAAGGAAATAAAAATTTAACAAAATATCGGATTGAATATATTTGTCTTCCTTTTCCTTCGGGATTAGTTTCTTCAACAGGGTTTTCAGCTTCTTCAATTCATTTTGATCTTCCTCAGCTTGCCTCTCCAAAGCTTTTATCCTTTCATCATGAGCTTTAAGGACTTATGAATGAGTCTTTATGTACTCTTCATGCATCTTCAGTAACTCATATTTCTTTACATACTTTTATTCAATCTCAATCTGGAGATCTCTATTCCTATTGAAATTTTGAGCAACAGAATTAACCTTCCCATTCATGTCCTTTACTTGTTGACTTCGAGAACTTTGCTCAATGATTAGCTCATCTAGAAGATTCGTAATCTTGGAATCCTTGGTGTCAAAGGAATCATTAACATCATTCTGAAAATGATCAAACTCATCCATGTCTTCTTCAACTTTCTTAGACCACAATGTGATTTTGCTGCATGTTTTCTTGTGAACATCATACTTGAAAATGAAATTTCTATTATTATCCTCCATCTTCACACACTTATCCATCACCATGGATAAGGATTTTGACTTCTGATTCAGACTGTGTTGCAGCACCTGGCATCTGGGGTCTATAGTGGGAAATATTGGAATGGTGTCCACCAATTTTTTCAAATATTCAACAACAAAGTCATGACCCTGTGATGATTACTTCGAATCTGATATCTTTGTTGGGGATTGTTCTTCTTGAGTTTCAACCAGCTTCCTTCTTGAAGAACCCCCAACCTCCTTCATTCTTATAACATATTTTTTTGGTGTATCCATGATCACTTTATTACCTTTATCAGTTTTCAGAATGGGTTGATCATCTGGACATTCTTCCTCACTCTCTAATAGTTGAACAATCTTGTCTTCATCTACTTTCTCATTTCCTTCTCCTTCCTAAACAAAATTATTCTCATAGGATTCTTCTACAGATAAAGCATTTTTCTTCTCTTCCTCTTCCTTATCATCATCTTTCCTACCATCTTTCTCAACTCCCTTTCCTTGAGAGACATGTTTTGTGGATTCATCATTTTCTTGATAATCTTCTACTTGTTTGATCAAGTCATCCAGATCATCACTTCCTTCTTATACTTATTCTTCTTCTTCAAAAAAATCTTCTTTTACCTCTTCACTAGCTATTTTCTCTACTTCTTCAACAACCTCTTTCCCATTGGACGTTTCCGGAGTGAAGTATTTTTTTGAAGGAGTCTCTGGTAATGGTTGATCATCAAAAGATTCTGGAACTGGAATTCTCTCAGAAGCTACTTATGTACCTCTCAATAGAGATTGTACAATTTCAGCTTCATACAACTTCCTCTTCATCTTCTTCTCTTTGGATTGTTTTTCTATCTCATCCTCAGATTTTTATCTTAAGGCCTTAGCATCAGCAGGGTCCAATCCGAACTGTGGATCCCCTTCTTTCCTTTTCTCCTTATATTCCATCAATTTAGTAGCCACCTCATCTGGATAAGCATTTTGTTTTTTCATCTTGGGAGGTGCGGATTGGGTTTCCATAGCTTTGGGATTTTTCTCATCAGCCACCACTTCCTTAAGCATTCTCTTCATAGCAACCTTCTTCACTGACTCAACCTTCTCCACGATTTCCGGATTGGCTTCAGCCTCTTCCTCTGGAAAACTATAGAACTCTCCTATTTCATTGGAATAGGCCATGTTCATCCTCTTAAAGGTATCTTCACTAACAAGAATAACCTTGAAATTACGAGCCTTAGACATACATGCAATCTTTAAATAATCCAGACACCAAATTATCATCTTTGATAGTAAGGTAGGGAACATAATAATAGGAGCTCTCAGATTTCCTTCCTTGATGTTCTTGATTGTCATTAGAACATGCCTCATCAGATTTATTTTTCTTAGATTCTCCAGTAAGTATAAGAAATATATGTCACTTTTCTTCAGGGTATCTTTATCACCCTTTCTCAGAACTAAGAACCATTGTACCCAAAGCTGAAGAATCTGATTATTCGAAGATAGGTGAGCAATCTTGGATATCTTTACATCATCAAGACCATGTCACTCCAAGGCCTTCACCTTAACAAAACTGCCATGAACACATGGAAATTTATATGAGGCAAATTCAGCCTCTCCATCATATGCTTTCCCACCAAGCTTACTACCTTGGTGTAAGTATATTTGTAAGTCTTCCCATAAGACATAAAAGAAAACATTTCTCTTCCCTCTTCTTCATAGAAGCTTGCTGATTCATAGAATTATACAAGTAACTATGGATAAATCACATCTTGATCACCAGGATTAGATAAACATACATTTTCCCAACCATTCAACTTGATATTCTTAGAAATGATATAATCGTACTTGTAAAAGTTTGGATGGAACAATCTTTCTCTATACACTTGCAATTTTGAAATTGTCTTCATAGTGGAAATATCTTGGGAAGTTTCTTCAAGAGACATTTGGAATGGAGGAGCTCTGAGATATTCAGAATAGGCTTAAAGAACTGAGGCAAGGCTTCAGAACGCGAGAGCTTTGAAAAAACGATGTGGGACACAAATAGGGGACCCCTTTATATAGGTGATGGAGATGACCGTTGAACATCAAAAAACCATATAACGGTTGAAAAACTCTCTGATCTGATCTGATGGTTGAAAACATACCCGCAAAAAAAACATGAATCCGATATTTTGAGTTTTTAAGAAATTCAATCGGATTTATGAAAACTAGAATCCAGGAAATTTTAAAACTCATAAAAAAATAACACAAACAAAAATATGATTTTGAAAACTTAAGTAAGGAAATCATACTTTCCGGATTGGCCAGGAAGTTTATTCGTAAAAGGTGATATTCTTTTTGAAGAAAATTTGACTTCCAAAAACATACTACGAAGAACATACTACGAAAAACGTACTACGAAAAGTTTATTGAAAAAACATTGAGTACCAAAACTCCAGTACGAAAAGTATAAGTATGAAAATTTCCATTACGAAAATTCTCATTATGAAAATTCTAAGTACAAAAATTTCATTATGAAAAATTCAGTACGAAAATTATCATTACGAAAAAATTTAGTTACTAATGTTTGAAAAAACTAACTACAAAATTTTTTGATTATGCTAACGAGAAAATGTACTCCCCCTATGAAAAATAGTTTATTATTGTAAGGAGAATTATTAAACAAGATTTTAATGAAGAAGGATTACATCATAGTTATTGTTCCTAACTTCTGTTTAATGTATTCAAATATATCGGAGGGTAAATATTTTCTGAAAATGTTGACAAGTTTATCTTGCATTCCGATAAACTGAAGAATTATTTATCCTTTAAGTTTGTGATCCCTAAGAAAGTGATTCCTAATATCTATGTGCTTTGAACGAGAGTGATGTGTAGGGTTTTTAGTAAGGGCTATGGAACATGTGTTATCACAAAAAATTTGAGTCTTAGTAAATATCAAGACATAGTCTAGGAGTGTGTGTTTCATCCACAATACTTGAGCACAACAACTTCCAGCTACTATATATTCAGCTTCAGCAGTGGAGAGTGCTACTGAGTGTTGCTTCTTGTAGGACCAAGAAACTAATGAATCTCCTAAGAAAACACAAGTTCCGGATGTACTCTTTCTATCCATTTTACACCCACCAAAGTCAGCATCCAAAAAATCATTAAAACAAAATCATTTCTAGAAGTATAGAATAATCCTAGATCCATGGTTCCCTTTAAGTAGCAAAAAATTCTTTTCACTACCTTTAAATGAGATTCCATATGATTGGATTGATATTTGGCACATAAGCATACTGAAAACATCAATTCTGGTCGACTATCTGTTAAGTAAAGTAGACTTCATATCATACCTCTAAAAGATGTTTGATCTACTGGTTTCCCAACTTCATCAAGATCAAGTGTGTTTGAGGTACCGATAGGAGTACATGAACTCTTACTGTTGTCATACCCATACTTTTTAACAAGATCATTACTATAATTATGTTGAAATATATAATTTCCTTTTGGTTTTTTAGAAATTTGAAGACCAAGGGAAAATGTTAACTCACCCATCATACTCATTTAAAACTCAGATTTCATTAGAATTGCATATGAATCAGTTAGATATTGCTGAGTTGATCCAAATATAATGTCATCATCATAAATTTGAACAATAATTTTTTTTTCTTATCTTTCTTTATAGAAATGTTTGGATCTGAATTTCCCTTAACATAGTTATTTTGAAGAAATATGTTTGTTAGTCTATCATACCATGCTCGTGGGGCTTGTTTAAGACCATACAAAGCTTTGGTAAGTCTAAAAACATGATCAGGATGTTTTTTGTCTTCAAATCCAGGAGTTTGTTCAACAAAAACATCCCCTTGAGCATTACCATTAAGGAAAGAACATTTCACATTCATTTGAAAAAGTATAAAATTGAAGAATGTTGCAAAGGCATGTAGAATATGAATAGATTCAAGTCTAGCAACTGGAGAATTGGTGTCTTTATAGTCTATTCCTTCTTGTTGATTATAGCCCTTAGCAAGTACTCTAGATTTATTTCTAACAATGACCCCATTTTCATCACACTTATTTCTGAAGACCCATTTTACTCAAATAACAGAATATTCCTTAGGTCTTTCAACCAAGTTCCAGACATTATTCCTTTCAAATTCATTTAGTTCATATTGCATTGTTTTTATCTAATCATCATCACCTAAAGCTTCATCAGTGCTTTTTTGTTCTAATTGGGAAAGGAATTCTAGAGGTTCTATTTCATTTATTAAGGAACATCTAGTCCTTACAGGTTGATTGACATTACCAATGATTCCTTCACTAGGATGGTTCTTAAGAAATGACGGGTTTGGGTTTTGTAAAACTTGTTCATCAACATAGGGTAGGAAATATTCTTGGGTAAATGCTACAGAAGTATCTTCTTGAACATTTTCCTTGTCAGAAGTATTTTCCATCAAATGTTGATAATCAGTTTTTGAGAACACATCCAAATATATAGGTTGGGGTTGTTTGAAAACAAAGGGATCAGTTTCATAAAATTTTACATGCATAGTTTTTTCAATAGTACAAGTGTTTTTGTTAAAAACTCTATAAGTCTTAGAAGTTGCGGAGTAGCCTAAAAAAATTCCTTCATCAAATTTTAGTGCGAATTTGTAAAGATTATCTTTTGTATTCAGGATGAATACTTTGCAACCAAAAACCATAAAGTGGGAAAGTCTAGGTTTTATACCATTCCATAACTCATAAAAAATTTTATTAAGAAAAGGTCTAATCAAAACTCAATTTATAGTATAACAAGTAGTACATACAGCTTCAGCCTAGAAATGTTTGGCTACAGAATATTCACTCATCATGGATCTAGTTATCTCTTGAAGAATTATATTTCTTCATTCAACAACCCCATTTTGTTGAGGTGTTCTGGGTGCTGAAAAGTTGTGAGTAATACGTGTTTCACTACAAAAATTTTCAAAATCAGAATTTTGAAATTCTCCTCCATGATCACTATGAATAGTTTTCAATGGAAGGTTTTTCTCATTTTTAACATGGGCTCTAAAACTTTTGAAATAAGAAAAGGCTTCAGACTTCTTTGCTAGAAAATAGACCCATGTAAATATAGTGTAATCATCAACTAAGACAAATATATAATACTTGCCCCCAATGCTTCCAGTTTTTGTTGGACATAAAAGATCCATGTGCACCAACTGTAATGCATCAGTTGTTGAGACTTCACCTATTGGTTTAAAACTAGATTTATGTTTCTTTCCATATTGACAAGGATCAAAAACTTTATAAGAATCAAATCTATGCTCCGGTAGATCCTTAACTAGAACTTTCTTAGAGAGTTTACATATGTTCCTATGGTTACAATGTCCTAACCTTCTATGCCACAACCAATAATTATCTTCCATTGCACTAAGGCAACATAAGTCTTGGCTCCTATGGTCTTCTAAGTTTAAACTGTATACATTATCTTGCCTATGGGTAGAGAGAATAAACTCTTTCTTGGAATTGTGAACTAAGCATTTATCATTCCTAAAATTCACAAGGTATCCTTCATCACATAATTGACTTATGATAATGAGGTTTTGTTTAATACCCTTAACAAATAAAACATTTGAAATCAATGTTTTTTCAAGAAGAACTATGTTACTATACCAATAATTTCTCCCTGAGCATTATCTCTGAAAGTTACTTTTCCTCCTTTTGTCTTGATTATCTTTTCAAAATAGTTTTTGTTACCAGTCATATGCTGGGAACATCCACTATACCTGTACCATGTATTGAAGTTGGTACACCCTTTATCTTTCTGAGAATAATAAAATAATTAGACTTTTGGAATCCAAACTTGATTGGATCCGAGATTTTCAGATAATAAAATTTTCGGTACCCAAATCTTCTTAGAAAAATATGCCTTATGAAAGCCTAAAGATTGGGTTTTGTTTAAAGAACAATTCTATGCCTAGTGACCACCACATTGACACTTGTTACAAAATGGGGCACTTTGGGGAACAAAATAATTGTTACAAAAAGTCGGTTTAGCATGGGTATAACCAAATCTAGATTTGTTTCTTAAAGGTCATATTTTTTAATACATTTTATCAAAATTTTCTCTACCTAAGGTAATGTTCGAAAAACACTTCTTTAAGGAAAATATTTCAGACTTCAGTTTTATAAACAAGTTTTTATCTTCAAAATCATTAGATTTAGAACTAGATCTAGGCTCAAAAACATTTTTCGTAGAAATTACTTTTTCTAGATCTTTAGAAAGTTTGTTCTTCTCAGAACATACTTCCTCAAGATTTTTTGAAATACTTATAAAATCAGCATTATTTTTATCATGATCTTTAGAAAGATCTGATATTTCATTAGTATGAATAATATTTCTAGAATTTTTCTTATCATGTTTTTTATTGAGTTTTGAATTCTCAATCTCAAGAAGTTTAGCAAACCTAGAAACTTCTTCATAGGTAGGTAAAGTATTTTCTTCATCAGAAGAGGAGTATTCATCAGAATAGTAATAATATTTACTATCATTAGAATTCAAAGAAACATTTGTCAGTGATTCAGCATTGTGTGCCTTAGCCATAAAGAAATGATTATCAACAGGTAATCTGGCTATAAAGCCAAGTTTCTTCTGTCTAGAAGAATTATAATCTAAAAACTCATCTGAAGAGTCACCACCACTGGCACTCCAAGTATCATTTACTTTCAAGACTTTCTTAGCTTTAGCTTTATAATACTTCTTATTATTCTTTTCCAAATGCCTCTCTTTTCTTTCTTTCTTCTTGTGCAAAGGGAAATCAGGTCGTATGTGCCCACTTCTCTTGCATTCATAGCATGTGACCTCTGAATCTTTCTTATCTTTCCTTTCCTTCTTATTATTCTTGGATTAGAAATTTCTCTTACCAGCTATCTTGTTCATCCTTCGAGCTAGATTAGCTAACTCATTCTCTGGGACTTCACTCTCATTAGATTCAAATTGGATAACAACCTTCTCAGACTTGGATCTAGTTACTCTCTCAGGAGTCTTATCTTTCATGTGGTTTTATGTTGTAGTAAAAGAAACAGTACCATTCCCATTATTCTTTTTGATGTTGTCAACATCTCTCTTCAACCTTCTATCATGATGAAGAAGAGTTCCAAATAGCGCATCTAAAGAGATTTGAGTGACCTTCATGTTCTCATCAATAGCAGTTCTCTTTGATTCCCACTCATTGGGAATAATATCAATGATCTTGTCAAAAAGAGCATCATCATCCAGACCTTTCTCTCCCATAGGTCTTAGGATATTTATGATAATCATAAATCTTGGTTGCACCTTACAAATGGGTTCTCCATAACGAAATTTAAAACCATGATACTCAGCTCTAAGCATAGCTCTTCTAGTCTCAATCACTATAGATGTACCAAAATGTGTAACTTCAAGCTTCTTCCATATAATGTTAGCTGATTAACAAGAGGAATTTTATCTATATATATTCATAGACATTGAACATAGTAAATTATTGCATACCTTATAGTTTAATTGATTATCATGCTTCTCTTGGTTTGTGAATGTACTAACTTTCTTATCAGGAATTTTATAACCTCCAGTAAGCATAACAAAATTTTCTACTCCAGTATTGATAACGAATGTCTTCATTCGATCTCTCCAATACTCATAATCATTTCAATCAAAAATTGGTGGTCTTGTAGGATTTTGTTTGTCGATGGAACCAGCAATGATTCTTGACATCATAAAATCATTCTACACCAAAACTTGTTAATAACAAAAGTTCAGATTCAACGAGAAAATTCCTAAGCAAGGAAAATTATTGATCAATGAAAAACTGAGCAAGAAAAACATATCTGTGAGTATAAGTATTTCAGAGACCTCCTCTGATACAAATTGTAGGATCGAAATAATGATGTAGATGCTCAATATACATGAGGGGGGGTGAATTGTACAATTTAAAAATTTCCTTAAACAACGTAAGATGCAAGTTTAACAATGTTAAACTAAGAAAATTCACAACACCTCTAACACCAATTGGAGAATTGGAACAAGGTATGAAGTTATAAAGTTCTAGTTCAACACACCTGTTTAAAACTTGAAAGTGATTCCAAAAAACTAGTTTCATTGGGACAAGGTATGAAGTTATAAAGTTCTAGTTCAACACACCTGTTTAAAACTTGAAAGTGATTCCAAAAAACTAGTTCCAGAAATATGGATCCGGAAAGTTGAAACTTAACCAAAGATTACAAAATGAGATTCTACCTTTAATCATATAGAATATAAATAAACCATATTACAAGTGTAAGGAAATATAATAAGGTTATACTTTCCTTACAATACAAAATGCAACAGAAAAACCTGTAACAAAAACAAGTAACAAGATATATATCTTTTAACCTAAAGAGAAGGGTATCCAAAAACCATGGAAAAAGGTCCATTGATTTATACTTTCAAGAGAGTATATCTTACCCACACCCGGGTAAGCCCTCTATAAAAATATCGGAGTCTCTGTCTTGTTATCCCCGCAATCCCTCAACTTCAAGGTAGTTGGAACCTCTGGCTTTCTCAGCAAGGGAGACCTCAAACTTCATGGTAGTCAGCACCTCTGTCTTCCTATCCCCAGATTCCCTCGAATGTAATCACAAACATTCGGAGTCGCACAAAGCAATATACAAAAGGAAATATTTGAAGAAGTTTTTCAAACTTTCTGCATGAATATTTGAGAGTTAATAAGAGCCTCTCTCTCTAGAAATCACTTCAACAGGACTTAGTCCAATAGAAGTGTCAAAGTTGTTTCTTCTTTTCAAATGAGCTCTTATTTATAGGAGAAGATCCAATGGTCACCTCCTTCTTTCAATGGTCATATTTTTTCATGAATTTTGGGGGGACCTATACACGTGTCACTCAAACAATGGTTAGTTAATATCTGAAAGTACGACATCGGTTTGTAATGAAACAAGTATATGTATAAGAAAAACTGATGTTCAGAATGTAAGAAAATAATAGTTCGCAGTCTAACCAAAATAAAATTCCGAGTCTATAATAAATGGATATTTGGATTCTGTTTTGTAGGAATTCAGAACCTGAATTCTATAGAAATACGAAGTTTGGATTTATAAGGAAATTCGGAGTCTGGTTTCACTATAATTCGGAACGAGAACATTAAAATTTCGGACTCAGGATTCATGGAAATTCAGAGTTATAACTCATAGGAGTTCGGAGTCTGAATTCAGAAAACCTAGAGTCAGAACTTAGATAATTTCGTAATCAGAATTCGGAGTCGAACTACATTAGAGTTTGTATCCATAATTCAGAATAGAACTTCATTAGAGTTTGTATCAATAATTCGGAGTGGAACTTTATTACATTTCATATCCAGAATTCAGAGTGGAACTTCATTACAGTTCATATCAAGAATTCGGAGTGGAATTTCATTACAGTTCATATCCAGAATTCAGAGTGGAACATCATTACAGTTCATATCCAGAATTCATAGTGGAACTTCATTATAGTTCATACCCAGAATTAGGTGTGGAACTTCATTTCAGTTCATGTCCAGAATTCGTAGTGGAACTTCATTACAGTTCATATCTAAACATCGAATCCTAAAACAAAATGCTTCATATCTAAGTATTGTATGATTCTGAGGTGTTTTATATGAATATAATTTTTATACTTCAGAAAAATATTGATATGAACAATGAAAACATGGTAGGGTTAAATTCTTTTAAGATGGTAATTTTCCTTATATAAGTAAAATGTAGATTTTCTTATGTACAGGGTGTTTGTCATTTTCAAAACAAAAAGGAAAGGGAAAAGTCATAAGGAAAACCTTATTGACTTAACATTTATCTTGTTTAATATGATAGGAAAAGTATGAAATTTTTAGAATATTTTATGATATGTATAATTTTTGGATGATATTGAAGACAAATTATTGATTAATTTGTTTAGAATATATTATGAAAAATGCATAATTAATACAAATAATTTGGGTATTTTTTAATAATGTTATGTCATAATTCTAAAAAACTCCATTCATAAATATTATTTGGAATGTTTTGTAATGTAATATTTAATTTAATTCATTTGAATTTATACTCACATTTTCATGCTACTATAATCAATAATGAAAAATGTATGTTAACCATGCCAGTTGTGGAATGAATTAATTCCACTTTTTATGATAAAATAGTAATTCCACTTATACTCTATATCATTATTCATTTACAAGTATTTTTCAATTTCCATATAGGTATTAATCAAAAATTGAATATTAAACCCCATTTTTTCCTTAATTCCTTCTAATTTGGTATCACTTATCATGATAATAATGTTCTTTTAGTAGTTTTAGGTATCTGGAAATCATATATAATACTATATTTCATATTTAAAAAATATAATAAACTCATTTGTTAATGATATTTATTCTATATTAATTTTCAATACTATCTATTTAAGTAATAAATTTAATTTATATAGGATATATTCTAATTTTTTACTACCATATTTGGATTTATGCTACTTGATACTCTAGATTTAGAACTAACAAAACATGTAATATTTGATATGCTTCGGTATAACATGAACTTATCCATCACAACTTGAAATTAAATATTTAATAAGATACCACTTGGATTTTTTAATTTTGATTTTATACCAATGTAAATTTCCATGGAACCACTAGTAAACATATATTGTTCATTGAAACTGTACATGATTGCACCAAGACCACATAAGAAATTAATATCATTGAAATTCATTCGCCATTCATCGTGCATTCACATGTTTTGAATAAATCCATATCATATATAATACCTCCCCTATAACCTATATCCCTCTAATAATAATTATATAAAGTTTAGATATCCATAGAGGAGTACTTTCTGAACATCATCATGTAGAAAAATATGGGTTGTCATGATGAAAAAATTATATCATCTAAATTTCTTCCAAGTTTTATTAGTGGTTATCCTTTGTATAATACCACATATAAAAACTAAATTCCATGTTTATTTGAATTCTATAAATTTTTTAGCATTGGATTTAACAACATTGTTTGACAAATCGACTTGTGCATATTTCTCACTTCGATGAATCATCATAGAATCATTAATCCTACTTCCTCTACTATAATATGGATATTACAATTTATATCCTCTCATTATTTTCAATTTTATTTGTGATATCACTTAGCGATGCTTCATATATTTCCTCCTTGATAACCATAAACACCATCTCAGACTTGTTTATCCATGGTGATTATCCCTTCAAGAGTTAACACTTATTTTATTCAATTGGTTTAGGTTAATTATTATTCTGATATATTTGAATTTTATATTCAATAATTATTGTTAAAATAAATTTCCATTTTTGCATCATAGAGACTTTTTTATTCCATATTTTAAATCCCTTGACCCTATAAATTATTTTTTCAATATAGAATATTTTATTCATTTGTTACATACCTACACCTTGAAATTGAAATAATGGTTTACTTATTAGAATTTCTATTACTTATATTTATTTACTGACTATACATATTTCTATAATTATTAAAAGTAAATAATATCTAAATAAAATCACCACGCATGTATTCACATCTCTATTGAGATGGTGTAATAGATTTCCTTCCACTGTAGTAACCATGAGCATCCAAACAGACATCCATAATGTGTCTCACAAATATGTTATATTAGAATATGATCTCCTCTTTATTTTGGGGGCCATTAAATATATATTTGGAATGAAATTTCTATTTATTCCCTACTTATAGATTTAAATGTTCCTAAAATCTATTTTTTGGGGAAGTAAAAAAGGGATCTCAAATATTCTATTTGAGGATTTTAACCTCATTTCAATATTTTTGATGTTCGTATACTTCTGTTCAATTGGGAATAAAAATTATCCATACATTAATGAATCACTTTTCATTTTTTATTTTTTATTCAAGTTATGTTTTATGAGTAATAATTTTCTATTTATGTTCATTCTCTTTAGAAATTTCTCCCTCCACAGCATGTACAATATAAAAAATGAAATGACATTGATTCTTATTCTTTTTTCGCATGTTTATAGTTAATTCATTTTATATAAATTTATATGGATTCATAATTTATTAATCTAATACTGATTTTTATCAAGAATGACCAATCCTTCCCATTGATGATTTCATATCACTCCACCATCTCATACAAGGTCTGGATCTATCATTGATTACTATAAAAGCATTCATATAATTAATGAATAGATTTTTCTTCACCTCTTTCATTGAATAATAACATCATTATAACTCAATGGGGGGATATATTTCTTCTTATTTTCATAAATTTTTCATAATAATACTAGAAATAAACTTATGGATATAGCCAATCACATTCACCAAAATGGTCATGTCCTTCTTCTAAGGGTTTTCTTTTTTTAAAACTTATTTTTATTTAATTTTTAATTGAGGAAATCCTCAAAAGATTTTACTATAAAAAAATCATAATCAATATATTTTCAATAAAATTTTGATATAGACTCTACAATATCATTAGATAGAAAGGATTTACCATAAATATATACTATAGTTTTATGTTTGTAAAATAGATTACTACAAATTGTTATTCTCTAATATATATTTATATAATCAAAATTGTCTCTATCTCTACATCGTTAACACATTCACCATTCATTTTTTAAGTTAGTCTCATGATGTATATACTAATTATAGTGTCACCAAAATCATGTAAATATCAAAGAATATTATATTTATGGCCTATGTATTCGGTGCCATTAAAAACTAAAGGCCTTGTCAATGAATACATATGTGAAACAAAAAGTTAATATATTTGAATGATTGAACTAAAAATCAGAACAATAAAGAGACTATTTTAATTTTCAGTTTCAAATAATTTTGATATAAGTCCAAAATAACATTGAGATGAAATGGTAAGAATTAAGGTGTTATCCAAATTTTAATTTTTCTTTCTAAAATATCATAAAATGTCATAATTTTTCCCTCAGTGGAAAGAAACATATAAAATTATTTACCCCCCACACCCATCTCATTGATTTAGCTAAATGTAAAAAAATTTAAAATATAATGAAAAAAAGTTCAATTGAATATATGTTGTTCACCCCCACAAGGTTTTATCTGAGGAAATTAAAATATTGATGTTCCAATATACTAAAAATTCAATACAAACTCATTATTCAGTGGATATAGTTTTAGTTTGGTTCAATTGATTCATATTAACAATGACCTTACAATATTTATGGATTACACAGAATACACCTATGTTCCACTCCATTTAAATCCTTTTTAGTACATTTTTTGAGGAAATAATCGTTTGATAAACTTGTATATATCTCCATCATCCATATATGAAACTAATTTATTGGGCATAAAAACTAAATAAGTGATTATATCTAGAACACTACCTCATGTTTTTTCTTTTACAAGGAAAAATCAGATAAAAATTAATATGAATGATTTAATAAGATGTCTTCCACCTGAAAACATGTATTAGTAAACTCTTTCTCCATATAAAGAATTATTCTAGAAGGGAATTACCATTTTTAAATAATTTCATTATAATTTATATTTATTTGATTAGTGAAACTTTATATTACATGATCCTTTTATCAAATTATTGAATATACCCATTAATTCCTTTACAAAAGAAAATCACCTTCTCAATATAATAGATTTTGTAAAGTCACTCTACCACATCAATAAATACTTTGAAATTTTTAATAAATATCATCAATCTGAAACACTTCATCAAAATATTTGGATCAATCATCACTATATTAAATATAAGAGATCATTAAATGTTTACTACATGTTTTAATCTAGCTTAGATCATCTAATTAAACATATTAAATTCCAGAAAAATCAAATCACATCTCTTATATTTTAAAAAGTAATACTAAATATTTAAGATATTCTAGTTTTACCAAAATATTTATGTGGATCTCCTTTTTATATAATCATGTTCTTAAACATCATTAATTTTATGGTGTGATAGCTTACATTTCTATGTGATATTGAGTTAGTCTTAAATCAATAAATATTTTGGAAAATCACATTTAAAACTCTTTAATCCTCAAAACATTATTCTTTGAATCCACCTGAATCATGAAAACCCTAAATTGAAATTTTATTTTAACTAGTGTTGTCCATTACACTTTATCTAAATGAATTAATTATAATATTTCATATCCTACCTTTATCATGGCATAATAAACCTATTAAATTTGAATCTAGTCATAATATAGATTGGTCTATTCAACCATCACTATGAAAATTTGTACCATTATTTCATGGGGTTTTTATTATAGAGCAGTATTTAACATCAAAATTCCACCAACTCTTTTGTGACATAAAACCTTCAAAACATATTATTATATAGTTTTAATTTACTTCTATGATCCATTTATTGTGTGCCCACACCCATTACTACAGGGTTTCTCTCTATTTATGAAAATAGTCAATATAAATTATTTAAATTCATTTACTCGTGTTCATACATCTAGCACTCCCATGTTAATCCATAATCAGCTTATTTTACCTAATTTAGCATCTTACAAATATTGATTAAAAATTATTCATTCTACTAATTATAAAGCATTTATAAGTAGAAACATCTTGGTATTCATTTATCTTTCTTCACAATAGGTACTATATATTCACAAAAATACATTAATGATTCCTATTATAGACTTTTATACTCATTCATATGATCCAATTCCATATTCCTCAATTTTATTCATTATTCTTCTACGATAATTTCCATGCCTACAGCCTCATTAAACATTCTTATTGAATCCCCATGCCTTTGATGAAACATACTCTAACCCTGAAAATCTATTATCGATTGTTCCCATTAATTATCATCACCACTAATTCAATTTTTTAATTATCATTATCACTGATTATCAAAAAAAATAACAACCACTTGGTTGCAACAATATTTGAAAAACCACTAACCTAAAAAACAAATGTGGTCTGTTAAATGTACCTTCATATTAAAATATGTTGAGGGTATATATATGTGTGTGTGTGTGTGTTTATTTATATGTGCACTAATAGTTTATATAAGATGTAAAAAATTAAAATATATAATGTTTTTTGTTTTAAAATTAATTATAATTTATACAGTGATATTTGTGCATTGATATCCATCTTATTACAAGACAATTAATAGAATAAATTAATATATTGGATTAAATGTTGATATTCACTAAATTAATAATCATTATATAAATACATTTTGGTTTTTATTAATTATGGGAATGAAATTTCCCAACAAGTTTAAACCTATTTTCTTTTGTAACTATTAGGTTTACATCACATTAAACATTTTTTATTTTGTTGAAGGTTTGAAAAAATTGGATGAACAAAAGATGATCCTTTTGGGGTACTTGAGGGTGGTTGAAAATTCATTTATGTCCAATTCATCATCTTTATTTCCAACAAAAATATCCTATGAATCTCAAATCCATCATGGGCATACATTTATAAGGTAGGTGGTCATTTGGTGTTCCAATCCCAATGATGCTTAATAGATCACATTGGTTGAGTGTATGGGTGGTAAGTCTCATCAAGCCACCTTTTTTGGGGAATAATTACCTACTCTGGGGCTCTGTTATAGATTTATGATATTTTCCTTAAATATTACCAAATCTTGGAAGAAGATGGGTTACCGTAAAAAATATTTAGTGTTGAACCCATATACACGTAAGATTGTGTTCTATTAATGACCTGATATGTATATATCAATGAATATCCATCTTGTCCCTATTAGTTATTATTAATTAGGTATTTCATCAACTTTGAATCCATTTTACCATACACTCTTGATTTTTACTATCATCCAAGAAGGCTATTGGTGTTTTGGAGTTTGGATTTAACCTCCATGTGGTGTTCAACATATCATGATATAACATGAATAAATCCATATGTATTTGATTAAGAATAATTTCATAAATTTTAGAATCTTGCATTATAATATGTACAAGAGGTCGTTTAAGAACTAGTAATGAAGATTTTTCCTTTGAAATGTTTCATGCATATCATGTATTCTTAACATGAATAATAATATTAAAAGTTCAATTATTAGATCTAGATGAATTCTATGTTTTTGGATTCCATTGTATTAGGCCATTTAAATGATCAGCATGAAAATATAAGCTCATGTGAATCATGATCTATGTGATAAAAAAAATTTAAAAATATCAAACGTTTCGTAACCGAAGTGACACTATGTTTTTATCGTGATTACAGACTAAGAATTCCATTATAGTTGAGTGGGTAATACACAATATGGTATCCCTGATTTGGGGATTATTATACAAGTTGAATGATTATTGTGAATCCCTAAGCTAACACGAGTCATGATTAGGGTGAGAAACAGGAGATAACATGTGGTCGGGAACACTCCTTGTGAATGAAGGACTTACGCATTGATGTGACACCGATGGAATGTTTCAATATGGTGTTTGGGGTTAGTAAGGCATACTATATATACGATGTTTTATTGGAATCAGTTTTATAGTTTTTCACGTGGCCCTCAACCCACTAATGGTTGGGGGAATATGGTAGACCCAAAGGGGAAGGTCCCATGACCTTGAATAGATGGGATATCAAGGGGCTTAAACCAAGTTATATTCTCAAGGCATTTAAATATAACACCACAAGATTCTATCTTCCACTTCTTTTTAAATTATTTGATATCTTGTGCTACACAAAACACCATGTTCAAGCATACCACGACCTGTCAAACTAACCCTTTAAGAAGTTATTATGAATACTATTAACCACATTTTAAAATCCTATAAATTTTATTTTTCAAAATATTCTTCATTTTTGAATTTGGAATATCAAAATTATCTTAGGGTAAAATTTTGGAAATTTTCTAAAAATATACAATTTTCAATGAATAGTGAAAAATATAACATTTTAATTCAAACCGTCCTTTTCAAAGATTTTATTTTTATAGTCAAATCATATTATTAATTGGTTTTAATGTTTTATTGGATTATCATTTTACCATTTAATCCAATTTTTTCCTTTTAAATTAATTTTACATTTAAATTTTCCATAAAAAAATGTCAATATTTTGATAGTTTTTATTTCTTAAAACCCTGTTTTCTCATTTTGACAGCGGGAAATAATTTTAAATTATTTTCTTCCTATTATGAATTTTGTAGGATAATAATATGGATTCAATATTTGGAATCAATAGTTCCAAATTAGTTAAATAGTTCCCTTTTATTTTTATACCTTATGGATACTATCTTAAGTAATTATTTTAATTTATCACAGTTAAAGGGTCAATAAGGTAAATAAAGGTAAAAAAATAATATTATAATAATATGAAACTAACTAAAAATTAGTCATAATCTTATTTTATGAGTCATCGGAAAACAAGCTAAAACATGGGATGTTATTTTGGCCTTTACGAGCATCTCAGACGTGAAAATGAAAAGTCATAATAATTAATTTAAAGTAAAGTGAGATATAACATAACCATGTATATTATAAATAAAACAATTTTAATTCAAGTTATATAAGTGATATATTCAACTATAAATTTTAATTGTAAATATAAAAAAATTTCTTACATTGTGGTATTTTATTTTAAATTTTTAGACATTAAATATTTAAATTTATTTACGCCACAATAATGATGTAGTACTTCCCTTATTAATGTATGAATCAAATAAATGATATTATAAATATAAAAATAAATAAAATTTTAATTTCTTTAGGCCCTATAAGAATTTTTTGGATTAATATGACATGTTATATTTTATTTGATGCATTCTTTATAAGGAATTGAGTTGTTTTGACTTTAACAAAAAGAAATTACTAAATAGTGTCAAAATTTACCAAAATGCATTTTTAATACAAATACTATTTTATTAAATGATATAAAAACCCTAAAATTATATGATTCAGAAAAATAACCTAGATAAAGTTAAAATTTTAATTAATGAACCACTTTAGGTTCTATTTTTATGTTATAGTTACTAAATTAACCATATGGTGTAAAAATAAAACAAGACATGGCAAGAGTTAAATTATTTATCTTAGGGTCAAAGTTAATGGATAACATTAATTTTATTACCTAAACATATCTAAAACATATTGGTTCAGAATATTTATAACAATAATAATCTTATCATAAAAATAAATAACATTTAAGCTATTACAATTTGAAAATAAATTTATAATAAAATAATATTTCAAAACATTCCTAATGTTCGCCTCTTCCCTCATATAAAAGGCCACCACCTCTACCACTTCCACACACCCCTGAAGCCCCTAGGATCAACCTAACACTACTAAAATATGTTTCCAACAATCCTCTCTTACTCATATCATCCCTACATGTGGAATAAGGCAACTCAATGAATCCTTTGTGTACTAACCAAAAAGAGTTACGTGATTTTGAGGTACCATCTTCTCTCCTGTTCCATTCCTTTATATTCCTTCTCCACCCCATACAGTCTCGTTATTACAATATTTTATAACAAATTTACTATCCTAAATATAGAATGATTTTTTATGCTATGTTTTCTACCTTTAGTTACACAAACATCCATCTAATGGATATAGAACAAATTGATTTTGTGTACAGAAAACTACTGCATCACGAAACGATGATTGTTCATTTTTCCTTTACCACTAATCGTGGTGTCCATTATGATGGAAAAAGTATTTATATATGATTTATATTATATTTATATTGTCTATATCCTTCATTAAATTTTATTTTAAACATATCTTTATTCTTTCGATGCTATGTTAACATGATAATTTCATTTGACGAAATTTTTCCTACCACCCCTCAAAGCGATTTGACTCACTAATGCCTTACAAGGAACATATAAAGGATGGTTTTAATAAAAATATGTAACTTATGTAACATAGATATGGTACAATAATTATGATATACATATGTATCAATTAATTTTTAATTCTTTTAATAAAACAGAGAAATAAAGTTAGAATTCATACGTACGTACGACCTACCATATCTATGAATGGTGCACTTCATTTCTAATCTCAAAATATTAATTAATATTATAAATACATATGTAATGAATATATGAGATTATATATTCATAGTATAAATTCTTGGGATGATGAAGCCATGATATATTTAATAATAAAACCAAATAACAAGTAAAAATGTACATAAGAAAACTTGGAAATTAACACCCGAAATAGTTACAATTATGATAAAGTATTTACCGAGGGGTAATAAAAAATAGTGAGAAGTTAATATATGATATTATGGTTATTGAATAAGTCAGTAACATTTTTAAAAACCATTAAAGAAGATGTTAAATGAATTTCACCTAAAAGGAAACCAAATGTAAGGGATTTGGTTTTAATTTATTTTCATTGAGGTCTATTGTATTGTTGGCACCAAGTTCCTCTAATACTGTTTATATTCTACATTTTGACATGTTGTATCATGAATCTAATTATTTTAATGATATTAAATTATTTCCTTCATGGGAATTATTGAAATATCCATATTAGTCATTCAATATGGTTATTTGATAAGGAAGGATATTTATTATGGTTATTCAATATCAAAAACACTTTCTACTGGAAATGACGGGTGGATCCCAGAATTTATATAGCTCTACAATGAATCAAAAAGATCTCTTGAGATGAATAAGTTGTCCAAATGGGTTTCTACCCTTATTTTTAAACCATATTCTAAAAGGTATTTACGGTAACATGTGTTCATGTGGTTCAGAAATGACGTCCATAAATAAATTATTTCCCTCATTTAGTTTCAATTATTATTTATCCACGAGTTATTTTAATTGAAATATCTATGTATTTAGATTTTCATTACTTCTTGATTTTTGGAATATGATTCAGTTTCTTATTTTCCACATTATATATGCCTTATCAACTTATGTAAATGGGAAGTGTGTTCTATTATATACCTTTCCATATAGATGGATTAATTAATACATCCATTTTATTTACCATTACATAGAATTTGAGATCAACATTTTTATGTTTCTTTCCCCAGGTCATGAAGAAGAGAACTTTGAAGAAGCTGTAAAGAATTTACAGTATTTCAGTTTATTATTTAGAATGTTTCATTATGTTGCTGAAAGTATTATTGTTATTATGTATATAATCTATATTTCTAGTATTTTTAAACTATACGATCCTTCGGGATTTACATCCTTGTAATCATGCCAATGTATTCAAATATTGAACCAGATCTGGGCTTTTAGGGTAGGGGCATTATAGTTGGTATCAGAGGAAGATTAGAAATAATCTTGGAAACTAGATTTATCAACGATTAGAAAATATAACCCTATAAATGTCTTTGAGGATATGTATAAGTATAGGATATCATCCTTTAGGTTTGGTAATACAAAACCTAGGATAATTCTGTGGAATTATATATTGATAAGAATATTGAATCATTTAGATATCCCATTAACGATTCTTCAAGACTATAACACTGTGATTATAATTTCTGAGACTATGATTCATAATTTGGTCAATGATTAGAATCAGCATAGTTATACAACTAATGGTTATACTACTAATAATGAAGAGACTAAAAATGTTAAGTGAGATGTAGGAGGTATTAGGGAATATGATTATGAAATGTAGTAATTTTTTAGAGTGAATTTGAATGATTTAGGTAAATTTTTAATTGGATTGATTAATTATTACATCAATGGATGTATCTTTATAAGATTCATGGTATATATAAGGATTATACTACAACACTTCTTCTTTAAGTATTTGTATGCATAAGTGTTTTACTTAAGGATTTAATGGTTATCAAATATTTGGTATGTTACAATAAGAGCTAAAATATGTTGTTTGGAAAATCAAATGTTTAGATTTATTTTAGAAATTTAGAAGACATTTTTGGATATAAAATTTGAATGGAAGTATTTGGGACCATTATTATGTATGGAAATGAGTATGTTGAACATTGGATATTATTTTTTGAGGGTAAATAATTTATTTTGTGTTGAACATACAATTGTTATTTAGGGAATGTTATATCAATATAGTTTTAAGAAAAGGACAATCCATTGGTTGGACGACAACCCATCACGTTGGACAGGGCTGTAAGAATCAAACCCACAACCGAAGTGAGAAAAGGCTTTATCCACTACCACGGGAATATAATAATTCCCTAGTTAGTAACATAGTTATCTTTATTTTAATGGTATATGTTTATAATTAGAACCTTATACAATTAAGATAAATAGAATATTTTTGAGTTTTATTATCATTTGAATATAAATATGAGTTTTTGGTTGGAATTAGTTAAAAGATAAAACTCTATATATCAAGTAAGTATGTATCATTATATTATTACTCTATGAAGTAAATGAGTTCTTAAACTCTATTTAAACCAAAAAAATTCCTTGTATTTTTTTTATGAATCAAATGTCTCCTAAAATCATCATAGATTTATACATTTATAGTTGTTAACCATTTTCTAATCATGTTATCTCTCTCTCTTTATAAGAACATGATTGTTTGATTTTTATTCCATATTTATATTTTTCAAAATGTAATCCTTTTATATGTTATCTCAGTTAGCCTTATTACATTCCTTTCTATATTTTAACATGGATATTTTATCAACCAATTTTTCAGATATGGGATTTCAATAAAGGGATTTTGAATAATAAAACCTTTTCTACTGAACCCAAATTAAAAAATTATGAGGACTAAATTTATTTAACTAAGGGAAAATTTAAATACTCATGCTTCCATGGTATGCTTTTTATTAAATAATCCAATAGCTTGAACTACACGCAACACAAAGTTCAAGCACACCACGACCTATCAAACTCTCTATTTAAGATGATATTATGAATAGTATTGACAACATTTTAAAATTATATAAATTTTATTTCTCAATATGGACATTATTTTTGAACTCTTAATATCAAAATTATCTTAGTGTCAAATTTTTCTAATTTTCAGAAATCTTTAAATTTTTAATGAATAGTAAAAAATATTGCATTTTAAATCAAAACAGTCTTTTCTTCTAATATATTTATATAGTAAGATTATATTTTTAATTAGTTTCATTGTTTTATTAGATTATTATTTTACTATTTAATACAATTTTTTCATTTTAAGTAATTTCATATTTAAATTATATAAGAACACATGTCAATATTTTGATAGTTTTTACTTCCTAAAAACCTGTTTTCTTTTTTTGAAAATAGAAATTATTATTAAATCAGTTTTTTCCAATTATGTGTTATGAGTTTTAAAATATTGATTCCATATTTTTAATCATAAGTACCAAATTATTTAAACAGTTCTGTTTTATTTTTGGACATTATGAATAATAACTTTAAAATTTATTTTTATTTACCATGGTTAAAGGATAAATAAGTAAAATAAGGGTAATAATAATATTATAATAATATAAAAAACCCTCAAATGTGTCCTAAATTAATTTTGATGGGTCATAATCAACCAATAAAACACTTGGGATGTATAGACAGACTTTTTCATCCACTTCGGTTTGAAAATATTACCTAAAGGGAAATATTACATAAACATGAATCTTATTTCTAAAACAATATTAATTTTAGTTATATAACTGATATCTTAAACTATAAATGTTAATCAGAAATATAAAAATATAAAATATATCATGGTATTTTATTTTCTATTTTTAGAAATAATATAATTAAATTGATTTATGACAAAATAATGATGTAGTATTTTCTTTATTAATGAAAGAATAAAATAAATGAAATTTTGAATATTAAAATAAATGTAATTTTAATGTTTTTATATAATACATGAATTTTATGGATTAATATTAACTTTTTATTTTTTATTTAATGCATTTTTTTATGGAATCAAATTTTTATGACTTAAAAAAAACAATTGCAACAATGTTTCAAAATTGACAGAAATGAGTTCTTAAAACAAATATTATTTTATTAAATTATATAAAAATCATAAAAATATAATATTCTGAAAAATGGATTAGATAATTTTACAAATATCATTAATGATCTAATTGAGGCACTGTTGTCATTTTATAGTTACTAAATTAACCAGTTGGTGTAAAAATACAATAAGATGTGGTAAGAGTTAAATTATTTAACTAAGGGTTAAAGCTAAAGGATATGGTTAATTATTTGACCTAAACATGTCTAAAACCTATTTTTTTAGAGTATTTAGACCCATAATTATATTATTCATGAAATAAATCACATTCGAGCTATTCAAATTTGAAAATTAATTTATAATAAAATAATATTTCAAGACATTCCTAAAGCGCCCCTCATCCCTCTTATAAAATGACACCACCTCTTCCCACATCCAAACACCAATAAAGCCCATTTTCATGACCGAAATATAATCTAATAATCTCCCAAAATATCTCCCTTACTCCTATAATCATTAACTTGGGTAGAAGTAAACTCAAGGAAGCCATTTCGCACAAACCGAAAGGATTTACTCGATTTGGAGGTATCATCTTCTCTAAAGCTACTTTCCTTTATATTACTTCTATGCCCCATAATATCTCATTATTACATCATTTTATAACAAAATTACTTTCCTAAATATACTAATATTTTTTAACACTATTTTTTCTACCCACACTTACACACACATCCATCTAATGGATATAGAACTTATTGTTTATGTGTATGGCGAACTACTGTCTCACGAAATGATGATTGGTCAGTTTTCCTTTACCACCGATCATGGTGGCTATTATGATCAAAAATATATTTATATATTATATATATTATTTTATATCCTCAATATACTTTTTAAAATTTTATTTTTAACATACCTTTATTGTTTCCATCTTGGGAAAATACGATAATTTCGTTTGAGAAAGATTAGACTACAACCCACTCAAAGTGATGTGACTCAATAATTCCGTACATGGAACTTATAAAGGATGTTTTTAATGAACATATGTAACATAAATAAAATATATATGATACTAGAATTATAATATACATATAAATCAATTAATTTTAATTATTTTAATACAGTGAATAAATAAAGGTAGTGTTCATGCATACATATAGCTTACCGTCTCTATGAACGATGGACTTCATTTATAATATCCATATATTATGGAATATTATATATACATGTTATTTAATATATGGGAATATTTATTCATATTTTACATTTAGTAGATGATAAAACAATGATATATTTAAAAATAACACCAAATAAAAAGAAAAAAATGTACGTGAGGAAACTAGGCAATTGACACCAGAAATAGTTAAAATATTGGAAAAGTGTTAACAAAAGGGTAATAAAATATATTAAGAATTTAATATATGATATAATTGTTATAGAATATATTCTTAACAATTTTTTAAATAATTATACAATATTTTAACGGAATTCCTCCAAAAAGGAAACAAAAGGTAACTGATTTCGTCTCAATTTATATTTATTAAGACACATTGTAATGTTATGTACCTAGTCATTTTTATATGGTCTATATTATAAATTTTGACTTATTATATCATGAATCCCATTATGTTCATGATATTAAATAATTTCTTTCATGTGAATTATTAATATATAATAATTACTAATTCAACATGGTTGTTTGATAAGGAGTATTATTTATTTTGGTTATTCAATAATAGAAATACAGTTGATTGGTAATGATGGGAGGATCCAGAACATTTTATAGCTCCTCAATGCATCAAGAGGTTCTCATGAGATGAATAATTTGGAAAAATAGGGTTTTCCACTTAGTAATAAACCGTCTTGTGAATGGTCTTCACGGTAAAAAGATTTCATGTGCCTAAGACATGACATCCTTAAATACAGTATTTCCCTCATTAAGTTTTAATTATTATTTATGTATGTGATTTTTGCATCAAAATATCTATGGATGTGTTTCATAATTATTTATTTATTTATGGAATGAGTTTTGGTTTCTTACATTACATATTATTTATGTCTTATCTAGTTATGTAAATAAAAAAGTGTGTTTAGTTATTTACCTTTCCATATAGATTAATTCATTATTAATTCCGTTATATTTACCCTTACTGAGAATTTCAGCACACCCTTATCATGTTTCTTTCTTCATGTTATGAAAAATAGAACATTGATTAAGCTTTCAAAAATTTAGTTTATTTATGATTATTCTATATCTTGTTTAATTCTATTTTCCAATGTATTATGTTAATCATGTAAGTAATCTTGATTTCCAAGACTTCTAAATTGTATGGTTCTTTAGGATTTAAATACTAGTAATTAAGATAATGTATTAAAACAATGCAATGACTCTTAGATTCTTGTTTCGGGGTGTTATAGCTGGTATCAGAGGAATTGTATCAATAACCTTGGAAACTAGATTTAAAAATCACCAATTAGAAAATATAACCCTATGAATGAAATTGAGGATAATTATAAGTATAAGATATAATCCTTTAAATTTGGTAGTGGATAACCTAGGATAGTCCTATGGACTTATGGATTGAGAAGAATATGGAATCATTTAGAAATCCTTTTAATAATTCTTCAATACTATAACAATGTGTTTAGTGTTTTTTTTGAGACTTTGATTCATGTTTTGGTCAATGATTAGAATCGGTATAGTTCTATATCTAATGGTTATAATACTAATAATCAAAAGCCTAAAATAATTAAATGAAATGAAGTTTTTATTAAGGAATAATATCTTGAAGAGTAGTTAATGGTTTAAGAGTGAAGTGGAATGAATATGGTAGTTTTGTATTTGGATTCAAGAATTATTATATCAATGGTTATATAGTTATAATATTCATGAGATATATAAGGATTTTATTGTAGTAATTATTCATTAAGGATTTTTAAGCATAAGATTTTTCATTGTGTATTTAAAGGTGATCAATTATTTGGTATGTTACAATAAGATCTAGAATATGTTGTTTTGAGAATCAAATGTTAGGATTGATTTTGGATGTTTATAAACCTTTTGGATAGTGAATTTTAATGGAAGTATTTTGGTCTAGTAATTTGTTTGGAATGGAGTAATTTGAACATTGGATAATATAATTTGAGGATAAAACATTTATTTAATTTGGAACATTGAAAGGTTATTTCTGGAATGTTATATTAATATATTTCTAAGAAAATGACAAATCGTAGGATGGGTGACAACTCATCGCGTCGGAAAAGGCTGCGGGAATTATACCCACATGCAAAGTGTGACAAGGATTTATCACCTACCATTTCACTACTGTAAGTCCCAGGTTAGAATAACATACACTACTTGAAATTTAGGCTATATCCATGGTTTGGAAAAGTGGATATAATCCCAAAAACAATGGATATTGGTTATAGACAAAGTTCAAACTTTTGTTATTGGGATTTTAGCCATAGTTCAAATTGGGGCTATAGCCCTTCCAATTTGTTAAAAAAATAGCCCCCACCCATGGAAAGAACCCCCCCCCCCCTTCCACGAAAGACCACACTGCCCTCCCCTTCAACACTCCCCCCCTCCTGGACAGACCCCCTACCCCTCCCCCATGCACACCCCATCCCCCCTATAGATCCCCTTCCCCCATGCAGACCCCATGAACCCATGGAAAGACCCCCTGCACCCATTCCCCCTCCTGGACAGACCCCCTTTCCATGCCCCCTGCACACTCCCCTCCTAAACACACCCCCTTCCCCTCCCCCCCTGCACACCCCCTACCCCCTACAGAACCCTATTTCCCCTGCACCCCCCCCCCCCACTTGAACCCTGGACAGACCCCCTTGCACCCTAGAAAACCCCCACCCACCTGATACAGACCCCCCCTACAACCCTGGACAGACCCCCGTGCACCCCAAGACAGACCCCCTTGCATCCTTGAAGACCCCTTTACACCCCTGGACAGACCCCCTTTCACTCCTGGACAGAACCCTTTGGCACCATAGATTTCACCCTGGACAAATAGAACTTGCACCCCTGGACAGAGCCCCTTCCACTATGGATAAACCCAACTTGTACCCCTGGATAGACCCCTCCTGTACCCATACAGACCCCATTGCACCCCTGGAAAAACCCCCCTTGCACCCCTGCAGACCCCCTGGCACCCCTAGACACCCCCCACCCAGAATAGACCCCCCTTGCACCCTTGGACAGACCCCCCTTGCACCCTGGATAGACCCCCTGCCCCTCCAACCTACACAACCCCTTCCCCCTAAAGACCCCCCTTTTCACCCCTAATAGACCACCTGCACCTCCCCACATTAACACCCCCTCCCCCTCCCATGACATAACCCTTTCCCCTCCTCCCTAGAGACCCCCTTTAACCCACGGACACCTCTTTAAAGAAAACCCTATAAAATATAGAGAGACACCTAAAATACATGTTCCAATGATATAAAAAAATCACTGGTAATATTAAATATATCATCGACTGTTTAAACAGAGTGAATAATTTAGTTTTAAAAAACATATATCTTATGTGATATTCAGTACACGTAGAAGAAACTAATAACTGAGATATAATAAAATGATCCAAGGCTCCAATATATGCCACAGATTTTGTGTTCCATGATGTTATATTTCTCTGAAATCCATTTATAGAAAACAATGTATCCTAGTATCCATGATCAAAACACTACATATTCTCCAAGAGAAAATCATATTACAAGTCGTGGAATTTAATGTTGAGTTGAATAAAAATACTGAAAAATAAATATATTCATAAAATATGTTTCATTGTTTAAATAAAGGCCGAGGATGTTTCAATGTTATTTAATTTTTTGAAACATCAAATTTCAAAACAAATTATAATATTGTACTGAAGATACCCACTGGAGGAAGACTTTTCAGAATGTTTATCTTGTTTATTGTCAATGCTTGAAAATTAAACCTGGTTAGTACATCATTTTCTTAGGAAAGACTTTCTTGATGTTGGATCTCTTTTACGTCATATTTCATAAATATTACCTTTAATGTATTTTCATCACATGGTATATGTTTCTTTCATACACTGAAATCTAGTTATGCATACTACCATGCAAACCACCCTTACACCCCCTGAAGACCCCCTTGCACCTCCTCCCTCCTAGACATACCACCCCCTTCCCTCCCACCTGGAAAAATCCCCACCCCCACCCTAGACATACCCCCACCCCATCATTGGATAGACCCCCCCCCCTTCCCCACCTCTCTACACACCCCTCCCCCTTGCATACCCCATTGCACACCCAACCCCCTCTTCCCCCCCCCCCACTCCTGGACCCACCAATAGACACACCCTCCTACCCCACCCCCACCCCCTACGAACCCCTCCCCCTATAGACCCCCCTTGAACCACCCCCTCCCCCCACCTACAGACCCACCTTGCACCCCCTGGACACCCCCACCTCATGGAAGCCTGCATGGAAACCCCCCCCCCCAAATGGACATACCCCCACTGCCTCCCTCAATAGACCCCCCCCCCTCATGCACCCCCTTCCCCACCCCCTCCCCACGACCCTACAGACCCCCCCGGACCCTCCCCTACTATTTTTCCCTCCCCCACACCCCCCTTGAATACCCTGACCCACCCCCTACCCTATAGACCACAACCCACTACCCCCTTGAATCCCACTTTCACCCTCTCCCATCCTCCCTTCCCAACAGACCTCCCCACTCCCCTACCCCTCCCCCTCCCCCTCCCCCTTTGCTACAAACCTCCCCGCAACCCCCTGCCCTGAAGACCCCCCCCCCCCACTTAGCCCATGCCCCCTCTACCCACCCACCCCCTCCCCCCACAACCCTCTCCCCCTTTCATCCCACCTACACCACCCCCTTCCCCTGCCCTATAGGTCACCCCACTCTGTTTGAGGATGAACATATATACTAAAGTTTAGATCAATATTCAGAGTTTGTTGTACACTCGTCTTGAACTTAGAGGCGAATCGTGGATCTCGATCAGATACAATATATAGTGGTACTCCATGCATCATTACCACTTCATTTATATATATCTGTTCCAGTTTATCCAATGAGAAATTCTAAAAAATTTCAATTAAGTGTGTAGTCTGTGTAAGATGATCCAAAACAACCCAGATTGCATTGTTTCCTTTGGATTTTTTTGGATGTCTGAGGACAAATTCCATGTTGATGTTCTCCCATTTATATACTAGTATGGTTAATGGTTACATCATTCCATTAAACTTCTACCTCTCAGCTTTCACTTACTGACACAACAGGAACTTTGATATATACACAGTTTTCTCCTTCTTTATTTTGTTCCACCAATAATGCTCTCAGAGAGCTCAATACATCTTTGAGTTTCCTGGGTGAATGGAGAAATTTGAACTATGTGAATCATCTAAAAGTTATTTATTTAACTACAGATTTGATGAAACACATAGTATTGACCCAAATATCACATTTCCTTCTTCATTAACATTGAACACTAAGGATTTTCATTTTAGAATAGTTTCTAATATCTTATGAATTCCCTCAGCATCCTTCTGAGAATCTTTTAACCTTTTCTAAAATAGATTGTTAAGAAATCATTTTTGAAAGGATTGATTATATTCCCATCTTTATGATTCACGTGTACATCTTCATCAAATCTATGAAGATTGGATCCTTTTGAATTCTCATCAATGAAAGAGTTGTTGTATCCTTTAAAATTAGAGAATATACCACCTTTTTATCATTACCTAGATGGAAGTGAATTTAGTAGTCATCATCTTTTATCATCTCTAACCATATTCACTAGCGCATACTCAGCTCTTTCTGTGTGAATATATACGTGATGATTTTCTAATCCATATGCATTTCACACATCTCCCCAAAGAGGTAATGATGCCTAATTTTCAAAGAAAAGATTACTGGAGCCAACTCTAGATCATGTTTTGGATAGTTTTTCACATGGGCATTCAATCACCATGAAGAATAAGAAATGACCTTTTCATTTTTCATCAACACAAAACCCAGGACCTTCTTCAAAGCATCACTGAATACCACAAAAAATATTTTCCACTTGTGGTTAGTGTGACAACGAGCATAGTGATAAGCCTCCTTTTCATCTCCATGAAGCACTCTTCTCATTCATCACTCCATTAAAACTTTACTCCCTTTCGAGTTATCTTGGTAAGAGTGTTGGAAAATCATGAGAAATTTCTCACAAATTGGTGGTAATATCATGCTAACCCCAGTAAGCTATGGATTTTTGCCTCCAATATTTCCCATTTCCTTCGATCAATTGAGGTTTTCATAGAGGGATTCATAGATATCATATTGCTTATGATGATATGACCCATGAAAGAGACCTCCATCAACCAAAACTCACACTTTTTGTATTTTTCATCGAGCTTCTCCTTTCGCAAGGTCTCCAGTATAGTGATTAGAAACTCCTCATTCTTCTCCTTGTTTTTGGAATATTTTAGAATATCATCTATAAAGACTACCGAATATTTTTCAAGGTAATCTCTAAAGACTCTATTCATAAATTCCATGATGATAGTTGGAGCATTAGTGAGTCTGAAAGTCATTACATTGAATTCATAGTGCTCATATATTTTATGAATTGTGGACTTGGGGATATCCTCCATCTTCACCATTACTTGATAATATCCGAACACATATCCACCTTGAAAAATATAGTGATCCAAGTAATTTATCTCACAAGTCATAAAAACACAGAAGATGATACTTTTTCTTTATCATGATTTTATTGAGCTCACGATAAATAATGTAAAGGCGCATTGAACCATAATTCTTCTTGATGAAGATTACTCGTGCACCCCATGGTGAATCACTTGGGTGTATAAACCGTTTATCCAGATTCTCATGTAGTTGTTTCTTCATCTCCTGAAGCTCTATAGAAAACATTCTATATGAATTCATGGATATTGATAACTTCCCAAGCATAAGATCAATTTAGAATTCAACATATCTAATAGGGGGAAGACCAGAAAATTCTTCAGGAAACACTTTAGCGAATTCCCTCACAATAGGCATGTCTTCAAGGATGGTAAATTCCCTAGACTCAATAATCTTAGAATGATATGCATGCTCAAAGGTATGTAATATCCATGTTTGAGATGATGGTGCTAAAGAAGATTAATAATCCTCCTTGGACTTGTACAGAATTGGGGGTCGATTCACCATATAAAGTGTGATTTCCCTCTCACAGAAATTTATATTGGATCTATATAAGGAAAGTCAATCCATGCTATGAATTACATAAAATCCCACTAGAGGGAGTATGAAGTGGTTCACCGGGAAGTTCAGTCCAAAAATTAGGATTGGGAGGGAGTTATATTCTTGGGATGTAATGATTTCCCCATTTTCTATTATCACCGACATCATTAAAACCATGATTTTTGGGGGTGTATGGATTGTTATACTAAACATTTGTAATATAAAAGAATACGTAGAAACAGAATCAAAAAGAATATTCTCTAATATTGAATGAATAGCTAGCATATCTGTCACCACATTGTTTTCAGGGTTCACTTAAAAGGTAGGGATGGAAAAAATCTCTACCTTACTGCATTGGAGGTTGGTTGTTTCCTCTAAAAACCCTTGGATTTGGGTACTAGATTGAAAAGTGGCATGGTTATTTGAAGTTGAAGCAATAAACAATGCCTTGAGGGTCAACAAGAGTGTTCCTCTCCTCTGTCGTAGTGGTATATTTTTCTTGTTGGAAGTTAATGGTTTGGTTCCCTTCTCTTCTAAACCTAAATCATTTCTTTATCACCTTCAGGCAATTTCCTGGGTGCTTCTTTCCACACCTTTGTAAAGTAGAGTGCTGAATTTTCTTAGCACTGTTTGATTTATCCATCATACCGCCAGAATAAAATTCCACCTTATGGTTCTTATCCCCATGATACATTTGAGATTATTGGATATCCATTTCTACATTTATGGCACATCGGAAAATTTCCTAATAGAACCCTATGTCATGGATCACTAGGGCTTTCCATAGGAGAGGTTTTAGCCCACCAAATAAGTAGTAAACCTTTAATTCGGGGGTAATGACAATTCCCGACGCATATCACGCATGCCTTGTGACGTTTCCCTCATTTTCTCCTATAGATTCCTCGTCTTTTTTTTTCTTTAGGGAATGGAAGTACCTTTCCGTCTTAAGTCGTAGGTTGTGAGGAAAATATTTATCAGAAATGTTTTTCCAAAAATCATTCCATTCCAACACCTCTATATCCTCTTTATGCTTTGAATTTTTTATCAATGTCCACCATTGATCAGCTTCTCCATCCAAATGATAAGCAGGTAGAATTACCTTCTCTTGTTCAAAACATTCATGGATGGATAAGATCTTATCAATGGATTTGATCCATTGTTCGTTGATTGAGGAATCCGATGATAGGTAAAAAGTATGAGCCCTCTGTCTCATAAAGCTCTCTATTACACTTGTTTATTCTTTGGGGGGGTTGAATGTTTCTCTTGAACCATGTTTATATTCAAAACATCAATTAATAGATAGATTATTTTGAAACAATTTGTGATTCCTACTCCCACCGCATTGGGAATCACATTAGAATAGTCTTCACATTGATCTTTTCCTCGGTTGTTAGACTGAGTCCTCTTATTACGGTCCATTATATGGAATAAATGGAAAATTCTGGGTTACACCTAAAGGGTAATCCAATGAAAAAAAGGGATAACTTATAAATTAAATTTATTTATTTTAATTATCAATGTTATCCATGATCTACTTCCCAAAATATATTTATATGGTAATTTTTTTAATTTCATTAATAATGGTACGTACTGAGCTTATGAATTTACCAATGAATATCCCCCGGGAGTGTCATAACCCTTATTGCATCGAGTCCTATTTTTGTGCACTTTTTTCCATTTGAGTCTATGTCAAAGTGATGTTGTTGGGTTTTACCCCTGATACATCAGTTAAAAACCAGCCTCCACCTGCTTGTATCCAGACCGAGATGTATTTTATTGATAATCCACTTACTCAATACTCACCAAAATTTAGCTATTTTTTTAGTATAAGTAGTCTTTTCCCTCAGTCTTTCACTAGGGTTTTTTAATCCCAATCACAAAAATATCTAAACCTATACTCTAACAACATCTATAATAGCCATTTTCTTTATTTCACACATAAATATGATTTATTAAATAATATATTCACTTGTGACAATATAGAATATTAAGAGGTCTGGTGTCTTTAGGGATTATGAACATTATATAACAACTTAAAACTTGTAATTATCATCTTAATTGAATACTTCTTTTACATAACCTCACACATTTATTTATACTTAGTTTTTCATTGGATAACCTGGGGACATGCATAAGAAAAGGGATAGATATAAAGACTAGTAAGGGAGTAATAAAGAAATATCATGAATAATATAGTATATTTTAGGCAATATGACTATCAATGGAGTGCAAGAGAAACATTAACATAATGGCATGATATAGCATGATTATTATAAAAGGGGAAGATGGAAACAACATTTAACATGATATTAGAATGATCCAAGGCTCATTGCACATGAAGCATGAGTAAAACCTAATTTCACATGAATTATCATGATTAAACCCTAGTTTCACTTGATGTATCATAATACTATTCTTTACCCAATGCATTGGAGTTCTATCAAGGCACACCCTTCTTAATCATTTCATTTCCTGCATAATTATGCAACATGGATCATATAACATGGATTCATTAAACATCGTCATTTATTCCACGATAATGTAATGTGTAATTAATACATGAAACTCTATAATAAATAAGTAAATGTGTATAATGTCAAATACCCTTGATAGATAAATGGTCTTGGTATTCACTACATAATAACTTTGGCATGGAAAATCGTGGTGAAATTTCGGCAGCATAACAGCATGCCATAATAATTAATAAAAATGGTTGATGAGAGATAATTGGTTGTATCATCATACATAAATAAAATGGATATTATGGTGGTTCATATAGATAGATGTCCCAAAATGTGTAAGGAAATTTACATTCATAATAGAAAATAATTTCTTGAGTGAAAATGAGGAGAGAGAAATTCCTTACGGAATTTCGGTATGGTAACAGGTTTACATGGGAGGCATTAATGAAAGAGAAATGTGTATATCATCATTCAAAAATAATTAGCGAATTATGGGGGAGGTTATAAATAATACGCCAATATTTTTAATTTAAAATTAAAGGGTATAATTACATAAATAAATTTGGATAAAAATGAGAATAGAAGAAATCCCTTACTTGGAAGTGTGATTCCAAAGGATTGAGAGAGGCTTGAGAGAGGCTTATTTGGTGCTTGGGGTGATTATTGAGGATTATAGAGATATTATGAAATAGTTTGATCTATCTATAAAGGTTTTTAGTGAAGAGTAAGTTGGATCTAGGGTGGGTTTATATAATAATAGATAAGGAATTCTTTATTTTTTAGGTTTCATACACTACACATTAAAGTAAAAAACCACAAAAATCCCACGATTTTTGCCCATTTTTTTCCAAAGAGAAGTAGAAAACATTATTTTATAGGTAAAATGGCCTAAATTATTAAAATATTGGGCTTTTTATGTGAAGGTGAGTCACACACTCATGGAAATCAATTTAAAATGATAAAATGTTTTGTAAGTGTTGGAGTATCCACTAAGGCTTCCTAAAATGAATCAAAAAAATATAAAATCATATTATTTTAAATTTAAATAATATATTTTCTGAACATACCATTTATATTATTTTATTAAATCACTCTTGGGTCATTATGATGTCATAAAACACATTATATATTGAAGTGATATTTAATTTTGGCCCAAAATTTTGACATTTTTAGAAAATTATGAAAAAATAACCTATGGATAATTTCGACATATTGATTAAAAATATAATATTCATTATATCTAAATAATTTCCAAAATATGTCAATTTTTATATTTAATATAAAAACAGATATTTATCAAAAATTCCCAGGTTTTGACAAAAACATTTTTCATACATTAATAAAAAATAGAATTTTATTCATAAAAATTATATGATCATTTACATTTATTAAAAAGTAATTTAGTAATAATATTAATATATTATTTAATTTAAAAATCCTTTAATTCATAAAAATATATTTCTTAATTTAATATTAACTCAAAATATTATTTCTGCATTAAAAACTATTTACAACGTATCAATAATAAATTGAATGAATATTCATTATTCTATAAAAAAATAATACACATAATTATTGTGCTAGTGTCTTGTTACATAACCCCTTATAACACCTGCATAAGACCTAAGGGTAAGGTGTATGATAGTGACATACTCTTGGTGCGGATCATATAACATTGTTCGTGTGGTAATCTCTACTAACTATCACTTCTCCCGCAAGTGGTTCCGTTTAAGCAGAACATATTGAATCTCAGCTTGGGATTGGTCAAGAGAAAAGCCCAGTGACGTTGCCTCCATTTCGATCTCTGACAAGTGGGGTTTGTATAGAGAAATTCTACAGGATTAGGCCATTACTTCCTTTATTTAAGTAAATTGGATTTGTTAAAGCCATATATTTATACTATTCATGTGATCACTGTTCAACATCTATTTTAGAAATGGATACAATTCTAAATGGTATTTTGAAATCCAAAAACAGAAATCCAAAACATTTTACATAATAATAAATTTAATTATATCAAGATTAATTTTCATTAATAAATCATTATTTCATTACAACGATGTTCAACAGCATGTGATATTAGATTACCACAATGTAGTGTTCAGTTGTGATTAAACTTAGAGGAGGAATATTCAAGAGTTTTACTACCAAAATCTATAAAAGTATGATATCTTTGTCTGAGACATATTTTAAGAAGAATGGTCATAAGATGTAAATATAGTCTTCAGTTTGATTAGTTTTATGATGATGAAATGGGTTTCATGGGTGGTGATAATGTTTTGTAAGGAATCCATGATGTGGTGGTTCTTGATCCTTGGGGATTTGGATGAGTCAGTTTTCTCTTGGGATAAGTTCTGAGATCATTTTATAGATGAGTTTCATTCTTTAACAATAATGGTGGCTAGTTTCCAGGAGATTCTTACCATTTGATTTAGGAGTTATAGAATGTGAGATTTTGTGATCCATTTCAAGAACCTTCTCTAGCATTATTTGGACCTATTTCCGATTGAGGAGTCTAGTTAGAGTAATTTCAAGAAGGCCTTTTATCCAATGATCCAACACTAGTTTAACTTATTTATGCTACCAATATATATTATGGTGTAGGAGAGAGAAAATTTTATTGGGAGGACACTGGCTATGACCAGGTCTTCATGGGAGGGGGATCATCAGGATTCTCCATATAGAAGAGATATGGTTTTGGGATCCCAATTTATTGGATATAATAGTTCTTAGATTATTATGTGTATGTCCCCGCACTTAATGTCATTTTTTGGGTAACATATCACAATCCCATGCAAAGGGATCATAAACCATTTTGTAATATGGAGGGTGTGGTCATTCGTCATGAGAGTGCCTGAAATTTTAGAGTAGGTGTCGTTTGACATGTTTCCTACTTTAGGTTTCCCAATTAGAAAATTGTTAGACAAGGTATAATTAGTCAGGTGATCCAGAATTCAATAGTCATAGGGGGAATAGCGCATGAATAGGATGTACTTTTGATTCTCTTCACAATATTAGAGTAGAGAATGACCAAAAAGGTGGCCTCTATTATGAACTAAAGAAGATGAGACAGATCCAGGTGGAGACTACAATGTAGCAAGGTGACTGGGATGATAAGAAGTCTCACATTTTTATTAGAGGCTTCAACATGGGGAAGATTAGCAAGGAGGAATACAAGAAATCATAGGACAACTTGGAACTTCTATTTGAGGTTACCTTTATGTATCCCCTTGTAACTCAGTTAAAATTTATTCCCTGGGTTTTGTTTAGGGAAAATGTTTCCAAACAACTCACTCTTTTCTTTAAAAAATTTGTCGTATCATTTCGTACTGAAATAATTGAGTTTTTAGGGTTCCCACTTTCTCCTTAAAAGTGTTTGTTTTAACAAAAATTTACATTGGAGGGAGTTACCAACATCAACTGATTTGGACATCATTTGAGTAACCATTTTAATTTTTTGTACTGGGGTGCATGCTTTTTTTCAATAGTAATGTACTACCTCATTTTTTGTAAGTGTATTCAAATATTTGAGACATGAGGGGGAGAAAATTTATGTTCTCATAGCATTTACTAAGATAATTGGAGGTTGAATTTATCTTTTTGAAGTATTTAATGATTGTAAGTTAGTGTTGAGGATACACTACTCTTGGAGAGACTTTCTATGTTATTGGATATTGGAAAAAGATTTCATCCTCATCATAGAAAAATTTTATTCGATGAAGGATATTGTGGGTTTCATTAAGAGTTATTTTGGGTTTTATGAAGATTATTGGGAGTCAATCGGGTTATCTTGTTATAGATACCCTTAGATGGGTTAGTGGTGTATTTTATCCTTCTCTTCCATGATTACTGAGTTGAATCTATGTTAATCAGAAGTTCATCTAAAAATTTTTCTCCGGATCATGGAAGATTTCATAGATGTCTTTCATGGGGATGTCTTGATGTTACCCCATTGGTGGTAGATTGAGTTTAGAATATATTTATAGTGTTCAACTTCTCAAATATCAATGTTTATATTTAGAATGGGGAATTATATGTTTTTTAATCTTTATATACAAATTGATGATCTGTAAGAATTATTATTATTTTGGATAACTATGTCACCTTTGGGTATTATGGTCCTATTTACAAAGATGGACGATGGTAGTTAGTGTCTGTGAATTGATTTTCATCACTTGAATTTGGTGATAATGAAGAACAACTACCTGGTTCCATGGATTGAAGATCTATTCAACCATGCGAAAGGATCTAGTTGGTTCTCGAATATAAATTTACTATTGTGTAATCTAATGGTTTCTCTAAAACATGAGTATATATTGAAGACATCTTTCAGATTTAATTATAGGGAATATGAGTTCATTGTAATGTTGTTCAATGTGATGAATAAATTAGCTATGTCCATGGGGATGATTTATTTAAGAACTTTAGTTTTCATACAATTTATGTATCCATTTTTATTTTAGTTTAAATGTTAAATATTGACATAATGTGAGTACCCAATTTGATCATAGGTGTTTCAGGGGTGTTCAGGGCATGTTCAAAGACCAAATCCCAACATTTGGGTTGAAAATGTCCTAGAAAATTTTAATAATAAACCATGAAAGTTTGGAAACATGGTTTGAATAACTATGAGAGACCTGGGCAGAGAGTAGGAAGAGATCACGAGGTTAGAGAAAACAGTTTGATTTGTGGTGCACGACCATGCAACTATGTCTACAATTGTGACATAGGATTTTTTCTTGGTTCTTGCAGAGTTAGTCAAACTATGAAAACAAACCATGTTGTGTGCCAGACCCTATATGTAATCATGCATGGTTGGTGCATGGTTTGACCAACATTATAGATAAACTGTACGACCCGTGGATTTTTTTGTGAAATTACCTAATTTACATTACTAAATGTTTAAGCATAAACTTATTTTCACATTCTTCCTATGGAAAACAGTCATACATGTGGGGAGATCCCTTGAACCTCTAAAAAATTATTTGATAACATTTCCTCAACTAATCATTGATTCAATCATCGTCAGTCATGTTAGATCTACATCGGTGAATTCCCAATTCCTTTTTATCCATTATTTTTTCATCTTGGCATCGGTTGAACTGTTTTGGTTCAAGATAATGATCCCTAATTTCTGGTTCTTCTTATATTAATCAATTTTCTCTTGATATGAGTCAAATTAGGAGTTGATACTGGACAAGAACTCTGATACCAAGCTACAATAGGTTATATATATATTTCATGTTGGTTTTTCTGCTTTATTATGAAAGTTGTAACTATGTGGTCTTCCCTACTATCCAGTGAGACCCTAAAATTAAAATGAATGATTTAATTAAATGAATTAGGAACTTTTAAGGAATTCCTTAGGTACCATTGAGATGTTTTAGTGTCTTATTCCCAACCAAGTCATCCCTTGGGTGGTGCCCTTTTCCATTTAATATTGATTCAACTACACAAGGGGTGTGGTTTGAGATTTCCTGGTTAGAGGAAGCCCATAATAAATTAAAAGAAATTAAATTTATAAACTAGGAGATATTTTACCTCCTTGAAATATGGTGTCATGATATTCTATGCACCAATTGATTAAATGGATTATACATCATTTGTTGAATGAGTGGGTATCCTCAATGGTTTTTTGTATGTGAATTTTGTATAGTTAGTGGGTATACTCATGGTGTGAAATGGAAAGGGTATTGATTTAAAAATGTAATGAAATGTATTTGAAATGGTAGTGGATGCCCATTTTGGTATATTGAGGGATTTGGTTCCATTTAGATTCCTTGAATGTTTCTCATTTGATCTTGATGCGATAGTAGATGAATTGGATAGAGATTTCGCCTTTGGTCTTGATTCCATGGGATGACTTTTGACTTTATACCCCATAGATCTGGTTTGTTTAGGTTCATAGTGGAAATAATCTGTTTTCATACTCCATGTATCCCAATTAAAGCCTAAATTATTTTACATCATGATGCTCCTACGAATCTATGAGGATATCTTCATCTTCTAAACCATAGATCTATCCCTTCGTGGTCTCTCACTATGATGATACAGAACATCAATGGGAAATTTGGTATACATGGTTGAATGGAATGGAGGTGGTTACTCCAACCCTATTTAATATAGAAAGGTTGTGGCTAACGTCATATATATGGGTGTATGGAGAGGTCGTGTTGGTTATTTATGTTTATTATATGTACCTTGTTATAGGATTTGACACTTGTTTTGTAGGTATCCATGCATAGATTTATGGTATAACTTTTTTGTTATAGATGTGTCATGGGAAATTTACATTATATATTACTTAGATGATATAATTGAAAACTATTTAGCTTATTATATTTCATATCTTGTAATTTTATAGATATTTGGGTGGTTACCTACTCAGATGGTATCTTAGACACTGTTCAGGCCACCATTGTGTACCCGAAAAATCATCACGGATAGAGGTAGGAATCGGGGAAACCACCCATAGTTTGATGCTTGATTTTGTTCTATAATTAAGAGTATGGGAGCATGCGATCGAGATAAGGCTCATGATTCTATTGATAGATAGTATTTTGTGTCTTTTTTGGTATTTTTTGAATTTTATTGTATCGTACTATTGTGTACCGTTTTTAGATTCTTTTGTAGAGTCACTTATCATCATAATTATATATGAGACTCCAATGAATTTGTTGTTTTATACTTCTACTATTATCTATATGATGACTACTATACTACTTTAACTATTGACTTTTATTGATATTCTATTGTTTTACACTCTGGTGGTGAGGGCATAGTATCCTAACTGAAACACTTAGGCCCACGCAGATATTCAGAAAGCTCTTGTGTTTGGGGATATGCGCTTAATGCCATATGGCCAACAATGATTATGGAACTATTAAGTGGAATATATGTCCAATATGCTACAAATTTGTATCAAAATATTCTTAACTAGTTTTATTTACAATTTGGGGATAATATAAAGGGATAGGATGGAATAGGAGTTTGGTAATGAGCAGTTCCCGAGAGTATATAATGACCCATAATTCTATTAATGAAATCTTCCCTTCTTATAATAATGGAATATAGTATAAATCAAATAAATCACTTAAATAACACATTAAAAACTTTATAAATGAATAATTAATGAAACAAGAGGTTTTATTAGAAATTAAGGAACCTTAAAAAATTGAATAGTAATGTGATCATTATAACAGTTATATGACCCTTAGAAATAGTAATTTAGCCAATATAATTGTTTCCTCACATATTAAATTATAAATAAAATTTTGGCATCTCATAAATGAAAATATGATATAATTACATCTTAGTATAAGTAAATAAATGTTTTGAAATTGATAAATTAAGTGTCGGTGTTTTTATAAAACATAAATGTTTATTTACAATTTTATAATTAATATAATTGTTAAAAAATAAATTTTAATAAAATCGATTCTTAAATTAATATTTATATCCCTATAGTTATAAGATAATTTTATGAGACCTTAATTAATTTTTTAATGTTTTATAAAATCAGTTATAATTTTAAAATTATCATTTTTGGAATAAATGATGGTTTTAATTACAAATTATATTTCTGATATATAAAATGTTATTTTCATAAAATTTAGTCCATTTTTGAATTATACGCATCAAAAAATGGTTATGATGAATGTTTGGGATTTTAATAAAATAGTTTGTTTGTTGGTGAATAGTAAAATATGGTAATTTACGATATAAGCTAATCACAATAATTTTTTAGTCATTATTGATGTAAAGTTGATGTAAGAACCATTATATCAATATCACATGATATATTTACTATATTTAGTGACAATAATCATCATTATTTAATGTATTGATCCAAAACAATAAAATATTGAATATAATAATCCAAAAAACAACTCTCTACTCCACTATAAATGCCACCCCTCGCCACCTTTTCTCCACATACCTAAAAATCCATGAATCTAGTCCAATTTATATCCAATACTCTTTGAAATCCTCTACCCCATGTCCAAGATCCATTGGTATCAATAAAATACGAATCAACTTTTCATGTGGTGGTTCTCAAGAAGAAGTTTAAGAGGACATTAAGTGCAATTGTTGAACACTTCTGGACATAAGGTAAGGGATTTTTTCTAAACCACCATTTTTCCATTGAGTTTTAATTTCTCACTCTTTATCCTCATTTAATTCTAATTTCATCTTTTAGTATCATTCTATATTCTATTTATATGTTCCAAACTTGTGTATCCAGATCATTCTATACATCCTTGATGGGAAAATGAAAGTTTTAAAAAGGTTTTATTCTCCAATCTTCCTGATAAGAATGGATGATTAAATAAATTCATTATTCCAAACCCTCATTCAAGTTCACATGATAATTTTTTTAATTCATAATTATTTTTCTGAAATCACTCATTTTTTCATGATAAACTATCTTAGTTCATTTATGGTTTTATGAAAATAAATATACATTTTCCACTTTAAATTCTATTTAAAATTTTCCTCAACCGGTACTAAAATGATTCATTTTTAAAGTTTCTTAGACACTATTTATATATTATTCATCTTTAATTGGACATAATTTGTCATGATATATGCCTATTTTACATTTTTAATGACCATGTAAAATTTCAATCCATTATTTCATGGAAACTATTATGATATGTCCATTTTCTGCGCTCCATGAAATGATTACATTAGCCATTTATTTCCCTAGGTAACCCTTATTTTTATGTTTGTCTATTCATGTGGAATATATATGCCTTAACATGTTACAATGGGTGCACCAAGATATCTCTTCAATACATTGGGTAATGTTTCGTCTCATGAGACATCATGTTCAATGGTCTTAGCGGTTATCCTTGGATCTTGTCACTCCATGTGAAATGGTCATCATGGTTAGGCTTGACCCATTCTACTCCATGTGAAATGGACTTGGTGTTTTTTCCAAACTCATAATCATCTATGTGTAAGGGTCTTGGAAGATATCCTTCACACATGCTTATGTCATCTTGTATGTTGTTTCCACATTTATATGATTCTGTGATTACATGATCACATTTTCAATATGTCATGATTCTATATGCTTATTAATGTTAGATGAATTTTTATTTCATCATGTTATGCCTTATAACCCATGTGTTATGCATTATTCATTTTATTATTTCCTTACGGGGATTTTTAGCTCATACCTTTGTTCATGTTTTCCCATAGATATACTATGTAGATGTAAGAGCTCAGTAGATGTTATCATCTCTTTATGGAGATTAAATAAAATATGTTTTTATTTTGGTTTAATGTAGTTTAATTATGTACCTAATCTTCCAAAGACACTATAAATTACGATCCTTGGTTTGTATTTCAATGTTAATTATGCCTAAAATCATGTAACAATATGTGTATATGGATATGGCTATTATAGATGGTATCAAAGGATGTTCTAGTTATTTTTTTAGATTAGGACTAGAGAACATCAGTATAAACCGAAGGTGTAATTATATCACCATGGATAACCTAGTTTGACCCATAGGGAATCTGATGTTAGGATATTCTTTACATTTACAAGTTTATACTTTTATGTTCAATGTTTCCTTTTTATATACTTATTAGATAAGTATTCAAGCCCCTAATTATAATTTATTTTTCTTAGTTAATGGATGGATATAATTGAACTCATGATATAAATTTATGTGATAGGAAATGTGATGATTTACCAAATGAAATTAAAAATATGATGGGAAATGGTGGTCAAAACCTCATGATAATACTTTCTCAACTGGATCAAGTTACGAATAATTATTTAAATCATGTGGAATTCCCTCCTTCTACTAATAATAATCAAGTTGCATTCTAATCCTTTATACAGAAAAGGACACTATTGTTTAGTTTTTCTTATGATCCCCTACTCAAAGAAAAGAGGATTAACTACATTGAGAAGATATTTGTTGTCCTTGAGTGCTCAGAAGAAGAAAAATATGTGCTGACGTTGTATGATTTTGTTGGGGAAGCTGATCAGTGGTGGACATTGATCAAGAATATGATGTCTACGGAAGAAATTTATTCCATGGAATGGGAATTTTTTAGAAAATTATTTTTCAATATATATTTTCCATTACCACTCCTTAATATCGAAAAGGTAGTTCCTTGGATTGAAAAAAAAAGAAAGGTTAGTCTATTGGAGCGTACATGGAAAACATTACAAGGATTTCATGGTATGCCTCTGGCATTATCATAAATAATAGCGAAAGATAGACTTATTCTTTAATAGACTAAATAAATGTATATAAAGAATGTTGGTGATTTGATACATGGAAAATTATGAGGATATTGTCTGTGTACGAGAAAAACATTAAAAGGCTTGTACATTGTGCCTCGGTCTTTTTCATGACCACTAAAAGCCAGGTAGATCGCTTCTTTAATATACTAAATCCATGTCTATGAAAAATGTTATGGATTCAATACTTTGACAGTTATTATGATATTTTTTATGTTCCCTTATTGATGAGATAGTGATTAAAGACACTCAGTGGTCTCACTATCCCATTGTTAAAAAGTTAAAAATGAAGTATAGTATGGGAGGATCAATAGATAAATCCAATTATGGGATGAAAACCCAACATCAAAAGTGTCAAAATTATGGGAATAATAGTCCTAGGAACATTATAAATGAACCATGAATTGTTTCAAATGATGAAGAATTGGGGAATTTAGCTAATAACTATAGTAGAGATATGATTAATTCAACCAATTTAGAAGAAGAAAGAAAGTATTAGACCAATATTTAGCACATAGTAAAGTGTTTCAAATACAAGAGAAATTTTCACAATGAAAAGAATTTTCCTAAACAAATGGTTGTTGATATAAATCAATAATAACAACTCCAAGGGAGTTAGGAAGTAAATATGTTATCACTACTACCGAGGAGGAACCTAAAAATTATGTGTTGAAAGGTACACTTGTTATTCATTCAAGAATAGAGAACACACTATTTCATTTTGTTTCTATGAATTTTTTCATATCATTAAAGTTTACATGTACTATTTATACACCACCTCAAAATTTGCAGTGTGAGTTTTCTGTGAGAACATAAAATCGGGAAATTATTGCATCGAAAGTCTATTGCTCCTTTTTGGTTAATGTTTATAGACTGAACCTCCCAAAAAATCTGTTCTTACTACATTTAGATGAGTTTGATGCTATATTGGGCATGGAATGGCTATTTTATATAAATCTAACATCAACTATTGAGAAAGGGATATCACTCTTTACATCCCAAAGCATCCTCCAATTCTATACAAGTTTAAGGAGGAGGATTAATCTTCTTCAAAATCATCTTATAAATTGTGTATAATGTTTCCTCATGGGCAAGAATGTCTAGCCCAAATCATTGAGAGAAAGGAGTGGATCTAGATTGAAGACATTCCCATTTTCAGGTACTACAATGATGTTTTCCCTAAAAAATTTCTTGGACTTCCTCTTTACTAAGAGGTTTAGTTCTTAATTGAACTTATACCTAGATCCCTGACAATATCAGTGTCACCTTATAGAATGGTTACCAATTAGTATGACGAAGTGAAAAAGTAGTTACAATAGAATCTAGATAGGGATTTTATATGCCTGGGTTATTCATCATGGGGTACATTATTTCTCTTCTAAAAATATAAGGACGGATCATTGTGCCTCTACCTTTATTATCATGATCTCAGAAAATTCGTAATAAAGAACAAGTATCCCTTACCATGAATATATGACTTTTCCAACAAACTATACGGGGACACGTATTTCTCTAGGGTGGAACATAGGTTGGGATATCACCGATTAATGTTTGGGAGGGAATATATACACAAGACTTCCTTTCGAATGTGGTATGGTCACTGTGATTTCGTAGTAATGCCCTTCGGACTCACTAAGGATCCTAAAAATTTCATTGACTTAATGAATAGTGTCTTTAGATATTAACTAAAAAAATATGTGGTGGAATTTATTAAATATATTCGTATATACTCTAATATCCAGGAGGAATATTAATACCATTTAAATACTATGTTAATGACTTTTTGAATGGATAAACTATATATAAAGTATAGTAAATGTGAGTTCTAGATGGATGAGGTATCATTATTGGGGCATGTTTTCACCAGTGAGGAAATATATATAACATACCATTATTTTATAGGTATTCCTAACCCTACTTTTAATTGAGTTTGGTATGGGTTTCATTGGTGTTGTTTTGGGATGAAAATTTATGAATTTGAAAATTCTAGACTACTACACAGTTTGCACACAGCTGGTGCATGGTTTTCCAAACCGTGCATCCTCATTTAAAGAAATTGAATGTTTTTTACATAGAGATCTACATGGTTTCACATGTTTATTGAATTCATGCATCCCCTTCAGAGAAACCATTCGCCCCATTTAAAATAGATGCAATGCCTACACACATTTTTTCCAAACCATTCGCCGTTTCCCAGGAAACCATGCAAACAAGATTTTAAGTGATCCATTTTTTTTGAAAAAAATTATCAAACACCTGTTTTACATCCCAGATAGACCTCCTTCAACCCAAAATGGTTTCTCTCAACCTTGGATCTCCCAAGAAGGATTCTTGGCCCCTTATACCCCTCTTGGATGTGATATGACGCTATGCATGTGTCATCCAATACTTCTCTGGTTAGTTTCCTCCTTTCATTCATGATCTCATACAATATATCTCTTTTACATAGGGTTTTATGGATCTTATTATGTATTTGAAGGAATTAATACACACCTTTTTGGATACAAACAAAGGATTGAATCTTGTTTCTCTTGAATCACATCATTTTCTTGCTTCTTAAACAAATCTCAACATGGGTTTGGAGATCTAAGATTCGTTGACCCAAAATTTATATGGTTATTTTATGATTCCAAAATTTCATTAATCCTAATTTATTTGTTTAATATTTTAATTTATTTAATTTTAACACAATTATTTCGATTTGGATAATATGGATTTAAATTGTTTTTCAAAAAACCCAATTCTAGTTAATATAGGGTTATTTAGAAAAATAGGGTTTTGCATGGAATAGGAAATTGGTGGGATTAAAGTGTTTGAAATTTAAATTCTTTTTTGATGGATACAAATTTAATTAATATTTTTAGTTTATTTATATAAATTTATTTGAAGGAATATTTTTGAAAAACACCAATTCTGGTGAATTGGTGGTTTTTGATGAAATTGATAGAATTTTTTCAAAATTATATTGTTGAATTTAATTGTGAAATGGATTCTGAAATTTCATGTGTTATTTTCATGTCCTTATTTAGAAAAATGGCTTAAAAATTGGTTTGATCGAAACCCATTGGTTTCATCCTTTTTGAATGAGGCGTGTTTTTTATTAAAAAATTGTTGTGGTTTTTAAATAAAAATTGGTATATTGAAATAGAGCATGGGATTTAATTGTATTTTAATGAGTCTTAAAATAAACTATATGTTAGTGTTTTTTACTATATAACATGAAAAACATAGGTAGTTAGTGTGTTTTATTAGACAAAACTTCATGATTTATAATGTTCCAAAACATCATATTAGCACATTCCATTTGGTTTGGAAAATCCTCCAATATAACATTGCATCATTTTTGGGTTGATTGGGTTTGTTGAAAAAGTAGTTTTCCATGATATTTTTTGGATTCCATACATATTTTTTACACAACAAGTTGAAAAATATCCCAGTAAAAGGAATTGATACCATGGAAGTGGTATAGAAAAATGTGTAGACAAGGTGATTCCATTTCCTAGTTTTTTCAAAAAATTTGGGTCCAAATTTTAGAGTTTTTCTAGAATTGTGAAAAGTGGATTTCCTTATGGTCCTTATAAAAATATCTGAAAGTCATGAGTTTTGAAAATGTGGTCATTACTAAGTGTTTTTCGTGATGTCATGAAGATTCTGATGGTGAGATCTATGAGTTTGACGAGCGTCATTAAAACTGAAGGATAGGAACACAGTGTCAGTGTGAAGGTTTTGATGGATGCTCTATGATTATAAAAATCATTAACAATTGGAAATAATAGTAGAGCTTCTTTGAAACGGTAGCATCGTGGAAGAAAACTGGAGAGCTTCTATAAATAGTGTTGATGTGACCAAAATGTTCTAGAATCGACGAAATCACCTATAAATATGCCAATACCCCCTTCCGAAAAATCCATCGATACTCAAAAAAATATAAGTCTATTTGTTCGTGAAGGTGGTTCATGAAGGTGGTTTTGGAAATAAACATCATGAAGGCTATAGAATAAAACTAAAAGTTTTGAGTATCTTGAAAAAAAGGAATTTATGAATTCTATAAAAATCCAACTGAAACAAGTGAGATTCACAAAGGCAAGTTTATCTTCAAGAAATAAGTGAGCTTTATGAAAGAATTGATCTTCAGGAATGAAGTGATCCACGCGAAAGAAGTGAGATTCACGATAGAAGTGGGATTTACGTAAAAAGTGATCTTTACGAAAGAAGGAGATTCATGAAGTCTATTTGATCTTAATAAAAGAAGACACTTCATGAATTCTATTTGATCTTCATTAATGAAGTATCATCACGAAGGTAATGATATTCACAAATGTGTTTTTAAAGGGATTACTCAGTGATCTATAGTAAATATATATTCATCGGTTGGATGAAATTAGAACTTAATGATGCACTAAATAAGGTGTAAAATACATTGATTCGTGTGATGAAATGGGGGTCATCTAAAGAAGTAGTGATCAAACTTCATTTGAGATGGAAGTGAGCATTTATATTGTAATAGGTTTTAAACCAGGGGGGATAGTGATTCAACTCAAAAATTTGTAAACAACATTATGCTTTTAGTGGATTTTGTACATTGGCACATTGTCATTGTATGCTCCTTGGACATAGTCTACTGGGAGTGAATCATGTAAAATCATTGTGTCTCATGCATGATTTCATTTATTTTCATACATTACTATATGAAATAGAGGGAGAAGTGAGTTTTCATTAACAACTAGACTCGATCTAAAGGGGTAGTTGTTTTAATTTTTCATACCCTAATTTGCCCCCACTAAACCACCCACCCCCTCGGGGTATTTAACCTTGTTGGACTAAAAATTTGTATCATATGGAAATGTTAATTTCTGTTTTTATCTCTCAATGTTTTTAATGGATGTTAGCAATCACAAATGGATTTCAATCTTCAATGGGAATATTTTATAATTACAGAACAATCAGATGCATCATTACTTCATTGTTTTCAAAAAGGCATTATAATGGGTTTCTATCTTTCCCAGTCTTCAAAAAGATATAATTATTTGTTTAATAAATTGGTTTTTCCCTCCACTTTATAAAAAAATAAAAAATTGGATGCTGACACCTAATAAAATAATGCTTTAGGGGGGATCCCTATACAATGCAATATTAACGAATGTAATTTCATTTAAAACACCCCATGTTATGCGAGAAAATCTATTATACATCTATAAATGTGATTCAAAGGATAGAGAGGCAAAGCTTCATGTTCTATGTAAAAATTATGAAGATCTGAGAATAAACCCAAATTAGTCTGTTGATGCATTATTTGATAGGGTGAATATAATTTTGGAAGACTTGTGTGGTCTTGGGGAAATTAGTGAATATGTAAATATCATCAAGCACACATTTAGAAGACTTCCGCCTTAGTTCAATCCAAATATTTCAGGGTTAGAGGAATAATATCTAAAGGATATGACATTGGATAGTTTACAAGGTAATTTTGACTCATATGAGATGAAAAATGGGTACATTGAGTCTGTGGGAAAAGGGAAATACAAAGAGGTGGAATTAAAATACATAAAGAAGCTTACGATTGAAGATAGTAAGGAAGAAGAATAGATAGATGATGTTATTTTTAGAGTTTCTGTCCTAAAACCAAAAAATTTTACTTAGATTATATGGATATTTAATGTATTTAAATATTAAACATCTTTTTATAAATTGTTCATTGTTCTGCAAGACTATGACGTAATAATGTCCTCGATTTATTTGTTGTATTTATAAGGCTGTGAATATTCCCCTCTACGATGATAACTTTGAAATACTATAACAGTATTCTTAAGAATTGTTCTATGTTTGGATGACATACTATGATAGGACTTCCTCCCATGTTGTTCGTACTTGGTAATCTCCCAGATTGGAGATTATAAGACCAGACCCACCAGTAGAAATTCTGCATGTTTTTTTGTCATCAAATATTACTATCTGTGAGCATGTGTAATTATCCTTAGACTTTAACATTATCATTAATATGTGTCAGGACTTGCGCACATTGATTTACTGATGAAAACTGTCACGCAGACAGGTGGTGGGAAGTAGGGTATGTTGGGTCCATCACGAGTGTCATGTTATTAATGGATATGTCAAGGAAGGATTTGTCCTTTCCATTCCTAGAAGTTGATATCTCATCCCTTTAATTGAAATAGATTCGTCGCACGAAATTCCATTGATATGGTGTAATGACATGTTTATTTTAGGTAGTCAACGAACTTATTATCAAGAATAATGGTTGATGACACTATCATGAAACCAGCTTGATGAGATATTGAGACAAAGGGATTATATTACACAATAAGTGTTCGAATGTGGATGTTGTTTTTTCAACATTAAGTACGTTCTCTTGGTTTAATTGACCTATTTCCAGACATTACTCTTGGACTTTAGGCAAGCCTACCCAATGCCAATGAGAAAAAATCTTAGAGGGTCACACACTATGTTTTTCCGGTGGTCTTGGTTGAATTCTATGTGAATTTAATTAATGGAATAAATATTATTATGACAATTGTGGAATAATTGTATTCAAGTTAAAATGATTGAATAAATTATATATATATATTTATTCATCGGATTGTGTGTAAAATTTATTTATTTATTTTATTGAACATTTAATAAATATTTAATTACTAGTTTGTAAATAAAATATTTTTTAGAGAATAAATTATTTATTTATTTATTTGGGTGTTAAATAAATGGAAGTGGAGTTCTAGGAGACCAAGGCTAGTCCAGTAGTTAAATAATTATTTTGAAGATGATAAATAATTATTTAAATAGTTGGAACAAATTAATATAATAATAATGATGCTATTATTTTGTGATGAAGAATTTTATTTATTCTGTTCTGTGTAAGTTTTCACACCATAAATAATGATGTAGTATTATTATTAAAATCATGGGTTTTATCTAAGATTATGAATGTATTTAATTACTGTTACACAATTAAATATTGTAAGTGATGCCCCCTGTCAATAAATAGACACGTACGCCTATTGTTCCATCTACCGAATTTCATGCCCACTAAATTGAGAATTGTTGAGCTAAAATATTAGTCTATTGAATCCTCTTCCGATCCCTTTCAAAAATGAGAGACGTTTTTAAATAACGAAGAACAAGCGATCAAGAAAAACCTATAAAAGACACTTATTTCACCACACTAGCACCGAGTGAACGAATGGTGTCGATCGGAGGCCATCAGAGCATTTGTGGACCACCACTAGAGGGATTATGGTTTGGATCCTTGCAAGCAATGTGAGCCAATCCAGAAGATTTTTTTTGTAAGATCAACATCATCAATGAAGAATGTACTGAAGATCCATGTATTCTTTTCTTTATGTTATAAATTAAATTAATTATAAACAAGAAGTGAAAGATCCTCTCAAAAGGTTTCATGCAACATCATTATTTATCTAAATCTTCAATTCTATTCTTTGGAAACTAGCGTTCATCGTTCTATTGATCATAGAAAATCATTGATTGTGGTAGAAATTAAAGTTGGGTGTCAGCCCAATCGTGCTTCTATTGCACTCAGAACCTACAAGTGGCATTAAAGAACATATTTAGAAGACTTCCACCACAGTTAAAGCACATATTTAGAAAATTTAAATCCTTCCACCTTAGTTAAATCACATATTTAAGTGATTTAAAGATCATCATGTGCATATTTATAATACTTCCACCTCAGTTCAATCCAAATGCTTCAGTGTTAGAGGACAAATATCTAAAGTAACTGACCTTGGATAGATTACATTGAAATTTTGTCACATATGAGATGAGAAATGAGGACATTTAGTCTATGGAAAAATGGAATTCCAAATATTTGTAATTCAAGGCCATCAAGAAGATTATAATTGAAGATATTCAAGTAGAAGAAGAGATGGATGAGGTTATGTCATTCTTTTCATAAAATATACAAAGAGGAGAGGAAAAGTTCAAGGGGAAACTTCCACTAGCATGGTTTCAATGTGGAAAGGTTGTTCATCTTTCTATAACGTGCCACAAGAAATTCCAAGAAGATGATGAGGATGAAGTAAACATTCACAAGAAGAATTATTCATCCTATGTGAAAGGTAAGAAAAAGTTTTAGAGAAATTTATTTAATAAGAAGAATCTCATTTCATAAGAATGTGACAATTTATCTGAATATGAGATTGATGAGACGGATAACTGCAAAGATCATGGATAAACTACTATGGTGGAAGTTTTTGGTAGTCTGATGAAAAAAGAAGAAATCAAAATTAATGAAGAATAATTTAATGGTAGAGTTGATTTTCAAGAAGAATTAGAATCTTGTCTTAAGAGGATAGATTTTTTGAGATCTAAAATAAATAAATCCAACAAACTGTTCATGAGGCAAAACTCTACACACTGTAGAAAGAAGAAGATAAGTCTAACATAATAGAATAAATTGAGAATATCAAGTCATCATTTCCAACAGACTCATAAAAGGTTAATAGGAATAAACTCAAAACTAAAGAATAGGAAAGGGTGATTGATGGTTTGAATAACATGGAAAAAGAACAAATCAAACGTATTGATGTACTTGAAGAAGATTTCATCAGCTTGAGATGAATATTTAAGGATCAAGAAAAACTTATGGCTGCTAATATAATATTATAAAAACATATCATTCAGAATATGGAGAATTTGGAAGTGGGGTATCGAGGTCCAGAATAGCATAATCAACAGTCTAATCTAAACGATAAGGATGGTATGGGGCTTGATAAAAAATATAAAATGGTCATGGTAAAAGTTATACTGCAAGCACCCACTCAAATATTGAAGGATTATTTGAGGAAAAAGAAAAATATGAATATTCATAAACCCCAAGGGACAATCAGTTGTATAAAAGTCACATGGAGAAATACACCACACGTCAAATGTTGTTTTTGGGGAACGATGCGATACTCACAAAATGTGTGTTCCATAGCCAAAAGATATTGAAGGGCATAAGAAAAATAGTGGTTTCCAAAAAAATATCAATATTCTATAATATATTTTTAGGTAAATTTCTTTGTACAGAGGATTTGGGGACATGGATAGATATTATACATAAACCATGTATAGGAATGTGCCAAAGTAGAACCAAAGTGGTTGAAAGTTGCAAATAAAATAATAAAAATGTGTGTTGAAAATGAAAAATCCATTTTCAGCTCTAGAAAATAATTTTGGTCTATCTTACTCTGATGAAGATAAATTTTATAAATATATACCATGTGTGAATTCAAAAACATGGATTTGAAAGAAAATAGGTGAGAATTCAATCGTAGCAAAAATTTCCTTTAAAGCATCAGATCATTCTAGTTTATGGATCCTTGGTAGTGGTAGTATGTCCCATATGATAAGAAACAAGGATCTTGTTATAGGAAAAAATATGAAAAAGAATGTGTTTTAAAATTTGAATACGAGGAAGACCTAAAGATAATTGGCTCAAGAAAGGCCATTTTTAGGGGAAAAGAATTGAGATGTGATTATGTATTAGTTATTGAAGGTCTGAGTAACTACTTGATTAGTGTTAGTCAACTATGTGACATGGGGAATGATATAATATTTACTAAGAAGATGTGTATCATCAATGGAATATATTGTGTAGTAGTTCTACATGGAAAAAGAATAAATGGGAATCTCTACCTTGTATATAGAGAAGAAGATATGTGTTTTTTATCTATGGAGGTAGAAAACAAGTTTTGGAATAATTTAATTGGTCATCTATTCAAACCATCCCTAGAAGATTCGGTAATGTGTCACACAGATGGAGACCTCTCTATGATATCACGTGACTCTACTCAAATGTGTGTTTATTTTCAATATGGGAAGATCAACTGAATGATGTACAATGTAAAAGAACAAAAGTAAATAAGAGGGATTGAATTGTTGCATACAGATGTGTGTAGACATATTTCACAAAGATCCATTGATTGAAAGTGGTATTATGTTCTATTCATTGATGATTTTTGCAGGATTTCATGGTTATTTTTCATTACCGAAAAGTCAGATGTCTTTAGTTCTATAAAAAAATATCAGAGGGAATCTTAATGTATTCTTAGACAGAAAATTTTGAAGTTTCATACTGATAATGGTACAAAATTCACCAATAGTCAAGTGGAATTTTATCTCAAGATACATGGGATAAGGCATCCTGTTTCAGAATTTATAACTCCTCAACAAAATAGAGAGGATGATAAGATAAATTAGATCATCAACAACATGTCAAGAATAGTTCTTAATGAAAAAGAGAAACCAGATTAATTATATGAGGATGTAGTCTTATCATCGATCTACATTTCTAACTGGGCTCTATTGTGTATGAAGGAAGGAAATACTCTGTATGAAATGTGGTATGCAAAGATGCCAACATCTAAATACTTTCTAATCATTGTGTGTATGTTCATTCTTCTAAAAAAAGAAAAAAAATGAAATTTGAGTCATGTGGAAATGAGGGATAATTCATTGGATACTCCGAAAAAATAAAAGAATATAAATGCTTCAATTAGAGGTTGGGAAATGTTGTCGAAATGAACGATTTCACTATGGTAGAAGATAAATAGAATATTCAACAAACCAATGAATATGTTCCTGATGAAAGTGATGAGAAGGTAGGTAGTACAAGGGGAGAAGTAGTGGTAGATACATATTCAAAAGAGGATACTAATGATGATCCGGAGGATCTCTAGTCTACATCTACACAATAACCAAATATTCGAGCTGAAATTGATAGGAAAAAACATCATTAGTGATCCGACAGCAAAAGTTCAAACATGAAAAATAAATTCCTTACAGAAAAAATTATTCATATCTCTAATAGAGCCTAAATGTTTAATGAATCAACTACATATGAGAACATGGTTTAGACAATGAATAAAGAGATAGACCAAATTTAGAAGAATCAAAGATGGTTGATTTTTTCAAGGGCAATAGATAATAATGTCATCAGGACTAAATGGGTCTTTCACAATAAGATGAATGAATATGGCACAGTGATTCAAAAAAAATGACAAGTGTGAAAAGGGTACTTCAAGATTGAGGGTATTGATGTTGATGAGATATTTTCACCTATTTTAAGGCTAGAGACAAATAGATTATTCTTGGGCATAATAGTGCAAATAAGGTTCACATTTTTCCTGATGGACATCAAGTCAGAATTTATAAATTGGGTTCTAGAAGAATAAGTTTACATTAAGAAAACAGATGGTTTTATCATTCATAAAGATTAGAACAGAGTGTATTGGCTGAATAAGGTGTCGTATGAGTTGAATCAAGCATCGAGACCATAGTATTCATGAATAGATCAGTTTTTGAAAAGTAGGGTTTTAACATGATAGAGTAGATTCCAATATCAAGGTTAACAATGATAATAATCAATGGATGATGTTGATAGTGTATGTTGATGAAATAATATTTGGTGGATCAGATAAAGATCAGTGCAATCAGTTTTTAGAATACAAGAAAAGTTAGTTTGAAATGTCAATGATCGGTGAGCTGACATTTTTACTTAGATTATTAGTGACATATGGAAGGAATGTCACATTCACTACTCAATATAAATTATCCAAGTAGGTTATGAAAAATATTTAGAATGGATAATTCTGAGGATTTTAATCCTCTGTGAGGTACCTAAATGATATTTTTTAGAGATGATGAGGGAAAAGCAGTTAATATCAACAAATATAGGCAGATCATTTGAAGTCTGTTGTACTTAACCATGACAAGACAAGATATTGTTTTTCTACATGTCAAGTATTCTGGTATCAAATCAATCCAAAATATATACACAACATTACAATTAAAATAATACATTGGTGTATCAAGGTAACAGTGGGACTCATCTTGATATATAATTAATAATTTCAACAATAGTTATTGGGATTTCTAGTTGCAGATTGGTCTGGATCAATATATGAAAGAAAATCAACATTTGGAGGTGCTTTCTGTCTTAGAAGATTGTGTATTTCTTAGCTGAAAATGAAATAATATTTCATTTCATTGAGAAACATAGATGATAAATATAATTTGTCTATTCAATAATGAAAGTAATTATTTTGAATGAAGTAGCAGCCTGATGACATTGGAGTTGAAGTGAAGTCTCTGATCGGAATCTATTTTGATAAGTCCAGTTCTATAAATCTTAGAAAAAATCCAACCCATCACTCATGAACTAGATCATTGAAATAAAATATCATTTTATCATGGAGAAGGTGGATCAGGGGCTTGTGATGTTGGAGTATGTGCCTATAGAACAACAGGTTTTTTTCATTCTGAGAAAGGCCTTACCCAAAGAAGTGTTTGAGAGGTATCAACTGACTCTATGAATTCATTTGAATCCCCTCACATGAAAAGGTATAGATGTGGGACCCCACCTCCCATAGGTATATTATTTTTTCCCTAATGTATTAATATTTTTTCTTTACCCAATAGTAGGCCTCAAATAAGTGACCTTCGGGTTCGTTGAAAAAGCGTGAGAAATTGTGGAGATCAAAAGTGAGAAAACAAAAATGTCCCAATTAAGATAGGGGAGAAAATGATAGGTGGAGAAGTGGGATATGAGGGAGTAGTGATATAGGGGAGTTTTAAATCTTATAATTCTAGAGATGATTGCTCAAATGTTTTATATCATGAAAAATGATAATCGTGATGAAATAAGTTGTGTGGTTCTAGAATGAAGTGATTCGTTAATGAAAATTGCATATTTCTCTTGTTTCTTACACCAATAATGGATAAAATAAACTTAGAGTGTGTTTTGAGTAAATATTTAATTTATATCTAAATCATATTATGATAATATTGATTGAAAAAGAAATAATTTTCAATGATATATCAAAATATGGAGAGTTGTCAACAAACCCATAGGGTGAGATTATAGGGGAAAATCCATCAAGGAAACATTGCAACATTTTTGGGTTAATTGTGTTTGAGGACAAGTTGATTTTCTAGGTTAAGTTGTGGAGTCTAGAAATATTGTTGACACAACATGTTGACAAAGATCCATGATAGAGGAATGTATTCCATGGAATTGGTATAGAAAAATTCTATACACAAGGTGATGTTGTTTCCTATGTATGTCAAATATTTGGTGTCCTAAATTTGGAGTTTAGATAACATTGAGAAAGTGAATTCCCATTAAGGTCTTATGAACGTAAGGAAAATGTGTGGTTTTTTTAATATGGGATTGATGTAGAGAGTTTTGTGAAGGCACAAATAATCTAACGGTGAGCTCCGTGAGTATGGAGATCATTGTGAATAAAAAAGGTGAGGAGCATCATGAGTGGAGCAATGTAGTAGTACAACAGTTTTGAAGGAAGATCCACAATTATGAAAACCATCAAGACTAAAAATATCTATGGAGTTTTTCAAAAAACAGAGTATCACGACAGAAAATTGGAGAGCTCTGCAAAATGGTACTGACATGGCCGGAAGGTTCTAGTATAGGTAAAAACACCTATAAATAGGCATCTACCCCCATCATAAAAATAAATTGAGACTCAATGAAATTTATATGTCTCTTGGTTCACAAAGGTGGATCTTGAAGGTGGTTATATAAAGAAACTTCACGAAGGCTATAGTAGTCAACCAAAATAATTGAGCATCAAGAAAGTAAAGAATTCACAAAGGCTATAAAATTAATCCCAAAATTTTTGAGCTTCACAAAATCATGTTGAGATTCGTGAAAGATGTGAGCTTCATGAATTTTATTTGATCTTTGTGAAAGAAGAAGCCTCATGAAGGCCATTTGATCATCGTGAAAGTAGGAGCTTCGTGGAGGCAATGATCATTGTGAAAGTGTTTTAAAATGGAATGCCCAGTGATATATGGTAAAGTGATATTCATCAGTCAAATGCACGTAGAACATAATGATATACTAAATGAGGTGTAAAATACATTTATTCAAGTTATAAAAGGAGGATCTTCTAAAGAAGTAGTGATCACACTTTAGTTTATATAGTAGTGATCTTTCATATTGTGATTTTTTTGTAAATAAATTAGGATTTTGAGTCCACTCTAAACTTTCTAAACATCATTTCACTTTTAGTGGATTTGGAACATCTGCATAATGTTGTTGTATGCACCTTAGATGTACCTCTATGAGGTTAAAAAATGTAAAATCATTGCCTCATGCATTCTTTCATTTATTTTCATACATTTATATGGGAAAGATAAAGAACATAGTTTTTTACAACAAAATAAGATCTAAAGGGGTAGTTGTATTTATCTGTCATACCCTAATTCACCCCCCCCCCTCAGTGAATTTAACCAGGTTGGACTAAAAATTTATTTATAAAATGGTGATGAATCCTCTTGGCCTTAGTTGAAGGGATGTATATACATAATTTTCTATATTCACAGTGTTGGGTCCCTATAGCCTGGAACTATCATACCTACATGGCACATGACTATGTTTCTCACCCATTTATATTTCAAATGTATATTCCATTGTTTTAAACTATTTTACATGACATGATAATTTATGTAAACTATTTTATATAAATGTGATTATTTAATACAATTTTTTAAAAAATAATTCATGTAAAGTAAACATTGGTTTAAGGTAAATTCCATATTTTGAAATGTATTTCCATCAATTGAAATGTGAATCATGATTTACTAGAGTATTTCCATCTTTCAAACTATAAAGAAATTTTTTTAAATATGATTTGGTAAGTTCCAAACTTGTTGTTTAAAAATTGAAATAAAAGTAATGGTTATTTTGTAATTAGCATCTTTTTTTGGAATCTTTGGTGTAATCCTACTGGGATTTGGCTCACACCCGACTCGTGCCTTTGGGTGTCTGTAGATTATCTCCTTCCATGTTCGAGCCAGGGGAAAGGATCTCTTCGAGTTGGATCTAGATGTTAAAATATAGACTTTTTGAGTTGTGTCCTTATGTACTTGGATAGTGGTTCCCTATTTTGGTACTATGGTTGTAGAAATTTTGGATTTAATTATTGTTTGACTTTTTCTGATCTATACCAATGGAGTTTATTTTGTTATGCATACTCTCTTGTTTCTTTTACTTCTGCATTTTTTGTGGAAAATAATTCCCACTTCACTAGGTAATGATTCATTGCGGTAGTCCTTGACCCATGGGGATCGGGAACACCCATCGGGCTATGTACGGATAATCTCAGTTATTGGGTACAAGGGTACCCAGGTTGGTTCGTGACAAAGTAGTGTCAAAGGCACTTGTTTTTTTATTTATGTCAACATGAATTTGTGAAATCTTGTTGTGACATAATGGGTACATGAAATTTAGTGCTTACCAATATCTCATCACAATAAAAATTATGTCACAGTGGTTGGTAAGGGGAAGAAAAAAATATATATTAGTTATAGTCTTTTCCTTATTTTTATTTGGGTACAGTGAAATAAAAATCTCTTTTGTTCTATCTATTGGGATTAATTTCCCGTATTTCTTTGTTTGAGTATGTATCTGATGTGTTCCTTGTTGTATGCTGATGTGGCCTTATTATTTGAATTATTTCCACATTATTTTATTTAATTTTTTATAATTTAATTAACTATATTTAATCATTTTATTAAATAATCACATTGTTACATTTTTATAACTTAATTTGTTAACTAATCAATTTTTATTATTAATTGTGTGGTTTTAGAATTTAATGTAATTAATTAATGACTTTTTTTTAAATTAATAATCTTTATAAATTATTAATTATTTTAGAAGTATAAATTCATTATAAAAAATTGATTTTCTTATTATTTAATCAATTAACCTAAATTTTTGCATATAAGTAACTAATTCATTACATCAATTTTTGATCTTTGAACTTTTTATTTTTGACATGTAATAACTCTATAAATTAATTTCAATCAATTTTATTAAATTAAATACTTCTAATTCAATTTATTACTGATTGATTAATTTCTATTTATAATTTCTTATTTTAAATTCACTTTTTATATATATTAACCTAAATGAATTTTAATATAAGTGTCTATTAATTATTAATTTATGTTTTATAATTTGATGTTATTATTAATAGTTTTATGTTTTATTTGTTTTATAAATTTTTTATGCTTATTATTTTCTTCATTTTCAATTATTTTAGTTAATTATTACTTGAAATTTTATTATTTTGTATAGTCTTAATTTATCTTTTATTCGATTTTTAATTTTTCTATGTTTTGAAATGTCACGGTTACACAGTCTTGATCTCCTAGTCTCACCCTTGTCATGGTGCCATTGTGAAACTCGTTCTGATGTCCCACTAGTTTCCACATCACGGTTTATCTTTTCATCATCTCACTAGTTCTTTCATTCATGGTGCCACTGTGAATTTAGCTTTAATGTCTCACCTTATTTCGGAACTGTTTCCCTTTTTTCATTATTGTCGCATTTTCACTTCATGCACCGTATCTCAAAGGCTCCACACACCTTGCCACTGTTTCCTATTTCCACAGTAACCCCTTTCCCTCTTTTTTACGGTTTCATGGTGATTTTAGCAACTGGAACCACAACACGCCATTTTCAATCACGTTTCACTATCTCACTACAATGACATAGCACCATTCCCCTACCTTGCCATTTCTTCTTAGCCATAGGTCCTACATACACAATTAATAGTGGAACACCGACACTGAATGTAGAGAAGTCGTCACTGTGGAAGAACCACAAACTCAATTTGGACATGGAAGGTCTAATATCGATGGACGAGAACATTGAAATACAGATCTAGTATGGTGGCCCTATTTTTGAAGAAGACACACAAACCATACTAAGAATTGAATTAGAAGAAGCTAATTCCAGGATAACATGAGGGTTGATTATGCTATTTTTAAAAGTTGAGATACTAATAGAAATGTCGAACTGTAGCTTAACTGAACCGAAGGAGGGTGATGAATGAGTGGCGGGAGGTTGAACCACAAACTAGTCGTTTTGGAGGAAGATTCTGAGCTGAGGCTAGTGTCCCTCTTCCCCTTCTATTTCAAGAAGACCCATGTGTCATCATGAGGAGAGAATCTTAGACTAAGCCACCATTCTGATGGACTACAATGCCACGCAGTGAGGTCTCGCCGGAGGAAACTGCTGAAATGTGGAAGCTTCTAGAATAACCAAGAAACCCCCCCTGTAGCGCTGATTTGTTGGGGGTGGGGAAGTGAATTAATTAAAAAAAGATAAAAGTAAAAAAATAACTACTAAATTAAACAAATATATAATATATAATATATTAAAATTTTAATATAAAAACTATTATAATATTTATAATTAGGTATGTTATAAAATAAAATATTTGGAAAACTAATATGAATTTTTAAAAATAAATACTAACAATAATAATTTATAAAAAAATATTAATAATTATTATTTAATATAAATATATTAACACCTTAATTATAATTTCAAAAGAAAAAATATAATAATTATATTAATAAATTAATTGATTATAATCTAATTTAATATTTTAATAAAGTTGTAGTAGATAATTATTAATAATACTTACACTAATTAAATAATTTATTAATAAATTGAAGACTTAATACTTTTATTAAATTAATGATTTAATAATAAATTAATAACTGTAATAATAATATTTAATTTATTAAACAAACTTTATCAATATAATTATTTATTAATCGACTTTATTATAAGTAAACAATATTTTATTTGAAAAATATCATTAATATTTTTAATTAACATTCTTTCGTGTTTTAATTGTTTTATTTGATTTGTATTATGCAGGTTCACGTAAGAGTTAGAGACTTAACCAGGTTCACATAACTAACTCCTCAGGGGTTACTTACATGGTAAAATAGTTTGAAATGTCCATTTAACAAACAAATGCACGAGTGTGGTACACAGGTGATGGATATTTGAAGTTGGTGGTAAACAATGGGTAAGGGGTAGTAGGAAATAGTATGTTTAAAAAATAGAAGTTAGAAGACAGAGGGGGTATGACATTAATTGTATTTTTTTCGATCATTCACTCCCAAGAAGAGAGAATACTTTTGGCAATTCTTAGAGTGCCTCTCAGAGAACCACTCCCTAGAGATTCAAGGACTAGGGGTAGCGATAGTTCAGGACTGAAGAGGGAGATCTCTTTCTCTATTTTCATTAAAATTTATTTCTTGTAAAATAATGATTTTTGCTTACATAAAGGGGGTGATTTAATGCTAATTATTCATGTTCAAAGTTAAAATCGAGTCTGATGATTACCTGTATTTTTCCTTTACACTATCTTTTTAAATGTGATCATAATTGATTGGCAAGATCAGCTCTAATTGCATTCAATTGCAACGTAGCACTAGAATTTATTCTTGGAACTCCAAAATATTTCTGTGACCATGATTGTGGATTAATTTTCTTAAACTTCTAAAATGAAACAAAAATTTCAGAACTTATGGTGATTTCATTTTGTCATCTTTTTCAAGGCGAACTCCAATATTTGTCATATTGAGTGATTTATCTCCTGGCGGAGTAAATAAACATCTCTTTTTTAGTGGTACTAGTTGTAGTCACTATCATGAGAATGAATATTTTCAAAACTAGCAGAATGAATATTATTCCCCAAATGTATTTCTCTTGATTGTTCATTTATGAGAATTTTATATCACCATTACAACTGTTTTTTATCTTGTTTCTTTTTTCATTACAGTTTAGAACATAAAATAAAAAATATTATGGTGTTTCATTTGTGATTTATAATAAAATAATTAAAAAATGAAACATTTAAATAATATACAATCTACCCCAGTTCTGACCATAGTGTGATCTATTGAATGTTTTTTGAAGAATAGTGATCATAATCACAATCCCCGGTGGTTCGACCCTACTCGTCACATATACAATAGTTAGTAGAATTATAAATGTTATACTTTAACTGACATCAACAATGGTCTGGGTCATGTTCTTGGAATCGTTGTTGAGGAAGGCATGAGCCATTACTTTTTCTAAAAAAAAATCCACAAAAATCACATATATATATAAAATAAAAAACATAGCTAAAAAATGTAAATCTATAAAAAAAACTTATTTTATTCACTACTTTATTCCCAACTAATTATTGTTTTTCTATTACCACTGCTTATTACTATTTTTTCAACTTTTTCCACATGTTGTTCATATTTTTTTTTCTACTCTCAATATGATATAAAATTTTCATGAGCACAAGAGAATACATTGTAACATTATAGCCTTCAAACTCATAACTATAAAAACATTTAGTTACTCCAAAAAAATATTGCAATGGAGAATCAGGGTAATAGATTTGATAGAAACATGAATGTGCCACAACCTAATGTTTCATACACTGTGTTGCCTATACATAGGGAGTTTCAAATTCCAATTGTATCAAGTAACCCATCTTGTATTAGTTTGTCCCCTAGTTCTAGGATTTACGAAATCAAGAAGTCTCACAGTTCTCAATGTCCTTCAATCAATGGTCTTCTATGAGAGGACTCACTTGATTTCATTAGAGAGTTATATATTACTGTTCAACAATTACCTCTGGGAGAGATTTGTGATGATGTGTTGAGATTGAGGGTGTTTCAATTTTTTCTGAAGGGGAAGGATTGGACATGGTTTCAGAACATATATGAAGACATTTTTGAGACCTATGAAGAGGTGTTTACTGCCTTTATATCAAAATTTTGTCATAGTAACACCACTTTTGAGACTGGGAACAAAATTATTGGGTTTTTCTAGGATAAGGGAGATTTATTTCACGGGGCATGGTATAGATTTATAATTCTCCATAAACAGAGTCCCAATCAGTAGTTTTCTCCCCATCTACTCGTTGAGACCTTCTATATTGATCTCACCCCTTACAACCAAAATTTAGTTGACCAATTCTATGGGGGTGACCTTCATGACTCCACTGCTGATGAGATAAAATTTTTGTATGACAAGCTTGCTCAAAAATATCAGCACAAGTGCTCTATGAAGAGGGTTGTCCATAGAGGTGATGTCAATCCTCAGGCTATTATTGTTTTTGATGGAGTCTTAAAGTAGAAATGCAATCATTGTGGGATATTCGGTCGCACTCATACATGTAGTCATAATTTTGATCTCCCTATCCAGTTTGATGAGAGTGCCAAATTTTTGGATTTTAGATTTAGGAATCAAGGTATAATTGATCAATTCTCCAATCAGTACATGTCTAGTTATCAAAATCACCCAAATTTTTCCTTGAAAGAACAAGGTTTCATAAAACAGAAAATTTTCCCTAACTACAAATCACACCCTAATATTTATAACCAAACCCAATATGAGGAAGAATCTTCAATTCTTCAGGGGAGTTAATGGGGCTATTACAAAAAAATTTGGGAGATATCTATTCATTTTACAAGGAAATAAATGCTAAGTTTCACAATTTAGAAAATAAATATTTCAAATGGATATGGATCAATGTGATATGGAAAAGTGAAAGATGCTCAACATTTCAATTATTAATCCAAGAGTGAATATCATTGCTGGAACCACCAGATATGGCCTTCAGACCCTAGAACAAGTAATAAAACACTTTTGAAAACTAAAACTGATGAAAATATTGAATCTGGACAGAAAGAACTTCTTAAAACAGAATCTGGGAATCTTGATAGCATTGTTCAACCTGAATAGAATGTTGAACACACATCTGAAAAACATCAAAAATTGAGGAAAATTAAGTGGGCATTAATTAAAGAATAAAAGAAAAAAATGTAATTGAAGAGAAGGAGAATAATAAACCTATTATAAAAAATTATGCCCCTCCCATTCCCTTCCCTGAAAGAGTGAAGAAGAATAATGAACCCAACTATTTGAGGTTTATTAAAATGATTTGAAACATTAGTTTCAACATTCCATTTGTATAAGCCTTAGATAAAATCCCTTCCTATGTTTCTTTTAACAAACGGTTTCTTAAAAATAAAAATGATTGGAGGAAGTTGGAAAAAGATAATCTCAATGGGGAGTGTAGTGTGATACTGTTAAAGAAGTTGACTCCAAAATTGAAGGACATTGGAAACTTTATTAGTCAATTAAAAATAGGAGGAAGTGGTCAAATTAATTATTTTAGTGATTTAAGAGAATGAATCAATATTATGCCATATTCCCTGTTCAGAAGGTTGGGTCCTAGGGATTTGGAACCCACTTATTTTGGTATTCAACCTGCTGACAGGTCACTCACACACCCTTGGAAGAGGGTGAATGTTTTATTATTGAGTGTAGGAAAACTAACAATACCCATATACTTCCTTATCATATATATGGAGTGTGATTAAAAATTTCCAATCATCTTATGGAGACCATTCATTACTACAGCTGGGAATATCATAGAAGTGTCCATGGGGAAACTCACTCTCCAAGCTATTGATGATGTAGAAGAGTTTTTAGTGTTTAAAAAGCATCAATATGTGGTTGGTTGTGATTTGATATATGTTTGTAAGAATCAATGTTTTAAAATTGATGTCGAAGTTGAGTATTGTTCTTTCAATCATAAGGTCATAGAGAATATGATTGCCTATCCAATTGAAACTTTTCTTCAGGTTTCTACTCATGTCCCACTAATTCCTCTATAAAAGAAAAATGGTTCCCTAGAACCCATTCTAGAGTGTGAGTCACATTCTTTTCCTAAACTATATCAACAAATTTTGGAATATATTCTATATGAAGTTGACTATTTAAGGTTTTCTGAAGTTGTAGAATGTACTAGGCTGAGTCCTAATGAAATGCTAGATTGTGCCCATTATAAGCAAGTGTGTTTTCTGGGATCTTTTTTTCTTGCACTTTTTGACGTTGTTTGGGATTACATACAACCTAAACATGAAATATTAATGTCAATTGAGTTTTATGTGGACATTGGGTACCCCCTATTGTAACCTGATTATGAATGCTTATTTTGAGAGTTTTCAGAGTTTTCTTTTGTGGAACCTATACTAGGAACATTCAATTAAGATATTGAAGAGTTTAATGATGGTTTTTCATCTGATTCTGGGTTAGAGCTGACCTATAAGTGTGGGGGAAGCCATGTATGTATTCCTAGTCAATTTATTAATTTTCTTAGGAAGTAGTTTAACGTTATTTGAGCTAAGGAAGTGGTCTTTAGAGGCCAAACTGTACTGGACAATATATTTTCAACTGTTTTGTTGAAGTAATTGTTGTGAATATTGTTTGGTACAATAGATAATAATGTATTGGTTGATCATATTCGGGAATCATTAGATAATAGTGATGTTCAAGCTATTAATAATTCATTTCCATTAAATGATCATGGATTGAAATGTATTGGTAATTAAAGTCAGGTTGGGGTATATAAATCTTGCGCTACATGGGAGGCAGCCCATAGTACTTATTTTGGGTTTACTTTTGTTTCTGAATTATTTCTTCTTAGAATTAAGTTTTTATATTTTTTCTTCTATATGCTCTGTCTCTGCAGGATTTTTGTTCATGGTTTACATTCTCTTTATTTTTGGGATTCTGCTGCTGTGCAATAAAAGATTGGGATTCCCAAGATTTGGATTAATGAAAAATCTATTCAAGGAAGTATCTTATCTCTTGTATTCATTTTTCTCACCTGTTAACTTTAATAAAATTCCTCTATATGCTCTGTCTCTGCAGGATTTTTGTTCATGGTTTACATTCTCTTTATTTTTGGGATTCTGCTGCTGTGCAATAAAAGAGTGGGATTCCCAAGATTTGGATTAATGAAAAATCTATTCAAGGAAGTGTCTTATCTCTTGTATTCATTTTTCTCACCTGTTAGCTTTAATAAAATTCCCTGTTAATTAACATATATTATTATCAGCGAGTCGGTGATTGTTTATAAATTTAAGCTACTAATTTGAAAATTCTCCTTGTATTTGAAAATTTTGATTTATTTTTATAGAAAATTATGTTGCATGACTTGAACTGTATAAAATTCTGCAGCAAGTCTTGAAACTGAAATAAAAAATTCTTTATATGTTTAAAATTCTTCTTGTATTGGAATGAAAGTTTGTTGTGTGTCACTGTTTAAAAAAAATTCTTCATGTACTTCACTGTTGAAAACTAAATTTCATTTCTAATAAAATATTCTCACTACTTCAAAGATAGTGTGGGGGTAAATGCTGCTGGCCTTTTAGAATATGCTTTGGGATGGGGTGTTTAGCATGAAATTTTTATATTGTATTGAATATCCAACTTAGTAAATTCTAATTAACTATCTTTCACCACAATTAACTGTGTACTTACACCTCACATGTTACTTTTGAGTTGTACTGAAAATTATTCATTGGACTAAATATTAATGTGTGTACATTTTAATGATTCTACTATTATGTTATTATTTTTGGTGAACAATAATATTTAACTTTAATGTGACCTTAAAACATTTCATAAATATAATATATTGAAAATCTATTATGAAATTTAACTGTCAAATTGTTCTTCTCCACTTTTGAAGAAAACATTGGGGACAATGTTGGTTTTTATTGTAGGGGAAGGGGTCAATTATTTACTATGCTAAAATGTGCTCTAATGTAAGCTCATCAATTCCCACTTCACATCAATATTTTTTGTAAAAATGATTATTTTTTTCAAAATTATTTCATAATTTTCGGCCTTACACGTTTTATCAAATGATTCTTTCCTTAGGATGATGCTTGATGGGTTGTTAGGAACTTATTTTATTCGGAAATTATTGTGGGTGGATTATTGCTGAGTGAGTTTACTTAGTGATTTAATAAAAATTTGGTTAAAGAGATATTTTTTAATATTATATGGGTAACTTATTAGTGGAGTTATGATCATAACCCTGGGAACTAGATGTTTTATCTTGATCCTAGGGGACACTCATTTTTATTGTTTATTTAAATTAATCATCTTTGTGAGACAATGTAAATGGTTTTCATAAAAATCTTTTGAAACTGGTGTAGTTTGGGAATTAGGGATCCCACAGTGAATCTTTGAGACCTTAGATGCATGGAGCCTTTCTGTTTACATTGCGCCCTCTATACACATTGAATAAGTGAACATGCACAGTGCGTAGCACATGATACATGTCATGGGAAAAATTAAATAAAGTTTTTAGGGTCAAAAATGAGTTCTTTAGGGAGAAGGGAATGATGAACACCAAATGAAGATGAAGAAAATTGATTTTATGAGAGTCATTTAGGTTGAATCAAAAAAGGGATTCACAAAAAAATATTTATTTTTGGAATCTATGATTGAGTCGATGTACAATGTTTTTCTGGTTAAGTTTGTAATTACACATAAATATTACCTATTTTTACTCTTGGAATTAGGACATCAGTTTAGATTGAAATGAGTCATTAGGTTTGTTCTCAAATAAGGCAGGACACTTTCATTGAATGATTGTTCATTTCTCTCTTGACTACCAATGAAAATTTGATTATTTGGAATGATTTATTGGAACAATTATTTTTTTAACGCCTATTGATAGTTTCATTTCCCTGTGTTCCTAAATAGATGGATGTGTTACCTTTTGAGTTGATTAATAAACATACTTCTTTTTTTTTTTGATGATAATAAAACATGAAATTATTTGAGGACAAATAATTGTAATGTGTTGGGGAATTTGATGTGGAAATGTTTTCACTTAGTTGTATCAGATCATTTTATTTAGTTTTTTGTGATTAAATTAACTATAATTACACTTTTTATTAAATAATCATACTATTTCATTTTTTAACTAAATTTGTTAACAAATAAATTTTTATAATTAATTGTGTGATTTTACTATTTTATATAATTAATTAATGAATTGATTTAAATTAATAAGTTTTATAAATTATTATTTGGTTTATAAGTATAACTTCTTTATCCAAAATTGACTTTTGTATTATTTAGTTTATTAACATAAATTTTTTCATTTAAATACATAATTCATTACATAAAACATTGAACTTTTTTTTAACTTTTAAAAACTCTATTAATTAATTTCAATAACTTTTCTTAAATTTAATACCTCTAATTCAATTTATAAATGATTAATTAATTTTGATTTATAATTTTTTATTTTAAATACACTTTATATATATATTAACCTTAATTTATTTGAATCTAAAAGTCTATTTAGGTTTAATTTATGTTTTATAATTTGATGTACTTATTAATTATTTTATGTTTTATTTGTTTTATAAATTTATTTATGTTTATTAGTAGCTTAGTTTTCAATTATTTTAGTTAATTCTTAATTTAAATTAAATTATTTTTTATAGTCATAATTTACATTTTATTTTATTTTTAATTTTTCTGTGTTTAGAAATGTCACGGTAGCACCCTCTTGATCTCATGGTCTCACCCTTGTCACAATGCCACTATGAAACCACTTCAGTCATCCCACCAGATTCCGCATCATGGTTTCCCCATTTACGACCTCAATTGTTTTTTCATTCACAGTGCCACCGTGAATCCAGCTTTATTATCTCACCTTATTTTGGCATTGTTTCGCATTTTTCATCATTGTCCCACCATCTCTTAAAGCACCAAAACTCATAGGCACCACACACCTTTCCACCGTTTCATGTTGCCACAACATCTCCTTTCCCTCTTTTTTACGGTGTCACCGTGATTTTAGAAATCACAACCACCACACATTGTTTCCAATCATCTTTAACTATCTCACCACAATGAGATACCACCGTTCCCCTACATTTCCATTTCTTCTCAGCCACCAGTCCTGCCTACACCATTAAAACTGGAACATTGAAATAGAATGTAAGGAATCCATCACCATGAAAGAACCTCAAACTATATTAGGACAAGGAAAATCTAATATCGATAGACGAGAGTAGTTGAATTCCATATCTAGTTTAGTGGTCCACTTGTTAAAGAAGACACTCAAACCATACTTAGAATCTGATTCAAAGAAACTGATTCCTAGAAAATATGATGGTTGATTATATTGTTTTTAAAAGTTGATATGCAAATATAAATGACTAACCAGATCTTAACTTAGTTGAAGGAGGGTGATTAATGTGTTACGTGAGGGTGAACCACGAACTAGTCGCATCAGATGAAAATTCTAAGTCGAGGCAAGTGTCGTGTCGCCGCTCCTATTGTAAGAATTCCCATGGTTCGTCCTGAGAATAGGATCCGATACTGAGCCATCGTGCTGGTGGACTACAATGTTGTGCAGGGATGCCCCGCTAGAGGAAACTATTGCAATGTCGAAGCTTCTGAAAAAAAAACAAGAACCCCCTATAGCACCGATTTTGGTGGAGAAAGAAGTGAATTAATTAAAAAAAGATAAAAGTAGAAAAAATAACTAATAAATTAAAAATATATATATATATAATATAATATATAATAATTTTAATATAAAATATATTATAAAATTTATAAATTGGTATGTTATAAAATAAAATATAAGACAAACTAATAAGAATTTTTAAAATAAAAATAAAAACAATTATAATTTATAAATAAAATTAATTATTAATATTAATTAATATAAATGTATTAACAAGTTGATAATAATATCAAGATAATAAATATAATAATTAGATTAATAAAGTAATTTATATTAATATAATTTTATAACTTAATAAAGTTATACTAACTAATTATTAATAATACTAACACTAATTAAATAATTTATTACTAATTTAAAGACTTAAAAATATTATTTAATTAAAGATTTAATAATAAATTAGTAACAGTAATAATAAAATTTAATTAAATAAAAAAATTTATCAACTTAATTATTTATTAATTGAAATTATTATAAGTAATATAAATTTTATTTAAAAAATAACATTAATATTTTAATTAACATTCTTTCGTGTTTTAATTGTTCTGTTTGCTTAGTATTATTTAGGTTCATACAAGAGTCGGAAACACGTCTAGGTTCAATTAACTAACTAACCGCAAGATAGTTACATGGGAAAAGATATTGTGACATGTATTGCCCAAAAAAATGCATGTGTGTGGTGCATAGGTGAAGGATATTTTAATTCGATGGTAAACAATGGGTGACGGTCAATAGGTGATAGTAAGTTTCAAACCGAGCAGAGAGAAGACATAGGGGGCATAACATTCATTGGATTTTTTTATCACTAACTTCAAAAAGATCAATAACTTGTGGAATTTATTGGAGTGAAAATTGGAGAACAAATCCATATAGATTCATGGACCAGGAGCAACTGTGATTCAGGCTTGAAGAGGGAGATCTCTTCCCTTTTTTTATTAAACAAATTGTTGTAATCGAATGATTTATTCTTATGCAATACAGATGTTGTTAGGATAATTCTTCTAGTCCAGGTTAAAATCAAGTCTTTTGGTTATCTTTCTTTCTCCTTCTCACTATCATTTTAAATGTGATCAGAAATAATTTGTGAGATCATCTCTAATTTCATTCAATTTCAACGTACCACTAACATTTAATCTCAGAACTCCAAAATCATTTAGTAAGTCTCATTGTGGATTAATTTTCATAAACATCTAAATTGAAATGGAAACATTAGAACTTACGATGAGTTCATTATTTCATCTTTTATAAACCAAAATTCTCACAGATGATTAATCATAGAGTGGTGAACTCCAGTATTTGTGGTCTTCAGTGATTTTTCTCTTAGTGAGGGAAATAAACCACTCCTTTTCTGGTGTACTAGTTGTTGTCACTATCGTGAGGAGGAATGTTTCAAAACTAGTAGAATGAATATTTTTCCTTGAATGTATTTCTCTTGATGGATCATTTTGCAATATTTTATATCTATGTTTGTATTGTTTTTATCCTATTACTTGTTTCATTATAGTTTAGAACAAAAACGCAAAAATATTATGGTGTCTCCATTGTGATTTTTAATAAAAACAATAAAAAATTGAATGTTCAAGAAAATAGAAAATCTACCCCATTGCTAACATTAGTGGGTCATTTTAAATGTTTTTAAAATAATAGTGGTCATGATCAACTTCCTTGTGGGTTCGACCCTTCCTTCCACATATATTGTAGTTAGGAGGATTATAAATATTAAACTTTTACTGACTTCAACGACAGTCTAGGTCATCTGATGATGTTTTGTAGCATTATTCCACTAAGAAGACATGTTAATAAAAACTAGGAAGAAGCTGTTGTTGAACCTCAATGAGTGATTACTATTATTGATATGAATCTGATTGAGGTGATAGTGTGTATTGTCGAATCAATGTGATAGACACCACCTCCAGTTCCCGTTTTGGGTCCATCTATGGAACCTCAAACGTATGTTCTTATGTTATGTTCTTAATCATTTATTCTCCAGAATCCAACATTATTCAGGGGATAAAATGATCCTCAAGAAGCTAAGTAATGGTTGAGTTCTATAAATCGATTGTTTGGGTTTTTGGACACCCCCAATGAGATCAATGTAAAGTGGTCCACCTTTATGATAGAAAGAATGAGTTGAATATGGTGGGACTCTATGGTCATAGAAAAGAACCACGAGTACTAAAAGTGGAAAGACTTAAAATTTCTTTTCATTGACAAGTTCTATCTAGAGTTTATTCTCTTGGCCATGACTTCTGAATTTTTCAACCTTATGCAGGCTCACATTGTAACACCCTGAGATTTTATGAAAAACATTCCTTTTAATTAAATTGATGTCTTGTGTTGTACTCTACACCGAAAGGATCTTTTACTTCTCGCATCCCGGACTTGGCTTGCATTACAAGCAATCACGACCTTCCACGATAGTGTGTGTTGTACATAATACCGAGTTTCACTAAACAATGATATGTTATATAAACTAACCGTTATGAATAGTTATACCCACTTTTGAAATTTTATAAATTTTAACTTTCAAAGTGGACTTCATTTTTGGATTCAGAATATCGAAATTAGCCTAGGGTGAATTTTTGGTCTTTTTCTGAAAACATTCAATTTTTGATGAATACTGAAAACATTGGGTTATTATTTAAAACCCGACATTTTATTTAAAAAATTATTTATTTTATTTATTTTTATTTTAGGTAAAAATTGATACCTATATAAGTTCAATGTAATTCATTGGGGTCATTTTATAATAATTGTCGATATATAAAAATTTTATTAAACTTTTCACCGTCTTTTACCTACCTCCTCGGAGCTTTTTGAAAACTTAGATAAAACTTAATTTTACCACTTCTGTGAGTGGAATTTCGAAAATCTGAGAGAAACGGTTAATATCATGGACTAAAATGTGGTTCAATGATATGAAAATAATTTTTGGTGAATAATAACTTTTTACTTTTATTTACCACGGTTAAAAGTTAACAGGGTAATTAAGGGTAAAAATGATATTATTATTACTCTAACACATGTCCTAATTCTATTGGATAAGTGTAATTCGACCAAAAAAAACTTTATGAATAAAATATGACCATTTAGGTCCACTTGGATTAGATTAGGACATTTATTATTAATTTATTTAAAGAAGGGATAAAATAGTTAAAATCAAAGTACAATAATTAATTCATTTTTAATATAGGGTTACACGCAATATAAATTCGACTATAAATATTCATTAGAAAGATAAAATGATTTCCAACCTAATTGTATTTTATTTATAATTTTTAGACATTAAATAATTTAAGTTATTTATGACCTAATGGTGATGTAGTAATTATCTAAAAAATGAAATATTAAAATAATTGATATTATAAATACACAAATAAATGTAATTTGATACTTTTAATGAATTACACTAATTTTATAGGTTAGTATTATATGTTATTATTTATTTAATTAACATTTTTCGAAATAATCATGCTGTTATGAGTTTCACAAAAATCATTTACCAAATAGTGTCAAAATTGAAATAAAATAGTTTTTAAAACAAATATTATATTATTAATTATTATTATATTCCTAAAAAATCCAAGGTTTTGGAATGATACTTATATCATGATAGGTGTATCATTAATGGACCACTTGGGGGTATATTGGATGTATATGGTATGTTTATTAACTATATAATATAAAAATACAAAGTGACATGGTAAATGTCAATCTAATTAACTAAGAGTAAAACTAAAAGATAAGGTTAATATAATGATCCAAACCTGTCTAAAATATATTGGTTGAGAGGATTTATGCCCATACCCACCTTATCTTTTAAATAAATTAATTTGTAGCTATTAGAAACCGAATATGACTTTATTATAAAATAATATTTTAATTTTTCCTAAGGTGCCCCTCTCCTCCCTTATACAAAGGCACCCATTCCCTCTTCTCTTAACACACTTTTGAGCCTTGAATCTCGGCCAAAACCTAAATATTTATCTTATACACATCCCTAGATACATTCTGGCAGTTCTGTTCTTCTCAAAATACCAACTCTATTTCCTTAAGTGAATGCTTAAAGGAGGTGCGTCGAAGAAGGGGTAATCTTTTCTTCCGATTCTCTCAAGTTTATTTCTTCTTCAACTTATTATTAATTAGTTGTCTCATTATAAATTAATAACATAATTATTACTTATATACTAATATGTTATTATAAATATGAAACAAAATTATTTCACCTTCTATTCATCCTACAGAAAACGAAATCACCGCGAATGCGTACGTACGGAATGCCGTCTCCACGCCATGGTTTAATCTATTTTCAACCACCACCTTACTTGGATGGGTATAATGGTGTAAATAAATAACTATATATGATTATTGTAATTTTATATTGACGCTGAAATACTATACATACACTTTAATACAATTCCACGATGATGGGAATGATATCATCACTCGTGCATACGTACGGACTACCGTCTCCACGACCTGATGAGATTCATTCTCCGTGTTAATCATTCATGAATGATTATAAAGTATATATAATGAATAATAGTGAAATATATGACATAATAATGTTACTGGATTTATGTTTATTTATATGTATATCATCTACTTATTTCCATTCAATTCAATAAGGAAACGAAAATAGCGTTCATGCGTACGTACGGCCTACCGTCTCCATGAATGGTGTATTTCATTCCATTTATCAATCTATCATATATATATGTATATGATGAATATATATTATATATAAATCATTTTTTACATTCTGGAATTATTTAAATCAGTATATAAGTAATAATATCAAGAACCAAATGTCGAAACTTGTACGATAAATTAAATGATTTAACCCAAAATGCTGCTTTAACATGGAATTTACAAAAGAACGGGTAATATAAGGTCATTAGTGAACCATATATGATATCATGACAATGAATATGATTATGTTATAAGTAAATGACATTATTTAAATCATTATACAGGAGTTTCTGATACATATGAATCATATCAGACGTATGGTACGGGATAACTATTCCAATCTCATTCTTATTCGAGATTGTTTATTCGTAAGTATTTACTGGGGTTATTGTTATCATCCATGTCCATGTTTAATAAAAATGGTTTCATGTATGTTTAAAGTCCTTTTTAACCATTTTTTACGTTTACTAAATGTTATGTAAGGAATCTTTTTTTTACCATACGAGGTTCTTTTTTACTTTTCCGACAAAAGTACGAGGACAATGTTTTTTTAACTTATACGGCGTGAACATATTTTTACGGTTTCATAATGCCTCATTTTCATGAAACACCCTATAGAAGATTACATGATTATTTTGAACAGAACCCATTTTCTTTTAAAATTTTATGGAATTTTGTGAAAAGAAATTGTTTCTGAAGTAGAAAGGACATTTTCCTCAAGAATGGATTTCAAGCATTTTATCAAAATTATTTTCCATCTAAGAAAATATAGGGTTCTGTTTCTATCCCTATTTTTACATTGATTTGATTATGTTATGATTGAATTATTTTTGTGATTTCCTTTTATCTTATATGGATTATGTTATGATAGTATGATGTTTAAGATTTCCATTTTTATTACATGTGTTATTCTATGATGTATGATTTATGATTTTGTGGCACACATAAGAATGGTTTCAATATGAGATGGGTGGGACCTATATCTCCCTCCAATTCATTAGGTAAAGATTTATATCTCATGAGATAGACATGACTGGAATGGTAAGTTAATCCGGTTCAGTAATACAAGACTGGAACGAGGAGTGAACTCGATTCAGAATGGGACTTTGTCCACTAAGATGGTATTGGGAGCAATGCCTTGGCTACTAGGGAAATAATATCATGTGCTTAATGGTTGCCACAATCACATGTTTTATTCACATGTTATTTTATCATGATTGATGTTCCTTATGACCTATGCCTTACGTACTACCAATATTTATTTCACAACACAATATTTTGATGTTTAAACTTTATATTCATGTTTTGAAGTTCAAATATATATAGTTTGTTTTATTTTCTCCATGCTTACCCTTACTGATCATTTGAGCTCACCCTTTATATGTTTTCTTTTCCCCAGGTTATAAAGAAAGGTTTTAGGTAAGAAAAAAAGGGGAATATCTTTATGAGAGATGTTGACGATCATTCACCACGATTAGAAGATTACATTCCAAGTTTCCAAAGACACTAAACTATTACGGTCCTTTGGTGTTTGTTTTTGTTATGTATTAAGTATTACGAAAAAGTAATGTAATGTCCATGTACGTCAAGCTTCAGGTCTCTACAGTTTGTATCAGAGGAAAGGTTTAGTTAACCTTTGTAATCTAGGATGCGAAAACTTTAGTGAGATCCCTAGAGATATTCTAAGGTATGTCTAGGAATGTCTCTAAGGTTAAGTATACATATAAGTTATAGTCCTAGAATTATAGAAACGATATTAGAATTAAACCTAAGATGTTAGATATCGAAGGTACTCCCCCTTTATTATGTTCTTTTCCCTAGCATGATTTTTGCCTCTCACACTATTTTTTTTTGGGTTTTAGATGATGGATGGAACCCGAAGGAACCGTGTTGATCAATGTAATGGACAATGAAATGATTTTCCTCCTGAACAAACCAATGTTATGGGAGATGGAGTGAAAAATATTATTTCTATACTTATGCAAGCTATGAATCATTCTGGACTTCCGAATGAGCAGATAAGGGAACAATATTCTATTGAGTCCTTCATGAGGCAACGTCCACCTTATTTCAATGGGTCTTCTGATCTACCTGTTGTTGAACAATGCATCAGTACCATTGAAAAGATATTTTACATACTTCACTGTTCAACACATGATAAAGTCATTCTAGATGTTTACCATTTAGAAGGTGAAGTAGACCAGTGGTGGACTCTAATTAAGAATACAAGTCCCCAAGATGAAATAGAATCCATGGAATGGGACGAGTTCAAGAACTTTTTTTCAGTAAGTACTTCCCTCGTATTCTTCGAACAAATATGGAATAGGAGTTCCTTGAGATTAAGCAAAAGGATAATGAATCTGTTGGTATATACGAAGCCAATTTTACAAGGCATGAAAGGTATGCATCTGGATTTATCATCCAACCTGAAAGTAATGTTGATCGATTTTTCAGTGGCTTAAAACCAAGTCTTAGAAGGTCATTAGCTATAAGAGACTTCAAAAGATATGAAGAAATTGTGTTTTGTTCAATAAAGGTAGAAATGAAGGTTCGTGTGACATATCCATCTCATGGTTTGGACAAGAAACGAATGATGGAGTTCAAGGAGAAATCTCAGAACAATGGGGAAAATAAGATGAATGTTTCTTTATGCACAAAGTGTGGAAAGAAGTATGGTGGTGATTGTCTTAATGGGACTCGAAAATGTTTTAAGTGTGGAGAAGAAGGTCATTGAGCAGCTGAGCGTCGAAGTAATGGAAAAAGGGTTGCTAATGATGTGAATAAAGAAAATACTATAGAGAACGCACCACCAACACTTCAGTGCTTCATGTGCAATGAAATAGGGCATTATGCAAATCAATTCCCTAATCCAAGGGTTAATGATGATCGACATGAGCAACCACATAAAGCAAAGGAAAAAAGGGAAGTCACATGTGATCACTATTGGAGATGTTGAATATGACAACTATGTGGTGGAGTTATTAAGTGTTTACGTAATGGGATTCCAAAATAATGTTGTATATAGTATCGTGGAATATTGGAATATTTATTTATTGATCTATTGTGGTTTTTAGTAATTTTATGGTACCGGTAACCATGGAAAGTGATTGAGATATTTTTGGAAAGAATATGATATGCACATAATGAAGGGATAAGGAGAAAATGAAATGTTTGATAGTATTCATGAGCTCATGACTGATATAAGGTCAAATTTATATCATGGTTTGAGTATATAGAATTTTTGGATTTGGGTATGTGGAAAGAGTTAAGTTTTGACAGCATTCTTGTTTTCACTAAGGTTCAATGGGTATTCTTTTTTCAAGAGAATACATGATTAAGGTATTCACATGACTGTAATGTGACCAACAATATATATGAGGGATAAATGATGGTCTTCACATGCTTGTTATATGACCTTTTTAGTAATAGTTCACTTTATACTAGGAGTTTGGAAGGAAGTATTTTTGATATGCCTAATGATTCGAATATATTATGTTGAACATAAGTTTGTATTGTTTAAGGATATAATTTTTTTTCGATATTATTGATAGAATGTTATAATAGTATAGTTTTAGAAAAAGTAAAACCAGTAGGATGTGCGACAACCCGTCGCGTCGGATAAGGTTGCGGGAATCGAACCCACAACCGAAGTGCGGCAGGCCTTCATCGCTGACCACTGTCCTACAGGAAGTCCCTAGTTAGTAGAAACTGGTTTTATTTTATTAAGCGCTATGATGGCTGAAGTATAAGTCCATTTTATCAACCATATACGATTAATCTCAGCATAGAAGGACTTCTGTATATTTAATAAATTATGCTAAACTTTTTGCGATAGAAATAGATTGAATGACCTATCATTCTATCGCCTAATCTACTAACACTTCACAGAAGACAAATTCAACTTAATTTCATTAAGATATGAAGTGTAATTTGTTCGAGGCATGAGAAACAGTGAGATTGTAGAAAAATCAAGTAAGTATTTATTTTAATTCAATAATTCTTCAACATTAGGGAAATGATCTTGAAAACAAAAAAAATGTTTTCCTAGTGCTCTCATATCTGATTAATCGGATGGTACCGTAGATCATCACAAATTTATGGATTTGTGATTTTTGTCTTTTTCATAGCCATGTCATCTACCACTCTTCATCAGAAGTTGATGGTTATATTTCTCTTCCATATCCATATTTTCACCTAGGTTCTACTATGTGGAAACCCAGTGATTAATCAATTTGGGTAACGGTTACGTTTCATACTTTAGTTTTTAAAGTCAAGTTTTGGTATTCGTTTTTATGATGTGGGTTTCTATTAAAGAAACTTTCAAATATTAAACCATTTATAACCCCGACGAATTTCGAGGGTGAAATTCATTTTAAGGGGGGTAGAATGTAACACCCTGAGATTTTAAGAAAAATATTATTTTTACTTTCATTGATGTCTTTTGTTGTGCTCTACTCCAAAAGGAGCTTACAATACACGCATCCCTGACATGGCTTTCATTATAGGGAATCACGACCTTCCGTGATAGCGTGTGTTGTACGCAATACCGAGTTTCACTAAATAACGATATGTTATATAAACTAGCCATTATGAATAGTAATACCAACTTTTTGAAATTTTATAAATTTTACCTTTTAAAATGGACTTCATTTTTGGATTCAGAATATCAAAATTAGCCTAGGGTAAATTTTTGGTATTTTTTTGAAAACTTTCAAATTTTGATGAATAGTGAAAACATTGGGTTACTATTTAAAAACCGACTTTTTTTGAATAATTATTTATTTAATTAAAATTTATTTTAGGTCAAAATTGATACCTATATAAGTTCAATTTAATTCATTAGAGTCATTTTATAATAATTTTCGATATATAAAATTTTATTGAACTTTTCACCGTCATTTACCTACCTCCAATGAGGTTTTTGCAAACATACATAAAACATAATTTTACCGCTTCTGTGGGTGGAATTTCGAAAATCCAAGAGGCACGGTTAATATCAAGGACTAAAATTTAGTTCAATGAGATGAAAATAATTTTTGGTGAATAGTAACTGTTTACTTTTATTTACCACGGTTAAAAGTAAATAGGGTAATTTAGGGTAAAAATGATATTATTATTACCCCAACACGTGTCCTAATTCTATTGGATAAGTATAATTAGACCAAAAACAACCTTAGGAATAAAATATGACCATTTAGATCCACTTGGATTAGATTAGGACATTTATTATTAATTTATTTAAAGAAGGGTTAAAATAGTTAAAATCAAAGTATAATAACTAAATCATTTTTAATATAGGGTTATACATAAGATAAATTCAACTATAAATACTAATTAGTAAAGATAAAAATATTTAATACGTAATGGTTTTTTATTTATAATTTTTAGACACTAAATAATTTATGTTATTTATGACACAATGGTGATATAGTAATTACCTAAAAATGAAATATTAAAATAATTGATATTATAAATACCCAAATAAATGTAATTTTAGACTTTTTATGAATTCCAAAAATTTTATAGATTAATATGACATGTTAGTATTGATTTTTTTAACTTTTTTTGACCTAATAATGCTGTTATGATTTTCAAAAAAATCAATTACCAAATAGTTTGAAAGATGACATAAAATAGTTTTTAAAACAAATATTATATTATTAATTATTATTATATTCCTAAAAAATACAAGGTTTGGCCGAGATACTTATATGATGATAGGTGTATCATTAATGGGCCACTTGGGGGGTCTCTTGGAGGTATATGGTAAATTTATTAACTATATAATATAAAAATACAAAGTGACATGGTAAATGTCAATCTAATTAACTAAGAGTTAAAACTATAAGATAAGGTTAATATAATGACCCAAACCTGTCTAAAATCTATTGGTTGAGAGGATTTCGACCCATCCCCACCTTATCTTTGAAATAAATAATTTTTTAACAATTAAAAACAGAATATTACCTTATTATAAAATAATATTTTAAGTTTTCCTAAGGTGCCCCTCTCCTCCCTTATAAAAAGGGAACCCCTTACCTCTTCTCTCCACACACTTTTGAGCCTTGAAGCTCGGCCAACCTCTGCCAATTTCTCTTCTCCGCATCCCTAGAATCATTCTGGAGGTTTTGGTCTTCTCAAAAGACCAACTCTACTTCCTTAAGATAAGTCTTAAAGGAGCTGCGTCGAAGAAGAGGTAATCTCTTCTTCTGATTCTCTCAAGTTTCTTTCTTCTTCTACTTCTTCTTCATTAGTTGTATCATTATAAAGTAATAAAATAAGTATTAATTATATATGGATATGTTATTATAAATATGAAACAGCATTATTTCACCTTCTATTCATCCTACGGGAAACGAAATCTCCACGCGTGTGTACGTACGGAACACCGTGTCCACGCCGTGGTTTAATCTGCTTTCGACCACCACCATACTTGGATGGGTATAATGGTGAAAATAAATAACTATATATTATTATTGTAAATTGATATTGATTCTTTAATAGTATACATAAAATTAAATACAATTACACGACCATGGGAATGATATCAACGCTCGTGCGTACGTACGGACTACTATCTCCACGACGTGATGAGATTCATTCTCCATGTTATCTATTCATGAATGATTATAAATTATATATAATGAATAATAATGAAATATATGAAATAACAATGATAATGTATTTATGTATATATATATGTATTTCATCTACTTATTTCCATTCAATTCAATAAGGAAATGAAAACAGCGTTCATGCGTACGTACGACCTACCGTCTCCATGAACTGTGTATTTCATTCCATTTATCGATCTCTCATATATATATATGAATATTCTAAATATATATTATATATAAATCATTTTTTTACATTCTGAAATTATGTAAATCAGTATATAAGTAATAATATCAAGAACAACAAGTCGAAACACGTACGATAAATGAAACAATTTTACCCAAAATGCTGCTTTAACATGGAATTTACAAAACAATGGGTAATATAAAGTCATAAGTGAACCATATATGATATTTTAACAATGAATATGAATCTGTAATAAGTGAATTACATTATTTAAATCATTATACAGGAGGTTCAGATACATACAAAGCATATCAGACGTAAGGTAAGAGATAACTTTTTCAATCTCATTCTTATCCGAGATTGCTTATTCGTAAGTATTTACTGGGGTTATTATTATCATCCATGTCAATGTTTCCTAAAAATGGTTTCCTGTATGTTTGAAGTCCTTTTTAACCATTTTTTATATTTAATTCATGGTATGTAAGGAATTTTTCGTTTTTTACCATACGAGGTACTTTTTCACTTTTCCAACAAAAGTATGAGAAGAAATTTTTTTTAACTTATACGGCTTGAACAGATTTTTACGGTTTCATAACACCTCATTTTCATGATACATCCTATACAATATTACATGATTATTTTAAAAAAAACCATTTTCTTTTAAAATTGCATATAATTTTTGTGAAAATAAAATGTTTTTGAAGTAGAAAGAATATTTTCCTCAAGAATGGAGTTCAAGCGTTTTATCAAAATTATTTTCCATCATATATAATATAGGGTTCTACTTCTATCCATATTTTTACACTGATTTGAATATGTTATGATGGATTTATTTATATTATGTCCTTTTATTTTATATGGATTATGTTATGATGGAATGATGTTTAAGATTCCCATTTTTATTACATGGGTGATGCTATGATGTATGATTTATGATTTTGTGGAACACATAAGAATGGTTTCATTATGAGATGGGTGGGACCTATATCTCCCTCCAATGCATTGGGCAAAGATTTATATCTCATGAGATAGAAATGGGTGGAACGGTACGTTAATTTGGTTCAGTAATACCGGACTGGAACGAGGAGTGAACTCGATTCAGAAAGGGACTTTATCCACAAAGATGGTCTTGGAAACAATGCCTTGGCTACTATGGATATCATATCATGTGCTTAATGGTTGCCACAATCTCATGTTTTATTCCCATGTTATTTTATTATGATTTATGTTCTTTTATGATCTATGCCTTATGTACTACCAAGGTTTATATCACAACTCAATATTTTGATGTTTAAACATTACGTTCATGTTTTGAAGTTCAAATGTATATAGTTTGTTTTATTTTCTCCATGCTTACCCTTACTGAGAATTTGATCCCTTTATATGTTTTCTTTTCCCCCGGATATAAAGAAAGGTTTTAGGTATGAAAAAAAAGAAGAAGATCTTTATGGGAGATTTTGATGATCATTCACCACGATTAGAAGATTACATTCCGAGTTTCCAAAGTCACTAAACTATTACGGTCCTTTGGTGTTTGTTTTTGTTATGTATTAAGTATTCTGCAAAAGTAATGTAACTTCCATGTACGTTAAGCTTTGGGTCTCTACACACACGACTATGAAAAAGTATGAAAACCATTTTTCTAAGCTCATACGCTTCATAATTAATATTGTATCGAATGAGAGGACAAATGATCGAAGTTCTGAGTTGGGACTTCGTCAGGATATTCATTCTCAGGTATTCTTGCTGAAGATGCCTTTATATGATGATGTGTTGGATACATCATTCATAGTTGAGATGGACCTGGATGGATCATATGGGTTATTTGGGTGGTTCTTTCTCCCCAAATGGAATCGTGAGTTCTTTTTAGTGACATCAGAAGTGTGATGATTCTCATGACATTTCTTGACATCAGGGTCATTCTAGACCTCCCACAATACCTGGAAGATGTCCTTTGGTTTTCTACCAGTGTGGAATGGTTGGACATTATATGATTTTTTTCACTGAGGCACCCAATAATTATGTCTCCAGTGGATGTTCAAAATAATTTTATCATTTCTTCCATATTTAGTCCACCCTGCATAGTAGAACGGGATCATCATATCCTCTTAAAACTAATTGTAAATCAGATGCTTCACATGTGAAATGGTTCCATCTATAGACATCTATAAGGAAGATTCTTTTTATAATGGAATAGTCTCTATAGGAAGTGGATATGGGTCCAATAACTATGAGATGTACCATTACTATAGCTTCATCATTATTGACTAATCCATTTGATACTAGTTCATCTCATTCATTCATTTCAATCTTTGTTTTAATCTACTAAATATTCCAACGTAGATATTTTTCTTGTGTAATAAATATTACTACACCCCTTGTTACAAAGATATATTAGGGTATTCATAGTCCTGTTTTTGTTTTCTCTCTTTCAAATGTTAAGCTTTATTAGATTTCTCTTGATCCCAACATGAAATCTCTTGAAGTCATATTCAGGATGGATTGGATCATGTCTATTAAATCCCGTATTGATTATTATATTCGATGGGTCTACCAGACTACACCTAGTGGTGTACATGTTATCATTCAAGGAGAATGGGACCCAAGGTCGATCAAGACTAGACCATCTTATCCGGAGTTGTGGAAAGTGATTTCGGTGTTTTATTTTGATCTACAATGAGAATATTTAAGTGGTGATATCCCACTATTTTAGGTCGAGTTTTACAACATGTTTTCTTGTTATTATCTGGTTTTGCACTTGTAATGGATGTTGAATTTTGTATTCACTTGATGCCTAGTACACAACCAGTCTCAATTCCCTCTAACTATATGGAAGCATCTAAATTTAAAGGGCTAAAGTCCCAATAGGGTGTATGTTAGGGAAAGGATTTATATGCCTGACCATGTCACCATGGGCGGTGCTTGTTCTTGGAAGATAAGGATGATGGTTCTCTTTGCCTGTATTTTTATTACTGAAAGGTCAATCATGTTACGGTAAAAAATAAATATCTATTACCATATATTTATGATAAAATTTATTAGTTTTAAGGGGAAATATAGTATTCAAAGATCAAATATTAATCTTGTTACCATCAGTTGAGGATAAAAGAATATGAAATTTAGAAATCCACCTTTCAGAGAAGGTATGGTCAATATGAGAACCTTGTTATACCATTTGATATAACCAATGCTCATAAAGTTTTAATGGTGTTAATGAACATGATTTTTTATGAGTATATTCATACATTTATGGTAGTGTTTTTGGGTGAAATCATGGTTTACTCTATGTTTGTGGAGGATCATGTGAATCGTCTGAGAACCATCTTGAGTTTTCTAAGAAATCACCTACTTTTTTCCAAGAATTTAAAATGTGAATTCTAGATCTAAGAGGTGAATTTCATGGGACACATGGTGCTTGAACATGGTATTTTAGTTGATCTGAAAAAGGTTAAAGTTGTGATGCCATGGAAATAGACATAAAATATTTTCGAGACTCAGAGCATCTGTGTCTTAGCTAGGTATTATCGTCAGTTCATTAAGGTATTCTCAAAACTGGCTTCTCCTATTACTATTATGACTCACAAGGGACTGATGCTTTCTTGGAATGATAACTATCATGGTGTTTTTGTTGAGGTGAAATTTCTTTTAAATACAACTCTAGTATTGACTCTTTCATAGGTCAGGAAAACCAGTGTGGTCTTTTTGACGCATCAAGTTCAATTTGGGATGTGTTCTTATGAACTTTAATCATTTTTTTCCCTATTGGTCTCACCATTTTAGGCCACCCAAGAAGAATTATCCATCCCATGACATCGAACTTGAGGTTTGGATGCATGCACTTAAGAGTAAGTGGAACTACCTTTACAAGGAATGGATTACCATGTATTCTGACCACAAGATCTTGAGATACGGCTTCTTTCAAAAATATTTCAATCTCCACTAGAGGTATTGGTTGGAATACCTATAGTATTGCATCTTTGGAATCAGCTATATCCCTATGAAATGGAATGTCATTGTAGATACTTTGAGTAGGAAACTTCCGACCTAAGTAGTGAAGGAATCATTAGAAGTGTGGAATTTGATTACCCTATTTTCAAAGTTGCATATTAGAGTTCAGGAGAATGGGAATGAAGTTTTGTTATCCATCATTCTGTTTACATCCTATATTATAAAAATGATTATTATATATCAGTAGCCTGATGATGAGTTCTGTATAATTAGATACTCTGTTTATGACAGAAAGGCAATTGGACCATGGTCATTCTCCAAAGAGAGTATTCTATGTTATTGGATTTGTGTCATTATGTTGTTAGAAGAATGGAAAGATGTTATGGTGTATTTAAAAATTCATAGTCGTATATGCACCTAAGAACCCAATAATTTTCTATGACATGTGATGAAAGTTCTGGTGGCCAGGAATAAGATGGTGAATTGTTGATTTTGTCTCTTGTTGCTATACATGCCAACAGGTGAAGATCGAGCATCAGAAATATTCAGGTTTGTTTTAGCCACTTCTAGTACTGACTTGGAAGCGGGATGAGATATATATGGACTTTGTGGTAGGTTTTCCTCATACCCAAATAAAGAAGAATGTGATATGGGTTGTGATCAATAGTTTGACTAAGTCATCTCACTTCTTACCCATTTGTGATACCGCCAATTTTGAGGAGTTGAGAAATATCTATTTAAAAGATATTTCTTATTTTCATAGATTAAAATATGTTATATTATTTGATAAGGATCCTCAGTTCACATATCACTTTTGGAGAGTCCTTCAAGAGGCATTGGGATCTCATGTCCTTTTGTGTATGGTATACCATCTGCAATGGGATGGACAGACTGAAAGAGTTATACTTATTCTTAAGGATATTCCCAATGCTTGGGTTCTCAAATTTGTAGATGATTCAGATGATCATTTGGGGCTTGATGAGTTTTCTTATATTAATAGTTACCAATCAATGATCATAATTGATCATTTTGAGGCCTTGTATGGTTGTCCATGTAAATCTCCATTATGTTGGTCAGAGATTGGTTAGAGTTCCTTGGTGGGACCAAGTTTGGTTCAAGAAAAGACGCCAAATATTATATTGATTAATTAGAGGATGTTGACAGCATGGAGTTGATATAAATATTATTTGGATCATCTCCATATTCCATTGGATTTCATAGTGGGTTACTAGGTGTTCTTGAATGTCTCACCTATGTTGGCCCATCATTGGATTTGGAGGTGAGGGAAGAATTAACCACATTTTGTTGGACCTTTTGAGGTTATTGAGATGGTGGGAAGAGTTGAGTACTATTTGTAACTTCCACAAAATCTAACTTATATACATAATGCGCTTCTTGTATCTCAGCTTCAAAAGTATTTATCTCATCCATCTCATGTTCTGTGTTGGTGGGATCTTGAAGTTCAACCTAATTTATCTATGACTGAACAACCAGTTAGGTTTTTTGATTATGTAACCAAGGTACTTCATTGGATAATGATACCTTTGGATTTTGTGCTACGGAATCATGGTTCTGATTCTCATAAGATGTGTGAGAGGTAGGCATTAATGATAGGGCAGTGGCCTCATGTTTTTAAAGTGGTGGCTTCTTTGTAGGATTTTTGGAGGAAAAAAGATTCTATGGTGGAGTGGTTGTAACATCCCATTACTATTTTCAAGTAATAAAAAACCCTCCTTTTAATTGAGCTTTGGTTTGGTTTCTTTGGGGTTGTCTTGGGTTGAAAATTTAAGAATATAAGATTCTATGTTGGTGCATGGTTTTTTCACTGTTGGCGCATGGTTTTCTAAATCGTGCATCCTGCTACAGGACAAAAAGGTATGTTTTGGATAGAGAGTTCTACACAACATAAAAAAGAGATAATCTAGCCATGTGTCCCCTAAGTATAAACCATGTGACCCATTTATAATGAGGTCACAGTCTACACACAGTTTTTCCAAACCATGTTGATGGGATTTTAAGAGATTTTAAATTTTGTTAAAAATTCCGAAACCACTTTTTTAGGTCTCTGACAGACCTCCTTCAACCCAGAATAGTTTCAATGGACCTTGGATCTCACAAGAAGGATTTTTGGCCCCTAATACCCATATTAGATGGGATCCAAAGCTAGGATGTCATCATTCAATCCTTATTAGATTTGTTTCATCCTTTCGTTCTCAATCTCCCATATTCTCTCTCATTTTACATAGGGTTTTATAGATCATGATATGTTACTAAAGGAAATAATACCAACTATTATGAATATAAACCTTGGATAGAATCTTGTTTCACCCATATCTCATTGTTGTTTTCCTCCTTTGAAAAATAGCGACTTGGGTTTGGTGATATAAGATTCGCTGATCCTGAGGTAGGTGGTTCCACTATGATGGACAAATTTTACTAATCCTAATATCAATGTTTAAAATTTCCTTTTTTGAATTTTAATTATTTTTTTAGATTTGGATAAAATTTATTTCAATTGATTTTTAAAAAAGAAACCAATTACAATGAATTGGGGCTTTTTGACAAAAAAGAATATTTGGTAGTGAATTTGAAATCATTGAGATTTAAATTGTTTAAATTTAAATTCAAGTTTTAAGGGAAACTGATTCAATTAAATTGATGAGTATAATTGTAGAAATTGATTTGATGAAAAGTTTTTGAAAAACCCCAATTCTAGTGAATTGGGGGTTTGTGAGGAAATTGACAAAACTATTTTAAAATTTAATTGTTGAATTTAATTTTGAAATGGATTGTGAAATTTCATGAGTTGGTTTCAAATCCTTGTTTATGAAAATGTATTTATAATGGTTTTGATGGAAACCTATTGTTTTCATCTTTTTTGAAAAAGTGATGTTTTTTATTAAAAATATATTATGGGTTTAAAATGGGAAATTGGCATATTGAAATTATCTATAGGATTTAATTGTATTTTTAGAAGTCTAAAAATAAATTGCACATCGTTGTTTTGTAATAGATCACCAATAAGCCTTAGTTTGATATAATGTTATATTGGATAACACTTAATGAATTAAAATTTTCTAAAATATCATATTAGCATATCCCATTCCTTTGGTGATGGTGATGAATCCACTTATCTTTGGCTCATGGGATGTATTTACATACTTCTCAGTATTTAGAGTGTTGGGTCACTATAGAATGTAACTATGGTACCTACTTGGTACATTACCATGTTGATTACTCCTTTATATTTCAAATGTATAATCCATTGTTTAAAACTATTTTACATGCCTTGATAATCAATATAAATTGTATTAAATAGATGTGATTATTTAATCCATTTTTTGAAAAATTGCATTTATGTAATGTCTCTATTTGTTAAAGGAAAATTCCATTATTTCTAATGTATTTCCATTAATTTAAATCTGAAGCAAGTTTTGATAATGTATTTCCATCATATAAATTATACAACATGATTTGTTTAAATATTATTTTGTATGTTCCAAACAGGTTATTTTAAAATTGAAATCACATTAATGGTTAATTTAATATTAGCATCTTGTTGTGGAATTTTTTGTGAAATACTACTGGGCTTTGGCTCAAATCATATTTATGCCTTTGTGTGTTTGTAGATTATATCCTTCCAGTTTCGAGCAAGGGTAAAGGATCTGTTGGATGTGGATCAGGTGGATCCAGTTGTTATACATTGGACTTGGTGAGTTGTGTTCTTATGGACTTGGGCAGTGTTTCAATGTATTGGTACTTGGGTTGTAGTACATTGGGATTTAATGACTTTTTTACTTCTATTACTTTCTCCTAGTGTAGTTTCTTTTTTTATGCATACTATCTTGTTTATTTTACTTATGTATTGTTAGTGGAAAAATCATTCCCACTTCCATGATGTATGATGTCGGGTGCTAGTCACCAACCCCTAGGGATTGGAAACACCCTTCTGTTTATGTCATGACCATATCAGTTATTGGGATACCAAGGTTCTCGGGTTGGTTTGTGACAATATGTGTGGAACCTTCTAAGATAAAGGTAATTTAAGAGTGGCCCAAGAAAACATATATAATAGAGATACCTAGTTTCCTCGGTCAAGATAAGAATTAATGAATATTTGTAAATAACTTCTCAAAATTTAAAAACCTTATAATCAAGATGAATTAGAAGAGATTGAAGTTTGTATGAACCTATTCATGTGAATATTGCTTCAAATAGTTGAAAAATAGGCTTATCACTACACTATTACCCACACTGCCAACATGTGGGGAACTCTTTGGGGTGTGAATTCATGATTCAGAGAAGCGATTAAGCTGTGTATATATGAAAAATGATAAATTGATAGCCTACAGCTAATGGTAATTGATAATTCATGAGAAAAAAAATCCCACACTTGATCTAGAGTTAGATATTGTGATCTTTGTATTGAAAATATTTCCGCATTATCTCTAGGGATATAATTGTGAGATATATATTGATAATAAGAGCCTAAAATATATATTCACACATAAGGAGCTTAATATGCACTAGCGAAAATGGTTAGAGCTCATTGAGGATGATGAATATGAAATAAAATAATATTCTGGTAAAATAATTAAGGTGTCAGATTCTCTAAGTAAAAATGACAATACACCTTTATTAATGATGATAATTGAGATGGATCCAATCATATTAGAACTAAAAATGATGGAAACGTGAATAAATAAGTATGTAACATCTGAAATGATTTCTCAAATGATTTCTCAACCATCTCGTATGGTGAAAATAAAGGATTCACAGAAAAAATTAGTGAAAATTCAGAAAAAGGTGGGAGATATCAGAAATGGGAAATCATTAGAGATCAAAATGGATGAGGAAGGAGTCCTCATTTTTATTTCATGCCTATATGTACCATCAAATATAGATATAAATAAAGATTTATTGAATGATGCACATAGTTAAACCTTCAATATTCACCCAGGGAGTATAAAGATGTATTGAGATATCCAAGAGCATTATTGGCGTTACAGTATTAAGAAAGAGATCAATGAGTATACATAAAAGTGCTTGGTATGTTAGAAAGTGAAGAATGAAAGGAAAACGTATAAGGGGTTGATATAACCATTACCCTTACCAACATGGAAATGTTAAAACATATCCATGGACATTGATATTGTAAATCCAAATAAATTCAGAGTAAACAATACTATATGGGATGTTGTGGATTTTCATACAAAGACATATCACTTTATTGAAATTCTACTGGAAATCCCTTTAAATCAACTTGCAAGAATATAAATAAGAGAAGTGGTAAGGATTCATGTAGTACCACTATCAATTATATCTGATAGAGATATTATATTCACATCCAAATTTAAGAAAAGTCTCCAATATGCTCTAAACACTAAGTTGAACTTCATTACTACCTATTATCCTCAAACTGATGGCCAATCTGAGTAGACTATTTAGACATTGGAAGAAATTTCGAGAGCATGGTCTAGTTACTTTAAGGGAGGATGGAACCAACATCCACCTATTTTCAATTTATCATACAATAATAGTTTCCAATCGAGAATCTAAATGGCTCTATACGAATAACATTATGGAAAATGAAGTAGAACACTAGCTTGATGGAATGAAGTTGGTGAACATAATCTTCATGGACATGAAATATTCTTAAAAGTGGTGGAAAATGTGACGAACATTTAGAAGCACATCAAGGAATCCCAAAATTGATAGAAGATATATGCTAATAATCATTTTTGTCACCTTGAGTTTAATTTTTGAGACACGATATTCCTCTTTATATCTCCATAGAAGAGTATTAATAGATTTGGTATTATATTAAAGCTATGTATTATGTACATCAGCCCCTTCGAGATTCTTGATCATGTTGAAGTTGTCACCTGTCGACTATAACTTCCAAAAATCATTTCTCAAGTACATGATGTATTCTATGTATCCCTCTTGTCTATGTACATACCCTATTCATCACATGTACTGAATTCCTAGGTGGGAAAACTAAAAAAAAAGATCTCTCTTATGAGGAGAATCCAGTGATGATGTTGGATCGCATAGATAATGTTCTACATAATAAGACCACTAAATAGGTCAATGTACCATAGCAGAGTTATAAGTATGAAGAGGCAACATGGTAACCAAAGGATGGAATGAAAGAGATGTACCCTTGCCTATTTTCCCTTTACATTGTAAAACAAATTTTTGTTGGTGAAATTTAATAAAGGGGTGGAATGTGACAGCCCGAAATTCTATCAATGAATTTTTCCAGTCTTTTAATTATTTCATATATTATGAATCACATGAATCACTTAAAGAACACAATACGGACATTATAAATGAATAATGAATGAAATAGGAGGCTTTTTTAGAAATTACGGAACCTTAACCTCACCTTTAGAATAGTGAAATGACTGTTAGGAATAGTAATTAATCCAATAGAATAATTACTTCACATATGAAATTATAAATAAAATATGGGAATTTTATAAATGAAAATTTGATATAATTATATTATAGTATTAGTAAATAAATGTTTTGAAAATGATAAATTAAGTGTTGGTATTTTAATAAAACATAAATTTTTATTTACAATTTTGTAATTTATATAATTATTTAAAAGAAAATTTATTTTCATAATATGGATTCATAAATTAATATTTTTTTATTATGGTTATAAGATAATTTTATGAGACTTTAATAAATTTTCCAATGTGTTATAAAATAATTTATAATTTCAAAATTGATATTTTTTGAATAAATGATGATTTTAATTAAAAATTAAATTTATCATGTTAAGAAAATCATTTTCATCAAATGGAATCCATTTATGAATTCTATATGTTGAAAAATGGTTGTAGTTTATGTTTTATATTTTTTTAAAATAGTTGAATTTGTGGTGAATAGTGAAATATGGAAATTTAGAGTATTAGCTAAATACATGAATTTTTTAGTCATTATTGATGTAATGCTGATGTAATCACCATTATCTCAAATTCACATTATATAGTTACTGTATTTCTTCACAATAATGAACATTGTTTCTTATCTTGAAGCATAAAAATAAATTAATGAATAGAATAATGAAAAAACACCACTCTCCTATACTATAAATAACACCACTCCCCACCACTTATCCTCACACCTAAAAATCCATGAATCTTGTCCAAGTGCCACCCAATCCTCTTCCCAATACTTTTCTCAATCCTCTCCCACAGATCATAGATCCTTGGTCACAACAAAATACTAAAGCCTTTTTCCTATGAAGGTTCCCAAGGAGATGAAAACCAATTGGACATTATGTGAATGTGAAGAACACTTTAGGATATAAGGTAAGGAATTATCTCCAAACCACCATTTTACCTTTGTTTTATTATTTCTCACCCTTTACCGCAATGTAATTATTATTTATTTTTATATACATATTCTACATTTTATGTATATGTTCCAAACTCATGTATCTAAATTAATTCATCCTTTTTATGGGGAATTACATGTTTTAAAAAGGTTCTATTCTCAAATTTTCTCAATAAGAAATCATGGTTAAAGGGAACATCTCGATTTCATAACCATTTTCAATTAAACCCCATAATGTTTTTTATTCCATCATTATTGTTTGAAAATCAATCATTTTATCATGAAAAAATATCTTGGTTAATTTACGGTTTTATGAAAAGAAATATGCATTTTCCACTTAAAATTTTCTTTAATATTTTCCTTAAAACGTACTAAAATGTTTCATTTCTAAATTATCTTAAACACACTTTATAAATATTTCATGTTAAATTGTGTTGACAGTGGGTGCCCAAGACCCAACTTGTATTGTACTTTGATTACTATTACATGTATTCAGTTTGTTTTTAGACATGTGTTTATCTCGCCCTGATATTATAGATACTTCTGTATCCACTTTGTTTGTGGAAAAGTCCTTAGACTACCTATCGCATCAATGGGTTATATCAGGTCTCAGACTATAATGAGAACCCTAATATGCTATGATAGTAATCTTAAAGTAACGTCCTATGGTCTAGTTACATCATTCTGAAAGGACACATATGATGTGTGACCATCGGGTGATGGGGGCTCATAAGCATTGATACATCTTCTTATTAATTTCTCACGTGATGATCTCTAGTGATTGAAATCATGAGGACAGACCTGCATAATATGAAAACCACGCGTTTCAGGTGTCATTGGTCCTTCCTATCTATGGACATGTGTAATGGTCTCCTGACTTGAGATCATTATCAATTAATGCCATTTAATTGTGTGCATTTGATATAAGGAAAAAACCATGGCGAAAAAGTCGTGGTGAGGTAGTTTCTATTGGGTACGTCATTAATGGCACGACATTGATTGAATGATCGATAATGGATTTGTCACATCTGAGTTCAGGAAGAGATATCTCAGATTTAGTTGATTAGGATGGTTTCACCTTCAATAAATCCATGGCCATGGTAGTCGAAGTTAAGACCGTCCGAACAAGTCAACAAAAAAAATAAAGCAAATAAAGAATGATGACACTAGTAAGCATTCTGCTTTATTGAGATATCAATGACGAAGAGATTATATTACACGGACCATGTTCGTAGGAAGGCAGTCATTCCTTTGACTTTTCCTTATCTCTATAGGGGCCTCAATGGGTCTCTAGAATCTGCTCTAGGTCGGTGGTATTATTAACTGCTATTGAGATAAGGGCCTAGAGGGTCACACAAAATAGGGCCTTGAGAATCTGCCCTATTTTGGGAATAGGAATTTAGAACTTGGTGGGCCCCACCAAAGGGTCTGAGCACTATCCAAGTTTTATGGATCACCAATGAATATATAAATTCATTAATTATTCGAGTTTAGAATAATTCGTTGAATTTATTTATAACATGTATTTACAAGTAATATAGTAAAGACAAGTATTAATATTATTCGAATGGATTTAAATATCCATGGTTTATTTAATATTAGCATGAGGAATGAGTCGAGTTAAAGAGTCAAATTTACCATGTAATATATTTATATATTACAAGTAAGTGATAAATTGTAAATATTATTTATGGGATAATTTTATTTGTCATAAATAATTATTTATATCACTTATATAGTGGACATCTACTACACGGGGGCCAAGAACATATACCGTGTGTTTTAAAAACTCCCTATATAAGTGAGATAGAGGCTCTCCCATGGATACTATTCATGTGTCAAGATTGAGAGCATCTCTCTCTCCTCCTGGAATTTAGAGAGAGGGTATCTCAAGAAAAGGAAGATATTCAAGTTCATCCTTCTCGGATTGAAACTTCTTCCTTTGCGGTGATCTTCGTTGCGCTTAAGTGAACTTCAAAGATCCACACTAGTACCTCGATCATGACGAATGGTTCGTGAGTAGATTCGAGAGGCATGTGTGGATGATCTAGAGGGCTTCAACATCGGAGTCTTCGAGCAACGATTGACAGTGCCCTGCGGCGCACTTGCACATGCTAATTCCGAACAAGGTACATGTTTAATTTATTTTGTGTTGTACTTAAATTTTCTGTGATTCTCGGACCGAACTGGGATAAGATCACCGGAGTTGACAGGGTTATGTCACTCTAGTGAAGAAGAAAATTTTAAATTCTTGGCCCACCGGCTTCCGCAGCGCAGTCCCGGTACCCAACAGTGGTATCAGAGGGAGCGCAAGGTTTTTCTGAGTCAACAAAATAAAAATGCATTAAATTTAATTATGGGGTGTTAAAACGGTTCATTAGGATTCGACCGCGTGTTGTTTCGTTTTCAAATGATCAAGCTACGATCATTTAAAATTTTAAATCGGATCGACGTCGTGTTTTTTCGTTCATTTGATGTTTATCTCAAATTTATAATTAACTTCAAATATATATTTTATTATTATATAATATAATAAAATATTTATTATAAAATATTATTCACCAAAGGTGTGTGGAAATATTTTAAATAACAGAATTAGAGGTAAGAATACCAAGACCCCAATTTGGGTTCTTCTTGATTTTAAATAAAAAAAATGGGAAGACCAAGACCCCAAAATGGGGTCTTCTCCCTTTATTTTAAAAAACAGGGGGGTGGGTTCCTTTTGTCTAAAGACACACAAAAAAAAGAAAAGGAAGACCCTAATGGGGTATCCTCTCATGCGGCGCACAGGGGAGGCAAACCCTAGCCGGCCTCCCCTCCCGTCGGACGTCCTCCTGTCGGCTGCCCGAAGCCGCGCCGGCCTCCACCTCCGCACCGGACCGCATCCAGTCGGCCACCCCGACCCCGCGCCGGCCTCCCCCTCCGCACCAGACCGCCTCCGTCCAGCCGCCCCAACCCCGCGCCAGCCTCCTGCTCCACGCCAGACCGCCTCCGTCCGGCCACCCCGAGCCCGTGTCGGAACCCCATGCCGGACCGCCTCTATCCAACCGCCACGAGCTCACCGACCGACCCCACGCCGAACCGGGTTTTTTCCTCACCGGCTCGCCAGAGCAGCAGGCTGTAGACCATGTGGCTAGCCGGTTTCCTTTCCGGCCTCCTCCCGCTCCCCTCGGACCATGCCGAAAGATGCATCTGTCTCGGGAGTCATTGGATGCCACGATCACGCCACCGTCACGCTGCGGTCACACTGCAGTCATGCCACGATCAATCCACGGTCACGCCATAGTCAAGCCACGTTGAATACATATTCATGTCAGGATACCCATTCCAGGATGACACCATACGGCGGTACGAAGTCCTACCGGGCTCCTCTCCGGTTAGAGGTAAACCTGCAGTAAATTAATTTTAATTAATTTAGTTTTTTAAATTAAATTAGTTGGAATTTGTTTAGTGGTTTATATTTTATTTTAATCCAAAATATTAATTTAATTTAAGACAAAAATTAAATTAATGATTTTATTTAATTTTATAAATAGAATTATATTAAACAAATGCACTCATAAAATAAATTATTTGAATTTAATCAAATTCATTTAATTTATTAGAACACCCTCGCATTATTTGAATTTATTTAAATTTAACTTTATTTCTCATTTAACCTAACTGGTCTGGAGCAATTGACTGACCTGTGTATGTCTTGCATTTATTTAATTATTTAATTATTTATTTAATGCGTGCGATGATTGTAATATTTAATTAGATAAATGACGGTCTGTGAATCGTCTTTTAATTCAAATATGTATAAGGGCATGCACATCCATTGCAATAGTTTTATTTTGTACCCTAGACCCCCTCTCCTGTGTGTGAGTATATTTTTAATTATATGGTGATGATCGGAGATGCAGACCCCACCATGTAGAGGCGGTTGTCCAGACACGAGTTGGGCGCTTTGCACTGGGGCCAGCAGTGACACGAGTCATATTTTGACTCAGGTATGGATTCCCCTAGGTGATGATGGATTACTTATCGATCGATCATTGTAGAATGATCAAGGCTAGTCAGAATGAATGATTTACTTTATGCATAGTTTATTATTTTATGCATCTACATGATTATTGCGTGATCACATAGAATAGTAAATAAGATAAAATACATTAAGATGTGACGAATAATATTTTATTTCATGTTTAGTTGTGAGAGAGACAACCTAATTTGAACATAATAAATATAAAATTATTATATTCATCAATTAATATTAAAAATATCTCAAAGATATATGAAGTATAAATGCCTTTCATTTCTCACATCTAAACAAAATCGGTTGTTTGGGTTCTCGTCAGCCTTAGTTGAGAGTGCCTCTTACTAATGGGGCATTTTCATGAGAGAAATGGGTCGGCATAACTAAAGTGAGTAGTCAAGTATTATCCTTATCTGGATTTCTATCACATTAGAGGCAAGTGGTTGAGGGAATCAGGTTCAGATTCCAAAAACTGGGACTTTTCTAAACAACACAAGGAACCACAAGAACAAGTGGTTGGCCAACATAGCGCCTACCTTGAAACCCTCCATGTAGTGGCATATCCCTAGCTTGTAGACTATGATGGAGGTTTCAAGGATCCTTACCAATAGAATTGTCAAGCGATAGAGTATTCCGAATCTAATAGTGAGGGCTATTATGGTTCGTTAAAATAGTGGGAGACATTAAATGATATAATAATTTAATAATCATAAAATGTCAAAAGGTAATCAAGACAAAGTACTAACTGCTAAATTTTTATCTGATGTATATTCAAAATGGAAATCAAGAACACCAAAAGTACTTTATACCTGTGATCAATCTTGGATAAAGAAAATATCCTGACCGAAAATAACTTCCAAGAGTGGTACAGGCGCTTGCACATAGTACTATGCCAATAAGGGGAGTTATATGTGCTGGAATCCCCAATTGTGGTTGAGCCTCCTGAAGGATCAAGAATGATGGAAAATGATAAATGGGGAAAGCATGTAGATGATGCACTTGATGTACAATGCATCATGTTGTCCTACATGTCCCACCAATTGCAAAAAATGCATGAGGAATAGGACACCTACAAGATGCTTTCACATCTCCAAGAACTATATGAGGAGAGGTCTAGACAAGAAAGGTATGAGATCTCAATTGCGCTTTATAAGTGCAGGCTAGAAAGAAGGGCACCAAGCCGGTCCTCATGTACTCAAGATGATTTGGTATATTGAGAGGCTTGAATCGCTTGGGTTCAAACTGAACCAAGAACTAGCAGTGGATCTCATTCTTTCCTCTTTACCGTCAAGCTTCTTGACTTTCATTGCCAATTATAATATGAATGATATGACAAAGTCGCTCCCGAATCTCTTCGATTTAGTTAACCTATATGATAAGGACATGAAAAACACCAATTGAACTATCTTTATGGTGAACAAGAAATCAAGGGCAAGGCAAAGGGGTCTAAGGCCAAGTCAAGTCCAAAGACACTAATGCATCATCCTACAAAGAAGCCAAAGATTTAGAGGCAAAGTAATGAGCAGGAAGCTATCTGCCTTGGATGTGGCAAGAATGGCCACTGGAAGAATAATTGCAGAGATGGGAAGAGTAAGAAAGATGATGCTTCTACCTCAGGTATTTTTGTCATTGAATTCAATCTATCTTTATCTATAAGTTGAGTATTGGATATGGCATGTGTCTCACACATTTGTATTCATATACAGGAACCAGGTAGGTTCAAAAGATTGCAAAAGTTCAAGTGGATCTCCGAGCTACCAATGGCGCAAGTCTGGGGGCCTTGACAGTGAATGATTATCACTTGACATTACCAACTATTTTGGTTCTTGTTTTAAAGAATTTCTATTATGTACCGTCTGTTACGAGGAACAATATCTCTTTGTCAAGTTTAGACACTATGGGTTTTTATTTCATGTTTGGAAATAAAATTTTCCTCTTTTATAGGGATAACATATGTTATGGTATGGAACATCTTAAAAATGGTTTATATATGCTAGAACTAGAAAACATAGTAATGGGAATCAATGAAAAAAATAGCCAACATGACTCAAATAACACCTACCTATGGAACTTAAATCTTGGTCATTTAAACAAGAAGCGATTATGAAGATTACATCAAGAAGGGTATCTTGACTCGGTATAGTTAGAACCCTTAGATGTATTTAAATATTGTTTATAATGAAAGATGTCCAAAGAGACACTCTCCAAAAAGGGAGAAAGATCCAATGCAGTGTTGGAATTAATACGTACCGATGTATGTGGTCCATTTCCAGTAGAGGCAAGGGGTGGTTTTCTATACTTCATTACTTTCACCGATGATTATTGTAGGTATGGATATATCTACATAATGAGGTATAAGTCAGATTCCGTTTGTTTCTTTAAGGAATATCAAAATGAAGTAGAAAACCAACTTGTTTAGAAGATAAAATCACTTCGCTCAGACTAATGCGGAGAATATCATAACCAAGCTTTCATTGATCACTTGAAGGAGTGTGGGATAGTATCCCAACTCACTCCTCCTTATACAACACAATGGAATGGTGTTAGTGAAAGTAGGAATATGACTTTTCTTGACATGGTCAGATCAATGATGAGTCATACAACTCTTCCATTATCCTTTTGGGGATACACCTTGCAGACAGCAGCATATACCCTTAACCGAGTACCAACTAAAGCTGCAGATGGGATTTCATATCAGTTATGGAATGGAAAGAACCCCAATCTGACACAAATGCATGTGTGGGGGTGCGAGGCATTTGTCAATACTTTACCAAGTGAAAAATTAGCATCCAGAAGCACTTAGTGCATCTTTATAGGTTATCCTAAAGAAACTAGAGGATACTACCTATATAACCCTTTAGATAGAAAAGTCATTGTGGCAAGATGCGACACATTTTATGAAAGGGATCACATTTCTATTAGAAATAGTGGGAGAAATATGGACTTCAATGAAGTTAATGCACAAGAGTTGGTAGAGGAAAAATCTCTACAAGGGCAAGTGGAAGAGGAAATTGTTCATGATACACAGATACTACATAGGTCTACGCGAGAGGTTAGAGAACCCGAGCGTTATGTTTTTCTTATCACAGATTTAGGTGACACAATATTCCTTGAGGATGATAAACCTCTATCCTACAAGGAATTAGTATAAGTAAAAAAAGATAATAAATGGAAAGAATCCATGAATTCGAAGATGGAGTCCTTGTACCAAAATAATGTTTGGAATTTGGTAGACCCTCCAGCTGATGTAAATCCCATTGGATGCAAATGGGTATTCAAGAAGAAGCTGGACATGGATGGTAAGGTTGATACATTTAAAGAAAGACTGGTTGTAAAGGGTTTCAGACAACATCAAGGAATTGACTATGGTGAAACCTTCTCACTAGTGGCAATGCTTAAATACATCATAATATTGCTTAAAATAGCAGCCTTTCATGATTATGATATTTGGAAAATGGATGGAAAAACAGCTTTTCAAAATGGTTTTTTGGTTGAAGGGGTATATATGACTCAAACGGAAGGGTTTGATAAGTCAAGGAATGCCAATAATGTATGCAAGATGCATAGATCCATTTATTTATTGAAGCAGGCATCAAGATCATGGAAAGTTCGCTTTGATGAGGCCATAAGAGATTTTGGTTTTGTCAAAAATGAAAGCGATCCTTGTGTCTATAAAAAGGTTGAAGGGAATTCTATCATTTTCCAAGATTTATATGTTGACAACAAATTAATCATGGGAAACAAGGTGCAAGTCTTACAGTTAGTTAAGACCTGGTTAAATTAATGCTTCTCCATGAAAGACTTAAGTTAAGCAGCCTACATTCTAGGGATCAAGATGTATCGAGATAAATCTTAAAGGCTTCTTGGCCTAAGTCAAAGTACATATATTCACACGGTACTCAAAAGGTACAATATGGAACCATCCAAGAGAGGATTGTTACCTATGTCACATGGTGTAAATGTCTCCATGAAAATGTGTCCACAAACACAGGAGGAGATTGACAGAATGGGAAGAGTCCCTTATACTTTGGCAGTGGGTTCTATCATGTGTGCAATGCTATGTACTAGGTTAGATTTTGCCTTTGCTTTAAGCATGGTGGGTAGATATCAAGACAATCTAGGAGAGATGCACTGGATTGCTGTTAAAACTATCCTAAAGTACTTAAGGCATACTAAGGATACGTTCCTGGTGTATGGAAGAGATGAGGAACTAGTTGTGAGGGGATACACGGATTCTTATTTCCAGACAGATCACGATGATATGAAATAACAGTGAGGCTACAATGTTTTCTTGAATGGTGGTGAATTGAGCTGAAGAAGCCCAAATTATGCTTTATTTGTTGATTATACAGTAGAGTTCGAATCTACTGCAGCTTCCGATGCAGTAAAGGAAGTAGTCTGGATACGTAGCATTATCTCAGACATTGGTGTTGTACCTAGCAGTTCAGACCTTGTTCCAGTATATTATGATAATACTGTTGTAGTGGTGCTTGCCAAGGATCCCATGTCTCACAAGAGGACAAAGTATAATATTTAGAAGTTTCATCTCTTGAAGGATTTTACTCAAATAGGTGAAGTTACAGTTACCAGAGTATCCATAGAGGAAAACGTGGTAGACCCCCTGACTAAATCCATTTCTCAGTAGAAGCATGATTCACATGTGAGAGCTATCGGATTAAAACCTGTTATCAGTTGGCTTTAGTGCATGTGGGAGTGTTTAAAGTGGGTTCCCTAGACCCAACTTGTATTTTACTTTGATTACTATTACATTTATTCTGTTTGTTTTTATACATGTGTTTATCTTCCCAAAATAGTGTAGATACTTCTGCATATACTTTGTTTATGAAACATTTCCTTAGACTACCTATCACATCAAAGGGTTATAGCAGGTCCCAGGATATAATGAGAAACCTAAGATTCCATGAAAGTAATCTTAAAGTAATGTCCAATGGTCCAGATACATCATTCTGAAATGACACAGATGATGTGTGACCATCAGGTGCTGGGGGCTCATAAACATTGAGAATTATTCTCCGGATTTTCGTTCTTGATGATCTCTAGTAATTGAGATCATGAGGGTAGACCCTCTTAATAGGAACTCCACATGTTTCAGGTGTCATTGGTCGTTCCTATCTACTGACATTTGTAATGGTCTCCTGACATGAGATCATTATCAATGAATTTAATTTAATTACGTACATTTTATATAAGGCAAAAACGATGTCGAAAAATTCATGGTGAGGTAGTTTCTATCGGGTACGTCATTAATGGCATGGCATTGATTGAATGATCGAGAAAGGATTTGTCACTTCCGAGTTCAGGAAGAGATATCTCAGCACTAGATGATTAGGATGGTTGCACCTTCAATAAATCCATGTCCATGGAAGTCGAAGGTATGACCATCCGGACAAATCAATAGACAAAATAAATCAAATAAATAATGATGACACTAGTATACTTTCTGCTTTATTGAGATATCAATGATGATTATATTATATTCCACGGACTGTGTTCGTAGGAAGGCAATCATTGCTTTGACTTTGCCTTATCTCTATAGAGGACTTGATGGGTTGTTAGACTCTTCTCTAGGTCAGTGGTATTATTCACTACTATTGAGATAAGGGCCTAGACGGTCACACACAATAGCACCTCGAGAATCCGCCCTATTCTAGGAATAGGAATTTAGAACTTTGTGGGGACCACAAAAGGGTCTGACCACTATCCAAGTTCTATGGATCACCAAAGAATAAATAAATTCATTAATTATTCGAGTATAGAATAATTTGTTGAATTTATTTATAACATGTATTTACAAGTTATATATTAAATACAAGTATTAATATTATGTGAATGGATTTAAATCTCCTAGATTTGTTTAACATTAGCAGGAGGAATGAGTTTATTTAAAGACTCAAATTTATCACGTAATATATTTATATATTACAAGTAAGTGATAAATTGTAAATATTATTTATGGTATAATATTATTTGTCATAAATAATCATTTATATCACTTATATAGCGGACGCCTATTACAAAGGGGCCATGATCCTATGATGCATGTTTTAAACACTCCATATATAAGTGAGAGAGAGCCTCTCCCATGGGTACTATTCATGTGTCAAGATTTAGAGTATCTCTCTCCTCCTAGAATTTTGAGAGAAAGTCTCTCAAGCAAAGGAATATCTTCAAGTTCATCCTTCTCGGATTGAATGTTCTTCCTTTGTGGTGATCTTTTTTGCGCTGAAGTGATCATTGAAGATCTGCTCTAGCACCCGGATCTTGACGAACGGTGCATGGGTAGATTTGAGAGGCGTGTGTGGACGATCATGAGGGCTTCGACATCGGAGTGCTCGAGCAAAGATCACTATCATCCTGCGGTGCACTTGCACAAGCTAATTCCGAACAAGGTACATGTTTTATTTATTTTGTACTCTTCATAAATCTTGCGTGATCCTCGGTCTGAATCGGGACAATATCACTAGAGTTGACAAGGTTATGTCACTCTGGTGAAGTAGAAAATTTTAAATTCTAGGCCCACCAGCTTCCGCTATGCAGTCCTGGTACCCAACAAATTGGACATAATTTGTCATGATTTATGATATTTTACCTTATGAACTTCCATTTATGTTTTAAATCCATTCTTTCATGGATAGTTTTATGATATTCCTGTTTGTTATACTCCATGACATGATTATGATACCAATTCCTTTCTATGTGTAACCCTTGTGTTTATGTATGTTTCTTCATGTGGAACACATATGCATGAGCATTTTATGATGGGTGCTACCAGATAGTGCACCAATGCATTAGGTAATTTTTTTTCTCATGAGACATCATGTGTAATGGTCCTGGTGGTTATTCGTTAATCGTGCTACTCCATGTGCAATCGTTTTGGGGGTTAGCCATGACTCATGCTACTCTATGTGAAATGGTCATAATGGTTATCCTTGACTCATGCTCCTCCATGTGCAATGGTCATGGTAGTTATCCTTGGGTCTTTCTTATGTCATATTATATTTTTTCTCCACATTTCAATGATTCCTTGATTATATGATCCCATGTTTTATATGTAATGATTTCATATATTTATTCATGTTGTATTATTTTTTATGTCATTGTGTTATGCCTTCGAACTCGGGTACTACGATTTATTCATATGATTATTACCTTACTAAGCTTTTTGGATCATCGGTTTGTTCATTTTTTCCACAAGTTATCCTAGGAAGATGTAAGTTATGAATGGAAGTTAGGAGCTCTACATGGAGATTATGTAAAATATCTTTTTATTTGAGTTTCATGAGGTTTAATTATGTACCAATTCGTCCAAATACACTAGAATTTATGATCCATGGTTTTTATTTCATGGCTGATGATGATTACAATAATTTTATTATATGTGTAAAATTATAGGGATGTTATGGAGTAGCTACCCCATGTACAAGAAAAAGAAAACATACATCAAATGGAAATGTATATTTTCTGGAATTTGGATTTTATATTTGATTTGATTCCATAATTGGGTGATGAATTTGAATTGTGATCTTATTATTGATATGACCATAAGCACTATTTCTTTTCATCATGATGAGATGAGGTTATTAATCTCATGCATCATTTTAGTAACTAGATATAAATCACATGCCATGCATTATGCCATTGTATATAGGATTCATCGCTTTTTAGCATACTGTTGTGATAGGTGCAATGATAGCAATACCAACTAGTGTGATAGATTTTTGTGGAAATGGATATATAAAGTGGTGACATATTACATTTCATAAGGATTATGTGCCCTTATGTACTGGAAATTGACAAACCATTTGATTCAACCTTTTAAAATGAAATGTGAAATTAATATGTAAATGAAATGGGAAATAGAAATGATAAATAGAGAACATGGTCTAAATCCATATTTTAAATAGGCAAGAGACAATGTCTCTAGTGGTATTTGCGATTGTTCTTTCTATTGTTCTTGCTTTGGGATTAGGTTGTGTGGTATGCCCTTTTTTAGGATTTTTCTAACATATCCTACACTTTTGAGCTATGATCGTTGATATCATTATATTTTGAGGTTTGTGATGGGAATTGCATAGGAATGCTACCATGAAGACCTTCAGTCGTATGCTAGGAGTGAGGTGATGACCATGCTCTGGAGGTGGTGACCAATAGGCTACTGGTGGATCCTTCTTTAGTGAAAACTGCGATGCTATATATTTTTCAAGATACAGGTGTTGATGAACAATTCCTTGGGGACTTTCAGCACCTGGTGAAATATTTTTGAGGATCACTAAATCATACCTTGATTATGGATGAGCTAACACATGTGTTCCAATAGCAGCATCCTCCCACATTATTAGGGTAATGAGGTCCACAAGATGTTGAGTTGTGTCTTGAGACTAAGCTTGTGATATTCTAGCATCAGGAGAATCCTTTTAATAGAAGAGTAAAGATCACGAAATATTTTCTTCATTGGGTATAAAAAACTAGTGATATGTGCTAAACCTTATTGATAAGAAACGAGACATGGTTTGGGTTAATTTCCAAACAAAGTTCTATGGCTACATTTACCCTGATACACTATGGGAAGTGTGAGCTAATGAGTTCATGAATCTAAAGTACGTCACGATGAAAGTTTTGGAGTACTCATCATGCTTTGTAGAGTTGTATCATTTTGCACTGACATAACTTACTGAAGAGTTATTTTGGGTGAAAAATGTCAAGGAAGATCTCTTACATCCATCATATCTTTGGTTAATGTGTTCAGATTGGCCTCTATATATCAGAACGCGTGGGAAGCTGGGGGTGAAGAGCAGAGATGTTTTGTCTCTTGACCTAGAATCTCAACTCTTAGTGCAATGAAGTAATATTTTGAGGATTGTTCAGATATGAAAACCGTTTCGGTTATGAGTTCTGGAAGCTTGGTTTTTTTCTATCAGTGTGGCAGATGGGTCCACATGAAGAATTTGTGCAATTCTTACCCATTCGAGTGTCAGTTTTTAGTGGTATGGGTCATGTGGAACAATTTTCCAGGACCTTACCTCCAGTAGTGTGTGTTAGGGGTCATCATGAACCCTAGGTTCAGGAGGTGGTTTGTTAGCACCATTTCAGATAGGGAACATGAACAATGCTAGTCAATCATGAAGAGGTAGTGGTGGTCCTGGAGGAGGTAGCCAAACACTGATTACACCAAGACATTAGAGAGGGCCTACTCAGGGAAATGAGGTTTTGTAATAGGTCTATGGTTAAGGCTAGATCCTTCTAATATAGCCTACCCCCAAGGAGCCAGTTGTTAGACCATCACAAGTGAGAGGTATGATCTTAGTGGCCACTACTATTTCATCTACTCTTTTTGATGTAGGTGCATCACATAGTTTCATATCGTCACTTGTGGTGAAAATACTTGGTCTTGTTATACTCTCTTATGAGAGCATTATGATTCTAGACACTCTGTTGGGAATCAAAATGAAGGATGTATGCTAGTGTAGGGATTTACCCCTAGTTGTTGATGGGTGTCACTTCGTCTAGAATTTTTTTCCTCGAGATGATAAGGATTGATGTCGTATTAGGGATGTATTGTCTAGTGGATTATTGAGCTTATGTTGACAGTTATTTCCAGAGGGTGACATTCACATCACTATAGGGTAAAATTTATACACAAAAAGTTGAATGGTATGTCTAAGAAAGACGAGTTAGACCATAGAATCATGGGACACTACAAAAAAAAAATATGCCTTAGCGGCGGTTTACTAAACCACTGCTAATTTTTATTACTAAGGGTTTAGCAACAGTTTTTAATAAACCCCTACTAAACTTTTATTTTTATATAGTGTCAACACCTCCCCCTGACCCCCGTGAGACACTCCCCCCCTCTCCCCTGACCCCACGACCCCCGAAGACCTACCCCACAGCCCCTTCTCCCCCCGACCCCAACGACCCCCGAAGACCCATGCTCACCGTCCCCCCTTCACCGCCCATGAACTAGCTCGCCGCCCCTTTGCTGGTGTTGAACCATTCACGAAACCCCTCAGTGCACCTCGCCACCATTTAGGGATCCTCACCGCCCCTATTGGTAATGTGTTTTTTCCTAGTTTAATTTTTAAGATATTATAATGCTTATTCATAATTTTTCATGTGAGGTTTTGGGTAGGATCCTACTTAATGTACTTGTATTCTTAAACATTATATATATCCTATTTTTATAGGTCTATAAGAGGGATATATTGATTAGGTTCGGTGTTACTAGAACATGACATGGATCATGTTTCTATTTTTTATAAATAATAGTTTATTGTTATAAAATTTAATAATTTTGTTGTGAAAAGAAAGGTTATTTATAAAAAATAAAATTTCTGAAATTACATTTTTTTTGTTAAATAAGTTTTATAGTAGTTATTTTCTACAAGAAAAATATATTTTATTTGGTGTAAAATTCATGAAATTGATTTAATGTATTTAGTCATGGGTTATTATGATTCTACAATTATGTTTATAAATTATGGAAAGATTTTTTCTTGGAAGTTATAATTTAATGAATATAATGTTAAAATACATTGGATGACATAAGGTTATTATTTATTCAAATGGAATATCTTAAACTAAATTATAAAATGAATTTGTTTAATAATCCTGATGGAATTTTTTAAGTAATAATAGTTTAAATAAAATGATTATTAACAATAATTTTTTTCAAAAAAAAATTAACTATTTAAATACAATATAAATATAATAATTATGAGCACCATCAATTGAATCAGAAACCTTTGTTTTTGATATTATGGAATTATTATTGTTATTATGTTAATGTCATTGGTTAAGAAATATTAAAAGAGGAAATGCATTTAGAATTGAAATTATATGACATGATTTGATCCATGATTTTGGATAGTCCTTGTGTTTGGTACAATGTTTTTTATATTCCATGTGTTTGATGGGGATATACTATCTTCCATGTGTTTTGTATAAAGCTTACATGAGCGATGTTTTTTGATACCATACTCTTTGGTGGGTGTTTATAGCATCCACTAGCATTAACTAATATCGGTATACATGTTCTGTGGGTGACTAGTATTGTGAAAAATTTCTTATAGATAATCATTAAATGATGTCATTAAATAATTCAACATCCTTCCTCTATATTATATGATATAGTTATAATTTTTAATTATTTGGTTATTTAACCCTCTATTGGAATTATTTCTTACACCCATCATATACAAATCTTGAGTTAATATATCTTAGATACCTGGTGATGCAGATAAGGGTAAAAACTCTAAATTGGTCTGAGAGGATTTTTGGAGTTATCATCAAGTAGGTTTTATATGTTTTTATGTCATGTTGAGGGGTTTTATTGTATTAATTTTTAGATATTTTAGTTATATTGTATATGAAATTTTCAATTGGGATATATTTTATATATACTATAGATTAATTCTTAATATGAAGAAAATAGATTCAGTTTGATACATCAATTTATATTTTTATCTTTTATATATACTACTTACGATTATTGAGTTATTTACTTCAATATTTTACCATATTAGTTTATTAAAGGGAAAACCACTCCATGAATAATACATTCCTACCGTATGGGCTAGTCAGTAGCTTCTGACAACCAAATACCACATTCCCTAGGGACATAGTGATTTATAATCCCTCATGCATATATCATATTAGAATAGAAAAACATATAAATCACTAGAAACACTAAATGAATTCTTTATTATATGAATATTTAATTGATATTAAAAGTATATTATGGACTTCTAGTAAAATATAATTATATTCATTCTTTCTTGAGGAATAGAAGATGAACAAATTTTTCATAGGATAATTGATTCATTATCTTCTAAGTAGTTTTTTTTCATTTCTTCATCAGCAACCACATTCTCCAACTATAAATAGACTACTTCGGTATCTTCAACATGACCAACATATATATACCACAAAAAATAGAAAACAAATAGTGTATAGAGAAAAGAATTTAACTATCACTAACTTATTATCATTATATATTAAACCCTAAAATATATTCTTTAAATTTATCTTCAATAAATATAAATTTAAAAACATATCAAAATATCATTGTTATAGATTTGATGTGATATACCATAAAAAAATATATATATATAAGAATGATTGAGGTTTTAATGATGTTATCCTAACATCTAGGAGTCCAAATCAATTAATGTCTCTCATCAATAAGACATTGAACAGAAATATAGAAATATAATGAATGGGTGTAAAGAAACATTCTCAAATGACTCCCCTCTATTATTTCTTAGTCATCTAAATAGAAAAGGAAATGTATTTTTTAAAATCCAAAGTAAAATATAAAAAATTCCCATGCATGAAAGTGGTGGTTAGAGAAAGTGGACCACCTCTTGGATTATAGTGGATCCCCAAGGATGTTCTATGATCCACCCTAGATATCCAAATTATGTTTCAACCCCCGTTGATGTTCCAGGATTCACCCCATATCTGAACATTTTAATGACACATAGAGTCAAAACATGTGGCTACCCATAACACTTCACCAGGATACCCCACATGTTCTAAAATTCTCAACCCCATAACATACCCAACTCATTGAATCCAAATTCTAGGCCACCAATAACATACAATGTATGAAAAAATTATTCATATACACAATATTTAATACTACCCCTATTTTTTTGGATTAAATATTTTATATGAATTCCATAAGACTATGGATTTTATAGGGTATCCAACATTATATAATTGAATCAAAATTTAAAAGAAATTGAAAAGGTGTACTGACATCAATACTTTTCAGTGTTATTTCAGGATCTATTTTAGGAAATTTAATATACATGATTTGATTTATCATTGGAATTTCATGTTTCCTTGGAGTCTGGAAAAACAAATACCTTACTTATAAGCCTGGGATTCATCTACCCTAGCCATGAATCCTTTCACCAGATGATTCCTGGCATGTTCTACATCTCGGTTACACATGTATTTTCTAAAGTAGTGAGTCATGTTTAAGGTAAGAGTGTGTTTCAATTTCATTTTCCTAACATCTATTCAATTATTATATGATTTATCTGGCCCTTACCTTACTGATATCAAACATATGACATCATCAGTTTGGACATCTGTTTTGGTGTAACATGATATAAAAAAACTATAGGGATGATATCCTTGTTCTCGTCTTCTTTTATGGATCTTTTTAATTTTCATGCTTTGGTTTTCTAGCGGGTGGGTTTCTTTTGTACCATATATATTTATATAGTAAAATCTCATTTAACATATTTATATATTTTTTCAAATAGTATATATGAATCTCTCCCCTTATTTTGTAATAGTTATGTGTTTTAATTTTTTTTAATATTGTGTAGGAACATTGTGATATACATGGATAAAAGCTAGAACACAATACCAAGAAGCACAACTCAGTATGTTAAGGGTTTGAATGAGTTTTTGGATTTTGAAATTTCCAATCGATCTGTTGAAGGGATAATATGATATCCATGCCATAAATGTAATTTTAGAAGACAGTTTAAGTGAGATGATGTTTTTGAGAATTTAATTGTGAAGAAATTCTCTGGTCAATATTTTTGTTGGATTTGGCACGTAGAATTGAACGTTACAGAAAGGTTGAGCACTGATGTCAATCCATATAATGACCACCCAACTTCTCCAAAAAAGGAAAATGAAATGAAAAACCATATAAATGATTCATTCGGCAATTCAAGAGTCCACCATCAACATCAAAACATATTAGAACAACTAGATGAAGGGGATACAAATATAAATGTGAAAGGTAATGTTTTTGAGATTGTAGGACAACCATATCAAAATTGTATCATATCAGTGGATCGTCTTACTGATTTTGTGGAGACTAATGTAAGAGGAAACTTCACTGAGGAAAATATGTTTCATGATTTAGTTGACAATGGAAATCAAGAGTTGTATAGTGGATGATTGAAATATTCAAAACATTCTTTTATGATAATGTTGTACCATATCAAATGTATATGTGGAATTAAAATTAAATAAATGTCTATGATATTAGAATTACTAAGTATTTCATTTCCTGAAGTAAACATCCCTAAATCCTTTTATGATATGAAAAAAGTTGTTAATAGGATTGGTATGAATTATACAAAAATACATGTGTGTCTCAATGATTGTATTCTTTATTGGCGAGAGGATTCAAGTATAAAGGATTTTAAAAAATGTTCTTCTTTTTGATAATATTTAATGGGTGATGTTAGAAGTCTGAATCAACATAAATTCATAAAGAAGATAAAAAGGAACACACCTGTAGAGGTTTTTTCGTTACTTTCCATTAAAGCCTCAATTACAAAAATTATTCATTTCATCAAAAACCGTCAAACACATGAATTTTCATTTTGTATATAATAACAACGATGGGTTAATGAGACATCCATGAGATTCACAATCATGGATGAAATTTGGTTCATTACATCCAGATTTCTCATCTATTCCAAGGAATGTTTAATTGGGATTGGTTACCGATGGATTGAACCCATTTGGGACTTTGAGTACCAGGTATAGCATTTGGATAGTTTTTTTGATCCCATACAATATGCCTCTTGGGATGTGTATGAAAAAAAGTCTTTTATCATTTCAATGATGTTTACTGGAAAACAAATTCTTGGAAATGATATTGATGTATACTTACATCATTTAATTGAAGAATTATTGGAGTTTTGGAGCAATGGTGTTGAGAAATTTGATGCTTCTTCTAAAACAATGTTGAAAATGCATGCTGCTTTAATGTGGAAAATTAGTGACTTACCTAGGCTTGGGAATTTATCTACGTAGAACACTTACATGGGTTTGGCTTATCCTGTTTGTAACATTGATTTTGAACACAAACAAATACCTCATAGTAGAAAATGGTGCTTCTTGTGACATCAAGGATTTCTCGATGCATGTCATATATTTCGGCAAAACAGATTAAAATTTAATGATTTCATTGATCGTAGACCACCTCCAAAGTTGTCAAATAGTTATAAAATATTGACCCAACATAGAAATGTTGAAACATAATTTGGTAAGGTACTTCATTTTAATGACAGCTGTAAACGGGTTCGAAGTGCATTGTCAAGAGGAATTAGAATGCAACAATGGAATAAAAAAAGTGTATTCTTCAACCATCTATATTGGGAATTTAATTTGATGAGGAATAATCTTGAGGTGAGGCATATTGAGAATAATTTATGTGAAAATTTGATTTTCACATTGCATAGTGAGCATGGAAAGTCGAAGGATCATATTAATGCTCACAAAGACATACATGTAATGAACATAAAACATAATGTCAGGCCAAATGATAATGCAAAGTAGGATCCTGTAATTTTTTTGATGAAAAATAGGAATAAAGATATATTTCCTTGAATTTCAAAGAATGTGAAGGTATCTGATGGGTATTCAAGTAACATCTCGAGGTTTGCTGACTTAAAGATTCCTAAGTTATATGGATCAAAAAGTCACAATTCACGTATTTTGTTAAAACAGTTACTACCATTATCATTTCATACATTATTAACTAAAACATTACTGCTATTGTAATCCAATTCTACAAATTTTTCAGATAAATATGTGAGAAATATCTACATTCATTTTCGCTTGACAGTCACGAGGAGAGGTTTGTATTGACCCTTGGTGCAATGGAGATGATATTTCCTTCATCTTTTCTTTACTATCATGATGCATTTAACTATACATTTTACAGAGGAAGCTAAATTAGGAGACCTCATTCATTATCGATTGATGTATCCAACTAATAGGTACATTATTTATATTTTTTCAATTAATTATAAAAATTATGGAAGTTAATTAAATTCATGATTATGTTTATTTTATTTAACAGAAATCTTGGGAATTTGAAATCATACGTGAGAAATAAAGCTCAACCAGAAGGCTCTATTGCTGAATGCTATTTGTCTAAAGAGTTTCTTACCTTTTTTTATAGCTATTTGGATGATATTTTGACAATATTTAATCAAGTAGGATGTGTTGGCGACACATCTACTCAATCTAAAATACATCAAAAATCAAAAATATTTCATGCTATTGGCCGATCAGTTGGGAGAACCTCAAATGTGACACTAACATAATTGAGATTATTATAGGCACAAAGATATGTGCTGCTGAATAATGAATTTTTAGATCCATTTATTGAAGATTATTGGATACAAACAAATAGAAAAATGAGAGGTCGGACATGAAATGAGAAAGATATAACAAAATCTATTAATAAAGATCGTGTAGAATGGTTTTCACAACGTGTAAGTTCATAAATATTCCATTAAATACAAATATTAGTATGAAACTTATATTTTTAAAATATAATTAATTTTATTTCTTTTTAAGATCATGAATACTAATACTCGAGTAGAGTTGCAGAAATATTTGAAGATTCTTGCTTGAGGTCCTTAAAAACAAGTAAGAATGTTCGATGCTTACAACGTGAATGACTTTAGATTTCGTACAGTAGATCGAGAAGAGGGTTTGAAAACAGAGAATAGTGTTATATTTACCTTTTTCAAAGTATGAAACTATAGAAAGATGACTTATATTATTGAATTAGTCTACCACGGAAATTATTAATTTGTTTTATTCAAATGAAATTGGGTTGATATTATCAGAGGTGTTAAAAGAGATTCCTTGAAATTTACTTCTGTGAACTTCTCTTGCTTGGTTGATGTTGGTGATCTTGAACTCCATGATCTATATATCTTATCATCGTATGAAAAAATGGAATATTATGTTAATGATGTTGTGGATTAAGGGTGGAGTGTTTTTTCTCAAGTAATACAATGATATTTGTATGATTTGGGTGATGAAGTTGAATATTTGACCTCTAAAATTGAATCTCACCAAATAACAAGAAACAGAATTATTTTTCTATCATGATATTAAAAATATTAGTCTAGTAATGATGAATGAAGTGGATGAAGTAACGGATCAATAAACTGACATGATTGAAAGGGAAACTGAGTGTATGTACTGTTATTTATTCATTCAACAACCACTTATTTAATCTGGCCAGTCATTCATTTTCATTGTTATGTATATTTTGTTTGTTAGTACTGGTAATATATTATCATATTTAAATTTTTTTCGACATAATTTTTTAGAAATATACGTTCTGAACATAATTTTATTTGATTAAAGGAATGGAATTCCAAGGAGGAAGCGATACATTGTTTCATCTACTACTACGATAGATGACGATCCATATGACTCCCTTCCTACAACATCTAAGCCACTAGCTACCTGCCCCCTACACCATCTCCCACACCCTCTGTGAGCATTCCTTTAGAATCTGAGTCATCGACTCCCCCTTCTTCAGCCCCAGCAGTGGAGAGGTGGTGAGCCAATTCTTTTTCATCACAGGCATACTGGAGGGTCGCTATTATAGGTACAAATTTTACTATAAATGTATTTATTTCACTTTTTTATACTAATTGATTGTTCATTAAAGATGAAAAAACAACTATGGAGAAAAATATAAAAAATTCAGATGTGTGGAATATGAATGGAGAGAAGATAGTTGTCCCATTTGATTCATATGGGGTCCCTACGGATGACGTTGTGGGATTACTTGGCCAAATTCAACGCCAGCTGGAAGAAGAGCCCATTTGACTTCCTATTTCTTACGATGATTGGAGAATTATGCCTCCAAGTTGGAAAAATGATTTTTTGATTCAAAAATAAAGGTAATTTTAATACATTATGGTTTAATTTAATGTCATGTTATTAATATGTTCAAAAATATTTTTAGTATATTGATGTTTTTCACTTTACAGTTGTTGATGTGATAGCATGAATGTGGACGCTGAAAAATCTTGGTAAGAAATGGAATACTTAAAATGGAGATTGTGGAGCTATGTCAATGATACTTCTTTTATCATCCAACAGAAGTTTGAGAAACTACACAACGGGGTACCCAAATAATAGTGGAATGTTTTTGTTGAAAGACATCGTGATGAAAAGTAGATAGTATTTAAATATATATTATTATATTATCCTCATTTTACATTTATACATGTATATGAATAATAGATGGAATTGAATACATTACTATTAAATTTCATTTTATTTATTTTTTGATCTCTCAAGAATGAATAAATCAAGTCGGGCTAAGCAAGTCATCTCTCACACTACGGGGTCAAAAATATTTTCTTGAAGTCTATCAAATCTGGTAATATTTTCATTAGTTTAAATATTTATTAGACAATATTATATGTTTAATATATTAAATTGTTGATTTATATTTGTTTAATACAGTCATAGAGTTTAGGTCATGATGCATCCTGAACTGAAGTGTGGTTGGATGTTCACAAAAAATAAGATGGAAATTTTGTTAATAGGCCTATCAAAGAAGTTGGGGTGTGATCTAATTGTTTCTTATATTTATTTACTATCAGTTTTTATTATGTTTTTATATATTTATTTTTCATTTATAGAAAATAATTAATGATATTTGGGATGCCAATTCTGGGCAATCCTACTCAGTCTCCCATGATGACCCCGTTGTTAAAATCCTTTGGAAGGAGCATCCTGGTAGAGTGTGTGGGATGGGTTTGGGACTTGTACCATCTAAGTTCTTTGGTAGGACAAAGAGTATTCAAGGTACATATACACCTAGTAGTAGTTTGTCCATACCCATAGATGCTCAAATAGATATTTCTTCTTGATAAAACACAGTTCAAGAGCAAGGGGATCAGATATCTACTTTACAGAAAGCGTTGACTGGTATCTGTTAGCAGATGAGAAGATATTCCCCTGGTGGTATTGCATCGACTAATGGTGATCAGGTAAATCACAAAAATTCAAAATCATAGAGTTTTCAAAATTTTATTGGTTTTAAGATGAACTATAAATATTCCACACTATTTAATTTTCAATATAATGTTCTTACAGGCCGTTGTAGGAAGTGTAGATTGAGGTGGATAGGGTGACAATATGTGTTCATCATCATATAGTGATTAGTTGTATTGTTGATATGTTGGAAAAGTATGGTAATAGTCGGTTTGTATATGTATCATGTGTGGAACGTACTTTCCACCAAACATTTTCATGACCTAACATTTTATTGATTTCTCATGTTTCCATTTATGTATTTTATTGATTTATGATGTTTCCTTTTATGTCTTGATTTCCAAAGTGTGGTATGCACCATATATGTTTATTCGTTATTGTGAGGATTAAATTTTTTTATTCATTTTTCCTAAATTTATTACGTTTTTCGTCCCTGGGTGAACATACAACTTCAAATCATTATAGGATCTCATAAACTCATCTCTCATGGAATATGTTACCATTAAAATGTTATGAACTATAAACACTTCATGAATATCAAAATTCAATCCTAAAATAGTTTCTCATTCTTCCAACCTATCACACATCATGATATATTACAGAACAATATACTAACATGTCTTTACTTGTTTAACAAATGATGAAATTATCTTTAAGGATACCCACATTGATTCCCCTAAATCCTCAACTACACCCACTAACTTGTCTTACAGTGCCGATATGATATTCTATTAAACTAATGAAATCAGTTCCCCCATATCCTGCATTTTCTATCCTAATGCATTTAACATTATATTTCCATTTCTAACATTGAAAAATATTGAACATCAAAATTTTCAACTTTCCCTGGTATTCATGATACTCTTGGTCATTTCTACGTTCCCTAAGAATCATTTCCCTCCATTCTCTGTTTTTTAAATATGAGATTATAGCACATCGTCAATGAATTAATATTCTCATTTAGTAAATTGTGTTCTAACAATTAATTTTCCCCCTATTCCGAGACACATATATTTCAATGTAAATGATTCATGATCATCTATAACAATGTTACAACCATGCCTCACCTAGTATCCTTCTTCAACCAAGAGATATGGTTTTTTGGGGAGAACCACATGGTTTCCCATGACCATTTTCCTATCATGCAACCATTTTGAGGCCTCTATAAAGCATAAAACCCAAAACAATAACCTAATAATTATCATAATAAAATAATATCTTATAAATAATTAAATAATGGTAGAATGTAAGGCTAAAGGCCCCTGGAAAACTTCAAGTCATTATAATTTCCCCCTCTGAGGATTTTTCATCCTTGAGTAGTGCCTCTATATTTCACACCAAAAAAAAACAAGGGCTATTGATATTGCACATCATATTATCACTTGTAAGACTCATCATTCACACGTCCATGCTCCAATATGACCCTAAAAAGTGACATCATCTTTCATCAGAACATTTTCTCACTAAATTCGATGATTCACAATGAGCAGTCTACAAATGTTTGGTAAGGATCCAATTGAAATTCTTCATAGTTGATCACATAATTTTGATCGAGAATATACAACTGAATATAAGATACATGTAAAAGATCAAGCATTATTTGATATTTTGGAGGAAATTACAAATAGAATTACACTATCATGACACTCTTGATAATACCAAACAACTGCATAAACTTTAGTTCCATAATCATGATGCTTCTGAAATCATTGATTCAATAATTATGGAGTCTCCTATAACAAAACTCAATTACCCATAGTTAATTCTATGTGTTTCCTCTTACCATTTTCTATAATCTCTATTTTAAATGAAAAGTGATTAAATTCTTCTTGATCTAGTTCAATCTCACAAATTCCTCTAAAATCAAAAATGACTGACAATTACTACCTCTCATCCTAATGCTAACACATTTGTGAGTGAACCATCAAACCATAAAGAGAATCACAATGTGTCATTTGAATTGAATTCTGGTTTCATTTGTATGTGAACTGAACCAAGGATTGGATATCAACCCAAGTTCCCCTAATGTATAATTTGATGAAAATCATTGTGAAAAGTAATTTTGGTTATAATTGGTTTCCAAAATAATAAAATAATGGATTTTTTACAACTATATTCTTAATTAGGATTTGATGGAAATGAATTGATGCATAATGTATGTTTATATAATCTTTTCATCAATATGTAAATGGATTTGGATAAAGAGAATGAAGCTGAAAATTCATGTTGTTTTTAATATTAGAGGTATATAATTATGAATTTATTCATTAAATTTTATTTAAACAAGAATATTTGATGGTGGACATTATTTTTAATCTATATTCTCAATATTAGTAAAAAATCATACATAAATTGATTAATCCAAGAATTAAATTGAACAATTAGTTTGATAAAGATAAATTTAGGGAGTCAAGTATGCCCATTTTCTTATGATGGATGGATAGTTATTTTATGTGCTAGATTCCATATTGACTCTATTTGATGTTTTTTGTCTTTTTATTTCACTGGATGTAGGCCTTTATATATGATGTTATGTGATCCTGGGGTGTCTATTGGTTGATGAGTTATGAGTAGGGAGGCCTGAGTTTTTTGGAGTAGTTAGCACCAATTATAGCGGGATGTATGTTGATATGAAAGGATATATCAGGGTTGGAACTGGTATAGAAGGAATAGGTTGAACCTAGTATTGGAATTTTTTTCCTGAAATATGACATACATGCTTGTTTATAATTTTGAATAAAGGACTAATGCCCATGTGATATGTTTATCTGCATTCTGTTACCCACTGAACAATGCATTTGGTTGTGCATAGTTAATCATATCTTTTCATATTGACTGTAGTATGTATTATGTTGGTCTTATGGTATTCTTAGAATGGTTTTTTAGGGAACTAGTATAGGGGCTTTAGATTCTTGTTTTGTTGTAAATATGCTTTTAGTAGTAGTTTTAATCACCGCTAACTGTATCATTTATATTTAGTGGCCGTTTTAACTGCCGTTAAATGTTGGTATTTTTCTATTAGTAAGGGTTCTAATCACCATTGTGGTCTTAAATTTAGCGGTGGTTGAAACCACAACTACAGTGTCTGTAATACTTCGACCCTACCTCATTGGCTTTAAGAGGCGGTTAGGGTTACTCGGCCTTAAGAGACATTCCCAAGGTCCCAAAGGCTGGCAAAAAATGCTGAGGGCTTCAAGAACATGTTGGGGAATGATTTCCCCTTATGAAAAAACCAACCAAACAATCCATCAACAACCACTATATGATGCATGTCAATAAAATATTCCAGCATGTATTTCCGAAGGACAACCTAGTTTTTCAACAATACAACCCAAAACAAATACTACCAACACCATATCAGAGTATTATGTGGAAGACTCAACAATGCACCCAAAATAAGCCAAGGCACACTCTATGGATCCACATCAAGCTCCTTACTCAAAGATCCACCCAGACATCACGATGCACCACTAATAGAGGTTGATGCCTTACCTTTTCCATGTCAGGATATTCAACATCTGCAAAAACACCAACGTGCCAAAGTAGGGGGTGAGTACAAATACTCAGTAGGATTTCCCCAAATGACTTCCTTACACACACCACTAGGATAAAACTGTCATCACATTTATATAAATATTTTGGATAAAATAAATCACCAGTGAATCCATTTCCGTGAACCCAACACACTCTTCCCAAGCCATCACACCCAAACCAAGAAACCAAGGGAAAACCAAAAAAACATGCCACTATCCATTTCATCATCTACACACTAGCACAACAATTTAAAACATTCCATGAAATGCACAATAAACAACCAAAACAACCAAACGGTGGAGCTTCCATCCAACCCGTTCACCTATTCACAAGTAGTGGCGCTTCTTGTCCAGTTATCCTTTGATGGTGGCCCTTCCATCCACTATCCATCCCATTTTTATAGTGGTCTTTCTCGCCAATTCCACATAACATTCCAATAAATCCAAACCCAATCATATAACCCACCAAGGTGACAACAATATGCAATCAACCAATTCCATTGCATATTAATCTACTTCAATAAATCATCCATTTATTAAAAACCATTTTCCATGCCAAACCACATTTCAATAAAAACAACATCTTTATTGAAAACCATTTTTCATCAACCATTTTCCCAAATCAATCTCAACAACCCATTTTAGAATATCTATTTTAAAGTCCACAACAAGAGCCTTTAACCATAAAACCCATTTCCCCCAAAAATCCCCAAAACATCACCGAAGGGATTTCAAACCAATTTCTCACAACAAATCATAATTAATTTTTCATCACATAAAATTAATTGTAACGAATAACCATTAGTTCCAACCAAGTGGAGTTTGGAGAGAAGCCACCTACCTTTAGGGTTCTCGAGAAATCGACCCACAAGCAACCGCACCTCAAATACAACGAACGCACCACCGAAACCTCTCTAGATCGCCTTCCATAACATCACATGCCTTTAAATCAACATACATGGAAACCAAAACCCTATATCTACACAGAACAAGTTTATATCTAGAAAACCAAGAAATATGGAAGAGTATATCTAAAGGAAAACACAACCATCCCATGAGGAAGGACTTACCTGGGAGAAACCACCTTCAAACTGCCTTGAAACCCCTTGAATCACTTCGAAAACGAGTGGTAAAGCCACTCCTACCCTTGAGAACTGAAAATACCGAGTGAGGCTCAAGTGGGAGGATGTTTGGAGAGGAATGGGGCAAGCCCAAGTGAGCCCGAGTTTTAAAAACCTATTTTTATGTGGCCGCACGGTTAGTCCACATGGTTTGGGAAACCGTGCACTAACTGTGCTCATGCTACTACCTTGGGAGCAAGGTTTCGCATGGTTTCCTTGCACGGTTAGGAAAACCGTGTGCATGCTGTGCGAAGCTAACTATCTCCCTCTGCACGGTTTCCTGGAGAATCCGCACGGTTTCCACTAACCATTCTCCCTATACAAATTTTCCAAACTCAACCAAAACCATTACAAACTCTCCCAACCTCTTCCCAACTCATCCCATGCATTTTAAACACTTAAAACTGAATAAAAAAGGTCACATATCTCAAATCGGGGGGGTGCTAAATTCTCCCCACTATTGGTCTTTCCATCCTCGTAAAGTAGTGAACCCATCCATTAATGAAAGAGCTCAGGCCATTGCTCAACCATCTCTTTCTCCCACACCGAAGTCTCCTCTTGAATCTGTTCATGTTTCTACAAGACATGAACTAAACTGATGATTTTACCATGCAATACTTTCTCTTGCCTATCCACAACCCGCACTGGCACATGCACCAACGAAGCATACAATTCTAGCTCAACATGTTCCCATCGAATCACATGGTCAAGATCTGGCTGATACTTTTTCAACTCCGACACATGAAACACATTGTGCACTGCACTGAACCTATGTGGCAAAGACTACGATAATCCACATCACCAACCAGATCGATAATCTCAAATGGTCTAAATACCTCGGAGATAACTTTCCCAACTATTCAAACTGATGATGTCCCAACCTTGGAGAGATCCTCAAGAAAACATGATCACTCACCACGAACTACAACGACCATCGACGATGATCTGCATACGATTTTTAATGACTCTGAGCCATATCCATTCTCTTCCTAGTCAACATGATCATCTCCATAGTCTCCGAGACAAGGCTTGGTCCCACCATCGAGGACTCACCTGTTTCCATGCAACATTTTGGAGAACGACATGACTTCCCATACAATGCTTTAAATGGTGCCATATGTATGGATTCATGATAACTGTTATTGTACTAAAAATCAACCAACCACAAGTGCTCCTCCCATGAGCCACCGAAATCCATGACACAATCCCGCAACATATACTCTAGATTTTATATCGTTCTCTCAGATTGAAAATCTGTCTGAGGGAGATACATCGTGCTCATAGTCAACTGTGTCCCAAGGGCTTGCTGCAAGGATTTCCAGAAACAAGTTTAAAACCATGGATTTCTATCTGATACAATTGAAAATGGAACATCATGCCTCTTTACCACCTCCCGAATGTATATTTTGAAAATATCATCCACTATATGAGATTCACAAATCAGGATGAAATGGGATGACTTCATTAGCCGATCCACTATCACCCAAATGGAATCATGCTTTCTAACTATTCTTGGGAGACATGTGACAAAATCTATCGCTATCTGCTTCCACTTCCAAACACGGATTGGTAAAGAATGAATCATTCTCGGTGGCCTCGGATGCTCTGCATAGACCTGATGATAAGTCAAGCATCTCGAAACAAACTCAGCCACACTTATTTTCATACCATCCCACTAGAACTATACTTTCAACGCTTTATAAATTTTCTGAATTCCAGGATAAACAACCCACCTAGAATGATGATACGCCCTAAGAAGATCCTCCTAACATGCAGCTAGTACAACCCTCTAATTTTGAAAACAAAAACTGAATCACCATTCAGTAGCCAACCCTCAATGGGCTCCCCACCATTGAGTCTCGACCCCATGGTCACACACTCAGAATCAGATATTTGTGCCTCTCTAACTAGTCCAACCAAGTCAGGAATCAATGAAACTGGAAATAAGACCGCTCTATCACCCTAGTCCTCATATTCCAACCGCATGTCAACTATAACCGACATCAACTGCCACTGCTCTAATGCCTGTTTTACCACCTGATCATATGATATTCTACATAATGCTTCATCCACCAAATTTCCCTTACCTGATGTGTACATCAAGTCAAAATCAAACATCTTGAGATTTTTTATCATTCTTTTTTGCCTCAAATTCAAATCCCTTTGTGAGAAAATTTGTTTCAAGCTATTATAATCTGTACATACCATGAATTTATCACCAAATAGATAATGAAACCACACTTTCAAACCATGCACGACTGATGCCAACTCCAAATCATGAGTTGGGTAGATCTTCTCATGCACCCTCAACTGTCGTGAGCCATACACAACCACATGATTCCCTTTCATGATAACGCACCACAACCCTGATCCTGATGCATCTCAATACACCACATACCCTTTTCATGGTTTTGGAAAAACCGAGATTGGTGGTGATGTAAGGAGACCATTTAGCTCAACGAAACACTACTGACATTGTCCATTCTGCTAGAATGGATCATTCATTCTTGTCAAAGCTATCATCGGCAAGGCCAAATGTGAAAAATCAATAACAAAATTTCAATAATACCCAGCTAGACTAAGGAAACATCATATCTCAAACACATTCATTGGCGGTTTCAACGACGTAATATCATATATCTTTTCCGGATCCACTGAAACACCTCATTTAGAAATCACCTGGCCAAGAAAATGAAATTCATGTATCCAAAAGTCACACATTGAAAAGTTGGCATAAAAACTATGATCCCTCAATATCCCCAGCACCGTATCCAAGTGCTTCTCATGCTCCACCCTTGCTGTTGAATACACCATAATATCTTCTATAAACACCCCCACAAATGAATCCAGATTTATTTGAAATATCAGATTCATCAATTCCATGAACACCATTGGCGCATTCGTTATACTAAAGGGAATAACCACATATTCGTAATGGCCATATCTACTTCTGAAAGCTGTTTTAGGAATATCATCCTTTCCCACCAGCAATTGAAGATATCCAGATCTCTGGTCGATCTTGGAGAACCCCAGGGCTCCCCTCAACTGGTCAAACAAATCATCAATTTGTGGAAGGGGATATCTATTATTTATCGTTACTTGGTCAAGTATAAGATAATAAACAGAGAACCTCAAAGTTCCATCCTCCTTTTTCACAAAAAACACAGGCACTCCCATGGAGACCTGCTAGGCCGGATAAACACTTTGTTTTCTAACTCTTCCAACTGGACTTTTAATTCCCAAAATTCAGTAGGTACCATCCGGTAAGACAGAAGTGAGATTGAACTGGTACCTATAAGGAGATCAATCGTAAACTCCCCTTCTCTTATGAGAGGTAACCCAAAGAATTAATCAAGAAAAACATCCATGAACTGATCCACCACTGCTGGAAGAACCCTCTTCTCAACCTCGTCTATCGATTCCAATGACAACACTGCCAAATGATACGATAACTTCCTCACTAATGGTTCCAACAAACCTGTTGCACCCTTCCGTTCATGCCTCTATTCTCTAAAGAGATGTCTAATTCCATCATGTGTCGTAAAAGCCATTGTTTGTGCATTACAATCGATGTGGGCCTTAAACTCCACCATCCAATCCATTCCCAGGATTAAATCATACCCATCCATCTCAGGCACTGAGAAATTCCAGATTATCTCAACCTCACCCACAACAATACTACATGCTCTATACAAGAAGGATTGACACTCTCTTCGACCTAGAGGAGTTCAAAGTTTCAAAATCGAAGGCATCATTTCAACCCATAAACCCATGAACTCAACAATACGTGCAGAAATAAAAGAGTGTGATCCACCCGTATCAAACAACACTTCTAACAAGGTAGAATTTAAGAGAATAGTACCTTACACTGTGGATGGTCCCGATTGATCATCCACCACAACCTCCTCAGCTCCGAACAACGCTTTTGTTTCAACAAACTACTCTTTATTGCTTTGTGGAGGCATCGTGGTATTCCAAGAATCATCATGACCCTCATTACTCTACTAATGAGGGGTGTTCTATAGTCCTCGTCTTATCGAAGCATACGACGTATGCGATCCCTGAGGAGTGTCACGTGCTCCTGATCTTGGAGAATTCTGACAATAACGTTGTAGATGCCCTATCATATTACAATTATGATATGCTCGAGGGTGTGTCATTAAATCCTTCTTGATGTGGCTCATAGAACCACACTGAAAACATCCCGACTTTCTCTGGGGCTTCGGTGGAAAATTTACCCATCTAGTCGTTGGATTATATGCCATATTCCCGCCCTGGGAATAATTGTCCCTCCCGTGCTTGAACCTGGCATTAGAGTTCCAAATATTCCCCATGGGTACCACCATGATTCCTCTGCCCGGAGCACCCAAAAGATCCCGCTCAGCCACCGAGGCTCTATTCAATATCTTTGTGTAATCATCTATACACAGCACCACTATCTTGGAACAAATTTCTTGCCTCAATCCATCTTAAAATATAAGAGCTTTCAATGATGTACTACCCGCCACTTAGGGAGAAAATAACACTATGTTCATAAACATAGCTGCATACTCTGTCACAGACATATTCTCTTACTTTAGACTCAAGAAATCAGTCATGTGCTAAATCCTGGATGTATGTGGGTAGAATTGTTTATTAAATGATTCTTCAAAGCCTCCCCATGTCATTCCCTGGTCAGTTCCAGCTTGAACTGCCAACTCCCACCACTTAAGGGAAAGATCTTCCAACATATATGTGGCCAACTTCACTTTTAACTCTACCGGTGTTCTAAAGAACTTGAAGATCTTGTTCATTCCATTAAACTATTCTTCTTCCATCTTCAGCTCTGAATCCCCCCTGAAGATGGGTGGATTATTATTTTGAAACTAAACCACCCGATCCACATTCCTTGGTTCATCCATTTTAATTCCACTTTCCACAGCTTTGAAAGCTTTCACTATGCTTTGCACTAGCTGCTAGATCACTTGAGGCTCAAGTGAAACCATGTTCTCATCAGCCACTTTCGGTTGGTCTCTACGACCCCTACTCGATGCCATTTCTATAAACAGAAAACAAACAACCATGAGTCTCACTTCCGTAGACATCACAAAATCCCATTTCAAATCACATTACACAACACTATTACAAAAATTCTTTCCCCCTTTCCACATTTACCATGTTTAACCATTTTGAAAATCAAACCATTTTCAAAATACCAAATTTATTCACATTAAAATTTCACACATTTTCCAAACCATTTCTCAATTCAACTCATAAATCATTATTCCCAATGAAATATTCATTCTAGTGGGAAGTAATTTCTATCATGCATTCCATGCTTTTCTCATTGGCTGCACCCATGACAATGAGAAATCCAATGCCTATAAGTTTCTCCCAAACACTTATTTACCCAACTCCCTGGTCTCTTGAATTTCAACATAAAAGGGTTAGCTACGTCATTTTATGCTATACATTCCCTGTTCCGACATTCCTAAACCTTGATACCATCCCGACTCTATGAATATACCACAAATAATGTCAACACCAACACCAATGATCAAACAACTGCTGTCACTTGAATGCTAAGGACCGAACAAACTGATTCCACATGTAACACCCTGCCCCTACCTCAGTGGATTGAGGAGTTCATGAGGGTAACTCGGCCTTAAGCGATGTTCCCAAGGTGCCAAAGGCTGGAAATAAATGCTGAGGGCTTCAAGGACAAGTTGGTGAAAGATTTTCCCTTAAGACAAAACCAACCAAACAATCCATCAACAGAAACTATATGATGCATGTCAATAAAATATTCCATCATGTATTCCTGAAGGACAACCAAGTTATTCCACAAGACGACCCAAAACCAATACAACCAACACCATATCAAATTACTATGTGGAAAACTCAACAATGGACCCAAAATAAGCCAAGGAACACTCCATGGCTCCACATCAAGCTCCATGCTCCAAGATCAATCCAGACATCACGATGCACCACTAAAGGAGGACAATGCCTTATCTATGCCCACGTCACGATATACATCATCTGCAAAGACACCAATGTGCCAAAGCATGGGGTGAGTATAACTACTCGGATAAAACCATTAGCACATTTATAAAAACAGTTTATATAAAATAAATCACCAGTGCAACCATTTTCATGAGCCCAACATGCTCATTCCAAGCCATCACACCAAAACCAAGAAACCAAGGGAATGCCAAAACAAACATGCCACAAGCCATTTCATCTTCTACACACTAGCACCACAATTTACAACTTTCCAAGATGTGCACAACAAACAACCAAAACAACCAAACGGGGGAGCTTTCGTCCAACCCGTTCACACATTCACACCTTGTGTCACTTCTCGTCCACTTATCCTTTGAAGGTGGCCCTTTCGTCCACTATCCATCCCCTTTTTATAGTGGTACTTCTTACCACTTCCACACAACATTCCAATCAAGATAAAAGCAAGCATATAACCCACCAAGGTCACAAAAACATGTAATCTACCAATTCTATTGCATATCAATCCACTTTAATAAATCGTCCATTTATTGAAAACCATTTTCCATGACAAACCACATTTCAATAAAAAACTTTATTGAAATACCATTTTTCATCATCAATTATCCCAAATCAATCTCAACAAACCATTTTAAAATCATTATTTTAAAATACACAACAATACCCTTTCACCATAAACACCATTTTTCCCAAAAATCCCAAAAACATCACCCATTGGATTTCCAACCATTTTCGCACTACAAATCACAATGAAATTTTAATCACAAAAAATTAATGGTAACAAAGAACCACTAGTTTCAACCAGGTGGAGTTGAGAGAGAATCCACCTACCTTTAAGTTTCCTAAGAAATCGACCCACAAGAAACATCACCTCAAATCCGGAAAACGCACAACTGAAACCTCTCTAGATCCCATTTTCTTACATCATAATCCATAAAATCAACATCCACAGAAAAAAAACCCTAATTCTACCCAAAACAAGTGTAGATATAGAAAACCAAGAAATAAGGATGATTATATCTAAAGGAAAACATGAAGATCCCAATATGATAGACTTACCCAGGAGAAACCACCTTCAAACCGCCTTGACTCCCCTTTGAATCGCTTCCAAAATGAGTTGGAGAGAACCTCCAACCCTTGAGAACCGAAAATCCTCAGTGAGGATTGAGTGGGAGGATGTTTGGAGAGGAATGAGGCAATCCCGATTGAGCCCGGGTTTTAAAACCCTATTTTAAGGGGCTGTATGGTTAGTCTGCACGGTTTGGAAAACCGTGCGCACGCTACTTCCTCGGCATCAAGGGTCTGCATGGTTTCCTCGCATGGTTTGGAAAACCATGTGCAGTCTATGTGAAGCCTATTATCTCCCCCGACACAGTTTCCAAGTGAATCCCCACGGTTTCCCCTAACCGTACTCAAACTATGCCCCCTATACAAAGCCTCCAAACTCATCCAAAAACATCCCAAAGTCTACCAACCTCTTGACAACTCATCACATGCACTTTAAACACATAAAAATGCATAAACCAAGGTAACTTGCCTCAAACCGGGGATACTATAGTGTCCCATCTTCCATGTGCCTTTCGGGGAAGTTATAATGTTTTTAGCTGCGGTTTTTTGAGACCTGGGTTTTGTAACGCCCCGACCCCAGGTACCCAGAGTCGGTGCATTACTTCGTAACATTGGCATGATCACAAGAAAGATCAAATCTCGAAAGACCGATTGGTTTAGTAGCCTTGGAAACACTAGATATATTCATAAGTTTTACATTACATCATCAAACGAAACACTACTACAACAACATATTGTCTCCATAATCCACACTCATATCCCCACATAATATCCCTGCAGGTCATTCATAACTTACTTCTTCACTTCCTAGGAAAAATAAAACATAGAAAAGGGGTGAGCTCAAATGCCCAGTAAGGATAACAATATAGAGGAAACTTTCACAAATAAGAATAAACATTTAAGGCAATGTATAACTAAAACAAAAGCCTTTTAAACTTGAACATCAACATAATATGGCAAATGTAAAATGAAATAATGCCATTTACTTGTTCACATGGATATTCTACTAATCGAATAATCACATGCAATATCAATAACCACTTTCATAATTATGGAATGCATAATTTCAAACGTTAATTTCATTGTCTAGGCCTCATCCCAAGACCTAGGGGTTACTTCTAACCGGAACCCAACCCGGAGTGCCTCTAATAACCGGACACCAACCCGGAGTGCCTCTAATAACCAGACACCAACCCGGAGTACCTCTAATAACCGGAGACCAAACCGGAGGGCTTACTATTACCAGTCCCTAACCTGGAGGGCTTACTTTAACCAGTCCCCAACCTGGAGGGCTTACTTTTACCGGTCCCCAACCCGGAACATACTTGTTCAGAACATTCATCTGAAGAAAAGTTTGAAATATAACATAAACATTCAGATTAAAAATAACTTCTGAAATGTCAACACTTTAAACATAAACCATTAGTGATGTAAAAATAGCACATCCACAGTCAAACATAACTCATTCGATACAATATGGAAGATTGTATTGTATCACATTGACCTCAATCAAGAATAATGAAGGATGTTGACATAGATGAAATCAAAATTCTTTTTAAAGAAATATCTCCTTTTACTTTTGAAATCTTTTAAGAGCCATATAAAATAAAACATTTTCTTGAAAATATTCTTATAATCTTGTAAGGAAAGCTTTGAATATTTTATAACGGCGAAAAATAACCACACCCGCCGTATAAGTTAAAAAAACATTCTTACCTTAATTTTGTCGAAAAGGTTATAAAGGACCTTGTTTTGAAAACGACGGAAATATTCCTTTATAAAACTCTTATAAAAAGTAAAACAAGGGTATAAATGACTTTAACCCATATTCTTGTAAATAGTAAAAATGTTTTGAAATACATTTTTAAGAAACATGGATGTGGATGATAATGAGATCCCAGTAGATTATTACGTATAAACAACCTCAAATAATGAAGAGATTGTGAAATAACCCTTACCAATTTGGTAACTTATGAAACATACAACCCATGAATGTGTAAATATACATAAATTAAATTGTATTACACAAAGAATATAATTATGGGTAGTACCTACACCACACAAAAGGTGATGGTGTCAATATGGCATGAATCTCACGGGAATAAGGAGTGAGATGAAAACCCCTAACCACGTTAATCAACTGAGTCGTATGGACAAAAGTTAATAACCACCAAATTATTTACATAATAACATGAATATAAAGGGAATCATGATAATATATATCAAATGGCCGTACACAATACACAACTTTCAATAATTTAGTGGCGAACAATGGAAATCTCACGGAATTGAATGTGAGATAAGAAAATCCCTTACCTTGTACTTTTCCTTGGTTGGGGTAGGTTAACCTCCTGTATAATGGTGAAATAATTGTTATTAAATTATACAAGAATCATATGCATTCATATGATATCATATATGATCTTTTAACATTGCTTTGTTAATAATATCTTAGTATTATCGTTGTTTCGGGTGTTTAACTTACTCGTTTCCGTTTATATGTTTTGTTACATAAGACATGTTTGTAAAGGATAGGTTGTATATTATTAAAATCCAGAATGATATCAAGTCCTTAAACATCGTTTTTAAATCATCAAATGATAATTATACTTGAATGGATACGATGGAGAATGAATCTCATCGCGTTCGTGGAGGCGGTAGTCCGTACGTACGCACGAACGCTACTTCCATTTAATTTTTACTTTAAAAGAATCGAATACAAATGATACATAGGTATATTACTATTCCAGTATAATATAATATTTTATATGTGTTACTTAAGTTCATTAACACCATCCTTTGTACTTTCCATGTGTGGTATGAACGAGTCATATCATTTTAAGGGGGCGGTAGTCCGCACTTCCTCAAATGAAATTATCGTATGTATATACAACATGAAATGAATAATGGTATGAAATAAAATGGAATTACAGAAGCTTATATATAAAATATATATCATTAATATCATATTTAATTACAGTGCCATCATAATGGCCACCATGAGAGGCGGTAAGATGTATTTGAACAATCATCGTTTCGTGAGGCGTTAGTTTGTCATCCACAGAAACATTATGTTCATCCTCCATTAGATGGAGTTGTGTGTATGTTTAGTTTGAATCCTTCTTATAACAACATCCTAGTATATTCAGGTTACTGGTGTTGTTACAAAATAAAGGAATAAAAAGATTTTGGGGGTTGGAGAAGCAAAATAAATGAAAATAATTTAAGAGAAATCGTTACCTTTAATTTAGGTAAATCACTTTGGTTGGAACCAAAGGACTTCTTGAAATGCTTTCTGCCTAAGGGGAAGCTTCAAGGAGGAGGAGAGGGATGTGGGGATCTTAGTTGGGTAGAGTTTGGACGAGCCAAGTGGCTTGAGAGGTGTGAGTAAATGAGAAGGAGGAGTGCCCTTTTATAAGAGGGGTGAGGGGCACCTTTGGAAAAGCTAGAAATATTAATTTATAATAAATTCATATTCGGTTTCCAAAGGATCCAAAGTTGACTATTCAAAGGATGAGGTGGGGATAGGTTGAAAACAACTCATCCAATAGAATTTAGACAGGTTTGGGTACTTATATTAACCTTATCATTAAGTATTAACTCTAAGTTAATTAGTTTCACTTTTACAATGTCTCTTTGTATTTTTATATAATATGGTTAATAAACTTACTATATACATCCAAGAGACCCCCAAGTGGTCCATTAATGATTAGCCTATCTTAATATAAGTCTCTTGGCTGAACCGTAGATTTTTAGGAATTTAATATCAATTAATAATATAATATTTGTTTTAAGAACTCTTTTATGTCAATTTTGACACTATTCAATAGTTGATTTTTGTGAAACTCATAACAGATTGATTACTTCGAAAAAAGTCAATTAAATCAATCCTAATATATCATATTATCCTATAAAATTATTTTAATTCACTAAAAGTTTCATATTATATTTATTTGGGTATTTATAATATCAATTATTTTATTTTTCACTATTATAGTAATTACTGCATCATCTTTGTGTCATAAATAAAATAAATTATTTAAGGTCTAAAAATTATAAATAAAATATAATTATGTAAGAAATCATTTTATCTTTCTAATGAATATTTATAATCGAAAATCCAACATGTATAACCTTAAGTAACAATTGTTTTTCTAAAAGATATATGCTTGTGTCATTTTTGTATTCATTTTAACTTAATTAAAATAAAGTGTCATTATCACTTACAAGTGGATCCATGGGGTCCCAAAATTGACCCAAAGATTCCCATGGTCGACCATGTATCAACCAATAGGGTTAAGACACGTTTTAAGGTAATTTAGTATTATTATAATATTATTTGTTAACCCTTATTTACCGGATTTACCCTTAACCATGGTAAATAAAATATTTACCGCAGTAATTATTCAAAATGTCTAAAAATAAAAGTTACCTATTTACACAATTTGAACATCCTGATTCCAAATATGGAATCCATTTTTCTAAATTCAAAACACAGAAGTGGCAGAAATTAATTTAAAATTAATTCCCGCTGTCAAAACAAAAAGCGTGTTTTTGAGAGATAATAACTATCAAAAGATTGACACTTGTTTATGTTTGGTTTAATTGTAAAATTATGTCCAATGATAAACATTAAATTTAATGGTAAAAATAAATTCTAAATATACTTTAAAACCACTAAAATTCATAATTTATCACTATTAATTATTTTGATTAAAAAAGTTGTTTTTAATTAAAATTTAGAAATTTTCACTATTCATCAAAATATGAAAGTTATCCGAAATGTACCAAAATATCACCCTAGGCTAATTTCGATATTCCGAATCCAAAAATGAAGTCCATTTTGAAATATAAAATATATATGATTTCAAAAATTATGTATTACTATTCACAACGGCTAGTTTAATTAGTTGTGGTGTGTGTTAGAACTCGAGGTTGCGTACAACACACGCTATCACATTATTCAAAGAGAAGCGTACCGTAGAAGCTTGAGATGTTTTATTTTAAATTTTTTTGATGTCCCCATTTAGTCAAAAGTTTAAAATATTTTATTTAAAAAGGGTTCACTATTAAAAGTTGGTAAAAATACAATTATGTCTAAGAAACTCATAATATGGATTCTAAAATTATAAGGATTATATAAAGTTTAAAATTTAGTTAATACTATTCATAACCTCTTTTGAATGGCTTGTTTGGTAAGTCATGGTGCGCTTGAACTCGGTGTTGTGTGTAGTGCAAGTTATTGAATTATTTTGAAGAAATAACACACTATGAAATCTTGGGGTGTTACAGGTTTACTTTTTTTGTGGAAGTTTTAACCACCACAACAAAAAGTAATCCCTGACAAAAAAAGCGACCGCTAAAAACATTATAACTGATGTGAAATGCACCAACTATGATGGTTCCCATAACCCCCCACTAAACTGCTTTAATTTCCACCAATAGTTTCTCGACACAAATTTTAGCTGTGGTTTTCAGAAACCACCATTGAAGCATATAGCGGCAGTTTAAACCGCCAGCATATCCAAAAATAACCACCACAAAATTGTGATTTTTTTGTAGTACTATATGAAAAAGAATACATTTATAAGCATAAATGGGTATATTCATGTATCAAAACATATGTAAGGACCCTATTATACATATTCATGTCCATGAAAATATATAGATATGGGCTTGGTGTCCTTCTATATATTTGAAGGTTGAAATGCATGCAATAGGAAAAAGGGTTGATTCAGGTTTTTGTTGTCAAAGAACATTGATTTTGATGTAGTTTCCATAAGCCTTTACCTTTATCTTGAATTCAATATTTTTTTGGGTTGTTTTAAAATTGTGTTTTATTATTATATGAAATTTATATGCTACAAGAAGTGGATTTTAAACGTTTAAAATTAATTTTAAATCACCGCCCATGATTTCCCTAATCTTTCTACGTTGACTTCATTATTTCATCATTTCTTTTTAACCATGTTTTCTAAATGTTTGTTAACTTTATTGTTTAATTGGTCTTCAAACTCATTTTGGAACTAAAAGTGTTTGGAATTAGTGTTTTTAAAATTGAATGTGTTCTTTTTAAAATGATGTGGCTCTGTTGGAACACTGAATAAAATTTATCGAGTTGAAAAACCCTTCTAGTGGAGTTTCTAATGATTTAGAAATATTATTTATGTGATAAATGTATCGATCATGATATATGACTGGTGATGAAGCTTAGTAATTTTTTTAATTTTTTATAATGTTTTTACCCTTGATATTGAGATTAGTATAGAGTATAAGGGATCTTGGGTACCTAAGTGGGTAGACTAGGTCTAGTAAATTATGAGGATCAGTAGGGCTAAGGCTATGTGTTGGGAAAAAATCCCTCAAGGTAACATTTCAGAATTTTTTGGTTGATTGTGATTATTGAAAAATAATTTTTCTATGAAGAATTGTCGAGTTCAAGAGAAGTTGTTGACAATCCATGTTGAAAAAGAACGATGAAAAAGGAAAGGATGATTAGGAGGTGGTACAAAAGACCAGTACAAGGTGGCATCGTTTCCCAATGTTTGCCAAATTTTTGGGGTCCAAAATTTGGAGTTTGGTAAGCATCGCGAAAAGAGGATTTCGATGAAAATAATTTTTTAATATGGAAAAGAGATTAATTTCGCAAAGGGAGGCTTCATGGTTTGAAATTCACGAAGACCAGAAGAATGATGGCGGTGATTCATTGTGATTATGTGAAGCTTCGTGAACGGCATAGTTGAAGTGCATTGCAGGGGTGAAGGGATTTGGGAGGGAGATTCATGGCATAGGCATGAAGGGAATTCCGGGATGCTCCACGATTATGATGAGCTCCGCGATCGGAAAATTTCCATGGTGCTTTGTGATTTTGACAAAATTCCGGCGGAAAATTTGGTGCTTCGCGATTGGCGATTACGTGACGCTGACTTCACATGGAAGGGTCGTGGGTCAGTGTAATTGCCTATAAATAGAGGTCGACCCACTCAAGAGAAAGAGAGAGATCTTTCAATGAAAATATTTTTCTCTCGGTTCGCGAAGGAAGTTCACGAAGGCAGTGTTCTTCGCGAAAGAGAGGTACTTCGCGGCGGCTAATCTAGCTCCATGAAAGGAAGTGCGCTTTGTGAGGCCGTGTTCTTTAAAGAGTGTGCTTCACGAAGAGGAAGGAGCTCTGCGATGGCCTAAGCATTGCGCAGGCTTGAGTTTCATGAGAGTGCTTTGCGATATTGCTTTGCGAAAAGGTAGGGGCTTCGCGAAGGCTTGTTTGAGTTTCGCAAAATTGGGAGCCTCGCGAAGTAGGGTGATTTGCGAAGGTGTCTCCAATGTTAATTGCCCAGTGGTTAAGAGGAAAAGGGATATTCATAAGTGGATGAAAGTAGGAATTTAACAAAGCACCTATCAACAGTTAAGGATGCGTGCATTCATGCAAATGAAGAGACCTACAGGTCTATAAACTGTGAGTGGATCCTTTCCGGAGTAGTGATCAAAGGAAGAGGAAGAAGGTGATCCTCTCCACCGGCAGTGAGCTAGAGAGAGAAAGAAATAGGGAGTGACCCTTGGGAAAGTAGTGAGCTGACCCAGAACATTGTAAAGGAAGTGAGCCTAGGCATAAAAGTGATCTATCTCGAACATTATTGGCAGTGTGACTTAGTGGATTTGGTACAGCGGCACATCGCCATTGTATACTCCTTGGACGTAGCCCAGTGAGGGTGAACCAAGTAAAAATAATTGTGTCTGTCTGGTTTCTTCCCTGCATTGCATCTAAAGCATAACCATCATATAATGATAAAGATAAGTGATCAATATAAACACATAATAGAAAACAATGTGACCCTTGTAATAAAGAGGTCAAGATCCAGTGGGGCATGAATCATTTTAGAAAAGAATATCCAAACCCGGATTCACCCCCCCTCTCAGGGTATATAGGCCCCTATTGGTCCTAAAAATTGGTATCAAAGAGAAGGTTTCTTTTATCATATTTGTTGGCTTCGACTTGGTGTAGTCGATCTGTGTGGTTAAAGAATCACACTGCTCATATCTCGGTGTCCCATGGACAAGGGAAAAACATCAAAGAATGGTCAGAAGTCATGTGGTCTTCCTCACTGTGGAAGTGTGTATGAAAAAATTGTGATTCAATTAAAAGAATCAAACAGGTTACTGAAAGAAGGCATGGATGAATCTGATAGGGAACAGATTGATTCACTCAATCATGATGTAAGAATAAGTGAAGTACTTGAACTTCAAAGAGATAACTAAACAACTAATGATGAATAAGTTTCAAGAAGAAGGCCACCAGTAGATGTTGTCAACATGAAAAAGAAATTGGATCATAAAATGGATGAAGAAGTCAAATCTAAAGATATCCAAGTCCAAGTATTGGAAATTGAGGTCAATAAGCTAAGAGGCTTAAATCAAAGGCTCATTGATGTGGCTACTAAACTAAAGGATAAGAATTATTCTCAAGGTGAAGAACTACAAAATATGGCTAAAATAAAAGGGAAAAGGCTGATGATTATGAAGAGAATCAAAAGTTATATGAAGTTAAGAATCTGAAATCCAGAAATGATGTTCTAGAAACAAAGTTGTTTGAATAAGTTCAGAAGAATTAGAGGCTACAAAAAAAGAATGACTCTCTCTATGAATCTGTTTCTAAGGGAAAATTGAAAGTAATGAAGCAAGGTGACATGGTGGAAAATCTCACATAGGAACTAAAAGATGAGTTGAGAAGTGGGAAGAATAACAGAAAAGAACTCAATGCTCAACATGAATCATGAAATAAGAAGATTCAACAATTGGAGGAAGTAATAGAGAAATCCAAGAAAGAAATGAAGGTATCAAAGGAAAAACGGAAAAACTAAGTTGATGGAGGCACTGAACTTACTATTCGATTTTCCTTTGGAAGGTGATGATAAAGTGAAAAGGAAGTATGATATTTATGAGGAGAAACAAAAAAAATATTTTCTCACATGAAATACCCTATAGCTTGGGAAAATATGGCATTGGATTTGATGAATCCCCTCCCAATCATGATAGAATGAATGACATTAATAGTATAAGGAGTGAAGAAAAAACATATAGGTGCTAATGATAGGCCTAAGAGGACAGTTACAAAAAGAAGTGATGACATGTGATATTTCTATGGGATTCATGGCTACACGTCAAGATTCTGTTCAGAGGATCTGGAATATGTTTCAGGCTGTGAAAATAGAAACATTAACAAATCTAAGAATAAGAAGAAGCATCATGATAAATCAGAGAGAAGAGTCTCTCAGAGGAAATCATATGTTAGATGCTATTACTGTGGAAGAATGGGACACACCGTGAGTATGTGTCAGGAAGCTCAAGAGCCCTATTTCAGAAGAAGTACTCAAGGTGTATCAGTATCTCGACAAAGATATGATGAAACAAGGTATGCCTTTGATAGAAAATGTTTCACATGTTTAGATTATGGGCATTTGGAAAGAAATGACAGTAAGAAGAACGCAAGAAAGGAAAAGGAAATCGAAAGGAGATTCTCGACTCCAATGATGCATAATGAGAAATTCTACACTGCAAGACAAAGTGGAAAGTAGAAGAATAGGCTTAGAGCCTCAGGGGAATCACATGGAGCTGAATGAAAGGGGTATCAGTCACCTCCTCTATCATACTCACAACAGATCTCAAGGAGCGAATGTGAACAAACCTGGAAGATTAAGGGGAGAACTACTCCAGTTGTGATATAAAAGAATAAACGTTCAATGGAGGACTCACCACCAGTGAAAAAGAGTGTGGTGAAAGAGACATCTGATAAAATAAAGATGAACAAAGAATGTAATGAAAAATTCACATGTCGTGTTCCACAGTGAAAAGTGGAGGAAGGTGTAAGATCCTTGCAATAGTAGAAGAAGAAAGGGATGATTGAAAGAAAAGATATTCCTGTTCAGAGTAGGAATCAAGGGAAAGGGAATTTTGGTGGATCATCAAAGACAAAAATGTGTACTAGTGGGTTTAATCCCCAAATAGTGAGAAAGGCCAGGCCTGTAGAATCTTCATATTAGAAAAAGACTCAACATGTGAGTAATGAATTCTTAGTCATATGGCCAGAGCAGTTGAAGTTGGCTAGGCAGCTAGACAAAGAAACGAAAGATTGTGATGCTATGCAAGAAATAATCAATGGGTTGACCCATTAGAATCAACCACAATCCTCTTCCTGAGAATTCCAGAAGAAACCCCTCTACCTATGTATATAAATTTTGTTAACTAATGATTCAAATGATTCAGGTTTTAGGAGATACGATCAATGGGGATGTTGCATCTAAATATGTAAAGTGGAGAAGTGATATTATTTAAAGTTTCAATTGATTAAAATCAGGTACTAGAGTTGAAGAAGAAATGGAGCAACATATCACAATAGGAAGTGATTTTGTTATTGACTTTGTCTCTTATTTCCCACACGGAGTTCCAACTCAGTAGGCTTAAAGATTTTTTTAATGGCTCAATTCCAAGAGGAATATGATAATAGATGGTGCAAGAGAAGAAGAATGTTTATGGGTCTAAATAGTGGTCCTAACACCAAGAAGTATTTCCTAACATAGGGGGATAATTCAATAAAAAAAACAGATTCAAGAGCCATCAAATCAATAATTGGATGACACAGCTCAGGTGTTATCTACCGAGAGAAGACATATTTCCAGATAAAGAGCAATAATCATGCATCTCATGCTTATCTATTTTGTTCTAACAAGTGGTATTAGTAGACAGATTTCAAGATACCAAGAAGCTGTGAGTGAAAATAAAAGATGTGTCAAGAAAAATCAGAGAGAATATGTTCAAGTAAATGATTTCATTGAACAATGACATAGTGGAAAGTTTTCTGCTGAATGTAAGGAAGTTTCAAGAGACTCAGGGGGAGTAGAAGTGGAAAAAGAAAATTCAGATGTAGACTCCCAGATACAGGGAATTGATGTCTACGAGACATTTACACTGGTTGTAAGGCTAGAGATGATCAGATTATTCCTAGCCATTACAGTACAATGGATGTTTAAGGTATTCTAGATGGATTTCAAATCTGCATTCTTGAATGGGATTCTGGAGGAATAATTACATATCGATCAGCTAGATGGTTTTCATATTCATGTGGATGAGAATAAGGTTTGTCAACTGATGAAGCCATTATATGGTCTGAAACAAACACCAAGAGCATGGTACTCAAGGCTCGATCAGTATTTGAAGAATCTTGGTTTTCATCATGGTGGATTTGATTACAATCTCTATTTCAAAAACAACAGTAATCAAAATATGATGGTGATGGTTCATGTCGATGGCATAATATTTGGCGGATCAGATGAAGCGCAGTGAAGAAATTTTTTTGAATTCATGAAACACGAGTTTGAAACGTCTATGATTGGTGAGGTAACGTTTTTCCTTGGTTTACAGGTTACTCAAGGAATGTATGCCTCATTTATTTCCCAATCCAAATAATCCAAGGAGGTTCTGAGAAGATTTGGAATGGAAAATTCCAAGGAAATGAAGACTCTGGTTGCTACCTAGATGGAATTATCCAAAGATGAGGATGACAAGGTAGTTCATATCACAGAATATAGGCAAATCGTTGGATGTTTTCTATACTTGACGGTAACATGGCATGAAATTGTATTTTCCACAAGCCAAGTAGCGAAATATCAGAGTATTCTGAAAGAATTTCACAGTCTTTCAGTGAAAAGAATTCTTCGGTATATCAAGGGCATAGTGGATTTCAGCTCGATGTATAATGGGAAATATCAGACAGAGTTATTGGGATATACTGATGGATATTAGGCCGGTTCAGCGGATGATAGTAAATAAAAATTAGGAGGTCCATTCTATCATGGTGGACTATGTATTGCTTGGATGAGCAAGATGAAAGATTTCATTTCATTGAGCACCGCAGAAGCTGGGTATATTGCGGCCAATCAAGCATGTACACAACTATTGTGGATGAAGAAACATCTTGATGATATCAGAGTTGAAGTGAAGTATCCAATTGGAATCCAGTGCGATAACTCAAGTGCTATAAATCTCAGAAAAAATCCAGTCCATCACTCAAGGACAAAGCACATTGAGATAAAGTATCATTTATCAAGGAGAAGGTTGAGCACAGATTTGTGAAGTTGGAGTATGTGCCTACAGAACTACAGGTTGCAGACATTCTCTCAAAGGCCTTACCCAAGGAATCATTTGAAAGGCATCGACTGGCTCTGGGAGTTCAGTCGACTCCCCTCACTTAAAAGATTGTTGATGTGGAAAGACCCCCCTCCTCCGCGAGGTATGATGTGTGTTTCCCTAATGTGCTAATATGTGTTCTCTACTCTGTTACAGACTCTAAAGGAGTGAACATTGGGTTCGTTGAAAAAGGGGAGAAAATAGTGATTGTTCAAGGGGGATACAATGTAGCAATTTGATAAATAATGATTGTTACGGGGAGAAGCTGATAGGTGGAGTAGCGAGATAGGGGGAGTGCAATGAGATAGGGGAAAATATTAAATCTGACGATGCTAGAAGTGATAGATCAAAGCATATATATCACGACAGCTGAGGATCATGATAAAAGCAGAACAATGTTGTTGGAAAGGTGTCAGAAGGTGTCCAACTATAACAAATTGGAACAGTGATGTTGGAAAGGCGTGAGAAGGTGTCTGGCTATCACAAATTGGTATTTGTGTGGTTCAACAATTGGTATCAATTTAGCAATTTGCATCTATTTGGAATCGACAATTGGGGTCTGACATGAAGTGATTCATTGTTGAACTTTTCATACAACTCTTGTTTCTCACACCGAGCATTACTCATGTGGGCTTAGAGTACCTGTTAAGTGAATCCTTGAACGCTATCAGAATTGTTAGAGGTTAATGGTGGTAGCGATTGGAGAAAGACTCAGTGAGGTATCAACGTGTAGAAAATCATTATGAGAAGAGTTATAAAGAGTTGTCAACAAACCCAAAAAGGGAGATTGTTGGGAAAAAATCCCTCAGGGTAGCATTTCAGAATTTTTGGGTTGATTGTGATTGATGAAAAAGAAGGTTTTCATGAAGAATTGTCGAGTTCCAGAAAAGTTGTTGACAATCCATGTTGACAAAGAATGATTAAAAATGAAAGGACTATCAATAGGCGGTACAAAAGAGAAGTACAACATGGGGTCGTTTCCAAGTGTTTGCCAAATTTTTGGGGTCCAAAATTTGTTGTTTGGTAAGCATTGCGAAAGGAGTATTTTCAATGAAGATAAATTTTTAATATGAAAAAGACATGAATTTCACGAAGAGAGGCTTCATGGTTTTAAATTTGTGAAGACCATAAGAATGATGGCGGTGATTCTTCGCGATTACGTCAAGCTTCGCAAATAGCAGAGTTGGAGCGCATCGCAGCGGTGAAGGGCCTTGTGAGGGAGCTTCACGACGCATGCGTGAAAGGAATGATGGGATGCTCCACGATTACGACGAGCTCTGCGATATGAAAATTTCCGTGGTACTTCGTAATTTTGACAAAATTCCTGCAGAAGCTTTGGTGCTTCACGATTGGTGATGACGTGGTGCTGACTTCGCATGGAAGGGTCGAGGGTCGGTGTAATTGACCATAAATAGAGGCCGACAACCTCGATAGAATGAGAGAGAGAGCTTTCAAAGAAAATCTTTATCTCTTGGTTCGAAAAGGATGCTCGTGAAGGTAGTGTTCTTCACAATAGACAGGTTCTTCGCGGTGGCTAATCTAGCTCCATGAAAGGTAGTGTGCTTCGCGAGGCCGTGTGATCTAAGGAGTGTGCATCGTGAAGTGGCAGGAGCTCCGCTACGTCCTAAGCATGGCGAATACTTCAGTTTTGTGAGAGTGCTTTGTGAGAGTGCTTCACAAAAAGGCAGGGCTTCGTGAAGGATTGTTTGAGCTTCGTGAAATTGGGAGCCTCATGAAGTAGGGTGATTTGCGAAGGTGTTTCCAAAGTTAATTTCCCAGTGGTTAACAGGCAAAGAGATATTCATCAGCGGATGAAAGTAGGACTTTAACAGAGAACCTATCAACAGTTGAGGATGCGTGCATTCATGCAAATGAAGAGACCTACAGGTCTATAAACTGTGAGTGGATCCTTTCCGAAGGAGTGAGAAAAGGAAGAGGATGAAGGTGATCCTCTCCACTGGCAGTGAGCAAGAGAGAGAGAAATATAGAGTAACCCTTAGGAAAGCAGTTAGCTAACCCTAAACATTCTAAAGACGGTGAGCCTGGGCACAGAATTGATCTAGCCTGACCATTATTGTCAGTGAGCCTTAGTGGATTTGGTACAGCGACACATCGCCATTGTATGCTCCTTGGATGTAGCCTAGTGAGGGTGAACCCAGTAAAAATCTTTTTCTCTTCCTGGTTGCTTCCCTGCATTGAATCTAAATCATAACCATCAGATAAAGATAAATAGAAGTGATCAACATAAACACATAAGAGAAAACAAAGTGACCCTTGTAATAAAGAGGCCATGATCCAGTGGGGCAAGAAGAATTTTAGAAAAGAATATCCATACCCTGATTCACCCCCCTTCTCAGGGTATATATGCCGCTGTTGGTCCTAACACTATGTCCCCCTAGTAAGATTCATATTACAACACTAACTAAATTATTATGATTATGGGTGGAGACCACTAGACTCTGTGATGTGATTCCTGTCTAGTGTCTCATGCCCAAGGACTTTTTGTGTTTATTATTTATCTATCACTAAGGTATGAGTATCCTATGATCCCACTAACACTGGATACTTAGATATTTTCTAGGGTACTTGCTAATGTTTACCCCCATTTCTCTATCGTTATTGTTTTAGTAGATCCCTATTTAGTTTCCATTTTATGTTTGAATTAATTAAATAATATTTCCACCACTCTATTTTAATAAACTTGATGATTTTTTTTTCTTTTTGTGACTCTTAATTTATCAACTTTTAATCTCTTGTATATGTTTTATTGAATGGATCTCAAGATTTGAAAACTATTTTTTATATGTAATGATAAGTTATTTTTTCTTAATAAAGTTATATTATTACTTGTTTATAAAAATTCCATAAAAACCATATTTTTATGTATAATTTTTTTTGGAATTTCATGGTTTTCTTTTTAAAAGTGATGAAAATGGAATAGTTTATTCGGGAATTCAATTTCATTTTTAGTACTCTCACCTATATTTCTATCTTTTTCTTTTGTTTCTCATGAGGCTTCCAACTCATACTTGGTTTCCATGGAGAGACTATATCTTGTTTGTTGCTGGTGACCCATAGGGTCAAATAGAGGTTTGTACAGTTTTATTTCAATCCACTTATAGTGTTTATTTTTTATTCAATTAATATACTTTTATTTGGAATCTATTTTATGAGATAAATATATCCCAATGGTTTTTTCTAGATTTGTGACACTAGTGGCTTTCCAAGGAGAATTGGGAATGCCTCTCGGGCCTTGTCAAAAGATTTATTGGGTGATCAGTTCGGGGTTCACCGGAGTAGGTTCAGGGAAAAATAGTTTCATGGTAGGACCTTGTTATTTTAAATATCAAGTAGAACTGAGATAGTATTTTCATTGATCATGAGGTAGGTCATGGGTTGGTTCTTGATCAACACCACTTGGGATGAGACCTAAGTCACCTAGGGTAGTTGGGTATCGAATTTTATTTTTTGTTTTGGGTTATGCTATTAGAATTTTTTTAGTTTGACAATCTTGTGTATGATAGGTGGATGATAGTGTAAGTGAGATGGTTCTACAAGAAGAGCATAAATGGCATATTGAATGAGGTGAAGAACACATACATAGTTCATTATACTTTGAGTGGTTGGTGCCTGCTCACTGAATGGTCTACTAACCAACATGGTCAGGTTTTTAAAGGTCGCATGTTCCTTGTATCAGTTATTTTGGCATGTGTAATGATTTGGTATGAATTTTTTTGGCATCAGTGGACTTTCAATCAAAATATAATTTTTCAAAATGGTTTTTTGTTTGATAAAAATTGGTTTTAAATGGAAAATGTATTTTTCTAATGGAATTGTGATTTTAAAATAATGGAGGGAGTGATGTTTTTGTCTAAAAGAGGATGTGTTCGAAATGTTACAATTTTGAAATTATGAAATTGGGTTTTCAAATGGGTTAATTTATAAAATTATACCTTTTTAAAGACGAATTTTGGATTGTTTTGTGGTATTTTGGTTTATGATCATTGTTTTTTTGTTTTTGGCTTTCATTTTATAGAGTATGCTTCCCAAATATACTTAGATGGTTTTTGAGGATTCTCTTCTAGTCATTGGCCATACTTAGACTCCTAGAGTAGTGGTAGAGTATAGATCATATCAATATGTGAATGTTATCTACAGTTATTGAAATCTTTTTGTGGTTTTGAGAGTCTTGCGGAAGATTGGAGTGTCTTCAAGTTTTTGGTAACACCAAATTTCATGAGAGTGTGATTTTTCTTGGGTATGTTTCAAGGACCAGGGCTGGAATAGTAGAAGGTGCTCCTTCCATTCTCATTGTGAGTTGAGATGTATTATGATATCTTCAAGACCACTTTCATCCAGTGGTTTATTCTTGAAAAGTGATGGGAATGATTGTGAACGAGCTAGTGGACACTCGAAAAGGTCAACATACATTAAAGGGGAATGTTGACCATTTCAATGAATTGGATTCGTTGTCTCCAGTGACACTATTAAGAAATTAGTTGGGAGGTCCTCTTTTTGTTATGGGTCTGCATCCAATGATCAAGGATCGTGTTATTTCATCAGAGAATGGCTTAGATGAAATCCCATAGAAGATGATAAACTAGTTTCTTTTGGTGGTCGTGAAGGCTCCTCGTTGATCAAGGAGTGTGAACCAGTGGAACCTATTCTAGACAACTATTTTTTTTGTTCCTAAAATTTATTTGTCGGACCACTAGCTTGTTTTATTCAATTGTTTTTTGTTTGGGAATGATAAAAATATTGTCATAGTTGGATGAATGATTTTCAGCAATATCAATATTTATGATACATAGAGATGTTATATATGTTGTGAAACCAGAAGACAATGTTTTGGTTTTGAATTTTCATCTCATAACTACGAGGAAGTGTATTATTCAAAACATAAAGTCACCTTCCATTGGAATTAGAGTGAATCATTTCATGTAGATGAGATTCCAGGCGTGGGGGATATAAATCCGGTTTATTATTTCCAATTAGATAGTGGAATCTATTTATATTTTCCTGCAATTTAGATTTTATTTTCCAGAAATATTATATCCTTAAGAATTTTTGTGGTCACATTTCCAAATATTTTCGCAGTTTTACCTTCTATATAAGAATTTTAATGGGTTAACATTAATCTAGAATGGTTTCATATTTGAGTGGTTCTCCCTGGGAGATGCATATGTTTTATGGATCTTTTTAATCATGGTTTGGTTCAATGTTTTTTAAAATTTCATTCATTGGGTCACCCATGTGTTGGGAGGTGGGGGTGATTCCATAATGGTTTTTGATATCTTAAATGGTGGGGATGACCACCATAGGTATCATTTTTGTGGTTTAAAAAATAGAAAACTATTTATAACTTATTGATTTGAAATTTTCTTACAAGGTTTATGGTTCTCCTTAGTTCGGGGTTTAGTTTAGAGGTTTTATTTGAATTCAGTTTTTGACATGATGCTTTATTATGGATGTTCCTTTTTAGATAGAGTTCATTTTGGTTTCTCATTTTGATTGGGTGAATTATAGGGTTCATAAAGTGTTAATGGTGGAGATAATTAACACACCATAACACCAATTTTCTTTTTTTATATCTAATTCTGAAATTTCTCTATTTTTTTACGTTTGGGTGGACATGATGATTATTTCAGGAGGAAATTTAAAAATAATCAAGTTAAAAGTGTACTACACACAAGTTCCGCATAGTTAAGAGTAACTGTGTGGATACCATGCATGATGATCCATCAATGGGATATTGTCATTTAAAATGGTTGTAAAACAAGTTTTACAACTATTTGACTCTCTTAGGGGTGACCATGGGTGCCTTACACATGTATTGTAGGGATGTCATGGTTGGTGTACATTTTGAAAAATTGTGCACAAACTGTAGTGATGTTCTAGTCATTTTTATTTTTTATTTTTAAAATTTTCCTTTTTTCCTATATTTTCAAACTTCTTGTCTTTTTATTTCATTCTCCCTTCTCCCCATGTTTGAGACATTACACCCTATCCCCATCCCCTCCTCCATAGTTGTGTTCCCCTACTTCTGTGTGATATCACTTTCAGTGGTTTCACTATATTTCTTCTGGTATATTGGTCGATGTCTAAATTTGTGGTCTCAAACTCACATACCCTTCTATTTAAGGTGTTTTTAACCTCTCCTCCTATCTCTTGATGTTTCAGTTAAACAATAGGGTTCTGATTTAGATTATTTACGATGTTTCTCCTCTTGGTAGGGCATGTGATGGGTCTCTTGGGATTTATTCATGAGTGTTTCAACATACACCACTCAAGGTAAATAATTTTGGTTCATTTCATTTTAACACCACTATTTGGGTAGGTTTTCTACCATGATTTTTACTGATCAAAATTTTTTTGGGGGATTTTGGTGATTTTGGGGTCCTAGTATTTTAATAGTGTTTCTTCTTCTTCCTTAAAGTGGTTTTGAGCTACGTTAAAGGAAACATACATGTGTATCCATATTAATATATATATAAATATATTAGTTCCCCAATTATATCTATTCACTAATAAATGTATGAATATATATATATGGGATAAGTGAGATTATATATATATATATACTGCATATATTCATTAGTGTAAAGGAATTTATAAAAATATAAGAATATATACAAGGAACACCATACACATATTAATTTCCATTCAAATGTGCACATAGGGGATATTTGTATTTAGGTATATGTGAAGGTGAATATGCATGATACTAAAAAAGGGGATGATTCAGTTTTCCCATGTCAAAGTGCCTTGATATTGATTTTGGTTCCATATACCCAGACCATTAACATCAATTCCATAATATCTTTGTTGTTTTAAAAATGTTTTTTTATTATATGTATTTTTTTTATGATATGAATAGTGGAATTTAATAATTTGAAATTCATTTTTCACTTGAATCCCATGAATTCCCTAATATTCCAACATGAACATCCTTGCTTAAGCATGTATTCAAGACTTTTTTATATGTGTGTGGTGACTTTGTTGTACAATTATTATTCACAATTATTTTGGTACTCAAAAGAATTGTGAATTATTTCATCTAAATATAATGTATTCCTTTTAAAATGATGTGGCCTAGTTAGCACCTTGAAAATGTTTTATGAAGTGGAAAAACCCTCTTGATGGATTCCAGTTCATTTAGAAATATGATGTATATGATCAATGTGTGATTTTTTATATGTTCATTGTCAAGAATCTTATGCATTTTTTTGATTTAATTGAAGGGTATTGTGGTTGATGTTGAGATTTACATATAATAAATGTGAACCCCACTACCCAAGGTGTAATACTAGGTTTAGTATACTAGGAAAATAAGAATGATCAAGGTCGGATTCCCCCTAGTAGAATTGACATTGCAAAACATACTAAATAAATATGATGATGTTTGGAGGCCACTAGACCATAGAATGTGATTCTGCTCTAGTTTCTTGGGGACAAGGACATTGACAAGTTTGTATGTATTTATCATTGAGGTACGGGGATCATAGGACCCCACTAATCCTACCTACAAAGTAATTTCCCATGGTACTCATAATAATTTAACCATTTTGTTTGTGGTTATTGTCTTGGAGTCTCATTTCATAGTTTCTTTTTCATGTTTGAGATAATAAATATCACTTTTCATATCCACTATTTTGTGGTACCTGATGATTTTTATCATGGTTCCATGCTTATTTTATTATTTCCACCCCTCTTTTAAATGATTTATTAGACGTAATTCATGAATTCAAAACTACTTTGGTAATGCATTGGAGAGTGGTTTATTCTTAAGAATGGAATATTGTTTCTTTTTTGTAAAAAGAATAGAAAATCTTATTGTTATATGTATTAATTTCAAACTGGCATTAAATGGTATTTATTTTAATGGTAAGGCACATGGAATAGTTTATTGAGGACTTTATATAATGAATTAATCCTCATTCCTATAGTTTAATCATTACATTTATCTTCTACTGTGTCTTACGTATAGAACTCGGTCACTGTGGAGTGACTTTGTATTAGTGGTGGGTGGTGACCCACATGGTCACATGGAGGGATATTAAAATTTATGTCCTAACTATATAAGTGTTTATTTCGTTTTTCAATTTATATTCTTTTATTTTTCTTATTTTTTATAGAATAAATCATTCCCAATGATTTTATATTCATGCCCAACTATAGTTTCCATCCCTGTAGAATCATGAATGCCTATTACGAGTAATCGCAAGCCAACATATGTGACTATTTTGGTGTTGACTCGGGTTGGATTGTGACAATTCTGAATTAATATAATATGAAATCTCTAAAACCTCACCAGTAACACCCAAAATTTCACAAAATTCATTCCATTAATAGTTAACATCAAGAATCCCCTAAAATATATATAACCAAATTCAAAACCCATATATCTATAATATTTTATCAAATATTTTTTTCATCCTGATCATGTTTAAAATTATCCCCATAAAATATGATGTATGTAATATTGTCACATACTAAACGTGTCAATACATTGATAATCTTTTCCCTGAAAACATACTAACAACCTAAATCACCAAAAACCTCAATGAAAAAAATTCCTCTATCATTATTCAAGGAATAAAATCAAAAAAATATTGAATATATTCTATAAATCTAAAAATTCAATATACATTATGGAATATTACCTATATCCTTTTTTCATGAAATTATTAACCAATTTCAAGGCCACTAATAGAATCCCATCTATTTATCAGTTTTAATTAACACTTTATATAAATTAAACATTATTATATCAATATTGGTAACATATAATAGTTATCTATCCCAAAATTAGGTGTTTTCATAAAATATCCAATTTAAATTATGTCATGTTACGGGATTATTTGTACCAATCAACATAATCTTGAAAATCCATAAGAATGACTACTACAAAAAAATCCTTTAATATTTCACTATTCATATAACCAGAATATCATTAATAAAACATGTCTAAAATATAAATCATGATTCCAAATACATAAAAACATTAAAAATTCCAATTGAATTATTTTAATATCATATTCCCTAGGGATTAAAACCTTGGAATAAGGAAATTGACTCAGATAATTCCCATGTTCCCCACACATAAGACATTATACAATAAATGGTACTATAGGATGAGATTCAATTTTATCCACTAAACTCTATGTTTTTTTCTCATAAATAACATTATCTATATCTTTATTTCTACACACACAAAATATTTTTCATTCCATTGAGATATTCCCTTGAGAGCTTCTTCCCACATTCAAATTATATAGGATGTTGACTCTTTATTACTCTTTGGGTTTGATAAAATAAACACCCATGAAACACCGTTTTTTCCTAATTATGTGTCTCATGAATTTCACCCATGTTATTGTTATTAATAATATAACGAGATCACTGATTAGTCATAATCAAAAACTATCACATTCTTGGTCTCATTTAATTTCGTTTCAAATAACTAAAATCATCTCATTTCCCTTCACATTCATTGTTACAATGTTTTTTTTGGGTATGAACCTTGTAATTAAACCACACTATAAATTTTGAGTAATAATAATCTGTGTGAGAAACAATAATATCCAAAAAATTATTTATATGATTCGTAGATCATGAAACACAATTTTTTATCTACAAAACTTTAGGCTTTACCAGGTAAATCATTTATTATCAACTATTCAAATCCTTCATAATGGTTTATAAATAATATATGAATTAACCAAATCATGTCCCCCAGGAGTGTCCATTTGGGTGTAAATTCTTAGGTCCATGCATCATGTAATGGTGATGATCTATTTAATACCAAATCTGGCCCATTTAGAGTTACTACCCCTATGTGTATCTATGATACATCCACATCTAATTTATATTATCCTGATATAGATTCATTTCCAAGGAAAATGATATTTATTTCTTTAACATAACATAGGATGTTATCCTATAATGAGGTTTATCAAAAGGGTTTTCACTGATATACTACTATCATGATTTCCAAAAGTAAAAAAAATATCTGATACCAACTATTGTGACCCACACATCCCATGAATATTTATTACATGTTATTAGATCAATATTCATTTCAAATCATATTATCCATGCTAAAATATTAATTTTTTAGTGTCTGTAAACTTTGGATGAATACAAAAATGGTTTAGAGAAAAATATATATCATATCCCACCCAGTTCTTCACAACTGGAAAAATTCATATACATATCATAATCAGTACCCATTTTCATAACCAAGGAAAAATTAAAACAAAATATGGGGAGAGATCATGTCCTCAATAAGAATAATCATAAGATGAATCACTCAATGATCAGATTTAAGAATATCATAAACATAATAGTATGAGTACATGATATCATTAATAGAAAATCATTCCAAATAATTCATAGATCATAGTTATGATACATGGAATAAAATATTAAATTTTCATTATATTATGTAATAATTTAAAAATAAATCATGATCTATGAGGTCAAATCATAATCATTATGTCATGTTATGAGAGTGTGACACCATATTAAGAATAGAAATTGTATCATATATCATAGTTAAATACCAAGACCATAAAATAATAGTGTATTATTAATTAACACATGTTTGCAATAACATATTATATAGTGCATCACCACCTATTTACCTTATAATAGTGGATCATATATCACCAAATACTTCTCATATCAGATCTAATTTGGCATCACTACCCGTTTCGCATAGTGAAAATATCACATCAACTCATTAACCATAATAAAATCATGATATATGATTCATTAGAATTTACATTGTATGGATTTAATAAACTCACCCATTATATAATGAAGATTGTACGTATTTGTTCCCAAATATCATAAAATTTTATTATTTCAGCATAGCATTACCGGGGGAAAATAAACTGGTTTCACTAACATCTCATCATCATAATCAAAAACCATTTTGGTAAACCAAAAGGATTATATCGTGGGATAGTTTTCACAATAAATTATCAATAACATCAAATGATTTAATCATAAATGAATATATCGATAAAATATAACATGAATATTTATCATGTAAATACACATTTATTTTTTAAACCAATTTTTAAAAATAACAGAATTTGTAAAACTTTATGAAAAATATTTTAATTATGAAGAATCATAAAAACCCATAAAGGAATATTTAAATCATTGAGCATTCGTAATCGAATAATTTTTTGTTTATTCATTTATTCATAAACAAATATTCTGTCTATATGTTTATTAAAAAGAAACTCTCTATGAAAATATCATGAAGACAACTTTTTATCATTTGTTTTCAAAAGTAAATCATTGATAAAAATATTCCAAAAAATTATTGGAGACTAGGAAAAACATTCATGAAAACGTTTTTAGAAATCAATGATATGGATGAAAAAAATATTGACTGAAATGGGAAAAATAAATAAATCTTTTCAAAAAAACATTTTCTAATCAATTTTTGAACAAAGGAGATGAAATTGGAAATAAAACATATTAATTTATGAAAAATAGTACTCGGGAAGAAAAATGAAATGGATTAATCATATAAATATCATATAATTTCATAAATTTAATTTGTATCATACACTATCTCGATTAAAATGAGATTGAAACAAAAATCTATTTCCACTTTTCTAGTCACCCAATAGAACCCATGTGAATGAGTTATCCTTAGATGGATTTGTAAATCCCCATATTTTTTAGAAAAACCTTAGATAATACATTGATGGTAATTATAAAATTCATTCATCAAATGTATAAAATATATTATTTATTAGTCTCATACACATATAATTTACCAATAGTATCATATCAAAATTTAATTAACAATTCTGTATCAAATTCACTATTCCGGGTGATGACTACTTCATATTGCAGGCATGTTTCAGTTCAATAGTCCACATCCAAATAATATGATCATTTCACATAAAATATATAATTTTAAATATTTATTGGGTATATTATGTAATCATTATATGCACTTTTATAACTATTCAAATTAGAAGGTGATGCAAAGGTATTACATCACTTAATGGAGAAAGTAGTGTGTATGCACACATTTGTGATGTTTTTGTTTTTGAAAGGATAGAAGGAAATAAATGTAAATAATATTTTATCGTACCTGAACTATTATAATATCATATATATAACTAAAATATAATAAATACATAATTATAACCATCAACCAAAATTTGTTATGAAATATGAAAAATATCACTTCATGGTGGGGGTAATCCACACCTATACATGAAAAATGTTATTTTTTACATTGGATGGAATGGAGGGGATAATAGCTCGTCGATCCTCATAATAAAAATTAATGGTATTTTGGAAAATTGATTTATTATTATAAAATTTATACTGAATTGTTAGAGGTGGTAAAAGAATACATTAAATTGAATGTACTATGTAAAGAGTTATACATCTTCGTTGAGAAACCACCTTTCACATTCTCATTAATCATTGAAACAGTGGTATTTTGAAGAATAAAAAATATATTGTAATTAGGAAGGAATCTAGGATAGTGTTTTTGTAGATATTTTATAATATATAGGTCTTAAACATTATTAATATGGGATGAGAGGAGAAAAACTTTTATATGTTATGGGAGGGGCACCCTTGGAATTATAGAATATATTAAATTATTATAAATTAATTTTCATGTCAAATAGAATAAAAATTATTATATTTTAAATATATGATGATGATAAGTCAAAGTATTTTCATCCAATAACATTATAACAAGTTTAGGTTATATTTTAACCATCTTCGTTTTGTTTTAACCCCTTTTGTACCCCATTTTAAATTACCATGATGTTGATTTTTTACTATTTAGTGGTGAATAATGGTTGTATAAAAGGAAAAGTGATCCATAAGAGATGAATAGATTATATTATAGATCATATTCCATTCATTGGACATATGATTCTATTTTTATGAATTTTAGTTAATTTTAAAAAAATAATGTAGCCTAGGATTCCCTTGATGTTATTTTTTTTTAAAATTCACATGGTTTGACATTAAGTACATCAAGGAAGGTGTGGAATTAAAATATAAAATCATTATAACAAAATTATATGTTATTATTTTACCATATAATTTATATTATAAATTAATTCATTAAAACAAATATTACTTATGATATTTTTTAAAATAATTTACTATTATTTTTCTACATCTTGAGGAAGCACTATGTCAGCATTGTGTAAGTATTTAATGTAATTATAGTCACTAAAAATTGAAAATAAATCACAAAAATAATTTTTAATTATTTATTTCTAAAATAAAATTTAACATTCATTCATAACAACTTTATATATCTATGGGAACCTATAGGTGAAATTAAAATAAAGAGAGTGATATTTTGGAATATTCCATTACTTGAAATAATATAAATGTCTTTATCAAAGACTAATGGACCTAAATTTTCATATGTTTTAATTTTAAAATAGAAGATTGAATTAAAATCATATCATAAAATATAATATTGAATTAAACTCATATCATAAAATATATTCATGTTTGTGGATTAATAATACAAGTCATCTAATTATTTTAACATTGTTTCACTTGTTTTACCCTTGCATTCGTGACATCATTTTTACCATAGATATTATTCCTCATGACCATAAGAAAATTCGAAATATTTACCAAATTTACACATGATAATTAAATATATGAAATTTAATTTATCACATTAAAACCCAATTTGTGTACATTTTTCCTTTAAAATAAATCGGCATAATACGATGAAAAACGGTTTTCCAAATAAATACATTTTTAAGAACAAAAATGTTTTCATCCCGAAATTAATAATAATTTGAATTCAAAAGAAATTATTTTGATTATTTTTTATCAAATATAAATTTTTTTGATTATTTTTATTCAAAATGAAATAAAAAATTCAAAAGCTAAATTTTAACCAAATGGGATATTGTAAATACCTCAATGGAGAACATTATTTTTTTTAAAATTAATATTTTTTCACGATACATTATAAAATAAATATTTTTAGAAAATTCCCAAAATTTCGTTGTAAGTTAATTTTCATATGATGATTTAGAAAACGAAATTTTTTTCATAAAATAAAATTTATAAAAGTTCTAGAAAATAATTATAATATTTTCCTTGAAAAATAACTAAAACCAATTTTTGAAGGAAAATTATTTTTTTGACGCATAAAATCACATCACTTAAAAATTATTCTTTATTTCCTAAAAATTATTCTATATATATTTATTGAAAAAAACCATTTTAAAAGAATTTCATAATTTAATTACTCTTATTCATTCCCTAAAATACAGCTACTGAGATATATTGGTCACATTAAAATAACAAAAAATTTATAACATATCTCAATTATCTAACACCTTGATGTTGCATTTTAGTCAAGTTATAAAGCTTATTATTATTTTAAGAAAATTATATTGTCATATTCATCCCCATTAAAAATATTATTCCTTCAAGAAAATTAACTTAGTAATAAAAGGATCAATATTCCTAAATAACATTTTTGAAAACCCAAATCATATAAATTGTTAATAAAAATTCCTTTAAAAGGGAAAGTTCAAAACATAAATGTTTCCCAAAATGAAAAAAAAATATGGTACTATGATTAGGAGATAATTGGTGAGACGTTAAAATATAGGATTTAAGGATAAAAAGAACATCAAATGAAATATTATTATTGATAGAGAACAAGTTCATGAAAATGTTAATGACCTAAAAAACATAAATATTTGAGGGTTAAAAATAATAAATTCATTAGAAATGAAGGTAAGATTATATATTTTTTAATTCACACCCATTTTCCAAAATTTGTGTCATTATTTAACTATAAATATATATAACATGTTAATATAAACATGAGATATTTTTATTTTTATAAATACAATTTCACACTTTTGTTCTTCTTCGATAAATTTATATCCCATATCTTACTCAATGAAATGAATATTCAAGATATTTTTTTCATTCCTAAAGAAATTATAATAACTCTAGTGAATCATAATATCCCTTAATAATAAAAATCCATTCCTTCTATTTGTAAATATTTACTAAATCCAAATTATTTAGAACCAGTTATACAATCTTGATAAATATAATAAATAATATCTAAGACCTCAAAAGTAACACCCAATGTTCATCGTAATCCATTCTATAAATTTATAAAAATAATACACCCCTATAATATATGTGAAAAAAATTCAAAAACCATAAAACCAAAGGATTTGATCATATATTTATTCTATCTTAATTTTACATTTATCCCAAGAAAAAAATAATGTGTTGCATAATTCCATATACTAGACATGTAAATACCATGATCATTTATTCACTTAAAACATACTAATGACCTTAATCATGATATAACCTCAATGGAGAAAATTAATCTATTCTTATTTATCAAATATAAACAATAAATATTGAATATATTCAATAAATCCAAAAATTCAATAAAATTCATGAATGATTACATAAATCAATTATCCATCAAATAACTAACCAATTCCAATGTCTGTAATTCTATCCATTTAACATTAAAAATTTCAATCATTTATTTATCAAAAATTAAAACTTATTTTCTCAACATTAGGTACACATTAAGGGTCATATATCACTCAATCATGAGTCTTCAGAAATATCCCCTTAGCATTATATAATTTTTCTTGTTTATTAGTATCATTCAAAATAATCTACAAGTTACATAAGAAAAACTCATGTAAAATAATCCATATATGATTCATGATTATTATTAATATAATATTATTGAAAAAAATTTCTAAAACATAATTCTTAACTCCTAATACATCAAAACCTAAATCATTCCATTTCATATTATTACATAGAATATGTACTTAAGATATAACCCAATGATTTGGGAATTTAATTTTATAATTCCAAAGTTTCCCCCACATGTGACATTAAACTATAAATGGTAACTTATGATGAGATTTTTTTTTGACATTGGAATCTACATTTTACCATGTAAATTAATATCTATTTTACCTTATTTTCCACACATAAAACATATTTTGGTTTCTATGAGACATTCCATTGGGTGATTCATCCCACATTCTTAAATTGAATGTTATTGAATCATCCTTTTTATGTGGGTTTGATCATCTGATATCTAATGAAACACCATTTTTTATTATTAGGTGTGTCAATAATTTCACTCGATTTGACATTATTTATCATATAATGAGATAGTAATTTTTTCATAATCACTGTATTTCTCAATCCATCTCAAATTTTTTTCATTTCCCATGAGTAATATCCTTCCATTTTCCATCACCTTCCTCAATAGCATGATTATTTTATGACACATACTTGGATTAAAACAAAAAAAAAACATATTGATAAGTCATATAATAATGAAAATTCAGTCATATAATGTATAAATCATGATATGTTCTTTTCAATCTATGAAATCATAGGTTTAACCAATTCAATCCACGGTCATCAACAATTTGAATCATTCATACTGGTTCATAATGAAATTATTAATTAGCACAATCATATCCCCCGAGAGTGTATATATGGTTTTATAGTCTTAGGTCTATAAATAATGCAATGGTTATGATCTATTTAATACCAAATAAACCCCATTTAGAGTTGTTACCCCTAGTTATTTCTTTTCATGATCTTAATCCACATTATAGAATCCATATAGGGAATAAATTTCTAGGATAACCACACACTTTTATTCCCCATAACATAGGATATTCAACTATAGGCATGCTAATCCAAAGGGTTCTCAATATATTTTTATCACCCCTATATATATAATTAAATAAAATATTATTTGATTTAAACTACTATGACCCACACACTGCATATATAAATAGTACATAATATTTAATGAAAATTCATTTCAAGTCTTTATGACCCATAGAAGAATAGTAATCATTTAGTGTCTTTGAAAACATTACTGAATAAACAAATAGTTCATAAAAAATCTTCATCATCTCTAACATAGTTAATCACAACTAACAATATTCTTAATTATATCATAACTTGTACTATTTTTCAAAAACATTTATTGATTAAAAAAATATAATCGGGGAACTCATATGCTCAATGAGGGTAAACATGGGATATATCACTAATTGATCAAATATTATAATATCATCTGAATAATAGTATGATAACATGTGATAATCAATATAAAATTATACAAAACAATTCAAAGATCAAAATCATGATACATGGAATAAAAAAATTACATGTCATAATACTAGTAATCAATAAAAATCAATCATGATCAAGGAGTTCAAATCATAATTATAATGGCATGTTATGATAGTGTCTCACCCGCGTAGGAATAGAAACCATATCAGATATCATTTTTAACTACCAATAAAATAATATAATATTGTATTATGTATCGTAACATGTTTAATATATCATACAGTATCATGTACTAGCACCTATTTCCCATATCATCGTCGATTAAGAATCAAAACTTATTTCATATATCAGAGTTGACCTAAAATAACAACATGTTCCCTATAGTAGATCATACACATAAAATAATATACCATAATTATTTCAGGAGATATAATTATTTAAATTGTACATTAGAAGGATTTAATGACCCCACTCCTTATACAATGAATACTATACATATATGTTCCAAAATATCATAAAGCGGTCATCGTTTCGTCATAGCATAACCTCTGGAAAAAATGCTTTCATAAATATATCATCATCATAATCATAAAACATACAAATTAAGAATAAGTATTATATTTTTTAATAATTTCCCAATAAAATAATAAGAAACATCAAAGGATGTTATCATAGATGAAAATTTAATTAAATTACAACTGTAATATTTCGTGATGAAACTACTATTTTATTTGTAGAAAAAAATATTTAAAATTCAAAAACAAAATCCAAAATATAATGGAAAATGATTTCGTTGCAAATAAAATTAAAAATTTTTATACAAATATTTAAATAATGGAGTTTTTTTAAAATAGGAAAAAAAATCGAGTCATATTTTTTTAACATATATTTTGTTCATATCATTCATAAAAAGTAACTTGTTCTGAAAATGACTTAAAGATTATTTATAATCCATTTAATAAAAATTCAAACCTGTGTAAAATTTATAATAAAAATGGTTATAGAATAAGTAAAAACATTATTGAAAATATTTTTAGAGAACATTTCTATAAAATAAAACAATTTATTATGGAATGAGGTGAAATAAAATATGATTTTCTAAAAAACATTTTCTGAACCATTTGCAGTACCAAAGAGAGCAAGTGATAATAAAACATAAAAATGCTAGAAACAAACAATTGGATAAGAAATATTATTGAATTTATCATATAAGTATAATTTATTTTCATTAATATTAATTTAATCATAAGATATATAGATTAAAATGGGATTGAAACATAAATATCCTACTACTTTTGTAATCCATTAATTATAAACCTTACAAAAGAGATAACCTTAAATGGATTTGTAAATCCCCATAATTTTCTTGAGAAAAATAATATAACACATTCATGTGAAGTATAAATAAAATTCACTATCAATGTAAAAAAAATTCATGGGATGAATCATCCATATATAATTTACTTAAAACAACTTATTAACTGTTTGTTAATAATTATTTATTAAAATCATTGTTCTGGGTGATAACTACTTAGTTTTTCAAACTTGTTTTATTTCTGTAGTATTAGGAATTATACATTTATCATGGTTACATAATCTACATAATTTAAATTATTTCATTAGTATCATATGTAATAAATATATTCACATTTATAACTATTCATTTAAGGAGGTAATGAGAAATGTATTACATCATGTTGTGGATTCGGTTGTCCGTACGTATGCTTGAGTTAGGTTTCCTCTTTTAGATTGATGGAATTAATTTAAATTAAATACTAATTCACCCTTAATAATAAATATTAATAACATTAATATCATTAATATATAATTAATCCATAATTATATCCATCAATGGTAAGAGGTAATGAAAAATGAAACACGTTGTTTCATGGAAGTGGTAATTTTCATGTATTCATGAAGGATCCTTTTGTTTTTACATTGAATAGAAAGGTGAGGAGAATGGTTGGACAAAAATCACAATAATAATTAATTAATTGCAAGATAATTATTTATTTATTTTAGAATCAGTACTGCATAATTTGAGGTGGAAAAATAATAAATAAAATTGATAGCACTCAGTTAAGAGTAATACATCTTCATTGATAAAACTTCTTTAGATTTCACATTAAGTACTGAAAGGATGATATTTTTGAAATAATAGAACATGTTCCAAATGATTAAGGAATATAGGATGGTATTAGAGAATGTATTTTCTAATATAGAGGTATCAAACTTTGTAAATAATGGAGGAGGAGAGTTTCTCTTTTTTAAGTGAGTGGAGGGAACCCTTCAAATTACATAATTTATTAAATTAATAAAATTAAATTCTATTTTTAATGTTGATAAAAATTGATATACATAGAATATAGGATGAATATATGTATTAATCATCTAATAATATAATATTTATTTAAAATTTGAGAATGATTTTTCACTAATCTCTTAATTTTAATACCCCCAACAAAATTTATAATTACTTAAATATCAATGTTTTCTACATTTTATGGATTAATAAGGATTTTATAAAAGTAAAATTAACCCATTACTAGAAAATTGATGATACATCAACTTTTTTACTATTAAATTGACCTATTAAATGATTTTTATCATTTTTAATTAATTTTGTAATATATTATTTAATATAAGAAGTCATTGATTTCAATTTTACTAATGTTCACATTTTTTGAGTTTATAAACGTCAATATAAGTATGCAATTAAAATATAAAATCAATGACGATCAATTATACATTTTTTTATCCATAAAATTATTTTTTCACAAAAAATCATTGATTAAAAATTATTTTTTTGGTTTTTTAAAAAAATTTAGCATTATTTTCTTACTATTTTCACAAGAACTATGTCAGCACTTTGTAATAATTTATGGTAATTATACCATCTATAGAAATTAAAAAAAATTAACATCATAAAATTAAATTAATTACATTAAAAATTAAATTTTATATTTATTATTAAAATATTTTTATCAGTATGTGAACATATAGTAGAAATTAAAATTAAGAGAGTGGTATTTTGGATTCTTCCATTAGATAAAATATTATAATGGCTTTTATCAAAGGATAATGGAACCAAGTGAAATATTTAAAAATATTTTATGGGTTCAGTCAAATTAAACACATAACTCAATTATAGGAATGTTTATCCTTAATTTTGATTTCTTATCTTATAGTTTTAACCCTATTCTATATGTTTTACCCTTACTATCGTCACAACATTTTTACCAAGGTTATTATTCATTTCAAATAAAAATAAATATCTCATATTTACCAAATTTAAACCTAATGATTAATAGTATATAATCTAATTTATGAAATTTAATTCATACAATTGGTTGAAATTTCATTTAAAATGAAGCCTCAAATAGCAATGAAAAATGGTTTTCCATATATATGAATTTTGACATATAAAAATGTTTTTATATGAAAATTAAGCGTAATTAAGATTTTAATAAAATTAATTAGATTATATATATTATAAAGAGAAATAATTTAATTTTAAAATAATTTTAAAAACTTTTTTTTCTGTAATAAGTTGAATTTAATTGACAAATTTGATTAAAATTGGAAATTTGTCAAAATTCATTGAAAAATTGATGTGTTTAAAAAATTATATAAATTTAAACTAAAGATAATTTTAATATAAAGGTTTGATAAATTATTTCTTTTTAATAAAATAATTTTTTTAAATGTGGTTGAAAATAATTATCATATTTTCTCAAAAAATAAACAGAACCCTTTTTTAAGAGAAAGTAATTTTATAAGGCATAAAATGAGTTCAATAAAAATTTAGTTCATACATTGTAAATATTAAAAAAGTTATTTTTATTTGTTATGTCCATAGTAAATATATGTTTCATTTAAGTTCCAATTATTCATGCACTTAAATTTAATTGCTAGGTTATAATGGTCACATTTAAAAAATAGTTTTTTTAATACTATATCTTAATTTTCATAAAGCTCAGCGTCACATTTTAATCATTATAGTGAGATTATTTTTCATTTAAGCTAATTTTATAGGTAAGTACATAAGATTTAACTATAGATATACCTTAGGTTCTTTTATTCTTTTGTAAGTTTTTTTATTACTCTATTTCAATCACCTAAATGGTGTACCACTTTTATGTTTGATTTAAATGATAGTTTCTTCATATTTCTCTTACTCTTATAACTTAGTTAGTTGTGCTATTTTGTTTTCTTAAGATATCTTAATTATAGTGGTATTCCCTTGCCTTTATTTCTATTTAATTATATCTCAAGCAAGTGTTGTTTCCATTTGGTTCATGTGTGTGAGTTTGGTCAGTTTAGATATTATCATGTGACTTTATCTTTTAAATATATTTTACTCAATAACAAAACATCCATAGACACATTACTCAAAACATATATATCCTAATAATCACCCCTTCAGGTTGAGACCATCATTTTAAAATGATGGATTGATTGGTAGTAATTTCTGTTGATGATAGTTAAATTGATGTTGTGTATCCTCTATCGAGTTTTTCATGGATTATTAACATGATCAATTGAATGTTTTTTTGGATTATTAATATATATGGATACATAAAATTTAACACATTAATTAACCATTCATTAATAAAATGTTTTATTTAGTGGAAGACCTATTTATGAGTCTGATTATAGGAAATACATTGTAGATCCTTGATCTCATCCCTACTAATAATTGGTGCGGGTTAGGTAAGATATATTATAGTCAATGAAATTAGTCTCTAAATAATATAACCATTATACTCCCCATGATGTTTCTTAAACAATTTCATTCAATGTAAATTGAATCAGACTTTTTTGATCTCTATAGAAACAATATCTCATTTCTGAGAAAAAACATTAATCGGTTCGGAAATAATATTACCATCACTGATTATTCCACATAAGTGAGGATATATAAATTATATTATAGAATTAGGTATTTTACTATCAATTTTTTATAAAAGAATGTTATTCAAAACCAGTTATTCTAAACCAAAATGATTATAAAACAACCACATCCATTATAACAACCCATTAATAAACACAATTAATCTAAATTTATATTTTTAGGATTATAGAAAACCCATGTGAAAACCACATTAGAAAAAAATTCCATTTATTCCACAATAATCATGTTGAAATTACATAGATTCCCACTCCATCAAATATTTTTTTCAACTAAATCCCACTTCTATAAATCCTTAATAAAATATTAAACACTCGTTATGTGAATTTCAATATGACTTCATAACAAATACCATTCTTATCTATTCACAGTAATCCTCAAAGAATATTGTGAAAACCAAGATCCATATTCATCAACCTTATACATCTTTTCTATTGAGGTTACTAACTAAAATAATGTCACAATACCTTAATATTTATATAAACCAAAAATATATCATACAAAAATATCATATTGTACACAATCCTAAGAAAGGGAGAATCAACTAAATATTTCACATCAAACTTTCATGGTATCATATGGAGTGGATCTATAGGTTCTATTTATACTTCTTATCCCCACATGAAAAGGAACACATGTCAATGTGTCCAATACCAAGTATATGGACATCACTAGCCTCAAATATTATATTTTCTCTATCACCTAAAGAAAACACACATCACTATCTCTGATTATAAATAAGATCAGAACCATTTCTAGAGATAACCCGATTGGGTTATTACCACTCATCATGAAAATTATTGATTTTAATTTCAAGAAAAACCACTAATATCTTCATGTTATCATGAAACCTCCGTTAAACTCATTGATAACCCATTCCACCACAATATGAAGTGGATTATTCTATATATTCATATAACCCAGTTATCTCAGCATGAGGCCCTAGTATAACATCTTCTAGAACATACATAGGAAAATCCTCATCTTAAAAAGAAATATGCCTCATCATAAGATAGATATATAAAATTATGGAAACTAATTATAGTTTGTAATTACTCCACATGGGTATTATATTCTTGTGAAGTCATTAGTTAACCTCTTCTCATCACACCACTCAAGATGAGTTTTATGGGTACAACACTAGCTGACCTGAGATAAAGCTAACAAACTCCCCACATTTTAGATACTACTTCACATGTTCCACAAATAAATACATAATAATAGATGATATGATAATCCAATAATATATACATGACCTCACACAATTATTAAGATAAGTGTTCTATCAAAATTTATGACAAATGTACCACATATCAAACGTCAACTAAATTCATTTGATGAGATTTTAAGGATCAATTATCTATTAATCAAGGAATGAAGATAAATTAAAAATGGCATATCCGAAGATCATAATTCATGAAACATGATATCATAATGTATATAAAATGATGAAAATATTTTCAGGTGTACATTTCACCATAAATACCACTAAAAATTCTCTGTATTCTTCCTTATCTTTGATTTATCATGTTCAATAAACGGTGTCCATCAGAATCCCCTCTCTGTGTTGAATCTAAGGGTTGAACCAAGTCACTTAGTAATTGAGTGGTACACTCTCATAACCAATGAAATTATAGTTTCTTTTCAAATTTATGGGAGGAATAGTAAGAGAGAATGGGATAATTAGACAATTAGTGATCAGATTCCCAAGGTTTGTGAACCTAAACCATAATTTTGAACTCCTTTCTATAACCACTCATAGTCTCTCACCAATATTATTTATTTAATCAGGTGTTAAAAAACACGGTTAACGCCTCTTATCATTCATGAATTAATTAAATGAATATATTGATTCTCTCGTGTCCTTCACTATTTGAAATGTTCAAAATAATGGTAGATATAGATTTATGAAATTTGAAAACTAACAATTTAAAATTTGGTTTCCATGTCAATTGTAAAAATTAGAATATTATCATATACAATTACTTATGATAAAGTAATAAGGAAAATTATATTCTTTTTAAAGAATTCATGTCACAACATATGACATGCCATATCATATGATACAATATGGGATTTAAGAAAATATCGTCTTCAATATTCTTATTACATTAAATCTTGATAGGTATTTTTTTATTTCAATTTATATTATATCAAATACAATAACATGTGACACCAAATCCAAAAATCTATTTTTAAATATTAAAAAAAATAGATATCATTATCTTCACCTTATATCAAATCATATGAAATACCTTGTGAATATAAAAATGAATCTCTATTTGGATAAAATCTAAAATATAATTTGAGAATATCTCCAAGTAAAACTCACTCCTTGTTTTCCTAACCACAATGAGTAACCCCATGGGATAATATATCATCTAAAATAAATATAGTTTTATTAATCCAAAAATATATGAAAATCGGGTCCTCTTGGAATGAATCAGTGCTACTCACCCTATAAAGGGATCTGTTGTGATATCTAACAAACACATATATATCAGTACCTATATCCACCAACAACATAAAATAAATACATTCATTTTCATATCATCCCATGGTGTAAGAAATCATGTAACCACTGGAGATAATGTATCTTAATCTAATATATACACACATATATTGTTTATTTCTGACTATACACTATTCATATCAATTAATACAACACATATAAATCAAATTTATGGATTATAACATCATATTACCCACTACCAAATAGATAAGAACACCATATGTATTATCTAGGTATTACTATTCACATCCTTATTCTATCAAAATTATGGGAACATATGTTATACAATTTATGTGATAAAAAATCTAGTATTGGTTAATCTCCAACTAATTAAATGGTTAGAAACATAGCCATCCATGTGATAACCCAATTTTTCTTTGAGTTATGCGTCCATTATTTTCTGTAAATTTTTAATTTAAATTTTTAAATATGGACTAATGTGAAGACCCATTGAATTTATGAAGTTGACAGAGGTGTTTGGTGATGTTTTAGAGCCTGGAACCAAACAAAATTGGGTTAAAATGGCCTGGTGCATAGTTACTTTAAACTATGTAGGGAAGTAGTTAAATAAATCATGTAAGGCATGGGATCAGAGAATAAATAGGCCAAATGGTTTAAGAAAAATTGTTCCATTTTGGTCACATAGTCCAACATATAGGTCTACAATCATGAAAGTTGGTTTTTGTTGCACTTTTTATTTATAGTTAGTAAAACAATGTGAGGTAACTGTGTGGGTGCCCCTTTCCTAAGGGTAACCATTAAGCGTTGGCACACGATTTGAAAAACTATGCAATGAAACCACATCCCTGCCAATATTTCATGAAATTTCAAAATTTTAAATATAATTTTACTCTCTTTAACTTAAAATTACATCTTATTCCGCCCGCACAATAATAACTCATTTTGGAGGGCTCTATTGAATCCTAATCTTGGATTTGAGGTACCTTCTCTCTCTGGACTCTGATTCAAGCATCGCTCATCTCGTTGGATCTTCATCAGTGAGTTCAAAATTCAATTTTAAATATTCCCCAATCTTTTGGATATTGGATATGCTATTTTGGTGCCAAAAAATATTCTTTATTCATAGGTTCATCGTCTATTATTCTATATTCTATCGATATAAGTAGAATAAGGAGCTGATACTAGTTTATTGATCAACTATGGACCTACGATAGGTGTTATTATGTCATTAATTAAAAGTTTAGGTGTCTATATATGTTGTTCTGCTACACGCCCATTTTTTGGGTGTTTCCATGAAATGAAATTAAATCTTTGAATAAATAGGTTTGAACCATGATATTATAAAAACATGATAAGGTTGGACTTTTGGTTAAGGACCTTGAAATAGAACCACCCCATGAGGTGTTTATTAATTGAACTTGACCCCATGGGTGGCTTTTTAAACTTGGATTCCCTCAAAGTCTTCATTTATTTGCATTGGTTTTTAAATGGATTAATCAAATTATAATTTATTTGATACAGGGTATGGAAATAATTCCATTACCCTAGAGCCTTTCTAATCAATATATTTTTAATCTTTTCACGTTTCCTTATATTAAATTCCCATGTGGGTAATTAGAGTGAATCCTTCAATTATTATCCCTTTTAATGAAATTTCATGATTAGACATGAATTTCCCTTTTTATTATGATTCCCATTTGAGGTAGATATATACTATGCAATAAAATTGTGTATCTACTCTCGATAAGTTCATTATCAAGATTTTCCTATATGAGTATTTGGATTCCAAGCCTTCTAAGAATGGACAATGCTTGAGTCACCTTTATATGTTTGTGGAAGTGGATTTTCTTGTTTTTGACCTTATAATGTCAATTTAAATTAATTAAATGATATTGTTGAATCATAAAGAGTATAACTTGGGTAAAATATGGATTCAAATGAAAAATACCATGTATGGACTCATATATCCTTGACCATGCTTGTTCCAGAGAGACACTTGGAATCATGACATGAACTACCAAGGATAGACTCAATGGGGATGACCCTTATATGATGAGTGATATGTGGATCCATATGATAATTCCATGGACTAACTGAAAGATAATTTTACATATATTCCATGATTGGAAGTTATGATCCCTTAGTGGACCCCCGTGGATAGACTCAAATGGTTGGGATGTTATACCACATCTAGAGTGATACATGGGTTCTTTAAATTTTCATCATGGATGGGATCATAGGGTGTATGTTTATATTACACCTAGAGTGATATGTGAATTTAAAGTTAGTTACTTCATGGATAGAATCATGTTCTAATTTGGTAAATGAATGGACAAATTTATATGATGCTTCTTCTAAGAAAATGAACAAGATGGCATTCAGTACTAACTTACACAATACGGATTGAATGTTTAGGCATCCTTGGATGAATGTGCTTATCGGGGACATTGGGATTTATTCCAGGTCAAGATACTTGTTGATTAAATGAACTATTTATTTCTATGAAAAGTTTTTAAATGACACATGCTTAACTGTTAAATCATACATTTATCTTCAAAATGAAAGTAATTAATTCAATCGGACTTAAAATGAGAACCTAGACATATAGAATGTTTACTTTTTAGTAATTTCTTTATTAATTATTATTTTTTCCAAAACACTCTATTTTTTATATTCAAAGACTGATTAGAACCTAACATTGGGTGGTTGACATTCTGGACTTAGTCCCACACCATGTTTGGGATACCTCTTTTTACCCAAACAGACAATATGATTGCATGTGTTTATAATGGAAATATCCCAACTACAAGTACATGATTGCAACCTTGGTGTAGATGAGCATGGGACTGAGCCGACTCTCTCAAATCTAGATGGATAATTTTTTTTTACTTTTTTGAAAAATTGAAAAATGTATTTTAAATGAATTTTGTGTCCATGTTTTTGTTACTTTATTAGAGATATGAAAATTTTCATCATTTTTATATCAGATGTCTTTTCCCATTGTATATTGTGTAGGTATTCTATTTTTTATTTATTTTCAGTTTATTATACTACATACGCTACTTGTATATTATTGATTCTATTGTGTTTTATATTATTAATGAGGGATCTATCTCCCCACAAACACACCTTGGCTCTCACAGGTAGTCGGCCACCTCGAGATCATGGAGAGATGCACTTGAGGATATTTGACCCACCGAGCTTGGGGAACTATGGAGGGGAATATGGTTTCGGAACATTACAAAGTGGTATCATATAATTATTTTTTAGTTTTCATTATGGTTTAGAGAAAATAAGATCAAAAATGCAGGAAATGGGATTTGGTAATGAGCTTTTCATGGGCATAGCTGACCCACATACAAGAAAAATCCCAATTTCCTTGAAATAATTTTTCATTTTCTATATTTTGACTATTATAGATGATTAGATTCCACTATTGGGTGACACACATGAATTGTGATGTTATTATTGATATGATTGTATTTCTATTGTGTTACAACGAGATGAGATGATAGTGTTCCGTCTCATGCATCATATATAAGCCTTCTATATTTTATATTCCATGAATTATTCCATTCCATTATGGATACATTACTTGGTAAATGATATTGTGATAGGTTCTATAAAATCTATACCATCCGTTTTGATAGGTTTTTCAGAATGTGTTAGGGTGTGAAATAGGTGTACCCCATACTTTTTACCCCGGAGGGGTATTGGCCCTATTAGATCAGAATTTGGTATACCATAGCTTCAATATTGGAAAATGGATTGTAATATATATGAAATGAGTATTATTTGAAATTAAAATGAATGCATGAAATAAAATTAAAATGATATTGAAAACGAGAATGAAAAATGAAAATGGAATCTTCAGTTGAATATAACAGAGAACATGACCATAACTCTCTTATGTAGTGGGTTGTTGGTAGTGTATCTCACATATACCTAATATATACATTTCCAATACCAGACTCCTAGGGTGGGAGGAGGGGAATGTTCTAATATAATATGTCTTGTACCTCTCCTATTTCTATATGTGCACTTTTGAGCTGTGAACATTGATAATAATCTTGATCTTAGGTGTGCACTTGGTATTTGAATAAGTAAACCACCACAAAATCCTCTAATCATATGTCAGGAGAGTGGTAATGACCACAGTCCAGAGGTGGTGGGCCATGGGATACCATTAGACCGTCTAGTAGTGCCAGCTATAGCACTAGTAGATGTACCAGGCATAGGGGCTGAGGCAATGTTCCGAGAAGGAGTTATGAGGTTCCTATAAACAATTCAGTGAGCACTGAAACCTACCCCAACTATGGAAGACAAGAATCATGAGTTCTAGGAGTATAATCCCCCCACATTTTTGCGTATGGAACACCACATTCTATAGAGTCAGGGTTATAGCCCATTATATCTATCATTGAGCATTAATATATGCCTATTGGGAGGAGGGCAAAGCTCGCTACATAAGTGATGTGTGATTCTGAAAAGAGATGGTGGGATGTTTTTACTCATACAGGTCATTATCAAGAGATGTACAGAAGGTATTTTCATTTGAAATTCTATGATTATTTATATGTTGAGACATTGTGGGATGATAGATCCTGGGTGTTCTTGCTTTTGGAGAAAGGAGCGCTATCCATTTTCAATTACTCTGATCATTTTACAGAGAGAGAATTCTTCGAACCTATTCTGCTGGGTGACGAGTTATCTAAATCCATGTGATTCATGTGTGGTCTCAGTTGTTGTTGGAACCTTTGGGAAATATTTTTTTTTAATCACAAATCATTCCAAATTATACATCAAGTTATAACTCTAATTAATCTTGTCAGTTAATATTTATAAGTGAATCAATTATATCAGGAAGTATAATACATTTCAATAAATCAATAAAATATGAATATTTATGATTTAATATGTTTAAAAGTATGTATTTACATGTATTTATGAATATCACTTAATTTGGAAGTGTTCTATTTTATAAAGACCCTTTATATGTTTTTTAGTGTCCCTGGAACTGATAGTTCAAATGGAGTAACTATTTGTCCACTCACTAAGGAACGAGTCACCGATGGAAAACACATATATTAATGAGTCACTGATGGAAGAAACATTGATGAACGAGTCACCGATGGATCACACAATGATGAAAGAGTCACTGATAGACGACACTCTGAGGAACGATTCACCGATGCGTGATACACCGATGGTTCAAACAAAGTCACCGATAATGACTCACTGATGCGCGAATAGACCGATAGCGCAAACCACTCACTGATTCGCCGAGTCACCAATACCGAAGGAAAAGACTCACCGATACTCATAGTCACTAATGTTGAAATACTGATGCCAATGAGCCACCAATACTTATGACTCACCGATATTCATAAAAACATCTTTATATTTACTTATTAAAATTTACAAATAACAATCATACATAAAAAAATTAATGTTTCTAAAATTATTTAATGTTGTTTGTAGGACTATCAGTAGACAGTACGAGGTACATATAATTGGGGAGATCGTCATGCCTACTATACCTCAAATTATAAAATAATTACAAACTATTTCAATTAAAGGAGACAGAGATGAACAAATGATAAATGTGCTGAAAAGTAAAGAGAACAGTATAACAACAAACTCTTGGAAATCTTGTTGTTTTCTTTAAAAAATACCATGATCTCAACGATAGTGCTTACATAGAGATCAACTAGACCATTCTGTGTTGACTCAACATCCTAACATTGAAAAGTTAAACTTTTCACACCTAGACACTAGAGCACAAAGGCTATGATATTATGATTATGAAGCCAACCTCCAGAAGAGGACTCAAACCTCATTTCTCCTACATCAACCAAGTCCATATCATCATTTCGTAACACATAGAGACTCCTAAACACTATTCTACATGTATATAATTGTTGTGTTCTTTTGTTTAATTTTTCTAGAAGTGTGTGTATCTCTCTGTTACACACACACATTGTCTCCTACGCATAACTGGAGGATACTTGATTTCCTCCCACTCACTCTCTAATTTACTATTGTTTCCCACATAGAATAGGGGAAGATATCGTGTGTGTCCTGTTTGATGTTTTTTCTAGAGAAAATTGTGGTAGAGGTCAGGTGTGATACAGATAGCCTCATGTGCAGTTGAAAACCCCGATCCAGGGTGTGGATCAAACTGTTTATTAAATTAAACTTCTTGGTGGAAGTTTATCACCAATTAGAGAGGACTAAGTCTCATCTTGAGACTGAACATGTTGTTTATATTCAATGTTTCTATGCCTTTTGTGTTATCTGATACTTGTTTACTACATTTCACACAAAACTAAATTAAACATTGATAGTTAGTTTATAATGTTTTTATATCTATTTTGAACTAGTTAATTAGTTTGAAATTTTATACATATTTTTATATTAGTATAGCTGATAAGTAAACAATATTTTGAGAAATTAATTGAACATTCTAGACTTTTATAAATTCACTAAAAGATAATTTTGATTAATTTTTTTAATTGGGGGAATAATTCAAAGGAAGAATTTTAACATAAAAATTTATAGATACTCAATACACTCCCTCTAGAGTAATCTAATACAACAAACATTTTCTATCAGAGGCAGTTTTAATTTTTCATTAGTTTTCAAAAAAAATCAATTGTGATGTAGTTGTCTTTCAATGATCTTCAAATTTCTATTATTTATAAATATTTATCCCTTTGAATTTCTTTTATAATTTATATTATGGATAATATATTAGAAGGAGATACTAAAAATAGACCACCAATTTTTTGAAGGAACCAATCATTCTTAGTGGAATAATAGAATGAAAATACATCTGGAAACAATTGGATTTGAAATATGGACTACTATTGAATGTAAATATGAAATTCATGATACTACAAGAAGCACATGGGATGAAACTAACAATAATACCTATATAAATTATTGTAAATCAATTAATATCTTGTACTATGCACTAGGTGATGAAGAGTTTAATCATATTTATTCTTGTAAAACTACAAATGAGATTTGGGACACTCTGTCTATTTCTCATGAGGTAACGTCATTTGTTAAGGAAATGAGATTAAATTATTATACTATTAAATATGAATATTTCAGATTGAAGCCCAATGAATCTATCTCTGATATGTATTTCAGGTTCAATGAAATTTTTAATACTATTATTTCTTTTGGAAGATAAGTTTCAGCGAAAGAGTATATTATGAGGATTTTGAGATGCTTATCTGAGAGATAGTGAGGGATATATGTATAAATTTGGGAATGATGCGAAATTGGAAAGATTGCAGTGAGGGAATTGATTGGAAAATTAATGATATATTAAGTGGAATTGAAGGTAAATCAAGTGGGGGATGAACAAAAAAGAATGTTTGTATCATTCAAGACTACTGCCTCTAAAAGTAATGATAGAGAGAAAGTTCATACTGATGTTGAAAGTTCACACATTAAAGAATCTACTTCTAATAGTGATGAAGAAATGGACCATCTAGAAAAGAAAATTTAAGACATTTTATAGGATAATGAATTTTTTCAAATATCCCAATTAGAATGGAAAGTATGCCAATAAGGGAAATTTAGAAAATGATTGGAAGAGAAATGATAAATAAGAAGAGATAATTTTCAATGAATGTAAAAGGAAAGGAAATTTAAAAGCTAATAGTCCAAATTTCAAATACCAAAAGATGTATGAGAATAAGGATAAAAAATATAAGATTGTAATGAAGGCCACCTAGTGTCCCTCTGAGGAAAACTCAAGTGAATCTGCTTCTTCTCATGATGAGAATGACGATATGGATAATATGTGTTTTATGAAAAACACTTCTCAAGTAATAATAAACTCTCATATTCTAAATTCCTATTATTCTGAAAATTAAAGTGAGTCTGAGAATATGAAAAATGATGAATTATTTGAATATTTCATCATGCTGGAAGAAACTTGTAATGAGTTAAAAGATATGTTTAAATCATAAAGAAACAACATGATCTTATTTTAACTATTAAATCTGAACATACAACTATAAAAGAGAAAAATGATCAGATGTTCAAGGAATAAAATGAATTAAAAATCAATAATGATAAATAAAATAAGGAATTAGAACCAAGTGAAAGAAATTTATCTAAACACATTTTATAACCAAATCCGAAAAATCGGCTTCTTTCTTCAAAAACCAAAATTTTACTACAAGTTCCAGTTCCCAGAATTCATTTACTGCATCCATTTATTCAAGACCAAATATAGTTTATTTTTTAAATACTATATATTTTGAATATATGAATCCCATAAAAAAATTTTGTGATCCTAAAGATTTTATTACAACAATTTATGGACCTAGACAAATTTGGGTACCAAAATCATTTCTTGGATAAATTGTTTTACAGTTAAACTGCCTAAAGAGATCCTATAGAAATCTTTGGTACATGGACAGTGTATTTTAAAGACACATGAGATGGGACTTCTCATGATTTAAAAGTATTATCATGATTGATGGAGGACATGTCACATTTATTGACAAAAGTAAAAGAAAAATCATTAACGTAGGCCAGATTTGTAACCCTAACTCTATTTTAATTTCAAAATTACATTACGTTGATAGAATAAAGTATACAATTCTTTGCATATCTCAATTGTGTGATGATGGATTTAATGAAAAATTTAAAAATGATTCAATTAATTTCTTTCATACCAATAATAACATTGTATTTACTGATCTTAGAAATGATAATGTATATGATATAAATTTAGACACATTAGCCACACAGAATGTTTCTTATCTATGTGACTTTCATAAAGACTTGTGGGTTTGGAACATAAGACTAATACATTGCAATTTACACTCTCTTAAGATGTCAACGAAAAATGTTTTAGTTAAAGACATACCCAAATTAGTGTTTCCGAACAATTAGGTGTGCAATCCATGTCTAAAAGGAAAACAACATAAAATCTCTTTCAAACCAAATAAATATGTAACTACATCTCATCCTCTCATGTCAGTTAATATTTATTTGTTTGGACATTCCAAGGTTTTAATTTCCAATGGGAAGTAATATGTTTATGTTATTCTATATGAATTTTCTATATATACTTGGACCTTTTTCTTAGCTCACAAAAGTGAAGCTTGCTCTCACTTTTCAAAGTATGCTAGGATAGTATAAAATATTAGTGGACAAAAATTAAATCCTTAAGAAGTGATCCTGGCTGTGAGTTTGGAAATAAATCCTTTGAATCTTTTTTCTCAATAAATGGATATAGGAATAACTTATCTACCACTAGGAAACATCAACCAAATGTGGTGGTAGAAAGAATAAATACAACCCTATAAGAAATTTCCCGAACTATGCTTAATGAATATGCCCAACCGATTTATTTATTTGTTGAAGCTATAAATATATCTTGTTATAAAATAAATTGAGTCTCAATCGGACCCATCTTTAAGATAACCCCTTATGATTTGTGGAACAATAGGAAACCCAAAGAATGATATTTTCAAGTGTTTGTATTTATAGTTTATATTATGAACACTAAAGACAATTTAGATAAAATTTTCCTCCAAATGCGAAGATGGAATATTTATGGGATATTCTACATCAAGAAAAGCCTATAGAGTTTTTAAAAAAGAAAACCAAATGTGTGGAAGATCTTGTACATGTCATGTTTGATGAAATATATCAACATGATCCTAGTAAGTCACTAGAAAATATTAAATAGGATATTTCCGACATGAACATTAATGCCAAACCCCCAAATCATCCTATGAAGGAATCTGTAAAAACATAGAATTCAGGAAATTCTTCAAAATCTACCCATAATGAACCAGATAAAAATGATGAACCTCATATAAATAGTCCCACTTTACTAGACCAACTAGTACCATTAAGAATTGTCCCTAATTATATTGTTGGAGATTTAGATAGAGGAACACAAACTAGAGCCTCACTGAGAAACTAGGTTGAACATCAAGAATTCTTGTCATAACTTGAAACTAAAAATATTAATGATGCAATCAATTATTGATTTTGGGTAATGGATTTTCTAGAAGATGTTAACAAGTATGGAAGAAATACAGTTTGAAATATTTTAGATAGACCAAATGATAATTTCACCATAGGAACCAAATTGGTGTTTAAGAATAAAGGGGATGAAGCTAGAAATACGTTTAGAAACAATGATAGGTTGGTTGGACAAGGATATAGTCAAGAAGATGGAATTGATTGTGAAGTGACCTTAGCACTAGTATCTAGGATTGAAGCCATTAGAATCTTATTTTCTTATATAGCACACATGGATTTTAATCATTATCAATTGGATGTTAAAAGTGCATTCAAAAATGGTTATTTTATTACATATGTATTTGTTGAAAAACCCCCAAGATTTACAAATCTACATTTTCCAAATCCATTTTTCATTTTATCTAATTTTGTATATTGTTTGAAATAAACTCCAAGATATTGGTATGAATTAATTAGTAATTTTCTTTATTTTTAAAGGTTTTACAAAAGGATTTGTTGATTCTACTTTGTTAACAAAAAAAATTCAATAGAATTTTTAATATCTCAAAGTGAAGTAGATGATATTATCTTTGGATCTTCTAAAAATTATTTGTGCAATGATTTTCGAAATATGATGCAAAGTGAATTTGAATTGAGTTTGAAGGGTGAACTTAAATATTTTCTTGGATTTCAAATAAATAAGAATAAATAAGGTATTATTGTAAATAAAAGTAAGTAAACTAAAGTAATTTTGAAAATATATGGATTCGATAGCATTAAGAGTAGTGAAACACCAATGAGTTCTACTTGTAAGTTAGATCTTAATGTAAATGGAAAATATATTGATCAAACTACATACAAAGTAATAATTGGGAGCTTGTTATACATAACTTCTAGTAGGCCAGATATTTTGTTTAGTGTGTGTATGTGTGCAATATTTCAAGAAAACCCAAAAGAGTCACATTCAAATGCTATTAAAAGTGTTTTCTAGTTCCTAAAATATAAAACTACTTTAGGATTGTTCTATCTATGAAGACAATCTTTTGATTTTTTTAGTTCTACAGATGATGACTTTGGTAGATGAAATATATATAGAATGAGTTACTTTGTAACATGCCACTTTTTGGGAAAGTCTCTAATATCATGGTGTAGTAAAAAAATTCAGTTGCATTATCAACTACTTAAGTAGTGTACATTGTTGTTGGTATTTACTATGCACAAATTTTTTGTATGAAACACACTTTATTAGACTATGGTTTTCTACTCGGACATATCCCCATAAACTATAATAATAAATGTGCTAAAAATATTTCACAAAATTCAATTTCTTGTTCTAGAACAAAACATATTTATTTAAGCCATCGGTTTTTGAGATATCATTGTCAAAAAAGTGATATAACTCTTTAGTTTTTCAAGACTGAGCATCAACTTGCTAACATTTTCACCAAACCCTTAAACTCTAATAAAGAAAACTATATCATACATGAACAGTGAATGGTAAATCTCTAATGTCCATTCATCATATTCACCTTATGAAAAATATGTTTTTCTATATTAATGGTATAGGATAAACCGGTCAGGTGGAACTAATCAAGTGAAACTGATTAGTGTAACCGATCAGGTGAAACTGGTCATGTGAAACCAATTAGGTGAAATAAATTAGTGAAATTGATCTGTCAAACTGATTAGTGAAACCGATCTATCAAACCATTCATGTGAACTGATCAAGTAAAACCAATCCTATGAAACTGATTATGTAATGACGATTGTGTGAAAAAGATTTCTTTAAGGAACCTTTTGTAATTTCGTTTGTTTGATGTAAAATGACACTGTTTTGGTTCTTCTTTTACAATTTTAGAATTTTATATTTTTAAAATATACAATCCCTAAATGATAAAATCAATTTAATCCACTTTTACCATTCACCTCCCTCTATGCCTTTGAACATTATTTTCTTCGACACATTATCTCTCTACCCACAACCTATAAACTTCTTTTAGACTCGAATCTTCAGATATGGAATGGACAAAGCACACAATGGAAGAGTTGAGTTAATCTCCATCAGCTATGCATCAGAAGGATGACTCCAGTTGTACTGAAAAGCTAGTTTTTGCACGCAATGTTGTTAAAAATGAGAAGGAAGTGTCTATTATTTAGCATTGTCAAGAAAGTATCTTTTTTTAGAGTGTTGGAATCCCAAGGATGGCTAATTTGGTTCTAGAACAATGAGATCCATTTTCCCCAACTTGTGCATCAGTTTTATATCAACTAAATGATATACCTAGATAGAGATGAGGAAGCAAGGATGAAGTCATTTTTAAAGGGAAAAGAGATATCATTTTCTTCAATGGAATGGGATTAATGCTTGGAAATGCCTCATGAAGGTTTCTATGCTGATTATCAGGGTAAAATTCCTCCATAAATTGATTTGTTTTCATATTAGGATTCTCTAAAGGAGAAAACTATAAGTTAATAATTGAGGACATCTACTGCCAGTGAGTTGGATGGAGAGGTAATATTTCTCTTTAAGTTCATCCGACATCAGATCTTCCCATGGAAGGGAGACTTCATTACTGTGAAGTATCAGGATGTATTCCTAATTTACCTATTTATGAATGGAATAAAGGAAAATCTATTTAGTTACCTAATGATACAAATTTCTGATATGATAAAACCATCTGAGAAAGAAACTTATTTCTAATATCCAATGGTGATTTTGGAAAAGCTAAAGATGTTTTTCTGTGTGGAAGATGGAGATAAAGTGATCAGTGCCTGCAGTGATTTTTTTAAGAAAGATATTTTCAATAGGATGAAGATTTTTTGGATCCCTTGGGTGAAATTTTTGGTGGGATGTGAGGAAATACTATATACAAATTACAATTTGATTGTCCATCATACCATACCAAAGGATCAAACTGATCCAGGACTAAAACTAGGTGAATTTCTTGTTTACTAGAATGAGGTTGTTTACACTAAGCTTCAAGGAGAAGATGGGTCTCCTATTGATGACTGTAGTGAAACTGATATTAATGAGAGAACAAAAGAAGTGTCTTATGTTCCTGCTAGTCTACCTTTGAATCTACCCTCAGTGGAACCTTTGTTAGGTGATGATGATAAGAAAGAAACATAAGTCACTGCTGTAGAAGGCTATGTATGTGTGTCACATGAGGAGTCTGATGATAATGATGATGAAGACGACGATGACAACGACGACGACGACGATGACGACAATGACGATGATGATGATGATAATGGTGATGATGATGATGATGATGATGATGATGATGATGATGATGACGATGATGATGACGATGATGATTAGGAAGATAATGATGATCATGTCAGTGATTCATTAAGTGTGGATCAACAAGTAGTTGGCAGATCCAGTGAGGAATCTGTACATGGAGCTACTGATAGAGTTGATTGATAGGGTGGTGCTGATCTTGTTGACTAGGAGGCTGATCATCATGGTGATGTTGGTAATGAGGATAGGAATGAATATGATGATGTTGAAAAATCAAGAAGTCAGTCAGGAGTTGAATGAGATTATGGATGGTGGATAAGAGGCAGATGTTGAGGAACATGTTCCCCGAATTCCTCGGGTTGAGGAAGTTCCTGGAGAAGCTATACTGGTTGGAGTGTAAGTAGAACCACAAGCCCAATTGGTACCTATGCCCAGAAATGTTTTATTGGCTAGAGGATTGGATGATGAATAATATTAAGATGGGATTGTACCTGATTCTCATGGAAGAAGAGTCGGGATTGACACTATAAAGCCCAGAGACTGGGCATTTATATGTGAGTGGAATATATATCTAGGATACATTCTGTTTTGATTGAAATATAACTCAAATGAGGAGATGGAAGCACCTCCTCCTACTCCACAATCTCAAGTTGAATTTGAACCAATTGCACCAACTTCACCAGTTGAACCTCATACATTTGAGCCAGCAGCACATCCAGTGCACAGTGACTGTGTCACTAAGTCTAATTTAGAGTAAGTCAAATCTGATATATGTGAATCAGTGAAAGCCTTAGTTGGAGCCAGAAGTGAATCCTCAACTTCTATGAGTATCTTAGATGCTGATGTATATAAAATTTCAAGGATTGTGATTTATGAGATTCTACATAATCGCATTACTATAGCTGAGACAATCATTAGAAACAGTAATTTTCTGGGAGAAGAAGAAAAGAGGATGAGCAATGAGTTGAACTCTCCGACAACTGATTTCAATAGCACTTTTAGTGGTGTGATGGAGGTTCTTAGGACCCTAGTGACACATCTACAATGAATATATTTGATGAAATGTAAGGAAGAACGTGGTTGAATGATCTTTGGCCCATCTAGTTCTAGTGTTATCAAGGCTACTGCTTCTAATATGGAGTCTCTTAGGGCTGTGACGAGGGATGAACTCAAGAATCGTCAAATTGATTCAGACACAAAAAACTATTTCCATTGTAAATAGAAAAACCAATATTATTTACAACATGGTGAGGTCATGCACCAATGCAGCCTCTACTGCTCAGGAGGATATTAAAGAAAAAGTGGATGAATACCTTGCCAATATATATACCTAATATGATCTGATCAACAAATTTATGTTTTGGCCATAATCTCAAGATTCCCTTATTTACTGAAGCCTTTAAGATGAAAGTGGAACAATTAAAGGTGTTTACTCCTCTGCTGGATAAATTCCTAGAAAATAAGGATGATTTCGATAAGGATATGCAATATGGACGTGAACTCATTAATGACTTCATCAATCTTCTCAAGTCATATATTCATGTTCACAATGAAGCCATAATGGTTCCACCTGCTACTTCCATTGGAACAACCTCTCAGCCTCCTAAAAATATTACTGTATATTAGGATCACTCTAATATTCGACTAGAAATTATAGAGCAACCGCAAAATCGTGTGTTTCTAGAAAGGAGACCTGGCCTTGGAGTTAATGTCCCTACTGGTGATGCCTTTTGTGGTGTTGTTATTAGATCACCTTTGACAACTGCCATAAAACCAAATCCTTCACCTCTCATTGGTCCTTTAGAAAAAAGAAAAGCTCTTCCAAATCCAAATTCATAGTAGTGGATTTCTTACTTGATATGGATGTGTTCCTTTTTTTGACTCTTGTACTCTCTTAGACCTTAATGAGAATCTTTTTGGTCTTCATTGGGTTTCCCTTTTCCTTTTTGTTCTTTCTCTTTATTCTTTCTCCTTTTCTTAACATTTTTTCTAATCTCAAAATGGGGGTGAATGGTATAGGCTTCATAAAAGGTACACGCATAAATTATTAATCTTAGGGAGAGCTACTCTGGCATATAAAACATGGAATGCACTCCACATAATTTATATATATATATATCTCACCTCTGATACAAACTACTCTAATTTAAATGACCTTTATCTGATATAAATTCATATATATATATATATATATATATCCTCTGTTACAAAATTCAGGGGGAGAAAAAAAGGAAATCCTTAGTCACTTTGAAAATTCACATTCACTCGGGTATTCTAAGTCATGTAATTATTATTCACTAACATCATATTTATTCAATAATTTGTGATTATAAAAAAGGTAGAGATTGATGGACCCTTTGTGAAATAATTTTTTTAATAATCACAAATCATTCAAAATTATACATCAAGTTATAACTCCAGTTAATCATGTCAATGAACATTTATAAGTGAATCAATTATGTTAAACAGTATAATAAATATAAATAAATCAATAATATATGAATATTTATGCATCAAAATGTTTAAAAGTTTATATTTACATGTACTTATTAATAACAATTAATTTGGTATTTTTCATTGTAATATAGAAATTTTATATGTATTTTAGAGTCCCTAAAACTGATAGTTCAAAAAGAGCCACCATTGGACCACTCACCAATGAACGAGTAACCGATAAAAGACACACTGATGAATGAGTCACCAATAGACAAAACACCAACGAACGAGTCAACGATAGATGAAACATCAATGAATTAGTTACTGATGGATGACACACCGAGGAACGAGTCACCATTTGGTGACACGCTGATAGTTCAAACTGAGTCACTAATGATGACTCACCGATGCACGGACAGACCGATAGCGCTAACGATTCACTGATTCATTGAGTCACTAATACTGATGGAAAATACTCATGATACTCAGAGTCACTGATTCTCACATAATAATGATGATAGACAGGTGCCAATGAGTCACTAATACTTATGAATCATCGATAGTCATAAAAACTGTCTTTAAATTTATTTTTTCAAATTTATATCTAACAGTTAAATTTAGAAAAAATGTTGTTTCTTACATTATTTAATGTTCTCTATAAGACTATCCATGTGATATGTGAGGTACAAGCATGTGGGGGGAACTTCATTCCTATTGGACCTCGAAGTATAAAATAATTTTACACAATTTCAACTAAAGAGGACTGAGATGAGCAGATGAGGAGTGTGCTGAAAAGTAAAGCGAATAGAATAACTACAAACTCCTACAAATCTTTATGTTTTTTTAGAAAAATCCCATGAGCTTCAATCTAGAGCATACAGAGAGATCAACAAGAACTTGTTGTGCTGACTCAATATCATAACATTGAGAAGTTGAACATCTCAAATTTAGAAGCAAGATCACAATGGCTATGATACTCTGTTTGTGAAGCCAACTTTCAGAAGAAGACTCAAACCTCATTTCTCCTACATCAACTAAGTCTAGAGTGTCACTGTATAACACACATAGACTTCTAAATTCTATTCTAAATCTATATCTCTACTGTGTTCTTTTTTTTTTACTTTTTAAAGCATTTTCTGAATCTATCAATTACACACACACACACCGTCATCTTTTCATAACTAAAGGATACTCAATATCCTTAAACTCACTCTCTATTTTACTCTTGTATCCCACAAAGAACAGTGGAAGAGTCAAGTGTGACATGTTATTTTTTTTCTCATGAATGACTATGGTAGAGGTTAGGTGTGACCTAGACAGCCTCGTGTGCTGTTTTGACCCCTGATTCTGGGTGTGGATCACACTATTTAGTGAATTAAATTGCTCGGTGGTAGGTGTTTACCAAGTGAAGAGGACTAAGTCTAATCTTGATACTGATCCTATTATTTATATATGTTGTACCTTTTCAGTTTTAGGTAACTGATCTATGTTTATAATATTTTACATAAATCTTAATTGAACTTGGATAATTAGTTTAGCAAGTCCTTATATCTGTTTTGAACCAGTAGATTAGTTTCAAAAGTTATACTAATATTAATATTATTATAGCTGATAATTAATCAATATTATGGGAAATTAATTGAACATTCAGGAATTTTATAAATTCAGTAAAAAATAACTTTGATTAATTTTTTAATTGGGATAAATTTTCAAAGGACCACTTTTAACAAAAAAAATCAAATACTCAATTCCCCATCTCTTGAGTAATCTACTCCATCTAACAGTTATGAAATCTAATCACAAGTGAATTTATTTCGGTTGAATATCTTTTTAGAATAGTGAATCAGATGCTTATTATAAAGAGTAACCTTGGAGAGGCTAGATGTATAAGCCATGGGGGTCTAGAATCTAGATCTAGGACTTAATTGACATGAAATAGGAAATTTAGTCTGAAACTTCCATCTGGTGATATCAATATCAAGATCACACAACTACTTATCAAGGTGAGGTGCTATCTTTGATGTAGTCTAAGACATAGGATGCCATATTTTACGAGGGACCCAATTGAGTGTCGATCCTGTGGAAATATGAGTCATCTACAGTGATTCTGCCAAACTTTTCCACCAACAACAAATGAGAGAGGGTATTCTCCAACACTACATTCAGAAGCATGGTATTTAGTATCTCATCATGTAAGGATATGGGGTATAGTTGGCTGGTATGTCTAAGGCGGTGGTTATATGCATGGTAGTCAAACATCAATTTTATAGTAAAAATATAGTAGATCTTGTTCAGGTAGCTAAGAAATATCACAAGGCTATTTTTTTGGACAAATATAAGCAATGTAACAGAAAATTGAGGAGAAGGATCCTAGACACTCTACTATCAAATATAATATTTTGTTGGCCTCTACTCTTGCTTGTGTAGTTTTTTATATTGGTGATTCACATAGATTTATATTTTACCCATTATGGAGAGTATATGGCTTATTATTAATATATATGATTGTATTTTGATGGTTGAAAATTGATTAGTAATTATAATAGAGGGTTCACATCAATGCAGGGAGAAATCCATTGTGATTGGTGGGTGTTAATTCATACGGGTCATTTTTGTTCTAGTGATGATGGTTTTTTGTATCATTCTAGGGATACTATTCTTGATTTTCTTTTCATGATTTTATTGTTTTGTGTTACTAAAGGGTGAATTTAACATCAATATAGGGTTGTGAGTTTATTCAAAATTATGAATGAGATAACCTAGAAAGGTGAGTTGGACCCAAACATCATGGGCTAGGTGAGTTGATAGACCAAATTTTGACCATGTATATAGAAAATCAGGGAACACGTTAGGAAAATCCCCCCCAAGGGTTGATTGTTTTACAGATGACTTCCTTGATGACTTTTCAAGAATACCTCTACTGAGAGTGGTAGAGTTATCTATTGAAATTATTATGGGAGCTAAATTGTTATCCATTCCTTCTTAAATGATGGATACTACTGAGATACAAGATCTCAAGATGAAGCTAGAGGATTTAGAGGAAAATGGGTTTATAAGAAGCAATTATTCTTCATGGGGTTCCCCAATATTTTTTGTTAAAAAAATGACGGAACTCCCAAAATCTATGTGGATTACTGGATATTAAACTATCCTATGGTTAATAACTCGAATCCTCTCCCACTGATAGATAATCTCTTTGACTAGCTCTGTGGTGCTCGGGTTTCCTCAAATATTGAATTGATATCTCGTTATCTTTAGGTGCATGTTATATCATCAGACATACCTAACATAGAATTTCATACTAGGTATGGTCTATATGAATATTTGGTTATTTCATTCGGTCTCATCAACGCACCAGTGGTCTTCACGGAACTCATTACTCGATAGTTCAATCATTTTCTTCATTAATTTGTGGTGGTTTTCATGGATGATATCTTTGTGTATACCGAAAATCAACATGACCATTCCAAACATCTTATTATCATATTGAATACATTGAGGGAGAATCATTTATATGTTATGCTAACAAAGTTACACTTCTGTATGGATCATATTCACTTCTTAGGTCGCATCTTATTTATGACATGAGTATCAATTGACCGAGAGAAGGTGATATATATTGACTCTTGGGAAAATCCAAATAGAAACTTTGAGGTATATAATTTCTTAGGGTTTTCTGGTTACTAAAGGAATTTCATACAGGACTTCTCATGCCTAGAAGTGCCACTTAAAGGCAGGACTATGAAGGGTGTGATGTTTGAATGGTCAGATTCTTGAGATAATTCTTTTTAGGAGATGAAATGGAGATTGAAATCAGTGTTGATACTGATTTTTCAATATCCATAAAATAGTTACATTATTTAGTGTTATGCATCGGGAAACATGATGGGAGCAGTTCTTATGTGGGGAGACAGGTTCATGGTGTATGGGTCTCTACAGTTGAGGCCACATGAGATGAATTTCCTAACACATAATCTTTAGTTTTCTTTAGTTGTTCATGAATAACACTATTGGAGACATTATTTACTAAGAGGTCATTTTGTGGTGTACATATACCATAAAACTTTCATGTAAATATTTACATAGCCTGATCTGAATCTGAGACAATATATGTGGGTTGTGTACCTATAATATGTTTACCTAAAATTATCCTATATAGCCGATATATTCAATACAGTGGCCAGTGCACTGACCATGAGGAAATAGATGCAGTTAGTGTAGCAGGCCAGTAGTGAGTACAACCTTATGGATTTGTTCTTTGAGTTGCCCATGGATGTATATGAAAGTCATGGGTAGACTTTTCTATCACCCTTAGTTGTAACCCCTACACATATGGACAGAGATAGGGTGGGTAGCCATCGGACTCCAAGAGCCTAGTACAATGGGAGAATGTGGAAGGCGAGGACCCTCCACCTATTGGCACCAAATGGAGGGATGAATTTCTCCATGAAAATGGTCTTGTATTGGTTTGAGAGGGCATTCATGAGGGGATGATGTACGATTTACATGCCTCATATTAGGAGTGCACCTATGGTTTCACCAAAATGTATCAAGATTTACATTTCTCGTACTATTAACTAAGTATAAAAAGATATATAAATAGTTTTGTCCTGAAGTGTTCTACGTATCCGTTGCTAAAGGAAGAACACCAGTGATGAGCTGGACTTTTATAGCAGATACTCATTCCTGAGTGGAAGTGAAATTATGTTGTGATGTATTTCATGATTTTTTTACCAAGGTTTCTTTGATGTTATGATGTTTTATGGTTTTTTGTTGATAGGCTCATGAAGGTATCAAATTTTCCACCTATTGAAAAAATAATCACTATGGATAAGCTTCTGAGGTTGTATATATGTGAGACAATATGCCTTCACGGGATCCCACATACTGTCTTTTTATATAGGGAGCACTGGTTTCAATGAAGGTTATAGAATGTGTTTCAGAGGGCATTGGGTACATCGGTGAATTTGATCACAACATACCACCTCGATACAGATGGCTAGAAAAAATAAAGGATTCAGGTGCTAGAGGACATGTTGTGGGCCTAAGTCTAAGATTTCAGGGATTCTCAAGAGTGACATATACCACTAGTTTAGTTCGCCTATAATAGTAGCTTTCAAGATATTATTTTTTTGGAAAATTATGAGGATATTTATTTTATGGAATTTTTATCAGCCCTATGTTGGATAGAGATGGGAGAGGTAGCTATTCTTAGACCTCGTCTTGTTCAAAATAACTCAGAGAAGGTAAAACTCATTTAAAAGAGGATGGATACTGCAAAATCTCATTGAAAATTGTACATCGATTGTCATGAACATGCTCTAGAGGTTGAGGTCAGGGATCAGGTTTTTATGCATGTTATATCGAGGTCAGAACATTGAAGAATCATGGGACTGGGTAATCATTCCCCATGAAAAGTTGGGTCGTTCATGATTATTGAGAGAGTCGGGCCAGTAGCCTATCATTTCCAGTTACCATCGAGGTACTAGGACATGCATGAATTCATCCATATTTCAAAGCTACAATGATATTATTCAGACCCATCTCATGCTTTTAATCATGACGAGGTTGAGTTGAATGTTTTTGAGTCCTTTGAGGACAATTATATACATATTGTGAATCATAGCACGAAGGTTATCCTAGGCCAGTGTATTTCTCTATTACAGGTTTTATTGAAGAACAGTCGAGTATTGAATGAGTCTAGGGAGTGGGAGGCCTATATAAAATTATTGTGGCTAGAGTAATTCTTAGACATGATTTACCACACATTAGAAAGAAATTTTTGGATGAATAAATTTAAGGGGGATGTTTGTTATAACCCAGTTATTTATTGAGTTACAGACTATTTATTTTGCATCAATTATTTGTTTAAATGTTTGATTATATACTTATATGAATCCAAATTTTTGTTATGGAGGTGTAAGATGTGTCTGGGGATGGTTCAGAGTCTAGAACTGAACTATTTTTTCGTGAAAATGGTCGAGTGCATGGTTAGTATAAACCATGAAGCATTGGATGCATTGTTTAACAAATCATGTGGGGCATGGGAAGAGATCTTAAATAGGCTCCATAGATTTAGAAAACTTTTATTATTTGTGCCACAATGATATGTGTCTAGGTCTACAATATTTACTCTCGATTTTTCAATACTTTTTCATAGTTTGTAAAATTGTGCTCTATAGCCGTCTGGGTGCCCCTATACTACAAGAAATTGTGTTCTCAAACTATGAGACCCCAATTTTTTGTGATCTTTTAAAATTTTAAATCAAATTATTTTATTTTTTTACCTAAAATTACATATTCATATACATTCATAGTAATAACCCATTTTTGAGGGCTCTATTGAAGTATATTCTTGGATTTCAGGTCCCATCTCTATCTAGACTCTGATTCAAGCACCACTCGTCTCGTTGGATCTACATCAGTGAGTTCCCAGTTCCATTTTAGTCGTTCTTCATTATTATGGATGTTGGTTTCACTATTTAGGTGAATGATAAGTTTCCCTATTATTATTTTCTTCATCTATTCTTTTATTTTCTTCAGATCTAAGCCAAATCAAGGGTTTATACTGAATAAGCTTTCAACTACAGACCTATGGTAGGCGTTCTCATTCCGTTCATTAAAATTTGAGGTGATTATATATTTTGGTGCACCATGGAACCAATTTTTGTGCATCACTTTGAAATGAAATTAATCCAATTATTTAATAGTAAGGGATATATTAATCAAACAGGCATGTTAATTTTGGGTTTTTTTGTTTAGGAACTTGAAATGGAACCACACCATTTTAGTGTTGAATAATTGAACTAGGCCATGTGGGTGGATTTTGGACCTTGGATTCCCTTTACGTATTCCATTCCTTTCCTTGGGTTTTAAAATGGATTAATGGAATTTTAATTCATACAATAATAGGCAGGGGATGGATTCATTGTCCTTAGATTCATTCAACTTAATATAATTCTAATATTGAGTTGTTTCTTTAATGTAAATTCTCATGTGAGTAATTAGTGGAAATATTTCTATGCTTATCCCTTGCAATGAAATTTATTGATTAAGAATAAATTTCAATATGTATTCTTATGGCCATTTAAGATAGAAAGAGTTTATTCCATGTAATAAATTTTCTATGATTGAGAATATCATTATCAGGATGTTCCCATGTGAGTATTTGGAATCCAAGCATTCTCTGCTTGGCTAATTATTGAGTCACGTTTTTATGAGTTTCATTGGAATATTCTTGGATTGGACCATTGAATGTTAATTTAAATTATGTAAATGATATTGTTTTAAGTTAAAGAGTAATCTTTCCATAACACAAGGATTCAAATAATGAATTCCATTGAAAGACTCAAATTCCCATGACCTTTATTGATCCTGAGAGACACTTGGATGCTTGATATGAAATTACAAGGAAGTACTCGACAGGGGTGACCCTTATATTTCGAGTGATACATGAATTCATATGAGAATTCAATGGATGTACTCGAAGATAATTTGATCTATATTCCATGGGTGATACTTGGGCTCCCTTATTGGACAACCAAGGATAGAATCAAATGGAAGGCATGTTATACCACATCTAGTGTGATATTGGGTTTCACAAGAGGTTGGATGTGGACATTATCATATGTTGCGGGTTTATATTACACTTTTAGTGATACATAAATTCTAAATTATGAATTTCCAGGAAAGGATCCCATTTTAAATTGATTAATGAATGAAATGATTTATATGATGTGTCTACCAAGACAAATCACAAGATTTTTGTTTGTCATGAGTAATACATTAGAGATTTCCTATTTAGGAATCCTAGGATTCATGTGCTAATAGAGGAAGATGTGATTTATTCTAGGTCCTAAGACTTTTTGATTAAATAAACTATTTAGTTAAATGATCATGTTATAAATGGAACATATCGTTCAATTAAATCAGATATTTATATTTTAAATGAAAGTGTTAAATTCAATTAAACTAAAAATGAGAACCTAGACATATATGATGTTTCATTTTGGGTACTTCAATTATTTATTAATATAATTTCTTGCAAAATCTATTTTGTATATTCACTAACGGATTTGTACCTAACCTTGGGTGGTTACTTACTCGGATTTTGTCTCACACCCTATTTGGGCTACATTGGGGTACTCAAACAGACTATATGATTATAGTAGTTGATAAGGGGAATATCCCTACTACTAGTACATGATTTCTTCTTATGATTATGTGAGCATGGCCCCAAACTTATGCTCGGGATTGTATTTGGATAGTATTTGGAATTTTTTTTTACATTAGATACATGTATTATATGTGATTCATATGAACCTATTTTGGATGATATATTAGATACATATGATAAGTATCAATATTTTGAATATGATATATCTTTTGAAATTAATTATTATATCAACATTCTATTGTTTAGTTATTTTTAGTTTATTATTCTGCTGATGATACATAAATATCAATTATTCTATTGTGTATCACTCTAGTAATGAGGGCATAGTCTCCCCATGTACAAAATAGGCTCTCACTCTTAGCCAAAACATTCTGACATTTGGGGATATGCACTTGAGGCCATGTGACCCACATGGCTTAAGGCACTATTGAGTGGTAGCTAGGTCTCGGATGTCACAATGCTTTATTAGAGCCTTATTTTCTTTTTTCCTTTATGGTTTGGATAAAATGGAAAGGAAATGGAAGAAAATGGGATTTGGTCAAAAGGTGTGTCTGGACATTATTAACCCACATATAGGAAATATAAAAATTTCCTCAAATTAAATTGTTATTTTCTGCATTTTGACTATTACAGTTGATTATTTCCCACTTTTGGGAAACAAAATTTAATTGTGATGTTATTATTGATATCATTTTGGTTCTGTTATGTTGTAACCAAATGAAATGAGGTTGTTCCGTCTCATGAATCAAATAGGAACCTTATAGATTTCACATGCCATGAATTATTCCATACCATTTATGATTCATTACATGGTTCATGATGTAATGATAGGTGATATAATAGCTATACCACCTATTTTGATAGGTTTTTTGTAGTTTTTTATGGTGTGAAATGAATACAATCCATACATTGGTCTATGAGGAGTATGGGACCTCTTAGATTGGATTTTTGCATACCATTGTTTCAATATTGAAAATAAATTGTAATAATTATGAAATAAATATGATTTCAAATGGGAATGAATACATGAGATCTTATGAAAATTAAATTAAATATGGGAATGAAAAATGAAAATGGAAACCTGAGTTTCTAATCGTAGTGAACTTGAACAGAACTGACATATATTATAAGGTTTTTGGTAGTGTCTCTCAAATATAACTGAATTTTATTTAACCTAGTCCAAACTCAGGGATAAATCATATGGGTGTTTCCTTAAATAGTAAGGCATGTACCAATAATATTTCTATATCTTCACTTTTGAGATGTGAAATTTGATAATATCTTGATATGAGGCATGTTATTTGAATTTGTAGAGGTATGCTACCACGACATCCTCCAGTCATATACCGTGAGGGTGGTGATAACCACACTTTGGTGTTGGTGGACCATAGGCTACCAGTGGATCCTACAATAATTCTATCTACAACACCAGTAGATGTACCGAACCCATATGATGTGGCTTAGTTCTGGTAATGCATTATGTGGTTAATACATACCATTCAGAGAGAACCACAACATACCCCAACTATGTTAGAGTGTATGAGTGTGTTTTAGGGGCCGTATCCACCCACAGTTTTGGGGGATAGAGTATCATAGGTAGTGGAGTCATCTATATAGTTAATGTTATCTATCATTGACCATCTATATATGCTTCCTTTGAGGAGTGTAATTATCAATATGTATTTGTTGTGGGATTACAACAAGAGATGGTTTGATTTTTTTACATAGAGGGTTCATCATTGGGAGATGGCCTAGAAGAATTTTCATATGGACTTCTATGATTATTTGTAGCCAAAAATTTTCAAGTCCAATATAGACGAGTATTTCTTGCATCTGGTGCATGGAGCACTGTCTATTATAGATTACTATTCCAATTTTTCTAATCTCCAATGATTTTCAATAATTATGAAGGATGATGTGTTATCTAAAGGTAAAAAATTAGATTATGGTCTCAGATATGACTTCAGATCATTTGTGAAAGCACTCTAGCTGACTACTATTTCTAGAATAGCGAATCAGGCTCTTATCACAGAGTGTAACCTATGAGAGGCTAGAGGTGATATCCAGGGTGGTCTGATATCTAGATCAGGAAATACATCTACTAGTAGAATGGATTGTCATAGGTAGATTCCATGTGATGATTTCAATATCCAGATCACACACTAAAGTAGTAATGTGAGCTTCTACCTGTGCGGTAGGCTGAGATATAAGAGGTCAATGTATATGAGGGACCCAGTCGAGTGCCAATCTTCATTAAAGATGGGTCATATACAGTGCTTTTGTAGAAAATTTCCACCAACATTTAGTGAGAGAGGATCTACACTGACTCCATGTTTAGGATTAGTGTTAGTAGCTTCTCTTTAGGAAGGGAGATGGAGTACAGTTAGTGGATTAGGCCGAGGAGGTGTTCGTGGTAATGGTAGTTAGAACCCAGTTTTAAAGTGACATCAGAGTAGATCTGGCCATAGTGTCTAGTCAGTATCACAAGGTTGTGGTTCATGCCAGATATACACAGTTCTATAGACCCTTGGGGAGGAGCATCTAAGACATTGTAATTTCATAGTTATCAGGATACTAGCCCATACTATATCTTATACACTTTTTGATATAGGGTATTCTCATAGATTTATTTCTGTGCTTGTTTGGGAGAGACAAAGGCACATTTTTCAAACTTATGATGGTGGTTTGACTCTGGACACTCTATTGGGAATTAGAATAGAGGGTGTATGAAAGTGAATACAATTACCTATTTTTATTTTTGGGATTTAGTTTATATGGGTCCTCTTTCACCATGAGATTATGGGTTTTTATATCATTTTCAGGATGTATTGGTTGGTTTTGTTTTATTATTTTGTTGATTTCATTCATCGAAGGGTGGATTTTACATCACTAGAGGGGAGAGAGTTTATTCAAAAAGGTGAATGGGATTTAAAGGAAAGTAGAGAAGGACCCGATGATCATGATACGGGAAAGATGACATCCCATATTGTGCGTTTGTATATGGATGATTTGGGAATACATCATGAAGATTTCCTTCTAGTGGATGATCCCTTTAGGGATGTCCTGCCTACTGACTTTGCATGATTACCAGCAATGAGAGAGGTAGATTTCTCTTTCATCACAGTGTTAGGAGTTGTACCTATACCCATTCCTCCTTACAGGATGGCTATTACTGAGAAGTAAGAACTCAATAGGTTTCTAGATAATTTAGAGTCAAAGGGGTTTATCTGGCCCAATTATTCATTATAGGGTTCGCATGTCCTATTTTCAAAAAAAGAGGAAAAAAATCTCAGGATATGTGTGGATTACCATACATTGAACCATTTGATTGTTAAGAATCAATATCGTCTTCTATAGATAGATTATCTCTTCTTCCAACACTGTGGATCTAGGGATTTCTCAAATATTGATTTGAGATCCAGTTATCATAATGTGTTGGTTGGATCATCTCAAATACCTTTCACAAATTTTCATAGCTGATATGGTCCATATGAGTATTTTGTTATGTCGTTTTGTCTCATAAATGCACCAGTGGTCCTCATAGAATGAGGAACTTAGTTTTACATCCTTATCATGATTCATTTGTGGTAGTTTTCGTGTATGATAACAAGGTGTATTCTCACAATTGACATTACCATGGAAAACATCTTGAGATATTATTGAATACATAGAGATTGAATCATTTATACCCTTATCTTACAAAGTGACACATCTGGATGGCTATGATTCACTTCATGAGTCACATAATCTCAGGAAAAGGAGTATTAGTTAACCTAAATAAGGTGAGAGCTATAGTTTCTAGGACCATCCCAATAACATCTTTTAGGATTGGAGTTTCTTAGAGCTGGTTAGGTACTAAAAAAGTTTGATACAGGAATTATCATGCCTTGCAGCGCCACTTACTAGCATGACTAAGAATGGTGTGATTTTTGTATAGTCATATTATTGTATGCATCCTTTTATGAGAGAAAATATATATTTACTTTTTTACTAGTAAATATTTTTTCTAAGCCAGGTAGGAGTTAAAATGTTTTTTGTGACACCTCATGTATCGGGTTAGGAGCAGTGATTATGGAGTGAGCTAGAGTCATGTTGTACTAGTCTTGGATGTTGAGGACACATGAGAGAAATTACCCAATGCTAGATCTCCAGTTAGCTTCAGTTGTTCCTGCATTGCATAGTTCGATAGATTACTTATTGGGAGATCATTTTTTAGTGTACATGGACCTAAAAATCCAAATATAAATATTTACACAGTGTGATCTAAATATGAGGGAGTTCAGGTGGGATGGGTACCTACACTCTTTTAACAATGATCTTTCCTACACACCTCTTAATGGTGATGCAGTTGCTGATGCAGTGATCAAGATGACTTAGATACATGCAGTGTAACATCATAGTGTCAAGTTGAAACTTATGGATTTGTACTCTACAATGCAATTGTTGGTGAAGGATAAAAAAGGATATACATTTCTGTCATCATTTATTGTCACGTCAAAATATATGGATATAGTGTGAATGAGATAGATAATTGACACTGATGACCTAGTATTATGGGAGAGTGTAGATGGTTTGGATCCTCCTCCTCATTGGATCATATGCATGGATGAAATTCTACACACACATGGTTTCATATGTGTATCTGCAGACATTCTTGAAGAGATGATGTAAGATTTAAATGCTTTATCATGGGAAGTGCACCCAGTGATCCCCAAAATGTTTTGGGATTTACAAAAGTAGTACTCATGTATGGGTATGAAAAGAGATGTAGAAAAGTTTTTCATGAGGTGTTCCAACTATCATCAGGTGAAGGTGGAACTGTAGTGACCAGCTAGATTTTTTTATAATCTTACCATTATCGAGTGTAAATGTAATAACATTGTGATGGATTTCATCATATAATTATCGAGGTCGCCTTATGGTAATGATGTTTTATGGGTTTTTGTGTACTAGGTCATGAAGCTTTCACATTTCGTACCAATTAAGACAACATTCAGTGTGGATAAGCTTATGTGGTTGTATATCCATGAGATATTATGACTTCATGGGGTCCTACGTACTATCGTTTCATATATGGATACGCAATGTACTTCATTGTTTTGTCATGGGCGATGGAGATCATCTTATACATAGGTGATTCTTAGCATATCATACCACCCCCAAACAGATTGCTAGTTATAGGACACGATTATGGTGCTAGATGAAATATGGTGGGCATGTATCCTAGATTTTAAGGGTTATTTGGTGTAGCATATACCCCTCATTGTGTTTTCCTGCAGCAATAGATTTCTGGTAAGTATTTATATGGTGCGTTATGTGCCTTTGAATGGTAAGAAATTTTGATCACCCCTATGTTAGTTATAGGAAGGAGAGACATCTATTCTTGGACCTCATCTAGTTCAGATAACCATAGAGTAGGTAGAGTTGATTCCAAAGTGGATTTCTATTGTGCAGTCTTGTCAGTAATCATATGATGATTACCACAGCTGACCTCAAGAGTTTGAGTTCAGGGATACGGTTTTCTTAAGTGTTACACTGAGGTTGGTACATATGAGATCTAGGAGACATGGTAAGATTTCACTCAAATACATCAGGCCATTCGATATTCTAGAGAGAGTTGGGTCATTATCCTATCAGGTGAAGTTACATTAGAGGAATTGGGCCATCAATGAAAACATCCACTTTCTCTGTTGCATTCCAATTATTCAGACTCATCAAATGCTTTTCATCACAAGGTTCTTGAGTTTGTGGTTGATTATTCCTTCGAGGAGAATCCAATACATATTTTGAATCATAGTACGAAGGTTCCCGGATGCCGATATGTTTCTCTAGTATGTGTTCTATTATAGCATGGCTAAGTATAGGATGATACCTAGTAGTGGGAGGCCGATGAATGACCACATTGGTTAGAGTTAATCTCAAACATGCTTGACCAACCATGAGAATGGAATTTGGGATGAATTTATTTTTGGGGGATGTTTGTATGAACCTAGTTCTTCATTGATGTACTAATCCTTTATTTTACATTTTTTTAAGGTTGGGGCCGAAGCCTCATTTTTATTATTAACGAAAAGAAAAGACAACTTTTTAACTGGGTAGAAGGAGACCCATTACATATACTAAAGTCCCAGTGAGAATTTAGACCATTACATGGCCCGTAGGCCCAAAATTTTGGCACAAGGTCCATACAATGAATAGTATTTCTACTGAACCCACCATCTACAATACACACATAGTACCCACCACTGCTACAGTTTTATTCCACCGCTATAGTACAGAGGTGGTTGGGGATGGTTCATAGCTAAGAACCCAACTCTTTTGTTTGAAAATGGTTCAGTGCATGGTTAGTGTAGACCATGCAGGTCATGCCACAATGTTTAAAAAATCATGTGAGGCATTGGTATAGAGTATGAATAAGCCACATGGTATCTGAAAAACCTTACTATTTGGGTTGCACAGACATGTGTCTTGGTATGAAATCTTGATTATCAGTTCTCTCATGGTTAACACATTGTTAGTAAATCTATAGGAGTAAAATATATCAGTGCCCCTTTCCTATAGGTTACCATGAATGATTGGCCCAGGGTTTGAAAAATGTTCACTCAAACCACAAGACATCCATTATTTTCAGAATTTTTATAATTCTAAATATAAATAAAATCCATATAACCTAAAATTTCATCTTCTTCCTCTCACATGGAAGAAACCATTTTTAGGGATTCTTTGAATCATAAACTAGTATTTGAGGTACCTTTTCCTTCAGGACATTGATTCAAGTCCCAATAATCTTGTTGGATCTCCAATGGTGAGTTCCCAATTCCTTTTTAGTTATTCTTCATTCTTTTGGAAATCGCTTATGTTTTTTAGATGTAATCTAATGTACACTATTTCTAGGTTCATCATTTTCTCTTTTGTTTTATCCCAAAATAATCAGAATACAGAACTCCTAGTGGATGGGATATCAACTATGGAACAATGGTAGGTGGTCTCATGCCTTTTGTTAAATTCTATGTGTTTATATATATCATTGTTCTGCGCAACTAGTTTTTGGGCGTCGCATTGAAATGAAATTAATTCTTTGAATTAATAGGAATGAATCATGTAATTAAATAGGCATGTTAATGTTGGGTTTTGGTTGAGGACCATGAAATGAAAACACCACAATTTTGTGTTGATTAATTGAACTAGTCCCTCGTGAGTGGATTTATTAACTTTGATTCCCTTGAAATTATCCTTAACATGCCTTGGGTTTTAAATGAATTGATGGAATTTTAATTGATTGGATAAGGGGTAATATATGGATTCTGTTACCCTAGATACATTCTATTCAATAGTTTGTTATGCTGGAGTTGTTTCTTTAAATGAAATTCCCTTGTGATTAATTGGATGCATTCCTTATAAGCTAATCCATTGCTATGAAATTGCATGATTAATCATGAGTTTAATTTTTATTGTTATGCACATGTGATATAATTAGATATTATTCCATGTAATTTTTTATATAATCTTGAAAATCTTGTTATCAAGATTTTCACATATGAGTATTTGGAATCCAAGCCTTCTAAAATTTTCCAATACTTGAGTCACCATTTCAAGAGATTTGGAATAGAATGTTCTTGTTTTAGACATTGGAATATAAATTTAAATTTATAGTTGAATGAAAATGAACAGGCCTTGGGAGGCACATGGATTCAAATTAAAAATGTCATGGATGAACTCATATGGCCTTAACCTTTCTTATGCCCGAGTGACACTTGGACTCCTAATATGGACCTACAGGGATGGACTTGATGGGAATAACCCTTATATGTTGAGTGATACATGGATTCATATGTTAATTCCATGGAAAAAGTCAAATGGAATTTTATTAATATGTCATAGGTAATGCATGTCCTCCCATAGTGGACCGCCAAGGTTGAACTCGAATGGTAGGGATGCTATACCACATCATGAGCGATACCTTGGTTCCTAAGAGGTTCACCTCGGACAAGCTCATATGGTGCTAGTTTATATTAAACTTGGGGTGATACATGAACTCTAGATTAGGAATGTCTGGGATCACCTCAGGTTCAAAATTGGTTAGTAAATTAAATGTTTTATATGATGCGACTTCCAAGCCAAAACACATGCTTGGATCTAGTAATGACATACACATTAAGGATTAGTTGTTTTGGCATCCTTAGATGCATCTTCTTACAGGGACACTGGGCTTTATGCTTTGTCATAATACTTGTTGATTAAATGAACTATTTTGTTAAATGATAATCTTATAAATAACACATGTCTAACTATTAAATCAGAGATTTATCTTTTAAATGAAATTTATTAATTCAATTTGACAAAAAAAAGAAAACCCATACTTATATGATGTTTACTTTTGATTACATTATTAATTTTTATTATTTCATGCACACTCTGTTTTTTATATTCCTTGATTGATTGGAACCTTACCTTTTGTGGTTTCCAACTGGGATTTAGTCTCACAACCCTTTTGGGATACATTTTGGTACCCAAATAGACTATATGATTTTAGGAGATTATATTGGAAAGAACCTTTCTACTAGTACTTGATTACTTCTTAGGAGTAGGGGACCATGTTGAGGGTCATGAAACTAGCTGGATAGTTGTTAGCCTTTTTTAATTTTGATAATTTATTGTAAATAACTATTGTGTGTCATTTTTGGATGATTTATTAAAGTCATATGAAATTTATTTTTCGGATTTGGTGGCCTAGAACCAACTAATTTCTAAATTATTCATTAATAAATACCTTAAAATATCTTGATTGTTATTCTGCGTGACAATGCATGTGATAATGTCCAAAGGATAGTTGTTTCACTAAATGGTCATATTGGATCCCTATTATGACAAGAACCTTGAAGTTCTATAAAACTGTTCTTGAATATTTGTTCTATTGTCAGATGATGTTATTTGAGGGACAAAAATAATAAAATTCATTAGGGGTGAGGACTTATAATACATTGAGACACATTATCTAGGTGTGCGCCCATGGTAATATCTAGGAGGATAATATGATAAAGAGACTTTCCAGTAGGATATCCACATTTCATAGTGTCAATAGATGTTCCTGTCTACGGATGTGTGTATTGGACCTTATACTTTAAGATTATTATTAAAGGGTTTTAGAACTCACGGACTTATAAGTATTGATGAAAATTGTGACAACACACTATTCGTAGTGAGGTATGATATGTTGGGTGTGTCACGAGTAATACTGCATTAATAGATAATACAATAAAGGATTTCTCCATTTTATTCCATAACAGAAGTTGATATCTCAAACCCTTTGATGGTATTGATATAGCCTAAAAAATCAATGCCCATGGAGATGAATGGGCAAGTTCAATTCTAGGTAGTCCAAGAAATAATAATCAATAAGATTGGTTGATGGAAGTAGCATCCAATCCTCTTGATTTGATGTATCAGAGATAAAGGCATTGCATTACACGGCAAGCAATCATTAGAGGTAACATGTCATTGTGGCGTTTACTTCTTTATCTATTGGGTGCTTTATCATATTTCTAGACGATAAGCTTGGACTTTAGGTAGGGTCTACCTAATGCCACTGAGAAAGAGTCCTAGAAGGTTACACACGATGTGTGTCCAAGTATCAGAGTTAAATATTAATTTAAAAATTCGAAAAAAATATTATTCCTGATTTTGGATTAATAATTATTCAGGGATGCCTGATATCATTTATTTTGACAATAGTTATTCGAGATAATATATTGTGGGTGAAATAGTATATTTATTGGCATGTAATGCAGTGATATTTATTCTAGAAATAAATTTTAATTATTCATTGTCTGGTAAAAGTGGTGGAGTAATTAAAGAGAATGGAAAAAAACGTTCACACCGTGTATATAAATATACACACTGTTTACTTTTTCTGTGGATGTGTGTGAAATAATATTATTTATTTAATTAAATAATATTAGGTTTAATTTTCTAGGTGTATGTCAAGTGATAATAATAGTCCACTATTATTATTATAAATGGAGTCTTACTAAGAATTTAATAAAATGAATAAATGATTTCTGGTATTTAATTCATTTTATTATTCTCTGTAATTAAAATCCCAATTATTTTATTCTCATTATTCTTTCCATTCTTTGGGGTTTTTCCAAACAGATCTAGAAAAGTCTCTCATTCCAAGAGAAAATTATTTTCCCTCTATGAACGCTCTCAAGTGATGAGATTTTTCATCCTCCACTAGGTTAAAGAGAGCACATTAGAAGCAGCTCTCAAGGTGATTGAAGGTGTACATCCCAATTCAAGCACTTCAGTGATATCTCCTAGAGAACCCTTTAGTAAAATTTAGAGGTACGTGGAGCATGGATGGATCACTGAGAGAGGAAGCCTATACTTGGATTCTATAACGCAATGAAGTATCACATTGGATCGTGACCAGAAACATCAACGAAGAGATAATTGAATCAAGGTAACACTTTTCTTTTAATTAAATTAATTATAAAAAACATATGATGATACCCTCTATGGTTTCAGGACTCCCCTATTTTATTTCATTCTTTGTTATATTCCAATGATTGGGAATTTTATCATCGTGATGAATCTCATATTGATCGTTGTTAACAACAAAAATTAATGTTGGGTATAACGCACCCACGTGCTTTCATTGTGCCTAGAACCAAAAAGTGGTATCTGAGGTGTTATTTCATTGATTATAATTATTTAGTTTTTCATTGATGGTTAATACATTCAATAATTTAGTTTTTTCAATTCATTTTAATCATTCTTCAAATCAGAATCTCGAGATCTGTTCCATCTCTTCCGTTTCTTGTTTACCTCACTGAAATGATCTTTTCGTTTAAGTTTGATTAAAATAAAAAAGAGGATCTCATCTAGACGTGGCAAAGAATCTTGGCCATACAACACCAGAACACATATCATGTATTCGATAGTACACATTTTGTAGTCAAGAATCAATGCATCAGATCTATCCACCAATCCAATCCCTATGTTGGAGTCTATCTAAGTCTTAAACAACTTAGTGTGTTGACCAATAACATGTGGCATGCAGTTTGCAGATTACAAGTTGTGTCCCTTACATGACACTGTGTGTAGTCCCTTGGGGTTAGGGTTGGACCGTGTACCCCGTACACGGCTTGCCCGACTGGTGACTATATAACGTGGAACTACATGATGTTTTGGCTCTCTAGACATGTCGTGTACTCCTAATATTTATGAAGTAGATCTATATTCCATGTCCCAGGGCATGTACTTTGGATGGATGGGGAATGATAGTACACACCATGTTTTCATAACTACATCTCATGTACTCGTCTAAATTTTTCATATTTATTAATATTTATTATTAGATTATACAGACCCTTGAGATGTGTACCATAGTGCGGGCGTAAATCTGAGGCACAACACATGATAGTTGTTTTATATATATGTGATTAATTTAACAACTTTGTAATGATCATATCTACACATTAGGTAGTTATGAATGGGAATTCACCGGGTTTACTCCAAGGTACAAGTTATGTTCAATGAAAATATTAAATTTATTTATTTTTTAAAAAATTATGATGGATGTGAATATCAAGTACATTTAGAAAAGGGTTTAAGATAAAAGGATTGATTAATTAAATATAATTAATTAATTTGAATGTGATTTATCTTAAAAAAGAATTATTAATAAATTGAATTATTGTTTATTTATGGGTAAATATCATTGCAAGTATGGATGTTCATCAGATAGATCAAGACCTTTCTATTTTAACGGTTTCATTTAATTTATTTATTTAATGTAAATTGGTTAAACTGCAAGCCTTATCTTCATTAATATGTAGGCCCTATGTGACCAAGGATTCTTTTATATAAAACCTTCTTTTACCACTCACCTGTGGGTGAGATAAAAGCATATGTAATGGATAGATCTCCCTAAGTAGTGGAGGCGGATCAAGTTTGGATCCAACATAAAACCAATCCAAGGAGATACAAAGGTGGACAAGTGTAAAGCTCTAAACGTGAACCCAAAAGGTTCAAGGTGTTTCTCCCCTAAGTATTGGGTTAGATTATCAACCTATAGATAAACTGACCAATAGACCAAGCTCTTTATCATACCATATATTTTATTTTTGTCAGTTTCATGGTTTATTTGTTGTGGGTCTGTTATCACCATCACATAATTAATAAATTAAACAATCATGCATGATAAAACTAAATTAAGACTGGATTATGCATAAATATTATCTTGAAAATGGTTAATTACTTAATTATACACCACTTAATATTAATAATCATGTAATCAAAGACAATAAAATGGAAATTTACATATAAGGATAAAATCACTCAAAAATATTAAGTCAGTATATCCTTCCATAGTCTTGGTTAGAATCTCACCATAGTTCAAAGTGCTTGACCAACACTGGTATGGGTGTTTTCAATTATTGGGTAATTAGTATTCGTGGTTTTGGGTTGATTTGACTTGGTTAATATCAATGGTTGTCTTCCACAGTAGGACATGGTGTGATGAAGAGGAAATGGTTGAGGAAATCCAAAATAAAAGGGTTTCATGATTGCAGAGTCCACTCAGCGGATGAAGGAACTCTGAGTTAATGAGGTTGGAATTTGGAATGACAACCTAAAACCCTTCCAGTTTCTTGACCAACCCTAGTTGGGGTAATGCGATGGGAAATATAGATCATTGTGACTAGAATATTCAGGAAATAGAAAATTCTAAAGACAATGGTGAGGATTGTTGGATTTTTATAAAATAGTTGGAGACTAACAAGTATAAATTTATTTGCTTGCCTCAATTTTATCATGATAAAGTACAAAATATTTGGAAATATTAATTTTTAGAAATGGGAATAAAAAACAATTCAAACATATCATTACAAACCACACTCAAGAAAGAAAAACTTCTCACCGGCACCAATTTCCTAAAATGGCAGAGATGTTTACACATCATCTTTCTCCACAGGAGGAAATTGTATGTGCTAGAATAGCCTATTCTAGTTGAGTCGGGAAATGGGTGAAATGATAAGGAACTATCTCTCTATATGAAATATATGGATGATTCCACATATGTCCAATGTTTCATGCTATCAGCCTTATCTAATGATCTTATGAAGAAACATGAAAACATGGATGTGTATAACATGATATCTATCCTTAAGGATATTTATCTAGATAAGAAGAGACAAAAAATAAATCAGATCTCCAACTCTTTGTTTACAACTAATCATGGAGAGTCTATGCATGTTGGTCCTCTTGTAGTCAATCATATTGGCTACATTGAACGCTTGGACATATTAGGGATTATGTTCTTGGATGAGTTGCGTACAGATCTCATCATATCCTCACTGTCCAATACCTTCTCGAACTTTATTGCCAACAATAATGTGAGAAAAAATGATAAGACTTTATCAAAACTTCTAAACTAAATTCACTAGGTAGATAACGAAATGGTTAGTGAAAAACTCACAGTCCATATGATGAATAAGAAAAGGAAGGAAAAGGAAAGGGGTCCAAGGATTTATAAATGGTCTGAATCCCCCGAGCACCATCCCTCCAAGAAAGAGAATATCCAGAGGTAGGTCAAGGAACAAGTGGTGGTATGTTTTTCATGTGGCAAGCTAGGATACTGGAAGAGGAACTACAGACGGAAGACTGGGGATGATAAATATGTGTTCATTATCAAGTGTAATCTTTCCATTTATACACATTGGGTATTAGATACATCTTGTGGTTCCCACATATATAATAAAATATAGGAACAAAGAATATTAAGAATGATTTCTAGTGGATATGTGGATCTTCAAGCTACCGATGTCGTTATGCTGGCTGCTTTGGCAATTGGAAATTACCTTCTCTCATTTCCAACTAGGATGATTTTAGTTTTACATAACTGTTATTATATTCCTAGTGTTTCCATGAACATAATTTCTATATCATGTTGAGATATGGATGGATTTATTTTCATGTTTGGATATAAGGGATATTTATTTTATATGAAAAAACATATGTTATGGTATGGTGTATTTAATTAACTGTTTGTGTGTATTAAATTACGAAAACCGAGTGTTGGGAGTCAATAAAAAACAAACTCACAAGAATCAGATGACAAACTTTTGTGGAACCACCTTCTCAGTCATGTAAGCGAGAAGTTCATGACAAAGTTCTGCCAAAATGGTTATTTAGACTCTATTGATCTAAAACCACTAGATAGATGTCATGCTTGTTTACAAGGTAAAATAACTAAGCCGCCTTTCGGTTGATAGGGTGAAAATGCCACAGAGAATCTTGGATTGGTGCACACAGATCTGTGTGGACCATTTCTAGTAGAAGCTAGAGGTATATATTCATAATTCATTACTTTTACTGATGATTTGAGTAGATATTGTTATATCTACATAATGAGGTATAAGTCAAAAGCCTTAGATAAATTTATGGAATTCATGAATGAAGTAGAGAATCAGTATGGTAAGAAGACAAATAAGCTTTGATTGGATATAGGTGAAGAATATCTGAACAAAGAGTTCATTGACCTTTTATGGGATTCTGGGATTCTATATCAACACACTCCTCCTTATACACCATAGTGGGATTGTGTTAGTGATGGAATGAACCACACCTTATTGGACATGGTGAGGTCGATGATGAGTCATACAGATCTTACATTATCCTTTTTGGGATATTCATTACAAACTGCAACATACAAATTATACAGAGTACCAACTAAGGAGATAAATAAAATTTCCTCTGGGATATGGAATAGAAAGAAACACATCTTATCACACACACATGTATGGGGATGCAATCCATTTGTTAAGGCCTTCTCATGCAACAAACCGACACCCATGGGAAAAAGTGTATCTTTATAGGATAAAACAACGAAATAAAAGGATATTACCTATGTAATCATTTAGATAAGAATTTCACTATCTCCAGAAAAGCCGTCTTTCTTGAGATGGATCACATATTAAAAAGCAAAGTGGGAGAAATATTGAATTTGACAAATTTGGTGCTCAATATACATAGGATTTGGTACAGAAACACGTTCCATAGGTCCCCATGGAAGAGGTTCGTGAAACCCAAGTACTACGTAGGATCTCAAGAGATGTAAGGGAATGAGATATAGTTTTTTTCCTATTAATTGTGGATGGTGAATCATTATTATTGGACAATGATGAACCTCTATCATACAAGGAAGAATTAGAGAGCTCAAAAGATGTAAGATGTCAAGAAGCAATGAATTATGAGATTGATTCCTTGTATCCAAACATGGTATGGGTTTTGGTTGATAATCCATTTGATGTAAAGCTTGATGGATGCAAATGGGTATTCAAGAGAAAGTTGGACATGGAAGGTCAAGTTGGCACCTATAAAGTAAGGCTAGTTGCTAAAGGGTTCAGACAGTATCAAGGAATTTATAATGATGAAACCTTCTCTCATGTTGTTATATTTAAATCCATAAGAATCATAAATTCTGTAGCAGCTTACCATGACTATGAGATTTAGAAAATGGATGTCAAATTATCATTCCATAATGGGAACCTTCAAGAAGATGTCTATATGACACAACCAAAAGGGGTTTTGACACAAGGTGATTCCAAATGAGTTTTAAAGTTTCATAAATCCATCTATATATTAAAGAGAGCATCTTGGTCATTGGAAATTCAATTTTATGAATCCATAAGGGAATTTTGTTTCACTAAGAATGAATGTTATTCAAGTGTTTATAGGTGGTTTAATGGAAATGCAGTTGTTATCCTAGTAGAACATGTTGATGACATATTACTTATTGGAGATGATGTACCAGTCTTACTGTCTGTTAAGGACTGGTTTAACAAGTTTTTATCTATGATAGACTTAGGGGAAGCCACCTACATTCTAGGGGTCAAGATAATTCTTTATAGATCCAAGAGGCTTCATGGACTAAGCTAGGGTAAATACATTAACGAGATACTAAAGAGGTTTAGTATGGAAGAATCCATAAGGGGATTAGATCAAGTATCACATGTCCAACATAGTTCTATGAAAATGTGTCCTGAGACACAAAATAAGAAAGATATTATGAGTAAGATCCCATACTCTTTGTACATAGGATCCATCATGTATGACATGTTATATACAGGGCTTGATGTTTCCCATGCACTGAGCATGTTAGGAAGATATCAAGCAGTTCCAAGAGAACAGCATTGGACTGCTGTTAAGATTATTGTTAAGTATCTGAGAAGAATTAAGGATTAGTTTCTAGTGTATGGAGTATACATGGAGCTTTTCATTACAGGGAATATTGATTCTGGTTTTCAGATAGATAAGACCAATCTGAATTTGCAATCTGGATATGTAATCTATCTCAATGGAGTAGCTGTGAGTGGAAAGAGTTCAAAGCATATAGTTTTCACCGATTCTATAGTAAAATGATGAATATAGAGTGTCTTTTGATGTAGCCAAGGAAAACATCTAGATTCAAAAAATTCTCAAGGATCATGATGTAGTTTCCAGCAGTAAAGTCCATATCACATTGTATTGTTATAATACTGTAACAGTGGAACATGAAAAAGAACCAATTCCACATCAACGAACAAAGATAATACTCCATAAGTATCATGACTTAAGGTATTTCTATCAAAGGGTTGAATTTTAAGTGTGTAGATTTTCCACAAAAGATAACATGGTAGAACCCATGAATAAAGGCCCATCTCAGTAGATGCATGAATATCATGTGAGGGATTTGGGTTAATGGTAGTTAGAAGTTGGATCTAGTCCAAGTGGGAGTCTATTGGAGTTAGTGACCTAGAATCAACTACTTTTTACTTTATTCATTAATAAATAACATATGAAATCTTGATTGTTCTTCTGCATGACCATGGATGTGATAATGTCCTAAAGATATCTATTCCACTAAATGGTCATAGAAGATCCCTGATATGATGAGAACCCGAATGTTCCATAACACTATTTATGAATATATGTTCTATGGTCGGATTTTGTTATTTTAGGCACACAAATAATATTGGCCATTATGGGTAAGGACTCATAAAACATTAAGGCAGTATCTCATGGTGTGCACCCTTGGTAATATCTCGGAGTATATTATGGGAATGAGAACCGCCAGTAAGAAATCCACATTTCATAGTGTCATTGGATGTTATAATCTGCAGACGTGTGTATTATACATTTTATATTAAGTTTATTATTAATGGGTATTACAACTCACACACTTAGATGTATTGATGAAAACTATGATGAAACACTGTTTTCAGTGAGGTAGGATATGTTGGGTGCGTCACAAGTAATAATTCATTAATAGATAATGTGAGAAATAATTTTCTCTTTTTTTCGATAACAGAAGTTGATATATCATTCATATTTATAGAATTTATATAGCCTAAATAAATCCATGGCTATGGTGATGAATGTGAAATTTTAATTTCGGGAAGTCAAATAAAGAATAATCAAGCACATGGGTTGATAGAACTATCATGTAATTTTTATGATTTGAGGTTTCAGAGACAAATGGATTACATTACTAGGTAAGCATTCATATGAGTTGACATGTTATTGTGGTGCTAACATCTGTCTCAGTGGGTTCCTTGGTGTGATTCTAGATGACAACCTTGGTCTTTAGGTAGGCTCTTCCTAATAACACTGATAAAGAGTCCTAGAGGGTCCCAGACTATGTGTGTCCATGTATCTCAGTTAAATATTAATTAAACAAGTTGAATAAAGATTATTACCAATTTTGGTTTAATAATTATTCAAGGATGACAGATCACATTTATTACGACACTATTTGTTCGAGAGAATAGATTTTGGAAAAAATAATATATTTATTACTAAGTAATGAAATTATATTTTTTTAGGAAATATTCATTATTCAAGGTGGAATAAATGTGGTGGAGGAAATAAATAGAATGGAAAAACAAAAGTACACACCGTGTAGTTTTTCAGTGGATTTTTTAGAAATAATATTTTTAATTTAATTAAAGAATATTATGTATATTTCACTGGGTGCATTCCATGTGATAATAAAATTCACTAATTATTATTAGACACACAGACTTAATAAGAATTAAATTAAATGAATAAATGATTTGGGGTAATTAATTCATTTTTTTATTCTACATAATTAAAATCACAATTATATTATTCTATTTAACATATCCATTCATTGGGGTTATGCACAACGAATCTTGAAAATGCTCTATATCCGAGAGATAATTGATTTTTTTCATGAATTCTCTCATGATATGAGAGAGATCATCCTACATTGGAATAAGGTGGGCACTTTATATGTAGTTCTCATGGTGATAAAAGGAGGACATCGCAATTGAAGGATCTTCCACGCTAGCACCGAGAGATCTCTTATGTGGCATACATTGATACGTGGATCACGTGTGGAATTAATTCATTTTTTATTCTACATAATTAAAATCACAATTATATTATTCTATTCAACATATCCATTCATTGGGGTTATGCACACTGAATCTTTAAAATTCTCTATATCCTAGAAGGAATTCTTTTTCTTCCATGAATTCTCTCATGATATGAGAGAGATCACCCTCCATTGGAATAAGGAGATAACTTTAGAAGTAGCTCTCAAGGTGATGAAAGGTGCACATCACAAGTGAAGGCTCTTCCACGCTAGCATCGAGAGAACTCTTATATGGAATACATTGATATGTGGAGCAGATGTGGATCACTACTAGATAAATCCTACACTTTGATTCTATGACGCAGTGATGGATCACATTGGATCGTGACCAGAAACATCAAAGAAGAGATAATTCTATCAATGTAATTATTATTTTTAATTAAATTAATTATGTCCATCATATGATGAACCTCTCCAAGGTCCCGAGACTCCCTTATTTTATTTCTTTATTCATTGTATTTTTATGATCGTTCATTTTATCAACATGATGGATCTCATATTGATCATTGTTAACAACAAAAATTAAAGCTGGGTATAACACACATAGGCCCTTCCACTACGCCCAGAACCTAAAATATCAGAATTTTTATATGATATGTATTATATCATTGTATACTATATCAGTCTTCCACACATTACTTATTGTTGAGTTTTTATACTTCCTATGCTAGTTTAATATTATTGATTCAATTTGGTTTCACTCTTGTAATGAGGGAATGATCTCTCCAAAAATACACCTAATACCTTGCAACATGTCAGATTGCTATGTAATTTGGGGATATATGATTGTTTCCATGTAACACACCAAGATCAACGCACTACTGAGTGGAATCTGTGTCTAGGATGTCACAAGACACTCCCTAATTAGATATTCCCCATGCATTTCATAATAATGGTATCAATGTATGAATGTTGTCTTGTAGGATCTCCCAATATACTCGATTATTTAAGTAACTAGATATGAATCGTTCAACCATTTTGAACTAAATACCTATTGTATGACACTTCAAGTGGTATATACCTAGTTGGACATCTATAGAAAAAAAATATTCTTTGTGCCTCAAGTGTATAATTTGTATCCCGATTCAGTAATCGTACTTTTGTTAATATTAACATTTCATCATAAACAATAATACTCTTGTAAAAAAATAGTTAGGGATGAATGAAATTTATACATTCCAATGTCAATTACTATTTCACTTCATTATATATATATATATATATTCTTCCAATGTGAACAAAAAATAATGTGGAGACTTATTTTGTATGATATGATACAATTTATATTCTTTAACTTTTTTAATATTACATTACAAACACCATTCATAAGTTCCTATCTAAAATTTCATTTATTTTTAACTATTAGAGAATCTGTATGTTGTCTACACAATTAGTTTGGTTCTAAAATTGAGTTTCCTGAATTTATAGCTCCAATAATACCCTTTAGGGATGCCAGTATATATCAAATGTTTGTTAAGGTTTTCCTAGATATGAATTATAAGGAATCATTTGACCATGTAAAAATGAGAATAGTACCAGATAGATGAATGTTCATAACCTCAAATTCGTGTATTTTTTCTATGAGGGACATCAGAAGGGAAATAATCACCTGAGATCAGAGTGATAACTGAAATGAGATATTGTGGTTCAACATGATCTATTCAATGTAAAATTTCCTTCTATGGAGAATAATAAATTATGTGGTGCCTACTGTTGACAATATCAGTAGAACTAGAATTCCATTAACTTCTAGTTTCTTTTTCTATCGGGAATGTTGGAAGGAAAGTTTGTACCAAATTTTTTTTTGAAAGAAACTGAGAGTGATAAATTTGGTTCTTTTCAGTGAAATCACTGGTTTTATCTCACGTAAGCCTACTAGGGCATTAATTTCGGCGTAATGGTTTCATGGTGCATGTGTTGAAGGTCCTAAAAATAAAGCACTGGCCATCTTGATCTGCATTGTATGATGGTGCATCTGTAAGGAAAGAAAAAAGTCAATCCATGAGGATTCCGACTCATCAAGGAATTCTCTCCTAATCAGAACAAGGAGTATGCTTCTCGGCTTGGTTAGACAATTTAAGAACTGATAGGAAGCTCCCACACTGATAACTATTTCTGTGAGGAACACTTATGATCATTCTGTATACAAACATTCCCCGGGTCACTAGGTTCAATTGTTTCCACCATCATCAAGTGTCAAACTAAGCTTAGACGACTCCAATTTCATGGATGTCAGGTGTATATGGGGTGTATTTAGGGACCCTAGGGTTCTGGTTAATCTAGCATTCATAGCACACTTTCAGTTCGGTCATTCTCTCTAGGACGATTCCAGGTCTGTGCTCACTTGTCTCCATATATGTAGAAAATCTAAAAATGATCTCACAATCTATGAAACATACTATATTCTTTTTTTTAAAACCCTTATGGTGAATTGGCATGGTACCATGGACAATTTCTTATATAGTTATATGGTGCAGTATTCTCTTCACCAAACATATGCAGGATCATCATAACTCTTGTGAGGGAAACAAGGTTGCAGACCATACAGCATCTATGGTGGACAGAAGATATAGTGTTATACAGTTCAAAATATTGAGTTCCTCAAGGCATATGGGGGATAATTTTGTATGGGGGGTTATCTTGTTATCCACTATTTCATGCCACCATAGTATTTGAATTATTATTTCTTTTCTTATTATTTTCCATTCTCTTTTTGTTGTTTGTTCACTCTTTTTAGAATAAATAAGAAATGATAGGTTGATGATTTTATCTAAATCATTGAACATATTCAGAATTATCAACCCCACAACAACCAATTTAATATTTGTTATAACTTATATTGTCTACATATAATTCATTATAAGTACATAATCATCATTTTTAAACCCCTTTCATAAAATACATCCATTGAAACTGATATTACACATTATGTTTTCACTAGTAATATCTTTTACATATTAAATTTGAAATTATTTTATACTAAACAGAATCCAAAATTCCTCTTAGACACTATATTCTTTTTGAAAAAAACATACTATGATTCAAAAATTCATTTTTATTTTGGAAAAACTATTATTTCTATTTATTAGCAATATCTAAAAAATAAACTACTGTATCTATATATTATATGTTATTCTATGTGTATGAAACTAGTTTACATAAAATAATAATTTATAAATTGAAATATTCCATTTCTGGTGGTTTTATCATATCTATTATATATTAAAATAGACTTAGATAAATTACCTTATCCCATATAAAAATTTTTTGTCGTTATCTTCCTCTCAACTATATTATAGAATCTATCGAATCATAACCAATGTGAAACATCTCATATTGTTTAGAAAATATTATTCTATACAAACAACTTGTATAATCATATAAGGCATTTAAGATAACTTTACAAGTCCATTACTAATATTTTTCTTGTCTCAATATAATCCTTGGAATTCACTCCCATAATTTAACAAACCTTTTATTAATCATTTAAATAAAATTTATAAGTTCTATTAATTATTAATTTATTTTAAACTACTATATGTTTATAATATTTATAATGTATACACATAGTGACACATAGTCTTCCAAACCAACGTCTTGAATCTATATCAATGGTAGATGGTATGGACATAACATGAAGTTCATAAACTTATTCAAGTATTCCACCTAATCTAATATTATAGAAACAATTTTATTCCTCTCTGATTTTTCTAAGTTTTAATGACCTTGGTTTGATAATTATATAAGAAATGTTTGACTCTCCGACTATTTTTTTTTCTCTTGGTTTGAAAATTTCCTCACTAATAATATTGATATACTACTCGAAGCCATATATATCATTCCTAGTTTATCTATCCTCCGAAAATTTAAAAAATGAGATAAACATTTATTAAACTCATTCACATTATCATAATATTTATAACCATGGTTTTATAATTAATTCAGCAACAAGATAAATCCATAAGGGAAACATGAAGTCTCAACAAGTCATTAACATACTCAATCATTTTGAATATATGAAAAAAATTCTAAAGTACATTTCTCTTGATTTTTTATAATTACATTGAAACCTTATGTCAATACATTTATTCTTATCATAAGTATCTAATTCCATGCCTGGATGTACGTCAATAGTTGGTTACCCAGGATAATATTGTTCTAACATAAAAAATTTCCATACATAAAAAATTTTCCTATGTTTTGATCCAAAATAAGTTCCCTATATTTAGAATCAACATTCCAATATTGACCTCATAGACATGTTGGAAAATGATGATATAATTTACCTACATCTGAATATTTTTAACATGAGTTTCATGTTTTATATTTATCTAATAATTAATTTTAAAAATTGTTCTTCGATTGAATTTTTACCAATTTCCAAAAAATTATATCTATTAGTATTCCATTATTCACATCTCCTGGATATTTGGGCCACATTTTTGTTTCTTCCATCACTAGTCTATTTTGTTAGGCTGTTATCCCAATTTTATCATATAGGAATCTTGAATAGTTAGGTAAATAACACTTTATCCAATCAATCATATGGATAATCTAAACTATATAACACTAGTAAAAAATACCATTAGGGAGTCTTTTAAAGTGTAAGATAAAGAAAATGTTAGACATGGGTTCATGATCCTATGAAGGTCACCCATTATAATATTTCCTTACACAAGATAATCTAGGGGCACCAGAAGTTGAAATATCCTACCCAGTGGGATGATCAATGTCTTAATATTTTTTTATTTAGTAAGAATCTAATGCCTAATACTTTTAATGGGGATTTAATATCACGATATTATCACATATTATTTTCTTTTATAAGTATTCATGCTTATAAATATTTATTTTTGAATCAGAATCCTTCCACAAAACCAATATGTCCAAACCATATTGATGTCAACGTTTTACAAAACTCATAGCTTCTGTTACTAACCAAAAATTAAAATCAAATTATATTCATATATACCAAAATGAATCCATTTCATAAGGCAACTGAAATAATTTTATGTGAAGTATTATAATTATATGAAATTAAAAATCCCTATAATAGTAAACTAGAGATATGGATAAAAGACCCCAACTATTCTAGGAAAGGAATAATCCTCTATGTCATTGAGTATTTTGACCAAAATTCCATCTTCCTAGGGATACTTTAATATAGATATTTCTTAATTTTATCATAATTCTAACTCATAATATTTATAAATATTAATTAAATATTTAATTCATACTTATAACCTAATATATGCCTTTGTCAAGGTAGAATGGAACTAAAAAAATTATCATACATAACATGTAACCCTTATCGGCATGTATGGAAATTTATAAAAGTATTTTAACACTTTCTAAAAATTTATACATTCATTCATAATATAATGCTTATAACTGTGACTTAATAAGGGAATATATAATTAATTAAAAAGGTCATATATTTAAACAAGAGATAAAAAATTTATGGACAATTCATAAATCTGGTAATTATAAACAGTTTATAATTTATCTATAATTTATTATATTTCCATAATAAAATAGATATAAAAAAGTTTATATTTATTTCTAGTATTAACTTATTCATATTATTGATTATATAAAAATTTACTTTAATATATGATATAAAAGGAAATATAGACATTTTATATTCAAACGCTATTATTTAAATAGTTTAAATAATCTAAATATAACATATTTAATATTATTTTAATATTTATCTTATCAATTATCAATACTCTATTCCATAAGGCACAAATAATTTCATAGGTAATTCCCTTATAGTTTGAATAGTTTAAATTACTAATTATGAATAATTAATTTTATTAAAATTAAACACATTCATATTAAGATTTTTTTTCATTATTTAGACCCAATTTATGTACTACCAAAATAAATTGAAAATAATAATATTCAATCTAAATTATATGGAATTCCATGTAACCCGAAAATTCTATTTTAGTATTAATAATTATTATTATGGATATTTATTTTGTAACTATTTTTCAAAAATTTAATTACTCAATTATAAAATTTTTAAAATTAAGTAATTTATAAACCCCTTTATAAATTTACTATATATACCAAAATACTAATTCCATAATTTATAAAAAAATTACAAACTATTTAAGTCTATTTAGAAATTGAGAAATAGAAATTTTATGCATATCTTAAGAATGATATAATTCATATCGTAATGGGTAATAGATATGTAATAATGCTAAAAAAGTCATTGGCTAAACAATCATATTTTAGGATTATTACTCCCAAGCCTGATAATTAAATTTTATTATATGCCTCTACATATGAGAAACTCGACGTGTAGAGATAATCGTGTCCTATAGTATAGGGATGGGTAGAAACAAAACCTTAAATGCTTGAGATTTCATGGATTAAAATATAAACTAAATTATATATACAATATACTAGTCTATTTTAAAAACTTATATTATCATGATCATAGGATAAAACTTCTTAAGGTCATACATTATGAAATGAAGAAACATAAGGAATTGAACAGTGTCACAGACTATGATCTTCCAAATAGGGTTCAACTCTCATATAATTTACAAAATCATATATCTTAAGTGGACCTAAATAAGATAATTCCAATTGGTTTTAATGATACGAAATATGATAGAATTATAATATCAATTTTCATCACATTTCAAACATGATTTCCTCAATTAGATATCACATAAATGATATGATACAATTGATGCATTTACAAGGAACTATGAACAAATAATAGTGTATTTGTATGTGGTAAAAGCATATTAAAATCCAAATCACCATTAATGAAACACAAATCCATGTTTTATATAAAATTAAGAATCATATTTCATGAAAAACATTACCCATTAATGCCACAACAACTTATCATTGTTCTTCAGTATCTATGGTTTATAATGATCCCTGAAAGGCATCCACTAAACCCCCTTCTCCATGGGGTTTCCATGGGTTAGTAAAATTACTTGATTCAATAATGAGACCCTATTCGAATCCAAAACATGATAGTGTCTCTCAAAATAATATGGGGGAAGTGGAATGTGTAATCAACATAAGGAGGTAATTATCTATGAGTTTTCCAATTTTCACTAATGAAAACCTTGGTATTAAAACGCCTTTATATAAGATCATTGACACTCTCCCAAACCCCATGAAGTTTCTCATGTGTTAAAAAATACATGAGTAATTAATTGACCATTATCGTATTCATAAAATCAATTCATTTACCCCAACTTGTGATTTATTATATGAAATGTCTTTAGTAATGATACCTATTCATAACATAATTTCATACAAATATAATTTAATATTATATTTTCATGTCAATGATAGTTTTTGGAATGGTATTTTATATGATTCATTAAGATATAAAAAAATTTATATGATATTCCTTTGGAAAACTTAATTTGAAACCCACATGACAAGATCATATCATATGAAAAGTTATAGGCTTTAGGGTATAACTACTTGAACAACAACACAAATTATTTCTACTCAAGAATATTACATAACCCTGAGCAAAGAACATCTTCTAAGGAAATTAGTATTCACACCACCATGGAAAAACTCTGATCACAAGGGTCATCATGACCTCAATATTTATATTGTGTATGTTTTACAAAACCATACTAAATTCAATTCCCTATGTGATTGATCTCTAATATCCAAAACCTATACTTAACTATCCGACCACACTATATGTGTTCAAAAAGTATGCCATGAAAAATATCTTGTTGCATAATTATATAACCCAATTTCCTACTATAAATGAGGTGTGAATCAAAGAAGACTACCAGATATCATCTATGGTAAAATAATCATAAAATCATGTTTATTACTCCCAAATAAATTACTAGACATTTTGGATGTCTCTATGAATTTTTGAAAACTACCTAAAAATATATCACTTTTCTTAAATTGATGATGGTTAGAAATAAACCTAATCACATTCTTAAGGAACCTCATTTTTCATTACCATATGAAATATAGGTATCAAAAATCCGAACAAAATTCTTTCTCTAATAGGCATCCAAATTACATCATTTTCACCCACAGACCAGTTAGGTTATCTTATAAATAGTAGGAGATACTCATTGGGAGATTATTCAGTCAATCAACTACTTTAATATCTCTATTTAAATCATAAAACTCTTTAGTTGAGTTAAATTAAATTTTTTTCTTCCAATTTTATATGTTTAGTTTATATCTTTTGATTGTAATTTTCTATGAGTTGAACTAAAAAAATAAATTCCAAAACTCTGAAGAAACATTGTGATCACACACTAATCTAGATCATTTAATGTTAGAGATGCATTAATCATTATATGAGGAATAATTTATTATTTTTTATAAAAAACATAAATTAATCATAAGGTTATCAATTAATTTTTTTACAACGTTTCTTATAAAATAATCAAATGAATTTTTGGAATATAAGTAGTTAAAAATTTGCAGAAATTGTTGAATCTTTATCAATCTTGTTGAATGAAGATATCACCTCATATTCATTAGTGAATGCAATTGTATTATTATTTTATCATTATTTATAATGATTTAGTTTATTCAAGAGTGAATTTAAATTTATTTTAGGGTTATTGGAATTCCAGTTTATTAGTTTCATTGAAGTGGTGCTTTGGGATATTCCTACCTACCATCAAAAGTTTTTCTAAGATGATCTTAGTGAAAAAAAATCTGACTATCTTTGTCAATGAAGTTCTATTAATTTGATAATGTTGACACCTTGGATAAATTATTCCAATCCACATACATCTTTGCTTTTAAACAAAAGTGTTCTTCTGTTGGAACTATTTGGAAATAATATCATTAAGTATAATACATATTGTTATCATTAAATCTATGATTTTTTAATTATAATGTAATTATTTCCCATTTTACTTATTAATTTAGTTATGTTTTATTAATTTAGTAAATTTATTTTCCAATATGTTTACTGGACTTACTCTTATTTGATCAGAACATATAATTTATGCTTAACTGGGTACTTGAGTTAGAAAAATTGTTAGTTACATATATGACTACATTTCACCCCTATTGTATCTTCCAAATAAATTTCCTATCTAAGAAAATATTTGGTACGAGTGACGAACCTTTAATATTAATATTTGATATTATGAATACATTTTTCACTAAAACAAATCAAGTAAATTAATTACTATTTTTCCATTAGCTATTGAAGGAACTATTTGAGTCAAAGTTTTGGATAATATAAACCCAATTAGGGCACTAAATTTTAATGGTAATTATTATGAACATTCCACTGAATATAGTTATTAATACATTATAAATTCTATTTTTATAATCGTAATATGTTTAATTTATTTTAAAAGACAATATAGAAAGAATTTATCGCTTTTACCTGTAAAGAGAATGTTGAATTCAAACATAATTTTCATGAGTTAAATACTAATTTTTGTGAAATTTTGAGAAATATCTTTGTCAAGTATCATCATTTATAATATAAGAAAATGGAATTTAGATATTATACTCAATTTAGGACTTCAATTATTTTAGGTTTGTAAATGGATATTTTTCGAGCATACAATCAGTGTTTTTATTTCCTACCATGTCATTTGGTTTCTCAAACGCACCATATATTTATAATGATTTATTTTTTTACAATATCAGGTATATTTAGAATTATTGTTTGATAATATTACCGAATTATTTTTTGACATTATATGTAATGCTTTTTCTTTAATGTCAACAACTATTAATGATACTAAAAAAATACTAAGTTTAAATTAGATTGTTTTGGTATGAAATATCACTCAATAAGAGAAAAGTCTAAAGATATATGTTCATAAATGAATAAAAAATAATATAGTAGAATTTAATTCAACATCATGTGATTTATCTTTCATAACTCATATGAAAATTTTGATTACATATAACAGGAATTATAAATGAAATTATAAAAATAGATTAATGGAACATACCAAAAGTGATATAGGATAGTTTTCTAAATGAATGAAGTAATACATGGTAAAGTAGACCTCATTCATATATATAATAAAAAATATATGAAATAAAAAACTTATAATAAGGAATATTCAAATACTCTTAATTATGAGGGAAAGAACTAGGTCACATAAGACATGATTATTCCATGTTTAAAAAAAGAGTAATAATGAGAAATCAATAATGATAAATGAGTGAAAAGATCTTAGATATAATAATGATACATAGAGTACAAGTGAGGATACATCATCTCAACTTAATAAGGATTAAGACAATGATAAATGACAGAAGATAATAGGTTTTTATACAAGGATCCTCAAAATAATCCATGTTTTATCAAGAATGTAAATACTAATTATCTTTTATATGTATCCATTAATTTAAATTATTTACTTTAGATGATAAAAATAAAAAAATATTGGAAAATGAGGATTACACTCATTTAATCATGGAGTTTGGAGAAACACTTTCTAAAAATATAGATGAGATGTAATATATTGAATAATTACGTTGACCAATACATGACATATCTTTCTAAAGATGAGAATTGCTATCATGTACTTTCTAATAAATATTGAAAACACAGTCCATCACTTTCTAATATGAAACGTTAGGATGTTATGTATATGAAATATGTTTTGAGATTCGTAATTGAACTAAAATGAAAAAAATCTTTTTTTAACATTTTATAATGATAGAAAATAAATTATGATATTGAATTAAAAGTAAATAGTTTAATGATGTTATGAGATAAATTTACCTTTTAGGAAAAAAATTGACAAGTTTTATAAGAAATTGAACAGAAAATGATATCTTTTTTATTACGTGTAAAAGGAAAAAAGAATATATCATTAGTATTCATAGAACTTAATGATAGGAAGTTCACCATTTTGTATTAAATTATAGAGAGGATGGACATTGGAATAATAATTTATTTGAAATAATGTTCATCCCTACAAAACTCAATAGAATATTATTTATAATAAAATTTCATATATTTAAGATAGGTTTGTTATAACTTTATTGGTGCCCAATGTTTTACATGCCACCATTCATAAACATAAGAAGACTAGGGTAACAAAAACAAAATTTTGGATTGTTGAATGTAAGTCTATAATAACAGCTAAAAAAATAAATTTCATACATGGTAATGTTTTTTAAAATTAAAATTTTTTTGTTTGATTTTATTAATTTTCTTATGATTAGTTCATCATGTTAAAATATAATTATATTTTTATCTCAATTTTTATTGTTTACATATGTTTATGTTTACAGGAAATTTTAAAATGTATAAGTAAATTTCCATTTAGAGTTATTTTTTAAAATTTTACTCCAATGGAAAGGGAGAGTTTATTTATTTAGATAACTTTTATGGTGAAAATTTTTCTAATTTTCTTTACTTTTAATTAATGATGGGGTTAATTTATTCTAGAATGACATCTATAACCATAATAAATTAGATACAGATCATTTTTTCCTCATAAGGTAACCTGAGAAGGGTTGTTATTATTATTATATTTTCCCCTAGAATACTAGAAATTATTTATTATAATTTTTTCATATTTTATTTATCCATAAGTTGTTTTTATGATAGTCGACGTATTATATTTGGAAATGTGAGATTTTATCTTCCTTACACATTATGTAGTATTAAATTTCAGTGATTTATGATATTATTACTTTTTTAATGTTGACATAATTATCTATTGATGTATTGTGAGATTATTATAATTTATTAATATTTGATAACTGAATAATTTTTCAAATGATATCCATTATGTTAAATTTTATTATAACAAATATGAAGAATGTTTTTTTGTTTATCTATAATTTCTTTAGAAAGAGGAATATTTTTAGAAGTTATAGGGAATGAAACATCATACCTATTCATCCCCTAAAAATAAAATGGGATATATGTAAAACCTAGAGGGAAAACCATAATATAATTAGAGATACTTTTTTATTTCCTCTTATAATTTTCATAATGTCTAATACTTCATTTTACTCAGTTATTCTCAATTTTTGATTGTTTTTTAAAGTCACAAAGTGGATAGAATTTTAGAATGTTATGTATAATATTCTAATGTGGTTTTTTAATGTTTTTGATAAAGGGAGAGACTTTAGAAACATTGTAATGTTTAAAATCATCTTTATTTCAAACATATATAGAGTTTCTATATAAATCATTGGGAGTTTACCATTTATCGTTTAGTTATAATCATATTCTTTTTCATGTTTCTACTCTCTAAAATGGGGAGATTGTTGAACAGGTTTCTTATTTAATATTATAATTTTGTATATTTTTTTGGAATAAAAAATTCATTTATTTTGAACTAAATTAACTTTATTATTTTGGTTTTAACATTATTTTTGCAATTTTTATCTTCCAAATTCTGGTTCTGGTGAGTTGAGTTAAACCATATAAATTCTAAAACTCTAAAGTATCATTATAATGGTGCACAAATATACTTACTCAGAAGATAGTGCATAATTAATAGATACATGATGAAGAATCCAATTTTGTTGAAACTGAATCTTAAGAACATGGAATGTTACCATTTTATATTGTTATAATGTTTCCAATAAATGAAATAAATGGCTTTGTGGAATAGAAGCAGTTTAAACTTATAGAATGCAATGAATAACCTTCAATAATTTTCATGTTATGAATCTTGTCATTATAATTTTTAATTAAAATAAATTTTTTCAATAACTTTATTTAAGAGCTACCATTCGATCAATCTTCATAATAAAGAACCTATTTTTCACTTTATAATAATTTCTTCTTATAATAATTATGATAAATGATATTTCACTATAGAATTTTATTCTTCTAATCATTGAGATCAATGATAATCCAGGGCTATGAATCCATACTTCTAGATATTGATTTTAAAATATGACTAGTGTGATTGCAATTTATATCATTTATTATGATCAAATAGGTGTATAAGCTTGAGATACATTCAAAAAGTAGTTTTTTCAAGAAGTTTATAATAAAAAAATATTTTTTTGACTAGAAGAGTTTAATAAGTTTTGGTAATTTGATCTTGTTTATACCTTGAATATTGTATATTTATTAACATCATTCTTTTGTTTAAAAGTGAAGTGTTTTTAAATAAGTTTTTTTTCAAATAATATCCATTAAAGATATTAATGACATATATATTTAAATTTGTACATTTATTAATTTCCACGTTTTAATATCTAATTGGATTGATTATTTTCTTTTAGATTATTTTAATTAATTATAATAGATTATTTTTCAATAAATATTATTAATTCAAATTTATTTGATTGAAACATGTAACTTATGATCAACCTAATACATGTTAGTTGATCATGTAACTATAATTCACCCCCCACTTTTTACTATATTTCATTTTCCTATCTAGGTTTATTGATACTATTGAAGCCTCTAAAGTAAGATGATATAGATGTATATTTTTTATAACTATTACCATAAACTATTATTTAAAACTATTTATAGTATTCTCTACTAGTATGAGTCTCCATCCAAATAGTTTTGGTTTAGAACCCCATTAGAACCTCTACCTCATGAATGATAATGTTGGAATAAAGGAATGTATCTTTTTAAAATTTATCAATAAAAATATTAAGGGGGAAGATAGAAATAATACCTTGAGTCTTGGTGTGTATTTACTACTTGAAGGCATTTATCACATGAAACCATCCATATCCCAACTATTAGTAAAGTTTGATCGATAAGGATTACCGGAAGGTGGTGATGGAGATGGTCTAAAGTGTCTATCATACCTAGCTATTTTACACCACCATATCTTATACTAATGTTTCCTCCAAAAAAGATAGCAATTCAAACTATAAGAATGTGTCTGATCTTAATTTTATCTTTTACATAGAGATCCATTTATGACATTACTCTTTTCAAATGTAGAAAAACTCAGACCTGTCACAATCCATAGAACACTTATAATAGAAAAATTCGCAGATGAAAATCCTTATATCAGGTCACTACAGAAGGTGTGGTTTATATATAGGTGAAAAACCAACTCATTTTTTCACTCCAGGTATTCTTCTTTAATTTTTGATCTTAAGAAAAATCCATTCTGAAATGTAATCAATCATTTCCTTATATTCAAACCTCGATATATACTTATTCATAGTTTTTATTATGTGAATAGGGTCTATATCCTTCCAAATTCATCCATCCTAGACATCATCATATGAGACTTCCAAAAAAATCATTTACATCAACATGGTCATGTAATATTATCACAGGTTTAGGTAGACCTTAACTAATTATTCACTACCCCATAATATGAAAAATCCAATGAAATCACCATTATTTAGTCAATGGGTGTTTGAATGAAATAAATAATCATGAAATGTAATATTTGGAAAATTCCATGTATTTTTTTTAAATTATATGGGTTTATTTTGAGACCAAATTATTAGATAGAACTTTATTCCGAGGGTTGGTGAGCCCAGAAAAGAATTTTTTTCTTTTTTTAGTACATTTAAATAAACAAGAGATAGGGTTTTTATAACTATCAATCTAGTGCTTGGATCAAAACTCTTAGAGAACCATTGAATTCTGAACAATGGGATTCACCTAAAAATGAAATAACATTTACCAATGAGGGTTGAACAAAAAAGATAATTTTCAGACCTTTTGGAAGAGAACTAAAATAAATTAAAATGCCATTTTCATTTTTTCATCTTCATTGAGTGGTGGAAACCCAGCACTATGGTTCGGTAATTAGTTGGTGACTAACCACATTAATGATGGTCAAAATGAGCATCATAATGACACATTAATCAAAGTGTAATAGATACATTGTTTCACTAATGAAATAGTGTATGAAGCGATGACATTGTGTAATAGAAACGATGCGACAAGATTCTCTTTTAATGAGATAACATGTTTGAGAAATCAGACTTTGAATTTTGTTGATGAACGACATAGAATTTTCCCTCTAATTAACAATGTCGGCTAATACAAAAGTGGTGATGATGCCCTAGAGGAAGGATCCAAAATGGAGATCAATGAATTCCAACGGCTTCGAACAGATCAACAATGTCGATGAACCATCTCTGGGTAAGGGCTTTATTTAAGTGAATATGTACTTTTCCCCAACTATCTTTTAAATGACAGATGTGAATTAACTAAAAAACAAGTTAACCTATGAATCATTAATTCATGTAGGGAGGTTGGTTAATGGGGATAAAGGGGGTATCTTGTCTTGTTAATTATTTAACTCCTTTTTCATCATGACCCACAAACCTGAACACATATGGGTCAACACAAAAAAAGTCTCAGATCGCTTGCTGGCTGTTATTTGTGACCACTCTCTCTCAGTTCTTTGTAGTGGAATAATAAATTTCCACATGATAAAGAAGCTCCAGGTGAAAAGACTATGGCTAGGTGGGCTGCAGCACCAGCAGCATGAGGCCACCATGATTTACCGTGGTGGTATCTCTAGGGCATGACACCATGGTCGTTGTGGTAGGAGGGCCACGGTACCCAGGCCATAGAGGAGGAAGAACTGGTGGAACAAAGGCCACGGGAGGTGGCGACGGGCCGCAAAATGATGCCACAAAGTATGGGGGGACCCGCAGTAGCGCCATTGGTGCATGCTGGCCACGTGGACCAACCATGAGGAATATGGGTGGGTTGCGTTTGTTAGTAGGGTGAACCACTATAGAAACCAACCGTTGGGAGTGGGTCAACACGGCTTATGCCTCATTGACTAGGGGAAGGGTGTCGTGATAATGGACCATGTCAACCTAGAAGGAGGAGAACCAACCCACACCAGCGATCCGGGTGGGAGGCGGGACAGACCCATCCATCGAGTTGGACCCACAACCCAATGGGATAGGTTGGATCCAGACCGGGACAGACTCGGGTTCGGTTAGAAGACCAAGGTTGGGTCAGTGGACCCTAGGCTGGTCGGGGCTGGTTAGTCTGACTGGGATGGAATGGACCTGAACACGACCAACCCCCTATTCACAAAAATGGTCATATCTTTCAGAAGAAGCCTTTGATTGATGAGTATTTGTTAACGTTATAACCCTCAGGATAGGGAGGTTATTTTTAGATATTATAAGGATGATTTAATGTAAGTTGAAATGTGACGAAGGGATTGATGAAGAGATTCTCTAAGAATCAGGTGTGATACATTCTTCAATCCTATAACTGTTTGAGACCCAAAGACTACTGATGAGACGCTCCAAGAGACCCTGTGTGGATCAGCTAAAATGTTCCATGTGTGGATCAGCTAATGGAGACCCTATGTGGATCAGCTAATGGAGACCCTGTGTGGATAATCTCCCAGTGACCCTATGCAAATCAGCTACCGATGACCCTATGTGTATGAGCTACTGGAGACCCTGTGCGGATCAGCTACCAACGACCTTGTGTGGATCAGCTCCAAGAGACTCTCTGTGGTTCAGCTAAAAGTAGCCATATGTGGACCAACTGTGGTGGACTAAGTTGGAAGTGTCTCCATGTGACCTAGTAGACCCACAATACACATTATGGATGAGTACTTCAATATTCTACAGTTTTTAGTGTTGAAAATAATCATCTTTCTTTCTATACGATAGATTATACCTTTATAAGCTATCTTTCTTTGTGATCTGGCTTTGTGGTTTTCTTATTGGATTACTTTGTGGTATTTACTTTGTAGTTTGGGGTCCAAGTGAGTATTATATTACTTACCCCTCCACGGGCTTCGCCAGTACATGTTGTGTCTGGTGTAGATGATCACGGTATTGATGGAGGACTCAGAGGCCTAGGACCCGGTGGTGCCCTGTTAGATTAGACAAGCGGGTAATTTTTCTATGGATTATGGAATCTACTCTAAATAACCCCATCAGGTGGGGTTTTAATCGGATGGATTTTCAGATATCTTATATACATTCCTTTTATTTAAGTATTTCTATTGTTGTTTTTGTATCCAGGCTCATTTGACTTACATCAAGTATTGTTACTCCATGGTTTTTTAGTGGCATGCAAATATTACCTTTCCAGTTTTTTTGGGATGTGGTTGTATGTGTGTGCGGAAAGGTAATCAAGAAAATTCCTCCCATTTTTAGTAGGATTCCTTCAGGGCTAGTTGCCAAACCCTCTCCGTTAGGAGGTAAGCTTGGTGGATTCATGGCATGAGACCTAGGGGATGGATAGTGACAAAGTGGTATCATAAGTGGTAGTTCTACCTTAAAGACCAAGAGTCTTTTTTTGTTTGTTTTTGGGAACTGCGTAAAAATATTTTAGTTTGATTTTTATATTCAGGGTGTCTAGTGTTGGTGTGGTGGATGACGTATCCATACACCATGCCCTTGAATTCTACTTTTCATCTATGTACATAAAAATATTGCTTGCGTGAATCATATAAGAATTGATTATTTTCACATGTTCTTCTTGAATTACAGTTAGCTCGCCAGGTATAATCTATTGATTTTGGTATGTTTTGATTTTTTTTAGGATGCCTCCATGCAGACATCCATCTAGGATTCTGAATTGTGATTGTGATGGTAGCCCGCCTAACAATGAGGCATCGGTTCAGGGACTCATTCTAGTGATGGACCTGTTGGGTGGCGCACCATAGTTACAACCACCCTTTGATCAGAAGTCAGTACCAGCATTGCTAGTAGAGGACGCACATAGACTTTGTTCCTTCCACGAGTTCCAGATAGAGAGACATCCCATGTTTAAGGGAGAGGTGGATCCTCAGGTCTCTAAGTACTTAAAGTAGGTGGTGACACGAGTCTTCTGTTTAGTAAGGATTCCACATGACTAGATAGTGATCATATCTGTGAGAATTTAACAGGGATCTTTAGAGAGATGGTGTATCTTGATGATTTAGTCCCATGATGAGGAAACCCTCTCTTAGGCTGACATCGTGCAAAATTTCAGGGAGGAGTTCTTCCTCACTACCTTGCACTTAATGAACATACATGAGTTGCTTCAACTAATGTAGGGTAGAATGTTAGTGGCTATGTACTCTGTGATGTTTATAGACCTATCTTGCTACTCTATGGATATGGTACAATACATTTTCTGTAGGGCTCTAACCTTTGAGCAAGGACTCAAAAAAATATTAGGGCATCAATGATTTCCCTCAGCACCCCCAATCAGGATGGAATGATAGAGTGAGATATACTAGTAGAGATCTTCCTCGCAGAGCAAGAACCAATGGTGGGAGCTACCCCTGGGTGATAGGTGACCAAGTCAACCAGGGAGGGAAACCAACAGATGAACCAGGGATCCAAGCATGACATACCATCTATAGGATAACCCTAAAACATTTTATTGGAGGTATGATGCCACATGGGTAGTAGGGGTAAGCAGAGGAGCAGGGCGTACTATTTGTACGATGGGCAGGGACTCATGGATCATGACTTCCTGACCCATTGTACAAACGATCAGAGGATGGTCGATGGAATACCTAGGAAGAGGTTGAGGTTCGAGTGGGAAGGTTTGTAGGGCGGAAGATGTGGCAGAGGAGAATGTCGATAAGTAAGTGGGGGCGACAGTTTGAGGTACTACCACCACTACCCGTAGGTTTACCACCATTACCTTAGGAAGAAGGTATATGGGGGTGAGCTCAATATTAGACAGTGGAGGCCAATGACCCCGACACTCTTAAGATTATTAAAGGTATGATATGTGACTTCTCCGCCCTAGCTACAATACTTATTGACACAAGTTTGGGTCAATATTTCCTTTCCATAGACCTCATTCAAGACTTCGAGATTTTGGAGGTGTCATTAGCTTGATTAATATAATTAGAGACTCATATGGTAGTGAATTAGATGAATACACATTGGTGTCAGTTGTGTGATATTACTCTTGGATTTGAGATCTTTAGTAGTGATATCCTAGTAGGGGCCTTGAGTCCTTACGATGTCATCTTGGGTATTGAATGGGTATCCACTTTCCAAGAATAGATTGATTTTGTTAGGTGTAGAGTGTAGTGTATCCGCAAGGATGGGACTAGATTCTCCTTCTCTAGTGAGAAGGGAACCCTTTCAATATAGGATGAACATCCTTGGAGGGGAGAGAAACTGATCAATCAATAGTTGGATAACCTCCCTCTCGGTGAGTTCTCATGTTCCTATAGTGGAAGATGAGTATGAAGATGTTTTTCCTAATGATTTTCTAAGGCTTCCTCCTCGAATTAAGGTAGACATATGCATCGAATAGTACAATGGGACGACACCAATATCCACACCAGCATATTGGATAGCCCTAACATAGCTTAATTAGTTGAGGGTACAACAGGAGAACTTATAGGAGAAGGGCTTCATGTGGCCCAATGTTTCCCCATGATAATCCCTAATGTTGTATTCCAAGAAAGAAAATGGAAGCATGAGGCTATGAATGGACTTCCGGTTCCTGAACCAGGTGACCATGAAGAAAAAATATCCATTATTGAGAATTGATGACCTCTTCGACCTGCTGAAGGGGGACAGATGGTTCTCAAAGATAGACCATAGATCATACTATCACCAGTATTGGGTATGGGATGAGGATGTACCGAATAGAGGCTTCAGATGCTGGTATGGATACAATGAGTTCATGTTGATGCCATTTGGAAGGACTAATGATTCAGCAGTGTTCGTGGGACTCATAAAAAGGATATACCTGACTTACCATAACAGTTTCATGGTGATCTTAATTAGTGACATCTTGGTGTACTCGACGTCAGAAGTGGAGCGTGCACCACACCTACAGATAGTCTTGGATACACTCTGAGATCAATAGATTTATAGGAGGCGCTTGAAGTTCTAGTTATGGATTAGGGGGGTCTACTTTCTAGGAAGCATCATCTCATAGGTTTTAGTTGTAGTGGATCTGACGAATATAGAGGGAGTTATTTCTTGGGAGCCACCCCGGATCCTAACTAAGGTGAAGAGTTTCTTGGGTTTGGAAAGATACTACCGGATGTTGGTGCCCGACTTTTCCAGAGAAGCTTCACCCTTATCATCTTTGATATAGAATGGTCAACCATTCAAGTGGACAGAGGACTGCCACCAATGTTTCCAAGAGATGAGGGGGATACCGATGAGTGCCCCAATCTTGAGACAACCAGAGGAGGGAATTGGGTATGTAGTTTTCTGTTATGCATCAGGTAATGGAATGGGTTGTGTTCTGATATAGGAGTGAGAAGTGATTTCCAATACTTCACGGATGTTGAGGAAGCATGAGCAGAACTACCCGGCCCACGACCTCGAGATAAAAGTGGTGGTATTTTCCTGGAACATGTAGAGGAACAACTTTCTAGGTGAACAGTTTGTCGTCTACTCTAACCACAGGAGTCTTAAGTATGTATTCTCCCATAAGGACCTGAACGCGAGGCAGTGGTGATGGCTGGAGTTCCTACGTAACTATGATTTTGTGATATTGAATACTTATTTAAAGGGGAACATGGTAGATGATGCGCTAAATAGGAGGTTTTATTTGCATCTGTTGAGTGAGGTGATGGAGTAGCTAGTCGGGATGTGGATATCCAACGTATATGATGATGGAGCAGCTTACCTTCAGTCATTGACTATCACTATGCACTGTTTCTGCAAGTTAGGGAGGCATAGCTTGTGGATGTTGAATGAGAGGCCTGAAATTATCATTTATTCTATGAACATGATTTTTATAGATTTTCAATAGGTCTGGAGTACATCATACATTTTAGAGGGTGCATAGGAGTACCAATGGCATTGTGAGAGGTGATTTCGGGGGAGTTCCATATCTCCTCGTTGGAGGTATATCCTATAGTGGAAATAATTTACCAGGATCTCTAACATCAGGACTGGTGGCTAGGGATGAAGAAAGAGGTGGAAGAGTTCATTTGAAAATGCCTCACTTGTCCACATGTGAAGGTTGAGCAGCAGGTTCCAGCAGGCTTGGCACAACCACTTGAGGTACTAGAGTGGAAGTGGGACGATATCTTGATGGACTTTCTAATGGGATTACCACACACCTACAAGGGACACATTTTATATGGGTGATCATTGACCACCTCACCAAGTAGGCTCACTTCTTACCCATCTGGAATCTTGGATCGATAGATGGATTTTGATTCCTCTTCTTCCAAGAGATATTACAGCTTCACAGGGTTCCATCGATGATTCTCAGACCGTGTTGCCCTCTTTACATCCCGGCTCTGGAATGTATTACAAGAGGAATTTGGGACTCATTATTTCTTGAGCATGTCCTTTCTTCCATAGAATAATTATCCGATAGAGTAGACCATACCAATATTGGGGGACATAATTCAAGACTTCATCCTTGATTATGGTCATTATAGGGAGGACCGCCTACCACTGGTGGAGTTTTCATAAAACAACTACTATAACTCCACCACCTGCATGGAACTATTTGAGGCTTTGTATGGTTGGACTTGTGGGTCACCTCTATACTAGATAGACCCAGGTTAGTCTCCTCTCATGGGTTCAGAGTTGGTACAGGCTACCACTGAAAAGGTTTAAATCATCCTGGAGTGTTTGAGGACTTCACATAGGAGGTAGAAATTTTAGGCAGACAGGAGATGAAGGCCCTTGGATTTCAAGGAGGGAGACCATGTGTTCCTTTGGGACTCACCCCAATGGGGGTTTCCGAAATTTTCTAAGGGTGGAAATTTATCTTTGAGGTTCATCGAACCTTTTTAATAATTTTAGTAGTGTTGGTAAGGTTTCATACCATCTAGATCTTCCCCCACAGATGCCCTGGGTACAAGATCTATTCCTTATGTCACAGTTGAGGAGGTACTTGCATGATCCATCATAATTCAACGACTAGGGTGAGCTAGACATGTATTATGGGATGACGTTTGTGGAGTTCTCGGTGGAGATAGATGATCGACATTAGTGGGTACTTCATGGACGATTTATTTCTTTGGTGCTCATTTAATGGTAGAATGAGAATCTCTAGGAGAACTCATGGGAGCGGGAGGGTAAGATTCATGCTCAGTAAACCCACTTGTTTGTTTTACATGTTTTGGATTTTGGGGATGTGAATCCCTAAAGGTGGGGGTAAGGTAATTTCCTTTAAATTCCATGTAATTTTTTTAAATTATTTGGGATTATTTTGAGACTGTATACTCATAAGACACATTATTTCAACACTGAGTGAGCCCACAATAGAATTTTGAACATTTTTTTGTTCATTTATATAAATTTGAGAGATGGTTTTTAAACAATTTAAACATGTGCTCAGATGAAAAATATGAGAGAACCATTGAACTTAGAATAATTGGATTCAACTAAAAAGGACCTAACCTCGACTGGCTAGGGTCGATCGGAAAAGATAATTTTTGGACCTTTCTGAAGAGAAATAAAACAAATCAAAATGTTCTTTTATTTTATTTTCCTCACCATTGAGCAGTGTCATGCCATCACTATGGAGTGGTGACAAGGTGGTGGATAACCATAATAATTTAGATCTAAAATGAGCAGCATAACGAATCATTAATAATAGTGTAATAGATACATAATTTCATTAATGAAATAGTGTAACAACGTGACGACGTACTATAATAGAAACGATGCAACATGTTTCTCTTTTAATGAGATAGTGGGTTGGAGAAATCATAGTTCAAATTTCACTCATGAATGGAAAAGGATTTTCTATCCGACAATGAATGTAAGTGGATCGAAAAGCAGTTATGACACCTTGGAGGAAGATTCCAAAACTGGAGATCAAAGAATGCCAATGGATATGAATCGATTGACACCAAAGATGAAACTTAAGCAGGTAGGGTTTTTTTAAGTGAATATCATCTTTCCCCATCATTATTTTAAATGACAGACACATTTTAACTCACAAACAATTTAACCCTATGATCATTCATCCATGCGGGGTGGATAGTGATGCGGGATAAAGGGGGATATCTTGTATTATTAATAATTAAACTCTTTTTTCTTCCTGACCCACTCACAAGTACACATTAGGGTCAACACAACCAAATACATGGATCATTCAATGGGTGTTCTTTGTGACCTCTCTCTCTATCCCTTCTTCACAGTGCAATGGGGACGATACACCGATTGAGGAAGTTCTAGGTGAAAAAGACCACATCCAGGCATGCCATTGAACATGCAACACGAGGCTACGATGACAAACCATGGCGGAAGTACGAGGCCACAGATCCCTAGTTGTGGAAGCAGAAAGGGCTTTCGGTATCTAGTATAGTGACCAGTAGCAACAAGTCTACAGCGCCAAGGTCACAATAGAGGAGGAACCCGCAGCACCCAGGCCATGGGAAGAATCTACGGGCTGCGACCAGATTCATGAGAAGATAGGGGAGGACACATGGTAGCGCTGGGGGTCGATGCTGGCCAGGCAGACCAACCGCATAGAACACAGGCCGACCACATTAATCTATAGGGAAACCCCTACAAAAAATGATTGTGGTATGTGGGTCAACACATCTTATGCCATATTGACTGAGAGGAGGGTGGTTTGGTCCCTGACTGCATCCTCCCAGCTAGAGAAGAACCGGCCCACACTAGTGGGTTCGGCGGTAGGAATATAGGACCTATGGCCCAACGGGCTTGGTTGGATCCATACTAGGTCTGGTTGGACGCCCCGGTTTGGGTCGGTGGACCTCGGCTCAGGTCGGGTGGGATCGGTCTGACCAGGACTGACCGGACTTTGACACAACCACCCCATGATCACAAAAATGATTATATCTTTCAGACTTGGTGTCTGATTGATGAGCCATTTGCGGATTTGGAACTCTCACGATAAGTCAGTTCTTTTGGAATAATCTATGGAGGATTTAATGGATGTTTAAATGTGATGAATGGATTGTGGAGGGTATTCTCTTGGAATATAGCTTGTTATATGAGGGAACCCTGGAGATAGATGATACCTATTGATTGCTGACGATCAGATCCAAATGACTATGTGTGGATCAGCTACAAGAGACTCTATATGATTTAGCTACGAGTGATCCTATGTGGATCAGCTACAAGAAACCCTATGTGGATCAGCTACCAGTGTCCCTGTGTAGATTAGGTACCAGAGACCCTGTGTGGATAAGCTACCAGCGATATCCAAGAGACCATGTGTGGATCAGCTACAAGGGAAACTTTATGGACTAGTTATGATGTCCTAAGTGGGAATTGGCTCTGTGTGAGCTAGAAGACCCATGGTACTCATTAGGGATGAGTACCTCAACAGTCCAACATGTTCTATGTTGTGACTAATGTTATTTCTTTCTATACTCTAGATTATACGTATATGAGATGTCTTTCTTCATGATCATGCGTCTTTGTTTTCTTTATGAATTGCTTTGGGGTCTTAACTTTGTGGTTTGGGATCCCTACTGATTATTTTCTTACTAAACCCAACACATGATTCACCCACACATGTTTTTTCAGGAGTAGATGATTTCCACCTTGATGGAGGACTTGGTGGCCTAAGACCCGGTGGTTCTCTGTTAGATCAGGTAGATGGGGTGTACATGAATGGATTCCAGCATCTACTCTACACTTACCTATCACATGGGCATTTCAAAAGATGGATTTTGATAGATCTTTTATATTTTAATGTTTTTTATGTTTTCTTTTGATGGTTTTTTATACAGGCCCATTTGATCTACAACTTCTACTTTCACTCAGTGGTTGTTTAGTGGAATACACATTTTACCATTCCAATTTTTGGGACGTGGGTGTGTTTATATTAATACATTTACTCAAGAAAATGCCTCCCATTTGCAGGTTGACGCCTTCAGTGCTAGTCACCAACTCATGGCCTTTGGGAGGTGGGCTTGTGGGAGTCACAAAATGGGCCCTGGGGGATGTTTCATGACATTAGTCTTGCAATACAACCAATCCTATAACACCCAAGGACAAATATCATATCATGAATTCATGATAAAATTGTCATTGGGAATCATAGAGAATATTCATTATGCATGTATTATTTTCTAGATTTGCATGAACTACCATTCATTGCTAAGATAGTATTTAGCAAAAAAATGTGGGTGGATTTTACCTCTACTCATTCTGTGAGGATACCTCAAAATCATATTTTGAATCAATTAATTATTGAAGAATTGATAAATAATTAGGGGATTAAACCTTAGTTTGGGCTCATGATGACTCTTCCCCTAAATTTTCATTTTCTATCTATGGGTTGATTACTCAATTAGATCAAATAAACCCATGCTCATTAAAGATATCTGGGTGACATGACACAGGGTGGATAAGAAACATCATTACTAACCCCTAAATGTTGCATGTACTAACATAATTACACCTTGAAAATCATTCCTTTGACTTAAAATTCTAATAATAAGTTTTCAATGTTCTGTAGAAAGGATACATTTGCTACCGAACCTATGTTGGGTTTTACAATTTCATAAAAAATTCAAGAAATTATTTAGCATAAGTTCCTTGAATTCTAAAACCAATAGTAATGATAACTTGCTCTAAACACTATACAGAAGACTCAAACAAATATGATACCATTCTACTATATCACCACCCATCAAGGACACACTTGGGGTTGGATGTATGTCAAATATGTAACCCCAATATTGCCTCTAATATGCTACATGATGGTGAAAAAAAACAAAAGGAATAAACACATGGAATGCCTTAACCAATATCAATATTAAACAAATATTCATCTATAATAAATTTTATAAAACAAACAACCAACAACCACCATATATATATACATATAAATAACATAATATTATAATATTCTATGTATAAGACAAAAACTTTCCAACGTAATTCCATACGGTAAAACCTAATAGGTAAAAATAAAATAAATAATATCACTATGAACATATGATAGGAGAAAAAATTACATTCTATAAAAAAATCCGGATAGGTGAACACTACTAACAACATACCAACTATACACCACCATTCACAATTTATCTACCCAAATAGCTATACAATTTACATGATTAATTAAATCACAAAAAAAAACATTGAAATGTTTTCATAGACATAACTTGTACTGGAATAGGGCTTGTACAAAGTGGGTATAATAAAACACATTAGAATGCCTTGAAAAAATTATGTAGGGATAAAATGGTAAGTAAAATTAAATTTCAGATTAGGAAAAACAAGATGTTACCCCAAGGATTCAGATATCATTTAAGACAAATACAACTATGGATAAAATATAATTTCAAATATTCTCATCTCAGTACTAATAAGTATCAAATATAGAAACTAACAAGTGGTTCTTATATTACCAAAATTATATTAAAATTCGATATTGATATCCTTAAAATCGGTAGTATCTAGGAATTAGTCATAGTGGATGATATTTCACTACACCAATGTCATCAAAATCACTCTTCATCTCAATTTCCATGATTTTTTAACTATTATTCTACCGCAAGTTAGCCATAATAGGGTACATACACCCCACAATGGATTTTATGTTAGTTAAGTGGGTACCAACCCCAATAAATGAATTAATCCAAAAATATCTCATAAAAACACTGACATCGATAGATGGAATACCTGAACCCCATCATGTGGTAGAATTCTGACCTCGCCTAGATTATGGGGGCCAAGACTTGTTAGGATTGAGGGGCATCGACATGATTAAGGAATGGAGAAATCACACCAGAATGATTAAATTCATATTGTTATATATCCTTTGGGGATCACTAAACTAGATAATTCATAAATAGGTCCTACTCCCTATCTTTATTACATTATTAAAGTTTATAGAGCCAATGTTTTCACCAATCATCTCACCTGTATTACAAAGATGGATCCATAAAGTGAAGGTTAACAATATTCCCTAAATGCATTAGATTCCAACATTATCATAAATGAATTATATAACATCATGTTTTATATGGAAAATCACTCAGAATTGGCAACTAATGTTTATTAGTGTGACACCCATGAATGAAGGGGAAAAGAATACACACAAAATCAAGTACTTAGAATATACTTATTTGGTACATGTGTGTAATCCGTGATGGATATATCTGAGGTAACATAGACTATCCAAATATGTTGAATTGGTCTAGATGATGTGTATAGTATAGTACACAATGTGTCGGGATTCCTACTCTTTCTTAGTGTGTTCTTAGAATGGACACTGAACCATAGTGTTTGAGTGTGGATCATGTATTCCTTAGTATATGATGTGGAAATTCTCTCAAAATAGATCATGTGGGTTTGAAATAGATTATGTTACTAGTGGAGTATATAACACATGGGACCCATAAAATATCCAAAAATTTACCATCAAAACTATTTTATTCATGTCCTTGCTGTAACATCCTGAGTTTTATAAATAAAACACAACGTTCGATAGCATACAAGATATACTACATTTGGCTTAAATTAACAACTTATTATTATTTTTTAATATAATAGTTATTACATAGCAATTAGAATGGTGGAAATAAAAAGTAATAATACAATTATGAGTATATGGTTTACACGTGTTTATATAATGATTCATTGGTTACAAATTAATTAGTAAATTCAATAAAAATTAAATTATTATAAAAGATGTGTATTTCCGAAAAAAAAATATTTAAATGGAAATAAGTGAGTTTATAAAATAATAAAATTTCTCTCGAAAGATTGTATTAACAAAATATATATGTAATGTATTCAATGTATTATTTCAAATTCATCTTATATTTTTTAAACATGATATATGTACAAATTCAATTTTATTGATAAAACAGGTATTTTTCAAAAAAGAGCAGTTTGGTCAGCTTTTGATAGAGAACCAGTTTTATATCTAGTTTTTGACACATTTATATGTTATATTCTAAAAAATAAATGTATTCATTGGAATTGGGACATCATAATTTATTTTTAAAAATGTTTGGGTATTTGTCTGATAAAATTAATATTTTAATGAATAATAAATATACTGTATTTTAATTCAAAGCTACTTTTTCATCTAATTTATTTATTTTTTATATTATTTTACTAACTGGTTTAAAGTATAATTAGAATAAATTTTTATCATTTAATCCAAGATTTTTCATTGGATGTAATTTCACATTGAAACTTGATATAAATGCATGTTAATCTTGTAATAGTTTTACTTGCCAAAAAATTGTTTTCTCGTTTTGACAATGAAGATTAATTTGAAATTAATTATTGAAACTTATGAATTTAAAATTTTTAAAAATTTATTCCATATTTGGAATCAGTGGGTCTAAATTATTTAATTATGTTTATTTTATTTTTTTTTGGATTTTTTGAATAGAAAATTTTGTAATTTTAATTTACCACATTTAAAGGTAAATCATGTAAATTTAGGTAATAAACAATCTGACTATGATAATAAAATTTCCATTAAATCATCCATAATCCTATTGGAAAAATAAAATTTTATCCTTACCAACTATATATCGGAATTGACTCATTTAATAAAAAAAATTCAATGAAAGTGATAAAAATATTATTTAAACAAAAAATCTGACGAGACGTCACCCCCCTTATTTCTTATAAGTATATTAAGTTTAACGTTGTTATTGATGTTATATAACATTGATAAAAAATAGTCCATAGAAATATAATGAAATTATATTTATTAAATAAATTTATTTATAATTTTTAGATATTAATTAATTACCCTAAATACCGACTCCATAGTGATAGATTAATTATTTTATTAAGAGAAATATCAAATAAATGATATGAAAATTATTAAAATAAAAATAATTAGAATTAATTAGGGTAACAAATGAATTTTATTGGTCCCTATGACATATTATATGTCTATGAAATGGTTTTTTTCAAATTTATCACCTTGATAGGATTTAAATTAAATTAAATGAAATGAATAGTGTTAAAATTGACATAATTGATATTTTATAAAAATAATATTTTAATAAATTAATTTAAAATCATAAAACATTATTAAAATTACAAAGTTAATTTTATATGGTCTAAAAGGTAATAAAAGTTCTATTTAATTAAAATTTACCCCATATAAGTAAACATTATAGACTCTTAATATGGAAAATGTTGTTACAAAAAATAAAATTATAATATGTTAATTAATGGTTAACCAACAATATAAGGTATAAAATAAAATAAATACATTTAAAAAATATTATTTAATATTAATATTTCGAACCATATTTATCTTATATTAGACATAACTCAATTTGGAGTTATTTAGATTTAAAAAATATTTTATATTAATTTAATATTTTAATATTTTTCAAGGGTTCCCATCCCCTATCCTATAAAAAGGTACCGAATATTTTCTATTAATAACACCTCAGAAACAATTTAGTGTAGAAAATATCTACCCAAAACCCATAATAAAATACCTCCCCACATTTTTGAGTCCTTATTTTAGGCAGAAAACCTTCTATAGAGGTGTTGAGATGTTCTTCAAAGGTGATCAACCATAGAGGAGGTAATGAATTTATTTAAGTAGTTTTATATTATTTATTCTTCCAAATAATGTAATATCCATAAACCATTATTAAATTATGAATAAAATATTCTAAATATATTTATATGTTATTATGTTAATATCATCACCTGAATCCATATCCAATTTCATCAAATGAGAAATATACTTTTCGTTTGTGTGTAAGGTGGGCTAATATAGTTTCTTTTTTAATCACCATATTTAAATAGTCATTATAATGATGGAATTGATTTTAATATGTGATATTAATGAAATATTTACCACTATAATATGATAATATTTCACTTATGTTCTTACATACCATGCACATAAAAAATGATAATTTCATTCATGCTAACATGTGAACTATGACCTCCATGAATAGTTATGATTCGTTTTTTTCACTATACCACTTTATTGATATATTTAAAAATATTAAAACGATTTTTATGATGTTTTTGATGTTATGATCATTTTTTTAAGATATAATAGTACTTACATTATTTCTATACTTCTCAATAAAAATTGAAGAATGTTTCTCATGTGTACATACGACCTTCCATCTCCATAATTATAATGTTGTTCATCTGTCATAAAAAATATAGAATGGTTTGATTTAAAAGTATGATCGATGTAAAAATATGATAATTATTTCATGAATGTTATTCTTGAGATGGACTTATGACCACATTGGATATTTACATCATACCAAGTTCAATTTTGACTCATGTGCAGAATAACAACAAAAAGTCCAATTTAAACATATATAATTATTTAATTTTTATAACATGATAAATAAGTGATATAAAATAAATAAATAACCCTAAAAATTTTCTCAATAAATTATAAAATAACATATGTTTATTATTTTGGATGATACAGAACATATGTGATGATTTGGACTCGAGGTAAGGAATATCATCTCAATTTACATTAAATTGAGACTTATTTGTTATAATGCACCAATTAATTTTTATACGGTGTATATAATACCATTTTACATATTATATTATTAATATATGTATTATCATTATATTCTGATTTTTTAATGATATTAATTAATTATTTTTATTCATGTGTTTCTCAAGTGGCAAGAGACTTTTTAACTCAAAACCTCGTTTTAATGTTTTGATGATTTATTCTTATAAATATTTCTTTTTTATTTCTGTGTTTTCAAAACGTTATTTATCAATATATTTATATGTACATGAATGTTTTAAAATAGAAACGTTTGAATTTTTCTCATATTTTATCACAAATGGATCCTTGTGATTGAATTCGTCTCAATCTACATTCATTGAGGCATATTTTGATGTCACAGACCACCTTCTTTTATAACTTTTATAATAAACCCATTTTAATTTAAATTAATTACATGGTTTTGAAAATGATTTTTTTTATATGAAGAATTTTAATTTCATTACAAAATGACAAAAGGAATGTTATTTTAATGTATACAACTAAAATGAATTCTCTTCCACCATAATCATTATTTGATATCCGACATCCTCTACAAACATTAATATTTTTAATAGGAAAGTAAATACCTTATTCCCTTTCTATGTTTTTTTACTGAAAATTATTTTGAATGTGTATTGAAAATTTCTATATATTGAAATGAATTGTTGTGATTGAAAATGATATTTTATGGGAGTAGTGTGGACAATTGCAATATTTTTTGTGTTAGGATTATATAATGGTATGTAGAAATGTGATAGGTGGTTACATGATAAACTATATATGGGTGGTTATGTGATAAACCAAAATAAAATAGGTTTTGTGATAAACTAAGGATAGGTTCATACCTTACACCCTCTAATGCATTGGGTATGGAAGTCAGTTTTGTGGTTATTCCATTTATAAGAGTGATATGTGTGAAAGTCAACTGCATGGTTATTCCATTGAAATATGATTATGTCCCAAGATACCTTTATATTTTTTATGTTAATTATATGGGATTTAGGATAATCTTTTGACTAAAAAATCCTATGAAATTAGATTATATTTAGTGAAGAGTATTTACTAATTCTTAAAGATAAAAATTGTTAAATTATAATAAAGTTCATGTTTTATTTTTTTGTAATGCATAAATGTTTTCCTTATTAATGTATCAATTTTTGAACATTTTCTTATAATACCATGTTTTAGAATGTTTTTCACTGGTTTGGAGATTTATAAGGATAAAGAAGATTCTATGATGAATGTATTGAAGAAATTTATTAAAAATAAATAATGTTTTATTTTTAAATGAGTTTATTTTGGGGGAGTGGATTATGATTATAAAATTCTATATTTAATTAGTTTTTCTACTTTGGAAGTGTGTTTCCTCAATGTCAATTCTTGACATAACTCATGATTATGTAATGTTTAATTCTGGGGCCTTAAAGGTTTCATCATATCATGGTTTAGACAAATATGGTGATTAGGATGTCTTCTTTAGAGTTATGGATATCATCATGTGATTATAATTATATGTTTCCTTACAAGTTCAATGTCTTAGAAATCCATTTATAGGCTTTATTTTCCAAAATTTTAAGGTGATTAACAGGATTTTGGGAGAAAATTACTTTTTAGGTAATTATGTGTTATTACTTTTGGGATGAAAAATAAAAGGCATGAGATAAAAATGGGGTAAAAATATGTTATGTCTATTTTTAAGTATTTTATCTCATTTTTTGTAATTTTGGAGGACTTTTAAGAATTATATTGATTTAGAAGAAGGAAAAACTGTAGAAAGCGTGAAAACCTGCCACGTCGGACGAGGCTGCCGGAATCAAACCCACAACCAATGTGAAACAAGGATTTATCACCTACCACATCCCTAAGTGAATTCCGTGGTTAGTATGAATTTTTTCCTTTTTGTTAAATGAGTTTTTTTAATAATAATATGTTTTATTTGGGATCTTATGTTCTATTAAATTGATATCCTTGGTATAGGTAAATTATTTGGGGATTAAGTGGTAGATGTAATTTTGGATGATGTTCACAATTTTGGGGAAAATATATGATTAAGGTAAATAGAATACTATGATATTTTAGTTTGGGAGTAGTTGTTTATTTATGTTTTGTAAGAACGTATTATTTTAATTCTAGACTTATGGGAAATTAGGTTATATATTGAAATGATAACCTATCTTGGAGAATATGTGATTAGAGTAATTAATTTTTGGAATGAGACCTTAAAAATGGTTGATGTTATTTGGATTTATATGTTAGAACTTACATTGGAAGATTATTTTACTAAATCCTTATTATTTTTATTATTTAATATTAGTTATACAATTTTTGATAAATTTTAAGGACTTTTATTGGTTGAATGGTCTATGTTGACTTTTTGATATAATAGTTAAATTAAAGAGATAAAAACTAGTTTTCACCATCTAAAGTATTATTATTTTTACATAATTGTTTTATCATATCCTATCCAAATTATATTTTTTGAATTTTTGAAGATAATAGAAATGGATTATTAATCTTACATGGATTATGTGATTCTTTAGAAGTTGTGTCATTTTGAATATTCATTGTTTGGGGAAAGATGAGTTTGTGCTTAAAATTAATTAAAGGAAGAAACTCTACCTTTCTAGTAAGTATATTTCTTTATGATATTATTCTAGTTAGAAAATTAATTCCAAAACTCATTGAAAAGTATCTTAAAACAAAAAATGTTTTCTTTTTACATTTTCTACGATGAAGTTAAAGATTGATTAACCCATAAAAAAATTATTGTTTGGTGATTTTTATCTCTATCCTAACAATGTTTTTTATAATTCACCATTATAACTTGATCATTAGTTTTATATTACAAATCTATATTTCTTATATGGAACCCTAGTATGTGTTATCTTTGGTGACCTTAATAATATCCTTTCTTTCTTTTATTGTGGAAGTTTTGTTAATCCATTTTCCAATGTGGGATTGTAGTAAAGGTATTTTGAAAACTCATAACTCAGTTAATGACACCAAATTCAAATTACAATGATAAAATATACAAAATGGGGGAGAATGTAAGATTACTTGTTTTTAAAAGGAAATACTATATTTGATAGCATACATGATACACCACATTTAGCTTAAATGAAAAAATTAATATTATTATTGAATATGATAGTTATAAAATAGACATTTTATTGCTAGAAATGAAAAGGATTCACTGAATTTTGAAAATATGTTTTAAAAATGATTATATAATGACCCACTTTATAACATATTAATTTGGAAAATCAATAAAAATCAATTGATTATAAAGGATGTGTTTTTCTAAAAATATCTATTTAAATAAAAATAAGTGAGATTATAAAACAAAAAATCACTATTTGAAGATTTTATTAATAAATATATATCTAATATATTAATTTTAATGTTTAAAATTAATATTATATGTTTTATAGACATGATATATGTAAAAATTCAATTTTTTGGATAAAAGAAGTATTTTCCAAATAATGCTTTTTTTCGACCATTTGATGGAGCACCCATTTAAAATCTAGTTTTTGATAATTTTATATGGTCTATTTGAAAAAATAAACTTATTATTTGGAAAAAGGATATCCAAATCTATTATTAATAAAGTTTTTGTATTTTTTTAGATAAAAATCAAATTTTAATTAATAGTGAATAATACTGCATTTTAATTCAAAATATTTTTTTCATCTAATTTATTTATATTTTTATATTATATTTTTCATTTTATATAAAGTATAATTAAACTATGTTTTTATAATTTTATCTAATTTTGGTAATTTGAAGTAATTTCACATATAAAATACATTTAAACACATTTTAATCTTATGATGGTTTTAAAATTTTTAAATATTGTTTTCTCGTTTGAAAAATGGGATTATTTAAAATTAATTAACACAAGTTTTGTGTTTTAAATTTTAAAAAATTAATTCCATATTTTTAATTATTAGTTCCAAATTATTCGGTTACGTTCCTTTTATTTTTTTGGTATTTTATTAATAGCAACATTGGTAATTTTTATTTATTATGGTTAAAGGTACATTAGGTAAATTAGGGTAATAAAGAATATGATAAGTATAATAAAATTAACATTACACCTGAAAAAAAAATCCTATTTTAGGAATATAAGTCAACCCTTTACACCTAGTTATTGTAATTTACCCCATTAATGGACTTTTGTCCAAGAATGCAATATATTTTTTTTTAAACAAATGAAAGTGACAACATGCTACCCTCAACGTTCTTATAAGTATAAAAATTTTAATATAGTGATAAATATTATATAAATTAGATAATAAATACTCTACATAAAGATAATGAAATTATATACCTCATGTGATAATTTAGGTATACATAATAACAATGTTCCCTACCTATTTCTTATAACACTTATATAAAAATTAACTAATTCCAAATTATTTAAAAATAATATACATACAAGTTCATCATTGATTCTTCCTAGATAATATTGATATCTATATTCTTCTTTGGTTCATGAAAAACTGATGGATAACCATATATAAGTGGACATCCCTTGAGAATTGGAAAAAATGAATGTATTAATATATATAATGATTACTATGAACCAATTAAAATTCATGAAAAAGGCATTGTTTGATCCAAAAAATGGTGAAAATAACAAATACCTCACCTAGGTAAAACACTCAAATAAGAAAATAACCATGATTTTAGAATTTCCATTAAATGATTCATTTATGATATAGAAAAATTCACAATAATGGAAAAATTATTTATTCATTTAATAATTACAAAATATCAATTAGAATTAAACTACCCTATAAATTAAAAAAATTCATACCAATTATAAACACCACTTCCAAAACACTATTAAAATATTTAAATATCGTTATAATGTTTTTATATATAATAAATATACCCTTTAACCCCTCTTAAAGGACCCAAGTCTTCCATACTCTGAAATAAATTAAGTCTTCTTTGATGAAAACACTGGATCCTAAGAGAGATATCAATAAAAAGGGTACTAGTTGAATTTAGGTCCATGTTTATCAAAAATAATTGTTTACATAATATTTACAGTTCAGAATATTCAATAATGATAATTTAGAATTTTTTCAATTCTATATATCATATGGTTTCTTTGAAAATACCTTATATGGAATGTAGTCAATTTTTCATTTCAAGATTGTAATCCCACAATAAAAAATAAAGATCATATTAACTCATAATGATTTTAATTATCTCTAACATTTTATGATTCCTCAATTTAGGTACACAATTCTAATAAGATGTACATGGAGGGGTGGTTTGTTACCAAATTCCATGGCCTTATTGATAATAAATAAAATCTTAATACAAGTATTCCCCAATATAATATTACTAATGTATATCGATACTATTTTAAAATTTATTTAATACTTTTTGTGTTAATAAATTTTTCATTTAAATGGTTTATTACTTTTTTTCATAATAATCATCAATCCATACTTCCTAAAATAACCAATAAAGGTTAGGGAATAATTATAAATATTTTATTATCTTCTCAATATTTGAAATATATCAATAAGAATTATGTCTAAATGTACACTTTATCTTCCACATTTTTCACTATGTGGTTCTTTGAAATCATTTCCAAATAAACAAGATTCACATGTATCAAATGATTCTGAAAATTCATCTGTATAGATCTTTTGTATTTATTTCTAAATTATATGTCAGAGATGAAAATGATAACAATAACTGGTATCAGAATCATACACATTGAACTTCTTATATTGGATTTCATAATCTATAATATCCTAATCTATAATATATCACCATTAACCATATTTATTATTACACTAAATATTTTTTCCATTTAAATACAAGAGATCATATTATTAATCATGAAAAAAAATAATTACTTGTCCATACACCAAGATGAAATAAGATTTGTATTTATGGTGTGTGAATAATAATATTTTCAAATTTTAAAACTAATAAATCCAGAATATGCAGATCTTATGTACTTACGAGCATTGTAGATATTTCTACTCCAATGCCAATATGAAAAAAAAACCTCTCCATTAATCAATTTTCATTTATTTCTATATCTATATGAATCAATGTAACACCTCGTGTTTTTATGATATGTATCTCTTTAAATCTAATTTCTTCTATATCGTAGGTTTCATATAACAACAAGCATAAACAAACAATGATATACAATAAATATATTAATTTTAATATGACCATTATAACCTAGCCCTTAAATTAGAGGGAAGGTAAAGAACTATAAAAATTATGAAATTTATATATTATATATTTAATCAACTATTTTTTCATACATCCAAATGATTTTATAGGCATAAATAATCAATAGATCAAATTCAACGCATAGAAGACATTTTTTCTTAAGTTATATTTGCTACATTTTAATGGTTCACTTGTTTTAAAATTAAATATTTAAACTCTTATAAATTCTATTTATCAAAATAAACATTATTTCTAAAATAAAAATATCTAAATTTTCATAGGGTGATATTTTTATATTTTTCTGGAAATAGTTATTTTTAATAAATAGGAAAAATTCCTTTTTAAAAAAAAATAATTTTCATAGTCTATTTATGATTTGAATAGAAACATCACCTATGAATGTATAAATAAAATATAGGTACATTATGAATGAGAATATAATATATTTATATCGTTAAATTAGAAAAAACATTAAAATTATAAATTAAGTGTTTGTAATTTGGAGAAATAATAACATTATTTAAAATGTTATAAATAAGACAATTATTTAAAAAAAATATTTTTTTAAAATATATTAATAAATTGATATATTTTTTTATTACTATAATAAAATTTTAGGAGACCTTATTTAATATTTCAAATTGTAATAAAATAAGTTTTAATTTTAAAATTGGTATTTTTTATTAATAATTGAGGATTTTAATTAAAAATTAAATTTCTCATATTTATGAAAATATTAAAAAAAAGTAATTAAATTTTTAATTCAACATGTTTAAAAATTATTAGGGTGAATTTTTTTTCTAAAATAGTAGAATTGTGGTTGAATAGTGACACATGATAATATAAATTATTTAAAAAATACATGATTTATTGAGTCATTGATACTGTATGGATGATGTGATCCAAAAATCATGAAGTATCATTCAATATTTTATTATATTTAGTGATAATTATTAAATATTCATAGTCATGTTTCATGAAAATAAACTAGTGATTCTAATAATAAGAAAATAGTCCTCTCCTTGACTATAAATATCCCTCCTCACCACCCTTTCTCACCCCTCCAAAGCCTTGATGCTTGTAAAAATTATGAAAAATATTTTCAAAAACCTATCCCCCCAGCATCTAGAATCCTTTGGTCTCAACAATATACCAATCCCATTTCCTTAAGGAGGTTCTAATGCTGAAGAATTTCAACAGGTAAAACCCTCTTCTGTTTTCTTTTTAATTCATTTTGTGTTCTTTTATTTTCGTATTGTCTCATTACATCCCTATCCCAAAGTGACATGAAAAAGAAAATATATTTTATATAATGGAAATTTATTTATTTTATATAACAATCCATCATCAATTATCTTATCCTCTTCCTTTTATTCAACTGATGAAAACATCGTCCATGAGGTGTGGATATACCTCCTTAGTGGAAAACGCGATTTTGTTTACCAATTCCGCCTTCAAGGATGGTTATAAAACCCATTTTAGGGTTAAAAAAGACATTTTAATATGTTATAAATATTATTTAATTTTTCTTAATTAGTATATATTGATAATACTAATTCATAACACAAATCTAGCACTTAATTATCAAAATTCCAAAATAATCAAAATGGTTATCACTAATGTTTTATTAGATGACTCAACATAATTTATTATAAAATAATTCAGAATATGAAAATTTTATATTTTATAAGTACATTAATAACCTATAATTTCATTTCTAGACTAATTTTTTATTTTTAATGATCTTTTATATGCGTATAAAAGTAAACCAATCATGACAACCATGGAAACGAACACTCCCAAAAAATGAAATTGAATCTAAGAACTCTTTAGAAAGGCCAAAGATAAACATAATGAATTTTTAATAAATAAAATACATGTTTTATATTAAATTAATTAAATTATTATGAATATAAATTAATTATACATCGCATTAAGTACAAGTGAAAAACGCTTTCAGACACATGGTAAGGGTTTTCTCATCTCACTTTTATTTTAGTAAGATATTCCTTAATCGGCACATATATCTAATGTGTGGTGTGAGTATGCTTCCATTTTATGTTTACTATATATATTTACATTATATTCATTTTTTTAATGATAATGTTTTTTATTATCAATTTTTATGTGGCATATGATTCAATTTATTACAAAGTTCTAGGGGATTCTTCCCGAACCACTATTTTTTACTTCAGGTTACTCTTTCAATATTTTAACACCAATATAATGATTATTTATTTTTATATACTTCATATATATTATCTTTATATGTTCCATACTCATTTTTAAATATCATTTAATCTTTTTTATAGGTATGTACATTTTTTATAAGGATCTATTTTCAATTCTTCCTCATAAGGAAACCTAAATAAAGAGAACATCCTGATTTATTACCCATTTTGAATTACCATCCATATTATGTTTTAAGATACCATTATTTTTCTATAATAAATCATTTTATCATGAAAAAATATATTGGTTAGGTTTTTGTTTTATACAAAAAATTATTCATATTCCATTTAATTGAATCTTGAACTAAACTAATTTTTTTTATTTCTAATGTTTATTAGACACTCTTTTTACATGTTTGCGCATCACTTGGAAAATATTTATTCCTAAAACATAATATCATTGTAGTTTACATTTATTTTATTGGATATAAATATTTAGAATATTATTTTTTTTGAAAATTAAAAATTATTTTCCAAAATAACTCTTCTTTTCAAAGAAAAGGGAATTTCTCTCAAGACTTTATTAATGAATTTATTAAATACATTAATATGTGATTGTGATTGAAATATTTAAAAGGGTAATCCAACACATTTATTTAAAAATATATATTTTCAACATATGAGTTATTAATTGGACTAATTATGTGATGGGTGGGGCCCTCTATAGCCCCTTGAAACATTAGTAGGTCTCATGAGACAAACTAGACTGAGTTTTGGGTGAGGCCTTACCCATTGAAGTAGAGTTCTTAGAAGAGGCCTTGAAAATAAGTTTATGATGTATGGAATTATGAACTACATAAATATGATATAATATATTGATATTTCATGTTATTATTCAACTAGTATACGATCTATTGTTATGTTTTATTGTAATTTATATTGACTTATTGAATCTACTTTTATTCCTTCCATATTATTCATAATATTATGTTTTAATGGAATGTATTTTTATTTATTATCCTTCAAATATTGGTTATGTTTAATTATGGTAGATTATTTCATATTTCTTACCCTTAATAAGCATATGATATCACCACTTTATTATGTTTTATTTTTTCCCTAGGATGTGAATATTTATATTATATATGACTTTTATAGATAATCTAAGAGATTTTGGTTGTTTCCATTGAAGTTGATATGTTTTTTTAATTCAATTTTTTATTTTAAAAATGAATATGTTATCTGGTTTTCCAATAATACATGACAATTTTTTCCATTAGAGATGTGAACGCTGGCTCTTTGTTCCAATGTAATTAAGTAAGGCACCAGTATCGGGTAACTGGGGTTTGGGTGTTTAGAGTTGGTGTTCGAGTATGTTTAGTAGAAACATTAGAATCTCGATTTAGAAAATTTTGATTAGGGACATAACCCAAAGATATGCATTGAAGATAAAAATATAATAACATCAAATAAATTTTTAAGGTAAAAACTATTTGGCTCTTTCTAGAAATGCTTCCTCGTATGGATACTATAAGTGGACGTTTTTTTTGGAAAAAATATACCTTTGATTAAATACTCTAGCAATGTGTGTAAGGTATGTCTCGGTATAACATAGTACACATCAACATGCATTAATATGCACTAGGTTTTTCACTTTAGGGGGTATTCTTCGGATAATTCACATTTTATTTACAAACCATAATGAATGATTTAATAGTAAATATACCCTCAAAGAAACCATTTTTATTATTATGAGATTAGCTACACATAATTTTTTTCAATTTATTTTATGTATCTCAGTGGTTTTTTGTATTATAAATTATGTTTCATAATGTTATGATGTAATCTAGTGTCTTCCATTTTTTAGATATGGGGCCTAGATGATGGATTGGAAACTAGATAAATGGAAATAATTTAAAGAGTATGAATGATTGTTTCTTCATGGGTGTAAGCAAGTATTTCGAAAGAAAGTAGTCTCCCAAATACTCTCACCATATGATGAAATAATATCATGTTCTAACAAGGTAGATAAACAATTATCCGAGTCTTATGGATTCAAAGGTATGTATGAGAAGAAGAGAAAATAGTCGAAAAGATAGATAATGGGAAGTATGTAATGAAGTATTTTCCCATATTTTATAATTGAGCATGGAAAAACATTGGTATATTCTTAAGGGAAAAATGAGTTTTCTTTAGGTGTGGAGAAAAAGGCCACTAGGCTCATAATTTCAAGAGAAAAAAATAATTTTCCAATATTCAATGCTTCAACTATAATTATGTGGGTCACTATGTAAATTAATGTCCCAAGATTCAATGTAAGACCCCAAGATTTCATAGTACGTTATCTCTTCAAAGTAATTGAATAACTTGCGCTAAACGTAACACCGAGTTTGAGTGCACCACGACTTACCAAACTAGCCTCTCAAAAAGAAGTTATGAATATTATTATCTATATTTTGAATTTTATATATTCCATATAATATTAACATCTATATTATGTGTTTTGTAGGCATAATATGAGAACAAATTCATTTTTTCAGATAAAATCAGTAGTTTTCAGAAAATACAATTTTACCACCTTATAATGACGAATCCTTTTTCAAATCTAATATTTGAAACTTTTAAATATTAAATTTGGAAAAATATTCTTTTTCTTTAAAATTGGGACAAAAAAATTTTGTTTCGATAATTTTTTGGTGTTTTTTTGATAACTTTCATATTTAGGTGAATAATGAAAATTACTAAATTTTAATTGATTTTTTTATCAAAATAATTAAAGTGTCAAATTATACATGTTAATGGTTTTGAAGTATAATTATTTTATATTTTTATAATTTAATACAATTTTGGTCTATATATGTAATTTCACATTTAAATTTGACATTAACACATGTCTATCTTTTGACAGCTTTTACTTTTTAGAAACCCATTTTTTGGTTTTGACATCATGAGTTGATTTTAAAAAAATTAATGCAACTTATAACTTTTTAATTTTGAAAAATAGTAACCATTTTTTAATTTTGAATATCAAAATTAGCTTAGGGTGGATTTTTGGTATTTTTCTAATATTTTCGATTTTTGAATAATAGTAAAAAACACTACGTTATTGTTTAAAACCGAAATTTTATTTAAAAATTATTTATTTTATTTAAATTTATTTTAATTCAAAATATATATATAATAACTTTATAATTTCAATGTAATTCATTTGAGTCATTTTATAATAAAATTAGATGTATAAAAGTTTATTGAACTTGTTAACGTCTTTTACTCACCTTCTTAGCGCATTTGCTAATTTGCATAAAACATAATTTTACCACTACTGTGAATTGAATTTTAAAAAAATAAAAGAGACACGGATGACATCAGTAATTAAAATTTTGTTCAATAAGATAAAAATAATTTTTGGTGAATAGTAATTTTTTACTTTTATTTACCACGGTTAAAAGTAAATATGGTAATTAATGGTAAAAATGATATTATAATTACACTAACACATGTCCTAATTATATTGGATATGTTTTTTTGACCCAAAACAACCTTTGGAATAAAATATTATCCTTTTGGTCCACTTGGATTAGATTTGGACATTTATTATTATTTTAATAAAGAAGAGTTAAAAGTGTTAAATTCAATGTTTAAAAACTATACCATTTTTAATATTGGGATAAACATAATATAAATTAGACTATAAATATTCAATATAAATTTGGAAATATTTCATAAATCATGGTATTTTATTTATAATTTTTTGACAATAAATAATTAAATTTATTTATTACACAATGATGATGTATTAATTACCTTATTAATGAATGATTAAAATAATTGATTTTATAAATATAAAAATAAAGGTAAATTGAGACTTTTGATGACATGCACAAATTTTCTATGTGAATATGACATGTTAGGGTTGATTTAATATATTTGTTTTGAAGTAATAAACTTGTTATGACTTTCAGAAAAACCAAATACCAAATAGTGTCAGAATTGACATAAATGAGTTTTTAAAACAAATACTCTAGTATTAAATGATATATTAAACCTAAAAATATTATGATAATCCAAATATATTATATAATTGTATATATGTCATTAATGAACCACTTTAGGATCTCTTGTATTTTTATAGTAAGTTAATTAACCATTTATTATAATAATACAAGAGCACATGGTAAAATATAAACTATATAACTAAGAGTTAAATATAAACAATATGGTTAATATGGTGACATAAAATTATCTATAACCTATTGGGTAAAAGGATTTTCACCCATACTCAAATTAGTGTCTAAATAAATCAATTATACCTATTATAAATGGAATATTATTTCATAATAAAATAATATTTCATACTTTTCCTAATGTGACCCTTACCTCTCTTATAAGAGATTACTTCCTCTTCTCTCAAAATCACACCTCCAAAGCTATTTGTCTTGGCCAAAACCTGATCAAATCTCCTCCCAACATCCCTCAATAAAACCTATATGTCTTCCCTGGAGCATAAATCCATCATAAGAATCCATTTTGATCAAATCAAAAGGGAACACCCAAAGAAGATATAACAATTTTACCACCTCTTTGAAAGTTATTTTCTTCTTCCACTTACTATTAGATTGTTAGTTATATACCAATATAATAACTCCAGTACCTTATACATACTGTGATGTTATTATAAATTTTGTACAACCATATTCATTATTCTATCCATCCTATGAATGATAATGTCACCATGAGTGTGTACGTACAGCTTACAGTCTCCACGCTGTTGTCTAATTTGTTATTAAAAACTATGTTATTTGGATGGATATAATGATGATTAATATTTATATAAATAATGAAAATAAAATTCAAATTTATTTATAAAATTAATATACCATCTAAATACATATTTTTAATCATTATGGAAATGATATCGTCACTCGGGTGTGTGTACGACTTACCGTCTCCATGACGCGATGAGATTCACTTTCACGTTCACCATTCAATGATGATTATAAATAAATATATTTATAATAATTATATAATATATGAAATAATAATTCTACTGGAGATATATATATATATTTTTGTGTGTGTTTGTTTACTTATTTATATGTTATTCACCAACTTTCGTTCAATACGATATGAAAACATAATCAATGTTTTTGCGTACATACGGCGTACAGTCACTATAAATGGTGTTTTCCATTTCAAATATCTATCTATTATACATATTTATATTCTAAATTTATATTATATATAAATAATTTTATATATTCTGGAAGTATTTATTTCATGATCTAAGTGATACAATCAAGAATTATTAGTTAAAACATGTACAATAAAGAAAGTGATATTTACCCAAAATGATAATTTAACACAGAAATCATTATTAAATGGGTAGTATAAAGTAATAAATGAATCATGAATGATATAATAAATATGAATATGGTTTTAGTATAATTTAATAACATACTATGGTCATTATATAGGGGGTTAAACATACCCTCGACCAAAGGAAAGTGCAAGGTAAGGGTTAATTCCTCAATCTCATTATTATCAGAGATTATTTATGTGTAAGTATTCTTTATGAAATTATTATTATCCATGGACATGTTTCATATAATAAATTTAAAAATTAAAATGTTAAAATACTCATTAACTAAATATCATTTTAATTGTTATTGATATTTATTCTTCTAAATCTTTCTCATTAATGTCCATGTTTTGAAAAAATTGGGGATTTATTTATATGGAAATAATTATTTTAAGAAGTAAATTCCTTTGAAAAGTTTCATAGTGGTATGTTAAATTTTGATTCAATTTTTTTAATGACATCATTTATGAATGTGTGACTTTTAAATGATTTCAGAAAAGGGATATTTCTCTCAAAATGTTTTACTAGTCATTTTTAACCATGTCAGCATCCTTTAGTGGATGTTATTCATTATTAAAATTGATTTATTATAGTAAGATTTTCCATATTTAATTTAATGAGATAGGATATGCTTGACAATGGATGTGATATTTTTATACCCTTCATGGTTTATGTTTGAGGTATTGGCATTTCATATAATAGTTTTAATACAAATTTTTATCTTATGTTTCAACATTTTCATATTAGGAATATAGTGAACTTAGTAAGTGGCGGGTGGATCCTGATATAGCTATTCGATGCATCGATAGGTCTAATGAGACAAATTAGTGTCTTGGCACAAAGATTTGATAAAAAATTTATATGTAGTCTTGGCATGAGGACTTGACTATATGGTAATGATGTCCGACATTAGGCATTCTATCATTATGATATTAATTATTACAGGTGATTATTAGAATATTAGAATTTAAATGTTCATGTTTATATGGTAATGTTGGATTTATTTTCACCAAATTATGCTCATGTTTATGTTTAAAAGTATGTTGTTTTTATTACACATCTTTTTTTAAATGTTTATATCTTCTGCTAAATTATTTACCTTTACTATGCATCTGAGCTAACCCATTTCTTATGTTTAATTTTCCCAGGATTCCAAGAAGGGTATTATGATTGATATGCTTAGTTGATCTTGGGGAAAAACAGAATTCTCAAAGGATTATTTATTTTGTATTTTATGTTTTAATGTGTAATGTAACGATCATGTATGTATTCTATTTTCAAAGATAGCTAAATTAATCGGTCCTTTGGGACATAATTCCTTGTAATCATGCCAATGTATTAATATAATGCATTAGCTCTGGGATTATAGGGTCAGGGCATTACATTTAGTATCAGAGGGAGGTTTAGAAATAACCATGGAAATAGATTTAGATAAACTATGATTAGAGAACATTTCCCTAACATAAACTTTGAAGATTAATAGAGAATAACTTCCTAGAATTTTCGTAATTTAGTTATTTTGAGAATTTTTCAGGAAATACATCCTTTTCTGGATAAGAGCAGGTAGAGGCGACTCTGGAAAAGAAGTACCTAAGAATGAAAAAATTGAAATGGAGTTTCGGGCTTGACCCAGGGTATCTTGGTACATGAAAACGGGCCTTGCTACACTCTTGGTTATGACACTACAGAGGGATATTCTTAGGATAATTCATATTTTCATAACAAGACATTGTGAAGGATTTAAGAGTAAATAATTCCACAATAAAAAGATTTTTTTATTATAGATTATATACATAATAATTTCAATTTTCTTTAGGTATTTTACAAGTTTTGAAATATGCATTGCGATTCATAAACTAACCTAGTGTATCCCATTGTTTAGAAATGGATCCTATTAGAAGGAATGAGAAATCTAGCAATAAACATGACCCAAAGAGTAAGAAGGATCTTATCATCCATGGTATTAAGCCAACATTTATAATATAAATAGTATCTCATGTATTATACTCATTTGAAATAATAGTATCATGTGTTAAAAATATAAGTAAAGAATCATATGAGTCCTATGGCTTTGAAGGGATGCAGGAGAAGAAAAGGATGGGAGAAGGAAATATTGATTATGGGAAGAGGGGAAAGAAGTATTTTCCCATATGTGATAACTATGAAAAAATTAAAATTGGTAAATGATTGAAGGGAAAGGGGGTTTTTTTAAGTGTAGAGAGAAAGGAAACCAATTACGTGATTTCAAGGTTATGTAAAAGGTTTCAAATGTACAATGATTCATCTACAATGAGTTGGGATGTTATGCAAATCAATGTCCCAATCATCATTGTATACCACAAATGAAACTATTGGATAATAATCAAATTATGATACTACTGTAGATGAAGATAAATTATTAGTGTTCTTATATTGTTATTAATGAATTGTGTCATTTGAGTATTATATTAATGATGTAGAATTTATAAGAATCATAAATTATATAAAGATTTCACTACATAATTTTTTCCTTAAAGATTTGAGATTTTATGGTACCAAGTAAAGTGACATAGTTTCATGTTAAATTTTTGGAAAATATCTGGTTGGGGAAAACAAAACCCTTAATATGTTTCTGAAAATAAGATAATGATTTTCGAATAAGATATAATTGACTTGGATAAAGTATATTGTATATTATTGACTACCTTGGATCTAATTAATTGTTTTTTTATTTTATAATTGTTGTAGTTTACAACATTTTTGGATATAAAGTGTATATCTAGTATTCTATTAGGAATAAGGGAGAATGAATTTAATCAATAATGTTTTATGGTAATCTTGGGTATTAAATGTTTTTAAAAGAACATATGATGATGGTATTGACATGTTGTTACGTGGAAAAAGATATCATCATTATGTTTACCTTCCTTATAAATTGGGGACTATGAGTTTGGACAGAAACATTTTTGAGAAGTCCAAAGGTTGCAATGAATTAAGTTGGAACTTGGATTCTATTTTCTAATGTTTAAACATTTATTAAGATCATTTTTGGTTATTTATAAAAAAGAAAACATAGAGGTCAGGCGACAACCTGTCACGTTCGAGAAGCCCACGAGACTAAAACCTGTAACTAAAGGGGAACAAGGGTGTATCACCTACCACTGGCCAATGTGATGGCCTAGTTTGTATAATGTAATTTTTTTAATAAATAGTCTGACAAATGAATTATAAATTCATTATTTTTGGAACCGTATATGATTGTGATAAATAGAATATTTTTGAATTTTATTATCTTTTGGTGTGAAAGATGAGTTTTTGGTAAGATTTAGATAAAGGATGAAACTCTTCATGTAATGTATATTTCTTTCTTCTTATTCAATGAATAAATTAATTCTTAATCTTTAGGGAAGGGATCTTAAACCCAATAAGGTATTATCATTATGTTTTGTTCAACCGATGATATTTTAAATCACTATAGATTAATGGATTTGAGGCCCTCAATTTTACACTTGTTTATGATTGATGGCCTCAATCACTCCCTATAAATATTTATGTTTTTACACTAATTATGTGTCTATAATTTCAACCAATGTTCTATTATTAGAAACCCTAATTTGGTGGTGACTTTTTATTTCCCTTTCCCTCTTATTAAGACTATATTTAATAAACCCTATTTCCGATATGGGTTTTCCAAAAAGGTAATATTCTATTTTAAACTTTTTATTTTCGAAGAACAATTTATCATTACAAGGACACAATTTATTGAAGGAGTATAGGATATAACATGAAAAGATTTTATACTATGTTATCTCTTCAGTGTAATTCAATAACTTGCGCTTCACGAAACACCATGTTCGAGCGCACCACGACTTACCAAACAAGCCGTTCAAAAAATGGTTATGAATAGTATTATTTTAATTATTTAATTTTATATATTACATATAATTTTAACATCCATATTATGTGTTTCACAGACATAATATAAGAGAAAATTCTATTTTTCATATAAAGGACGTATTTTTTCAGAAAATCCAATTTTACCACCTTTTAAGGGAGAACCCTTTTTAAATAAAATATTTGACACTTTTATATAATGAATTTGAAAAATAAACATCTTCTTTATAATCAATACATAAAAATTTAGTTTTGATAAATTTTTGGGGTTTTTATGATAACTTTTATATTTTGGTGAATAATGAAAAATACTAAATTTTAATTGAAAAAAACTTTTCTAATAAAAATAATTTAAAGTGTAAAATTATACATTTGAATGGGTTTGAAGTATAATTAGATTATATTTTTATCATTTAATAAAATGTTGGTCATTATAAGTAATTTCCCATTTAAAATTGACATAAACACATGTCAATCTTTTGATAGTTTTTACTTTTTTAAAACTCGTTTTTTGGTTTTGACAACATAAATTAATTTTAAATTAATTAATGCAACTTCTTTGTTTTGAATTTTCAAAAATATAATTCATTTTTGAATTTGAAATATCAAAATTATCATATGGTGAATTTTTGGTATTTTTCTGAAAACTTTCAATTTTGGATGAATAGGGAAAAACACTGGGTTATTATTTAAAACTGAATTTTTTTTAAATAATTATTTATTTTATTTAAATATATTTTAAATAAAAATAGAAATATAATAATGATATAAGTTCAATGTAATTAATTAGATTTATTTTATAATAAAATTAGATGTATAATATTTTATTTAACTTTTTGACATCTTTACCCACCAACTAAGCATATTTGAAAATTTGCATAAAACATAATTTTACCAATTTTTTGAATTTAATTTCAAGAATCCATGAGAGAAGGTTGACATCCGTCAGTAAAATTTTGTCCAATAAGATAAAAATAATTTTATTGAATAGTAACTTTTGACTTTTATTCCCCACAGTTAAAAGTAAATATGGTAATTAATAGTAAAAATGATATTATAATTACCCTAACACATGTCATAATTCTATTGGATAAATGTATTTTAACCAAAAGGAACCTTAGTAATTAAATATGATCATTTTGATCCACTTTTATTAGATTGGTACATTTATTATTATTTTATTTAAAAAATAATTAAAAGTGTTAAATTCAATGTTTAATAACAAAACCATTTTTATCGGAGGGTTATACATATCATAAATTATAATATAAATAATCATTATAAATATAAATGTATTTCATACATCATTTTATTTTATTTGTAATTTTTAGACATTAAATGATTAAATTTATTTATGACACAATGATGATGCAGTAATTACATTATTAATGAATAATTAAAATAATTGATATCATAAGTATCCCAGTAAATGTAAATTGAGTTGTTTATGACATCCACATATTTTATAGGTGTTTATGACATGTTAGGGTTGATTTAATTTTTTTTGATGTAATCAACTTGTCATGACTTTCACTAAATTCAAATACCAAATAGTTTCAAAATTGACATAATTGAGTTTTAAAAAAAATACTATATTATTAAATGATATAATAATTATACAAATATAAGGTTCAGAAAAAGAACATATATAATGATATATATGTCATTAAAGAACTACTTAAGGCTATCTTACCTTTTTATAGTAAGTTTGTTAACCATTTATTATAATAATACAATAGGACATGGAAAAAGATAAACTATTTAACTAAGAGTTAAATCTAAAAGATAAGGTTAATATGTGAAACTAAACTTGTCTATAAACTGTTGGTTGAGATTATTTCCTCCAATACCCACCTTAGTTTCAAAAAAAAATCAATTTGGAGTCATTAGATACCGAAAATAATTTTTTTATAAAATAATATTTCAATCTTTTCCAAAAGTGACCCACGCCTCTCTTATAAAAGGGTACTTCCCCTTCTATCAAAATCACACCTCCAAAGCCATTTGGTTCAGAAAAACCCTACCCAAATCACCTCCAAAAATCCCTCACTTTAACCAAGATGAATTCCCTTGAGCATAATGTTAACCTAATGACCCCTTTTGTTCAAATCAAAAAGAAAACACCCAAAGAATATGTAATTATTTTATCACCACTTTCAAAGTTCTTTTCTTCTTCCACTTTATCTTTCTTTTTTATTTCCATACCAATATAATAATTCCAATACCTTCTAAAAACTGTGATGATATTATAAATATGGTACAACCATATTCATTATTCTGTCCATCATATGATTGATAATGTCACCATGCGTGCATATGTACAGCTTATCATCTCCACATCGTGGTGTAATTTTTTATTCAACAATATGTTATTTGGTTAGATATAATGATGAGTAATATTTTCCTAAATAATGAAAATAATATTCTAATTTCACTCTAAAATTAATATATTATCCAACTAAACACCTTTTAATCATTAATGATATGATATTGTCGCTCGTGGGTACGTATGACTTACCGTCTCTATGATGTGATTATATTCATTTCCACAATCACCATTCAATGATGATTATAAATATATATATTATTAACAAGTATGTAATATATGAAATAATAATTCTACTAGATATATATATATATATATATATGTACATTCATATATTTTATTCACTTACTTCTGTCCAATAGGATATGAAAACGGATATAGCGTTTATGCGTACGTACGACCTACCATCTCCATAAATGGTGTTTTCAATTTCATATAGATATATATATAATACATATTTATATTATAAATATATATGATATATAAATCATATTTTATATTTTTTAATTATTTAAATCCTGATCTAAATGATAAGATCAAGAATATCTAGTTAAAACATGTACCATAAAGAAAGCAATTATTACATGAACTGTTAATTTAACATGGAAATCATTATTAAATGGGTATTATAAAGTCATAAATGAATCTTGTATGATATAATAAATATGAATATGGTTATTTTATAATTTAATAACATAATATGTTCATTATACATGAGTTTAAATGTACCCTCGACCAAAGGAAAGTGCAAGGTAAGAGTTTATTCCTCAATCTCATTATTATCCGAGATTGTTTATGTGAATGTATTTTCTAGGACATATTAATTATCCATCTCCATGTTTCATAAAATACATTTCAAAATGATTCTTTTAAGATACACTTTAACTAAAACATCATTTAATGTTTTAAATATTTATTCTTCTGAATCTTTCTCATTAATGTCTCTGTTTTCAAAATGGTTTTAAGTATTTATTTATATTGACATGACTGTTTTAAAATGTTATTTCCTTTCAAAAGTTTAATAGTGGTATGGTAATCTTTGATTCAAAAACATATTTTAAATTACTTCCTTTATAAATTTGTGACTTTTAAATGATTTCACAAAAAAGGATATTTCTCTCCAAAAGTTTTACTGATCATTTTCAACTATGATAGCATCCTTTACTGGATAATATTCGTGATTATGGTTAATTTATTATAATACATTATTCCATATTTTATTGAATGATTTATTATATTTTTGACTATTTATGTGATCTTTTTATACCCTTCATGTTTTATGGTTGAAGTATGGGCATTTCATATGCTCGTTTTAATACAAATGTTTATGTTATGTTTCATCATTTTAATATGAGGAATGTAGTGGACTTAGTAAGTGATGGGTGGAGCCAGATATAGATCTTCGATGCATCGGTAGGTATGATGATACAAATTAGTGTCTTGGAATATGTCATTGGGAAAAAACTATTTGTAGTTTAGGCACGTGGCCTTGACTATTTGGTAATGATGTCCGATGTTTGGCATTCCCTCATTATGAAATTAATTATTACATGTGATTATTCGACTAGTAGAATATCCATGTGCATGTTTATATGGTAATGACTGAGTTATTTTTTCTATATTATCTTCATTTTTATGTTTAAAAATTTTGTTCTATTTATTACAAAACGTGCCTTAAAATTTTATAGCTTTCGGTAAATTATTTACCCTCACTGAGCATCTGAGATCACCCCTTTCTTATGTTTTATTTTCCCAGGATTCCATGAAGTGTATTGTGATTTATATTTCGGGTTAATCATGGGGAATAATAGTGTTCTCAAAGGATTATTTATGTTTTGTCTTATGTTTTAATGTGTAATGTAACGTTCATGTATGTAATATATTTTCCAAGACTGCTAAATTGATCGGTCCATTGAGACTTGATTCATTGTAATCATGTCAATGTATTAAAAAAATGCATCGGCTCCAGGATTCTAGAATCGAGGTGTTACAGTCAAATAAATATAGCTCGGAAGAATAAAATTAATTATGGGAAATATTATTTCACTACCTCAGACAAAGAGGAATTATTAATATGGCAATGTTTGGATTCCTAAATTTTGTTATTTGATTATTTTAACAATAATTCAATATTTATAAGATTCATGATATATATATTTAAAAGGATTTTATTTCTGTACATATTCTTTATGGAATTGAAAGAATTATTGTTTTATAAAGTATAAAAAGATATAAATGAATTCATATATTTGGTATGTTATAATAAGAGTTACATTATTTTGGAAAATCCTATGCTAAGTTGATATTTAAAATTTAGTGACCATCCTTCTAAATTAATTTGGAATTTAAATTTAGACAGATATATTTTGGCAAAGTATTAATGTAAAATATATATGGAATGGATTAATGATATTTTTGATTGATATTAAAGAATGATTTTTCATATTAGATAACCTGTGATAACTATTTTGTATTTTGATAAACATTTAAAAGATGAAGAAATGACTTATGAAACAAAGGGCTCATAAAAGTTCCTCATGCATGAAAAATTGATTTTGAAAATTCATTTAAAGGTGTGAAAGATGGAGTGAAAATAGATTGAAGAAAAACCAATGTATGATATTATTATTATGACATGGAAATTAATCATATACATTTGACTAAATATTAAAGGAACACCTAAATTATTGGAAAATTATTTCATAACAAAACATTAATCATTTAATTTTCTTTTTGGAGAATCAATGGCCTTTTAATTTATCCCAAGATTTACAAATTTTTGATAGTTAACATTTTAATGACTCTGTTCGCTATCACTATCCCTAAGAACTATATATTTATATTTCTCTTCCAATTCCAGATTATCTCTTTCCAATAATGTTTTCCTATGATAAATCCATGTTGTGTGGTAACATTCACATTTCCTTTTCCCAATTATTAATAAGAAATTATGTTAACCATATTTCCCATGTGGGTATCCCACAAAATAATTTTGAAGTATTAACCTATTTTTTAAGTAAAATTTTAAATTGTGAGGATGCAATTTTTTGTAGGATGGGAGAATGTAACACAGAAAATTTTTTATGATAGTTTTCTCTTTAAATTTTTTTTCTTCGATATATTATTTTTCACACAACACCAATCTTAAATTTATAATGATATGAAATTAAATATCATTATTTTAAAATGGCCATTATAAACTATCACTTAAATTGAATTGTATGAACAATATTAACAAAATTATGAAATTAAAATATTTTATATTTTTATTTTTTTTAATTATTCCAAATTATTATATAGGCACAAGTTAACAATTAATCACAATTTATGCATAGAAGACTTTATTTTTTAAAAGGTTGTTTTACGGCCGTTTAATGGTGCACTTGTATTAAAATTTACTTTTGAAACTTTATTAAATTATATTTAAAAAAATAAATGTCATTTTTGAAAAATTAATTTCAATATTTTCATAGTGTGAAATTGTGTTATTTTTATGAAAATATTTATTTTCCAATGAATAGTAAAGAATACGAATTTCTATAAAAGGATCTTTTTAATAGACAATTTATGATTTTAATTTTAACATCTCCTATGAAGTATAAATAAAATTTACTTATATTATTAATGAGAATAAAATATATTTATTTCATGAAATAAGAAAATATATGTTTTACAAATGATAAATTAAGTGTTGGTATTTTTGTAGAAGATAAATTTTATTTAAATCATTATAATTAATATAATAGTTTAAAATAAAATAAAATTTAATAAAATATTTTAATATTTTAATATTTTTGTTTCTTATTAATATAAGATAATTTTATGATACATTGATTAATTTTTCAAAGTGTTACAAAAGTAATTATAATTTTGAAATTACTATTTTTTGAATATATAATAAATCTAATTACTAAGTAAATTTATTTCATTTTGAAAATTATTTTCATAAAATGGAGTTACTTTTTGAATTATAAACATTTAAAAATAGTAATGGGGAATTATTGTGATTTTTCTAAAATAGATACATTTTTGTGAATAGTGAAATATGGTAACTTGTTGTATTTAAAAAATACATGTTTTATTGAGTCATATAATATGTATGGATGTTATAAGACCATAATATCAAATTATTATTTATTATTTTCATATTTTTTTTAATAATTCTAAAATTATCCATATTTTTTATCAAGAATAATAATGTAATGAATATAATAATGAGAAAACACCCCTCTTCTTCAGTATAAATACCACCACATATCATTACACCTAAAAAACCTATAATATTATCCAATTTATACCACTTACTTTTCCATAAGGATTTTTTCAAGGAGAGGATTTTCAGGATGTAAAACCCACTTCCGTTTATTTTCAATTTCATTTCAAGTTCTTTTATTTTCATATAATCTCCTCACCTCCTTTTAACTAATTAAAATTGTAACTGTATTAGGATTTATATTCTGTAATATTATTATGTTTAGGAAATAATTCATCATCAATTATCTTATCCTATACATTTTATTCAGTAGATTGAAACAACGTCTGTGAGGAGCCGATTTTCCACCTTTGTGGATGACATGATTTAATTTCTCCATTATGCTTCCTTGAGTGGACATAATAACATTTTTATGTTTAAAAATGAAATTAATAAGTGTAATAAAACTTATTTAATGTTATTTAACCATTATATATACATAATATAAATTCATAACACCAAACTAGTGCGTTATTATCAAGAAATGCCAAAATAATTAAAACGATTATAACTAAAGTGTTATCTAATTATTCATATTCATACCACGTAATCGAATGAAATATATAAACATTAAATATTCTTTGATTACATTAACAACATATAATTTCATTTATGGATATCTATTTTTATTTTACATGATCTTCCATATGCATATAAAACTAAACCAATCATGAAATCCAAGGAAATGAACACTCCCATATGATGAAATTAAATCACATAACTCATAAAAAAGCCCAAAAATTACATTAACAAAATTATAATAAATAAAATGTGTGTTTAATATGTTATATAATAAATTATTAATGAATCTAATTTCATTATCTATGGAATTAATTACAATTATATGATGTTTCCAGACATAAGGTAAGGGTTTTCTCATCCCACTTTTAATTTGTTGAGCTTTGACTTATTCATTACTTATATCTTGTGTTTTGGGTATGTATAAATCCATTTTATGTATAATATTTTGATTTAATTTACATTCATATAATTTTATGTTTCATTTTATGATTATTAAATTTATGGTGAATATGATTTCATTGATTACATAGTTGTAAGGGATTCTATCTAAACCTCAATTTTTTCCTTCGGGTTACTCTTTATCTCTACTCAAAGTAGTGTAATTATTAATTATTTTAATGTAATTATTATAAATTATATTTATATATCCTGAAAAAATTTACAGTGATTATTACATCTATCTTTTATGGGGAAGTACATGTTTTATAATGTTCCCTTTTCAATTTATCCTGATAAAAATACTTGATTTAATAGAACTTCTTGATTTCTTTCCCATTTTCAAGTACCATAAAAAATATGTTTGAAGAAGCTATTATTTTTATAAAATCACTCATTTTATATTGAAGGACTATATTTTTTAGTTTCTTATAAAAACAATAATTCCATTTCCATTTTAATTAATCCTTAACTGCACTTAAATATATTGTTTCAAATGTTTCTGAAACACTCTTCTTATATGTTTTCACTTATTTTTGAAATAATTTATTACATAAACATAATATGATTTAATTTCCCTTTTTGGATATACAATTTTACAATTTTATTTTTATTAAAAATGAACTTTATTTCCCAAAAGAACTCATCTTTTCAATGAAAAATTGAATTTCTCTTAAGAAATTATCGATGATTTTGTTAATGTAATTTAATGAATGCGGGTGATTCAAATATGTTGAAGTGGTATATGAAAATATGATTTAAAGATATATTTTTGACATAAAATGAATGTTTTGGAATTTTTATGTGATGTTTGTTTCCATATAAATCCCCTGGATTCTGTGGTATGGCTCATTAGATAAACTAGACTAAGTTTTAGATAACGCCTTACATATTTATGTAGACCTATTGGTCATGTACTTTATAGTTTTTTTATGATGTCTAGAATTATGAAATTCTTAATTTTTATATTTTTAATTGATAATCCTTGTGATTAATCAAATATTATAATATTCATGGTTATGTTTTATGGTTATTTAAATGAATTTATTTAATCATATTTAATTCTTATCATGTTATACAAAAGATTGTGATTTAATTTCATATCTTTTTAATTATTCACCTTGAAATATTATTTATGTTTAATTATGATAGCTCCCACTATATTTCATAACCTTTTTGAGTATCTGAGATCACCTCTTTATTATTATTTTTCCCCAGGCTATGAATATGTGTATTATGAATGAATTGTTGGGATAATCTAGGAGATTAAGAATTTTTCCAATGGAGTATCAATATTGTTTTCCTATCAAGTTTTAATGTAAAAATTATGTTAATATCTAGTTTTCTAATACTATTAAACTATTAGGTCTCATGGGATGTTAATTTTTGATTTTTATACCAATTTAATTTAGTATGGAACCATCTCCCAGCATGGGGGTCAGTGTTATTACAATCAACACATATATGTGACACGTAACTATTATCTAATAACCATGAATAAAAATTATATATACAATCATTTATATAATAATTATTTATTTATGCTAATTCTATATATCCTTCTTATTGATAATGGTAATCAAGTTTAACAATATATAATGAATCTCAGAATGATGTATGCCTTTAATTTCATTAAAATATAGTATGTTTTACTCAAATAAATAATATATTTACCCGGAGAGTATCATGTTTCATAAAGTCTCTATTATTGAATTCTATTAAATATTATTCAACAAAATTGATGACCCCATGAATCATAGATATTAGTCGTACAATATCTATATTTCACTATATTTTTTTCCAATTTATTATTCATCATAAATTATACCTATTTTGGTATATATTTTCTTCAATTGTATCTCATATAACAATTGTATTTTTAGGTTGAAAAAAATTCATATATTTTTCATATAAATTGTCTTAATTCTATTCATCTTATTTTCTATGTTTTTATGTTAAAAAGTTAAGAGTAAACAAAATATATCAATTGGATGTGATTTTTAGGATTTTAGGGTTATATATATGTAGTGTACTTTATAGAATCTTTATTGTGGGCACTTATCCATTTTTAGTCACCTATACATAATGGTTAATGTTTTTATTAGTGATCACATAAGAAGGAATCTAATACTTAATATTTTAAGGAGTTTAAGATATCTCACCATTTCTTATATGCATATCATTACTTTATTATTTGTATTAATTCTTCTCATTATTTAATTTTCATGTCCCATGCCTTTATCCAAGTTAGTATATTTCATCCAGGTTAATGAATAACTCTTAGAAAAATGATGGTTTTTATTTTTCTCTCTCAGGGAAGTGTTATTTATAATAATTAATACAAACCCATATGTATCTCATGCACAAGGTACATGAAACTCATTAATATAATGGGTTAAAATAATATAAAGAAAAACAAAACTAATGGTCATATATAGTGTGATTGGTAACTAAACCCATCATTCATGAAACATATATAGTTCTAAATATAATAGAAGACTAATCCATATTTTCATGGTCCCAATAACATTAATTAAGAAGGACATTAAATATGATGTAATTTTGAACCTAAAAAATCACTATTAATCTATAAATAGATTCAAAATGTTTCATGGACAATGATATCTATATATCACTTTTTACAATAACCCTAAGACACTACATTTGAACATTATCCCTTGTAGTGACATGACAATATAATGGATGTGTTAAAATGATAAGTTTTTGGTTATTTTATTGAGTCTTATCAAATGAATTGGTATCCTATATCATTTTTTATTCAACCATTATGAATGATCGAGATTTAGCTGCATTATGCTCTTAAAAATATATGTATAACATAAATTATTTCATATCAAAAAATTTGATATCCATATATCACAACCTATGATATATATATTTCAGATTTTTTAAAAAACAAATTAAAATTCAAGGATTATAGAATTCTCTTACAAGGATGTATATGACATAAAAATGGGTTTAAAATATAACAAACATGTATAAAAATTACTAAACTGTTAAAACTAATTATATACCAATAATTATATTGAGTTAATCAACCAATGTTACAATTATATAAAGTACCTTAAATTATTTTATTTCAATAGAAGATGTAATTAATCTTAAGATTATTTAATTATTTCATAATGGGGTTTTTTGTGGAATATGTTAAATGAGAACATTTTTCTCTTGAAACGGGGCTATAATGTAATCAGGTTTTTTTAATTGAAATATATTTATTTTTTGAAATTAGATATATGAAAATTTTGATATTAATGTGATATCTAGAATTTATTAGTACATGTTAAAATAATTAATGTATTTACATGATATTAGATTCTTTTTTTTTTGACATGAAGTTTTAAATTATAGGTTATTCATTGAAAATATTTTCAATTGTTTTAATGGGTAAATATTTGATTATATTAAATTAAAATATTATATAAGTGTAATTATGGGAATACTTTTCATGGAATTTTTCTTTTCCGGTTGTGATAAATAAATAGTTTTATGAATATTATTATGCCATGGATATTTTTTAGAGTTAATAAATTTTATTTGGGGGTAGTTTATTTGGGGAAAAATAATTAGGGGTTCTTAATTGACATCATGTTAGTATATTTTTGTTAAAACCCACCCCCACTGGGAATCCCTCCTAGGATGGTAGTGTGGATGAGTGTTACCCTCAAATAATTTCACATAAATAACATATTTTAAATATATTTTTATTTTATTTTCCATTCATGCTTTGTTTTGGGGGTTTCCCATTCTTTTATGGAGGAATGATTGAGTTTTCATGAATTGGGAAAAACTGTGAGCACAATTCCAAATTTAAAATAAATATAATTTCTTTTATAACTCATTAATTTTTCAACATTTTTTTATCCATTCAAATTTTTATTTGGCCTCACCTAACCTATTAACACCAACATTTAAATTTGGAGCCTCTATAATTCCATAATCATTGGGGATTTGGGTTTTTATTTAAGAATTTGGCCAACCCGAAATCCCATTTTCCAGTTTTAAATTTTTTCTTTAATTTTTTAATATCATATTAATTATAATGAATATTTGGGTGATTCCACATCCCTATAGAACTTATGAAGCTCAGGTGTGCTCCCATTTCCCTTACCCCCTCCTTAGAGATCTTTGAAATCACGACTTAGGGCAGAACTTCATAGGATATCTCAAATCAGCCAGAATTGGAAAGGTAACTTAATACCTTATTAACTATCTCATTTATTACTATATTCCCTCCATTAAAGTTCCTAAATGACATTATAAATCTTTTTCAAACAACCCCTGAATTTTTTATGTTTTCAATTTCATATACTATTGTTTTAGAGTGATTAATTCAGAATATATCAAGTAAGTGATTTCATTTCATTCCTCTTTCTAATTACTTAGGGTTTAATTTGTTTTTATTAGGGTTTATTTCCCATTCCATGAAGTACCAAATTACCAGGGTGTAGGGTTTCATACCTGAGGTTTATCATCGGGTTTTCTTTTCCAATTCTTGTGGTATTAGGTTTGATCTAGTCCCTCTTGGTGCGGCGGTGGTGTGATTTGATTTTCGCACAAAGGATTCAAGGTTATAACTAATTTGGCTGGTGATTACATATGTATGAAATCTATGTGAATTGACTTGCTGTATTTATTAAATTTACATTTTCATTTATTTATATGGTTTCTGCAAAAAATAGTTTTAGTGGTTTTTGTAATGCAAATGAATTTTAAATGCCAATTTTAGGTGAAATTGGGGGTTTTTCATTTAAGTCTCTTGTTAGTTCCTTTGGGGCTACCCTATCACTACTTATTTTATTTTAGTGGGATTTAATAGGGCTAAAAATACTTTTGAATGTTTATCCATTTTGATTATTTCTGCAAAAGTTGGTTTTAATGCTTTTGTGGAACATGTGAACTTTAAGTGTCATGTTTGTTTAAAAATGGATGTTTTACAAAGATTACATTTCATGGTTCACATGGGGATTCCCCAAAAATTGATTTTTTGGTTTCGTTTAAATTTATAAGGATGAAGTTTCTGTTTTGGTAACTTATAGGTGTGCATATAGTGTGAAAAGTGGGATTCTTAGGGAGTGTTGGGTGCAAACCAATGCGATTTTTTGAGAAATTGTTTTATGGAAAATCAAAGTGTTTTGTTGTGTGTTTTAAATGGTATAAAGTGTGTATAGATACTGTATTGTTTTTAAGTGACCATTATTGATGTTTTTATATGAAAATGGATGCATGTGGAATGCGGAATTTGTTTGAGCACAAAGGAGGAAGCCCGGGTACCTAGGTGGGGCCAATGTGTACTAGTATGGCTAGTGGACCGGATGGGTTTTATCCCCGTTTAACCTAGACTTTGGATTATAACAACTCTAACTAAACTATGTGGATGATGATTGGGTACCAAAAGGTTATGTGTATGTTCCCGAATAGTGGCTCATGCACAAAAATAGATTTTACTTTGGTTACTGTACGCCGAGGTATGAGGTACATGGGGCCTGAGACTATCTAATGCCCAGGGGTGTTCCCAATTTTGTTGCTCATTGAGTTTGTGATATTTTCCACTGTATTTGGGTGTTTTTGGAAGTACTTCACAGTAGCTAACATTTCTATTTAAATGTGTGAACATTCTGAAAATTTTATCTTGAAAACTGTTTTCAATTGAATGTAGCATTTCTTGGATTTTATCACTATCTTTCTTTGCGTACTTAAACTGCTAGATTTTTCACATTGTATTGCATCCTATTTGGATTCATTGGGTGGTATAATATTGGTATTAGGCTCAAACCCTACTTACACACCTTGGTTGTAAGTAAACATGGTTATGTTTGACTTAGGTAAAAGAAAGGCCAAGGGTGATGGCGGTTCAGGGTGTTAGTCCCTATCGCTGGGGCGGAGTTGTGGAGACGACTTGAGAGTGATGACCCCCTTGTCATGTGGAGTTCTTGGGTATGTCATCCTATTTTCATTATTTTTTTTGGACCTCTTTTATTGTCTATAATCTAATGTATTCAGTTCTGGTTTTTGGTTAAGACTACTTTGGCTTGAAAATTTCATATTTATATTATGGATTGTTTTAATGTTTTATGCTTTCATACTCGGGTAAATCATTCCCATACCTAAATTAATGATACACGGGTACATGTTCCAGCCCGTTGGGATAGGTAATGCCCTACGGACCTTGGAACGGGCCGGGTTTGGTGTTAGTTTGATGGTGACCAGATCCGGTTCGTGACAAAATAGTATCAGAGGAGGTTATAGTTTACTCTTTGGATCACATTATTTAGGGAACTGTCGGGAAAGACTAGAGTTAGGATTTTTGGGACTTGGTAGTTCAGTTATGGGTAGTGTGACTAATCACCACACCTCATTATGGGATTTGAGACACCAGGGGAATTCGGGATTAATCTTAGTCCTTTGGTTTTTTTTGGTTTGATGATGATTAGGGGAAATGAAAGGAGAGTTGGGTTAATGGTCTCAGTGAGCTCGCAGGGCCTGGAAAGCCATGTGGAGCTGGGGATATTCCCTATAACACTCTTTTTGATGCTGAAGTGATTGGAATATGTCCACCAACCATATTTCCATGTCACCCACGGAAACTAGTTTCCTCTCGCATTGTTTTGTTCTTTAGTTTTGAAATCATGGCACTTTGGTTTTTACGTGACATGGTTTTAAGAAGCGTAAAGTTTTTGTGAAATGATTTTCAAATAAAGAGGTAATATTTTGGTTTATGAAATGGCAGAACTGAATCTTCCGAATTGTTTTGAAATTGAAAATGGTGTTCTTACACCGATTTTTAAAGCATGAACTATATAGAAGTTGGTTTTGAAAAGTGTTTCCAATAGAGCTTTCTAAATAATCAAAGAGTGTTTTAATGGGATGAGATGTTTTGAAATTAATGTTAATATCTTGAATGTGAGTTCTTTTCTAAATGGTTGGGTCTTTCTGAAAAGTTTTGTAACATGTGAGTTGAGATTTTGATATCGTGGTTAGCGGTTTTGAGAGAAAGGATGTGTTGGTTGACCATTTTGGGTTTGAAAATGGGAAATAATTTTTGTTTTAACCTTTTTTATTTTCGTGAGCAACCACATGAATGGGGTTATATGGGAATATGGATGATTGATGACATTTGTGGATGAGTTTCGGGATAGATATAAGGAGGGTTGCTGGTGTGGCGTAGAAACATGCATGTGTAAGGCCAATGGGGTACCATTGTTGGATGCACTAAGTAATGAACCATTTGTTTTCAAAGAAATGTTTTTAATGAAAAAAATGAGGTCTTGATGAATTGTTTGGGATGGTTTATATTATGTGTTTTTAAAAAATGTTGATGTTTTGGGATGTTTTGAGTCCAAGAACCCCTCCAGTTCGAACTATGTTTTCAGTTTGTGTTTGGTTGGTAAGCTGAGTAAAAGGACCGGTTAGTAGTCTCCTCTAAGATATGTTTTAGGAAACCTTTATGGTGGATGCCTTCATGTGTTTGGATCAGGTTTGTGGTCCTTTTGACCAATGGACCAGCTTGGTTGGGTCTTTAGGTTCTCTTGATTGATAATGTATGCCCCCATTAAGGGTTAATGCATTACTAAAGTGCAACCCAGATTGTTTCTCCATTATAAAATCCTCCAGTTGATCAATATAAGGAATTTTTTTCTCAAGATCTGTAGATTGAGTCTACACCCATTCCATTATTTGATTTTTGGATCCTCTTGTAATGGGAGAGTGCTCGTGGAAGGTTGAAAGCTACCTCAGTTTCTTTAGTTTCTTGATTCGTCAAAGGTGGATGTGGTGTAGGGTTATTAGTGTGGATGAGTGTCTCGATGGTGTCTAAGAGGGCCTTTGGGTTCTTCACAGTTTCGTTAAATCATGAGTTCATGTTAAACCATCGGTGTGGGAAATATGGTAATGATAGGATATTGTGGCCACTTTCTAGAATTTTTTGTTGTTTGGGGATGTTGTATAAGGTCCCTCTCCATGCATTGTTTATATCAGTCGCAATGGTCATGTCTGGTGATGCCTTATGATGTCATGTGCTCGATTGACCGTGTAGGTGAAAGTCATGAAATCTTCTGAGAGTCACTATTATGTTGGGAGAATGTATCCCTTGGAAAAAATTCAAAAATCTTACATTTTAGAGGAAGTTGAGTGTAGGTGTTCTTTATTAATATTGTTTCTCACCTGAAGAAACAAGGTGTGATGTGTGTGCATCTTCTTAGCACTTATTTCAGTGAAATATCGGGATAGGGTAAAGTGTGTTTGGAATGTGTAATGTCTGGAAAACTTATCTGGGATTGCGGTGAAGTTGTTTGTGGAACCGAAAGAAGAATTCACATTCAGTGGGTTTCCAATGACTAATTGTGATACCGAAGATGCTTCAATCATTTGACCTCCATCCATAGGTCTTGGAGAGAAGCTGTGTCGTAGTCATGGGAAATCATAGGGTCATTTAAACCCTTATACCATGTCCTATCCAAAATATGAAAGATAAGAAGTGTTTAAACCTCTGGTATCATCATCTTTCTTCTGTTGTTCACGTTTGGTGGAAATAGGTGGAGGGCCTTGTACCCATGTCATAGCCCAATGAAATTCCCTCCCCCTCAGGTTTCCATTGAGTCTTTAGAGAATGGTTGGAAATTTGGCTAGACAGGCTGAGCACATTTTTTGTGAACGATTAAGAGAGACTGTGCGCCTGGAAGCCATGCGGTAAGATTAATCAGCACAGTTAGTTCACGGTTTCACAAACTATGCGGACTAACCGTGCGACCTTCCCAAATATTTAAATTTTTGGGATTTTCTGTGCTGTCCCATGTGGGTCGGTTAAGATGGATGGTTCTTATAGTGGGGAGAACAATAATGATTATCATGTATGTTCCTTAGGAAATTTTGAATGGAATTCTACCCTATGTACTAGGGAGTCTGTTCAGGCCTCCCCCTATTAGTGTCCTGATTCTGTCTCAGAAAAAAATTATTTATTGTCTCTTATGGTGGGAGCATATTTTTCCCCCATACCAGTAACTTAGATTTATCCTTGGTATTTACTTGGTATAGATAGTCTCGTTTGGAGCTATGTAGCTTCCAACATCTTCCTTGATTAAACTTTGGGACTGGAGAGTGCCCAATGGTTTATTTATAGTAATGTAAGTGTAACCTTGTTCAATGTTTTTGTTCGTTTGAGTGAATTTCTTGAGTCTCGTTCTGATAGTGTTTGGGGAGTTTTTTTGGGATAAACTATGAATTTGATTTATCATTTCAGGAAAGTGGTGTATGTTTTGTTTTTGAGAGTAATCCATCTTTAATTGATAACTAGAGGTGTTATGGCCTTTGGGGGAGAAACCTGGCAAGGGAGTACATATTAGATTCTCAGTTGGGTTTGGTTGTTGCATTGACCTTACTGTGACTTTTCGGGGAAGAAAGTTTTCAAGTTTGGATAATTGTCACATAAATAACATATTTTAAAGTTATTTTTAATTTATTTTCCATTCATGCTTTGTTTTGGGGGTTTCCCAAACTTTTATGGAGGAATTGGTGAGTTTTCATAAATTGGCCCAAACTGTGAGCCCAATTCCAGATATAAAATAAATTTTGTTTCTTTTATAACTCATTCATTTTTCAACATTTTTTATCCATTAAAATTTCTATTTGGCCTACCCTGACCTATTAACACCAAAATTTAAATTTGGATCCTTTATAAATCCATAATCACTGGGGATTTGGTTCTTTATTTAAGAATTGGGCCAACCCGAATGCACATTTTCCTGTTTTAAATTGTTTCTTTAATATTTTAATATATTATTCATTATAATGAATATTTCCGTAATTCCACCTCCCTCTTGACCCTAAGAAGCCCAAGCGCTCTCCCATTTCCTTTCCCCCCTCATTGGAGCTCGTTGAAATCGCGACATAGGGCAGAACTTCATAAGGTATCTCAAATCGGCCAGAATTGAAGATGTAACTTTATCCCTTCTTTAACTCTCTCAATTCCTACTCTTTTCCCTCCATTCCAGTTCCTAAATGACCTCATCAATATTTTTAGAACAACCCTTGAATTTTTTCTGTTTTTAATTTAATCTAGAGTTGTTTTGGAGTGATTAATTCATGATACTTCAAGTAAGTGAGTCCATTTCTTTCCTCTTTCTAATTACTTAGGGTTTCATTTGATTTTATTAGGGTTTATTCCCTATTACTTGAAGTCCCAAATTACTAGGGGGTAGGGTTTCGAACCTAAGGTTTAAAATTGGGTTTTCTTTTCCAATTATTGTGGTTTTAGGTTTGATCTAGGTCCCTCTTGGTGCAGTGGTGGTGCATTTAGATTTTGGCACAAAGGATTAAAGGTTTTAACTAATTTGGTAGGTGATTCCATATGTATGAAATATATGTGAGTTGACTTTCTGTATTTATGAAATTTTCACGTTCATATATTTTTATGGTTTCTCTAAAAAAATAGTTTTAGTGGTTTTTGTAATGCAAATGAATTTTTAATGCCAATTTTAGGTGAAATTGGGTGTTTTTCATGGAAGTCTCTTGTTGGTTCCTTTGGGGCTTCCCTATCACTACTTATTTTATTTTATTGGGATGTAATAGGGTTGATAATATTATTTTTAATATTTATCCCTATTGTTTGTTGGTGTGAAATTTGGTTTTAATGGTGTTGTGGAACTTGTGAACTTTAAGTGTCATGTCTGTTTAAAAATGGAAGTTTTACAAAGATTACATTTCTTGGTTCACATGGGGCTTCCCTAAAAATTGATTGGTTGGTTTAATTGAAATTTATAAGGCTTCCTATACTATTTGGGTAACTTATAGGAGTGCATATAGTGTGAAATGTGGGGATTCCAGGGAGTGTAGGGTGAAAAACAATGCTGTTTTTTGAGAAATTGTTTTATGGAAAATCGAAGTGTTTTGTTGTCTTTTTTAAATGGTATAAAGTGTTTATAGCTACTGTATTGTTTTTAAGTTACTGGTATTGGTGTTTTTATATGAAAATTATTTCATGTAGATTTCTGAATTTGTTTGAGCACAAAGGGGGAAGCTCGGGTACCTAGGTGGGGCAGATGTGTACTAGTACGGCTAGTGGACCAAATGTGTTTTGTCCCTATTTCACATAGAATTTGGATAACTAAAACTATAACTAAAATACATGGATGATGATTGGGTACCACTAGGTTATGGTTATGTTCCCTACTAGTGGCTCATGCACAATAATGGATTTTACTTTGGTTACATTACATCGAGGTATGAGGTACACAGGGCCTGAGGCTATCTAGTGCCTAGGGGTGTTCCCGATTTTGTTTCTCATTTTTTTTGTGATATTTTCAATTTTATTTGGGTGTTTTTGGAAGTAATTTACAGTATCTAACATGTATATTAATATTTGTGAACATTCTGATAATTTTAGCTCAAAAATAGTTTTCAATTAAAAGTTGCACTTCTGGGATTTTATCATTGTCTTTCTTTGCATACTAAAACTGCTTGCTTTTTCATATTGTATTACATCCTATTTGAAGTCATTAGGAAGTATCTTATTTGTATTAGTATCACACCCTACTTACACCCCTTGGGTGTAAGTATACTTGGTTATTTTTGACTCAGGTAAAGTAAATGCCAAGGGTGATGGCGGTTCAGGCTGTTAGTCCCCATCCCTAGGGCGGAGTTGTGGAGACGACTCGAGGGTGATGATCCCCTTGTCATGTGGAGTCCTTGGGGATTTCATGTTGTTGTCATTATTTGTATCTGGACCACTTTTATTGTCTTTATTTCAATGTATTCTATTCTGGTTTTTGTTTAAGACTTGTTTGGATTGAAAATTTCAGATTTATATTATGGTTGGTTTTAATTGTTTATGCTTTCGTACTCGGGTAAATCGTTCCCATACCTAAATTAATGATACCTGGGCACTTGTGATAACCCATGGGGGTAGGGAATGCCCTTCAGGACTTGTAATGGGTGGGTTTTTGTTTCAGTTTGATGGAGACCAGATCCGTTTCGTGATAATGAATGCCTCCATTATGCCATAATTTAATGAATAATACCGAGGTTGTAAACACATATAAATGGGTGGTATTTCCCTCATTATCCCAGGAACATAAAATAAACATACAGTAAAATATATAATAAATAAAATAAAAAAATCCACTATCAATATAATCAACACACATAAAATAATTATAAAACAAAAAACATAAGGATACTCTTATGGAATGAACTCTGACAAAAAATCCTCTCCTAAAATAAGAAATGTCCAACTTATTAAAAAAACTCCCCCTTGAAAATATATAATATATATATTGGCTAAAAAAATATGTATAATTAGTAGGATCCTCCTAAATACCTCTCTTCCAATTGTTTAATAAATATATTAATATCTCTATGAATAAACAATTGAACCAACTTATACCTACGTCAGGAAAATTGACACCCAACCTCACCAAGGCTCACTCTTCTAATAAATAATCTATGTATAGTGACATTGTATCAAAATATTATTCAATAAGGTAACCCCACACCCCTTTCTTATTATATATTCTCTCTCATACCCCAAAGAAAAAATCATTTCTGCTTTCACCCATCCATGTCTATTCCATTACACATTATATCCCATATCACAAAAATGAAACACATTCTATAATCATATCATCATCATCATTGTCATAAAATATCCACTTCCACATACTCCACATAAGAATACCCATATTTGAACCACATAATTCTCCTCAATGGCCCATAAAATTCAAATAAGAGTAGGGTAATGTGTATATAAAGAACATGAACCTTTTTCACTTTTCCTACCATGCACATCCCCCACAATGTATCATTATCACTACCACACAATCATGTTATACAATATTTTACACAATAAAACCACAAGTCATTATATCCCATTTTAATATGCCTATCATGAGTCATCTTAACCGAAATTATTCTAGGATGATAGATCCAGGAAGAGGGAGTATTCATATATATGTTTCCATATTAATATAGGAGTAAGGTAAAACATCTAGAATGAACATATATATGGGTGAATGTATACTTATCTAACTCATGTGGTGCTGCATAAAAAATAATAAAATTAATAAAGTTGTCACATGATTTATCATCCTAAGGGTTTTCACTGAAATAAAAACAACAATTGGCCACAAAATCAACCACACTATCATCACCATCAGCCTAAAATTTCTAGCATATATACAACACAACCAATCCTATATAATAAAATATTAAAATCATAATTTTCATAAGTTGAATTCCTATCACCTTTTTTAGAAAATAAAATATTTCCCATTTACAGGAATCGTTAAAATAATTATACAATTATTTTTCTATATTAAATGTCAAACAACTCATAAAAACCAATTACTTATCAATAATAACCTTTCACTCATTACCAATTTAATTCATTTGAACCATACATCAAGATAATAAGAAATATATAACATTACATTATAAAGACTAAGCACTTCACGACATAAACTTCCTCCCAAAGGAGTCCAAAATCCCCCAAAAATACCATAAAACAACTTTTGTTCAACACAACCATTGATTTTACAACTATCATAGTCACATGACATCTAATCCACCGCTACCATAACGGGACCAAAATATATCACCACAATAGTCCAATGATAGTAACCATGAAAACACAAATACAAAAAATGGCCATTTTTATGATAACTACACGGGGAACATATTATAAATTTACATCACAGGTCTTAAAATTGAACAATATGTCATATCAAAGAAGAATTATATATTAAAATACCAACACTGCATTTCCATAATTCAAAAAAACTAATTTTTTATAATAATAAAGTGATTATTTCCTAATGATATGTATTACTATAATATAAAATGTTTATAATTACATATATTAAACTAGAAATAATAAAAATCTAGTTGAAAAGTCAAAAATATCATCCATATATTATCAATTACAAATGGTTTTTATAAAACACATATGAATCACTCGCATCCCTTTAATTTCCTTTAGTCAAATTCATTTTCATATCATGTTACTATATACCATCCACACTCTTAATTGAAGGTAATAGAAATTCCATCATTTACCAAAAAATAAATAATTTAAAGTCTTAAATCTATTACCATGACCAAAAAAATAATCATTTCACGATATAATAGGGAATCGCTAATCCAAAACCACTAAATGTGAAAAATATAAACCAAAAGGCCTATATATGATCATTCCCCATTTAAAATAACCCAATGCCTCCAAAAATTAATCAACACTACTTCCAAAACATTCCCATGAATAATTTATATGAATATAGAAAATGTGAAGATAAGAGAACTCACCTTATCCCAAAAGTGATTAATCACCTAAATCCAAAGAACAAAACCAGCCAACGGATTGTCTTGGATCACCAAATATATACCTAAGGTAACATAGGGTATAGTATAAGTTATAATAATGATATATAATTTAATACACTGAATAAAGTTTTAATCATCTTGGAAAACTAACGAATCATTGTGTAATTGGGGTTTATCATGTAATATTGAAGCTAAATCGATTGCACCCTAAAAATATTTCAATGATCTAACTTTATCTACCTATAAATTATGTGATCAAAACCAAATTAACATTATTTATTAAATAAATATAGAAATTTAACCAATGATACCATGTATTAATAATATATCCTTCGAAAATATTGAAAGCCCTTACCACGTCATATCAACATGATAAACCCCATATCTCTCTGTGATGTAATGAAAGGCATTGTGATACAATAGAAATTAGGTACATAGAACTCTCAAAATCAACTAGACAAAAATTCATGAAAAACTCAGAACCGCCACAGTGGAATCAACACAAACATGATATTAACTAAGAGTTCATGTTAGATTTATCCCAAGGACCCAACAAGTCATAAAATATTTTTATGGTAAATTTTAATAACCTCAAGACTGCCACACTGTGACATGAGATATCATACTGTGACTAAATTGTTGCGAGGTAAACAAAATTCCACACTTCATATTAATATCTAATTCCACCTCGTGTAAGAAAAACTGTGAAACCTCAATGATTCAACTTACACCATTCATTCTACCACCAAAAATCAACATTAAATAGTGAAACTTCAATGTCTAAGGGCTCACACATCATATAAGGCCCCGACCTTAAACATTACTTAATATTGAATTAAATGAATAATTCAAATTGAGGATCTTTTTAGGTTTAGAGTTTTAGAGAATTTGGACATAACTGTTACATCTCAGAAGATTACAAAGTAGACACTTCTACTGAGTCTCCATAAAATAAAAAAAACTCTTAAAAAAAACATGTCTAGTTCCAGGTTTTATATAGCATGACTTTCCCTTGATTCCATCCTTGACCCTATTCCACATTATGTCCTGTGAAAAACATTCCAAAAAAACATGGGTTGGGCATAAAAAAGCTCAGTAAGAAATACACAAAGAATGAAAACTATTAGTTTTTCAAACATCAAGTAAACCATGTATACTTTATCAAAGTAATAACTTCACCTTCATGAAGTAGTAAATACTCTTCATTGAATAAAATATCATTACATACCCTTTTTAACCATTGTATTAACATAAAACCCATATAAATATCACATAACATATAAAGGTAACTTGGGATATAAACATACTTAAGTGGAATAACCTTACGGTCGACTTCCACACATATCTCTTAATAGAATAGCCATTCGTCCAACTTCCATACATACTTAATGTAATAGTCATATGGCCGACTTCCATACCCAATGCATTGGAGGTTATAACGTAACCACCCATCTTGGTATTCACGGAACCACCCTTCATATTGTTCATCACGTAACCACCCGTCAAATGTCCAAGTACCATTATAAAATCATAAGACATAAAACAAATATAATGGAACGAAAACATTTCCACACATTGATCACAATATATAAATTAAATATATTGACATAAGAAATACATTATAAAAATCATTTTCAATACCAAAATACATAAAAGAGTATATGGTATTTATTTCATTTTAAAAAAACATTACAGCTTGTTCAGGAAGCCAAAGACAAAATAATACTCACGGCGGCGGAAAAGGTCATTGTCACCGCGTACGTTAAAAGAAACATTACTTTTTGTCGTTTTGTGAAACGCTTCGTAGAAAAATATTCATTTTGTATAAAAGTAAAAGAAAAAGGGGTTTATACACCGTATAAAAGAAAGTTGTGTATAAAACGAAATATGCCTCAATGAAAGGATATTGAGACGAAGTCCCTTACCTCGGGTCTGACTTGACTCGATCGTTCTTTAACGTCCTGAATAATAAACTTGAGTTAATTTCTACTTTCATAAGAACCTTTTTCAATATTATTATTCCTTTTATATCACTTATTTCCATGTTATAAACATTATGTAATCATTAAGTTAATAATGTTTGTTTTCTTGATATTTGGTTCTTAAGTCGAAAGTTAACTTCTTACAATTACATGTTGTTCATGTGGTCAAAGGTTCATTATATCCAGAATGATATTAATGATTTTGATATCATATATATCATTTATATCCAGCATATACATGTATTTATAATATTACATAATCATTTAGATGTAAGAAATGAAATGCAGCGTTCATGGAGACGGTAACCCGTACGTACGCATGAACGCTACTTTCATTTCATTGTCATATTAATGGAATTAAAACTAAATGAGAGGTATGTATATTTTAATTCCAGAATTATATTCATCATTTGTATGTAACATAAATTATATATATCCATTATAAATATGTACTTATAATAGTACATTACATTTGGGGATAAGAAATGAAATGCATCGTTCATGGAGACGGTAAGCCGTACGTACGCATGAACGCTACTTTCATTTATATCTCATACATTAATGGAAAGAAATAATAATAATATAGATGTACATTATAATTACAGTATAAAATCATATATAATAACTTTAAATCCATCCTTTATACATCCCACATATGGAATTAACGAATCATATCACTTTGAGGGGGCGGTAGTCCGCACTTCCAAAAATGAAATTATCGTGTTAACCACAATGGAGACCATAAAGGTATGCCAAAAAAAAATACAGAATCTTAAGTAAAACATAAACATATTATATATCATACTTAAATATAGTGACATCTTAATGGCCACCTTTGAAGGTGTTATATGAGTGTTGAACAATCATCATTTCGTGAGGCAGAAATTCATCATCCACGGAAACAGTATGTTCTTTAACCATTAGATGTAGGTGTGTGTAAGTGTAGCTCTAATCCATATTATAAAAACAACCTAGTATATTGAAGATACTGGAGTTGTTACAAAATAAATTAATAAAAAGAGTTTAGTGGGTTGGAGAGGCAAAATAAAACAAAAGGACTCAAGTGAAGACATTACCTTAAAATCGGGTAACTCCCTTTGGTTTGAGCTAAAAGGCTTCCTTGGGAAGGCTTCTGCCCAAAATGGGGCTTCAAGGAGTTAGAGAGGTAAGTGTAGAGACAAAATGGGCAGGGTTGGCTGAGCCAAAGGCTTTGGGAGTGTGGGTAAGGTGGTATAGGTGGGGGCCTTTTATAAGAGGAGAGGAGGGGCACTCTTGTAAAGTTACAAAATGATACTTTATTTTCAAGAGAGTTTCGGATTTTAAAGGACCCACATTGATTTATTTCGAGGATAAGTTGACGAGGGTTCTAACTCCACTCATCCAATAGGTTTTGGACATTTGTAGGTCTTAGATTTTACATTATCTTTCCATTTTATTTAAATCGTTAAATAATGAGGTCATCGCTGCATCATCATGATGTCATAAATAATTTAATTTATTTAATGTCTAAAAATTATAAAAAAAATACTATGATGTAGGAAATATTTTTATCTTTCCAATGAATATTTATAGTCAAAAATATGACTTTTATAACCCCATGTAAATTTTTTTTTAGTAAAACATTTCATGTTTGTGTAATTTTTTAATTTAACATTAAATAAAAGGTATTTATGTCATTTTCCAACCAAGGTGGCTCCATGGGGTCCCCAAGATGACCCATGGATTGTCTTGGTCGGCCATGACACATCCAATGTGGTTAGTACATGTGTCTAGGTCATTTTATTTTATTAAAACATTATTCTTACCTTAAACTACACTAATTACCTCTAATCAGGATTAAGAACTTAAGAGTTACTATTCACCAAAAAATTATTTTAATCTAATTGATCCACATTTTACTTTTTAATGAAAACCATGTATGTCGGATTTTTAAAATTCAAAACACAGAAGTGGTAAAATTTCATTTAAACAAAAAATCAGTTTTTATAAGTACCACTTAGTGGCTTCACTATTCATCAAAAATTGAAGTTTTTCAGAAAAATACCAAAAATTCACCCTAAGCTATATTTGATATTCTGAATTCAAAAATGAAGTCTATTTTAAAAAATTCAAAACAAATAAGTCACATTAATTAATTTAATAATTAATTCCCGTTGTCATGACAAAGAGCGTGTTTTTATGAAACAATAAGTATCAAAAGATTGACACTAGTTTAAGTCCGATTTCAAAGTGAAATTAATTCCAACGACCACTATTGGATTTAATGGTAAAAATATTTTCTAATTTCACTTTAAAACCAATTCAAATGATAATCTAATCATATTAATAAATTAGAATAAAAAGATCTTTTGAATTAAAATACAACATTTTACATTATTTATTAAAAAATGAACTTTATTGGGAAGATGCCAATAATTTACACAAAGTAAATTGTGATGTCTCGATTCAAAGGAAGAGTTATATTTGGTCCAATATAATTTATAAGATTGATCAAAACTATATTTAATGACGGTTCGCCGTCAAAAGGCGATAAGTGGACCCTTAGTGAAAATTAGGGTATAAATGCATAAAATTGAATTCTTTCCGTATTTTAAGCCTTTATCTTTTATTGGATAAATGTAAAAACATTTAAAAACATATATAATCATATATTGGTTATTTATATCCATTCCCTCCAATACAACGGCTACATGTTAACTACCATTTAAAATAATATTATTATATTACTAGTGTGCAACGTAAGTTTTCAAAGGAACTCATCGTTGTGTATCGGGTACGCTATCGAACATAGCAACCCCTTTAAAGTATAATTAATATTTAATTCGTAAATATTAATAAATATGAAAAAAATTTATTCATTATTTACCTGGGATGTTACATCCTTCCCCCTTTTTGGGAATTGTGTAACAGCCCAAGATTTTATAAAAAATATTCTTTTTAATTTAATGTCTTGTGTTGTACGCTACACCAAAAGGAGCTTGCACAACACGCATCCTTGACTTGCCTTGCATTACACGCAATCGCGACCTTCCTCGATAGCGTGTGTAATACGCAATACCGAGTTTCACTAAACAACGATATGCTATTAAAATATTATTAAAACTAGCCGGTATGAATAGTAATAACCACTTTTTAAAATTCTGTAAATCTTATTTTTCAAAATGAACTTCATTTTTGGATTCGGAGTATCGAATTTAGCCTAAGGTGAAATTTTGGTACATTTCGGATAACTTTCATATTCTGATGAATAGTGAAAATTACTAAATTATAATTAAAAAACAACTTTTTTTAATCGAAATAATTAATAGTGATAAATTATTAATTGGAGTAGTTTTAAAGTATATTTAGAATATATTTTTACAATTTAATACAATGTTGGGCATTGGATGTTATTTCACATTTAAACCAGACATAAACAAGTGTCAATCTTTTGATAGATATTGTTTCTTAAAAACACGATATTTGTTTTAACAGTGGGATTTAATTATAAAATTAATTAATTCAACTTCTATGTTATGAATTTGGTAAAATAGACTTCATTTTTGAAATTGGAATATGAAATATATCTTAGGATGAAATTTTGGCATTTTTCTGAAAACCTTCATTTTTTGATGAATAGTGAAACTACTAAGTGGTAGTTAAAAAAACTGAATTTTTCATAAAACGTAATTTTACCGCTTCTGTGAATGGAATTTCAAAAATCCGAGAGACACGGTTGATGTCAGTAAGTAAAATGTGGTTCAATGAGATGAAAATAATTTTTGGTGAATAGTAACTTTTTACTTTTATTTACCACGGTTAAAAGTAAATAGGGTAATTAAGGGTAAGAATGATATTAATATTACCCTAACACATGTCCTAATTCTATTGGACAAGTGTATCTCGACCAAAAACAACCTTAAGTGTAAAATATTATCATTTAGGCCCACTTGGATTCGATTAGGACATTTATTATTATTTAATTCAAAGAAGAGTTAAAAGAGTTAAAATCAAAGTTTATTCACTAAAACATTTTTAATATGGGGTTATACATAAGATAAATTCGACTATAAATATTCATTAGAAAGATAAAAATATTTCATATATAATTATATTTTATTTATAATTTTTAGACTTTAAATAAATTAATTTATTTATGACACAACGATGATGCAGTAATTACCCTTTTAAGGAAATATTAACATAAGTGATGTTATAAATACTCAAATGAATGTAATTTGAGACTTTTTATGAATTACAGTAATTTTCTAGGTTACTATGATATATTAGTGTTGATTTAATAAACTTGGTTCGAACATATAATTCTGTTATGACTTTCACAAAAATCATATATCAAATAGTGTCAAAATTGACACAAAATAGTTTTTAAATCAAATATTATATTATTAATTGTTATTTTATTCCTACAAATCTAAGGTTCGGCCAAATGACTTAGATAAGGATATATATATATTAATAATAAACAATTTGGGGTTCGTTTGGCATGTTATAGTAAGTGTATTAACCATATAGTGAAAGAAAACAAAAAGACACGGTAAAAGTTAAATTATTTAACTTAGAGTTAAATCTAATTGATAAGGTTAAAATAAGACCCTAAACTTGTCTAAATCCAATTGGTTGATAGGATTTCGACCCATACCCACTTTAGCTTCGAAATAATACCCTTTGGAACCATTATAAACCGATTTTTACTTTAATATAAAATAATATTTTGAGATATTCCTAAGGTGCCCCTCTCCTCCCTTATAAAAGGGCACCTCCTCCCCCTCCTCCTCACACCAATTTGAGCACTCAAGCTCGGCCAACCCCTGCCAAAATCTCTTCTCCACTTCCCTAGAAACATCCTAGAGGTTCTGGTCTTCCTCAAAGACCAATTTTAGTTCCCTAAGAGGAGGTCTCCAAAAGGCGCTTCAAAGAAGAGGTAATTACCGTTACCAATTCTTTCATCTTTATTTCTTCTTCCACTTCTTCTTCTTAGGTTGTTTCATTATGAAGTAATAACATCAATATAACTCATATACTGATATGTTATTATAAGTATGAAGCAACCCTATTTCACCATCTATCTATCCTACGGAAAAAGAAATCACCACGCGTGCGTACGTACGGAATACCGTCTCCACGCCGTGGTGTAATCTATTTTCCACCACCACCTTACATGGATGGGTATAATGGTGTAAAGAATAACTATACATAGTTATTAAAACATCATATTGATTCTGATATATTGTATAATCCACTCCAATTCAATTCAATATTTATGGAAATGATATCATCGCTCGTGCGTACGTACGGACTACCGTCTCCACGACGCGATGAGATTCATTCTCCATGTTAACCATTTAAGAATGATTATAAAGTATATATAAGAAATAATAATGAAATATATGACATTATAAAGCTAATGGATTTATGTATATATATATATATGTATGTCATCTACTTACTTCCATTCAAGACAATAGGGAAAGGAAAACAGCGTTCATGCGTACGTACGAACTACCGTCTCCATGAATGGTGTTTTTCATTTCATTTATCTATCTATTATATATATATATATACTGAATATATATGATATATAAATCATATTTTATATTCTGGAAGTAAGTAAATAATGATATAAGTTATAATAATGTCAAGAACAACAAGTCAAAACACCTACGATAAAAGAAACGATTTTACCCAAAACGCTTCTTTAACATGGAATTTACAAAAGAACGGGTAATATAATGTCATAAGTTAACCATATATGATATCATAACAATGAATATGATTCTGTAATAAGTCAATGACATTATTTAAACCATTATACAGGAGCTTCGGACACGTACAAAGCAAATCGGACCTAAGGTAAAGGAAAAATCACAATCTCATTTTTATCCGAGATTGTTTATTCGTAAGTATTTACTGGGGTGTATTTTATCATCCACATCCATGTTTACTCAATATGTAATGTTATTTCCATCCACCTAAAATTTTTTAAATCCATTTTTACCCTTTGGTGAGTTTTTAGTAATACGTATGAAAGGAATCTTTTGTCGTTTTTCGTACGAGGTACTTTTTGACTTTTCCGACAAAAGTACAAAGAATGTTTTTTTTAACTTATACGGCACGAACGGATTTCTACTATTTTATAAAGCCTTATTTCATGAAGCTTCCTCTAAAAGATTTCATGACTATTTTCAATAAAATCTCTTTCTTTTAAAATTGCATGATGTTTTTTGAAAAGAAATTGATTTTGAAGAAGAAAGGATATTTTCCTCAAGAATTCAATTCAAGTGTTTTATCAAAATTATTTTCCATCTAAGATAATAAAGGGTTCTGTTTCTATCCATATTTTTACATTGATTTGACTATGTTGTGATGGAATTATGTTTATGAATTCCTTTATCTTATATGAATTGATTTATGATGTCATGATGTTTCAAGAATCCCATTTTTGTTACATGTGTTATGCGATGATGTATGTTTTATGATTATGTGGCACACATAAGAAAGGATTCATTATAAGATGGGTGGGACCTATATCTCCCTCCAATGCATTGGGTAAAGATTTTATATCTCATGAGATAGACAGGGCTGGAACGGTAGGTTATACCGGTTCAGTGAAACAGGACTGAAACGAGGGTTACTCGATTCAGAAAGGGACTTTGTCCACTAAGATAGTCTTGGCAATTAGTCTTGACTAATAAGAAATGATTCTCTATGATTATGTGTGTATGCCACAAAGTTTCATGTTTTAAGTTATGATTATTGGGATTACTTTTTCACTGCCATGATTTATCCCATGATTATGAAATTATGCTCTCTTTTGTAGGTTATGATTTCCAAAATGTTATGTGCTTATGAATATAATGTGATTGATATTTATTTTGTTTACCCTTACTGAGCATTTGAGCTCACCCTTTTATGTTTTCTTTTCCCCAGGATATAAAGAAAGGTTTTAGGTAAAAAAAAGGAAGATCTTTATGGGAGATTTTGAAGATCTTTCACCACGATTAGAAGATTATAGTCCGAGTTTCCAAAGACACTAAACTATTACGGTCCTTGTGTGTGTGTGTTTTTGTAATGTACTAAGTATTCCGCAAAAGTAATGTAATGTCAATGTACATCAAGATACGGGTCTCTACAGTTGGTATCAGAGGAAAGGTTTAGTCAACCTTTGGAAACTAGGATGTGAAAACGTTAGTGAGATCCCTAGAGATATTTCTAAGGTATGTCTAGGGATGTCTCTAAGGTTAAGTATATGTATAGGTTATAGTCCTAGAATTGCTCTAACGATCTTATAATTTAACCTAAGATGTTAGATATTGAGGGTACTACCCCTTTATTATGTTGTTTTCCCTAGCATGATTTTTGCCTCTCACACTATTCTTTTGGGGTTTTAGACGATGGCTGGAACCCGAAAGAACCGTGTTGATCAATGCAATGGACAATGCAATGATTGTCCCCCTGAGCAACCAAACGATATGGGAGCTGGAATGCAAAATCTTGTAGCCATGCTCTCACAACTTTCTCAAGCTATGAATCATGCAGGACTTCCAAACGAGCAAAGGAAGGAGCAACATTCTGTTGAATCCTTCATGAGGTAGCGTCCGCCTTCTTTCAGTGGTTCTACTGATCCATTAGTTGCTGAACAATGGATTAGTACTACTGAAAAGATATTTTCAGTTCTTCAATGTTCTGAACATGATAAAGTCATCTTAGCAGTATATCGTTTGGAAGGTGAAGCTGATCAATGGTGGAATCTTATCAAGAATACGAGGCAAAGAGATGAAATTGATTCCATGGAATGGGACGAGTTCAAGAACTTGTTTTTCAGTAAGTACTTCCCTCGTATTCTTCGAACGAAGATGGAGAAGGAGTTTCTTGAACTAAAGCAAAAGGATGATGAATCTGTTGGTATATACGAAGCGAATTTTACAAGACTTGCAAGGTATGCATCTGGCATTATCATCCAACCTGAAAGTAAAGTTGATCGATTTTTCAGTGGCTTAAAACCAAGTCTTCGAAGGGAATTAGCTATAAGAGACTTCAGTAGAAATGAAGAAATTGTGCGTTGTGCTATCAAGGTAGAAATGGAAGTTGGTGTTACATATCCATCTCATGGTTTTGACAAGAAACGAAAGATGGAGTTCAAGGAGAAATCTCAGAATAATGGTGAAAAGAAGATGAATGTTTCCTTATGCACAAAGTGTGGAAAGAAACATGGTGGAGATTGTCTTAAAGGGACTAGAAAATGTTATAAGTGTGGAAAAGAAGGTCATCGAGCAGCTGAGTGTCGAAGTAATGGATAAAGGGATTCTAATGAAGTGAATAAAGCAAACACTGCAGAGAACGCACAACCAACACTTCAATGCTTCAAGTGCAAGGAGATGGGACATTATGCCAATAAATGCCCTAATCCAAGGGTTAGTTATGATCGACATGAGCAACCGCTTAAGGCAAAGGACAAAGGGAAGTCACATGCGATCACTATTGGAAATGTTGAATATGACAACGATGTGGTGGAATGATTAAGTTTTTATGTAATGGGATTCCAAAATAATATTGTATCAAGGAATATTGGAATATTTATGTATTGGTCTAATGTGGTATTCAAAGTGATTGAGATATTATGCGCATAATGAAGGGAAAACGAGAAAATGAAATGTTTAACAGTATTCATGAGCTCATGATTGATATAAGGACTAAGTGATATCATGGTTTGAGTATATAGAATTTTGAGGATTTTGGTATGTGGAAAGTGTTAACTTTTAACTGCATTCAATTTTTCACTAAGGTTCAATGGGTATTCAAGAGAGTACAAGATTAAGGCCTTTGAATGTTTGGAATGTGTCCAACAAGATATATCTTATGATATATGGGGATCAACGATGGTATTAAATCTCTGGTAATCGTTTTCACTATGTTATTTGAATGGACTGCAGTATTATGGATAGGACTAAATATTGGAATGGATTATGTTGGACATAAGTTAGTATTTTTTAAGGATAGAAGTTTTTTCGATATTATTTATGGGATATTATAGTAATAATGTTTTAGAAAAAGGACAACCTGCAGGACGGGCGACAGCCCATCGTTTCGGACAAGGCTGTGGGAATCGAACCCACAACCGAAGTGCGACTGGCCTTTATCGCCTACCACTGGCCTACAGGAAGTTTCTGTTTAGTAGAAACTAGTTTTATTATATTAAGCAGTATGATATATGAAGTATAAGTCCATTTTAGGAACTATATATGATTAATCTCACTATAGATCGACTTATGTATATAATTTTTGCTAACCTTTTGTTTGAGACAGATGGAATGACCCGTCATTCTATCACATGATCTGCTAACACTTCACGAATAACAAATTCAACTTCATTTATTTAAGAGATGAAGTGGAAATTGTTCTAGGCACGAACAATAGTGAGATTGTACCAAAATAAAGAAATTATTTATTCCAATTCAAATTTTCAACTTTAGGGAAATGATCTTGAAAACCAAAAATGTTGTCCTAGTAATCTTATACCTGATGAATCGGATGGTACCTTAGATCGTCACAAATTTATGGATTTGTGATTATTGGCTTTTCCATAGCCATGTTCTCTACCACTCTCCATCAGAACATGATGGTTAGATTTCTCTTCCATATCCATATTTTCACCTATGTGGAAACCCAATGATTAGTTTATTTGGGTAACCGTTACGTTTCATACTTTTGTTTTTAAAGATTGGTTTTGATATTCCTTTTTACGATGTGGGTTTCTATTAAAGAAACTTTCAAATAGTAAACCATTTATAACCCCGACGAATTTCGAGGGCGAAATTCATTTTAAGGGGGGTAGAATGTAACAGCCCAAGATTTTATAAAAAATATTCTTTTTAATTTAATGTCTTGTGTTGTACGCTACACCAAAAGGAGCTTGCACAACACGCATCCTTGACTTGCCTTGCATTACACGCAATCGCGACCTTCCTCGATAGCGTGTGTAATACGCAATACCGAGTTTCACTAAACAACGATATGCTATTAAAATATTATTAAAACTAGCCGGTATGAATAGTAATAACCACTTTTTAAAATTCTGTAAATCTTATTTTTCAAAATGAACTTCATTTTTGGATTCAGAGTATTGAATTTAGCCTAAGGTGAAATTTTGGTACATTTCGGATAACTTTCATATTCTGATGAATAGTGAAAATTACTAAATTATAATTAAAAAACAACTTTTTTTAATCGAAATAATTAATAGTGATAAATTATTAATTGGAGTAGTTTTAAATTATATTTAGAATATATTTTTACAATTTAATACAATGTTGGTCATTGGATGTAATTGCACATTTAAACCAGACATAAACAAGTGTCAATCTTTTGATAGATATTGTTTCTTAAAAACACGCTATTTGTTTTAACAGTGGGATTTAATTAGAAAATTAATTAATTCAACTTCTATGTTATGAATTTGGTAAAATAGACTTCATTTTTGAAATCGGAATATGAAATATAGCTTAGGATGAAATTTTGGCATTTTTCTGAAAACCTTCATTTTTTTATGAATAGTGAAACTACTAAGTGGTAGTTAAAAAAACTGAATTTTTCATAAAACTTAATTTTACCGCTTCTGTGAATGGAATTTCAAAAATCCGAGAGACACGGTTGATGTCAGTAAGTAAAATGTGGTTCAATGAGATGAAAATAATTTTTGGTGAATAGTAACTTTTTACTTTTATTTACCACGGTTAAAAGTAAATAGGGTAATTAAGTGTAAGAATGATATTAATATTACCCTAACACATGACCTAATTCTATTGGACAAGTGCATCTCGACCAAAAACAACCTTAAGTGTAAAATATTATCATTTAGGCCCACTTGGATTAGATTAGGACATTTATTATTATTTAATTCAAAGAAGAGTTAAAAGAGTTAAAATCAAAGTTTATTCACTAAAACATTTTTAATATGGGGTTATACATAAGATAAATTCGACTATAAATATTCATTAGAAAGATAAAAAGATTTCCTATATAATTATATTTTATTTATAATTTTTAGACTTTAAATAAATTAATTTATTTATGACACAACGATGATGCAGTAATTACCCTTTTAAGGAAATATTAACATAAGTGATGTTATAAATACTCAAATGAATGTAATTTGAGACTTTTTATGAATTACACTAATTTTCTAGGTTACTATGATATATTATTGTTGAGTTAATCAACTTGGTTCGAACATATAATTCTGTTATGACTTTCACAAAAATCATATATCAAATAGTGTCAAAATTGACACAAAATAGTTTTTAAATCAAATATTATATTATTAATTGTTATTTTATTCCTAAAAATCTAAGGTTCGGCAAAATGACTTAGATAAGGATATATATATTAATAAAAAACAATTTGGGGTTCGTTTGGCATGTTATAGTAAGTGTATTAACCATATAGTGAAAGAAAACAAAAAGACACGGTAAAAGTTAAATTATTTAACTTAGAGTTAAATCTAATTGATAAGGTTAAAATAAGAACCTAAACTTGTCTAAATCCTATTGGTTGATAGGATTTAGACCCATACCCACTTTATCTTCGAAATAAGACCCTTTGGAACCATTATAAACCGATTTTTACTTTAATTTAAAATAATATTTTGAGATATTCCTAAGGTGCCCCTCTCCTCCCTTATAAAAGGGCACCTCCTCCCCCTCCTCCTCACACCAATTTGAGCACTCAAGCTCGACCAACCCCTGCCAAAATCTCTTCTCCACTTCCCTAGAAACATCCTAGAGGTTCTGGTCTTCCTCAAAGACCAATTTTAGTTCCCTAAGAGGAGGTCTCCAAAAGGCGCTTCAAAGAAGAGGTAATTACCGTTACCAATTCTTTCATCTTTATTTCTTCTTCCACTTCTTCTTCTTAGGTTGTTTCATTATGAAGTAATAACATCAGTATCACTAATATACTGATATGTTATTATAAGTATGAAACAACCCTATTTCACCATCTATCTATCCTACGGAAAAAGAAATCACCGCGCGTGCGTACGTACGGAATACCGTCTCCACGCCGTGGTGTAATCTATTTTCCACCACCACCTTACATGGATGGGTATAATGGTGTAAAGAATAACTATACATAGTTATTAAAACATCATATTGATTCTGATATATTGTATAATCCACTCCAATTCAATTCAATATTTATGGAAATGATATCATCGCTCGTGCGTACGTACGGACTACCGTCTCCACGACGCGATGAGATTCATTCTCCATGTTAACCATTTAAGAATGATTATAAAGTATATATAAGAAATAATAATGAAATATATGACATTATAAAGCTACTGGATTTATGTATATATATATATGTATGTCATCTACTTACTTCCATTCAAGACAATAGGGAAAGGAAAACAGCGTTCATGCGTACGTACGGACTACCGTCTCCATGAACGGTGTTTTTCATTTCATTTATCTATCTATTATATATATATATATATACTGAATATATATGATATATAAATCATATTTTATATTCTGGAAGTAATTAAATCATGATATAAGTAATAATAATGTCAAGAACAACAAGTCAAAACACCTACGATAAAAGAAACGATTTTACCCAAAACGCTTCTTTAACATGGAATTTACAAAAGAACGGGTAATATAATGTCATAAGTGAACCATATATGATATCATAACAATGAATATGATTCTGTAATAAGTCAATGACATTATTTAAACCATTATACAGTAGCTTCGGACACGTACAAAGCAAATCGGACCTAAGGTAAGGGAAAAATCACAATCTCATTTTTATCCGAGATTGTTTATTCATAAGTATTTATTGGGGTGTATTTTATCATCCACATCCATGTTTACTCAATATGTAATATTATTTCCATCCACCTAAAATTTTTTAAATCCATTTTTACCCTTCGGTGAGTTTTTAGTAATACGTATGAAAGGAATCTTTTGTCGTTTTTCGTACGAGGTACTTTTTGACTTTTCCGACAAAAGTACGAAGAATGTTTTTTTTAACTTATACGGCACGAACGGATTTCTACTGTTTTATAAAGCCTTATTTTCATGAAGCTTCCTCTAAAAGATTTCATTACTATTTTCAATAAAATCTCTTTCTTTTAAAATTGCATGATGTTTTTTGAAAAGAAATTGATTTTGAAGAAGAAAGGATATTTTCCTCAAGAATTCAATTCAAGTGTTTTATCAAAATTATTTTCCATCTAAGATAATAAAGGGTTCTGTTTCTATCCATATTTTTACATTGATTTGACTATGTTGTGATGTAATTATGTTTATGAATTCCTTTATCTTATTTGAATTGATTTATGATGTCATGATGTTTCAAGAATCCCATTTTTGTTACATGTGTTATGCGATGATGTATGTTTTATGATTATGTGGCACACATAAGAAAGGATTCATTATAAGATGGGTGGGACCTATATCTCCCTCCAATGCATTGGGTAAAGATTTTATATCTCATGAGATAGACAGGGCTGGAACGGTAGGTTATACCGGTTCAGTGAAACAGGACTGAAACGAGGGTTACTCGATTCAGAAAGGGACTTTGTCCACTAAGATAGTCTTGGCAATTAGTCTTGACTAACAAGAAAAGATTCTCTATGATTATGTGTGTATTCCACAAAGTTTCATGTTTTAAGTTATGATTATTGGGATTACTTTTTCACTGCCATGATTTATCCCATGATTATGAAATTATGCTCTCTTTTGCAGGTTATGATTTCCAAAATGTTATGTTCTTATGAATATAATGTGATTGATATTTATTTTGTTTACCCTTACTGAGCATTTGAGCTCACCCTTTTATGTTTTCTTTTCCCCAGGATATAAAGAAAGGTTTTAGGTAAAAAAAAAAGGAAGATCTTTATGGGAGATTTTGAAGATCTTTCACCACGATTAGAAGATTATAGTCCGAGTTTCCAAAGACACTAAACTATTACGGTCCTTGTGTGTGTGTGTTTTTGTAATGTACTAAGTATTCCGCAAAAGTAATGTAATGTCAATGTACATCAAGATATGGGTCTCTACAAATTGCATCCTCGCAATTTTAAAATTGGGCTCAGAATCTTCATTGAAAGCCCCACATCGGAAAAAGAGTAAATTAAACTATCACTTTAAAAGAAAGAAAGGGGAGTATAGAGGTTACCCGAGTTAACCCATACTAGGATTCCATGTAAGAAAACATGGACATGGAGGGTAAAACCAAGGGTTATGTTCTGAGGGAGAGTGATAGAAAACATGTTTAGGAGAAAGTTAACCACAAGAAAATCACAAACTTGTGATGGGTTTAACGGTATTTCATTCCCCAATAAGAAAAGTTAATAGACAACATTTTTCTTTTAAGTTAATTTTTCATTGAGGAATTTATTTTTGATCTTAAGGAAACATACTTACTTGTCATGTTGACTTTCAACTCTTTCTAGGTTTCTTACACAAACTCATAATAGCATACCTTCATCATGGCGTCCACTTGGTTTCATCGTCATCTTGTTCACGTAGGTAGAAGTCCCATGCATTACAACAATGATTTAGAGATCCTTCAAAATCATTTGCTTCCTCCATCCAAATACACCTCGTACAACATGGGTCATATGGGTGTTCACAGAAAAATAGTTTGGGAAAATAATCATGTATGATGTATAATTCCAAAACATCTGATAAAACATGATTTCTATAAAATAGTCGGACCAAAATTGAGTTGAAACTTTCTATTATTGGTCCTTTTAAAATACCATAATTATGTGATGTGAGACTATATTTTAAAAGAAAATATAAATAGGTTGCGCAATGGTCTCCTTCCTCAGCACCATTTTTAAAATCATAATATGCTTCAAATTCTTGTGATAAGGTAAAATATTTGAAAATACCTTGATAATATTTACCTTTCTTGAAAATATGAGAATATTGTGAAAATAGTATTTGTCTAAAAACAACCCATGATCCACGATGATAACGAGGTATAGTGGAGGTGTTTGATATCTCAAACAACTGCTTTCAAGTGAGTTGTATGCTAGAAAAAGTTTCAAAATCATCCAAAGATGACATTGCAATAATTATTGCAAGCATGTCATCAGGAAGAGATAGGAATGTCATTTGAGATCCTTCTCCTTCCATTCGTAACCAACTTTACATGACATGAAAAAAAGTTATAAAACAAGGATTTAAATGAAATAATAGATATAGGGACTTACCATGTGTCTAACAAAAACTCCTAATCCCTAAAGTTGTCTAAACCGACCTCTGATACCAACTATAAGGCCCCAGCATTAAACATTAATTAATATTGAATTAAATGAATAATTCACATTGAGTATCTTTTCGGGTTTAGAGTTTTAGAGAACTAGGACATAACGGTTACATCTCAAAAGATTACAAAGTAGACACTTCTACTGAGTCTCCATAAAATAAAAAAAAAACTCTTAAAAAGAAACATGTCTAGTTCCATGTTTTATATATCATGACTTTCCCTTGATTCCATCCTTGACCCTATTCCACATTAAGGCCTGTGAAAAAAATTTCAAAAAAACTTGGGGTGAGCATAAAAATCTCAGTAAGGTATACACAAAGAATGAAAACTGTTAGTTTTTCAAACATCAAGTAAACCATGTATACTTTATCAAAGTAATACCTTCACCTTCATGAAGTAGTAAAAACTATTCACTGAATAAAAAATCATTACTTAACCTTTTGTAACAAATGGATTAACATAAAACCCATATAAAGATCACATAACATATAAAGGTAACTTGGGACATAAACATACTTAAGTGGAATAACCATACAGTCGACTTCCACACATATCTCTTAATGGAATAGTCATACGACCAACTTCCATACATACTTAATGGAATAGTCATACGGCCGACTTCCATACTCAATGCATTGGAGGTTATAACGTAACCACCCATCCTGGTATTCATGGCACCACCCTTCATATGGTTCATCACATAACCATCCGTCAAATGTCCAAGTACCATTATAAAATCATAAGACATAAAACAAATATAATGGAAAGAAAACATTTCCACAATTTGATCACAATATATCACATAAATATATTGATATAACAAATCCATTATAAAAACCATTTTCAATACCAAAATACATAAAAGAGTATATGGTATTTATTTCATTTAAAAAAAACATTATGGCTTGTTCAGGAAGCCAATGACCAAATAATACTCACGGCGGCGGAAAAGGTCGTTATCACCACGTACGTTAAAAGAAACATTCCTTTTTTTCGTTTTGTAAAACGCTTCGTAGAAAAAGATTCCTTTTGTATAAAAGTAAAATTCAAAGGTGTTTATACACCGTATAAAAGAAAGTTGTGTATAAAACGAAATATGTCTCAATGAAAGGAGATTGAGACGAAGTCCCTTACCTCGGGTCTGACTTGACTCGATCGTTCTTTAACGTCCTGAATAATAAACATGAGTTAATTTCTACTTGATTAAGAACCTTTTTCAAGTTTATTATTCCCTTTATATCACTTATTTCCATGTTATAAACATTATGTAATCATTAAGTTAATAATGTTTGTTTTGTCGATATTTGGTTCTTAAGTCGAAAGTGAACTTCTTACAATTACATGTTGTTCGTGTGGTCAAAGGTTAATTATATCCAGAATGATATTCATGATTTGGATATCATATATATAATATATATCCAGCATATACATGTATTTATAATATTACATAATCATTTATAGGTAAGAAATGAAATGCACCGTTCATGGAGACGGTAAGCCGTATGTACGCATGAACGCTACTTTCATTTCTTTGTCATATTAATGGAACTAAAACTAAATGAGAGGTATGTATATTTTATTTACAGAATAATATTCATAATTTATATGTAACATAAATTATATATATCCATTATAAATATTTACTTATAATAGTACATTACATTTGGGAATAAGAAATGAAATGCACCGTTCAAGGAGAAGGCAAGCCGTACGTACGCATGAACGCTACTTTCATTTCTATCTCATACATTAATGGAAAGAAATAATAATGATATAGATGTATATTATAATTCCAGTATAAAATCATATATAATAACTTTAAATCCATCCTTTATACATCCCACATATGGCATTAACGAATCATATCACTTTGAGGGGGCGGTAGTCCGCACTTCCTAAAATGAAATTATCATGTTTACCCACAATGTAGACCATAAATGTATGCCAAAAAAGAAAAATAAAGAAGCTTAATTAAAACATAATCATATTATATATCATATATAAATATAGTGACATCTTAATTTCCACTTTTGAAGGTGTTATATGAGTGTTGAACAATCATCGTTTCGTGAGGTAGAAATTTTCCATCCACGGAAACAGTATGTTCTTTAACCATTAGACGTAGGTGTGTGTAAGTGTAGCTCGAATAAATATTATAACAACATCCTAGTATATTAAATATACTGGAGTTGTTACAAAATAAATGAATAAAAATAGTTTAGGGGGTTGTAGAGGCAAAATAAAACAAAAGGACTCAAGTGAAGACATTACCTTAAAATCGGGTAAATCCCTTTGGTTCGAGCTAAAAGGATTCCTGGGGAAGACTTATGCCCAAAGTGACACTTCAAGGAGTTAGAGAGGGAAGTAAAGGGACAAAATGGGCAGGTGTTGGCTGAGACAAAGGCTTTGGGAGTGTGGGTACGGTGGTAGAGTTCGGGTCTTTAATAAGAGGAGAGGAGGGGCACTCTTGTAATGTTACAAAATGTTACTTTATTTTCAAAAGATTTTCTGATTTTAAAGGTCCAAAATTGATGTATTTCAAAGAAAAGGTGATTAGGGTTCTAAATCCACTCATACAATAAGTTTTGGACATGTTTAGGTCTTAGATTTTACATTATCTTTCCATATTATTTAAATCGTTAAATAATGAGGTCATCGCTTAATCATCATGATGTCATAAATAATTTAATTTATTTAATGTCTAAAAATTATAAAAAAACTACTATGATGTAGGAAATCTTTTTATCTTTCCAATGAATATTTATAGTCAAAAATATGACTTGCATAACCCCATGTAAAAATTGTTTTAGTAAAACATTTCATGTTTGTGTCATTTTTTACTTTAACATTAAATAAAAGGTATTTATGTCTTTCTTCCAACCAAAGTGGCCCCATGGGGTCCCCAAGTTGACCCATTGATTTTCTTGGTCTGAAATGACACATCCAATGAGGGTAGGATATGTGTCTAGGTCATTTTATTTTATTAAAACATTATTCTTACCTTAAACTACACTAATTACCTCTAATCGCGATTAAGATCTTAAGAGTTACTATTCACCAAAATATCATTTTAATCTCATTAAACCACATTTTACTTCATAATGACAACCATGTATGTCGGATTTTTGAAATTCAAAACACAGAAGTGGTAAATTTTCATTTAAACGAAAAATCAGTTTTTATAAGTACCACTTAGTGGTTTCACTATTCATCAAAAATTAAAGTTTTTCAGAAAAATACCAAAAATTCACCCTATCTATACTTGATATTCCAAATTAAAAAATGAAGTCTATTTTAAAAAATTCAAAACATATAAGTCACATTAATTAATTTAATAATTAATTCCCGCTGTCATGACAAATAACGTGTTTTTATGAAACAATAAGTATTAAAAGATTGACACTAGTTTAAGTCCGATTTCAAAGTGAAATTAATTCCAACGACCACTATTGGATTTAATGGTAAAAATATTTTCTAATTTCACTTTAAAACCAATTCAAATGATAATCTAATCATATAAATAAATTAGATTAAAAAGTGGTTTTGAATTAAAATACAACATTTTACACTATTCATTAAAAAATGAACTTTATCGGGAAGATGCCAAAAATTTACATGAATTAAATTTTGATGTCCCGATTCTAAAGAAGAGTTATATTTGGTCAAATGGAATTTATAAGATTTATCAAAACTATATTTAATGACGGTTCACCGTCAAAAGGTGATAAGTGAACCCTTAGTGAAAATTAGGGTATAAATTCCTAAAATTGAATTCTTTCCGTATTTTAAGCCTTTATATTATATTTGGTAAATGTAAAAACATTTAAAAACATATATAATCTTATTTTAGTTATTTCTATCCATTCCCGCTAATACAACGACTACATGTTAACTACCATTTAAAATAATATTATTATATTACTAGTGTGCAACGTAAGTTTTCAAAGGAACTCATCGTTGCGTATCGGGTACGCTATCGAACATAGCAACCCCTATAAAGTAAAATTAATATTTAATTCGTAAATATTAATAAATATGAAAGTGTTTTATTCATTATTTACCTGGGATGTTACACATCATGATAAATTACTTGAGCCACAATATTTCCTTACACCCCATGGAGCGATAGAAAATAATTTAGAAAACTAATTTCCCTCATCCAAATGTTCATGAAATATTTAACTAGACTATACTAGAACACTTCCCAGAAGCGGCAATTATAGCTCTAATTAGATTTTACGTCCACCAACATTCACTTGATAATTTAAACACATGAAAATCACAAAGTAACAATCTAGGAAAATATTATTCATTGGGTTAGACACCCCTAAAATGGTTGTTATTATTGGGAATAAAAAACTAGAATGAAATAACTAGACACAAAACCCAAAAACCTCTTGGATATACATCTCAAATAGGAACTACACCATCACAAAAGAAAAATTCTGAAATAGATAAAAATATCTATATAATCAATATAAAATCAAGAATTATAAAATTATAGGAATAAATGTTCAAAATAAATTAAGATAATAATCATACATATATTATTCAACATCCCTTTTACAATCCATAGACATACTACATGCCCAAAAGACATGAATCAAGATAATGAAACACCCATGAAACACATTACTCTTATGATATTCAATATCCTCCGATAACTCCATAAATTTTTTGTATCCTCAATATAAAAATCACCCTAATAAATTACATGAGGGTTATCATGAAGATATTGAAGAAGATACAACACATGGAAGAGATCATGGATCTGGTCTAACTATAATGTTAGCATTAACCAATACTCAAACTCATTGATATGATTTGAAACCATGAAAGTAATGATAAACTGATGCGATAGATTAATACCTTGTAAAATAATTCATTTTCCATGAAGACTTGAAACCATTAGGAACACTTGATCCATAAGATAGAATTTTAGATTTATTACCATCTGATCTGTATGTAACATCTGATGGTCCATCCACTAAAAAATAATATAGATATTCTTGGTCATTATTTTCACTATATTTGGCTTGAGTACTATATACATTCCAACCATATCCTATCATAACGACAATATTCCGGTTTACCAATAAGATGACATGAATATATCCATAAAAATATATGTGTGATAAGTATTATTACAAAAAAACATGACTAAAGGAAGGTTCTTCACCCATGAACCACTAAAATATAAAACACATCGATGAAAAATTTTCACCAGTGCCAGAACGGTGTGCTCAGTCTGACCATATATCTTTGGATGGAATGAAGTGTTTAGGAAAATTTGACATTAAATAGAATATTTAAAACCACTACATACTCACATGGTTAAAAAAATATTCCACCCATTGATGGTGATCCGTGGTACCCTATGAATTATGACTACCACATCTATATATTATCTCTCCAAAACCTCTAAAACACTCAACTCATTAATTACTCTGAAATGATTCAAATTCATTGACTAATCCAATATAAAAATTTCAATCACATCCCCCTTGATCTTGGGAGATCATATTGATGAAATTCGTTGATATTTCCTCTCACTTCTACCTGGGGACATAAAATTTATAATGAAAATCTCTAGAAACACGATACTCCGCCTTTACATTCTAGAAGACCAAACACTACATCACAAACTTCACCACTAGGTGCATTAGACCTAGATACCAAAAATAAAACATATATTCATGATACATTCTGGATATATTAAGATTAAAAAATCGGTCTATTAAACTTTTTAAGAACTACATATTTCATCAGCTGTGAAAGAAAAAACATCCCAGAAAACAATTCCTAAAGTTGATCATTATATGATCATCTCTTGGGAATATCACTAAAATGGAAATATCAATCCAAACCACTTCCTAAATATCTCTAAACTATAATTCTTCAACCTATTTCAATATGGATAAATTAATGACCATCAGATTTGGGAAACCAATAACATCACAATCCTCCATATATAAATGTATAAAAAAAGATCCCCTATCACTCTTAACACATCTCTATAATGTAGAAAAATGTCTCCCTTTGTCTTCCTACTTAGTGCATCAATTTCTAAATTCACCATCCCATAGGTGTGGGAGATATAAATATCATATTCTTACAGGATTTTCATTCACTTATACTGACACAAAATCAAATTCCATGGAGACAAGTTATACTTCAACCATATGTGATCAGTTTGTACTAAAAGAAATTGAAATGGTGAGATAATTCTGCAATTTATTTAAATAAAAATCTACAACCTCCAATTATAGATCATGGTTGGAATAGTAATACTTCTGGGGATATAGCTACATATACCGATGTAAGATCACTAACATCTAATAAATCAAAAAATTCATTATTACTATATGAGAATCACCACAAAAACATAAAAATAACTCCTTCCTCAATAAACTAATGAAAAAGTGTGATAATCAAGTTCTATTTCATGTAGTCAAAATCTAACAAACAATAATTAGAATACATAAATGTTTTTTCCCTCATTGTTAATCTTTTAAATTGTTTAAAATATAAGATAAAAAAACCGTGAATATTTTAAAATATCCTATAGGACAATGAAAACAACAAACCTCTATAACATTTTTGGTTCTACCTAAGAAAAAGCTATCTCAAACACCAATGTACATTCTTCTACTCCCGACTGATTCACCTTAGTCTAGAAATAATATACCTAACATCAAAAGAAATTAAAATTTAAAAACATCCCATATAGTTATTGGTTTCATAGGACTTGTAAAACAATCTTTATATGTGTAACTTGATCTTATTTTATCTTTTAATAGAAGATTATGTCATCAATGAAAAAAATTGTGAACTGATTTTGGAACCCAGGTAACATGGAGTTAATGAGTCTCACAAAAATATATTGGGTGTTCTTAATACGAAATGATATAAATATAAACACAAAGGTACTATAATGATAATATGAAAGCATCATTTTGGATACAAACCTCCATCGCTTTCATGTGTTGATATCCACAATGCCGCTCAATATTTGATAACCAACTGCCTCTCATCAATTAATTGAATAAATAAACTATCCTATGAAATTGAAAATTATTCATTACCATTACATGATATATACATAGGTAGTCAATTAATAACCTCAGACTAGAATTTGTCTTCATGGTGATGAAATATTTTGTTCCCCACAAAACACACTAGATTATGTAAAACCCCTCTTCATCAATTCATCAATATAAATCCTCAATTCCTAAACCTCAGAAGGTTAAAATTAGTTCAGGGACTTATAAATTTGAGAGACACTCATTTTTAAATCTATCTTTAACTCATTGCATATTTATAGGGGTATACACGCATCCAATTTACCAAAATAAATATGGAAATTCCACAACAACCATTAGATACACCACTACCTGAACATCCACCAAACATGACAAAACATCTATAGAACATAAAAGAGTGTCTTAATTTCTATTTTCTATTTGATGGTCCAACTTACCAACACAACCATATGGTAGTCCTTCACATCATGTAAAACAACTCGCCACTAAAATAAAATCATGAACACTTGAATAGTGTACAACTAATAAAATATAAGAGTGAAATTATAGGTTTTTTTCTACAGAAAGAAGAATTCCACCAATGTATAATTCATTCATCCACAATCATATCATAACCTAAAAAAACATTAAGAAAAATAGTTTCACCTACCACTATCATAGTCACCATCGGGGTAATGATAAGCCTAACCACCTTGAGTTATAAAAAACATATCGAGGAATATTAAATAATGGGATTAGAATCCATATGACCAAATAAAGAGAAGACTAAGGTAGATGAAAATCGTATTGTTCCTAGAATAATATTTTCCACAAAAGGCACTAGTATATCTTGAGAAACCAACTAACCATGTCCTGCTTTGTTGTCTCATAGGAACCAGTGAAACCAACTACCAAGATTGTGTTCATTATTATATTAAAAAAGAATAATTGTTTCATAGTGTTATCCTCTACCTACTCCATCTCCTCTAAGATTTCTAAAATCCTCTAAAACATGCAATTGATAAGGCCATAGAGGAATATTATAAAGAGGCTATACTAGAAGGTAACTATTAATACTATTCTAACAATCATTCATTGTTGGGTACTAAAATAATCGATAAACAAGACCTCTATAATAAAATACCATTAGAGAAGATACACCCCTAGATACACAAGAATTATGAGCTCCAAAATATTTTAACTTGATATCGGATAGGGTAAACTGATATCAGATAGTAGGATATAATTACTCCTCAATGTTTTTCTCTCTATCCTCCTTTTTTAGGAAAAAAATATGTGAAAAATAAATAAGGTAACTAAGTATCTGTATATTTCATTGTAATGATGCCCTATTAATGATAAATCATCTGTTTCCACATCACCACCTTCATCATAATATAAATAATATCTATGCAGATTTCTTTTTGAATTCAACCCATAAGACTACCGACCCTTGAATTCCTAAAGGAATAAAAACTACCACTATTTTTAAAATTTTCTTATCTAAATAACAATAAATGAAAACCAATGTCCCTTTAATATATAGTTTGGGATAAAAGGGATCGTAAACTCATGCATCCATTACTTTATCTCTTGATCAAATACACTCACCTCAAAATTTTCAAATATTTAACATTGGAACTCATGATGATACCCCCTTAATAACTCATCCTCCATTGTTGGGTAAACCATCAGATGGTCAACTTTATTATCTTGTTATAATTCTTAGATTTTCCCCATAAAGATATTATTACCACCTACTATTATTATAAGTGACCAAGAAAAATACTCAAGTCAAAAAATGAATAATTTATTTGAAATCATAAAAATAAATTGATTTAGTTTTCCCAAAATCTCCTAAATTCAATGAAAATGTCTCTAAAACTTGATTCATCTGCCTCTTTATGGTCTCTACCCTACAATTAGTAGAATATTTCACTATATGTTTATTAATATGGATTTCCCCACATTACCTCTCAGTGCTCCCTTATCACATGTGTCTTATTTGTTCTCCCTTTCTACATCACATACAAATATATAAAAAAATAATTTCCCTACCAAGCCCCTAAAATAATAACCAACGAATAACTCTTAACACCACAAAAAATCACAACCAAACTATTGATTCTAATCTGCCACAATCTAACCCTAGTAGAAAACACTCTAGATCTGGAAGTGAATATGACTTTTTCCCATAAAACCTATAACAATTCGGTCAAGATAAGTTGACCAGCATAATGGTATAAACATAGATAAATGAGAACCATTTTCTACATCATCTCAGAGAACTTAAAATTAACAACCCATTAATTTCCCATTAATAAAATAAAACCTAGTCCATAATGCATCTAAGTACCATATATAATTAGTTTTTTAAAAATAAAATTCCAAGAGTAAAATAATATCATATTATTGATAACAGAAACTCAGACACTCGATCTAGAAATAACCAACTTCATCAAATACTAAAATATAGAAAACTAATATATATATATATATATATAGGGGTGATAATAAAATTATACTTAATAGGATCCTACCTATGACCTCCCATGAAAATATGGAATAATTATATTAATGCATTAGTGAAACAACACTATATCACACCTACCTTAGGTCTACTAACACCAAACCTCACTGAGGCTCAATTTACCAATATCGCATCCAAGTATAATATCATAGTATCAAAATAATATATGTAACAAAGGTACCCTTAAACAACTTCACATCTAGTTTTTTTCATTCATATCCCAATAGAATGTTTCATATCGGTTCCGTACATTACTAAATTGTTCCATCTCACACCATATCCCATATCCTAACAATATATGACATAAAACTTCCACATCATCATCAGCATCACATATCCTCCACCAAATACCACCAAAAAACCATAACCACATAATTTCTGAATATTGTAACTTAGTTTCACATCATATCCTTATCAGGGTAGGGTAACATTAACATAATGGACACCAACATCCTTACTTCTCCAACCATGAAGGTCCCTTTCCATGTATCATCATCAAAAAAATAATAATCAAATCATAAATTATATTACATAGAAAAATTAAATATATTATATTCCATATAAGTATACCTATTAGGACACATTAAAAAATGTTTTCTTCCCAGAAGAGAGATCAGGGAAGAGAGAGTATTCATCCATCCATCCCCTCGGTAATGTGGACGTAGTATTTAACAATAAAACCCCAAAACCAAACAAAATTAAATAATGTTATTAGGCCCCAATTTTTGGTACACAACAAAAAAATAAAATATAATGAATATCGTAGGGAAATTTATCCTTAAAATAAGTGTTCACACTCAAAAAAATACTGCCAAACCCCTTTGATCCACCTCACCATAACCATTATCAAACAACATATTCCTCTGTCATAATAACACAATTAGCCCTATATAATAAAAAAATTGATTATATTATTAAGTTCCCATAATATTCTATTATTCATTAAATTACCAATTTAATTATTACCAATATCATTACAATCATTTATCAATTCATTTTATATATTTTATTTCAAGCCATTTATTAATCATTGATCATTTAACAACCCATCATTTATCTATTTTTACCCATCTCACATTACTAATTTTATAAATTCCAACTACATTCCAAAATAATAGATAATATATAACACATACCAACAATAATCAAACTCATAACCACAGGAAACAACCTCTCCATGCATGCTAACAACCACAACCTCTATCACAACACCATATCCTTTATATACAACTAGAAATGCCACAAAAATCAAATTCACAAGAAAACAAATCCAAAACTAATATAACCAATCCACACCATATCACTATAAATCCATTACCCCTAAAAAAATTCCCTATATATGAAAATAAAAAAGGTAAATTCATTGTTAGTTCACATCATAAATACCCCCCTTGAGAATTATTTCATATCAAACCATTAATTCAATATCAAATACCAACATTTAAATTCATAATTTCAACCAAACTATGTCATAACCAACAATACGTGATTATCTCATCATGGATTTTTTAAATAGAAAAACAAAAAAACAATATTTACTTATATCAAAATAGAAAACATAAAAAATAGAATCAATATCCAAAAAATCATCAATATATAAGAAATAAAAAAGCGGTTTCAAAAATACCATGTGAATCACCACACATGCCTTCTATTTCATTTAGTTTAATTAATTTTATTATTAGTTTAATACATAATATACATCCAAATAAAACATTAAAATATTTATTTAACAATGTATGCATAAATAATGGAGGAGAATTCTAAAATACCCTACTTAAATCCAAAAATCAATAGTTTATGCACAAGAAGATAAGGAAACTCAAACCAAACACCCGCCAATTCATGGGGATCAACCTAAATTCTTAAAAAAACTCAATATTATTTGAGACCACAACATAAAACCACTAAATATAGATCAAAACTATCACAAAAATATTTTAAAGAAGGAAAAATAAGAATATAATTTGTGAGAGGAGATGAGAACTCTAATTGAATTATAAAGGAATTATATATTGAAGTTGTGTATCAAAATAAGTCAATCAATACAAATAAAACTCAATCGATGTACCACTAATTACATAGTTTTTTAAATAAGTCAAGGAAATAAAATAATATTTGATACAAGGCATGAATTTGTAATTTTCTATGAAAATTGAAGAATCATGGGGTGAAAGTGGTCATTGTGCTATAATGATGTGAAATTGGGTGCACCTCTTAAAATAATGTCATGATATCCCCTTATCTCCCACTGAATCCCATGGCCAAAAACACATTAACATTATTCACTAAATGAATCCCATGAAATAACCAGTGATGCCATGTGGTAATAGTGGAACTGCTAAAAACATATTGGAAACCATAACTCCCTTATAAAAATAAGATGAATCCTAAACCACGTAGTTAGGTAATGGATTGTACTACGACAAAACAACTAAAGATAGAAATAACCAAGTAAATCAACCAACTAGGAATTTACATTGAAATAAGTACTACCACATTGAAATAACCACCCACATGGAAGTAACCATGATCCCACATGAGTTTAATCCCAAGGAACCAACATGCAATATTACCAATATAATTTAAATTTCACACAATGTAAGAACACATGAAAATACATGAACAATCATGTAATGAATATACTCATGATAGGTTAAACAAATTACCTCACAATAAATTAAACTATGATGAAACCTCGTATCAACATAACATAAAATCTTCGTGCTCCGAATAATATATTTACAATCAAAATACAACTTCCTCATTGAAAAAAGTGACATTGTACTCTCATGACAGACAACCTATGCCACATCGCATGAGCCACACATCATAAAGCATTCCCACAGAGAACAAAACCATACCAAAAGAAAACCATTTCCCGCAAAAAATCATTAGGATTCATTAAACTAATCCACCCCCGCATGAAATCTACTCAACTAAAATTTTAGATACAATTCCATAATATTTCTACTAACCTTCATCTAAAATATTAAACTCCCATAATTTACATATTAATGGTTCATAAAATCTTTGTTCATTTCACTATAAACCTATCAAATAATTATCATCATTGATAAAAAACAAAACTAGAAATAAAATAATGACTATAAAACCCAGAGAACTATGAGAGATACCTCTCAAATTCAAACACTACCATCACCAAAATAATATGAAGTAAAATATAAAAAATTACCATCAATTAAAAACAAAATCAAGAATATAATAATCAAATAAAAAATGTTCAAAATAGATGAGGATACCAATTATACATGTGTGACTCATGTTCTAATATACACTCCTCAAATACACTATATCTCTATAATACATTAAGGATGGGAATGATGAATCCCTAAAAATCATGATTTTGATAATATTAGATCTTAACAGTTAGGTCCCTGAATATTATATCATCTGATACATCCAACTCACCCTACTAAATCACATGAGTGTCATCATGAAGATATTGATGAATCTATGGAACCAGGAAAATGACATGGGTTTGATCAAAATGAAAAATAAATTACACTCATGTGATTTAGTAGGGTGAGTTAGAAGTATCAGATAATATAAATCACATGAGTGTCATCATTAAGATATTGATGAATCTATGGAACAAGGAAAATGACATGGGTTTGATCAAACTGAAAAATAAATGATAATTGATTGTTTTTCTTTGAGATATGATCCAACACCTAAAAATAGCTTAATAATCGATTAATAAATCTTATTATATCAAATAGACCTCCACTACCCACGATGAGGAGAAACCATTAGGAATACATGACCCTTAACATTAACATCTTGAGGTATTATCCATCAATATTCATATGTATTCTGATAGTCTTGTGCCTCTTTCATCTTCTATAGAATCATCAAAACCATATTATTTATGATATTCACCACATCTGGCTGAAATATCACTCTCTCTATGACCTCGGTCTAATAAAACTGAGATATAAAACATTACCAATAAAATGCATTGAACATGTCCATAAAAATGGAAGCGTTAAAAATTTATTATCTGTAGACTCAACTAAATAAAAGTACTTAAACCGAGAACCACTAAAATAAAAATGAAAAACACATATTTAACCATTATAAAAGTACCTCTAAGTAGTGGGTTCCCTTTCCGTTTAGGTGGATAGGGATTTGTCCAGTTTTTCATTCATACCTCCTCCGACATGCTTCGGTCCTCAACAGCACCTTCCTCGAAATCTCGGGGTGGTGCATCATCAACCTCAGTCCTTAACTTCCCTGGTTCTTTGGGGGATCGTCGAGTGTCGGTCCTCACCAAGATATGATGGATCAGTGTTTTATGGTCGTCATAAGAGTTTCCTGTGGGATAATGGAGTGGCTCGTCATCATCCGTATTTCATTGTCCATTATGGATTGGCACTTCAAAATTCGATTTGGTCCTGGATCTTGGCTCGATGTGGTTTGTGTGGATATATGGTGACCTTAATGTTTCTGAGGGGTTTTTCTGCTTGTTCTAGTGTTTCTCGGGAGAAGGGGATCTCTGTTTTTGGTTTCTCATTGGGGGTTTTTTTATGGTGTGATGGATTCATTGTGAGTCTCTGTGATGTTTTGGAATTTGTAATGTTGTGGGTGGATTTTTGTATTGATGATGATGAAAAATCCCTAATATTGGTTCTACAAGATCCTATCCTACCTCTGTTAGCGAGTTCATCAGATTTAGAATCTGGTGAGGGTTCTTGTTTTGATATGATCTTATCGGTTTCAGCCCATAGTGGTGGTATTGGTCATGTTATCTTTGTTCCCCTCCCCAGTGGTTCTTCTTTGGAGTAGTTATTGGGGCTTCCAGCCCTGGGTTGTAACGGCCTGGCATCCTGAAACATGGAGGGCATTCCCTTTGGTTTCTTTCTAATGCGCTGTCGAGAGTGGTTTGTGGAAATGGTGGGGCAGGACTGTGCAAGGCGATCTTTAGTGGTGATATTTTTTGATGTTTTAATGCAGTTGTTGGACTCGACCACTATGAGCAGGTCTTAGAGGAGGTTCAGAGCTTGCGATTCACATATGCATATTTGTTTTGATTTGAATGTTTGAGGGGGTATGGAGACAACCATATTATCATCCCTATGATTTTACACTATACACTTTCTTGCTGAACATCCTTGTAATGATGGAGAGCTTCATCACGATTCATACACTCGGGAGCGGCTTATCCAAGTTGTCAGTCTGGGTTTATTTTCCAACGTTTTGGGTTGTGATTTTTTTTAGGTCTATGATGTCAGGGCTCCCCCTAACTCCCATAAAAATATTTTATTAATAATAAAAACATTTAAGGCATTCAGGATATTGGAATGCAGTAAAGTCACAAACACATAAAATTTATTACATCATATGAGTGATCATTTCAATCTGATCAACATTTGAAAATGGAAAATCAATGCAAAGTCAAAACATAGTTGTAAAATAATACTACAATCCTATACATAAACAATAGGTAAAATGAGGATCCCAATCATAGATGATAGTCTATAGCACTACATGAATCTTCACTTCTTCATCCTTATATTGGCTTCCTAAAATCTCCATAACACTCAACTCCTTTATTGACAAGAAATGGTCCAACATCATCAATAGATCTATGATTAAAAAAATAGCATCACATATTCCTTGATCATTAGATAAATTAATGGGTAAATTCATTAAAATTGCCTCCTAGTTACACTCGAGTTAATCTAGTGGTGTAAAAAAACCATATAATAATATGATGTTATGATTTTGACTATTAAAAAACAAACAACATTAATCCAAAACCACCACCAACTGCATCATACATGTCTAAAAAACTGAATCTTTAAGGAATGACACATAATGTTTATATAAGGAAGCACAAACAAGGTTATGAAATGAAACTCAAAAAGAACCACCTCTCAAAAAATTGATATTATAAAAAACATGCCCAAAAATAACACCTAATATTGATCATCCTCTAACCATCAATTGGGATTGTCAGAAAAATGACTTGATCATTAAAACACTTTACAACATGATCTCCAAATTGTGACTCCAAAACCCATTGCAACATGGAGGACTAAAAAAATATTTTATATAAACAAAATATATGAAGGGAATCCTAAAAATTAATATTCATCATGTAAGGATCCCCCATCACTCTTCATGACTCTCTATACTCTTAAATAGAGACTCTTATTCACTTTTTTCTCAGAAAATCAATAACAAAAATCACATTACTTATGGTATATGAGTTCTCAAAGTTATACTTTTGAGAGAAATATATAAACTACCATGGACGCTGCTTCAAATCCAATTGAGAGAAGATATACATCAGTATTTTTATATATATAAATACTAAAATAATCACCGATGAGGTAATGTTCCACTACATTAGAGTAAACACAACATCATTGAATTCAATATTATGAGTGGTGTAGTTATTCTCATGGGGATATAAATCCCCAGTTATTTTCTAGATCACCACCCTCCTTTATGCAAAATAAAATCCCAATGAAAAATGATAAGAATTATATAACACCCTAAATATAATTCCTTCTTGTTTGAAAACAAAGATAATGTTCAGTAAATTCCCTTCCCGTTCATGTAGTCAAAATAGACCTGAAAATAATATGTCCATATAAAATAATGGATCTTTTTGAATAAAGATATAAAATTGGTTGTAATATGAAAAAAATGAAGAAAATCTTAGATATTATCCCATACGATAAGTAAAACTACAATCCTATAAAACATTCTTATAGGATGTTGTGAAATAATTACACAAAATGAAAAACATAATACCATGTCAGTTTTATTATTATTTAACATATTATTTTAACCAATTTATATGTGCATGAGATCATAAATAATAGTATTTCCATTGGTTTTAATAAAACAAACATCTAAAATTATTTAAATGGAAATTTAAGGTCTATTTCGACATTAGTTTTATAGAAACCGATGTTGAAAATATATTTCCACATTGATTTTATAGTTAAAATGTTGTATAAAATATTGCATATAAATTTAAACGTCAGTATATGATAAGACCAATGTTGAAATTGACATTATTTTCACCTTGAAATATTCTGTTATACTTTCAATTTATCTTTTTACCAGAAAAAAACGTTTAACGTCGATTTATTTTTATTCCACATCAGTTTTCATAAAAAACATGATGTTGAAGGTCCAATTATCTTGATTACACATCGGTTCATAGAAAAACAATGGTAGAAATTAAAATTTATTTTATTTAACAGAATAAATTACATACCCAAATAAAATTTGAAAAGCAATAAGCATAAATAAAATTTAAAGTAGAGAACCCCAATATGTAGCACAGAACAACCCTATATAAAAATGTAACAACATAAATGAGAATAATGTTGTCTAAATAATAACATTTTAAGCTATCATAAAAGGACACATATGTGCTAATTTATAATTTATTCATTCTTACATTTAAAAAAGACTTCATAGGTTGGTATGGTTTTCATTTATATGCTCAGAACATGCCTACTAATTGTTTACCCAAATGAATGATAAGGTTAACACATTAGTTTTTGAATTATTAAGGGGTTTTTTTAAATGTTTTTGTATATATTTATTAAGTTGTGTCTTAGATAATATAATCCTAAATTGTAAATATAGTAGTTTATAATGTAATAAAATATAATATGGACTAAACAAAAAAAATTAATACATTGAAAAAGGATCTATCCACTTATATTTCTAGTATGACCCCAAGCATATAATGAGGAAATATATATAATGTTAGAATTTAAATAATGTAACATCTTTCATATTCATGATGTATTGAAATAATGATTCAGAATAATTTCATACAAAAAAATGTTAAATCACCACTATAGTGTATAAAACAAAATAACAGAGTATTTTTTAAAATGGATAATAATATCATTGTTTAGGGGAATATAGTAGCAAATATGTTTTGATTAATGTGACTAAAATAATATTAGAAAATTATTTTGTTTATAAATTTATGTACTCACTCAATGATATATTGACCATGAAAAAATAACAAAAATTATTTGAGTTTTTTTATTTATAAAAATCAATTATTTATGAAAGTGGGACGTTTAAGGAATTATTGGAAATATCACATAAAAATCAATTCATTTAATAGTTTATTTAAAATCAATATGTTTATACAATGATTTTTTTTCAAGAAACAGAATTATCATTTTTATATGTTAATGATTATGAAAATACATTTAACCTTAGAATGTTGGTAACATAGTTTTAATAAAGTGATGTATTATTCTTGTTCCAAATTTCACCTATTTGGTTTTTTATATGTTCTATTTAATTATTATGTATTTTTTAAAAATATATATAAGGAATTCATGGAAACATTATATCATCATCTTCAAAACCATGAAACCTTTCACAACTAAAAATTGGGGAATACTACATTCGTTGAGAAAATGTAAACTCAATCCATGATGAAACACTATAGGGAGAACATAAATGGGAACATAATCAATGGGCATGATAATTAATTGTGAATTAAATTAATTAATCTAAAAAATGTGAAAATACACATTAAGATATTATAGACAACACGTACCCAAACAGAACGTAGATACCATTTTTTTACCATTAAATTATTATCATCGAGCCGCAAGTAAAGATAGATATCTATTTTTAATTTCTTTGGTTTCATGGAAGATGAATGTCTTATGTAATTAAATAAATTAAATAATAGTCATATAACGTATATAATATTCAATAAGTGAGATAAAAATAAATAAGTTGAAATATTTTACTATTACGCACTCCCATCAATGTTCCTTCAAAATCTTATCAATAAAATTCCAATCCAGATATAATATGTTAATCCTGCATTACCTCTACCTAGATACATAAATCATAAAATGTGTTTCATTTTTTCCATTAGTGTTATCATTATAATAAAAATTAATGTGTATTCTTTGGTCACCGAGAGAAAGTAAATGTATCATTTTATGAGTAATCTCATGTCTAGCAACATTAGAAGTTGTTTTCACATGAGACGAAGAAAGAGATTTAGACAAATGAGGCACATTATTAGTCATGAAAATAACATTTGAAAATTAATCATTTACATTCTTTAAAAAAATTGAATATTTTTATAATAAAAAATCAAAAGAGATATATCTAAGAAAATTTTCCTTTGCCTCAATATCTTTTAATTAAATAGAGGAATGTATTGAAATTCTATGTACCAATATATTATTAGAAATGTTAATATTTAAAAACATTGATTACACAAATATTTAGGTAAAAAATATTTTCATTCCTATGTATGTTATAAAAAATAAAAATTTTACGATTTTAAACTAGAAAAAAAAATAGTTTTAAACTATTAAATATAAAAATTAATTATAAAATATAGAAAAGATGAAAATTTACAAATATAAATATCAAAGATATGGAAATATATTTTTATATGCATAAATTTAACTAAAACTAAATGATTTTTGTTTTGGTTTTCAATCAAAATTTATTTAAGAATAATTTTTCTCATAAAAAATTAACACAAAAATCACATAAATTTTCAATATAATTAAAATTAAATATCCAAATTAAAAATTAAAGTTGTTACACATGTAAATTTAAAAAAAATATAAATATTTATCAAAATAATAAGACTAATAATTTTTTGTTTTCCCATATCCCTCTATCCGGATCATTTAATACATCATGGACTATGCCTAAATTGTAATCATTGTTATCATTCAAAAATAACATAGTATATGAAGAGGTCACCCATAAATCCATAAAATTATTATCATCCTTATCTTAGAAATTAATTCAATTCCATAGAAAAATTATTGGCCATTGATTATAAAATGGATCAATGAAATAAAATAATTAATTTTCATATGTCACCATGATAAATGATTCCACATTACAACTGAATTATTTCAATTCAACTAGAATAAACCCCTAATCATCATGTTTCACAAAACAATTATTATCAACTAATTTACACTTAAACACTCTTAATCAATTTTTAGTATAATAAATTTCAAATATATCTTCAAGAACTCCAAAATGTTTGATTGATTCATAAATTTTAATTTTATGTTTTTCACTTGAAAAATGCATTACTTTAATGACAACAATTATCCCACTATTTTTTAAGTTAATCATGTCAGCCTAATTTTTTTATGTAAATGCCTAACCATTAATATGATAACTAGAACATGTGATCTCATTAATATACAATCCCATTTCCATCGATTCTAATGTTTTTTTGTATATATATCTATGTTGAATTTATCATTAAACCATAAAACAAATGTTTTTCATTCTAATTCATTAACCAATTTTCATTTATTTTCATATATTGTACCATTAATTCAGTAATATATAATGATATAAATGGTTGAACCTATTTTTTCGATTGAAACTGTATAATTGTTCCAAAATCACTTCATCAAATGGAATTTGATTTACCTTTAATCCATGAATACCTTTAAATTCATTATAAACAGTCAAATTTTGAGATATAGGTAGATTAATATTCTCTAATTTACAAAAGCAATAACCACATATCTCAATCTCCACTTATGATGTATATTTTCATATAATAGACGCCTCATGTTGATGAGGATTTTTAACGTATCCCTTAAAAATTTTCATATATCTTTAAATAGATACATGAAAAATAAATAAGCAGGATCACATATTCTTATATCACACAACAAATGAATCACCATATGAACAATTATATTAAAAAATGTTGGTGGTAAATACATTTCTAGTTAACAAAGTATGAGTTAAACTTCATTATAAAACACATTAAACAAATTTAGATCAATGAAATCACTAAAAATGTATTTGGAAAAAAATAATCAAGAATGATGATTGTATTTCTTATATGTTTTAGAAATTTTTCACATAGTGTGACTGGAATCATTAGTTTCATCAATACTCGACATTCACAAGTTGTCATATTTATTCATTACAATCCTTCAATACACCAAATTTTTTCCATTTAAAGAATATCAACATTGTACTTTAATGTTATTCCAACACTAAAAAAATTATCCTTCTCACCATTTCATAAAGTCTAAAAATACATAGGTAAATAGTTCTTTTTTGTTTTATTAGTGGGATATAACTCCCAAAAAGTTCCCATGGATATCACTTACAATACTACATAGAATCCATCTTTTTTATTTGCTTATATGTTTGAAAATGTTCTAATAAAATTATCAAATCTGTTTTTCTCAACAAAAATAACATGAATGTTATGTTTTATCTCATAACATATCCAATAAGGTAGTTAAAATAATATATATTATTTTTTACATATATTTTTTAATGACAAGAACTTCCCCTATTTCTAAATCTACAATCAATACTTTTTACCTTATCAAGATATTATTCATATGAAAATGGATGTGGTGGGAGATTATATCCATTTAAACTTTTTAATTGTATATTCAATTAATGATAAAGAAGATAAATTCTAAAAAATATTTTATTTACCTTATACACTGTTTTTCTTCCATTATTTAATGGATTATATGGTCTACATTTTTCAAAAATTAGTCAACATTTAGGTTCCTTAACATTTTATCAAGAATAGTTTCCATATGAACGAAATTCATTTATAGTGAATATTATCATTGAATGCAAAAGAAAATACACTTTTTTGTATACATAGAAAATTATAACACCTTTCTCTCATATTATTGTTTATTTATTAATCAGTGGTGAACGATAAAAATAAATATCAATTCCTAGTTGTTTTGTTCAAGAAATCATCATGAACACCATCACATATTTTTAATGATACATATATATGGGGAATGGTTCTAAACTACAAAATAATATTCCATGGACTATGTAAGATATTGAGGGTCAAATATGGATTCATTATAACTATGAACAGTCTCATTCTTAAATTAATTACTTGGCATCAAAAATAATTAAATATTATAGGAAATCTCTTCCATTATGGTGAATAATCAGGGTGACTTATGTTACCATAACAGACTTTATAATATGTATTTATTCTTAATGTTTTTGCATCATTTTAATTTTTAATTATATTCTTCAAATGATGAATAATTGGAAGGTAAAAATTTATTATGATAGAGGTTTGATTCTGGTCTATAAAAATCAATCAGAGTAGAATCTTTCGTCCATCTTATATCGTGATGTCTCGTATATAGGAAATTTTATTAAAAATACATTTTCCCGAATATAACACAATCAGTAATTGGGGTAATAATTCATCCTCTTATACCCAAATCCCATTAGGACAATATGTTTTTAATAATTGGAATCTCGAATCCATCTCCCTTTAAAAAAATTCTCTTTAAAACTTTAAAGTTATTCACAGAAACATTTATCACTCTAACAATTTCTTTCATTCAAGTTATCTAATATTGTAACTTCTAATAGCACTATAAATTTAGTATAACCTAAGAAAAAAATTCTCTCAATAACCATAAAATCATTCAACAATTATTATTTTCTTGATGGTCTCAATTCCCCCATCAAAAATTAATTCTTCAATACGATCACATGCCTCATTCTAAATACTTTCATCAATAATAGATGTCTAATTTTATATTAATTAAATACTATAGATCTAATGTGTATATTTATGGATAAATACAAAAAAAATAAGACGATCCTTGTTTTATCTGGATGTTTAATTTCTCATATTAAAACACTTTACGGATGCACAGAATATCAAACTTATGTTTTATATATTTATTTTATAAAATTCCATGAAATCATCAACTCCCTTTTAATATTATTCAGTTATTATTCATAAATTTTCTAATTATGATCCGTTAAATACCTATGATCACAATATAAAAGGACAATATATTTAGGCATATAAAAATCAAAAAATATTTAAAAAATAAATTTATACGTAGTAACAATAATAAAAAAATAATCATTGATAACTAATTTATCAAACCAAAAAATTAAACATAATTATAAAAACATATTATATAGAATTTAGATTAAAAAATATCATAAAATTATACATAAATTATTTGGAAAAAATTATACATAATTTTTTTTAGAGATTAAAAATAACATACAAACACTTATACAGAATTTATAGAACATAAAAACATATAATAACTAAAAAAATATCATCAAAAATAATTTTCATAAAAAAACAATTATATAAAAAATTTCACAGAAAAAATATTCAAAAAACAATTAAAAATAAATAAAATTACTTACAAAAAATTATGAAAAATAGATCCTGAATTCTGAACAATTATATAATCATTTATGAAAAATATTATACAAACAATTATACAAAAATAACTCAAAAAAATTATCAAAATAAATATTTATATGAAAAAATTAAATGAAAAACAATATAAAAAATTATTAATAAATAAATTTAAAAAATTAAAATATCTTAAATAATTATGATAACAAATAATTTTCATTAAATTTAGTTAAATATGATTACATATAATAACTAAAAAATAAATATTATAAAAATAATTTATACATATTTTATTTTAAAAAAATCATATTTTGGAGAAAGATAATTAAAAATAACTCTTAAATTCTAATAAACTCATTATAAGACCAGAAATTTAAAGTTAACACTAAATGATTAAAGAAATAATTTCAAAAATAAAGTTAAAAACCCTAAAACCCTTTAAATCATGTTTTTAGGTCTACCATAACAGCTCGTGGTTTGTGAAAAAAATTAAGGATAACAGATTAAAGAGAAATAACGTGAAAAGAGAATTAAACTTGACACTAAGAGATAATAAATGTTTATAGAGTTCAATAGAAGTCATCAGGCATCTTCGCTTGTCGAGAGTCTGTATAGAGAGTGTCTAACAACCCAGAATTCATTCAAGGGAAATTTCCATAATATATTTATTCCATATAATATAAATCACATAAAATCACATAGATAACTAAATAAAAACTTTATAAAAAATTGAATTAATTAAATAAGAGGTATTTTTAGAAGTTAAGGAACCTATACACATGGAATTGTAACTTGACCAATGGAATAGTAACATGTCCCTTATGAATAGTAATCCATCCAATAGAACTATAAACTCTCCAAATAATGTATATATAAAATTTATTTATCTTATAAATGAAAATATGATATAATTATATAATAGTATTAGGAAAAAATTTCATTATAAATTATTAATTATGTGTTGATTTTATTATAAAATATTAATGTTTATTTTTAATTTTATTATTAATATAATGGTTTGATAGATTTTTTATATAATGTATTGATAGATTAATATTTTCTTTAATTATAATTATAAGATAATTTATGAGGCTTTAATTATTTTTTCATAGTGTTATTAAATCTGTTATAATTTAAAAAAACATATTTCCAATTAAATGATAATTTTCATTAAAAATTAAATATCCTATATTTCAAAAATTAGTATGGTAAAATGGAATTAATTTTTGAATTATAGATGTTGAAAAATGGTTTCATTGATTTTTTTGTTTTATCTAAAATACATGAATTTTTTGTGAATAATAAAATATGGTAATTTAAGGTATTTATTTCTTATAAGTTAAATACACTATTCCTTGAGTAAATACTGATGTAATCAACATAATCTCGAAATCCATTCATTAGATTATTATACTTAGTGAAATTTATTTAAATATTCTCAGCCTTCAGTAATAATACTAAACTAATGAATATAGTAATGAGAATACATTCCTCTCCTCCAATAAACCCCCCCCCCCGCCACCTCCTCTTCTCACACATTTTAAGCATTGAATATTATCCAGTTTTTACCCAATATTCTTCCCATGTCTCATCTCCATTTATATGAGGTTCAGGTCTCTACAAAAGACTAAAATCATTTTCCCCAAGGAGGACTTTATGGAGAAGAATTCAAAGAAGTAAAATCATGTTATACTATCTTTATGTTCTTTTCACTTTCATTTCTTTTCTTATAATATTCTGACCTTATTTTCCAAAACATTTATGATAAATCAAGTGCATAATGTATACTATAATTTTATTATATTAATATAAAATATAAAATCAAGTCTCTTCTCCTCTTCCTTTTTTTTCTAAACATGAAAATATCGATCGTGATGTGTTGATTTATCACCTTCGATGAAGACATGTTTTTTTACATTACCACCTACAAGGATGGACATAATACCATTATAATGGATGTAAAGTATATAAAGATTTTTTTTAGGACCATTTATTTTGTTCTAAAACAAACTTATGTACATAATGATTAATAATGAAATAAATCTAGATTGTGATGATAAAAAAACTACAAAAATAATCTAAATGATTATCGCTAACATCTTATCTAATGATTCACCTTCACCCCAATTTAAAAATTGACTTATATAATCATAAAATATTATGTATGTTTATTGATATCATATAACATAAATTCTGGATATCTATTCCCTTTTACATGTTCTTTCATACATTTATGAAATTGGATAAATCAAAAAAACCTTGGAAATAAACACACTTGAACAACAAAATTGCATCATAAAACTCATAAAAATAATATAAATGATTTTAAAAAAAGGATAATAAATGAAATAAAAGTAGAAAATATTATTATTTAACTAATTAATGGATTTAATTTTATTATATAGTTTATTAAGGTATTGTTCAGAACAACTTCAGATATAAGGTCAAGGTTCCTTCTGAATCTACATTTCTTCTTCAGGTTACAATTTCTCTCACTTCTCCCATGTGTAACTCTTATTTACTTTTATATAGTTATTATAAAATATATTTATATGTTCCAAAATATTGAATCTAAATCACTATGTCCCTATTTTATGGGGAATTCATTATTTTAAATGGTTCAATTCTCAATTCTTTCCGATAAGCAAGCCTGATTAAAGGAAACTTCATTATTTCATACCCATATTCATGTAAAATCCATAAAATGTATTAATTGAACATTAGTTTTATAAAATAACTCATTTATTCATAAAATATTTCTTGTTTCAATTCTGGTTATATACAATCAATTATTCATTTTATGTTTTAGAGAATCATTAAAAATTTCTATTAAACCGCACTAAAGTGTTTCATTTATAAAGTTTCTTAAACACTTTTAAAAAAAACTAATTCAATTTGAAATAATTTTATATTTATTTATGCCTAAATTACCTTTGTAATGTCCATGTATGATTTAAATCCATTCGTTCATGGTCACCGTTACGGTACACCCATTTTTTATGCCTTGTGACATTATTATGATACCCATTTAATTCCATTGGTTACCCTTATGTTTATGTTTGATTATTATTATGTCACAAATATTCATGAAAACGTTATGATGGGTTAACCCATATATTACTCCAACTCATTGGGTAATGATCAGTATCATGAGCAGTCATATTAGTAAATGGTTTGAACTTGATTCCTCTATGGGACTTTTTTCTCCATATGAAATGGTCTTGGTAGTTTTCCTTGACTCATACTTATGTCATATTGTGTGTTGTTACCATAGTCTTATGATTCCATGATTACATGCCCTCTTTCACTACATGTTATTATTTATTATGTTTATACATGTTCCATGTCTTTTTATTTCTTCATGTTAAGCCTTCTAACCCATGTGTTTTTCTTTATTCCATTGTTTACACACTTTTTATACTTTTTAGCTCATCCATTTTTTCTTGTGTTACCCAGGTTATCCTTTTAATATATTAGAGCTCAATGGAATTTATGTTATATTTATAGATTATTAAAATTAATATGTTTTATTTTGTTTCATTTTTTTGTTTTATGAACATAATCATCTGAAGACACAATAGTTTGATTCCTTGGATTGTAATTTGATTTTAAATTATACGTAAAATCATATAATAATATGTATAAAAGGATAAGGTCACTATAAAATGTATTAAATAATGGTCTTGTAATTTTTTAGAATGCGATTAGATCACTTTTTAAAGAACCATAGGGAAAATTCTATCACCATGGATAACCTAGATTTAAACATTGGGTATAACATGTTTGGATATACTTTTCATTTACATGTTTACCCATTTATTTTCAATGTTTTTTAAAATTTATATTAGATAAATATTCAATCCCATAGAATATTTATTTCATTTTCATAGTTAATGGTTGGAAATAGAATAACATGTGTCAACAATAAATGTCAAAGGAAATGTGACAATCACCCTAATGATATGCCAAATATGATGGAAATGGGTGCTCAAAACACCATGAAAGTATATTATCAACAGGATCATGTTATGAATAATAACTTGAATCATGTGTAACTACCACCTTATCATAATAAAGAAATTTTTTTGTTTTAATAATTCATGTAACAAAGGCCTCCCATGTTTAATCAATCTTCTAATACCCTCCTCACATAACAATTGATTAACTCCATATGGAAGATATTCTATGTCCTCTAGTGCTTATAAAAATAGAAATTTGGGATATCTGTTTATGCTTTTGATGGAGAATTTTGTTAGTGGTGGACACTGATCAAGAACTTGTAGTCTATATATGATGTTGATTAAATGGATTATGAGAAATTAAAGAAAATATTCTTCAATAAATATTTCCCCCAAACCATCCTTCTATAGATGGAAAAAGATCCTCAAACTCAAATAGGAGGAAGAAGAGTTTATCAGAGCATATAAGGTAAAATTTATAAGACTTTCAAGATTCACCTCAGTATATTTCAAGAACACTAAAATTAAGGTGGATCTATTTTTTATTGAACTAATGATTAGTCTCAAAAATAATTGGTGATTCAATACTTTGATAGCTATGATGAAATTTTATTTTGATCCCTTAAAGTTATAATAAAGAACAGATAATCTCAGTGCTCTCATGGGCCCATAGATAAAATGGGTAAATAGAGTTTAATATGGGTGGATCTATAGATAAATCTCAAAATGGAAAGAATACATCACATCCCATGTGTCAAAAGTGTGGGAAGAGACATCATGTAAACTACATAAGGGGAACCAAGAGATTATTTAAATGTAGAAGAGATGGACTTATGGATAATAAATATTGAAGGGATATGAATAATATCACTAATGCAGAAGAAGAAATGAGGGTTCATATCAACACTCATCTTGTAGTGCAGTGTTTCAACAATAAGGAACATGGGTATTATTTAAGCCATTACCCTAAGCCAAGTGTTGATGAAATCAATCAACAACAAAAACCTATAAGGAAATAGGGAAAATAATATGATATCACAACTTTTAAGGTGAAACATGATAATGATAAGGTGACAGGTATGCTAGTTATTCATTCGATAATAGAAAATGAACAATTTGATTCTAGTTTTACGCATTCTATCATATCTTGATTGTTTAGTAAAACTATTTAGTAACCACCACAAAATATAGAGGTTGATTTATTTTTTAGAATAAAAAATGGGTCAATTATGATGCCCCAATTATATAACTCCTCCTCAATCAATGTTTGAGGACTGAACCTCCGTGAAAATCTTGTTTTACTTCCTTTAGTGATGTTTGATTCTATATTGGTCATGGATTGGAAATATTTATAAAAATCCGACATCAACTATCAGTAAATGGATATCCCTCTTGACTTCTTGAGGAATCCTCAAATTATATACATGGTTAAAGAGGATGATGAATCTATATTAGAATCATTGTTTAAATTGTGGATATTATTACCTTGTGAGAAATAATATCAAGATCAAATGATTGATACAGAGGGGATCATGGTCGAATACATGACAATTTTGAGGGACTATGGTAATATTTTCCCTAAAGAATTACCTAGTCTTACTGCTAAAAAGTAGATCGTGTTATCAATCGAATATATTCATAGATCTTGGCCAATGTCAAAAAACCATATATAATGGCCATCATGAGTAGGATGAACCGAATAAGCAATTACCAGTGAATTTTGACAAGGGTTGTATATGCCTAAGTGCTTCACCACGGGGTGTTCTTGTCCTCTTTTTCAAAACAAAATATGTATCAATTAACCTATACATTAATTACTATAAGCTCAATAAAATCATGACAAATAAAATTATCAACTTCCACATATAGATGACTCATTTGATAAACTATGTAGGGCCTTTTATTTCTCTAAGGTGGTCCTTCTGTCGGGATATCACCGATTAAAGGTTATGAGGGAAGATATTTTCAAGGATACCTTTCACACAAGGTAGGGAAAATATGATTCCATAGTGATTCCCTTTAGAATCCCTAATTCTACATTAATATTTGTAGACTTAATTAATATATTATTTAGATATTACCTTGAAACAACTGTGGTAGTATTTATTGACGATATTCGGATATACTTCAAAAGCAAGGAGGATCATGAGGGTCAATTGAATAATGTTCCAATGGATTTTTAAAAGGAAAAAACATGGAGAAAAGTATAATATATGTGAGTTATATATGGATGAAGTATCATTATTTATAAATTTAATCAGATGTAATGGAATATTTGTACACCCTTCTAATACAAAGGAAATTGGGGAGCAGCCTAAGAAAATATCTGTAAGGGAGATATGTAGTTTCCTTAGTCAAGTTGGTAATTGATGATGATTGGTGAAGAACCATTTATGATTGTTAAACCTAATAACATATATGACTTAGAATAAAGTGATGTTTGTTTGGACTAGTGAATGTGAAGACAACTTCAATGAGTTGATAAAGAGGTTTATCACTACACTAGTACTCACACTATCGATAAGTGGGTAAATAATTGTTGTTTACAGAAATGTTTCGAATAATAGACTAGGTTATGTACTGATATAAAATGATAAAGACATAGATTATGCCTCATGAAGGTTCAAAATTCATGAGAAAAACTATCCCACACATTTTTAGGAGTTGGAAGAAATTATCCTTGAGTTGAATATCAAGTGAAATTATATCTATGGGGTAAAGTGTGAAATATATACTAATAAAAAACCATAAGTATATATTTGAAAAAAATGGAGATTAATATCTGCCAAAGAATATAGTCATAGACCATCAAGGACTATTACTACTCAATCCACTACCATCCTAGAAAATAAAATAAAGTGTACAAAGCCCTTATAAGAAATGATCCCGAAATATTATCAATGATGATAACTAAAAAGGATCTAATAATTTTAGAATAGAAAAAGGATGGACGTCGAAATAATTAAGGAATTAACATTATATATCCATTTTTAAATAATTACTCAACCATCCATCAATGAGAAAATAATGAGTTCTCAATGAAATGATGTGGAAATTCAAAATTAGGTGGAAGCTATTAGAAATGGGAAATGCTTAGAGTTTAAAATTGATAAGGAATGAGTCATGATATTTGGGTCATTACTAGGTGTAGCATCCAATCCATATATAGTGGTGGAGTTTCTGAATGAAGCACATCGATCAAACTTCTATATTCACCCTGGGAGCAAAAATATAAATCGAGATCTTTCAGAGAATTATTGCTGGGAAATATGATGGAAGAGATCGTTTAATATACATCGAAGTGTCTGGTTTGTTAGAAGTGGAGTCTGAAAGGAAAAAGTCTAAGAGGATGTTGTAAACATTACTCATACCATCATGGAAGTAGGAAAACATCATCCTGGACTTTTTCACTGTACCTCCAATTAAATCTATAGAAAACAATAATATATGGGTTTTTTTGGTTCATCAAATAAAGAAAGATCACTTTATCAATACTCGATATGTATTCTCATTGGAGAAAATTAAAAATATATGAATCAAAGAAGTGGTAAGGATATATAGAATAAAAAATTTATTGCATCCAATGGAGATTTTCTAATTAACTCCATATTCTAGGAAAGTATCCAAAATTCTCTAAACACTGAGTTGAAATTTAGTATTAGTAATCACACTCAAACTAATAGACAATCTGAACAGGCTATTCAGACATAGGAAGACATGTTGAGATCATGTTCTTTGGACATCAATGGATTATGAGACTAACATATACCTCAATATGAATTCTCTAACAACAATATCATTCACTCAATCATCTAAATGGTTCTATATGATTCCCTTTATCGGAAAATACAAATAACACCATCATACTGGGATAATTTTAATGAACATAAGCTACTAGGACCTCCAATGGTCGAAGGAATGGTGGAGAAGGTGAAAACCATTTAGAAGCACATCAATGGATTCTATAGTCAAAAGGAATCTATATAGAAAAATTGACGACGAGACCATGAATTTAAGATTAGAGATAAGGTATTATTCGGCATATATTTATGGAATAGAGTCATTAGATTTTTGAAAAAAATGAAAGCTTAGTCCCATGTACCTATGCCCCATCAATTTTCTTGTTTGTATTGGAGTTGTGGCCTATATATGACCAATTTCATCAAACATGTCTCTAGAACATGATATATTCCACATATCTCACTTGAGGAAGCACATACCGGATGTAACACCCCAAGAATCCATGGTACGCTTCACTTTTAATAATACAGTAGCGTGTGTTGTATGCAACTTGGAGTTCTAACACACACCACAACCAATCAAACTAGCCATTATGAAAAGTAATACCCACTTTTTGAAATTTAATAAATTTTAGCTTTCAAAATGGACTTCAATTTTGGATTAGGAATATCAAAATTAGCTTAGGGTGTAATTTGGGTGCTTTTCAGATAACATTCATATTTTGATAAATAGTGAAAATTACTAAATTTTAATTAAAAACAACTTTTTTAATGGAAATAATTAATAGTGATAAATTATTTATTTGAGTGGTTTTAAATTATTTTTAGAATATATTTTTACCATTTAAAACAATATTTGTCATTGGACATAATTTTACAATTAAACAGAACATAAACAAGTTTCAATCTTTTGATAGTTATTATATCATAAAAACACGCTTTTTGTTTTGACAGCGGGAATTAATTTTAAATTAATTTCTGCCACTTAGGTGTTTTGAATTTGGAAATATGGATTCCATATTTGGAATCAGGATTTCCAAATTTTGTAAATAGGTTACTTTTATTTTTAGACATTTTGAATAATTATTTCTGTAAATATTTTATTTACCATGGTTAAAGGGTAAATCCGGTAAATAAGGGTTATAAAATAATATTATAATAATAATAAATTACCCTAAAATGTGTCCTAACCTTATTGGTGGATAAGTGAACGACCATGGTCATCTTTGGGTTGATTTTGGGAAGCCATGGAGCCACTTGTAGGTGATAGGGACACTTTATATTAATTAAGTTAAAGTGAATACAAAAATGACATAAGCTTATATCTTTTAGAGAAAAAAATTTCACAAAGGGTTATATATGCTATATTTTAGATTATAAATATTCATTATAAATATAAAATTTTTTCCTACATAATGATATTTTATTTATAATTTTTACACATTGAAAAAGAAAAAAAAATATGACACAATAATGATGCAGTATTTTCCATACTAATGAAAGAATCAAATAATTGATATTATAAATGTTAAAATAAATATAATTTAAATTTTGATGACAAAAAAGAATTTTATTGGTTAATATGACATGTTAGTATTGCTTAAATGAATTTGGTTCGAATTAATTATGTTGTTACGACTTTAACAAAAATCAATTATGGAGTAGTGTTAAAATTGAAATAAATGAGTTTTTAAAACAAATATTATATTATTAAATTATATTCTATTCCTAAAAAGCTAAGGTTCGGACAAGAGACTTATATCATGAGATTTTTATCATTAATGGACCACTTGGGGGTCTCTTGGAGGTATATAGTATGTTTATTAACTATACAATATAAAAATACAAAGTGACATGGTAAGTGTCAAACTAATTAACTAAGAGTTAAAACTAAAAGATAAGGTTAATATAATGACACAAACCTGTCTAAATTCTATCGGTTTAGTTTTTTGCGACCCATACTAACCTTAACCTTTAAATAATAAAATTTGGAGCCATTAGAAACCGAATATAAATTTATTATAAAATAATATTTCTAGATTATTCTAAAGAACCCCTCCTCCCCCTTATAAAAGAACACCACTTCTAACCAATTCCACACACATATCAAGCCTTTTGGATCGTCCAAACTATACCCAATTAATCTCACTACATCCCTCTCCTCCTTTCAAAAGCCTTACCTTAGGCAGAAGGCACTTCAAGAGTACTTTTTGGTTCAAACCAAAGGTAGTTACCCAAATTAAAGGAAACAATTTCTCTTAGCTTCTTTTATTTTATTTTACTTCTCCAACCCATATACTCTTCTTATTATCTTCTTTTCTAACAAAACCAGTATCCTAAATATACTAAGATATTTTTATTATAAGTATTTGAACTAAACTTACACACACATCCATCTAATGGGTGAAGAATATAATGTTCTTGTGGATGGAAACCATATGCCTCACGAAGCGTTGATTGTTCAATTATATCCTACCACCTCTCATGGTGGCCATTATGATGAAACTAAAATTAAATATGATATTAATGATAATTATTTTATATATAGGATTATTTAATTCAATTTTATATCATACCATTATTCATTCCATGTTGTATATATATACGATAATTTCATTTGAGGATGTCCGAACTACCGCCCCCTGAAAGTGATATGACACATTCATACCATACATGGAACGTATATAGGATGGTGTTAATTAACTTAAGTAACACATATAAGATATTATATTATATTTTAATAATTATATACCTTTTTATCTTTTGTTTTTTATTCCTTTTAAAATGAAAAATGAAATGGAAGTAGTGTTCGTGCGTACGTACGGATTACCGTCTCCACGAATGTAATGAGATCCATTTCCCCATCATATCCATTGAAGAATAATTATCATTTGATGATTAAAAGTAATTTTTAAGTACTTTATATCATTCTGGATAGGAATAAGATACAACCTATACATAACAAACACGACTTACGTAATGAATCATATAAAGGAAAACGAATCAGTTAACACCCGAAACGACGATAATACTAAAATATTATTAACAATGAAATATTAAAAGATCATATATGATATAATATTTATATATATTATTAGTGTATAATTTAATAACAATGATTTAACTATTATACAGGATGTTAACATACCCTCGACCATGGAAAATTACAAGGTAAGGGGTTTTCATCTCACTCCTTATTCCCATGAGATTCATGCCATATTACCACTATTACCTTTTGTGTGGTGTATGTACTGCCCACAATTGTATTCTTTATGTAATACACTTTAATTTATGTGTATTTACATATTCATTCTATGATACCTCTTTCATGGGGTGCACGTTGCATATGTTACCGAATTGGTAAGGGTTAATTTCACAATCTCTTTATTATCCGAGGTTGTTTTTACATAAGTATCTACTAGGACATATTTATTATCCATGTCCATGTTTTATGAAATATTTTTCAAAGTAATTATTCTAAGGGACTTTTTACTAAAACATAATTTCAAATGTTTTAAATATTTATTCTTCTAAATCTTTCTCATTAATATCCATGTCTTCAAAATGGTTTTTAATGATTTATTTTTATGGACATGAATGTTTTTAAAATGATAATTCCTTTCAAAAGTTTCCAAGTGGTATGGGACACTTTGATTAAATAATGTCTTTAAATGACTTCTTTTCTAAATTGGGTTACTTTTAAATGTTTTCATGAAAAAAGAGTATTTCTCTCAAAGTTTTTTACAAATCATTTTCATCAACGTCAAAATCCTTCAATGGATTTTAAACTTGTTTTGAAGTTGATTTATTATCAAACCAAACTTGCATATTGTTTTGAGGGTTTTGTGATATGTTTGACAGTGGATGTGTTATTTTTATACCTTTCATGGTTCATGGTGAAGGTATTGACATTTTGTATGCTAGTTTTAATGTGAATGTTTATGTTATGTTAAAACTTATTCATACGAGGAATGCATTGGACTTAATAAGTGACGGGTGGAGCCTTCTATAGCTCCTCGATGCATAGGTAGGTCTAATGAGAAAAACTAGTGTCTTGGCACGAGGCCTTGACAAAAATCGTATTTGTAGTCTTGGCATGATGCCTTGGCTACATTGTGATGATAGTCTGGCATTATGTATTCCGTCATTATGGATGTGGTTATTGATATTACATGTGATTATTAGACTATTATAATATCCATGTGAATAAGTAAATGGCATTATTTAATTTATCTATGTCATATTATGCTGAATTTGAAGTTTAAAAGGCTTTTTTTAGTTATACATTACCTTAAATGTTTATGTTTATTTACGGAAGTCTCGACTATATTGTTATCCTTACTGAGCATCTAAGCTCAACTCTTTCAATGTTTTATTTTTTCCAGGATGTGAAGGAGTAATTTATCAATGACCTGCAGGGAAAGTATGTGGGGATATGAATTTGGACTATGGAGACTATGCTGGTGTAGTATTCATTTTTATGATGTAATGTAAACTTTATGAATGTATCTAGTTTTTTCCAAGACTACTAAACTGATCGGTCCTTCGGGACATGATTCCTTTTAATCATGCCAATGTATTAAAATAATGCACCGACTCCAGGCAACTGGGGTCAGAGCGTTACAGTTGGTATCAGAGGAAGTTTAGAAATAACCTTGGAAGTTAGATTTAGATAAACTCCGATTAGAGCACATATCCCTAAGATAGAATTTGAGGATTAGTATAGAATAACTTTCTAGAATTTTGATTTTTTAGAGATTTTGTGAGTTTTCGGAGCAATACATACATGTCTGGATAGAGGCAGGTAGAGGCGTCTCTGGCCCAGATATACCTAGGGGTAAAACCCGAAAACACCGCTTTGAGCTAGACTCGAACGGGAACTAGTTCACAACAACAGGAATTGCTACACTCTTGGTTATGAAACTCCCGGGGGATATGCTTAGGACAATTCTCATTTTCATTACAAACCATTATGAAGGGTTTATGAGTATATACTTTCTCAAGGAATTTTTTTTTCTGTTTATGGATTATATCCATAAACTTTTCAATTTATGTTAAGTGTTTTACAAGTATGGAATTATTTATTTTGATTCATAAACTGATCTAGTTTATGCCTTTGTTTAGAAATGTCACCCAGTAAAAGGAATGAGAACTCCATCAATACGCATGATCCAAAGAGTAAAAAATATTATATCATTCATGGTTTTAAGCCAGAATTTAGAAGGGGAATAGTCTCCCACGTATTATCATCATATGAAGAAATAGTATCATGTGTTGATATGATAAGAAAATAATTCTAGGAGTCCTATGACTTTTAAGGGAAGAAAGAGAAGGAAAGGATGGTAGAGAGAAAGACAGATAAAGGGAATAAGGTAAAGAAGGATTTTCCCATATGTGATAACTGTAGAAATAATCGCCTTAGAAAATGCTTGAAGGGAATGGGCGTATGTTATAAGTGTAGAGAAAAAGGACACCAATTACGTGACTGCAAGGTAAAGAAAAAGGTTTCAAATGTACAATGCTTCATCTGCAAAGAGTTTGGACATTATGAAAACCGATGTCCAAATCATCAGACTATGCCGCAAATGATGCTATTGGATAATAATAAAGTTATGATACTACCACAGATGAAGATGAATGACTAGTGTTACTATGTTTTTATATTGTAATTATTTCATTGAAGTGTTGTATCAATGATATACTGTAAATAAATAAGGATTGTACTGGAGTACTATTTCATTGAGGATTTGTGATTTTATGGTACTAAGAAGAGTGAATCTACAGCGAGTTAAACTTTTTGGAAATTACATGGCTGAAGGAAAGATAAAAATTTATATGGTCCTAATATTGAGGTACATATTTTGGAATATGATATGGTTGATTTGGGTAAATTATATTGGATATTCTTGACTGCCTTGAAACTGATTAAATATTTATCTATTCCATCATTGATGGAGTTTACAAAATTTTTGCATGGATGAAGTATATCCAGTATTCTATAAGGAATAAGGGAGAATGAATGTAATCAATATGGTTTTATGGTAATTTAGGATCTTTTAGTGTTTCAAAAAGAATACATGATGAAGGTATTCACATTCTATTACAGGTTTAAGAGGATCTACATTATGTTTACCTTTCATATAAATTTTGGAATGAGAGTTTACAAAAGTATTTTGTATAAGTATAAATATTGGAAGGGATTAAGTTTGAAAGGTTATTTATGGATTTTTATAAAAGGAAAACCGGAGGTTGGGTGGAAACCCATCATGCCCGGCAAGGCTGCAAGACTTGAACCCACACCCGAAGGGCGACAAGGGTGTATCACCTACCACTAGACCACATGATGTCCTGGATTGAATAATGTAGTTTTTTAAAGGGTCTGATATGTGAATTATAAATTCATTATATTTGGAACCCTATACGATTAGGATAAATAGAATATATATATATATATATTAAATCATTTAGAGTAAAAGATGAGTTTGTAGTTAGAATTAGTTGAAGGATGAAAGTCTACTTGTCAAGTATATATAAATACATATATATATATATATATATATATACTTCCACTTATTTTACAGATAAATTAATTATTAAACAATAGGGAAGGGATCTTAAAACCAAAAATGGGTTATCCTAATACCTTATGTTTTGTTGAACCAATGATATTTTAAATCATCATAAATTGGTGGCTTTTAGACCCACAATCCTACAATTTTTTGTGATTGATGACCTCAATCACTCCCTATAAATATTTACATTTTCCCTCCAATTACATGTCTCTAATTTCCACCAATGTTCTCATAATCGAGATCATAATTTGGTGGTGACCCTTTCATTTCTCTTTTCCTCTTATTAAAACTAAATTTTATTAACCCAATTTCTGATGTGGGTTTTCCCACAAAAATACTTTCTATTTTAAACCTTTTATTTTTGAAAAACAATTTCAAATTGTGAGAATTCAATTTATTGAAAAAGGGGATAATGTAACACCACAGGATTCCACGGTACACTTGACTTTGAATAATACAGTAGTGTGTGTTGTACACAACTTCGAGTTCTAACACAAACCACAACCAATCAAACTAGCCGTTATGAATAGTAATACCCACTTTTTGAAATTTTATAAATTTTATCTTTCAAAATGGACTTAATTTTTGGATTCAGAATATCTAAATTATATTAGGGTGAAATTTTGGTGCTTTTCGGATAACTTTCATATTTTGATGAATAGTGAAAATTACTAAATTTTAATTGAAAACATCTTTTTTAATTGAAATAATTAATAGTTATAAATTATATATTTGAGTGGGTTTAAAGTATATTTAGAATATATTTTTATCATTTAATGAAATTTTGGTCATTGGTCAAAATTTTACAAATAAACCAGACATAAACAGGTTTCAATCTTTTGATAGTTATTATATCTTAAAAACACGCTTTTTGTTTTGACAGCGGGAATTAATTTTAAATTAATTTCTGCCACTTCTGTGCTTTGAATTTGGAAAAATAGATTCCATATTTGTAATTAGGATTTCCAAATTGTGTAAATAGGTTACTTTTATTTTTAGACATTTTGAATAATTATTTTGGTAAAAATTTTATCTACCATGGTTAAAGGGTAAATCTTGTAAATAAGGGTTAAAAATAATATTATAATAATAATATATTACCCTAAAACGTGTTCTAACCATATTTGTGGATAAATGACCGACCATGGGAATCTTTGGGTCGATTTGGGGACCCCATGGAGCCACTTGAAGGTGATAGGGACGCATTATATTAATTAAGTTAAAGTGAATACAAAAATTACACAAGCTTATTGCTTTTAGAAAAAAAATCACATAGGGTTATAGATGTTATATTTTCGATTATAAATATTCATTAGAAGGCTAAAAATATTTCCTACATAATGATATTTTATTTAAAAATTTTAGACATTGAAAAAGAAAAAATATATATGACACAATAATGATGTAGTATTTTCCTTATTAATGATAGAATCAAATAATTGATATTATAAATGTTAAAATAAATATAATTTGAAAGATTTGATGACATACATGAATTTTATTGGTTAATATGACATTTTAGGATTTCTTAAATGAATTTGGTTCGAATTAATAAAGTTGTTAAGACTTTAACAAAAAACTATTATGGAGTTGTGTTAAAATTGACATAAATGTTTTTTTAAAACAAATATTATATTATTAATTTATATTCTATTCCTAAAAATCTAATGTTCGGCCAAGAGACTTATATCATGATAGGTGTATCATTAATGGACCACTTGCGGGGACGCATGGAGGTATATAGTATATTTATTAACTATATAATATAAAAATACAAAGTGACACGGTAAGTGTCAAACTAATTAACTAAGAGTTAAAACTAAAAGATAAGGTTAATATATGTAGGTTCCGGGTGCAGTGGAAGCACATTGGTGGGTTTTCCCAACTTTAATTTTAACGTGAAACCGCATTCAATCTGATATTTTTCACGATATAAAATTACGAATCTTCAGAATAGAACGAAGAACGAAAAGAAAATAAGAGTCCTGGAACCCTTGAGGAGGATCATCATATGTTGATTATAATTAATTTAATTAATGCATAAGAATTACCTCGTTGGAATTATTTCTTCTTTGATGTGTCCGGTCATGATTCGGTGATCCGTTGTGGCATCATAGAATCCAAGTGTAGGATTCCTCTAGCGGTGATCCACACGTGTGTCACGTATCTCCAGACGTCGCCGAAGGGATCTCTGGGTGCTAGTGCGGAAGAATCTTCGCTTGCGTTGTCCACATTTTACCGCCTTGATTCGGTGGAGGATCTTGCTCTCGTAACATGAGGGCGTTCTTGGTGGAAAGAGAATTCTCTCTTGGATTTAGAATATTTACAAATCCGTTGTTCACACCAATGGCTCTAATAATTTTTGGGTTTCCAGAATATTTATAATCGGGTTTGAGGTTAATAGAGTTAGGACAATAAATAAACACCTTAATCATTTTCTTTATTTAATTAACTATTATTGAAAACCCCATGTCGAATTATTAATTCCTTGACATGCTCTCACACTGATTATAATAAATATCATTCAGTAAAACAATATTAAATCCCCAAAATCCTAACTAGAGATACTACACGACATATAATAATTAATACACAGCGTGTACTTGTTTTCCATAAAACTACATGGCGTGTATATTTAATATACACAGTGTGCACTTTTATTTTCCATTTTTCTCCACCACATTTATTAGACGTTGAGTAATGACTATTTATTTCTTAAATAAATGTAACTGCATTACTCGCTAATAAATATATTATTATGTCCACAATATATTCTCTTGAATAACTAGTGTCAAAATAAATGTGATCATACATCCTTAAATAATTATTAAACCACAGTCGGGAATAATATTTATTTAACTTGTTAAATTAATATTTAACTGAGATACATGGACACACTTAGTGTGTGACCCTCTAGGCCTCTTTCTTAGTTTCATTAGGCTAAGCTTGCCTAATGTCCAAGGTTAACATCTAGCAACACGCCAAGGCACCCATAGAGAAAGAAGTTAACGCCGCAATGACGTGTCACCTCTTACGAACGCTTACCGTGTAATATAATCCCTTTGTCTCGATATCTCCAATCAAGTGGGTTGCATACTGGTGCCATCAACCCATGTTCTTGATTATTCTTTCTTTGACTTCCCGGAATTGAACTTGCCCATACCTTACCATGGCCATGGATTTATTTAGGCTATATCAATTCCATCAAAGGGCCTGAGATATCTACTTCCGTTATGGAATAGAAGGGAAAAATCCTTTCTCGAATTGTCTATTAATGCGGTATTACTCGTGACGCACCCAGCGTATCCTACCTCGCTGCAAACGGTGTGTCATCACAGTTTTTGTCAATACATCTAAGTGTGCGAGTTGTAATACCCATTAATAATACTCTTAAAGTATGAGGACCAATACACACTTCCATAGATAGGAACATCCAATGAAACTATTAAATGTGGATTCCTACTGGTGTGTCTCATTCTCATAATATCCTCCTAGATATTACCAAGGGTGCACACCATGAGAAGGTGCATTAAAGTATTATGAGTCCTCACCCATAATGACCTGTATTATTTGTGTCCCTCAAATAATATCATCCTGCCATAGAACATACATTCAAGAATTGTGTTATGGCACTTCCGGGTTCTCATCATAGCAGGGATCCACTATGACCCTTTAATGCAACAATTGTCCTTAGGACATTATCACATGGCATGTCACGTAGAAGAACAATCAAGAAGTGATAAAGCTTTTATTTAAATGAATAAAGTAAAAATTAGTTGGTTCTAGACCACCGACTCCAACAGACTCCCACTTGGACTAGAGCCAACTGCTAATAACCTTTAACCCACTAGCTCTCACATGATATTCATGCTTCTGCTGAGATAGGCCTTTAGTCATGGGGTCCGCTATGTTCTCTTCTATGGATACTCTGCTCACTGCAACTTTACCCCTTTGACAGAAATCCCTCAATAGGTGATACTTCTGGAGTATGTTCTTTGCCCATTGATTTGACCTTGGTTCTCTTGAAAGAGCCACCGCTGCAGTATTATCACAATACAATGTAATGGGATCTTTACTACTATGCACCACATCAAGATCATGGAAAAAGTTCTGAATCCAGAAGGCTTCCTTGGCTGCATCAAAAGCCCCTATATACTCGTATTCCACTGTAGAATCGGAGACAACCGGCTGCTTTGAACTCTTCCAGCTCATAGCTCCTCCATTGAGACAGAAAACATATCCAGCTTGCGAGCTCAGATCATTCTGATCTATTTGAAAAATAGCATCAACATACCCTCTGATTACAAGCTCCTCGTCTCCTCCATACACTAGGAACATATCCTTAGTTCCTCTCAGATACTTAAGGATAGTCTTAACAGCAGTCCAATGTTGTTCTCTTGGATCTGCTTGTTATCTTCCTACCATACTCAGTGCATAGGCAACATCAAGCCTGGTACATAACATGGAATACATGATGAATCCTATAGCCGAAGCGTATGGGATCTTGCTTATCCTATCTTTCTCCTGTTGTGTCTGGGGACACATTTTCTTAGAAAGATGTAAGCCATGTGACACTGGAACCAATCCCCTCTTGGATTTTTTCATACTAAATCTCTTTAGCATCTGGTCAATGTATGTACCCTGACTTAGTACAAGCAGCCTCTTGGATCTGTCACAAATGATCTTGATCCCTAGAATGTAGGCTTCTTCTCCTAAGTCCTTCATGGAGAAACACTTGTTCAACCAGTCCTTAACAGACCGTAAGGCTGGTACGTCGTTTCCAATAAGAAATATGTCATCAACATATACCACTAGGATGACGACCACATTCCCATTAAACCTCTTATAAACACATGGCTCACATTCATTCTTAATGATACCAAATTCCTTTATGGCTTCATCAAATCTAATGTTCCATGACCTGGATGCTTGCTTCAATCCATAAATGGATTTATACAACTTGTAAACCCATTTGGCTTCACCTGGTGTCACAAACCCTTCTTGTTGTGTCATATAGACATCTTCATGAAGGTTCCCGTTAAGGAATGCTATTTTCACATCCATCTGCCAAATCTCGTAGTCATGGTAAACTACTATGGAAAGTATGATTCTTATGGAATAAAACATGGAAACTGGCGAGAAGGATTCATCATAGTCAATTCCTTGATGTTGTCCAAATCCTTTAGCCACTAGCCTTGCTTTATAGGTGCTAACTTGACCTTCCATGTCCAGCTTTATTTTGAATACCCATTTGCATCCAACGGGATTTACATCAAGTGCCTCATCGACCAGAACCCAATCATGGTTCTGATACATGGAATCCATCTCAAAATTCATAGCTTCTATCCATCTTGTAGCTCTTGAGCTTTCTACTGCTTCCTTGTAAGAGAGAGGTTCATCATTGTCCAAAAATAATGATTCACCATCCTCGGTGACTAGGAAACCAAATCTCTCTGGTTCCCTCACCTCTCTTGAGCTCCTACGCAGTACTTGTGTTTCTGTAACCTCTTCCACGGGGACCTGTGGAACTAGTTCCTGTACAAACTCCTGTGTATCTTGAGCATCAACTTAGTTGAAGTCAATTTTGCTCACACAATCCTTCTTGAGGATGTGCTCTCTCTCAAGAAAGACGGCTTATCTGGCAATAGTCACCTTCTTATATTGAGGGTTATATAGGTAATATCCATTCATTTCCTTGGTATATCCTATAAAGATACACTTCGTGCCCCGGGGTGCTAGTTTTTTGCCTGAGAAGGCCTTAACAAACTCCTCGAATCCCCATACACGTGTGTGCAACAATGTGGGTTTCCTTCCATTCCATAACTCGGATGGAATTCCATTTTCCGCCTTAGTTGGTACTCGGTTTAATGTGTATGTTGCAGTTTGTAATGCATATCCCCAAAAGGATAATGGATGATCTGCATGACTCGTCATCAGCCTCACCATGTCCAACAAGGTGTGGTTCCTCCATTCACTAACACCATTCCTCTGTGGTGTATAAGGATGAGTGAGATGAGATATAATCCTATAATCTCATAGAAGATCAATGAACTCTTGGTTCAGATATTCTCCACCTCGATCCAATCAAAGTTTCTTTATCTTCTTACCAAACTGATTCTTTACTTCATTCTTGAATTCCATAAATTTCTCTAAGGACTCTGACTTATACCTCATTAAGTAACCATATCCATATCTACTCAAATCATCAGTAAAAGTAATGAAGTGAGAATATCCACATCTAGCTTCTACTAGAAATGGTCCACACACATCCGTGTATACCAATACTAGATGCTTCGTGGCCCTTTCACCTTGTCCACCAAAAGGAGGCTTGGTCATTTTTTCTTGTAAACAAGCATGACATCTATCAAGTGGTTTTAGCTCAGTAGAGTCTAAATAGCCATCTTGGTAGAGCTTTGTCAAACGCTTCTCGTTCACATGACCAAGGTGGTGATTCCATAACTGGGTGATGTCTGAGTCATGTGAGTTTGTTTCATTATAGATTTCCAACAATTGGTTTTCATAATTCAATACATACAAACCATTATTTAAATGTGGCATACCATAACATACATTGTTCTTATAAAAGAGACAACCCTTATTTCCAAATTTGAAAACAAATCCATCCATATCTAAACAAGATACAAAAATTATGTTTTTGGTAACACTAGGAACATAATAACAGTTATGTAAAACCAAAATCATCCCAGTCGGCAAGGAGAGGTGGTAGTCACCAATAGCCAACACACCCAGACTTACACCATTGGAAGCTCGAAGATCCACCTCTCCTCTAGAAATCATTCTAAATCTACTTGGTTCCTGCATTTGAATACAGATGTGAGCCCCATAAGCGGTATCTAATACCCCATGTGTAGAAATAGACAGATTTCACTCGATAAAAAATGCACCTTTAGCATCCCCATGCTTCTGGGTGCAGTTACTCTTCCAGTGGACCTTCTTTCCACATGCAAAACACACTGCCTCCCATTCCTTGCTCTACCTCTGGATCTTCCCCTTCTTGTAGGGACAGTGCTCGGGGGCTTCAGACCATTTATAAGTCTGTGGCCCCTTTGCCTTGTCCTTCCTTTTCTTTTTCACCATAAGGACCGCGGGTTTGTCATGCCCCATGTCCTTATCTACCTGGAGAATCAAGGTCAGAAGATTCGATAGACTCTTCTCATTTTCACTCATGTTATAGTTGACAAGGAAGATAGAGAAGGTCTTGGGTATTGATAATAGGATGAGATCTGTATGCAACTCATCCGGGAATTTAATCCCTAAGATGTCCAGGTATTCAATGTAGCTAATAAACTTGACTACATGAGGCCCAGCTGGCGCAGACTCTCCATGCTTCGTGGTAAACAAAACATTGGAGATCTCATACCTCTCCTGTCTCACCTTCTCTTGGTAGAGATCTTTAAGGTGAGACATCATGGTATACACATCCATGTTTTCATGTTGCTTCAAGAGCTCATTAGACGTGGCTAGTAGCATGAAACACTGGACATCTGTGACATCATCCATTTGTTTCGTGTAGAAATATAATTCCTCATCACTGGCCTTTTTCCTAGGCGCAACTGGAATAGGCTCTTCCAGCACATATAATTTCCTTTCGTGGCGAAGGATGATGCGTAAACGCCTCTTCCACTCTTGGAAATTGGTGTTGGTGAGAAGGTTTTATTTTTAGAGTATGGTGCACAATGATATGTTTGAAGTAATTTTCTTGTCATTTCTACAGATTAATATGAGCAAAGGTTTAGTACTTTATTACAAAAATTGAGAGAAATAAATAAATTAATACTTATTAGTCTCCCACTATTTTATCGAAATCCAATAGCCCTCACCATTGACTTCGGAATATTCTGTTGTGTGAATATTCTTGTGGCAAGGATCCATATTGAACTTCGCATTACCCCAAATAGGGTTGGTCAAGAAACTTGAAGGGTTTTAGGAAGGCATTCCAAATGCCAACTACATTAACTCGCTGCTCCTTGATCCGCTAAGTGGACTCCCCAATCCTGAAATCCTTTTTGGATTTCCTCAACCTTTGCCTCTTGGTCACACCAAGTCCTGCTGTGGCAGTCAACCCTTGATGCGAAAAAAGACAATTCAACCCAAATCCTTGAATTATAATTCCTTGATAATTTAAAGCATCCCAACTAGGGTTGGTCAAGCACTTTGAACTATGGTTCGATTCTAACCAAGATTATGGAAGGCTATGCTGACTTAATATTTATTTTGAGGGATTTTATATTTATACGTAAATTTCCATTTAATTATCTTTTATTACATGCTTGTTAATATTAAGTGGGATATGATTAAGTGATTAACCATGTCTATGACAATATTAACGGATAAGCTAGTTTTATTTTAGTTCCATCTTGCATGCTCATTTAATTCATTAATTTTGTGATCGTGACAACACACCCAAAATAAATAAACCATGCAACTGAAAGAAATAAAATAAATGGTATGATCATGAGCTTCTCTATTGGTTAGTTTATCTAGCGGTTGATAAACTAACCCAAGACCTAGGTGCGAAACACCTTGAACCTTTCAGGTTCGTGTTTATAGATTTCCACCTGTCCACCTTTTTATATCCTTGGATTGGTTTCACTTTGGCTCCTGACTTGAGCCTCCTCCACTATATTGGGAGCTCCATCCATTATATATGTTTTTATCTCACATGCAGGTGAGGGGTAAAAGGGGTTTTTACATAAAAGAATCATTGGGCGCACAGGCCCTACATATTAATGAGGAGATGGCTCACAGGCCATCAAATTGAATTTAAATATATAAATTAAAAGAAACCATTCACATATAAAGGTATCAGTCTAGCTCATGATCATTCATACATGCAACGATATTTATAGATAAATAAAACTAGCATTCCATTTTTTAATCGTTCTTGTTTAAGATAAATCACGCTCGAATAAATTAATTATCTTTAATTAATCAATCCTTTAATCTTAAATACCTTTTCTGAATTTCATTGAGATTCACATCCATCATAATTTTAAACAAATAAATTCATTTAAAATTATCCTGGTATGTAACTTGTACCTTAGAGGCAACCCGGTGAAATCCCATTTATTACGCAGATGTTAAATTAAACACGTATATATAAAACACCTATCACCTGTTGTGCCTCAGATTTACGCCTACACCATGGTACACGTCTCAAGGGTTTGTATAATATAATAATAAATTTTAATAAAACTGCGTAATATGGGTGAGTACATGGCGTGTAGTTCCTACTACACAGCGTGTACTTTTCTTCACCGTCCATCTGAAGTACACGCCCGGGGATAGGGTGTGTTAATGTACTTTGGAAATTTTTGAAGTACATGGCGTGTACAGTGGGACACACACCGTGTAGTTTCCGTGTCACATGGTTTCCAGCCGGGTAGGCCGTGTACGGAGTACATGACCCAATCCTAACCTAAAGGGACTACATGTTGTGTTCATTGGACCAAACGGCGTGTATTCCGAAAACCGTGTTCCACCTGTTTCTGGTCAACACATGGTGTCTTAAATTCATAGAAATAATCCAATACACCTCTTGATTTTGCGGATCAGTCAATGCATTGAACCTAGACTACACAGAATGTACTTCCGAATACACGTCGTGTATTCTGGTGTTATACGGCCAGAAACGTTTGGCTCCTCTGGATGAGTTCCTCTATTTTATTTTAATCAAAATTAAAAAAAAATGTTTCTGTGAGGTGAACGATAAATGAGGGAGGAGGAATAGATCTCGATATTCATATTTCCAGAATGAATAAACTTGAATTGAAATAACTAAATTATTAAATGCGTAAATTACCAACGAAAAACTAAATAATTATAATCAACGATATTACCCCCTATTATACCACTTGTAGGTTCCGGGCGTAGCGGAAGTGCGTTGGTGGGTTTTCCCAACTTTAATTTTAATGTTAAACAACGTTCAATCCAATATCCTTCATGATATAAAACGTCGAATCTTCGGAATAGAACGAATAACGAAAAGAAAAGAAGAGTCCCAGGACCCTTGAGGAGGATCATCATATGTTGATTATAATTAATTTAATTAATGCATATGAATTACCTCATTGGAATTCTTTCTTCGTTTATGTGTCCGGTCACGATTCAGTGATCCGTCGTTAAGTCATAGAATCCAATTGTTGGATTCCTCTAGCGGTGATCCACACGTGTGTCATGTATCTCCAGACATCGCCAAAGAGATCTCCAAGTGCTGGCATGGAAGAACCTTCGCTTGCAATGTCTGCCTTCGACCGCCTTGATCCAGTGGAGGATCTTTCTCTCGTAACTTGAGGGCATTCATGGTGGATATGGAATTCTGTCTTGCCTTGAGAGTATTTTCCAAATCTGTTTAGCACAAAAATGGCTCTTAAAATGTTGGGGTTTCGAGGATAAAAAAATCGGGTTTGATGTTAATAGAGTTATGACAATAAATAAACATGTTACAAATTTTATTTATTTCATTAACTCTTATTGAAAACCCCCATGTCGAATTATTAATTCCTTGACATGCGCCCGCGCTGATTGTTGTAAATATCCTTTAATAAAACACTATTAAATCCTCAAAATCCCAACTGGAAAAACTACACGGCGTGTAATAATTAATACACGGCGTGTACTTGTTTTCCATAAAACTACACAGCATGTATATTTAATATAAATGGTGTGTACTTTTATTTTCCATTTTTCTCCAACACATAATTAAACCTTGAGTAGTGACTATTTATTTCTTAAATAAATGTAATTTCATTACTCGCTAATAAATATATTATTTCGTCCACAATATATTCTCTCAAATAACTAGTGTCAAAATAAATGTGAGCAGAAATCCTTAAATAATTATTAAACCACAGTCAGGAATAATATTTATTTAACTTGTTAAATTAATATTTAACTGAGATACATGGACACACTTAGTGTGTGACCCTCTAAGCCTCTTTCTCAGTGGCATTAGGCTGAGCCTGCCTAAAGTCCAAGGTTAGCATCTAGCAACATGCCAAGGCACCCATAAAGAAAGAAGTTAACTCCGCAATGATGTGTCACCGCCTACGAATGCTTACCGTGTAATATAACCCCTTTGTCTCGATATCTCCAATCAAGATGGTTGCTTTCTAGTGCCATCAACCCATGTGCTTGATTATTCTTTCTTTGACTTCTTGGAATTGAACTTGCCCATACCTTACCATGGCCATAGATTTATTTAGGCTATATCAATTCCATCAATGGGCCTGAGATATCTACTTCCATTATGGAACGCAAGGGAAAAATCCTTTCTCGCATTATTTATCAATGCGGTATTACTCGTGACGCACCCAACTTATCCTACCTCGCTGCGAACAGTGTGTCGTCATAGTTTTCGTCAATACATCTAAGTGCATGAGTTGTAATACCCATTAATAATAATCTTAAAGTCTATGGTCCAACACACACGTCCGAAGATAGGAACATCCAATGACACTATCAAATTTGGATTTCCTACTGGTGGGTCTTGTTCTCATAATATCCTTCGGGATATTACCAAGGGCGCACACCATGAGAAGGTTCCTCAATGTTTTATGAGTCCTCACCCCTAATGACCTGTATTATTTGTGTCCCTCAAATAATATCATCCAGCCATAGAACATACATTCAAGAATAGTGTTATGGCACTTCCGGGTTCTCATCATAGCAGGGATCCGCTACAACCCTTTAATGCAACAACTCTCCTTAGGACATTATCACATGACATGTCACGCAGAAGAACAATCAAGATGTGATAAGGCTTTTATTTAAATGAATAAAGTACAAAGTATTTGGTTCTAGACCACCAACTCCAACAATATAATGACCCAAACATGTCTAAATTATATTGGTTGAGTGGTTTTAGACTCATCCCTACCTTAACCTTTAAATAATCCACATTGGATCCATTAGAAACCTAATATGAATTTATTATAGAATAATATTTGTAGATTTTTCTAAAGAGCCCCTCCTCCCCCTTATAAAAGGACACCACTTCTAACCAATTCCACACACCTCTCAAGCCTTTTGGCTCGTCCAAACTCTGCCCAATTAAGCTCTCTAGATCCTTCTCCTCCTCTTAGAATCCTTACCATAGGCAAAAGGCACTTCAAGAATCCTTTTTGGTTCAAACCAAATGGAGTCACCCAAATTAAAGATAACGATTTCTCTTAGCTTCTTTGCTTTTATTTTACTTCTAAAACCCCTAAACTCTTCTTATTATTTTCTTTCGTAACAAAACAAGTATCCTCAATATACTAGGATATTGTTATTATAAGTATTAGAACTACAATTACACACACATCCATCTAATGGGTGAAGAACATAATGTTTCTGTGGATGGAAACCAAACGCCTCATGAAGCGATGATTGTTCAATTATCTCCTACCACCTCTCATGGTGGGCATTATGATGGAACTATAATTAAATATTATATTTATGATATTTATTTTATATATAAGCTTCTGTAATTCCATTTTATATCATAACATTATTCATTTCATGTTGTATATATATATGATAATTTCATTTGAGGAAGTGCGGACTACCGCCCCCTCAATGTGATATGACTCATTCATTCCATACATGGAACGTATAAATGACGGTGTTAATGAACTTAATTAACACATATAAGATATTATATGATACTGGAATAATTACATACCTATGTATCCTTTGGTTTTGATTCTTTTTAAAATGGAAAATGAAATGGAAGTAGCGTTCGTGCGTACGTACAGATTACCATCTCCACAAACGCGATGAGATTCAATTCCCCATCATATCGATTCAAGAATAATTATTGTTTGATGATTAAAAGTAATGTATAAGGACTTTATATCATTCTTGATATGAATAAGATACAACCTATCCATAACAAATACGACTTACGTAACGAAGCATATAAAGGAAAATGAATTAGTTAACACCCAAAATGACAATAATACTAAAATATTAATAAAAAAGAAATATTAAAAGATCATATATGATATCATATTTATGTATATGAATCTTGTATAATTTAATAACAATCATTTAACTAAGATACAGGAGTTTAAGAAACCCTCGACCAAGGAAATGTACAAGGTAAGGGATTTTCATCTCACTCCTTATTCCCATGAGATTTATGCCATATTGCCACTATTACCTTTTGTGTGGTGTATGTACTACCCATAATTGTATTATTTATATAATACAATTTAATTTAGGTGTATTTACAAATTCATTTTATGATACCTCTTTCATGGGGTGTATGTTTCGTAAGTTACCAAATTGGTAAGGGTTAATTTCAAAATCTTATTATTATTCGAGGTTGTTTTTACGTAAGTATCTGATGTGACATATTTATTATATATGTGGATGTTTTATGAAAGAGTTCTCAAAGTAATTATTCTAAGGGACTTTTTACTAAAACATCATTTCAAATGTTTTAAATATTTATTCTTCTAAATCTTTCTCATTAATGTCCATGTCTTCAAATTTTTTTATGGATTTATTTAAATGGACATGAATGTTTTTAAAATGTTAATTCCTTCCAAAATTTTCAAAGTAGTATGGGAGACTTTTATTCAAAAATTTCTTAAAATGACTTATTTTCCAAATTGTGTGACTTTTAAATGTTTTGATGAAAAAGGAGTACTTCTCTCAAAGAGTTGTACAAATCATTTTCATCAATGTCAAAATCCCTTAATGGATTTTAAACTTCTTTTGAATTTAATTTATTATGAAACAAAAATTCCATATTTTATTGAAGGTTTTGTGATAAATTTGACTATGGATGTGTTATTTTTAAACCATTCATGGTTCATGGTGAAGGTATTGACATTTCCTATGCTAGTTTTAATATGAATTTTTATGTTATGTTTAAACCAGTTCATATGAGGAATGCATTGGACTTAATAAGTGACGGGTGGAGCCCACTATAGCTCCTAGATGCATTGGTAGGTCTCATGAGACAAACTAGTGTCTTGGAACGAGGCCTTGACAAAAATCTAATTTGTAGTCTTGGAACGATGCCTTGGCTATGTGGTGATGATAGTCTGGAATTATGCATTCTGTCATTATGAAAGTGGTTATTGATATTTCATTCGATTATTAGACTAGTAGAATATCCATGTGAATAAGTAAATGACATTATTTCATTTTATCTATGCCATATTATGCTGAAGATGAATTTTAAAAGGATTTTGTTTTAGTTATAAATTGCCTTAAATGTTTATGTTTATTTATGAAAGTCTCCACTATATTGTTATCCTTACTGAGCATCTGAGCTCACCCCTTTCAATTTTTTATTTTTCCCAGGATGTGAAGAAGTAATTTTTGAATGACCTACAGGGAAAGTATGTGGGGATATGAGTGTTGAATATGGAGACTATGTTGTTGTAGTTTTGATTTTTATGATGTAATGTAAACTTTATGAATGTATCCGGTGTTTCCAAGACTACTAAACTGATCAGTCCTTCGGGACATGATACCTTGTAATCATGCCAATGTATTAAAATAATGCACCGACTCTTGGCAACTGGGGTCAGGGCGTTAAACCGGATCCCTCATAAGTATTAAATCTAGAGGTGATACTCATGGAAAAAATTTCTCTTATAAGGATAAGGTAGTGAATTTCGTGGTCCATAGAGATAATTTTCGACGAAACAAGACTACTCGCATGGTCAAAGTATTATGGTGGAACCATAATTAAGAAGAGGAAACATGGGAATTAGATGGATTAATTAGGGATAATTTCCAACACTTGTTTTCCCTTTAGTTTGTAAAATGAAATTTCGAGGGAAAAAATTTATAATGGGAAATAATATAATAAAACATAATTCTAATAATGGAAATTCTCTTATTTTCGTTATTCCATACAGTATAAATCTCATAAAATCACATAAAGAACACAATAGGAACCTAATAAATTTTTAATGAATGAAATAAGAGGTATTTCAATAAGATAAGGAACATATAGTAATGGAATAGTTACATGACCATTTTAATAGTAACAAGACCCTTATGAAAATAAAAATGGGCAACAAAATAGTAAATTCACTAATGAAATTATAAATAAAATTTAGAAATATTATATATGAAAATATAATATAATTATATCATAGTATAAGTAAATAAATGTTTTAGAAATTATTATTTAATTATTAATATTTTTTAAAACATAAATGTTTATTTTCAATTTTATAGTAGATATAATGATTTAATAGAGAATACATATTTTAAAATTGTAATAATAAATTAAATTTTTTTTCATGTTATTATAAGCTATTTTTATGATACAGTAATTAATTTTTCAAAGTGTTAAAAATCAATTATAATTATAAAGTTAGTATATTCCAAAAAAATGATGGTTTGTGTTAAATATTAAATTTCTCAAATTTATAAAATTACTATGATAAAATTTATTTTATTTTTTAATAATAAACATTGAAAAATTGTTAGGGTGGTTTTTCTGGATTTTCCTAAAATACGGGAATTTTTTGTGAAACGTAAAATACTCTAATTTTAGATATATATATATATATATATATATATATATATATATTATAATCTAAATATACCATTCCTTGATTCATTGCTGATGTGATCACCATAATATAGAACTACCATTCATTATTTTACTATGTTTAGTGATAATTGAGAAATAATTTTTAGTCTTGGGGGAAATTAATTAACTAAGAAAAATAATAATGAGAAAACACTCGTCTCCTCTACTATAAATTCCACCCATCACCACATATTTTCCTCACATCTCTTAAGACATGAATCTAATCAAATTTTTTCAAAATAATCATCCAAATTATCTTCCCAACACTTAGGAGGTTCTGGTTTCAACAAAATACAATAAAAATTTTCTTTATGGAGGATCTCAAGGAGGAGAATTCAAGAAGTAAAATCCAATTTAATTTCTTTGTTTTCATTTCACTTAATTTTATTTTCTTATAATCAATTCAGAATATAAGATCAAAAATGGATGATATAACTATTATATTATATATAATTTAAATTATTATGTATATGTAAAATCTACCATCAAGTCTCTTCTACTCTTCCTTTTATTATAAAAATGAAAATATTGTCTGCGATGTGTTGATTTATCACCTTCTAGGATGAAATGTTTTCATTAAAAATTACTTCCTTCAAGGCAGGGTATGAGTCCCTAAAAATTGTTGGTACAAATAGTACAATTTATTTTTTAACCCTTTTATATTCTGAAACTAACTTTCATACACAATAATGGTTAATGAAACAAAACATGTTTGTGATGATCAGAAAAAACCATCAAAATAATCAAAAATATTATCATTAACGTCTTATATAATGATTCATCCACACCCTAAATAAAAAAATGAGTTATATAAACATTTAATATTATTTTTTTTCATTAATAACATATAACATCAGTTCTGGTTATCTATATTCATTTTAGATGATCTTTCATACATTTATACTAGTGAACCAATCTTGAAAACAATGGAAACAAACACTCTCTAGTGATAAAATTGTATACTATAACTCATCAAAAGGCTATAAATGATATTATTAAAAGTTTACCAATTAAAATACATTTGTAAAATGTTCTTAATTAATTAATTAATGGATTTAATTTGATTATCGAGGACATTAATATAAAGTGCCTAGCACTTTCTGATATAATTTAATGGATTCTTTCTGAACCTCCATATTTCCTTTAGTTTACACTTTATCCTTATTTTCCCAAATATAAAAATTCTTTATTTTTATATAATTATTATAAATTATATTTATATATTCCAAAATAATGAATCCAGATCAATAAATCCTTCTTTTATGGGGAAACTTTTATTTAAAAAGTTTCCCTTCTCAATTATTCTCAATAAGCAAGCCAGATTAAAGGGAACTTCTTGATTTCATACCTATTTTCAAGTGAAGTCCATAATTTATTTTAAGAAACTATTAATTTTATAATATTACTAATTTCATTCTGAGAAAATATCTTTCTTCATTTCTGGTCGTATACAAACAATTATTCATTTTCTGGTTTAAATAAACATTAAAATATTCCCTTAAACCGCACTGATATGCCTCATTTATAAAGATTATTAAACACATTTTTACATGTTTTAACATTATTTTGAAATCAATTATCATGTTTTCTAACTAATTTACCTTATGAATTTCTAGGTATGATTTAAATTCATTATTTCATGGTCACATTTATGATATGCCCATTTTTTATGCATTATGACATGATTAGGATATACATTTCATTCCATGGGAAAACCTTATGATTGTGTTTGATTCTTCATATGGAACACATATCTATAATAATGTTACTAAGAGTAAACTCATATAGTGGTCCAATTCATTGGGTAGTGTTTAGTCTCATGAGACTCTATTTTGGGATAGGGATTGAACTTGATTTCTTTATGGGACATAGTCCTCCATATGAAATGGTTTGGAAGTTATCCAGGAATCATGCTTATGTCATGTTGTGAATTTCTGACACATTTGTATGATTACATGATTATATGTCCCCATTCCTTACCTGTTCTGATTCCTAATTTTTATTCTTGTTTCATGCCTTTGTATGTCATCAAGTTATGCCTTCTAACCCATGTTATTTTATTTATTCCAATGTTCACACCCTTACTGGGTTCTTTGTCTCATCCCTTTTATTCATGCATTCCCTAGGAGATCATATATATTCGTAGGATGTAAATGAATGTTAGGTTTTCTTTGTGGATTATTAAAATAAATATTTTTTATTCTATTTCCATGTTTTTAGTTTTCTATACATAATTATCCAAAGAGACTATACTTTAAAATCCTTGGCTTGCAATTTTATAGTTAGTTATTCATAAAATCTTATAATAGTATGTGTAAATGGATAGGGCTGCAAAAGAGAGGGCTTCGAGTAAAAGAAAAAAAATAAGGGTTTGGTTTTTATATATATTTATTTGAATAACTTTTAATATAAATTTTCTTGAAAACCAAGTAAAGAGTTTTTTAAATTCATCTATACATTGGTTTTATTAAAAAATGTTGTTTAATAGTTTGACTTTTAAAGTGGTGTTTATAAATAACTAACACTATAATTTTTTTTGTTTACCATTAAAATTAGTTTTCATTAAAAATGATGTTAATCATTCTTCTTAAAACTTTTGATATTTTTATCATAAAGACCTATGTAAAAAATTAATATCAATGATCTTTTAAAATTTATTTTGAAAAAATCATGATAATAAATTTTTTACCAATTACTTTTAACATCGTTTAATAAGAAACTAATATAAAATTACAAATGCTAAAGCCTAAATTTATTCTATTGTATCATTATTCTATAAAGAATTGAATGATTCTCCCTAATAAGGAAACATATACCTATGAAAATACACTTCATGCAACCAAACCATACCCCTGCATAACTTGCCATAAAGATACCGGTGTTGGAGGGCTTTTAAAATAGTCCTCAAATTCTCAACAGGATCTTCATTAGACATAGAGTACATTATAATATCACTGATTATCACTACCATGAACTGATATAGAAACTCCTGAAACATCGAGTTAAAGAGTCCCCTAAAAACATCTGGGGTTTTGTGATAATTAAAAAGTTAACTATAAACTTAAGGTCTGCATAATAACACCAAAAACATTTTTTTTAGGATATCCACTTACATTACTGTAATTTAATCATATATATTCTTCTGGTAATTCTATTAAACCATTCATCTCTCATCAAAAGATTAAACCAAACTTTTATCCTCAGAAGAGTACAATAGTTCTTGACTATTACCTAATTCAAATATCAATTTTCTATGAAAAAACTCATACAACTGTCTATCTTCTTATAAAATAACACTAAATAACTGTATGATAACACACCAGTCAGTATAAAACCCTTTTTAATATATCAGTAATTTAAATCCCCAACCCCTAAAACATAGAATGTTCCATCAAGTAGGGTCTATCAAAATTTGATAGGCCCTAGGATAAAAATATATCCTGAACATAATAAAATGTTTAAGGGGTAATATCATTACCCATTTGGGAAAAATTCAGGAATACATCAACTACCATAATATACACTATTTTTTTACATACAAAAAGATTTTGAGAACTCTTATAGTTGTGAATTATGAGGACATGAATTCCAAAAACAGATTTAATGGTCCAACTTACGGATGAACACCAAAGGTTGACCTTCTAAACCAAGGAATACAACTCTCCTTTATAAAAATTGTAAGCACACATATTGAGCATGAATAATCCATTTCATCAATTAAATTATATGGTTTTATCTAATGTAATAATTAATCCACCAAAAAATAATTTTCCCCCAATATCATCTAACAACATTAGTACACATCTATCAATATAGTTTAACATCAAACTATAATAGTAATTATAAGAGAAATGGTAAACTCATCCATATTAAGTCCCTAAAAATGAACTATGGACAATGATAAAAAGGAATACAATTCTATAGAATCAAACAAATTGGAGATCACCGCAATAGATAAAAACATGGTACCTCGAATGATCTTTTCTCCAAATAGAACCAATATCTAAAAGGAATATAGCTAATAAAATCTGATCATATACCTCACTTTCTTGGGTAATGTCCACCATAATGAGTATTCTCAAACCTATATCCTGGTGGATGAGATATGTCATGGGGATGTCATCTACTTTCCCCATCTCATCTTAGATAGTTGGAAGACTAATTACACATCTACTTATAAGGCCTATATGTCTTATACTACTGAGTAAAAATTGAAACCTCATTGTTAATGACACATTAGAAAATGGATATTTCCAAACACTAAAAGAATGTTACTTCAAAACTCTCCTATAAGAGAGCTAGAAACATAATTTATCAGTGCTAGAAAACCACTGACTACAATATCAGGGATACAATTACATGACTTTTATTAGAGATATAAAAGAACTGAAAAAGGTAAGATTTATCAGAATAAATATAAGCACTGATAAATCATACATTTATCAGCGCTTTTATTTAGTACTGATAAATAGATCCATTATCTACACTTTAAAAAGCATTGATAAATGGTTTCTTTATTATATCATTTCAAACTGTTGATAAATGTATGACTTATATGCACTTTTATTTTCACTGATAGAATTTTGATTAATCTGTGCTATTATTTTAATGAATAAAAGTATGATTTTAATAACCATTTAATGTGATGTTTTATATTGACATTATAAACTCTTGTAAAAGAACTGATAAAGGGTAGATTTATTAGTGCATTTACTAACACCAATAAAGGTGAAAAATTCAGTGTCATACTGCATCACACTCCATCAACAGAAACAGGTGATGTCTGCTTCAACAACACATCGTAATAATATAAATAAAATAAAAATTACCAAAATAAGATAAAAATTATGAATTTAAGATAATTTAAAATTCTAACAAAAATATAAGAAAAAAACACTATTATGGAGTATTTTAGTTGTTTTTTAACTAAAATTAATTTAAATTTTGAATAAACATGCGCACTTCGAGTCACACCAGTAACACCATGAGTCGAATTGAATTATGAATTACTCTTACCTATCACAAATGACTTATAGATCTTTTTCCTAAACTAAAAAACAATTGCAATTATTTTTCATATGTTTTAGTATGTTAGTTATTTTTATATTAAAATTAATGTATATTTTTAATAAAAATATTTACTTTGACTCATACAAGTCACACCATACATCGGATTGAGGTTCGACTAATCCCTACACATCAAAAAAATTGTATTGATCATTTTCATATAGTACCAAATCAATACGAATGTGTTTTCTTAGTTCTGTGTATGTCCGTTGTTTTTCTCACTGAAATATATGTCAATTTTGAATAAAAAAATACACCCTTAAAGTTATATAAGACACACTATGCATCATATTGATGCACTTTTAAATTATACACATCTTAAATGAATCATTGATCATTTTCATAAAGTATCAAAACAGTTGGAATGTGTTTCCTCAGTTTTGAGTACGTCATGTTTTTTTTACCAATTTTTTTAAACTAGCTACAATCACTTTGAGTCATACCTATTTAATCACTTCTGGGTTTCACATGATATTGATTCATATATGTCACAGATTAAATATGAAACCTTTTTTCAAATTATCAAAAAAATCCATGTGAATTTTCTCTATTTTCATTGAGTTTCACGTATTTATATTAAAATGTCAATTTTTAATTAATAACGGACACTTAGAGTCATATTAGTCCCAACATGCATCGGATTGAGGTACGGCTGATCCCTACATGTCAAAAATTATGTTTGGATTGTTTTTCTGAATTACCAAAAAATCTGAATTTTTTCATGGTTAATAGTATGCTACCTATGATTTTCAAAAAAATGTCACATTAAACTAGAATGACGTTCAGTGGATATTATCATAAGTTAAAATTGTTGTGTGCACTTTTAAGAAATTATTCTCAAACACAATCATGGTATGATCCTTATTCTACTTCACTGCATAACGATTTTTTTATTTTCATACTAGCACTTCATATCCTCCTCCACTTCAATCTTCCCATATGCCTCCTCCTCCATGTCAGTCTCTAACTTTGTTTCTACGTCAGCCTTCGCCACATCCTTACCCTCTACCTTTTCCTCTATCTCCACCTCCACCTCCATGATTTCCCAAATGTATTATTGTATGTAGGTTAGGGCTTCTACAAAAATTTATTTCTCTCATTATGCTTCTCCATTATAAAGAGATAAAAAATAATATACCTGAATTATAACACTAATGCTTCACACCCCTAATATAATTCTAAGGTCATAACTTGTGATAGATTACAAACATATAGGTAATCAATTAACTTTTTGTTGGCATAAAATATGATAAAAAGTATAATTTTCACTAACCTCTAAAAAAATCATTTCATCTATTGAGTAACTTTTTTTTTAATAATGCCGATATTTATTAGAAAATATAGACAAACTAATGATTATTAAATATATTTAACAAAACATTAATTACCATAGAAATTTACCTGTTTGGGATGTTGTTCTTTTCTTTCATAATGATTTTTCTTATAAATTTTCAAACATAATATGCACAATCGATTGCATTATAATTATTTAGAAACTTTAGACAACTTGACCAAAATAAGTAAATTATTTTTGAAATGTTTTATAGGTAAATCATCTTATATATAGCTTAATTTCATTCCAATTGTATTAATCTATTGGCTATAAATTTTTGGACACCAACATTATTCCTTGATCTATCTTGTATTGAGAAATCACCCTATCATAACAAAATTATGATTAAAACACAGACTGATAATATAGTTAGAAGTTTATATATTAAATTTGGATTTGAGTGTTTTACATATTAATAATACACATCATGTGTGATCGGTTGGTTGGAAATCCATGCATGGATCCAAAAAATAAACATGTGGGGAATCTGTGTTGGCTGCTATCTACATCCAATGCTTCCTGAAAACAATTGAATAATGAAACAAAATGGATAAAATATTTTATTTGATTATATCATAGAGTTTTACCCAAACATTTTTTTATTCAAAAACAGCCTGTCGTCTGATGATTTTTTATTAAACACTTGGAGTATGCCATATTTTTCTTCTCTATTTTTTATTAAATGTATTTCTATTGTATAAATGATAACAATATTAATGATTCAAAATCATGCTTCACATGATGTTTTCTTTATATAGTTGTAATATAAACAACTATACAAAATATGACTAGTTATTAATTTTTATGAATATATTTATCTCACTATTTGAACTGATGTATTATGAAAATGTACCTTATGTATATATTCACAGTTGAGATGCAAGTAATTCATGTCTGAGAATCTCATCTAGAGTCTTGAGACAAATTCCCTCAATCAAAGAAACTCCATATGTTTATTATTTATATTCAATGTTAGACTTATTTTTATCTTTAAATGTGGTATCTTCATGAACTTTTAACGATAATAAATATTTCATAGGAACTGGTGGGAATAAGGTAATCTTGGAAGATAATTTTGTTTTCGTAGTCAATTCACTATATTTTCTTGATTCTACTGTTCGTTTCCCTACTGGTTTGCCCATATGTGACATCATACCTCACTTCTACCTTTTATCATCAACTTATGTATTTTTTTCAAATGATGTAATTTATTAAACATGAAACTATTTTATCTTTAAAATATTATATGAACATGATATGAAAGATCCAGTAGTATCTCCGACTATTGTAATATCTATACAATAAACTAGAATAAGAAACTCAGCATCCATCTCATAAGCTACCTTACATCCAACTCTCATGTGATTATTTGGGTGGTTTTGATTATGTAACTGGTCTGCTAGAATTTTTTATATTGCACCCATTTCTACATAGAGGTATGTGAGTGTTAATATAAAAAAATTTCATACAATTGTACCTTGTATAATTTTATTTATAAAATATTTTTTGAAATTTGTTTGATTCCAATTTAGGATAAACTGTAGTGAAAATTTTGATTACCTTGTGTAAGGCATGTGGTTCGGGGGAATGACTAGCCTCAATTCTAGTGGGATCATTTGGATCATGTGCAGAACATTTCTCCACCACTGGTTCTCTAAGATCCTTTCTTATACACTGGTTTGCCAAACCTAACTATAAAATAAAATCATGTAGTGAGTCTATTTGTGTCTGCATTCATCTTGTTATATTATATGCATATTCTTGTTGTTTTATCTTCTAAAAATATGTTTTAGGAGAGACTCCAAAACATAATCCCCTAACTTGAAAAAATTGTTCCGGGCACTTCAAAGGTACAAAAAGTTGCTTTTCCTTTGGTATGGTTGTTGCTGATTATTGTGTCGAGACCATATAAAAAATATGAACATATTTATTTTTATATAATATTATAATGAATTATAAATAACTACAATTATGTTATATATTCACATTCTTCCCATAATCCTTTTGTGTTTTCATCAATTAATATACCATCATTATTTATATAAGCCTCCTCCCATAGCATATAGTGTGGTATGGAAGTGGATTTAGATTTTGTTTCATAAATATTCATATAAAAAAGGATCATATGTTATTTCATATCACATAATTAAAATTTCATTGTGTATTTAAAATACATATGAATTACTTTCCTAATGAAAGATACCTCTCCATTCCTTAGTGATAGAGGTACGTTGGTTTTGATGTACATTCCTAATTTCAGCAGTCTTGTGTTATTTAAAAAACCCACAATTTTCAGTCATGTTGGAATAAATAAATAATTCCAAAAAATATATTATAAACTGTAATTCCCTTAAAATGATTTATTATTCTTACAATTATTTAAAGATACTCATGTTTTTCCTTTATAATGTGTGCATAACTATGTGGTGGGTGGTGCTTTATTTCCCCCTTAGCATCCCTATGATGTAACATCGTCAGAAGAGTCTGAAAGCCCATATTGGATTTTCTAGCAGCCATTAAGTCAAATTTCAAAAATAAATATTCTAAATAAAACTATGTCTGCATGGAATAATGAACACTAAATCAACATTTCATTATATAATTTTTTTAGTAAAATAGAGATATTATATTGTAACATTACTGCTATATCATTCCAAAGGATTTCCTTAGTAATAGGTTTGACTCTGTTCCATGAGTCAATATCAATTGGTACATTCATCCTCATTGTGACCCCAAGATATCTAATCAACGTTGAGATTTTTTGTTTGACATAATGGATCCGTTGATTACCACCAACCACAAATTTTGTATTCCAACATCTTTCCTTGATATTTTTATTCAATAATGTGACACTGTTTCATTCTAGTTTTTTTATCAATATTTTTCTCATCCCCTAATAATTCCATAGTTTAATAATCAATAACCTGATCTTTCTTGGGACAATAAATGCCATCATGTTCAGAATACATTATCTTCTTGAGTAGTCAAACATTTAATTTATCTTGAATAAAAACAATGCAATACACATCACTCATAAAACTCCAAAATTTCATACATCATTCAAGAAAATTGTAACTATCTTGAATAGAGATATAATAATTCAATAATACATTACAAATAGTCTTTTCTACCATTATGTAATTTGTTCTCATATGCTTGATTGCCTTTTATCTCTTGGTGATGGATTTTAGGCTACTCATTCCCTCTTTCAAACTAGCCTTCCTCGAATCACGGTTCAGGTGGTATATCATCAGTGAAATTTGGAACCACAATGATGGGAGGAAGGCTATTTTGAATGAGGTAGTCCAATCCATCATTAAGAGATGGTATAAAATCAAGCATTAAAGGATAAAAGTTTCATAGGAACCTACACTAATGGAATCATCCAAAAATCTCTTCAATTAAAGAGTAATTAGAATACCTACACTCTAATGGTCTTGAAGATATCAATCTCACCCCACCTACATTAGATGTCACTTCTGTCAACTCAAGGATTCCTCACCTTCTAATTTTGGATATTTTTTTAATCCACCATAAGATCCCTCAAAAAAATATACATCCCTTTAAAGGTTGATCTTATTAACTTATCCTTCGAATTGATCATGAATTTTTTTACTCTTATAAATGAAATGAATCTATTCAATTCCATCCTAATTTTATTATAATGATAAATTTCTATAAATCATAGAGTAACCATATATACTTATTTTCATTTAAAATAATACCACATCGCATGATTTAGATTTATTATTACCTCTAAGAATATACAACATTATGATTGATAATTATATTATCGGTTGTAAAATATAATATTGGAGAGAGGTATTCCTACAAAAAATTATTCTATCCTCTAAGAATATTAAACTATCCTTCATTCATAGAAATATTATTGGGGACCATTGATCACTGAAGGAGTGATAGCACCATAACGGGAAGGGCCCATAAATTTCAAGGAAATTTTGTTCTTAATTTTTTTGGAATTATACGAGTATGAATTTTTTGACAGCACTTGATTCTGAGGCCTGGTGTGCCTGGAATAATTTTATGAAGTTTAGCTCCGTTACGTTCAGTGAACGAACGAGCAGGTCTATCTATCTTTTGAACCGGTGCTCGAAATTGAAATCGGATGTCACCGATGAAACTGCATCATCAGTATTTTCTAAATAGGACCTTTATCAAAGATGTGTTCGCTCAGGAGAAGTTGTTAAAAATTGTGGATTAATAAATAATTTAATAAAAATTGTGGATGAATTTTTAGTCTTTTTCCAAGTGGTTATATCCAACATGGGGTAGTTTGGGTGGGACGTACAAGCCTCTAACTATCCATGTGAGGATATTGGTGAGGTGGGGCCCACACAAACCCAACCCCTTCACATTCTTTAAAACACCTCTAACCCCCTCTTAAAATTTGCAACTCATCTCAACTTGTTAAACTTTCTCTTTAAGTGGGTGACTCTTCCTCTCCCCACTCTCTCAATTTATTGCTCGCCAACACACATTAAATTAATTAAGTGAACCTCAACAATTAATTAAATTAAGTGTTCGATTTTCATAATTTGAAATGCTTGGAATGAGTAAATAAAATAAGGAAAAGCCTTATTTTATTTTGGTTGGAAATTGTGGTCTTAAGAGAAAAGGAAGGGAGCTCTTGAGTATTAAAAGATCGGTTCATCTTCTTGTTGAAGAACATATTCTTCAATGAAGAACGCCAACTCTCCGACGAAGAACGTCGACTCGGCGGGTCGGTTTCATCATCCTCCTCTTCCTCCACGGCAAGGGAGGAGACACCGACACGGGAACTCGCTAGTGATGGCGCATCTTCTAATATTATCTATGTGACAAAAGAGGATACATCTCTTCCTCGGGTGCACATCGACGATGATGGAAATGACACAGTCATCCACGATGCTTGTCAACTGTGAACCTTAATCAAGGAAGGGGTTAAGTTCAATTTTAATGAATTAAAATTGTGCTTTGTTTTGTCGTTGAGTATCTCGTATACTTTGGCCGAATGTTATCATCATAAAGGGAGGAGATCGGACTGCACAAACATGGCCGATTACACCTCCCCTTTTTCTTATTGAACATCGTTGACATTTATGGTGAAGGCGGCATGGTTCCATTGCATCGCGCGTGAACAAAGAGGACCGCGGCCGGAGCGGGCCGCGGCGGTGGAGCGTGGTGTTGTCACGTCGTTCCGGTGACGCCGAAGGAGCTCGCGGCCAGCAGCGGGCTGCGGCAGTGGGCCGCGGCGCCGCCGCGCCACGCCGGTCGGACAGGATGTGCGGCCTAAAGCCGCGGTGGTCTTCAAAGGGGCGGTCGGCTGATCTGGCTGCCAGAACCACCTAGATGTGGGACCTGAGGGGGTCCCGTGGTTACACAAGGTCGGACATCACGGCCGGCCATTCGAAGGAAACTGGGGGGTCATAACCTCCCGCCAGATTACCTAGGGAAGACCCCATGGGTCCGCCCTTTCGGAAACAAGGGATTGGCGCCCCCTTTACGCCCCGCTCGGCCAGAGCCGAGCCGCAACCAGCTTCCGAGCCGGGCTTCAGGCCGCACGGGCTAGGCCGGGCCGTGCCAGCTGGGCTGGGCCACACCCAGTCGGGCCGGACCCGGGTCAGGTCAACCCGGTTCGGGCCGACCCATGGGGTATTGGACCGGGTCGGACCGGGTCCGCTCCCCCTATTTTCGGTCCAAGTTCATTCAAATGCCCATATCTGGGAATATGGACCTTTGATTGATGCACCGTCTATTGCGTAGGGATCCTTGGATCGATACGGTCGTTTCGGTATATTACAATCATGGTTTCGGAAAGCTTTTGGTACGGCCGAGTTGGTTCTAACCTGAAACCAACAGTATCCTCGGAGTGGAAACACTTATAACCTAATCTCCGGAAGTCTGAATGATGTTCTGCCAACGTTTTTGGATTCCTCTTGATGAGGTGGATCTTTTGGTATACTTCAACTGAGGTTTGGACGCAGTTGGAGTAAGGCCGGGTTGGATTGTACTCGAAATACAACTGGGCCCCTGGAACGGAAAAGCCGATAAATTTCAGACCGGACGCCCGTTTGACGAACCGTCAGCGGCCTTGATAATCTCATTGAGAAACGGTCCCTTTGAGTATACCCAATGATAGTTCAAGGTACAGTTGATATACGGTCAGGTTGGTTCGTACACGAAACCAACCGGACCCCCGGGACTAGAAAGCTTATAACTCATAGACCGGGCGTCTGATTGACATGTCGTCTGTTGCGTTGAAACCCCTTTGTCGAGGCGGTCCTTCGAGATACATCGTTGTGAGAATTTGTGATACTTGGAGTATCGACCAGTAGCTCGTGGAGCGGACCCTCTCGGAGACGAGTGTACGGAGTATGGAGACCTTGTAGCTGGCTGATACCTGATGACTGCTTGTCCGATTCGAGTCAGAGTGACTTGTATAGCCCAGTGGGGAGCACTAATGTGTTTGGGTGGAAGACACACGGTGGGGAGCACTACTGTGTTTGGGTGGAAGACCCACTTTACTCGACAGAAGGAGTACCTCTGTAGGCTATTAGGGGAGAGCACTACTGTGTTGGGGTGGTAGACCCATGGTGGGGAGCACTACTGTGTTTGGGAGGAAGACCTGTGGTACTTGACAGTAAGAGTACCTCATCAGTCTAAGGTTACTGATCAGCGCCTCGGAGTCGTAACATGATCACCGTACACGATAGTGGAGGTGCTCTTCAGTAGTTGTAGTTTCGATATCATTAATGAAAATCCTGGTTTGAGCCGAGTCAATGACCTTTTTAATTTCCTCATGAATGAGATGGGTTACTTGATAAATTAGGTATATGTATAGGAATATACCTAAGTAGTGGTTATCCTTTGATTTCATATCTGTTTGATACCTCATGTTTGATATGGGTTACTTGATAACTTAGGTATAAGTATGGGATTATACCTAAGTAAGGGTTATCTGTTCAGATCCTTTTTTGTGGATATCCTTGTTGGATTTAGGGAGACCTTGAGGGTCTCAGGGTCCCTACTGAGTATCATTATACTCACCCATACACGGGCTATGCTTGCACCTCATTGTGTTGGTTACAGATGACAGACAGTGCTGAGAGAGGCCTAGTGGACAAGGACTGGAGAGTACCCAGAGATGGAACTCACAAAGAGTCAATACCCGGAGGTGGACCACACGACGAGTCGATACACGGAGGTGGTTGATAGTCGAGGAAGCTGAGAAGGCTATTTCTACCTACCCATCAGGTAGGATCCAAGGTGGACGATCTAGGAGATGCACTATCTGTACCTACCCTTCAGGTATGATCTGAGGTGGACGACCCATGAGCTGTATCCGTCTTCTAGTTGTTTTCCTTCTTCAGTAGTAATTTCGTTCAGTTATAGTTGTACTTTTCAGTTGGGTTTTTATTTTGTCCCTTTTACTTTTCATCACTTTCTTTTGTACTTAGTATTTACTTCTGCTTTTACTCTATGGTTTTTTCTTACTTTTATAAAGGCAATGGCTTCCCTTTTTGTCAGAATTTAAGTCGTCGGTGCTTATTGCCAGCCCCTGGCCTATGGAGGGCGGGCTTAGGGTAAGCACGGCACGAGCCCTGAGGATGGGTCGTGAAAAATTAGTATCAGAGGAGTTAGTTCTACCGCAGAACTTGGAACTATAATATTTCCTTTCTGTGAAGAAAAAGTGTTAAGGGTACCGAGTGTGGTTTTTAGTTCAGGGAGTCCTGTGTTGCTGCGGCGGCCGACGTATCCATACACCCGGACCCTGACTTCTGATTTCTAACTCAGTGGATGAAAATAATGATTGCGTGTGTGTTTTCAAAAGTTTTCTTTAAGTCGGCTCTAACTAGGTCAGCTCACCAGGTATAGTCTTTTGACCGTGTCGCATCTGTTCAGGATGCCTCTACGCAGACAGTTACTTGGAGTTTTGAAAGAGTACCTGATAACGGCCCACCAAGCAATAAATGCTCTGGTGCAGGGCCCTCTTACTATGATGGAAGAATTGGGTGGTGTACTTGCAGCACCACCACCCGTTGGGCAGCAGATGCCACCAGCCATACTAGAAGACGATGCACACTGACAGAGCGCATTGCATGAGATCCAGCAGGAGAGACCTCCGAAGTTACGAGGTGAGGCAGATTCCCAGGTAGTAGTGGACTGGATGGAGGCGATTTCTAGAGTTCTGCACCTTGTTTAGACACTAGTAGAGCAGATGGTGATCTTAGTTACTGGTGTTTTCCTAGTGAGTGATCATGAGGTTGTTTCGTATAGTAATGAGGCTTTGGTACATGGATCGATGCCTGAGATAGTACCTTAGGGTAGTGTGCCAGCTATATCACTACCTGTTGGTCATCAGTTTCAACTGGTGGTACTGGTAGATGACATATGCAGGCTTAGTGCCTTACACGTGTTTCAGTGTCAAATACCCTTCATGTTCCGAGGACAGCCTGACTCACAGGCAGCTGAGGACTGGCTTGAGGAGGTGGCTAAGAGTTTTCTAGAGCTTATATAGCTTTGGCAGGATTACATGTCGATAGCTAAGTAATCATCGAGGCGTACCGATTATTCCTGATACTTGATGACTACGATACAATCGGTTCTTCATGGCACAGACTTCTGAGCGAGGTGTGTTTAAGGACATCTGATCCATCACCATTCCTCTCTGAATTCCTACTTATGTTTGGGTGATAGGGAGAACCTTTGTGGTTGAGAATTCTTTGGCTGAGTGGATACATCCAGTGAAGGTTAGCAGTGGGAAGCAGGAAACTGGCGCCAGTCTCGGAGACTTGGGCGTGTAAAATGTTTCAAGAAGAGGAAGTGTTAAGGAAAAATGAATATGAAGAGTATCAGACATGGAAACATAGATAGGAGATCAGCATTAGGTGGTGTACATTTCAACATGTTAAAACCATCCTCCTTTGTAGTCCCCGCCAGGCTCAGGGAGCCGGAGGGCGGGGAAGAGAGTAGCTGCATGCGGTCAAGGAGTGTGACCCAAGGGCTCTAGGAATGATTCGAGGTACGGTCTGGGTCTACTACTAGTTGCCTTAACAGCAGATATTGATACGAATCATCCCTTCCTTCCATGAATCTTGTCCCAGTCCTAGAGTTTCTAGTTAAGCCGTTGACTTGACCCTCATGTCTGGAGATACCTTTGGGAGGAGACTCGATAATCATGCTTACGCCTATGGTGTGATCTGACCCTTGAGGGGAGAGTTTCAATTGGAACCTGTTGGTGGCAGCGTTGAGGCCTTACGACCTTAGTTTGGGTATGGACTCGGCAACCACAGTCATACACAAATTGAATGTATTAGGGAAAAAGGTTGTGGTTTACCTACAACAATGGGATGGGGTTTTCCTTGGTCGGAGAAAAGGAAACCCTAGGCAGTACAGGATGGAATCATGCATAAGTGGATTCAGTGGATCACTCATGAGTCGGCCAGACTTAGATTTGAGCCAGACTTCTCCGGAGTTGTTGCGCCGATTTTTGCATTGACGAAGAAGGGGAAAACCCTTCGTATGGTCAAGGATATACCGGAATATCTTTTTAAGAGCTGAGGAAGAGGCTGACCAGTGCGCCCATTTTGAGTCTATCGGAGAGGGTGCAAATCATCCAGGAGTGGATGAAGACTGCACAGAGCAGGAAAAAATCCTATGTTGACAGGATATAGGACCACTGGAGTTCGAGGATGGAGACCATGTTTTCTAACGGGTCTCACCTCGATGAGGTCTACAAAGATGTGGCTGAGGCAACAAGTTATCTCCAAGGTTCATCGGACCCTTTTAGGTCCTCCACAGGGTAGGCGAGGTGGCTTACAGCTAGACCTTTCCACCTCAGTTTCCCCGGGTGCAAGATGTCATCCACATATATCAGCTGAGGAGATACGTGCATGACCCTTCACACATAATCGAGCACCGGGAGCTGGACATCGATGGAGGGGAAACATTCACGGAGGTTCCAGTGGAGATCGAGGATGGACAGGAGCGGGTCCTACATGGACGGTTGATTCTTCAAGTGCGCTTTCACTGGCAATTTAGGAACCTCTAGGAGAGCACATAGGAGCGAAAGGCTCAGATGTGTGCTCGGTACCACTTTAGTTTTCCTAGTTTATCTTGTAGCTTTATAGGGACTTAAAGACCTGAGGTGGGAGTAATGTAAAGACCGGGAAATTTCAAGGAAATTTTTTTATTAATTTTTTTGTAATTATACGAGTACACAGTTTCTGACGGCACCTGATTCCGAGGCCCGGTGTGCCTAGAATAATTTTCTGAATCTTAGCTCGGGTACATTCTGAGAACGAATGAACGTGTTTTTCTATCTTTTGAACAAGTGCTGGGAATTGAAACTTGAGGGCACCGATGAAACTGCATCGTCTGTATTTTCTTAAGAGGACCGTTATTGAAGATGCATTTTCTCAGGAGAAGTTGTTAAAAATTGTTGATTAATAATGAATTGAATAAAAATTGTGGAAATTTTTTTATTATTTGTCCAAGTGGTTATATCCAACATGGGGTAGTTGGGGTGGGATCCACAAGCCCCTAACTACCCGTGTGAGCATATTGGTGAGGTGGGGCCCACATGATCCCCACCCCTTCACATTCCTTAAAACACCTCTAACCCCCCCCCCCCCCCCCTCCCCTCTTAAAATTTGTAACTCATCTTAACTTGTTAAACATTCCCTTTAAGTGGGTGACCCTTCCTCTCCCCACTCTCTCAATTGATTTCTTTCCAACACACATTTAATTAATTAATTGAACATCAATAATTAATTGAATTAGGTGTTTTATTTTCAAAATTTGAAATGCTTGGCATGAGTAAGTAAAATAAGGAAAAGCCTTATTTTATTTTGGTTGGAAATTGTGGAGTTAAGAGAAAGGGAAGGGAGATCTTGAGTATTGGAAGATTGGTTCATCTTCTTGTTGAATAACTTCTTCTTCAACGAAGAACGCCAACTCTTCGATGAAGAACGTCGACTCAGTGGCTCTATTTCTTCATCTTCTTCTTCCACTATGGAAAGGGAGGAGACACCAACGTGGGAACACTCTATAGATGACACATCTTCTAATCTTCTCTCCATGACAAAAGAGGAGAAATATCTTCCTCGGGTGCACACCAACGATGACGGAAACGGCACCATCATCCACGATGCTTGTCAACCAAGAACCTTAATCGAGTTAGGGATTAAGTTAAATTTTATTGAATTAAAATTGTGCTTTGTTTCGTCCTTCAGTATCTCATATACTTTGGCCAAATGATATCGTCGTAACGGGAGGAGATCAGACAGCACAAACATGACCGATTTCTCCTCCCCGTTTTCATATTAAACATCATTGACGTTTATGGAGAAGGCGGCGCGGTGTCGTTGCACCACGCGGGAACAAAGAGGATCGTGGTCAGAGAGGGCCGTGGTGGTGGAGCGCGGTACCGTCGCGCCGCGCCGGTGAGGCCGAAGGAGACCGTGGCCAGGAGTGGGCCGCGGCGGAGGGGCGCGGAACTACTGCGCCGGTCAGACAGGAGCCGCGGCCTAAGGCCATGACAGTCTTCAAATGGGCGGTCGGCTGAGTCAGCCGTCGGCGCCACCTGGAGGCGAGACCCAAGGGGGTCCCGCGGTTACACAAGGCCGGCCATCAGGGCCGGCCGTTCGAAGGAAACTGGGGTGTCGTAAACCCCTGACAGATTACCTAGGGCAGACCCCATAGGTCTGCCGTTTTGGAAACAAGGGGGCGACACCCCCTTTTTACCCCGCACGGCCAGTGTTGAGCTGCGACCGGCTTCCGAGCCAGGCCGCATGCCGCACGGGATGGGTCGGCCGTACCCGGCCGTGCTAGGCCGCGCCAGCCACGGGCCGGGCTTCGCCAGCCGGGCTAGGCCGAATCCAGTCGGACCGGACCCAGACCTAGGTCGGGTCACCCCAGTTCGGGCTGACCTAGGGGGTATTGGGTCGGGTTGGACCGGGCCCACACCCCTATTTTCGGACCAGGTTCATTCAAACACCCATATCAGGGGCTACAGACCTCTGACTGATGCACCGTCAGTTGTGTCAGGATCCTTAGATCGATACAATTGTTTCGGTATAATACACTCAGGGTTTCGGCGAACTTTCAGCATGACATTGTTGGTTCGAACATGAAACCAACCGGGTCCTCGAAGCGGAAACGCTTATAAACTGAGCTTCGGACGTCCGAATGATGTTTCTTCGACTTTAATGGATTCCTCTTGATGAGACATATGTTTTGGCATACTTCACCTAAGTTTTGGATGCAGTTAGAGTAGTGAAAGGTCAGATTGTACCCGAAATACAACCGGGCCCCTAGAACGGAAAAGCCGATAACTTTCAGACCGGACGTTCATTTGACGAACCGTCATCGGCATTGGTAATCTCATTGAGAAACAGTCCCTTTGAGTATACCCTAATAGAGTTCGGGGTATAGTTGAGATACGGTCAGGTTGGTTCGTACACGAAACCAACCGGGCCCCGGGACTAGAAGGCTTATAACTCACAGACAGGGCATCTGATTGACGCACCGTCTGTTGTGTTGTGACCCCATTGACGAGGCGGTTCTTTAGGATACATCTTCATGGGACTTTGTAATACATGGAGTATCGACTAGTAGATCGTAGTGTAGACCCTCTTGGAGATGAGTGTATGGAGTACAGAGACCTTGTATCTGGCTAAGACCTGATGACTTCTTGTCCGGTTCAAGTCGGAGTGACTTGTATAGCCTAGTGGGGAACACTACTGTGTTTGGGTGGCAGACCCACGGTGGGGAGAACTACTGTGTTTGGGTGGAAGACCCGAGGTACTCGACAGAAGGAATACCTCTGTAGGCTATTAGGGGGAGCACTACTGTGTTGGGGTGGCAGACCCATGGTGGGGAGCACTACTGTGTTTGGGTGGCAGACCTGCGGTACTCAACAAGAGTAGTACCTCATCAGTCTAAGGTTAGTGAGAAGTACCTCAGAGTCATGACATGATCACCGTACATTTCAAAGGGGGAGCTATTCAGCAGTTGTAGTTTCGATATCATTAATGAAAATCTTGGTTTGATCTGAGTCAATGACCTTTGTAATTTCCTCATTAATGAGATAGGTTACTTGATAACTTAGGAATATGTATGGGCATATACCAAAGTAGCGGTTATCCGTTGATTTCATATCTATGTGATACCTCATGTTTGAGATGGGTTACTTGATAACTTAGGTATAAGTATGGGCTTATACCTAAGTAAGGGTTATCTGTTGAGATACTTCTTTGTGGATATCCTTGTTGGACTTAGGCAGACCTTGAGGGTCTCGGGGTACCTAATGAGTATCGTTATAATCACCCGTGCACGGGATATGCCCGCACCTCGTTGTGTTGGTTGCAGACGACAGACAGTGCTGACAGAGGCCGAGTGGACGAGGACTGGACAGTACCCGGAGATGGACCTCATGATGAGTAAATACCCATAGGTGGACCAAACGACGAGTCGGTACCTGGAGGAGGTTAACGGATGAGGACGCTGAGAATTCTATCTATACGTACCCTTCAGGTAGGACTCAATGTGGATGAACCAGGAGCTACACTACATGTACCTACCCTTCAGGTAGGATCCGAGGTGGACGACCCAGGAGCTACATCCATCTTCCAATAGTTTGCCTTCTTCAGTAGTACTTTCGTTCTGTTATAGTTGTACTTTTATGTTGGTTTTGTATTCTGGCCCTTTTACTTTTCATCAATTTTCTTTTGTACATAGTATTTAATTCCTCTTATAATCTTTGGTGTTTGTTTAATTTTATAATGTCAATTCCATCCTTTTTTATCAGGATTTACACCTTTTGTGCTAGTCGCCAGCCCCTAGCCTATGGAAGGCGGGCTTGGGGTAGTCACGGTACGGGACCCGAGGATGGGTCGTGATAATAACCTGGTCATAAATAGTGAAAAAATATGAATATATGGTTGGAAATTGAATGAATAAAATGTTTAATTAAAATTGAGGGATTGTATCAATTTTTAGGGACTATACATTTAATAAAGGGTTCCTAGAACACTGACTATCATCTCATAGAAATTGATAATTTCACCACATCGGAGTACTTATTTCATTGAGTGTTTTAATAAATGTTTTAAACCATATATGATGATCCGTATTATTTATAATTTATTATAATAAATTTGGTATAATTTTCTAAATTCATTCATACAATGTCATATATTTAATGCCCCACCAAAATATACATAGTTCATATGTCATAGTCTCTAATATAAGTATATATATTATTAACTTCTTTTATGATTAAAGGATATCAGATTATATGATATTTCTATTTTGTTAATTTTGGACATGGAAAAAAATTACACGACCTATAGGACATAAAGATCCAAACCATCAAAAGTATATTTTAATCAATTTTTGTTCTCTCTTCAGTTCTTCACCATTTTAAATTACTTTTAAGAAAAATATCCTATGAAATAGTTGTCTCTCTATTTTCATTAGTAAGTCTATTAATAAATCACATATCATAATTTTCTTGATCAACTATCCAATATCATAATTTTCAGGATCAACTATCCAACCATTTCTTACTCACTTGCTTTTGGGAAATACACTCTTTATATGATGTTGTGTATTTCTAATTCCATTACCCAATAATTTCTCAACTCAATCCAATCTAATGATTTTTTTAAAAAAATTAGTTTGAATACTTTTATCCCAAATGAAATTCACCTTCACTCTTTATAAATCATGGTTAATGATTAAAAATAATCTTGAATTAATTTGAAAAACAAAACACTAACAACATTTATCAATAAATTAATTTTTGGAACTTCACTAAGTAATTCAATATTTTTTTTGAATTAAATTAAAATTATTAATCAAAATCATAAATCTAGAAAACCCATTTATGGGTTTAACAATTTACATAAATAAAAAAATCAATAAAACATGTTTTACTGATTTTTACAGTTACCTTGGTCCATATGTGTTCATCACCCATAAATGAGGGCCACAGTGTGGTATCCCCTAATCGTTAAAACCCCCAATAATTATGACTATATAATCTATTATATAGTATATAATATGAATTAAATTTGAGAAACTACCTAGATTTTGGAACTCTATATGATTCAAATGAAGAGAAAAATGCAGGCGGATGAGAGGTGTCCTTGTTAATGTCAAGGGTACATTAAACTATCTATGTGTACCCCTACAAAAAAATGGGTTGGACACTCAAATACATATAAAAGGAGAGAAATGAGGAAATATGAACACAGAATTTGTGTTTCAGTAGTGATGATAAGAGATATAGGGTTCTACATGCTTATAAATAAAGAAAAAAACGCAACCGTGGAACCCAAAACATCAAACAATGATAGAGGAAGAGTTGAAAATAAAATATATTGGATTCTAGCCTTTATTAATCTGAGGGAACATAGAGGAGTTGCGTTGAATGCAGAGGAGTTCCATGAGATATTGATAATCACGAGTGACTGATTCATAGGTAGGTATTTTTAAATAGATCGAGGACACATTAAATACCACTTTCGGAAAAGAACTAATAAATTTCCTTTTTATATGTGCTAAATTTATAACCACTGATAAAATTAATATTAATCAGCACTAACATTTTTGCACTAATAAATATATCTTTTAACTGTTCCTTTTTAGCACTGATAACGATTGATGTTTATTAAAGCTAAAAAATGATAAATGTTTTAAAGCTTTATAAAATTTTATTCTAATTTCATAATTATTTAAATATATAAAAAAATTATTTATAAATATATAACTAGTTTTTTAAAATTTATTTATTATTATTTATAAAAAGTATAATTATAATAAATATAAATTTATAGATATATTTTTTTATAAATATTTATTTGAAAATATAATTTTAATATTTTTAATAGATATATAATTTTAAATACATGAATTTTAGAATTGAGTGAAATTGAATATTTCAAAATGAGTACACTTTAAAAATATTGAAAAAATGGATATTTTTTATTAATTAAATATAAGTTATTAAGAAAATATGGACATATATATATTTTTACTGGATGAATATATATTGAAAATACTAAAACATAGTAAATAATTATATATAAATAAATAATATAAAATGAACAAATTTAAAAATAAAATAAAAAATTAAAAACAATAAAAATGAACACCCTAATTGTAGTATGAAAAACAAATAAATAGAATTGACCAATTAAAAACGTAATATATATTAAATTAATAATTTTATAATGAAATTTTATAATATATTAAATTTTGAATAAATTACTTAAATATTTAGTGTGTGTGTTTCCATATACTGTGTGAATATATTTGTGTGTGTGTTTGTGTGTAAAAATTCATTAACATAAATTTATATACATATATATGTGAAATAAATGAAACACGTGATGTTTCATATAGGTTAAATTGAAAAATAAAACAACTTTAAAAATGAATGACTCACTAATTGTTTTTAATTATCATTTTATATATACTAATTCATTTCATACATTTATTTTTAATATATAATATTTATTAATAATTATATCTATATCAATATATATATATATATATAATTTATTCATTTTTATCAATATTATTTAATTAATTAAATGTTTCATATTTTTCTTAATTTACACAATTTATTTCTATTTTTTATTTTTCATTCTATTCTAAACCTTTATCAGTGCATAAAAAGTTTTGATGAATGGGAACATTAATCAGCACTAAAAATGCACTGATAAAGGGTACCTTTTATTATCTGAAAAATTAATGCATTGATGAAGGTTACATTTTATCAGTGTTAAAAAACACAAAAAAAGGTTCCCTTTTTTCAAATTTTTTTTCTGATCTGATACAGGGCATTCTTTATCAGGTATTATTTTTTCACTGATAAAGTTGAACATTATTAGTGAATTTTTCTAGAGCTGATAAATGTCAGGGCATTTATAGGTGGGTTTTGTATTAGTGTAATCAATGAATAATTCTTTTAAATGAAAACAACACTAAAAAGTAGATCATGTTAGACACCTGAGAACTAAACTCTCTATAAAATGATGAAAAAGACCACTAAGACGCACTCCCCACTAGTTGGGACCTTGACTTCCCAGACATTTGAGGCCCTACACCTATGGCTATGAATCAAAGAATGTTTTATGACTTCATTTTGACAGGACATATATTATACGTCTTCTCAATCGCATCTACCTTATAGATTTCCACCAAATACATAGAAAACATAAATGAGGTAATAGTTTGTTAGATTATCTGATACATTGCCTCCTCAAAACACTTTACTTTGGACTACTCTTATAATAAAACCTTAAAGGAATGTGAATAATGACCCTGAACCATATCATGAGCTCATACACACACATTATCCCCATATAAAGACAATGAAACTCCTAACACATCACCAAATTAATTTCTAAACAAATAAAAACTCTGTGAAAATGCATCAGTAACTCATCCCATATATTTTTTGACCTTTTCATTAGCTAATGAATATAAATCAATACTTGTGTGCAACTCCTCTCATCTGATTGGATGGAAATAGATCTTATTGTTCCTTTTAGAAGGGATCATGATGAAAGGGATATATAACTCCTCCAATGAGTTCTCTATCTTTTTATTAGATAAAATCTCCTCATACTTCTTTATTCTATGATGTTGGAACTCACAAAACATCCTAGTCCATGACTTATACTCCTCAGCTAAATCTAACCACATATGGTCAATTGGTTCATCATCCAAGACCTCGATAATTGTAACTAAATGTGTATTAATACCAAAATCCATCTCTATAAGGGAATAAAATAATTTTTTAACACCATGAACATGTAATATATTTAAGACCACTTAATTAAAATCGTATTATTTTCCTACACTCACCTTAATTAAAACATAATATTATTCATTCATGATTCATCTACTATTTATAATTATCATATTTGAAATCAGTATCATTTTACCTTGTATGTTTTTTATGATTATGGTACTTTTATAAGATCATAACAGGGCCTAATTTTCTATTTACAAACTAGTCTCTCTTTCTATGTCCCCTGATATGTTTGGCTAACATTGTTTACCTGCCAATACAACAAAATACTCAGCGGTGCCTAACTCAGAACACTACCCAAACTGCCAACCAATGCTCTGAAACAACTCTATCACAACAATCACCTACTAGGAACAACTCCTGTATTGATTGTAAATATGAGTGTAACCGACAAACCCACTACCAAAAAGATAGTGGTTGGTGACTAGAGAATTGGTTACTAAAACACGTAAATGGGAAGTATTACCCTCACAATCCTAGAAATATTAAACAAAACATCAATCAACTCCACAATATATAAAATATACCCAATTCATAATACATGTTAATATCATATGTAACCAATATCTATAAAGAAAAATATGAAAAGGAAGCACCTATTTTAGTGACTCGAATAGAAACTCTATGATTTAAGCTATAAATTCCCATATCGATGACCAACTCCTTCCTGGAAATGTAAATAAAATATTTAAATATCTATAGGATACCATATAATGATAATTTGTAGAATCGTCCCCAATACCTCTCATGAATGTTTTCAATAAGAATACAAATTCCTCAAAAAATAAAAAGATGAACTAAATCATACTACATCGAGTCAACTAATACCCAACCTCACCAAGTCCAACTCACCCAATATCACATCTATGTTATGTAACATAGTATTAAATGCATATATTTAAATAATGAATTCCACAACTTCCCTAATGGTTTTATTTTATCATGACTCAAAAAAAATGTTATCATACTTACATCCCCTCCAAAATCATTCCATCTCACATCATATCTAATACCACAATCAAATACCACATACTACATCCATATGAACATCATCATAAAATATCCACCACCATATATCACCACACATACAAAACAATATAATCAACACTTATCATGATGAAACAACACATCACGTCCATAATAATGTATGGTAATGTGAACATGAAGGAAATAAGCCTCATTTGATCCTCCTACCATGCACACCCCCAGCATATATTATCATCGAAAATACATAATTATGTTAGCCGCTATATTACATATTAAAACAATAAGTCAATATTACCCATATTCATATACCACAACCCATATTTTCCTGGAAGAGAGATATGGGAAGATGGAGTAATCATCCATTTGTTCCCTCAGCAACCAGAAAATTGGAAAAATAAATGGAACTAAAAACTATATAGGAATCGGTAAGGTTATCCAACATCGGTGATGGTCCATTATAAATAATAATAAAATACAATGAATATAGTAGTAACATATATTCTATTGTAATGAGTTCACAATAAAATAAATACCTCAATATCCTGTATAATCCACATCACCGTCACAATCATCAACCAATAATCACTTCCATAACTACAACTAAACTAATCCAATTTAATTTTATAAAACATAAATAACATTATTAAGTTCCCATATTTTTGAATTATTCTTGAAACTACATATTTTATTTTTACCGACCTCATATCATTAATTATGCTATTTATTACCCATATTAAAATTCAATCTATTCATTCATCTTTAATCATTTAAAACCCTATCATATATCAATTATAACCAATCCCATATTATATATTTCATTCATTCTGATGAAATTAAATATAATTTTGAAATCTATAACACAACCTTGAAATAACTAAACCAATCACCATATAAAAACTATCAATTAAAGACAATAACCACTAATTCTACCACAAAACCACTTTCTTTACACACAACCATTTATTTAGATACTACCATAATCCCAGGAAAAATACCATAATCATTTTACACCATATCAGTGAAATGAGAAATTAAAACTACCAATTACCCCTCAAATCAGAACAAGAAAGACCATATATTTGACAATAAAAAAGGGAAACATAGTAAAATTTCAAATTATAGATCATATTTCTAAACATTATATGAAATAAAAGAAGAATTTTATATTCAAATACCAATACTAAAATTATAGATTTCAACAAAAAAAACTATCCAAATTGTAGAGATTAACCCTATATAAATATTGTTTTTAAAAAACAAATGAGAAATAATGGAATATATTGAAATATTAAAAATAAAAATCTATAAACAAATTCAAACAAACCATCAAAATATAAGAGATAAAAAATGGGTTTCAAAGAAAATAAGAAAATCACCACATTTCTTAATATTTCCTTTAATCCAACTTAGATTTTTATAAGGTTTATATATAAAATACACCCAAAAAATAATTGAAATTACACACATAAACAATCATCAATGGTGTCTAATACCATTACTCAATTAATGCTTCAAAAATTGCATATTGTGAAAATTAGGAAACTCTAATAAAACACTACCTAATTCACAAAGGTCAGACACAAGACATGTGACACCAAAAACATGATCTCTTGTATCTATTTATCATAGAAAAATACATTAAATACATTCTTTGATACCTATTATAAAATACTGGGTATGACCAAACAAAATTACAAAAATCCAAATAAATATTGTATCTCTTACATCTGAATGATCATTTCAATTTTAGATCATTAGATAGTTAGGATAAAACATTAGCTGATTAATCACGTTTTCTATGTATGAAATGGAAAATTTCCCCTATATATGAGAATTTATTTAATTTAATGACTCCCAAAAATTATTTCACACATGTTATCCTTATAAACATGTCACATTCACAATATTTATCTATAACTTATTGAAATAGAAACATAAAAATGGGGAGCTAAAACTATCAATAAAGTAACAATATTAATGAAGTGATGATGGAGTAAACATGGAAAAACATTTCTAGAAAAAAATAACCATGTTGAACCTATAATAAACTTGAAACATAAAAAGATATATATATATATATATATGAAAATTAATAAAGACAAGCATATCAATAATACAGATCCCATACTAAGGGAATACTTAATGTCAGACATCAAAACCTATTGCAAGGCCTTGGTCTATGACACATGATATTTCTTCTAGACTATAGTAATGACATCTTACTAAATTGGGAAGGCATAAACCATATTCTGAAACATATTTTTTATAATTAGACACGAGGATGAATTAGGGGGATATAAAAATCTAGGACCCATCTATAAGTTTTTTTAAGTCTAATTAATTCATCACAGGATTCAAAAATACAATTCATACCATTCCATGAAGAACCTCTCACTCAATAAAATATAGATATTTGTATAATGATAAATTTTATAATAAAAACATAATTAATCTTTGTCAGTAGCCAACAAACATAAATAATTCCAATATATTCCCCTAAGTCAATATAGTAGATAACATGATCATAACTAGTCAATAGAAACACATTGTATGGTCAAACATTACATATTCAACTTTCAAAAAAGTGTGTGAACTATAATAATATTATATGGTATGTCAATGTTTTTACCTATGTGAATAGTTTATAGTAATTTCTAGGTGGACATCAAATGATATAAGTTATATAAAATGTGATTTTCAAACAACTTATTTCTAGGGGTATACTACTAATATAACATAGAAATATCATGATCATGGGATAGCTGGATGAATAAGGTAGATGGATTCAATAGTACATATCCTAGGAAGAGAGAAATATTTTTCAATGGGCTAATTTGGTTGGAATTTATATCCCAAAAAAAAGTGATATAATACCATATAATAAAATAAAATGGTTAAATATACTTGAGTTATATGAAATAAGTTCAAAGAACCACCAAAACTGAAGGAAATAAAATTGAGTTACAAAAAATCATTACTACTGGGGAAACAACTAAATCAATAAAAACATGAATAAGCGAGAATCATTTGGATATTAAATTATATGAAATATAAGTATTGTTATTAAAATATATCCTTTTATGGTTAATATATTACACAATGTAAACATTGTTCACAAAATGTATAATGTCTCAAGGAATGAGAATTGAGACCAAGAAACCTCATACAACACTAGATTCATTCAAATAAAAACCCATTAAAATTATATAATTTAATTGAACATAAAATACCATTATTATAAGATAATTCAATATTTTTTATCTCTAATAGTCAATATATATTCCATAAATTATATTATTTGCCTAAATATAATACAAGCCTCAATAAAGAGAAGTTGTGATGGAACACCCTTACCATATTGGTACCATTTGGATCAGAAACCCTCTAGAGCTAAAAATGTATATTTTTAGAACATGATGAAATTGTATTCATAATAACTATATGAAATTTTTAGTAATAAAACCCTAAAAATAAAAATAGCATCATAAAAAATAAAACATTTCTCAATTAAGGGGAATTGATATAAAACCTCATATCTTTTCTAGATCCATTCTTCATGGATTCTTTAATTCATAAATAATCAGGTTAATTTTGTAAAATACCATTATAGGAACCTTAATATTATATATTTAATTTATTACTAACCATTTATAAACAAATTATATTTATTTATTATATAGTTTTCTTTCCTATTTCGGATACTAGAGGTTGTTTCGACAATTTTTTATCTCCTCATGTATATTTCCCATGGTAGAAATAATCATAAACTAGTTTAATAATTTTAATAATCATAAAAGTTTTAAGGAAATGTTTTTTATATATTTAATATATTGTTTAGTCCATCCATGTGGTTGGTGATTAAAAATGAAACTCATTCCTCGTGCTGGAAGTAGTTCACACGTACAAAATATTGATGTTTCCATTTCTCAATGATTATGAGAAAATAATGTAAATGATAATTTTACATTTAATAATCATATTTATAATTTATAAATTATATTTATTCATAAAATTATTTTTTTTCATACATTAATGGGGGAATTGAAAAAAATGGAAGAAGTTAGTTTGCGGATGTGGTAGTCTATGTAGCACACTAAGGACACTTTTGTTTTTCATTATAGAGGGAGATGAATAAATAATGATTTTTAAATTATTTAGTAATATATTATTATAATTATGATATTTACGTATTTATATTTTTATGGATACAAGATTTTTGGAAGAGGATGAATATGTATAGAAATAAAAGAATGTGGTATTAATTGTATTAGACACTGGATATATCCTTGGAAAACTCCTTGGAATTGAAGGGATTGGGATAAATTAGCATAGTTAGGGGTATATGATATTTTGAGTTAATTCTTGGAGGAAAATGTTTTGTATATATTAAATTAAAATTAAAATAGTTGATACAGTTTTGAGATGGTGTATGTGACTCCTTTTTATAAGAGATGAAAATTAATCTTTTGGAAAAACCCTTTATGTTTTAATAATTCCAAGACACTATTCCAAGGTAAATGGATCCAAGTTTTCAAAATAATAATATTTATGGTCTATATTGGACTATTAAAATCTACTAATTCAATACACACATGTTTTAACCATTTTATAGGATTTTTTCATTATGTTTTTACATTTTACTCTTTTACTTTTACACATGGAAACTAGTTTATAAATAAGTGATTTTATATTTTATTACTAATTTAAAATAAACCATATAAGAAATTTTTTTGGTTATACTTAATTTAATATAAAATTAATCAATTTAAATTTAAAAATATTATAAATTTAACTTTTTAATTAAAAAATATCTTTTCTTGAAAAAACAATTTATAGAAAAAATATCATTTTAACCATTATATATTCATTATGTTATTTAGTATTGAAAAAAAAGTAAATTAGCATTAATATATTTATTTATATATTTATAAATCATGATATATTATTTTAAAATGTTTTAAATTTTATTTATTTGATATAAATTCTAAGATATTAATTAAAAATTTGAAATATATGTTTCAACATTATCCTAGTAATTCAAAGTAACCCTTAAATTTTAAATATTAAATGAAATAATTAAATTTTTCATTTTTAATATTAAAAAAATAATAATCGAAAATATAATAATCCTTTTACGACAATATCTATATATGTGTATGGAAATTAATCAGAGCGTTAGTGTATGTGATGTGTAAAAACCTATTTTTTTGGAATGTTTATTTTTAATCATAATTTTTAAGTATAGAATAAATTTATCAATGTTATTGATTATAATGATATAATAAGATTATAATTTTTTAAATAAGTTTTATTTGGAATTAAAATAAAACCAAAATCTAATTTCCACATTTGAAAATTAAATTAAACAAATAGACAAAAAATAGTTTCCATAATATAATACTTGATTTCCTAAATTAATATTCATAGTTGTTATAAATTAAAATAAAGTTTTAAAATAATTTTTTAAATTAGAAATATATATTTCCAGATTGAAAAGGCTTCAAAAACTTCTACATCATATAGAGTGAAAATATTATTGAAATCACTTTTTTTATTCACCTAAAAATCAATTATTTTTTTGAAATATCAAAAATACATATAAAACTAAATTTTTTTGTGGAATTCACATGTTATCAAATCTAAATTATAAAATTTCTTAATTTCATGTATTTAAAATGAGAATATATATTATAAATAAAACTAATTTTGTGAAAAATAATATTTTATATATTAATTATTCATATTACAAATGTTATATAAAATAATTTTTTTACTATATTAGGGTTAATTATAAATTTATTAAAACCATATTCGTAATGAGAAATGGTTTTCCTACATTGGGGGTAGGATGTAAAAATAGATTATAAACACATTTACATATTTAAAGTCAAACATATGTTTTGATCCCGATGTGTTACATTTCCCCATGCTCTAATAAATGTCTCGCTCACAATTTGACTCAAAGAAATTTATATTTGGAACTCATAATTAATCATACACTTCAAGTTAATTATAGGTTCATTTATGGTATGTAATTTTATTTTATATAATAAACAATTTTATAATCTCTCTTTAAATATAACTAATTCATTAATAATTTCACATAAAACTCTACGAAGGGAGGATGATCTTGATCCATAGAAAATAAATTCCAATAGTACATGTAAATGATTTATATGATAATCAAACCACTAGGGTTTTTATAACTCAATATCTTGTAGTTGGTGAATACTCATTGGATAGTATGAAATCTAAATTTAAAACTTACTATATGATACATTAGAAATAGTTAGATAGGTGTTTCCTTGTTTACATGGTTGTTAGGGACTATTTCCCTTATTATCCCTTGTGTTCAGTCATTTAGTCACATAACAACTATCTCTCTTTAAATTGAATGAATTTATTTTCATAGATTATCTATTTTCCATAAAATTCTATGTATGATTACCTTTATCAAAATATTCACTTTATCTTTCATAATAATTCGTATTTCTATTCTTTTATTAGTATGGGGAATTAACTATGTAAAAATTGTTAATCATGTTTCATGATAGTTGGTTTTATATAATCACATGGATTCTCACACTATATCATATTATGATGGGCTCTTCATTGAGGTAATATATAATTTCCTCACACCCATTGGTTCATTCTAGTTCCTACCATTACTAAAACCAAAATAATCGACATTAGTGATGAAACATTAAAAATATATTTGAATTAATATAATAATCAACATTAAATGTATTAAACCATATTACATTTTATTCTTATCATCATGTTAATCTATAATTCTTTTTTTATCCTATATCAAACATATTTTAACTTATATCATTATTTTATAAACCTATGAAACTTTTAGATGTGTTCTCTCATAAATATTAACCTACTACATTAAAAAGATATAAAAAATTACCTTGACCTTCCTTATAGTATTCTAAAACCAATAATCATTGAAATCTGTTCTTTCAAAATCCAACATAGCATTCCTAATAAATATTAGTCTCCCCTAAAATAATATACCCAATAATTTATATACCAAGATCAAATAATCTAAATTACATACCTTTTCAAAACCCATTTGAATATCTGTTAAATTAAACCACAATGAGAATATATATTCCTCAAAACATTATCTTTATCTTTAATTCTCAAATGATATTAACCACTAGTTAAGAAGCTCATATACTTGTCATTATAACACATAATCCCAAAAATTAGTTAATAATTTCCAATTAATTGTCATTAATACCAAGGATATAGATACTACATGTCACCCAACACTAAATAATGACTCTTATATGTTTCATATTATCCTTAATAAAACATGGAACATTACAGAATATCATCAATCAATATCACATACTAATTAGGATAGATAAATGTATCGAATTTTTTTTTTCAAATAATGAATCATCTTAAATACCATTGGCATGACTAGAAAAATCCAATTATCCATCATAGTCGAAATATAATATTTTTGAAAATCATTTATGTATGATATATTATTTGGTTATAGGGCACAATTATTTTCTAATACATACCTTTCTCAACATCATATCAATGGTCATATTTCCATAAAAATATTTAACCAAAAATAGTTATGATAATATTAAAAATATTAATATAAAGAAACATATCTTAATATTTCTTCACTTATGAAACATTTTATAACATATTTTACTTTTGGATAAATCTATGACTCTTATTTGTTCAATCATTTTTTATCCATGGTTATTTTTCTATTGGATTCTCTAACCCAATTAGTTAACATCCTAATTTAAACCATCATGATGGTTTGTAAAGAGAATATTTTTAACCAAGAAAATATACCACGGGAGTGTCACATTAGGTGTTCAGTTATAGGACAACTAATCATGCATCAAAGTGATGATTATGTTAACTCTCAACAAACCCATTTTGGAAGGATTACCATGAGGTGCATCTATGTCGTAGTCTCATCTAATTTCATTAATCAATATGGTATTTATATCCACGAAACCAACATAATATCTACTTTACCAAACGTCATGATGTTATCCAAGACGTATAATTATTCCACAGGTTTAAAAAAATATTACTATCTTAATCCTAAAATAAAATTTTCATTATTACATTAACATTATATCGAAAACAAATCACAATTGTTTATATATACCTTTTAACTTATGGTCAACTATAACATATAAATCCTTATCTTTTCTACAAAAAAATATTAGTCAATAAATTTATCAAATCATTTCTTTTATACCAACTATGACACCTCAAACACACGCTCCATATCTAGTGCTCATAGACTTACAATTTACAAATTTTCATTGATATGATTTCTAAAATCCTAGATATAAAAAACCATAATTAAAAAATAAAAATGATGATCTCTCCTTTTACATATAAATAATATATTTAGGATTAGAGCTTTATAGAATTTAGAAAATAAGTAAACAGATAAATACCTTGTTTATTCTATCAAATGGAAAACTTTCTTATTATATGTAAAATTACATAATTTATAAATAACACTTAAATGTCCCTGAAACATTCTTTAACACATGTTATAAATCTAAACATGTCACATGTACATGTTTAATCTATAACCTATGAAAATGGTAACATAATATAGGGTGTTCTAAAATTATCAATAAAGAAAATACATAACTAATGAAATCATGGCATAAACATAAAACAAAAATTATAGAAAGATTATTTAAAAACAATAAACCATAATGTATCACCCAAACATTTTGAAATAAAATTATTTTCTATGATATAGTATACGACACGCAACATAGAACATAAATGAACAATGAACAATATTTTTATAATATGACCATTATAAGTTAATTGTTGATTTTTTTGGATAAATAAGATTAACTTAATTATGAATTACATATATATATATATACGTCCTAATAAATAAAAATTCAATGATAAATTATTATTAAATACTCACTTGAATTTTTAGTAAAACAATTTTATATTTCAAAATAGATTTTCTTAAAAAGAGAAGTTATATTTTTTACATTTATGATTGGTATTTATAATTAACAAATAATAATTTTGGAAATTTAATTTTAGAAACTATAATATTTTAAATCAACATATCAAAATTATATTAGGATAAATTTTATTATTTTTCTAAAAAACTTGTTTTTAGAGTGTATATTACAAAATAATGCATTTTATAAAACTATCATTTCAATTCAATAAATTAAGTAACTTATAATTCCCATTAATATATGAATTTAATTTTAAATTAACACAAGTATCATATATATACATTTGTATATATTAGTTGATTTCATTTGAAATATTTGTATACCTGATTTTGGGAGAATGTTCTTTTTAGGCTTAAAACACATTTCATTGAAAACTTTTTTAGTGAATAATGATTATCCCCGATTATTAATTATAATAAAACCCAATGAGAAATTATTTAAATTAATTTTTTTGTTTATGTATCTATCTACATAAATTTAAATTCATATAATAATGGTTTTTAGTCATTGAGTTAATATACTGACATCTTATGCTAGAAAAATGCAATTCTAGAACAACCATTTTTCAACCACATTTCCATGTTTATTTTTAAATTAAATTATACCACTCCTATGAAAATAATTTTATAAAATGGATTTAGTATTTTTAATCATCGTAATTAATTGTATAATGTAATTTAAACTGGATTTTTCGTTCATAAATATTATTAAAAATATTAAAATTAATTTTCACTAATTATAGTTAAAAAGGGGTATTATATGTTACATACATTTGGGTTGAAATTATTTTTCCACAAATATAGAATTTTTATATGATAAATTGTATTTTATATTAAAAAGTAGTGTAACACCCCAAAAATATTATCGTATGTTTTTCTTAAATACATTTTAGTTATATCCTGTATTTCATGAATCACTAATCATATATGTAACAAAACTTAGGTATTTATAGGAGATAATCATAACCTATACATTAAAGTTAAATTTTCCAGCTCTGTGATTTGAATTTTGAAAATCTGACATACACGGTTGTGATTAGGATGACATTTAGAGCATGATTGAATTATCTTATTTTTGTGAATAGTTTCCTACCCTTATAAATAGTAACCTACCCATATGAATAGTAACTTACCATTATGAATTGTAATATGACTTTTATGAATGGTATCCATACCCATGAATGTATTAATAATTTTAGGCACCATTATAATGAAGATCAATATTTTAAGTGTTTATATTTTTTGATTAAATAATGATTTAAATTAAATATATAATTAATCATATTTAGATTTTTTTGAAAAATGGACTTCATTTTTGGATTCTACACAATGAAAAATGGTTAGGGTGAATTTTTGAATTTTTCTGAAATACTTGAATTTTTGGTTAATAGTAAAATACCGTAATTTACCGTATAAATACATTATAAATTAAATTAACTATTTCTAGAATATTGAGTGATGTAAGAACCCAAATATTGAACTAACATGCTCTTATTACTATTATAATTCAATGAATACTTCCTATTGTAGGTCTTGAGAAGAAATAATAAATTAATGATTGTAATATTAAGATAACTATCATCTCCACTATATAAACCACCCCTCACCCCTCTTCCTCCCACACCACTCAAGCTTCATGACTTGCCTAAATTCTGCTCAAATAGCTCCATAACCTTCTCCCCCACATCCAATACATGTTTCTCTCACCAAAAGGCCAAAATCAAAGGTCTTAAGGAGTTTCACAAAGAGGAGTACTCAAGAGGTGAACCTCTCTTTTTTTATTTCAATTCCTTTTACAAGTTCAATTATTTTTTTCTCTTTTCTCACATCACCTCATCCAAATGCCATGATAATTGAAGTACCAAACATGTACTGTATTTTCATTGTTCTAATGGAATATTTCATTATAATCTCTCATTTTCCCCTCCTTTTTTACTATAAATGAAAACACCGTTCGAGATGTGTTAATTTATCACACTCAAGGAAGAAGGGTTTTCAATTTGCATTACTATCTAAAATACTGGTCATTAAACCTTTTCAATGGTTGAACCAGATCATAATATATGTATTTTATCATGTTTAATGTTCTATAATCTTTACACACTCATAAAATGGAATAATAATACCAATCAAGTTCATTGTGTACAAAACTGCCAAGCCAAATCCAAGGGTTTATCATTAACTCATCGAATGATTCATCCTAATGGTATATAACCAGAATCAATATAAGATCATTTATATCTATATAGTGTCAATAATAATATATATTAATGATTCTGTATGTTTAACTAAATTTCAAATGAACATTTATTCCTGAATACCGGTAAATTGATCGTGAAAACCAAGGAAGAAAATGCTTCCAAAACAATAAAATAGAATCTCTTAAACCCATAAAAAAGGCCATTAATGAACCCAATAAGGTTATAACATAAAAATTAAATGGTTATGAGGTTCATGAGTCATTAATTAATGAAGATAAATTTTATTATTCAGGTTGTTGAGAACAATCAAGAACACCTTCGAGCAGAAGGTAAGTGATTGCTTAACTCAATCTTCATTCTTTGAGTTAAACATCTATTTAATTGGTTACATTTTTTCAAGAATATTTTTGAATGGCCTTTTATTGTTTTATACTGTATATCCACTTATATTTTGTTGATTCATATTTCTCACACATAAATATTTCATTGATTTATCATCACTCTAATGACACAATCTTTGTAAGGGATATATTAACTCAATTTACATTCGTTGAGTTAAACACCAATGTAATTGGTTTTGTATTTTCCTAGAATGTATGTAAATGATAAATGATTGTTTTACTCTATATATCCACTCTTATTGTTTGGGTTTATGTTTTTCACACATAATTATGTCATTGATTTGTCCTCAATCTAATGATACATTCTTGGTAAGGGATCCTATCTCAAACTTTTGTTCAAGAATCTCTCCAATGTTGTGCACTTTTATTTTTATTACCTAATGATGTGGTATGTTTTCGCGCCATCCCTATACTGCCCTTATGATATATAAAAAATGGGATACCCCTTCACCTCTCAACAAGCCTTCAAAAGAACACTTGTTTCTATTCTGAAATGATAGTAAGGGGTTTTTCTCATCTCACTTTCAATTATGTGGGATTTCCATGGTTCGCCTCTTATCTCTTATATGTGGTATAGGTGTGAAACCATTTGATATATGTTATCATGATTCTAGTTATATTCCTGGTATTATGTGATTCATTTGGTGGTTATTAACTTTTGGTCAAATGACTTAATTGATTACAACATGGTAATGAGATTAGTCTCTATTTTCACTTCCATTAGACTTGCATTGTATTGTGCACCTACTCTTTCTTATGTGGTGTACCAACTTCCCATTTGAGATCACTTTTCTATTGAAATTATATTCCACTTAAATTTCCATATTCTCGTATCATGGATATTATTATTGTCTAATTCGTATATCATTTTACATACGATATATATTTTGAGTAATTTTTTGACTGTGGAAATATGGATGAATATGTATCCTCTATTCTATACAGACAATGTACAGGCATCTTTCACTTGTGTAAAATCTATGTATAAATAATTATTTTGACATGCAGTGGTGGGTGGGGACTGCTACATCCCTTCGATGCATCAGTAGGTCTCATGAGTCAAATCAATTGGCAACAAACCCTTTGAATGTGTTTCCAAAAATCAGACGGGTTCATACCCATAGAACTAAACCATTTTTACAGTATTATGGTATCATGTGCCTAATACATGATGTCCAATTAATAATCATTCTATTCATTCATTATCAATTATTACTATCCAAGAGGTTTTCACTGTGAAAAAAATATGTTGTTGCAGTTTTATTATCAGTTAATTAATGGCTTGAGTTTTTTATTTATTCACCAATCCATATTGATTATGAAAAATTATTTACAATTTAGTTATTATTGATTCATGCTTCCGCTATTTGTAAACCTTACAGAGCATTTGAGCTCACTCCATTCATTCTTTACGTTCAACAGGTGATAAAGAGGTGATCATTTATTGAGTTCTTGTGGATGCAGTTTTTAATTTTTTTATGTATTGTACTTTGTTACATTTAACTATGTTATTTGAGTATCTTCTATGTATCTAGTTTCTTGAAGACTACTAAACTTAGCATTCCATCAGGCTTTCATTCTTTTTGACCATGCCTATGTAACAAGTAATGAACCGGCGCTGGACTAGAGGGGTTGGGGCGTTACAGTTGGTATCAATGGAAGTTTATTATGAGACATGGAACTAGATTAAAAAACATTGATTATGGAACAAATCCCTAATCATTACGGAAAAAACAGTCTTTTGCGATGGGGTATTTGCGACAAGAACTAATATCATTGCAAATAGTTGATCCCAGGGGTTATTTGCGACGGGGGGGTTTTCCCGTCGCAAAAGGTAATGTGCACTTTGGCGCGGGATGCGCGCCAAAGCAGGGGAAGGTTATTTGTGATGGGGGGATCCCCCTGTTGCAAATAGTGTATCGGTCGGATGGTATTTGAGACGGGTCCCGTCGCAAATACTGGCGGTAGTAAATGCATTTTTGTGACGAGATGTTGTCCCATCACAAAAGGTGTGTCAGCATGTCACCTTTTCCACAGGGCCCTTCGCAAATACCCTTTTAACCACTGACAGCAATTAATGCGGGCAAAGTTATTTGCGACGGGCCCCGTCGCAAAATATATCTTTTGTGACGGTAAGCCCGTCGCAACTAGTCTCGTCGCAACTAATCTAACATATATATACCCCCTCTGTTTTTCTTTCTATTCCTCTCATTTCTCACTTTCCCTCTCTCTAAACTCGAATTTTATAGTGAAAATTTCTCTCAGTTAATTTTTTTATGGAGAAGTTGTGAAGGCGGTTACATCAATCAGATATCAAGTTTATATGTATTTATATTTTATTTCATTTTGTAATTATTTAATTTTTTTATGTTAATTTTAATTATTGTTAATTAGGTGTAATTAAATTAGATTTAAATTGTTTTGTTATCTACATTTTAGTAATAAATAGTAATAATTAGTACTAATTAGTAGTAATAAGTAATTAATAGTAATAATTAGGAATTAATAGTAATAATTCGGAATAAAGAGTAATAATTAGTAACAAATAGTAATAAATAGTAAGAATTAGTAATAAATAGGAATAATTAGTAATAAATATGAATAATTAGAAATAATTAGTAATAAATTGTAGTAATTGGTAATAAATAACAGTAATTAGTAATAAATAGTGCTCACTAGAAATAAATAGTAATAAATAGTAGTAATTAGTAATAAAAAGTAATAAATAGAAATATTTAGGAATATAATGGAATAAATAGTAATAATTAGAAATAAATATCAATAAATATCAATAAATAGAAATAAATAGGAATAAATAGGAATAAATAGTAAAAAATGGTAAAAAATAGTAAAAAATAGGAATAATTAGAAATAATTAGTTATAATTAGTAATAATTAGTAATAATTAGTAATAAATATTAATAATTAGTAATAAATATTAATAATTAGTAAAAATAGTAAAAAATAGTAATAATTAGTTATAATTAGTAATAATTAGTTATAATTAGTAATAATTAGTTATAATTAGTAATAATTAGTTATAATTAGTAACAAATAGTAATAATTTGTAACAAATAGTAATAATTTGTAACAAATAGTATGAATTTGTAACAAATAGTAAGAATTTGTAACAAATAGGAATAAATAAGAACAAACAGAAATAAATATGAACAAATAGGAATAAATAGTAAATAATAGTAAATAATATTAAAAAATAGTAAAAAATGTAATAAATAGGAAAAAATAGTAATAAATAGGAATAAATGGGGATAAATAGGAACAAATTTAAATAATCAGTAATAATTAGTAATAATTATTAATAATTAGTAAAAATTAAAAAAAATAGTAATAATTAGTAATAATTACAAATTATTAGTAATAATTAGAAATAATTAGTATTAATTAGTAATAAGTAGTAAAAATAGTAATAAATAAGATTAAATTTTAATAAATAGTAATAAATAGTAATAAAATGTAATAATTAGTAATAAATAGTAATAAATAGTAATAAATCATAATAATTAGTAATAATTAGTAATAATTAGTTATAATTAGTAAGAATTATTAAAAAATAGTAATAATTTGTTACAAATAGTAATAATTTGTAACAAATTTTATGAATTTTAACAAATAGTAATAAATAGGAACAAATTGTAATAAATAGGAACAAATAGGAATAAATAGTAAGAAATAAGAATTAATTGTAATAATTAGTAATATTTAGTAATAATTTGTAATAATTAGAAATAATTAGTAATAATTAGAAATAATTAGTAATAAATTTTAAAAAATAGTAAAAATAGTAATAGTTAGTACAAAAATAGTAATAATTAGTACAAATTAGTACAAAATTGTAATAATTAGAACAAATTAGTACAAAATTGTTAAAAAAAGTAATAAATAGTAATAAATAGTAATAAATTGTTATAAATTGTAATAAATAGAAATAAATATTAATAAATAGTAATAAGTCGTAATAATTAGTAATAATTAGTAATAATTAGTTATAATTAGTAATCAATAGTAATAAATTGTACAAAATAGTAAAAATTAGTAAAAATTAGTAAAAATTAGTAATAATTAGTAATAATTAGTACTAATTAGTAATAATTTTTAATAATTAGTAATAAATAGTAACAAATAGTAACAAATATTAATAAATAGTGATAAATATTAATAAATAGTAAAAAATAGTAAAAAATAGTAAAAAATAGTAAAAAATATTAACAAATAGTAATAAATAGTAATAAATAGTTATAAACAGTAATAAATTGTAATAAATTGTAATAAATAGTGATAAATTGAAAGAAATTGTACAACATAGTAATAAATGGTAAGAAATAGTAATAAGTATAAATAAATAGTAATAATTTGTAATATATAGTAATAATTAGTAATAAATATTAATAAATTGTAAGAAATTGTAACAATTAGTAAGAAATAGTAACAATTAAGATAAAAATCAATTGTAACAAATTATAATAACTTGTAATAACTTGGCATCATTTCCAATGGATTGACGACACTCCTTTTTCTCGATGACTCTTCTCCTTTTAGCTTTCACTGACTGAAAACATTATGAAATGTCTGCTTATACATATGCATACCAAATATCGTATGCACGAGTTTGAATATGCATTCATTGGACCACATTTTTCATAATGCGTTCAGGCGGTGACAGTTGCAAGAGAATGATTCATTGACGAAAAGGTGGCCCTTTTGTCCGACGGATCATTTACATGCAACTTTCTCACACAGAAATCACAATAAAGAACTTTCTTGGAGGTACGCATACTCATTCTCAATCATATGAGAATGAATATGCGTACCTCTGATCAGATTCTCCATTGTGATTTCTGTGTGAGAAAGTTGCAAGTAAATGAGCAATCAATACACTGGAAATTGTGTCGCCTGTAAGTAATGGTAATTATTATAAATTTGTTGTAATTGTTTATATTTTTTTCATATTGTGTTTTTATAATTTTAAATTATTCAAAAATAGTAATGATTTAATATTTTGTAGAAAAATAAGGAATAAGGAATTCAACTACAATCATTATTAGATGATCGCGGTTGGAAAAATCACCGTAAAAATCCAAAAGGTTCTGGTTTGAATCCTATATATATTGAGGGTGTTGATGCTTTCTTATATTTTTCATTATAAAAACCAGAATATGTTTTAGAAGGCATAATAAAGTTTCCTTGCAAAAAATGTGCTCTGGGAATGTTTGACAAATTTGACAAGGTTGGGGGACATCTCTAGTGATTTGGTTTTAAACAAAATTATATTTTTTAATATCAACACAGAGAACACGGTTCGAGAGTAGATACTTATAACTTGATTCCAGATCTATCAAGATTTGAAAATCTAGTACATGATTTTGCAGGTCCATCTGTTCAGCAAATTGAAACTCATTATGATATTGATTTAACTCCTGAGTTAGCACCATCCGAATTTTATGAGTTGTTGAGGTCTGCTGAGGATTCATTATATCCTGGTTGCAAAATAAGAAAATTAGAAGCGGATAAAAATTTATGGCTATAAAATAAAATAATGAAATTCCAAACAACTATTTTGATCAGATATTATCATTGGTTAATACACTATTACCTGAAAGAAATGCATTGCCTGCAATTTACTATGAGAGAAAGAGGTTGGTTCGTAATCTGGGCCTTAGTTATCGGAAGATTCTTGCTTGTCCAAATGATTGCATCTTATATTCTTGTGAAAATAATTTGTTGGATAGTTGTTCCACTTGTGGAAAATCGAGGTATAAAGAAGCTCAACCAGGGAATTATGGATCGATTCTAGTAAAACAGTTGAGATATTTCCCCCTTACACCCAGGATGTAGCGTTTATTTATGTATCAGAACACTCCGTCAATGATGTCATGGCACAAAACCAAGATTTCAACTGATAAAATCTCGAATCATCCATCTAATGGTGATTCATGGAAACATGTTGACTGTCTGCATCCTTATTTTTCTTTAGAAGCCCGAAACATGTAATTGGGTCTTTCTAATGATGGTTTCTATCTATTTGATTCTTATGGTAGTCATTATTCATGTTGGTCTGTCTTTATAACTCTGAAAAATTTTCCTCCATAGATGTTGATGAAGGAGCCCTATATCTTTTTGACCTTATTAATTCTAGGAGAACCAAAAAAGAAAATTGATATTTATTTGAAACCATTGATTGATGAGTTAAATGCATTGTGGAGTGATGGTTTTAGTACATATGATGTTGCTTCCAAACAAAATTTCATATTAAAAGCTACATTGATGTGGATGATTAGTGACTTTTCGTCATATGGAATGTTATCTAACTGGAATACACATGGTCTAAAATCATGTCCTTACTGTATCAAAGACAACAAAGCCTTTATACTCGTCAGTGGAAAAAAACATTTCTATTTTGACTGTCACCGCATATTTCTTCCCACTGATCATCCTTTTCAGAGGAAAAAATCACATTTTAGAAAAGGTACAGTTGAAAGGGATGAACCTCCACAAATGATATCAGTTACAATGATAAAATCAGTAGTATTTTCATTACCTCCCATCACATTTGGGCCGACAATAAAAAAATAAAAAATTAATGGCTTTCGGAAAGAACATAATTCGATAAAAAAAGAATTTTTTGTGATCTTCCATATTGGTCTGATTTGTTGGTCCGCCACATGTCGGATTTCATGCATATTGAGAAGAACTATTTTGATAATTTATTTCATATATTTTTGGATACACCAGGTAAGACCAAAAATACTATAAAGGAACAATTAGATCTTTCCTAAATTTTCAGGCGACCAGAAGATGAACTATTTGAAAATGTCAGATCATAGAGTTTAAGGAATCCATAAGCATCTTATACATTGTCCAATGAGAGTTGGTTACTATTTTGTCAGTGGATTTTAGATTTGAGACATGCAGATGGCTATGCTTCGAATTTGGGAAGATGCATTAAGAATGGTTATATTACCAGATTAAAAAGTTAAGATTTTCATTTTATAATGGAAAGACTTATGCCGATTGGATTCAGAGGTTTGTTGAATTCTATGATTTTGGAGTCCAAAACAGACATATCATTTTTTTCAGGACATTTGTGCAGCGAAAATAGACTATGATCCACTAAACAAACTGGAAGAATATTTTGTTGTAATTATATGTAAACATGAAAAACTCTTTCTGCCAGCTTTCTTTGACTCAATAGAACATCAGATTTTTCATTTTCCACATGAATATAAATGTGGAGGTCAAGTATAGTGTAAATGGATGAACCCATTCAATAGATTCATGCAGAAATTGAATAAAAAAGTATGTAACAAAGCATCAATTGAAGGCTCAATTGCTGAAGCTTATTTGTAAGAGGAAATTGCTTTTTTCTAATCTCATTATTTTTATTATCAGTATCTATCATAACACAATTGCATGGTGCGAAATGAGGGGAATTATAATAAGTAAAAGGAAAATCTATTATCAGTTTTTAATAAGATAAATCTTTGTTTCGGTGGAGTTCCGGAACAATGGATTTCAGATGATGGACATCATAGAGCTCATACATGTGTTCTGCACAACTGTGAAGAAATGACATCATTTGTACTATGAATGATTCTATCACTTATTATATAATTTATGTTACAATATGTAAACTTATTTTATTTTTAGGTTATATGATAATTATATCAAGAAGAAACATCCACAAATTATAGCAGCTTCTCTTGAAGAATGCAGAAAAAAAAATTCAATGGTTTCAAAAATAGGTAACATAAACTTTTGATGGTTTAATAATAATTCCATTTATTATTTATCATATTAATAATTGTTTTAAAATTTTTTTGGTGTCTCAACATGGTGATAAAATTGATAAGAGACTGTGTATATTGAGTAACCCACCATAAAAAATGGTTAAATATTATAATGCATATGTGGTGAATGGTTTTCGATTTCAAACATGTGCATATGGGGAATCAAAAAAACAATTAACAGTGGAGTTTTCTTGAGAGGATTTCATCCCAGAGAAACTAAAGTGATATTTTATGGAATTTTAGATGAAATTATTGAGCTTTGTTATCTAGGAAATAATTAAATAATGATGTTTAAATGTCTATTGTTGGATACTAAGAGAGGATTGTGTTTTCATCCGACTCATGGAATCGTTGATATTAATTAGAAAAGTCTTCTTGCAGTAAATGACCATTTTTACTGGCTCAACAGGCACATCAAATATATTATGCAAAGTATTATGCTACTTTAAGAGACTTGAGTGATTGGTGGAGCATAATAAAAATGAAATATTGGGAAAATTAGTTTAGTTAAAATGAATGTGGTTCCGTTGAAGAGGAAGGAATTGAAATTTTTCAAGAGACTGGTCAAAATCCATCTTTTTCACAATGAGATGTGAATATCGATGATGAAACTCCAAAATTAAGGATCAATGATGATAAATATGTTAATGATGTTACAAATGAATTGGAAATGACATGAAATGATGAAATTGAAACTCATATGGATATTGATGATGTTGGGGAGGAAGATGAAGACATTGACATGGACATATATGGAGATGATGATGAAGATGTACATTGACATAGTTTAATGCTGTTTATAATAATAACTAATATATATTTATATATAATAGTTATTTTCAACTATCTTATAACAATAATCATTTTGTGTTCCAGATGGATCCTGATCCATTTCACGAGTTGTGGGAGGATGATCTACCTTTGGATGACGGGGATTGTAGACCGTCTGACCCTCATCCTACTGATAGTTCAGGGGGTACATGGGGGGGGCATGGTCTTGCACGATTGGTGATTCCTGACCCTATCCCCAAGCGATGTCCACGTCTTAGTTTCGATCCACACACACAGAGGTATGGTAACCTTTATATTTTAGTTAGCTTTCATTAATTTATTTATATATATACTAATTGTTTGATTATTGATTTCTTTTTCATAGTTTTCCACATGTTTCTATTGGGAAGGGGAGCACTATCTAGTGAATTTATATTTCTCAGCCATGGATCACATGGGAACAGATTCTCATTGATGTGCGGCACGACATGTTCGATCATTGGCTGGTATGTAAATAAAGAATATTTATTTTGAAATTTATTTTATTAATAACTTGATATTATAAATTTTTTGTTCGGTTTATGGTATCCCATTGATGATTTCATTTGTGACGCTATCCACATGGCATGGTAGGTGTCTATGTGTTATAAATTTTTTGTTCGGTTTATCGTATCCCATTGATGATTTCATTTGTGACGCTATCCACAAGGCATGGTAGGTGTCTATGTGTGACCGTTTCCGTATACTTTTTCACAGTTTGAGAAGACCTTCCATTTAGAAAGCAGGAGTGATAGAATTTAATGAGTCGTGTAGAGCTAAAATACCAGAGTATATTTCATCTCACGTTTGGGATGGATTATATTTAAACTGGTTGGGTGGTGGATTTCAGAGGAGATCTTTAGTGGGACGGCAGAACCAGTGGAGACAGGAGGTGAGGCATCGAGCTGGTAGCCGTACATTCAGTACACATAGAGAGCATCTGGTATGTATATTTTTTTAATATTTTATATAAATTTAAATATAAATATTTTATTTTATATTTCTGTAGGCAGTCGAGCATCTAGATATTACAAAATTCGTGGTTTATCTGAGGATGTACATTGATTCAGCCACTTGAAAGATTAGAGATGATCCCCAGCGTCAGATAGTGGTTTGTATTATTTTTTCTATTTGACAATTAACTGCATATAATATTTTCACCATTTTAATTTCAAATTGGAATTGAAGAAGTCATATGAGGCTGCGACCTCTCAGACACAGGCTAAGAGTTAGGACGAGGCGACTGAGTAGACCAGTGCCCACCATTTTGATGAGGTAGCATAGATGCATGCGGCGTTGTATGGCTTTGAGAATTGCTGATTAGTTGGTATTATCTCTCATTTGACTCCTAGTACTTATTATGGTACTGATGTGATGTTGGCGTCCAACTCGAAAGGAGATCGTGGAGAGGAGTCATCTTCTACCTCACAGTATCAGGAGCAGTTGCAAACTTAGTCTGAGCTTGTAGAGTGTTTGCAGAAGCAACATGAAGAGATGTGTTAGTGACAGTAGTAGCAGCAGTAGTAACATGAGGAGGAGATGTGTTGATGGAAACAGCAGCATCACAAGCAGATGGAGTACATGCGCCGTCTGACTCATAGTTTACGGATGGATTTTCCTCCACCATCTCCTACAGCTCATCCACCTCCTCCTGAAGACGACCCCCAGTGATTTATTTTTTATGGTAAAAACATTTGAATTTAATATTTATTGTAATATTAACTATTTAATGTTTCTGTCTTTTACATTGGAACAAATATTTCATAATTTTTTTTATTTTTAGCATTTTATTTATTATTATTGGTATTATATTTTTAAATATTTGTTTATTTTACTAATAATAAAAACATTTTATGATTTTTTATTTTTAATTTGTAAATACTGAGAATTGTAATATTTTTTATTTTTTATTTTTTTAATAAAATTAATATTAATATTTTCTTAATCATAATTTTAATAAATATATTTATTTAGTATTATATTTCTTAATGTCTCTTTATTTTACTAATAATAATTTTTTTATTTTTTTATTATTTTATTAATATTAATATATTTTTTTCATTAATCAAAATTTAATTAAATATTATCTTTATAATGTTTAGTATTTGGGATGGGGCTTTTTGTGATGGGCTCTCATCGCTAAAGGTTATTATATATCTAAGGTATATAATCGACAGATTAGTTGTGACGAGGAACTGCCCCGTCGTAAATAGTATTTGTGACAGTCCATTGCGAAAGGTTTTTTATATATATAATGTATATAATCATAGGATTATTTGCGATGGGGCCCTTTCCCATCACAAAAAATAATATTTACGACGTCGTTTTCTACAATGGTCTATTTGCAACAGAACCTCATCGCTAAAGCCTATTTGTGACAGGATCCCTTCGCAAATTGATCGTCGAAAATACCTCTAATTCTAGTAGTTAATGTAGTATTTAAGGAAAAACATTCAAGAATTTATCAGTATTTGGATATGGAAAATATTAGGAATATATTTCATGTAAAACAACTTTGTCTGGATACAGGAATGTAGGTGTGGCTCTGGCATATGAGAAAGGCTCAAAACTGGACAATAGTCATGTCCCCACAAATTTATCTGGCATATATGTACCTAGGAGTGAATGATTTGATATGGAGTTTCAGGCTTGACCCAGGGTATCCTGGTACATGACAATGGGTCTTGATTTACTTTTGGTACTGACACTCCCAGGGGATATGCTTAGGATAATTCAAATTTTATTTACAAGCCATTATGAAGGATTGAAATGTAAAGTTTTTCTCTGAGAAACCATGTTTATGAGATTATCTAGGAATATAATTTCAATCTAAGTTATGTTCTTATCTATTTTTGATTCATAATCTAATTTAGTGTATTCCATTATTTACAAATGGGGCTTAATGGAAGAAGGGGAATCAATACTCGTAGACAATGTTGGGATTGCCCCACTGAGCAAGTAAACATAGTTAATGACGAAGCAGATCAGATTATGACCATATTGGGACAAAAAACTCATGTTGTGATGAATAACCATGATACACCTATGTTGGATAATTTCATGTTTGAGAATCCCCCTTATTTTAGTGGGACTACTAATCTGATGTATGCTGAGAAGTGGATCAAGTCACTTGAAAAGATATTCATGGCATTAAGATGTAATGAAAATGAGAATGTACTGTTGGTAGTATATTTTCTCAAGGGTGATGCATATCAATGGTTTTATTTGATCCAGAATACCATGGAGGATGAAGAAATAGAATATATGGAATGGATGAATTTTTATGGAATATTCAACAAACAATATTTCCCTTGTGAGAAACGAACTAAAATAAAGATTAAATTCCATGTCTTCGAAAAAATTATAAGAAGATAGTGTTGTAGAGTATGATGCTACCTTCACTGGGACTTCCAGGTATTCCACACATTACATACGTGTCTCAGCAAACAAAATTGATTATTTCTTTGAAGGTATTATTCCATGTCTTCGAAGGGAACTAGCATCTCAAACATTTTATTCATATGATAAAATTCTATCAAGTGCAATAAAAATAGCGAAAGAATTTTCTAGATCAAATTTGTTCAAAGAAAACCATGATAAGAAGATTTACTCTAATAACCAAGGAAACTTGCCTCAGCAAATGCCAAGAGAAAAAGGGAGAGAGTATGAGATTAAAACCATGAAGGTTGAAGTTCTGAATGATGTGGTGGCAGGTACTTTAATTGTTTCCTCAAACTTAACTAACACTTTATTTGATTTTGGATCATCGCATTCATTTATATCTTCCCAGTTTTCTATGAAAATTAGACATGTCCAATTTGATTTAATGAATGAGTTTCTTTCAAAACTCTTAGGGGATGTATCATTGAAACACAAGCATGTAAACTAATCTCCCTCATGACACATAAATGTGTTTTAGTTGCTAACCTTATCATCATACCAATGACTGATTTGAAATAATTATTAGTATGAATTGGCTATAAAACTATGCAGGGAAGATATGTTTCAATAAAAATAATTTACAATTTTTGAAAATGGTGTAGAATCCCTTATCTTTAGAGAATAAACCTTACAACCTGATTCTTATATAGATGCACCCCTAGTAGATCTAATAAATGCAATACTTAGAGAGGAAGATAAACCAATATCTATGTGGGAGGGAAGAAATATTCAGATTGAATATGTTAATATAGTTCAACAATACATTTATGTATTTCCAGAGGTTCAGGCTCCTGCATGGCATCCAAAAGACCTAGGATCAAATCCGGGCAGGGGAGAATTCCCGAGTACTGTAGCAGAGCACTATAGCAGCATTGTAGAAGGTCACTGTAGCAGTACTGTAGCAGTGGCGGACTGTAGCAGCAACAACACTGTAGCGGCAGAGGGACTATTGCAGGTACTGCAGCGGTAGTGGAATAGTAGCAGCGCGGGTACTTTAGTAGTAATGTTCACTGAGTGGTCCTTTAGGGCCAAAAAATGGGCTTTCTAGCCTTGTTTGCAGGCCACATGGCCTTGGGCCTTAGGGCTATTTGATGGGTCACCCTCTACCCAGTCTCAAGAGGTCTTTTCTTTAATAATAAGTTGATGCTTCGGCCCCAACCTTTAAAAAACCCTGGACATCCTCCCACACAGGAAATTGAGTTTTCCATTGACTTAATTCCTGGTGAAAGACCTATATCAATGACCCCCTATAGAATGGCCACTGTGGAGTTTGTAGAAAAAAATAAACAACTAGAGGAGTTGAGTAAAAAAGGATTTATTCCACCTAGTGTTTCTCCATGGGGTGCCTGTATCCTATTTGTCAAGAAGAAAGATGGATCCAGGAGGTTATACATTTATTATAGGGAAATCAATTCTATTATAATAAATAACACGTATCCTCTACCTCTGATTGATGATTTATTTTATCAACTTCATAAAGCTCAATAATTTTCAAATATTGACCATTCGTCTGGATATCATCAGCTGCGTGTGAAAAAGGAAGATACTCCAAAGACAACATTTCGAACCAGGTATGGGCATTACAAGTTTACAGGGATGCCGTTTGGACTGACTAATGCACCCTCTATTTTCATTAATTTAATGAATAGAGTTTTCAAGGAATATCTTGATAACATTTTTTTGTTATTCATCGATGATATCCTGGTATACTCAAAAAGCTATGAAGAACAAGAGGATCATTTTCAGATTATTCTGAAAACTCTTAGAAGAAATGAATTATATGGGAAGTTACAAAAGTGAGAGTTATGGATTCAATTAGTTTATTTTCTAGGAGATATTGCCTCTAATGATGGAATCCTATTTGATCCTACAAAGACAAAGGTAGTCCATGATTGTCCCACACCAGAAAACATAATCAATGTGTGCAGTATTATTGGGTTAGTAGGTTAGTATCGGTGTTTGGTACAGAATTTTTCGCTACAGGATTACGTACTAACCAAGATAATAGGTAAAGGAGTTTAGTTTGTGTGCAAAAAATAATGTATAGAATACTTTGAATAATTAAAAAAAGACTGATCAATGATAAAATTTTGACTCTTCTATCTGGAAATGAGGGATTTTTGATATACTGCGATGCATCAAAGAATGGATTGGGTTGAATCCTTATGAAAACGATAAATTTATTTCTTATGCATCAAGGCAATTGAATCATCATAAGAAAAATTATCCAACTCATGATCTTGAGTTAGAAGCAGTAATATTTGCTCTAAAAATAAAGAGACATTATATCTATGGAGAATGATGTGTGGTTTATATGGACTACAAGAGTTTGAAATACATTTTCACACAAAAATGACTCAACATGAGGAAAATTAGATGGATCTACTTACTCAAATATTACAATTGTTCAATACACTACCAACCAAGAAAGGAATATAAGGTAACAGATGCATTAATAAGGAAAGATCACAGACTCCTGACCCAAATGAAGATTGAAAGAGATCTTATATTCAGGGATCTACTGAAGATGGATATGGGAATTGTTAAGGAAGGGGAAATAGAATTCCTCTTTAAAATGATTGTAAAAACATCTTTATTATAGAACATAAAAAGATCTCAATATGATGATGAGAATATGAACAATAAAATTAATGTTGCCAAGGATGGGTGATTGGAAGACTTTTTGTATGAAAATGTAGTTTTGAAATTTGGGAAGAGGTTTTGCATTACATCAGTACCTGAGCTAAAAAATGAACTATTAGATGATTCTCATTGCTCAAATTTCTCTGTACACTAAGGTAGCACAAAGTTGTATAGATATCTAAAGGATTATTTTGTTGTGATAATATGAAGAAGGAAATTGCTGACTATCTGTCAATGTGTTTAATTTTTCAAAAAATTGAAGGCAAAGAGACAACATCACAGAGGAGTGATTAAACCTATACCTATTTATATGTAGAAGTGGGATAATATTAATATAGATTTTGTCACTGGACTACCGAGGACACCTATAAGGAATGATTCAATATGGGTAGTTGTTGATCATCTCCCAAAATAATCACATTTCTTTCCTATAAGAGAGGATATACCACTTGACCACCTCGCAAGAATTTATATTAATGAAGATGTAAGACATCATGGTGCACCTCTATTGATTGTGGGTTGATTGAGATCCCCGGCTTACATCAAAATTATGGAAAAGTATCTAGAAATCTTTGGATACTGAGATTCATATGAGTATTGCTTATCACCCCCAAACTGGCGGAAAGTCTGAAAGGACCATTCAAAATTTGGAAGACATGCTGAGATCATGCTCCCTTGAATTACAAGGCATGTGTGATCAACACTTCACATTGGTGGAGTTTTCCTATAGTAATAGTTTCCATTATAGTATTAAATAGATACATAGGATGCATTGTATAGAATAAGATATTGAACTCTAACTTGTTGGGATGAAGTTGGTGAGAGGAAACTTATAGGCCCAGAACTTATTGAAGAGACCACAACAATGGTGAAGACAATCCAAGCCCATATTAGAGCATCCAAAAGTATGAAGAAGAGTTATTCTGAAAACTAAAGAAAGGATTTGTAATTCCATGTGGGAGATCATATCTTTCTGAAATTATCTCTATGGAAGGGCTCCTCTCCAAAGTTCATGATGTGTTCCATGTGTCATTATTGAAGAAATGCATTCCAGGCCCAATTCATGTACTCACCTATGAAGAAATAGAACTGGAAACAGATTTTTCATACTGTAAAGAGACTATCGGGATTCTTAACATAAGAGAGAAGGTATTGAGAAATTGGATGACTCGTCTACTAAAGGTTCATTATAAAAACCAGAATATGGCGGAAGCAACATGGGAACCTAAAGAAGTCATGAAAAGAATCACCGAGATCTTTTTAAAGGCCTTTATAAATGAAACATTTTGAGGAAGAAATTTCTGAATGAGGGAATATTGTATCACACCAAAAATTATATGGTATATTTATCTTAAATAAATTCGAGTTATAGCCTATATTTCGTGAATCACTCAACCTCTATGGAAAAAACATGGGTATTTATAAGAGATAATCTTAACCTAGCTATTAAACTTAAATTTTCTAGTTCTGTAATTTGAATTTTGTAAATCTGACATACATGGTTGTGTTCAAGAAGATATTTAGAGTCTGATATAATTAACATAATTTTCAGTGAATTGTAACCTACCATTTTGAATAGTAACCTTCCCTTACGAATAGTAACTTACCCTTATGAACAGAAATATGTCTTTTATTAATGGTATCTGTACCCGTGAATTTATAAATTAATTTAGGTACCTTAAAAATGAAGAACAATATTTTAAGTGTATATATTTTTCAATTAAAAAATGATTTTATTAAATATTTAATTAATCAAATTTAGGAAATAATTTTTAAAAAATGGACATCATTTAGGAATTCTACATGTCAAAAAATGGTTAGGGTAAATTTTTGGTATTTTTCTGAAATACATGAATTTTTGGTGGATAGTAAAATACCTTATTTTACCATATAAATATGTTATAAATTAAATTAATTATTCATAGCATCATGAGTGATGTAAGAACACAAATTCCAAACTCACATACTCTTATTACTATTCTAATTCAATTAATACTCATTATTTCTTGTCTTGAAAAGAAATAATAAATTAATGATTATAATATTAAGAAAACTCTCCTCCCCTCCACTATATAAACCACCCATCACCCCCTATTCCTACCACACCACTCAAGCATCAATACTTTCCTAAATTTGGATCAAATATCTCCCTAACCTCCTACCCCAATTCCATTACTTACTAGTCTCATTAGAAGGCCAAAATCAATGGTCTTAAGGTGTTTCTCAAACAAGAGTACTCAAGAGGTGAACCTCTCCTTCTATTTTTTTCTATTCCTTTTACAAGTTCCAATATTTTGTTCTCTCTTCTCACCTCACCTCATCCAAATGCCATAATAATTCTAGTACCATGCATTTACTGGATTTTCATTGTGCTAATGGAATATTTCATTATAATATCTATTTTCTCCTCCTTTTATACTATAAATGCAAACATCGTCTGAGACGTGTTAATTTATCACACGCAAGGAAGATGAGTTTTCAATTTTCATTAATATCTTTAAGACTGGTCATGAAACCTTTTCAATTTTTGAAACAAATCATAATATATGTATTTTATCATGTTCAATTCCGTGGGATTTCCAATTTTTGCCTCTTATATCTTATATGTGGTATAGGTGTACAACCATTTGATATATATTATCATGGTTATATTCATATTCATGGTATTCTATGATTCATTTTGTGGTTATTAACTTTTGATCATACAACTTAATTGATTACAACATGGAAATGAGCTATGTCTCTATTTTCACTTCATTGGGACTTTCTTAGTATTGGGCGCCTACTCTTTCTAATGTGGTGTACCTACTACCCATTTGAAATCACTTTTAATTTGAAATTATATTCCATTTAAATGTCCATATTCTCATATCATGGATATGATTATTGTCTAATCTGTATACCATTTTACATATGGTGTTTATTTTGAATGTTGTTTTGACTATATAAATATTGATGAATCCATGTCCTCTATTATATGTGGATAATGTAAAGGAATATTGCTCTTTTGTAGAAGCTATGTATAAATAATGCTTTGGACATGCAGCGGCAGGTGGGTCCGGTTATTGCCCCTCGATGCATTAGTAGGTCTCATGAGACAAATCAGTTGGCGACAAACCCTTCGAGTATGTTTCCAAAAATCAGACGGGTTCCATCCCATAGAACTAAACCATTTTTATGGTATTATGGTATCATGTGCCATATAAATGACTTCCAATTAATAATATTTCTATATATTCATTATTTTTTATTACTTTCAATGAGGTTTTCACTATGAAAAAATCTATGGATGCAGTTTCATTCTCATTTTATTAATGGCATGTGTATTTCATTTATTCAACATGCCATATTCATTATGTCATACTGTTTAAAATTTAGTTATTATTGATGCATTCTTACAAAATTTTTAACCCTTACTGAGAATTTGAGCTCACCCCATTCATTGTATAATTTCAAGAGGTAATGAAGAGGAGATAATTTATTGAGTTCTTATGGATGCAGTTTTTATTTTTGGTTACGTATTGTACTTTATTACCTTTCCCAATGTAATTTCAGTTGCATCTATGTATCTAGTTTCCTCAAGGCTACTAATCTAATCGTTCCTTTGGGTTTTCATTCCTTCTTACCATGATAATGAAACAATTAATGAACCATCCCTGGTCTAGAGGGGTTGGGGCGTTACAATTAGTGTATCTAATAAGGACATTTTGATTTTAGTATTAGAGGGAACATTACATTGGTAAAAATACTAATTATCGTTGTGAAAAATAAAGTCGTCAAATTCTATCAACATATAGGATAAATAATAAAATGTTTAAACCATGTTTTTTTTTGTGGTGAAGGTCAGGATCAATCATACCATCCCTTCACTCCATTATTTATCAAATTTTGAGGGACATAGGGTGAGAGTGACTTCCAATTATTAAATAGATTTTGGGTATTTACAAAAATCCCACTCCTCAATTATAAATGAGAACTCCCTACCTTTACATCATCACAGAGATAAATCCATTTTTAATGAAAAAACCCTATTCATATCTCTAACTAACTTCATTAGCCATATTCTAGAGCTTTTGGTCTTCTTGAGAGACCAAGCGCCGGGTTTTTAAGAAGATATCTAAAAGTGATTTTTCTATGAAAATGTAATTGTTGACCAACCACACAGGGTTGTTTATTCCACATGGGAATTGGTCAGATTATAAATTTATAATCCCAAAATACACTAGATACAAGGGTGTATCCTTATGTCAATATTGGTTTAAAACCCTAGGGACAAGATCCAATATGGTGATCAAGTAGTTGGATCCAAACATATGGATTCCTTACATGACCCTTGTAGGTTTGAATTTCTATGGTTGAGTTGTTTGGTTTTACTTAAGAAGAATGATAAGGGATCCTAGTTAATTCCAAGTAATAGACAAAATTTATTCCTAAATCTATATTTTTATGGTCTATTGTCTTAAGAAAAAAATAATTTAATAAGTCTCCAATCATTTTTGGTCAAATAAATTTGATCTACCTAATCTAGGAACTAATTTTTGTTCTAGAGGAAGTCAAGGACCCAAGTTCATAAGGTATAAATTCAAGGGTAGAAAGAATTATAGGATATTGGTAAAAGAATCCTCAATTTCATCTATGTTAGGGTCCTTATTTTTCAATTCCCAAGAACAATTTTATGGAATTGTTTTCATTAACATGAGTTTTTAACCCAATATATCTCCAAAGGGTTACACATGTTTTAATAAAAGTATTCATTATGTTTTAGAAACCCCAAACTTCGTCCGCTAATACTTATAGATTATATTCTCATGATATAAATGTTATTTTATAAAATAAGAAATGAAAAAATACTTTTAATATTAATAAAGGAGTTCATGATTGAAGAAATAAACAATTAAAACCAATGAACACACATTCATAGAATGAAAGTAAAGGAGAACATGAAACAATTTTTCTTGAAAGTGGGAATTAGAATTGAAACAAAAATTGGAAAAAAAAGGGCATGAAATCTATAATTACATGGAAGGATGATAAATTAAAAATGATGAATAATACATGAATGGACAAATGGGAAAACAAGGATAGGAACGTGTAGAGAAAATTGGATAGAAAAAAGAAATTAATGGGTCATCCATCTCTATCTCACATTTGGGTGTCATTATATTTATAAAACTGGTTATACCACGATTTGTAATAGTTTCACATTATAATATTTCCTTATATTACCTTAATCTCCAACTTTCATAATGTGTAATGAAAATTCATTTCATTTAATTAGATCTTCAATTATATGTTGAAATCTAGTATCTCCAAGATTTCATGGATTATATGCTTTAGTGGGTATATAAATTTAATCTTTCATATTTTGAACTAGATCCACATCATGTATTTATTTTTTTCTAGAGGATTCGTGACTTGTATTGGTTTCATGGGTTGGCATTTTTTCTGCAATGTTACTATGCTCAAAGAATGTACATCGTGAATTGGTTTCAAAAAAATAGTCTCCGAAATTTATAAAATTATTGTATAACCTCCTTTGAGAATTGAATCCCAATTTCCTATAAAACCCAATGAAAAGATGAGGAATTATATAATTAAACATGAATAACTCCCATGTAAATTTTTCCAATATATATATATCAATTCATCTTATAATATTATCACACACATGGGAAATTAGTTTTCCTCATGAAAAAATAATTTTACAATGATTCCAAATGAAACAATTTCTAAACAAAACCATTCATCAAAACCAATGAAATAAACTATGTGTTAGTGGAAAAAAATAGTCCTATAAAATTGTTCCTATAGAAATAATCATTCATGGATTATAATTTAGTACACTATTTAAATTCTTTATTTATTGAATTACATTTTTAATGGATCTTTACAAGATATAACTGGGTTTCAATATTCCTCACAATTAATTTTCTCTAATCACTCCAGGAAAAATGAAATTAGAGTTATGTTCATACCAGGAATAGATGTTTCTTACAATAGGCAAACATTGGTTCTAACATATCTAACCTATGAAGAAAAAACAGACAATTAATTATGAGGGCATTATAAATCGCATTCAAATGAATCTATGATTAACAATATTTGTGTAGATGATTAAAATCAAGATTAAAAAGTATTTTCAAATCTCATGAAAAATACATGATCATCAAGAATATTTCAATAAATAACATCCACCAAAAAGAGGTATCACCACACTCCCAAAATCTCAAGTAACTTCCATGGATGTGTCATGATTGTTCGAAGAAAGTATCATGTTTCTTTGTACTCAAAAGTAAAATATATTTTATATCCCATATATATTTCCAAACTACATATGATCCATCATATAATTCATCATTCTAGTAATGGGGGGATTTAAACTTCCTAATATATTACCCATTTTTTAGATGTTTTATTTAATTGGATAACCATGAATGGTATAACAGAATAACTATGGAAAACATCCCTTAGATCATTTTACAAAGTCACAACACTTATCCTTATTATAAAAAATCCCACATCCATCAGTGATGATCATCTCTACCACACTTATTCAAGTGTGAATCATGATGTTATACCAATAGTAGGGTAATAAGAGATTAAATAGTCGTGTAACATGTCTCAATCCAAACAAGTTCAATCATATATTCTATGGGATTAAGAAGGATTAATTTACAAGTGGTACTTAAGATAAATGTCTCAAAAAAATTCATCAATCATTTAAACAGTGTATTTGTTCAATAATAGTGTCATTAAGGTTCCAATACATATTATGACATGATTACATGTCCCAATTATCTCTTAGAAAATATTCTCAAAAAAATAATATGACAATGTTGGTACATGATCCTCTCAAAATTGAGAATACATAACATAAGGAAATATATCATGGCATAGTGGCCCCTAATAATTACATTAAAATAAATTTCAAGAAAATATATTTAAAAGTAAATTAATCAACTCAACAATGATGATAAAATACCAAGAAAGAATTAAAATAGACTTTAACATTTTCCATTAAAATTTGTTCTTTTATTTAAATTGGTGTAATGATATTTCATTCTAATGAAATATTCAAAGGAAACATTTATCCTACACTAATGAGAATAAGAAAAAATCTAGTTGTAAACATAATAAATCTCAAGAATACCCCCCCCCCCCCACACACAATTTAATATAAATAGTTCGTGTGACATTTTGTAATGTAATATTGGATAGTAATCAATAATAGCACTAAAATAATAGAAATAATAGTTTTAAATTTATTTTAGGGATTCAATAGATCCATATAACAAAGTTTAATACATGGGTGTAAATTTTGGATGATGATTTGAAATTTGTAATGTACCAAAAGGTAATAAGAAACATATACATCAACCAGTTAACCGATCTGTACAATTGATATAACCAATATGTAATTATAAAAATTGGTAGGTGCACATAGTACGAAATATTAATACCAACTCATATTTATGTATATATATATAGAGAATAAATAATTGAATGAACTACTACTATAAATTGATATAAAAAGAAAAAAATATAATAAATAAAAAAATCAGAAAAAATATATGGATTCCCCCCCCCCCATGCCGACAATGACATTGTTAGCTTGATGAATCGATGGAAGATCATTCAATGGTGTCCTTTGAATTAGTTTTCTTCTATCTCTTACTGGAATTAGTAGATATATCATCGATCTCACATGAAATATTGGTGGGGATTACCACCTCAATAATGTCCATACCAAGCATCTGAATTGGTAGTAATAAAATTTGTGAAGGTCATATCTAGATCTCATGATGTTTTATCTATAAATCACCCACTCTATGTATATATTCTTGGATAAGGACTATATGTAGCCTAATAGACTCATTGAAAATCATTGAAGAGGAAGAAGACTAATACATATGAGACTAAATTCATAAATGAAAATGAGAAATTGAGAAATCTATGTTGTGAAATGTCATATCCACTCTACTATATAATTTAATTGATAAAATTTGGAATAGGGAATACAACGAGTATAAAATATGCCAAAAAATAGTACAGTAGGGGAGGTCTACATGGGAAACCACAACAAAGCTAAAGAAAACGCTCCTCTATCAGCATAAGAGGTTCCCACTTGAACAGTGGGTTTCTGGATATTTCCTTCAATATATATGGTTGAAATGGGGTGAGGGTAGATTAATAATCCTCAAAATTTTATGTCATGATGATGGAAATGTTTTAGGACAAAACTGGTGTGGTATTGATCTGTATAGTGGCCTTGTTTCTGGTAGTAAGATAAATTAATAGAACCTTATATGAAGAAAGAAAGGTGGAGACATTTCTTTGATGATCTTTAGTTGTTAAATAGTCCCTATAAGTAGTAGCATCAATGGAAACCTACCTTTTTGTTACATATCTTTTCATTTACATGGTATAAATAGAGGATCATTTAAAGTTTAATATAGTTGAAAAATGTACACAATACATGAAACCATAAAACATTATTCTAAAAATGTTAAATAATCTTAATTTTTTCATCCTATGTAATTTTACTACATCTCATAACCAAGGTACATCCATAAAAGGAATGGGAGACCATAATGACCAGTAAAGGATAGCAAGGGAAACAATTTACTTATGATCATGAGAATTATCGATATGAACTTGAGAAATATTATAAATGAATGAAAAATAGTCATATCATACTATGAAGGACATGAATAAGAACTTGGAAATGTGTATAAAACATGTAAATGAGACATTCAAAATCATATCACCATGATTTTTCACCGAGGTTTTGTAAAACATACCAAGTTTAATCACCAAGGTATCATTAAACATGTCATCTCAAAAGATTAAATTATTTTCCCAACGCATTGGAGAACATTGAGGGAGATCCCATTATATGTCTTAATATACCAATTATACACATAGAACATAATAAATAATTTAATAAATAATCAATGGAGAATAAAATAAAATGGGTTTCATATCAAAATAAGGGTGTTTCAAAAGTTCTTTAAAAACATGATTGTTATGTCATTTATATCCCATGGAAATGGAATGAGGGTTCTATGTATTTCACTAACAGAATATAATAAAGCATATTAAAATATTTTTTAATAATAATATAAAATAAAGAGGTTTGGGTATTGAAAAAAATAAAATAAAAGGGAATTTCTTGAGGAGAAGATAGAAATTTTTACAAGTAAAATTGGTAGCATAACTGGTATAAAACATGGTTTTAGAAACGTATTAAATGAGACGGGAAAAGGGTCTCCCATTAATAAAAGTCTCTCAATATAGTAAAGGGATAAAATAAATTGTAAATAAGAACTTAGTTTTGAAATTTTAATGACATGCCACATAAAAGAAATCTTGAATGGAAAAAAGAGATGTTGTGATTTCTCTACCTTGATGAGTAACTACTAAAACACAACGATTGGGATCTTGGGGGACTGAGGGCCCCTTGGGAATACTCCATGGGAGGTAGAACACTATGATAATTTTGTTGGATTAAATTAGAGTCAATGTAAATTGATAAATTGGTGGGTATTTATAGAAATATTCAGGGATTGGTTTCTTAATTTTTAAATAATGGAAATGGACACCTAGGTAGTGGTAAATGAAAACCCATGGGCTTTACCATTGTATTTTCCAATGGTACTAGAAACTGTAATCATATTTTATGTCATTTTATCCCACAATATCCAACTGCCTTTTTATATTACTTACTTTGGATTGGAAATTTAATGGTTTAATAAAATATCATTTTTAAAGATAAAGATTCCCTTTTAGAATTTGGAATGAAAATTATATATTTGGAAATTGATTAAAATATATTAAAAAGATGATATTAATAAAATATAATATTTTAATTTTTTCTTATATTTAATTAGTTATTATAGAATTATGAAAAAATTATGATATCATTAAACATACTGAAAAAATCAAATTGTATTTTTTACTTTTCATGAAAAATTAAGGTATTTTAGAAAATTATCATAAATTCACCTTAAAATAATATAAATATTGTCATTTAAAAAATTAATATTATTTTATCATAATAATTATATAAATATGATCATTTTAACTTTTAAATATATAAAATTATTATTTATGAAAAATAATAGCTGATTGAAAATGCATAGTACATTTATGACACTTGAAAAAAATAAAATTATTTTATCATTGTTTTTTAACTAAAAATTTATTAATCATATTATTTATTTAAAATAGTAAATATACATAATACCATAGTTTATAATAATAATTATAACTTTTCGTAAAAGTATATTTTTTGACTAAAAATCAATTTATCAAACATCATCATAATTTTATTAAGAAAAACTATTCTTAAAACATAAATGATCTAATATCAATATTATTTATACAGATGGATTAGAATTTAAGTAGCTATTTAATAAACACATAACCCCTTATAAAAAGCACATGTGACCTAAGGGTGAGGTGTGAAATGGTTATAGACTCATGGAGTATCTTGAATGACATCGTATGAGTGGTAATTTCTGCGAACTTGGAATTCTCCCATAAAGGATTTCATTTAGGCCTCACTCATTGAAGATTATATTGGGATTGGTCATCATCAAATCCCATTGATGATCGCTCCCTCCGAATTTTTGAATAATGGTCTTCAAATTGAACTACTCTTCTAGTTGAGGCCACGATTTCTCCATTCTCCATTAATTATCCTTTTCCTTTTAAATTTATAATCATTTATTATAATATTAAATTATTATAAAAAGTATAGTTTCCCATGGTCATATTGACCAATGTTCATAATTGACCAAAACTCATATTATGTTCAAAACATTATGGTGACATTTCAATTTATACTTAGTTCATTATTAAAGAGATATAGTTTTGATTTGTATAAAATAATATAACATATATTTGTTGGAAAATTTATCATTCAAAAAGTTGGGGTTGTAACATATTTCCCCCCTTAATAAATTTCTTCTCTTAAATTTAAAATCCTTATCTCAGTTGAGAAAAGGTGTGGGTACTTCTATCACATTGTCTCCTTTTGTTCCCATAATGCTTCTTCATATTTTTGGTTCCTCTACAACATTTTTACAAGGTGTGTAGTCTTGTTACATATTACATTTCCTATATGGTCTAATATCTGGACCTACTTCTCATCATAAGAGATTTTATGTTCCAATTGTTCCACCCTAGGGTTCAGCATATGTGAAGGATTATGTATGTACTTCTTTAAAGGAGATGTGTGGAATAAAACATGAACTTGAGCTGTATTTGGAGGAAGATCAAGCCAATATACCACTTCTGCTATGTGATCAAGGATTTCATAGGGTCCAATATACTTGGGACTAATCATCCCTTTCTTCCAAAACCATTTGACTCTCTTCTAAGGTGATATTTGAAGGAAGACTTTTTCACCAACGTCAAACACTAATTCCCTTCAATGGTTTTCTGCAATGGTCTTCTAATGCCTCTATGAAGACTTTATGTTTTTTATGGTATGAAACTTTTCTATCATTTATTACATAGTATCAACTCCTTGAATCTTCCTCTCACTAGATTCATCCCAAAAATAGGATTTCTACTTTTATTTCTATATGTAACTTCTTAAGGTTCCATTTGAATACATGAATGTAAATTGTTGTTGTATGAGAACTCAACTAATGGGAGTTGTTTATCCCATCCACTTTTAAATTCGATTGATCATTTTCTCATCATGTCATTGAGAGTCTTAATAGTTATTTCTTATTCTCCATCTATTTGGGGGTGATAGTTTGTACAGAAATTCAAATTCCTTACTCATACCATATTGATGACTTAGATATAATATTGATATGAACCATTGATAACAATAAAAAATGATAGAAAGTGTTACCCATACATCATTACCACATCCTTCATGTATATTAGGGAAATTTGGTCAAAATAGAAATATTCCCAACTAGTAAGGAATTGGGAAGTCTTGGTGGGATGGTCCACTATAACCCATATCACATTGTTTCCATAGGATGTTTTCATGATATTATTGAAAAATCCTAGAGTTATATCTTCCCACTTCCAGGCTTGTATGGTTATTGATTTTAATAAAACTTTGATATTTTTTCTCTCTTCCATCACTGATTGTAACACTAGGTACCTTATAGTGTAGTCACCAATATCCCTTATCATGTAATCCTACCAATAATGATCACGATGATCCCTACAAGTTGTAGATCTTCAATGATGTATAGAATATGTAAAGCTATGATATTCATCCATCAAATCCTTCTTTATTTATGGAATAGATTGAACACATAGCCTTGTATGAAATGTAAATACACCTTCTAGGTCAATGTTGTACATAGTCAAAAAACCCAATCTTTACAGCCGCTATCCTGTTTGGTAAAAAAGGATCTTTAGTTTGATATTTATTAATACATATATATATATATAGTAATGAAAATTGAGAAATAATTTGTGATTGTATTGATTATGTCCCTTTCTTTTTTATTTCCATGTCTAGTTTTACTAGGTATTTGATCAAAGGATATATTTAAATCCTCATCATTTCCAAAACAACAGGGTATTTCCTACATAATGCATCAGTGAATTTGATTCTCTTCTACGGTGATAATGAATTTAAAAATCATACATTTTAAGAAGATCCGACAATATCCTCTATATGATGTTCAATTCCTTTTGTGTGAAAATATATTTCAAACATTGGTGTTCTATATATATATCACACTTCTCCTCGTAAAGATTGTTCCTCAATATCAGTATGGAAATACAATTATATCCAGGTCAAGGTCAAGCGTAGGATAATTCTTCTCTTGCGGCTTTAAATGTTGAGATGCATAAGAAGTCACATTTTCATTTTTCCTGAGAATGTACCTAAGTGCTTTCAGATATTAATCATTAAAAATAGTGATTCTTTCTCCAATATATTGTGGAGTTAACATAGGTGTTGTATCCAAACACTTCATCATCTCTTGGAATCTTTCTTTAAACTCCATTTTCATATGAACTTAGTCCCTTTTCATGTTAACTTGGTTTGTGTATTATAATGTTGTGAATTTGATTTCATAAACCTCAAAGAATATCATGCTAAACTAAGGATACTATGAATTTAATTTAATGTTCTATGATGAGGCCACTCCTCCAAAACGTTTTTCCTCACTAATTCAATTGATATTACTCCATTGGTTACAATTTTCCCCAAGAAAGTGACTTATTGTAACTAAAATTCACATTTTCTCATTTTTCCAAACATAATCCCCTTCCACTATGTTTTCAATATAACCAATATATGATCATTATTCTCCTCATGAATTTTTTAATATATCATAATATCATCAATAAAATCTACCAAAAAGTTATCATGGTAGTCTTCAAACACTATATTAATCAAATCCATAAATATAGTGGGAAAATTAGTCATGAAAAAGGGAATAACAACAAAATAATAATTCCCATACCTTGATCATAAGAAAATATACAGAATATCTTCTTTCTTAACCCACAATTAATGATATCATGATGAAATATCAATCAAATATAAGAATTTACCTAGAATAACTGGTCAAATAAATCTTCAATCATTTGAAGAGGTTACTAATTCTTCATTGTGATCTAGTTATGTTCTCAATAATCAATGAATAGTTACATTGATCTTTCATTCTTCTTTATAAAGTGAACAAATTGTCCCTAAGGATACATTAATGGTCAGATAAACCCCTCCTCTAAAATATCATTAAGTTGTTAATTTAATTCCTAAAACACCTCGTTTTCCATTATATATAGGGTCTTTGATATCGGCTTGGATTCAAGCATGAGTTCAATGTACAACTCTACCTCACTTTTTGGGGGAGTTCCAGGTAACTCATGGTGAAATACAATAATTCATTCATAAAATATGGGTACATTTTCTATTTATATACTTTTATCTCCTTATTAATCATCAATTGTAATCTCTATAAATAATGATACTGGAGGTGCATCTAGACAAATATCAGGTTGAGATATCACTCATTTTATGATAACTGTAGGTTTTCAATTGAATGCTGCTAAGATTTCCTGACTTCTGCAGTTGATATTAGCATTATATTTTGAGATCTTGTACATCTCTAGTATAACGTCAAATCCCATCATGGTAACTACTACTATATTTAAAATGATATTGTTCTTAGCCCAGTGAATAAAATAGTTTAAATATATATTTGAGGCATGGATAATCTCTCTAGGAGTCTTGATTGATAACTCTACTTTTATCAATTCAGGTATTGATTCTATATTATTTTCTAACATGTAATAAATAAAGTAATAAATAGAACCAAAATCAAACAATGTACATTCTGTATTTGAGATAAAAATTAGAGTACCTTCAATTAGATCATTTTGGGATTCAACTTCAATTGATATAATGGAAAAACATCGAACTTCACCCCTTGTCCTATTCTGAGGTTGATAGTTATTCCCCTCCAATAACTTCGTATTTGGAATGTTATTGGGAAATTTCCCAATCTATCTTCACTTTCAGAATTCGACTACTTGTTGGGGATGCTCTATCATCGCTTTTCCTTCGGTGTTTTAAAGTTGGTGGATCCACATCAATATAGACGATCCAAACAATATAAACATATATTACACACTTGTAACATTTATCTCTTCCAAGAAATCAGTTCCCTGAATGATTCTTCCTAAATTTTTTTCATTCAGATTGTTTCACATGCTCTCTTTCTATTCCAAGATAAAATTTACCCCCAAATCTTGGTTTCATTGATATATTCTTTTCATTTCATCTATGGGGTCATTGTGTCTCTTTGAAATGTAGTCTAACCTTTATAAAACATTGCACTATCTCCTCGTAAATTTCATAGTTTCAATTGGAAATATTATTCTATAGATGAGGTCTTTTTCCACTGAATAATATATAAACCATTAAATTAGGAACACTGACCATGATAAAGGTTTAATAAAAAAATCCTTGTAATTTTCATCTGATAGCATCCCATGTATTGATTTTCCATCTAACTCATCTCTAGGAATTCCTTCTTGATTTGAATTCTAATCGAACAGGGGAAATATTTTATCAAAAATGTTAACCTCAACTCTTTACAACCCATAACACAATTCTCCCTTCTTGGATTCAGGTTTTCAATTAGTTTCCACCACTAATTAACTTCTACCTCTAAGAGATACATAGATAAGAATTCATTCTCTTATTCTGAAAAATGGAGTATAAAAAATTACTTATCTATAGAGATTATCCATTGTTCACCAATCAATGATTTGATAGATCTAATTAAAGAATGTGGTTATTGATTCATGAAGGTGTCACTAAAAAATTGTTCCCTTCTTGGTGAATATGGTAACTCATCGGGATTCAAGATATTTTTCATAACTCAATTAAGTTAAATTATCATTCTCATGATTTTTTCTATTCTGTATTCCATCAATGGATCTTCAATGCTCAATCCATTGTGCTCGCCATTTACATGATTCCACCTATTTCATGAAATTTTTTAAAGAAGAAAAACATATTGTGAAATGTGTTTCATTTAATAATATTTTAATTCTTAATGAATTTAATGACAGAGAACATCTATCTTAAATATGTTATTGTTTCTGACACTTTCGCCGGGGCGCGCACCCGTCCGTCCGTGGGGGAGGACGCGCGGCGCTTCTGTTGCCCCGCATTCCCGCTTTCCAAAGGCGGGCAGCATTCGCTCCTTATTCAGGGACGCCTACTCCTTGATCGAAACGGGGTGATGGGATATCGGTTCTTCCTCCTACGGATTCCTCCTCAGAACTCGTCACCTAGTCCGGGTCTACCTTATAGATTTAATACGTAGTTCGTGAAACTCTTCCCAGTGCCATGTTTCCATGGATGCCGGTTAATTACACTGCTTCTGTCGGGACATTCCAAAGGGTCCAGTCAGGGCAGCAACCTTCAGTCAGGGGAGTAGTCACGTTGAGGCATCAGTAGCGTGTCTGGATGCTGGGGTACCTGGCATGTCTGTCTGTTATCCTTGACCACATGGCTTCTCGAGGGCATGGATGCCCGAGGCATCCCACATCGAGAGCGAGGAATTATATGTCATAGACACATATCTGATGTTTTCCTAAGCTTCCCGTGCTCAACACAGGGTATGCCGCAAGTTTAACGTCCAACGGAGATGGATCAACACAACCAGAGCATTAGCTAGGATAGATCGGATTGAGGGATCCTCCTTGAAGGGATGTCGATACCGGGGCCAGTCCATGGGTGGCTGTGAAGAAGAGCGTACCGACATGGTCTCACCAGGATAAGACGGTCTGGGCGAGAATCGGAACGGGTGGTGGGTTGATGAATGGAGTGGAAGGAGAGTGAAATGGGACCATCGCAGGGGCGACAGTGAAGTTGGGCTTGAGCCTTGACGAGGCTTCCTACGTATCCCCATGGCAGGGAATCAAAGTCCGTGTAGTTCGGGATGATGTCGATAAACTGACGTGAAGGTGGACCTTGGCCCGATGAGCATCGTCAGAGTACCGACGTGAAAGTAGAACCGTGGGTCCACTAGTGGTGGGCTTGAACCTTGGGAAGGTTTCCTACGTACCATGCCTTGACATGGATCAAAGTCCGCGTAGTTCAGATGGGGCTTTGTCGGTGAACCGACGTGAAAGCGGACCTTGGTCCGATGGGTGGTGGGCTTGAACCTTGGGAAGGCTTCCCACGTACCATGCCTTGACATGGATCAAAGACCTCGTAGTTCGGGTTAGTCACAACGGCTTGCCGTCAGACCAGAATTGGGTGTACAGTTTAATGTCATGCGGGACAAAAGGAGGCATACAATTTAACATCATGCTGGACGCGGGCGAAACTCGACGATAATGAACGACCGAGCAATGTGGCTTAATACTCATGGAGGCTTCCTACGTACCATGCCTTGACATGGATCAAAGACCTCGTAGTTCAGGTGGGAAAGGGTCGCAACAGCTTACCATTGGACCAGAATGCAGTTTAACGTCATGCTGGATCGGGGTGAGACCCGACGTGAAATGACGGGTGGGCTTGAACCTCATAGAGGCTTCCTACGTACCATTCCTTGACATGGATCAAAGACCTCGTAGTTCAAATAGGATGGGTCGCAATGGCTTACCACTGGACCAGAATGGGACCCGACGTGAATGGATGATGGGTGGGCTTGAACCTCATAGAGGCTTCTTACGTACCATGCCTTGACATGGATCAAAGACCTCGTAGTTCAAAAGATGGGTTTGTCAGTGAACCGCCGTGAAAGTAGACTCGGGGGTCCACTATTGGTGGGCTTGAACCTCGTGAAGGCTTCCTACGTACCATGCCTTGACATGGATCAAAGACCTAGTAGTTCAAGAGATAGGTGGGTCGCAATGGCTTACCACTGGACCGCAGTGCAGTTTAACGTCATGCTGGACAGGGGTGAAACCCGACGTGAAAGATGGGTGGGCTTGAACCTCATAGAGGCTTCCTACGTATCATGCCTTGACATGGATCAAAGACCTCGTAGTTCAAGGGGAATGAGTCCGTCGGTGAACCGACGTGAAAGTAGACCCGGGGGTCCACTATTGGTGGGCTTGAACCTCATGAAGGCTTCCTACATACCATGCCTTGACATGGATCAAAGTCCTCGTAGTTTGCAAGGGAACGCGCAGTTTAACGTCATGCTGGACGGGAATGAGACCCGACGTGGAAGAACGATGGGTAGGCTTGAACCTCGTGGAGGCTTCCTACGTACCATGCCTTGACATGGATCAAAGACCTCGTAGTTCAAGGAATATTTGGGGTCAGGGTCGGTGCTCACTCTAAGCCCACATGAGTCATGCTCGGTGTGAGAAACAAGAGGTTGCAAGGACCTGACAATCAAGTCGCGAAGGGAGCGTCCGTGAGAAGCGAAGAGGGGCTTATGTGTTGAGCAGCCCATGGTGTTGGGACTTACTCCAGGATGGAGGCCCATGGAGCGACAGAGCGCGGGAAGGATGGACCTTGGTCCGACGATGGGAGGTGCCTCGTTCCCTATCACGCCCTCCACTGACCTTGGTAGTGGGGAAGTACGGAGATTCCGAGGTGCAGCCATCCATTGAGGGGGCTAGGGTCTCCCTTCTCTTACAAACATACGCCACTCCGACAAGGAGGATCTCATTCCATGAGAGGAAGAGTTCCATTCCCGTGGAGACGAGTGGTGTAAAAAATGTTCGAGCTGGGGGACCCTTCGCGAGGGGCACGAGGTCGGATCATAGTTTAATGTCATGTGTTGAGGACGTGGTGATTGGCAGTTTAACGTCCTGCAGCTCGGACGAGGTGGGTTCACTCCACACCCCTAGGACTTACATAACCGGTACCCTCTGGTCCTTGGGGAAGGGAAGGTACCGGTAAGTCGATGGTTAAGGGGGGGTCGTGGAACGAACCATCGAGGGGTCCACGTTAGCGTGGCTATGCGAAGAAGCAATAGTCATTAGCGTGCCTATGCGAAGAAGCATTAGGCGAAGCAACGCTACGGGTGGTATTGTCCATGGGACTTTGAAATCACATCGTGCAAACCTGGAGGGTCTCACGGGAAGAGGAATCGCTAAGCAGAGGAGTGTGCTTTGCGAAGTGGAGTGCCTTGGCCTTAGCATGGGGCATAGGTGTTAGTGGAAGGTGCTTTGCGAAGTGGAACAGTGTTCGTGGAGCACTGCCTCGCGAAGAAGGGGTGCCTCGCGAAGCAGGGTCCTGCGAAGCAGTGTGCTTCGCGATGCATAGTGATCCTGCCTTGGCATAGGGATCACTAGCATGGGTTGGGAGTTTCGCGAAGCATAAACGCTCCACGGCTGCCCGGGTTCCCTTGGGAATCCCCTTCCTTCGCAAACGCCCTTGAGCTTCGCGAAGGGCATCCCTCCCGGAAGAGGGGATCAAAACGAGACAAAGCAGAGGCGTCTCGCGAAGTAGAAATACCTCGCGGAGCTCATGATTCCCGGGGCAAAGAGTGCTTCGCGATTCGGGAGAGGAGAAGCTGAATGGTCGGATTGTCCCTCCCCAGGACTCAGGGGGAGTCCAGTATTTATAGGTAATGGGCGCCGCGAAGCAGGGCTCGCGTGCCGCCTCTGGTGCTTCACGGCGCACTCGCAAACGTCAACGTCGTCCGCGGAGCATTACCGCCTCCGGAGCTTCGCGGCGGCTCGAGAACATCAAATGTGTTCGCGGAGGATTACCGCCTCTGGAGCTTCGCGGCAGCTCGCGAACGTCAAATGTTTTCATGGAGGATTACCGCCTCTGGAGCTTCGCGGGGCTGCAATGGTCGGGGCGCTTCGCGTGGGTGCTTCGCGGTGGTGCTTCGCGGCGGTGCTTCACGAGGCAGCGCAACAGCTGTCTTTTTCCTTTCATTCTTTCGGGCCGTATTTTTGGCGCCAACAAATGCCCCCCCCCCTTAGACTTGGAGCCGCGGAGGGCTAAGGGTCGAAGTCTGAGGGAAAATCGCCAAAATTGTCGATGGTTCGCGATGCAGCATCGCGAAGGGGCCCCGTGATGCTCGTCGGGGTCGCGGATCCGGACGCGCTGTGATGCTTCGCGCGGGTGAGGTGCGCCGCGATGCTCCTTGGTCGCCGCCTATAAATAGGGGGTCCGCCCTCTTTTGTCTTCACGTGCCTTCCTTGTCTTTTTGTGCTCTCAACTTCGCGAAGCTCCACGTACTCTATGAAAGCCCTTCGCGAATCGAGCTTCGCGGTGAACCGCGAGTCTCCGACTCTGCGTCCGCACCAAGCGAACCTCTGCTTGTCTGCCTTGGCCAGACTTCGCAGCTTGGTCTCATGACCGATCCTCACGATTCGGCTTCGCGATTTCAACTTCGCGGTCGAGCTTCGCGATCCAGCCGAGAGAACTCTTTTCTGAGTGTCAGAGTTAAAATGTCCCATCAAGAAGCTATCTTGGGGGTCCTTGCAGATGCTGCTCGTCGAGAGGAGATGGCCAACTGTCCTGGATTAGGGGAGATTATCCGGAGCCACTCGGACCACACTTCTTTGACAGATCTTCTCTCGGAGGGTCAGAAAGATTATCCGCAGTGCAAGAAACAGCCGTTGTACGGCTTCGGGCTGAGGGATGATGTCTTCATCCCTGAGGCGAGTTAGGACGAACTAGCATGCTGGTTCAGGAGCACACCGTGCCAGCACCAATGGTTCAGGGCGGTCGATGGTCACGCGCGGGAGGACTTCACACCCGTCACCACTGACTGTCTCTACAACCATGTGAACGACATCGACGGGAAGCCATTGCTGCCGGAGACTTCCCCTCCCCTCTACCGTACAATGCTGAAGGCGACCTTGCAGGATTCGAAGAAGGGATGGTCCGATGAGTGGGACCTGTGCCAGGGCGGAAACTTTTCTGATGACTAGGCCTGGGCCTAGTGGGTAGGCGCCTCATGCGAGGAGTTCGAGGCCGAGTTGAGGAGAGTGGAGTTGTATGAGGCGGCATGGGCCTCCCAATTCCACATTTACCAACCGAAGCAGCTAATGCCGGAGTTGCTGAGTAGATGGTCATCTAGGACCAACACTTTTCACCTGCATCACGGGGAGGTGGGAATCAGCCTGTGGGATGTCCACCATATTTTTGGGGTCCCAATCTTGGGGGCCATGTATGACGAGTTCCTCCCTGTTGCCAGCGCGTGGGGGGATGAGGATCAAATGTCGTGACTGGCATCGGCGCTGATGGCGCTTGTCCCTAGAGGGTACAATGAGGCAGTGAGGGACGTCCACTTCAGGAGGTGGTTCAAATGCTTCCTGAATTTCCCAGAGAATCGAGAGTTCCCTCTGAGGCCTCGAACTTGTCCAAGGGCGGCCCAACGGGCAAAGGGCACTCGTATTGGCGGGTCTTGGAGGACAGCCAATGGAAAACTTGGGGTTTCAGTGTCAGCACTGAACAACAGCTGATAGTCAGGTTGGCGACGTTCATCGTAGATCTCATCTGTGGTTGGATCCTACCAGTGAGAGACACAAGCATGGGGGTACGGCCCATATCGTTTATCATGGCATCGATGTTGGCCATAGGGCAGAGGATCAACCTGGGGATCCCGATTCTCACCAAACTGTACAGAATTCTGCGGCATATTAGCGAGGGCAAGAAGCCGCCAAGGATATGCGGGCCCTTCCACCTCCTATATGGGTGGATCACAGCACATATCAGGGGGATTTACGAATATCCAAACCCCATTTCACCACTGGGATCAAACTTTCGCCCCTCCATCCTGAACGCGGTCAGGAGATTCCCGTTCAAAATGGCCGTTCCGATGGTGCTGAATATGGTGTGGAGGGCAGACGAGTTCAACTTTCATCCCTTCCCATTGTCGACGGGGATGCTTACTGATGACGGACGGGGAACGTAAGAACATAGGGCTTACCTCCTGGCCTTCCGAGGTGTAGTTTTGGTGGAACGAATAGATCGTGAGCCGCTCTGTGAACCGTACACTCCGTATTGGTTTGCGAGGCAGTTTCGGTTCCTCCAGCGGCGGACCCCGCAGGTCTACTGGGAGGTGCGTCACGAGGAGCACCCGTGTGTGATGAGGCAGCTGTGGCTCATGTTCACACGTGAATATGGAATGATTCGGATTGCATTGCCTCCATCCACCGCCGCCTTTGGATTAGTGAAGGAGTACGCCATTAGTTGGGAGGCCGCTTATCCGGGGGAGATGCTGAAAGCAACCAACGATCCGGGTTGGTGACGGTGGGCCTCCTCTATCTCGGGGTCGGGGTCGGAGGGCAGCTAGGGCCGCTCGCGGTAGCGGGGCTTCCATGGCGGCGAGACCCGCACCGGCTGAGGGTATGGTAGCAGCGGTGGATCTGGTGATTCCGGGAGATCGGGGTCATCCGGAGGGGCGGCCACCGAGGGGATTCCGTAGGATATCCACTCAGGCTCCGGGGAAGCGCCTGTGTCAAATTGACATGGCAGAGGACGCCGTCTTCCCGGATGCTTGGGACATTTGGGATGTCAACCAGCAATTCATCAGCCCATCCGAGATATGGGCCCACCTGAGTCGCCTCGAGATGGAATTACCGGGTATAGGCCCAGTTCGGGCTGGATTCATGGAGTCTCCGGCGGAGGCAGAACAGTACCTGGAAGAGCTGGAGGATTATGTCCACTCCAGTGGTGTCCCTTGCCCAATGACAGACCGGGTGAGGGTACTGTTGAATCAGACGGTCCCCCCACAGTTATCGGCTGCCGATCGGAGGGAGCGCTTCCCCTTGCCCGAGGAATCAGAGGACTCCTCTCGGGAGAATGAGGCTGGAGGAGGGAGCCCGCTGGAGGAGGGCGAAGTCGGAGACCGAGGCTCAGAATCCGACGATTTCGCGGAGGCTCTCGAGGTAGCATTCCGAACTTCTCTCCTTACGATCTGTTCTTGGATCCCTATGGACTTCTCACCAATGTTTGAGTTATGGAGGAGGAACTTGTTTGCAGGGCTCGTTCTCGCTCCATGGCGGGTGATGATGCGGGACCTTCAGAACCCGCGCCTATGGCTGCGTCCAGTTCTGCGTCTGGTGGGACCAGGGCGTCCGAGGTGGCTCCTCTGGAATCTCCAGACCTTCCAACAGTATATAGGGGGCCTCGTCTCGGGTTCCCATCTGTACCGGCTCAAGAGCAGCACTCAGAGGTCGATCTTCGTAAGTCTCCTCCACCGGTCTCCTCGTTGTCACATATAGGCCATGCCAACTAATGTTTATGTCCCTCTTTGTCGTGCAGTTCTTCGACTGGCGTGGGCTGCTGCGGCAAGGCTGATCGGGATGTCTGGTGGTGTCCCTCCTAGGGGCATGCCAGTGATGGTGGCAATAGTCCTTCCATCTCCTCAAGCTGCGACGCACATCATCACTGGCGGGTCCGCCAGCAGGGTCGTACCCGAAATCATTGAGGTGGACTCCGAGGATGAGGATCAACCGGTCGGTCCCAACTCTGTCGCGCCTGCTTCAGCGCCAAGTGTCACACTGGATTCGACACCGGATGTTGATCCTTCCGAGGATTTCCTAAGGGCGTATCCCGTGTATGAGCCTGCCAATCGCGCAGACTGGGATGAAACGGCCTCCGACAAGGAAGACAGCAGCATAGTTTGCCGCCGGCCGTGGAAGCTGATCGCACGCTTTATCAAGGACACTCCCCAAGCACAATGGTTGTCCAAAATGGATAGGCTTCGCTCGCGGTTGCGCGAACTGTGCGCTGGGGGAGTGGATGCCCAACGTCCTCATGCACTCATCCGAGATCTTATGGCTGAGAAGATCCGGGAGAATGATCGTGGGCTCAGCGTGGGCGGACAGCGGAAGAAGGCGACCAGCATCAAGAAGCTTCAGGAGGCTGAAGGCGAGGTTCAACGGATGCAGACTCGGGCAGACGAGCTTTCAGCCTCTCTTGATGCACAAACTGAGCTGGTCTCACAGTTGAAGGCCCAGCTAGCGGAGGCAGAAGAGCATATGAGGCAGACCTCTGGAGAGATGGATGTCGTTCAAGCTGATGCAGAGAGGGCCAAAGCCAGAACTGATGAACTGCGCCCCGCCGCTGCGGAGGAGGAGAGAGAGCTAGTTCAGCGGCAGCAAGCCTTGGATGCCGCAAGTCAACGGGTGGTGGAGCTGCAACGCTCTTTTGACGGGGTCAACCCGTCCATGGGGGAAGTCAACCCCCGAGTATTGTAACAAACACCAAACCCTTTTATTGGTACTTTCGTGCTTCCAAATTTCACCTTCGTTTTGAATGTCGTAGCACGCACGATTTCCACTGTTGAATTGCCTTGTTACATCCCTATAATGTTTTCGGGGCGTTTGATGACAATTCCTCAAGCCAGTCCAGATTCCCGAAAGATGGGGAAGGCTTGATCGGAGGAGGAACTTCCAGGATAGCCGAATTACCGTTTCTTCGACGTGCTCTTATGCACGAACGGGGCAACGCCAGGGGCATTGAAATCGGTCCAAACAGATGAAAATGGGAAGTGTGAATCATGATACCCAAGATTCGGAACACTGTGGGGATGGCGTGACAATAAGGGACAACGGTTAACCTTAGAGGAGAAACGGTACCCTTACTGCATTAGCACGAAATGGGGACAACAAATGAGCATCGACTGCTGACCATATTTGCAACGCGGGATTTTATCAATTTGTTGTCGATCAATTCTTCGGGACGTTGGCTCGTAACGGTAGGAGAGCCCTTGGGCGTAGTATCTAGGTCGTTATTGGGGGTCCCTCCAAACATGACCAGTCTTCTGGAACGTTGGCCTAGAATGGTAGGTGAGCCGATGCGGCATGAGACCAGGCCGTTAGGGGGTTCCTTTAGACACGAAAGAGGATGAGGGTCCGAATAAGGGGCACGCAAAGCGTGGAATATGGGGTGATGATCTGTCCGAACAGAATCCAACACTTAGGTAGTTACACTACCGTGGTGGGAGTACGTGCGATAGGCACATCGGTTTGATCATGGATCAATCCTTCTTTTAGACAGGGCCTCTCTGGCAAGGGGATCCGTCACTTCCCAGTGGGATCTTGGGGCATCCTGAACTTGTTTAGGGAAGAACCACAGTTTATTGTCATGCGTTGAGGACACATAGAGTCTTGTAGTTTAACGTCATAAAATAGGACGTGGAATAAGAGGGAAGGAAGCGTGTGGCGCGGTAGATATGAAACTGACGCGAATGAGGACTTGGAGTCCAAATCACACCACATACCCCCGGAGGACACTCTTCAGGTCGAGGGACCAAGAGTGAGGATTGGGCTGGGCCCGAAGCAAAGTGGTCGTGCATTCCTATGTACCCCATGAGGATGGGAATCAAGCCATACATAGTTCTGAAAGCTCATTTTAACTTCATGCAGGACGAGGAGAAGCCTGAACGTGTTGGTACACATCCTACCAAAACTACTAAGACCACGTGAGTCGTGCTTGGTGTGGGAAACAAGCAGTAGTGGTGGGAATTTCCCGACACAGAGAGGGGCTAGTTAGGGCAAAGGGACGCTCGGTGAATCCCGACCCAGTGACACTAACACGATCTTGTGGCACACCTAGATGCGCGAAGAGAAAGAGCCGAGTATGATGGAATTCCATTTGAACGTGGGGAAGTGGAAATGTGTGAATCATGATGCTCGAGATCCAGATCACAATGATGGCGGCGTGACAACGGAGGGTAACTGATGACCGTATTCGCAACGCAGTACCCTGTCGCGTTAGCCTAGAATGAGGATAGACAAATGAGCATCGACCACTGACCATATTCGCAACGCGGGATTTTATCGATTTGTTGTCCAATATCTGTGGGGACGTCGGCCCGAAATGATTGAAGGGACCTTAGGTCCCGCATTCATGGAGAGCCCTTAAGCCAAGTATCCATGTCGCCCGAGGGTCCTTTTGGACGTGGAATAGGATGAGGATCCAAATAGCGAGTTCCCAAAGCTTGGTCGTGGGATGAAGGGAATGTCCGCATGAAAGCCACACACTTCGGGTTCTTTGTCGAAACACATCTGAATACGACAACGAAACGTATTAGAGAGAGGGAGAATATTCCTTTCCCTTGGGGAGATCTTAGTTTAGGGTCGTAGAATTCGGACCAGGAAAAGTTAGACTGGGCCCGCGGGGAAGTGCTCGGGCGCTCCTACGTATCTCATAGGGATGAGAATCAAGCCTTACGTAGTTCTTGATGGACCTTAGACCATAACTAGGTAAAGGGAGTAGGGGACGCATGGCATCAAAACCCGACATGAAGGAAGACCTAAGCCCTACTTACCATGCATTCTCTGGGGAAACGCTCGAGTCGAGGGACCGAACACAAAGGTTAGGCTGGGCCCATGGGGAAGTGCCCGGGCGCTCCTACGTATCTCATAAGGATGAGATTCAAGCCATATGTAGTTCTGTATAGTGACACGGTAGGATACCAGTGTCAGGGGAAAAGGGGAGTGCGGGCGTGACCCTTGCACTAAAAGAAGCGGAATTTGATGTATCTTGTTTGTTCTTTAGGGTGAACGGTTTTTTTTGTGAAGCGACATGCCTAGAATAGTAGGTCGTGATGTCGCCACAAGGATCAAGCCGCGATGGGTGTTGACAAATTGCATGGAACGTGGCCAGTACCCAACGTGATTTCCTCTGCAACGAGGTTACCACAATGCAGTGCCGTTTTTCGTCGTGAGGCCAGGACGATAATGTCACAGTTTAGGGTCGTATGATAGGACCAAGCATGAATTTTATCGTCATGTAGCGCCGACGTAGCAGAGACGATGCTAGGCGGGAAATGTGCACAGTGTTATAAAACACAATTGACAGAGACATGATCCCACATCAAATTGTACACCATCCGGAGAGGGAAACCTTAGGCCAAGGGGCCTATGCAGAGGTGAAACAGGGAGAGAGACTGGCTTCCTGAATGGGTTGTACCCAGAGACAGGGCGTTTGGGAGGTCCTACGTATCCCATGAGGATTGGAATCATGTTGAACGTAGTCCCGAATGGATCTTAGTTTATGGTCTTAGAGCTCGAACCATGGGAGCCCCAAAGGACGCCAGACTGCATCTTTGTCCCCCTAGCATGCAAAGGTGCACTGAGGGATAGCGCCAAAAGTGTCGAGATTCCACCTGGGCATGATGGGGTGGAAAATGATGTGAATCATGCAACCAACATTCAAGGACTGAAGGGGCTGGCGTGACGACAGAAGATTACTACTGACCATGTTTGCAACACAGCATCCTGTCGCGTTAGCCTGAAATGGGGACTAACAAACGAGCATCGACCGCTGACCATATTCGCAATGCGGGATTTTATTGATTTTTTGTCCAAAACCCTCGGGGGCATTGGCCCGTATCGGTAGGAGAGCCCTTGGGCATTGTATCCAGGCCGTTCTTGGGGTCCCTCTGGGTGTGAAAGGTGATGGAAGTCCAAATAGAGGGGAACACGAAGCATGACAAGTGGAAGGAACTTGATCAAGTTGAATCTGACACTCTTGGTCCTAGACTAGAGTGCTCTTAATACATGGGTGAACCACTGCAAGGAGTCAAGGGACTCAACATTGAGGGTGATCGAGAGCTGGAAGGTTCCCGGGGGAAGGGGCACGGTGCCCAAAACCTTGTATCATACCTACACATCCCCCTTCTGGAGAGGGATAGACCAAGTTGCCTAGGTGACCGGGAGATCAGGAGATCACTAAGAGGTGGGGCTGGACCCGAATCTTAGACATTCAGGTGGTCCTACGTATCCCATGAGGATGGGAATCAAGCTACGCGTAGTTCTGAAGGGTGCCTTTTAATGTCATGCAGGACAAAGAATAGGAGGGAAAACTCTCAGAACGGGGTGCGCGTGGTGCAGCTATTGCAAACCTGACGTGAATGAGGACATAATCCTACACTACGCCACGCAGTCCGGTGGTCGGGGTCCCAATGGTAGGACCCGAGAGAGGTGAACTTGCTGAACTCAAGCTGGACCCAAAGACAAGGGGTCTTGAACGTAGTTCTAGATGAGATTCTTATTTTATGGTCTTAGAGCTCGGACCATGGATGGTGACAACTCCCGAGTAAGCACAGATGTCAACCCAATCCCTAATCCCACGTGAGATAAACTCGGTGTGGAAAACAAGGGGGGTATCCACATCGCAATACTTGGGGCGTCCATCAAAGGGGAGTCAGCGGAGAGTTTCGAAGGACACCTTTGATGCGGCTTGTTCTCCCAACGTGCAGACGTGCACGGAGGAAAAGTACCAAGAATTCTGAGACTCTACTTGGACATGATGAAGTGATGAAGGGTGTGAATCGTGTACCCGGCATTTGGGCTTAATGGGTTGGCGTGGCGATAGAGGAAAACTGCTAACCATGATGGAAACACAGCGTCTGTATCACGTTAGCCTGAGGTGGGAACAACAAACGAGCATCGACCGCTGACCATATTCGCAACGTGGGATTTTATCGATTTGTTGTCCGAAACCCTGGGGGGCGTTAGCCCGTATCGGTAGGAGAGCCCTTGGGCATTGTATCCAGGACATTCTTGGGGGTCCCTTCGGGTGTGAAAGATGATGAAAGCCCTGATGCGCGGATACGCAAAGCCTGGAAAGAGGGTGCGGACGTGTCCGAGTAAAGCTTGGAATTCCAGGTAATAAACCAGAGTACTCTTAAGCACATTGGTGAACCTCCAAAAAAGGGATCGACTAAACAGCTTAGTAGGGGGGGTGAGCATGGCGTGGTCATTACGAGATCGTCGTGAATGAGGACATAATCCCACACCACACCATATGATCCTCTCATGGAGGAAGGATAGGCCAAGGGGCCAGGATGGGATGAGGATTCCCAAGAGATGGGGTTGGACCCGAATTTTGGACATTCAAGTGGTCCTACATATCCCATGAGAATGGGAATCATGCCACACATAGTTCTCTATATGTAGTTTAACGTCATACTGGATGAGAAGGGGAGCAATATACCCCGAAACAAGGGAGGTGTGCGGTATGGCGAAGAAGCCGACGTGAATGAGGACATAGTCCCACATCACACAATACACCCTGGGTAAGAGGGGACCTGGGCCGTGGCCTAGAAAGGCCAAGGGGTCTAAGGTCAGGCATCATTCAGGAAGGCCTGACTGGTTTGCAGTTTAACGTCTTACATGAGGACGAGGGTCGGGGACCCAAGAAGGCCAAGGGGCCTAAGGATGGGCCTCGTAAAGGGAGGGCGTACAGCATGGTACATGATCCCGACGTGAATGAGGACATAGTCCCACATCACACCGTACAACCTTATGAGGAATCCTGGGCCGTGGCCTGGAGAAAAGGGAAATTTATCAGTCAGAAAGGACTGACTGGTCTGCAGTTTAACGTCTTACATAAGGATGAGGGTCGGGGACCTGAGAAGGCCAAGGGGCCTGAGGCTGGGCCTCGTAAAGGGGGGGCGCACGACACGGCACATGATCCCGACGTGAATGAGGACATAGTCCCACATCACACCGTACACCCTTATGATGAATCTTGGGCCGTGGCCCGGATCGCTAGCACCACCTGGGGGAAGTTTGTCACCTCGGGATGGGGCAGAATGAATCACTGTTCTTGATGCCTGGGACATCTCGGGGTGGACCCGAAAATCCAGGACACTATTTACCATGTTCGAAACACAGCGTTCCTATGGTGACCCGTATGGGGGCAACAAATGAGCATCGACCGCTGACCAAATTCGCAACACGGGACATGTTTCGGCTTGTTGCTTGAAAACCCTCGGGGGCATTGGCCCGTATCGGTAGGAGAGACATTGGGCATTGTATCCAGGCCGTTCTTGGGGGTCCCTCTGGGTGTGAAAAATGACGGAATCCCAGTCAAAGAGTGGGTGAAGCATAGTTGTATCCATCCACGAAAGGGGCAAACCCCTCCAGGGGGGAATGTGCAGCCGGGTCGAGGCTTTCTCGATGTGGGTTGGGGAAAAAGTGTGCACCCTACCATGTCTTGACCCGAGGGGAAGATTTTGGCTTTTGGGCTGGGCTAACGGACGAAATGTCCGAGCGTTCCTACGTATCTCATGAGGATTAGAATCAAGCCATACGTAGTTCTTGAAGGCCATGCAGTTTAGCGTCATGCGGTGAGGACGTGGGAGGATAGAAGAATGGGAGTGGGCGCATGGTGCGACCCTTACAATCTTTGTGCGAGCGGGGCTGCATAAGCGGGGCCAAGAAAGCCTACTCCCTGCTACAAAAAGATCCTCCAAGAAAACTATTCCTAGGGGGGATAGTGGAAGGGAAAATCTTGGGGCTGGGCTCAAGATGAGGTGTCCGAGCATTCCTACATATCTCTTAAGGATGAGAATCAAGCCACACGTAGTTCTAGAAGTGCAGTTTAACGTCATGCGGGATGATGAGAAGCACCTCATTTGGGGATATGTACGGTACAACAAGTAATCCGATGTGAATGAGGACGTAGTCCTACACCATACCGTACAATCCCGTAAGAGGGTAAGTCAGGGAAAAAACAAGGGGGGCATGGGGCCAAACCGCGGTGGAGACGGGGCCAGGGGCCCAAGGAGGCCAAGGGGCATGAGGCTGAGCCTCGGTCAGGAAGGCTTGACCGGCTTGCAGTTTAACGTCCCGCGGGACGAAGACGCAATTTATGGTCATGCAGGACTTTACGGTTTAGAGTCATGTTGGACTATAGTGTCCAGTTTAAGGTCATGCGGGACCGTTTCACATTTTATCGTCTTGCAGGACGAAGATGCAGTTTAAGGTCGTGCGGGACCATTTGGCAGTTTAAGGTCATACAGGACCTTCACGCAGTTTAGGGTCGTGCGGGACCTTTTTTTCCCTAGGCAAAGTACCGCTTGAGGAACGTGGAATTGGTGGGAGGGGTTATACGCTCTCCATCCGTGGTCACCAAGGAGTATGCTCCATTGGGGTAAACCTTATGGATGATATAAGGCCCCTCCCATTTGGGTTCTAACTTGGGCGGTTTCCTACCGGGAATCATTGGCGTTCGAAGGGCCAGTACCAGGTCACCCTGTAGAAAAGAGCGGAGAAGAACATTCGTGTCAAAGGCTCTCGCTATCTTGTCCTGATGCCTTTCCAGATTGTGCAGGGCACAAAGCCGGTTCTCGTCCAGCGCCTCTAATTCAGCTAGACGGATCTCGGCTACCTCATCTGATGTCTGGTGATCATAAACTGCAGTGCGTAGTGACGGCAGCTAGATCTCAATGGGTAGGACAGCCTCAGCTCCATACACCAGGGAATATGGGGTCACCTGGGTAGAGTTGCGAGTCGTCATTCGGTAAGCCTAGAGGGCGTTGGGGAGCTTGTCCGGCCAACTCTTCTTGTTCTGACCAACCATCTTCTGCAGAATGTTAGAGAGGGTCTTGTTGAACGCCTTGATCTGTCCATTCGCCTGCGCGTGGTAGCGGGAGGTATGGTTCGACCGGATGTCGTACTTAGCGTACAATTTCTTCAATTCAGCTGCTCAGAAGTTGGTGCCGTTATCGGTGAGGACGGCGTGAGGGGCCCCAAACCGGTAGATAATGTTGGATCTCACAATGTCACCGATGGAACAGGCCCTGACCTCTTTGAGCGGAACTGCTTCTGCCCACTTGGAGAAGAAATCTGTAGCAGTCAGGATGAACCTACACTGGCGGGCTGTTACCGGTGGATACGGTCCCACTACATCAAGTCCCTATAACGCAAATGGCCAAGAGTACTTGGTGGGGTGGAGGGGCTCCGGCGGCCGATGCAAGAAGTTGGCGTGTACATGGCACGCGTGGCATCTCTTGGCGTATCCAATACAATCGTGGATCATAGAGGGCCGAAAGTACCCCAACCTCTGGATTTGATGGGACCATTTTGGCCCAGCTTGATGGGCGCCACAGGAACTGGCGTGAACCTCTTTCATAACATGAGGTATCTCCCATCCTTGGAGGCAACAGAGAAGGACACCATCGAAACTCCGCTTATATAGGATCTGTTCCAGACTGGGGCCGCTCCGGAGGGTAAATTGCAGCGCACGTCATCGAATTCGCTCGCGCGGCCCGATCGTCTGGGAGCTGACCATTTTGGAGATACTCGACAAAAGGTGCTCTCCAGTCGGGGGGGGGGGGGGGGGTTCAACCACTGCATCTGACGAAACTGGGACTCCCGATATGGAGGGTCCGGCGGTGATATGGCTTACCCGCAAGCCATCATGGTCCTCTTGGGTGACGGGGGAAATGACTCTCCGGTGGGCCACGTGTATGACCAAATCATCTTGCCCGGGTTCTGCGAGCGATGCGGCTAAGCCAGCCAGGGCGTCCGATTGGCCGTTTTGCGACCGTGGGACATGGGTAACCTTTGGTCGAGAAAAGAACTGGGCCATTAGGAGGAGGGTGTACTCCAGCAATGGTGCAAGCTCTGGCTTCCTGACGACATAGTCGCCATTAACCAGTTTGATTACCAGCTCGGAATCTCCCTTCACATGTAGATGAGGAACATGGATCTCAAGGGCCAACTTGAGGCCGGTGATGAGAGCCGGGTACTCTTCCTCGTTGTTCGAACAACCTCCAGACAACAGGAACGAGTATGACAGGACGGCTTGCGCCGGTGTAATGAAGACAACACCCAGGCCCACTCTGTTGAGCTTGGGATCGTTGAGCCTCCTACCGGTGGGGCTCCGGGAGGCGCCATCGAAATGCATTTGCCAACACGGGGCATCATGATCTACTGAGAGGATCATCTCATCAGGGAAATCCAGGTCCAGGGATTGATCCGCGGAGGTTGGATGGGCATCCAAAAAGTCTGCCAATGCCTGCGCCTTAATGGCCTTCTGAGGTAAAAACCTGATATCAAACTGCTGGAGAATCACCGCCCACCGTGCTAGTCGGCCAGTCAGCATGGGATGGCTCAGGATGTACTTCAGTGGGTCTACCCGGGAGACCAATTTCACTTCTTTGTGCTGCAGGTAATGTCGTAACTTCTGCACGGCGAAGACGAGCGCAAGGCAGCTCTTTTCGATAGGGGAGTATCTGACCTCTGTATCGAGAAGCATGTGGCTGAGATAGTAGAGACTATTCTCAGTACCCTCATTATTTTTCTGGGCAAGTAGCGCACCGAGGGACCTCTCCAGGGCGGTCACGTAAAGGACCAGTGGCTTTCTGGAGATGGGGGGCATCAAGACTGGAGGTTGGAGTAGATACTTCTTGATTTCCTCGAAGGCAGTCCGACACTCCTCATCCCATTCATAGGTGGAGCCCTTCTTCATGAGCCAAGAAAAGGGCTTACACTTACCGGCCAGATTCGCAATGAATCGGCGTATATAGTCTAAGTGGCCTTGAAGGCCTCGAAGCTCCCGAATGTTGCTCGGGGGAGGCATTTGGCTGATGGCCTTGATCTTCTCCGGGTCGATCTCGATACCTCGGTATCTGACAACAAAGCCCAGAAACTTCCGGAGGTGACCCCAAAAGCACATTTCAGCGGGTTCATCTTCAAGTGACAAGAACGGAGGAAGCCGAACACTTCCTCAAGGTCTCTGAGATGGTCCTGGCGCTGGCATGATTTGACTACAAGGTCATCCACGTAGCATTCCACCAATGTCCCGAGGATCGGTTTGAATATGCGATGCATGGCCCTCTGATAAGTGGCACCTGCCTTTTTTAAACTGAATGGCATTACCTGGTAGAAAAAGGTACCCTGGGGAGCCCGGAAGGTAGTGGACTCCTCGTCTTCGGGGGCCATCCAGATCTGGTTATACCCGGAATACCCATCCATGAAAGAGAGGGCTTGGAACCCGGCCGTGGCGTCAATCAACAGCTCCGTCACTGGGAGTGGGAAGTCATCCTTTGGGCAGTGGCGATTAAGATCGCGGAAGTTGATACAGACTCTGATCAGCCCATTCTTCTTCCTGACTGTCACAATGTTGGCAAGCCACTTGGGGTACCGGACCTCCTAGATGAAGTTGGCTTTGATTAGCTTATCAACTTCGGCCTCAACCATAGCACCATGGGAAGGGTGCATCTTCCTGGGAGGCTGCTTAAACCCACTATGTTTTGCCGGGAGGCCCAGACGATGAACGGATACTTGGGGATCTAGCCCTGGAATCTCATTGTAACTCTAAGAAAACACATCACGGTGCTGTTTGAGGAAGTCTACGTACTGCTGCCGCTCCTCGAGGGACATGGCTGCGCTGATCAATGTGGGTTTCGGATCTGCCTTGCTACCAAGGTTCACCTGTACCAGTTCATCAACCGTGGTAGAGACTCCTTCTTCAAAGGCTGGGGGAGCATCCTCCAACTCTTCCTCCCCACCCGTGGGGGGACTTCCCGCGATTGGGGGGGGGGGCTTCTGGGCTATCAAAATCCGAGGGGCAGATGGTGTCGGCTTGGGCAGCAGCGGTCGTCACATCGGGAGACTCGCTTGCCATTGAGACCATAGCAATGAAGGCAGTCGACCCAATCCCATCTGGCCTTCGGCCTAAAGGGCCACGTTTGATGATATCGAAGCAGTGGTGACGTGTCGGCCTGAGTCGGTTAATTCCAGCCTGGCTGAAGAGACATGTATGGCGCACCGCCGATGTCATGAGCTTGACGTCCCGGTACCGTATAGGGGTAGGGGGTTCCGGGATGACTTGAGCCTGGTTGATGTAGGAGTACGAGGTGATTTTCCGTTGTCGCTTGGACACGAGAACATGCCTTCCTTACGTACCCGAAACAACGAAACATTGTCCCATGTTGGGGGTCGTGGCCTCCAATCGGTGGATCGGGAGGATGTAGGCGTCATCCATGCTTGCCCAGGGATCACTTGTGATCGGGGCGGACTCATCCTCGCTTACCAGGATTTTCTTGTCCTTACTTTTGTAATAACCCGCATCTAGATAGCGGGCCTCACAAGAAGCGAAAGGGGACGCGTCTCCTTGGAGCACGCCTACTCGACCGTTGAGCGAGTACTTGAGGCATTGGTGATACGACGAGGGGACCGCTGCATGCATATGGAGCCATGGCCTACCCATCAATGCGTTGTAGGCGGTGTCCTGAGAAACAACCGTGAACTCGGTGCTGGAAATTAAGCCACCGAACTGAGTCTTCAGGTGGATCTTGCTGACCGGGGTTTGCTCTGTCCTGTCGTACCCCAGGATCTTGAGGTCAGAGGGAGTTAAATCACCTTCGGACAGACCCAGCTTTCACAGCGTCCGGGTCGGAATCAGATTGATTCCAGAACATGTGTCAACGAGGCAGCGGCGGACTTCCACACCGTTGAAGTGGCCAGTGATATACAGTGGTCGAATGTGCCCCTGTATAGGAGGGTCCTCATCTTCACTGGAGAACGAGATAATCGCCTGACATTCGGCGTTTTCAATCATCTTGGTATGGAAGGCTTCCACAGCTGCTACTTCTGTCTCGAACTGGAGGGGGCTCCTTAGGGACTTGGAAAGTGCCTTGCGCATTTCAGATGACAGGCGAAGGGCCTCAAGGATGGAGAGCCTCGCCGGGATGCCGGACAGGTGCTTCATAACATCATACTTTCGTGCCAAACGCGAACCTCTTCTTACAGGAGGTCGTTCGACATTTGGATGCACAACAGGTCCGGTTGGCTGAACCGGCGAGTGACTAGTACTGGGTAAATCTTGCTGCCTACAAGTAAAAGCCTGAAGAGTAGTCACCAGGCTAAGATCAGACAGCGGAGGCTGGCCTGTAGCTGGGCAAGACTGGATGTGATACGAACGAGGTGGCTCCCCCCGATCCAGTAGCACGAATGGCGGTGGAGGCAGAGCCGAGGGCGTTGGATTGGTTTGCGCGTGCTGAGATCTGTGCTGAGCCTACTGCCTGGTCTCGGTAGCGTGCATGGCTTGGCCACAGGTGCCTGCTGACGTGCCTCGATGACCGGCGCGATTGCGATTCCGCTGATGTTGACGTCGGCTGGAAACATTGGGGAGGTCTTCCTGGCATTCCCCCTCGTCGGGGGTCATATAGGGCTTTACCAGCTCCACGGTGTTAACCGAAGCGTACCCTTGGCTGTCACTCGAGGAGTCATCCACCGCTGGGCGGATTCTGGGAGATATCCCCATTTCAGGGGGCATAAAGTCTCCGAGAGTGCGGGATGACGATGGCACTAGCAGTGCACATTGCATCTTCTTGCGTCGCCTCTGCTTTCCCTTTTTGGAAGAGGTCGACTGTGAAGACGATGCGGAGGCACCGACTACTTCTTCTGAAGGTTCCGACTGTTTCAGGCGCGCCCGGATGATGCCCTGGGCATGGACGATGGTTTTTCGAGCCATCCAGTCGTCATACTTCTGGGATCCGCGGCTAGGGACCTGCTGCCACTCACCTTCACTGTCGCTGCCGATCTCTGATCCTGCAAAGACATCTTCCACTTGTGCTGGTGCTGGGCCCAACTTGACTATATTGTTATTGACCTGGTCCTGAAGCCAGTCTTCAAACACATAGCATCTCTTGAGGGTGTGCCCCAGGATCCGATGATAAGGGCAGTATTTGGGGTGATCGGTGAGATGCGCCTCTGCCGGCCTTCTGCACTCAGGAAGACGCACAATCCCTTGCTCAAGAGCACTTCGGAAGTATCCAGGGACCTGATTTTCGCTGAACGAATAGGTCTGGTACCTTCTTTCTGGATAGAGGGCCCAGGGGGCCTGGTCCTGATGAGGGACCGGAGGGGCCTGCCGAGGAGGCGGCACCTGATTGTCTCGCCTAGGTGGCGGTGGCGCGTTGCGCGGGGGAACCTGTCGGTTCTGAGGCGGTCGCTGCTGGGCGGGAGCCTGTGCTTGAGGTGGAGGACCTCTACGGGGTTGCGGGGGTGGTGTCGCCGGTAGCAATTCCAGCTGCCTCGGGGCTTCTATTTGAGCCACCGCGGTGGGTTCAGCCCTGGCGGTCCTCCTGGCTGGGATCATAGGGGGCAACAAACGTGCCTGACTGGCCTGTTGCAGAGCTTCCTCGAGGCGTTGAGCCTTGTCCAAGAAATATCTGAACCCTCCATGGTAGTTCTGGGTAATCAAGGAGGGTACCAGCTCTGTCTTGACGTTCCCCACACACATCGTCAGTAATTTCTCCTGAGTCAGTGGCATATCGAGGGAGTACGTAAGTCCCTTCCACCGGGCAATGAAGTCTGCGACACGCTCATCAGGCCTTTTCTTTCACTTGAAGAGGTCTGCAATGCTGGTCTTTCGCGTGGTGGAGCTGAACTGGTATAAGAACTTCCGGCGAAGATCCTCCCAAAACAGTCACTGATCTGATAGGGAGCTGGTTGTACCAGACGAATGCCAGACCTTCCAATGTCTGTACGAAACATCGGAGCTTGGCGGCTTCTTGCTGAGCCGGGGTCCGCAGCATGGGGCCACACCTGGAAGAAAAATGAGCCAAGTGCTGGGGCGGGTCCCCTGTCCCGTTAAAGGGCGAGAAAGTGGGGTTCCCAAAACTCGGAGGCGCAGGCATATCATGCACCCACGCGGGATAAGGCTTGCCATCCGGTGGGACCGCCACCTGCCGCGTTTCCAACGCCTCGAGGCGGGCTGTGAGTGCCGCAATAAGGTCCTCCGGGTGGGGGTCCCTGTCTTAACGGGGATCCCTAACCAAAAGTGCATTGCCAGGTTCTTCAACACGGTAGACGGCTTCAGCCGCTCGTGGGTCAACTGGCTGGATGACCTGCGGGGCGACTGGGGGAACCCGGGTTGGATTCTTCAGATTGTCTCGTCGCTCGGGGGGGTTTGGTGAGACGTATCGCTCCCTCTTGCTGTATGTTCCGGCTTCCGCCCTGTCTGCGGTAGTAGCATGATCAGGGTGGCCCGGAGGCATCTCACCAGGGGGAAATTGTTCCTGCCCCTGCTGCCCCGGCCTAGGATTACCATATTCGGGTCGTCGCTCTGCGGCGCGTTCAGCCAAGAGTTCGTCAACCAGCATTTTTTGCTCAGCAAGCTGTTGGCGTAACGTGGCCTTCTCGGGATCTTCGTCCGTTTTATGCACAGAGGCGGACGGGTTGGAGTGCTTGACTGTTCCGATGTGCTCCTTACCCTTTCCAGTTCTTCGACCGAGTACCAGCGACTCGGTGGGTATGGGGAGACCTAGCAGGTTCCTCTGATGACGGGTAACTCTCCCTGGCGGGTCGAGCAGCGGTGGTACGCCCTCGGATGGTAAGTCTCCATCAAGGAACTCAAGATCATCTTCCTTATCCACAACGTCGGCCATGTGGACTGCGACCCCTCTTGGGGGCATATCCTTGATGTCGCATAGCGAATCGGGCTGCCGTCGGATAGGGTCGAAGAGGAGAGCGGCATAGTGTCCCCAACCACGTACTTGCACATGGGGGGTGGCTTCCCTGACAATTCTACGGAGTTATTTAAGACTCTGAACGCATTTTCGTTGAAGGGCGCTCTGGTGGCTGGGCGACTCAGGGTGCTGGGCCACAAGAAGTTTGGCCGCATCGATCAGGCGGCACTGCTCGCCGATTTCTTCGAAGTGCTCACGACTTCTGGGGTACACCACCCGTTCATAACGGAGGCGGAAGTGTGTCTCCCACAGGGTTCGACAAAAGCACCCCATGTCTTCAGGGGTAAGAGACTCTGGTATGCAGAAATTTAGTGCCGCCGTCGGCCAGAACTTCTCCGGGAAGTAATCCTCTGCAAGGATACTCCAGAAGCTCCTAGGCTCGGACTCAGGGTCTGGCCCTGTGTTGCCCCACTAGTCAACCGAGGGCAGCTGGGGGACCGGTAGCGGTACCAAGGCGGACCTTTGGGATAGTAAGCTCGGCGGTGGAGAATACGGCAAACGAGCTGACTGGCCGCCGAATTCCGGGCCATCCACCGAAGAGTGAGGTGACCTGCCCACGATGTCACGATACGACGGGCTGATAACCACAGCTTCCGGAACAGGAGCCGCGGCTACCGGCGACAGGTCGTGTCGTCTCTCTACTGTTGTTGGCCCCCAAAATAACTCTACGTGATCTCTGGTAGAGGTAGAAGGCTCTTCTGGTGATAGAGGCTGTGATTGCGTGGTCGAGACCTGCGGAATTCTCGGGATTTCTTCCTCCTGGATGTACCTGCAGAGAGAGACGGGAATCTGGTGGACCTCAAATTCTGGGAGAACGAGGCTAAAACATCTGGTTCCTGCCCCCCGTCCTTGATACAGAGGAGCGGGGAGAAGGTTCCATCACCGAATCGCATTCCGCTTCCGAATCGGAGAAGCGGGCAGGTTTGATCTCCACCTGGGCCTTCCCAGGATTCTTCTTGTGGCGGTGACGACCCGTTCTTCTGCCCCGGGGTGGATCTTCGGGACAGGGTTGACCCCTATCAGGCAGCCTTGGGGCGGCGCTAGTGCCGTGGCGGAGAGGGCCCCTACTCGAGATAGCCGGGGTGCGAGGGGTACCGGGGAAAATGTCGAAGGGTACATGGGGCGGACCACCATGAACAGTACCCATGTGGGCGGGGCCTCTGTTGGAATTGGCATGAGCATGGGGAGGACCTCCATGGTCAATGCGGGTGGAGCGAGGCTGACCTTCACTCCTCGAGTTGCTTGGGTGAGGAGGACCTTCGCCGGTTGCAGAGAGGACGTAGGGAGGGCCCCCACGTTAGAGAAGGACCGGATGGACAGTGCCTTCAGGGGGATGGACTCCATACCTTGTACAGCGGGCGCGGGAAATGTTTCTGTGCTGAGCGTCACTGTCGCAGGGCAGGTCTTCCTGCAGGATGGGGGTAGCACGAGGCATGCCTCCATGAAGAACCTCGGAGCAGGGAAGGCCCACGCTCTGTGGAGTAGTGGAACGGGGAGGACCTCCGTACGGGGTGACATTACCGTGGGTTAGCTCGCGACGATCACCACTTGGGCCTGCAACCCGGAGAGTCAACCCAGCCTGCCCGTGGGGCGGTTGGGGTCTCAATCCTGGTTGGGTGAAGGAGTGCCCATGCTCAGTGTATGCAGGGGATTCGCGATACACGTCGGCGGTGGCTCGGGCCAATGTAGCTGTCGACGTTGACGCGCCTAGGCGAGTGTCCTCAGCCCGGGCCCGGCGCTGACGTCGGGTCAGGCGGGCTGGCGTAGGTGGTGAAGGGACGTAGCCTGCCTGCTCTTCTTACGGGGTCGGACGGCGGTGCTGACACGGCCGGGCGGGAGCTCTCGCCTGGATCCCTCGGGTCGGGACCCTGTGCGGGCTAAGCTGGACGGCGCCTGCCTCTTCAGCGTAAGGCGAGGAGTCGTCAAGGCATTCCGGAGACAAGCTCCCGAAACGGTTGAATGTTGGGGTGGGGAGCAGGGGCTCCCTGTGCGTCCTGTTAGGGTGGTGTTGACGGCGGGGCCTGGAGGCCTCCAGGTCCAGGCGGGCCATATCCCGGGTTGGGATGACCCCTTCTTCCTCATACCTGCGCACGAGGTTGTTGATCACCCTTTGATGGATGACCTCTGATGGGGAAAGGGGACGTGGGCGCCTCGTACTCCGCAATGTGGCGGCCGTCGTGGCGGTAGCGGCCCTACGTGGGGTGGCTGTCATGGTGTTGCCCCTGCCTCTGTGTGGGCGAGGAGCGGACAGTGATCGCGTCTCTGTAACAGCAACCTGGTTCCTGAGAAACTAAGGGATCAACTCATCAGTACTGAGAGGAAAAGGATTGACAGCTGGTGCCCCATCATTCTTCCATTCTCCATGTCTGTGAGAAGGATCCACGCCGATACGCTGCAGAACGGAGTGCCCCAAGTTCTACTGCCCCGACTTCCGGTGAGTTTCACGACAGGCCCACTATTTGCTTGGCGGGACCAGGCATCGGATATCTGGATCCGGTGACACATCAATCTACTGGTGTCTTGGACGCTACTAATCTCCATATTGAGGAGAAGAATTTCACATCGGGTTCACCATTTCTGTTTCTGACGCTTTCGCCGGGGCGCGCGCCCGTCCGTCTGTGGGGGAGGACGCGCGGCGCTTCTGTTGCCCCGCATTCCCGCTATCCAAAGGCAGGCGGAATTCGCTCCTTATTCAGGGACGTCTGCTCCTTGATCGAAACGGGATGATGGGATGTCGGTTCTTCCTCCTGCGGATTCCTCCTCAGAACTCGTCACCTAGTCCGGGTCTCCCTTATAGATTTAATACGTAGTTCGTGAAACTCTTCCCAGTGCCATGTTTCCATGGACGCCGGTTAATTACACTGCTTCTGTCGGGACATTCCAAAGGGTCCAGTCAGGGCAGCAACCTTCAGTAAGGGGAGTAGTCACGTTGAGGCATCAGTAGCGTGTCTCGATGCTAGGGTACCTGGCATGTCTGTCTGTTATCCTTGACCACAAGGCTTCTCGAGGGCGTGGAAGCCCGAGGCATCCCACATTGAGTGCGGGGAATTATATGTCATAGACACATATCTGAGGTTTTCCTCAGCTTCCCGTGCTCAACACAGGGTATGCCACAAGTTTAACATCCAACGGAGACAGATCAACCCAACCAGAGCATTAGCTAGGATAGATCGGATTGAGGGATCCTCCTTGAAGGGATTTCGATACCGGGGCCAGCCCATGAGCGACTGTGAAGAAGAGCGTACCGACATGGTCTCACCAGGATAAGACGGTCCGGGCGAGAATCGGAACGGGTGGTGGGTTGATGAATGGAGTGGATGGAGAGTGAAATGGGACCATCGCAGGGGCGACAGTGAAGTTGGGCTTGAGCCTTGACGAGGCTTCCTACGTATCCCCGTGGCAGGGAATCAAAGTCCGCGTAGTTCGGGACGACGTCGATAAACTGACGTGAAGGTGGACCTTGGCCCGATGAGCATTGTCAGAGTACCGACGTGAATGTAGACCCGTGGGTCCACTATTGGTGGGCTTGAACCTTGGGAAGTTTTCCTACGTACCATGCCTTGACATGGATCAAAGTCCTCGTAGTTCGGATGGGGCTTTGTCGGTGAACCGACGTGAAAGCGGACCTTGGTCCGATGGGTGGTGGGCTTGAACCTTGGGAAGGCTTCCTACGTACCATGCCTTGACATGGATCAAAGACCTCGTACTTCGGGTTAGTCACAACGGCTTGCCGTCGGACCAGAATTGGGTTTACAGTTTAATGTCGTGCGGGAAAAAAGGAGGCATGCAGTTTAACGTCATGCTGGACGAGGGCGAAACTCGGCGTGAATGAATGACCGAGCAAAGTGGGTTAAACCTCATGGAGGCTTCCTACATACCATGCCTTGACATGGATCAAAGACCTCGTAGTTCAGGTGGGAAAGGGTCGCAACAGCTTACCATTGGACCAGAATGCAGTTCAACGTCATGCTGGACCGGGGTGAGACCCGACGTGAAATGACGGGTGGGCTTGAACCTCATAGAGGCTTCCTACGTACCATGCCTTAACATGGATCAAAGACCTCGTAGTTAAAATAGGATGGGTCGCAATGGATTACCACTGGACCAGAATGGGACCCGACGTGAATGGATGATGGGTGGGCTTGAACCTCATAGAGGCTTCCTACGTACCATGCCTTGACATGGATCAAAGACCTCGTAGTTCAAAGGATGGGTTTGTCGGTGAACCGACGTGAAAGTATACCCGGGGGTCCACTATTGGTGGGATTGAACCCCGTGAAGGCTTCCTATGTACCATGCCTTGACATGAATCAAAGACCTTCTAGTTCAAGAGAAAGGTGGGTCGCAATGGCTTACCACTGGACCGGAGTGCAGTTTAACGTCGTGTTGGACGGGGGTGAAAACCGACGTGAAAGACGGGTGGCCTTGAACCTCATAGAGGCTTCCTACGTACCAGGCCTTGACATGGATCAAAGACCTCATAGTTCAAGGGGAATGAGTCTGTCGGTGAACCGACGTGAAAGTAGACCCGGGGGTCCACTATTGGTGGGCTTGAACCTCATGAAGGCTTCCTACGTACCATGCCTTGACATGGATCAAAGTCCCCGTAGTTCGCAAGGGAACACATAGTTTAACGTCATGCTGGACGGGAATGAGACCCGACGTGGAAGAACGACGGGTGGGCTTGAACCTCGTGGAGGCTTCCTACGTACCATGCCTTGACATGGATCAAAGATCTCGTAGTTCAAGGAATATTCGGGGTCAGGGTCGGTGCTCACTCTAATCCCATGTGAGTCATGCTCGGTGTGAGAAACAAGAGGTTGCAAGGACCTGACGATCACGTCGCGTAGGGTGCGTCCGTGAGAAGCGAAGAGGGGCTTACGCGTTGAGCGGCCCATGGTGTTGGGACTTACTCCAGGATGGAGGCCCATGGCTCAACAGAGCGCGGGAAATATGGACCTTGGTCCGACAATGGGAGGTTCCTCGTTCCCTATCACGCCCTCCACTGACCTTGGTAGTGGGGAAGTACGGAGATGCAGAGGTGCAGCCATCCGTTGAGGGGGCTAGGGTTGCCCTTCTCTTACGAACATACGCCACTCCGACAAGGAGGATCTCATTCCATGTGAGGAAGAGTTCCTTTCCCGTGGAGACGAGTGGTGTAAAAAATGTTCGAGCTGGGGGGACCCTTCGCGAGGGGCACGAGGTCGGATCACAGTTTAACGTCATGTGTTGAGGACGTGGTGCTTGGCAGTTTAACGTCCTGCAGCTCGGACGAGGTGGGTTCACTCCACACCCCTAGGACTTACATAACCGGTACCCTATGGTCCTTGGGGAAGGGAAGGTACCGGTAAGGCCATGGTTAAGGGGGGTCGTGGAACAAACCATCGAGGGGTCCACGTTAGTGTGGCTATGCGGAGAAGTAATAGCTGTTAGCGTGCCTATGCGAAGAAGCATTAGGCGAAGCAACGCTACGGGTGGTATTGTCCATGGGACTTTGAAATCACATCGTGCAAACCTGGAGGGTCACACGAGAAGAGAAATCGCTAAGCAGAGGAGTGTGCTTTGCGAAGTGGAGTGCCTTAGCCTTAGAATGGGGCATTGGTGTGATTGGAAGGTGCTTCGTGAAGTGGAACAGTGTTCGCGGAGCACTGCCTCGCGAAGAAGGGGTGCCTCGCGAAGCAGGGTCCTGCGAAGCAGTGTGCTTCGTGATGCATAGTGATCCTACCTTGGCATAGGGATCACTAGCATGGGTTGGGTGTTTCGCGAAGCATAAACGCTCCGCGGCTGCCCGGGTTCCCTTGGGAATCCCCTTCCTTCGCGAACGCCCTTGAGCTTCGCGAAGGGCATCCCTCCCGGAAGAGGGGCTCAAAACGAGACAAAGTAGAGGCGTCTCGCGAAGTAGAAATACCTCGCAGAGCTCAGGATTCTCGGGTCAAAGAGTGCTTCGCGATTCGGGAGAGGAGAAGCTGAAAGGTCGGATTGTCCCTCCCCGGGACTCAGGGGGAGTCCAGTATTTATAGGGAAGGGGCGCCGCGAAGCAGGGCTCGCGCGCCGCCTCCGGTGCTTCGCGGCGCGCTCGCGAACGTCAACATCGTCCGCGGAGCATTACCGCCTCCGCAGCTTCGCGGCGGCTCACAAACGTCAAATGCCTTCGCGGAGGATTACCACCACTTGAGCTTCGCGGAGGCTCGCGAATGTCAAATGTGTTCGCGGAGGATTACCGCCTCTGGAGCTTCGCGGGGCCGCAATGGTCGGGGCGCTTCGCGTGGGTGCTTCGCGGTGTTGCTTCGCGGCGGTGCTTCACGAGGCAGCGCCCTAGCTGTCTTTTTTCCTTTCTTTCTTTCGGTCCGTATTTTTGGCGCCAACAGTTATTCATTAAAAATAATTTAATTTCCTATATATCCTTCATAATGGTTCATAAAAAAGGTTGTGACCAACCAAACATATTCTTACATGGGTGTCAAACCTAGAGTGCAGCAAAGCCCATTGTCATTGCACCGGTTCCTATTCAAGTCTAGATAAATGTGTCATTTTTGGGTTTTACCCCCTAGATATATCTTTTCAAGAGCCACATCCCCCAGTTCTAATCCAAACATGGATTTCTTTTCTGAGAAACCACCAACTTAATGTTTCACTAAAATATGAGGATGTTTTACTATATTTTAACATGTCCCTATGGTTCATCCTAATGTTATCAAATCCGAATTTCCATAGATAAATATACCTTCCATTGATACCAAATATGGAATCCAACCTTTTTATTACATAAATTTTCATTTACATAGTATAAGAAAAGATATTTTTAGGTTTTGTTTTTGGTAAAAATGATACATAATACTTGAAAACATAAAATATTCATCTAAAAACATAAAAGTATTATTAACTGGTTAATCCTATGTACATTTAATGCTTCTCAAAACCTAGGGACATACATAAAAAATAAAGGTTGAGCATAAGACCCGGTAGGGGAATGTAAGGGAAAGAGTTTAATTATGATCTAGTGAATTATTGATAAGAACCTCTGAAATCTCCTAAATGAATGAGAAAGAGGCATATCAGAATAATAATAAATGGAATCATAACTTTAAAACATATCTACAATATTTAAATGAGACTTTCATAATCATATATCCAATTTTTTTCATCGAGGGTTCATAAAAATCACCATGGTTATTCACCAAGGTATTGTTAAACTTATCAACCATAGAGATTAAATTATTTTCCCAATGAATTGAAGATATATCAAGATGAACTATTAATATGTTTTAATTATCATGTGATCCATATAGAACATAATAAATAATTTCATAAATAATCTAGGGACAATAAAATAAAATAAGTTTCATATCAAAATAATGGTGTTTCAAAAGTGATTTTGAAAACATGATCATTATGTCATTTTTAACCCATGAATAGAAAATGAGTGTTTTATGTATACAGTTGAAAAAATAAAATAATTCAAGTTTACATCATGTGGAATAACCAAATAAAATAAAGAGTTTTGGGTATTTACAAAAAATAAAATAAAAGGGAATTTATTGAGGAGAAGAGAGAAATTTTGAGAAGTAAAATCGACATCATAAATGGTATAAAACATGGATTTAGAAAAGCGTAAAAATTTAAGGGAAAAGGATATAACATTCAAAAAAATACATTGAATATATTAATGTGATAAAATAAGTTATATAAAATAACATATTTTTTCAATTTTATATAAAAAACCACAAAAAATGGATCTTGAAAGGAAAAGAGAAGGTAAGATTTCCCTTATCTTGGAGAGTAACTCCATAAAATTGAAATTTTCGAACTTGGGGGATTGATTAATCATTGTGAGGTTAAACTATTAGATCTTAATTTTAGTTTAAATGAGAGTTGAATGGAACTCAGAAATGGGAGGGTATTAATAGTAAAAGCCTGGGATGGGTTTATTAATTTCTAAATAATGACATTGAACACCTACATAGGTGTAAATGAAAAACTATGGGCCTTACTATGGTATTTTTCGACGTTATTGGAAACACGGATCATATTTTATTTATTTTTCTCCCACAATAGTTGACCAAAATTTAATTTTACTTATATTGGCAATGAAATTAGTTTTTTTTATAAAAAAATATATTTAAAGATAAATTTTCCATTTTAGAATTTGGAAAGTAAATTATATATTTTAAAATTCATTAAAATCTATGAAAATACATGATATTTAATAAATGAATTATTTTTTTCCTCTTATTTTTTGTAAATATTTATTACATTATTATGACATAATTATGATGTCATTATACATACAGAAAAACACAAACTAGACTTTTTACTATTCATGAAAAATTAAAGTATTTTAAATTTTTTTCATAAATTTACTTTTACCTAATTTTGACATGCTAATTTTAGAAATGCTAATTATTTTATCATAATAATTATCTAAATATGAGAAGTTATCTTTTAAATAAAATATCCATATTTATTAGAAATAACAGTGGATTGGAAATGCATTGTAAAATATTTAACACTTACAAAAAATAAAATTATTTTATCATTGATTTTTAAATAAGAATTTTTTAATCATATTATTTCTTTAAAATAAACATTATTCGTAATAACATATTTTATTATAAAAATTATTTCTTTTCTAAAAAGTTAAATCTCTGATCGAAAACCAATTTTATCAAATTCCATCTCAATTTTAGTATACAAAACTATTCTTAAAATGGAAATGATGGAATAGAAATTTTATTTATACAAACAGAATTCACATTCAGAAACTTGGGCCTAGAAAGATAAACCCTTATTATAACCGCATACGACCTAAGGGTGAGGTGTATGATGGTGACAGACTCACAGTGCGGCTCGACTTACTTCACCTGACATGTAATTCCCACTGACTTGACCTTCTCCCATAAGTGATTTCATTCAAGAATGATTTCTAGAATATAGTCTTTGGATTGATTATGACCAAATCCCATTAATACGACCTCCCTCCCATGTTCTGGAAAATTGGGATTTGAACGGAAGCACTCTACTGGTTGAGGCCATCATTTCTCCTTTATTCCTTAATTATCCATTTATATGTATACTTATAAACACTAATTATAACATTAAAATTATTATCAAGAGTATATTTTCCAACGGTCTTATAATGGTTGAAACCCTATATTCATATTTCAATTTTTACTCACTTTATTAGTAATGAGTTATATTTTTTTATAAAATAATTAAACACATGTTTTCAGGAATGAATTATCATTCAAGAAGTATGGGTCATTATACCATCTGTAATATCTAGATGGAGCTAGGTAAAGGGAACAATAGGGGCTAGAGTGGATGGTGCTAGAGAAGTGAAGATAAAAATCTTGGATGTAGTAATATATAGGTGGTTGGTAGGATCTATGGATGGGGTATTAGATGGGGCAACAATCTGGTGGGTAGGCCCTTAAAAAATGAATGTTGAAACGAAGGAATATTCACCACTAGTTCTTCAGAATGAAATGGATAACACTATCATTTTAGTGAATCTCCACCAACATATATGGTAGAATGGGTGGTGTGGGTTCCAAAATGGAAGGTGGTGAAGAATTGGATGGAGACAAAATTTCACTGGGGTCGTATAGTACTGGTACTAGTAGAGGATGGGTGGATAACATGATCTATTACTGGGGTGGTGGATGTGGGTGCCTCATGAGCAGGAATAGGTGGGTCTGGAGTATGAGGAGTTGGGACACCATTAGAATCCTTAATATACCTGGGATCCCACTCATAGTTCTTCATGGTATTCCATAATATCCCTATTGTGTGGACCAATATGAAATTAAGTGACTCCATCTTCCCAAGATATGAAAGGGTTTAACATGCGTCAAAAATTCCAATATGACATGTGGGATATGTAAAAAAATATACTTTACATCAAATGACCACAAACCCTTCTCACATGGTACTCAGTGTAGAGAATGAAATTGTTTTCCATGTTAATGATAGTTCTTTACATGGAAGATGATAAAATTATCATTTCAATCTAGATGACAGATCTAAAATAATTTCTTCTAGTCATCCAAGAATATTTCAAGGCCCAACGAACATTATGTATGGTATAACCTCACATCAAGGTACTCTTCATCATTCATAGGTTATGAAGTCTATGGTGGTCATGGGATATGAATTTCTATATTCTTGGAGTATTTTCCTTCATCGGCTCAATTCTCAACATGGTATAAACTAGAGAAGAAATGAAATCAAAGGTAAAAATACCTAGCCAAATGGAGAACTCTCCCAATATAGACTCGCATTGTCTATCAACCAATAAAATTTGACATAAGTGATGTTAAGATATAATTTTGTGAGGAACCTTATGAGTATCTCCCCGTAAATCTCTTCACATAGCTCAACTGTGATCCAAATTTGAATCTATTTAATGTTTTTTGGGACCTACACAAGAACAATGATCTTTTTGAGAATAAACAGGTTGAGTTTATTAAGGAACCTTATGGGCTTGGATAGAAGATAGACCAAGAAAACATAATGCCCATGCTCATTAATGTGTATGTAGGGATTCAAATGTGGGAGTTAGGTAGTTCCCTATGATTTGCTGCAAGAAGACTGGGAATGGCCAAAGGCTAATGGAATGTTAGAACTCGAACTAGATGATGATGAGGAAGGATCTGTTAGTGGTAGTGGAGGTTCTAGAATTTGGTTCTTGGGTGTAGCCAAATTTTTTCATTGGTATAAACTTTTCAAATATGTGATGTTGAATTCCTTCTTGTGTTATATGGTGATAATGAGGAATTAAAAGTAATGGAAGAGGAATATTACTAAAGGCTTGAATAGAGGATGAGGAAGTGGAATAATGGATGAGATAATCAAAGGATCATCTATGAGAGGGGGTAGGACGACGCTCCAGGGGACAGAATAGATGTATCTCATAAAAATATTTTTCTTGGAATTTAAAGGAATCATGTGGTTTTCATGTAATATATTTCATTCACAACATGGAAAACATAGGAAATTAGTTTTCCAAACACACAATTACTCACATATAGTATGATTTAAACAATGTGAATTAGGGAATCTTCTTAAATTTTTACAAATAACTTCAAAACACCCCTAAAATTTAGAAAAAAATATTTAACTCAATGTAACATAGTTTGGGTTCCACCTAGTGAGTTCTTCATTTAAATTCTAGAGAAACAAAGGCTTCCGGTTAATCAATTTTTTTAAAAAAACACCACTTCTGAAATTTTTCTTGATATATATTCAGTCTATGACCATTGAATTTAATGGTTTGGTTATTTCCTTATTTTCTTTAAATAGTTTCATAGGGGAAAACCTTGACAATATTAAAATTTTAGGTCCATTTTGATTTTAGTTTCCCAACAAATAACTTTAGTCTAGAATTGTTCAAAATAACTTATTACCTTGGTGTAATGTTTCATCGTACAATGAATCAGTTATGCCATTTATTTATCCCCAAGTATACCTTTTGAAATATTCCCATAGTGAATCATCCTATTAGAGAATCTAACCCTTCCTAATTTTATTAAATATCTTTTCCAAGACATGTTAAATATCCCGATTGGATAATTAATTGTTCCATCTTTTATATAAGTGTTGTGGAGTTTCATTGTTGTATTAAATTCTATTTTTTCAATTCAGTCCTTTAACTGAAGTATTTTCAATGTGTGTTCCCAAATCAATAGTGAGTAAAGTAATAAATCCAAATCTGTAAAAATTATTTTTCCTTCTAAAATTCATGACCACCTTGGATTTGACCTATGGGGTGGAATCGGGTTCTACCCAATTTGAAACATAGTCTATATAGACTATGATATAGTATTTCCTAGTATAATTCGGAAATGGGAAAATAAATTCAATTCCCTACACATCAAAGATTTCATCATCAAGGATAGTGTCACACCATCACACGAAACATGCCTAATAATTATTGTTTTCTGATTTATATTTTTTCCCATGGGTTATCCCATGTATTTTGGTAAAGATAGTGGTTTTGGGATTAAAATATGGTGGCACATTTTTAGAGCACAATTAGTTGAAATTGTGCCCCATCCCCCATAAAACCGTTCTTCCTAGATTATGAGTCTTTCAAGGCCGCATGTCTTGGCGCATAGACATGTGGAATCCCACCTCAAACTGTATAAACAAGATAGTTGGTCTATCAAAGATGTATATTTAGTATAACAACTTTACTCTAAACCCCTTCAAAACATGGAGCCTAGATAGAAGCAATACCCAAAATTCATAGTTTTCTACAGGACTATGTATCCTCCTCCAACAAACTGTGTAGCCCTCCTACTTTAGATAAATTCCAATACACCGTCAGTGCATGGTCTAGCAGACGTTATGGATGATCTATATGGTCTTCTAGGTAACCTTGAAGTGGTAATTTACCACTTTCCCCTTCCCTATATTAACACAAATACCCCTATTCTTACCCCATTTGACCAATAATAATTCCTGAGATCCATTCACGACTCTGCCATGGATATTCCTTCTCCTATATAGTGAAATTTTGAGATTTATTTATGTTTTAGGTTGAATCATCAATGTTAATCCATCCTTGATCCTTATTCATCCTTATACTTTGATTTTATTCTTATTTTTCTTCTCCCATGGGTTTCTATAACATAGGGGTCAGGTTTCCTTATTTCTAAATTGGGAATTTCGATCTTCTGGGGTTTTACTTTGTTACTTATAATCTCTTATATCTCCTAGAAATGGTTTTGAGCATTCACCATCAAAATAAGGGTGATTTGATGTAGTTTACCTATGATAGATCTTTTAATTTAAATTAATTTATTGATTTAGTGTCTTAAAATCATGTTTTTTTATTAAGTGATACACATATTCGATGTAAAATTGTTTGTTCCTATAGGAAATTGTTTTCTTTTTTTTGAAAAAGTTTTACTAAGCAGGTTCATTATATTATAAATATTTTTTATACTTTATTTTAAAGGATTTTTTTAATAAGATAATGAAATCTATTTAGATCTTTTAAATGTTTAATAAAAATGTATAATCCCTCTTAAGGAATACCCCTCCCTTTATTTGGAAATATGGTTTCTGTGATAAATGTATGATTAGTGTTATGGACCCAGTGAAGATTCTTGGGCTTTATTTTCGGATTTAGAATGGGGTTTCACATAAATTAAGATTTTGGTGGTGACATAGAATATGTGGTTTTGGTTAAGAGAGATATATATGTGTATACGAAAGATTGATAAAACTCACCTCCATTTATTATCATGGGAATCCTTGGGTTATTAGGTGGGATCCAAGGTACACTATTTTCACTAGTTGAGATAAGTCCTTAAATAGTAGAACTGAGTAGATAACTTGACTACTCGTGGGATATTCTTCTCAGTCGATCCGATGAGGGGGTTACTAAGTTTTTGGAAGAGCATTGTGTATAACCGGTACAAGTAGGGGTTGATTACATGATACTATTTATAGATTTTTCATTTACTATATCGACCACTAACTATGATCTGGTGAAACATGTTTTACACATATGAAACATTCCTTTACTTTATGTTTTTATTTATAAAGTGACATCTTTTTTTTCAAATGTAATGCGTATTTTAGAATTAGTCACATTTATAAATAACCCAAATGGATTTTCCCATGCTTCAAAAACTATTTTATGAATGTGGGGGGTAATTATTTTCGTTGAAATGAAATCTTGATTATTGTTTTTGAAATAATAAATAAACCCTACATTTGTATTTATTATTTTTAAACAAACATTATTGAGTTTTTTCTTCAAAGGTAAAAAATAGGGCATCTTTTATCCATTGTCATGCCTATTGGGAATTTTAATGATCATGCCTACATTATTGGTTATTTGTTTACTCTCATTTTCTACCTAACTCTAGTTTTCTCATATAGAAAGTGTGACTAAATGGTTGGTCGTTAACCATATTGTTATATGGATGTATATCTTGTTTTATTCCTTTCAACTGCTACTCTTTATTTTTATCAATATATTTTTATTAATTTAATTTTATAACATTTATTATATAAACTATTTCCATTTGAGTTACATTAATTATACACACTATTTTCCAGTCGAGGATGATATGTAACAACTCTCTGTCCTTGTTTTGGGAAGTAAGGGTGACTGGTTCGGGGTCGACCCAAGTTGGTTCATTAAAAAATGGTATCATAGGATTATCCTTTATTATTTGAGGTTATTTTTTACTTCATATATATTATTATTGTAAATAAAGTAGTCATTTTTGGGTAGGATCCTAATCACCACTTATTTGGAAGTAAGTATGAATTACTTGGGTGGTCTAGGATGAGTGTGTCTAGAAGTACAGACTTGGATGTCTTGTGGTTTTAGGTTCTGTTTTTCACTTGATTGTTTGTTTTGTTTTGAATAATGGTTGGATGTTCTGATAAACTCCAAAGGTTTGTGTGTATTTTTGGAGAGTCTTAGAGGGTGCATGATTATTGTGGGTGGTCTTGCAAACATTGTGCAGACCATGCAGCTTTTTTTGTAAATATTTAATGTGATCACCTAGTTGGAAAATGACCTTCCAAAATTTGCAAAGAAGACAGGTGTAGTTTTATTCTTCTGGGTTTTTGGTAATTTTAGCCCATTGGGAGTTAAGTGACATTTTTTTATTGTGGGTTTAGGGTTTTTTAGGTTTTTTCCTTGGATTCTAATTTTTTTATTCATTTGATTTTGTTTCTAAAATTAAAATATGGGAATCATCATAAATAAAATCTTTGGTTGGAGTGGATACTCAAGAGGGGGGTGAATTGAGTTCCGATTAAAATTTTTGTTAAAAAAATTATGGTTAAGAAAACCCCTAGTTTAAAATTATCCCAGTTAATTAAGGTAGTAGAAATGTAAATGTTCACTTGGTCAACAGGTTTCTCAAAGGGTGATTAATCCTCAGATGAATCAGTGTTGAACACCAATTCAAATTTTGAAACAAGTTTAATGAATTAAAAAAATACACACACTAACAAAAACTAACTATCAAAGTGTAAGAAAAAATAGTTTTATCTTTTACCAAATATAAGCAGCGGATAAAATCAAAATAGTGCATATGAATATTTTCACAACAATGAAAACAAGAGGTTCGGTCTCAAGCCGAGACCGAATCTTCTCCACTTGGTGATCACCTTCCACCAAGCAGTTTATATTAAAACTTGATACACAGCCTATAACAGGCTTTACAACAGTTATCAGATACTGTCCAGGGAACACACCCTCTACCACAGTTCTTCATGGGAAAGAAAATACAAAAAATACCACACACGGTCTCTTCCACAGTTATACTTGGGAAAAACAGAAAAGGTGAAGTTTGATGTGAGGATAGTTAATATCCTCCAGTTCAAGCACATGAGAAAATTTGTGATATAAAACAACGCACACACACTTATCAGGCATGTAAAATAAAGAAAAACAAAAGATCATTTAGGATGACAAAGAGTTTAAAAGGCTCTATGTGTTTTCAGTTCCTCTCTTGACTCCTTAGAATGGGAAATATTTATGTTCGATTCAATCTCAAGAAGTTGTTTCAAAAATAGAGTTTTGGAACTCCAAGTTCAAACTTCCAGTGCTCTGCATCTGATGTTGATCAAGAGTTGATGAAGCACAGAAGGCAAGAATGAGTTTATCCTAGAATGATCTTTGTGATGCTTGTGGGATCAGGATCTTAGTGCTGGATGGTTCAAATTTGTTGATCTAGAAAGTATGCTCAATCACACTTCTCATGAAACCATTTCTTTGAGTTTGTGTATATATTTTTCTTCTTTTTTTTGAGTCATTGATCCTTCCTTTTTTTATGGTATTCTCTTTTTATATTTATGGTCCAACAATGGGAATGAGTAGATCACGTGCATTCTTTTTCATACCTCGTACTGTCCACGGTATTGTCTACTGAAACGTTTACAATCAGCATTAATCAATGTTAGAGAATTTATTTTATCAAATATGACTATTATAAAAGTATTAAGAAATTGACAATGTATGGAGGAATAAGCATTGGTAAATTGGAAACGGTGGCCTTCACATCGGTAGGCTTCAACAGTAGACGCACATCAACATCCTCCAACTATAACAGTATGCACACACTAGTAACCATGTAATGATGACCTTGTCGAGATAAACCTATAACAGAGACCTTGTCGTAGTACACCTGTAATTGTAAGATTGTAGAAGTAACCTTGTAGCGGTATCCTTTCTGCTGTAACCCTGTAACGGTAAGCTTGTAACTGTGACCTTTTAACGGTACGCTTGTGATTGTATCCTTCTAATGGTAAGCTTGTGATTGTAACCATGTAACGGTAAGCTTGTAACTGTAACCTTGCAATGGTAAGCTTGTGACTGTAACCATGTAACGATAATCTTGTGACTGTAACCATGTAATATTATCCTCTATAATGGTGACCTATATATTTAGATGAATTCAGCACTGTGATCTAAATGAAAACAAGATATGGGATTATCAAAATATGATTTGGGATTATAAAAATATGATTTTGAATTATAAAAATATGATTTCGGATTATCAAACTAGATGAGTCTAATAATCTCCCCCTTTTTGATAATCACAAATTATAACATTGCTAAAAGTTTTAAATCAAGGTAAAACACTTTTGCTAATGTCATTGAATCAGAATATTTTTGTTTTGAAAATTTTCTCCCCTGTGAGAATGAAATCTCCCCTTTTCTCCCATTTAATATTTTCTCCCCTTTTTGATTAAAAAAAAGCATAAAAGAGAGAAAAAAAATAGTGGAAAGAGAGAATCTTTATTAGTAAAACAGAAGTATATTAAAAAATTTGATACACCAATCCCTATCAACTAAGATAGTCCACACTCAATCCACAATAGATATTCCCATAAGAGATTTTTCCTTGGAGTATGAGGATGCATGTGCTAAAGGTGGAGGGATAGGCCAAGGTATGGAAGTTAGAAAGGTAGGAGGAGCTACAACCGAGGCATCACCAGACCTACAATGAGTACATTTCTAAGTAATCGTGGGGGTCAAGATTCTGATGGCCTGGGTAGGAGTCATCAAAGGAGGAGCACTGGTGGAACCTGAATCAGCTGAAGGAGGCAGAGCAGGAGGAACTATGATTGGAGTACAGTATACATGGAGGAAATGAAAGAGAATATTCTTGAAGTCCATAATGATACTTCCGCCTCTCTCCATAGTAGAAATAAAATCATCCTTATTCTCCATGATCTTCTCCAAAGAAAGAGTGAATTCTCTAAGTCTACTAACCTGATCCTTAATGTCATGAGTGACAGGTGGGACCCTTATGTTTTCCAACAACAGCTTGAAGTGGCCATCCGTATGATGTTTTATGTACACCAGTTTGTAGTAGAAATCAAATTGATCCGAGATGGCCTTCAAATACTGAGCATCTTCCCTTAAATAGTTTCCCACAAGATTATGAATTTACCAGGTGATGAAAATGACCTGAGAATATGAGGAACTTCCACGAGAGAGCTTTTCCACTTCTTCCTTGACAATGGTCCTGAAAGCTTCAATTTCAGTTGGAGGAGAAGATAAAGTGGAAATAGATGCAACTAGAGGATCTGGAGAGAAGGCTACTGTCTCTTTGAAAGATCTTGTCATCCCACTAATCAGTCTTTTGACATCATCATCTTTCCATTTTACATGTGTTTCTATATATTTCGTGAAATCCTAAAACCCTATGACCATTTTCTGAGCTATAATTTTGAAATATGCAAGGTCTCTATGCACTAGGGTCCTTGAATCCATATAAGAATATAATTTGGAAATACATTGTTTCACAGAAACCATAGAATCTATCAACTCACTGATTTGACTCTGGTATTACCTCACTTCCTAGAGCAGAGTAGATTGAATAATGGAGTGAATTTTGGCTAAGTCATATGCTAGATTCTCATGATCTAGAGCAACAAACTTTTTCACTTTTGAATACCTATCCCTAAACACTTAGTGTAGGTATGATTTCAGGGATTCAAGATCTATTTTTCTAGCATAGTCCTGAGGGAAAGTGGTTTTTGAAGGGACAAACGGGTGTTTTGGCACTGAGGGTCTTCTATTAGGCCTCTCCTCTTCTGAGTAATTATAGTCTAGACCCAATACCATAAATCTAGGGTCCGTAGGGCAGCCTTCAATTTCATGCAAAATAGCAACTAAGCCTATAACAGCAGGTTCCTCCCCCTCAATCTGAGAAATCTCTTGATCGGCCACATTCATTTCCTCCAGACCTCCTTGATCAACTGAAACATCAGGAAGGTTCACTTCCACTTCCACTTCAACTTCATAATATTCAAATACTTCTAATACAGTCCCGTCCTCAACTGAATAAATAGATTCTTCTTCTGCTCCACTTTCTACCCTTTCTATATGTCTTATTAGAGGACTAAGTCTTAGGCATTCCTCTTCATTTTTAGTAGCATCTATCTCAAGGTCAGCATGACACGATTTAGAGTCCTAATCATCATCTGAGGTATCTCTAACTTCCTTAAAACAATTCCATACCCTTCTTCTACACTGGTCTCCTTATCACTGTCCCTTGTGGAAGCTTCCCTTCTATGCAATCTCTTTGGTGGGCTAGGCTCACCAAAGGATACAGTAGTCGTACGAGGATTGGAGGGAAGGTTAGGGTCACTTCTGTCATCTATAACAGTGTCATCTCTTCCTTGCACAACATCACCTTCTTCTTCTTTATCTGAGTAGGAAGGCTCAGCTTCATCTGGCTTAAGACCAGGGTCTCTCTTATTCTTAGGCATAGTCGGATGAGTCATAGGATTAAACTCTTTATACACCTTAGCCTCATCATTCACCCATATCCTCATCCAATGATTCCAGTTATTCTTCATCAGTTTGCAAATCACATTGGTGATGCAGTGGATGTGTTGCACAAAAATAGTTTCTTCATTATCTCCAACAACTCCTTTCACTTTCAACATAAGAGATATTGGCTTATAATGTAGTAGATCATTTGATTTGGAACTAGGCTTGATCATATCTTCCAACTAAGCCATCAGAAACCTACACAGGTTGGTCTTATTTCAATGCTTCAAAAAATATAGAATGAATATGTCCTTTTAATTCAAAACAATGAAGTCCCTTATCCTGGGACTTATCACATGCTAAACAAATTTGAAAAGCTGCTTATCCTCTCCTTCCATCTCATTAGTAATGAAATTCCTAGGAATTCCATTCCCTATCAATTCAGCCGAATCTTCTTCATAGAAAATTAACTAACAAGTGGGAGGCACCACTTTTGCGTAATAGGCATAAATTCCTTCATGAGGAATCCTTAAACACTCAGCCCATTCAATAGAGGAGAAAGATAAATTTACTCCATTTACTCTGTAAAACATTCGATTCTCATCCTTAGACTATTCAACCTTCAGATACTCAAAAACTCTTTCACCAACATCGGTTAATAGGGTCCAGTGTTGTTAGAAAAACATTCAACCTAGCCCTGAGCTTCTAGTTCCTTAAGCACTAATGACTGGCTTGATAGCAGCCACTCTGAACATAATTCCTTCTCAGCTACTATCTCCTTCTTGGATAAATGTTGGTTCAGTACCTTTGCAACTATCTAGCTTCTGCTACTTGATTCATCTCTAGGTCTCTTATGATCAGGCACGTCTCCTTTATCACTGACCAGTGGCCTATTCAATCTAACCATTAATCTGGAGTGGTTTGAGGTTTCAGTAGAAGTTTAGGTTCATATATTTTAGAGCTAGAGGATTAGAGGAGGGTTTTATGTGGATTGAAATGTGGTCTATGTTCTATTTTTTTCATTTAGGTATCGAAAAATAATATAGATAACATAAATAAAATAAATAAAAAATAGTAGAAAAACGTTTTAGATTCCGGTTGAGTGAACATAAATGCAAAGTCCTGGACTTCAAAAGTCTATCGGTAAGGAGGTATTTGGAAGGTAGAATGGTGTGGCCCTAATCGTGAGGTCCAACGGTTAGGTCCGAATAGTGAGGTTATAACAGTGAGGTTCTAACAGTGAGGTTCTAACAGTGAGGTTCTAACAGTGAGGTTCTAACGGTGAGGTCCAACGGTGAGGTCCTAACAGTGAGGTTCTAATAGTTTATCATACCTAACTCATTTCAAATGTAATTTAACCTCTCAAAATTCAAAGTCTTTGTGAATATATCAGTTATTTGGTGTTCAGTACCATTGAATTCAAGAGTGATATCACCTTTTTGAAAATGATCTCTCAAGAAGTGATGTCTTACATCAATATTCTTTGTTCTAGCATGAGATACATGATTCATAGAGATGTTAATAGCAATTGTGTTGTAATAGTTTATAGAGACATATTTGAATTGATATACATAGTCTAGTGGAGTGTGTTTCATCCATAGTTTTGAGAAAAACAACTACTAGTAGCTATATATTCATCCTGTGCAGTAGATAATGGAACATAATTCTGTTTCTTACTACACCATGATACTACAAACTTTTCTAAAATGTGACATGTTCCAGAGGTTCTCTTTCTGTCTAACTTGCAACCAGAAAAGTCAGCATCTATATAACTTATTAAATTAAAATTCTGTCCTCTTGGAAAAAATAGTCCTGAATTTATAGTATACTTGAGATATTTAAAATCCTTCTTACAACATTTAAATGAGACTCTTTTGGATTGGATTGAAATCGATCACACAAGCATACACTGAACATAAAATCAGGTCTATTAGTAGTAAGATAATGTAGACTCCCAAACATACATTTGTAATTGGTTTGATCCACTTGTTCTCTAGTTTCATCAGTATCCAAATTTGCAAGTGTTACTCATTGGTGTATCACATCCTTTACTACTATCCAAACCAAATTGTTTTAAAATATCTTTAATATATTTATTTTGATTTCAAATAATACCCTATAGGATACCATTGTTTGGTGACTAACCTTTTTTGTTTGTCTTTTCATTCTAATGGTTTTCTTAAAAGGGGATTTTAATGCATGATGGGTGAGGTTATTTTATTGATTATTTTTTGTTTTGATATTCCATTTTTAGAATATTTAATTTTGTTATATTGGATGTGTTTTTGAAATTTTGTTGGTTCATGAATTAATAATTGATATTGCGATGTTAAGTTCTAGTTTTAATTAGGTTTTGATATAGTCTTTAACTTCTTGTTATAACGGTATCAACCCATAGAGTTTTATATAATTTTGAAAACCATCAGAGGGTGGCTCTTTCACCATATATCTATAGTTTTCCCATTCATTATTTATCTATTTTTTTCTTGATATGAAGTCTGGTAGTACTGAGTATTTTTAATTCATTCGAAAGATTAAAGAGTGGAACTCTCCTCATTTCTTTCAGAAGTATGAGACTGTTGAATCCAAAGAATGGTTACAAATCATTGATTAGATTTTCAATTGGTTTGATATCCCAAATCCTCTTAAAAATAAGTAAATAACCTTTATTTTAGATGTTTCAAGATGCATGTGGTTGAATTCCATTAAATAATCTAAGCCACATAATATAAATTCTTGAAAAAGCATTATGGGCTAGTTTATTTGGTGATATTTCTCTAAATCACAATAGGTGATGAAGGAGATGGGGTTGTACCCTCTCAGGAATGATGATTTAATAGTTATGGATAATGCTAAGAGTTTCACTGAGCTAGTGAAAAATCATTCAGAACTGGATGAAGGTTGATCTTGAAAAGCTATATAAATTTCATAGGGCCACCAACCAGAACTATTTAAGGTAGTGGAATCTTTTATTGACCGCTATAAAGAATAAATTTTGTATGTTGTTCACACCAATGCCATTTTATCTAGAAAAAAATTCGATTTCTCACTTATACCAAGGAGTAGTGGTGGTGGATTCGATAAAGGAAAAATGAATAGATCTATGTTTGGCCTATTGGGAAGTATAATAAAGAGGTCATAATGTTTCTTCTCCCCAAAATCATCTAGCAGTAATCTTTGGGTGCGCTGTCAATATGGGATTTCAAGGAACGATAATTATTCAGGTCTAGAACAACCAAATACCTATCATACATGGGGAAACTTAGGTCATTTAAAACTATATTTCTAAAGTGTTTCTAGGAAGTTATCAAGAGCCAAATCAATCCTTTGAAGGACCCCCAACCCATTTTTTTAGAGCATAGTGTTGATCTAGGAATTTTTTAATGTTTTAACCTTTAAAATGAGTCTGGATCTGATGTTATGTTTGGTTTTTGTGTTGTTTGGAAATGGATGATATTTTCTTGTATCATATGTTAAAAATATTATAGTGTGAATATTTCTCTTGGGAAACTTTGAATCCTATAGTGGTGAATTGGTGGTCTTCCTTATATAGAGTCATGTACCTTTTGGATATTGTTGTTGATGAGACCTATAGAATTATTAAATCTTATGGAGTTGGGTTTTGACCATTCCTAATATGGTGAGGGTTCCATAATTTAGGGATCTCCTGGTGAACCTCATTTTTGTACTCTCATGGCATAGAAATTACTTCCCCCCTCCCCACCCATCATCAGTCATGATTGTTAGTTGTTCTGGAAATTGGTTATTGTGTAGATAGAGGTCCCTAGTATACCATGAGTGTCTTTTGTGGTAAATCATATGATAGGGGTTGGGTTTTCATTGTTCATGTGTGTGTATTTATGAAAAGTTTAGTCACTTTTGGTCAGTTAATTTTCTATGGAAGTGAGTTCTTTAGCCTCAATAATCATTTATTTACATGTTGTTCTGTGAAGATATTCCTACCAGCCTTTTTAGATCTCAGTGTTTTGGGATTTGGGTGGAAGAAAATTTTGATTCTCATCCTTTCTTTCATTGATGCTTCATCGATGAAGAGTTTTTATTGTCCTCGTGTTTTAGTTAGCCAAATCCTTCAACAATTTTTTGGGGGAATAAATTATCAATGGTGGGAAGAATTTTCACACCCCGACCTAACAGATCCCTAATATTTTATTTATTTATTTTTTATCTATATTGGATTCCATGGGTTATACAAAGAATTAATGGAAATATGGTGGGTTTTATAGGAAATAGGGTGGCACATGATTGGTGAAGGGTTAGTATAAACAGTGTGTCATCCCCCATCAAAACATGTGACCTAGGAAGTGGGTCCTTCAAGGGCGCATGATTAGGATCATGGTTGTATGCCACCCCCTTCAAACTGTACATCCCATGAAGTGGGGTTTTCACGGCTACAAGGCTAGCCAAAAATACTTACGTTATCCCCCTTCAAAACATATGTCCTATACAAAATAACTTTCTATCCCACATGGTTGGAATCATGATGGTTTAGTCTTCATGAGAAACCCGGGTGTCCAAACCATATGATCTCTTAGGACCCAAAAAAGTGTTAATTTACCTCTTTAATAGTTTCAACATTAACACAAATCCCTTATAATATTACAAAATTAGAACCCTATCATCCATGGAGCTCCTCCCATGACTCTTCCTTCGATATTCATCCTCCTCCATTGTGAAATTATAATCCTTCTTCTTGTTTGGTGTAATTATTCAAAGGAAATCTCCCCCATTCTCCTTATTCTTCATTATACTTCCATTTTATTCTTATTTCTTCTCTTATTTTTGTTCCTATATCATAGGGCTCTTGTTGCATTTTTTAATTGGTGGTTTAAATATTCTAGGGATTTTCTTAGTTCTTTTTACTCTCTTGGGCCTCTAAGAAGTGGTTTTGTTTTTTCAACGTCAAAATAAGTGCGATTTGATGTATATTAGATGTGTTTATGCCTTTAATTTTAATTATTTTATTTCTATATAGTTTTAGTAGTTTTATTTCACTATTATGTGATATGCATATGCTTTGAAAAAATTATTATGCCTCTTGGAAATAGTTTCCATTTTCATACAAAGTATACATAATATTCCACATGAGTTCTTTATATTAAGAATATTTTTTTAACCTTTTCTTGAAATGAAATCTGTTTTCATAAGATGATTAAGGTTAATTATAACTCTAAATAATTTTATAATAATTGAAAACTACACTTATAGAATTCCCCCCCATTGATTTGGAAATGTGGTGTCTGTGATAAATGTGTGATTATTATTTCATTCCTAGATAAGTAGCTTGAGATTGGTTTCTATGTGACATAGAGAGGGGTTTATATTAATGTTGGAGTTTTTATGTGATAGGGGGATGATATTGTTTTATAAAACGGTTGATATATATTTATATGACATCTTTATGAAACTCACCTCCATTTATTTTCGCAGGATACCTTGGGATGTTATGTGGGAAACTATGTAAACATTCTATAGTACTTTATATAATGCACTAGATAGTTTCTCAGAAGAGATATCTCTACAACCTGTGGGTTATGATGCTCGGCCGAGTAAGAAATAGTGTCTCTGAGGGTTTGGGAAATGATTAGGGAAAACTGGTACAATTGTTGGTTGATTATGTGATCGTATTTATAGATTTTTTCATGACTATCTAAACTACCAACTAATATCCCATGAAACCTATTTTACACATATAATGATTTCCTCTAATTTTTTGTTGTCTTCATAAATTCACATCCATGTTTTGGTTTTCACACTCTAGTTCCTATTTTAGAACTATTCACTTTTATATTAAACTCAACTGAATTTGTTTCCAATATTATGAATTTTTTTTGAAAATGTGGGGTGAAATGGTTTTCATTAAAATAATTTTTTGGAATGAAATAGAAAACACAACATTTAGATTTCTTATTTTTAAAATATAATGATGAGATTTTCTTTTTAAATGTATGGAATAGGGTTTTCGTTGTCATTTAAAATCCCCATTGAGAGTTAAATTTCTAATTACTATATTATTTACCATGTTTAGCCTCATTATCTACCCATATCTGGTTCACTCATGGACTTATTGTAGTTCAGTGGTCAATGGTGACATGTAGGGTCACATAAAGGTATGTTAAATTTTGTTTCGTTCCACAAAAATTGTTTATTTTCATCATTTTTTTTTCAGTTTATAATTTCCCTATCATTAATGGGATAAAATCTTCCCCATTTAGTTACATTTATTCCCAATAATTTTTTCTAGCTTTGGAGGGTTGGAAATGCCTCTCTGCCCTTGTTTTGGGCTAGCTTGGGTGACTGGTTCGTGGTCAAACTGGGTTGGTTCAATAAAAAATGGAATCGTATAATTAGCCATTGTTATTTGGGGATGTCAAGTAGTTAGTAGGTAGTATGTTTATAATATTTCTAGTCAATCTAGTGTAATTTATTTGTTACCACCGATTTAGAAGGATGCTTTGAATGAAACGGTATTTTGGTATGAGTGTGCCTAGAAGTCTAAGCATGGCTTAAGGATGTTTTTTAGGGTCACGTTTTATCATTAATGTATTTTTGGTATTTAAAACTGGTGTGTGTTTTTTTAGAGAAATGAAAATGATTGGAATTGAATTTTTTGAGGGATCCAGAGGGTTCATGATAATTTTTTGTTGTCTGTAAAACCATATGCAGACCATTTACCTGCCTTTTTTAACCTTTAGGGTGCTCACCTGGTTGGCGCCCAAAAATCCAATCCATGTGACCAAGCCCTATTTAAAGGGTTTTTTACAAAATTTTGTTGGATTTTTTACCCACTGAGTGTTGTGTTTATTTTTTTTATTCATGGTGTGGTATTGATTTTATTTTGATGTGTTTCCCTTATATTATAAAAATATGTTTAGTTTATTAAAATTGGACTCTAAAATAAAAATATTAGTTTCTATGGAAATGGAATAGAATATTTTTAAAAATAGAAAGGTCATAATTTTTTATTTTGAAAATTCTATAAATTTAAAAATGGTAATTTATTTGGGAATTTGGAAATTATTTTTTTATGATAACAGGTTTCTTTAATAATTGGTTTGGAATTTGAAATTTGGGTGGAATGTTATGTTTTGAAAATGGAAGTGTCTTGTTTTGACCTTTAACAATCTATATGAATTCTCACATATATGAATTCATGTGTATGGGCCCATTATTATGTATTTCTAGGTTAATATGTGGGTTAGGTTAAAATATTCATATATGAGGCTTCCTATGATACCATGGGTAGGTTCCTAACCTTTTTGGTTTGTATTTTCTTTCAAAGGTGTTTTCAAATATGGTATTTCAATGTTTTATTGGATAGAGATGCTCAAAATTTCTTTTTGTGGTTTGGAATTTCTATTTTAAGATAATTTATTTTTGTATTTTTTTAGAAATGTTCTTTGAGTTTTAGTTACTAATTGATATAGAAATTTGGATTTCTAGTTTGAAATGTGTTTTGATTTATTCATGATAAAATTATTATAACATTGAGAACCCAAATTGTTTTATAGAATTTTTAAAATCATCAATGGTTTAATCTTAAACCATGTTTCTATGGTTGATTTTTTCGTCCTCATTTGTTTGGATCATTCTGGATATGGAAAATGATGGTCCTACGTATCGAGAATTCATTCAAATGTATCAATATTTGAGCCCTAATAATTTATCTAGGTAGGTGAATACAGGGAAAGATAAATATTGTATGTGAATTATTTAAGAGATTTTAATTATTTCTAGGCTCCTTGGGCCTATTAAGATCAATTTTTTGACCTTAATGTTGGAAGGCCTAAGATATGAGTGTTGGAAGTCTGTTTATAGGTCCTAGCCATGGAAGGACTATTTGTGGGAAAGTATCAATACATTGTTTATTCGGTGATATTTCTCAAATCCATAAAGTTTCTAAAGTATATGGATTTATACCATCTCAAGAATTGTGATTAAAAAGCCTCAGTGTTTTCTAAGAGTTTCAATGATCTAGTTCAATATCATTCTGATCTGGATGAAGATGGATCCTTGGAGCCTCGATTCTTTAAGAATGGAATCCAAATATAACAGTTTTAGGAGGGGTCATTTTTTCCTTACACCTATGAGGAAGAAGTGAGGAAGGATGTTCGAGGAATGGACATTTTATCGAGAGAACAAAATGTGATTGATTCATTACATATCCTAGGGATATTTTTTCATTGACTGAATAAATAAATAAAGGCAGAGATATGTTTACATCCAATTAAGAAGTATAATTATGTGGTGGTTGTGTCTCTTCTCTCCAAAATCATTTTCGGGTTGGATTTGGGAGTTCTATTGATATGGGAACTTAGGGAATAAGATTTATTCATGTCTATAATAACCAAGGGCCAATCTTACTTATAGACACTTAGGTCTTCTAAAATGTTTTTTTGTGGGGTTTTCTATGAAGGATGTGAACTTAGGTCCCCCACATAGAAGTACCCATATCACATTTAGAGGATAATTGTGATAATTTGAGTTTTATTTAACATTTTTATTGAGGAATACTTTTTTAGGAATATTTTTTAGAGTGATATTCTTTTTGGGAAATAGAGGATGTTTTTTTGTATCTTCTATGAAATTTTTCCTGGTCGAAATGTTTATCTTTAGAAACATTCAATAATATAATGGTTAAATAGTGGTGTTACTTATGTAGTTTATTTTCCCTCATGTATTTGGTTTTTTGAGTACGTTTATAATTATTCCATATGTTGGAAATGGAATTTGAATAGAGTTAAAATATGTCGGTAGGACACTGTAAAAGTTGTTTATGATAAACGTAGTTTCCTATATCTCCTGTAAGGAAAATACCTTCCCCTAGCCCCACCTATCCTCATCCATGATGGTGATCTAGTCTGACTATTGGGTCTTGTGGTAGATTATCATAGAGGTCCCAAGTAGATAATTATTATATTCTTTGGTAATTCCTATTTTAGGAGTAAGGGTATACCTTAATAATGTGTTCATTTGTATGAAAATGTAAGTTCCTTTTGGTGATGTATTTTTTGTTTTGGATCGAGTTCCTTAGCCTCAAAATTCATTTATCTAGATGTTTGGATCTTTCTGTGATGTTTTTTACCATACATTTTGGATATTGGAGTTTCACACATTGGGTGGGAAAAAAATTTGGATTCTTAGTCTTTTGGTTGTTTATGTTTCATATATGAGGAGTTAGGTTTCCCCTCATGTACTAGTTAGCCATATTTTTTAGGAATTTAATGGTGAAGAAAGTTTCAATGGTGGTGATAATTATAACACCTGGCCTGACACAACCTTATTATTTTAATTATTTATTTTTTTCGTTACATATATTTTGTCCCATGGGTTCTCCAAATTATTTTTTGGAAATATGGTGTTTCTTGGGATAGAAAGAGGATGGATTATGGTTATCATGTGGTTAGAAGAAAATTTGCACTATCCCCCTTCATATAGTTCATCACATAAAGTAAGTTTTTCAAGGCCACACAGCTAGGTACAAGGCCATGCTTCTTGCCCCTTCAAATAGTGTGGCCCAGAAAATGGGTTTGTCATGGTCATAAGGCTTGGTGAATAACCATGCGATGTCCCCATTTAAACTGTGTGGCATGTGTAGTTGACCATCTACCCCTCATGGTTTCTCAGGTGACAATACAAAACCCTCTAAAAAACTATGTATCTATGCCATGTGATCTTCTAGGAAATATAAAATGTTGTAATTTACCACTTTATTATTCTCAATTTTTAACCCAAATCCCCATATTCTTACCCCATTCGATCCCCAAAATCGGTGGTTCTCCTCTCATGCCACTACCTTGGATATTCCTCTTCCCCTATGATGAGATCATTAAATTTATTCACATTTTGGGTTGAATATTCTATAATAATCTCTCCTTACTATTTCTTCTCTCTAATCCTTCAATTTGATTGATGTTTTTGTTCTTCCTTGGTTTCCTATTACATCTGGTTCATGGTTATTTATTTTTAAATTAAGAGATTCAATCTTCTAGGGGTTTTCTTAGTTCCTTTTACTCTCTTATATATTATTGAAGTGTTTTTCAGTTTTCATTGTAAAATGACTTGTTATTTAAGGTAGGTTACCTATGCCTAAGACTTTAATTTTAATTCTTTTATTTCTTGAGTGTTTTAAAATTGTGTATTCTATTATTATGTGAAATACATATGCTATAAAAAATGTTTTTACTTTTTTTAAGTGGTTTAATAAGATTACCTATGATTCCACATTTTTTTTCATAATAAGAATAATTTTTTAGATTTTTTTGAAATGAAATGTGTTTTCATAAAATGAAAATGTTCGATTAGAAATTTTACTTATTTTATAATAATATATAACTCCTCTTATGTAGTCCCCACCCCTTTAATTTTAAATGTGTTCTGTGTGAAAATGCGTGACATTCATAATATTCAAAGTTATATGGCATTTTCATAGTGTTTGTCTGACTTATAAAGGGGACATTCTTATGGTGGGAGTTTGGAGGTAAGAGAGATGATGTGATTTTCTATAAAGAATGTGATATATATGTATACGATAGCTTGATAAAACTCACCTCCACTAATTTTCGGGGTTACCTTTGGGATGTTAGTCATAATACTAGGTACACATGTTTCACTATTTTAGATTATGCATCGGAAAGTGTCCCTTAGTAGATAATTTGACTTCCATGGGATATGCCGATCAGTAATTCTTGTGAGGGTTTTTTTGAATGTTAGGGTAGTGATTGTCTATAACCGATACCAATAAAGGATGATTATGTGATGATATTTATATATTTTCCCTATTCCATTAGAACCACCTCCTAAGATCTCATGACTTTGATTTTGAACATATGCTACATTAAAATAATTTTTTGTTTTCCTTGTAAAGTGGCACTATTTTTTCCCTTTCACACTAGGACAGTAGTTTTAGAATTACTCACTTTTATAATGAACTGAAGTTAATTTGTTTCCATTCTTATAAAAATTTTGGAGAATGTGGGGTGAAATATATTTTGTTAAAATAAAAATTTGTTATTTTTTAAAAGAAATAAAAAAGCATACTTTTATTTTCCGTATTTTTAAACTACAATGATTTTATATTCACTATAAAGGTATGGAATACGATGTTTTTTATCCTTTGGCATCCATAATATGCATTTTAATTCCCAACCCTATATTAGTTATCATTTTTAGATCTTAGATGCTACCCAATACTAGTTCTATCATGGAGAAACAGTGATTCAATGGTTTGTGGGGACTCACAATGTAAAATAGAGGTATGTCCTGTTTTTGTTCATTCCAAATCTAGTGTTTATTTTCACCATTGTATTTTTTTGTTTATTCCAATGATTTATGGGATAAACTATTCCCAATTAAATTACATTAAATCTTGAAACTATTTTATAGCATGGAATGATAAAATGCAGCTTAGTCCTTATTGCAGGTCAGGTTGGGTGACTAGTTCGACGTCCACTTTGGTTGGTTCAGGACAGATACGGTACTTGGGTATTTTATTTCCTTTTACAATGGTCCACATCAGCTAGCACCAGCCAAAAATTTGTACAAAAATTCCCTATTTCCAATTGAGTGAGGTTTATAACATTCAAATTTATATGATCTTATCCATGATGTATTCTAGCTACTGATTTCCACTAGTTAGTGACATATGGACCAGCTCAAGCTTGCATTGAATTTTATCCCCTCGGATACATCATCACATCAATCCATCAACATAGTTCTTAAATAATAGCATCTCATCCCAGTAATAGTGTGAAGCATATAAAAATAAATTCTTCCTAAGTTTATATATGATGTGTGGGTAAATATATCTCATGGAATGATTGTTAATAATATTAGTAAACAAATTTAGATCTTACATATCTTCATTAAACAACATATAAAACAACCATATCGTAGGGAATGTAAAAAGCTATTTATTTTTCTAATATATCACATAGGGTGACTTGGGTCATCTCACTTGAGTTTCTTTCTCACTTTTTCACCAACGTAATCTATCTCACCTAAACTACTTCTTTTTATTGTTTTATCTTTTTTTGAAAATAAATTAATTTATAATACATGAAATATAAAAGAAGTGAAATTATATTAACATGAAATGGTAACTGAATGAAACTATGATGAAATTATTGTGACATTGTTGTTTGGTTATTGGGTTTCATCATTCTTTTTTTGTGGTGTTTAGATTAATTTTGATCATTAATTTACAATATATCATTAATGAAATACTATTATTTTATTTATTATTTTGAAATCAACATTGCCTATAACAATATCAATTCCACCTCCTCCAAAAATTATGATTGATAGAAAACCTCAATTGAGTGTGTGACATCTCCCATGACCTAGCTCCTTTGTATTTCATTTAATCTACTGAATGGATTAACTCCATTATATGAATATAATCAATCTAGTATAAAGGAGGGAAAAGATTAAATAAAATAATAGAAATGTGTTTGAGATCACGGTCATGGTGGATGATCACCACACCGAGGAACTCCACTCTTGATCATCATAAACTTAGTAAAAAATAATAATTTAAGAAGAGAATGAAAAAAAATCCACATACCTCTACCAGTATATCCCTTGGTTTAGACCCTAATATTTTGGGGTAAGAGGTCATGGTGTAATGATAAATAAATATATTAATTAGATAGTTTTGGAATATAAATAGATATGGAAGAATATGGAAATAATTAAACTAAAAAAATGCATATGTCTTTCCGGATAAAAGGAATTGAAAATAAAAGAAAAGAAGAAATAAATCCTAAAGATGTAGCATGGGAATATGCCTCCTCACCAATGGTGGAGTAGTACTCTTTTTAATAATGGGTGAACTCCTCCTTATATACTCCAAAGGGTTTCCGTCCTTTGATCTTAAAATTCAAGATCTTCCAAATCACAGTTTCATATATCCTATAGATTATGTCCACCAAAAGATTGATCATGGTAGGCTGATTTAATGGCTGAATTTTGGAATAGTGAATTCTTGGAAGATATTCAAAAATATCTTGTATGTTTCATCCCAAAATTTCAGCATTATCCTTTTTTTGTATAAGGATATATGGCCCATTAATTCCCATATTTTTTTCTGGATGAATATTTCTTATTTATGCCCCTCAATTTGAGCATCCAAGGGATTAAATAATGAACCAAAATCAAAATATTCTGTCGTAGTAAAACTACCAATTTAATATTATTTTAAATATAATTGTAATAACCCCAATTGGTGTTGTCTATACCGATTGATTCAATATTTAGTGATGTGGGGTGCATGTGGTTGTCCAGAATGATCATCCAAAATGATTGATTTTTTTGGGCCCTTGTATGAAAAAATTATCTCTTGTTATATAAGACAAAGTTGAAGCCCAAAAATAAATTAATCCAAAAATAATAATCACATCAATTGGATTGATACTGTAAACGTTATTCCCAAATTACAAAAGTGTTTAAAATATACTAAATTTCTATAATTAAGAAATTTTTACAATTTAGATTCAAACACACAATAAATATTAAGATAATAAAAATCACCTCAAATTGATTTATTAGGATTGTTTAAATAATTTAAAAACATATAAAAATGATGAAAATATTATATCTATCAATTCCTACATACTTAAACCATGATTTTCTTCAAGAACAAATCTCCACATAGATTTCAAAGGGCACTGATGTTATCCATATTCTAATTTAAATACAATAAAATCAAAAAAATCAATTTCTAAAAAAAATTTATAATTCCACAAAAAATATAACTTTAATTTCTCATTTATTAAACAAATAATAAATTCATGAATTTTACTTTTCAAATTTAAAAAATGGTTGAACTTATCATTTTACTTTATTCATGATCCTCAATTCATTATTATTAAACTTGTCAACTCATGAATTACATCACACGAATATTATTTCTCATCTCTCATGAAAACATTTAAGTGTAGTTATTCTCATATCATTAGAACATTCTCCATATCCATTGGCATTCAAATGAACTACATTCTCCACTTTGTAAATATAAAACGAAAATAAAATAGTGATGAATTTTTTATAAAGGTTCAAATGACTATGAGGCTTAAGTTTTTTAGGATATGATGACTTAAAAATTAAGGCTCAAGGAAGATGTTTATCTCTTAAGTAAAATGCTTGATATCAAAAATTGTTATGAAATTCTCCTCATCAATTTAGTGAAACCCACTTCCCCCAAGAATCAATATAAGGTTATGTTCAGCATAAATATTGATATATGATTTGTGAAAACTCTTGAATTTTTTTCAAATATTTTTTATCGTTTTTTTAAAGTTATTATTGTATCAAACCTCACATCAATCATTTAACGAAATCTGATAAATATAATTGGTATATTACTGGTGATTTTTTGTTTTCCCAAATCAAAACCCATTTTAAATTTATTTTTTTTTTCAAGAGGGGAAAACTATAAAGAGTATAATGAATGAATCAAATGATATTTATCATTACCAAAAATAACACCCCCACACTTCTTCCTTATAATTCATATTATCCCTTCCAACATGATTCTATTTACCCTTAATCATCATCTTTAAAATATCATGAAAATACCAAGAGTAGGGTAGGATTCGATAAAAATGGCTAGAAATATGGTCTACCCCAATAAAGATCATTCATGGTCTCTATAGGATAAAAATTTATTTATGTAAAGGTTTTATTCAAGAACAAGGGATTTTCCAAATATGCCTCAGTCATTTTAAATGATTTTTTGAAGAATCATAGATTTAGAAGTTTTTAATACAAGTTATGGTAGGTGACATTTCCCATGATCACTTAAGAAATATGCTCAATGTAAATAAAAATTAATTGGTCTAAAAATACTTTCAGGACTGAGATATAAGATTTCGGGTAATCACTCAACACATGATTAATAATAACAAATAAATTCAAATTAATTTCAGAAATTCAAAGTATTAAAATGGAAATGAAATTTCATTTACATGAATCAATTAATTCCCTCAAATCATGAGTCAATATTTTAATATCCATACTTCATTTTAAAAATAAGATTCTAAATTTTACTCATTCAATATCATTAACATTTAATGCTGAAAAATGGAATCATGATATTTATAAAAAACTCATGTCTCCTAGATAAGTCAAGGAAAATATATTTCATGTGTAAGTATACAAATTTCAGTTTGAATTCAGAAAAAAAAAATGTAAGGAGTTTAACAGAAAATAATAAAAGTGGAATCCTTTTTGAAATTAATATTGTCTTTTTATTCCATGTTTGGGGATTATTTATGACATCAAGAACCAAAAAAACTTTATTACTCAATAAAACATAAGGATAATCACATTTAAGATCAGAAATATATAAAAGAGTGGGTTGTATGATGGAATAATCCAAAAAATGAAAATGAAATATAAATTCCTAATATTGAAATTAAAAGTACTATAAAGAAGGTAAATAAAAAATCTTCTTATAATCCCCCCAAGTGGGCCCTTAATTTTTTCTACCTCATGAAGGGTTGTAATAGCTGTTTTCTAAAATCATATGGTGGGTGGATCTTCTTTTAATTGAACAACCATATTTTGTTCTTCCCAACACATAGTTCTTTATTCTTATTGAGGATAATTATATGTATAGATTATTCTAGGTCAAAACCCTTTACATTGTTGTACCACTTTCATGATGGGGGTATGATAAAGTACTGAACCTCCTCCTCCGTTGTTGCTACTTGTGTGACATCTACATCAAAATCCAGCAGTTACTCCAGATGTGACGGTTAAAAATAATAATCAAAGTGAGATTTATTATTTTAAACTAAAGTATTAATTTTAAAATATTCCATTTTAATGTAGGAAGATTGTAGAATTGGATTATCAGGAATAGCCACTAGGATCTCTTATTGTACTCCTATTAGTAGTTTTTTAATATCTCCAAAGAGATCCAAGTGTTCCTAAACATGTGCATGTTCAGTTTCATCCTCTTCATCTAAGTCAATAATATGGTTGACCGAATATAAAAATTAAAAACCATAAGTACTAATACTAAAATCAGATTGAATGAAATTGTAAAAGGTAGTGTTTAAGAAATAATCATCTCTAATAGTTGGTTCTAGATCAATCAATTATTTAGTGGTAACTACCTCTTGAAGTTGGATCTTAGTCGATGGTGGTAGTAGGGATCCTCTATTTCATGGAATTACTCCAAGAAAATAGGGAATTCTAAGTGGGACTCTTCTTGGACATTTTCTGGTTGAAAATTTTCAGGAAAAGTAATGGGAGAACTCAATTATCTCCCAAGCCATCTATACAAAAAACATTTTGTTTCATACCCTCCCTTATGTTAGAAATTAATTCTTTTAAAAAATAACTCCCCGTTATTTGATTTCCAAAATGACCTCAATTATATAAAAATAACATAAACACAATCCACCATTGAAAAGGGTGAGTCAATAATTTTTTATTTCACCTATGTGTAATTGTTCCATGAATTGAAAAAATAATAGTTTAAAAATATATTGGAAAAACAAATTTTAATGGTTTTTTTAAAATAATAAAAACAATCTAAAAATTTGAAATATAAAATGTAAACTAAACAACTGATTAGATCTCTAGAAATGGCGCCAATTTTGATGCACTCCTCTCATAGGGTATGAAATATTTTATTTATTTTCCTAATGTAACACAAAGGTAGACCAATGTCATCTCAGTTGAGGATATTTTTATGTTGTTCACCTACTTATTCTATCTCATATGAACTACTTCATTTTGTTGTTTTATTTTTTTTTTAAAATAAATTAATTTAAAATACATGCAATATAAAAAATATTATAATTATATTAGCCTACAATTATAACCGAATGAAATTGGGGAAAAAGCACAACACCTTTGTGGTTTAATTAGTGGGTTCCATAATTCCATTTCTTGGTGTTTATATTAATATTTATAATTAAATTATAATATATCATTCATGAATAAATAATATTTTATAGAGTGTTATGAAATAATAAATTCCTACAGCAATCTCAATTCCAACTCCTCCTATAATCAAGGTTGATGTCAAACCTCAATCGAGGGTGTGACAAATCCAAATACCTAGATATATTGTATGTAATTTTATCTACTAAATGTCTCAACTCCATTATATGAAGATCATGTATCTAGTATAAGTAATGGGATAGATTTAATAATATAATAGAAATGAGTTTTAGATCAGGGCCATGGTGGATGATCGCCACACCCATGCACATCACTATTGCTCATCCCAAACATAGTAAAACAATGGAATTTAAGTGATGAATGAAATTAATTTCCACATAGCTCCACTAGGACAACGCTCGGTTTACCCATAATTTTTTTGGGTAAGATGTCATCGTAGAATGATAAATAAATAGAATAATTATATTAGGGTTGGAATATAAAGATATATGGAATAATATGGACACACATAAATTATAAAAATGTATAAGTGTTACATGATAAAGGGAATTGAAAATAAAAAAGAAAATCAGGAAGAAATCCTAAAGATCTAGCATAGACCTAGGCCTCCTCACCAATGGTGTTGAGATACTCTATTTTGTTATGGATGAATTCCTCTTTATATAATATAATGGGATTCCATCCTATGATATTAAAATTCATGATTTTCCAAATCTCTTTTTCAGATCTTCTATTGATTATATCCACCGAAATATTTATCATTGTAGGATGATCTAATGGATGAATTTTTTAATGGTAAATTATTGAAAGATGTTAGACGATATCTTTTATGTTTTACCACAAAATTTAAGCTTACTCATCCTTGGGTACTATGATATATGTCCCATTAATTTAAATATTTTATTCTGGATGAATGTTTCCTATTTATGCCCCCAGAATTTGAGAATCCCAGGGATGACATAATAAATAAAAATAAACATAATATATAATAATAAAACTACCCATTTTATATTATTTCAAATACAATTGTAATCAACCCTATTGGTGTTTTGTACACCATGTTATTCACTATTTATAGAGGTGGGTTCCATGTGGTTGTCAAAAATAATAATCAATATTGATATATTTTTTTGGTCCCTTAGATGGTAGAATTACCACATAGTCCAGTATAAAGATTTGAATCCCAAAGATAAATGAATCCTACAGAAATGGAAACACATAAATTGGATCTGTATTGTAATCATTATTCTCAAATTACCTAAATGTCTAAAAATATTTAAATATTTAAAATTATGAAATATTTACATTTTTTTCAAAACACACCGAAAATATTTAAAAATTGATAATAAACTCAAATTTATTAATTTGGATGGTTTAAATATTTGAAAAAAATATTAAAAATAAGATAATATTATTTCTATAAACATCTCTATAAGAAAATCTTATTCAATTTGTATATCATCATCATTCTGAATACATGGTATAGGAATTCTAGATAAGTGGTAAAAATTTCATTTTAATCCCTTTTGTGTCTTTGATGAATATATAAAATTATTAAAGAAGTTGGATCCACCATACTAGTCATAAGTTCTCATCCCTTTAACTCAAAATGTAATTCATTGTTGAACGAATAATATAAACTATAAAATTGGAAAGCATGAGGTATATTCAACATTTATAATAGGAAAATAATATTTCCAAAATCTCCTACTTTGTGGCCATGTAATTTATGTGTTGGTGAATTATAGTATGGTTGGAATAATAAATGGGGTATAATACTTTTTCAACCTGATGAACCAAAATACCACCCACAAAAGAATCACTGGCATTTCACATCATTAATAAAACTGTCCCATTCGAGTGATATTAATACAGGTGTGGACATCAGGCTGTTCTGTTGAGTAATAAATCCCCACAAACACTCTTCACTGAACTCAACTAAAATGTCCTTAGACAGCTGGTGTGTCCTTGGTTAGACTATTTTTTTTAAAAATCTTGGACAAAGTGGAGGTTGAATCCAATGTGGCCTAGGAAAATAATTATACCTTTCACTATCATGGTTTTTAGTAAATCATTAATGACCTTGATTTTTTCCACATTAATATCCAGGAAAGGAATTCATATTTTTTTTATGGATAATATTACTACTTGGACTATGATATGAATTTCTTCTCAGTTTATCACTACGAACATCTCTTCATAACAATTCAAAACCAGTTCTAGATTGCTATTTAAAATTTCAAAAGATCATTTAAAAAATGAGAAATCATCAATGAAAATCTCTTTAAACTAAACCTCCATATCATAAAAAATGTGTTTCATACACCATTATAATGTTCCTGGCGCATTACACATTCTAAATGTCATCCTTTGATAGGCGATGGTTTTGATAGGAATTGGGAATGTGGTATTTGATTAATCATCTTTGTAAACAAATATTGGATTGTATCCAAATTATCTATCCAAAAAACAATATAATTTATCTTTAGATAACATCTCCAATATTTGAACCATTAATGGATGTGGAAAATTGTGACCATGAGTTGCGGTGTTGATATTTCTATTGTCAACACATACTCTTTATTACGTAATGGTTCGAGTTGATATTAAATCATCATTATTTTTTTAATAGGTTGGCCGACATTCTTTGGGATGAATTGCAGTGGACTCCCAAACTTGCAATAAAAAATGGAAAATATGAAATATGCTTCTAGATGTTTCAAAAAATTACTTTTAAGGGAATATTTCATCCAATTGGTGAGTCATATATGGGGTTAATGTTTTGGTTTGGCACATTCTTGCAATAGAATCTCAGGGGATAAAACCAGAAGGCTAATCCCCTTGATGTCAGCCCCACCCCAAACAATTGTGTTTTAATGAATTTTGAGGACTTAAATTTTTCCTTCTTCTTTCACTAAATCATCTCTACAATTATGATAGAAGGAAGAACTAATTTTATTTCTATGAATTAGTTTTTTAATGAACTATGTAGAGGCTTAAATTATGACTTTTGTAGCATGATGAATGACTGTATGATTGGTTGGATGGTGTCTCTATTTAGAGGATAATTATAATTCACTTACTCATAATCACTACACTAATCTTCATTAGAAGATAGGGAATATCTTTCTTCTCAAGATCCATGAAATCATCTTTCTCATCAGTTAGAAATATAGCTTAAAAAACAATTGAATCATTGCCTTGTTTGGATGCCTTCACTTAGTCAAAAACTACATGTTATTTACCAAATATGATAAACATAATTCAATGATTCACATCAATCAACACCTTACCAATGGAAAGAAATGGTCTCCCAAAAAGGTTGGGAACATCTCCTTCTTCCTTCCTATCCAAAATAAGGTAAACATTATGAAAAATGGATTTTCAAACCATTAATAAAACATCCTTGAGAATTATTTATAGATACTTGACTGATCAATTATCTTGATGAAGTGAAAATATCATTATATTCGAATCTTCTAGCCCAAACTTATAAATTTCACTCAGAGTCATGAGATTAATAAATCACCAAGATCACACAAAGCATTTCATAAATTTAAGGTTATGATAGTGCATGGAATGGTGACTCTCTTGGGGTCTCTTATCTTCGATAATAGATTCTACAGAACAAATATGGATCATTATTCAATCAATGTGATTACTCCAAAGTATTCTATTCTTATTTTATTTTAAATTAACCCCTTTAATAATTTTACATAAGAAGGAAACTAATCGATGGATTTCGTAAAGGATATATTAATGTGTAGTTTCGTAAAAATCTGTAAAAATTAATTTGTATTACCCCTCTAAATTGTACTCCCTTATTATCTATGGAAATATGGTATTTGGTTTGTAGAGTGTATGTTCCACGTCAACTTCTACTTTTTTATGATACTATTTAATTTGATCTTTTTCATTTTTCTCAGATTCAGCATTTAGTTCTTTACCATCATTGTGTGTGCTATCATCACAAACATTTATGATAATTGTCACATTTATTTTTGGATTTTAAACCTTATTTTCATCACCTATGAATGACTTCTTAAAATTAAACTCACTTTCACTCCTAAGAACCACATCCTTTGCCTCCTCTCTCAGATGTGTCTTCGTATTATCGGTAAGCGTACCTAGTACTTGATCTGGTAGATTCTTGGGTATCTACTGCACATGGTGATGAATATTTTGGAGAGAAAAAAAATTTATTTTGAAACTTAGAGTCTTGGGAAGTCACCATCTAATCTTACTTTTGAAAAATTGTGCTGATTATGTTTTCCACATTTAGTAGTGGAGATGGTTTATTTTTTGGATTACTTTGTGGGGTGTTTGGAAATTGTTCATATTAAGTGGGTATAAATTGATTATCTCTCAAGGAATAGTTTGTTGAAGAAATTGTTTTTGAGATTGAGGAGATGCATTCTAATACGGGTACCTAGTTGTTCCATGATTTTGAAGTGGTTCTTGAACAAGTCTTAATTGTCATTAATCTTGATTGGTTTGTAGTGGGTATTAATCTGGTCATTGTTGATAATATGACTACTCGTATTGTTGTGGTTGTTGAAATTATTATTATTTTTTGTAATTTATGTTATTATAATTATGATTTTGGGTTTCTATCATTAATTATATATATTACTAGTATGGTTGAGATCCTCTACACATTTTAGATGCCTGAATTTTTAAAATAGGGGAAGGTGGTGGTGGTTGGGAAGGTGGAAGATGAAAGGGTTATAGCTTCGTTGTATGGAATTAAACACGGGTGAAAAGGTCGATATTATATTATATATGGTTAATTACACATTGGTGAGGTCGTATATCACTATTACATAGACTGGAATTGTGGTATATTTCATTTAAGATTGATCTTCCAGCTTCTGGTATTTAGATCATGAGTCTTCAATCGTATGTGGCATCTACTATAGTATGTGAATATGGTTGCAATACCTGGTAAAATTTATTAATCTATAGTATCACATCAAGTTCATGTTTTTTTCACAATTTTTTTGAAATATTTAAATGATCCCAGGCTTCCCAGGATGATTCTCCATCGAGTTGGGTGAAGTTATGGATATTTTTTTGAGTTTCTAGGTCTGTATATATAACAACCCAACCCATCATGGTCCTCCTGGCTAGAGGAATACTGGCCCACAAAATCCCCTAGACTACATCCATATGCTAGGAGATAAATAAAATTACTCATAATGAATATTTAAAATGGGTTTCCTTCTCAAAAGTACCATTATGTACACCCATGATTTATTGATATAGAGGTGTAGAGGAATAATAATAAAATATTGTAACATCTAGAGTAAAACCATGCATGTAATATCCAATAGGGAGTACAAAAGCATGAAATAGTGTAATCCACAATGTAAATGAAAAAAATACATTAGAAACTTAAAAATATTTCCTAACCTAACAACAACAAGAATAGAAAATTTTTGAGAGAGATCAGCTCCTGATCTCCAGGCCTCGACCATCTCACATAGTCAATGCTCATGGGTTTTACTATGCTCTTATAAAATCATTGATGATCTGTCTATCATTTTCATATGACACAAAACATGTAGGAAATCCCATTTAGGCTTGATTATATACATAAAGAGTAGGATTCCCTAAAACCAGAGACATGAAAAAATAGAAGACACAATAGAAGTATTCAGTTCAACCTAGAGAAAGAGGGAAATTAAACACAATACATAGATATATTATCTTATATGAAACCCAGATGAGAGAGAAATGGGATATCCATCTCATATACTAGGATAGATTAATGAGTAAGCCTATAAATCCAATGATCCATCATGAAGCATTATTATATCGTGTGTATGTCTATAGAAGACCATAGGATGGCCTGCACCTCGCCTGTCCTCCATAACCTAAGGGCGCACAATCTTCAAAAGGTAAAGGAACCATGACCTTTTGAAAAATAGATATTCCACTTAGTGGATAGAGGACCCATTCCTTGGTAGGGGTATAATATATCAATATATATTAACATAATATAGGGACCCATGCCTTGGTGCGATAGGGTAGTACCATTCCAATAGATGGAGGACTCACACTCGTATAGGAGAGTACCATCTATATATATATTAATGAGTATGAGGGACCAAAACCCTGGTGTGATAGGGGAGTAGAATGCTCATAGATAGGGGACTGACTCTCTAAATAAATTATTATCATCTCATTCTGAACAATGAGTATGGAGGAACCTCTCCTTGGTGTGACATGGGAGTATAGTGTCCACAAATAGAGGACCCTGTCCCAATACGATATGGGAGTACGGTTTCCACAAATAGAGGACCCATGCCCTAGTGCAATAGAAGAGTATTTTATTTAACTAAACAACCAATTTGGAGGATCCACACACTAGTGTGATAGGAGAGTACTGACTCCATGGATAGAGGACCTATACCCCTGTGTGATAGGGATGTACCTTTAAAATCAGAACAACTAGTGTGGAGGACCCACCCCCTAGTGTGATAGGGGAGTTCCATCTCCATGGATAGAGGACTCATTCCCTCATATGATAGAGGTTTTCCATATTTATCTACACAATGAGTATGGAGGACCAAAACCTCAAAGTGAAAGAGGAGTACCATCTTCATGGATAGAGGAATTGTGCACTGAATAGTGGAGTACTTTCTTTATCTATACTCTTTGATAATCCTTCCTAGTCATGAACATTGTTGAGAATTTCCTAACAAATCTATACACATGTAAAATCACAAATTATATCTCAAAACAAACTAAAAATTCCATTATTTAATTCTATATACAAAATCACTTATGATAGGATACTGGTGGACCAATGTCTGAGGAAAAATGAAGGATATATAGTAGGTTGAATATCCTAATAAAGTAGGGTACACTATATATATAGGGTCCACATGGCTCATGGTCACACTCTTATTCCTAGAATATTTTACTATGTACATGGATTGGTGACCATGTTACAATAAATGGAATTTACAGTGGCCACACAGTGTGTCTCAGCCACTTGGGGCATTCTCGTGTGCTCCTGGTCATGCCCATGTCAATACATTCATGCCATGTACTGAGTCATTCCAGGGTACTAGTGTATGCCATTGAATTCCAAGAGTACATGGTGTATCCTCCTACGTGGTCTCCACAGCATGTGCAGCTGGCACATAGCCAAGATACCTTAGAAGGGTCACACATCCTATAATCCTTGACTTTTTCCAAAAAAAAACATATTCCTTGTAGTTGGGTGACTATACAACATGTGTTCATCACATTTCATGCCATGTAGTCAAGACTTTCATAGAATCTAATGAATTCATCACACATCATTTTAACGTTGTCTTCTTCTATGATTCCACCTCAAACTATACTAAGGGTCTCAGATCTAGGTCCTCCCTTGAAAATCTATCTTCGATTACTAGATTGTTCCAATATGTCCCCCTCACAACTTCTCTTGTTGCCACCCATGCCACTACCATTTCCCATTTGGATCCTAGATACACAAATCCATCACCGCTACCCACACTCCTCCTTCCATAATATGAAAATTATCAAATTCGATCTTGGTCCACACATACAATGAGAAATTGTAGGTTTGATCACACTCAAACCCACATAGAAATATCTGTTACATAATTATGGGGTCCAATGATAGAGAATATGAAGAAAGGGTCGGGAAAGGCCTGAGAAAAAAGGTGATATTTTCATTTTCCAAGAATTATTACCCAATGATCATATAATTATGGATTATATGGGGTGATTAAAATGAATTGATGATTAAATTAAATCAATAGTTAAATTTACCATAATTTGGCTCATTCAAGGAGAAGATAAATTACATATCAATACCGAATTATCAAAATCCATTCTCAATCATTTACTCATGTAAAAAACAACAATTTGTGAGTCCTACCATAATATTGGATTGATTTTTGGTGATGTACATGTTTTCCAGTGGTGATAATGATCTATTTCATCTGGAATCTATCAACTCACTGTGATCCGATCACCAATCATTATTCGATGTTTATTCACCAATAAAGGATATTAGAGCTCCTCTGAATTCTCTAAGGGTTTATGCAGTTAAACTTATAAACATATTATAATTGATTATTTATAGATGAATTAATTACTTTATTTAGTATAAAAATTATTTATTAATTTTAATTAAATGCATGCTCTAATTGTCGCCTCAAAAAAATTTCTGGTGCTGACCATTTTTAGGTCATGCTTAAGTTAAACATTACACTTTGGATTCAACCATGGTATCAAATTTTCTATTTGATAACCGATTCATAATATAATCCATAATTTATAAAAGAAATAATGTGCGATATATATATATATATGTTTAGTATTTTTGTAAAATATATTCTAGGATCATCAGACCTCAAAATCTCACACTGTATCAGTGCCTGGATTTTTAAGTAATAGCTAATATGACTTAAATTTTCTAATGAAATAATAGAGACTATAAATTATTCCCTCATATATATATTATAATCTTTGAAAATAATAATCTAACGAAAGGGGTGAGGATACTAATACCACATCTAGATCTCCCACTCCCATGATCTCTCTCATGTGCTATTATTCTACCATAGCACGTGAATGAGAGGAATGCTCCACACTTGCAAGATACACTTCGATTTATAATTTTTCATGAAGGGGTACTCCATGATGGTGGATCCATCCTTGATTTCCATATCACTCTAGAAAATAAAACTTATAGGGTCATGCATGTATCTCCTTAGCTGCACCACATGGAATATAACATGCACCTGCTCCAACTACAGGGTTAATGAGAGGTGGTAAGAAAACTCACAAACCCTCTGTTGGGTCATTAATGTCTGGATAATCCTCAAGAATATCATCCCTCCCTGACTAAATTTATACAATCTTTATAATTGGGAAGCTCTGAAAAATGTGTGGTCTCCTAGATATAACTCAAAGGGCTAGTGAAAATTATTTCCACAATATTTCTGTTAGATCTTGGCTATCCTAATCTACTTGTGGATCACCTACCTCTTATCTTTCATTTTCCACCCCATCTCTAGTCTAACAAGAGATGTTTGACTAATCGTAATCCAACATAAGGGTGATTAGAAAGTTCCTTTTTACCCATTCTTGAAAGGTTCTATGATAATAGTAGAGTAATAGTGATTATTATAAGATAATTATACCAAATGTAAGTGATCCTCCCAACTCCAACCAACATCTAACACGCAAACCATCAATATATCTTCTATCACCTAGATAGTGCACTCGATTTTACCATATTTTTGGTAGTGAAATGTTGTACTAATACTCAAATGGGTCTTGAATTCCTCAAACAAGTCTATCCACAACCATGATCTGAACCACACATCATGGTCCGAGAAAATATTTGACTTCACCCCATGAAGGTGGATGATCTCCCATATTTAAAACATCCATGAAACCCATGATGAACTATACTCCTTGATAGAAAGGAAGTGATTTTGATTTGTAATTAGGAAAACTATAACCCAGATGGAATCATGGACACTCATATTACTTGGATTCCCTATAACAATGTTTATGAATATTTCATCCCATTTCCACTCTAGGATCTCAAGAGGCTGTAACAAACCTGCTAGAACCTGTTGCTCATCCTTCATCTCCTGACATGTGAAACACCAAGAGATGAGCTTATCCATTCTCCACCTCATTCCATCCCACTATTACTATCACCAAAGGTCACTTTTATTCTTCCCAACAATAATATATATAACCAATGGGGAACCATGAAACCCCCTCATCACCTCCTCTCACAATGTTACTACAACCACCATCTGTCCCTAGAAAAGAATGACCTGATTCCCTCCTTTAGAAATTTCATCTGGTAAATCTCCTAAGGATATCTAATTATGTAGTACCCCATAGTCAATATCACATAAATGATCCTCCCTCACACAATAGTGAGTTAAAGGACTCAACACCATCAACATAAAAAATGACTCCCACTCTCTTCCACCTGATTCGACTATAAATAATCCAACTGTTTAGACACCTCTTTTACAAGATAAGATCAAGACATCCTACTAATGGAATAAAATAGAAATTATCCCTTTATTAGAGTATAGACTATCTAAAAGTGTTCTCTCAAAATATTATACCTCCACATCCTCAGAGAAAAAACCACATCGTTCTACTCAGGGTCTTGAGACATGTAGTTCTTGTCATGGGGTCTCAAAAGACTCAACCCAAATGAAATCACTACCCAACTCTTCATTAATATGAAATCATGCTTATGTCTAAAGGAATAACAATACACTGAGTACTTAATTCTCTCCTATAGTTGTCTCAAAACAGGACCAGTAGCTGGTCTCTACCTCAACTCCTCAAAGTACCTCAAACACTACTCAATCCAGGTAAATGATATTCAATTCCATGATAGGGTTGTCAAAGGGTATTTAATCAATGATAAGTCTTCCCCAAACCTCATGTACTACCCTTCCAAGCCATGAAAACTATGCACCTCTAAAATATTTTTGGATGGCTCCCAATCAAGCACTGAATTAATCTTTACTAGGTCCATAGATAATCAATGATCAGAAACAAAATGCACCAGAAAGTGAACCTCAAGGATATTGAACAGACACATTAAGAGATTACAATAAACATGGTTCTCTGGGAGAAATTATAGGACCATCCTCATGTGCTCTACAAGATCCTCATCTGATATAAAGTAAATTAATTTTTCACCATTTAATACAACCAAAAATTTGGTCCATGTGTGGCTTGATGTTCTAGTTCCTTAGAGCCCTAAATATAGGGGTGGAATTCATCACATTGAAATAAATCACTAGGAAATCATTATGTTTTTAGTGATACTAGAATACCATATTTATAATATCATCCTTGTGAATACTCATATAGTTATAGACTATCTTGAGATCAATCTTCGAGACCCATATCATGCTTCACAACTGATCGAAGATGCCATCAATCCCTAAAAACATGTACATTCTCTTTTTATGTCCTTGTTTTGGAGATGATAGTCAACCCAATGATGTAATCACCCATCCGATTTTTTCTAAAAACCCATAGATTTGTTGAGTGAAGACTAGATATAATAAAATCTTTCTCTCAAAGGTCCCCTAACTGAAACCTTATATCTGAGATCTTAGTAGGTGAAATCTGATATGTTGTAAAAGATATCAGTTTGGTAATGAGGTGTAATTTGATGAAAAACTCCATCTCTTTCCTTAGAGTTAGTCCCATAATTTCCCTAAAGAATATGCCCATATAATAATCCATGATTGATGTAATCTAGATGCTTGAATATCCCACTACACCAAGTGATAAACTATAAAATCTAAGGGTGATGTGTTATAGCTTCATGCTTGAAAATCCCACTCACATCACCATGATATCTCTCTCGCATAAAAAAATTGAACCATGTCCCATCTATCTGAAGGCATCTAACTCATCCTTGGTGATAGTAAATCTAGTCTCAGGCCCTAGAAAACTATTCCATACCCAATATGATGTCATAAAGACTCATTGTGCTGGCCAAGAGGTTCCATGAAAAAACTACCTCCACCAAGCGATAGCTCACAAAACATTAGGATAAAAATTGTCAAAGAATTGTTCCCTATAGGATTTTTAATATAAATAAGTCAAGATAAAATCTCAACTGGGAGCTCCAGATCTCTCACAATGAGTGAGGAGATGATGTAATGACTCTCACCTATGTCTACTATTACTGAAGAAATAGTATAATAACATCGACCATACCTGTAATCATCTCATTAGATTCCAAGTTATAAACCTCCCTAGCGTGCAACTGTCTGAAGCCCGGACCACCAGCTTCTGAATCCTAGAATGGTCCTCCTAGCGATGGTGGTCCTAAATCAGAAACCAAATTGGATATATTTGTAGAGGTATTCTAAAAGTAATCCATACATATCATGGCCATACAAGAGTATATATATATATATATGTGTGTGTGTGTGTGGGTGGGTGGGTATTTTTCATAAGATGGATAGTAAAAGGACTCAGTCCTATATGATGAATGTGTTGATTCTCCCTACAACCAATATCCTGTTATGTCAAGTCAACAAGAAAGTTTTCATGGTCATGTTGAATGGATACCTTAGACTCCACACAAACACTAGTTTCCCTATCCTGAATGATGCACCTGATATACATTGAAACTATTGTCCTAAATTCCAAACCAAATATCATAAGGGGATAAACTCTAAACACCATCCCAAAAGTTGAACCACCTCTCATACCACTCAGTAAACAACCGGCCCAATGGCACCCACCTGGTTAGTGGGAGACCAGGCCACCACAACCCCAAGTTTACCTCCATAATCCATGGTCTAGTGAAATGTTTTGAGAATGAATAAATAAAATTGGAGGCATAATCCTAAAGTACGTATACACACCCACCCAACCATCTCCATGAATAATTGAGGAGGAAGAATAAAAAAATATAGTAACCTCTATAGGAGAATCCAAACATTTAATAAACTCTGAAGAATATAAATGTGAATGAAAATGTATTCCAAAATGTTAAGGAAAACTACATTACCATCCAAAAAATATGTACCAACCTAAAAAAACTAAAATATAAAATAGTGGAGAGAGTCCAACTCCTAATCTCAATTAACCAACCATCGCATGCAGTCAATGCGCTCGAGTATCCTTATGGTCCTCTAAAATTTCCTCTAATATGTCGGTAGTTTTCATAAGACATGAGACAAGCAGGAAAATACTATATAGGGTTAAGTATATACATTCCTATTAGGAATCCCCAAAACTAAAGACGGGTAAATAGATGACATCATATAAGCAACCAACTCAACCCCAAAACAACATGGAAACGAAACCAAATACAAAAATATATTCTTATATAAGAAAACCAGATGATATAGGAAGGGTATCTGAATCTCCTAGTGCTACCCAGGTTTATGAGTAAGCATGCATCTCCAAATCTCCATCGTCATTACCAAGAATATTGCATATATATCCACATAAGTCATGAAGAGGGCTTGCACCTCTTCAATACTCCACAACCCAAGAGAGTGAAATTTTCAAAAGATATAGAAACCATCCCTGGTACAATAGGGTCATGCCACTATATGGATACAATACCCATGCACATGTAGGTGTGTATGGTATCTGTATTTGTGTAAAAAAATTCTAGGGTCTGACTCCCTAGTGAAATAGGGGAGTTTCATTCCCATAGATTGAGGGCATGCACTCATATATGGATATACCCTCCTAATATGAGGAAGAATAAGTTTGGGTGTCCCACACCCTAGTTAGAAAGGGTATTTCCATACCCATAGATATATGACATGTTCCTTTAATAAGGGAGTTTTTTATCGATATGAACAATGAAAATAGAGGACTTATGCCTCAGTGTGACATGGGAGTATGGTCTCTGTGGATAAAAAACTTGTGCCTTGGTGCAATTGGGGAGTACCGTCTCTATCTAATCAATGATTATGGAGGTCCCACAACCTATTTCAATAGGGGAGTACTCTCTCTATCTGAATAATGTATATGGAGGACCATATCCCTAGTGTGATAGGTTATTAATGTATCTCAAGATTGTGAACTCATGCACGAGTGCGACATTGGAGTCTCATCTCTATCTGAACAATGAGATTAGAGGACTCATGCCCTAGTGAAATAGGGGAGTACTATCACCATGGATAGAGGACCTAATCCCTCATGTGACAAGGTAGTACCTTCTACAACTAAGAAATGATTAAGGAGTTCCTCTTTACTGATAAAATAGGGTGTACTATCTTCATTGATAGAGGAATCATTCACTAAATCGGGGATTACCATCTTTATCTAAACTCTCCAATGTTCCATCCCAATCATTTCCAATATCAATATTCTCCTAAGGAATCATAATTCTTAAAATATATCAGATCATATCACAAAATATACTAAAAATTATACACTAGTGTACTATCAAGAAAAAAAATCCGGATATCATACATGTGATCCAAAATCCATTTGAAAATGAAGGATATACGAGACCTTGAAGTACCTAAACTGGGGTAACACAACAAATATAAGGTCCACATGGTGTGTTGTACCACTCCATTTTCTAGTTTTTTTCTTCAATGTATATGGATCAATGAAAATGTAATTATACCTCTTGTGTACGAGGCCTATATGGTTTGTCTCGGCCACCAGGGGCCTTCCCTTATGCTTATGGACATACATGTGTCTATCTGGCCATGTCATATACCTATTCCTTCATGGGTATCAATAAATTCCACTGTAATCCAAGAGAAAATGACATTTCCTCTTATATGGGGACCTGGGTATTTGTAACTAGAACATGTCCTACCAACCTGGGGAGAGTCATACAACTTTTAGCCAAGCCACACAGCTTGTGAGCCATCTCTGTTTTTTGAATCCCAATTTGACATAGTTGGGTGACCACACAACAAGTGTTCATCAAAAAAATCATATCATTATAATTCTCATATTATCTACAGAAATATTCAATCATAATTCTCTCATTGCTTTCAACATGATTTCTACCTATAATCTTATTGGGGGTCTTGGATCTAGGGAGGCCTATGCACAATCTTTCACCGAGGGCCAGATTCTATCCATCTGAACCCCTCATGTATTCCCCCATCACAACCTTTGTCTCTCCCATCCCCATATAAGATTCAAGATCCTTGACTACAACACTATTTCCCATAATTCCCTTTTCTTATTCTACAAAAATCCAATTTGGTCATTGTTCACACATCCACTATGAATCTAGGGGTTCAATCTCACTCGAACCCACCAAGAAGTAGTCCTATTATTACCAAATGGTCCAAAGAATAAGAATATCAAGATTAGGATAGGGAGGGCAGAAAAACAAAGGTGATATAGTAATTGGACAAAAGTTATTGTCTAATTTACATAGAATAGGGGAGTAATATGGTGATTACATGAAAAATAAGATAATATTAAATAAACATACTAATTTACACAAAATTAGGCTCACGTGAAGGGATGATAAATCGAAGATCAACACCATACAAATAAAATCCATGATAAATCATTAAATAACTGGTAGAGACTAAAATTTAAGATTGGATGATTGATTATGGATCAATCATTGGTGATGAATATATTTTCCAATGATGATGATGATTTGATGCATCCTCTACCTATCGATTGACCAAAAATTTAATCACCAATTGTTGTTCGATATCAAATCACCAATAATGGTTGTCAAGGTTCCACTCAATTATCCCAGGGAATATGTGACTAACCGTGATTAATTTTTATAATTATTTATTTATTTTGGGTTAATTATATCTTTTAATAAAACAAATAATTAAATTTTTTTTTAATTGAACTCACCCACTAACAGCTGCCTCAATATAATTTCTAGTTCTGATCAACCTTAAATCACTCCTAGGGTAAGCCCAAGACTCCAGATTCTACCATGGTATCAGATTTTCAATTTGAGAATCCGTTCAAAATATATTCCATTATTTTTAACAAATTATTCTTGGGTGATAAAAATATATCCAATATTTTTATAAAATTAATTTCTCACTCATCGAATATACAAATATCACCATCTCATAGCCAATGTCTCCAAAAATGATCCATAATATGTTTTATATTATTACAATGATAAAATTGAGTGTCTATATAAATGTGAGAAATAATTCAATAAAACATTCATAGATAAATCATCCCATGTTATAGTGGACTAGGGATCTTGTATTTTGAGACTATATTTTCCTTTTCCATGCCAAGATAAGTGGAAAACTCTATGCATGATTGAATCTAACTTCACACATTTACTCTTATAGGTGTCACAGACTTCCAGGAAACCTGAAATATATTCAATGGGATCTTCACTCTATATTATTATTAATTTTATCTATTTTTGGATCATGTGAATGAGTCTATATATTAAATTATGATAATGGACTTGGATAGGAGAATGCATGTTTTTGTGTTCATCACCACTAATGTATAGGAAAAATGGTTCATAATTATTCTCTCCTATAGTATTGGTCACTCCTATTACTTTAAAGGTTTCATATATAGAATATTTCTTGGATTATTCAATGTAATGCAATTTCAATTGTCCATAATGGAGTGATAATGCAAATATATTTATATCTTGATTTCTTGATCAAGATAAATTGTTTCTTGAGTGTCAATGATCCTAAAATGAGTAGGGGGACTTATCTCATGAATTAGGGAAAAATTGTCCATATAATATAGTACATGTGAAAAAATGTAAAAATAAATGTGAAATATGAATTAAGGAGTGTTTTTATCCCAGGTTAACAACAATGTTCGTTGTTAAAAAGAAACATTTTCTCCCTAGAAATAGTGCCAAAATTTTACCAGACCATATAGCATCATTCATTATACACGTTCATTACTCATATTATAAATTTATAAATCCCCAAATACATAGGCTACAATGTCATAGCACTATGGAATTATGAGTTATAACCCATTGGGACAAGCTGGAAATGTTTTTTGATCATGCAGTTAGATCCAAACATGTAGGTTCTTCATGTGACTCTCATGTGTTCGGATTTCTAAAGCTAAAATATTTAAATTTAGTTTAGATTGAATAGAGTGTGTTTACATAAATTTCAAGGATTAGGAAAAATGTATTCCTAAATATATCTTGGGATGGTCATATGTTTTAATCTGTGAGGCATTGTGGAAGTCACTAATAGGTTTTTGTCAAACATATTAGATCTACATAAGCTGGAAACCACTATTTGGTCTAGAGGTTGTCAAAAACCTGGTAGAATAAGGATTAACTTCAAGGGAATAAAGCATCAAAATATATTTTTCCTAGACTTATCAAATATAATTAGGCCAAGTTCCTTATATTTCAATGCCCTAGATAAGTGTGATGAAAAATAATTTGATTAATATGAATTCTTAACCTAATACCTAGCCGAATGAATACATATTTTTGTATTTAAGGATTCGTTTTTTTAAGAAACCCCTAATCTACACCCCTAACCAAATAGATTTATCTGAACGTGATAAAAATGGTATTATACGAAATTAGAAATGGAATAATGATTAGAATATTCATAAATAATAGGAGGATTAATGAAATTCCCAATTAAAATTATTATAACCACCCAATGCAATTACTTAAAATAAAAGGACAGGAGAACTCATAGCAATTGATATTGAAAAGAATAATCAAAATTTAAACAACTATCAGAAAACTGTTCAAGAAATCCACAATTACTTGGAAGGAATTGCTTCAATAAAGGATGAAGAAAATAAAAAAGTAAATGAAAGAGAAAAGGGTCTAGAATGTACATAGGTAACAGTGTAAAAGAAATAAAATATAGTGTCTTCAATCCCCATCTATAATAAATGCGATATTATATTTATAATCCTAGTTTTCTTATTACATGTTATGATTTCACATTTTCATATTTATTTAAATTACTTTCACCTAAAAACATGCACATCATGTAATGGTAATTCATTTCATGCATTTAGATCTTACAATATCTATGGAAATATCATATCACCCAAATTTCATGGTATGTATCATTCATTGGGAAAAAATTGAATCTTTCGCATCATGTACTGAATTCCCACCTTATATTTATTTGTCATTGAGTATTCGTGACTAGAACTGGTTTCATGGGTTGTAATTCAGTCTAAAGGGATATGTTCTAGAATAATACAAGTCATGAATAGGTTACATGACATGTAATGTCTGGAAATTTTGAAATAAAAAAAATAACTCAAATTATAATTTATTCCATTTTTACTAAAAACAAAACAAAACCAAAGTAATTATATAATAAAGCATTAATAAATCACAGGGTAATCTATCAAAAACGAATATATGAATTCGACATATCAATCGTCTTAATGAATCTCTTTCCTTATCTTTCTTTATTTACTACCTTTAATTATGTCTTAATGCTTCCAATATAATAACACCAATATATCCCATAAAATTACCTATTGTTATGATGATTTAATAATATTTATCAGTATACTTCTCTATCAAATGGGAATCAAATACATAACTCATGTATACGATAGGCTACTCTCTCGCGAACTGATATAATTTTTTTTCCGTTGTTGACTCACATGGATAGTAATATTTATGGAAATAATGAATAAATATAACACATATTACATGATATTAATTCCATAAAATTAATATATCACCCACTTCCATACCCTTTCTCCCATTATGGGTACTAAATCATTGCTTGTGTGTACAAAAATGACCTACGATCTTCATGAAGCAATGTGATTCATATTTCCTGTCCTATATTAAAGAATGTTTTTAATAATGTATAAAATTGATAACTATTTTATTTAAAATATTAATATAATTATTAATATGATGGATCTATATCATATAATCATGAAACAAAACATCTATCATAAAACATAACTGAGAAAATGAAGCATTTAACACCCAAAAATGAACAAATAATAAAATTTTATTAAAAAATAGGTGATAATATGTCATAATAAGATCTTATATAACATTATAGATATTAATATTTTTATTTTATATATTAATAATTTTCATAAAACAATTATACACGGGGTTCATAAATTTTCACATAAATTTATCTATGAGGTAAGGGATTTTTTTAGAATTTCACTTCATTGAAGCATATTTTAATTTTTTTTTAACCTAATTTATTTAATATGGTGTATATAAATACCCTTTTACATGTAATATAATAAATAATTCAGAAATAATGGTATTTTATTATTCAATTTTAATTAATTAATCCTTGGGGATTAGACTTAAAAGTTACCAAGGGGTAACGGATTTTTTAACACAATTTCTATTCATTGGGAAATATTATTTCTTCATTGTATTTGATACCCTAACATTAATTGTTTTTTAAAATTTTATTATAATATTTTTTAATTTAAAATTTTTTTATTCAAAATTTAATTTGACACATGCAATTGATTCATTGAATAATTCTCACATCAATGTTATGATTATTGTAAGGGTTTCTCATACCAAATTGTCTTCTTTGGGATATATGTTCTGTTTTACACCAATATTATTTTATGTTGTGTATATACATCCCCATTGATATTTTATATTATTAATATTATTATATTCATGGTATTTCATGTTTCATTTGAATTTATTTCTTTCATGGGGGTAACAATTCCAAATTTACTAAAGTGTTAAGGGATTATTTCATAATATAATCATTATTCAAGATTATTTATTTTCAATTATATATTGGAAGAAATATTTGAAATTTCCATAATAAACCAATTTCATTTTATTGTAATATATTAATTAATAAAATTTTCATGTAATAAACTCATTTTAATCTCATTGGTAAATAAAATTATTGAGAAAATACTTTAACGAAAAATCGAACTTTATTTCTATCTTTGAGAAAAATAATATTTCTCAAAATATATGTTTTCTAAATATGTTTTCAAGAATGTTTTTAATATTATCAAAAAAATTATTAATTTATTTCTGAATCATGTTTTACTTTTAATGATGGTTTCAAAGTAATCTTCTCATCATTTTCCAAATGAGGTGCTTTCTATTTTTTCATAAAAAATTAGAAAGGAATGTTTTTTAACATACTCAGTATGTATGGAATTTTCCAACATCATAACCACTAATTTATTTTAAAAATACTTTAAAAGTTAACAATAATATTAAAAAAAATGCCCATAATATTCTAGAATTTGTATTTATTATAAGTGATTTTCAAATTGAAAATTATATTTTCCTCAACAATAGTTTTAGTAATCTTTTTATGGTGTTTATATTTAGAAAATAAAAAAAAATTAATGTTACATATATAAAAAAGGGTTATTTTGTAATAATATCATCACAATTTTTCCATGGATGTTTTATTATATGTTTACTCATTTAAAGTACTATTATTCAATTTCTTTGTTAATTTTATTACCTTCAATTGAAACATTATAATTTTTTGATCATTTTTCACTGGACAATCTATATATTTCAAATATACATTTTAATTTTATCATGGATATGATTATTAAAAAAACCATTTAAATTTTTTTAAATATAATTTTTTACAAGGAATGTTATTTGATTTGATAAGGAAAATATTGATAAATCTATATTCATTAATCAATTTAGATATTAGTTAAAAAGACATATTCGTTTTTAAATAAATAGATAATTAGATATATGAGAAATTATTTGGACATACAGTGATTTTTTGGGGATAAAATTTTATAAACCTTACTTAAATCAATCGGTTTCATGAGGAAAACCAGTAAACTATCAATAAATGGATTTATTTTTAAATACCTTCACATTATTTTAAACTATTTTGGAAAAAGAAATTTAAGGTATAGATTTCATTATTTATGATATCATTACATAAAACATTAAGCATATAATTCATTAAGAATTTTTTTATTACTATCCAATATATTATTTCATTGATATTATAACACCCCAAAACCCGTACATCTAGATCTGGTGCTGAAATAAAAAACTATGCAATTTTATACTGATGAAGGTGACCAAATTTTCACCATCTAAAACATAAAACATTGGATCACCAAAATTATAAAAGAAAATTATAGGTTTAGATTTTTATAAAATTTGAAAAACATCAGACATCATGGACTCATAAACAATTGGTTCATAAAGATGAACATCATCTCTCATTATACTCATGTTTTAATATTCCACATTAGGTCATAATCATCTTCTATATGAAACCCATCTATAAATAATTTATTTAACATTATTTTTAATAAAATAGGGAAAATAAATCATATTAAGGGTTATCTCAGATGATTAGTAAGGGTAAACATATTTATTAACAATTGAATTTCACTACTGAAAATAATAACATAAGGGTATGATGTCATAAGCAAAGTTCATGATAATAACATAAGAAAACTCCTAACTGTCAACCTGTAAAAATAAACTTGTATCATGAAATCATGCATTAATAAATTAAATATACATAAAAATCAATAATAATGATCCATGTGATATCAATCTTTATCCAATTAATCATTTATAACCCATAGTAATCAAAACGAAAATGTGTTAGTATCTTCGAAAATCTTCTTGATAACCCATTTTAAAATTATGTTCTAAATAACTATATCTCAACAAAATCTATAGGATATGTCCTCTGTTAACTTCATTCTTATTGCCTCTAAAGGAAAGGAACATTACACAATTAATTGGATCATTATCACGGTTTTCTTATCATATTAGCTATATTGGTCTCACCCACCACTATCTAAGAGCACCCATCATATAATCTATTTCAATCGCACCGGGCTCTATCATGGTGAACCCACCAAATAAGATGTATCAGTACCAACATTTTACATAAATAATGTCCAATTATAATTCATGAATGAAACATTTATAATAATTCAATTTTAAATATAAAACCTATCATTATTATTTTATTTCTTCATTCAACCGTGAAAAATAAATGGGTTCCATATCATTAACATAATATATCCATATAAATAATTTGGAAGGTATCAATACCACATACCTATTTTGTATTGTAATTAACATCAAGGTATATTTTCATTGATGAATCAAAATACAACTAAAAGGTCATTAAAAAATTCATTAGGAAAATATATTTTTTATCACTTTTAAAAACTAAAAATTCAAAAAATATTGTGAAAAAATTATCATTGAAACATTAAATTGAATCTTAAAAATTAATCTTCAATAAAAATAATGGCTGTGATGGTAGGAATAATTTTTCATGAAGTAAATATTAAAAATACACATTATTTTTAAACATTTTCTAAAGCGAGTCAATAGTGAACCATTTGGAAAATGGTATGAAATTGCCTTTGAACAAATTTCAAGATAATATCAAATAAAATGTTAAATATCTTTAGATAATCATTTTTTAGAAATAGAATTTTTAAAAACATTGTAGAAAACGTGGATATGGGAGACAATGACAACTGATCTAAAAGAAGATACCAAATTTGTATCACTTATAAATTACTATCATATTGTTTTCATAATCAATAAACCGGAAAATATAAATTAAATATGTTAAAAAATTAATGAATATAAGAAAATTAAATTTATGTTGTTTAATAAAATAATATCTCTTTATTTTCTACAAAATAACCTTGAACATAACAACCCTGAATGAAAGAATATTGTAACATAAATCATTTTACACTTTCATATATCTTCAATTGTAATCCTCAATGATAAATAAAACCAAATGATACCTTAAATAAAAAATAACATAAGGAGTATTACAATGTTTAATTTCAAATTAATGAATATAAACCTAAAAAATTACTATAGTTTCAGATCAAAAATATATGTCTCAATGAAAGGGGACTTCAGATGAATAACCATTACAAAAATAATACAATTGAATTTTATATTTATAAATTAATCAATTATGTGAATTAAATTTAAAACAACCTAATGTAATTTGAAGTAAAAAATAGGATAATATAAAATAATTACACATATAATCATGACAAAATCATTTAATCTATGATGTAATGAAACCCAATGAAAAGATATTTAGTTAAGAAGCTCTCTACCACTTTAAAAATTTGATGTAAACCCCCCTTGAATGAAATAATTTAAATTAAAACATAAAATAGTATATTTTATGAATTATTGAGGTTATTATGCGTAACAATTCAATATATGCACCACATAATAAAAAAAGTGTTGAATATGGTATATGTATCAAATAAATAGAAAGTGGGATGAGAATCCCTTAACTTGAGTCATTACTTTCCTTATATATCAATTAAATAGAATATAATAAGACTATATAAATTATTTGATTTCATAATAACATTTTCCATGTTAAATAACTTATACTAAAATTAATTAATTTTATTTATTTTAATGAAATATTTAAATACATAATAATTTAATTCCTTGTAGGGTATTTTGGGGATGTTCAGTTCATTGTATCTAAACAGAAGTTTCCTATTGATCATGGTAAAATAATTAATTATTCATACATACCAATATTTATAATAATGAAATAACTATAATATTTATACATTAATTATACTTTTTATAAAACCATTCATGAATTAATGTTATGAAAAAATAATCTATGTTAAGATCATGGAGGCGGTAGGTTTATGTAAGTGTAGGTAAAATTTATACTTTTTTATGATCGTTATAGAAATATAGTATGTATTATTATATCTTTATGGAATAATAATAATAATATTGTAAATATTGTATTATTTCATTATATATACTTACATATGTCATCCACTTTATTTGGTGATGTAAAAGGGTGACATCGCTTCATGGAGGTGGTAGTCCACACGTACAGACAAATATCTTTACCATTTTTAATTATAAGAACATAAATGGTATATTATATTTTTATATTGATAAATATTATATTAATATAATAATTATTTAATTTATAATATATATATTCATTAAATTTATCATTATTACCTTCCATGTAAAGCATTAGTGAAAAATGAGACACATCACATCATGAGTCAGTAGTCTGTTGTACACACAAGTGATAATATCATATCATAAATATAATGGAATGTAGAAAGGTATATTTAATTTCATAACTATTTGAATATAAATATTTTAAAAAATTTAACATAATTTCAGAACATATGTTCACAAAAAAAACATATGTGATTACGATTGTAAAACAACATATCTAGTTATGATGTAAAAACAGTATAGGATTACGATGTAAAATAAAATCATATGATTATGACTTAGAAAAAATTTTTATGATTATGATAAGAAAACAACAATGTAAACAACTACAAAATAATAAACCTATGTGGTGTGAAAAAAGATATTTATATCATCTAAAATGATAGTAATTGGACAACATTTTATTTCCAGATCATTTTCATAAATTTTAAGAAATAATTTACCATTTAGGATAGGATCATAAAGAAATAGACATACTTAAAGAGAATAATTTCATATTCTTTTAAATTTCCACTATAATCACATGATTTTCTCCAAATTATGATTAATCAAGATAATATTTTCATACATGAAACACTAAAAATAACTTCTAATGGATCACATAATAATATAATGGAGAAGAATATATTCCTCCTATTTTTTGAAATTAATAAAAACAAAATGGTTTGTACATGGTAAGATATTTCTAAACATTATAATGATCCACTTCTAAAATAACATTAATCACCTAATCACAAAGTCACTTTTCAATCCAATGGTTATCTATATGATAAAACATTTGTACCAAAAATAACATTATCATTATATTTCCACCCGTTTAGGTTAAAATAATTATTTCATACTAACGGGTACATTACATATGAATGTGGTCGGTGTTTAACCCTTTATTACATTCAGTTGTGGGTTCAAGTCCTACGATCTTTTCAAATTCAATGCATATTCACATAGCCTTCAGGTAGTCCTTTCTCATGAAATTATATCATAATTAAATTCTTATAAATATGATGAACATTCTTCAAAATAGAAACAATAACCAATTATAATATAAAACCTAGAGTTTATCAAACCCCTTTATACTTTTTTAAAATATAACTCCTCCTTAAATAACATTTCATGTTGAACCTAGTGGCTAAATATACCCTAACCTAATAAAAATTCCACCAAAAATTCATTAATCACTTTAATATTTTATTTCTTAAAACCTCAAAATGGGTGTATAAAACATTGAACTAATTATCAACCTTAATATTATTAACCATTGATAGGGTATAGAACTATTAATATAAACATGAAAACATTTTAATATCCAAATTTATCTAAATCTTCCTCTGATAATGATTATAATATCCCGGAACCTGCACATCTAGATCTAGTTTTGAAATCTTAAATATTGCATTTCATATATTAGTACCAATGAAGTTGACATAATTTTCACCATCCAAAACATACATCATCCAAAGGAAATATTGGATCACTTGTGATATAGTAGATATTTTTGTTTTAGATTTATATATAATTAGGAAGAACTCTTAACATCAAGGATTGATAAAAATCTCAATCATAAATATGAACATCATCTTTCACTATACCCAGCTTTTCATATTCTATATTAGGTCATCACAATCATCTATATGAAACCCTTCTTGAAATAATTCATTTTGACCATTTTTTATAGCCTATGGAAAAGGAAACATAATAAGGGTGTGCTCAAATCCTCATTAAGGTTGAACATAAAAAATAATAATTTAATGCCATCAGTGGAAATAATATGAGAATAATGGTATGATGCCAAAATTAATGTTCTTATGTATAAAATAAGAGAACAGATGCCAATAAACATCAATCAATAATCTTTTTTCAAATATTAATGCTTTTAAAAAGGTAGGATACATCATAATCAGTAATCACTATCTATGTAATATCATTCTCTATCAAAGGAAACATTTATAACTCATATAAAGAATAATGAAAACTTGTTGTTATCTTTAAGTAACATCTTTATAGACCATTTTAAAACCATGTTAGTAATAAATGGGACCCAATTAAATCAATTGTATAAATCCTCCTATAACTCCATCCTTATTTACCCTAAATACTATGAACATTACCCAATGCATCAGAGTGATATCCTGGCATACCCATCAAATCAACTATAGCAGGATCACCCAGAACTATCTAGCCACACCCATTTTATAACCAATATCATACTCACCAAGTTATATTTGGTTGAAACCATTATATAAATTATATAATTCACACATGGGATCATTAATAATGCCCATGTACTGTTTATGAATAAAAATATTATAATATTTCACTTTTCAAAATTACAATAATCATTTTTCCTTTGTTGCATGATTCACCCATCGAGATTAAATTGCTTCTATGTAAATATAATAATCTATTAATATAATGAATTTGTATGGTATCAATTCAACATATCCCTAGTAGAGTGTAATTACCATTAATGGTTTTTATTATTGATTAATGGACGAATATTTAAATGTCATTAAACTTATTCTTGATGAAAGAAAACTTTTCATTAGGATAATAACTTTTTAAAACAAAATCATAAAATATTTTTAAATTTGTTTTTCTTCATAATAACCTTTAAAACATCAAAATTAAGCATTAATAAAATAATAATTTTCATGATGGAGGGAAAAAGTTTGATGATATAAGTGGTAAAAAGAATCATTCTTTTTAAAAAATTTGCAAAATGAGGAAAAAGTGAAACTTTTGCAAAACGTTAGAAAATTTCCGTTTAAAACCTTTTAGAATAATGTTGAATAACATGTAAAATACCTTTAAGGGATCATTTATTTTTAGAAATAATTTTTTTGAAACATTTTATAAAACATGGATTTGGGAGATAAAGATGACTTGTCTAAAAGAAAATACAATATCAGTATTACATAAAAATAACATTATTACCATTTATTTAATCAATATGGTAGTGAATGGAAATTAAATATGTGAAACACATTTGTTAACATAGAAAAATATAATATATTTGGTTCATGAAAATAATATCAAATTATCTCTTCTATAATAACCATAAACAAAAACAATATTAAAAGAAAGAAGATTGTAATATAAGGCCTTTTCCCCTTTTATAACTCTCCAATCGTAAACCCGATGAAATAATAATGTAAAATGATACACTAAATATCATGAACCTAATACTTTTAATGATGTAATAAGAAAAGGTTCATTATATATACCTTAAAATGAATATAATTTATTGTCATAAATGTGTATCTCAAAGAAAGATAATTATAGATGAATAACCATTATAAAAATCATACCATTGAATTTAAGAGTTTACAAATGAATTGATTGTTTGTTTTAATTTAAAATCACATAAAATAATTATAAATTTAACATAAAATAACAAAAATCCATAACACATACAATCGTGACATAATAATGTCAATGAAAAATTAATATAACACAATGAAAAAAATGAGTTAAGAAATTCTTCCCCACATGGTAAATTAAAGTCAATTCTAATTGAATGAAATAATTAAAAAAGAATCTAAAAATACAATTATGTATTAATTATTGATGTTATTACATGTACAGTGGTGTTATATACTCCAAACAAAAAAACATGTCTTGAATAGTACATATGTCCAATAGAAATAAAAAGTGATATAATAAACCCTTATCTTGAGTCAAGACATTCAATGTGTGTCCTTTGACACCAATGTAATAATATTATTTCAAATTATTGAATATATAATATCTTTTTAAGGATTAATTTTTTGAACAAAAATAATTTTATTTATTTATTTTAATTATATATTTAAATACATAATCATTTTTGTCATTGTCTGGTGTTTTGTGAATGTTCTGTTCATTTTTCAACAACAGATTTGGTTTTTTGACCATTGTAAAAGTGGAAAATATTTCAAAATATACAGAATTATAATAATTTCATAATTATTATATTTATACAAATATTTTAATTTTATTTAACACTGATCATTATATATGTTTAAGAAAAGGGAGAAATTAGGATCATTGAGACAGAAGGTCGTACATACGCATGAGTAACGTTTCCATTTTTCAATTATAATTCTGGAAATTAGGTGTGTATTATTTTATATTTCAAATATTATCATAATATAATAAATGAAATATGTTTTTAAATATACTTATATATATCATCAATTTCATTTAGTGTTGAAATAGGAGTCACATCGACACGTGGTGGTTGTTTTCCACACTTACGTATGAACGACATTATCATTCATCTATGTAAGAAATAAAATATATATATTATCATTAGATAATTATAAATATGTAAATAATATATTAATTATTTAATTTATATAATATATATTCATTAAATATATCCTTATTACCTTCCTTATATAGTGTTGGTGAAAAACCAATCACATCGTTTTGCGAGGCGATAGTCTGTTTTACACATTATCAATGTTATCATATCCTCCAAAGAATGAAACATAATAGGGTATATGTGATATACTAACTCTATAAGTATAATTACTTTACAAATATCATATATAAATTATACAAATTCATGATAGGTGATGATGAAAAATGAATGACATCAATTCGTGAGGCGGTAGTCCACACAACACGTGAATGATGATTTGGTATCTAGTTTGATTGAATAAATGATGGATTTGGGTTATTAAATTATGATAATAACAACTAATTATATGAGATACACTGGCATTAATATATCATGATATCTTATTAATATTTTATGTAAGTGGAAGAAGAAATACAATATAAGTCCTCAGTTAAGAACGAAACCTCTTTTGGTTAGGACCAAAATATTCCTTAGGATCACTTTATTGTAAATTTTAGGGATATAATTCATTTCTTGGGAAATTAGGAATTAATTGTTTTTTTTATTTTATAATCCTAATTGATTTTATGGTGTGAAGAGGATAGGAGAGTGGTTGGCCTTCTATAAGTGAGGTGAGTGGCACACATGAATGTTTTGAAAAGAAAAAGGTGTACACACAATTTTTACATGGAAAAAATCACTAAAATGGAAAATTATAAATAATTATACATGATAAGGACAAAATATGTCAATAAATATATTTCATACTAGTTTATAGGCCATTTTAACCAATATCGTTTTAGTTTAATCTCGGAAAACCTTTTTTTACCTTAATTTCGGAAATTAATTTTTACTATGTTAACAATTCCTTACGGGGAAAAATTAATATGACCATATTAGATATTATAAATTATGATTATTAAAAATATTTAATCCATTTACCATATTCAAATAATATAATTTTTAATTTTTAATATAAAATTAAACTCACACACATGATGAAAAAGTGAGTTTTCTGTAACTGTAGTTCTCAAGAAAAAGATGATTTCATATTAAAAAAATGAAAAATAATCATCATTTTATGAATACCAATGAATTTATTTGATATATAATACTTATATTTTATATAAATAATTCATATTTAATAATTTTTATATTAATTCGAATAGAGAAACAATATACACAATAAAACAGTTTGATAAAAACACACATTTTCAAACCCAAAAATAAAATTATAATAAAATCCAATATAAAGATAAATAAAATGTAATTAAGATGATAAATTATAAATAAATATTAATTATTCCACATTAAATCTTATTAAAAAAATAATTTTACTTTTAAATTATGTAATTTACTGAAAAGAAATGATACTTTTATAAAATTCTGTATTTTTCGATATTCAGTGATTTTTTTTGATGATTTATAAAAATTCCCAATTAGTTAATTTAGATAAGATATTTTAAAATTATTTTAATTTCATAATTTATTTTAATTTCTAAAAATTAATTACAATATTTTCTCATAAAATAATAAATATATTTTTTAATGAAAAAATATTTTTTAAGAAAAAAATTAATTCAGTAAACATTTGTTAATCATTAAATAATAATTTATCTAAAATATATATTCGGTAGGAAATTTATATCTTTATAAATATATATCATTAAGTATTAAATATTATTCATACACATAAATTTAACAGTCGGTTTATAATGGTTATACATTTCATCGGTTGTTTAAGCTTGGTGTTGTGTGTTGAAAATGTTTCAAACATAATTATCTTATTTAAAAATATTAAGATTCTATATATATCATCCATCGATGTATTTTTTTTCTTAGGTTATTTATTAAATGGAATGTTTTTTCATTTATTTTCCTTTACAAACTAATTATGGCTAATATAATCATGATATCCATGTTATTAATAAAATGGAATGCATGCTAGATTATTTACCTTACCCAATTGATTATTCCTTATTGATTAATGATAATTTCCATTATACATAACCCGTACAAGGAATTTTAGTTCACTATTATTTTATTTCTTTTCCCCTGATATAAATAATGATTTATTGAATGAGTTCCAGGATTCATAATTTTTTACATTTACTATGTTGAATTTCTTGTTTATAAATGTAAAGTGATATTCTAGTGTATATCTATTTACCTACACTATTTTACTATTTGATCCATTATGATATGGTCTCTTTAATCTAATGAAAAAATAGTGAATTTACCACTAGCTCTGGAATACATGGATTAGGGTCTTTAAAAATGTTATTAGATTAATTTTAATAGAAACATCGAGAACTAGATTTAAGAAATTTTTTTTAAGAAACAGAAACCTATAGTAAACATTGAGGATATGTATATAATAAGGTCACAAAGCATTACTAAGGAATAGATTGTATGGTTTTTCTTTTAAATACATCCCTTTATGAATACAAATAGTGTACGTGGTTCTAACACAACTGTACCTAGGATTAATAACTCCAAAAATGGAGCATTGGAATTTAACTTGATTGTCACCTAGTACAAAACAATGGTTCTTACTTTGCACCTGGTTTGACACTCTTAGGGGGTATTTTTTGGATAAACCAAAATATATTTTCAAACCATCACAAAGGATTTGAAAATATGATTACAACGAATGACATGGTTTAAACCTATGTTATCTATTATTAAAAGTAATGTGTCATTATTTATTAATCCTATAAATGATTAATTGGTTCTCCAACTATGATTTTCATTTCTTACAATATATTTTTTGGTTTTGTCAATGGACGGAGCCAAAAGTAATCATGTTAACATTGAATATAATAGAGAATGTGGTATTTACAAGAAACTAAATATGATGGTATCTCTAAAGTTAATAATATGTTTGAAAGTACATATTATCCTATTTATGAATTATGTGATGGGAGTTTAACAATATATTAACTATTTTAGGAAACATATAATGTAAAACATTTTGGGTTTAGTATGGGTTTTAGTGAAATGATTATTTTAGGATTATTGTTTTAATATATTATAGACATATGTTTATAGTTATTGAGAAAATTTATGTTGTATATAATCATTAATATTACTATAATAATGTTCTAATAAAATTATTTGATTTCATGGGAAAATATTCCTATTGAAAATCATTGCGATAAAAAATGATTTACTGGCCTTTTCTAGAATGTTCATCATATTTTTAGAACGTTATAGGAATTATATTTATATTGTATTTGAAAAAGGATATCCCTCATTTCTGTTGACAACCCATCACATCTGGCAATTCCAGGGGGTATAAACAAATTACTAAAGGTAGAAAAAGGGGAAGTCCCTACCATTTTCCCATGTTATGATTTTGTTAATATGAAATTGTTTTTATTTAAAATGATTATTTTCAACATTGGGTGTTACTTTTGAGGTTTAGAGATTAATGTATTATAATGGATAACATATTCTAAGAATTTTTATTTTCGCAAATATTTAATGACAAATAAGAAGTTATATCATGGTTTAATGAATCATATAGTATGTTAAAAGTTAATTATAGTTCTTTAGAAAAAAAATATTATGTTTGATATTTAATCCTTGGAATAAGAGGTGAAGTGGAAATCTATCAATATAGAACAAAATGATAATATTTTTCTTATGGAAACAGAAATATATCAAGTAATTATATTTATTAGTGTTCTCTATTTTGATAGTTTGATAATTAATAAAATTTTGGGAAAGGATCATGGAGAAAAAAAATTACCATATTACTTTCATTTTTGATGAATCAATGGTCATTTAATTCATATAAATTATATGGTTTGTGTGTTCATTGACTATCTATTTATCATTAAAATTATTTTCGTCAATTATTTACATCACTCAAAATAATTATTTACTATTCTCATACATGTATATATTTTCATATCCTGCCCATTTTTTCTTATGTGTAAACCTAGTTTTGGGTTATTCCATACGACCACCATATTTTTGTTTCCCTCTTTTTTGAGGATGTTTTATTAACCTAATTTGTGATGTGGGTTCTAAACAATGGAATGATCAAATATAGAACCCTTGATTTCTAAGTGAAAGTAAAAAAGTAAAATGATTAAATTTATTACAGTTGTGTATAATGAAACACACAGATATTTTAAAGTAAAATCATTTTGATCGATAGCATATATAACACACAACACTGATCTTAAATAACCCATTGAATATATTATTTAATTATGACCATTATAACCTTGAAATTGGATTGGAAATAATGTATATGATTATGTGAATTTTTAAATATATATATATCCTAATCTAAAAAAATATTGATATATTATTATTAAATAATAACATAAATTATTAGTAATTTCATATTATTCTTTAAAATAAATTATCTTCAAAACGGTTTTATATTTAATTTTTAGTTTGGAAATTAAAATTACCTTTATACCCATTTTATATATTATAATTTTTAAAAATACTATCATTTTTGAAATCAACAATTAAAAATTATGTTTAAAACAGATTTTGGGATTTTCCTTAAAAGTGTTATTTTTCAATGAATAATGGAAAATACTGCTTTTTTTTAAAGTGTCATTTATTTTCAATATGTACGGTAATTTAAAAGCATCATTATCATTTTAATTATATTTCAGATTTTTAATATTTACAATAATGAATTACATTTGAATAATTTTTTAATTTATTTTCATAGAAGTATATATTTACTCTTAAAAAACGTTTTTCTGAAAAATATTTCTAAGTGCATGTTGTTTATCAATTTTTATTAAATAAAATAACCCCTAGTGAGAAATTATTTAAATTAAATGTATATTATATATATATATATATTAATTTAAATTCATATATTGATTATATAAAGTCATAGAGTTAATATAAGATCATCATTTTCTTGAAAAATGGATTCCTTGAAGAACTTTATTTTGACACGATTTGGGATTTTATTATTAAATTAAATTCTAACAATTAAATGGAATAAATTTCAAAGAATATAAATAATATTTTTTATCATTATAATTAATATTATATAATTTGTTCGATGAATGTTTGTTCTCATAATGATTTATAAAGAATGAAAAATTTATTCACCATGATTATGTTTATAATAAGGTTTTATGTGTTTTATGCATTTGTGTTAAAATTTATGTTCAATAAAAAATAAATTAATTTTTGATTAATTTAATTTAATATTTAAAATAATTTATTTTAAAAAATCTAATAAGGTAAATTTCATTTTAGGATTAATAATTAATTTACCTAGGTTGAAAAACTGATTAGCATGGTGAAAAAAAGGTCAAAGTATGTAAACTTAGAGGATAGGGAATGAAATTTTTAAAACATTATTATTTAGGTGTGGTGAATGTTTCAATCAAACTTAAATTCTATAAACTCAATATTTATTATTTACGGTTGAATTTATTTAGAGAGACTTCCCATAATTGAATAGTTTGGGTATTCACAAAAATATAACTCCTCCTCAATTATAAAAGGGAACACCCTTACCTCATATATTTACACCTATCAAGGAATTTTGATCAACCAAACCCAAAACAAATATATACTAATCATAAATTTTATGGTTTTTGATATTTTTTCTTCCCAAAATACCATTTCTACAATTTTAAATAATATATCCAAATGAGGTTTCTCTAAAGAACTTAATCGTCTTAACAAAGTTTTTTATTTTTCTATGTTATTTACCAACTAAAATTATATATTAAAACATTAAATATAACAAAAATATTATATAAAATATAATTATATCATATTATACTTATGGAATAATATTTATCCAACTTCTTCTCCAATTAATGGGAAATAAATTTATCACTCATTTGTACAACATACTATCGCATCATGAACTAATGTAATTTGTATTCCATCACGGAATTGAATGTATAGTAATAATGATTGAAATAATGAATATATATGTTAAATATTAAAGAATATAAATAATATACAATTAATATATCATCAACTTACTCAACCTTTAAACCATTAATAAAATGATATTGTTGCTCGTGTGTACGTACGACCTGTCTTCTCAATAGAGCAATGAGATTAATTTTATATAACCATCATTCAGGAATTGTTTTAAAAATTCATTCAATGAAATAAAAAAATATTTTAAACCTTAATATAATTATGGAAATTATGGATCTATATTCGATGCACATGAAACAGATCTTCTATGACAAAACATGCATGACATAACAATGTATCTAACACTCGAAACAGTAAAAATAATAAAATATTGTTAACAAATAAGAGATAATATCTAATAATAAGATCATAAATGATATTATAAATATCAATATCATTATTTTATAAATTAATAAAATTCTTAAACCCGTTATAATGGATTTTAAATCATTTTTAGCTAAAGGGAATTGTGATGTAATTGATTTTCTCAATTTCACTTTGTTGAGGAATATTTTAATGTTTTGAAACTAATTTATTTTATATTATTTATATACTTACCCTTTTTAATGTTTCATAATTAATCCTTCATAATTAATGATGATTAATTTTAATTAAAGTTTTAATTTGATTTATTTTATCCATGGGTATTTAGCTTGAACATTACCATGTGGTAAATTATATCATAACTCAATTTCTTTTCATTAGGTTATATTAATTATCCATAGTCATTGATATTATATGATAATGTATGTAATTAATTATTATTATATTGTTTTTTAATTATACTTGTTTTAAGTGTATTTAAAATTAAAACATGTAATCAATAAATTGATTACTTTCCACTTAAATGTTATGATTATTATAATGATTGGTCGTCTCAAATTTTCCTCTTTGGGAAGTATGTTACATTTTGCACCTATCTTTTTTATGATGTGTATTCTATAATGATTCAATATTATCATACATTGAAAATACGTCATTTTTTTGGATCATTTCATACAATACACAAATATAATCCCAACAACAATATTAGTTTAGTGCCTTTGGAAACAAAGAAACATAAATAACATGTTCAAAACAAATATAATTCTCCTCCCACCAATTTCTTCCATTATAACCCTTTGTGACATTTCAAACATTATATCATTATTCGTATCATGGGTAAAATAAATATAATAAAGGGTAAACTCAGAGTCTCGTTACGGGTAAACAAGATACAGATTAATTATAATATAATCATAAGGAATATGTAAATAAACAAAACATTTGAAAATCATATAATGTATACCAAAGATCCTCATATCATATTATTTTATTATAAAATAATTTCATAAAGAATAAAAGAACATATTTTATTGGAGCATAACATAAGTCATGGAAGTGTGGCATACGCATAAGTAAATAAAATTATTTCTATAGTAGTCATGGAATCACTGTCAAGGCTATATAAATAGTATGAGGTCAGTCCCCATACAATATTGGTAGTCAAGGATCACTCCCATGAACATCTTAGTAGTCTATGTTTACTCCCAATATCATCTTAGTGGACAAAGTCCTTTATTGAACCGATTTTACTCCTAGTTATAGCCATTTTTATCTCATGAGATATAAATCATCACCTAATGAATTGCAGGAAGATATAGGTTCAACCCATCACATGACTAAAATAATACATATGTGTTCTAAAATTACTTAAATCGTTCATCATATAAAAACCCCATGGAATGAAATTTGATTTCTAAACATCATTCAATTATAACACATCCCAAGTGAAGGAAATGGGTTTAATAAATATCATTTCATCGTAAATATAAACTGTTATTTGAAATAATAATAATGGTATCATTGAACAATATCCCTATTAAAACATAATTAACATCAAATAATGTTATATTATTTTTAAAATAATTTTTATATATCTCTTCAAAACTATTTTTGAGGAAAATATACTTTCTTATTTGAAAATGATTTCTTTTCATAAAATAATGTGAAATTTTATAATAAAAAATTATCTTTAAAAATAAACATCTAATATTTTAAAGTAGGCTAAAATAATAATGTATTCAGGACTGTTTAAAATTTTGTTTGTTCCTTATAAGTTAAAAAACAATATTTTTGTGGTTTATTTGGAAAAGTCACAAAGTACCTCCTTTGGAAACTGAAAAAAATATTCCTTTAAAACAGTATAGTAAAAACTCAAAAAACGGGTAAAAATGACTTTAATAATTATTATGGGATTTTAAAAACATTTTTGGAAAACATTTTTATAAAACCTGTTCATGAATGATAAATATTCACAAATGGATACTTAAAACAAAACAATCCAAAATATTCATGAGATTGTGAAATTTTTATTCATCACCATGTAATTAGAAGAATTATATGCCTCATGAAAGAAATAAAATTATATGGATATGAAAATAACATAATATTCTTGATAAGACAAATAAAATACAATTATTTTAATTATATACACCATTTATATTTAAATAATACTTTAAAAAGCATGTTCCCCATATAAATAAATGTGAGACATAAATCCAGTATCTTATGTCTTGACCCTTATCGTACTCATGAAAAACTTATGTATAATAAATCTAAATTTTTTAATTTATTATTTCATTACCTTATTCAATTATATTATATCATATATGATTTAATTTTGGCCTTTTATTACATTTTTATCAATAATTCCATGATAATGTTTCTTTTCGAATAATAATAACACTGTCTTTTTCATGTGTTTTGATTTGTTATATTATTTCCCTAATAATTATATAATGATTTAATAATTTATAGAATGATTAAAATTACATAAATAAAATATATATTCTGTTTAATTATATTTATAATAATATCAAAAAATATAAATACAAAATGAAATAAGTCGTTTATGGTGACGGTAGGCCATACGTAGGTGTAGACATTGTTTCTACTTTCTGGTCATATTGAAATAAATAAATAAAATGTAGTGTATATATATATAACATAATTATATAATAATTACTATTTCATATATATCATATAATTTCACTAAACTTGACTTTAATACATTCCATGTAAAGTTTAAACGAATCACATCGCTTTAACAATGTTGTAGTCCACACATCCACAAACAATGTTTTCGTATTTACACAAAATGAAATGCATGATGGTATGTTTTATCTAAAAATTATAGAAGAATAAATACATCATAAATATAATATATATCACAAATAAATAGATGTATCTTTATAATTCTCAACCATGAGAGGTGGTAAATGAAAAATGAACAACATCATTTCATGATACAGTAGTTCATTGTACACAAGAACTGTATATAATTTTCCCAATATATAGAGGTGTTTGTAAGTGTTAGTATTAAAATTATAATAAAAACATATAATTTATTTTTGAATAGTAATTTTATTTTATAATAATGTAATAAGAATAATTTAGGGGCTTCAAGGAAGAAATAAAACAAAACTGTTTTTTATGAATGTTACCTCTTATTTGGGTATCTTCTTTTGATTTGAACCAAAGTACTTATTTTGATGCATTTATTCCCAAAGTTACAATTCTATAATTAATTTAGGGATTTTGGGAAGAGATTTATACAGATATTTTATCAATCTAATAGGTTATGAAGTGAAAATAGAAGAGAACGGGAGGTGTACTTTTATAAGAGAGGGGAGGGGTACTTTTGGAATTTCTAAAAAGTTTAATTTATAATAAATTCAATATCAATCCAGATACCTCTAAAAATAAATTTATTAGTATATAAACTATTATAATGTTTTAATCTCATCATCCAATTTATTTTATACATTTTTTGATTTCATGTTAAAATTTATCATTTTTATTAACCCATAGTTTCGCCGTTTTAATTTTAATAATGGAAACAATGTTTAGAATATTACGAGGATGAAATTTTGAAATATCAAGTGTTAATTTGACCATAAATGAACATTTTGGGATATTTTAGACCATATAACACCCTCTTATACCTATTTAATATTTTTACTATTTTTAAAAAATTTAATAAAATATAATTTTCCTAAAATATCATAAGCATCAATTTTAATACTATTCATAACATTATATTTATGAAAATGAATCCAGAGATATTACATTAAAAATTCGTTTAAAATAACCCTAATATTACATATAAACCGATAAAATTTATTTATAACCTTAATTAAGTAAAATTATATTTATTTTAATATTTATATTATCATTTATTTTATTGTTTCCTTAATTGAGCAATGATTGCATCATTGTTGTGTAATTATTTATGATAATTATTTATTCACTAAAAATTAAAAATAAATTTATATGATTTAGAAAAAAATTATATATTCCATAATAATATATATAGTTGAGCATAACTTCTATTAAACCCTATACTAAAAATATTACACATATTAAAAGTAAGAGTGTGATGTTTTGTCACTCCCTTTGAGTTTAATAGTATTTATATCATTTTTAGGGAAAAGTAATCATTACATTATTAAATTGTTGTACTTATGTGTTATGGGAATAATTATATTCATACAATTAATTTTTATCTAGATTTATGGTCAATTTATTGTCCTTATCTCTTTATTTTTAACTTATATTACCCAATATTATTTTTACCAATGTAATAAGAATTACCTAATTTAAAATTCATATTGGCCAAAAATATAATTTTTAGATTTAATAAATTTATACTTTATGATTCCAAATAGTAAATTCATTTTTAATAATTTATACCACAATATTTTATAAAATTAATTTAAAATTAATCACATTTATAGATTGCAAAACTGGGGTTTTAAAGTGAAAAAGTCCAAAATATTGTTATGTTTTTTATATCTAAATTCAATGTTTATTTTTTTATAATGACATAAAATAAATTAAATTATAAGAAATGATTTAATTATTATTTTAAATTCAATCAAATATATAATTATACATTATAAATTATTTTGATGAAATCTCTTTTTTCAGTTATATTTCATTATTTTTCATTATACATCAAAACATTAAAATTACTAGATAAATAAAAAAAACCAAAGTAAATTTTGATATCATGATTCCGAATAATAATTTCATATTTTTCATATAAATATTATAAAAAGTTCCTAATTATATTTAAAGTGGTTTCTTCATTAAGAAGAGATAAAATTGGTTTTTTTGGAAAACAATTCTTTTATGCATAAAATTGGATTTCTTCTTATATCATGTCTAGAAATCACAAAATATGATTATTAAATAATAAATTTAATATTATATATATATCATTAATATAATTTAATAAAATAAATCTGTTTATTTATTCGTATAAAACACATTAAGGTATATTTAATTAATTTTTCAGAAAGGCATTTCCTTTATTTAAAAGAAATGCACTGATTTATAATTAATTGGTCAATGAATTTTGTGTACAAAATAATTTCATATTTTAGTTAATCATGTTCATAACCCCTAATATAATTTCTAGGTTATAATTTCAATGTTTTAAATAAATATAGTAAAAAATTTATGTTTCATTAATACTCGGTGTTACATATAATGGAATCTAATCCATGGATGTGTCAAACACACGACTTAAAAGAAATAAATTTTTTTTTTAAACGCCTCATAAAAATCTCAGGTTGTTAGATTCTTCTCCGCATAGAATTAACTTCACACATCAAATTCCTCTAGTCATCATAGTTTAAATACCTAAAAGATGTTTGTATAGAAACATACATTGTAAAAATTAATACTAAAACTATATGGACCCGACCTTAAAACATTACATAATATTGAATTAAATGAATAATTCACATTGAGGATCTTTTCAAGTTTATATTTTTAGAGAATTAGGCCCTAACTATTACTTACCAACTTGAATATTACACATATACACTACAACTCAGTATCTATTTTTTCATAAAAGAAAAACACTTAAAAAGAAACAGGTCTAATTCCATGTTTTAGACAGCATGTCTTTTATTGATCCCATCCTTGACCCTATTCATCTTTAAGTCATGTGGAAAACATTTAAAAAACATGGGATGAGCATAAAAAGCTCAGTAAGTGTTATAAAATAAGGAAGGAAAACATTATCCCATCAGTAAATACAAATCAATGAAACCATACTATTAAATCAAAACATAACTTACGAAATCATAAGATTTATGAATAACACACAGAAATCATAAATCATAAAGGTTGCTTATAGAATCCATGTAAAACTTAAATTTTAGCTATCTTAGCTATGTAGTGAGTTACACTTGAAATACTCATCACAATATATTCCCAAAATCTCTTAGGAGAAACGTCATGTTTACCTCTGTCACGTTACCCAATGCATTAGAGAGCTATGTCGGGATCACCCACCCTAGGTTTATCACGGAACCACCCATATACCTAAACAATGATCAATAACCATAACATATTCATAACACATTACACATGTATAAAGTAAAAATAACATTTCCACATTCAAATATTTCAAATCAAGATATTGAAATAAAAAATGATTTATCAAATCATTTTCAAACCCATTTAAAAAGATATTTTTGAATCAAAGTGTCCCATAACAATTTGAAGATTTTAAAGGAATTATAATTTGAAAACATTAATGTCCATATAAATAAATACTAAAACCCATTTTGAAAACATGGAAATTAATGAGAAATATTTATAAGAATAAATCTTTAAAACATTTAAAATGATATTTTTGTTAAAGAGATTTTTTAACAAAACTGGAGACGCTTGAATACAAATAATTGAGGAATAACATTTAATCATAACTTTATAATATCATGAGAATAAAGGTATTCATGATATAATATGTCCAAGGATAGTATATACATCATATAATATTGTATTGGTGCATAAAAACAATAAAGTCTCATTGGAAATGTAAATTGAGATGAAATCCATTATAAAGATGGTATCCTTAAATTAAGGATAAATCAATCACATAATTATGTGTGAAAAATAAAAATACACCAAGTATAAGTGGATATTAAGTGTAAAAAATCATAGGTCATTAACACATATTCATAGGACGAAATATTCAAGAAGTACAAGTTGATCCCAAAGAATTGAAATTGGGTTAAGAAGATCCCTTGTAAAAATTCGACAGCCTAACGGCGTCACATTAAAATCTAGAAAAATGATTTTATGAGATAAAAAGTGTATATCATCACTTGGAAATAAAGTCTAAATCAATATGGATATATAAGAACATATCCCAACATAATAAGATGTAAATTAAAAGACATAACAAAAAGAAGTCTTTTAAAAATTAGATAGTGAAAGGTTCCCTTACCGATTTAGTAACTTACAAAACATACACCACATGAAAGAAGGACCATACAATAAAGATGTAAATACTCATAAATGAATGTATATTACACAAAGAGTACAATAATGGGAAGTACATACACCACACAAATGGAAATAGTGGCCAATATAGCATGACTCTCAGAAGAATAAAAAGTGAGATGAAACACTTTACCAAATTGTAATCAACTAAGTCGTATGACCAAAAGTTAATATCCACCAAATTAATCAGAAAATAACATGAATACAATGAGAATAATGATAATATATATCAAATGTAAGTACACAATACACCACTTTCAATGAATAATAGGCGAACAATGGAAATCTCACAGAAATAAAAGTGAGATAAGAAAATATCTTACCTCGTGTCCGACTTGACTCGTTTGTTCCTTGTTCATCCTGAATATTAAACTAAAGTTATTTTCAACTTCCTTAAAAACCTTTTAAAATTTTATTATTCCTTTTATATCACTTATTACCATGTTATAAACATTATGTAATCTTCTATGTTAATGACGTTCGTTTTGTCGATATTTGGTACTTGAGTCAAAAATTGACTTCTTACAATTACAAGTTGTTCACAAAGTCAAACGTTCATTATATCCAAAATTATATTCATTATTTAGATATAATAGATATCATATATATATATATATCCAGTATATACATGTATTTATAATAGTACATAACATTTGGAGGTAAGAAATGAAATGCACCGTTCATGAAGACAGTAAGTTGTACGAATGCATAAATGCTACTTTCATTTCTATTTATTATTTTAATGGAATTAAAACATAATGAAACATATATATCTTATAATTACAGTATAATATCATATATAATATCATTATCTACATCCTTTATACGTCCCACATATGGTATTAATGAGTCATATCACTTTGAGGGGCAGTAGTTCGCACTTCCTCAAATGAAATTATCGCGTTAACCAATAATGGAAACCATAAAGGTAAGATATAAATGGAAAATACATAAGCATATAGAAAACATAAACATAACATATATCATATATAAACAATGTTCCATCATAATGGCCACCATGAGAGGCGGTATGAGGTAATTGAATAATCATTGTTTCGCGAGGTGTTAGTTTTCCATCCACAGAAACATTATGTTCTTCACCAATTAGATGGAGGTGCGTGTAAGTTTAGTTAGAATCCATATCATCAAAAAATAATAGTATATTAAGGATACTGGTTTTTTATAAAATAAAAGAATAAAAAGAGTTTAGGGGTCGGATAAGTAAAATAAAAGAAAAGAAGTTAAGAGAAACTGTTACCTTTAATTTGGGTAACTTCTTTTGGTTTGAACCAAAAGGACATCTTGAAGTTCCTTCTACCTAAATTAAGGCTTCTAATAGGAGGATAGGGATGTATAGAGCATAATTTGTCAGATTTTTAATGAGTCTAAAGGATTTAGGGGTGTGAGGAATTGGTTAGAAGTGAGGGCATTTTATAAGGGAGAGGAGGGGCTCTATAGGAATGTGTGATAATATTATTTTATGATATTATGATATTCAGTTTCTAAAGGTCCAAAACTAATTAAAGTCTAATAGAAAATGATTCATGGTCGAAATAAAATCATCCAATAAGAATTTTACTGGTTTTGGATATTGTTTTAATATTTAAAATCTTTTTTATTTAAATCTTTTATTAATGAGGTAAATACTACATCATTATTGTGTCATAAATAATTTAAATTATTTGATGTCAAACAATTATAAAAAAAATACCATGATGTATGAAATAATTTTATCTTTACAATGAATATTTATAGTCGAAACGATAATTTATATAACCCTTTATAAAAATTAATTTACTAAAAGATATTTTTTTTTGACATTTTTTCCTTTACTTTAGGTTAACTAATCTAAAATGTCATTATCACTCTTATGTGGCTCAATGGGGTCCCAAAATCGACCCAAATATTCCCATGGTCGTAAATGACTCATACAATAAGGTTTTTACAAGTGTTAAGGTAATTTTGAATTATTATAATATTCTTTTTACCTTGAATTACCTTATTTACCTTTAACCGCGGTAAATAAAAATCAAAAGTTACTATTCATAAAAAAACTATTTTTATCTTAGTGAACCGCATTTTACTTACTAATAAAAAAAATGTAAGTTGGATTTTCAAAATTCAATTCATATAAGTGTTAAAATTTCATTTAAATGAAAAAGTCAAGTTTCTTACTACTACTAAGTGGTTTCATTATTCATAAAAAATTTAAGTTTTCTAGAAAAATACAAAAAAATCAGCCTAAGCTATATTTGGTAGTCCAAATTAAAACAATTTGTCTATTTTTGAAAATTCAAAACATAGTATTTTCATTAATTAATTTAAAATTAATTCCCATTGTCAAAACAAATAGTGTGTTTTTAAGAAACAATATCTATCAAAATATTGACACTTGTTTATGTCCAATTTCAATGTGAAATTAATTACAATGACCCCTATTAGATTAAATGGTAAAAATATAATCTAATTATATTTTAAAAACCAAGTAAAAAAGATAATCTAACCATATAAATAAATTAGATTATAAGGAACCTTTGAATTAAAATATAGTATTTTCCACTATTAATTAAAATGGTATTTTATCAGAAAAATACCAAAAATTTACCCAAAGTAAATTTCGATGTCCCAAATCTATAGAAGAATTTTATTTTGTCAAATATAACATATAAAAAACGACCAAAACAAGATTTAAATATGGTATACCATCAAAAGGTAGTAAAACAACCTTTTACTGAATATTAGAGTATTCATGCTTAAAATTAGATTCATTAATATTTTAAGCCCCTAACATTTATTGGATAATTTTAAAAACATTTAACAAAAATGTATAATCATTTTGTAGTTATTGTTGTTCATTTTCTCCATTACGATGACTAGGCATTAACTACCATTTAAAATAATAATACTATATTGTTAGTGTGCAACATAAGATTTCAAAGAAACTTGTTGTTGCGTATCGGGTACGCTATCGAACATAGCAACCCCTTTAAAGTAAAATTGATATTTAATTCAAAAATATTAATAAATTTGAAAATTTAAAATTCTTTATTTATCTGGGATGTTACATCCTTCCCCCCTTTTAAGAATTTCAACCTCACTATTTTAAAATTGGGCTCGGAAATTTCATTGAAAGCCCAACACCGAAAAAAGAGTTAATAAAAATATCACACTAAAATAAAGGAACAGAAGTAAAAAGGTTACACAGGACAACAGATACTAGGATTCCAAGAAAACATGGATATAGAGGAGAAAAAAACCAGCAAGTTTTGATGGAGAGTGATATAAAACATGTTTATGAAATAGTTAACCAATAGAAAATCAAAAACTTGTGATGGGTTAAAGAGTCTTTGATTCCCCAGTAGAAAAACATAACAGAAAAGGTTTTCGTTTTAAGTTACTTTTCATTGAGGAATTTATTTATGAGCTTAAATAAAAAAATAAGGAAACATACTCACTTTTTATGTAGACTTTCATCTTTTATTATATTTTTAACACAAACACACATTTTCTCCAAACGATGAGTATTCAGGATGACTTTTTTCACATTAAGAGCACTATAATCACCTTTGAGAGAATCACATAATCCAGAAATTATGAACTATATATTTACCATGTCTTTAGACCTTAACCAAAACCAAAATGGTTAGCAACAGATCAAATAATCCCCCAAAAGGATAGTCTTTTACAAAAAGAAAAACTACTCTTAGTCACCAAAATATTTCAGAAAAACTTAAAGTTCATCAAATACCATTATATAAAAAACTATCCATAAAATTCTTCAATGTAATACAAACTACGATTGAAACCCAAATCTCAAAAGGATTTAATCACATAGTCTTCCCATATAAATATTAACATTTATCTCAAAATAACATCAATTACTCTTAATGTCTCATATTTAAAAGTAATTAACCTAATCACATATCCTCAAAGATAGGTGAATAATTTCAATAGATAACTCAAAATCAACTTATTCTTGATACATAAAATCATATAACTAAAAATAATTATTCATTTTAACCAGGGACTTCATGTAGTCCAGTGGTAGGGGATAATTACCATTCACACTTTGGTTGTGGGTTCGATCCCCGCAGCTTTGTCCGACGTGACGGGTTGTCACACGATCTGCATATTGTCATTTTTTCAAAAACTATATATTTTTATAGAATTCCCAAAAAGAGATAAATTCCTCAAAAATAACCATAACATATTTTAACCATTATGGTTATCTAATAACTTTAATTTTTCATCCCAAAAATTTATTAACCTTTAATTTCCTCAAATACAAGGATCATATAAACCCAAATGGTTATTTATTACTATATCCACAAAAGAAAAGATAATTATTCCTTGAATAAAATTTTTATATATCAAACAGAAGTGTTATATATACTATAATAAGTCTTCTAATGTAATTCCCATCATCAAAAGAGCCTTACTACTTTTAAGCATTTCACCATCCTAAAATCTACCATAACTCTTGAATCCCTTATATGTTGATTTCTTACTCATTCAACATTCTTCATGATCCATTAACCATTCCTTTTCAACTTATTCTGAAATACTTCTTTCTGAAAAAAAAATCATGAATCATATCCTAAGATTCAAAAATACCAAAACATTTGTGAACAAATAATCCATACCTTTCTTTGGTCATTGTCAGTTTCTCCATCCTCAATTGTAATGGAATTATATATTGGTAAACAAATATTTGTACGATCCTGGTGATCCCATTCCTGAAAATTATTCGTAGGAAATATTTTTTGTATAATAACAATGTACACCAGATTTAAAATGTTCAATTGATCCCTCAGAAATAACTTCTTTCCCATTCCTAGTGTCAATTGGATTCTTCCTTTTTCCATGGCAGTTTCTTGCTTTATGACCTTCATTTTCATATCTAGAGCATCTTTCTGTCCCATTGAAACGTTTTCCTAGGTTTTTCTTTTCACTTCATTTACACGTAGGTTTTTGAACATACTTACCATTATGATTAATACTTGAACTTCTGTAGGGATTTGTTTCTCGTATATATGTTGCCTTATAAGAATCACTATGGTTCTAGTGGTCAATCATGACTCCTGATAGCTAGTTGAGAATAACCACAAGAGTTCTCATTGCAGCTCTTATATCATTCAGTTGCTCGTTTTGAAAATCGTCACAGTTTTCTTCACATCCACTATTACTTTGGTGCCTGGTAGATCTAGCCATTTAATAAAACAAAAAAGGTCAGTGTGAGTATATCAGTAAAATCATCATAAAATATCTTATGAGGGGGGTAAATACTAATATATAATTATTCATGTTATCTTAAACTCATTCACTTTATCTAAAAAGACTATGACTCTTTCTGAAATCCTAACCATTATGGTAATGTCACTTATGCTTAAAGAATTAATAAACCTCTAAAGTTATCTAACACGACCTTTAATACCAACTACAAGGAACCAACTTTAAAACATTACATAATATTGAATTAAATGAATAATTTACATTGAGGATCTTTTCTAGTTTAGAGTTTTATAGAATTATGCACTAACTATTACTTAACAACTTGAATATTACATGTAGACACTACTAATCAGTATCCATTTTTTCATAAAATAAAAACTCTTAAAAAGAAACCTGTATAGTTCCATGTTTTGGACTTCATGACTTTTCCTTGATATTATACTTGACCCTATTCATCTTTAAGTCATGTGGAAAGCATTTCAAAAACATGGTATGAGCGTAAAAAGATCAGTAAGGGTTATAAAATAAGGAAGGAAAACATTATACCATCAATAAATACAAATCAATGAAACCATACTTTTCAATCATAACATACCTTATGAAATCATAATATTTATGAATAACACACACAAATCATAAATCATAAAGGTTACTTATGGCGTCCATATCAAACTTACATTGTAGATATCACGGATACATAGGGAGTTACACTAGGAATACCCATCACAGTATATTCCTAAAATCTCTTAGGAGAAACATCACGTTCACCTTCATCATGTTACCCAATGCATTGGAGAGCTATCTCGGGCTCACCTTCCTGAGGTTTATCACAGAACCAACCGTATACGTAAAAAATGCCCAATAAAAATAACATAATCATAACCCATAACACATGTATAAAGTTAAGAAAACATTTCCACATTACAATATATCAAATCAAGATATTAAAATAAACAATGCTTTATCAAATCATATTCAAAACCATTTAAAATGATATTTTTGAATCAAAGTGTCCCATACCACTTTGATGCTTTTAAAGGAATATTAATTTGAAAACATTAATGTCCATATAAATAAATCCTAAAACCCATTTTGAAAAATGGACATTAATGAGAAATATTTTTAAGAATAAATCTTTAAAACATTTAAAATGATATTTCAGTTAAAGAGTTTTTTTAACAAAAAGAGAGACACTTGAATACAAATAATTGAGAAATAACATTTAATCAGAACATAATAATATCATGAGAATAAATGGATTTAGGATATAATATGGAAAAGGATAGTATATACACCATATAATATTGTAATGGTGTAAAACAACAAAGAAATCTCTATGGAAATGTAAATTGAGATGATATCCCTTAAAATGATGGTATCTTTAAATTAAGGATAAATCAATCAAATAATTGTGTTTGAAAAATATAAATACATCCAATATAACTGGATATTAAGTTTAAAACAACCATAGTTCATTCACACATATTTATATGATGACATATTCAAGAAGTAAAAGTTGAACCCAAATAATTGAAATTGGGTTAAGAAGTTCCCTTGTAAAAATTCGATAGCCTAACGACGTCACTTTAAAATAATAAAATGAGTTGATGAGATAAAAACGGTATCTCACCTCTTGGAAATAATGTTTACATCAATAAGGATATATAAGAACATATCCCAACATAATAAGATGTAAATTAAAAGACATAACAAAAAGAAGTCTTTTCAAAAGAGGAGGGTGAAAGTTTCCTTTACCGATTTGGTAACTTACAAAACATACCCCACATGAAATAAGGATCATTAAATAAAGATGTAAATACTCATAAATGAATTTATATTACAATAAGTGTACAATCATGGGCAGTATATACAAAACACAAAAGGAAATATTGGAAAATATAGTAAGAATCTCATTGGAATAAAAAGTGAGATGAAACCCTTTACCACATTGTAATCAACTGAGTCATATAAGAAAAAGTTAATATCCACCAAATTAATCATAGAATAACATGAATATAATTAGAATCATGATAATATATATCAATTGTTTGTACACAATACACAACATGCAATGAATAATTATAGAACAAAGGAAATCTCACAAAATTAAAAGTGAGTTAAGAAAATCCCTTACCTCGTGTACGACTTGACCCGTTTGTTCCCTGTTCTTCCAAAATAATAAACTAAAGTTAATTTTTTAATGCTTAAGATCCTTTTTCAAGTTTATTATTCCTTTTATATCACTTTTTATCATGTTATAAACATTATGTAATCATGTATGTTAATAACGCTCATTTTGTCGATATTTGGTACTTGAGTCAAAAATGGATTTCTTACAATTACAAGTTATTCACATAGTCAAATGTTCAATATATCCAGAATTATATTCATGATTTAGATATCATATATATCATATATATTCAGTATATACATGTATTTATAATTGTACATAACATTTGGAGGTAAGAAATGAAATGCACCGTTCATGGAGACGGTAAGTCGTACGTACGCATGAACGCTACTTTCATTTCTATTTCTTATTTTAATGGAATTAAAACATAATGATACATAGTTATATTATAATACCAGTATAATATCATATATTATATCATTAAATCCATCCTTTATACATCCCACATATGGTATTAATTAGTCATATCACTTTGAGGGGCGGCAGTCCCCACTTCCTCAAACAAAATTATCGCGTTTACCCTTAATGGGAACCATAAAGGTATGATATAAATGGAAAATACATCAGAATAAAGAAATAATAAACAAAATATATGTCATATATAAATATAGTACCATCATAATGGCCACCATGAGAGGCGGTAGGAGGTAATTGAACAATCATTGTTTCATGAGGCATTAGTTTTCCATCCCAAAAAACATTATGTTCTTCACCCATTAAATGAAGGTGTGTGTATGTGTAGTTCTAATCCTTATCATAAAAACATCCAAGTATATTTATTATACTGTTGTTATTATAAAATAATGGAATAAAAATAGTTTAGGGGATGGAGATGTAAAATAGAAGAAAAGAAGTTAAGAGAAACTGTTACCTTTAATTTGGATAACTTCCTTTGGATTGAACCAAAAGGACTTGTTGAAGTGCCTTCTGCCTAAGGTATGGAATCTAAGAGGAGGATAGGGATGCAAGGAGCTTAATTAGGCATATTTTGAACCAGACTAAATGCTTTAGAGGTGTGAGGAATGTTTTAGAAGTGATGGCTTTTTATAAGGGGGAGGAGGGTCTCTTTAGAAAAGTGTGGTAATATTATTTTATTATATAATGTTATTCAGTTTATAAAGGTCCAAAACTAATTAAAGTTGAAGATAATATGACTCATGGTATAAATAAAATCATCCAAGAATAATTGGACTTGTTTTGGATATATTTTTAATATTTGTAATCGTATTTATTTAAATCTTTTATTAATGAGGTAAATACTGCATCATTATTGTGTCATAAATAATTAAAATTGTTTGATGTCAAAAAATTATAAAAAAAAACTATGACTTAGTAAATCGTTTTATCTTTACAATAAATATTTATAGTCGAAGAGATAAGTTATATAACCCCTTGTAAAAATTAATTTACTAAACAATATTTGTTTTTGTGATTTTTTCCATTATTTTATGTTAATTAATCTAAATTGCCATTATCATTCCAATGTGGCTCAATGGGGTCCCAAAATCGACCCAAAGATGAAGATGGTCATAAATGACTCAACCAATAAGTTTTGGACAAGTGTTAATGAAATTTTGAATTATTATAATATTTTTTTTACATTGAATTACCTTATTTACCTCTAATCGCGGTAAATAAAAATCAAAAGTTACTATTCACCAAAAATTATTTTTACCTTATTGAACCACATATTACTTACTAATCACAAAAATGTATGCCGGATTTTAAAAATTAAATTCATAGAATTGGTAAAATTTCATTTAAATGAAAAAAGATAGTTTTTTTACTACTACTAAGTGGTTTCACTATTCATCAAAAATTTAAGTTTTTTAGAAAAATACCAAAAATTCAGCCTAAGTAATATTTTTAAATCCAAATAAAAAAAATGATTTCTATTTTACCAAATTCAAAACAAAGAATTTTCATTAATTAATTTAAAATTAATTCTTGTTGTCAAAACAAATAACGTGTTTTTAAAAAACAATATCTATCAAAAGATTGACACTTGTTTATGTCCAATTTCAAAGTGAAATTAATTACAATGACCCAAATTAGATTAAATTGTAAAAGTATAATATAATTAAACTTTAAAACAAATTAAAAAGATAATCTAACCATATAAATAAAATAGATTAAAAGGCACTTTTGAATTAAAATACAGCATGTTTCACTATTCATTAAATATGAATTTTATCATTAAAATACCAAAAATTTACCCAAAGTAAATTTTTATGTCCCTAATCTAAAGAAAAATTTCATTTTATCAAATAGAACATATAAAAATGACCAAAACTGTATTTAAAGAGGGTTCTCCATCAAAAGGCAGTAAATCGACTTTTTACTGAATATTTGAGTATTCATGTTTAAAATTTGATTCATTAATATTTTAAGCTTCTAACTTTTATTGAATAATTGTAAAAACATTTAAAAAACATGTATATTCATTTTTTAGTTAGTTTTGTTCATTTCATCCATTACAACGACTAGGTGTTAACTACCATTTAAAATAAAAAAATTATATTGTTACTCTGCAATGTATGATTTCAAAGAAACTCGTTGTTGCATATTGGGTACGCTATCGAACATAGAAACCCCTTTAAAGTAAAATTAATATTTAATTAACAAATATTAATAAATATGAAAATTTCATGTTCTTTATTTGTCCAGGATGTTACAAAAACTTCATCTTAAAAAGGGAATGTTGGAAACTTTACTATTCCCCAAAGATACTCAAAATTAGGATTCCAGTTAAGGGTCTATATGTGAGAATTGAAAACATGGACATGGAAGATAAATTTAACTATATTGTTCTGATGGAGAGTGATATAGAACATGGTTGTGAAAAGTTAACAATAAAATATCTACAAATATGTGATGATCTAAGGGACTATTTGATTCATTAAAATAGAGGTTATAGGGATAACATTTTTGGTTTCAATATCCTTTCCCTATAGTTGAATACTTTTAATGAGAATAAATATGTTCTTGATTTAATTACATATCATCAAAAAAATACCATTCTTTCATTATTCCTTGATCAATTTACACTTCATAACTTATTCTATGAAATAAAATGAATATTTCATTCTTGATTCATTAGCAGATCATGAAATCCATAGAGTGATAGATTATTCCATTTGTCTTAATATCACGGCAAAAAAGGTTATCCAATTATCATGTATCCCCATATAAATTGAAAATACTTTAATCTCTAAAAACTCATCCTAATTTCAACGTAAAAATTTTTATAAATGGTTACGTTTATGATCCATCCAGAAGATTAAAATAAAACTCTTTATAAATAATGTATTTAATATTAAAAAATAAACTCACTATTAATCCCCTAAACAACATGATTTTTATCTTAATTTTAACGCAACAAAATTTAAATACCATTATCATATAATCTCTTGAAACATTGTGGTATCCTTATTTACCATAAAAACACAGTGAAAATAGGCATGTTTAAAAAATTAACTCAGTCTTAGTACAATAAATCTATAAACTCAATCCTTAAACCACCTTATCATCATATTACTAAATTGTTCTAAGGTCATCAATAATATCCCATTTATCTTATCATATAATAAAACATATCATTATCCTATTATTATCCTTTCATCAAGCACATTTTAAAGGTTATCCTTCTATTAATCATGTGTTCCCTAAAAATATCACCTTACCACCTCATATAAATTTCATGGTTACAAATTCCATTTGACATATGCTTTAAAATCCTTAATGAAAAAAATACATTAGATCAATACTTATATATTTTAGTATTCCATAATACCATAAAATTATATATACAACATTATTCTTGAATTACAATACATAATGATTAAATCATTCCACCACATTATTGTCATACTCCACAACATCAATAGTGATTTCATGATATTTCCCATTATCTTTTTTTAAGAGGTTGTTGATGTTGATCATCATCATTAACCCTTATATTTGGTCACTAATTAGAATAATTTTTATTTTCCTTACACATGAAGCATTGATGTGTGTGGGTACATTCTATATAGACTTCTCTCTATTCACATCATTAGATATGTTTTTTCCATTACATCAGTAGTCAACTACCCAATAACCGTCTTTCCCAAAATTAAAAGATATAATAACCCCCTTATTAAAATTTCCTCCATTATCATTTCAACACTTTAATCATAAAGGAAATGTCAACTTATTTTCTCCATGGGTTTTGGATTTTTATTTAATCTCCACCTTCTGTTTCTTGTCAAAACCATGAGATTTATATGTAACCCCAACCTACATTTCCCCCTTAATAGAAAAACACACAATATCTTCATATAAATGGAAGTCTCTTATGGATAATTCACTTCTAAGACTTTTTTTATTCCACTGAATTATATAGAAACCATAAATTAATATTGGATGATAATACCTGAATCATACCTGGCGGGTCCTGTAAAATTAGTCTTGTAGGTACCAAAATACTCATAATCCCTTTTCCATTGTCTGAAAATTTATTTTTATTTGATTTTATAAAAACCCACTTTATGGTTGAGCTGTAACCATTACACAATTACACCAGGTCGGGATGCATCAGGTAGGATACATAGACCAAAGACCTATTTGAAATTCAAAATTTAGAAAGAGACAATGTGAAAATAGAAACTGAGAAAATCATGATCTGGGATTCACTCGTGTCAGTCGGTGACGCGTTTCCTTCCCATAATCATTATGAACCACCACCGTCCTTGACACAGTCCCATCCCACTATCGTCATCAACGTCCAAACATCACACCAGACCACCAGTGATCAACGGAGACCATCGAGCTGTCAGCTGCACCCCGGAATCCAACATCGTCGCTGAAGAAACTCCCAACATAACACCGTAAATCCAAACCTGCAAGATCTTCACAACCATTACAGGAGCTTCCCAAACAAAAAACCCAAAACTATCAACCTCATTGTCGCCAAAAACTGCATCCGGTCTAACGAGAACCACCACCAGAATCGTTGGCACAGATCCTGTCGCCGCCATGAACACCATCATCTTCACCACATAGCAACGCCAGAAGCCACCGTCGAACAGAGAATAATGCCACCGTAGAGAGGCACCATCCGATGACACCTAGAGAAGCCATCATCGTCGCCGTTTTGGTAGAGAGGATCTTCATCATCTACTTTTTCCATGCCATAAAAACACCCAAAGAAACGACCAGCACAAAACACTGAGAAAACCACATTGACAACCAACATAAGTACAATAAACAGGAAACAGAGGAAGAAAGAGGGACAAAAACCTGAAAAGGGATTTGGGATTGAAACCCTAGGGAGAAACCCGAACAAAATTAAACAAAGAAGGAGATCCTGAACCAGAGAGAACCATAACAATAAAAAATAAAGCGGGACAAAACATGAATAGAACATGGGATTGAAAGCCTAGGAGGAAAAGACTACTCCCGTAACGCCCGAAGATCTATCATCCGCCAAACTGTTAGCCCAAAACCTCAGAGTATCCAATACTACAAATATGACCTGGAGAGGAGCTAGGGAATGAAAGATCAGAGCGCAAAGAGGCAGACGGAAAGAAAACCAGAGTGCCATCACAGAGCAGTAGAGTCAAGCAAGAGAGAGAGAAAAAAACTGAGAGAGAGAAGTGTGGATGAAGCATCGACACTACAAAATCCAAGAGGAGCAGCGTAGAGGATGCATCAACACCAAAGAAATCCAAGAAGAGCAGCATGGAGGACGCACTACTGCCGGGGGAAGCCGAAACCCTAGGAGGGCTCGGAAGCTGGTCAGGCGAGTGAGTAAAGTAATTATTTAAGAATGAGTTATTATAAACATCCCAATCCTAGGATTAAATTTTATCATCAAACATCATATTTTTTATTACAGTCCACCACTGTTCCAATTTTCCTTCTAAATGATAAACAACCAAAATGACTATTTCATTCTCCAAACACTAAAGGACCAAAAATATCATTTTAATGTTACCGATCCATTGTTTAGAAATAGTTAGATCAAAATACCCACTAAAAGAAGTTGTATGTTAGCTCATGAGGGTCCCAATAGAAAATCATTCATCCATCTACTCATTTGAAAGCCTAGAATGATTCATATATTTTGTGAGTATATGGATAATATTTTTCATTCCATCTCTGATAGCATTTTGTTAGTCTGGAGGAAAATCGTTTAATTTCCTATTACATTCATCCGTAACATGGTTTCTTCAGGTTCCATCAATTGACTAGAATAATAGTATACTATGACTTATACTATTAATTGTGGGAAACCCCAAAATCAAGGAAATGTACTTTCAATATTTAACATATTAGGTTTAATCCTAGTTTTTTCATTATTATTACCAAAATTATATGATTTTATCCTCTACCTATACATACCCTTCTTTACATGACTAAAAATAACCTTAGAAATATATCTTGGGCCCTCACTAGTGTTTTGTCTTCCTATTTTCCAAATTCTGACAAAACCTTTTCTGTAGTACCAATTATAACAACCCAATATTAACGTACAATGGAAATATTTTATTTTTACAGAAAATTTTATACATTACACAAACACACACTCAAAGACTATATTAGTTTAGTGCCTTTAAAATTTACAAACATAAACAACTGGTTCATAAAAAATCTACTTCTCCTCATATATATTTCTTCATAATCAGATCTCTTTTGACATATTTCACTAAATACCATTCTTTATATCCTGGGTAAATGGATGTCGGAGTGCTCGGTCTCAATCATGGGATGTTGTGAGTTCATTTCATGTTTCATGATGACAGTGTTCATCGCTTCCCCCCCAGGCAGGGGAGGGAACTTTTTCATCCTTCAATGGAGAGGCAATTTCCTTTTTCCCCCTTTTAGAATCCCAATATCAATCCCATTTTCCACCAATGTTTTCTTCCCTAAGGTTCTTTATTTGTACCAAGGTTTCCATAACCTCCCAATCTAGATTATGAAGTTTAATGAATCTTTTCCTCTCTTCAATCAGACATTGATCGCTCGATTATTGAAGAAAAGTCATTCAGTGGATTCTTTTGACAGGTTTGTGTTCAGCTCATTGTATATTTAAAATCGGGATACCATGGAATTGCTCAACAGTAAGACCATCGTGATATGGTTTTTATCAGAATAATATTTGATCGAGTCTTGGGATTTTTCACCCCATAGCTGCAACAGGTCTCACTTCTTTCACTTCAGATGGACCAATGACTTTCACATGAAACACGATTGTCCCACTATCCCGATTTGGGTGATCTTTCCTAACATCCATTTACTAGTTCAAAATCCTACAATCTATCATATTCTAGGTAACTTATTTGGTAGGTTATTATGTTTTATAGTCATACCGTGTAACTTTTCCTTGTCATTTTTAGTACCCCCGGTTTCGGTTACATAACCCCCTTTCCTCAAGTTTTTTTAATTGGTGTGTCTTTTATTGGTTTTCCATAAAATAGATAGTTTCCATAAAATAGAGATATTCCATAAAATAGAGAGTTTCCATAAAATAGAGAGTTTCCATAAAATAGAGAGTTTCCATAAAATAGAGAGTTTCCATAATATAGAGGGCTTCCATAATATAGAGAGTTTCCATAATGTGGGGTGTTTCCATAATGTGTGGTGTTTCCAAAAAGTGGGGTGTTTCCATAAAGTGGGGTGTTTCCATAAAATGGGGGTGTTTCCATAAAGTGGGTTGTTTCCATAAAGTGTGGTGTTTCCATAAATTGGGATGTTTCCAAAAAAAGGGGTAAGGGTGAAGGATGTAAGAATCTGTGTTTTTTTTAATGAGTGTTGGGACCTAAATGAAGGTTGCATGATCCATACATGGTTGTCACAAAACTTGTGGTCAAATCTTGTGCAGAGGTCAAATCTAGATCCTATTTTCTAAGAGCTTACTCAGGTTTTCTCTATTTATTTATTTTTAGCTTCAAAACGCCCCTAATTTAAGTTTATTCTCCCTATAAGGCTCTAGAACCCTCCCCATATGAGTTGAAGCCATTCTGGAGCCTTCCCATGGAGATTTCGAGTCCGATTCTTGATGTTTGTCACCATTCTTTATCGATTTGTCATGTTTTCTTAGATTTTCTTAGATTTACTTCTCTGATCTCCATTATTTCATAGATATGAAACTATAGTGGGTAGATATACGTTTTTGGATGCCAAATATTTCAATGTTGAGTCATGATCTTGCTAGGATAATTGATCTAAGGCCACTCTTTAAGAATCGACCCGCTTCCTTGTGCGTTCTTCGTATGTTGTAAAAGTTTCGTCAAAACCTTTGAGGTAGGTGGATTCTCTCTCAACTCCTCTTGCTAGAATTGATTGTCTTAGATCCAAATTGGTTTATTGATTTCTAAATGCATTGAAAAATATTCATTTGTGATGAGTTATGGGTTTTTTTAAATTGCTTGATCTTGGTGAACCGTTGTGAAAAAAGGGGGTTTAATTTAAAATGACAATTTTAAATTATGGATTTTCTGCTATTGCTAAATTGATGATGAAAAATGGGTTTTCAATAGAAATGGTTTTCAATAAAAATTGAGTTTTATAGAAATGGTTTGGAGATAAAATGGGTTGGCATTGAAATGGTTTTGATAGAAATTGTTTTCAGTAAAAAGGTGTTTTTATTGAAAGGTTTATTCTGGAATGATCGTTGGGCATATGTGTTGTGTGTTCATATTGCATATACGAAGCTTGGTTGAAATATTACCTTGTTCTCAGTGCCGATGTTTTAATGGCACATGGGAATTGCATATATAGGGCCTGGTTGAAATATGACCTTGTGCTCGGTGCCAAAGGATTAATGGCACATTGGTGATGACTTGGTAGATCGGCGAGAAACAACTCATGAGTATGGAACTATCATAAAGTAGCATGCATGGTTTCTTTCATGGGTTTGAGGAATTGTTGGGTATGATCATAAAGAGATATTTTGAAATGGTTGTAAAGATTGGTTAGTTTTTTTCTGGAAAAATATCTTGCTGGGAAAATTGGTTTCAATAACACTTATATGGTTTTGGTAATGAATGGTTTAGGAGAATTGTTTATATTTAGTTATAAAATAATTTTGAGAAATTTTTATATATATAACATTTTATATAATTGTTTCTAACTCTTATATCCTAGTGGCGTGATTTGGGAAGTCATTGGGGGAAAACCTACTGAGTTTTATACTCACCCATGCATTGGAACATTTGTACTTTTGTAGATGCTATCTTCTAGGACAATGGAAAAGGTAATGTTTCACATGTGTTTAGAACTACCTCATGATGCTGGACAGTTAAAAGATTTTGGAGCTCAGAGCATGTAGAGCATGGAGACTTGAAGTATTTAGATAGTCTTGTACAGTTTATCCGTTGTGTACTCTGATACTTGGTTTCCCTTCCATTGTTTCGTACTTTGATGTGGTTTTGAGTTCATGAAGTTGTTGAGTGGTATTTCGTTTGTTCATGCATCATATAGTGAATGTTTGGTTATGGTTTGTAGGTTTATTGGTTTATTTCCTAATGGGTAAATCTCCCCCCACTTGTATTTGAAACCCTTCAGAATTTATTACCACCCTTTGGTATCTTAGGGATGTTACTTAAGGCCTAGTAATGACTTGTTGTACTCTCAAGCCAATGAGAATTGGTGGGTCATGACAAATGGTATCATCTTGTTCGATCCTTTCCTAACAAGTAGTCGTCTATGTTCATAGTTTTGGAGATGAAATCTCATCTTATATATTCCTTGGGTGGGAATCATAGAGAGGAGTAGGATTGTTGGAACTTCAAATATATAGCATAAAAAACATAGCTAACACTTTTATGTTGAACTTCATGTTACCAGGGAGTTTGGTAATTATGTGTATGAAGACACTTCTAGGATATTGAAATCTAATTGTCATGGGTTTATCGAATGAGAAGAGAATGAAATGCATTATAGAGGAATAACTTCCCACTAGGAGTGAATTCATCATTTTGAGAAATGGTCATTTTTAAAAAATAATGGAATTGGTTTTCAAATGAAAGATTTTGGAAAACTGAATGATTATCGTATTTTGAAAATGGTTTAATTTTCAAAATCATGTAAAGTGGTCTCAAAAATAGTTGAACATGGGAAAAATAATGACATGGAAAACATTGTTGTGATAGTTTATGTGATAGAATTTGAAATGAAAATCCAACAGTTTCTAGATAGTGAGATTAACGAAGTTTGTTGTTAGTTTAGAAAATGGAACCTATAGGCATCGTTGAAACAAAAATCAAGAAGCTACGGAGAATTTGGTTACACCTAAACAATGTGTAAACCAAGAGCTGGTTTAGAGTATTGTCCAAGCTTTTCAAGCTACAGACATAGGGAACCGGGGGAATGATCCATGATGTAAGAACTCGGTTCTTATTTTTGAGGTACAGGTTTCTTCCTTTCTCTTTTCCTTAAGTATTTTTGAGAAAATAAGTAAAATAGGGAAAATCCCCAAAATTTGGAAGTACACGATGTGTACTTTTCCACATGTCATGTTCTAATGGCTGTGTGGAATGAGTACACATGGCATGTGGCCATGCCGAAGATGAAGGGTGTAGGAACTGACTACATGTCGTGTAGTGGTCCTTTACATGCCATGTAGTCAGTCGGCATACGAATAGTATGGCGGTGGCCAGCTGTGGGGAAGCACACGCCGTGTACTCATGAAGACATGCCATGTAGTCATGTCGTCAGGTGAACAGTGTCGCACTGGTGGGAAGCCGTCAGAGGAATAGTTTAAAAATGGGAATTACAGGCTGTGTACTTGGAAATACCTGTCGTGTACTTTGTTTTTTTCACTTAAAATGGGCAGTAGCCTCCCCTATTCACAGGGAAGACTTAGAACGGGAAGAGAGCTCTGGAGTGGAAGGTCGGAGCTTTGGAGATCCGTCGAGTGCATGTCTGGAATCTGTTTCCACCTCTGATGATCTCGTTGGAACCGAAAAGGTAAACCATCCACTCTTCTTTAATAGTTCTTTCCAATTCTTCCCCTAATGGGAGTTATTTGTGTTTAATTGTGAATTATTTTACCTCAGATATACGGCGTTCTTGGACGTTTCAGAAGGCATCGTTAGGGTATATTGTTCGTTAGTGTTTAAGGTAGGTGGCTTGGTGTTTATTTTTCCAACTATTGTGTGTTTTGTGTATTTTAGTGCCACGAACCAATGTTGCGGTGTCTTGTGGCTGAGGTCGTGACTATTTTAACTACCTAGAATAGTATAGGTAATTAAATAAAATTGTAAAATTGTTGTTTGTGATCTGTGCTTGGATCCAAAACCGCCCCGGGGGTGCATTCCTCTGTTTAGCTGTTTGGCCAGGTTACCTGAGGGTATGCCTTTAAAGTAATGATTTTAGAATTTCCTTGAGAGGAATTGCTTCTGTACTTCTTAATTACATTTTAGGCATGACCCGATTACCTATTAGCCTAAGGGAAATGTTGTGATTAGCCTGTGGGCATTGTACTACTTAGCCTGTGAGCAACTTCTACCATGCCTTTGGGCTGTTGATTCTGTGGCCTTGGGCGACACTTCTTATGCCCGTGGGCAATATCAGTGTTCCTGTGGAAAGATTATTGTGTTTGGATACTCTTTGCCTAAGGGTAAGGGTTTATGTGTCTGAGGACGTTGGATGTTTACTTAGAATATTAACTGTGGTGAAATTTTAAATTAAAGGATTAATTGAATATTAAAATGGAAACATAACTCGTTAAGTTAGTTACTTTTAGTACTGCTTACTTTATTGCATTTTACTACCGCACACTATTGTTGTGTGATTTCACATAGTTGGGCACATGCCTTTGGTGGGTGCCGCTGAGATTCATTTCACACACCTTGTTTGGGTCATGCATTTCGGCCCAAATATATTACGTTTCTGCAGGTGTAGATAAGGGAAAGGGCCCTTATACAGGTACTTGATTACTGCTGGGGTGTAGGAGAGCATGGGACCGAGCATTGGCTCATGATGTTGCAGGTTGTTCTGTTCTTCTTTTGGTACATGTATATCAGTTGTAATGTATTGTATTGTAGTGTAACATGTTCTAGCTGTTTTATAGAATAGTGAGATAATGTATCTTCATATATATATATGACTGCTAGTTTCCCTTTTTGTCATCAGTTGTTCATTCCAGTTGTGTATGGTTTATTGCTTCCGCTGTTGTTGTATGTTTATTTTATATTCCGCTACGCTACACTTTGACAAATGAGGGAATAGTTTCCCCACTATCAGACCGGGGCCCTGTAACACCCCAAGCATCCATGGTACGTTTCCCTTTGAATAATGCAATGACGTGCATTGTACGCAACTTCGAGATTCTAACACACCACAACCAATCAAACTAGCCGTTATGAATAGTAATACCTACTTTTTAAATTTTTGGAAATTTTATCTCTCAAAATGTACTTTATTTTTGGATTTGGAATTTCGAATTTAGCCTAGGGTGAAATTTTGGAACCTTTCGAATAACATTTATATTTTGATGAATAGTGAAAATTACTAAATTTTAATTAAAAACTACTTTTTAAACCAAAATAATTGATATTGATAAATTATGAATTTGAGTGGTTTTAAAGTATATTTAGAATTTTATTTTACCATTTAATGCAATTTTGGTCATTGTACATAATTTTACAATTAAAATGGATATAAACGAGTGTCAATCTTTTGATAGTTATTATCTCTTAAAAACACGCTTTTTGTTTTAACAACGGGAATTAATTTTAAATTAATTTCTGCCACTTTTTTGTTTTGAATTTGGAAAAATGGATTCCATATTTGGAATCAGGATGTTCAAATTGTTTAAATAGGTATCTTTTATTTTTAGACATTTTGAATAATTACTTCGTTAAATATTTTATTTACCATGGTTAAAGGGTAAATCCGGTAAATGATGGTTAAAAAAATAATATTATAATAATAAACAATTACCCTAAAACGTGTCCTAACCTTATTGGTTGATACATTTCCGACCATGGCCATATTTGGGTTGATTTTGGGACCCCATAGAGCCATTTGTAAGTGATAGGGACACTTTATTTTAATTAAGTTAAAATGAATAGAAAAATGACACAAGCATACATCCTTTAGAAAACCAATTTTTACATAGGGTTATATATGTTGGGATTTCAACTATAAATATCAATTAGAAATATAAAAAGATTTTCTACATAATGGTATTTTATTTATAATTTTTAGACATTAAATAATTTATGTTATATATGACACAATGTTGATGTAGTAATTACCATAATAGTGAAAAATTAAAATAATTGATATTTTAGATACCCAAATAAATATAATTTGAGACTTTTTATGAATTAAACTAATTTTATAGGTTAATATGACATGTTAGGAATTATTTAATTAACTTTGTTCGAAGTAATCTTCTTTTATTATGTTTAAAAAAATCCACTATTGAATAGTGTTAAAATTGACATAAAAGAGTTTTTAAAAAAAATATTATATTATTAATTGATATTAAATTCCTAGAAAACTAAGGTTCTTCAAAGAGACTTATATCCTGATATATGTATAATTAATGGACCACTTGGGGGTATCTTGGATGTATATAGTATGTTTATTAACCATATAATATTAAAATACAAAGTGACATTGTAAAAGTGAAACTAATTAACTAAGAGTTAATACTTAATGATAAGGTTAATATAGTAACCCAAACCTGTATAAATTATATTGATTGAGTGGGTTTAGACCTATTTCCACCTTAAAAGTTAACGAATATACTTTGGAGCCATTAGAAACCAAATATGAATTTATTATAAAATAATATATCTAGCTTTTCAAAAGGTGCCCCTCACCCGTCTTATAAAAGGGAACTCTCCCTTCTCATTAACTCACACCTTCAAAGCCTTTTGGTTCGGCCCACCTCTGCCCAAATACTCTCTAAACTTCCCTCTCTACAACCTAGTGGCCTTAGTTTGATCATAAATCCAACCTAAGATCCCTTTTGATGAAATCAAAAGGAAGAACCCGAAGAAGAGGTAATGATTTCACCACCCTTTTTCAAGTTCCTTTCTTCTTCCACTTCTTATTTCTTTGTTATTACCATTAGAAAAGAATAACTCTAGTGTCTTATATATACTATGTTGTTATTATAAATATGTTACAACCATATTCATTATTCTATCCATTTTTTTAATAACATGTCACAATACGTGCGTACGTACGGCTTATCGTCTCCACGTCGTGGTGTAATTGTTATTAAATAAATTATTATTTGTATGGGTATAATAATGATGTGTAATTCATGTAAATAATAAATATAACATGATAATTATTCTGTCTATATGATATACCATCCAATTATATATTATTTTAACATCAAAAGAATGATATTGTCGCTCGTGCGTACATACGGACTACCGTCTCCACGAAAGCGATGAGATTCATTCTCCATCGTATCCATTCAAGTATAATTATAATTTGATGATTTAAAAATAATTTTTAGGGACTTGATACAATTATTGATATGAATAATATACAACCTATACATAACAAACACAGCTTACGTAATAAAGAATATAAAGGAAAACGAGTAAGTTAACACCCGAAATGACGATAATACTAAGATATGATTAACAAATCAATGTTAAAAGATCATATATGATATCATATTAATGTAAATGACTCTTGTATAATTAAATAACAATTATTTCACCAGTATACAGGATGTTAACCTACCATCCACCAAGTAAAACGTACAAAGAAAGTGGTTTCTTATCTCAATCTAAATTTCGTGAGAATTCCATTATTCACCACTTATTTATTGCATGTGGTGTATGTGTACTGCCCATAATTGTATTCATTGTGTAATATACTTTAATTTATGGTTATTTACATCATCATTGTATGATCCTTCTTTCATGGGTGTATGTTTCGCAAGTTACCTAATCGATAAGGGAATTTGAAATTTCAATTTCCACTCATTCGGCTTTACGCATACTTCATTGATTATTTTACTCCAAGATTATGTGTGGAATCACTATTCATTTGATTATGTAATAATTTCCACTCCCTTTTCTGTGGATATACTTTTTATACACATAATCTCTCCATTAATAAATTCTCAATTCATCGGTATGAACTTGATAAGAGTAATTTTTACTCAATCTCGATTTGTTGATATAAATATCCAATTCATTGGTGTTGTTTTTACTAGAATATGTGTGAATGTACTTATATTGTTTTACACTGAATATCCAATCATATTTAGTGTATTTATATTTTTCACACTTAATTATGTCGTTGATTTATCCTTAACCTAAGGATATGACCTTTATGATAGATTTTATCTCAATTTACATTCCATTGAGACTTCTTCGTTGTTGTACACCAAATCACTTTTATGTGATATATATAATGTACTTTAACAAAGTATATCATGAATCCCTTTATTCTCATGATATTACAATGTTTTTGTTACCTCAATTATTTGTATTCAAGTGTCACTTTTTTGGTTAGAAACTCTAACTAAAATACCATTTTTAAATGTTTTAAAGACTTATCTTGCTCATTAATTTCCATGTTTTAAATAATGGTTTTAAGGATTTATTTATATGGACATTAATGTTTTCAAATTAAAATTCCTTTTAAAAGTTTCAATGTGGTATGGGACACTTTGATTGTAAAATCTATTTTAAATGGATTCTTGACAAATAGTGTGACTTCTAAATGTTTTCACGAAAAAGGGGGATATTTCACTCTAATTGTTGTGATGATTATTTTCATCTATGTCAATATCCTTAATCATTCTCTATTGAGGTTATTATGATGCAATACAGTCTTCCATATTGTATCGAATGAGTCACGTTTGACTGTGGATGTGCTATTTTAATACCATTCATGGTTTGTGGATAAAGTATTGACATTTCGTATGCTAGTTTTAATACGAATGTTTATGTTATGTTTAAAACTTTTCATATGAGGAATGCATTGGACTTAGTAAGTGATGGGTGGAGCTCGCTATATCTCCTCGATGCATCGATAGGTCTCATGAGACAAACTAGTGTCTTGGCACAAGGCCTTGGAAAAATCTTATTTGTAGTCTTGGAACGAGGCCTTGGCTATGTCGTTATGATAGTCTGGCATTATGAATTCCATCATTATTAAAGTGGTTATTGATATTTCATGTGATTGTTAGACTATTAGAATATCCATGTGAATAAGTAAATGGCATTATTTCATTTTATCTTTGCCATATTATGTTGATGTTCACGTTTTAAAGGCTTTTGTCTAAGTTATAAATTGCTTTAAGTGTTTATGCTTATCTATGAATGCTTTTGCTATATTTTTATCCTTACTGAGCATCTGAGCTCACCCCTTTGAATGTTTTATTTTTTCCAGGATGTGAAGAAGTAATTTATGAATGAACTGCAGGGGTAGTATGAGGGGATATGAAGACAAGATGTTATTGTAGTTTTTTTACCTTATGATGTAATGTAAGACTTATGAATATATCTAATGTTTCCAAGACTACTAAACTAATTGGTCTTTCGAGACGTGATCCTTTGTGATCATGCCAATGTTATGTAATAATGCACTGACTCTGGGTATCTAGGGTCGGGGCGTTATAGTTGGTATCAGAGGAAGTTTAGTACAAACCTTGTACGGTAGATTTAGATAAACTCTGATTAGATCACATAGCCCTAAGAGAGAATATGAGGATTAGTACAGAAGAACATACTAGAATTTTGGTATTGAATATATTTTGTGAGTTTTCCAAGTAATACATCCCTATCTGGATACGAGCAGGTAGATGTGGCTCTGGAATAGATGTACCTAGGGGTAAAACCCAAAAACCCCGCTTTGAGCTAGACTCAAATGGGAACTGATGAATGACAACGTGCCTTGCTGCACTCTTGGTTACGACACTCCCGGGGGATATGCTTTGGTAAATTCACAAGAATAGTATGAACCATTATTTAGGGAATACAAAAAAATGACCCTAAGAATTTATGTCAGAAAATAGATAGTGGATAACCTAGATTTCAACATAGGCTACGCCAAGTTAGGATATATTGTTCAATTACAATATTATCCTATTATGTCTATTTTTTTACATTCTTATTAGATAATTATTAAAAAATCCTAATTGTATTTTCTTTTTGTTAGTTGAAACATGGAGGGAGCAAGATCATGAACAACTCTTTTCTCTCTTCCTGAATAACTACTTACAATTACTATTCAGAAGTCATGCATAGATGATGTTGAAACATTTTCAAATGTCCAAGTTACATGAAAACAACTTTATGAGACATGCAATACCTCTAGAATTGCACAATTCTTTCAAGGATCAAGTACCGACTATGGGATAATGTTGCGCTCTCAAAATTCTTACCATGCTAAGCGTGGGAAGTACCATCAGGGTCTTTTAAAATTATTCACTTTATCTCAAAATTACGATGCACTAAATGATTTTCTAGATGCTGCAGAAGAGGGAGTCCTTCGAGCAGCCTATATGTATCAAATTATATATTTATATCTTTTGGGATATACAGAAACTGATGTACCAAAACCTTATTTTGAAATATTTGAAGATGAATCAGTGAGAATTTTTCTAAAAATACATGTTAAAGACGATGTCTCAAAATTATATATAAGAAATACCAATTTTTTTATGATGCATCGATGCGTCCATCGATATAATCCATGTTGGATGAGGGGTTTTTGGGTAAAGGAAGTAGATGATTTTGAAAAATTCCTGAGGTACCATTGTGACACATGAACGCATTCTACCAAAAGGCAAATCCGCCTAGTCTCTCCAGAGTTCATGTAGTGATTCACATATCTCTAGTGACAAAATACATACCTGAACCAACACATGTACTCACCTATGAATAATTAGAACTATAACCTGATCTATCTTATTGTGAAGAGCCTATCAGAATTCTTTATACCAAAGATCAAGTGTTGAGAAACCAGATGAATCGTCTGGTAAAATTTCTATGGAGAAATCCTAAGATGGAAGAGGCAATGTTGGAACCCGAGGAACATATTATGAAGAACCTATGTGGAAATAAATGGATGGTTAAATGTTTAAAAGTGTTAGTGCTCTTTATTGATGGGATTACATTGGAATAATTTTCTTCTGTATGTGTAAACCTACAATTTATTATGTGAAAATGATATTTGAGGAAGAATTATCTTTTCTGTTGTAGATATAGTTATAAATAACCATTTGGTCTTATATGATCATTGGATTTGAGGCAATTACAAGTTATTATAATGAAAATTGAAGGTATGAGATAAGATTTGTGGTTAAATTATGTTATGGTTATTTTGATGAATTTATCTCATTTTGGTAATGTTATAAAATATAGTTTTTGAAAAAGGACAACACGCAGACTGTGTGACAACCCGTCGTGTCGGACAAAGCTGTGGGAATCAAACCCACAACCAAAGTGCGATTGGGATTTATTACCTACCACTGGACTATGTTAAGTCCCTGGTTAGTGTGACGATTATTTTTAGTTAAATTATTTTATTGATCATTAATAATTTGATTTGGGGTCTTATGTCTTATCAAATTAATACCCTTAGTATAGGAAAATGATTTGGTAATTAAGTGATAAATGTTATTTTGGAAGTTGTTCGCTTTGTTGTATGGAAAATAGTGTATTATGGGATTTCATTTGAGGAGTAAAGGTGGATTTTTATCTATGTTTTTATTGTGGATTTATAGTGATTTGGGTTGTTTATGGAAATGATTAGGTTAATTACTTTTTTTAAGTATGTGACTTTAAGAGTAATTAATGTCATTTGGAGATACAATTTAATGAGGAAGACTACATTATTATAAGTTTTGAGTTTCAATATTAGTTTGGATTATATTTAAGGATTTTAAGGACAATTGATTATTGAATGGTATTTATTTAACTTTGGGGTATTGATGGTTTAATTTTAGAAATTAAGATTAGTGTTTTTTTCTCTAATGGAATATCCATTTGGGGGGTCATCAGATATTATAATAACCATTTTGGTTTTGATTAATCTCTAATGTCAGGGTAAATATATAGTTTATCCTACGTGGATCATGTATTTCTATAGAATTTTATTCTAGCTCTTCCATTGTGACCAAGTCTTATTGAATACTCATTGTTCAAAAAAAAGAGTTAGTGGTAAAAAGTTATTAAAGAATGAAACTCTACATAAAAAGTAAGTATATCTCTTTATGTTCTTAGTAAATATCATAAATGGATTCCTCGTCCTTATGTAATGTAACTTAAAACAAAAAAATGTTGTCTGTTTACTTTTCCTACTGGGAGACTAAGGACCATTTGTCCCAACACAAGTTTCTGATTTTCTTATTGTTAACTTTCTCCTGATCATGTTTTCTATCCCTCTCCATTAGAACTGAAAACTTATTTTATTGTCCATATCCATGTTTTGTTACATGGAATCCTATAATGGGTTATCTTGGGTGACCTTTGTACCTCTCTTCCCTTCTTTTAAAGTGATAGTTTTATTTACTCTTTTTCCGATGTGGGACATTCCATTATATTCTGAAGCCTAATTTTAAAAAAATTGTGAGGACGCAATTTATTGAAGGAAGGGAGAATGTTACACCCCAAGCATCCACGGTACATTTCCCTTTGAATAATGCAATGACGTGAATTGTATGCAACTTCAAGATTCTAACACACCACAACCAATCAAACTAGCTTTTATGAATAGTAATACCTACTTTTTAAAATTTTAGAAATTTTATCTCTCAAAATGGACTTCATTTTTTGATTCAGAATATCGAATTTAGCCTAAGGTGAAATTTTGGAACCTTTCGAATAACATTTATATTTTGATGAATAGTGAAAATAACTAAATTTTAATTAAAAACAAAATTTTTAATGAAAATAATTTATATTGATAAATTATGAATTTTTGTGGTTTTAAAGTATATTTAGAATATATTTTTACCATTTAATACAATGTTGGTCATTGTACATAATTTGACAATTAAACCAGATATAAACGAGTGTCAAACTTTTGATAGTTATTATCTCTTAAAAACAAGCCTTTTGTTTTAACAACAGGAATTAATTTTAAATTAATTTATGCCACTTCTGTGTTTTGAATTTGAAAAAATGGATTCCATATTTGTAATCAGGATGTTCAAATTGTGTAAATAGGTAACTTTTATTTTTAGACATTTTGAATAATTACTTCGGTAAATATTTTATTTACCATGGTTAAAGGGTAAATCCGGTAAATGAGGGTTAAACAAATAATATTATAATAATAACTAATAACCCTAAAACGTGTCCTAACCTTATTTGTGGATACATGTCCGACCATGGGCATATTTCGATCGATTTTTGGATCCCATTGAGCCACTTGTAAGTGATAGGGACACTTTATTTTAATTAAGTTAAAATGAATACAAAAATGACACAAGCATATATCTTTTAGAAAAACAATTTTTACATAGGGTTATATATGTTGGAGTTTTGACTAGAAATATTCATTATAAATTTAATGAGATTTCATACATAATGGTATTTTATTTATAATTTTTATACATTAAATAATTTAATTTGTATATGACAGAATGGTGATCCAGTAATTACCATAATAGTGAAAAATTAAAATAATTGATATTGTAGATACCCAAATAAATATAATTTGAGACTTTTTATGAATTAAACTAATTTTATAGGTTCATATTATATGTTAGGAATGATTTAATTAAGTTTCTTCTAAGTAATCATTCTTTTATTATTTTTTTAAAAATCAACTATTGAATAGTGTCAAAATTGACATAAAAGGGTTTTTAAAACAAATATTATATTATTAATTGATATTAAATTCCTAAAAATCTAAGGTTTGGCCAAGAGACTTATATCATTATAGGTGTATCATTAATGGACCACTTTGTTGTCTCTTGTATGTATATAGTAAGTTTATTAACCATATAATATAAAAATACAAAGAGACATTGTAAAAGTGAAACTAATTAACTAAGAGTTAATACTTAATGATAAGGTTAGTATAGTAACCCAAACCTGTCTAAATTCTATTGGTTGAGTGGTTTTAGTCCTATACCCACCTTAAAATTTAAATAATACACTTTTTAGCTATTATAAACCGAATATGAATTTATTAAAAAAATAATATTTCTAGCTTTTCCAAAGGTGCCCCTCACCCCTCTTATAAAAGGGCACTCTCCCTTCTCATTAACTATCACCTTCAAAGACTTTTGGTTCGGCCAAACTCTACCCAAATACTCTCTCAACTTTCCTCACTACAACCTAGAGGCCATAGTTTGTTCATAAATCTAACCTAAGATCCCTTTTGATCAAATCAAAAGGAAGAACCCGAAGAAGTGGTAATGATTTCACCACCAATTTTCAAGTTCCTTTCATCTTCCACATATTCTTTCCTTGTTATTACCATTCGAAAATAATAACTATAGTATCTTATATATACTTTGATGTTATTATAAATATGGTACAACCATATTCAGTATTCTATCCTTCCTTTGAATAACATGTCACCATACATACGTACGTACGGCTTACCATCTCCATGTCGTGGTGTCATTGTTATTCAATAAATTATTATTTGGATGGGTATAATAATGATGTGTAATTCATGTAAATAATAAATATAACATGATAATTATTATTTCTATATGATATAACATCCAATTATATTTTTTTTAACATCAAAAGAATGATATTGTCGCTCGTGCGTACGTACGGACTACCTTCTCCACGAAAGCGAAGAGATTCATTCTCCATCCTATCCATTCAATTATAATTATCATTTTGTGATTTAAAAATAATTTTTCATGACTTTATATAATTCTGGATATGAATAATATAAAACTTATCCATAAAAAACACAGCTTATGTAACAAAGATTATAAAGGAAAACGAGTAAGTTAACACCTGAAATGACGATAATACAAAGATATTATTAACAAATCAATGTTAAAAGATCATATATGATATCATACTAATGTAAGGGATTATTTTATAATTAAATAAAAATTATTCCACCATTATACAGGAGGTTAACCTACCGTCGACCAAGGGAAAAGTACAAAGCAAGGGGTTTCTTATCTCACTCTTAATTTCGTGAGAATTCCATTGTTCACGACTTATTTACTGCATGTGGTGTATGTGTACTACCCATAATTGTATTCATTGTGTAATATACTTTAATTTTTGGGTATTTACATCATCATTGTATGATCCTGCTTTCATGGGTGTATGTTTCGTAAGTTACCTAATCGATAAGGGAATTTGAAATTTCAATTTCCACTCATTTGGATTTAGGCATACTACATTGATTATTTTACTCCAAGATTATGTGTGGAATCACTATTCATTTGATTATGTCATAATTTCCACTCCCTTTTCTGTCGATATACTTTTTATACACATAATCACTCCATTAATAAATTCTCAATTCATTGGTATGAACTTGATAAGAGTAATTTTTACTCAATCTCAATTTGTTGAGATAAGCATTCCATTCATTTGTGTTGTTTTTACTAGAATATGTGTGAATGTCCTTTGATTGTTCTACACTGAATATCCAATCATATTTAGTGTATTTATATTTGTCACACATAATTATGTCGTTGATTTATCCTTAACCTAAGGATATGGGCTTTATGATAGTTTTCATCTCAATTTACAGTCCATTGAGACTTCTTTGTTGTTATACACCAAATCACTTTTATGTGGTGTATATAATGTACTTTGACATAGTATATCATGAATCCCTTTATTCTCGTGATATTAAAATGTTTTTATTACCTCAATTATTTTTATTCAAGTGTCTCTCTTTTTGTTAGAAACTCTAACTAAAATACCATTTTTAAATGTTTTAAAGACTTATCTTCCTCATTAATGTCCATGTTTTAAAAAATGGTTTTAAGGAATTATTTATATAGACATTAATGTTTTCAAATCAAAATTCCTTTTAAAAGTTTCAAATTGGTATGGTACACTTTGATTCTAAAATCTATTTTAAATGGATTCTTGACAAATAGTGTGACTTGTAAATGTTTTCAAGAAAAAGGGGGATATTTCACTCTAATTGTTTTGATGATTATTTTCATCTATGTCAATATCCTTCATAATTATCTATTGAGGTTATTATGATACAATACAATCTTCCATATTGTATCGAATGAGTCATGTTTGATTGTGGATGTGCTATTTTTATACCATTCATGGTTTGTGGATAAAGTATTGACATTTTGTATGCTAGTTTTAATACGATTGTTTATGTTATGTTTAAAACTTTTCATATGAGGAATGCATTGGACTTAGTAAGTGACAGGTGGAGCCCGCTATAGATCCTTGATGCATCTTTAGGTCCAATGAGACAAACTAGTGTCTTGGCACAAGGCCTTGGCAAAATCTTATTTCTAGTCTTGGCACGAGGCCTTGGCTATGTGGTTATGATAGTCTAGAATTATGCATTCCATCATTATGAAAGTGGTTATTGATATTTCATGTTATTGTTTGACTAGTAGAATATCCATGTGAATAAGTAAATGGCATTATTTCATTTTATCTTTTCCATATTATGTTGAAGTTCATGTTTAAAAGGCTTTTCTTTTAGTTATAAATTGCTTTAAGTGTTTATGCTTATCTATGAATGCTTCTGCTATATTGTTATCCTTACTGAGCATCTGAGCTCACCCCTTTCAATGTTTTATTTTTCCCAGGATGTGAAGAAGTAATTTATGAATGACCTGTAGGGATAGTACGAGGGGATATGAAGACAAGATGTTATTATAGTTTTTTTACCTTATGATGTAATGTAAGACTTATGAATATATCTAGTTTTTACAAGACTACTAAACTAATAGGTCTTTCGAGACTTGATCCTTTGTAATCATGCCAATGTTATGTAATAATACACCAACTCTGGGTGTCTAGGGTTGGGGCGTTACAGGCCCTCGCTGCTAGTCGGCAGCCTCTGGTGTTTGGGGAAATGCGCTTGAGGTCACGTGGTGAACCGGGTTTGGGTCACCCATTGAGTGGCTCCCAGAATCGGAATGTTAAAAAGTGGTATCAGAGGGAGTTCTTTTCTTTGACTTACTATTTGGAGCCATAATCAGGGATATGACGGGAGCGGTAGTTGGTAATAAGCTATGTCCGGGTGTAGCTAACCCGTGTATAGGGAAAAGTGAGTCTACCTCGTATTTTTGAACTTCTTTTGATTTTGCAAATTTTTCAGTTGATTTGATTTCACCATTGGGTGACACACTTGAGATTGTGTTGTTTATATTTAATCTATGGGACCTATTTAGTTACAACCCAATGAGATGAGGGTATGCCACAACATGCATCATTTAGGCACATTCTAGAAATCACATGTCATGCATAGTTTCCATGCCATGTAGATGCATTAGAAATCGCATGATGTTGTGATAGTTGTTGTGCTAGTAAAGCATTCTATTGTGATAGTTTCTTTGATAAAATACCTACTGTGTGATAGGGTAATTTTATTTGAGTATGTTGATATAATGGACTCCAAACATTGGTTTTTGGGGAGTATGGGCCCCCACTGACCGGAATTTGGTGGATCATTAGCTGTTTATTAGTTATAACACAGATGAGATGTCATACATTGATTTGTGGGGAGTATGGGCCCTCACGGGTCGTAATTTGACACTTAGGTGTTGTTTTTCGTTATTTTCTGGGTTCTGGGGGAGTTTTTGAGGCATACTGTCCGGAAAACCAATATACACACTGTGTGGTACCTTCAACATGCTGTGTATGACCTTCTGTTTGGGAAGGAAAATAAACTTTTTAAGTACACGGCATGTACCCAGAGTACACGTTGTGTAGTCTCTTCCCATGTCACAAACCATGTAGGCGGCGACACGGGAATGGGAAGAGCTTGGGAAAACATGCCATGTAGATGATATACACGCCGTGTAGTGTTGACTCGTATTCCACCTGTGTGACTAACAACACGGACAGAAGAGACCTTAAGGCACACACACCGTGTCCACTACGGAACATGTCGTGTAGTCTGGCCTAAGGACCCAGCCACGTAGCTAACAACACGGTTCGGTGTAATCCTTTCGGATACACGCCGTGTGTCTATAGAACACACCGTGTAGTGTGACCCATGTGTCCAGCCATGTAACTAACAACACGGGTCGGTGAAGCTCGTCTAGTACACGATGTGTACCTGTGGGACACGTCGTGTAGTCTGGTCTGAGGATAGACCGTGTGGACTTAGCCATGTGGCTGGGAGACGGGGTAGTGTACACACCATGTGTGGGTGTAACAGGTCGTGTAGTTGCAATCCGAGTAGTCGGCCATGTCACAAACGACACGAGTAGTTGGAAAATAACAATGTACATGTCGTGTAGATATTATACACACCGTGTAGTTTTTGGTCAATGGGAGTCGTGTGGCTTAGCTATGTGGAAGGACCCCAGCAGGGGAATAGAAGTCAAGTACACGTCGTGTAGTCATTGTACAGGCCGTGTAGTCTGGTTTTTCAAATCTTGAAATTTCATCTTCCTCTTGTTCCCTTTGTGGTTCCTTCGCATTCATTCTTGATAAATCATGATATAAGGTGTTTTTTTGACCTTGTACTATCATGCCGCCTAGACGACTGCGTGTTGTTCGCTAGGAGAGCGGAAACGAGTATACTCCGGAGATAGTGGGCCATGGGATACCAGTGGATCCTCCAGCATAGCCAGATGCGGTGCCGGCTATTATACCGGACACAAGCGCAGAGGCGCAGTTCCATGAAGGATTTATGCGGTTCATGTAGACCCTTCAGGGAGCACCGCCGGCTGCCAAATCTATGGATGAGCTGACACGTATCTTCCAGCAGCAGAATCCCCTTACGTTTTCAGGGGATGGCGGACCACAGGCTGCGGAGTCTTGGCTAGGATCAATGCAGACTATTTTTTAGAATCTTGAGATGCCTCCAGGGCGGAGGGTCAAGCTCGTGACATATATACTATGTGATTCTGCCAAGAGGTGGTGGGATGTTACCACCCAGTTAGAGCATCACAAATACAAGGCAGGGGAAGATTTTCAGGCAGTCTTCTATGACTTCTTTTTCCGAGAGATGCTGAGGGCAGATTGAGCTCGAGAGTTCATTAATCTATAGCAGGGCGCTATGTCGGTGGTGGACTATTCAGCTCATTTCACCGAACTTCAGCACTATGCACCCATGATGGTGGGTGATGAGACGTTGAGAGCCATATGTTTTGAGGATGGTCTTCGTTATGACATCCGAGCATTGGTGAATGTTTTCAGGTTGCCTACTGTACATGCTATTGTGAACCAGGAGCTGATTACAGAGAGGAACCTTCGAGAATCTAGTGGTGTGGGCCAGGGCGGTTCATCACCAGTTACTGGTAATATTCCTGCTGGCAAGAGGAAGAGACAGATGGACTTCTCTTAGGGCTGTAGTACCTGTCAGAAGAATTCTTCAGGTGGCCAGGTCTTGTGCTACCCGTGTGGTAGAGAGGGGCACAATAGGACATAGAGTCCATGAGACCTAGTGGAGTGCCGATCTTGCGGCAGTATGGGTCATCTGTAGCGTTTTTGCAGGGCATTTCCATCGATGTCTAGTGAGAGAGGTTCTATTCAGACTCTGCGTGCAGGAGCAGGACCAGTGGCTTCTTACCAGTAGGGGAACTGGAATACGTCAGGGTGTACATGTGGAGATGGTGGTCGTGGCCGTGGTATCCAGACACCAAGATCCCAAAGGCAGCAGGGCGGGACAGCTCAGGGTAGCTAGGTTGTGTTGTAGGGTCGCGGCACTGGGCAGGCATATGCAGTGCAACAGACCCAGCAGGAGCAGGATCACGGACCTTCTACAATCAGAGGTACTATTCTAGCAGCTTCTGTTTTATCTTTAGTACTTTTCGATACGAGTGCTAGATATAGTTTCATATCTGTACCCGTTGTTGAGATCCTTGGGCTCATTGTTTCTACTTTTTCTGATATCATGACTCTAGACACTCCGTTCGGTACTAGGACGGATGGTGTGCGTCAGTGCAAGGAGTTCCCCCCTTGAGGTTGGTGGGTGTCAGTTTTTATGGGAACTCTATGTCTTAGAGATGATGAGCTATGATGTCATTCTCAGGATGGACTGGTTGGTTCCCTTTGAAGCCTTTATAGACCGATATCATCACAGGGTGAGTTTCACATCACCAGAGGGCAAAGAGTTTCTATACAAGGGTGGATGGTATGTTCAGGCGAGTCGAGCTAGACTAGAGCATTGTGGGTGTGGTGGAGTCACAGTCCAGATTGCGAGTTTATATCTGGATGATCAGGGGACTTGTCAGACGGATCTCCCACCAGTGGTTGATCGTTTCAGGGATGTCTTCCCAGACAACTTTTCAGGTCTACCTATGGAGCAAGAGGTGGATTTCTTTATTGAGCTCATTCCAGTAGAAGCACCAGTTTCCATTCCTCCTTATAGGATAGCTACACCTGAGTTGCAGGATCTCAAGAGGTAGTTAGAGGAGTTACAGGAAAAGGGTTTTATCTGACCTAGTACTTCTCCCTGGGTTTCACTGGTCCTCTTTGCGAAGAAGGCGGATGATACCCTCAGACTCTGTGTGGATTATTGGAAGCTGAACCAGTTGACGGTTAAGAACTGATATCGTTTTCCAAGGATATATGATCTTTTTAATCAACTTCAAGGAGAAAGAGAGTTCTCGAAGATTTACTTGAGATCCGGATATCATCAGCTGCGCGTGAGACCATCGAATATACTACTTACAGCTTTTCGGAGTAGATATGGTCTATATGAGTACTTGGTTATGTCGTTCGGACTCACGAATGCACCAGTAATTTTCATGGCTCTGATGAATCGAGTGTTCCATCCGTATGTTGATTCTTTTGTGGTAGTATTTGTGGATGACATCTTGGTGTACTGTCACACTCGACACGACCATTCCACCCATCTTTAGATCGTATTGAGTACACTGAAAGAGCATCGGCTATATGTTAAGCTCCCAAAGTGCCACTTTTTGATAGACCAGATTCAGGTTTTGGGTCATATCATCTTAGAGGAAGGAGTTGCAGTAGACCCAGAGAAGGTGACAGTATTACTTTCTTGGGAGCAGCCTAAGAATGTTTTTGAGATACAGAGTTTATTAGGGTTGGATGGTTACTACAGATGCTTCATACAAGACTTCTCCCGCTTTGCAGCACCGTTGATTGGTCTGACCAAGAAGGGTGTGAGGTTCGTTTCATCGGAAGCTTGCAAGACAGCATTTCAGGGCCTGAAAGGAAGGTTGACATCAACACCGATCCTGATACTCCCAGAGTAGGGGAAGAGCTATACAGTTTACTGTGATGCATTTGGTATTGGTCTGGGAGAAGTGTTGATTCAGGTCGATCGAGTCGTTGCGTACGGGTCTCGGTAGTTGAGGCCACATGAGAGGATTTACCCAACACATGATCTCGAGTTGGCTACATTTGTGCATTCTTTTCAATGTTGGAGAAATTATCTATTTGGTGATAATTTTGTGGTTTTCACTGACCACAAAATATTCAAGTATATCTTTACTCAGCGTGACTTGAATCTAAGGCAGAGGAGGTGGGTCGAATACCTACAATCCTCTGATTTTGAGCTTGCCTACACACCTGTTAAATGTAATATAGTAGCTGATTCACTAAGAAAGAAGACTCAGATACAGGCAGTGCAGGAGGCCAGTGGTGAGTGGCAGCTTATGGCTTTGTTCTCTGAGATGCATTTGGAGGTGTAAGATAGTCAAGGGAAAACTTATCTTTCATCTTTAGTTGTGACTTATACCCTCTTGGATAGAGTGAGGATGAGACAGGTATCTGATTCAGAAGGCCTAGTTCTATGGGAGTTGGTGGCGAGTGAGGACCCTCCTCCTGGTTGGACGATAGGTGGTGAAGAGATTCTTCATTTCCATGGATGAGTATGGGTTCTAGGGGATATACGTGAACAGCTGATGCGGGAGTTTCATGCTTCATCTTGGGCAGTTCATCCCGGAGTTACCAAGATGTATTGTGACTTGAGACGTCAGTACTGGTGGCCGGGTATGAAGAGAGAGATAGCGAGTTTTGTTACGAGGTGTTCCACCTGTCAGCAGGTGAAGGCGGATAACCAGAGGCCAACTAGACTGTTACAGTAGTTACCTATCATGAACTAGAAATGGGATGATGTCGCGATGGATTTTGTGACTAGTTCTCCGAGGTCACCTTGAGGAAATGATGTCATGTGGGTTGTTGTGGATAGACTCACTAAGGTTGCTCAATTTTTGCCGATCAACGAGACATTTTGTGTTGACGAGCTAGGAAAGTTGTATATCTGAGTGATTGTACGTCTTCATGGGGTCCCTCGTTCTATCTTTTCAGATAGGGACACCCATTTAACGTCTCATTTCTGGCGGAGTTTTCAGAGGGCATTGGATATACAGGTGCTTCTAAGCACAACATACCACCCTCAGACAGATGGCCAATCAGAGCATACGATATAGGTGCTAGAGGACATGATGTGTGCATGAATCCTAGACTTTGGGGGCTCTTGGGAGAAGCATATACCCCTAGTCGATTTTTCCTACAACAATATTTTTCAGGAAACTATCAAGATGGCACCTTACGAGGATTAATATGGTAGGCCATGCCGACCACCTTTGTGCTGGATGGAGGCAGGTGAGACAGATTTACTGGGACCACATCTCGTGCAGCAGACTTCTGAGCAGGTCCAGTTGATTCAGAAGCGTATGGCTACTACATAGTCTCATTATAAATCTTATACTGATCGCCACAGACGAACTTTGGAGTTCGTGGTCGGGGATCTGGTCTTCTTGCGTGTTTCCCCGCGGCTGGGACACAGGCGGATCAGGGGACAGGGTAAACTTTCACTAAGATATGTGGGGCCATTTGAGATTCTGGAGAGAGTCGGGCTGGTTGCTTATCAGTTGCAGTTACCACATAGGTACCAAGCCAGGCACGATGTCTTCCATGTATCTCAGTTGTGTCACTATCATTTAGACCTATCTCACATCTTTTAGCCCGAGGAGGTTGAGCTTGAGGTAGATGCGTCCTTTGAGGAGCATCTGATTCGTATCGTTGACCGGAGCATGAAGGTTCTCTAAGGCCGGTAAGTTCCTCTTGTACAGGTGTTATGACAGCATGGCTAAGTGCATGACGAAACCTGGGAGCGGGAGACTGATGTATGTGCTCAGTGTCCCGAGATGTTCTGAGTTATATCTTCGCCACCCTTGTAAGGGAAATTTGTGGACAAATTTCTTTAAGGGGGGAGTTTTTAAGAACCCGGTTCTTATTTTTGAGGTACGGGTTTCTTCCTTTCTCTGTTCCTTATGTATTTTTGAGAAAATAAGGAAAATGGGGAAAATCCCAAAATTTTGGAAGTACACGCCATGTACTTTTCCACACGCCATTTACTTCTGGCCATGTGGAATGAGTACACACGGCGTGTGGCCATGACAAAGATGAAGGGTGTAGGAACTGACTACACGTCGGGTAGTGGACCCTTACATGTCGTGTAGATAGTCGGAAGGCGAATAGTAATGTGGTGGCCAGCTATGGGGAACCACACGCCATGTACTCATGAAGACACATTGTGTAGTCATGTATGCATGTGAACAGTGCCGCACTGGCGGGAAGCTGTCAGAGGAATAGTTTAAAAATGGGAAGTACACGCCGTGTACTTGGAAATACACGCCGTGTACTTGGAAATACACTCCGTGTACTTTGTTTTTTTTTATTAAAATGGGAAGTATCCTCCCCTGTTCACAAGGAAGGCTTAGAACGGGAAGAGATCTTAGGAGAGAAAGACTAGAGATTTGGAGATCCGCCCAGCGCACGTCTGGAATCTGTTTCCGCCTCGGACGATCTTGTTGGAACCGCACAGGTAAGCCCTCCACTCTTCTTTAATTGTTCTTGCCAATTCTTCCCCAAACGGGAGTTATTTTAATTTAAGAGAGAATTATTTTACCTCAGATCTACGGCGTTCTTGGACGTTTCAGAAGCAGTTGTTCGCTTAAATCATTCGTTAGTGTTTAAGGTAGGTGGCTTGGTGTTTATTTCTCCAACTGTTGTGTGTTTTGTGTATTTTAGTGCCATGAACCCATGTTGGGGTGTCGTGTGGCTTAGGTTGTGGCTAATTTAACTACATAAAACTATATATGTAATTAAATAAAATTGTAAAATTGTTGTTTGGGATCAGTGCTTGGATCCAGGACCACCCCGGGGATGCGTTCCTCTGTTTATCCATTTGGCCTGGATACCTGAGGGTATGCCTTTAAAGTAATGATTTTAGAATTTCCTTGAGAGGAATTTCTTGTGTACTGCTTAATTACATGTTGGGCATGACTCGGTTACCTATTAGCCTAAGGGAAATGTTGTGATTAGCATGTGGGCATTGATCTACTTAGATTGTGGGAAACTTCTTCCGTGCCTGTGGGAAATTGATTCTATGCCCGTGGGTGACACTTCTTACACCCGTGAGCAATATCCGTGTGCCTATGGGAAGATTCTTGTGTTTGGATACTCTTTATCTGAGGGTAAGGGTTTACGTGTCCGAGGACGTTGGCTGTTTACTTAGAATATTCACTGTGGTGATATTTTAAATTAAATGATTAAATGAATATTAAAATGGCAACATAGCGGGTTAAGTTAGTTACTTTTAGTACTGCTTACATTATTGCATTTTACTGCTGCACACTATTGTTGCGTGATTTCACACAGTTGGGCACGTGCCATTGGTGGGTGCCTACTGAGATTCATTTCTCACACCTTGTTTGAGTCATGCATTTCGGCCCAAACCGATTATGTTTCTACAGGTGTAGATAAGGGAAGGGCCCTTATACAGGTACTTGATTACTACTGGGGTGTAGGTGAGCATGGGACCGAGCATTGGCTCGTGATGCTGCGGGATGTTCTATTCTGCTTTCTTTACTTGTATTTCAGTTGTAATGTATTGTATTGCAGTGTAACACGATCTAGTTGTTTTATAGAATAGTGACACATTTCATCTTCATATATATATATGACTGTTGGTTTCCCTTTTTATCATCATTTGTTCATTCTAGTTGTGTATAGTTTATTGCTTTCGCAATTATTTTAGGTTTATTTTATATTCCGTTGTGCTACACTTTGACTAATGGGGGAATAGTTTCCCCACTATCAGACCTCGGCCCTCACTGCTAGTCAGTAGCCTCTGGCGTTCGGGGAAATGCACTTGAGGTCACGTGGTGAACCGGGTTCGGGGCACCCATTGAGTGGCACCCGGAACCGGGACATTACACACGACATGTGGATCATACCATCCATTTCATGGAGCAGGTTCCACCTAATTTTCGGGGTGATTCCGAACCCGAGAAGGCGGAGGTGTAGTTATGTAGGATGAATCGTATCTTTGACTTCATCAGCACACCAGTAGCGCTAAAGGTCAAACTAGAGACGTATAATCTTGATGATCTTGCACATTAGTGGTGGGATTCAGTGGTGCAGGCTAAATTGGATGAAGGACAATCATGGGAGTATTTTGAGGAATTGTTCAACAAACAATTCTATCCACACACATTCAAGATCTAGAAAATGACGAACTTCTTCAGCCTGAAACAATATAGTCTCTCTATCACAGAGTATGCGGCTAAGTTCGTAAACTTTCTATGCTTTGCACCAGAAGTTGCGGAAAGAGATTCTTTGAAGCAGAACATCATTGAATAAGGGCTACGACAAAAGATTCGATCAAAGATTGTAGTTGTTTTTATTACAGACTATACAGAGATGGTGAACAGAGTGATTGTGGCTGAACGTGATATCTCAGGATCTATGGGAGGAGGCATGATGATAACTCCAGGAAATGGTGGGAACTCAACTGTTGGGACCAAAATGAAAAGGGACACCTATTTACATGGTGCAAGTTGAAATAAAAACCTCACGGATGGATCTGTTAACCTTCCTCCATGACCCCAGAGCAAAGTAGGTTGTTTTCAATGTGGTTCTCTTGACCACATAAAGTGAGAATGTATGGAACAACCTAGAGCATGTAATAATTGTAACAATATGGGACATATTCAGCACTATTGTCGCAGTTCTCCAAGGTCAGGTGCTCGAGACACTTCTCTTCTATCACATGAATCGTATGCTTCGACTGGACGAGGACAGCAGAATGAGTCTCGTAAGCAGAGCAGAGCTAGCCGTGGTGATTCTAGAAATACCATGACCCTTCGACCAAGGAAACCTCAGCAAGAAAACAAGGAGAACAATATAGTGAAGAAGAAATTGTATGGAGCTGAACAGATGATTGTCGATGATCAAGCTGGACCATATACAGTGAGAGGTACAATTCTTTTGAATTATACCTTTGTGCAAGTGTTGTTTGATACTGGTGCATCACATTCCTTCATTGCTTCTTGTGCTATTGACATGCTATGTTTAAAACTGTAAATGATGCCTTCTAATTTAAAACTGAAAACTCACTACTAGAATTAGTGATATTTGTGACGATCAATTTTCAACGGGATCCCATCGCAAATAGCCCATTGCAGAAAATGGTGTCACAAATATTATTATTTTCAACGGGCTCGTCACAAATAACTGTCTGATTATATAAATTATATATAAATAAACCTTTTGCGATGGACGCATCGAAAATAAGACTCTAATTATAAAAATTATATATAAAAACCATTTGTGATGGGCCTGTCGTCCTGTCTCAAATTCTATTATTACAAATTTATATTTAAATTATTTGCGATAGGCTCCCATCACAAAAGGTCCCATTGGAAATACCAAATATAATATAAAATATATATATTTAATAAAATTATGATTAATGAAAAGATTATATTATTATTATTAAAATAATAAAAAACTAAAAAATATTTCAACGCCCCAAGATTTCATAGTACATTATTTCTTCAAAGAAATTCAATAACTTGCACTACACGCAACACAGAGTTTAAGCACACCACGACTTACAAACTAGTCGTTCAAGAGCGGTTATGAATAGTATTAACTGAATTTTGAACTCTGTATAATCCTTATAATTTTAGAATCCATATTATGAGTATGTTAGAGATAATGTAAGAACAGATTCATTTTTTCAGATAAAAGAAGTATTTTTCAAAAAAAATGCACTTTTACCACCTTTTAAGGGTGAACCCTTTTTAAATCCAATATTTTAAGCTTTTATATATTCAGTTTTCCAAAATAAACTTCTTACTTAAAATCGGGACATAGGAATTTAGTTTCAATAAATTTTTGGTGTTTTTCTGATAACTTTCATATTTGGGTGAATAGTGAAAAATACTGAATTTTAACTGAAACAAATTTTTTAGTCAAAATAATTTATAGTGTTAAATTATACATTTTAATGGTTCATAAGTATAAATAGATTATATTTTTACCATTTAATCCAATTCTGTTCATTGTATGTAATTTCACATTGAAATTGGACATAAACAAGTGTCAATTTTTTGATAGTTATTATTTCTTAAAAATACACCTTTTGGTTTTAACAATGAGAAAAAAATTTAATTAATAAATTAAACTTATATGATTTGAATTTGGTAAAATAGACTTCGTTTTTGAATTCATAATATCAAAATTATCCTTGGTTTAATTTATGGTATTTTTCTGGAAACATTCAATTCTTGATGTATAGTGAAAAACAATGAGTTATAATTTAAAACTGAATTTTTATTTAATTAATTAATACTTTTATTTAAATTTATTTTAGGTCAAAATAGATACATAATACCTATATAAGTTCAATGTAATTCATTGGAGTCAGTTTATAACAATTTTAGATATATAAAAAATTTATTAATCGTTTTACCGTCTTTTACCCACCTCCAAGGAGCATTTGCAAATTTACATAAAACATAATTTTACCACTTTTGTGAGTTGAATTTCAAAAATCTGAGATACATGATTGATATCAGTAAGTAAAATGTGGTTAAATAAGATGAAAATAATTTTGGGTGAATAGTAACTTTTTAATCCTATTTACCACGGTTAAAAGTAAATAGGGTAATTAAAGGTAAAAATGATATTATTATTACCCTAACACATGTACTAATTCTATTGGGTAAGTTTAATTCGACAAAAAACAACCTCAGGAATAAAGTATGATCCTTTAGGTCCACTTGGATTAGATTAGGACATTTATTATTATTTAATTCAAAGAAGAGTTAAAAGGGTCAAAATCAAAGTTTAATAAATAAACCTTTTTCATATAGGGTTACAAATAAGATAAATTTGACTATAAATATTAATTAAGAAAGATTAAAATATTTAATACATAATGGTATTTTATTTATATTTTTTACACATTAAATAATTTAATTTATTTATGACACAATAATGATCAGTAATTACCTAATTAATAAAATATTAAATTAATTGATATTATAAATACCCAAATAAATGAAATTTTAGACACTTTATGAATTAAACTAATTTTATAGGTTAATATGACATATTAGGGTTGGTTAGAGGAATTTTTTTCAAAGTAATAATGCTTTTGTGAATTTAGAAAAAAAATACCAAATAGTGTCAAAATTGACATAAAAGAGTTTTGAAAACAAATATTATTTTATTAATTGATATTCTATTACTAAAAATATAATGTTTTTCCAAAATACTTATATAATGATATTTGTATCATTAATTAACCACTTGGGCTTCTCTTGAAAGTATATAGTAAGATTATTAACCATATAATATAAAAATACAAAGAGGCATGTTAAATGTCAAACTATTTAACTAAGAATAAAATCAAAAAGATAATGTTAATATACTGAACCAAACCTATCTAAAACCTATTGGTTGAGTGTTTTTCAACCTATACCCATATTATAATTTAAATAATCCACTTTTGAGCCATTAAAACCAGAATATAAATTTATTATAAAGTAATATTTATAGATTTTCCTAAGGTGCCCCTCACCCCTCTTATAAAAGGGCACTCCCCCTTCTCTATAATTCCCACCTTCAAAGCCTTTTGGCTCGGCCAAACCCTGCCCAAATATTCTCTCAACTTCCCTCACTTCACCCTAAAGGCCATAGTTTGTTCATAAATCCAACCTAAAGATCCCTTTTGATCAAATCAAAAGGAAGAACCCGAAGAAGAGGTAATGTTTTCACCACCCTCTTTCAAGTTCCTTTCATCTTCCACTTCTTCTTTCGTTGTTATTTCCATTATAAAATAATAAATCCAGTATCTTATATATACTTTGATGTTATTATATATATATTTTATAACCATATTTAGTATTCTATCCATCCTTTGAATGACATGTCACCATACGTGCGTACGTATGGCTTACCGTCTCTACGTCGTGGTGTAATTGTTATTCAATACATTATTATTTGGATGGTTATAAAAATGATTTGTAACTGATGTAAATAATAAATATAACATGATAATTATTCTTTATATTTGATATACCATCCAATTATATATTATTAAAATATCAAAAGACTAATATTGTCGCCCGTGCGTACGTGCGGATTACCATCTCCACGAACGCAATGAGATTCATTCCCCATCGTATCCATTCAAGACTAATTTTCATTTGATGATTACATATAATCTTTAAATACTTGATATCATTCTCGATATGAATAAGATACATCCCATCCATAACAAATATGACTCACATAACAAATAATATAAAGGAAAATGAATCTGTTAACCCCTGAAACGACGATGATACTAAGATATTATTAACAAAGCAATGTTAAAAGATCATATATGATATCATATGATTATTGTATAATTTAATAACAATTATTTCACCATTATATAGGAGGTTAACCTATCCTTGACAAAGTAAATGTACAACCTAAGGGATAATTTCATAATCTCTTCATTATCCGAGGTTGTTTATATGTAATTATGTACTGGGACCTCTTTATCATCCACATCCGTGTTCTTAAAATGTATTTCAAAACATTCTAACTATTTTATAGACTATGGGTTAATGTCATTTATACCCTTTTTTAATTTTATAATATTTTTATAAAGGAATATTTCCATAATTTTCCAAACAAGGTCTTTTATAACCTTTTCGACAAAATTAAGTTAAGAATGTCTTTTTTTAACTTATACGGAGGGTGCTGCTATTTTTGGCCGTTATAACATTGTCGAAGCCTCCCTTACAAGATTATAAGAATATTTTAAAATATAAATGTTTTATTGTATAATTACATGACTTTTAAATGATTTCAAAATAGAAAGAGATATTTCTCTAAAAAGGTTTTGATTTTATCTATGTCAACATCTTTTGATGGACTTTAAGATTGTTTGATGTTGATTTATTATGATACAAAACCTCGATATTGTATTGATGTTTTTTTGATATGTTTGACTATGGATGTATTATTTCATACTATTCATGGTTTATGGATAAGGTATTGACATTTAGTATGCTAGTTTTAATAGAAATGTTTGCGTTATGTTTAAACCTTTTCATATGAGGAATGCATTGGACATAGTATGTGACAGGTGGAGCCCGCTATAGCACCTCGATGCATCGGTAGTTCTCATGAGACAAACTTGTGTCTTGGAACAAGTCCTTGAAAATTTTTGTTTGTATACTTGGCACAAGGCCTTGAATATGTGGTTATGAATGTCTGACTTTATGCATTCCATCATTAAAAAGTGGCTATTGATATTTCATGTGATCATTTTACTAGTAAAATATCCATGTGGGTATGTAAATGGAATTATTTTATTTTTATATTTGACAAATTATGTTAAAGTTCAAGATTAAAAGTATTTTGTTTTCGTTTTATACGTTGCCTTAAATATTTATGCTTATTTATGAAAGCTTCCGTTATATTGTTATCCTTAATGAGAATCTGAGCTCACCACTCTCTATGTTTTATTTTTCCTAGGATGCGAAGAAGTATTTTATGACTGACCTGCAGGGATAGACTGAGGGGGATATGAGTGTGGTCTATGGAAACAATGTTGTGGTAGTTTTACATTTTATGATGTAATGTAAACCTTATGAATGTATCTAGTACTTCCAGGGCTACTAAACTAATCTATCTTTTGAGACTTGATCATTTGTGATCATGCCAATGATATGTAATAATGCTCCGACTCTGGAATTCTGGGGTCAGGGAGTTACAGTTGGTATGAGAGGAATTTTAGTACAAACCTTAGAAACCAGATTTAGATAAACTCTGATTAGAGAACATAGACCTAAGATAGACATTGTGGATTTGTATAGAAGAACTACCTAGAATTTTGGTATTGTAGAGATTTTGTGATTTTTCCAAGCAATACATCCATGTATGGATAAGATCGGGTAGAGGGGGATTTGGCACAGATTTACCTAGGGGTAAAACCGGAAAACACTGCTTTGAGCTAGACTCGAACAGGAACTGGTGCACAACAACGGGCCTTGTTACACTCTTGGTTACGACACTCCTGGGGGATATTCTTAGGATAATTCTCATTTTCATTACAAAACATTATAAAGGGTTTATGAGTATATACTTCCTCAAAGAAATTTTTTTTTATGATTATGGATTATATTCATAACCTTTTGAGTTTATGTTCAGTGTTTTACAAGTTTGGAATTAAGTATTTCGATTCATAAACTAATCTAATTTATGTTATTGTATAGAAATGGCGCCCAATAGAAGGAATGTAAAATCCACAAATACATATGATCCAAAGAGTAAGAAGAATCATATATTTCATGGTATTTCGCCAACATTTAGAAAGGGAAATAGTCTCCCATGTATTCTCAACATATGAAGAAATAGTATCATCTGTTAATAAGATAAGTAAAGAATTCTCTGAGTCTTATGGCTTTGAAGGGAGGCTAGAGAAGAAAAGGATGGAAGATAGAAAGATGGATAAATGGAAGAGGGAAAGTAATGATATTCCAATATGTGATAATTGTGGAAAGAATCACCTTGGTAAATTATTGAAGGGAATATAGTTTGTTATAAGTGTAGAGAAAAATGAAACCAAATACGTGATTTCAAGGGTATGAAAAAAGTTTCAAATGTACAATGCTTCATCTGCAAGGAGATGGGACACTATGAGAATCAATGTCCAAATCATCAGAGTATACCCCAAATGCTGCTATTGGATAATAATAAAATTATGATACTACCTAAGATGAGGAGGAATGATTAGATTTTATATGTTTTTATTAACTTACTAGGACATTTGAGTATTGTATTAACCATGTACATGTAATTAGAATTATAGAGTTTATAAGGATTGTAATGTAGTACTATTTATTGAGGATTTGAGATTACATGGTTCTAAGAAATGTGACTTAATAGTAAGATACACTTTTTGGAAAATACATGGTTGAAGGAAAGGTAACACTTAATATGGTCCTGATAATGTGGTAGTGATTTTGGAATAAGGGATGGTTGATTTAGATAAATTATATTAGATATTCTTGACTTCCTTGAAACTGATTAATTATTTGTATATATCATCGTTGATGGAGTTTACAACAGTTTTGGATAGAAGGAGTATATCCAGTATTTTATAAAGATTAAGGGATCATGAATGTAATCAATAAGGTTTTATGGTAATTCAGGATGTTGCAGTGTTTTAAAAGAATACATGATGAAGGTGTCACATGTTATTACATGGGAAAAAGGATCTTCATTGTGTTTACATTCCTTATAAATTTGGGACTGTGAGTTTGGATAGAAGTATTTTTGACAACCCAAAAGGAAGGAATGGATTATGTTAGAAATTGGATACTATTTTTAAGGTTATTTTTGGATTTTTATAAAAAGGACAACACGCAGACCATGTGATAACCTGTCACGTCGGAAAAATCTATAAGAATCGAACCCACAACCATAGTGCGATTGAGATTTATCGCCTTCCAATAGACTACGTGAAGTCCCTAGATTGTATAATGTATTTTTTAAAGGTTCTGATTGGTGAATTATAAATTCATTTTTTTTGGAACCCTATACAAATAGGATAAATAGAATATTCTTTTAAATTCTATTATCTTTTAGAGTGAAACATGAGTTTGTGGTAGAAATTAGTTAAAGGATGGTACTCTACTTGTAAAATATATATATTTTTTCTTCTCCTATTCTATGAAGAAATTAATTCTTAAACATTAGGTAAGGTATTTTAAAACTAAAATTGTGTTATCCTAATACCTTATTTTTTGTGGAACCGATGATATTTTAAATCATCATAGATTGATGGCTTTGATTCCCACAATTCTACAATTGTTTGTGATTGGTGACCTCAATCACACCTTATAAATATTTATGTTTTTCTCCAATTATGTGTCTCTAATTTCTACCAATTATCTCCTAATCGGGATCATAATTTGGTGGTGACATTTTCATTCCCCTTTTCCTCTTATTAAGACTAAATTTTATTAACCCAATTTCTGATGTGGGTTTTCCCACAAAGGTATTTTCTATTTTCAACATTTCATTTTCGAAGAACAATTTCAAATTACGAGGACACAATTTATTGAAAGTGGGAAGAATGTAACACCCCGAGATTTCATAGTACATTATTTCTTCAAAGTAATTCAATAACATTCTCTACACACAACACTGAGTTCAAGTACAACACGACTTACCAAACTAGCCATTCAAAAGCAGTTATGAATAGTATTAACTGAATTTTGAAATTTATACAATCCTTATAATTTTAGAATCCATATTATGAGTTTCTTAGACATAATGTAATAACAAATTCATTTTTTTCAGATAAAAGATGTAATTGTCAAAAAAAATGCACTTTTACCGCCTTTTAATGGTAAACCCTATTTAAATACAATATTTGAAACTTTTATATATTCAATCTGACAAAATAAACTTTTTATTTAGAATCGAGACATAAGAATTTAGTTTCAATAAATTTTTGGTGTTGTTCAGATATCTTTCATATATGGGTGAATAGTGAAAAATACTATATTTTTACTCAAAAACGACTTTTTTAATCAAAATAATTCATAATGATAAATTATACATTATAACAGTTTGGAAGAATAAATAGATTATATTTTTACTATTTAATCTAATGCTGGTCATTGTAACTAATTTCACTTTGAAATTGGACATAAACAAGTGTCAATCTTTTGATAGTTATTATTTCTTAAAAATACGCCTATTGGTTTTGAAAATGGAAATTAATTTTAAATTAATAAATGAAATTTCTATGTTCTTAATTCGGTAAAATAGAGTTCATTTTTGAATTCATAATATCAAAATTTTCCTAGGGTGAATTTTTGGTATTTTTCTAAAAACATTCAATTCTTGATGAATAGTGAAAAACAATGAGTTATAGTTTAAAACCATATTCTTATTTAAAAAATTATTTACTTTATTTAAATTTATTTTAGTTAAAAATAGATACATAATACCTATATAAGTTCAATTTAATTAATTGGATTCAGTTTATAAAAATTTTAGATATATAAAAATTTTATTGATCTTTTTACCGTCTTTTACCCACCACATAGGAGCATTTACAAATTTATATAAAACGTAATTTTACCACTTTGTGAGTTGAATTTCAAAAATCTAAGAGACATGGTTGATATCAGTATGTAAAATTTTGTTCCATAAGTTGAAATTTTTTTGGTGAATAGTAAATATTTACTTTTATTTACCACGGTTAAAAGTTAATAGGGAAATTAAGGTTAAAAATGATATTATTATTACCCTAACACATGTCCAAATTCTATTGGATAATTTTAATTTGACCAAAAACAACCTTATGAGTAAAATATGAACCTTTAGGTCTACTTGGATTAGATTTGGACATTTATTATTATTCAGTTCAAAGAAGAGTTAAAAGAGTTAAAATCAATGTTTAATAACTACAACATGTTTAATATAGGGTTATACATAAGATAAATTCGACTATAAATAATCATTAGAAATATAAAAAAAATTCATACATAATGGTATTTTATTTATATTTTTTAGACATTAAATAATTTAATATATTTATTGCACAATGATGATGCAGTCATTAACTAATTAATGAAATATTAAAATAATTGATATTATAAATACACAAATAAATTTAATCTGAGACTTTTTCTAAATTAATATAATTTAATAGGTTATTATGACATATTAGGGTTTGTTAGATGAATTTGTTTCAAATTAATAATGCATTTATGAATTTAGAAAAAACAAAATACCAAATTGTGTCACAATTGAAAAAAAGTGTTTTTAGAACAAATATTATATTATTAATTGATATTATATTCCAAAAAACCTATGTTTCGGCCAAAATACTTATATAATGATAGTTGTATCACTAATGAATCACTTGGGGTTATCTTGGAAGTATATAGTAAGTTTATTAACCATATAATATAAAAATACAAAGAGATATGGTAAATGTCAAATGATTTAACTAAGGGTTAAATCTAAAAGATAAGGTTAATATAGTGACCCAAACCTGTCTAAAACCTATTTTTGGAGTTCTTTTCGAAAAATACCCACCTTATCCATTAATTAATTCATTTTATATCCATTAGAAACCAAAAATTATTTTATTATAAAATAATATTTCTAGCTTTTTCTAACGTACCAATCACCCCTCTTATAAAAGGGCACTCCCCCTTTTCTCTAATTCACTCCTTAAAATCCATTTGTCTCAGCCAAACCATGTCTAAATACCCTTTAAACTATTTTAGCTTCATCTTAGAGTCCTTACATTAGTCATAAAGCCAACATAAATATCCCTTTTGATCAATTAATAAGAAGAACCCGAAGAAGAGGTAAATATCTCATAACCTCTTTCAAGTTCCTTTCTTCTTCCACTTCCTTTTTATTTGTTGATTCCATTCTAAAATAATAACTCTAGTATCTTCTATATAATGTTATGTTATTAAAAATATGGTACAACCATATTCATTATTCTATCAATCCTTTGAAAGACATGTCACCATACATGCGTATGTACGGCTTACCGTCTCCACATCATGGTGTAATTGATATTCCATACATTATTATTTTGATGGGTATAATAATGATGTGTAATTGATTTAAATAATAAATATAACACGATAATTATTCTTTATATATGATATACCATCCAATTTTATATTATTTTAATATCATAAGACTGATATTTTCGCTCGTGCGTACGTACGGATTACCGTCTCCACGAACGCGATGAGATTCATTCCCCATCGTATCCATTCAAGACTAATTTTCATTTGATGATTAAAAATAATGTTAAAATACTTGATATCATTCTGGATATGAATAAGATACATCTCATCCATAACAAATATGTCTCACAAAACAAATAATATAAAGGAAAACGAATTTTTTAACTCCCGAAACGATAATAATACTAAGATATTGTTAACAAAGCCATGTTAAAAGATAATATATGATATCATATGATTCTTGTAAAATTTTATAACAATTATTTCACTATTATAAAGGTGTTTAACTTACCTTTTACCAAGTAAAATTACAAGGTAATGGTTGATTTCACAATCTCTTCATTATCCGAGGTTGTTTATATGTAATTATCTACTGGGACCTCTTTATCATCCACATCCAGGTTTCTTAAAATGTATTTCAAAACATTCTTAATATTTTATAGACTATTGGTTAAAGTCATTTATACCCTTTTTTGACTTTTATAATATGTTTATAAAGGAATATTTCTGCCATTTTCCAAACTAGGTCCTTTATAACCTTTTCGAGAAAATTAAGGTAAGAATGTATTTTTTTAACTTATACTGTGGGTGCCTCTATTTTCCACCATTATAACATCGTCGAATCTTCCCTTACAAGCATATAAGAATATTTTCACATATAAATGTTTTCATTTATAATTACGTGAATTTTAATTGATTTCAAAATAGAAAGAAATATTTCTCTAAAAGGTTTTGATTTCATCTATGTAAATATCCTATGATGGATTTTAAGTTTGTTTGAAGTTGATTTATTAGGACACAAAACATCTATATTGTATTGATGGTTTTTTGATTTGTTTGACTGTGGATGTTTTATTTCATACCATTCATGGTTTATGGATAAGGTATTGACATTTCGTATGCCAATTTTAATATGAATGATTATGTTATGTTTAAACCATTTCATACGAGGAATGCTTTGGACATAGTATGTGATGGGTGGAGCCCGTTATAGATCCTCGATGCATCGGTAGGTCTCATAAGAGAAACTAGTATCATGGTATAAGGCCTTGAAGAAATCATTTTTTTAGACTGGGCACAAGGCCTTGACTATGTGGTTATGAAAGTATGGCATTATGCATTCCATCGTTATGAAAGTGGATATTGATATGGAATGTGATCATTCGACTAGTAGAATATCCATGTGACTAAGAAAATGGCATTATTTTATTTTTACCTTTTCCATATTATTCTTAAGTTCATGTTTAAAAGGATTTTGTTTTAGATTTATATGTTGCCTTAAATTTTTATTCATATTTATGAAAGCTTCCACTATATTGTTATCCTTACTGAGCATCTAAGCTCACCCCTTTCTATGTTTTATTTTTCCCAGGATGTGAAGAAGTATTTTATGACTGACCTACAGGGATAGTTTGAGAAGATATGAGTGTGGTCCATGGAAACAATGTTGTTGTACATTTCTATATTATGATGTAATGTATTCCTTATGAATGTATCTAGTACTTCCAAGGATACTAAACTAATCCTTCTTTCGAGACTTGATCATTTGTGATCATTCCAATGATACATAATAATGAACCGACTCTGGGCTTCTGGGGTCGGGGCGTTACAAATATTATTAATAATAAAATAATAAAACATTAATAAATATAATACCAAAAAAAAATATTTACTAAAATTATGATTACTGAAAAATTAATATTAATATTAATAAAATAATAAATAATAAAAAATTATTAAAATTCTCAATATTTACCAAAAAATATAAAAATCATTATATATTATTATTTTTATTTTTATTGGTAAAATAAAAAAAATATTTAAAAATATAAAACTAATAACAAATAATAAAATATTAAAAATAAAAAAAAAATTATGCAATATTTTAACCATTATAAAAGACCAAAACTGTAAATAGGCCATATTACAACAAATCTTGAAATCAAATGTTTTTAACATAAAAAAATCATTGGGGTCTTCTTCTAGAGGAGGTGGAAGAGGTATAGGAGATGGTAGAGGAAACGCCATCCCTAAATTGCAAGTCAGAGGGAGCATATACCCCATCTGCTCATGATGTTTCTGTTGTAGTTGCTTCCATCGACACATCTCCTCCTCGTGCTACTACTGCTGTTGCTGCAGACACATCTCTTCATATTACTTCTGCAAACTCTCTATAATCTCATTCTGAGTTTGAAACAACTTCTGATACTGTGAGGCAGAAGATGTTGCCTCTCCATGAGCACCTCTCAAGATGGACGTCGACATTACTATAGTACTGTAATATGTACCAGGAGTCAAATGAGAACTGATACCAACTACTTGGCCCTTCTCAAAGCCATAATGAGTGGCCTGTGTCCATGCCGCCTCATCGAAATGGTGGGCACTGGTCTGATTAGTCGTCTCATCCTGACTATCAGCTTGTGTCTGAGAGGTCACAGCCTCATATTACTCCTAAAATTCCAATTTGAAATTAAAATTGTGAAAATATTATATACAATGAATTTTCAAACTGAAAAAATAATACTAACCACAATCTGACGATGGCGGTCACCTCTAATATCTCCAGTGATTGGATCACTGTACATCCTCCGATAAACGTCGTACTCTGTAATATCAGGATTCTTGAATACCTATAGAAATATAAAATATACTGTTTATATTTGATGTTATATAAAATATTTAAAAAGATACATACCAGATGCTCCCTATTCGTACTAAATGTACGACTACAAGCTCGATGTGTCACCTCTTGTCTTCTCCGATTCTGCCATGCCACTAATGATCTCCTCTGAAATCCACCCCCAACCAGTGTAAACATAATCCATCCCAAACAAGAGGTGAAATGTACTCTGGTCGGTGGGCTTTACACGACACATCAAATTCTATCACTCCGGCTTTCTTAGTGGGTGTTCTTCTCAAATTGTGGATTGTGCATAAACGGATGGAAATTTTCACTCATAGACACCTGTCATACCATTTGGATAGCGTCAAGCATGTTATCATCCATGGGATATCATAAATCCGACAAATAATTAAAAATATAAAGTTATTAATAAAATAAAATTCAAAATAAAAATTATTTATTTTTGTACTAGCCAATGATTGAACATGTTGAGATGCACATGAATGGGAATCTGTTCTGATGTGATCCATGGCTGAGAAAAATAATTGTGCAAGATAGCACTCCCCTATCCAATAGCTACATGTGAAAAACTATGAGAAAAGAATAAATATTCCAACTATTAGTATATATATAAATAAATCAATGAAAGCTAACTAAAATATATTGGTTATCATACCTTCATGTGCGTGGATCGAAGCCATGATTTGGACATCACTCGGGAATAGGGTCAGGAATCATTAGTCATGCAAGACCACGCCCCCTCTGTGTACCCCCTAAACCACTAGTAGGCTGAGGGTCAGATGATCCAAAATCCCCCTCATCCAAAGGTAGCTCAGCCTCCTGCAACTCGCAAAATAGATCTTGTTCCATCTAAAACACAAAATGATTGTTGTTATCAGATAGTTTAAAATAACTATTATATATAGATATATATTTTTTATGATTGTAAACAACATTTAACCATTTCAATGTCTATCTCCATCCTCATTTCCATAACTGTCAATGTCAATGTCTTCATCTTCCTCCTCAGCATCATCAATATCCATATGAGTTTCAGTTTCATCATCTCTTATAATTTCATATTCATTTGTAACATCATTAACATCTTCTTCATCATTAATCCTTAATTGTGTGATATAATCATCGACATTCTTGTCTCTTTGTGAAAAGATTGATTTTGGGAAGTCTCTTGAAAAATTTCAATTCCTTCCACTTCAGGAGAACCTCATTCAGTTTGAGTAAACTGATTTTCCCTCAATTTCAATTTTATTAGGATCCACCAATCACTCAAGTCTCTTAAAGTAGACCAGTACTTTGCATAATAATTTGAATGTTCCTATTAAGCTACTAAAGATGGTTCATTTTCTACAAGAAGACTTTTATATTTAATATCGAAGATTCCATGAGTCGGATGAACATGAAATACTCTCTCAATATCAAACCACTGACATTTAAACATCATTATGTAATTCTATCCTAGATGACACAACTCAATAATTTCATCTGGAATGCCATAAAAGTCAACTTCAGTTTCTTTGTGATGTGATCCTCTAAAGAAATCTCCATTGTTCGTAGTTTTTTTATTCCCCATATACACATATAAGAAATTAAAAACCATTCACCACATATGCATTATAAAATTTAACCATTTTGGATTGTGGGCTACTTAATATATAAAGTTGCTTATCAATTTCATCAGCATGTCGAGACACCTGAAAATTTATAAAACAATTATCAATATAATAAATAATAAATGGAACTGATTTTAAACCATAAATAATTTATGTTACATGTTTTTGAAACCATTGAGAAATTTTTTTCGACTGCATTATTCTAGAGTAGCAGCTGTAATTTGTGTAATTTGTTTCTTGATATGATTATCATATAACCTAAAAATAAAATATGTTTACATATTGTAACATAAATTATAGAATAAGTGATAGAAAAACTCACAGAAAAAATAATTTCATTTCTTTACAGTTGAGCAGAACATATGTATGAGCTCTATGATTTTCATCATCTGAAAGCCATCATTCATGAACTCCAGCGTAGCCACGATTTGGTTTCTTAAAAATTGATAATTGATTTTATATTTCGTCATTAAAATTCCACTCATTTCATCCCACGTGATTGTGTTTTGAGGGATATTTAGATTCAAAATAATGAGAGTAGAAAAACTAATTTTCTCTTGCAAATAAGATTCATCAATTGAGCCTTCAACCGATGATTTTTTAAGTACTTTTTTATTCAATTTTTGAATCCATCTCTCGAATGGGTACATCCATTGAAACTGTAATGGACCTCCACATTCAGCTTCATGTGGAAAATGTAATATTAGATGTTCCATTGAGTCAAAGAAAGCTAGCAAAAAGATTTTTTATTGTTTACATATAATTACAGCAACATATTCTTCTAGTTTGCTTAGCGCATAATAGTTTTTTTCTCTACACAAGTGTCTCAAAAAAAATATGATATTTCTGTTAACGAATCCCAAATAATTGAATTCAATAAACCTATAAATCCAATTGACATAAGTTTTTCCATTATAACATGGTAATCATGACTTTTTAATCCAATAATATAACCATTCATAACACATCTTCTCAAATTGGAAGAATATCCATCTGGAAGTCTCAAATCAGCAATCCACTGAAAAAATTATAAGCGACTCTCTTTGGACAATGTATAATCTGATTTTGGATTCATTAACCTCTGTGATCTGACATTTTCAAATAGTTCTAGTTCTGGTCACCTGAAAATTTGGGAAAGATCTAATCATGCCTTTACTGTATCTTTGGTCATACCTGGTGTATCCAAAACAGTAAGAAATAAATTATTTAAATAGTTCTTCACAATATTCATGACATCCAACATGTGGTGGACCAACAAATCAGACCAATATAGAAGATCACAAAAAATGCTTCATTTGATCCAATTATGTTCTTTCCTAAAGCCATGAATTTTTTGTTGGTTTACGGTTGGCCCAAATGTGATGGGAGGTAATGAAAATACAATTGATTTTAAATCTGTACCTGAGATCATTTTTGGAGTTTAATCCCTTTCAATTGTACATTTTCTGAAATTATATTTGTTCCTCTGAAAAGGATGATCAGTTGGAAGAAATCTACAGTGATAGTCAAAAGAGAAAGGTTTTTTCTACATTGATGAGCATAAATGTTTTTTTGTCTTTCATACAATAAGGACATGATTTTGGACCATGTGTACTCTAGCAAGATAACATGACATATTCTATAAAGTTACTAATCGTCCACATTAATGCATCTTTTAATATGAAATTTTGTTTCGCTGCAACATCATATGTACTAACACCATCACCCCACAATGAATTTAGCTCATCAATCATTGGTTTCAAATAAACATCAATATTCTTTTTCAGATGTCCTGGGATTAATAAGGTCAAAAAGATATAGGGCACCTTCATCAACATCCATGGAGGTAAATTATACGGAGTTATAAAGACATGCCAACATGAATACTAACTACCATAAGAACTAAACAGACAGAAATCGTCAGTGGAAAGACCCAATCACATGTTTTGGGCTTCTAAAGCAAAAGAAGGTTGCATACGGTCAAAATGTTTCCATGAATCACCATCAGATGGATGATTTAAGCTTTTAGTAGTTGAAATCTTGTTTTTGTGTCATGAGATCAATGACACTGTGTTCTGAGACATAAATAAATAATGCAACCTGGGTGTAAAGGGGAAATATATCAACTGTTTTTTTGGAATCGATCCTGACATCCTTGGTGGAGGTTCTTTATACCTCGATAGTTCACAAGTGGGACCAAAATCCAACGAATCATTTTCACCAAAATTAAAGATGCAATCATTTGGAAATGCATGAATCTTCCGATAACTATGGCCCAGATTATAGACCAAACTCTTCCTCTCATTTTAATTTACAAGCAAGACATTTCCTTCAGGTAATAGTATTTTAACTAAAGAAAATATCTGGTAAAAATAGTTGTTTGACGTCGCATTATCTGATTTAATAGCCATTAAATATGATACCACTTGTTATTTTCTTATCTTGCAACCAGGATATAATGCATCCTCTGCAGACCTCAACAACTCATAAAATTCAGATGGTGCCAACTCATGAGTTAAATCAATATCATCTTTAGTTTCAGTTTGTTGAACAAATGGACCTGTGACATCATGTACAAAATTTTGAAACTGTGATAGATCTAGAATCAAGTTATTAGTATCTTCTCCGGAACTATGTTCACCGTGTTGATACCAAAAAACATAATCTAGTTGAAAACCAAACCGTAAGAGATGTCCCCCAACCTTTTCTAATATTTCATATGTACTCATAGCACATTTTTTACCAGGACACTTTATTGTACCTTCTGAAACATATTCTGATTTTGATGATGTAAATGATAAGAAAGCTTCAACACCCTCAATATATACAGGATTTAAACCAGAACAGTTTGGATTTCTACGCTGATTTATCCAAGCCCGATCATCTAATAATGATTATTTTCGATTTCTTATTCCAAATTTTTATACAAAATATAAAATCATTACTATTTTTGAATAATTTGAGATTATAAAACCACTACCTGCAAAAAATAATAATAATTACAACTACTTCTTAAAAATTACCATTACTTACGAGCGACACAATACATATAGGATTTATTACTAATTATTACCATTTATTGCAATTTATTACCATTTATTACCATTTATTACTATTTTTTATTGTTTATTACTATTTATTACGATTTATTACCATTAATTACTTTTAATTACTATTTTTATTGTTTATTATTATTTATTACTATATATTACTATATATTACTATATATTACTATTTATTACTAATTATTACGTTTTATTTCCATTTATTACTATTTATTACTATTTATTACTATTTATTACTATTTATTAGTATTTATTACTATTTGTTACTATTTGTTACTATTTATTACTATTTTTTACTAATTATTACTAATTATTACTATTTATTACTATTTATTAAAAATTATTAAGAATTATTACTATTTATTACTATTTATTACTATTTATTACAATTTATTACAATTTATTACTATTTATTACTATTTATTACTATTTAGTACTATTTATTACTAATTATTACTAATTATTACTAATTATTACTAATTATAACTAATTATTACAAATTATTGCGAATTATTACTAATTATTACTAATTATTACTATTTATTACTATTTTTTACTATTTATTAATATTTATTACAATTTAATACAATTAATTACAAATTATAACTAATTATTATTAATTATAACAAATTATTACTAATTATTACTAGTTATTTCTGATTATTACTATTTATTAATATTTATTACTAATTATAACTATTTAATACTATTTATTACGATTTGTTACTATTTATTACTAATTATTACCAATTATTACTAATTACTACTATTTATTACTTATTATTACTAATTATTTCTATTTATTACTATTTATTACTATTTATTACAAATTATTACTATTTATTACTATTTATCACAATTTATTACTATTTATTACAAAATATTACTAATTAATACTATTTATTACTAATTATTACTAATTATTACTAATTATTACTAATTGTTACTATTTATTACTAATTATTACTATTTTTTACTACTTATTACTATTTATAACAAATTATTAGTAATTATTAATATTTATTTATATTTATTACTATTTATTACTAATTGTTACTATTTATTACTAATTATTTCTATTTATTTCTATTTATTACTATTTAGTACTATTTATTACTATTTATTACTAATTATTATTAATTGTTAATAATTATTACTAATTATTACTAATTATTACAAATTATTACTAAATATTCTTAATTTTTCCTAATTTTTTCTTAAATTTTCTTAATTATTCCTAATTATTCCTAATTATTCCTAATTATTCGTAAGTATTCCCAATTATTCCTAATTAATACTAATTATTCGTATTTATTCCTAATTATTCTAATTTGTTCCTAGTTATTCTTATTTATTACTAATTATTTTTATTTATAACTAATTATTTCTATTTATTACTAATTATTCCTAATTATTCCTAATTACTCCTAATTATTTCTATTTATTCCTATTTATTGCTAATTATTCATATTTATTACAAATTATTCACATTTTTTTTCTAATTATTCCTATTTATTAGTAATTATTCTTATTTTTTAGTAATAATTCTATTTATTAATAATTATTCCCATTTATTACTAATTACCCATAATTATTACAAATTAAACATAACTATTACTAGTTAGCGTTAATTGATATTAATAACTACAATTTACAACTACTAATTACTAATTATAAGTAATTATTTATATACAATACTACTTTTCGTTAATAATTATTAATTATTACTAATTATTAATTATTACTAATTATTAAAAATTAGTATTAATAATTTCAATTTATTGTTACAAATAAATACTGATTACAAAAAAAATTTAAATCTAAATTAATCACAACTAATCGAAAATAATTAACATTAACATAAAAAATGAAATAAATACTAAATTAAATAAAATATAAATACCTTTAAACTTAATCTTCTATTGATGTAAGCGACTTCACAACTTTTCTGTAAATAAACTAATTCAAAGAAATTATCACTCTAAAAATAGAATTTAGAGAAAGAGAGGAAATAAGAATTGAGGGGAAGAAAAAGAAAAACATGGGGGGTATATATAGGTTAAGTTAGTTGCGACGGGAATACCGTCGCAAATAGGACTAGTTGCGACGGGTCCCGTAGCAAATACCTTTTCCCACATTAATTGTTGTCGACGGTTAAAATAGTATTTGCGATGGGTGCCATCGCATATAGTTTCCGGCCGACACACTTTTTGCAACGGGAAAACATCCCATCGTAAAATCTCATTTACCGCCGCCAGTATTTGTGATGGGACCTGTCGCAAATATCCTCCGACCGACACACTATTTTCCATGGGAGAATCCCCTCGTCACAAATAACCTTCCCACAGTTTGGTGCGCATCCCACTCCAAACAGTGCATTACCTTTTGCGATGGGACCCCAAATCCTGCCGCAAAAGCCTGTTTTTCCCATAGTGACTCCTCACGGTGAAAAAGAATGTCAAGCCATTGTGTATAGAGCATGTGCTATAACTGTTGATGGAGCTAAGCTAAAATGATACTTCTCGATGTTGGATATGGATATCTACGATGAAATCCTAGGTATGGATTGGCTGAAAACGTTCAAGGATCAAATCGACTGTTGTAGGAGAATAGTTAGTTTCATGAATGAGGGCGACATCGAGTATCTCTTTAGAGGGGAGAGGTTTGTTAAGAAAGGTGCAAAAAGCACGTTGGCACCAATGGTGGGAACGATACCTTACCAATTGGCAGCGTTGACTTTGGCATCTATGAAATAGATCAAGGAAAATAGTTTTCCAGCTATTGTGGATCAATTTCCAGATGTCTTTCCTAAGAACTTCTCAAGGATACCACCTCTACGGGAAGTTGAGTTTACGATTGATCTCTTTTCGAGGACCAGTCATATTTCCCTTCCATCTTAAAGAATGGAAACAATAGAGTTACGGGAATTTAAAGTGAAGTTAGAGGAGCTATAAAGCAAGGGTTCCATTCGACCAAGTACGTCTCCATGGACACCACCAGTTTTGTTCGTGAAGAAGGCAGATGGAACTCTTCGGCTACGTGTTGATTATCGTAAGATTAACCAAGTTACGATAAAGAACAGATATCCACTTCCACACATTGATGATCTATTCGATCAATTAAGGGGAGCTCAGTAGTTCTCTAAGATTGACTTGTTATCTGGATATCACCAATTGAGAGTTCTGAAAGAGGACATTCCAAAGATAGATTTCAGAAGTAGATATGGACACTAGGAATATGTAGTCATGCCTTTCGGTCTAACGAATTCCCAATCAGTCTTCATGGCATTGATTAATCAGATATTTCAAAAATATCTGGATTCTTTTACTGAGGTGTTTGTGGATGACATTTGGGTCTATTCAAAGACAGGTGATGATCATGAGGTGCACCTGTAAATAGTGTTACAAATCTTGAGAGATCTTCGTTTGTATGCCAAATTATCAAAGTGTGATTTTTGGATATAGGAAGTATGTTTCCTTGGCCATGTCATTTCTGAGAAAGGCATTTCTATTGATCCTGAAAAGATAGAAGCCATTATCTTTTGGCAACCACCGAAGAATGTGTTCGAGATACGAAGTTTTCTTGGTCTAGCTGGTTATTACCGACACATTGTGCATGTTTTCTCATGACTAGCTTCACCAATGAAATCTATGAAAAAGAAGAATGCTCTATTTCAATGGATGAAAGATTGTCAGATGTGTTTCCAGGAACTAAAATTTCAGCTTACATCGGTACCTATCTTGATCTTGCCAGAATCAGGACAGGGGTATGTTGTGTATTGTGATGCTTCAGGATCAAGGTTGGTTGTGGTCTCATGAAAAAAGATCACGTGGTTGCATATGGTTCAAGGCAGTTGAGCGGCATGAGAAAAATTACACAACACATGATTTGGAGTTAGTTACAGTCATCCATGCTTTGAAAATATGGAGACATTATCTCTTTCGAGAGAAATTTACTTTGTTTACTGATCACAATAACTTGAAACACATTTTCTAAAAGGGATATTTGAATCTCAGGCAAGGGAGATGGATAATGTATCTCCAAATGTTTGACATTGACTTAATGTACACACCAGGGAAAGGAAATTTAGTAGCAGATGCATTGAGTAGAAAGTCATATCCTCAGTTGGCGAAAGAAGCTTCAGATGAATGGCAGTTGATGTCGGTATTAGCCGACATTCATGTGGAATGTGAAGAATGAGGAGATGTTGCAGTTTTTTTTTCTGCTATGCTTGTTACTGATTTAGTAAAAATGATCAAATAGGCACAAACATATGATGAAGAATGTCTGGTTGTAAGTTCAAAACTCAATGGTGGGGAGACCATTGAGGGATGAAAACATGATGAGGGTTCAGTTTTGTGTTTCTGAGATCGTATGCTTGTACCTATGGTTTTTCAGGAACTACTTCTTCATTCTTACCACCATTCAAGATGGGTTGTACATCCAGGTTCATAGAATATGTATAAGGAATTGAAGGCACAGTTTTGGTGGAGCGGCATGAAAAAGAAGGTGTCTGAGTTCGTCTCGCGATGATTAACTTGTCAGTAGGTTAAAGCAGAGCATTAGAGACCAACTGGTATTTTACAATCTTTGCCCATCCCAGTATGGAAATGGGATCAAATAGCAATGTATTTTGTTACCGGTCTTCCAAGAACAGACTGGAAACACAATTTCATTTGGGTGATAGTGGATCGTCTAACCATGTCAGCCCATTTATTCCTTATTCGTGAAACTCATAGGGTGGAAGATCTTTCAAAAAATTTATATCTGAGAAATGGTAATGAAGCATGGTGTAGCAGTTTCAATAGTCTCAGATAGAGATCTGAGGTTCACATCTCGTTTCTGGAAATCATTACAGCAAGCCCATGGAACTCAATTGACTATGAGAACTGTGTATCATCCACAAATGGATGGGAAATCCGAGCGGACGATAAAAATGATGAAAGACATGATTCAAGTTTTTGTGAAGGATCTTGGTGGCTCATGGGAGGATCATATACCCTTAGTGGAGTTCCCATATAATAATAGCTATCAAGCCTCGATACGCATGGCTCTGTTTGAAGCATTATATGGGAATCCTTGTTATTCTCCACTATGCTGGGTGGAAATGGTTGAAACATCACTAGTCGGGCCAAGCCTTGTCCATGAAACAACAGAGAAGATCCAGTTGATTAGAAAGAGGGTGGAGACAGCTCTAATTCATCAAAAATATTATGCAGATCACTGTCAAAGACTGTTGTCGTTCATTGGGGGTGATCAAGTCTTCTTGAGGATCTCTTCAAGGCATGGACATCGTCGTTTCGAGAAGTAGGGAAATTTATCTCCTAGATACATTGTCCCTTTTGAGATACTGTAACATGTTAGAGAGGTGGCATATCGTTGGCATTACCACCACGGTTTAGTTCGATGCATAATGTGTACCATGTATCCCAGTTGAAAAAGTATCACCTTGATCCGGGCCATGTGATCAGATGGGATCACATTGATCTAGAACCAGATAAATCATTGTAACATATTCCAGTGTGGATCATGGATAGACAAGAGAAATTCTTGCATGGGAAAAGCATCGGGCTAGTGTGGGTTTTATGGAATCATGGTCAGATTCAGAAAGATACTTGGGAACATGAGAATGAAATGAAAGAGCAGTGGCCGAAACTCTTTTTGGCCAGCATGGGATTTCTACTTTCCGAGGATGGAAAGACCAATAGTGGGGAGAATTTAGTACCTATAGTTTTGGGTACATAACCCCCTTTCCTCACATTTTTTAATTAGTGTGTCTTTGATTGGGTTTCTATAAAATAGAGAGTTTGCATAAAGTAGATAGTTTCCTTAAAATAGAGATTTTCTATAAAATAGAGAGTTTCCATAAAATAAAGAGTTTCTATAATATATAGAGTTTCCATAAAGTGGGGTGTTTCCATAAAGTGGGGTGTTTCCATAAAGTGGGGTGTTTCCATAAAGTGGGTTATTTCTGTAATGTTGGGTGTTTCTATAAATTGGGGTGTTTTCATAAAAATGGTTAAAGTTGTAGGATGTAAGAATTTGGGGTTTTTTAAGGAGTGTAGAGACCAAAATGATGGTTGTATGATCCATACACAGTTGGTACAAACCGTGTGGTCAAATCTTGCGCAGAGGTCAAATCTAGATCCTATTTTCTAAGAGTTAACTCGTTTTGGACCTCTTTATTTAGTTTTGGATTTGAAACGCCCCTAATTCAAGATTACTCTCCCTATAAGGCTAAAGAACCCTCCCCACACGAGTTGAAGCCATTCCGGAGCCTTCCCTTGGCGATTTCGAGTCCGATTCTGGAGGTATGTCTCCAATCTTTACGGATTTTTCATGTTTTCTTAGATCTGCTTAGATCTACTTCTCTGATCACCATTATTACTCAAATCTGAACCTATAGTGGGTAGATCTAGGTTTTTTTATTCCAAATATTTCAATGTTGAGTCATGATCTTTATAGGATAAGATATCTAAGGCCGCTCTTGAAGAATCGACCCGCTTACTTGTTCATTCTTCATCTCTTGTTAAAGTTTCATCAAAACCATCGAGGTAGGCGGGTTTCTCTCTCGAATCCTCTTACTAGAATTGATTGTCTTTGATTCAAATTTTTTTATTTATTGTGAAATGCATGGAAAAATATTCATTTGTGATGATTTATGGTTTTTGTGAAATTGCATGATCTTGGTGAATAGTTGGGAAAAAGAGGGTTTATTTTAAAATGATGATTTTAAATTATGGGTTTTATGGAATTGATAGACAGTTGTTGAAAAAGGGGTTTTCAATAGAAATGGTTTTCAATAAAAAATTAGTTTTATTGAAATGGTTTGGAGTTGAAATGGTTTGGCATTGAAATGGTTTTGAAGAAAATAGTTTTCCATAAAAGGTGTTTTTATTGAAAGGTTTATTTTGGCTTGATGGTTGGGAATATGTGATGTGTGTTCATATTGCATATACGGGGCTTGGTTAAAATATGACCTTGTGCTTGGTGCCAAAGGTTTAATGGAACACAAGAATTGCATATACAGGGATTGGTTGAAATATGACCTTGTGCTCGGTGCCAATGGATTAATGGCACATGGGAAACAATTACCTTGTGATGACTTGGTAGATCGAGGAGAAACTACACATGAGTATGGAACCATCATCACATAGCATGAATGGTTGGTTTTATGGATTTGAGGAATGGATTGGTATGATGATAAAGGGATATCTTGAAATGGTTGTAAGGATTTGTTAGTTATTTTTCTGAAAAAATGTCTTGTTGGGAAAATTTGTATCAATTGCACTTGTATGGTTTTCATAGTGAAAGGTTTTGGAAACTTGTCGATATTTAATTATAAACGAATTTTGAGAAATTGTTTTATATAAACCATTTTATATAATTATTGCAAACTCTTCTATCCTAGTGTCGTGAGTAGTGAAGTCATTGTGGAAAACCTACTGAGTTTTACACTCACCCGTGATTTGGCACTTTTGTGCTTTTGCATATGGTATCTTCCAGGATAGGGGAAAAGGTAATTATTCACATGTGTTTAGCACTATCTTTTGATGTTGGGCTGTTCAGAGATTTTGGATCTTGGAGCTTGTGGATCATGGATTCTTGAGTTCATTGGAGATCCTTGTGTAGTTTATCCACCGTGTACTCTGATACATGGTTATCATTTCATTGTTGCTTACTTTGATATGGTTTTGAGTTCATGAAGTTGTTGAGTCATCTTTCATTTGTTAATGCATCATATAGTGAATGTTTGGTTATGGTTTGTAGGATCATTGGTTTATTTTCTAAAGTGTAAATGGTCCCCCACTTGTATTTTAAACCCTTCAGCATTAATTTCTAGCCTTTGGCGTCTTGGGGATGTTTCTTAAGGATTATTAATGACTCGTTATACTCTCAAGACAATGAGAATTGGTAAGTCATGACATCATTAATCCTCGTGCCTATTTGGAAATTGATACCTCAAGAGAACCTCTGATTTTTATTATTTAATAGTATGAGAAGATCATCATTTTTTACAGAAATTTATTTATGAATCATAGGTTGGTTTCTATTCAGTGCGTTTTTAATGGTTCATTATTCAGCGGTTCTCAGGAGGGGATTTATACATCCATACATAAAATTTGGAATTAATACAGTATGAAATGAAAAAGATCATGTGACTTCTGTTGTTGTAGGATCCTTCGGTTAGGGGTAGATGGATATGAAGACTGTGGAAAAGGGTGCCCAAGGTGAAACTCTAGGAATATATCCCTAAGTTAGTGACATAATCATTTGTCTGAGGAAGTACCTGGAAGTTCCTTATCCTTTTGTGGTTGATTATTAGAAAAAATAAGTCTACCGATTGGGATGGAAGCTATTGATTTTAAACCACAAATGTTGGATGTTGCATATTCCAAGACTCCCTTGGGTGAATCATATACAGAGGTGGCTTTCCCAGGGAGATTTATTAATGTTAGTAGTAGACTCTAATGAACATAGAGAGGTTAATTATGCAGGTTATAATGTCTTGGTAAAATATTTTTGTGGTGTGGACTTGATCAGGTTATGTCTTAGTAAGGAGGTGGAAACCATCGAGTTGGGTAATCATAATGAATGATTAAGTTCAAGGGTGAACTAGTTAGTCTCTCCTTGGATGTGCAGAAGGACTATGTGAGGGAGTCCATTTTTGGACAATTATAGGAGGAGGGATAAAGAGATATGTATCTGATCCCGAAGAGGATCATGATCTTGAAGGGAATTTGTTAAGAGAGGATAGACTACTCCTTTTTGCAACTTCCAATGGAGACACGATCAGTAATGAAGTTGAAAGACATGTAGTCTATCTGATTCTTATTGGGGGGATTAATTATAACTAGGTCAACAAGAATGATCTGATTCCTATCAGGGGAATAAATAATTAAAAGACCAGTCTTGATAAGTATATCTAGTCCTTGGACAAGTTGTCCATTCGATTTGAAGATCTAGTAACGAATGACCCAGCCACACAGGTAACCAATATTTCATGGGAATTGTTTAGGGAGAATAAATCTGGTAGTATTAAATGTTTCTTCAATGGCTTTGTCATCTCTTTTTTGGTATAACTCGTGGTTTTTCTCTTTTCATCAAAAGAGTTTGTATAATAAAAATTTAATTTTTAGTTTGTCATATCCTGGGGAAAAGAATCATAACAAAGTGTAAACTCGGATGCTTAGTAACTATAGTTAAGGGAGAGATCAATCATAACATAATTAAAAGGAATATATACATGAACAAATCATTGTAAAATAATATCCTCTATATCAATTATCCTGATATCATTCCAGGGAATAAATCATCAAATTTCATAAATAATAAAAGAACATATTCAAAGAGATTGTATGATAAGTCATGAAATTTTTTCATACTCATAATCATATAAAATGATCTCTATTATAGTGATCGAATCCCTATAAATGAAATCCTAGTAGTATGTTTTCACTCCCCATGCCATATTGGTATACATGGTTCACTCTCAATACCATCCTAGTAATCAAGTTTTACTCCCAAGACCATATTAGTGGACAAAAGTTTTTACTAAACCGAGTTCAGTCCCCATTATATACATGCCTATATCATGAGATATAAATCATTACCCAATGTATTAGAGAGAGATATAGGTCACATACATCTCATAATTCAAAACAAACATATGTGTTCTAAAAGAACATAAACCATTCTTTATATCTGAAACCATGTAATGAAATGGGTTTCATAAAAGTCATTCAATCATAACATAACCCATGGAAAGGAAATGGGTTTCATAAATATCATTACATCATAAAAATAAACCACTATTATAAAGAATATTAATGGTACAATGGAATCATATCACTTGTAAAACATCATTATTAAAAAATAATGTTATGACATATGGAAAATAATTTACAAATATCACTTGAAAACAATTTTTAGTAAAATATTCTTTCTAATTTTAAAAAAAAATTATTTTATTTAAATGCTATGAAATTTTATAAAACTACATGTTAGTCAAAAATAACCTTGTAATATTATAAGTTATGATTTAAATAATTAAAGTGTCATGAAGTTGTAAAATTATGTTCATGTCGTATAAGTTAAAAAAACATTAATTTCATAAGTTTTCTAGAGAATTTATTATATACCTCATTTGGAAAACGATAAAAAGATTCCTTTAAAATCATGGAATAAAAAGTAAAAAATGGGTAAAAACGAATTTCAACATCCATAGGATAATATTAAATAAAATTTTGAAACCTTTTTTAGGCATCATGGAAATGAAAGATAAATATTCCCAGATGTATACATAAACTAAACAATACCCATTATTGATGAGATTGTGAAATAAATATTCATAACAATAAAATCAGTAAAATTGTATGCCCTTTGAAAGAAATAAAATTATATAGATATGAAAATAACATAAAATTCTGTATAAGACTCATAAAATTCATTCATGGTATGTATATACAACATGTACAAGAAATAATTAGTGTATAAGGCTTGTATCCCATAGAAATAAAAGTGAGACATAAATCTCTTACCTTATATCTTGACTGACATCTTACTTGTGAAAATATAATTTATAATAAATATATATTTATTATACTTAAATTATAGAACCTTGTTCAATTATATCATATCATATATGATTTACTAAGGACCTTATATTACCTTTTTATCAATAATATCATGTTAAAGTTACTTTTCAGATAAGAACATCTTTTTTCATGTTTTTTGATTTGTTATATTTTTTGTCCTCCTAATTATATCATTATTTCATAATTTATAAAATGTTAAAAATGATATAAATATCATATATATTCATTATATATTTATTTATAATAATCTAAAAATATAAATAGAAAATGAATACACTGTTCATGGAGACGGTATGTTGTACATATGCATGAATGTTGTTTCCATTTTCTTATCATGTTTAAAGAAAGAATGTAAATGACATTTATGTATATATATAATATAATTATACTAAAAATATTATTTCATATATATCATATACATACAATAATAACATACTTAATACAATTCATATAAAGTGTGTACTAATCACACATCATTGAGGAGGTTGTAGTCCACACATCCACAAATGAAGATATCGTATTTACAAAAAAGTGATAGAAAGAATGTATGTTTTATATAATAATTATATAATAATAGACATAATTAGTAAAATATATATAATATAAAAACACATTTTTTATCATAATTCCCATCCATGATGGGTGGTAAAGGAAAAACTAACAACATCATTATGTAAGGCGATAGTTCTCTATACATGAGAATGATATGTTTGTTACCTTTTAGATGGAAGTGTGTGTAATTGTAGGTCAAACCCTTATAATGACAAAAAATAAGTATATTTTGGATACTGAGGTTATTATATAACCATGGAATAAGAATAATTAAGTAGGTTTAGGGACAAACTAAATAAAAAATGTATGTTAATGAATGTTACCTCTTCATTGGGTATATCCTATTAATTAGACCAAATGAATTCTTTGGTTGGATACATGCCTAAATTAAGAGTTATATTGTTAATTTAGGTATTTTTTGAGTATATTTAGAAATATTTTGGTCAAACCAAATAGTTTCTGTAGTGTGAAGAGAAGAGTAGGAGATGTGTCCTTTTATAAGAGAGGCGATGTGTACATTTTTGAATTTCTCAAAAGATTAATTTATAATAAATTAAAGTTCAATAAAAATACTTCCAAAATAAAATTTATCTAAATATAGAATATGATAAGGTTGTAATAAATTATAATAATACATTTGGATAATTTTTAATATCATTATAAACCTTATCATTTTGATTAACCCTTAGTTAAAAAAAATTAATTTTCACTATGTTAACAAAAATTTTAATACAAAGGGGATATAATTTTTTCATATAAATTATAAATAGGACCATAAAGGGAAGTTTAAGATATTTTATACCATATATAATCTTCATTCCCCAATTTAATATTTATATTATCCTTCAATAATTTTAAAAAATATTATTTATATAAAATACCATAAATGTCAATTTTGACACTATTCATAACATTAACATTAATAAAATACTTACATAAATGATACATCACAAAAATTAATTTCATAAACCACTAATATATAATAATAGCCTATAAAAATCATGTATAGTATTAATTAGCAGAAATTATATTTATTTTATTATTTCTAAAACGATTTTATTGATTGTTTCAATAATTGAGTAGTTGTTACATCATTATTTTTCTAATTATTTATCAAAATTATTTATTCACTAAAAAATTAAAATAAATGTCTATGATGTAGATAAAAATTTTATATTTCATAATAATATATATAGTCAAGTATATATTCTATATAACCCCATATTAAAAATATTATACATATCAAAAGTAAGAGGGTGAATTTTTTTTTCACTTTCTTTGATTTTAATATTATTTATGTCATTTTGAAAGTAAATTGTCCATTTAAAATTTAAATTTAGACACTTCTGTGTTAAGGGTCTAATTATCTTCATAAATCGGCATTTTATCAAGTTTTAGGGTATTTTATAATCATTATCACTTTATTTTTTACATAAATTTTTGAATTTTTCTTTTACCACTATAATAATAATTACCAAAGTGACATTTCATATTAGCCCAGAACAAAATAATAAATATTTAATAAATTTGTAAATTATGATTATAAATATAAAATATATTTTTAGTAATTCAACAAACTTCATTTTCTAAATTTAATTTAAAATTATTCCCATTGACGGAATGACAAAATGAGTTTTTAATGTGAAAAGTCTAAAACATTTACATGTATTTTATATACAAATTTAATATGGAATTTATTCCTATGAATGTAATTATATTAAATTATAAAAAATGGATCTAATTACACTTTAAACCCAATAAAATATATATTTAAATTCTATAAGTAATTTATATGAAAATTTTGTTTTCAATTAAAATTCAATATTTTTCACTATTCATTAAAACATGATACGTATTAGAAAAATACCATAAATTCAAAAAAATAAATTTTTATATACCAATTTCAAATAAAGATTTTATTTTTTAATATAAAAATTATAAATGATAAAACTATTTATTTCAAAATTATGTTCTATAAAAAGATTGAAAACATCATTTTAAGAAAAATACATCTTTTATGCATGAAATTGGATTTGTTGTTATATCATGTCTAGAAAAAACCTAAGGGGAAAGTTTAATATTAAATTGAATATGATATATATATATATCATTAATATAATTCAAAAATAGATATTTTTTTATTTATTGGTATTGAACACACTTGAGCAGATTTAAATAAATTTTCAGAAAAAAACTCATTTTATTTTAAAAAAATTACATTCAATTATAAATAATTGGTCAGAGAATTATTTGTAAACCATTGTTTCATAATCAAGTTAATCATATTAATACCTTACATTCAAATATCTACGTTATAATTTTCTTGTTTTAAATTAGTATAATAATCAAAATATCTTATGTAGAAACTGAGTATTGCATATTGCTCAAGCTAAGCTAGTGTTGCGTGTAATGAAATACATAAAAAAATCATATCATTTAATATATATATAATAAAAATATCTTTTTTTATATATCAACTAAAAATTTGATATTATATTTCAGACATCTCTTTATAGGAATGGTATTTAATGTTTCATTATAATTTACTTCTTTAAGGGGGTTAAGATTCAAAAGGTACCAAAGTGGTAAGGATTTATTTAATAATCCTATCTTTACTCGTGACTATTTATATTTAAGTATCTATTTGTAAAATATTTGATATTTCCATAAAAACAACATCCATTTTATTCTCTTCTAGTTATTCATTAATTTTTCAACTAATACTACCATTTTCTTCTATTTAGTACTTAAAAAGATTGGGAAATTGTTTTATGAAAAATATCGATTTATTTATATCTTTGGTCAAGAATAATTGTTCTTCTAAATAGATGTTTTATTAAAAGGTTGTAAATAATATTTTTAGCATTATCAAATTATTTATTAATGACATTTTAACCCATGTTATAATTATAAAAAAATAGTTTAAAAAAAAATCTTCTCATTGATTTCCAGATGAGGTACTCTCTAGATTTTCCTATAATAATGTGGAACAAATATTGTTTTTAATGTACTCAGTATATAAAAAATTTACCAATATCATGAGCATTCATTTCATGTAATCCTCATTTATAATATTACAAGGTTATTTTCAAATAAAATTTTTTTCTAAATATTCTGTATTTTTTTCTTTAAAAGTTATTTTCAAAGAGAAAATTATATTTAAAAAAAACTGATTTTTGGGATATTTTTATGGTATTAATATTCATAAAAAACAGTCATTTATGTTATATATATCTATGTGGATTTCTTTTATTAATACCATACTAATTCATTACATGGATGGTTTTTTTCAGTTTGACAAGGGAAAGTATTGACACTCACTTTCTCAATTATTTGTTCATTAATATCCTTCTCTTGAAACATTAAATTTCTTATGATATTTTTTCATCGCACATTATATATGTATTAGATATCCATTTACTTTATATCATGAATATGATTATTTCTTAAAATTTATTTCATTTTTTAAAAAATGGTGTTTTACTATTATTGTTATTTGAAAAACCGGGGAATCCATTGATAAATACATATTCATTTCACAATAAAAATTTTAATGATAAAGAATATTAATCAAGAATTAAATAGATCTTTTCAAACATAAGGAATGTATTGGAAAATTAGTGATGGGTGGGGAATGTAATTATATATCCCCTTGATGTATCGATAAGTCTCTTGGGATGAATTACTAATCTTGAATTGAATGGGTTTCTGGTGTATACCTACCCATTGTTATAAACCATTTTTGAGAAAAATCTTGATGGTAAAGAAATTATGATGTATATGATTATGTATTCCAATATTAATCATTTCTTTCATTTATAATTTCGTTATTATTATCAATGTTAGTATTGGATTGATATTATCAATGGATTCATTATTTTCAAAATTTAGCATTTAAATGAAATGTGTGTTCATTTATTTTTCCATCCATATATATTATTCCTTATCTAATAATGATAATCAAGTTATTTAAAAAATAATTTTTTTCAATCATTTACCCTTAAATATTTATCATGCTTTATTTATTCATTATAGCATATATTTTATGTAACCCTTACTGAGAATTTGATCACAACTTTATTTTGTTTCCCTTATCCAAGATATGAAGAATAATTCATTGAATGAGTTCAAGGATAATGATTTTTTATCTTCAATGTGTAGTATTTAAAGTCTTCAAATTTAATTGGATATTCATCTATGTATCTATTTTACTAAGAATGCTAAACTATTCAATCTTTTGATATGTGATTGCTTGTATGTTATGCAAACGTAGTAATGTAATCACCGAATTTGGGATAATTGGCTCATGTATTTACACATAATCAACTTAAAACTAAAATAATTCTATATCATTAGAAATAAATGAAAAAACTATACATTAGTAATACTAATATTTTACTGATGAAATGGATAATTCCATACTTCAAAACTTGTTGTTGAAGACTTGTTCCTTGACACATCACTTATCCTTGAGCTTACAGTCAAGACATTTTGCATAATTGGTTAGACTTACACCAAATGCCCAAACCTATTATTCTAATGAGACCTATCAATACATTTATGGTCTACATAATGTCGAGTACCATTCTTCACTATTATAATTCAAATGAATTAACCATATGAGACAAGAATAAATTATATACATGTCCTTGAGAAACATATCAATCAAAAAAATAGATATCCATATAATGAAAAATATTAAAATCAAATAAATTATCATCATATGTTAGTATCCAATAATAATAAAGAATACCAACACTATTCCCTATATTAATAAAAGGTATAACCTTATCACAACTCATCTAGAGAAAGATGATGAATGTCTACACATTTCATAGTCAACATTCATAATTTCATCCATATTAGAACATCAATATATGGCACATACATAATTATCCTTTTGTAACTAGAATATCATACATTATAAATGAACATCATCTAGTCTGAGTTACATGAATTATGTGGTTAATTATATATATAGTAATGGGTATACAGCTATGACAATGCTAGAATAACATTACCATAAGCCATCAAGGGAAAAAGGTGGATGGTTTTAATAAAACAAATCCCTTGAAGTGAGAACTATTTTCAATGGTTTATTGTGGTTATAATTTATACCCCTAAAAACAATGATATAATACCATATCATATAATCAATGGGAAACATATATCCGACCTATATTAAATAATATCAATGAATGATCATAACTCAATTAATGAAAATTGAGTTACCCAAAATCCTCACTATTGGGGAAACAACTGAATCAATACACACATGAATAAGGGTAAATGAATTTGATAGTAAATAAAATGAAACATAACTATTTTGATAAATATATATAAATTGGTAGTGAATACCCCATAAAAATAAAAAATTGTGTGGAAAATTAATTATGTCTCATGGAATGGGTATTGATAACATAAAAACATGTAAGTATCTGGAAACATTCAAATCAAAACCCCTTGAAAGATAGTGAATTTTATAAAACATAATGTTACATTATTAAAATATAATTCAAGATATGGTGTCTAAAATAAGAAATATATACATAAAATTAATTAAATTAGGTGAAAAAATAAAATATTTTTCTCAGTGAAGGGAAATTGATATGAAAAAATCATACCGCTTTGACAGATTTTGCATTAGTAACAGTTTTGACTTGGAAAATAAAATTTTTATTTATATAACATGAAATAAAATTTATTCATGATAAAATTTATCAAAATTTTTAGTATAAACACATTTAAAATGAAATAGGTTCATATATACAATACTTATCTCAACGAAGGGAAATTTAGATGAACACTCTTTCTTTATTTCATATTCATTCTATGCATGTGTGTAACTTACTGAATAATCAAGTTAAATTTTTTATATTCCTTATTAGAAACATTATTAATAATTATTTAATTTATTATGGATATATTATTATCACATTGTATTTATTTAATATTTGGTTTTCTTACTTATATTAGTTACTTGATGTTATTTGGTTAATTTTTCAAAACTCCTCCTATATGTTGACCATAGTGGAAAGCATCATAAAATAGTTTCATATTAAATATAATTCAATTAGTTTAATGGAAATAATTCAAAAACATATAATATATTATTAAATCAAACCATGATGGGTGGTGATGTAAAACGAATCTCGTTGCTCATAGAGGTGATAGTCCCCACGTACACATGATTAATGTATCCATTTTTTAAAATTAAAATTAAATAATGATAATGATAATTCTTCATTTTGGAATAACATTTATATTATATAAATAATATTAATTCATCTAAAACATCATTTTTATCATCCATGAATGGAGGTGATGACAAAAAACAGAACACATTGCTTTGTGAAGGTTATAGTTCTCAAAACACACTAATGAGATTTTTTTTCCCTGTAATTGGAAAGGAATAAATAATGGTTATTAAATTAATATAATAAAATATATGTATAATTTTTATATTAATATAATTATATTTTTTAGATATGTGATATTTAGAAGATGAATATTAAGGGAGAAAATTAAGAAATAGATAAAACTTAAGTTGGATACACCCTTAATCCATGGAAAACCCCATGGAATTTTAGGGATTTGGATAACATATTATGAATAGGAGATTAAAAGAGAACAAATTACTTCTATAATATGGTATTTTTTATAATTTCAATGAAAATTTTAATTTTAACTTCATTTTTGAAAGGGTGAAAGTGACCCCCTTATATAAGAGAGTAAAAGGGCACTTTTGGAACACCCTTTATATTTTAATAATAATATGACACTATCCCAAGGAAAATGGCACCAAATGTAATGCCCTGACCCTAGTTACATAGAGATGGTGCATTATTACATAACATTGGCATGATCACAATGAAATTATGTCCCAAAAGACCTATCGATTTAGTATTATAGGAAACAAGATTCATATATAAGTTCAACTTTACAACTTGAAAAGAAATACATCACTAATTTATTCCATTAGAAACATCCAAGCCTCTTAGATTATCCCTATGAGTCAATCATAACTAACTTTTTCATATCCTGGGAAAATGAATCATAAGATATGGGTGAGCTCAAATTCCCAGTAAGGGTAAGAAATACAGAGGAAGGTAACATAAATATTAAGAATAGAGAATAATTGAAAACATATACCTTTAACAATAATAAACATGAACAATTTTATGGAAGGAATATTCGATGAGTAAATAATTCCATAATAAAATATAATAATGGGTATTATACTAGTCGAAAGACCACATGAACCATCCATATTAGTTTCATAATGAGGGAATGTAAAATGTTGGACATTCTAAAACATTTTGTGTCCAAGAAGTCTAAAAATGATTAACCCCTTGGCCAAAACCATATATCAAATTTGGAAAGGACTTAGACAATTTCATGTCTAGATGTCTCATGAGACCTACCGATGCATTGAGGAGCTATTTCAGGCTCCACACATCACTTACTAAGTCCAATACATTCTTCATATGAAAAGGTTAAAATATAATGTTAACATTCTTATTAAAACTAGCATACGAAATGTCAATAGCCAAAATGTCTGAGAGGTAGGTGGGGACCTGCTCCCAAAAAATTATATATAAAAAGTTTAAACCGTACAAAACAACTCAAAAAAGGGGGGCCTTATACAACCCTGTGTACACAGTGCTAATTCTATCATTATGGACAAGACCATTGTAGTAATTAGGTAGTACAAAGGAAAAACATGAACTAGCCTCCATAATTTATCGTTTTGAGAGAGCATCTGCCACCTGATTTTCCTCTCTGTACACATTAGACACATCCAAATAAATCAACTCAGCAAGCTTCAGAGAACTTACCCAGGCAGAAAGCATCTCTGATGGGACATTCCAGGACCGGTCCTTTAGAATCTGTACTGCAACAGAAGAGTCCAATTCAAGACAAAAACCATGAATGATATAAAAATAACGCATCCATAGTCAAACATATAGAAAAACCATCAATACAGTATGGAAGATTTTTATCACAATGAGTCGACTTCAAACAAGTATAAAATCCATCAATGGATGTTGACATAGATGAAATCAAAACCATTTTAGAGAAATATCTCTTCTTTTTTTGAAATAATTTAATGTTACATAATTATAAAAGAAAACATTTATTTTGAAAATATTCTTATAAGCTTGTAAGGGAAGCTTTGATGAGTTTATAATGGTAGAGAATAACCGCACCCACCGTATAATTTAAAAAACATTCTTACCTTAATTTTGTCGAAAAGGTCGTAAAGTACCATGTTTGGAAAATGATTGAAAGATTCCTTACAAAACATATAAGTTAAAATAAAGGCATAAATACCTTTAACTCATTTTCTAGAAAATAGTAAAAAAGTTTTGAAATCCATTTTTAAGAAACATGGATGTGGATGATAGAGAGGTCCCAATAGATATTTACGTAAAAACAACCTTAGATAATAAATAGATTGTGAAATTATCCCTTACATTGTACTTTTTCCTAGTCGAGGGTAGTTTAACCTCTTATATAATGGTTAAATAATTGTTATTAAATTATACAAGAACCATAATCATTAATATGATATCATATGTTATCTTTTAATATTTCTTTGTTAATAATATTTTAATATTTATGTCATTTCGGGATTTAACTAATTAATTTTACTTTATATGCTTTGTCACATAAGTAATGTTTGTTATGGATAGGATGTATCTTATTCATATTCATAATGAGATTAAGTCATTAAAAATTATTCTTAATCATCAAATGAAAATCAGTCTTGAATGGATGCGATGGGGAATAAATCTCATCATGTTCGTGGACACAGTAATCTGTACGTATGCACAAGCAACAATATCATTCTTTCAATATTAAAATCATATATAATTGGATGGTATATCATATAAAAAGAATCATTATCATTTTATATTTATTATTTACATCATTTATACTCATTATTATACCCATCCAAACGATGAAGTATTTTAATAACAAACTACACCACGACATGGAGAAGGTAATCCGTACGTACGCACGTATGGTGACTTTGTCATTTATTGGACTGATAGAAGAATGAATATGGTTGTACCATTTTTATAATAAAATCACAGTATATAGAAGGTATTCTAGATATTTTAGGATCGAAATAGTGATGTAGATGCTCAATATACAAGAGGGGGGTGAATTGTATACTTTAAAAACTCCTTTGGAACTTTTAAAGTCAGTTATGAATAACTATGTTTTCCTTAAGCAAAGGAAAGGGATAAGTTTAACAAAGTTAAACTAAGAAAATTCACAACACCTCTAACACTGAATGCAAACATGGAATGAGATTCCGAAAGTGGGTTCCAGAAATATGGTTCCGGAAATTGAAACTTAACAAAAGTTACAATATGAGATTCTACCTTAAAGCGTATAGAATCTAAATGAATCAGAGTAAGTAAGGAAGTATAAGAAAGTTATACTTTCCTTAAGATACAAAATGCAGTGGAAATAAAACAAGTAGTTAAACTACAAGTAACAAAATATAATCTTTTAACCCAAAGAGAAGGGTATCCAACAACCTCGGATAAAGGTTTCTTGATTTATACTTTCAAGCAAGTCTGTCTTACCCACACTAGGGTAAGCCCTCGATACGAAGATCAGAGTCTCTGTCTTGCTATCCCCGCAAGCCCTCAACTTCAAGGTAGTTGGTAACCTCTATCTTCCTCAGCAAGGAAGCCCTCGAACTTCAAGGTAGTCGGCACCTCTGTCTTCCTATCCCCGGAAGCCCTCGAATGTGATCACCAACATTCGGAGTCGCACGAAGATTTGAGAGTTAATAAGAGCCTCTCTCTCTAGAAATCACTTCAACAGCATGTAGGCACAAAACCAAGTTGTTCATCTGTCATCAGTATCAAGATCTTTCAAATGGGATCCTATTTATAGGTAAGGTCGGCTCCTTCTCCAACAGTCATATTTTCCTTAAATATCGGAGGGACCTGTACACGTGTAACTTAGGCAATGGTTAGTTTATAAAAAAATAGACGACATCGTTTTATAACAATTCGAGTGAAACAGAAGGTACAACATCGTTTTAATTTTAACTCAAAAGTTCGGAATGAAAGCTTCAGAGTGAAGATTCGGAGTGTAATGGAAATAATAAAGAGTAGATAGATTATAGAAATGTAAGCAGAATAAAAGTTCGTAGTCTAACCAAAATATTTTTCGGAGTCTGAATTAATTCAGAGTGTATAAAACAGAGATGATCAGATTCTGTTTGATAGGATAATTCGGAATGAGAATTCGGAATGAGAATTCATCATTGTAATTCGTAATGAGAATTTGTCATCAGAATTCGTAATGAGAATTCTTTATTGGAATTCGTAATGAGAATTCTTCATTGGAATTCGTAATGATAATTCTTCATTAGACTTTGTAATGAGAATTAATCATTAGAATTCATATTGAGAATTCGTTATCGAACATCATAAGAATTCGTATCCTGAATCTGGAATAGAACTTAGTTAGAATTCATATCCAGAATTCGGAATGATACTTTATTACAGTTTTCATCTGGAATCCGGAGTGAAACTTCCTTACAGTTCTTATCCATAATTCAGAACCTTCAACAGAATACTTTATATCAAAGTTTCAACGATTCTGAGAAAATAGAAATGAATCCGAATCATATACTTCAGAAAAATATGGATGAAACTAAGATAAGGATAATTTTTCTTATAAAAACGATTTTCCTTAAGAAAGCAATTTTCCTTATAAAAGCAATTTTCCTTAAGAAATCAATTTTCCTTATAAAATCAATTTTCCTTATAAAAGAAATTTTCCTTAAGAAAGCAATTTTCCTAGAAGTAAGGTATTTGTGATTTTCAAAATAATAAGGAATGGAAAAGTCATAAGGAAAACCTTATTGACTCAACAATCTCCCCCTTTTTGGAAAGCACAAATATCCTTACGAAAAATAAATTCTAAGTAGAAAGAAAAACAATAAGGCTTATCTCCCTTTGCTTTAAGGATATTGATGAATACGACTAACTCCCCCTTAGGCTTTGAAACTCTAAGGATCGTATTCTAGATTTCCGGAGTGACATTTCATTACGAAAAAAATAAAGTCTTCTTTAATGAAAAACTCCCCCTTAGAAAAAGGTTCTTCTTTTTCTTAAGGATCATTTCCTTCTCCCCTTTAGACAAAGTTTCTTCTTTTTCTTAAGGATCTTTTCCTTATCCCCCTTTGTTATTTTCAAAAAGAAATCGAGGGAATGGAAAAAAATTAACAAAGTACCTAAAACATTAGTAGAAAAAGGAACGACAAGCACAAATTTCACTAAGTTTGAAATCTCGGGAACAAATAAAAATAGATACAACAAAAAGATCTGATTTAGTTATTTCGTATCTTTTTCCTTAGACATGAGCCCCTTAAGAATAGTCATGATCTTCTTCAGGTCTTTTTGATCTTCTTCATCTTGCTTCTCTAAGACCACTATTCTTGCACTTTAAACTTCAATTATTTCTTCCTGGGCTTGAAGTTTTTCTTCCTGAGCTTTGATCTTTTCTTCCTGAGCCTTCATCTTCTCTTCAAACACAATCTGATGATCTCTTTCAAATTTCCAGTTCTGAGAAACAGAATTTAACTTCCCATTCAGATCTCTGACTTGTTTAATTCGGAAGTTCTTTTCATCTGTTAGCTTCTCTTCAAAGGATGAAGTCAAGTCATTTATCTTCTTGTCCTCAGTCTCAAAGGAATCCTTGACATTGTCTTGAAACTCATCAAATAACCTCATCTCTTCAACAGTATTCTTCGACCATTTTGTTATCATCTTTCAAGATTTTCTATGAGCTTCGTAGCCAACAAAGAAGGTTTTGAACTGAGCCTCAATCTCAACGCACTTGTCCATAACCATAGATACGGAGTCAGTTTTCTGATTCAATGCATGTTGGAGAATCTGGCACCTTGAGTCAATACTTGAGAAGGTCGGGATAGATCCCACCAACTTCTTTAAAGACTGGACAACAAAGTCATGCCCCACAGAAGATGACTCTGAATCTGAAACTTTTCTTGGAGAATTTTTTTCTTCAATAAGGTCAAGCTTTCTTTTCGAAGAACTACCAACTTCCTTCCTCTTTCTCACTTCTGAGCTCGGAGCATCAGCAAGAATTTGCTTTCCCTTGACTTTTTCTGGAATTGAATCATGTTCTCGAGTTCTCTTCTCACTATCAGAAACTTGAAAAACATTATCTTCCTCATCAGCAACTTCCTGAACACGAACCCCTACGTTTTCTTTCTGAGCAACATCAAGTAAAAGATGTTCTTCTTCTCCATGATAAGTAACTTCTTATTCTCCTTTCTCTTCTTCCATTTCTGGAGTAACTAGCTTCGAAGATTCAGCTTCTGAAGTTCGGAGTGATAAGTGTTCCGAAGGTGTCCCCTTGTAATCATCTACTTGTTTCAGCACATCTTCGGTTTCACCACATCCTTCAGCACCATCTTCTTCTTGTTCCACTTGTTCAACTTGATCTACTTCCTCAGTATTCTTAGCAACAACTTCTTCCGGAGCAAAAAAATTTCTTCCTGGAGTCTCAGGTAGAGATTCCAAGGAGAAAGATCTTGGAACATGAATAGTTGCTGAAACCATCTCATTGAATTTCAAAAAAGTCTGAGCTACCTCAGCCTCAGACATATTCTTTTTGAGATTCTTTTCCTTTACTTGTTTTTCAAGATGATCAGCAGTTCTCTCCTTTAAGGTTTTAGCTTCCGTAGGGTTCAAACCGAACTGTGGATCCCCTTCTTTCCTTTTCTCTTTATCTGCTCTCCACTTCACAACAACTTTATCAGGATAGGATTTCTTCTTCTTTGGTTTTGGATGTGCGGAATGGTCTTCCTTAGTCTTTGGATTCTCTGCTTCTACTTCCACTTCTTTTAGATTTCTCTTCCTTACTGTCTTAGAGGATTCCGGATCAGCATATTTCGGAACTGCTTCTCCTTGAGCAGGTAAATCAATAAACTGTCTAGACTCTTTGTCAAAAGCTACAAGCATTCTCTTAAGAGTACCATCGCTCACCAGCATAATCTTGCAAACTCTTGTCTTAGATTTGCAAGCCTCATTGAAAGACTCTAGGCACCGAACTATCAACTTCGAGAGAATTGATGGATACATAATAATCTGAGCTCTCAGATTTCCTTTCGTCAAATTTTCAAGAGTGATAAGAATGTGCTTCATCAAGTTAAACTTCCTCAGATTTATCAGAAAATCTAGGATGTAGATCTCACTCTTATTCAAGCTATCTTTATCACCTTTCCTCGGTACGATAATCCCTTGTACCCATAGCTCTAGAATCTGGAAATTTGTGGATAGACTTGAAAACTTCGGAGCCTTGTCATCAGCAAGTCCGAGAGTTTCTAAAGATTTTTCCTTGTCGAAGCTACCTTTAGAATCCGGCAATACATGAGAAACAAACTCTTCTTCACCTTCATTCTTTATGCCTACCAAGCTGGCTGCCTTGGCATATGAAAGTTTATAAGTATTCCCATAAGACATAAAAGACAATTTGTCCTTACCATCTTCCTGAAGAAAAGAAAATGTATCATAGAATTCAACAAGTAAGTCTAAATACACTTCATCTTGGTTCTCGGGTTTTGACACCCCAACATCTTCCCAACCATTAAGCTTGATATTCTTAGAATTAAGAGAATCATACTTGTTGAAGAAATCCGGATGAACCAGCCTCTCTCTATAAACTAACCACTTTGATATCGGCTTAGATGAAGACATATCTTGAGAAGCTACTTCCACAAACATTCAGATTTGAAAACCTTTGAGAAGATCGGAACGGAGACAACTGAAGTTCGGAACGGCCTTAAAATAGAGAGGCAGATATTCGAGATGCGAGAGCTTGAGAACCGATGTGGGATGAGAATTCGGGTCCCCTTTATATAGGCAATGAGAGGACGGTTCAACTTCCTCGGTTGATCTAACGGTTGTGAGAAACTGAGATCAGATCTGACGGTTGAAAACTTGAATCTGATCTTTTTGAGGTTTTTATTAAAACAAGGAACTAAGAAAACTATAATCCGAAATCATAATACAAGAAAATTCCAGCAAGTAAAATATAACTACGAAAACTTGAGTAAAGTAATCATACCTTTCGGATTAACTTAGGAGGATTATTCGTAATGGGTAATATAAAGATGACTACGGAAAAAGATCTTTATTACGAGAAGACATATTTTGCAAAAACTTTACTACGGAAAATAATCTTGGTATGAAAAACTCATTACGGAACACTTATTACGAAAAACTCAGTACGAAAAACAATCTAAAAAAAATTGAAAACTGGAAAAGAAAAAAAAGCTTATTATGGAAGAATCGGTACGAAAATCTCATTATGAAATATCAGTACGAATTTTTCCATTCCGTAAATTTTCAACATGAATACTTCCATTCCAGAAGTGTTCTGTACGAAAATGTCCATTCTGGAAAATTGTAGTTCTGGAGATTCCATTCCAGAATTCTTCATTCTGAAAAGTTTGAAAATAAACTTTGAAAAACTTTGTTAAACTAACAATCAAATGTACTCTCCCTATGAAAAGGAGTTTATTGCTGTAAGGAGACTTTTTCAACAGAAAGTTAATTTAGGAGGATTACCTTATGGTTATCATTCCTAACTTATGTTTAATGTATTCAAATCTATCAGAAGGAAAAGATTTTGTGAAAATATCAGCAAGTTGATCTTGCGTTCCGATAAACAGAATAATAATATCTCCTTTTAGTGTGTGATCCCTAAGAAAGTGATGCCTAATATCTATGTGTTTTGCACGGGAGTGATGTGTATGGTTCTTACTAAGGGCAGTGGCACTTGTGTTATCACACAAAATTTGAGTTTTGGTAAAACTCAAGCCATAGTCTGTGATTGTGTGTTGCATCCACAACACTAGAGCACAACAACTTCCAGCTGCTACATATTCAGCTTCAATAGTGGAGAGTGCTACAGAATGTTGCTTCTTGTAGGACCATGAAACTAAATAATCTCCTAAGAAATGAAAAGTTCTAGATGTACTTTTTCTATCCATTCTACATCCTCCAAAGTCAGCATCAGAAAATCATTTTAAAACAAAATCATTTCCAGAAGTATAAAATAATCCTAGATCCATGGTTCCCTTAAGTTGGCGAAAAATTCTTTTTACTACCTTTAAGTGAGATTCCTTAGGATTGGATTGATATCTTGCATATAAGAATACTGAAAACATTAAGTTTGGTCGACTAACTGTCAAGTAAAGTAAACTTCCTATCATACCTGTAAAAGATGTTTGATCTACTGGTTTCCCATCTTCATCAAGATCCAAAGAGTTTGAGGTACCAATAGGAGTACTTATACTCTTAGTATTGTCATAACCATACTTTTTAAGAAGATTTTTAATATACTTATATTGAGATATGTAGGTTCCTTCTGGTTTTTGAGAAATTTGAAAACCAAGGAAAAATGCTAACTCACCCATCATACTCATTTCAAACTCAGATTTCATTAGACTTGCAAAGGAGTCAGTCAAAGATTGCTGAGTTGAACCAAATATGATGTCATCAACATAAATTTGAACAATCAAAACATTTTTCTTATCTTTCATTATAAAAAGAGTTGGATCTACATTTCCCTTAACATAGTTATTTTGAAGTAAAAATCTAGTTAGTCTATCATACCATGCTCATGGGGATTGTTTAAGGCCATACAAAGCTTTGGTAAGTCTAAAAACATGATCAGGATATTTTGTATCTTCAAAACCAGGAGGTTGTTCAACAAAGACTTCCTCTTGAACATAACCATTAAGAATAGCACATTTCACATCCATTTGGAAAAGTTTGAAATTAAAGAATGCTTCAAAAGCAAGTAGAATACGGATAGATTCAAGTCTATCTACTAGAGCATAGGTTTCTTCATAGTCTATTCCTTCTTGCTGATTATAGCCTTTAGCAACAAGTCTAGCTTTATTTCTTACTATGATTCCATTTTCATCACATTTATTTCTGAAAACCCATTTTACTCCAATAAAAGAAGTTTCCTTAGGTCTTTCAACCAAGGTCCAGACATTATTCCTTTCGAATTCATTTAGTTCATCTTGCATGGCTTTAATCCAATCATCATCACCTAAAGCTTCATCAGTGCTTTTAGGTTCTAATTGGGAATGAAATGCTAGATGTTCTACTTCATTTCTTAAGGAACTTCTAGTCCTTACAGGTTGATTTACATCACCAATGATACTATCACTGGGATGATTCTTAAGAAACACCTGATTTGGGTTTTGTAAAACCTGTTCATCAATATAGGGTAGAAAGTATTCTGGGGTAAATGTTTCAGAAGTATCTTCTTGAACAATTTCTTTATCAGAAGGTTCTTCTATCAAAGGTTGATAATCAGTTTTTGAAAACACATCCGAGGAAGAAGGTAGGGATGGTTTAAAAACAAAAGGATCCGACTCATCAAATTTTACATGTACTGTTTCTTCAACAGTACAAGTGTTTTTATTAAAAACTCTATAAGCCTTAGATGTTGTGGAATAACCTAAGAAAATTCCTTCATCAGATTTTGTTGCAAATTTATGTAAGTTATCTTTAGTATTCAAAATGAATACTTTGCAACCAAAATCCTTGAAGTAGGATAGTCTAGGTTTTCTACCATTCCATAACTCATAGGGAGTTTTATTAAGAAAAGGTCTAATCAAAACTCGATTTATAGTATAGCAAGCAGTACTTACAGCTTCAGCCCAGAAATGTCTAGCAATAGAATATTCACTCAACATGGTTCTAGTTATTTCTTGAAGAATTCTATTTATTCTTTCAACTACACCATTCTGTTGAGGAGTTCTAGGTGCTGAAAAATTGTGAGTAATACCTTTCTTACTACAAAAAGTTTCAAAATCAGAATTTTTAAATTCTCCTCCATGATCACTATGAATAGTTTTCAATGGAAGGCTTTTCTCATTTTTAGCTTGAGCTCTAAAACTTTTGAAATAGGAAAAAACTTCAGATTTCTTTGCTAGAAAATAAACCCAAGTAAATCTAGTGTAATCATCAACTAGAACAAACACATAGTATTTTCCTCCAATACTTCCAGTTTGTGTTGGACCAAAAAGATCCATGTGCACTAACTGTAATGCATCAGTTGTTGAGACTTCACCGATTGACTTAAAACTAGAATTATGTTTCTTGCCATATTGGCAAGGATCACAAACTTTAGAAGAATCAAATCTAAGCTCCGGTAGATCCTTAACTAGTTTCTTCTTAGAGAGTTTACATAGGTTCTTAATGTTACAGTGACATAGTCTTCTATGTCGTAACCAGGAATGATCTTCTATTGCACTTAGGCAAGGTAAATATTGGCTTCTAAGATCTTCTAAGTTCAAAGTGTAGACATTCTCTTGCCTATTGGCTGAGAGAATAAATTCTTCCTTGGAATTGTGAACTAAACACTTATCATTCCTAAAATTCACAAGGTAACCTTCATCACATAACTGCTTATGCTAATGAGGTTGTGCTTAAGACCTCTAACAAAAAGAACATTTGAAATCAAGGTTTTTCCAAGAAGAACAATATTACCAATACCAACAATCTCTCCCTTAGCATTATCTCCGAAAGTTACCTTTCCTCCTTTCGTTTTGATAATCTTTTCGAACAAGATTTTGTTACCAGTCATGTGCCAGGAACATCCACTATCCATGTACCATGTATTGTTGCTGGTACTCTCTTTATTTTCCTGAAATCAAGAAGAAAATTATACTTTCGGAATCCAAACTTGTTTGGATACGAGATTTCCATACAATAAAATTTTAGGAACCCACATCTTCATAGAAAAGTAAGCTTTGTGAAATCCTAGAGATTGGGTTTTGTTTAAGGAACAATTTTTTGCCCAGTGACCACCACATTGACACTTGGTACAAAATGGGGAACTTTGAGGAACAAAATAATTGTTACTGAAAATAGGTTTTTCAAGGGTATAACCAAATCCGGATTTATTTCTTAAAGGTCGTATTTGGGAATACATCTTATCAAAATTTTCCTTACCATGGGTAAAGTTTGATAAACACTTCTTTAAGGAAAAAATTTCGGACTTGGGTTTTACAACCAAGTTTTTATCCTCAAAATCATTAGTTTTTGAACTAGAGTTAGGCTCGAAAACATTTTTATTAGAAATTAATTTTTCTAATTCTTTAGAAAGTTTGTTCTTCTCAGAACTTACTTCCTCAAGATTTTTTGAAATACTTTCAAAATCAGCATTTTTCTTATTAAGATCTTTAGAAAGATCTGATATCTCTTTTGTAAGAATAGAATTCCTAGAGTTTTCCTTATCAAGTTTCTTATTGAGTTTGGAATTCTCAATCTCAAGAAGTTCAGCAAACCTATAGACTTCTTCATAAGTAGGTAAAGTATTTTCTTCATCAGAAGAAGATTCTTCATCAGAAGAGTTATAATACTTACTATCATTATAGTTTAAAGAAACATTGGTCAATGATTCAGCATTTCGTACCTTAGCCATGAAAAAATGATTATCAATAGGTAATCTGGCTATAAGACCAAGATTCTTCTGTCCTGAAGATTCATAATCAGAAGATTCATCTGAAGAGTCACCACCACTGTCACTCCAGGTGTCATTAGCTTTCAAAACATTCTTATCTTTAGCTTTGTAATACCTCTTTCTGTTCCTGTCTGATTGCCTTTCTTTTCATTCTTTCTTTTTGAGCATAGGGCAATCTGGTCTTATATGTCCAGCACTCTTGCATTCATAACAAGTAACTTCTCCATATTTCTTATCTTTCCTTTCCTTTTTCTTATACTTGGATTGGAAATTTCTCTGGCCAGCTATCTTGTTCATCCTTCGAGCTAGATTTTCTAGTTCCTTTTCAGAGACTTCACTCTCACTAGATTCGGATTGGAAAATAACTTTCTTAGACATGGATCTAGTTACTCTCTCAGGAGTCTTAGCTTTCATCTGATTTGAAGTTGTAGTAAAAGCAACAGTACCATTTCCATTTTTCTTCTTGATGTTGTCAGCATCTCTCTTCATTATTGTTTCATGTTGTAGAAGAGTTCCAAATAATTCATCAAGAGTGATTTCAGTGACCTTCCTGTTCTCATCTATAGCTGTTCTCTTGGATTCCCACTCATTGGGCATAATATCAATTATTTTATCCACAAGAGCTTCATCATCTAAACCTTTTTCTCCCATAGACTGTAGACTGTTGACTATAGTCATAAGTCTTTTTTGAACATTACAGATAGGTTCACCATAAAGAAAATTGAAGCCATGATATTCAGCTCTAAGCATAGCTCTTCTAGTTTCAATCACTTTAGTAGTCCCAAAGTGTGTAACGTCTAACTTCTTCCAGATACAGTTAGCTGCTTCACAAGAAGAAATTTGGCAATATATATTTTTAGTCATTAAACATAGTAGAGTATTGCGTACCTTATAGTTGAGTTGATATTCCTGCTTTTCCTGGTTAGTAAAAGTTCTGGCTTCCTTGTCAGGAATTTTATAATCACCAGTAAGCATAACAAAGTTGTCTACTCCAGTGTTGATAAAAAATGTCTTCATTCGATCTCTCCAGTACTCATAGTCATTACCATCAAAGATTGGTGGTCTTGTAGGATTTAGATTATCAATCGAACCAACGTTAATTCCTTCCATACTAGAAATAACCATTGGCACACAAACTTGTTAGTAGAAAAAGATTCGTAATAACAATGTTCGGAATGGAAATTTTCGGAATAGAAAAGTTCGGAATGAGAAAATGAGCAAGAAAAACTTATTCGTAAGTATAAGTATTTCAGAGAACTCCTCTGATACCAATTGTAGGATCGAAATAGTGATGTAGATGCCCAATATACAAGAGGGCGGTGAATTGTATACTTTAAAAATTCCTTTGGAACTTTTAAAGTCAGTTATGAATAACTATGTTTTCCTTTAGCAAAGGAAAGGGCTAAGTTTAACAAAGTTAAACTAAGCAAATTCAAAACACCTCTAACATCGAATGCAAACTTGGAATGAGATTCCGAAAGTGGGTTCCGGAAATATGGTTCTGGAAATTGAAACTTAACAAAAGTTACAATATGAGATTCTACCTTAAAGCGTATAGAATCTAAATGAATCAGAGTAAGTAAGGAAGTATAAGAAAGTTATACTTTCCTTAAGATACAAAATGCAGCGGAAATAAAACAAGTAGTTAAACTACAAGTAAAAAGATATAAGTCTTTTAACCCAAAGAGAAGGGTATCTAACAACCTTGGATAAAGGTCCCTTGATTTATACTTTCAAGCTAGTCTGTCTTACCCACACCAGGGTAAGCCCTCGATACAAAGATCGGAGTCTCTGTCTTGCTATCCCTGCAAGCCCTCAACTTCAAGGTAGTTGGTAACCTCTGTCTTCCTCAGCAAGGAAGCCCTCGAACTTCAAGGTAGTCGGCACCTCTGTCTTCCTATCCCCGGAAGCCCTCGAATGTGATCACCAACATTCGGAGTCGCACGAAGCTTTGAGAGTTAATAAGAGCCTCTCTCTCTAGAAATAACTTCAATAACATGTAGGCACAAAACCAAGTTGTTCATCTGTCATCAGTATCGAGCTCTTTCAAATGAGGTCCTATTTATAGGTAAGGTCGGCTTCTTCTCCAACGGTCATATTTTCCTTAAAGATCAGAGGGACCTGTACACGTGTCACTTAGACAACGGTTAGTTTATAACAAAATAGACGACATCGTTTTATAACAAAACAAGTGAAACAGAAGGTACGACATCGTTTTAATTTTATTTCAAAAGTTCGGAATGAAAGCTTTAGAGTGAAGATTCAGAGTGTAATGGAAATAATAAAGAGTAGATAGATTTTAGAAATGTAAGAAGAATAAAAGTTCGTAGTCTAACGAAAATATTTTTCGGAGTCTGAATTAATTCAGATTGTATAAAACAGAGATGATCAGATTCTGTTTGATAGGAAAATTTGGAATGAGAATTCGGAATGGGAATTCATCATTGTAATTCGTAATGAGAATTTTTCATCAGAATTCGTAATGAGAATTCTTCATTGGAATTCGTAATGAGAATTCTTCATTGGAATTCGTAAGGAGAATTCTTCATTAGACTTCGTAATGAGAATTAATCATTAGAATTCGTATTGAGAATTCGTTATCGAACTTCATAAGAATTCGTATCCTGAATCTGGAATAGAACTTAGTTAGAGTTCATATTCGGAATTTGGAATAATACTTTATTACAGTTCTCATCTGGAATCTGGAGTGAAACTTCCTTACAGTTCTTATCCAGAATTCGGAACCTTCAACAGAATACTTTATATCAAAGTTTCAACGATTCTGAGAAAATAGAAATGAATCCGAATCTTATACTTAAGAAAAATATGGATGAAAATAAGATAAGGATAATTTTTCTTATAAAAGCGATTTTCCTTAAGAAAGAAATTTTCCTTATAAAAGAAATTTTCCTTAAGAAAGCAATTTTCCTAGAAGTAAGGTATTTGTGATTTTCAAAATAAGACGGAATGGAAAAGTCATAAGGAAAACCTTATTGACTCAACAATCTCCCCCTTTTTGGAAAGCACAAATATCCTTACGAAAAAGAAATTCTAAGAAGAAAGAAAAACAATAAGGCTTATCTCCCTTTGCTTTAAGGATATTGATGAATACGACTAACTCCCCCTTAGGCTTTGAAACTCTACGGATCGTATTCTAGATTTCCGGAGTGGCAATTCATTACGAAAAAAATAAAGTCTTCTTTAATGAAAAACTCCCCCTTAGATAAAGTTTCTTCTTTTTCTTAAGGATCTTTTCCTTATCCCCTTTAGATAAAGTTTCTTATTTTTCTTAAGGATCTTTTCCTTCTCCCCCTTTGTGATTTTCAAAAAGAAATCGAGGGAATGAAAAAAAAATAACAAAGTACCTAAAAAATTAGTAGCAAAAGGAACGACAAGAACAAATTTCACTAAGTTTGAAATCTCGGGAACAAAGAAAAATAGATACAACAAAAAGATCGGATTTAGTTATTTCAGATCTTTTTCCTTCGACATGAGCCCCTTAAGAATAGTCTTGATCTTCTTCAGGTCTTTATGATCTTCTTCAGGTTGCTTCTCTAAGACCACTATTCTTGCACTTTGAACTTCAATTCTTTCTTCCTAGGATTGAAGTTTTTCTTCCTGATCTTTGATCTTTTCTTCTTGAGCCTTCATCTTCTCTTAAAACACAATATGATGATCTCTTTCAAATTTACAGTTCTGAGAAATAGAATTTAACTTCCCATTCAGATCTCTGACTTGTTGAATCCGGAAGTTCTTTTCATCTATTAGCTTCTCTTCAAAGGATGAAGTCAGGTCATTTATCTTCTTGTCCTCAGTCTCAAAGGCATCCTTGACATTGTATTGAAACTCATCAAATAACCTCATCTCTTCAACAGTCTTCTTCGACCAGTTTGTCATCTTCATGCAATATTTTCTATGAGCTTCATATCCAACAAAGAAGGTATTGAACTGAGCCTCAATCTCAACGCACTTGTACATAACCATAGATACGGAGTCAGTTTTCTGATTCAATTCATGTGGGAGCATCTGGCACCTTGAGTCAATACTTGAGAAGGTTGGGATAGATCCCACCAACTTCTTTAAAGACTGGACAAAAAAGTCATGCCCCACAGAGGATGACTCCGAATCTGAAACTTTGCTTGGAGAATTTTTTTCTTCAATAAGGTCAATATTTCTTTTCGAAGAACTACCAAATTCCTTCCTCTTTCTCACTTCTGACCTCGGAGTATCAGCAAGAATTTTCTTTCCCTTGACTTTTTCCGGAATTGAATGATGTTCCGGAGTTCTCTTCTCACTATCAGAAACATGAACAACATTATCTTCCTCATCAGCAAATTCCTGAACACGAACCCCTACGTTTTCCTTCTGAGCAACATCAAGTAAAAGATGTTCTTCTTCTCCATGATAAGTAACTTCTTATTCTCCTTTCTCTTCTTCCATTGCTGGAGTATCTAGCTTCGAAGATTCAGCTTCTGAAGTTCGGAGTGATAAGTGTTCCGAAGGTGTCCCCTTGTAATCATCTACTTGTTTCAGCACATCTCTGGTTTCACCACTTCCTTCAGCACCATCTTCTTCTTGTTCCACTTGTTCCACTTTCTCTACTTCCTCAGTATTCTTAGCAACAGCTTCTTCCGGAGCAACGAAATTTCTTCCTGGAGTCTCAGGTAGAGATTCCAAGGAGAAAGATCTTGGAACAGGAATAGTTGCTGAAACCATCTCATTGAATTTCAACAAAGTCTGAGCTACCTCAGCCTTAGACATCTTCTTTTTGAGCTTCTTTTCATTTACTTGTTTTTCAAGCTGATCAGCAGTTCTCTCCTTTAATGCTTTAGCTTCCGCAGGGTTCAAACTGAACTGTGGATCCCCTTCTTTCCTTTTCTCTTTATCTACTCTCCACTTCGCAACAACTTCATCAGGATAGGCTTTCTTCTTCTTTGTTTTTGGAGGTGCGGAATAGACTTCCTTAGTCTTAGGATTCTCTTCTTCTACTTCAACTTCTTTTAGCTTTCTCTTCCTTACTGTCTTAGAGGATTCCATATCAGCATCTTTCCGAACTGCTTCTCCTTGAGCAGGTAAATCAATAAACTGTCCAGACTCTTTGTCAAAAGCTACAAGAATTATCTTAAGAGTTCCATCTCTCACCAGTATAATCTTGCAAACTCTTGGCTTAGATTTGCAAGCCTCCTTGAAAGACTCTAGGAACCGAACTATCAACTTCGAGAGGATTTCTGGATACATAATAATCTGAGCTCTTAGATTTCCTTTCTTCAAATTTTCAAGAGTGATAAGAATGTGCTTCATCAAGTTAAACTTCTTCAGATTTACAGAAAATCTAGGATGTAGATCTCACTCTTCTTCAAGCTGTATTTATCAACTTTCCTCGGTACGATAAGCCCTTGTACCCATAGCTCTAGAATCCGGAAATTTGTGGACAGACTTGCAATCTTCGGAGCCTTGTCATCAGCATGTCCGAGAGTTTCTAAAGCTTTTTCCTTGTCAAAGCTACCTTTAGAATCCGACAATACATGAGAAACAAACTCAGCTTCACCTTCATTCTTTAGGCCTACCAAGCTGGCTGCCTTGGCATATGAAAGTTTATAAGTCTTCCCATAAGACTTAAAAGACAATTTGTCCTTACCATCTTCCTGAAGAAAAGATACTGTCTCATAGAATTCAACAAGTAAGTCTGAATACACTTCATCTTGGTTCCCGGGTTTTGACATGGCAACATCTTCCCAACCATTAAGCTTGATATTCTTAGAAATAAGAGAATCATACATGTTGAAGAAATCTAGATGAACCAGCCTCTCTCTATAAACTAACCACTTCGAGATCGGCTTAGATGAAGACATATCTTGAGAAGCTACTTCCATAGACATTCGGATTTGAAAACTTTTGAGAAGATCGGAATGGAGACAACTGAAGTTAGGAACGGCCTTAAAATAGTGAGGCAGAGATTCGAGACGCGAGAGCTTGAGAACCGATGTGGGATGAGAATTAGGGTCCCCTTTATATAGGCAATGAGATGACGGTTCCACTTCCTCGGTTGATCTAACGGTTGTGAGAAACTGAGATCAGATCTGACGGTTGAAAACTTGAATCCGATATTTTTGAGGTTTTTATTAAAACAAGGAATTAAGAAAACTATAATCTGAAATCATAATACAAGAATATTCCAGCAAGTAAAATATGACTACGAAAACTTGAGTAAGGTAATCATACCTTTCGGATTAACATAGGAGGATTATTCGTAATGAGTAATATAAAGATGACTACGGAAAAAGATCTTTATTACGAGAAGACATGTTTCGCAAAAACTTTACTAGGGAAAATAAGCTTGGTATGAAAAACTCATTATGGAACACTTATTTCGAAAAACAATCCAAAAAAAAATTTGAATACGGGAAAAGAAAAAAAAACTAATTATGGAAGATTCGTTACGAAAATCTCGTTATGGAATATCAGTACGAATTTTTCCATTTCGAAAATTTTCAACATGAATACTTCCATTCTAGAAGTGTTCTGTACGAAAATGTCAATTCTGGAAAATTGTAGTTCCAGAGATTCCATTTCGGAATTCTTCGTTCCGAAAAGTTTGAAAATAAACTTTGAAAAACTTTGTTAAACGAACAATCAAATGTACTCCCCCTATGAAAAGGAGTTTATTGCTGTAAGGATACCTTTTCAACAGAAAGTTAATTTAGGAGGATTACCTTATGGTTATCATTCCTAACTTCTGTTTAATGTATTCAAATCTATCAAAAGGCAAAGAATTTGTGAAAATATCATCAAGTTGATCTTGAGTTCCGATAAACTGAAGAATAATATCTCCTTTTAGTGTGTGATCACTAAGAAAGTGACGCCTAATATCTATGTGTTTTGCACGGGAGTGATGTGTAGGGTTTTTACTAAGGGCAATGGCACTTGTGTTATCACACAAAATTTGAGTTTTGGTAAAACTCAATCCATAGTCTGTGAGTGTGTGTTGCATCCACAACACTTGAGCACAACAACTTCCAGCTGCGACATATTCAGCTTCAGCAGTGGAGAGTGCTACAGAATGTTGCTTCTTGCAGGACCAAGAAACTAAAGAATCTCCTAAGAAATGACAAGTTCCAGATGTACTTTTTCTATCCATTCTACATCCTCCAAAGTCAGCATCAGAAATGATTTTTAAAACAAAATCATTTCCAGATGTATAAAATAATCCAAGATCCATGGTTCCCTTAAGGTAGCAAAAAATTCTTTTTACTGCCTTTAAGTGAGATTCCTTAGGATTGGATTGATATCTTGCACATAAGCATACTGAAACCATTAATTCTGGTCGACTAGCTATCAAGTAAAGTAAACTTCCTATCATACCTCTAAAAGATGTTTGATCTACTGGTTTCCCAGCTTCATCAAGATCCAAAGAGTTTGAGGTACCAATCAGAGTACTTATACTCTTAGTATTTTCATAACCAGACTTTTTAAGAAGATCTTTAATATACTTATGTTGAGATATGTAGGTTCCTTCTGGTTTATGAGAAATTTGAAAACCAAGGAAAAATGTTAACTCACCCATAATACTCATTTCAAACTTAGATTTCATTAGACTTGCAAAGGAGTCAGTCAAAGATTGCTGAGTTGAACCATATATGATTTCATCAACATAAATTTGAACAATCAATACATTTTTCTTATCTTTCTTTATAAAAAGAGTTGGATTTTCATTTCCCTTAACAAAGTTATATTGAAGTAAAAATCCAGTGATTCTATCATACCATGCTCGTGGGGCTTGTTTAAGGTCATACAAAGCTTTAGTAACTCTAAAAACATGATCAGGATATTTTGTATCTTCAAAACCAGTAGGTTGTTCAACAAAGACTTCCTCTTGAACATAGCCGTTAAGAAAAGCACATTTCACATCCATTTGTAAAATTTTGAAATTAAAGAATGCTGCAAAGGCAAGAAGAATACGGATTGATTCAAGTCTAGCTACTGGAGCATAGGTTTCTTCATAGTCTATTCCTTCTTGCTAATTATAGCATTTAGCAACAAGTCTAGCTTTTTATCTTACTATGATTCCATTTTCATCACATTTATTTCTGAAAACCCATTTTACTCCAATAACAGAAGTTTCCTTAGGTCTTTCAACCAAGGTCCAGACTTTATTCCTTTCGAATTCATTTAGTTCATCTTGCATGGCTTTAATCCAATCATCATCACCTAAAGCTTCATCAGTGCTTTTAGGTTCTAATTGAGAAAGAAATGCTAGATGTTCTACTTCATTTCTTAAGGAACTTCTAGTCCTTACAGGTTGATTTACATCACCAATGATACTATCACTGGGATGATTCTTAAGAAACACCTGATTTGGGTTTTGTAAAACCTGTTCATCAACATAGGGTAGAAAGTCTTCTGGGGTAAATATTTCAGAAGTATCTTCTTGAACAATTTCTTTATCAGAAGGATCTTCTATCAAAGGTTGATAATAAGTTTTTGAAAACACATCTGAGGAAGAAGGTAGGGATGGTTTAAAAACAAAAGGTTCTGACTCATCAAATTTTACATGTACTGTTTCTTCAACAGTACAAGTGTTTTTATTAAAAACTCTATAAGCCTTAGATGTTGTGGAATAACCTAAGAAAATTCCTTCATCAGATTTTGGTATGAATTTATGTAAGTTATCTTTAGTATTCAAAATGAATACTTTGCAACCAAAAACCTTGAAGTAGGATAGTCTAGGTTTTCTACCATTCCATTACTCATAAGGAGTTTTATTAAGAAAATGTCTAATAAAAACTCGATTTATAGTATAGCAAGAAGTACTTACATCTTCAGCCCAGAAATCTCTAGCAATAGAATATTCACTCAACATGGTTCTAGTTATTTCTTGAAGAATTCTATTTATTCTTGGAACTACACCATTCTGTTGAGGAGTTAAAGGTGCTGAAAAATTGTGAGTAATACCTTTCTTACTACAAAAAGTTTCAAAATCAGAATTTTTAAATTCTCCTCCATGATCACTATGAATAGTTTTCAATGGAAGGTTTTTCTCATTTTTAACTTGAGCTCTAAAACTTTTGAAATAGGAAAAATATTCAGATTTCTTTGCTAGAAAATAGACCTAAGTAAATCTAGTGTAATCATCAACTAGAAAAAACACATAGTATTTGCCTCCAATACTTCCAGTTTGTGTTGGACCAAAAGGATCCATGTGCACGAACTGTAATGCATCAGTTGTTGAGACTTCACCGATTGACTTAAAACTAGATTTATGTTTCTTTCCATATTGGCAAGGATCACAAACTTTAGAAGAATCAAATCTAAGATCTGGTAGATCCTTAACTAGTTTCTTATTAGAGAGTTTATATAGGTTCCTAAGGTTACAGTGACCTAGTCTTCTATTCCATAACCAGGAATGATCTTCTATTGCACTTAGGCAAGGTAAATCTTGGCTTCTAAGATCTTCTAAGTTCAAAGTGTACACATTCTATTGCCTATTGGCTGAGAGAATAAATTCTTCCTTGGAATTGTGAACTAAAAACTTATCATTCCTAAAATTCACAAGGTAACCTTCATCACATAACTGACTTATGCTAATGAGGTTGTGCTTAAGACCTCTAACAAAAAGAACATTTGAAATCAAGGTTTTACCAAGAAGAACAATATTACCAATACCAACAATCTCTCTCGTAGCATTATCTCCGAAAGTTACCTTTCCTCCTTTCGTTTTGATAATCTTTTCGAAAAAGATTTTGTTACCAATCATGTCCCGGGAACATCCAGTATCCATGTACCATGTATTGTTGCTGGTACTCTCTTTATTTTCCTGAAATCAAGAAGAAAATTATACTTTCGGAATCCAAACTTGTTTGGATCCGAGATTTTCAGACAATAAAATTTTAGGAACCCACATCTTCTTAGAAAAGTAAGCTTTGTGAAATCCTAGAGATTGGGTTTTGTTTAAGGAACAATTCTTTGCCCAGTGACCACCACATTGACACTTGGTACAAAATGGGGCACTTTCAGGAACAAAATAATTGTTACTGAAAATATGTTTTGCATGGGTATAACCAAATCCGGATTTATTTTTTAAAGGTCGTATTTGGGAATACATCTTATCAAAAATTTTCCTTACCATGGGTAAAGTTTGATAACCACTTCTTTAAGGAAAAAATTTCGGACTTGAGTTTTACAACCATGTTTTTATCCTCAAAATCATTAGTTTTTGAACTAGAGTTAGGCTCGAAAACATTTTTATTAGAAATTACTTTTTCTAATTCTTTAGAAAGTTTGTTCTTCTCAGAACTTCATTCCTCAAGATTTTTTCAAATACTTTCAAAATCCGCATTTTTCTTATTAAGATCTTTAGAAAGATCTGATATCTCTTTTGTAAGAATAGAATTCCTAGAGTTTGCCTTATCAAGTTTCTTATTGAGTTTGGAATTCTCAATCTCAAAAAGTTCAGCAAACCTAGAGACTTCTTCATAAGTAGGTAAAGTATTTTATTCATCAGAAGAAGATTCTTCATCAGAAGAGTTATAATACTTACTATCATTAGAGTTTAAAGAATCATTGGTCAATGATTCAGCATTTCGTACCTTAGCCATGAAACAATGATTATCAATAGGTAATCTGGCTATAAGACCAAGATTCTTCTGTCCGAAAGATTCATAATCAGAAGATTCATCTGAAGAGTCACCACCACTGGCACTCCAGGTGTCATTAGCTTTCAAAACTTTTTTAGCTTTAGCTTTGTAATACCTCTTTCTGTTCCTGTCTGAATGCCTTTCTTTTCTTTCTTTATTTTTGAGCATAGGGAAATCTGGTCTTATATGTCCAGCTCTCTTGCATTCATAACAAGTAGCTTCTCCATCTTTCTTATCTTTCCTTTCCTTTTTCTTATACTTGGATTGGAAATTTCTCTGGCCAGCTATCTTGTTCATCCTTCGAGCAAGATTTGCCAGTTCGTTTTCTGAGACTTCGCTCTCACTAGATCCGGATTGGAAAATAACTTTCTTAGACTTGGATCTAGTTACTCTCTCAGGAGTCTTAGCTTTCATCTGATTTGAAGTTATAGTAAAAGCAACAGTACCATTTCCATTTTTCTTCTTGATGTTGTCAGCATCTCTCTTCATTCTTGTTTCATGTTGTAGAAGAGTTCCAAAAAAGCTCATCAAGAGAGATCTGAATGACCTTCCTGTTCTCATCTATAGCTGTTCTTTTGGATTCCCACTCATTGGGCATAATATCAATTATTTTATCCACAAGAGCTTCATCATCTAAACCTTTTTCTCCCATAGACTCTAGACTGTTGACTATAGTCATAAATCTTTGTTGAACTTTACAGATAGGTTCACCATAAGGAAAATTGAATCCATGATATTCAGCTCTAAGCATAGCTCTTCTAGTTTCAATCACTTTAGAAGTCCCAAAGTGTGTAACCTCTAACTTCTTCCAGATACAGTTAGCTACTTCACAAGAAGAAATTTGGCTATATATATTTCTAGTCATTGAACATAGTAGATTATTACGCACCTTATAGTTGAGTTGATATTCCTTCTTTTCCTGGTTAGTAAAAGTTCTGACTTCCTTGTCAGGAATTTTATAATCACCAGTAAGAATAACAAAATTATCTACTCCAGTGTTGATAAAAAAAGTCTTCATTCGATCTCTCCAGTACTCATATTCATTACCATCAAAGATTGGTGGTCTTGTAGGATTTAGATTATCAATCGAACCAACGTTAATTCCTTCTATTTTAGAAACCTTGGACACAAAAACTTGTTAGTAGAAAAAGATTCGTAATAAAAAAGTTCGGAATGGAAATTTTCGGAATAGGAATGTTCAGAATGAGAAAATGAGCAAGAAAAACTTATTCGTAAGTATAAGTATTTCAGAGACCTCCTCTGATACCAATTGTAGGATCGAAATAGTGATGTAGATGCTCAATATAAAAAAGGGGGGGTGAATTGTATACTTTAAAAATTCCTTTGGAACTTTTAATGTCAGTTATGAATAACTATGTTTTCATTAAGCAAAGGAAAGGGCTAAGTTTAACAAAGTTAAACTAAGAAAATTCACAACACCTCTAACACCGAATGCAAACTTGGAATGAGATTCCGAAAGTGGGTTCCGGAAATATGGTTCCGGAAATTGAAACTTAACAAAAGTTACAATATGAGATTCTACCTTAAAGCATATAGAATCTAAATGAATCAGAGTAAGTAAGGAAGTATAAGAAAGTTATACTTTTCTTAAGATACAAAATGCAGCGGAAATAAAACAAGTAGTTAAACTACAAGTAACAAGATAAAATTTTTTTAACCCAAAGAGAAGGGTATCCAACAACTTTGGATAAAGTTCCCTTGATTTATACTTTCAAGCAAGTATGTCTTACCCACACCAGGGTAAGCCCTCGATACGAAGATCGGAGTCTCTGTCTTGCTATCCCCGCAAGCCCTCAACTACAAGGTAGTTGGTAACCTCTGTCTTCCTCAGCAAGGAAGCCCTCGAACTTCAAGGTTGTCGGTACCTCTGTCTTCCTATCCCCGGAAGCCCTCGAATGTGATCACCAACATTCGGAGTCACACGAAGATTTGAGAGTTAATAAGAGCCTCTCTCTCTAGAAATCACTTCAACAGCATGTAGGCACAAAACCAAGTTGTTCATCTGTAATCAGTATCGAGCTATTTAAAATGAGCTCCTATTTATAGGTAAGGTCGGCTCCTTCTCCAACGGTCATATTTTCCTTAATGATCGGAGGGACCTGTACATGTGTCACTTAGACAACGGTTAGTTTATATCAAAATAGACGACATTGTTTTATAACAAAACAAGTGAAATAGAAGGTACGACAACGTTTTAATTTTAACTCAATAGTTCGGAATGAAAGATTCGGAGTGAAGATTCGGAGTGTAATGGAAATAATAAAGAGTAGATAGATTATAGAAATGGAAGCAGAATAAAAGTTCGTAGTCAAACCAAAATATTTTTTGGAGTCTGAATTAATTCAGAGTGTATAAAACAGAGATGATCGGATTCTGTTTGATAGGAGAATTCGGAATGAGAATTCGGAATGAGAATTCATCATTGTAATTTGTAATGAGAATTCGTCATCAGAATTCGTAATGAGAATTCTTTATTGGAATTCGTAATGAGAATTCTTCATTGGAATTCGTAATGAGAATTCTTCATTAGACTTCGTAATGAGAATTAGTCATTAGAATTCGTATTGAGAATTCGTTATCAAACTTCATAAGAATTCGTATCCTGAATCTGGAATAGAACATAGTCAGAGTTCATATCCGGAATTCGGAATGATTCTTTATTACGGTTCTCATCTGGAATCCAGAGTGAAACTTCCTTACAGTTCTTATCCAGAATTCGGAACATTCAACAGAATACTTTATATCAAAGTTTCAATGATTCCGAGAAAATAGAAATGAATCCGAATCTTATACTTAAGAAAAATATGGATGAAAATAAGATAAGGATAATTTTTCTTATAAAAGAAATTTTCCTTAAGAAATCAATTTTCCTTATAAAAGCAATTTTCCTTAAGAAATCAATTTTCCTTATAAAAGCAATTTTCCTTATAAAAGAAATTTTCCTTAAGAAAGCAATTTTCCTAGAAGTAAGGTATTTGTGATTTTCAAAATAAGAAGAAATGGAAAAGTCATAAGGAAAACCTTATTGTCTCAACAGTTATTATTTTATAATGGAAACAATAATGAAATAGGATGTGGATGATGAAAATAAATTGAAAGAGGTGATGAAATATTTGCATCTTCTTCGGGTTATTCCTTTTGATTTGATCAAAAAGGCTCTATAGGTTGTATTTCTGAAAAAATGAAGGCTACTAGGTTAAAGGGATGATATTTGGTAGGATATTTGGGCAGGGTTTGTCCAATCCAAATGGCTTTGAAGGTGTGAATTTTAGAGAAGTGGAAGTGCCCTTTTATAATAGGGGTGAGGGGAACCTTAGGAAAATATTGAAATATTATTTGACAATAAAATAATTTTCGGTATCAAATGTCTCAAAAATGAATGATTTGATGGAAAATGTGGTTATGGGTAAAAAAACACTCAACCAATAGGTTTTAGACAGGTTTGGGTCACAATATTAACCTTATCATTTAGATTTAACTATCAGTTAAATAGTTTGACATTTATCATGCCTCTTTGTATTTTTATACTATATGGTTAATAAACATACTATAAACTTCCACGAGATCCCCAAGTTTTTCATTAATAACATATATAATAGTATTTAAGACCTTTTTCCGATCCTTATATTTTTAGGAATGGAATACCAATTAATAATATTATATTGTTTTAAATTACTCTTTTATGTCAATTATGACATTATTTGGTATTTTTTTCTAAATTCATAACAGCATTATTACTTAGAAAAAAATTCATTTTATCAACCCTAACAAGTCATATTAACCTCTAAAATTAATGGAATTCATAAAATGTCTCAAATTACATTTATTTGGGTATATATAATATAAATTATTTTAACATTTCATTAATAAGGTAATTACAGAATCATCATTGTGTCATAAATAAATTAAATTATTTAATGTCTAAAATTTATAAATAAAATACCATTATGTAGTAAATATATTTATCATTTTAATTAATATTTAAAGTCAAATTTATCTTATGTATAACCCCATATTAAAAATGGATTAGTTATTAAACATTGATTTTAACACTTTTAACTCTTCTTTGAATTAAAAAATAATAAATGTCCTAATCTAATACAAGTGGACCTAGAGGATCATATTGTACTTAAAAGGTTGTTTTTGGTCGAATTACACTTATCCAATAGAATTATTACATGTCTTAGGTAATAATAATATCATTTTTACCCTTAGTTACCCCACTTACTTTTAACTGTTTTAAATTAAAGTCAAAAGTTACTCTTCACCAAAAAATTATTTTTATCTTATTGAACCAAATTTTACTTACTGATATCAATAATATCTCTCTTATTTATGAAATTAAACTCACAGAAGTGGTAAAATTAAGTTTCATACAAATTTTCAAATGCTCCTAGGAGGTCGGTAGAAGATGGTAAAAATTTCAATAATTTTTTTATATATCTAAAATTGTTATAAACTGACTCTAATGAATTACATTGAACTTATATAGGTATTATTTATCTATTTTGACCTAAAATAAATTTAAATAAAATGAATAATTTCATAAATAAAATGTCGGTTTTGAACTATAACTCAGTGTTTTCCACTATTCATCAAAAACTAAAAGTTTTTAGAAAAATACCAAAAATTCACCCTCAGAAAATTTCGATATTACAAATCAAAAAATGAAGTCAATTTTGAATAATAAAATTTATAAAATTTCAAAATTTTGTTATTACTATTCATAACGGCTATTTTGATTGGTGGTAGTGTGTTAGAATCTCGAAGTTTCATACAATTCAATCTATTGCATTATTCAAAGGGAAACGTACTGTAGAAGCTTGGGGTGTTACATTCTCCCCTATAAATTAATTTGTCCTCAAAATTACTAGAATATTACTGCATAAAAATATTCTGGTGGTTCTTTATCATAATTTCCTCAGGTTCCCACGGTGTCTCTCCTATTTTATGGTTTCTCCATAGAACTTTTACCTGTCGAGTCGTCCAGTTTATCAACATGTGTTCTCTTGTATCAAGAATTTTGATAGACTCTTTGCAATAAGACAGATCGGGTTCCAGTTCTAATTCTTCATAGGTGAGCACATGTGTTCGGTCATGCATGTATTTTCTCAACATTGATATATGGAACACATCATGAACTTTGGAGAGACTTTGCGGCATTGCCAAACAGTAAGCTATACCCCCAATTCGTTCTAGAATTTCGAAAGGTCCGACATACTGGGGACTTAATTTACCCTTCTTACCGAATCATATTACTCCCCTCCATAGAGATACCTTCAAGAAAACATGATCTCCTACATGAAATTCTGAATCCTTCCTTTAGTTATTAGCATAGATCTTCTGCCTACATTGAGAAACTTTGATGTGGGTTTGGATAAACTTCACCATCTCCATCGTTTCCTCAACAATTTCTGGGCCTATAAGTTTTCTTTCACCAGCATCATCCCAAAAGGTTGTTGTGCGACATCTCTTTCCATATAACGCTTTATATGGTTCCATTTGAATATTTGAATGGAAGTTATTGTTATAAGAAAATTCTACCAGAGGTTAATATTGATCCAATATACCTTGAAAGTCAAGTGAGCAAGATGTCAACATGTCTTCTAAGGTTTGAATAGTCTGTTTTGATTTTCCATCATTTTGAGGGTGGTTGGCAGTGCTCAAACAAAGTTCATTATCCCGGGATTTTTGAAGACATTTCAAGAATCTTGATGTAAAACATGTATCACGATCAGAAACAATCGATAGGGGTACTCCATGAAGACTTACGACTTCATTAATATACAGTCTTTCTAAACGTTCAAGTGGTAAATCTTCTCTTATAACAAGAAAATGTGCTGAGTTGGTAATACGATCAACAATGACCCATATTGAATCATTCATTCTAGGAGTCCTTCGTAGTCCAATGAAAAAGTCTATTGTAATATTATCCCATTTCCACTCAGGTATGGGAAGAGTTTGCATGACTCCTCCAGGCTATTGCCTTTCAGCTTTCACTTGTTGAAAAAAAAATACATCTTGACACAAAATTAGCAATCACCCTCTTCATGTTGTCCCACCAAAAATTTTCCTTCTAATATTTATACATCTTAGTGATACCAGGGCGTATAAGGAAATTGTAACTATGATCATCATCCAACAATTCCCTTTTTAGATCAGGTATATTGGGAATAAAAATTCTCTTCCCAAATTTTAAAATCCCATCTTCACATACGAAGTCGATCAATCTCCCACCATTCACATATTTAATCTTCTTTTGCAATTCCTCATCATCAGCCTGGGAACTTTTTATCATTTCCAGTAAATATGGTTTGGAAACCATTTGAAAAATCATTGATGTTTCACCTTCCATGTTTATTCCCATATCCATCTTTACTAGATCCATGAAAATAAGATCCCTTTCCACTCTCATCTTGTTCAAAACTCCAGGATCCTTTCAGCTCAAAGCATCTGCCGCCTTATTTTCCTTCCCCGGGTGGTAGTGTAATGTAAAATCATAATTCTTGAGTAGTTCAATCCATTGCCTTTGCCTCAGGTCCATAGAGATAATGTATCTATATCTTCAAAAAAATGATTACAGCTTCTAACTCAATATCATGAGTAGTATAGTTTTGCTCATAAATTCTCAACTATCATGATGCATATGCAATAACTTTATCATTCTTTATAAGGAAACAATCAATTCCTTTCTTTGAGGCATCACTATAAATAACAAACCCATCATTCCTCGATGGTTGAGTCAAGATAGGAGCATTGAATAATCTTCTCTTAAGTTCTTCAAAACCTTCTTCACACACTTTTTTTCAAACAAATTTAAGCCATTTACGTGTGAGATTTGTTAATGGGTTAGCCATTCGAGAAATATTTTGGGAGAAACGTCGATAATAACTTACTAAACCAATAAAACTATGTACCTCAATTATACTTGTCAGTGGTGGAAATTCTTGGATTTCCTTTTTCTTAGAAGGGGAAATAGAGATTCCATCCTTAAAAAAAATATGTCCAAGAAAAGAAATCTCATGATGCCAAAATTCACACTTGCTAAACTTCCCGTATAATTCATTTATTCTGAGGGTTTTCAGAATGGTGCGCAAGTGATTTTCATGATCTTCATAGATTTTTGAGTATACGAGGATATCATCAATAAATACTACTACAAAGTCATCAAGATATTCCTTCAAAACACTATACATTAGATCCATGAAGACCGAGGGAGCATTAGTCAATCCAAAAGGCATTACTGTATACTCATAATGATCGTATCTAGTTTGAAATGTTGTTTTCAGAATGTATTCCTTTTTCACACACAACTAATGATATCCAGATCGAAGGTCAATCTTTGATCAATATTTAGATCCATGAATTTGGTCAAATAATTCATCAATGCGAGGTTGGTGATACTTGTTTTTTATTTTTATAGCATTGATCTCTCTGTAGTCAATGAACAACCTCATTGATCCATCTTTCTTCTTATCAAATTAAACAGGGGCTCCCCATGGAGAAACGCTAGTGCTAATAAATCCATTATTACTCAATTACTCTAGTTGTTTCTTTAGATCCACTAATTACATAGTGTCCATTCTATAAGGGTTCTTTGATATGGGAATTGAAATAGGAATTAAATCAATGGAAACTCAATTTCTCGTTCTGGAGGATATCCAGGTAAATATTCTGGAAACACATCAATATATTCTTTCACAATAGGATTGTCCTCTATTGGAACATTTCATTCATCTCACATACTTATTTCGTTATCTTCATCCCCAATAATTGAATTTAGTTGAGATACTGGGGGTGGATCTAGATAAGAATGAGCTGGTGACGTTTCTGCTCTAAAGATAAGGTACTCTTTATCATCATCGAAAATTGTAACCTCGTTCTTCTTACAATAAATTCTCGCATCATGGTCTGAAAGCCAATCCATTCTGAAGATTATATCAAATTCAATCATGGGTATGATTATGATATCCATAGATAAAGAACATTTATATTCCTTAATGGGAACTGATTCACAAAACTTTATTGCAATGATACTTCCCTTAAGAGTTTTGACTGAAAAATCCATTGTTAAATAAAATTGAAAATATCTAATTTTCATAGCAAACTGGGATGATATGAAACAATACAATGATCCAAAATCAAATAAAGCATTGGATAAACTTGAAGAAACCATTAAATTACCTACCACCATGTCATTTAAAGATTAAACCTTAGAAATAGTGATAGCATAACCATGGCCTTGATACCTTGTCCTTTTCTATGGTAAGTTCCCCTGACTCTCTTGACATTCATTTGAATAATGTCCCCTTTATCTACAATTGTATCATTCAACATTAACATCCTCTTTCTTACCCTTTCAATAACGATCTTGGTGGCCTTTTTCACCAAAATTGTAACATACTAACATTCCCTTCAGACAAGTACTAGGGTGTTTCTTCCCACATTTACTACAGGATGGATATTCAACTTTTCCATTCTTCCCCTTATTCCCATTTCCAGAGTGTTCGGTAGATCTCTTCTTCTATTTCTTTTCTTTAAAGTCCTAAGACTTAGAACATTATTTTTCTGTCTTGATAGCACATGAGACAATATCTTCATATGATGAGAAAGATTGTGAGACTAATGCTCGATGGAGAAATGGTTTTAACCCATCAAAGAAATAATCAATCTTACTTCTTGGGTTACGTATATAATATGCAGCATGCCTCGCTACCCTTGTAAATTTATCTTCATACTTTGCGACATTCTCATCCTATTTTTTCCCTAGACTCAAAAATTGACTTTCCATATCCGCTTAATGGTCACAAGGAAAGTATTTTTCTAAGAAAAGTTCTTTAAACTCACTTCATTACATACTGCACACTTCTTCATCTTCCTTTGTGTTTTGAATCAATGACCACCATTTATCAGCATCTCCAGTGAGGCGATAAACTACAATGATAACTTTTTCACTTTCACTACTCCCCAAAGCATGAAATATTTTCTCTAAGGAATTTATCCATTGCTCAGCCAATAATGGATTTGTACACCCATTTAATGTTGTTGGTTGTTGCCTCATGAAGTAGTCTAACATTGATCCTCCTCATTGTGGATCAGGGTGCTCCATACGGGTAAGGTTATTATTCATAACCTGTGTGAGTTGTCCCAGAATGGTGATAAGATGATCATCACCAATTGTATCACCATCTCCACTTTAATTATCTAGAGTAGGAGGTAAATCCTTACATGGATTTCATGTATTGATACAGTTTTCATTCCTTCTACTAGGCGCCATTTATAAACAATGGATACGATGGGGAATGAATCTCATCACATTCATGGAGATGGTATTCCGTACGTACGCACGAGTGACAATATCATTCTTTTGAAATTAAAATCATATAAAATTAGACGTTATATCATATAAAAAAGAATAATTATATTGTTATATTTATTATTTACATCATTTATTATCATTATTATACCCATCAAAATGATGAAGTATTCGAATAACAAACTACACCACGATGTGGAGACGGTAATATGTACGTATGCACGTATGGTGACATTGTCATTTATAGGATGGATAGAATAATTAATAAGTTTGTACCATTTTTATAATAACATTACATTATATCTAATATACTGCAGTTTTTATTTTAGAATGGAATAGTAAATAAAGAGGAAGTGGAAGAAGAAAAGAACTTGAAAGAGGTGATAAAATTTTTACCTCTTCTTTGGGTTCTTCCTTATGATTTGATCAAAAGGTCTCCATAGGTTGGATTTATGACTAAAGGAAGGAATCTAGGATGAAGGTATGATAGTTGGGAGGATATTTGGCTAGGGTTTTGCCTAGCCAAATTGCATTTAAGGTGTGAATTTGAGAGAAGTGGAAGTGCCCTTTTATAAGAGGGGTGAGGGGTACCTTAGGAAAAGATTGAAATATTATTTTATAATAAAATTATTTTCTATTTATAATTGATCAAAAATGAATTATTAAGAGGATTTGGTGTTTATGGGTCGACAATCACTCAACCAATAGGTTTTAGATAGGTTTGGATCACTATATTAACCTTATCTTTTTTATTTAACTCTTAGTTAAATAGTTTGACATTTTGCATGCCTCTTTGTATTTTTATATTATATGGTTAATAAACTTACAATAAACTTCCAAGAGAACCCCAAGTGGTTCATAAATGACATATATAATAGTATTTAAGCCCTTTTTTTGAACCATATATTTTTCTGAATATAATAACAATTAATAATATAATATTTGTTTTAAAAACTCTTTTATGTCAATTTTGACACTATTTGGTATTTTGTTTTTGCTAAATTCATAACAGCATTATCACTTCAAAAAAAACTTATTTAATCAACCCTAACATGTAATATTAATCTATAAAATTAGTCTAATTTATAGAAAGTCCCTAATTACTTTTTTTGGTATTTATAATATAAAATATTTTAATATTTTATTAATAAGGTAATTACTGCAACATTATTGTGTCAAAAATAAATTAAATTATTTAAAGTCTAAAAATTATAAATAAAATACAATTATGTAGGAAGTATTTTTACCTTTCTAATTAATATTTATAGTCGAACTTATCTTTTGTATAACCCCATATTAAAAATGGTGTATTTATTAAAATTTGATTTTAACACTTTTAACTCTTCTTTGAATTAAATAATAATAAATTTCCTAATCTAATCCAAGTGGAACTAAAAGATCATATTTTATTTCTAAGGCTTTTTTTGGTTGAATTAAACTTTTCCCATAGAATTAGGACATGATTTAGGTTAATAATAATATCATTTTTACCCTTAATTACCATATTTACTTTTAACCGTGGTAAATAATGTCAAAAGTTACTATTCAAAAAAATTATTTTTATCTTACTAAACAAAATTTTACCTGCTGATATCAACCGTGTCTCTCATATTTTTGAAATTCAACTCACAAAAGTGGTAAAATTAAGTTTTATACAAATTTGCAAATGCTCATTGGAGGTGTGTAAAAGATGGTAAAAATATCCATAAATTTTTTATATATTTAAAATTATTTTAAACTGATTCCAATGAATTAAATTTAACTTATATAGCTATTATGTATCTATTTTGACATAAAATAAATTTAATTAAAATAAGTAATTATTTACATAAAAATTTGGTTTTAAACTATAACTGAGTGTTTTTCACTATGCATCCAAAACTGAATGTTTTCAGAAAAATTCCACAAATTCACCCTAAGATATTTGGATATTCCGAATCCAAAAATGAAGTCCAAATTGAAAAATAAAATTTATAAAATTTCAAAAAGTGGATACTAGTATTCATAACGTCTATTTTGATTGGTCGCGGTGTGTTAGAATCTCGAAGTTGCGTACAATGCAAGTTATTGCATTATTCAAAGGGAAACATACCATAGAATCTTGGGGTGTTACACCAAATTTTTGAAATATTTGAGTTTCATGTTTATATTTACAATAAAAACTCATCCATGGAATTAAAAAAATGTTTTAAACAAGTTATAGGGTTATTACCATTAATTATTCACAATTTATTCTTTAACTTTCAAACTAGGTAACTAGTTTTTAACTAAGTGGTTTTATATTTTATTAAAAAAATATAAAAAATATTACCAAAGTTGGGTGCCATGAAACTAAATTTGACATGTATTTAATCAAAATAAATTTATAAAAATTAAAAAATAACATTTGGAATTAAAATAAATAATCTGCAGAAACAAATATTTTAGTAGAAAAAAATGGCATCTTGACAATAATGGATATTTAATATTATTTAGTATCGATTAATGAATAAATATATGTTAATATTTTTTTTATTTTTTTATAGAACAAATTAACTTCATTTTTATGTTATTTGAATTTAATTTATTTGATATATATTCCTCGATACTAGTGAACAGTATTTTTAAATAATTATTTCACCATTATCGTGTAATATGTAATAATCCTTACAGTTTAATTTTCTAACTAAAAATGAAATTAAAAATTTTAAATAATGTGAATGTTATTATTTCAAATAATTTAATAATTTTATCCTATTAACATTCTATGTATGGGGAAATTAATTTTATTATTAGTGCATTTCATGTGTGAAAATACATTTTTAAGAAATTTACATTTATAAGAAAAAGGTTTTATTATATGAAAAACTTTTCAATTTTACTGATTACAATGATGTTAATAATATTAAAATTTAGTAAATAAAATTTATTTGTCATTAAAATAAATCCAAAACCTTCTATTCTCAAGCGTAAATTTATTTAAAGAAATATAAAAAAATATTTTCCATAAATTATTAATTAATTTTTTAAAATTTTATTTATGGGTTTTATAAATTAACATAGTATTCTTAAATTATCAATTTTAATTTATAAAATTATATTCTGTATATCTAAAAGCTTTTAGAAACTTCTAAGTCATATAAGAGTGATCATATTAATATATTCTGTATTTTTTTAACATTCATCTAAAAATCAATTATTTTATAAAATCTCAAAATTACATCGAAAAATAATTTTATTATGAGGAATTTATAAATTAATTATATTTTATCAATTTTAAATTCTCTAATATTAAATTCTTATTTTAAAAAAATAATTAATAATGTAATGAAAATTATATTTATTGAAAATAACATTTTAAATCAATTATTTACCATATAAAGGAAACATTTTTTGTTGGTTTACAATATTAGTACTTATTGTTGATTCTTTAATAATTTATGGTTAATATGATGTGGTTTTATAATGTTGGGTGATTTTTTTGGAAAATATTACAGGACACATTGACTTATTTAATGTTAATCATATATTAAAATATATGGGTGTAACAATAAATTTTCATGACAATTCCCCATCAAAACCCCAACCTTAAAACACCAAAACTACTTTATAATTAATTCCACAAACATCCCATGAATAAAGGATATGAAGAGAACCAATACAAAGATACGAAAATTTGCCATGGATTATAAGGGTGCGATATCTTGAAGCTAAGGATCAAAACTAGCAAAAGTATTCCCAAGGATCTCTAGAGATATACCTATGGTCTCATATAATTTTAAGGAAGTTGTGTAAATAAGAGAATATTTCATACATTCCCTATAACTATAGTTATCTTACAAGAAAATAATCATGTTATGATAATGTGGCATCATACCACGATGATTCTAAATCAAGCACACCTTTAAAAATAATCCCACAATCTCTTTTTAACTCTCCTAAAATCTATAAACCAAAATCTCATTATATTTAGAGATTAAATAAATTCCAAAATGAAACCAATGAGACCATATCATAATAATTGATCCTCGTAAAAACATGGTGTAATCCCTAGCCTCGTCAACTAAACCTTACAAACCCTATACCTTACTATGATTTAATAGAAGGAACTATAGTGCAACATGATTCAGAGAGACATAACCAAGGAAATAAACAACCAATGACTCCGAATAACAATAGGTACTACCGTTACATAGTCACCCATGTAATATTATCCAAGGTATCAAATTAGATTAATTCCAAGGACCCCTTCTGACTTCCAATCCATGTAAGTCATGTCTAAAACACCTTAAACCCCCCCCACCATTACTCAAACAATGAAAACATAAATAGACACACATGTCTCTAAATGAAAGGCCACAATTTATATAGAACATTGAATCCATCTTATATAATAATTATCAAGGGACATTCATGCCATAACCAATACCCTTTACACTATAACCAAACATACTCATTGAATAACATGACACTGATTATCATGTCTCACACTGCCACATTATAACACAAGATCCACCCCATATCCAAATCCTCATGGTACGAAACATTATACCTAAGATAAACCATTCCCCCCCCCCCCAACAGACTCTTCAAAGAACTGTGAACAAAACTACTCCATGAACTATGTATCCAATTTGAAATTACATCTCTATTTCCTTCTTCCATCCACCAACCTTCACCTGACACTTTAAATACCTGAAAAACAAATATTAATAGCCTTAGATAAATTATGAGTCAATACTATTATATTTATGAAAAATTAGAAAAATATAATTAAATGAATGTTTGAGATAGATTTATTGTTGATAAATATTATTAAATCATAAGGTGTGATTAATAATTTGAAATTAGATTATTGTTATGAAAGAATACTAATGTATAAATATGTTTTGATCAAAGTAATATTTTAAATAAATAATAAATCATTAATAAATAAATTAAGGTTTTGTTATTACTCTATTTATATGGATACATACATGTAGAATTCATAAAAAAAGAAAATATAGTCTATAAATTGAGGTGTTCCATATAATGATATCCTATTTTAATCCCTATCTATTTCTCTAGGAGTGGAACTGGAATATTATCTTGATGTGAGTGTAGGATGAAATTCTTGATGGATTACTAGTGGTTTGTTAAGATTTTAGTGAGGTTGTATTTTTAAGAACATAGAAATACAATTATATAATGCATCCTTATATCCAATAACTTTAATTTATATATTCCTCTCTAAAAAATGTATTATAAAGTGAATTATAATTCTTGTAATGGGGCAAGGCCAAAAATAATTAGGTCATTCTAATATCTAGTCATCATAACTTTACCCATTATATATTACACCTTTTTTGTATTCATTTATGTATCTCCAAATCAAATAGTATTGGGGGAACACTACTTTATGGTGGTTACATTATCTAAACATGAGAGTCGTATACAGTTGTGGCACTTTAGTGTAGGTTTATGCTGAATGTGGGCAAGCCATTCCAACCCCTAATAAATTAAATGTTTTATTCTTTGGGTATAAGAACAATGATTTATAAGGTATTTGGATGACAAGTAAAAATGAATTATGATTTCATGGTCATTAACTCGTGATATTGTTGATAATCTTATGTAAAATATTTAAAGTTACCAACTTCTTTTAATTCCATGGTTTTTTATGATTTATTTTTTTATGATTGATGTTATTTATATATGAGTTATTTAAATTGATTTTTTACAAAATAATTATAACGACCCACACTTTACATACATTGTTAATACTTCAAAATTGAAGCACTCTTATTAAAACATATGACAAAACCACAAAGGACCGTATAGGTATAGTGTCTTTAGAAACTGGGGAAACATAAACAACTGGTTCATAAATCTTCTACAGTGTCTCCCATTTATTTCATCATATCTAGGGTCCCTTTTAGCATATTCTACTTAATATCCATCTTCCTGACCTGGGGAAAAGAAAACATAAAAGGGTGAGCTCAAATGCTCAGCAAGGGCAAATAAAGGAAATAAAAATCATATCATATCTTTATGAAAATCAAAACCTGCAAAAGAGATCATAATATCTTAACATGGAATAAATCATAGAAGTGAAAATGAGATCCCCATAATCATAACATAAAACTTGAATCTTTGTGGCATGCACACATAATCATGGAAAATCATTTCTTGTTAGTCATGACTCATTGCCAAGACTATCTTAGTGGACAAAGTCCCTTTCTGAACCGAGTTCACTCCTCGTTTCAGTCCTGTATCACTGAACCGAAATAACCTTCCGTTCCAGCCATGTCTATATCATGAGATATAAAATCATTACCCAATGCATTGGAGGGAGATATAGGTCCCACCCATCTTATAATGAATCCTTTCTTATGTGTGCCACATAATCATAAAACATGCATCATCACATAACACATGTAACAAAAATGGGATTCTTGAAACATCATGACATCATAAATCAATTCATATATGATAAAGTAATTCATAAACATAATTCCATCACAACATAGTCAAACCAATGTAAAAATATGGATAGAAACAGAACCCTTTATTATCTTAGATGGAAAATAATTTTGATAAAACACTTAAATTGAATTCTTGAGGAAAATATCCTTTCTTCTTCAAAAACATTTTTCCTTTCATAACATGTCATACAACTTTAAAATAAAAGAAGTTGTTTAAAAATAAACTTGAAAACTTGTAAAGGAAGCTTCTTTGAAGTAATGTTTTAAAAATCCATTCATGCCGTATAAGTTAAAAAAAACATTCTTCGTACTTTTGTCGGAAAAGTCAAAAAGTACCTCGTACGAAAAACGACAAAAGATTCCTTTCATTTCTTTTACAAAAAACTCACCGAAGGGTAAAAATGGGTTTAAACAATTGTAGGTGGATGGAAATAATATTACATATTTATGAAACATGGATGTGGATGATAAAATACACCCCAGTAAATACTTACGAATAAACAATCTCGGATAAAAATGAGATTGTGATATTTCCCTTACCTTAGGTCCGATTTGCTTTGTTCGTGTCCGAAGCTCCTGTATAATGGTTTAAATAATCTTATTCCAGAATCATACATATTGATATGAGATCATATATGGTCATATTATTAGCTTCTTGTTAGTAATATTTCATTGTTACTTGTTACTCGGGTCTTTATAACTTTTTGTTCTTATGCGTGTTTTGTCGAATAAATTCTTATTCTTATCTTTAGGTTATAGATAATTCATTTCCAGAATGGTATTAGTGTAGTATATACCATATTCATTCATTCAATTCATTTATACAATCATTATGAAATGAAGATCATGTAGAACGAGTCGCATCACATCGTGGAGACGGTATTCCGTACGTACGCACGAGTGATGATATCGTTCCTATGATCGTGGAATTGTATTGGAGTATATGTATATATTATTTCAGTATCAATATTACTTAATAATAATCATATATAGTTACTCATTACACCATTATACCCATCCTTGTAAGGTGATGGTGGAAAATAGATTACACCACGGCGTGGAGACGGTATTCCGTACGTACGCACGCGCGGTGATTTCATTTTTCCGTAGGATGGATAGAAGGTGAATTAGGGTTGTTTAATATTTATAATAACATATCAGTATGTAAGTAATACTGATGTTATTAATTTATCATGAAACAACTAAAGAAGAAGAAGTTGAAGAAGAAAGAAATTGAAAAGATCGGTAATGGATATTACCTCTTCTTTGGAACGCCTTTTTGAATCCTCCACTTAAGGAACTAAGATTGGTCTTTGGAGAAGACCAGGACCTCTAGGATTATTCTAGGGAAGTGGAGAAGGGAAAATGGCAGGGGTTGTCTGAGCTTGAGTGCTCAAATTGGTGTGAGGAGGAGGGGGAGGAGGTGCCCTTTTATAAGGGAGGAGAGGGGCACCTTAGGAATATCTCAAAATATTATTTTATATTAAAGTCAAAATCAATTTATAATGGTTCCAAAGGGTCTTATTTCGAAGCTAAAGTGGGGATGGGTCGAAATCCTATCAACCAATAGAATTTAGACAAGTTTAGGATATTATTTTAACCTTATCAATTAAATTTAACTCTAAGTTAAATAATTTAACTTTTACCATGTCTTTTTGTTTTCTTTCACTATATGGTTAATACACTTACTATAACATGCCAAACGAACCCCAAATTGTTTATTATTAATATATATATCCTTATCTAAGTCATTTGGATGAACCTTAGATTTTTAGGAATAAAATAACAATTAATAATATAATATTTGATTTAAAAACTATTTTGTGTCAATTTTGACACTATTTGATATATGATTTTTGTCAAAGTCATAACAGAATTATATGTTCGAACCAAGTTGATTAAATCAATAATAATATATCATAGTAACCTATAAAATTATTGTAATTCATAAAAAGTCTCAAATTACATTTATTTTGGTATTTATATTATCAATTTTGTCAATATTTCATTAATAAGATAATTACTGCATCATCTTTGTGTCATAAATAAATTAAATTATTTGATGTCTAAAAATTACAAATAAAATACCATCATGTAGTAAATCTTGTTAGATTTCTAATGAATATTTACAATCGAATTTATCTTATCTATAACCCTATATTAAAAATTATTTACTTATTAAACTTTGATTTTAACTATTTTAACCCTTCTTTAAATAAATTAATAATAAATGTCCTAATCTAATCCAAGTGGGCCTAAATGGTCATATTTTATTCCTAAGTTTGTTTTTGGTCGAATTACACTTGTCCAATAGAATTAGGACATGTGTTAGGGTAATATTAATATCATATTTACCCTTAGTTACCCTATTTACTATTAACCGCGGTAAAAATAGTAAAAAGTTACTATTCACCAAAAAATTATTTTCATCTCATTGAACCACATTTTAGTCCTTGATATTAACCGTGTCTCTCGGATTTTTGAAATTCCATTCACAGAAGCGGTAAAATTAAGTTTTATGCAAAATTCAGTTTTTAACCTACCACTTAGTGGTTTCACTATTCATCAAAAATTGAAAGTTTTCAGAAAAATACCAAAATTTCACCCTAGGCTAATTTCGATATTCTGAGTCCAAAAATGAAGTCCATTTTAAAAAATAAAATTTATAAAATTTCAAAAAGTGGTTATTACTATTCATAACGGCTAGTTTTAATAGCATATTGTTGTTTAGTGAAACTCTGTATTGCGTACGACGCAAGCTATCGAGGAAGGTCGCGATTGTGTGTAAAGCAAGCCAAGAAAGTGTTGTGTAGAAAAAGATTCCTTTGATGATTTATATAACATAAAAGTCTCGGGTGTTACATTCTACCCCCCTTAAAAAGAATTTCGCCCTCGAAATTCGTCACTTTGCAACAAACAAATGAGGATACTTCTCCCTCATCATATCCTCAAGCTCCCATGTAGCTTCTTCAAGTTGGTGGTTTCTCCATAAAACTTTCACCAAGCGAGTGGTCTTGTTTCGTAGGACTTTTTCGCTACGATCCAGAATCTCTATCGGCTGTTCTTCATAAGAAAGATCTTGCTCCAGCGGTACAACTTCTGAGCTGAGTACATGTGAAGGATCTGGTATGTACTTTCTCAGGAGAGATACATGGAACACATCGTGAACTTGAGAGAGATTCGGTGGAAGCGCCAATCGGTAAGCTACCTTCCCAACACGATCCAGTATTTCAAAAGGACCGATATATCTAGGGCTCAACTTCCCCTTCTTTCCAAATCTCATAACCCTCTTCCAGGGAGATATTCGTAAGAACACTTTATCACCCACTTCAAACTCTAGGTCTTTTCTTCGGTTGTCGGCATAACTTTTCTGTCGACTCTGAGCTGCTCTTATGTGTTGTTGAATAGATCTGACCTTTTCTGCCATTTCATCAACGAGATCAGGTCCTAATAGCTTTCTTTCCCCAACTTCATCCCAGCAAGTTGGAGTCCTGCATTTCTTTCCATAGAGAGCTTCATAAGGAGCCATCTGAATACTGGAGTGAAAGCTATTATTATAAGAAAATTCCACCAAAGGTAGGTGTTGATCCCAACCTCCTTTGAAATCCATAGAGCAAGCTCTCAACATATCTTCTAGGGTTTGAATTGTTCTCTCAGACTGACCGTCTGTCTGGGGATGATAAGCAGTGCTGAAACTCAACTCTGTATCCAGAGTATGCTGAAGACTTCGCCAGAACTTTGAGGTAAATCTCGGATCCCGATCAGATATAATAGAAAGTGGTACTCCATGCAATCTTACCACTTCCTTTACATATATCCTGGAAAGCTGATCTAGAGAGAAATCCTCTCTAATAGCAATGAAGTGTGCAGACTTTGTAAGACGATCAACTATGACCCAGATAGCATTATTGCCTTTGGATGTTTTAGGAAGTCATGTGACAAAGTCCATAGTGATGTTTTCCCATTTCCATTCGGGTATGGGTAATGGTTGTAACATCCCCTTAGACTTCTGTCTCTCAGATTTAACTTGTTGACAAACCAAGCATCGAGAGACATATTCATCAACATCTCTTTTCATGCCATCCCACCAGAAGTACTCTTTCAGGTCCCTATACATCTTCGTGCTTCCAGGATGAATAGAGAATGAAGAACTATGAGCCTCATCCAGCAGCTCTTTCTTTAATTCGGGGATGGGAGGAACACAAACCCGATTCCTAAACTTTATTATCCCATCACAATCAAGGTTGAATTCAGGAACATTTCTCACCTTCTTTTGTAACTCGACATCTTCTTTCTGTGCCTCTTTAATCTTCACATGTATAGATGGTTGAACATTCATTTGAGAAAGATAAGATTTTTCCCCTTCCATTATAATTCCAAGATCCATCCTTTGTAAATCCATAAATATTGGATCTTTTGTGATCCTCATCATGGATAAACTAGCATGGTCTTGTCGACTTAATGCATCTGCCACCTTGTTTGCTTTCCCAGGGTGGTAATGGATTGAGCAGTCATAATCCTTAATCAACTCCAACCATCTTCTTTGGCGCATATTCAACTCCTTTTGTGTGAAAATATACTTTAAACTTTTATGATCAGTATAAATATCACACCTTTCACCATAAAGGTAATGCCTCCAAATCTTTAATGCAAAGATTACCGTAGCCAACTCCAAATCATGTGTTGGGTAATTTTGCTCATGGATTTTCAACTGTCGTGAGGCATAAGATATCACCATATCATTTTGCATAAGAACACACCCCAATCCCTTCTTGGATGAATCACTGTAGATCACAAACCTTTCTCCACTACAAGGCAGTGTGAGCACAGGTGCACTGGATAACCTTCTTTTCAACTCCTTGAAATTCTCTTCACATTCCTCTGTCCGGACAAACTTAACTCCTTTCCGAGTCAACTTGGTGATTGGATTAGATAACCGTGAAAAATCTTTTACAAAACGTCGATAATATCCAGCCAAACCAAGAAAACTTCGGATCTCAGTTACTGTTGTTGGTCTTGACCATCTTTTGATGACCTCTGTTTTTGCTGGATCCACAGATATCCCCTCTTTTGAGATTATATGACCCAAAAATGCAACTTTTTGAAGCCAAAATTCACACTTGGTAAATTTGGCATAAAGCTTCTCTTTTCTCAGGGTCTTCAATATAATTCTCAAGTGATCTTCATGCTCTTCCTTGCTCTTTGAATAGACAAGAATATCGTCTATAAAGACTACCACAAATTGATCAAGATAGTCTCTAAAGACTCTATTCATTAGATCCATGAAGATAGCAGGGGCATTAGTATGACCAAATGGCATCACTATAAATTCATAGTGTCCATACCTTGTACGGAAAGCCGTCTTTGGTATATCCTCCCTTTTGACCCTTAATTGATGATACCCTGAACGAAGATCAATCTTGGAAAAGTATTGAGCTCCGCGTAGTTGGTCAAATAAGTCATCAATGCGTGGGAGAGGATATTTGTTCTTGATAGTGATCTTGTTAAGTTCTCGATAATCAATGCAGAGTCTCATTGATCCATCTTTCTTCTTAACAAATAGAACAGGTGCTCCCCAAGGTGACACACTAGGGCGTATGAATACCTTATCAAGATTCTCTTGGAGTTGCTTCTTCAATTCCTGCAACTCAATTGGGGCCATTCTATAAGGTGTCTTTGAAATAGGCAAAGCACCCGGTACGAGTTCTATTGAAAACTCAACTTCACGATTTGGTGGAAGACCTGGCAATTCCTCCGGAAAGACATCATCAAACTCCCGTACAATGGGCATATTCTTAATCGTGAGTTTCTCACCAACCATTTGAGATAAATAACCTTCATTTAGTGGAATCAATACCCATAAGATGGAAGAAATTTCCACTGGAAGGTTATGTTCATCCTTGCATTGATAGACGATCGTAGGTTGATCTGGAATATGAAATGTGACTTCCCTTCTTTGGCAATTGATATGAGCTCCATGTAGAGAAAGCCAATCCATGCCAAGAATCACATCAAATTCCACTAAAGGAAGGATCACAAGATTTGCAGGAAGCACTTTCCCACAAACTTCGATCGGAGAAGAATTATAAACTTCTGATGCGATTGATGTGCCATTAGGTGTTGTCACAGCTAACTCAACATCTAATTGTTGAGGTAATACGGTGATACCCTTAGAAAATTTTTCAGAAATAAAAGAGTGGGTGGATCCAGAATCAAATAAAACATTTGCTACTTTAGAGTGGATGGTAAGTGTACCTTTCACCACATCGTTATCGTACTCCACATCGCTGATAGAAATTGCATGTGACTTTCCTTTGTCTTTAGCCTTAAGAGTTTGTTGACGTCGACCATCATCATCAACCCTTGGATTTGGGCATTGATTGGCATAATGCCCCATCTCCTTGCACTTGAAACATTGAAGTGTAGCAGGTTCATTCTGTGTATCCCTTCCTTTGTTTGCATCATTAGACATCTTCTTCTCATTATCACGGCATTCAAATGCCCGATGACCTTCCTTTCCACATTTAAAACATTTACTTGTCCCTTTAAGACAACTCCCTCCATGTTTCTTTCCACACTTTGAGCATAAGGGAAAGTTCATCTTCTTTTCCGTGTGCTCTTTAGATTTTTCTTTGAATTCCATCTTCCTCTTCTTATCAAACCCATGTGACTGATGGGTTACTCCAATCTCCATCTCGACTTTGAGAGCACATCGAACGATTTCCTCGTAGCTATTGAAGTCCCTTATGGCTAACGCCCTTCGAAGACTTGGTTTTAAGCCACTAAAGAATCGATCGATCTTACTCTCAGGTTGGATAATAATACCAGAAGCGTACCTTGCAAGTCTTGTAAAATTCGCTTCATAGGTACTAACAGATTCATCATCCCTTTGCTTCAGTTCAAGGAACTCTTTCTCCATCTTTGTTCGGAGAATACGAGGGAAGTACTTATTGAAAAATAAGTTCTTGAACTCGTCCCATTCCATAGACTCAATTTCATCCCTTTGCCTCGTATTCTTAACAAGATTCCACCATTGATCCGCATCTCCTTCCAAACGATACACTGCTAGGATGACTTTATCATGCTCAGAACATTGAAGAACTGAAAATATCTTTTCAGTAGTACTAATCCATTGTTCAGCAACTAATGGATCAGTAGACCCGCTGAAAGATGGTGGACGCTGCCTCATGAAGGATTCAACAGAATGTTGCTCCCTTCTTTGTTCGTTTGGAAATCCTGCATGATTCATAGCTTGAGAAAGTTGTGTGAGCATGGCTACAAGATTTTGCATTCCAGCTCCCATATCGTTTGGTTGCTCAGGGGGACAATCATTGCATTGCCCATCGCATTCCGCATTAACACGGTTCCTTCGGGTTCCAGCCATTGACTAAAACCAAGAAGAATAGTGTGAGCAACAATAATTATAATAGGAAACCACATAATTCAAGAATAAAATTTTCATGCTTAAGGTCTTATCCTAGGTTATTGAAGGCCATTTCTAAAACACTAAGATTGTGTTCTATGCTTAGACTTATCCTTAGGGTTCTTACTAAGGCTTTCACATCCTAGTTTCCAAAGGTTGACTATACCTTTCCTCTGATACCAACTATAACGACCCACACTTTACATACATTGTTAATACTTCAAAATTGAAGCACTCTTATTACAACATATGACAAAACCACAAAGGACCGTATAGGTATAGTGTCTTTAGAAACTGGGGAAACATAAACAACTGGTTCATAAATCTTCTACAGTGTCTCCCATTTATTTCATCATATCTAGGGTCCCTTTTAGCATATTCTACTTAATATCCATCTTCCTGACCTGGGGAAAAGAAAACATAAAAGGGTGAGCTCAAATGCTCAACAAGGGCAAATAAAGGAAATAAAAATCATATCATATCTTTATGAAAATCAAAACCTGCAAAAGAGATCATAATATCTTAACATGGAATAAATCATAGAAGTGAAAATGAGATCCCCATAATCATAACATAAAACTTGAATCTTTGTGGCATGCACACATAATCATGGAAAATCATTTCTTGTTAGTCATGACTCATTTCCAATACTATCTTAGTGGACAAAGTCCCTTTCTGAACCGAGTTCACTCCTCGTTTCAGTCCTGTATCACTGAACCGAAATAACCTTCCGTTCCAGCCATGTCTATCTCATGAGATATAAAATCATTACCCAATGCATTGGAGGGAGATATAGGTCCCACCCATCTTATAATGAATCCTTTCTTATGTGTGCCACATAATCATAAAACATGCATCATCACATAACACATGTAACAAAAATGGGATTCTTGAAACATCATGACATCATAAATCAATTCATATATGATAAAGGAATTCATAAACATAATTCCATCACAACATAGTCAAACCAATGTAAAAATATGGATAGAAATAGAACCCTTTATTATCTTAGATGGAAAATAATTTTGATAAAACACTTGAATTGAATTCTTGAGGAAAATATCCTTTCTTCTTCAAAAACATTTATCCTTTCATAACATGTCATACAACTTTAAAATAAAAGAAGTTGATTAAAAATAAACTTGAAAACTTGTAAAGGAAGCTTCTTTGAAGTAATGTTTTAAAAATCCATTCATGCCGTATAAGTTAAAAAAAACATTCTTCGTACTTTTGTCGGAAAAGTCAAAAAGTACCTCGTACGAAAAACGACAAAATATTCCTTTCATTTCTTTTACAAAAAACTCACCGAAGGGTAAAAATGGGTTTAAACAATTGTAGGTGGATGGAAATAATATTACATATTTATGAAACATGGATGTGGATGATAAAATACACCCCAGTAAATACTTACGAATAAACAATCTCGGATAAAAATGAGATTGTGATATTTCCCTTACCTTAGGTCCGATTTGCTTTGTTCGTGTCCGAAGCTCCTGTATAATGGTTTAAATAATCTTATTCCAGAATCATACATATTGATATGAGATCATATATGGTCATATTATTAGCTTCTTGTTAGTAATATTTCATTGTTACTTGTTACTCGGGTCTTTATAACTTTTTGTTCTTATGCGTGTTTTGTCGAATAAATTCTTATTCTTATCTTTAGGTTATAGATAATTCATTTCCAGAATGGTATTAGTGTAGTATATACCATATTCATTCATTCAATTCATTTATACAATCATTATGAAATGAAGATCATGTAGAACGAGTCGCATCACATCGTGGAGACGGTATTCCGTACGTACGCACGAGTGATGATATCGTTCCTATGATCGTGGAATTGTATTGGAGTATATATATATATTATTTCAGTATCAATATTACTTAATAATAATCATATATAGTTACTCATTAGACCATTATACCCATCCTTGTAAGGTGATGGTGGAAAATAGATTACACCACGGCGTGGAGACGGTATTCCGTACGTACTCACGCGCGGTGATTTCATTTTTCCGTAGGATGGATAGAAGGTGAATTAGGGTTGTTTCATATTTATAATAACATATCAGTATGTAAGTAATACTTATGTTATTACTTTATCATGAAACAACTAAAGAAGAAGAAGTTGAAGAAGAAAGAAATTGAAATGATCGGTAATGGATATTACCTCTTCTTTGGAACGCCTTTTTGAATCCTCCACTTAAGGAACTAAGATTGGTCTTTGGAGAAGACCAGGACCTCTAGGATTATTCTAGGGAAGTGGAGAAGGGAAAATGGCCGGGGTTGGCCGAGATTGAGTGCTCAAATTGGTGTGAGGAGGAGGGGGAGGAGGTGCCCTTTTATAAGGGAGGAGAGGGGCACCTTAGGAATATCTCAAAATATTATTTTATATTAAAGTCAAAATCGGTTTATAATGGTTCCAAAGGGTCTTATTTCGAAGCTAAAGTGGGGATGGGTCGAAATCCTATCAACCAATAGAATTTAGGCAAGTTTAGGATATTATTTTAACCTTATCAATTAAATTTAACTCTAAGTTAAATAATTTAACTTTTACCATGTCTTTTTGTTTTCTTTCACTATATGGTTAATACACTTACTATAACATGCCAAAAGAACCCCAAATTGTTTATTATTAATATATATATCCTTATCTAAGTCATTTGGCCGAACCTTAGATTTTTAGGAATAAAATAACAATTAATAATATAATATTTGATTTAAAAACTATTTTGTGTCAATTTTGACACTATTTGATATATGATTTTTGTCAAAGTCATAACAGAATTATATGTTCGAACCAAGTTGATTAAATCAATACTAATATATCATAGTAACCTATAAAATTAGTGGAATTCATAAAAAGTCTCAAATGACATTTATTTTGGTATTTATATTATCAATTTTGTCAATATTTCATTAATAAGATAATTACTGCATCATCTTTGTGTCATAAATAAATTAAATTATTTGATGTCTAAAAATTACAAATAAAATACCATCATGTAGGAAATCTTTTTAGCTTTCTAATGAATATTTACAATCGAATGTATCTTATGTATAACCCTATATTAAAAATGCTTTACTTATTAAACTTTGATTTTAACTATTTTAACCCTTCTTTAAATAAATTAATAATAAATGTCCTAATCTAATCCAAGTGGGCCTAAATGGTCATATTTTATTCCTAAGTTTGTTTTTGGTCGAATTACACTTGTCCAATAGAATTAGGACATGTGTTAGGGTAATATTAATATCATATTTACCCTTAGTTACCCTATTTACTATTAACCGCGGTAAAAATAGTAAAAAGTTACTATTCACCAAAAAATTATTTTCATCTCATTGAACCACATTTTAGTCCTTGATATTAACTGTGTCTCTCGGATTTTTGAAATTCCATTCACAGAAGCGGTAAAATTAAGTTTTATGCAAAATTCAGTTTTTAACCTACCACTTAGTGGTTTCACTATTCATCAAAAATTGAAAGTTTTCAGAAAAATACCAAAATTTCACCCTAGGCTAATTTCGATATTCTGAGTCCAAAAATGAAGTCCATTTTGAAAAATAAAATTTATAAAATTTCAAAAAGTGGTTATTACTATTCATAACACCTAGTTTTAATAGCATATTGTTGTTTAGTGAAACTCGGTATTGCGTATGACGCAAGCTATCGAGGAAGGTCGCGATTGCGTGTAAAGCAAGCCAAGAAAGTGTTGTGTAGAAAAAGATTCCTTTGATGATTTATATAACATAAAAGTCTCGGGTGTTACAATAATATATCTTCAACGTATTCATTAAAATGATACCATAATTTTATTTTATTTTAAATGGAAAAATGTGGATATTAATGAAAAAAAATAATAATGGGGGTTTCAATCATGGGGGTGATTTATATAAAATATGTATGTATGAAATATGTTTTAAATTTAATTTAATTTTGGTTTTTATGGATTTTTTTAAATTTTATATAATTTTCGAATGAAAATGGATTTATTTAGAAAACCGGAAGAATGGATTTAGAAACTATGTTCTATGTATACAAATAATCAAGTAGAATATATGCACATTACCATGTGACATGGATTGAAATAGTCCTGAATTGGTTATAAATAACAAACTTGAACTCCTAAATAGGTGAACATTCATATAGAGTGAAAAATTATCTTAGTTTGGAAAGATTATGAATATCATTAATTTTTTAACTTTTATATTTCATATGATGCATCAATTTTTGATAATATAGTATATTTCACAACATACTAATACTTGGTATGTTTATAAAGATAGTTTATTTGGTAATTATCCCCTGTTTTTAGTATGATTGTTTCAAAGAAAATATTATTTCTTAAAATATAAACTATATTTTTTCAACATTAATTGATTAAATGTTTTGAAATAGATTATACCTAGGATTTAATAGAAGAGTATTAGGAAAAGTTTAATTATTAATGTGTTACTCAAATATAACCACACATCTTAGTGTCATCATAAATGTAAATTTTATGTTAAAAGGAAAGGAAAGGTTACCCTATTTGTTTAAGAAGAGTCCTATGTGTTATTTTCATATTGGGATGTGTGATTGTTCAACTGAGTGTTATTGGAAGATGTTTCTATCCATGATGTATATATATTATTCATCTATCTCGGTTTTGTTTAAGTTTTGTTGGCATGTTTCCCTATTATCTAATAGGTACTTAAATTTTAAATTATTATTTTAAATATATTTCATACGTAAAAAAAGGTTCTTTCACCATTCCTTATATTTACTTATACTATTATAAGTAAAATCATTCCCTAATAGTTATTTGGTATATTTCATCACAAATTTCCATTTCCCCACTGATCGAGGAATGTACTTGAGTTCATGTGGAGATATTATTTGTGTTATAGGATTTTCAACCCAATGAAAAGTTGTTATAAAATGGTTTCACATCATAAATTTAATGTTGAGTCATGGGAAGTCTGGTTGGAATGGATATTTGGATGGTCAAAAATTTAGAGGTACCACTAAAAAGTATTAGTTAACCTCTTTTTATAGAAACCTTAGTTTTTAGGGAGTTTATGTATGAAAATTTAATGGAATACATATTAAATCATATTGTTCCAAATAGGTGAATATAATCACTCAGGGATTTTCCACCTTAGCATCTGCCCATTTTGAATGTGAACAAGTCAAGTCAAACTCTACTAAATATTATGTTTGGTTCTTTGGGTTTATGAAAAATGGATTAAAATTGATTTGATAACAAGGAATGGTGGTTTACCTCATTTATGTAATTGTCTTGATATATTTTACAAAATTACTACAAAATCATTAAAGGTAGATGGATTATATCTATTACCTGTTTCATTATGGTTCTATTTTTTGTGATTGATGTTTTTTAAAATTATTGATATAATGTCATATTTTATCAAATAATTTGTATGGAAATTATAGGGACCCTACCTTATTATATTACATAATCTTGAATTAATCAAGAATAAATTTGCTTTCTCATTGAGGGTCTTTTCATGTTTAGATCTTTAGAGAATTGGGTCACAACACATTCATAAAATTACACATTATTATAGATTGGATACCATAAAAAATACACAATAAAAAAACATTTCAAATAAAACATGACTTCCATGAAAATTTATCAAAAAATTTACATGGCATCCTTCACTATCCTGCATATCCTTATAACATGTGGAAATGATTTTCAAACATGGGATAATCACAAAAATCTCTATAAGGGGTATAAAATGAAGGAATGAATACATTAGTCCATGAACACTTGTAACGTATGAAAACATTTTCAAAATACATTCTTATAACCCATATATACTTACTTTGTGAAAAATTAGATTTACAAAAGATCCAAACAAAACCAAATAACATAAATATAATCATAAATAGAACTTGGAGCATTTCTTACAAAATCTTGTAACCCTCTCGGCTACCTTATAATTTGTAACCCTCTTAGAAACCTTACAATTTGTGTAACCATCGCAGTTACACTTAGAGTAACCATATGGAAAACCTCAAACATATACATAACCAATGAATTTGAGGGAAATATAGTTCCCAACTAACATCACAAACAATTCCCAAAAACTGAACATGCTCATACATCATGAATAATTACATAAAAACATTTCTTTTGAGAGAGGATTTAAAAAAAAGTCCCTTATAAATATCATATAATTAAATTGACACTTAATAGAGTGGATTTAATAAGTATAAAATCTATATATACACATAATTCAACATATTATAATCAGAATTCATCACACAAACAATTTAAATACCACATAAATAATGAAGATTAAGGTTAACCCAAATGATGGAAATCGGGTAAAGAATTCCTTTACCTCGGATTTTTCTAACTTAAAACTCATTTAAACCACTTATTTAATAGTTAAAAGAGTGTTATTAATATATTAAATAATCATATCCATATTGATAATACCTTAAATGATCATTTCAGTCCATCATTTCACCCTTTAATTTTTAGTATTTTGTTCCAAGCACTATTTTTGGGTGAGTTATTTACATGATTTTCATGATCGGTTCATGATGGATTGTTCTTATCAATTGGAAGTGAGACTCTAGAATTTTAATGGAGTAGTATTTAAATTTTTTAATAACCATAAATTATACCATTTATCATTTTTAATCCTTACATGAGGATGATTCATAAGTTAAAACATTAATGATGTTCGTTTAGATTATCTTCGTGGTTCGTTTATAATAACGACCACCTTTTGTTTAATAAATTTAAATCACATGTAAAAAATAATTCCAAAACTATGGATGAGACATAATATATATATTATAACTTGGTTCAACCATAAAAATTGTTTCATGAAAAACTTGATGGATATAAATAAAATTAAAATCACATCATCCACGATGTCGATAGTTCGACACATCACAGACAATGTTTTTAATTCCGTGAATAAGTGGGGGAAGAGAAAGATATTAATGGTGAATTTTCCATGAACATGAGAACATCCAGAATGTAAGAGATTATATAGCTTTCATTCCTCTTGGATAAGAGGATGTGAGGAAATAAAAATATAATATAGGAACTTAAAATAAAATAAAATTTGATAAATTCCTTAAAAAAATTCGGCTGCCTAACGACGTCATTTAAATTTTCCGAAAATAATATGATTAGAGAAAACGGGTTTCTAAAAATTATTAATTAATATAGTAATTAAGGGAAAATGTAATGAAATATCCCAAATTAATCCAATGGTAATGAAAAATAATAACATAAAATGAAAGGAAAGAAATAAAATGAAAGAGAATGTTTACCTCTTGTTCTCTTATCCTTGAGATCCCTCTAAAGGCCTTTAGTTTTTGCCTTTTGGTGAGATGAAAAGCTCTAGGACGTGGGGAAGAGACTTGGGAGGAGTATTGGGTAGAAAATTTGTAAGGATCAAAGCTTTAGAGGTGTGAGAGGAAGAGGGGAATGAGAGTGGTATTTATAGTGGAGGAGAGGGGTGTTTTTCATTATTTTAATCATTATTATAATATTTTTTCCCAAGACTATGAATAATTTTAATTCATGTGACCCAAAATAGTAATAATGTCATGTGAGTTTTAATCAAGTGGGATTACATCATCCTTGCATCACCAATGATGTATTAAATCAAGTATTCAGCATTTATCGTATTTTATTGTATTTTACTAGTCATCAAAAATTCTATAATTTCAGAAAATTCTCTAAAATTCACCCTTACTGTTTATCGATGTGTAGAATTAAAAAATGAAGAACATTTTCTGAAAATAATTTTTAAAATATTATTAATTTAATTTTTAAATAAAACTATTCTTAATTAAAAAAATTACAATTTTAAAACTATAACTGCTTTTATATCACATTGAAAATTTAACCAATATGTCATTATCTTAAATCCTTATGAAAATAAAATAATAACAAAATTTACTATTCAATAATGTCATATTACAATTTTTATTACTATCCATAATTGTCTGTTACTGTTCACCAAAAAACAATTTGGTTCTACTAGAATCCAAATATCATACTGAACACAATTGTAGATGAATGTTTTTTGAAATTCAAAACATAGATGTGAAAAAAATTATTTTTTAAAGGTTAGTTATAAATATCATCTTAATATAATGTTTCATGAATTTCATTTATTTTTCTAAAACCTTGGGGTGTTGCATTATCCCCAACTTTTAGAAATTGTGTCCTTGCAATTTTTTTACTAATTAAACAAGTGAGGGTACCTTTCCCACATAGAATTTTTAGACCCCCATGATGATTCTTCTACCATTTTGTTTCTTTACAGAACCGTTACATGGTGAATCCCCATATTCTGCAATACATGTTCCCTTCGATCAATGTTCTGAACTATGTTCTCTTTATAAGAAAGGTTCTCTTCCTACTGAACTGCTTCTAGGATCAAGACATGTGATGAATCAAGAACATAATTCTTCAACATCAAACCATGAAAAACCTTATGTACCGGAGATAAACTCAGAGGAAATGCTACTCGGTATGTAATTGTTCCGACTTTCTCCAAAATTTCAAAAGGACCAATGTACCACGGACATAGCTTCCCTTTCTTACTGAAACACATCACACTTTTCCCAGGAGATATTTTAAGGAAAACATAGTCACCTACCTTGAAAGAAAAGTTTTTCCCTTTGTTATATGCATATCTTTTCTACCTGCTCTGAGATATCCTCTTGTTCTACTGTATCATATTCAATTTATCATCCACTTCTTCTACTAATTCTATCCCTATCAACATTCCTTCACTGACTTCATCCCAAAACGCTAGAGTCCAACACTGCTTTCCATACAAATTTTCGAAAGGTGCCATCTGTATACAGGAATGAAAATTTTTATTTTATGAAAACTCAACTAAAGAAAGATGATGATCCCAAATTCCCTGATAGTCCATTAAACAAGCCTGAAGCATATCCTCCAAAGTCTGAATCATTCGTTCTGGAAACCCATCTGATTGAGGATGAAAAGTTGTACAAAAATTTAATTATGTGACCAAAAACTCTTGAAGTACCTTCCTAAAGTTATAAGAGAAACTATGATCCCTGTCAGATACAATTGAAAGAGGAACTCCATGTAACCTGAAAATCTCATTGAGGTATAGTCTTTAAAGCTGATCGAATGACATTATATCTCAAATAGAAAGAAAATGTGTAGATTTTTTCATTTGATAGACAATAACTGAAATTGCATTGTCACCTTGAGATTTCATAGGTAGTCCCACCACAAAGTCCATTGATATATTCTCCCACTTCCACTCCGACATAGGAAAAGACAGAAGAATCCCCTTTATTAACTGCTACTCTTCATTAACTTGTTGACATGTCAACCTTTTCATGGTAAAATTAGCAATATCTCTTGTTATTCCATCCCACCAATAACACTTATGAAGGTATATGTACATCTTATCACTACCAAGATGAACTGAAAATAGAGTACTATGAGCTCCACACAATAATTCTTTCTTTAATTGGGAATCCCAAGGCACACACAACCTTTTCCCAAATCATAAAACACAATATTTATCAAGATTAAATTCTAGAAACTTACCCATTTTAACCAATTCTATATTTTTCTATAGCTCACGGTATTCCTTCTGCACTTGCTTAATTCTGTATAATAATGACGACTGCAATGAAACATAAAACAAAACAGATGTATTCCCCTTACCAGTAACTTCAATTCCATAATTCATAAAAACATTAATTAAGGGATAATTTTATAAATGTAACATAGTTAATGATACATGATGTTTTTGAATCAAGGCATCCACCACTTTGTTTGATTTTCTAGAATGGTAATTGATCATGCAATCATAATCATTTATCAGTTCTAGTCATCTTCACTGCCTCCTATTTAATTCCTTCTGAGTGAATATATACTTTAGACATTTCTGGCCAGTATATATTTCACATTTGGATCAGTATAAATGATGCCTCCGAATTTTCAAAGAAAATACCATAGCTGCCAATTCCAAATCTTGTTTGGGATAATTTAACTCATGAGTTTTAAGTTGTCTTGAAGCATAAGAAATTACTTGATTATTATACACCAAAACACAACCAAGTCCCTTTAAAGAAGCATCATTTTAGATGAAAAACTCACTATTTCTAGAATTTAAGGCCAAAACTTGTGGATTCACCAATATCTTCATCAATTCTTTAAAAGAAACATCACATTCTTCTATCCAAATGAATTTAACCCCTTTCAAGTTAACATAGTTATCAGAAAAGATAACCATGTGAAGTTCTTAAAAACCCATTAGTAATAACCTTTTAACACAAGAAAACAACAAATCTCTATAATATTTCTGGGTCTTGGCCATTCATTAACTAATTTTTTTGGTAGTATCAACTATTATTCCATCCTTATTTACAATGTTCCCCGGAAAAAAAATTGGTTTCAACCAAAAATCACACTTTCTAAATTTTCTATACAGTTTCTTTTCTCCTAGGGTTTGAAAAAAAACCCTTAGATGTTTTCATGATCCTCTTTATTTTTAGAAAATACTAGAAAGTCATCAATTAACACAACCAAAAACATATCCAAGAACTCATGAAATACTATATTCATTAGATTCATGTATACATTAGGTGCATTAGTTAACCAAAATGGCATGAAAAAAAATCATAATGCCCATATCTAGTACAAAAGGCTATTTTCAGGATGTCATCCTCTTTCACCTTCAGCTGATGGTATCCGGATCTCAACTCAATCTTGGAAAAGTACCGAGCTCCATAGAGCTAATCAAACAAGTCTTCTATATGAGGAAAATGATACTTGTTTTTAATAGTGATGTTATTCAAAGCTTTATAATATATGAAAAGTCATATGGAACCATCTTTATTTTTAACAAACAAAATAGGTGAACCCCATGGTGATGTTCTGGGATGAGTGAATCCTTTATCAAGAAAATCTTTCCACTAATTTTTCAACTCAAAAAGTTCTAATTGAGCCATATGATAAGGGGGTTCTAAAATTTTCTTAACATCAGGAACTAATCCAATTGTGAATTTGACTTCCTGATAAGATATGACACTAGGTAACTCATCATGAAAAACATCATGGAATTCATTTACCACTGACACATCTTTAATATGAATAGTTCCCTTATTTTCAACAATATGAGCAAGATAACTTTCATTTCTATATTTCAATAGTTTCTCATCTTCCTGATATATTACCAAAAGTATAGGTTCTTTCTTGTATACAAACTGAAATACATTTTGAATAACAACTTCTTTATCTCCATGGTCAATATTTGCATGATAAAGGAAAAGCCAATCCATTCCCAGAATATCATCAAACATGACTAAGGGTAAAACAACAATTTATTCATGTATTGTATTTTCACAGACCACAATATAAATATTATTATAATTCTGGTTTACTATAATATTTTCCCCTGGTGTTTTAACAACAAGTTTTGGTCTCATTTTTTGAGGTGATATTTCCAATATATCATAATTTTTCTTGGAAATGAAGGAATGTATAGACCTAGTGTCGAAAAAACATCAGAAAAATCTGTGTAAATGAATAGAGTACTAGATACCATTTGGTTGGATGGACCGACATCTGCTGATGTAGTTGCAAAGGATCTCACTACAATTTTCTGCTTATAGTTTGGATTCTTGGCATCATTTGGATCTCTCTTTGGGCAGGAATTTTCATAATGACCCACATCACCACATTTAAAACAATTAACAGTTTACTTATTATGACTAGTATTAAGATAATTTTCATTATAATCTCAATCCATATGTCCAAAATTACTACATTTAAATCACTTATATATTTTTCTAAGTCATTCCCTAGGGTGCTTCTTGCCACACTTTTCACAAAATGGAAACTGTATTTTCTTACCATTAGATTTTTTTTGTTGATTCTTACTCATCACTTTCCATCTAGACCTCTTCTTCTCCTTGTTTAAAAAATTTACATGATCATTCACAAACTCCATCTCTAACCTTTCTGCACATCAGAAAAGTTCTCATAACATTTGAATTCATGGGAGGCCAACTTCTTTCGATACTTTGGCTTCAGTCCTAAGTAAAAGCATATGATTTTTCTATCAAAATCCAGAATAATATTTGAAGCATACCACACGATTAGTTTGATGTTATCTTCATAAACAACCTCTGAATCTTTCTCATTTTGCTTGAATTCAAGGAATTGCTTCTCTATCCTAAGTCGCACCACCTTATGAAAATATTTTTCAAGGAAATGTATTCTAAATTTATCCCACTCTAAGGCATCAATATTCTCTCTATCCCTGATATTCTTTACACATAACCACCACTCATAACCTTCACCTTCAAAATGATAAATGTCCACACTTTCCTTTTGATTTTCTGCACATCCCATAACATCAAATATCTTTTGAAGTGTTTTAATAAATCCTTCAGCCACTACTCGGTCAGAAGATCCACTAAAAGGAGGGGGTTGTCTCATAAAATGTTCAACTATTGTCATGTTTTGTTGTGGTACCTCAGGTTTTTCTCATGTATGGATGCCACCACAATTTATTTCCTACGTTAGCTGATCCATTACTGTCAGAAACTGCTCCGTTCCAATCCCTACCATTTTGGGCTGTAGATTCGGAAGGATGTCGTTATGTCTGTACCTCTTCTGTTTAGCTTACCTGTTTCTTCTACGGGCAACCATTCTGAACAAAAATATATTAGACGAAGGAAAATGGTAATATTTAAATGTTATAACATTTAAAATTGACCATAGAGTAGGAATCATTTATGGTATTCTTTTAAAATCATCCTAACACCTAAAGTTATCTAAAGCATTCTCTGATGCCAACTATAAGGACCCAGCCTTATTACATTACATATTCTTGAATTTAGATAAGAAATCACTTCCTTTCACATTGATGATCTTTTCAAGTTTAGAGATTTAGAGTTTTTGGACATAACACATTCATACAATTACACATTATTATAGAGTGGATACCATGAAAACAATACTCAATAAAAAAATTGAAAATAACATGATTTCCTTGACAATTATTCAAACATTTAACATAGCTTTCATAATTTTTCTACACATCCTTTTAACCTTTGATATTCTATTAAAAATGTGAGATGAGCACAAAAATATCATTAAGGGATACTAAAAGATGGGATGAATACATTAGTCCATGAACACTTGTCACGTATGAAATCATTTTCAAAAGACATGCTTGTTAACAATATATACTTACATTGTGAAAAATAAGATTTAAACAAGATACACAAAAAACATGAGAACATAAATATAATCATATATTTTTCATGGGGAATTACTTACATAATCTTGTAACCCTCCCGGCTACCTTATAATTTGTAACCCTCACAGCTACCTTACAAGTTGTGTAACCATCGTAGTTACACTTGGAAAAACCATACGGCTAACCTACAACATACACATAATGAATGCATTGGATGGAAATATAGGTCCCACCATTCATCATAAACTATTCCCTAGAACCAAAACATAATCATACATGATTAATAGTTACATAAAAACGTTACTTTTGAAATAGGATTTTAAAAGAAAAGGCCATTATAAATATCATATAATTTAATTGTGAATTAATAGAGTGGATGAAATATGTATATAATATGTAAGTACACATAATGGAACATATTATAATCATAATTCATCACACAAACTATTTAAATACTACCTAAATAATGAATAATAAGGTTATCCCAAATGATGGAAATAGGGATAAGAACTCCATTACATCATATTTGTCTTACTTCAAACTCATTTAACCCTCCTGTAAAATCATCAAAAGAGAGTTATTAATATATTAAAAAATCATATGCATATTTATAATACCTTAAATGATAATTTCATTACATCATTTCAACCTTTAATTTTTAGTATTTTGTTCATTGCATTGTTTTTGGGTGAGTTCTTTACAAGATTTTAATGATCAGTTCATGATGGATAGTTCTTTTCGATTGGAAGTGAGACTCCAGAATTGTAATGAAGATTTATATAAATATTTACATAACCATAAATTATACCATTTATCATTTTTAATCCTTACATGGGAATGATTCATAAGTTAAAACAATGATGATTTTGTTTAGATCATTTTAGTGGTTCATTGATAATAACGACCTCATTTTGTTTTATAAATTAAACTCATGCATAAAAAAGAATTATTGAACCATAGATGAGAAATAATAAATATTTTATAACCTTTTAAAACCATAAAAATGGTCTCATGACATGAATTTAATGAATTAAATAAAATTGAAATCACATCATTCATGATGTCGATAATTCAACACATCACGGACAATGTTTTTAATTCCTTGAATAAGTGGGGGAGGAGAAGAAGATTGATGAACTTGAGAAAATCCAGAATATACAAGATTATTGATCTTTTATGCCTATTGGAAAATGGGAGGGGATGAAAGAAGAAGAAAATAAAGGAACTCAAAATAAAATTAAAATTAGAGAAATTCCTTACAAAAATTTGGCAGCCTTACGACGTCGTTTAAATTTTAATAAAATAATTTGATGATAGAAAATGGGTTTCTCTTAATTATTATTTAATATGGAAAGTTTGGGGGATATGGAATGAAATATCTCAACATAATCCATTGTGAATGAAAAATAATAACACTAAATGAATGGAAATAAAAAAAATTAAAGAGGATTTTTACATCTTGATCTCTTCTCTTTAAGTTCCCTCGTAAGGCCTTTATTTTGGAAATTTGGTGAGACCAGAAGCTCTAGGACATGGGGAAGAGCTGTGGTAGGAGTATTCGGTAGATCATATTTATGACTCAAGGCTTGAGTGGTGTGGGAGGAAGAAGGGAATGAGGGTGGTATTTATAGTGGAGGAGAGGAGGAATTTTTCATTATTTTAATCATTATTATAATATTTTTGCTCAATACTATGAATAATAAAAATTCATGTGACCCGAAATAGTAATAATGTCATTTTATTTCGAACAAAGTGGGATTAAATCATCCTTGCATCAACTATGATGTTGTAAATAAAGTATTTATCATTAATCATATTTTATCGTATTTTACAATTCATAAAAAAATCTATAAGTTTAAAAAATTCCAAAAAAATCACCCTTACCGTTTCTCGATTAGCAGAATTCAAAAAAGAAGTCCATTTTTTTAAAATAATTTTCTAAATATTATTAATTTAATTTTTAAATAAAATCATACTTAATTCAAAAAATTAAATTTCTCAATCTATAACTACTTTTATATCACATTGATAATTTAACCATGATTTCATTATCACAAAGCCTTATGAAACTAAAATAATAACACAATTTACTATTCATTGGGGTCATATTACTATTCATATTACTATTCATAATGGTATGTTACTATTCACTAAAAAAACATGTTGGTTACATTAGACTTCAACTATCATAATGAATACAATTGTAGATGACCATTTTTTTAAATTCAAAACATAGAAGTGAAAAAAATTATTTTTTAAAGGCTAGTTATATACATCATCTTAAAATAATGTGTCATGAATTTTATTAATTTTTTTAAACCATGGGGTATTACAGAAATGATTTTATAAATTAAAGAATTATCAATATTTGTGATGATTTGAAAATAGGTTTCTTGATGATGAGCATGAATATTGGGTTTTAAATAATGGTGTTGATTTTTATAAAACATAGGTTTGACATATTTTTTTTGAATTTTAGATGAATTATTTTTATTATTTTTATTAAATGGAAAATTATTTTATAAAGAACATGTATTGTATTGGTAACTAAGAGAAATAAATGAGAATTTAAATTATAAGCCATGTAATAACAATTTTTCATTATTGGAAATAGCCAAGTGGTGTGGTTTGAAATATCTATTACTTTAGGAAAATACATTTTTTGAACACCTATATGGGTTTTGATTTTTTATAGGTGGACTATAATAATATTTGTGATGTATTATCTGTGGTTTTATAATTTGTTACATTTATATTTCATAGTATGCCTCGATTTATGGGAATATGGTTTATTTTATAATATACAGTGACTTTGTGTATTTCAAAATATGGATTCTTTCTTAATCATACTGGGAGTTTAGTTTACATTTTTCAAATAATTTATAAATAATTAAAGTATAATGTTTTTTTAAATAACACATGTTACATGATTAAAATTAGATCTTCTGTGGTATTTCATTCAATTTATTTGGGAAAATATTTCATAATAAAGTTGTACACACCCATACCCTTGCATCTAATTTTGTGTGTATACATTATTTACTGTGATGTAATAAAATAAAAGTTTTTCCTACAAATTGAAAATGTACCTTAGGTTCTATATTTATATTGAGATAATATTATTTCAACTTATCATTGTTGAAAGAATTTATTATAAATTACATATAGGTGTTGATCATTTATCATGGTTTTGTTTTATGGTTGTTGACTTTCTTCTCCATTTCATTGTTGGAAAATCTCTTTTAATTGTTGTCTTAAAGATGGTTTTTGATAATAAAAAATAAAATTTAATTAACATTTATTTGTATATATATATATATTTATATTATTTTAGGGTAAATGTTTCCCCAATAGTTAAACTGTTTCCCTTGACACCAGTTTCTACCCTCTAGTGATCGAGTAACATGTTATAGGCCTTGTAGTGATATTATTTGGGATGGGGGATTTGGCTCCCTAGTCCAGGATGTCATAAAATGGTAATCATATATTTATATTCAAGTATTTGGAAGACCATTAAGATAGTTTATTAGGATTGTTTTAACTCATTTAGTATATATAAAAAAGGGCAGTGAACCCATTTGTGGAAGATCATTTGTTTCCATGAAATTTAGTTATGAAAAGTTATTTGAGGATCTCTAATAGGATGTTGTTCCCTATTGTAGACCACAACCATGGTGGATTTTCGTGGGAAGACTGTTATTTCTTTTTGGAAGTAATATTATTGGAATAAATTAATATGAAATTAATTTTTAAGTAATTTCATTACCTATTTTTGTTTTTATTTATTTCAATTGGGATTTAAATTTATTTTTGTTCTAGAAAAAAATATGATTGAAATTATTTGTTTCTACTTCATGAAATCCTGAACAGACGGTATCATAGATACAATAATAGATCCACATAGATTATAAAGGAATTATTTTATTGGAAGGGTAAAAATATTCTGATGGGTTATAATTAGGTCCATTCATAGTGCATCAATAGTAGAAGGATTTAATAAGTTATAATAGTTTTTTGATAAAATTAATTTCAAAGTGAAATAAATTTATTTGATGAATTTTTGAGTAATTATGATTGAAAAATGGGGTTTTAATGTAAACATATTTTATATCATTATTAATATAGATGGTTTTAGTTTTCGTTTCCTCAAATTTTGAAATGAGGTGTGTAAAATCTAAATGAGTTACATGCCAATTCTTATAAACATTTACCAGAACATTCATGATATTTACAAGAGGTATAACTTGGGGTAGTGCTAAATCATCACTTGGTTATTACAAATATGTAAGTAAGTATTTATACAATTTTTATTTTTATTTTTATACACTATTTTATATAAGTTGTTACACTTTAAGATTTTTATGATATATTTCTATTTAAATAATTTAATTTATTGGACAACTTATGTTATACACAACACCATGCTTAAATGAATAACAATATATTATTAAATTATTATTCTCTGAAATGAAATTTATCAAATAGGCATTATATTTTAGGGTATTGATAGGACTAAATAAATAATGAAAAATTAATGGTTATATATGTATTGTATTAATTCACTTGTCATCAAATGATTATAAATGAAAATAAATTTTAATTGAAAGAAAAAAATATTTTTCTAAAAAATATATTTAATGCACATAATGTATTTTTATTTTAAAAAATCAAATTTTTTGCCATTGGGAAAAATTTTAGAGGAAATTAAAATATTACATATAATATTTTTAAACATTAAATTACTATTTTTCTCATCATATGTTTTTAATAAAAAACCATTTTTATCACTTTATGCCCACTTATATTAAAATTAATTTTCGTAGTTTATTGGTATTGATTTATAAAAAAAATAATTACATATTAAGAATAATTATTTTCAAATTTATCAATTAAGACCCTTTAATTTTTTGTCATTATAATGAGTAACATCGGTCAAATTTATCACCTCAATAAAGGGTAAATCGTGTTAATCCAATTTTTTTAAAAAAATTGATAAGACCACACTTTATCAAACTAAATATTATTTGGTTAAGTTATTTTATACCCTTAACACCTTAGGTTGGAAATTGTTTTGTTTAATGGATACTTATCCATGAAAATGACATATATATTATTTAAATCAAAGATATATACAAAATATCACTCTCTTTTTTAATATATATTGTGTGTCCACATAGTGATGAAAAGTATGTTATTAATTAATATTAGTTTCAATATTGATATTAATAAATTTTTTTCCCTCATATGAATTAATTTTTTCTTTTATTTTTTATATAATTACCATAATATCTTATGCCACACTGATGTAGTATTTTTATAATTAATAAAAAATATAATACATAATTTTAAAATATTCAATGTGGTATAAATTGAATGAGTTAATGTGACCCATGAATTTTATAGATCAATATGAAATAATAGAGGTGTTTTAAATTATTATAATTGAAATCCCTCTTTCCTTTATATATTTAAGGTTAAAGTAAATGAATGGTGTTGAAATTGACAATAATGACATTTTATCAAAATTATATTTTATTAAATTATTTATAAGTAATAAAAATCTTGGAATAATACAAGTTAGTTATTAAATCATCCTAAATATCATAAATTTTCCATTTAAGTTTCAATTTTAACCATATTTCAAAAAATTTATAACCATTAATATTGAAAAAGGTTTTATCATTGTTAAAACTAAAATTGGTTAACTGAGGTTCAATAAAAATAATAAGATTTAAAATTACACCAAAGATTGTCTAAATTATACCAGTTGATTGCATTAAAACCCCATTATACATTATATTATAATAAATTTACTTCTTTAGGCATTTGGATTGAGAATAAATTTATTATAATATTATCTTTTGGAAAATTTTAAAAGTGCCTCTCACCTTAATTATAAAATAGAACCACCTTTCTCACCTCTTTATGCAACATTAAGCCTTCAATATTGACCATAATCTACCATTTTCTCTTATAAACTTCCCAATACAAATTTTATAGGTTATGGACTTCTCAAAATAAAAAATTGATGGGTCCTTAAGAAGTTATCTAAAAGATATCTTTCCAAGAAGAGGCCATCCTCTTAAATGATCACTTTCATTTATACCATTCTTTACCTCCTCTAAATATATGTTATTTAACTTAAAATAATAAATTAATTATTATAAATATTGAGAAATATTATTATGATTATTAAAACACAATTATACACCCTCTTTTCTATCAAATGAGATGTGAAAGTATCACTTGTGCATATGTACGACTTGGTGTCTCCATGTTGTGATACAATTCATTTTTCATCACCACTATTTATGGAAGGTTATTATGATGGGATTAATCATTATATATTATAATTATGAAACAATTAAACTTATTTAATTCTAATATTACATAGACATTCTAACCATTGAATCTGTTAAGTATTGATAATGTTGTTTCTATGTTTTTGTGGACTGCCACCTCTATAAAGTGATGTTATTTGTTTTTAACTTATATATACCTTGGATGGTAATAAAGATAAAATTTATGAATAAATATGATATATAAAACATTATATTTATTATTTAAATGTGAATTATTATTTAATTCCCTTTTGATACGTCTGTTGAAAAATTAAAATAGAGTTCATACGTAAATACGACCCCCCATCTTCATGAATAGTGTCATTCATTTTTCAATATCTAACAATTATGGAATAATATAAATATATATATTATGAATTTATATTATATTTATATCATGAATGGAATTATTGATTTTATGGATATAATATAAATGTATAAGAACAAAAACTATTGAACTAAAAGACTCTAGATAAAAGAAACATTTAACACCCCGTAATAACGATTTAAAAAGGGAATTATTGATCAAAGGGGTGAATAAATGTTATAAAGTGATAATATGTGAGTTTATATGTCTTAAAAAGTCACTAGTATATAATTATAATAAGATTAAATTTATTATATTGTAGTTTACATATAATGTCCCAATAGTTTCATACATAATATTACAAAATTTTAAGCATAACTAGACTTCAACATACAAAACATAGACAATATAGTATATTGTATTTGGAAGATTAGAGAAATGGTTAGAAATTATAATTCCAAAATAAAAACATTTTTTATTTAATCTCTATAAAGAGATCCTAACATCCTTTGGCCTCATACATCTTCATAGGATAACCTGGGGATTACATGAACAAATGGATTATCTAAAAATCCCTGTAATTGTATGAATGTAGGAATAAAGTATGTCACATGGGTTATAAAGAATGACCAAATGAAATATAATTTAATGAAACATGAATAAACATAAGGAATCATAACATTTATAGCATGGGATCTGTAATCATAGTGTCAAATGAATGTGGCAACAACATATAACATGACACAAGAACGAGTTAAGGACTACGTCCAAGACCATTTCACGTGGATGAGAACGAGTCAAGGGTAACCGCCAGGATCATTTCACATGGAGGGAAATGTCCCATAAAGGATTCAGGTTTACTCCCTCTTCCAATATTAGGTCTCATGCAACTAAAAAATACCCAATGAATTGGATATCTATCTTGGGGCACCCAACTTAACTTGTTAATTAATATGTGTGACACATGAAGAATCAATAATAAACACAAGGGTTACCCCTCAAAAGAATTGGGCATTGTTATCATTTCATAAAGCATAACAAAAGGGAAAATCATAAAGGTGTACATGAAATAATGGATTTAAATCATACAAAGAAAATTTAATGGTAAAATATGAATATATAATGATAAATAATATAAAAATAAAGTTAAAATAGGTGAAATATGGTTCATGAAACTTTATAACAGAGCCACATTGGTTTTGTTTAAGGGAAAATTTAATAAGTCTTTAAAAATGAAAAGGTATAATCATTTGAATAAAATATAAAATTAACTGAGATATTATTTCATGATACATTCAGTGATTTTATAAAAATAATTTCGGATTAAAAAATATTATGGAGTTCACTTGAAAATGGGTATAAAATAGGGAAGTTCCCCTTAATTCGGCTTGCTTATCGGGAAGAATTGAAAAGTGTGCCTTTTTAAAACATTTATTTCCCCATAAAAATAAGGATGTGAAAATCTAGATACTTTAGTTTATATAATATACATAGAATTTATAAAAATAACGTAATAATAAATAATATTCGCATAGGGGTAAACAGAGAGAAAGTGTAACCTGAAGAAAAAAATTATGGTTCGGAAAGAATCCCTTATCTTATGTTTGTAATTGTTCTGCACTAGATCTTAATGTCTTTTATAATAAAATTATATTCATTAATTAATGTATTCAAAAACATTAACACGTGTATTTTATTTAATATTATTTTATTTATTTTATTTATGGTCTTCTTAATGAGTAATAAATACAATATTATCAGTTAGGAGTGTTAGTTTCCTGGGATTTTATGATTGGTTTATTTTTATACATGTATAAAAAATCATGTAATGTGAGAATAATTTTATAGAATTGAAATAATATGTTATTAATAAACTTAAAAAATATTAAATTGTATTATATATAATATTTTTTCATATGCGAATACTACTCGTTAGATAAAACATTAATGATAAAAGTTTAGACTATTTTGGGGTTTTCTTGATCATCACGAACTAGTTTTGTTTTATTAATTAATATTTAGTATATACATTAGTTACAAAACATTAAACAATATGTAATATATATATTATAATCTTTTATAACATTAAATTTTTTCATGTCCAGCCTTGAAGTTAGTAATGGAAAATTAAAACTCTTCATCCTTGAAGGTGATAGATCAAAACATCGCGAACAATGTTTTCATTTTTATAACAAAAAGAGTGGGGAATAAAAATGATGATGGATAGTTTCATTAAGAAAATAAAATTATAGAATATACAATTTATTGGATTTTTCATGTCACTGGTACAATAGGATGTGATAATATAACAAGAAATGAAATGAAATTTAAAAGAAATTATAAGAAAAAGAAAGAGGTTTTTACCACTTGAATTCTTCTCATTCAAATCTTCCTTAAGGAACTTGAGTTTGGTATTTTATTTATACCAAAGGCTCTAGTATTTGGGATAAATACATGTAAAGTGTATTGGTCATAATTTTGGTGAGCCTAATGGATTTAGATATGCGAGGAGAAGAGGTGGCAAGGGGTTGTATTTATAGTGGAGTCCAGGGGTGTTTTTTTTATTATTTTTTTATTTTTTTTATTATTTTGGATCATGACTATATATTGTATAGATTATTGATAAAATTTATAGTAAATATTTAAAGTTAGTTCTAACCAATGGTTCTTACATCATCCATAAATAAACCATTACTAAATAATTCTTGTATTTAGCTTATACTGTAAATTACAATATTACACTATTCACTAAAAATTTAACTATTTTAGAAAAATCCAAATAATTCACCCTAACCATTTATCAATGTGTATAATTAAAAAAAGAACTCGGATTTATAAAAAAATCAATATAAGAAATATAATTTTAAATTAAAGTCCCCATTTATTTTATAAATACCAATTGTAAAGTAATATTTGACCACTATGAAAATTTAACTAAGCTCTCACTAAATTAACCTATAATATTGAAACAACAAAATATTACTTTATGAATAAATTTTGTGAAACAAAAATTTTCTTCAAATTTATTATATTAATTATAAATTTGTAAACGAACATTTATCTACCAATACTTAATTTATTATTTTAAACAACATTTAAAAACTTATACTAAATATAATTATATCATATTTTCATTTATGAGATTGTAAAATTTTATTTATACATTAACTAGTCAGTTTATGATTCTATTGTTTGGTTTACTATTCATAAAGTTCATATTACTATTCCAATGGCCAAGTTACAATTCCTTTGATATAGGTTCTTTAATTTATGAAAAGGTAACTTATTTCATTCATTCATCATTTTTAAAGTATTTCTGTGTTCTATATGTGATTTTATGTGATTTAACCTATATAAAATAATTATAATAATGAAAATTTTATTGACATTATTCTAGGATGTTACAGTACTATTCTTTCTATGTTAGGAGAACTTGATTTCAGGGTTATATTTCACAATCTCATCAATATTTTACATTTTTTAAGTTTAAGTCTCCATTTGGAGGATTATTTGATCTTCTTCATACATATACATGTTCTCTAAAAAAATATAGAACATATTTTTTATTCTTCTATGATTTTTTATATCCATTTTTACCATTTTTTAATATTTAAAATATGTTGAGAAATGAATATTTGTGTTATTTTCCAAATGAGGAGCTTTGTGAATTTTCTAACAAAAGTATGAAAAGCATGTTTTTTAACTTATAAAACAAGAATGTAATTTCCCACCATCATGAAGCCTCAATGATATAAATTTCACGTTACAATTTCACAAGGTTCTATTAAAAAAATGGGTTCTTTATTTCAGGTGTAGTTTTAGATTTTAATTTTTTTTAATTTCAAATAGTATTTTCCTGAAAAATGATTCAATGGTATTTAATTGGTATATCTATTAACCAATGAAAAAAGACCTTGATTATATTATTGGTTTATTGGGGTTGGGATATAGGGGAACAATCCTTATTCTTCCTTAACATAGCTTATGATTGTGATGAAAAATTCTTATGAAACCTATTTTCGTGCGTTATGCTATGATAATGTCTTTATAAAACCATTTATTATCTTGGGTTCTGATATAATAAATGTTTTCAGTTCCAGTGTTACTCGTATGTTTTATTATCATAATGTCTTGGGTGAGACCTCTATATCCCTCTAATGCACTACATAATGTATTATATCTTATGGGATAGTTATGGGAAATAAGTCGATGTGCTTGATCACCTATGGGAAACAAGTCGAAGTACCTGATCAATTATAGGAAACAACAAATGTTTCCTGGTCTACTATAGGAAACATGGGATGATGTTTGATTTAATGGTCTTGTTAATTATCCATGATATATGAAGTGGTTTCTATAATCAGGATGATTCCATGCACATTTATGACATGATTATATGATTCATGATTGATTTATGATGATTTATCATTATTAGGATTCTTCTATTTTGAAATTCCAATGTTTTATTCAATAAATCGTGTTTATAATCTTTGGTATATTGGGAATAATCATTGTATGTTATGGTTAAAATATAAAAAATTATGTTTATCTTATTCTTTTATATGATCATCAAATGGTATCTCTAATGTTTACCTTTACTAAGCATATGAGCTCACCATTCTCTAATATTTCCTTTCCTTAGACTATAAAAATTTTATTAGTAGGATATTACTATAAAGAGTACTACAAGGGAATGTATTTATGGGATAAGTTTAATATCCTTCATAAAATGAGAAAATTGTATATCTAGACTCAAAACACTTTAACCATTTACATTTATGGCATGGGTTATATTATTATGCATTAAATTTTCATAAATATAGATTTAATTTTTATGTAATAAAATATCAGGCTATTATATTTTGTATCAGAGAAAGTTTTGGTAAATAGTTATAGTTTTGGGTTATAAAACATATATTAAAACCCTAAGTATAGGTAGAATTATTGGATTAAATCCTTATATTATGGTAACGATGATGAATTTCCTAGGTTAAACATATGGTTTCTAAGAAGAAGGTGTTAATATTTATACATTATATAATTTATTTTTTCATAATTTTTGGTATCCCAATATGAATATTGTTTCTTCCACTATTAATTTTGGTTTTATTTAATGGTTTGAACCTATAGAAATCATATTAATTTTGAATCTTATGGACAATGTAATAATGGCCCACCTGAGAAACCAATGTAATGGGAGATGGAATGAAGAATCATGCTTCTATGATCACATGAAATTCTCACGGTGTAACTCATGAAAATTTTCAAATATATCAGCGGGAAAAACATATTATTGAATCTTTCATGATGAATAATTTTCTCTGTTTTAGTGGATATTTTGATCTAACAGTTTCTAGGTGATGAAATAGTCCTATTGAGAAAACATTTTTCGTTCTTCAATGCTCAGTAAAATAAAAGGTTTTATTATCTATTTTTTATCTAAAAGGTGAAGAAGATTAACAATGTAATGTTATCATGAATATGAGGAATGAGAAAGAAATTAAATCCATGGAATTGGATAAGTTTAATTGGATGTTACTCAGTATGTATTTTATTTGTATTCTATGAAAAATGATGTAGAATAAATTTATTGATATGAAGCAAATGTATGATGAATATATTGGTACTTATGAAGAAAATTTAGATGGATTTCAAGGAATGCCTCTAGTTTAATTGTCAGCCCTGAAAGTAAAATTAATCGATTCTTTGGTGGTTTAAAAGAACGTATCCCAAAGGAATTAACAAAAATAGACATTATAATCTATTAATAAATCATTCCATGTGCACTCAATGTAGAAATGTAAGTTTGATAATCCTAGAATTCACATGGTTTTGATATGAAAATAATGATCAAAACATATGAAATGTTAAATAAACCACATGGTGGAAACAAATTCCATCCATCTATGTGCCATAAATGTGGAGAAAACATCAAGAGGAGTATTTGAATAGAACTATGAAGTGGTATAAATAGGTAAATGTGGGTTATAAGGTCCATGAATGTCGAAATGTGATTAATTGTTTTTTACTGAAATGAAGGGAAAGAATATGCCAACTAATGCACCAACCATGATACAATTCTTTAAAAGAATGGTATATTAGTATTATATCAACTAGTGCATTAATAATATGATTTTTTTTATGATTATTTTCCACAACCTCTTAATCCCAATGAAAATGGTGAAATAACATGTTATCATGACTGTTCAAGTGGGTTATGAGAATAACATGGTGACAGATATACTTATCATCCACTATAGTATAGGTACTATATTATTTGATTCTAGATCCACCAATTCAATTATTTATAAATAATTATCATTAAGTATCACCATATCATCTCAATTATTAAATTTAGAGAGGTATATGAAAACATCTAATAGAACAATGGTATAATATCAAATCTTATGTTCCTCTATAATTTTAGTATTTGGGAAAGTGCTTCTATAAAATATTATGATTCTATTTTTAAATTGATTTAATCAGATTATTGGAATGGATTTGGTTTCTCTATATGGATCCCATATAAATTTAGGAGGTAGGGAAGTCACATTTCAAATTCCAAATTAAATTATGATCATTGATCGATGTTATTTTGAATATAAAATTTCAATGATATTATATTCTATATCCTGTGTCTTAATTCCTTTATATGATGTTTATCTATCTTATATATCCATGTAAATACTAAAACTAATGATACATCTATTGTATGTGATATTTTTAATGTTTCTCTAAATGAATTCTGGGGTCTTCCATTTATTTATGAAGTTTATTTTTCAATAGAACTCATATGAGGGGATATTCTTATTTCAAAGAAACCATATATAATGGTCCCAATGGAGTTTCAAGAATTGAGGAAGAAAATCATACAGAATCTTGACAACAGATACACACATCTATGATAATAGACTTCAGTTTCATCTATTCACGTTATTAATAAGAAATATGGATCAATTTGACTCTGTAATGATTATTGTGAATGTAAAAAGATCAATATCAATAATAACAATCATATACCCTATATTAATGAATTATTTGATCAACTACATTGAGATAAATAATTTTCCTATATTGAGATTCATTATATATACCATAAATTGAATATCATGAAAGAAGATACAACAAAGATGATATTCCATACCAGATTTGAACACTATCAATTTACAATGATTCCATTTTTCTTTAGTAATTTACCCATTAAATTTATAAATTTAATGACTAGAAACATTATTGATTACATTCATCATTTCTTGGTAGTCTTTATAGATGGTGAAATTCTATATTCAAAAGGAAAGGAAGAGAATAAATATCATTTAAGGATTATGTTGAAGACCCTAAGGAAGGATAACATTTATGAAAAATTTACCATGTGTGTTTTTTGTCTTCATATGGTTTCATTATTGGGTCAAAAAATCTCAAGTGAGGGTATATTATTATATCCTTCAAAGATAGAGGCTGTTAAGAAAAAACCTAGACCAATAATGGTAATAAAAATATCTTTATTTTTTTGTTTGGATAGATATTATCGGTAAATTGTGGGGAATCATTTTTTGATATCGAATCCACTCACAAATTTAACTTGGAAGAGTGACATTTTCCCTTAGATGAATGAATATGTTTTGTTTTTTATGTAACTATAGGGAAGGAAATATAGTGTACCTGTGCTTACACTACCCTGTATTATAGAAGATTTTTTAATCTATAGTGATTTATCAAAGAAGGGATGAGTATTTTTATCCATGAAAAATGATATGGTTTTAGATTTTTCCTCTTTAAAAATGAAGTTTCTTGTTCAAAATTACTCAACTCATGATTTGGAGTTATCTATGGTCATTTTTTATTTAATGACATAGAGCATTATCTATATGGGGAAAGGTTTTAAATATATAATAATTATAAACAATTAAGGTTTATTTTCAGTCAAAAAAATATGATCATGTGCCAATAAGATGGTTGGAACTAATTAAAGATTATGATGACTCAATACATTACAACCCGGGGATAGAGAACATAGTGGAAGATACTTTAAGTCTAAAGAACTATTCTATCTTATCCATGATAAGGATTATAAAAGGCCAAATATTTCTATATTTGAAAAGGATAGATCTATAAATCTTGATGTAAGGGGAATAATATTTTCCTTTTCAAATGAATATTCAACCATCAATCCATGTGAGGATTAAGGAGTAATGGAATGATGATGTGTAGTTGCAAAAGAAGGTGATAAATATTCGGGAGTTTAACCTTGATTGTGATGGAATATTAAGGTTTAAGAATTGTGTTTGAGTCCCACCCAACCCATATTTAAAGAAAAATTTGTGGGATTGTTACATAGTTCTTTGTTTTCTATTCATATTGGAAGTGAAATGATTTTTAAATACCTGAAAGAGTATTTCTAGTGGGATGGAATTAAAAGAGAAATTATAGAGTATGTTTCATGGTTCTTGGTATGTATATTATCTAAAAGATATGAGATAAACATATATTCAGATTTTAAAACCAATTATAATACCATAATGGTAGTGGGAAAACATTACCATGTACTTCATTCTTGAAATCTCCAAAACATCTAAAGGGAAAAATAAAATATAGGTTGTAGTCGATCACCTTATGAATTACGCACACTTTATTTATTTTAGAGAAGATTTCTCTCTTGATAAATTTACCCAGTTATAAATTATGAAAGTGGTAATATTTTATGGTTTACCACTATCAATTGTATCTGATATGGATCCCAGGTTTGACTATATGTTTTGGAGAAGTATTAAACAAGCCTTGGATATAAATTTATGTTACAGCATTGCCTATCATCCTCATTAATAAGGTCAGTCTGGTAGGACCATTCAAACTCTCAATGAAATGTTTATAGATTTCTCTATGGATTTAAAAGATTTTTGGGATAGATACCTTCATTTGGGGGAATTTTATCCCATAAATAGTGTTCACTCAAGAATTAAAATTGATCCTTATAGGTCTCTCTATGGTAATATGTTTATAACTAAAACAATATGCAATTAAGTTATATAAAAAAAGTTAATGAGACCTTATCTAGTCAAGTAAATGTAAGAGAATCTCAAAGGCATTCCATTAGACATAATAACAGCTCGGAGTCGATAAAAAACTTATGGTGAGAACTATCAAAAAAATAGTTCTTTGAAGTTGGTGAAGATTTATTTCTAAATATTTTCCTTAGAAGTGGTTTATGGTATTTTAAAAGAATGTAAAACTAATCCCAATTTATATTGTCCCTATTTTGACCATATCATTATTGTAGCTTATCAGTTTGAACATCCACTGAATCTATCTCAAGTCCCTAAAGTGTTCCATGCATTTATCCTGAGGAAGTACATAATAGATCCTTTTCATGCACTGAATTCATATTAAGTACACCTCATAATAAAAACAATCATTATATATTAATGATTATAGTGAGAAAGTTCTATGAAACTAGACCACTCACATGATAAATGTTTGGTTGAAAACCCACCAACATGTGGAGCTACATGGGAACCAGATGATTTGATAAGTTATAAGTATACACTGTTTGTATCAAATTAAATAAAATTTGAGAAAATTTCATTTTAATGGGGGGAGAATGTACCAAACAATAATTTTATGAGTTATTTATTCATAAATAATTTTATTTATTCAATATCTTGCGTTAAATGCAATACCAAGTTTAAACGAACCCAAATATACTATTATAATTTTTTTTAAATGAAAGGTATCACTTAATCATAATATTAAAGGGTATGATAAGGACTAATTAAATTATTAAATTATTATTTTTATATTTTTATGACTTTAAGTCATTTGTAATCAATTTATTATAAATGTAAATAAAAATAATTTGAAAAATAAGAAATATTTTTTAGAAAAGTAGTTTTTATGGATGTAATTTATTTTTATATTAATTAACCAAATTATTAAATATTAATGAATTATTTTAATAAAATTTATATATTATTTACACGATATAAATGTTTAAACATTAAACTAATATTTTTCTAATCATGGTATTAGAATAAATCTAGTTTTATGCTTTAAAATGTGTTATATCTAAAAAGAATACTTTAGCACATTTTGTGAACTTAAATTAAAATTAATTTCATCAATTTATAGGTGTTAAATTATAAACAATTAAATACATATTTATAATCAAAATTATTAAATTTTCTGGTTAGGACCCTTTTATTTTTTGTCAATATGAACAGCAACTGTAGAAAATTTTATCACCTCACTAAAGTGTAAATCCTAATAATCTATGTTAAAAATAATTAATAATGATATAATGTTTTTCAAAAACTATTATTTCATGGATAAAAATAGACCCATAACACATCAGGTTCTATATTTAGTTTTTCAATGTATACTTTTCTTTGAAAATGACTTATATATTATTTAAATCAAAGGACATTACAAAATGTCACTCTATTTGTATCTAATATCTCTTATGTGTCCAAATATTGAAAAAATTATGTTATTAATGAATATATGTTTATATTTTTATAATAAAAATATATTTTCATGATATAATTGTTTTCATCTTTTATTAATTATATAATGACCTTATTTTATTACGAAACACTAATAAAGTATTCATACAATTAATTAAAGATATAATAAATGATTTTTAAAAATGTGAAGGTGGTATAATTTTAATGAGTTAACATGGAACATAAATTTTCTAGTTTAATAGAACATATTTCATAGCTGTAAGTGTATTATATTTTAATTCCCTTATTTATTGATGTATTTAATGTTAAATTAAATTAATAGTGTCAAAACTGAAAATAAAGAAATTTTATCAAAATAATATTTTAATAAATTATTTTTAAATAATAATAAAAATTTAAATATGATAAATTGGTTATTATATGGTCTAAAATGTCATAAATTGACCATTTATGGTAAATTTTTCAACTTATAAATAAAAAATGCAACCCTTTAAAATTTAAAAAGTGTGTTACTATTGTTTAAATTGAAATTGTTTAACTAATGTTTAATCAAAATTATAACGTTTAAAATTACACCAAAACATGTATGAACTATATTGTTATTGGTATTAACACCATATAAAGACTTATATTTTAATACATGACCATATTGAGTCATTTGTATAGAGAATAAATTTATTATAATTTAATTTTTTGTGATATTCAAAATTGCCCCTCACATCAATTATAAAAAGGTGCATCCTACCTCACTTATTTACACCACTTTGAACCACCTATATTTACCATCCTATTAATAATTATCTGAACCACATCCCTATACAAATTTTAGATGTGTTTGTATTCTCAGAAGACCAAATCTAGGGTCCTTAATAGGAGATCTAAAGGAGTTTATTGCAAGAAGTGGTAATCACCTTAACCAATCACTTTCTATTATACTTCTCTTTAACTACACTAAATCTATGTTTTTACCATAATATGGTTACTTTAGTCTATTAAATTTTCTGAAATTTAATTATTACTATGAAAAATATATTATAAACCCTATTTCTGATCAAAAGAGAAGTGGAGGTATCACTCATGCAAACACATGGTCTGTCATCTCCACGTAGCAATACAATTCATTTTTTATAACCATAATATATGGAAGGGTATTTTGATGGTTTTAATTTTTATAGATGAAAATTATATCATCATTATATTTCTTTAATTTTAATATAACATCTACATTCATACCATCTAATCCTTTTGGAAACAATAACATCGTTTATTAATAAATGAGGATTGTCACCTCTATGAAATGATGTGATTTATTTTTCATTTATATATTTTAGGGATGAAAATGGAGAATAATTTGATAAATATATATGATATATATAACATAATAATGACTCTATAATGTTTAATTATCATTTACATTTCTTTTGTTCCATTTGTTGAAAAATTAAAATAACATTCATGTGTATCTACGATCAATGATCTACATGAATAGTACAATTAAATTTTCTATCTCTAACTTCTATGGATGAATCCGAATGTGTATATAATAAATATATTTGAGATATATATAGTTATTAATATTTTTAATGTCATTTTTCCAAGATAAACAAACTAGTACATGAATTATTGAAATTAAATACCCTTGATAAAAAACATTTAACACCCGAAAATAATGATTTCCCAAAGGAATTATTGAAAATTGGGTGTTGAAATGTGTTAATAGGATAATATATTTTGTTATAATTATAAAAATTACTAATAATATAATTATAATCATTTTAAATTTATTATATTGATGGTTAGAGTTATTTCAATGTAAGAAGAACTCCAGTATAAGGTTTTATTTGAAAATCTTATATGATATTTTTTATGTTTAAATCTCCATTGGGAGAAATATATGTTCTTTATTCTCCATTTCCATGTTTCTAAAAAATATTCAAGATTTATTTTACTATAAAAATTTGATTATTTAATATCATTTTTACCAATTTTTTCATTTTACTAATTTTTTTGGATAGAATATTTTTTTCATTTTTCAAATAAGGTACTTTGTGAATTTTCCAAAAAAAAGTATGAAAGTAATATATTTTTTACTTATGAAGATACAATGGAATTTCCCACCATAATGAATCCTAAATTATTTGAATCTTTCTATAAAACTTTAAATGATTCAATTAAAAAAATGGTTTCTTTATTTCATTCACACTCTTAGATTTCAAAATTGATTGTTAAATTTCAAAGATATTTTCCTCAAGAAGGTTTTAATGGTATTTTAGTGGCATCTCTATTCATCAACAAAAAAATAACTTGATTATAAAAAAATATTTACTATGGTTATGATATAATGACTTCAAAATTATTCTTTCATTGAATGGATTGTGTTTATGATGAAAAAAATAGAAATCCATTTCTATGGGTATTGTTAACAAATTGTGTTTATGAATCCAATTTCTTTTCATGGGTTGAGATATGATGAAAGTTTTATGATCATTTTGCACTCATGTTTATGATTTTAATTATTTTATAGGCGAGACCTATATCTCTCTACAATTATTTTTGTAATTTATTATATCTCATGAGATATATATTGAAAACATGTCAATGTATTTGATCTGTTATGGGAAAAAATTCAAAGTTTTTAATTTCTTATGGGAAACATATTGATGTGATTGATCTACTATAAGAAATAGGTGTAGATTGATGATATAATGGTTTTGGTAATTAACTATTTTGTAAGAAATGGTTTCTAAACAAAAGATGATGTAATACGCATTTATAGCATGGACATATGGTTAATGACTAAATTATGATAAGTTCTCATAATAAGGATTCATTTCTTTTAATAGAATAATGTTTTTTCCAAACCCATTTTTATGATCAATTTTAAATTGGGTATGAGATTTATAAGTTATGTTCATAATCGCATACCCTTTGACTTATCTTACGAATCCTTGTGATATTTTATTGATATATCCCATTTTACCCTTATTAAGAAATTGAGATCACCATATTATTTTTTTCCTTTCCCTAGGATATGAAGAATTTTTTTATTTCAGTATTCCTATTAATACTACTTCAACAAAATATATTTGTTGTATTTATTAAAGAAAATTCATAAAATAATTAGATTTTATATCTTGTATCTAAAACTATAAACCTTAATGGTTCTAGTATGGGTTTTATTATTATGTTTTGAATATTTATATAAAGAGATGTAATATATATTTATAAAAATATCAGGCCAGTATAGTTGGTATCATAGAAGGATTTAGTTAATCATTATAGATTTGTGTTAGAAAACATTTATCAAAAACATGGGGATAGGTATAAGTATCATATAAAATCCTAAAATTTTGGTAATGATCATGAATTTCCTATGTTATACATAATGTTTCATATAATAAGGTTTCATGATTTAGATATTATATAAATTATTATTTTTTGAATTATATGGTTTTCCACTTTGAATATTTTGTCTCACACTATGATTTATGATTTATTTCAATTGTTGTAACTAGAAGGGGTCTTGTTAGTCTAAAATATCATGGTAAATATAATGATTACCCACCTGAGAAACTAAAAGTTATGTGAGATTGAATATTGAATCTTTCTATTAAAATGAAACTACATTATCTATAAATGAATCATTCTGATTTTAAAAGTGATTAAAAGAGGGAACAACATACTATTGAATCATTCATGAGGAAAAATACATGTTCTTTCAGTGGTTACTCTAATCCAATATAGGATGAGTGATAGATCAATACAATTGAAAAATATTATTTATTCTCCAATGCACGTGACATGAATATTTTTTTCTTATCCCATTATCATCATGAAGGTAAAGCAAATCAATTGTATAATCTTTTTTAGAATATAATGTAAGAGGAATAAATTAACCCATATAATGGAATTAGTTTAAGGGGATATTCTTTATTAAGTACCCTCCTTTCATTCTACAAAAAAAGTTAGTGAATAAATTTTATGATCTAAAGAAAATGGTTGATGAATCCATTGGTAACAATGAGGGAAATTTTATATTTATTTTAAGAAATTTCTTTACTTTAATTATCATCCTTGAAAGTGAAATTCACCAATTCTTCAGTGTTTTAAAACCAAGTCTCTTAAAGGAATTAGCCATATGATACTTTAGTAACTATAAAGAAATATTTGGATGTACACTCAAAGTAGAAATGAACATTTGAGATTCCCACCCTTCCCATGGTTTTGATAAAAAAATAAAGACTGAGACTCATAAATACAAGATTAAATCACATGGTTAAATGAAATTATAGTCATCTATGTGCATGAAATATGGGATGAAACTTCAAGGGATGTGTTTGAATAGAACTGTGAGGTGATTAAATTTTTGAAATGATGGTTACAAAGCCAACGAATATTGAATGGAAATAAATTGGTTGTTTAATTCAATGAAGGAAAAGAATATTCCAATAAATTCATCACCCATGCTCCAATTATTAAAACATAAAGAATATTGGTATTCTGTGAACAAGTGAATGAATTAGAAGTATTTTTATGATGAGTTTAAATAACCTATTAACCCTAATGACATTGGGAAAAATCATTTGTTCAGGAATGTTGATGTTTTTTGAGAGAATGATATGGTGAATGTTACAGTTATAATCCAATATAGAATTACTAATGTATTATTTCTTTTATATCCACCCAATATTTTATTTCTTAATAATTTTATGGGGTTATCGCCATATAACCTCAAATATTATATGTTCAGTTAGTTGTGAAAACATTTAATATCACAAAGGTTGAATCTCATGTCTATCGTTCCTCTTTGAATGATGTTTGTAGGAAAGTGCTTCCTTAAAATCTTATGATTGTCCCATTAGTTTAATTCTATGTTTTTATAAGATTTTATTGGATATCTCTATATAGTTACCATATCTATTTTTGAGGGGGATGGCACTATCTAGAGCTCCATGCACTGGGGATCACCCTAGGTTTGGGGGTTCTGTGCAGATGGCATATTTTTGTGGTTCAATGTAGAAGGATTGGAGTGGATGGCAAGTCAGCGGGATCGACGCAAATGACAGGATACTAGGTTCACTGGTGGTGATAGTCAATGGGGGTGGACTGGGTTCCATATAAGTAGATTTGGTAGGGTTCGATAGAGTGATATGAGTTTTCCATGGACGCATACACATAACCAATTTTTCCTTATGTTTCATCAGTTGATGAATAATCTGAACAAGCTAATATTTCATCATCTCTAAGATCGTAAAACCTAATTTTGGTGATCCAAAATTGGAGTCAAAGAATAGATTTTAGAATATATCAAGCTCACATGGAAGTGGCCTATTGACGAACCATGTTTTTAGATGTTCCATTGTACAAGCTCCTCCATGATTTAAGGGTCTACCATATCATCATGTGTACTGTTACACAAGAAACTCCATATTCCTTGGTGTACATAACTAGGTCGGTGTTTCCCATAAAATTCTATTTTCCCCACTTCAGACACTTATCTACAAAAAACTCTTAGATGATGAATAGTATAAAAAGTATGGTGATGGATTATTGTGGGTCAATGGGATATGTTTTTGTGTACTACACATCCTTGAATTCCATCAAAATCAGATATAATGAGCCTTTAATAAAAAGTTTTACATCCTCTTTTTCCTTAAAGGAGAATGGGTTTTGGATCTCAAAACCCCATTGATACAAGGTAAAAAACATCAAATTATGGAACCTAAATGGGAAGTTCCTTATATCATACGTAAGGTATATCATGATAGGGCTTACTTATTGATCACAATTGATGGTGAATGCATCAGAACCCCGCCAAAGTGAGGTTTCTTAATAAATACTTTTCATAGATATCATTAAAAAAACCCTTGTTTGGACCACATGTTATTAAAATATATAAAATAGGTTCAAATAGTAAGGATTTAAAATACATAGAATCCCAAATCTTTTCTACATGATGTTAAAATGTACAGAATACAACTTGACCACACGAAATTAAACTATTTATAAGATTTTTTAGATGCAAGGTATTAAACTACAAAACATCTTATGTCCTGACCACATGATGATAAATTATATAGATGTTGTCTTGGTAGTAGACTTTAAACTATAAATCCTTTCACCTCCTCACCACATGATGATAAACTATATGTAATATGTTCTCAAAAAAATACATTAATATACAGATCATCTTGTATCATGGACACATGATGGTAAACTATATGGAACCAGTCTCATTAGGAAGACTTAAAATTGCACAGCATCTGTCATCCTGGTTGCATGATGCTTAATTGACTAATATGTCCATATTGTATGATGTTTAAATTCATGAAATACATCTTCACCACATAATGTTACACTTCATGGAGAGAATAATCTCACTAATGATTCACCATACATGATATAAATATATTCGGAAGGGAAATGAAGTTCCCATATCCCTATGTGAGATTAAAATAAACATAAGGAATCTCCCCATCCAAGAACAATGTGTGGCATGATTTCTTCCATCAAAAGATACATAGTGATTCCTAGATCCCAAATATCAGGTGCATCCAAAATATATTTTTCCTGGTCACATAACAGAACACTGTGAAATAATTTTCAAGCCTTATTTTCATGTTTACTAACCTCCATCCTTACCTCATGACATTAAACTACACACCCGGTGTCAATTCAAATGATATTAAACTTCAGGGTTTTAAAAAACTATGTGTGGCTTAATTAGTGCCATTAAAGGATACATAGTGATTTCCATATCTCTATTCTTATGTCTACCCACGATATTCCCCTTTTCTCATGTCGTCACCTTTATCCTTACCTTATGGTATTAAACATAATAGATAACATCCTTTTCGTAAGACTTTAAACTACACAGTTCCCTAGAAATATTTATGGCTTGATTCTCATTCCAATGTGATACTTAGAGACACTTATTTCCTATATCTTGGCCCATCCACCACATAATGAAAAATTCCCATTTTTATTCCATTAATTACTGCTTTGTTGTGAAATAATTCTTTTTTATTCCTTGTCTCTCACACCAAGCATAGATTACATGGGCTTTTGAATTTCTTTAAAGGCTTCCCTGTATAGTCAAGACAAATCAGCTCACGACAAGATTAACATGGTCTTAGTTGCAAGACCATAAAAGGAACACCATGAGTCCTTATCACATGATGTTAAAATGAATATTTTATGTATCTTTTGAGAAACTAAACTATGCATTAATATATACCACTTGAGAGGACCAATATCCTTTGTGTTGGTCTCCCACCACACCTCCATTCAAGAACTACCTTTTGATTGATTCCAATCATTATAGGATTCATAGTGACACTTGGGTCCCCAATCCTAGGTTTAGCTGCAATAGTTAATGGGAACAATGACCCCACATACATATGGATCATACATACATAGAGAGTCTCTCATTCAAGAAAATTGTGTGGTTTTATATCTATCATCATAGGATATATAGTGACACCGCTATCCCCAATCATGGGTCCAACTTCTATAATCAATTGGAATAATCCCCCCTCAATATATGGGTCATTAAAGAATGGACAGTTTTCCATTCAAAAACATCATGCGTATTGATTCCTATCATCATATGATACGTAGTAATTCCTAGATCTTAAATCTTGTATCCAGCTGCTATAATCAATAAGAATAATTCCCCCTACACATATGGGTTATAATTATGTGGAGAGTTTCACATTCAATAACTATGTGTGGAATGATTTGGGTCATCATAGAATACATAGTGACACCAAGTTATCCATTTTTGGGTCCCAGCTGCAATAATCAAATGGAATATGCCCCCTCTACATATGGGTCAGACAATGTGGAGAGTTTCCTTTTCAATAACTACATGTGATTTAATTCCTATTTTAACAAGATATATAGTGATACCTAGATATTCAATTCTTGTTTCATTCATGATATATAAAATTATAAAACTGCACCTCTAACTACATGTGGGTTCGACCAATATAGTGATCCATCTAAGACACACACTTGGGCTGCTTAACATAATACCCAGTTGTACATTTTTTCTCACACCATGCATGTTTCATGTAATCTTAGGGACCCTATAAATCCTCTTTTACTGAAGTATCCAGAACATAATTCATATCCGGAGCAACAACCATATTTCATGACGTTAAACTTCGGTTAAGACAACCTTATCACATGAAATTAAACAATAAGGAAAAAATTATAACCTCGTGATGTTAAATTGCAAGGACAATATCCTTATCACATGAAATTAAAACTAAATGATATATATGTCTCTTCTACATGAGGCTATAATGTGGAGCCTAGTTCCCATCACCATATCTTATCAAAAGACCATAATAGTCTAACCTTGTTCAACAATAGTAGGGGGTTCTTCTACCATCTTAAAATACCCTCATACCATAAATCAAACTTCATTTCATGGGAACCTTGGGTTTCTGAAAACCTTTTAGGAACATTTAAAATGAAAATTGATCTCTCAATTTGACCATGCAAGACATGCATAAGGGCTTTTATAAACAAACTATAGACATATTGTCCTTGTAAGAATGGGTTTTTGAGCCTTCTGAGACTAACATCACCATGGTGAAATTCATACCCAAATAGTGTTTTGGGTCATCCTTAACATGATTATACCATATCATTATTCATTACCCAATAACCTTGATACATTATTTACAAAATTTTCACCACACACTCAAAAGAATGTTGGATTTATCTTTACCATGGGTATCCTAATTAGTTTTTTTTGTGATATTCCCCTAATATTATGTCCATGTGTTCCATGAAATTAATCTAAATTCACTTTGGTCAAAATTGTATGAATGTAAAACTTTAGCCTTTAATGGTCCAAATCTAATGACCGTAAACTACTCATGAAAAAGAATTAAAACATGGCAAGATGAAAAACTGCATAGGGAGGCCACAACCAAAGTCAAGTATCTACTTTTCACACTATTCATCTCTAGAGTTTAGGAAAAAGATATAGCACAAATAAACAAGGATTAATGATCATGGGTCCCACATTATGGCCCATTTAAATGATTATCCATTCCCACTAGACCCCACTAGTTTAGGAAAAAGTGTGAGTAATGGATTTCTATATATAATCTTTATGATAAAGCTTTCTTTAGGCGGTGACACAACTTTTAGGATCCTTCAACCCTTATTGAGTATTACATTTTCCATAAATTAGACTTCATTATTTGAGCACCTTGGGTCACCAAAAACCTTTCATGGACCTTGGAAATGGGAACCCAACTTCAAGAGACCCTTTTTTTGACCATGTATATCTTCCTCTAATTCCTACATTTAACCCTCTAACCATCAACCAAATGCGCTATTACTTTAACAGAAGCTTTTCAGATCCTTTGAAGCCCAGACATTACCATGGAAGAACTCATCACCTTATAATTTTTTTGGGTTATCCTCAGAATGATTGTCCCATATCACTATTCAAGACCCAAGATCGTTAAACCATGATTTACAAATCGACATAACCATAATATTCAAGTTAATATGACATCAATAATTTTTTGTTGCTATGTTTTGTTCCCTTTCTCAAAGAAGGAATACGACACTTCATTCCCAAACATTTTGATGTCATACTATGTGAATCAAACCCATATGGAATTACGCCTAAGCCTACCATACAAAACATAAACATTCCTATGTTTCTACAAACCTTTACAGATAGATTTCAATACATATCCAACTTCACCACCTTGATGATTAATTATCAAAAATCATTCATGGATCTTGCAAAAGAGTGGGGATCCAATTTATTTTACCATGTCTGTAAGTCTTATAGCTTAATGTATAAGAGCTTGTGTCCCACCAACTAGATCCACATCATCCTTATAGTAAAGGAGATCCAAACATTGTGTTCCTCAGTAGCACTGTGGAAAAACTCAGTACCTTGGGGTGTTTTGGGTATCACTAATTTTTCTTCCCCATTCTGTATTCATCTGATCAAATATTTGGGTTATCCATTACATCACCAATATTACAACTATCCTGGTGGACTCATCTTCCTAAATATTTTTACCCTAAACTAATACTATCCTCATTAATCCTTCATGACCCTTATTAAAGGGTTTACATGAATGTAAACCCTTTAGGATAATGCATAAGAACTTATAACAAATATACTAGAGGCATGTCCTCCTAATAGGAAAAAATATATAATCCTCCTGAGCTCTGAAAATGTTGTCGTGGAACATAGTGGCTTTGGGTATTTCGGGTCACCCTTGGTATGTCTTCCCTATTATATATTCATTAATCATGACCTAGAAGTAATAATTTAATCTACGTAGCATTTTACAACCACACCACATGACGTTAAACTACAAAGAATATGTCCTTACTGCCTGACATTTATGTTTCACTGAAAAGGTATTTACCACATGACGTAAAATTATATATAGAATGATACTTTGTAAATGATATATTACCCGAAAAAAAATTTTATTCTAAAATATTATAAACTATAGAAATATGAAGTCTAAGATTTAATACCCCAAACTATATCACAAAATAGCATAGTTTACATGATCATAAATCAGCCAATTATAAGAGACATAATGCTTTCTAGTTTGAAAACACGATGATGGAATCCTAGAAACAAATCATGTACATGCTCACTAGACACACACTTTATGTGATCCAGAAATTATCAATCACTCATAAATGGAAATGGTACAGAAAGTTTCTAGTTAAAAACCCATTAGAAGGACGCCTGGAAAAAAAATCTAAGTCCACAACCTCTAATCCTTCCCATTATGAATCATCGGGGAAAATTAAGGAAATATAAAATAAAAAGATAAAATGATTTTAGGGATTAGTATTTCTCAATTAAAAAATCATTAGATTCCAACTAATTCCACTAATATCACCCAATAACATAGCGTTCTCCATCTAGGACATATATTTTACCTAAATTATCATTTTTCAAATCAGGTGACCTTAAGATAACTGGAGAATATATATCAATAACGAATCTCATATAGGTGAGTATTCATGGGTACTTCTCTAGAAAAATATGTTGTTATTTAAATATTCAAATCTAGGTGTTTAGGTTTACTTGATATTATAAAAAGGATTGGGTTTTATGATGATCTCTGTAACCTTAGATCAGTGAAATGGCATGCACATCATGAATGAAAGAAAACTGTACAATGGAATGTAAATATTAGAAGAGGTTTTCATTGATACAGGAAATAAGAAGTGATGTATCTCCACATTCCGGAGCCACTATGAGGATTCCATAAAAAACATTTTTTATCTAACTATAATAAAATCTGATCGATTGAATTATCTATATTGGTAAGAGATTAAAGTGAAGAAATAAGTGACTACTAAAGTGTCACCCACACCGCTTCTTCTATATTTTACAGATTACAAATAGTATTGACAAAAGAAGAAAAATCCTCAACTATTTTCACAGTAGTAATTAATGAGTATAATGAAACAAAAAGATCAGACATTGTGTGAGCTATGATCTCCTCATATCTGGCTATTTGTGTGGTTAAAGCATCCATATGGGTGTGCAACTGATATATTATCTAATTCACTTATTCCAAAGCCTCAGAAACATACCATATTAGTTCAACTAGGGGATTTATATCATTAAAATAGTGCATATCTCCCTTGATAATATCCAATTGTAGTTGGTTCAAAATAATTTGTCTCATGATACCAAAAATGGCTAGCGATCGAAGCCACCCACCCCCAGATCATAAATGAGACAATGAAGAAATTTTTCTTTTTTTTTAAAAAAAATGTTTCTAGGGGAGTCCCAATAATTAGGTTGTGAATATCATGCTAGATTATCATGAATCATGCTTGGTCCTCTATAACTATTGGTTTTGGTACATCAAAAGTTGAAATAATTAAATGAGATGGTGAAAAATAAAGAGAGGAAGTAACATGTACTCTTATCTCAAATGATGAATCATCTGGCATGCATGTTGGAGGACTAGCTTCCACAAAAAATAATACCCCGCTAAGGGTATGGTAATCACTAGGATGATGAAACTTCCTCAAAGGCTTTCTCAAATACTGGATCAACTGCATTGTTACAAAATAAAAGGGGTTTGGTGAACCACATGGTTTTTTCAACAGATGTACCAATCTATATATCCCACCACAGGGTTTGTATTACACCAAATCCTATGAATAATTAAAATATGGGAAGAAAATAGAGCAAATAGGTGGAAGGATAATCCCAATTTTTATTTCTTTTCTTGGAAATATGATCCAAAATTGAATGATAAACCTTAGATTTCATTCTCCCCATACACCATCTAAAGGGATATGAGAAAACCTATTGATATAATGAAATTGGAAAGAGAACTGATAAGGGGTTTATGCATTTCAAATTATCAGCTCTTCTACATGGGACGTGAGAACCCCATCGCGAAGAGAGATTTTGTACGACCATTCATCAAGATATTAATGGCCATTATGAAAATTTGGCTCTGTCGGTGTAGGAAAAGAAAGAAATTTGAAATGATCGGACCTTTAATGCATGAAAATAGACTCATTAGGTCCTAAAAGTTTTACCTATAACCTAGTAATATTCAACATTCATGGAAAAAATAAACTATAATGGATCCCAGTAATGTTATGGTATTTGTTATAGTAGAAATTATCTCTTATCCAACTGAATAAGAAATATAAATAGTCACCAATCCTTTAAGGGATGTTTCCTTGATTGATATGTCCCAAGGGATAGTTATGGTGGGAAATATTATGTATGAATGGATTAAGAGGCATCCCCGATAGTAGTTGAGAACCCATTACCGGCTTTCCAACTCAGATTCCCAAGCCTGTATCCCCGACCAAGAAAATCCTTCTTTTTAAGAACATTTAAATCAAACCCATCTGTATAAGGCTCGAATATATCTATGGTCTCACCTAGTAACCTCATGCATAATTTTCCCTGGCCTCGAGGGTTTTCTAATAAGATCACATGCAATTGTGAACCTACCGAGAGTGTCACTAGTAATGGAATATAGTGGTTGGCCGAGCCTCGATACATAGAGAAATATATTGTCTCAATCCTTAAAGATAATTATAGAGAATATATTCTCCTACTTATTTTACATCTCTTTAAAAATGATTATAATGAACCTTTATAATAGTGGTTTTGTGTGAGGTAATCCTAAGCATCTGCAGTAATAAATAACTCGTTAGACATCTCCCAAAGGTAAGATATCCCACTCATTCAGTAGATATCCCAATAGTTGATTCCTATATCACCATGGTATAGTTGGAATGAATTAGTTTTAGAACACTAGTGGCTAACCAAATATTTAAGAATTTCAAATTTATGATACAAGATGAATAGAAAAAACCATGTTTCTTTGTAAAGGTGAATATAATATGGTTATTTAGAGACTTCTTGTAACAGCCCGAGAATTTATAAAAACTATTCTTTTTAATTTTATTAATTTCTTGTGTTGTACGCTACACCAAAAGGAGCTTTCACAACACGTATCCTTGACTTTCCTTGCATTACACGCAATCGCAACCTTCCTCGATAGCGTGTGTAGTACGCAATACCGAGTTTCACTAAACAACGATATGCTATTAAAATATTATTAAAACTATCCGTTATGAATAGTAATAACCACTTTTTAAAATTTTATAAATTTTATTTTTCAAAATGGACTTCATTTTTGGATTCGGAATATCGAAATTAGCCTAGGGTGAAATTTTGGTATTTTTCTGAAAACTTTCAATTTTTGATGAATAGTGAAACCACTAAGTGGTAGGTTAAAAACTGAATTTTGCATAAAACATAATTTTACCGCTTCTGTGAATAGAATTTCAAAAATCCGACAGACACGGTTGATATCAGTAAGTAAAATGTGGTTCAATGAGATAAAAATAATTTTTTGGTGAATAGTAACTTTTTACCTTTTTTTACCGCGGTTAATAGTAAATAGGGTAACTAAGGGTAAATATGATATTAATATTACCCTAACACATGTCCTAATTCTATTGGACAAGTGTAATTCGACCAAAAACAAACTTAGGAATAAAATATGACCATTTAGGCCCACTTGGATTAGATTAGGACATTTATTATTAATTTATTTAAAGAAGGGTTAAAATAGTTAAAATCAAAGTTTAATAAGTAAATCATTTTTAATATGGGGTTATACATAAGATAAATTCGATTGTAAATATTAATTAGAAAGCTAAAAAGATTTCCTACATGATGGTATTTTATTTGTAATTTTTAGACATCAAATAATTTAATTTATTTATGACACAAAGATGATGCAGTAATTATCTTATTAATGAAATATTGACAAAATTGATAATATAAATACCAAAATAAATGTAATTTAAGACTTTTTATGAATTACACTAATTTTCTAGGTTACTATGATATATTAATGTTGATTTAATCAACTTGGTTTGAACATATAATTCTGTTATGACTTTCAAAAAAATCATATATCAAATAGTGTCAAAATTGACACAAAATAGTTTTTAAATCAAATATTATATTATTAAGGGTTATTTTATTCCTAAAAATATAAGGTTCGGCCAAATGACTTAGATAAGGATATATATATTAATAATAAACAATTTGGGGTTCGTTTGGCATGTTATAGTAAGTTTATTAACCATATAGTGAAAGAAAACAAAAAGACATGGTAAAAGTTAAATTATTTAACTTAGAGTTAAATCTAATTGATAAGGTTAAAATAATACCCTAAACTTGTCTAAATCTTATTTCTTGATAGTATTTCGACCCATCCCCACTTTATCTTCGAAATAAGACCCTTTGGAACCATTATAAACCGATTTTGACTTTAATATAAAATAATATTTTGAGATATTCCTAAGGTGCCCCTCTCCTCCCTTATAAAAGGACACCTCCTCCCCCTCCTTCTCACACCAATTTGAGCACTCAAGCTCGGCCAAACTCTGCCAAAATGTCTTCTCCACTTCCCTAGCAACATCCTAGAGGTTCTGGTCTTCCTCAAAGACCAATTTTAGTTCCCTAAGAGGAGGTCTCCAAAAGGTGCTTCAAAGAAGAGGTAATTACCGTTACCAATTCTTTCATCTTTATTTCTTCTTACACTTCTTCTTCTTAGGTTGTTTCATTATGAAGTAATAACATCAGTATAACTCATATACTGATATGTTATTATGAGTATGAAACAACCCTATTTCACCATCTATCCATCCTACGGAAAAATAAATCACCGCGCGTGCGTACGTACGGAATACCGTCTCCACGCCGTGGTGTAATCTATTTTCCACCACCACCTTACATGGATGGGTATAATGGTGAAAGAATAACTATACATAGTTATTACAACATCATATTGATTCTTATATATTGTATAATCCACTCCAATTCAATTCAATATTTATGGAAATGATATCATCGCTTGTGCGTACGTACGGAATACCGTCTCCACGACGCGATGAGATTCATTCTCCCTATTAACCATTTAAGAATAATTATAAAGTATATATAAGAAATAATAATGAAATATATGACATTACAAAGCTACTGGATTTATGTATAATATATATGTATGTCATCTACTTACTTCCATTCAAGACAATAAGGAAAGGAAAACAGCGTTCATGCGTACGTACGGACTACCGTCTCCATGAACGGTGTTTTTCATTTCATTTATCTATCTATTATGTATATATATATACTGAATATATATGATATATAAATCATATTTTATATTCTGGAAGTAAGTAAATCATGATATAAGTAATAATAATGTCAAGAACAGCAAGTCAAAACACCTACGATAAATGAAACGATTTTACCCAAAACGCTTCTTTAACATGGAATTTACAAAAGAACGGGTAATATAATGTCATAAGTGAACCATATATGATATCATAACAATGAATATGATTCTGTAATAAGTCAATGACATTATTTAAATCATTATACAGGACGTTCGGACACATACGAAGCAAATCGGACCTAAGGTAAGGGAAATATCACAATCTCATTTTTATCCGAGATTGTTTATTCGTAAGTATTTACTGGGGTGTATTTTATCATCCACATCCATGTTTCATCAATATGTAATATTATTTCCATCCACCTAAAATTGTTTAAATCCATTTTTACCCTTCGGTGAGTTTTTAGTAATACGTATGAAAGGAATCTTTTGTCGTTTTTCGTACAAGGTACTTTTTGACTTTCCGACAAAAGTACGAAGAATGTTTTTTTAACTTATACGACACGAACGGATTTCTACTGTTTTATAAAGCCTTATTTTCATGAAGCTTACTCTAAAAGATTTCATGACTATTTTCAATAAAATCTCTTTCTTTTAAAATTTCATGATGTTTTGTGAAAAGAAATTGATTTTGAAGAAGAAAGGATATTTTCCTCAAGAATTCAATTTAAGTGTTTTATCAAAATTATTTTCCATCTAAGATAATAAAAGGGTTCTGTTTTTATCCCTATTATTACATGGATTTGATTATGTTGTGATGGATATATTTTTATGAATTCCTTTATCTTATATGAATTGTTTTATGATGTCATGTTGTTTAAGAATCCCATTTTTATTACATGGGTTACGCTATGATGTATGGTTTATGATTATGTGGCACACATAAGAAAGGATTAATTATGAGATGGGTGGGACCTATATCTCCCTCCAATGCATTGGGTAAAGATTTTATATCTCATGAGATAGACAGGGCTGGAACGGTAGGTTATACTGGTTCAGTGAAACAGGACTGAAACGAGGGTTACTCGATTCAGAAAGGGACTTTGTCCACTAAGATAGTCTTGGCAATGAGTCTTGACTAACAAGAAATGATTCTCTATGATTATGTGTGTATGCCACAAAGTTTCATGTTTTATGTTATGATTATTGGGATTACATTTCACTTCTATGATTTATCCCATGTTATGATATTATGAGCTCTTTTGCAGGTTAAGATTTCCAAAAGGTATGTTCTTATGAATATGATGTGATTGATTTCTCTTTTGTTTACCCTTACTGAGCATTTGAGCTCACCCTTTTATATTTTCTTTTCCCCAGGATATAAAGAACGGTTTTAGGTAAAAAAAAAGGGGAGATATTTATGGGAAATATTGAAGATCTTTCACCACGATTAGAAGATTACGTTCCGAGTTTCCAAAGACACCAAACTATTACGATCCTTGTGTGTGTGTTTTTTGTTATGTACTAAGTATTCCGCAAATGTAATGTAATGTCCATGTAAGTCAAGATACGGGTCTCTACAGTTGGTATCAGAGGAAAGGTTTAGTCAACCTTTGGAAACTAGGATGCGAAAACGTTAGTGAGATCCCTAGAGATATTTCTAAGGTATGTCTAGGGATGTCTCTAAGGTTAAGTATACGTATAGGTTATAGTCCTAGAATTGCTCTAACGATCTTAGAATTTAACCTAAGATGTTAGATATTGAGGGTACTACCCCTTTATTATGTTGTTTTCCCTAGCATGATTTTTGCCTCTCACACTATTCTTTTGGGGTTTTAGACGATGGCTGGAACCCGAAGGAACCGTGTTGATCAATGCAATGGACAATGCAATGATTGTCCCCCTGAGCAACCAAACGATATGGGAGCTGGAATGCAAAATCTTGTAGCCATGCTCACACAACTTTCTGAAGCTATGAATCATGCAGAACTTCCAAACGAGCAAAGGAAGGAGCAACATTCTGTTGAATCCTTCATGAGGCAGCGTTCGCCTTCTTTCAGTGGGTCTACTGATCCATTAGTTGCTGAACAGTGGATTAGTACTACTGAAAAGATATTTTCAGTTCTTCAATGTTCTGAACATGATAAAGTCATCTTAGCAGTATATCGTTTGGAAGGTGAAGCTGATCAATGGTGGAATCTTATCAAGAATACGAGGCAAAGAGATGAAATTGATTCCATGGAATGGGACGAGTTCAAGAACTTGTTTTTTAGTAAGTACTTCCCTCGTATTCTTCGAACAAAGATGGAAAAGGAGTTTCTTGAGCTGAAGCAGAAGGATGATGAATCTGTTGGTATATACGAAGCAAATTTTACAAGACTTGCAAGGTATGCATCTGGCATTATCATCCAACCTGAAAGTAAAGTTGATCGATTTTTCAGTGGCTTAAAACCAAGTCTTCGAAGGGCATTAGCTATAAGAGACTTCAGTAGCTATGAAGAAATTGTGTGTTGTGCTGTCAAGGTAGAAATGGAAGTTGGTGTTACATATCCATCTCATGGTTTTGACAAGAAATGAAAGATGGAATTCAAGGAGAAATCTCAGAATAATGGTGAAAAGAAGATGAATGTTTCCTTATGCACAAAGTGTGGAAAGAAGCATGGTGGAGATTGTCTTAAAGGGACTAGAAAATGCTTTAAGTGTGGAAAAGAAGGTCATTGAGTAGCTGAGTGTCGAAGTAATGGAAAAAGTGATTCTAATGATGTGAATAAAGCAAACAATGCAGAGAACACATCACCAACACTTCAATGCTTCAAGTGCAAGGAAATGGGGCATTATGCTAATAAATGCCCTAATCCAAGGGTTAGTGATGATAGACATGAGCAACCGCTTAAGGCAAAGGACAAAGGGAAGTCACATGCGATCACTATTGGCGATGTTGAATATGACAACGATGTGGTGGAATGAATAATTGTTTATGTAATAGGATTCCAAAATAATGTTGTATCATGGAGTATTGGAATATTTATGTATTGGTCTATTGTGGTTTTCAATAATTTTATGGTACCAATAACCATGGAAAGTGATTGAGATATTTTTTGGAAAAAGAATGATATGCGGAAAACGAGAAAATGAAATATTTGACAGTATTCATGAGCTCATGATTGATATAAGGACTAAGTGATATCATGGTTTGAGTATATAGAATTTTGAGGATTTTGGTAACTGAATTCATGTTTTCATTAAGGTTCAATGTGTATTCAAGAGAATACATGATTAAGGACTTTGAATGTTTGGAATGTGACAAAAAAACATATCTTATGATATATGGGGTTCAACGATGGTATTAAATCTCCGGTAATCATCTTCACTATGTTATGAGAGTGGACTAAAGTATTATGGATAAGCCTAAAGATTGAAATGGATTATGTTGGACATAAATTAGTATTGTTTAAGGATAGAAGTTTTTTTTGATATTATTGATGGGATGTTATAGTAATGTAGTTTTAGAAAAAGGACAACCTGCAGGACGGGCGACAGCCCATCGCTTCGGACAAGGCTGTGGGAATCGAACCCACAACCGAAGTGCGACTGGCCTTTATCGCCTACCACTGGCCTATATGATGTCCCTGTTTAGTAGAAACTAGTTTTATTATATTAAACAGTATGATATATGAAGTATAAGTCCATTTTAGGAACCATATATGATTAATCTCACTATAGATTGACTTATGTATATAATTTTTGCTAACCTTTTGTTTGAGACAGATGGAATGACCCGTCGTTCTATCACATGATCTGCTAACAGTTCACGAATAACAAATTCAACTTCATTTATTTAAGAGATGAAGTGGAAATTGTTCAAGGCACGAACAACAGTGAGATTGTACCAAAATAAAGTAAGTATTTATTCTAATTCAAATTTTCAACTTTAGGGAAATGATCTTGAAAACCAAAAATGTTGTCCTAGTGATCTTATACCTGATGAATCAGATGGTACATTATATCATCACAAATCTATGGATTTGTGATTACTGGCTTTTCCAAAGCCATGTTCTCTATCACTCTCCATCAGAACATGATGGTTAGATTTCTCTTCCATATCCATATTTTCACCTATGTGGAAACCCAGTGATTAGTTTATTTGGGTAATCGTTACATTTCATACTTTAGTTTTTAAAGACAAGTTTTGGTATTCCTTTTTACAATGTGGGTTTCTATTAAAAAAACTTTCGAATAGTAAACTATTTATAACCCCGACGAATTTCGAGGGCGAAATTCATTTTAAGGGGGGTAGATTGTAACAGCCCGAGAATTTATAAAAACTATTCTTTTTAATTTTATTAATTTCTTGTGTTGTACGCTACACCAAAAGGAGCTTTCACAACACGTATCCTTGACTTGCCTTGCATTACACGCAATCGCAACCTTCCTCGATAGCGTGTGTAGTACGCAATACCGAGTTTCACTAAAAAACGATATGCTATTAAAATATTATTAAAACTAGCTGTTATGATTAGTAATAACCACTTTTTGAAATTTTATAAATTTTATTTTTTAAAATGGACTTCATTTTTGGATTCGGAATATCGAAATTAGCCTAGGGTGAAATTTTGGTATTTTTCTGAAAACTTTCAATTTTTGATGAATAGTGAAACCACTAAGTGGTAGGTTAAAAACTGAATTTTGCATAAAACTTAATTTTACCGCTTCTGTGAATAGAATTTCAAAAATCCGACAGACATGGTTGATATCAGTAAGTAAAATGTGGTTCAATGAGATAAAAATAATTTTTTGGTGAATAGTAACTTTTTACATTTTTTTACCGCGGTTAATAGTAAATAGGGTAACTAAGGGTAAATATGATATTAATATTACCCTAACACATGTCCTAATTCTATTGGACAAGTGTAATTCGACCAAAAACAAACTTAGGAATAAAATATGACCATTTAGGCCCACTTGGATTAGATTAGGACATTTATTATTAATTTATTTAAAGAAGGGTTAAAATAGTTAAAATCAAAGTTTAATAAGTAAATCATTTTTAATATGGGGTTATACATAAGATAAATTCGATTGTAAATATTCATTAGAAATCTAAAACGATTTCCTACATGATGGTATTTTATTTGTAATTTTTAGACATCAAATAATTTAATTTATTTATGACACAAAGATGATGCAGTAATTATCTTATTAATGAAATATTGGAAACATTGATAATATAAATACCAAAATAAATGTAATTTAAGACTTTTTATGAATTCCACTAATTTTCTAGGTTACTATGATATATTAATGTTGATTTAATCAACTTTTTTTGAACATATAATTCTGTTATGACTTTCAAAAAAATCATATATCAAATAGTGTCAAAATTGACACAAAATAGTTTTTAAATAAAATATTATATTATTAATTGTTATTTTATTCTTAAAAATCTAAGGTTCGGCAAAATGACTTAGATAAGGATATATATATTAATAATAAACAATTTGGGGTTCGTTTGGCATGTTATAGTATGTTTATTAACCATATAGTGAAATAAAACAAAAAGACATGGTAAAAGTTAAATTATTTAACTTAGAGTTAAATCTAATTGATAAGGTTAAAATAATACCCTAAACTTGTCTAAATCTTATTGGTTGACAGGATTTAGACCCATCCCCACTTTAGCTTCGAAATAATACCCTTTGGAACCATTATAAACCGATTTTAACTTTAATATAAAATAATATTTTGAGATATTCCTAAGGTGCCCCTCTCCTCCCTTATAAAAGGACACCTCCTTTCCCTCCTCCTCACACCAATTTGAGCACTCAAGCTCGGCCAACCTCTGCCAAAATATCTTCTGCACTTCCCTAGAAACATCCTAGAGGTTCTGTTCTTCCTCAAAGACCAATTTTAGTTCCCTAAGAGGAGGTCTCCAAAAGGTGCTTCAAAGAAGAGGTAATTACAGTTACCAATTCTTTCATCTTTATTTCTTCTTCCACTTCTTCTTCTTAGGTTGTTTCATTATGAAGTAATAACATCAGTATCACTCATATACTGATATGTTATTATGAGTATGAAACAACCCTATTTCACCATCTATCCATCCTACGGAAAAATAAATCACCGTGCGTGCGTACGTACGGAATACCGTCTCCACGACGTGGTGTAATCTATTTTCCACCACCACCTTACATGGATGGGTATAATGGTGAAAGAATAACTATACATAGTTATTACAACATCATATTGATTCTGATATATTGTATAATCCACTCCAATTCAATTCAATATTTATGGAAATGATATCATCGCTTGTGCGTACGTACGGAATACCGTCTCCACGACGCGATGAGATTCATTCTCCCTGTTAACCATTTAAGAATGATTATAAAGTATATATAAGAAATAATAATGAAATATATGACATTAAAAAGCTACTGGATTTATGTATAATATATATGTATGTCATCTACTTACTTCCATTCAAGACAATAAGGAAAGGAAAACAGCGTTCATGCGTACGTACGGACTACCGTCTCCATGAACGGTGTTTTTCATTTCATTTATCTATCTATTATGTATATAAATATACTGAATATATATGATATATAAATCATATTTTATATTCTGGAAGTAAGTAAATCATGATATAAGTAATAATAATGTCAAGAACAACAAGTCAAAACACCTACGATAAATGAAACGATTTTACCCAAAACGCTTCTTTAACATGGAATTTACAAAAGAACGGGTAATATAATGTCATACGTGAACCATATATGATATCATAACAATGAATATGATTCTGTAATAAGTCAATGACATTATTTAAATCATTATACAGGACGTTCGGACACATACGAAGCAAATCGTACCTAAGGTAAGGGAAATATCACAATCTCATTTTTATCCGAGATTGTTTATTCGTAAGTATTTACTGGGGTGTATTTTATCATCCACATCCATGTTTCATAAATATGTAATATTATTTCCATCCACCTAAAATTGTTTAAATCCATTTTTACCCTTCGGTGAGTTTTTAGTAATACGTATGAAAGGAATCTTTTGTCGTTTTTCGTACGAGGAACTTTTTGACTTTCCGACAAAAGTACGAAGAATGTTTTTTTTAACTTATACGGCACGAACGGATTTCTACTGTTTTATAAAGCCTTATTTTCATGAAGCTTCCTCTAAAAGATTTCATGACTATTTTCAATAAAATATCTTTCTTTTAAAATTGCATGATGTTTTGTGAAAAGAAATTGATTTTGAAGAATAAAGGATATTTTCCTCAAGAATTCAATTCAAGTGTTTTATCAAAATTATTTTCCATCTAAGATAATAAAAGGGTTCTGTTTTTATCCCTATTATTACATGGATTTGATTATGTTGTGATGGAAATATTTTTATGAATTCCTTTATCTTATATGAATTGTTTTATGATGTCATGTTGTTTAAGAATCCCATTTTTATTACATGGGTTACGCTATGATGTATGGTTTATGATTATGTGGCACACATAAGAAAGGATTCATTATGAGATGGGTGGGACCTATATCTCCCTCCAATGCATTGGGTAAAGATTTTATATCTCATGAGATAGACAGGGCTGGAACAGTAGGTTATACTGGTTCAGTGAAACAGGACTGAAACGAGGGTTACTCGATTCAGAAAGGGACTTTGTCCACTAAGATAGTCTTGGCAATGAGTCTTGACTAACAAGAAATGATTCTCTATGATTATGTGTGTATTCCACAAAGTTTCATGTTTTATGTTATGATTATTGGGATTACATTTCACTTCTATGATTTATCCCATGTTATGATATTATGAGCTCTTTTGCAGGTTAAGATTTCCAAAAGCTATGTTCTTATGAATATGATGTGATTGATTTCTCTTTTGTTTACCCTTACTGAGCATTTGAGCTCACCCTTTTATGTTTTCTTTTCCACAGGATATAAAGAAAGGTTTTAGGTAAAAAAAAAGGGGAGATCTTTATGGGAAATATTGAAGATCTTTCACCACGATTAGAAGATTACGTTTCGAGTTTCCAAAGACACTAAACTATTACGATCCTTGTGTGTGTGTTTTTTGTTATGTACTAAGTATTCCGCAAATGTAATGTAATGTCCATGTAAGTCAAGATACGGGTCTCTACACTTCTGATAAACTGTTTATAACCCATAATAGCCATGAATATTGTTGAAAAAAAATTCCACCAAGTCGTAATCCCAAATTCAATCTCTAGACACTTCTCAAATTATTATAGGAGAAGAAAAACACACTAGAATAACTTTGTAAAATAGGCTGGACGTAAAGTTCAAAACCATCTAGAACCTAAGGATAATTAACTTACATATTAGATAATCCTTAGTGTTATGTGACCACAAATAAAAAATATAAATATATATTCATTTGAAGACAGATGAGGGAAGATGAAACCTAGTTTTATGGAATATTTTATTTAAGAAATGTAATGGAAACATCATTAATAGCCTGAATCCTTAAAGGTTAAGATAATATTATAGGGGATAGATCTGAATTTCATGTGGGAAAATCCCTTTAAAAGCCTCATTGTCATAACAAACCCGATACCAAGGGTAACAATTTTAGTTTCCATCAATCATGGACTTATGGGAAGCTATTTTAGAAGCTCCCTAATAACTGGAATCCATATGTATGAAGACAATAATGACATGTTAAATGGGTGAGAAATAATACCAAATTGTTTTTTGAATATGGTATCATCATGTGAATCATGTGAACCATGAATGTATTTTCAATCCCATGACCTAATATAGGTCTCATGAACTCCATAACACATAGAGGCCTCTTGAATTGACTAAACCATGAGGAATATTTACATAACCTATTGTAGGACTTATGATCATGTGACCTGGTGATGGTCACATAAATGTAATGATAGTAAAAAAACTCACATGATCGAACCATCGTGAAATAGTTTCAAGGATCAATACATGATTAAGATTTGATCCATGATTAGTTAGAACATGTTCTCAAATGAATTAATCATGTAGTGAAAATATGAGATCATATATCACCAAACAGATATGAAAAACAATCTTGTGATTTATTCTTGTATGGATTTCTTATGAAGGGAATCTTAAAATAAGGTAATTAAAAGTTATCATGTGACAGAATCAATCATGATATCTCTTTATATATGGAATTACCGATATAATGAGTCTGTTTATCCCCCATATTTATAGTGTGCTTCTTGGAATAACAATGGTCACCTGGAAGAACAAATTCACCCAAAACACTAATCATAAATAGCATCAAATACTCTAGGGGAGATTACTCTCCTCAAGATTGATTCTCTATCCATGATGATGTCTCACTAGAGGGGGGGAATTTTTTTATTCCTACAAAATGTGAATATAAATATCTATAATTAAAAAAATAATTGAAGCATGAGTATTATTTTCTCAAACAAAAAATAGAAGGGAAGGTGGTGGAATCATGAATATTATGTAAACTTCAGAAGTACACATTATCACATGACCCTGTGAAGGATAAGAAAAAGGATCATGCACTACTCATGATCTATTATGGACCATGTGGGACCCCTCTAACAAACCCTCAAACTCTTGCGAAGGCTCTCCAACAAACACTGATGATCATGAGATGGATTCCAAGAGAGTCATTTTGATCTTGAAACATGTCTATCAATGGATGTCAGACAAATACAAACCCCATAAAAATATAAAGGCTGACAAATATGGAATCCTCATTTAAAGGTTAGTTATGTTTATCTTCATGCTTTGTGATTTTAGGATTCAAAAGTCGCCACAATGCCTCAGGTGTCATGTCTATATTTTTGTACAAGATCATGTTGTCTTGACACTTTCATCATGAAAAGGAACTTGGACATGTTAATTCAAGAATAAAATTCCCTTTTTGCTCCAAAGATAAGAATAAGGGTAGTTTTTTGAAATTCTCATGTGTAATCATGAGATCCATCATTTTTTACATGATATATCACATACATAGTGATTTATCATCCCCAACAATGCATGCACAACATCATGTGATCTTCTTCCCTTTTAAAATAAAGATAGAAATAAAAATTGATAAAGTGGAATATTCTCATGATGGTGGGATAATTTTATCATCACACAAAATGGTTTATATGCCTTAGGTGATCAACATTGATTGTGCAAATACCCCTCAATGTATCAGCCAAATCCCATGGAGGTCCCTTGACAAGATACCTTAGTCTTATGAATAACCCTAGTAAAGTCCTATTCGATCATGAAAAATCCATCCCATAGGTCTCGTGTTCTCTCAAAGACTCCTAGGCATGTCAACCAACCATATGAAATCTCTTTGACATTTCATCAGGGTCTGGAGAAATACCTTTGATCAGGTGAGATCTAATAAACATGGTGATGGTGGAACATTCTTGTGGTCACTCATTATCATGCATTACCATGGATGACACACCACAGGATCATGTGATGCACGTGACATAAGAATCCCTCTATTGACCCCATATCATATATACAAGATATGTATCGCAAAAAATGGCATAAAACCAAAATTGAGATACCTATAAATGCCTCGTCTTAGTAAAAAAAATATAGAGAGAATGTACACATGATGTAAAATACAACAAGTGAGAAGATTAGCATAATTATTCAAGTGGAATTTCATGCAATCACAAAGGCCTTCTGGATGGTAAAAATTGGGGAAAGAACTCAGGTATTATGCAGAATTAATATGTGCTTCATGGGATCACTCCACAAGTCACACAAAGTAATTTAGATGTTTCATATAGATTACTTGAAGGGGTTCCCTCATGTATATTGGGTCATATGAAACCAAAAATAAGATAATTCTTGAAAAACCATGAGACACATATGCAATAAAAAAACTAAAAAGACTAAAAACTGTAGAAGTATCATGAAAAGATAAATATTATAATCTTTATACACTTTGCATAACCTATCCAGATCATGAGACAATGTCGGGGAATGTTTCCCAATTCATTTGACACCCTCTATACATGCCATTTGGATCATGTGGTGTTTCTTGGACTTGTCGATCAAGTCATTTTACATCACCAAGTCATGTCACCCATGTATTATGGAGTCCTCTGAACTTGTCAGATAGATCGTTTGGTGTCCTCTAGAGATGTATCCTATGTCATGTGGAAACATAAGGGTGTGTCCTCCAAGTCTTGTGGAGTCCTTTCGACATGTCTCCCAGGTATTGTGACACCATCTAGATAATTCAGTTAGGTCTTCTAGTGTCCTCTGGACAAGTCATGCAGGTCTTGAGATGTCATCCAAATAGGACAAACATATCATATGATGATTTTTTAACAGGTTATCTATATTATGAGACGGTGTTTGAGTATTTCATCAAGTTCATGCAACTTCATCTAGATCTATCTTGGTTGGTCATGTGATATCCACCCATAAATGCCATATAGATCATGTGATGTCCTCCAAACAAGTCAATAAGATCATGTGATTGTCTATGTAATTGTCCTCTATGAAACCAGGACATATCCAAGAATCTTAAAACATGTCATATAGACATCCTCACACATGTCATACAGACACCCCATACATGTCATATAGAACATCTAGACATGCCAGGAAGATGTCCCAAGACATGATAACCTTGTCTGGTGGATATATTCGGTCATACCCAAAACTAAAATATGATGACACTTATTCCTGTATAAAAAGAATATGTGGTATTCCCCCTAATGTCTAAAGAATAAATTGGAATCCACCTCCATGTAATCATTTTCATATAATATACATTCAAACCCTTGGGACCCAATCTCTCCCAAGGGTTTATCATTATTCCTCACTCATTAGAAAAACTAGAATCCAAACTAAACTATGAAAACTATGATTCATATCCGAACAGGATGGGTAATATTTCTTCCTATGGATTGAGCTACTTATCAAACATCTAATAAGGCCAGTAGATCATATATGTATTGAATCCATATATAATGTGACTGATCACTTATTATCCATTGTTTCACACACCTATCATAGATCACATGGTGTTAGGAATTATAAATAATCATGTCATCTAAATCATGGATCTCCCCATCCAGGGAATCCTTAGTGTGTAATCCCCATTTAGTGGTATGATATGAAAACCACAATAAAATTCCATCCACCTTGGGGTATATCCTGAGATAATTGTTGAACTATGTTTAATGTGCTCTATATTATGAACATGACAAATAGGATTCCTCTCTGAGCTTCTATCTCTATATAGGGTTCTTAAGCTCCCTCATATGTGTCATTTCATCATGTAATCAAACAATATAACTGAAATGAAATACGTGGGTGTTTATTCTTTTAATAAAAAAGATATATAGGATTCCTTATAAAAGTACAATACAATCCTGAAATAATCAATCACCTCATTAGAGATTATGAAACTCCATTGTTCTTTGTTATATGGATTAAAAATATATGTAGCTACTCATTTATAAGAAATAATATGGAACATATGAATAACCTTGGATACATAAATATGGTCTCATTTGTATAATCCTCCTATATACTTTCAAGGATTATAGACTTGGCCATTTTGATAGGGAAACCAATCCTTTATTAGGATTCTCAAGAGATTCTCAAACATATCGTAAATATATAAGAGTGTCCTAGAGTATGAAAATTTTACCCCCAAAAGTGTGTGATGATCATGAACTCCCATCCTATATACCAATTGGAGTTCCTATGTTTTACTGGGTCTGAAACCCCAATTTACCACATATCTTTGGAAACCAAGTCTATATTCAGTTATTGATGTGGGAACCATCGAGAGTTTACCTTTAGGATGATAATGATAAACCCTATGTGAATGATTGTACATACATTAAACCACCCAAAATAACCAATCAAGCAACACCGTATATGTTTTTCCTTGAAAACTGACATATATGGAGTTACTATAGTTGTAAAATAATGTTTTGAATATTGTTTCTATTATTTAATATTCTATATTAGTTTTTTTAAAATTATGATCCATAATATTGAGTTTATGGAGATAATATGAATATAAATTGGGAAAAATCGATATCACTGATTGGTGAGGAATGGTTAATGTGACTAAGATTATAATATGTCATTGTATAATTTATTATTGGAGGATTCTATAGTATAAATGTAATTGAAGTGGTTATTATGGTAATATTATTGAAAACTATTCTATTATATATGGATAATATAAGGATTTATATATCCTTCATATTTGATTTGATTATTGATATAAAATTATCATGGGACTTTTTAGACCTATAGATGAGAAGATAGGATATCATAATTGGAAATGTTTAGGAGGTGAAATTTAAGTCTTATACTAACTGTTATTGGTGTACATTATCTTTTACCTTCATCATGGAATTTTTCACTCATTTTAGGGGGAGTATTACATTTAATCATTCAGTGAAACACTTGTTTATGGGAATATTAGAGTATTGTATTATCTACTATACGTGAGGATTTAAGGTTTAGTAAAGAAAATTTAGAAACTTTGACACTCTGTGGTACTAGAATATTTCTTAGAAGTATCACCTAAATATTTTTCAAAACTATAATTTGATAGAGATAGAGATTTCTTCAATAATTTGTTTCTAGGAAGAAGTTTTATATTAATTCCTTTATAATTAATGGGTTCATGTAGTGTTGTGATATTTGAGGACCCTCTAAGAAAATTTTAATATGAAATAATTTATTCATACATGTGTTTCATTTTTAGCAATGATAGTTATTTTTTCTATGAAATCAGATGAAAGATTATGCTTATGTATTCACTATCAGGATTTTGACTAGTTGAAAATGAATAATAAGTATCATCTACCGCAAATAAATTTTCTTTTTAATTAGATATGTGGATAAAGGTAGTATTCAGGGATTGGTGTTGTTTTGGGAAATCAAAAATTTATGAAGAAGAGATAGGATATTACAAAGATGTATTTCAAGAGAAGATGTTTTTATTTCGAGTTTTTTAAAACAATTTGTTTATTTATGCTATTCTTTTCCTCTAGTGAATATTATCTTCCCAAATTCATTACTTTTTCACTTTTTTATTTTTGTATATTATTTATTTTATTTAAGATCAAAATTAAACTATATAATAAATTTTATGACTATATTGGATGTTTTTTTAGAGCATCGATTATAATTGTATATGCAAAAATGTCAATTTTGGATTGAAAATGTGATTTTTTTGGAACATGTTCTATTCTAGAATAGAATTTATCAAGATTCAAAGAAGGTGAAAGAAATTATTTCTTGATATTATCCAAATAATATCATTGAAAACTCAGGAAGATATCATAGGTACTTTATTTATTATTTATTGATAAAAACGCACAAATTATGGAAACGAATTAAAAGGATTTAAATTTAAAATGGAGTGAATAATTGTAGAGATATTTTGATGAATTGAAGAAATTTTCTACTTCTACAATAATGTTGATCTTACCAAAAGGAGGAATATGATATTTATAACACTATGATGCATCATGTAACGACCCAAACTTTTATTAATGGAAATCCCTCTTGATCTAATTTAATGTCTCCTTATATAAAATGTTTATATAAATTGTCAACTTATTTGGTTTTATGTTATGAATTTCGACCATTGAAAATACAGCCATTGAACAGTGATCACATGATTAGTATAAATATAGGGCTTTAACCAATCCAATTTACTCAGACAAAGGAAGCGATCGCCTCATCCAGTAGATCTTCCCCATACGAAGCCCATTTGTTCGAGCTTAGAAAGGAGGTGGTATCATTGGGAATATCTCTTGACCAAGACCAAGATGAGCTTGAATATGTTAAGCTTGAGTGGGACCGCCTATGATAGAAATGGAAGTTGATAGAGATTACCACCTGAGAAATGTTATCTAAACCCCCCCAAGAGTCTCTCACCATCTCACACCTTAATCATCGGTATTATGTGAGTGTTATAAGGGGTTATGTAACAAGACCTTAGCACTATGGTTATGTAAATTATTTTTGTATATAATAATGAATATACATTAATTTTATTATTGTTACCTTGTAAATAGTTTTTAAAGCACAAATAGTGTTTTTAGTTAGTATTCAACCAAGAAATCTATTTTGATGAATTAATTTATTTTTTAATTAAATAATATTTTAATAAAATATTATTATTATTATTAAATTGTTTTTATTAAATATAAATGATTGAATAATTCTATGAATGCAATTGTAATTTTTATTGTGGTTTGAAAGCCATTTTGGTCAAAACCCGTGAATTTTCCATAAATGTCAGTTTTTATTTTAAAAGTGAAAATTAACATATTTATAAAATTATTTCAATAAAATAAATATTATTTCTAGAATCAGGATGTTGAAATTATCCAATGGTGAATTTTTCATAATTTTATGACATAGTTAAATTTTTGGGTAAAAATTAAATACCGTTTAAATATATAATGTGTTTTATGACATCATAATGACCCAATAGTGATGTAATAAAATACTATAAGCTTTATGTTTGGAAAATATATTTTGTTACAATAAAATTATGTGATTTTGGGTTTTTTGACTTATTTTACAAAACATTAATGGACCCTTCAAGACTTATTAAACATCTTGTCGTTTTAAATTGTTTTCCTTGGGAGTGTGACTCACCTCCACATAAGAGACCCCATTATTTTAAAAATTTCGGACTTTGGTCTTGTAATATATTTTTTCCACTTCCCTTTGATAAAAACCATGAGGAAAAACCATGGGTTGGTTTGTGGTTTGGATTAGTTTAATGTGAGGTGTCCCAAACCTAAATAATAAAGAATTCCCTCACCTTTCCTATATAAACCCACCCAAGCTCCCACTTCCTCCTCACTCAAGCCTTTGAAGTGTGTCAAAACTCTTCCCTCCTCTCTATATAATCCTATTAAGGTTCCCCAAGCTCCCAAGAAGCCTCTCTCAAGCCACTCTCAAGCCTTTGGAAGTACACTTCCAAGTAAGGTTTTTTCTTCATTTCTCATTTTTGTCAAATTTTCTTAATGTCGTTATTCACATTTAATTTATATTATAAAGGTTGGGTTATGGTATCTCACCTCCCCCATACTGACCTATTTATTTTTTAATTATGGGATACCCCTTTCAATCTCATTAAATTCTTCCCATGTACACACGTTACTATGTCAAAATTCCGAAAAGAATTTCTCTCTCCTCATTTATATTCAAAGGATTAATTTTGTATCATGGATATAAATTCCATTAAAATTGTTGGGACATGTATTTATATGACCCCCTTACTGTCCATTTCATGTACATATGATGAGACACCCCTTTATCTATCATCAAAAAATTTTATGAAATCTTATGTCACGTCGTTACGCTGCCAAAATTGCACCGATTTTCCAAGCCAATGTCATTATGTAGTGAATACCATGCCCATTTTTTATCAAGGGAATTCACATTTATTCACATTTACTTAGTGATTATAAATTTTCATATATTAATTCCACATTCCTTTATCGTGGAATAAATTATTCTTTTTTATGAATCCATTTTATATGATCCATGTGGCACACTTATGCATGAAATTAAATGTTTAAGAAGGGTGCCCCCTTATAGTGCTTTAATGCATTAGGTAAAGTATATAATCATGATATGTCATGTTAAATGGGTGTTTACTCATGCTAATTCAATTACCACAAGGTTTTAATCATTCTTCATGTGCAATGAGGATTTACTCATGCTCAATTTGCAATGAGCCTTGGCTCATGCTAATTCCATGTTAAGTGTTGTTGACACATTTCCATGTTATGATAATCATGATTTTATCATGCATTTAGGTTTACGCTTCTCTTGTTATCTATTAATATGACTATTTCCTAAGATGTATTGTATTCCTCATGTTGTTCCACGATTATTCCCTTACTGGGCTTTATAGCTCGCCCTTTTCTTATGCATGTCTTCAGGTTATCCCATTCAATGATAAGTACGAGGGAATGTAGTGGTCATGTAAAGGATGTTTTCAAAAATTATATTGTATTTCATGTTTTATGTTGTTATGTAATGATCCTAAGACTCTAAGAAACTAGACCTCTCAATCTTCCATGTTGTATATTGTGATGTTTATGTAAAAAATTATGTTTAATTGTGTAACAAAAGATCACGGTTGTCATAGTTGGTATCAGAGGATATGTTTAGTTATTTTTGGGATTAGGATTAGAAAATCCTAATAAATCCTTAGAGACAAAAATAAGTATAATAAAAACATCCCTAAGTTTTGATGGGTATTGAGTAAGTGTTTTATCATGAAAATATATCCCTGTCTTGATACAAGCCGGTAGAGGCTGCTCTGGCACAGATGTATCCTAGGGGTAATACCCAAAAACACCACTTTGAGCTAGACTCGAATGAGAACTGGTGCATGAAAATAGGCCTTGCTTCACTCATGGTTACAAAACTCCCCGAGGATTTGCTTTGGTAAATTCCCAATATTAGTACGAAACATTATTAAGGGACTAAAAAACACCCTAAGAATATATGTTAGAAATTATATCATGGATAACATAGACTGAAGCCAATAGATTCATATGTTAAGGAAATAAAATTTATTTATAAGTCATCAGTTTCCTCCTTGTATTACCATTGATGTGTTACCCCTAACTTATCTTTTATTCAAGCCAATGGTCGGTAATAGGAGGACTCGGGCTAAAAACTGATGTGAAGATCAATGTGATGACTGTACTAATGAGATGCCCAATCCAATGGGATCGGGAATTGCAAACTTTTTCATGATTCTATCTCAGCTAACTCATGATTTGAATAGAAAAATGGGTCAATAGGAACATTAAACCCCCCCCCCCTAAGAAAGAACAGGTTACTATTGAGAGATACAAGACACAAAGGCCTCATAAATTTAAAGGATCATATGTTCCCTCAATTTATGAATAATGGATCAACTCCATTGAATAGATATTAACCATCCTTCAATGTTATGAAAATGATAAGGTTATCCTAGGTGCTTATCATATTGAGGGTGAAGCTGATCAATGGTGTACATTGATCAAATATACGAAGCTTGAGGAGGAGATCGAGGCGTTGGAATGGAAGGATTTCAGAAGATGTTTCTTCGATAAATATTTTCCACACACTCTTCAGCTTAAGAGGGAAAGGGACATCCTTGACCTCAATCAAAATGATAATGAATCTGTTGGAGCATATGAGTCAAACTTCACAAGGCGTGCATGATACACTTCTAGCTTTGTCGTTACCCCCGAATGCAAGGTTGACCGCTTTTTTGGTGGGATGGAACCTAGCCTCTGGAAAGTGCTAGCGATCCATGACTTCGACAGTTATGAGGAAATTGTCTGATGTTCCCTCAAGGTTGAAATGGAGATCAGAGAATCTTAGGGGTATCATGGGGATAATAAGTGTAGGGTGTAATTCAATGTTGGTGGTCTGATGGATAAATACAATGGTTCTAAGAAGATCCAGAACCCCACTTTCCAAAGGTGTAAAAAGAAGCACCCTAGCAATTGCCTGAAGGGGTTGAGGAAATTCTTTAGGTGTGGAAGAGAAGGGAACCTAGCTATTAACTGTCAGAAAGAATTACATGAGGCTACGATAGTGGAGTGGAATTCTCCTTTTGAACCTCAACGGGTGGTTCATTGCTACAACTGAAAAGAACCATGGCATCTTGAAAATATGTGCCCTAAGAAAAGGGTTTTCAGAGGTAACCAAGAACCTCTAAAGAAGCAAGGGAGAGATTTTTCCATCACTACTGCCAAAGTGAACCCTAAAAATGAAGTGGGGATAGGTACGCTAGTTATTCATTCAAGAATGGTGAAATTACTTTTTGATTTTGGTTCTACACATTCTTTTATATCTTGAAAGTATAGTAGAACAATCCCAGCACCACCATAAATCATAGAACTGAAGATGTCAGTGAGTATGTAAAATGGGTAAATCATTGCATCCCCTGAATATAACTCCTCCCTTGTCATAATCTATGGATTAAACATCCCGAAGAACCTCATCATACTCCCTATGGTGGAATTTTATGCAATTCTTGGCATAGATTAGCTTTACTTATATAGAGCCAACATAAATTGCCGTGTAAGGGAAATCACTCTCCATATGGAGAATCGACCCCCGATTCTTTACAAGTGCAAGGAGGAAGATGAATATTCTTTAGATCCATCATCTTAAGTGTAGATATTACTGCCCAATGAGCACGTGTATCTAGCTCAGATGATTGAGTCTATGGAGGCAACCATCCTAGAAACCATGCCTATTGTGAGGGAATTTGCTGGAGTGTTTCCCAAGGAATTCCCTGGTCTTCCTCCTAGAAGAGATGTTGAATTATCGATTAATCATATACCTAATTAATTTCCAATATCCAAGACTCCGTATATAATGGTTGTTGTGGAGCTTGAGGATCTGAAGAAACAACTACAAGAGAATCTTGATAAAGGGTTTATACACCCATGTGCTTCACCATGGGGTGCACCAGTCCTCTTCATCAAGTAGAAGGATGGGTCAATGCGCCGTTTCATTGATTATCGTGAGCTCAACAAAATCACAATAAATAACAAGTATCCTCTCCCATGAATTGATGAGTTGTTCGATCAGGTTTGTGGAGCACAATACTTCTCCAAGGTGTATTTTCGGTCGGGATATTATCAAGGGTGAAGAAGGAAGATATCCCTAAGACTGGTCTTCGTACTAGATATGGGCACTATGAATTCATAGTAATGCCTTTTAGACTCACCAATGCTCTAGAAATCTTCATGGACATTATGAATAGGGTCTATAGAGATTACCTAGACAAATTTTTGGTAGTCTTTATAGATGATATTTTAATATAATCCTAAACTAAGGAGGATCATGAGGATCATTTAAGAACTGTACTAGAGACCTGGTGGAAGGAGAATCTCTACGAAAAGTACATCAAGTGTGAGTTATGGTTGTAGGAGGTACCATTATTAGGACATATCATCACAAGAAATGTAATATCTGTGGATCCCTCCAAAACATATTCAATTGAGGGATGGCCTAGGGAAACATCAGTAATGGATATCCGTAGCTTCTTGGGGTTAGCTGGATATTATCGGCGATTTGTGAGAAATTTCTCACGATTGTCCAAACCACTTACCAAGCTAACACAGAAGGGAGTAAAGTTTTCGTGGAGTGATGAATGTGAAGAAAGTTTCAAGGATTTAAAATAGAGTCTTATCACTACGCTCAGGCTCACTTTACCCACAAGTGGAGAACTTTTTGTTGTATTCACAGATGCTTCGAAGAAGGGCATGGGACGTGTGTTGATGCAAAATGACAAAGTCATTGCCTATGCTTCAAGGAATTTGAAATTTCATGAACAAAACTATCCAACACATGACCTCAAGTTGGTTGCAGTGATCTTAGCTTTGAAAATTTCTAAACATTATCTCTATGGGGAGAAATGTGAGATATATACTGACCATAAGACTCTTAAATATATATTCACCCAAAAAGAGATTAGTATGTGCCAGTGAAGATGGATAGAGCTCATCAAGGATTATGACTATTCAATCCACTACCATCCTGGTAAGGAAACAAGGTGGCAGATTCTCTAAGTAGAAAGGATCATGCATCTTTATCAATGATAAGAATTGAAAAGGATCCGTTCTTTGTAGATTTGAAAAAAATTGACATGGGAATCATTAAGGGAGAAACATTGTCAATCCTTTCTCAAATGATTGTTCTACCATCCCTCTTAGATAGAATAAAATATGATCAAAGAAAATATGTGAAAATTACGAAAAGGGTGGAAGCTATTTGAAATAGAAAATCCTCTGATTTTAAAGTTAATGAGGAAAGAGTTGTAAGATTTGGGATGCAATTATGTGTACCATATGATCCCGAGATAAGGAAGGAGATATTGAATGATGAACATAGCTCGACCTTCTCTATCCACCCAGGGAGAACAACGATATATCGATATCTTCGAGAGTAATATTTGTGGAAGTACACGAATATGGAGATCGCAAAATATACATCAAGGTTACCGGCGTGTCGCCGAATATACATCACCATGAACTTTGTTACAAGACATCCAAAGACATCCAATGGAAACAATGAAATCTGGGTTAATTTTGATCATGTTACAAAGGCTTCACACTTCACTTCTATTCAAGAGTATTCCTCATTGTATAAACTAGCACAAATATATATCAAGGAAGTGGTAAGGCTGCATGGAGAACTACTATCTATTTTTTCTAATCAAGATCCATGATTTACTTCTATGTTTTGGAAGAGTCATCAACATGCTCTTAATACTGAACTAAACTTCAGTACGACCTATCATCCCCAGACTGATGGCCAATCCGAGTAGACTATCCAAACACTTGAGGACTTGTTGAGAGTGCGCTCAAGGGACTTTAAAAGAGGATGGGATCAACATCTTCCTCCTGTTGAGTTCTCTTATAATAATAGTTTCCACTCGAGCATAAAAATGGAACCTTACGATGACATTTATGGGAAAAGGTGCAGAACACTGGCGTGTTTGGATGAGGTCGGTGAGTGTAAGCTCCTTGGACCAAAAATGGATGAAGAAATGGTGAATAAGGTGAAAACCATTCAGCAGCATATCAAGGAATCATAGAGTCCACAGAAGAGTTATGTAGATAATCATCGATGAGGCCTTAAGTTTAATGATGGTGACTTGGTATTTCTATGCATATATCCGTGGAATAAGGTCCTGAGGTTTTTGGAAAGAAAGGGAAGTTAATTCCAAGGTACATCGGCTCATTCGAGATTCTTCATCATGTCGGGGCTGTGGCTAAACGACTAGCACATCAACATACCATAGTCAAGGTACATGATGTCCTTCATGTATCCCTCTTAATGAAGTACATACCAAACCCTTAACATGTACAATCTTTAGAGGTGGTACAGTTAGAGGATGATCTTTCTTATGAGGATAAAACAGTGAAGATCTTAGATCATAGAGAAAACGTTATTCAAAATAAGACAATGCCCTTCGTCATGGTGTTATGGTGAAACCACAAGTTTAAAGAAGCGATGGTGAAATCCGAGGAAAAAATTATGCAAAGTTACCCACATTCGTTTTAGTTTGGGATAAGAAAATTTCAATGGAGAAATTTTGTAAGGGGGGGAAGATTGTAACGAACCAAACATTCATTAATGGGAATCCATATTGATCTAATTAAATGTCTCTATATGTAAAATGTTTATATAAAATGTCAACTTATTTGGTTTTAAGTTATGAATTGTGATTGTTGCTAATATTTTCGTTGAACAGTGATCACATGATTAGTTTAAATATAGGGATTTAAACAATCCAATTTACTCAGATAAAGGAAGCGATGGCCTCATCCAGTAGACGTGCCACATACAATGCCCATTTTTCAGAGCTCAGAAAGGAGGGGGAATCATTGGGCTTCGCTTTTGACCAAGCCCAATCTGAGCTTGAATATGTTATTCTCTAGTGGGACTGCCTAGGAGAGAAATGGAAGTTGATAGAGATTACCACCCGAGCAATGTTATCCAAGCCACCCCAAAAGTTTGTCACCATCGCACACCTTACTCTTCGGTCTTATGCGGGTGTTATAAGGGCTTATGTAACAAGACCGTAGCACTATGGTTATGTAAATTATTTTTGTATATAATAATGAATATACTTTCATTTTATTATTTTTACCTTGTAAATAGTTTTTAAAGCACAAATAGTGTTTTTAGTTGATATTCAACTAAGAAATCTATTTTGATGAAATAATGGATTTTGGAATTAAATCATATTTTAATAAAAAATTATTATTATTATTAAATTAATTTTTATTAAATATAAATGATCGTATAATTTTATGAATGCAATCGTAATTTTCATTAAGGTTTGAAAGCCATTTTTGCCAAAACCCGGGAATTTTCGATAAATGTCATTTTTTATTTTAAAAGTAAAAATTAAAATATTTAGAAAATTATTTAGTTAAAATAAATATTATTTTTGGAATCAGGATGTTGAAATTATCCGATGGTGATTTTTTTCATAATTTTCTATGATAGTCAAATTTTTTGGTACAAATTAAATACCGTTTAAATTTATAATGTGTGTTATGACATCATTATGACCCAATAGTGATGTAATAAAATAATATAAAATTTATGTTCGGACAATAAATATTTTACCATTAAAATAATGAGAATTTGGGTTTGTTTGACTTATTTTACAAACCATTAACGGACCCTTCAAGACTTATTAAACATATTATATTTTTAAATTATTTTCTTTGGGAGTGTGACTCCCCTCCACTTAAGCAACCCAATTATTGAAAGAAGTTCGGACTTTGGCCTTGTAAAATATTTTTTCCACATCCTTTTTCCAATAACCATGGGAAAAAACTCTGGGCTGGTTTGTGGTTTGTATTAGTTTAATGTGTGGTGTCCCAAACCTAAATAATAAAGAATTCCCTCGCCTTTCCTATATAAACCCACCCAAGATCCCACTTCCTCCTCACTAAAAGCCTTTTAAGTTTGTCCAAACTCTGAACTCCCCTTTCTAGAATCCAACCAAGGTACCCCGGTCTCCCAACAAACCTCTCCCAAGCCTCTCTCAAGCATTTGGAATCACACTTCCAAGTGTGGGTTTTTCTTTCTTTCTCATTTTTGTCCAATTCTCTTAATGTTGTTATGCCATTTTAATTTCAAGTATATATGTTGGGGTATGGTTTCTCACCTCCCCAATACTTTCCTTTTTATGTTTTAATTATGGGAGACCCCTTTATCTCTCATTAAATGCCTCCCATGTACACCCATTACTATTCCAAAATTCCAAAAAAAATTCCCTCTCCTCATTTACATTCAAGAAATTATTTTGTATCATGAATATAAATTCCATTAAAATTGTTTGGACATGTATTTATATGACCCCATTACATTCCATATCATGTAAATATGATGAGACACCCTTTCTCAGTCATCAACCATTTTGATGAATTCTTACGTCACGCTGTTACGCTGCCGAAATTGCACCGGTTTTCCAAGCCAATGTCATTGTGTAGTAAATACCATTCCCATTTCTTTATCAAGGTTATTTACCTTTATGCACATTTACTTATTGATTATAAGGTTTCATATATGAATTCAACATTCCTTTATCATGGAATAAATGGTGGTGTTTTATGAATCCATGTTATATGATCCATGTGGCACACATATGCATGAAATGAAATGTTTAAGAAGGGTGCACCCTTATAGTGCTCCAATGCATTGGGTAAAGTATAATATCATAATACATCATGTGAAATGGGTGTTTAATCATTCTAATTCATGTTCAACAAGTTTTTACTCATGTTTCATGTGCAATGAGGATTTAATCATACTCCATGTGCAATGAGACTTGGCTCATGATAATTCAATGTTAAGTGTTGTTTCCACATTTCCATGTTATGATTATAATGATTTATCATGCCTTTATGTTTATCCTTATATTGTGCTCTATTGATATGCCTATTGTCTAACATATATTTTATTCCTCATGTTATTCCATGATTATTCCCTTATTGGGCTTTATAGATCACTCTTTTCTCATGCATGTCCTCAGGTTGTCCCACGCAATGATAAGTACAAGGGAATGTAGTGGCCATGTAAATGACGTTTTCAATAAAGATGTTGTATTTCATGTTTTATGCTGTTATGTAATGATCCTAAGCCCCAAAGACACTAGACCTATTGATATTCTATGTTGTATCAATTGAATTTTATGTATTAAATTATGTTTAATTGTACAATAAAAGATCAGGGTTGTCATACATCAGCCACTTGATCAAGATGTGTTCTCTTTTAAGTGGGAAATATATTCTTTTATGGATCATGTTTATTATCACAACTTGATAAAAACTACCCAATACATGACTTGTATATGGAAAAAAATTTATTCCTTGTATATATGGAGACATAACATATTTGGAAAATGGTTTTGGGTGTACTCTAATAATAATATTTTTAGGTATATTTTATCTAAATGATATTTAATTATATGGTTTGTTATATTGGTTGTGTAAATTCATAATTTTTATTTTGGAGTTATCTTATGCACTATATAGGGGAAAATTATAGCAGATTCATTGTGTGGAAATAATTTAATGATAGAGGAATCAAAAGGTTAATTTTAGATGATGATATTAATGAATGTTAGGAATAAAAAAGCATTAGAGGAGTGGGATATATGGTGTTTCATTATATTTATATCAATTCTACACGTTTATATCAAGTGATGGAGGGTAACCATTCTCTAAAAATGTAAAAGGATATGCAATACGCAAATTTCTTGGGTGGAATTTATGGGAAGTCTATAGTAATGTATTAAGTGATCTATTTCAAGGATATAATGGTAGTTATATGTTATTTTTTGATCTGGATGGATGGATGTTTCCCTATTGATGGTGTTTATCATGTGTTGATGAATCTATTTTATTGCATTTGTGGATTCATTGGCATTCGAGTTTGGGTTTTGGTTCCCTGCGGAAAAGGATTCGGCGTCATGATAGCACGATATTCCTTGATCCGAATTCTTGGTTGGCCTTTTGTGGATGTGTTATTCCCAAAGGATTTTTGGGATTCCATCTCACATCTCTAGAGGGTTTGGGTGACATTTGACTGGAGTTTGCTGGTGGGTTGGTGGTTTTGGGATGGTGTCGATGGTCGCATTAGTGGCGTTCGAGGAATCCAATTTTATGTTTGGTCATGCTTTTCTGAGGTTCGTGATTTCTGATTTGTGGTGGTTCCTTAGCCTTCTCTTGGGTGATTTAGGCTCCTTCTTTGAATATTGTCAGTTTTATTAATAGAGAGGTGGTTTTGTATGATGAATAAGTTGTTAGGTTGGCCATTATTTTCTGATCAATTGTGTTTGAAGTCTGCTTGTTGTGAAGTTGTGTATGGTTTACCACTTTTCCCCAAAAGTGTTCATTGGTTTCTCACTTTTCCCTCAAAAGTGTTTGTAAAATAAAAATATTCATTTTCATTCAGTCATCATGTAATCATGAAACTATCTCAGTGATTATAATAAAACTTAAAAAATCATCTCATATAAATACCATATGGTATATGCTTATAGTAGGAGACTTGTTCGTGTAAAATAAAATATAAATTGTAAATTTCTTGGGATTTTATTCTTCAATTATATTATTCATGTACCCTCATTTCATATTTATATTTTGGGGAGGAATACAGAGGTAATGTTCAATTAGTTAATGATCAGAAAATAATGTCATTCTTAGATAGATATTTAATTGAAGAAAACTATTATTCATGCTTGTGTGTAAGTTTTTGGGAAAAAAATTGGAGGATCATACTTACTTGTTGGAATTTAAATACAATAATAGTTATTGTGTGTCATTTAAATTGCCCTTCTTAATTTTTAGTATAGCTGGTTCGGTCGATCATTTCAGTGTTTGGTATATCAAATGGTGAGATATATATGGGGCATGATTAGTAGAAGAGACAATGTTTCATTTTAATTTAATTAAGAGGTGGTTAATGATGGTTATAATTTTCTAGAAGTATTATGATAGCTACTAGTGAAAAAAATTATAGTTTTTAATCAGTTATCAAGTCATTTTTTGAATTTAATCAAATTTCGGAATAAACAATGTTGTAACTTGAGTGTTTTTCCAAGATCTAAAACCTCAAGCGGAATCAATGGAGATAGAATTCCACATGTGAGAATAGTGTCAATATCATTTTGAGTGAAAAATATCTCAATGACTTTGTAGGGATAAAATGTTCTATGGTTCGGTGAATTATAACATCAGTTGTTTTGGGTTTAATTAATTAATGTAGAGATAATATTGAGAAACTTAATTAAATTTATATCAATGGAAAATGGAATTATTATCAATATTATTAAACCATTTCATATTGGGGTTTTGGGTGGTATATATTTCAAAGAAAAGTATTTATCTTGACATAAGGAATGTTAAGGGATTAAATTGGTTAATTATGGGATAACAATATGTTTACATAACATTTATATACATTTTAGTATTAATATGATATTAGGAATTTATTTTTATATGTAATAGAAATTAATTTGATGACATGGTTTTGGTGCATTTTCATAAATATAATTAAATCATTGATTATGGTTGATAAAATTTTTATTATTTTTAATATTTAATTATTAGAGGATTTTAAATTATAATGTTTTATAATTTTATTTATTGGAATAATTGGATTGGGATATATGTTTTTTGTTAAATTATTGCAATGAGTTTATCAATATTTTTATACCTTGGATTTAGTGAATTTTTATGGGTAAAAGTTAATGTTGGAAAATTAATTAAGGTTTCTAAATTAACATAATGTAATGAGACTTTAAATTTTTTTTATTTTTAGAAATATAATTAGATGAACATTTGAATTGAATTTAGTGATGGGTAATTTTATTAAATCATGTTGTATGATTAATAATTTGAAATCATGGGATTATTATAATGGAATAGTAAATAATAAATATTGGTTTGATAGTGGTACTATGGTGATCGTAGGGGTATGATTTAATAATGGAATTAAAGGGGGGGTTTTGAATATTTAATTATATGAATATATACATAGATATATCATGATATGAAATTGTGGGAATACATTCTACTAATAGAAGAGTTTCATGGAATGATCTAATATTTGATTCCATCTTTATTTCTCATTTAGTGAAATTTTAATATTGGTGTGTAGTGTGCATATCATGATATGTTGAGTAGATTATAATATAATTTTCTGGGTATTCTGTTTTGTAATATATAATTGTTAAAAACAATATAAAATTGAATGATAATCCATCCTTAGACCCTAATAGTTCCATTATCATAATTTTCTCTCAAAGAGGCATTAGTGGTGGAATAAAGATTTCAGAATGAGGCCATAAAATTAACACAAAAACCATTCCACTCTTTAGTCTATATCCATTGACCCTTTATATATTTCTCCTCAGAGGCAATGAGTTATAGGTGGTGATGTCAAAAAACATGGAGGTCATTCCACTCATTAGTGGAAATGTGATCTCAACCCAATATTCAAATGAGGTCATACCACTTTATCATGGATCCATGATAAATATATAACATTAATGTAAAAATAACATAAATATGACGTTTTTTTAGGTTAAGAACAAAAGGTTATAATGGGTTTAGATGAAAATTCTAGGTGGTTTACCTCATTAAGATCATAAAATAAATAAATTGGGAAGAATTATGTGGAAATCATTACATATAGGTGGCTTCAATCTATTTTTTATTTAGATATGATTCCACTTATTTTGATTGATGTTCTATTCAAATTCTTAATTCAAGGAGAAATTTTATCAAATAATTTAAAATGAATTAATTTGATAAAATGAATTTTTTATTTGGCTTTGTGCTAATGGAAATATAGGGATTTTCTGAAATGTATGAATATTTTGTTTTTAAGTCATATTGTTGATTTATAAAGAATGAGTTTTATATATTAATTAAAACTCTATGGGAAAACTGATCCTAAAAGGTGTAAAATTCAAACAAAAGTGGGAAAGAAAGCACGTTGCTTAAAAGTAAAACCTATGTATGACAATTGAAGAAGGTTATGAAGAGCCTGGAATAAGTGATATAGAACCGAAATATTAATCTACATCAAACATCAAGAAAAAACAATAGGTTTGTGTGCCCAGTGGATTTGGATTATTGAATGGAAAGAAAGGCAATTATGGTACTTGAAATTATCTAATCAGTAAGTGGAAGATAACGAGACAATATAAGGATTATTCAAAACATCCAAAACCGATCACCACCAGATATACCGTTAGGTGAAAGGGTATGTTTCAAAGTATAATAAGGAAGAGTTATGGAATAATAATTGTTATATGAATCCAATGTAGTGTAGGATATCGAAAAGGTTGCGGTGCAATAAGCCCCTTGTGATAAGGTTGTCCCAAAAGAGGAATCATAATCTATCAAAAAGAAAATGAGGCCAGGTTTAAGAAGGAAAATTGGTTGTAGGATATCCTATTAGCATTTCTAAATCAGAGTTACTTTAGTTCAATAAGAATAATCGATTATTTTTTTAGGAATCATATCCAATTGATTGAGTTTTTTAAGAGTAAAAAAAGTAGGTAGTTGATAAATAAAATTTCTTAGACATCATTTTATAGTATAAAAAAGATAAATGATGAGTACTTGTATATAAATTATTCACATGAGGATACCAATAAAATTTTCAAGATTATTTTTCAAGTCTACTTTAATAAAGAAAAATAATATTTAATTAAAAAACATGATTAGATTTGGACATGTGAGTTAACCTAAGGGAAAATAATCCTGGAGGAGTTTATTTAGACTTAGGACAATATGGACAATCACTTTTAGGATCTTTTAAATGATGATATGAACATGAATGAAACATCAATTTAATAGAACTTATATAGGGTGAATGATTCAAATACTCTTAAATTTTTATATAATGCTCTTCTGATATCTTGTGTAGTTTTATGTTCTTTAATGACCAAAATTTGGAGAGGTATCCCAATTTACCCGTAAAAGTAATCTTAGAAATAAAAAAATTATAATTATCAGTAAATTTTTTATCATATACTAATTTTGAATAATATTGATTGTTTTTATAAATTTTTTATAAATTGAAAATAAATTTTCTAATAAAGAGATATTTTATGGAAAATTTAGAGAAAAAAATACTAATTAATTTCTATGGTTTGAAATAACTATGTATAATTACTGAAAATTACCATGTGGTCAAGTTAAAAATTATTATGTCCAAGGTGAAAATAATTTATCTGAACATGAATATGGGTAGTGATTCATTGTAAGTGCACTATCATCAAAATTTGGAAATATCATTAATAAAATCATGTTTGATTACTTTTTTATTTATTATAATTATAAATTAATTGGAATATATTTTTTAGATACCATACAATGACATGGTATGGATAGAAATATGGTTTTTTGGAACAATGATTTTTTTTTGTATTATTTTTTTAAATGATAAAATAACTATTTAACTATAAAGAGATCCATTTTTTTAAAATGGAATTGGTAATTTTATTTGAAATATATCTTAACATGGGATTTTAAGGAAGTTATTTGTGAAAATCCTAATGATTAAAGTGTTACTCACCCATACTCACATATCTAAGTATGAAACTGGATGTTTTTTTCATGACGACAGAAAATGAATTTATTTATCTTCATGGATGGTAGATCCTTGGTGTTATTTTCATGGTGGGACTTATCATGACTCCAAAGAAAATCATTGAAGGTTTTTTTAATTTAAAATGAATAATTTCTAGTCCTTTATCTTGGTTGTGTTTTATGGTTTTTGATTTGTTTCCCCACTACATTATTGGTACTTATTTTTTATATTTTTTCTTAAATATTGAAATAGTTTTTAAAAAGTGGAATTAAAATTTTCTTCTAGTTGTTTGCGTTCATTGAGAGAAAATCATTCCCCAACAATTTTTTTTCTTTTCCTTGAAACTAGTTTTCAACTTATGGGAAATAAGGAATGAAATTGAGATAATATGGAGATATTGTATGAGTCTCATGATTCATATATCAATGCCTAGTTGTTTTACAATAATCATTGATAATTTATATCATAATATATATATATATATATTGAAAAAATAAGATCATGTCCATGTTTTGAATATATTACGCATATAGTGAAAAAAATTACTCAATAGCAACCAATTGGGTTAGGCCTTTAAAAGTAAACTCTTAGCTGTAAAATATCTAAAAACCATATAAGTATTTTTTTTATTCAGTGTGTATGTTAGTACCCCAATTATGGGAATAATAAATACATATTAGAGATAAAATAATATAATTCAATAGAATCATTTGTATACTTTTTGAAGAATTAAGATCCTTTTATAGACCTACGCCATTAATGATTGTTCCATTTAAGTATAATATTTTTTAGAAAATTCATAAATATAATTTTTAATTATTTTTATACTCTTATACTATCTATTTTATTTAATATAAGATATATTTGAACTATTCAGTAATTATAATTCATTAAATTAATCATCATTTGTTTTTAATTAAAATAAATATATAGTTTTGTAAAATAATCATAAACCTATTATATCTCAGGTCATGGTAGTATCACTACTTGAAATATCCCATTTCATGGGTAGTGATATATACCATATCATTTCCTATGATACGATATTTTGGTACATAACACATTCAAATCATCTAATGAAAGTGTATCCAATTAAATATCCATAAAATTAAACACCTATTAATTAAATCTATACTACAAAATTTTAAGCCTCGTCTTAATAACCAATGACTCCTATAAAATATATTTATATATCATATAAAATTTATAATATAATTTATTATTGTGAAAAAATATTCATTCATTTCATCATAAAAAATGTGCTTCCTTATCATTCATGTCACATTCATAAATAATCAGTAACTTATCCAAATTCATTTTAAGGCCTTTAGTTTTTTCACCATTGTGATTTATTTCTATAAAATAGAACCTAAAATGTCATTTTTTATATTTACCATCATTCTCTATGTTACTTTTATCTATAACTATCATTGTTTATCTTCCCACCATTGGAACATAACCAATGAGAAACAAAAATATCAAGAATATCCTAGGTAATTGATATAAGATATGACATTATCCCTTCTTGAAAATTATACTAATTTCTATAAAAAAAAATTGGCATAACTATCCAATTTAGTTAATTACTATTTTTGTAGTGAATTATATCATTAATATCTGAAAAAATATTTATCTAGAAATACATAAAAATTTCACCACTAAAAAACAACACATATTCTTCAAGGGAAACATGGTCAATTCTATAATACCAATTCAAGAAACGCCATGCATGATTCAAATAAACTAATAGGATATGAGATTTCAAATACACTAAGGGGAGGTAGGGATAAATTATTGTATATTTTTTCACTCTTCAAAAATATAAAAAAACTATTATTCAACATCCATTTAACAACTCATTCTATTTTCACTCATTTCAAATTTACAAAGAGTGAAAAGCCTCCCAAAAATTACTAGGATCTATCTAAGAACTAATAAAAATGAAGAATAAAGGTAGGGTTAAAGGGTGATCAAAACATTATAGAGAATATGGAGAACATAAGACCATGTTTCAATCCCTCTTTCCAACATGGAGAAATTTTTAAAGGGACAAATAATAATGTGTAATGGAAAGGACCACGTCATTGGGGGTTTGTAAAATTAGCATTCAAGAAACATTGTGAGGTCCACACCATAGATCTAAAAAATCAAGAATGTTACTATAGTGTAAGAGGAACAATAATTCCAAATATCCTGTCCATCAAGAATGTTTATTCCACATTATATCCTTATAGTGTAGCTACCCCAATATTAGTGAAACTGCAAAAAATGATTCCACCCAAAATCTATGTTGTAACATCTCACCACACCATAGAAATATTAAAAATGGAAAAAAATAATAAAATTACACACCCAATCCTCTGCACCACATCCAACCACTCCCCTCCATATAATCTCCCCTTATGGTGCATCACAACCCACCACACTACAGAATCCCTCTCAACTAAAATATAATATACCACTCCACTGTCTAGTTGCTAAGTCCCTCATAACTTCCCCTAGATACCTCTACCATTATATTTATCATAAATTATCATATGGGAAATTCTATAACTTTATACAATTATATGGTTTGTTTTATTCTTGTACACTTGTTTAAAATTCATAATGTAATATACCTCGATATCACATGTTTATATTCTAACAATATAAAATTGAAACTCGTTTTATTATATAAAAACTATTCTAGAATATAGTAGCATGCACACAATATATTTTAATGATTATATTGATTTTATTAATTATTATCGTTGAATTGTTATTGATAATATATATTTATTTTTTAAAAAATTAGTATAATGATTGTCTCATCAGATTGTTTTATGTATTTCCACCACTTGATATTTGTATAGAATTTTCTAATGGGTATGTGAACATATTTATTATATATTTACTATTAATTAGGTTCAATATGTTGTGTAGTATGATTATGTTATATGATGAAATGAATTGAATTTTTATAACCCTCCTATATCTTATAATATGGAATGAGTCATAGGATTTGTATAAACCTTCCCCTTTACACATGATATTATTAGGCCCTGCCTCTAAAAACACACCATGGTGGGTGAGGATATAACATTTCTCTACCCTATCTTGGATGGGATGGGTTACCATATTTTTCTACCTCGAACCAAACATTTCAAGTAGTCTCTATCAAAGAAGGTAAGTGAATTTCAGTCCATATATAGATCGTCTTGGTATATAGATATATAATTTATAATTGGTACTAATGTTTGAATTATTGTACTGATATTATTCTTTGATTAAAAAATGTGTCCAATAAATTTTCATTATATTTTTTTAAATTAGTAGCCATATTTAATGGAAACATCTAAGGATCGTTTATCTATATTATAATCATAGTGGTTTTATACTGAGTCTGCTATTACTATACCTGACATGTACACTCTGAGGGATACATATACTTGTTAGGTAACTATAGGTTCTAGTAGATTATCTGGAATATTAATTATTTTTTTACATGGTCATGTGAGTTTGGTTCATGATCTTCCTAGTGTTATATATAATGGTCTGATATAGTGTAAGCACATAGCTAGGGGTATTGGGGAGCTACCATATATATCTTTTTTAATTAACTAGGTTATAGTTAGTGTCTTATATATAAATGTTCATTTGAATAATACATATGTTCTTTAAATTTATTAAAACTTATTAGATGAAAAAAATTCACCTTATTATAGTGTTTTTATATCCCTAATGGTGGTCACTATAATATGGTTGTTGGAAGGTGTGCATGTGGTCCAATGGTGGATTAATCCATGTTTCATTCTAGCGTTTTGGGTAACAATCCTTACAGATTCATATTATATATGGAAAATGATATCATTTCATAAAGAGATAATAGGATTCTTAAAATTAAGGGTATATTAGATATAATATAGTCAAGACATTGTAAGTAACTTATTCAAAGTATTCTCTATCCACTTTATGGTTGAAACTCGAGTTTATAGTGATTTCCAAGTAGATTAGTTAGAACCACCAATATGGGTGATCAATACCTCAATTGTTAGTAAGTTAGAACCTATAATGATTCATTAGGATCAACCATGGAGCCAAATTAAGTATTTAATGATGTATAATGAGTAAGTATTTAAGGATTTTTACTCCAGGGAATAATTTCATGTTGTGTGATTGCCTATGTTCTTCATATTACCTTTAGTATCAATTACGGGTTTATATAAAATAAAACATCAGCAATATATATATATATATATATATTGGAAAATATTAGGTTAATATGAAACACCAAATGGTTTTTGATTGAGAGAATCTTAATTATTACTATTAATAGTTAAACATTTTTTTATATCTCACTTTTAAGCATGTTTATGTTATTCCTTCCTTATTAACATTAATAAATCATGTTTCTTAAAGTTTCATCTCCAAATTGGGGTTATTGATTTGAGAGAATGAATATACCATTTCATTGATATAAAACCCCCATGAAATACTATCAGTTGGAAATTGTTATAGATAAGTAAATCAATTTCGTAATATTTGATTCATGTACATAGTTTTATTCATGATTTATCATAATTTTATACTATGTGTCTAGAAATTTTTATCATTTTTTAATCATAAATATTATATTAAATTTAATTATTTTTCCTTTAAAGTAGTATAACTTCATAAAATATGAGTTTTCTTATATCTCTTGTTGTTTTAATAACTAAATAAATTTAAAAAATAAAATATGTGATTTTAAATTGAATATTCCAATTTAATTATAAAATCATGTATTTTTTAAATGAATTTTTAATGGGGATCAAAAAAAAGATATAGGTGTTATTAATTGTAATGAAAAAATGACATGATTTGATTAATATTTTTTATCTAATATAATCTTTTCAAATAGATTATTCAAAATTGAATTTAGTAATGAAATTTGAAAGCTAGGTTTGATAAATAATTAGTCTTTAAAATGGCAATAATTGTAAGAAGATTAGGAGAAAATCCTAGGTAAACCATATTTTGGGGAGAATCATTATATGATGTTTCTTTTAGGTATTAGTACCTATAGAGTCTTATAATCTCTACAATCTTGTGGTATCCTAGATTTTAGGTTTTTTATGGTGATATTTTGAAACTTATGTTTTACTGAATTCAAAGTCTGAGTGGGTTGCCTTTTTGAGATTTAGATATAGAAATTTAGATAATGGTAATTTTTTTCTACATTTGGTGTTATTAGATACTTCATTTTGTATAATTGTTTTGTGATTCTTATGGATATCTTCATTTTGAAGTGAATTTATTCGACTTATAATAAATTCATGTGGTATTATATTAGATTGATTCTAGTATATGTGATATTTTAGTGACTTCGGTGATCATATTTTATCGGAGCCTTTTGATTTTTAGGGATGAAAAACTCTATGGTGCATACATTGTAATGACCTAAAATTTGGTCAGTACATTTTATAGGAAATTTAGTTATAAAATTATGAGGGAATTTTACTTTTTAGTTTTGGATAATGGTAACTTTCTATTTTTACTTTTGATAATTAATTCCATGTCTCATGAAATAATTTTAGGTGTTTCGAGGAATGTTTTGAAGGCCAGTGGAAGGTCCAAGGGGTTTTGGTGTTAATGGGGTAGAACCACATCAAAACCAAAGACTGTAGGTAGAATTGGGTAATCGTTGTGGGATACCATATACTCGATGTGGGGAACTAGGTACTCGATGGCGTGGTAGTATGGGTGGCTCCCCTAAGGGTTTTATGAGGTACATGGTGGACCTCTAATAGGTACCAAATAGGCCCATACTGGTTTTTTTATTAGAAATTGTAAATTTCATCTTTCCACCAAATTTTAATCAAACCATTCTTTCTCCCATTTCACTTTCACTTTCCCTCAATTGTTGGGAGCTTCTCATTGGCATCCTTTTATCTCACATGTTCCTATCCCATTGATCCTTTAATCCAAGTATATTCTATATATCATATGTAACATCCCAAGAAAATAACGAATATGAAATTTTCATATTTATTAATATTTGTGAATTAAATATTAATTTTACTTTAAAGGGGTCTCTATGTTCGATAGCGTACCTGGTATACAACAACAGGTTTCTTTGAAATATTACGTTGCACACTAATAATTTAATATTATTTTAAATGGTAGTTAACTCCTAGTCGTTGTATTAGAGAGAATTAAAAAAACTAACTACAATATGATTATATGTGTTTGTTAAATGTATTTATATTTATCCAATAAAGGTTAGAGGCTTAAAATCTGAATGAATCTAATTTTAAGCATAATATACTTTAAAAGGTTGATATACTGCCTTTTAATGGAGAGCCCTCATTAAATATAGTTTTGGTAACTTTAATACATTCTATTTGACCAAATAAAATCCATCTTTAGAATAAGGACATCAAAATTTACTTTGGGTAAATTTTTAGAATTTTTCTGACAAAGTTCATTTTTAATGAATAGTGAAAAATATTGTATTTTAATTCAAAACTGCCTTTTAATATATTTTATTTATATGGTTATATTATATTTTTAATTGGTTTTAAAGTTTAATTAGAATATAATTTTACCATTTAATCCATTTTTGGTAATTGGAATTAATTTCACTTTCAAATTGGACACAAACAAGTGCAAATCTTTGGAGAGTTATTGTTTCTTAAAAACATGCTATTTGTTTTGACAACGAGAATAAATTTTAAATTAATTAATGCCACTTCTATGTTTTGAAATTGGAAAAATAGAAATAATTTTTTAATTCTGAATTTCAAATATATATTAGGCTGAATGTTTGGTATTTTTCTGAAAAACATCAATTTTTGATGAATACTGAAACCACATCGTAGTTGTAAAAAAACTGAACTTTTCGTTTAAATGAAATTTTACCCTTCTGTGAATTGAATTTCTAAAATCCGACATACATGGTTGTTATAAAGAAGTAAAATATGGTTCAATAATATGAAAATAATTTTTGGTTAATAGGAACTTTTCACTTTTATTTACCACGGTTAATGATAAATACGGTAATTCAAGGTGAAAATAATATTTTAATAATTCAAAATTTACCTTAACACTTGTCCTAACATTATTTTATTAGTAATTTCCGACCATTTTCATATTTCGGTCTATTTTGGGACCCCATGGATCCACTTATTAAAGATAATGACACTTTAGATTAATTATTTTAATGTAAAGGAAAAAATGACATAAACAAAAAACTTATAGTAATCTAATTTTTATATGGTACTATATAAATTTTATTTTCAACTACACATATTAATTGAAAAGATAAAAATATTTCCTACATCATTATATTTTGTTTATAATTTTTAGACATCACATAAATTAAATTATTTATGACACAATAATGATGTAGTATTTACCACACTAATAAAAGATTTAAATAATTAAGATTATAAATATTAAAATAACATAAAAAACCTATCTAATTCATATTGGATGATATTATTTAGACCATGAGTCATATTAACTTCTACTTTAATTATTTTTGGACCTTTCGAAACCGAATATCATTATATAATAAAATAATATTATCACACTTTCCTAAAGAGCCCATCCCCCCCCCTTATAAAAGGAGACCACTTCTAACCAATTCCTCACACCTCTCAAGCCTTTTGGATCGTCCAAAATCTTCCCAATTAAGCTCCCTACATCCCTATACACCTCCTATAATCCTTAACTTATACAGAAAGAACTTCAATAAGTCCTTTGGTTCAAACCAAAGGGAGTTACCCAAATTAAAGGTAATGATTTCTTTTAAATTGATTTCTTTTATTTTACTTCTCCAACCCCTAAGATCTTTTTATTACATTATTTTGTAACAACACCAATATCCTAAATATAATAGGATGTATATATGAATAAGGATTATAACTACACTAACACACACCTCCATATAATGGGTGACGAACATAATGTTTTTGTGGATGGAAAACTAACGCCTCACGAAATGATGATTGTTTGATTGTCTTCTACCACCTCTCATGGTGGCCATTAAGATGGAAATGTATTTATATATGATATATATTGTGTTTATGTTTTCTTTATACTTCTGTAATTTCAATTTATAGTATACTTTTACGGTTTCCATTATGGGTAAACACAATAATTGCATTTGAGGAAGTGCGGACTACCGCCCCCTCAAAGTGATATAACTCGTTAATACTATATTTGGGATGTATAAAGGATGGAGTTAATGATATTATATATTATATTATACTATAATTATAATATAACTATTTATCATTATGTTTTAATTCTATAAAAATAAGAAATAGAAATGAAAGTAGTGTTCATTGTACGTACGGCTTACCGTCTCCATGAACAGTGTTTTTCATTTCTTACATCCAAATGATATGTACTATTATAAATATATATATACTGGATATATACGATATATATGATATCTAAATAATTAATATCATTCTGGATATAATGAACTTTAGACTATGTGAACAACTTGTAATTGTAAGAAGTCCCTTTTTGACTCAAGTAACAAATATCGACAAAACGAACGTTATTAACATAAAATATTACATAATGTTAATAACATGGTAATAAGTGATATAAAAGGAATAATAAACTTTATAAATGTTCTTAAGAAAGTATAAATAAACTTTAGTTTATTATTCTGGAGGAAAAAGGAACAAACGTGTCAAGTCGGACATGAGGTAAGGGGTTTCTTATCACACTTTTAATTCTGTGAAATTTCCACTGTTCGCCACTTATTCATTGCATGTAGCATATTGTGTACTTCCTTTTGATATATATTATAATTTTTCTATTTATATTCATGGTATTATGTGATTATTTTTGTGGTTATCAACTTTTGGTCATACGACTCGATTTATTACAACGTGGTAAGGGGATTTCATCTCACTTTTTATTCATGTGAGATTCATGCTATATTTGACACTATTTCCTTCTGTGTGGTGTATTTACTACCCAAGATTATATTAAATGTGTAATATACTTCAATTTATTGTTATTTACATCTCAATTTTATGATCCTTATTTCATGGGTTGTATGTTTCAAAAGTTACCAAATCAGTAAGGGAACCTTTCACCCTACTCTTTTTAAAAGACTTCTTTTTGTTATGTCTTTTAATTTACATCTTATTATATTGGGATATGTTCTTATATATCCTTATTAATGTAAATTTGTGTCCATGTGATGATATAACCTTTTTATCTCATCAACTTATTTCTTAATTTTAATGTGACGCCATTAGGCTTTCAAATTTTTCCAAGGGAACTTCTTAACCCTATTTCAATTCGTTGGGTTAAACTTGTACTTCGTGAATATGTCATCCTATGAATTTGTGTGAATGACATATGAATGTTTTACACTTAATATACACTTATATTGGGTGTATTTATATTTTTAAAACATAATTATGTGATTGGTTCATCCTTAATTTAATGATACCATCTTTATAAGGGATTTCATCTCAATTTACATTTCCATTGAGACTTCATTGTTGTCATGAACCAATTAACTCTTATATGGTGTATATACTATCCTTTTTCATATTATATCATGAATCAATTTATTCTCATGATATTATAAAGTTCTTATTAAATGTTAATCCTTAATTATTTGTATTCAATAGTCTCTCATTTTGTTAAAAACTCTTTAACTAAAATATCATTTTAAATGTTTTAAAGATTTATTATTCTAAATCTTTATCTTTAATTTACATGTATTAAAGATGGCTTTGAGTATTTATTAATATGGACATTAATGTTTTAAAATTATAAATCCATTAAAAGATTCAAAGTGGTATGGGACACTTTTATTCAAAAATATCTTTTTAAATGGTTTATGAAAATGGATTAATTATTTCAATATCTTAAAATTACTTCTTTTGATTTCAAATGAAATGTTTTACTGAAATGTTTTTATTTGAAATATTTTATGAACAATGATGGTACTTGGTCATTTGATGGGTGGTTACATGATAAACTATATAATGGGTGGTGCCGTGAAAACCAGGTAGAGTGGTTAGGTTATAACCTCCAATGCATTGGGTATAGAAGTCGGCCATATGGCTATTCCATTTTGTGATATGTGTGGAAGTCGACTATATGGTTATTCCATTTAGGTATGTTTATGTCCCAAGTTACCTTTATATGTTATGTGTTATTTTTATGTGTTTTATAGTAATCTTTTTGTTATAAAAGGGTATTTAATGATCTTTTATTCAGTGAAAAGTATTTACTACTTCATAAAGGTCAAAAGTATTATTTATGATAAAGTATTCATGGTTTACTTGTTGTTTTGAAAAACTAATAGGTTTCCTTCTTTCTATATCCATTAATGATCTTTTTATGCTCATTCCAAGTTTTTGAAATGTTTTTCACAGGATATAATGTGGAATAGGGTCAAGGATGGGATCATGGAAAATCCATGTTGTCTAAAAACCTGGAACTAGACATGACACTTTTTTTCAAGACTTTTTATTTTATGAAAAAAATGGAAACTGTGTAGAAGTGTCTACTTTGTAATCTTTTGAGATGTAATAGTTATGTCCTAATTCACTAAAACTATAAACCTGAAAATATCCTCAATGTGAATTATTCATTTAATTCAGTATTATGTATGGTTTAAGGATGGGTCCTTATAGTTGGTATCAGTGGTTGTTTTAGATAACTTCAGAGGTTAGTGTGTTCTTTAAGAATAAGTGACATTACCATAACGGTTAGGATTTTTGAAAGAGGAAAAGTTATTTTAGATAAATTGAATGAGTTTTAGGTAACATGAATAAGCATATCATAGTATTTACCCTCTTCTTAAGATATTATATGATGCTTTTAATGATATACTCACACTAAGCTTTTTGGTTTAATTAAATGGATGGATCTAGCAGGCACCAAAGTAACAGTGGATGTAAAGAAAACATTGATGGTTTTCTAAATGGGCAACTGAATTAAATGAGAGATTCAATGTGGACTCTTGTGGTTCTTTTGAACCAACTATCTGGAGTCATTATTGAAAACCTGAACCTTGGTGATTTTTATAAGGCATCGTATATACGACAAACAAATCCCTACGGATGTTCAGGTAATAATCATAAAGGTAAGTATTTTAAAAAACCTTTGTGTCAAGGATGTAGAAATAAAAACCTAGGAAAATGATTCAAAGGGTCGGGAAGATCCTATAGATGTGGGAATTAAGGTAATAAAGAAAGAACCTTCTTTGGAAAAAAGGAAGCATCCAGTTGACTCTAGAAAAGGATAGAATTTCTTTCTGAGGGATCAATTGAATGTTTTAAATGTGGTTTTCATGTTCATTATACAAACACATGTCCTATGAAGATGTTTCGGGAATGGGATCACTAGGATCATACAAATATTTATTTACCATTACCTAATGCCATTCTGATTGAGGATGAAAAAACTGACAATGACCACAGAAAGGTATGGATTATTTCTTATCATATGTTTTGACATTATTAAATCTTTGGATATGATTCATGATTTTGTTTGTAGGAACAATGTTTCTCAGAATAAGTTATAAAGGAATGGTTAATGGATCATTAAGATTTTTGAATGAGTAAGAATTCAATATATAATGGATTCAAGTGTTATGGTAGATTTTAGGAAGGTGAAATTCTTAAATGTATTAAGGTTCTTTTGATTATGGGAATAATATTAGAAGAATTTTTATAGTATGTGTAACCTTAATGTTTGATATATAAAAATTTTATTCAAAGAACAATTATCCTTTCTTTTGTGGATATAGTTATAAAGAACCATTTGGTTTTATATGATCCTTGAATTTGAGGCAATTACAAGTTAATACATTTCTGTGATAAAAAATGAATGTTATTAGATAACCTGCATGGTTAAAATATGTTATGGTTATTTTTGATAAATTTATATATTTTTTGGAATGTTATAAAATTATATAGTTTTTAAAAAAAGAACAAAACGCGGACCGTGTGATAACCCGTCGCGTCAGACAAAGCCACGGGAATCGAACCCACAACCAAAGTGCGACTGATATTTATCATCAACCACTGGACTACGTAATGTCCCTGGTTAGTATGACTAATTCATTTTAATTAGATGATTTTATGAATCAATAATAAGTTTATTTTGGGTTATATATGCAAATGATTAACCTATAATGGAGAATATGTTTTTAGGTTAATTACTTTTCAATATGAGACTTCAAGAGTAGCTATGTTATATGGAGATAAATGTTAAGATTTGTCATGTAAGACTATGTGATTAAATCCTTCTGAAATTTCAGTTTCAATCCTAGTTTGGATTAATTTGAAGAATTTTATGGACAATTGTTTATTGAATGGTCTTGGTTGAAATTTTGGTATTGTTTGACCAATTTCAGAAATTAAGAGAAGTTTTTCTTTTTGTAAAAGATTTTACTTTTGGGGGATTATCTGATCTTCTACTAACCAATTTTGGTTTTGTTTATGGTCTAAAGGCATGGGAAATATATAGTTCATCTTTTTTGGGTTATGTGATTCTCTCGAAGTAGATTATATAACTTTTAATGTGAACAAGTCATCCTGAACACTCATCATTTAGAGAAAATATGAGTTTCGGTTAGAAATATAGTAAACGATGAAAGTCTACCTGAAAAGTTATTATGTTTCCTTATGTTTTTTGTTATGATCATAAATAAATTACTCAATGAAAAGTAACTTAAAAAAAAAGTGGTCAGTTAACTTTTCCTACTGGGGAATCAATGATTGTTTAACCCATCACAAGTTTGTGATATTCTGGTGGCTAACTTTCTCCTTATAAAGTTTTCTACCACTCTCCATCAGAACAAGACGGTTTGTTTTCTCTTCCATATCCATGTTTTTCAACATGGAATCCTAGTATGGATTGTCTCAGGTGACATTTGTTTATATCTTTCTTTATTTTAAATTGATTTTTTATGGAATCTTTTTCCAATGTGGGACTTTCAATGATGTTGCCGAGCCCAATTTTAAAATTGTGAGGATGCAATTCCCAAAAGGCAGGAAGGATGTAACATCCCAGGAAAATAAAGAATATGAAATTTTCATATTTATTAATATTTTTTAATTAAATATTAATTTAAATTTAAAGGGGGTTCTATGTTCGATAGCGTACCTGATACACAACACACGTTTCTTTAAAATATTACGTTGCACACTAATAAATTATTATTGTTTTAAATGGTAGTTAACTCCTAGACATTGTATTGGTGAGAATGAAAAAAAACTAACTACAATATGATTATACATGTTTTTTAAATGTATTTACATTTATCCAATAAAGGTTAGAGGCTTAAACTGTGAATGAATCTAATTTTAAGCATAATTTACGTTAAAAGGTCGATTTGCCGCCTTTTAATGGAGAACCCTTTATAAATATAGTTTTGGTCAGTTTAATACATTCTAATTGACCAAATATAATTTTTCTTTCTAATGGGGACTTCAAAATTGACTTTGTGTAAATTTTTTGAATTTTTCCAATAAAGTTCATTTTTTAATGAATAGTTAATAATATTTTATTTTAATTCAAAGTTACCTTTTAGTATAATTTATTTATATGGATACATTATATTTTTAATAGGTTTTAAAGTTTAATAAGAATATATATTTACCATTTAATCCAATTTTGGTCATTGAAATTAATTTCACATTGAAATTGGACATAAACAAGTGTCAATCTTTTGATAGTTATTGTTTCTTAAAAACACGCTATTTGTTTTAACTACGGGAATTAATTTTAAATTAATTAATACCACTTCTATATTTTGAATTTGGACAAATAGACATCAATTTTTAATTAGTAATATAAAATATAGCATAGGATGAATTTTTGGAATTTTTCTGAAAAACATCAATTTCTGATGCATAGTGAAACCACTTAGTTGTAGTTAAAAAAACTGACTTTTTCATTTAAATGAAATTTTACCACTTCTGTGAATTGAATTTAGAAAATCCCACATACATGGTTGTTATACAGAAGTAAAATATTATTCAATAAGATAAAAATAATTTTTTTTGAATATTAACTTTTGACTTTTATTTACAGTGGTTATAGGTAAATTAGGTAATACAAAGTTAAAAGAATATTATAATAATTAAAAATTTACCTTAAAACTTGTCCTAACATTATTGGATGAGTAATTTCCTACCATGGGCATATTTGGGTCTATTTTGGGACCCCATGGAGCCACTTATAAAAGATAATGACGCTTTAGATTAATTGTTTTAATGTAAGGGAAAAAATAATATAAACAAAACTATTTTAGTAATCTAATTTTTATATGGTGTTATATAAATTATATTTTAATATATAAATATTCATTATAAAAATAAAAATACTTTCTACATCATGTTATTTTTTTATAATTTTTAGACTTCTAATAAATTAAATTATTTATGACACAATAATGGTGTAGTATTTACCTCATTAATAAATGATTTAAATAATTAAGATTATAAATATTAAAATAATCTCCAAAACCTTTATAATTTATATTGAATGATATTATTTCAACCATGAGTCACCGTATCTTCTACTTTAATGATTTTTGGACCTTTATAAACCGAATATCAGTATATAATAAAATAATATTATCACACTTTCTTAAAGAGCCCCTCCCCACCCCTTATAAAAGGAGAGCACTTCTAACCAATTCCTCACACCTCTCAAGCCTTTTCGCTCATCCAAACTCTGCTCAATTAAGCTCCCTACATCCATATACTCCTCCAAGAAGCCTTACCTTAGGCAGAAGGCACTTCAAAAAGTCCTTTGGTTCAAACCAAAGGGAGTTACCCAAATTAATGGTAACGGGTTCTTTTAAATTGTTTTCTTTTATTTTACTTCTCCAACCCCTAAAATCTTTTTATTCCTTTATTTTGTAACAACACCAGTATCCTCAATATAATAGGACGTTTTAATGAGAATTATTCTAACTACATTAACACAAACCATTATCTAATGGGTGAAGAACATAATGTTTCAGTGGATGGAAAACTAACGCCTCACGAAACGATGATTGTTCGATTATCTCCTACCACCTCCCATGGTGGCCATTAATATGGAACTATATTTATATATGATATATATTATGTTTATTTTTTCTTTATTCTTCTATAATTTCCATTTATATTATACCTTTGTGGTTTCCATTATGGGTAATCGCGATAATTACATATGGGGAAGTGCAGACTACCGCCCCCTCAAAGTGATATGACTCGTTAATACCATGTGTGGGACGTATAAAATATGTATTTAATGAAATTTTATATGATATTATACTTTAATTATAATATTACTATTTATAATTATGTTTTAATTCCATTAAAATAAGAAATTTAAATGAAAGTAGCGTTCATGCGTATGTACGGTTTATCGTCTCCATGAACGCTGCATTTCATTTCTTAACTCTAAATGATATGTACTATTATAAATATATTTATACTAGATATATATGATATATATGATATCAAAATCATTAATATCATTTTGTATATAATTAACTTTTCACTATGTGAACAACTTGTAATTGTAAGTAGTCCATTTTTTACTCAAGTAGCAAATATCAAAAAAAAACAAATGTTATTAGCATAAAAGATTACATAATGTTTATAAAATTTTAATAAGTGATATAAAATTAATAATAAACTTTAAGGAGGATCTTAAGAAAGTAGTAATTAACATTAGTTTATTATTCAGGAATAACAAGGAACAAACGAGTCAAGTCGGACATGAGGTAAGGGATTTCTTATCTCACTTTTAATTCCATGATATTTCCACTGTTCGCCACTTATTAATAGCATGTGGCATATTGTGTACTTACATTTGATATATATTATCATTTTTCTATTTATATTAATGGTATTATGTGATTATTTTTGTGGTTATTAACTTTTGGTCATACAACTCAATTGATTACAACGTGGTAAGGGTATTTCATCTAACTTGTTATTCCTGTGAGATACATGCTATATTTGCCACTATTTTCTTTTTTGTGGTGTATGTACTGAACAATATTATATTCATTGTGTAATATACATAGATATATGGGTATTTACATCTCAATTTTATGATCATTATTTCATGGGTTGTACGTTTCGAAAGTTACAAAATCGGTAAGGGAACCTTTCACCCTCCTCTTTTTAAAAGAAATATTTTTGTTATGTCTTTTAATTTACATCTTATTATGTTGGGATATATTCTTATATATCCTTATTGATGTAAAACTTTTTTCCAAGTGAGGAGATACCCTTTTTATCTCATCAAATCATTTTCTTCATTTTAATGTGACGTCGTTAGGCTTTCAAATTTTTTCAAGCGAACTTCTTAACCCAATTTCAATTCTTTGGGTTAAACTTGTACTTCTTGAATATGTCATCCTATGAATATGTGTCCCTGACTTATGATTGTTTTACACTTAATATACACTTATATTGGGTTTAGTTATATTTTTTACACATAAGTATGTTATTGATTTATTCTTAATTTAAGGATACCATATTTATAAGGGATTTCATCTCAATTTACATTTCTATTAAGACTTCATTGTCGATATCCACAAATTCACTATTATATAGTGTATATACTATCCTTTATCATATTATATAATGAATACCTTTATTCTCATGATATTATAATGTTATTATTAAATGTTATTCCTTAATTATTTTTATTCAAGTGTCTCTCATTTTGTTAAAAATTCTTTAACTAAAATACCATTTTAAATGTTTTAAAGATTTATTATTATAAATATTTATCCTTAATGTCCATATTTTAAAAATGTTTTTCAGTATTTATTTATATAGAAATTAATGTTTTAAAATTATAATTCCATTAAAAGCTTCAGAGTGGTATGAGACACTTTGATTCCAAAAACTCATTTTAAATGGTCTATTAAAATTGATTGATTATTTCAATATCTTGAAATTACGTCTTGTGATTTAAAATGAACTGTTATTAGTGAAATGTTTGTATTTGAAATATTTTATGTTCTATGATGGTACTTGGACATTTGACGGGTGGTTATGTGATAAACCATATGACGGGTGGTGCTGTGAAAACCATGACTCGTGGTTATGTTATAACCTCCAATGCATTGGTTATGGAAGTTGGTCGTATGGCTATTCCATTTAGTGATATGTATGGAAGTCAACCGTATGGTTATTCCATTTATGTATGTTTATGTCCCAAGTTACCTTTATATGCTATGTGTTCTTTAAATGGGTTTTATGTTAATATTTTTGTTACAAAATGGTATGTGATGATCTTTTATTCGGGGAAGAGTATTTACTACTTTATAAAGGTGAAAAGTATTACTTATGATAATGTATTCATAGTTTACCTGTTTTTTTGAAAAACTAATAGTTTTCCTTCTTTGTGTATCCCTTAATGAGATTTTTATGCTCATCTCATGTTTTTTAAATGTTTTTCACAGGACATAATGTGGAATAGGGTCAAGGATAGGATCAAGGAAAAGTCGTGCTGTCTAAAAACCTAGAACTAGACTTGACTTTTTTTCCAAGATTTTTAATTTTATGAAAAAATGGAAACTGTGTAGAAGTGTCTACTTTGTAATAATTTTAGATGTAATAGTCATGTCCTAATTCTCTAAAACTCAAAACCTGAAAAGATCCTCAATGTGAATTTTTCATTTAATTCAATATTATGTAAGGTTTAAGGTCGGGTCCTTATATCATAATTTTGAAAAACCAAAGTAAATACATCTTCCCCATCCTCTTCATCCCATTTATAATATTTTATATATTCTCCACACTTAAAAAGGGTTAAATGACTCATTATTTCACAAAATTAATGCTAAAATTCATTATAATGCATTATTTTCTCCATACATGGGTTAGGGAAGACCTTAGGGAGTGTTTTCCTTATTCATGATCATTATTTTTAAAATGATTGAATATGAATATATTTATCTTGTTACTTCATGATTTTGGTCCTTTCTTAATGTCCCTATCCGTCTGAATTATTTAGGGGTTTCTTATAATTTTTTACTAGATTAATAATTTTGGTAATATTCATATAATTTAATTTGGTTTCTTTTAGATTCTAATATGATCAGTTGGGATATACATGGGATATGTTTTAAATGTGTATGAATTATATTTTGATGATTACAAGGGGAAACATTGATTCCATTGGATCATGTGAGAGGCCTCACTAAGACTATTCTAGTGGTAGGTGATTCTAAACTAAATAAAATTATTTATGATTGGCTTCATATTCATCAAGGAATATTTTTATTAAACTAATAAGTAAAATATTCATCTTTTATATAGATATAAATCAAATATTTTAAATTATTATCATGGATGTAAATTTAAATTAGTTTTCTATGAAAACACCCTTTCATATTTGGAAATAAAATATTAAATTATTTACTATGGTTTTTAATTCGTATTTAATGAATTGTAATGAATAAATTATTTAAAATAGTTGAATTAAGTATTTTTAGGAAATTTTTATGGTTGATGAAATCTCATACATGTTTATATTTTATACATTCTTGATTCCCTTTATTTTTCTTCTAATAGAACCATAAAATGTAAAATAGAGACCACGTTCTATGATGTAACTAATTACATAGTTTTGGAACATTAGTGGTAACATTGATACTATATTGAATTAGTTATTTGAATATATAGTTCCTTGATTCCAATTTCAATATATTGTGATGTAACCATTAAAAACCCTTTAAATGTATTTGGAAGCATATCTCATATTCTATGGAGAAGGTGGTATTTACTTACCCTAAGTGGAAGAAAAAATCATGTTTATTGATTTAATATTTTATTAAAATTTAAAATATATTATATTCAACCCCTGTTGACCCATAATGATTATAGAAATAAAACCCTTGGTGGAGTAAGTCAAAAAACATTGGTTTTGTGACTAATTTTAATTCGAGGTATCAATTATTATGGAAGAAACTTTTATTAGAAGAATACTTTTTTACCACTTTCACGTGTAAGATTTAAAACTCAATAGTCCAAACTTATCTTCGATTAAGATTTGAATCGGTGGAATTGTAATGGAAAGGTTTTATTAAGTGGAAATAAAATATTTGATACTTAAAATTTCATGGTTTCGTAAATTGGTTTGCTTTAATACGTTATTTCGAAAACTATCACTTACTCTATCCAAAATTCTTGGACACACTCTTTAATTTATATAAAAAAATTACCATAACATGGTCTTATAAAATCCTTACTCATTTTAAATTCATTTACTTGACCATCTATTAAAAGAGATGTTTTAAAAGAAATTTTTTTGATAACATTATGACTCTAATGTATTTTTAAGTAAATTATATCTAATTTTAGATCCCTATTTTGAAAATAACTATAAATTAATATAATTATTTAGACTCAAAACATGTACCTTCATAAATTTTTTTTATATCTGGTTATTTTTTGAAACATATTACATTATACACAGTTACAACCATGTAATTATTTATGAAAACCTAGTTACTACTAATTTTTGAGTTACTACCTTGTTTGGATTAGTTTCAAGGAACTATATACTTCCTATCACGTGAATATTGGAATTTTAAATAATGAATCTAAAGTTACCATAATATAATGATGTTTTATAAGCTATATTGTTATTAGCCTGATTCTTGTGTAACTTTTTAAAATTAATAATGTGACATACCTAGGAAACACATTTTTATGTTATGAACATATGAAATGAGAACTTGTTTTATTATATTTTTACCTTTTGAGGATATTTTAGCATGTCTGATTCTTATTTTATTGATTGTACTCGTTAAATTGGTTATTATGATAGAGTTTTTGCCAGAGAATGATTCATTATTTTTAAAAAAATGAGCATGATGGTTATTTTAGGGGAATGTTTTGAGAATATTTTTTAATTTATATTAGATAATCATTATATAAAGGGTATGTGTATATTTTCATCCCATATAAACTATTATGAGATTTCTTCTTGATAGGGAGTATGATAATGGTATTGGCTTGTAATGACTTTATTTTTTACACCCCTCCTCTATCCCATGGGATAGGCTAAAGCCCAGAATTTTTATATATCTTCCACATCACATGGTAAGTTATTAGGAATCGTCTAGAGGATTTAATCTGGGAGGAATAGGCTACAATATCCCCCCCCCCCGCCAACCCCTCTTTAATAGGATGGGTATTAAAGCTTTTCTACCTCAATCTTGACATTAATATCGATCTCTCCTAGAGTTGGAAAGTGAAGTAATGTCACATTGTATACCTTCCAGTTATAGGGAGTTATAATTCATAATTTTAATTGAGATATGAACTTCGTAGTTATTTTTTTCTATTATGAATTGATTACAAAATGTATGTAAAACTATTTGATTTATATTTATGTCATTGAGATGAAAGATCTAAATAATACACCTAATGGTATTTTATCTTCGTTAAAACATTTGTGGTTACCTATTGACCATGTTTTTTCTCAAACCCGAAATATATTTTTTTTGGACATATAGATTCATGATCTATTTTTTGGTACATATGACTACTATTATATTATCTTGATAAATTTTTCTTTTTATGCATGATCAATTTGAGTATTGGTTCATCTCTTATTTGTGTTATATATGGAGGTTGGAAATGGTTTCAGAACATATACTGGAGTATTAGGGACCTACTATCTATTTCTATATTAATTAACTTCATTTTTGTTATTATATAATTTATGGAATTCTATTCATTTTGATAATACTTATATTGTTATATTTTATTTATATTTATCTAATAGTCTATAATTCCTTCCCCAATTATTTTTTAGAGTCGAGATGCTAATCCCTAACCTCTAGGTGTTGGAAGGTATACATGAGGTCATGTATCAGGAAAATACTTATTTTGTTTAAATAATTCTTTTCAAATTGGATACATGAGAAATTCAAAATTCTGAAAGATAAATTGAATAACCTAATGTTGACATTTTATCATCTTCTGATTGGACTCAATCCGCTCTTATAAATCCCCCCAACTCAAACTATAAAGAACCACTATATAACATTTTAAAACCCATTATACCTTTGACATACTTTAGTATTCATTTCACTAATAAAAACTGCCTATATTCGGATTAATTTTGTTCATTATGTATTAAGAATTGGAAAAAATAATTATAGGTCATGTTTTTATTAATTATTCTAGGCTCCCAATTATTTTCTTATTCTTCTTAATTTACACCTCTTTTATATCATCGTCTCTTGAAAACTTCAACTAGATAGAAACCATTTTTTCCAATACCTTGGATTCCTCTATTAATCCTCTCAATATCACCTCTTTGGAATATTTGAATAGGAACATAAATGTGCCCTTATTTCATTATATAACTTTTAATCCAAATAAAAATGTTCATTATCCAATGATGAACATTTCAATCTTACACCTCGTTAATTATTCACACTTCTTTCATTATGTTTCAATCGGTCCTCCAAAAATATCTTCATCAACATAAATAAGCACAATCATCCTTTAATCATTCCCATTATTGGTCTAGAGACTATTTTTTATAATAGTGGGTTACCTAGACCCAACATAAATAGTACTTTTAGATTTCCCATTCATGTATACATTAATTTATGCATGATGTAAACTAACCAAAATATTGTTGATATATTTACACACATTATTTACTTGGAAATGTACATATATTATTTATTATATCAAAATGTTATATTAGTTCATAATATATAATGAGAACATCAAGAAATTATGATATTAATCCTAAACAAATGTCATATAGTCTAGATTCATCATACTAACTAGACACATATGATGTTTGGAAATTAGGTGATGAGGGATCATAAGCATTGAGACTTCTTCTCATGAAGTTAGTACATGGGGATCTCGAGTGTATAAGATCATGATGAGTAGCCCTCCAATAAGATCTCCATATGTTTCAAGTGTCATTGGATGTTCTTATCTACCAATATGTTTAATGGTCTCTAGACATGATATTGTTATCAATGTGTTCTATTAGTACATTTACTTAATTGGAAGAAAGAAATATGGAATTGAAATTATAGAAATGTATCTTGTGTTGGGTATGTCATTGGTGGTGTGACATTTAATAAATAAACAAGACATAATTTCTCCCATCCAAAAAGAAGTAAAATCTCAAGACCATTCAACTAAGATTGTTGTACCTTTACTGAGTCCATGGTCTTGATAGAAGAATTTAAGTTCGTAAAATTAGGTTAGAACAAATAAATCAAGAAAGTATAATAATACAAAGTACATTTCTTGATTTATGGGATATACTAATACAAAGAGATTATATTACATAGTCAGTATTCGTTGAATGGTTTTCATTGTAATGACTTTTCTTTATCTCTTTAACAGACCTAATGGGTTGTTAGACTCCACTCCTAGTCTGTGAATATAAAACACTTCTATTTAGATAAGAGAATATAGGGATACATACTTAGAGTAATCAAAAGTATGTCATATTTTGTTGAAGAGGAGTTTAGGATATGGGGGGCCCCACCAAGGAGTTCTGGATATGATTAAGAATAAATGACCACAACAGAAATAATTAAATTAATATTATTCAAGTTTAGAATAATTGGTATTGAATTTATTTGTTAAATATATCTATTAGTGTAAAGACCCGTAAAATTAAAGGGAAATTTTTTCTTAATTTTATTTGGAATTTTACAAGAGCGCGGTTTCTGACAGCACCTGATTCTGAGGCCTGGTGTGCCCGGAATCAATTTCTGAAGTTTGGCTCGGGTACGTTCAGTGAACGAACGAGCGGGTTTTCCTATATTTTGAACCAGTGCTCGGAATTGAAATATGATGGCACCGATGAACTCGCAGCGCCGATATTCGCATAAGGGGACCTTTTCCGAGATTTTGTTTTATGCGGGATGAGAGTTAGTTTTGGGTAAAATTAGAAGAAGTTAAATAAATTGTGGAACAAAATTTATTTTTAACTTTGTTGGTTATTTCCTCCCAAAGGGAGTTAGAGGTGGGACCCACATCCACATAACCTCCCTTGAGAGGATAATGTGTGGTGGGGCCCACACGAGCCCTAACTCTTCAACTTCCCTTAAACTCCCCATTAACTCCACTCTAATTAATTTGACAACTTCTGTTATTAATTAAGATGAGTTACTCTTGTTTTCAAACTCTTGAATTTCAAAAGAGTTGTTGTGTTAATAAAATAATAAAGAGTCTAATTTTATTTTTGTTAGAGTTTTGTCACCTTGAGAGGATTGGGAAGCATTCTTCATCTTCTTCAACCTCGACGAAGAACGCGAAAAACACCGTTCTTCAATGAAGAACTTCTCCACCAAAGAACACGGTTCTTCCGTGATGCCGTATCTGCTACGCGAAGTTCTTCTTCTGCGACGGTTTTCCATGGCGAAGTCACCGTCAACGACTTCGAATCCTCGCTTCGCGATATCGACGTTCTTTCCCCGTGACGACCAACCTCTGCGACGCTCGTCTTCTGCGGGTCGTTGACGAACATCGTTCCTGAACCGAGGTAGGGGTTTTATTTTAATTAATTCCATTCATGATTCTAGTTTGTCGATCTTCATGGTTTTCGACTAATTGTTATCAAATAACGCGAGGGGGCCAGTCCGCACAAACACGGTCGACCCTCCTCCTTTTTCATGAATGATTTTCTTTGTGGTTGGTACGAGGAAGCGTGGTGCCGTCGACCACGCGGTTTCATGCGGAAGATATGTGTGGCGCCATCGCGCCGTGCCATGGAAAGAAATTCAAGGACGCGACACTGTCGCACCGTGTCGAAGAAAACCGAAGATGTCGTGGCCGGAGCGGGGCCGCAGCCGGTTCCGGGCCGCGGCGGAGCAAGGAGACTGGCAGCCGGACCGGGCCGCTGGTGTCGGCGAGGAAGGGGACCAGCCGTCGCCGGTCCCGTGGAAGCCGGAATCAGCCGGCCAGGGCGGGCCGGCCGGACCGGTGTGCAACCGGGGGTTCAAACCCCCGGCTGGCTGGCCGGGTGGCCAAAACGGCCCCCCATAATTGTGGGGGGGGGGCACGGTTACACTAGGGGGGCAGGCGCCCCCCTCTTTTTTCGAACAGCTCGGCCGAAGCCGAGTTGGCAGCGCGCTGTGCCCAGCCGGACCGGCTCCTGGCCAGTCTGTCATGCCGGGCCGAGCCGCGCCGGGCCGGGCCGACCCGGTCCGGGTCGGTCCGGGCCCGAAACCCCCGTTATCGTACCGTTTGAGTTCAAATGCCCGTAACTCGGGCTACAGACCTCCAAACGATGCTCCGTCAGTGGCAACACGATCCTTAGAACGAGATGGTCATTTCGGTATATCGCACTCAAGGTTTTGGAATACTTTGAGTTCGGCCGGGTTGGTTTGTACACAAAACCAATCGGGCCCTCGGAGCAGAAACACTCATATCTTGATCTACGGACGTCCGAATGACGGGCCGTCAACTTTGTTGAGTTCCTCTTAGTGAGACAGATCTTTTGGAATACTCAGCCCGAGGTTTGGACACAGGTGGAGTACGGTAGGGTTGGTTTTTCCGTAAAACCCAACCGGGCCCCTGGGACGAAAAAGCCAATAACTCTCAGACTGGGCGTCCGATCGACGCGCCGTCTGCGACGATGAGTTCCTGTTGAAGATACAGAACTTTTGGATACATCAACTCTGGTCTATGTGTCAGTTGATGTATCAGCCTCTCGGCTCGTGGAGCGGACCCTCCCGAACAAGCTTGTTGTGTGCGGGAACCCTAGTGCTGGCTGCGACTGCTACTGTGACTGCGACGACGACTGTGCATAGATCCTCAGTGGATTCGACGACGACGACTACAACACTCAGCGATCCTATGTGGATCAGTGCTACCGATCCTGTGTGGGTCTGATCTTGTGTGGGTTAGCGCTCAGCGGTTCTGTGTGAGCCAGCGCCTACAGATCCTGTGTGGGTCCAATCTTTTGTGGGTCTTTGCGGGGGTTAGATTCCTACCGATCCTATGTGGGTCTTTGCAGGGGTTAGTACCTATCAATCCTTTGTGGGTCCGACGACTTAGATGGATCAGTGATCATCTCTATCATCTTCGAAGATGTATACCTGTGTGAGCTGAAACCTGTTTTCTTTCCTATGTGGATTGTGTTGTGCTATCCTGTGTGGATTATATTTTTCTTTTCTGTGTGAATACGTATACTTTCCTGTGTGGACTGAGTTGTACTTGGGCTCGGAGGTTGGAGCGTATTGGAATTGATGACTTAGGTGTATGTATGGGCATATACCTAATCAGTGTCGGTTGTTACTTCGTGATTGTATCTTTCCTTTGTGGTTTATCCTTTGTGGATTTTTGGGAGACCTTCGGGGGTCTCGGGGTCCCTACTGAGTAGCTTATACTCACCCCTGCACGGGCTATGCCCGCACTACATTGTGTTGGTTGCAGACGACGGACAGCGTTGATCGTGGTTGAGGCTTGCTGAGCAGGACGGTACCTGGAGGTGGACCACTGGGCGGACGTACTCGGAGGGGACGGCGGGACCCGAGGAGTAGTGGAGCTATCTGTACCCACCCTTCAGGAGGGATTTCCAGTGGACAGCTCGGTGTAGCGGCTTTTACTTTTCAGTTGTTGTTTTCCCTTTCGAGTTGTACTTTACTTTCAGTTTGGGTTTGTATACTGGCCCATTTACTTTTCCGAACTTACAGCTGTACTCAGTTTTTACTTAGTGTTTACTTTTTTTCGCTTGCTTACTCTGTGTGCTTGTTTACTTTACAAAGGCAATGTTTTCCCTTTTTACCGGGATTTACGCCTTGGTACTAGTCGCCAGCCCCTGGCCTATGGAAGGCGGGCTTGGGGTAGTCACGGCACGGGCCCTGAGGACGGGTTGTGACAAATTTGTATCAGAGGAGTTCGGTTCTACCGTAGAACATGGGACTCTGATCATTTCTATGTGAAGCAATAGTGTTTAGCGTATTGAGTGTGGTTATCAGTCCAGGGAGTCCAGTGTTGGTGCGGTGGCCGACGTATCCATATACCAGGACCCTGACTTCTGATTTCTGACTTAATGCACGAAAACATTGAATGCATGTGTGTTTCAAGTTTTCTTTGTGATTACTTTGTATCAGCTCACCAGGTATATTGTTCTGACTGTGGCGCACCTGTTTCCTTTTCAGGATGGCCCCACGACGGTAGCCAGCTAGGGTTTCGAGAGTCGAGCATGACGACAGCCCACCGAGCAACGAGGCCTCGGTGTAGGGCCCTTTGTCAGCAGTGGCACCGGCGGTAGCTCTACCCGCCGAGCCCCTGATGCTTCCAGAACCAGCCGCTGACGATGCACGTCGCCTTAGCGCACTGCATGAGTTCCATCACCAGCGACCACCCAGGTGACAGTGAGGAACAAGTATCCACTACCGAGGATTGATGACCTCTTTGATCAGCTCAAGCGAGCACGGTGGTTCTCGAAGATAGACCTCATGTCAGGCTATCATCAGCTCAGAGTTCGAGACGAGGATGTGCAGAAGACGACCTTCAGATGTCAGTATGGACACTATGAGTTCTTGGTTATGCCTTTCGGCATAACCAATGCTCCAGCAGGGTTCATGGCCCTCATGAACAGGATATTTCATCCACACCTCGATGGATTTGTCGTGGTCTTCATCGATGACATTCTTATTTACTCGATGACTGAGGAGGAGCACGCCTACCACTTACGAGTTGTACTAGAAACACTTCGAGAGCACCAGCTTTATGGTAAGCTCTCGAAGTGCCAGTTCTGGATACATGAGGTCCACTTCTTGGGACATGTCATCTCTGAGGCGTGAGTTGCAGTGGATCCTGCAAAGATCGAGGAAGTGTTAGCTTGGGAGCCACCCAGGAGTGTGATGGAGGTGCGGAGTTTCTTGGGTCTAGCTGGATACTACCGGAGATTCGTGCCAGACTTCTCCAGAGTTGCGGCACCACTCTTAGCTTTGACGAAGAAGGGGAAACCCTTCGTGTGGTCAGGCAGATGTCAGGAGAGCTTCCAGGAGCTGAGACAGAGATTGACCAGCGCACCTATCTTGAGGTTGCCTGAGGAGGGAGTAGGGTACGTAGTCTACTGCGATGCATCAGGTACCGGACTCGGTTGTGTACTGATGCAGGAGTGGGCAGTGATCGCCTATGGATCATGTCAGTTGAGGCCTCATGAGCAGAACTATGCTACCCATGACCTGGAGTTAGCAGTAGTGGTCTTCGCTCTGAATACATGGCGACACTACCTGATGGGCGAGCACTTTACAGTCTTTTCTGACCATCAGAGTCTCAGGTACATCTTCTCTCAGAAGGACCTGAACCTGAGACAGTGGCGATGGCTTGAGTTCCTCAAGGACTATGACTTTGAGATAGTCTATACTCCTAGGAAGGGGAACGTAGTAGCCGATGCCCTCAGCAGGAGGACGGGCATTCAGCAACTTGAGGAGGCGACAGAGCAGCTAGCATCTTTGTAGATATCCTTCGTGGATAGAGATGGAGCAGCCTTCCTTCAGTCTCTCACAGTCACTCCTCCACTTCTACAGTGGGTCAGAGAGGCACAGTGTGGGGATGCTGACTGTGAGACGCAGCATGAACAGATATCCTCAGGACAGGCACCTAATGGCTTCTCCCTTGGAGCAGAGCACGACATCCTCTTCAGAGGACGTACCATGGTACCAGTCGCTTTACAGGAGGAGGTTTTGAGAGAGTTTCACACTTCTCCTTTGTCGGTACATCCCAGAGTGGCGAAGAGGTACCAGGATCTCAGATGACAACACTGGTGACTGGGTATGAAGAAGGTTGTGGCAGAGTTCGTTTCTCGATGCCTCACCTTCCAGCAGGTGAAGGCAGAGCATCAGGTACCAGCAGGCTTGGTACATCCCTTGGAAGTCCCGGAGTGGAAGTGGGATGGGATATCTATGGACTTCGATACTGGACTTCCACGCACTTCCAGAGGTCACGAATCTATCTGGGTGATTGTCAACCGACTCACCAAGTTGGCTCATTTCTTACCCATCAGAGAGCAGGGCTTAGTGGAGAGCTTGGGACGACTTTACGTTCCGGAGATTGTACGGCTTCATGGTGTGCCATCTTCAATCGTCTCCGATCGAGATGCTTGCTTTACTTCCCAGATTTGGAAGGGGTTGCAGGAGGAGTTCGAGATGCAGCTACGTTTGAGCACAGCCTTTCATCCTCAGACGGATGGTCAGACGGAGAGGACCATTTAGACTCTCGAGGACATGCTCTGTGCATGTGTCCCCGACTTTGGTCGTAGATGGGAGGACCACCTACCCTTGGTAGAGTTTGCGTATAGCAACAGCTACCACTCCACCATCGGGATGGCACCGTATGAGGCGTGGTACGGTCGACCTTGCAGATCACCGTTGTGCTGGACAGACCCTGGGGAGTCAGCACTTGTGGGACCAGAGATGGTCCAGCCCATGACAGAGAAGGTCCAGGTCATCCAGGAGCGGATGAGGATAGCTCAGAGTCGGCAGAAGTCTTATGCTGACAGGAGGCGGAGGCCACTGGATTTTGAGGATGGCGACCACGTCTTCTTGTGGGTCTCATCTCGACGTGGTATACGGAGATTTGGCCGAGGCAGCAAGTTGTCTCCACGCTTCATCGGACCATTCCAGGTCCTCAACAGGATAGGCGAGGTGGCTTATCGCCTGGCTCTACCACCTCAGTTGCACCGGGTGCACGACGTCTTCCACATATCTCAGCTGAGGAAATACGTGCACAACCCGACGCACATCATTGACCATGGGTAGCTTGACGTTGACGATGGGGAGACTTTTACGGAGGTCCCGGTAGAGATCGAGGATCGACAGGAGCGGGTCATACGTGGATGGTCGATTCCTCTAGTGCGCATCATATGGCAGCACGGGAACCTCTAGGAGAGTACTTGGGAGCGGGAGGCTCAGATGCAAGCTCAGTACCGTCAATTGTTCCCCTAGTTTTGATGTATCTTTACGAGGATGTAAAGCCCTGAGGTGGGAGTAATGTAAAGACCCGTAAAATTCATGGAAAAGTTTTTCTTAATTTTCTTTGTAATTTTACAAGAGCGTGGTTTCTGGCGGCACCTGATTCCGAGGCCCGGTATGCCCGGAATCAATTTCCAAAGTTTGACTCGGGTACGTTCAGTGAACGAACGAGCGATATTTCCTATCTTTTGAACCGGTGCTCGGAATTGAAATCTGATGGCACCGATGAACTCGCAGCGCCGATATTTGCATAAGGGGACCTATTCCGAGGTTGAGTTTTATGAGGGATGAAAGTTAGTTTTGGGGAAAATTAGAAGATGTTAAATAAATTGTGGAACACAATTTATTTTTATCTTTTTTGGTTATTTCCTCCCAAAGGGAGTTAGTGGTGGGACCCACATCCACATAACCTCCCTTGAGAGGATAAAGTGTGGTGGGGCCCACACGAGCCCTAACTCTTCAACTTCCCTTAAACTCCCCATTAACTCCACTCTAATTAATTTGAAAACTTGTGTTATTAATTAAGTTGAATTACTCTTTTTTTCAAACTCTTGAATTTCAAAAGAGTTTTTGTGTTAATAAAATAAGAAAGAGTCTTATTTTATTTTTGTTAGAGCTTTGTCACCTTGAGAGGATTGGGAAGAATTCTTCATCTTCTTCAACCTCGACGAAGAACGTGAAGAACACCGTTCTTCAACGAAGAACTTCTCCGCCGAAGAACACAGTTCTTCCGCGACGCTGTATCTGTGACGCGACATTCTTCTTCCGCGACGGTTTTCCGCAATGAAATCACTGTCAACGACTTCGAATCCTCGCTTCGCGACATCAACGTTCTTTCCCCGCGACGCCTGACCTCTGCAACGCTCGTCTTCCATGGGTCATTGACGAACATCGTTCCTGAACCGAGGTAGGGGTTTTATTTTAATTAATTCCGTTCATGATTCTAGTTTGTCGATCTTCGTGGTTTTCGACTAATTGTTATCGAATAACACGAGGGGGCTGGTCCGCACAAACACGGCTGACCCTCCTCCTTTTTCATGAATGATTTTCTTTGTGGTTGGTATGAGGAAGCGTGGTGCCGTCTCACCACGCGGTTTCATGCGGAAGATATGCGCGGCGTCGTCGCACCGCGCTGTGGAATGAAATTCAAGGAAGCGACGCCGTCGCGCCACGTCGAAGAAAACCGAAGACGCCGCGGCTGGAGTGGGGCCGCGGCGGAGGGGCACGGTGCCATCGCACCGCACCAGACGAAAAAGGGCGCGGCCGGTTCCGGGCGGCGGCGGAGCAAGGAGACCGGCGGCCGGACCGGGCCGCGCCGGTGTCGGCGAGGAAGGGGACCGGCCGTCACCGGTCCCGTGGAGGCCGGAACCGGCCGGCCAGGGCCGGCCGGCCGGACCAGTGTGCAACCGGGGGTTCAAACCCCCGGCCGGCTGGCCGGCTGGCCAAAACGGCCCCCCTTAATTGTGGGGGGCCTTGGTTACACAAGGGGGGCAGGCACCCCCCCCCCCTCTTTTTTCCAACAGCTCAGCCGAAGCCGAGCTGGCAGCGCGCTAGGCACGCTGCGCCCCGCCGGACCGGCGCCAGGCCGGTCAGCAAGGCTGGGCTGAGCCCAGCCGGGCCGAGCAGCGCCGGGCCGACCCGGTCCGGGGCGGGTCGACCCAGTTCGGGCCAACTGGGGGGTCTCGGTCCTGGTCGGTCCTGGCCCAAAACCCCCTTTATCGTACCGTTTGAGTTCAAATTCCCATAACTCGGGCTACAGACCTCCAAACGACACGCCGTTAGCGGCAACATGATCCTTAGAATGAGTCGGTCGTTTCAGTATATCATACTCATGGTTTTGGAATACTTTCAGTTCGGCTGGGTTGGTTCGTACACGAAACCAACCCGGCCCTCGGAGCGGAAACACTCATATCTTGAGCTACGGACGTCCGAATGACGTGCCGTTAACTTTTTTGAGTTCCTCTTAGTGAGAAGGATCTTTTGGCATACTCCGCCCGAGGTTTGGACACAGGTGGAGTACGATCGGGTTGGTTTTTCCTTAAAAACCAATCGGGCCCCTGGGCTGAAAAAGCCAATAACTCGCAGACCGGGCGCCCGATCGACGCACCGTCTGCGACGATGAGTTCCTGTTGACGATACGGAACTTTTGGATACATCAACTCTGGACTAAGTGTCAGTTGATGTATCAGCCTCTCGTCTCGTGGAGCGGACCCTCCCGAACGAGCTTGCTGTCTGCGGGAACCCTAGTGCTGGCAGCGACTGCTACTGTGACTGCGACGACGACTGTGCAGAGATCCTTAGTGGATTCGAAGATGATGACTACAGCACTCAGCAATCCTATGTGGATCAGTGCTACCAATCCTGTGTTGGTCCGATCCTGTGTGGGTCAGCGCTCAGCGGTTCTGTGTGAGCCAGCGCCTACAGATCTTGTGTGGGTTAGATCCTGTGTGGGTCTTTGCGGGGGATAGTTTCCTACCGATCCTGTGTGGGTCTTTGCGGGGGTTAGTACCTATCGATCCTTTGTGGGTCCGATGACTTAGATGGATCAGTGATCATCTCTATCCTCTTCGAAGATGTATACATGTGTGAGCTGAAACCAGTTTGCTTTCCTTTGTCGATTGTGTTGTGTTATCCTGTGTGGATTACGTTTTGCTTTCCTGTGTGGAATACGTATACTTTCCTGTGTGGACTGAGTTATACTTGGGCTCGGAGGTTGGAGCGTATTGGAATTGATGACTTAGGTATATGTATGGGCATATACCTAAGCAGTGTCGGTTGTTACTTCGTGATTGTATCTTTCCTTTGTGGTTTATCCTATGTGGATTTTGGGAGACCTTCAGGGGTCACGGGGTCCCTACTGAGTAGCTTATACTCACCCCTGCACGGGCTATGCCCGCACTATGTTGTGTTGGTTGCAGACGATGGACAACGTTGATCGTGGTTGAGGCTGTTGGGTCGGAACAAACGAGGAATGATGGCAAGAGGGGGGTGAATTGCCTTTTAAAAAATGATTAACAAATTAAAATCAAAGTAAAGAATGCAGCAGAAATAAAAGAGGCAAGACACACGAAATTGATAACGGAGTTCGGCCAAAACCCGGCCTACGTCTCCGCTCCCAACTCAACCGTTGAGAGATTCCTACCGCTTACTTTTCAATGGTTTTAGCAAGAAACCCACTAGGCTTTGAGGTAGCACTAGGACCTATTACAGCTTGCTTTTATTGGTTTAGCAAGAACCCACTTGCTTTCAATGGAAGAGCAAGAACCCACTAGCCTTTTTAACGGGTGAAGGCTAGCTCACCGAAAACTCAAGCCTTTTAAAAGGAAAGGCTTGACTAACCTCTTCACATCTTAATCGTGGTGTGAGAACCCAAAATAAAGGGGGAAGAGAAAAGGTGTTGGGGTTTGTAGGCACAAACCCAAAATTAAAGCTCAAAATAAATAAAACAATAAAAACCGTATTGTTGAGAATCCTTGGGCGCCAAGGGTTGAATGGAGTTGAAGACGTGCACTCCCAAGCTTCTATGGTGGTGCTCCTTGGATGTGGAATTGGATTGGAGCAGTTGTGGTTCCCTTGGAGCAATCCGCCGGAGGTTTGCCAAATGAGGAGAATTGTGTTCGTTGGCTTCACAATGCTTAATTATGGTCCGACAATTGTTCAGGGGCTTCAAGGTCCTTTATTTATAAGGGGGGAACCCTCATATGGCCGTTGGGGGCCTTTGGAGCCGTTGGAAAGGCTTTCGGAGCCGTTGGGAGGCAAGTGGAGCAGCCTAGTCAAAGCCCCAACGACTAGTTTGACTGGGCTACCGGCTGGCCGGTGCAGGGCCACCGGCTGGCCGGTGCCTAGGCAGAGGAGGAGAATTCTGGTCCAGGCTCCACCGGCTGACCGGTGGAGGAGCCACCGGCTGGCCGGTGGGGAGACAGTAGCTCCCACTGTGCTTGCTGGGTGCCACCGGCTGGCCGGTGCTGAGGCCACCGGTTGGCCGGTGCTGAGGCAGTGGCTCAGCCCTCTGTTCTGGGTGCCACCGGCTGGCCGCTGGTGTGACACCGGTTGGCCGGTGGTCTGGACAGAGGAATCCCTCTTGTCCAGTCCTCCATCGGCTGGCCGGTGGTCTTCCATCGGTTGGCCGGTGGACTGAATTTCAGTCCACTTTTGGCTTCTTCTTGGCCTAAGTCCTTGGAAACCTTTTGCCTAACAGCACAAACACTTAAAACACAATTAGAAAAACAAGAAGGTGATTGTGATCATGAAAATCAAACAACGAGGGGAACGAGATGTACAACAATCTCCCCCTATTTTGATGATCACAATCACCAAAACAATTAAAGTAAAAAATTGAAATTGAAAGGAAATGCTAAGCATGATGAAAAGGATTCTCCCCCAATCAATCAAGAAATTTCTCCTCCTTTGTGATTATCAAAATAGAATGGGGCATAAAACTTGATTGAGGGAAAAGAGATTTGAAAAACAAGATTGAGATTTGAAAATCAATTGAGATTTTGGAAATTGAAAGATTTGAATCAAAAAATGAATAACAGTTTGAATTGAATGTTTTGAATCAAAATTGAAATGAAAATTTTGAATGAAAATTTGAAACCAAGTGTTGAAATTGAAAGATTGAAAAAAATTTGAATTTTAAAAGCTTAATCAATCCTAACTCCCCCTAAATAAAACAAAAGATCATCGGGGAGAGGGATTTTGAAAAGAGATGATTTTAGGCCCGGAGAGACTCGCTAGAAGGGATTTTTCAATCCAAACTTGTCTCATGGCGGGTCTTCTCCTATAGAACTCGTCCGAATTAAAAAATGGATTTGGGTTGACCGTACCGGGCGTTTTTACAATTACATTCATAAATAAGGTGCCCGGGTTTTTTACAATAATTGCAAAATTTAAAACTAGAGCTCCCCCTTACAAAAACAGTTGGAGCATGGGAGGAGGAAGCTATATTGGTGTAGCCTAGCCCTTGGGTGGTTCGGGAAACGCGTTGGGAACCAAGTAAATTGTTCAAATTTTGTTCCCCTTGGGTGAACTTCACTAGGGTCTCCCTTAGGTCTTTGATGGTTGATTCCATGGAATCAACATTTGGGAAATTTTGGATTTTGAGGGACATCTCCTCCTTCTCTTTGAGAAGTTGTTCTTTTTCGGAGGAAAGTTTTTTGAAATTCTTTTTCAAAGAAACAAATTTTGAGGAAAGTTCATGAAAACCATTTTCTAATTGATCTCTAGCATGTGAGAGTTCTTCATAGGATAGATGATTTAAAGAATTGGAATTTGAAGAACAAGAGGAAGAGGAGTCGGAAGAAGTTACCTCATGGAATGCCATTAGGAATTTTGTACCTTGGTCGCTCGAGGAGGAGGAGGAGGAGGATGATGAGGTGTCACTCCATGTGGCCTTGAGGACCTTTTTCTTTCCTTTTTCCTTAGCCCGTTTTTTGTTGAGTGGGCAATCGGGCTTGTAATGGCCCTTTTCGCCGCACCCGTAGCATTTTACCTTGGGCTCGGATTTTGCGGTGGGTTCTTGCTTTCGGTGCTTGCGGGATTTCTTCTTCTTGTGCTTCTTCATAAATTTGTGCATTCGGCGGGTGAGATTCTCCATTTCCGAGTCGCCGCTTGATGATGAGGAAGATGAAGATGATGAGGAGGAGGAGGAGCTTACTTCTTTTTGTACCTTGAGGGCAATGTTCTTTGGTGTCTTGATTGGTGTGCCCTCCTTTTGAGCTTGCCTCCACATCGTGATCTCATAAGTCATGAGAGATCTGATGAGCTCCTCTACCGGCATATTTTTGACGTCCTTAGCCTCTTGGATCGCCGTCACCTTTGGTGCCCATGAGCTCGGAAGGACCCATAAGATCTTCTTGACCATCGTCTCGGCTGAAACATCGTCACCAAGAGATTTTCTACCATTGCAAACGTCAGTGAAGCGTGTAAACATTTCAGAAATAGACTCATTTGGATGCATGGAAAAGCTTTCAAAATCTTGTCTATACATGTCTAACCGAGTATCCTTAACTTTGTTAGTGCCCTCATGGGTAACCTCCAAAAGTTTCCAGATTTCATGTGAGGAGGTGCATGTGGAAACTCGATTGAATTCATTTCGGTCAAGGCCGCAATGAAGAGCATTCATGGCTTTGCCATCAAGCTCAAAATTTCTAATGTCGGCTGGGTCCATTTGGATTCGTCGGGGGTAGACAAAGTGTAACCTTGCATGACTATTTTGTAAATGGGATATCCTATACTTCTAAGAAAAGTGGTCATGCGGGTTTTCCAATAATTATAGTCGGTTCCATCAAAAAATGGAGCCCGACCCAATGAGTAGCCCTCGGGGGCGAAAGAGGTAGATGCCATCAAAAAGGATCTTTAAATTTGAAACCCTTTAAGGTATTACTCAAATTATCCCTCTGATACCAATTGTTGGGTCGGAACAAACGAGGAATGATGGAAAGAGGGGGGTGAATTGCCTTTTAAAAAATGATTAACAAATTAAAATCAAAGTAAAGAATGCAGCGGAAATAAAAGAGGCAAGACACACGAAATTGATAACGGAGTTCGGCCAAAACCCGGCCTACGTCTCCGCTCCCAACTCAACCGTTGAGAGATTCCTACCGCTTGCTTTTCAATGGTTTTAGCAAGAAACCCACTAGGCTTTGAGGTAGCACTAGGACCTATTACAGCTTGCTTTTATTGGTTTAGCAAGAACCCACTTGCATTCAATGGAAGAGCAAGAACCCACTAGCCTTTTTAACGGGTGAAGGCTAGCTCACCGAAAACTCAAGCCTTTTAAAAGGAAAGGCTTGAATAACCTCTTCACACCTTAATGGTGGTGTGAGAACCCAAAAGAAAGGGGGAAGAGAAAAGGTGTTGGGGTTTGTAGGCACAAACCCAAAATTAAAGCTCAAAATAAATAAAACAATAAAAACCGTATTTTTGAGAAGCCTTGGGCGCCAAGGGTTGAATGGAGTTGAAGACGTGCACTCCCAAGCTTCTATGGTGGTGCTCCTTGGATGTGGAATTGGATTGGAGCAGTTGTGGTTCCCTTGGAGCAATCCGCCGGAGGTTTGCCAAATGAGGAGAATTGTGTTCGTTGGCTTCACAATGCTTAATTATGGTCCGACAATTGTTCCGGGGCTTCAAGGTCCTTTATTTATAAAGGGGGAACCCTCATATGGCCGTTGGAGGCCTTTGGAGCCGTTGGAAAGGCTTTCGGAGCCGTTGGGAGGCAAGTGGAGCAGCTTGGTCAAAGCCCCAACGGCTAGTTTGACTGGGCTACCGGCTGGCCGGTGCAGGGCCACCGGCTGGCCGGTCCCTAGGCAGAGGAGGAGAATTCTGGTCCAGGCTCCACCGGCTGACCGGTGGAGGAGCCACCGGCTGGCCGGTGGGGAGACAGTAGCTCCCACTGTGCTTGCTGGGTGCCACCGGCTGGCCGGTGCTGAGGCCACAGGTTGGCCGGTGCTGAGGTAGTGGCTCAACCCTCTGTTCTGGGTGCCACCGACTGGCCGCTGGTGTGACACCGGTTGGCCGGTGGTCTGGACAGAGGAATCCCTCTTGTCCAGTCCTCCATCGGCTGGCCGGTGGTCTTCCATCGGTTGGCCGGTGGACTGAATTTCAGTCCACTTTTGGCTTCTTCTTGGCCTAAGTCCTTGGCAACCTTTTGCCTAACAGCACAAACACTTAAAACACAATTAGAAAAACAAGAAGGTGATTGTGATCATGAAAATCAAACAACGAGGGGAACGAGATGTACAACAGAGGCTTGCTGAGCATGACGGTACCTGGAGGTGGACCACTTGGCGGACGTACTCGGAGTGGACGGCGGGACCCGAGGAGGAGTGGAGCTATCTGTACCCACCCTTCAGGTGGGATTTCCAGTGGACAGCTCGGTGTAGCGGCTTTTACTTTTCAGTTGCTGTTTTCCCTTTCGTGTTGTACTTTACTTTCAGTTTGGGTTTGTATACTAGCCCATTTACTTTTCCACACTTACAGCTGTACTCAGTTTTTACTTAGTGTTTACTTTTTTCCGCTTGCTTACTATGTGTGCTTGTTTACTTTATAAAGGCAATGTCTTCCCTTTTTACCGGGATTTACGCCTTGGTGCTAGTCGCCAGCCCCTGGCCTATGGAAGGCGGGCTTGGGGTAGTCACGACACGGGCCCCGAGGACAGGTCGTGACAATAAGTATTATTTTAAATACATGGAAATATTATGAGAAAAAATATTAATTTAATATCCACGGTACATTTAATATTTACTGGAATGAAGAGTTTAGTAAATGGATAGTATTTTTCACGTAATATATTTAAGATAATATATGTAAGTGATAAATATTTAAATGATATTTATGACACAATAAAGTATTCATAATAAGTCTTCTTCTATTGATTTAGTGATTAATAAATATCTGGGGTTCTAAGATCATTTTTCAGGTAATTTTACAACTCACTATCTAAAGGAGGAGGGGACTCTCACATTGAAACAATTCATCCCATAATAGATGAGAGAATGTCTCTCCTCTATTAAATCTCAGAAAGGGAAGTATATGATACGAGCTTTTGATATGATTTATTCTTCAAGGATCAAAGGATCATCACTGTGGTGATTCTCAGGATATTGAAGGCATCATCGAATCCCCATTGTAGCACCTGAAATTTTACAAAAAACATTCATGTGGACTTTATAAGCACATGTGAGTGATCTAGAGGGTTCCAAATTAATTGTCTTAAGAAAATTGTCTCTAATAATCAATAGATTTAAAATGGGGATTCATGTCCATTTCATTGTTTTTTATTTCATTTTCATTCTTAAAATTCTTCACATGATATCCCCGGTAGTTGTACAAAGATGTGCTTCGTCAGTTATGACATAATTACATCCATCCCCATAGAAAAATTCTAAATAAATAGTCCATATTCTTCTTCTATGCACCCTGGTACCTTTAGTTTGTATCATAGATATTATGTGATTTATAATCAAATGTAAAATGAAAATTTTAATAAATTAACATAGAGGAAATTACAATAGTCCCAACCTCACATATGATAATTCAATACGACTTCAGTTGATGAAGTTAAAATTGTTATAATTTTTAAAATTTAATGGATATCAATGTTTTTTAGGGTATAATTTGACTAAATTTTTTTTATGTTATTATTTTACAAGAAATATGTATTTGATGGAAATTTATGGTCATATTTTCGGCTATAATTTTTTTTCATCTAGGTTTTCATTCAACTAATTTGTGGAAGTAATTAAATTTATTTATTATTTTTTTTATAAAGAAGATAATCTATATTAATTGATTATTATGAAAGAGAAAAAATTAAAAACTGGTTATATCAATGGTTAATGAAAATAATAAAAATGAGGTTTTATTAAATTTAGAAATAACCAATATTATGTTGGATACAGACTTACTGAAATAAAAACAAAACAAATCCTAATAAAAATTGATTATTGTTGACCATTTTTTGAAGAAAAATTTGGAAAGGGTCCCACCATCGCCTTAATCATTGGAGCACCACCATCCAGTACTATCTATCCACCTGTTGGGGTTCATCCCGCTCATTTGTATCCAGATTAGAGATAAGATATTTTTTGGAATTTGAAATATAATTTATTATATCACACAGATAGGGCTTCATCTGTATCTCATGGGGAGATATATCTTTTATATCTCTTTATATGATATATTTGTTTGAATCTTAACCTGGAAGATACATGTTGATTTGGAGATTTAGGATATTATAATTCATATCTTATCTATATTTGAAAAAGGAAAATGTCGATGATTTAAAAGGGTAAGCTGATGTTGGTGAACAATTAGATGTTCTCAAGATGTATTCCACCGAGATCAAGAGAGAAGGGGTTGCCACGTCTCTGGTAGCCCATGTGGATCATTGGAGATGGCGTACGAGAAATCAATGGTGGATCTATGATGAGACGGGATATTGCATTATGCTATCAAGTGTGGCACATCATCATTGAATAGGTGTGAAGCAGTGGTGACACAATTGATGGTCTGGGACCAAATATCGAAAGTCTTTCTAATAGAGATGATAAGGTGGTGTGTCCTGGTTGTGATGATTGGTGGTACATCATTATGGAGAGATCATTCAAGTGTTGCAAGCTTGTGCGAGACTGACGCATGTTCGGGTGATGATCTCTGAGGTAGTGAAATTTTTTTGACAGAAGGGTGACTTTTTGTCACAGATTGATCTTCCAATACCTGGAGTCATCATGATGTTTATCAGAGAGATGGGAGAGGGGTATCAGGGTGTGGTTTTCACATAGGTTTTTACATTCTCTCATTTGTAATTCAATTTCAGGCACTTCTTGGATATTTGTATTCTCTGATTCATGGTGGATATATTTAGGAATTTCCCCATTGTTCTTTAATCCTCTGCATCAGAGGGTTGTTCCATGTTAAAAATCATGTGTTCTGATTTATTTATTCTTATTATATTGCTACCATATTTCTATGGGTATCTCGTGATATTTTTTGGCAAGAAATTTTCAGCCCAAAATCAGAATTCTCTCCCAACAAGTGGTATTAGAGGAGATGGTTTGGGCTTCCAATTTGTGTTGAGAAATTTTTGGAAGTTTTGAAAAGGATCGATGGCTCGTGCGTGAGGCAGAACAAAATTAAAAAGATGGTTGAAGGAGGAGTTCTATATATTAAAGCTAATTTTTTTCTTCAAAATGTGTGACTGGTTAAGAGAAAATTAAAATTTGAATATTGGGGTGATACGCTTGGTGCTTGGGATTTTGAGTAGGGGGAGCAATTTTTTCCTTCAGGTTCTCCGGATTTTTTGGTGATCATGATTTTTTGGGAACCATATATTTTTTATTCTGGAATTGGCGGTGCAGACATAGATATAATGAATACTTTGGAATTTGGATTTATTTTATAGGAAAATAAGTCGAGGTTCGGTCAGAGCTATTAAAGGATGTCGTCATTTTTATAAAGATGATAATGGTTGGTGCGATACCAACCTGATTTTCGTCCAAATAAGTTTTTTGGATGATATCTCCATTAACAGGATGAAGGGGGTGATTGTTGGGGTTCATCCCACACATATTTCTCCATATTTGAGATAAGATATGTTTTTTAATTTGAAATATATTTTAATATATCACACAGATAAGGCTTCATGTGTATCTCATGGGGAGATATATCTTTTATATATATTTAGATGAGATATTTGTTTGAATCATAACATGGAAGATAAATAGTGATTTAGAGATTTATGATATTATATTTCATATCTTACCTATATTTGAAAAAGGAAACAGTGATGGCATTAGAAGAAAAAGATTCTAGTAGAGAATAGTTAGAGTTGCTCAAGATGTAGTCCCCCAAGACCAAGAGGGAAGGGGCTTACACATCTGCAGTAGCCCGTGTGGCTCATCAGTGATGTCATACAAGACATCGATGGTGGATCTACGATGATATGGGATACATTGTTATAATATCACATGTGGCGCATCGACATTGAACAAGTGGGAAGCAGCAGTGATGTAACTGATGATCGGAGCCATGTATTGAAAGTATTCTTGACAGTAGTGATCATGTGGTGTGTTCTTTTTGTGATGATCAGTGGTAAATCATGATAGTGAGATCATTCAGGTGTCTCAAGCTGGTGTGAGATTGGCGCATGTTCGGGTGAAGATCTCTAAGGTAGTGATGTTTCATCGATAGAAGGGTGACGTTTTGTCACATATTAATCATCTAATATTTGGCATTAGTGGGATGTTTATCAGAGTGATGGAAGAGGCATATCAGAGTGGGGTGTTCATACAGGTTTTCTATGCTCTCTCATTTATAATTCAAGTTTGGGAATTACTTGGATATTTGTTTCATCAGATTCATAGTGGATATATTTTGGAATTTCCCCATTCTTTTTTAATTCTCTGCATTGGATTGTTTTTCCACATTAAAAATATTGTGAGATGAATTGTTTATTATGATTATATTTCTTGCATATTTCAATGGGTTTCTCAAGATATTTTTGGCAAGAAATTTTTTCCCAAAATCGGGATTCTCTCCAATACCACCACCCCTCAACCATGTTTGGTACCACGTCATGAAAGCTTGCGCCAAACCACCATTGCTCGATTGACAGTCCCCACAATCCCACCATCGGCTAGATCCCAGAGTCCTCCTCTTGTGAACCGGTGGCATACCTTACTCTGTTTGTTCACTTCATGTTACATCGCCGAAACACTACTACCCAAGACCTACCATCATTTATCCTTCTTGCTCGGCCACTCTCCCAAATAAAGACACATGTGTCCATTTACAGTTCTTTCCTCGTCTCCAAAAATCATCATCATGCTCTCCACCCTGCACATCAGCACCCCTCTGTTCCTACACACTGGCCTTCATGCTCACCCCAACCACCATCAGCCTCCCACTATGTCGCTCACCCACAGCCAGTCTTTCATTCCCCGACCATTCAGTTTTAGTGTCCCACCCTGTTATTTCCCCAACATCTCACATAGGGAGCCTCTTCTGGTTTACCCATGGACAAGTCAGGTTAGTCCATACCGAGCCTAGGTATGTTGGTCCTTGCCAAACCATCCACAACTACTATGGGTCAATATTAGGCCCACGACCCTTTTCAGGGACTTATTGGCTAGTCGAAGTCTTGGAAATTTTTAATATTTCAAAAATTAATTTAATATATATATATATTGGAAAAATCATTATTTTTATTTTAATTTATATTAAATGAAATAAATTTAATAAATAAAATTTCATGTATGTTTATTTATCTCAAAAAATAATTTATATTTCTCATTTAATTTACATCCAACCGATCTTGAGATTCAACCGATCAATGTATGTCTACATTTAATTTATTTAATTACTGATTGAATATATGTGTGTTGAATGTAATAATTAAATTTATTTCAACATCTTATGCATCATCTATCATCATCATTACTTTTATAAGTTTTTGCACACGTTGATAAAATATATTTATCTATATTACACACTCTTGATACCCCCTCACATGCGCATGAGTATATCTATATTTTGAGTAATGAAAAGTAAGATGTGGACTATACCAAGATGAGGTGGTATTCTAGATGAGATGGGGATTCATCGTACATGGGTACGAGCTTCGATACAAGTCAGATGAGGCTCAGGTAATTTACCCCTAAGGTCATAGTAGGTATATTGATTATAAATGGATCAACAATTGTCAAATTATCAAGACCCTTTCCAGTGTTTATTGAATTAATTCATTTATTTTAATTATTTGGTGAGTTTTCAGGATTAATTGATGACATAAAATAATAAACTAAATTTATTGATAAAAACAATTTATAACATGGTGAAATTTTATTCTAATTACTGCTTGGTAATTTTTGAATGTGATCATGTATTACATGCATATCAGATAGAAAATTATTTCATCTCCAGGAAATAATAACAATATCTATTGAAATATTATGTCACAACACCTTTTGCTGTTTGAGTTTGACCAAAAATCGGGTGTATGAGGTGATCTTCAACAATAGTTGAGGGTAAATTCTATTACTGGAGAGTTACAATTAATGTAATGGTTTGACATAACTAAAGAAGAAAATTAATAAGTAGCCATATCTAGAATGTTGTATCTTTAGATGAAAATATTTGAGTATATCAAGTTTATGAGTTTATAATCCAGGACTTCACTCTATAGTTCAATGATTTGAATATTAATGAAGTTGGCCAATCAAACTCCTACTTTGAAACACTCTGAGTAGTGGTGTAGATGTAGGTTTCACTATAAGGATTGGTTTTAGGGGTCCATTAGATAAGAATACTCTAGAAGCTGAGTATTCCTAATATATATGTAGGGACTGCTAGGGTTTGATAAAATATTGGGATACATTTAATGATTTAATCGATAATTTATAATTAGTAAACATGATAAATGTACCAGTTTTATTGTGTTTAATTTCATAAAATATTGAATATCAATACCACAAGCACACTATGATCATTATTCGTAAAAAAAATTGTATTTGGTATGATTTCCAAGAGAAATATTCGTGCTTGTGAAAAATTACTGCGATGTTGAAAATTAAAGGTGTTGGAGTCCCTAGTACATTTTGATCCACCTCAAGAAGCGATGATGGGAAATATTATTACATAAGACAAATGTTTTATGCCTTTTATGGTTACATCATAATTTTATCATCAATGTCAAATGGTTTTTGGATAAATCATAAGTATATATCTAGTTTCACATATTGTCTAATCTTTGGTAATTTTTCGAGGAAAAATGAATTAAGATATAAATGGGGTGATGATTTCAAGGAATACATCTAAATTGATAGATGTAACACTTTATTTCAAAACATCACATTCATATATATTTATTGCTAAATTTTTCTAGTTTTTTTATGATCACAAAATGAACTGTATGGATAAAATGCATTATTAAATTTTGGGTAAAGTTCCTTAAGTTGATAAGAACTTGAAGGAAGATTAATCTTTAGGTCTTACGGTGAGCAAGTTGAAAGACGTGGAGAAAAGGTCAACTGAATGTGTAATAAAAAAGGAACCTTTGTAAAATCTTGTAATGAATACAGGGTGATTTTTATATAGGGGTTATTTGATTCTCATGCCATGATATACTTCTATGGAAGATAAATTCAATGTACTATATTGAATATATAGTCACTTCTTCTTCAGGTATGATCATCAATTTTAAGTAATGTTTCTATTGTAAATATTAGGTATTAAGTAAAATATGATTATAATACATGTTTATTGAAATATAATAACCAATTTTGTTTAGAAACATTATAATAATTAAGGTGAATTCTCAAAGAATTTGAAAAAGGGTGATTCCAATGTTAGTTTTTTGAAATACAAAACTTCTAATTCCCAGGTTTAATGATTCTACGTGAAAATTTATATAGTATTACCAAAACATTTATCTCATATTCCCAATGTGAATGAGGAAAATTTTTTTTAATGAATATTGTTCGTGGAGTTTAAAAATTTACCAATAGTTTAGTAATACATAAATCTGTGTAAATAACTAAGGAATATAAAAATGTAATACTTAGTTATACCAAATTGTGGAAAGATACGTCTTTGTCTAGTAGAACTAAAATTTGTTGTCAAGGATATACAGAGGGTCATATTTAGACTCTTAGGATCTAAATACCTTAGGTATTATTGACATATTAACTAATGTAGTCATAAATAAATAAACCTCAAAAAATAAATGTAGGCTATAAAGATTTTGAAATTTATCCAACTAGAGATTTTGAACTAATACCAGATTAAGATAGAGGTAAATTCATATACTTCAAAAGATTCATTTAATGGTTTTATAAAATTAAAGTTTATTGAATTCAATATTCATGGTCAGAAATAAGAGTATCTTCAAGTCTATGTGCTTATGAATATCTTGACCATGCATCAATTGATCATTCAAATGTTTCATGGATTATTTCTTAAATGTAAATTTCTATATACACATCAAATTTATGATGATTGTAAATGGGATTAATGATGGGTCTTACATGAAGACATTGATGAATAAAATTTTGTATGGAGTAATTCCTATACACAGATTTCCTTACAAAGATCATATATATGTTGATTGCAAGGGAGTTCGATGATGGGTCTCACTTGAAAACATTGATCAAATAAATATAACGTAGGGTAATTCCTATATAAAAATGTCCTTATACAAATCAGATACATGATGTAAGTAAATAGGGAATAATTGTTGAGACTTGTATTCATTGTATAAAATTCCACTTTGTTTAAATAAATGCATTGAAAATTGTAGAATTATCCCATAAATGTATGTCAAATATAATGAAAAATGGATATCATATGAGAAATAGTATGATAAAAATCCGTTGTGTCAAAAAAATATGTATTTAGAGGAATTCTTTTGTTCAAGATATAAGAAAAAATAAATCAAGAGAATCACAATGTGCATCTATGTTAGTATCCTAAAGGTCATATAGAATATTATATAAATGCCAATGATTGAAAGGTTATATTAAATTGAATGACTATATATCTATAAAAGGGTGAACATATCTATTTAAAATAGTGTGAGTGACCTAGATTTAGTCAATGATGAAGATAAACAAGTATGATGCATAGAAAAAGTTCCACAATAATTTGTAGAAAAAGAATGTTCCAAAGACACATATTGTGTAGAAATGAGAAAACCCTGGAAATAGTTTTTTATTCACTATGGCCAATGATATATAATTCATTGAGAACAACAAATCATAAAAGTAAAATAAAAATGGAAACAAGATAATATATCAAATTTGAATTAAAATTAAATAATGGTTTATATATATATCAATGTATAGGTTGTCAATATTTTGAGTACTATAGTGGGTATTTATGTCTGACTATACATGGGTGGTCCAAGCATGGAACTAATAAGGCTCGATTAATAATATGAATTTTTTATTCCTAAATCCATCAATATTATACTTGTCATAGCTGCAATAAATGATCATTAAATTGGGTGTTGTATGTCTAGACACTAACCATGGAATACCTTTGTACAAAAAAAAAGAAATGGTTGGAGACACCATATAATTCCAATAATTAAGAAAGTTACTAAAATATAGATTTTTATTATTGTAAGAAAACTGATCAAATAATATTAATTTGGATTTAATTTTTTCTATAGGTCTATAAGTGGTTAGTTAGAGCACCATAATTTCCTAAGTAAAACATTTTTGATAACATATGGAAAACAACTCTTTTTCTTACAGTTATTTAAGAATAGAATGAAAATAACTCTCTAGAAATTGAATTAACGTAGAAACATATGTTTTATGGAATAAGATCTACTATGGTATATCTAATGGGATTCATATACTTATTCAATAGTACATATACTGGAAATGTATTCCTAAAATAAATGTCAGAAAAATTCAACATAGAATTGTTACCAATGTCACGTGGCCTGAATCTCTCCAAGAAGACATGTATGAGAAATTGAAGCATATTAATGTAGTGGATAAAATTACATATGATTATAAGATGGTTAAATCACATATTTCATGTTATATTCTAAATTAGATATTTTTAATATATACTCTATGGTTTGAAAATATTTGTTAAATCCAAGAGAATTTTATTGGAATGAGTAAGAACGGTCTAATTTTACTTGAAAGAGAACATATGATATGTACCTAGTATTTAGATAGGAAGGGAAAATATTTTAGAGTGAATCCCAGTCTTTCTTTGGATCAATATGATCTAATATCACCATTTGAAAAAAAATGTGCAAGACGATCCCATTAAATATAGTGGTATCCATATCTAAAATAAAGAGTACATTTCGGCTTCTGATGCATCTAAGGAATCATTTTAAAACACTCAATTATTTTTTCTATTTCATGAAATTGCACCTAGTGAGTAATGTTTTATCATATAATAGAATATGATAATACAACTACAAGTACTATCCCAGATTTCATGTGTTTTACAGTGGAAAAAAGAATATAAGAGGGGTTATCCACTCTTGAGGAGTCTTACTCAAGTATGTAAAGTTACAGATAGCAGAATATCCATGCAATAGAGATATGGAAGTCCCAAAAACAAAATCCATAACTCTGTAAAATCATGATATTATCATGTAGGTTCTAACAAGGTTAGTCAGCATGTTGGTTCTAGTGCAAGTAAGAGTGTTGTAAGAGTGGCTTTTGTATACCCAACATTAAAAGTACTTTTTATTACCATATCTTGTATATAATGAGTTATTCATTATTTAAACATACCATAAAAGTTTTTATGTTTCATTATACCCTATTTAAAATTTAATTCCCATATATTATTTTTCATTTCAAAAGGTTACAACAATTCAAATTCGATACTTAGAACCTCGAAATACTTTGACATTAATCTTAAACATATGTCCTTTGGTTTATATACACCAAAATGACTGGAAAATGTTTTTTTCCAATTAGGTAATGGTGGATCATAATAATTAAGAATTAAAATCATGAAGTTTACATTTGGTGAGCTTGAGAACATGAGATCATGGGGACTAACTTTCCAATATGAACTCCACATGTTTCTTCTTTCATTGGTTATTCATATATGTCAACACATTTAATGGTCTCAGTACTTAATATTATTACCAATGTTTAATATTTCCTCATATAAATTGCTTTAAGGAAAATACAATGGTATTAAATTCATAATGATGTATGTTTTGTTGGGTGCATCACTAGTTTTATGACATTTATTTAATAATTAATATGAGATTTTACTACTTACAAAAGAAAGTAATATCTATTTCTAAAAGATCAATATTATAGTACCTTCAGTAAATCCATGGCCATGGTAGAAGAATTTACGTCTATCCACATAATTCAAAAAATAATAAAATAATAATTGATGATGACACAAAGTGTGTGTCTTTGATTATTATATATAACGAGACAAAGATATTATATTACTAGATGTGTTTTTATAAGAATGGTTTTCATTACAATGGATCTTCCTTATCTCTTTAGAGACCTTACACGTTTTCTAGAATATACTTTGGGCATGTGAATAGTATTCAATGATACTGAGACAAGGTCCTAGGTGGTCACATGCTTAAAGTATTCAAAATTCTACCCTATTCTAATGAATATGAGTTGAGGACATGTTGGGCATCACCATGGGGTCTAGAAATGAATGATAATATATGATCACTAAAGGAAAAAATAAATTAATATTATTTAACTTTATAATAATTGGTATTGATTTTATTTATTAAATGTATTTACAAGTATTAATATAAATACATGGTGAACAATATATGTAATCATATTAATTTAATATTCAAGGTCTATTTAATGTTTACGTAAGTAGTGAGTCATGTTAATTGCTTGCTTTTATCACATAACATATTTATGATATTATAAGTAAGTGATAAAAATATAATTGATATTTATGACTCGTTAAAGTAGTCTAAATATATTTTTTATTGTCTATTCAGTGGGTAATAAATATTCAAGGGTCAGTTATACTTTTCTTAGTAATTTCGTAACTCACTATTTAATGGAGGAGGAGGCTCACACATGGGAACTATTCATTAAACAATGTATAATATTCTTTCTATACTATCCTTCTTCCTATAGAGAGAAGTCGAGGATTTGAAATCTTGATTTGAGTTATTTCTTACGAAATGAAGGATCATCCTCATGGTGATCATCAGGACGTCAAAAGCATCACCAAATCTACATGCTAGGACTAGTAATTTGAAAAATAAAATTATTAATAACATTTGAGGTGTTTGTGGACAACATAGAGGGATCTAGCTTTGGTTCCATTGATAAATGCTTCTTGATGATGAGGGGATTTTGAATGCAACTTAAGATCGAATGAGGTTTTTTTATTTAATTTTTGTGCTCAAAATTCATAGTGTGATATCCCCAAAAGTAATATTGATCTGCACTCTGCCAGTGATTTCATATTTCATTCAATAATTAATGGATAATATTTAATCCCAAATAGATCGCTATCCTTTGTATTCCTTGGTACCTTTATTTTGATCATTTTTTCAATATTGGAATCCATGCTTTCTCAATAGTACATCAAGCCTATAATAAAAATTGCATGGTGGTTTATTCAGACCATATACATACTTAATCAAATAGAACACCTTTTTTCATCTCCATGAATAATAAAAATATCATATTGATTAATGTATACCTCCTACTCAAGGAATACATTAAGGATTATTTATTTGAAATCCATTTTAAACAACATGAATATTTGTTTCACCACTAAGTCCAAGAATAGTAGAATCATTTCCAACATTCCCATCAGATCAAAAAACTCTTATATATTGATTAATTCAAAATATATGTAATCATTGAACACTAGTCATTCTTTATTCCAAATAAAATTTCCTCATTTATTGATTTTGCTATAGAAATCCCATTATTTTCAATAAATATCTTATTCCCTTGATGAAAAACACTTTCCCAAGTCCGATTCTACTCAATTTGATTATAATATTCCATAATAACTAGAAACAATTCTCATCCTTATTATCCTCTTTGATGATATTTATCTCCTCTGCGTATTGGAGTGAAGTGTACTTTAGTTTCTTTATATTTCTAATTTTAATCAATGTTTTACAGTCTCTAACAATTTTTTATTCATTTATTTTAGACCTAAATCTCTAATACCTCATTGAAATCGATCTTATTTCCTTAAGAACATCATTTTAGAATACATGAAAATAATCCAATCCCCTTTTTATCTTTATATTATACTCACCATGGCATAAATTTCTCTATGACCTTCTCACAATTTTATTGAAAATTATTATAATTTACCACAATAGTGATGTCTTGAATTTCAAATGGATCCAATGAATTTTTTAAAAAAACTATGTCTATATCATTGATGTGTAGAAAATTAAATTCCATCATCCCTAAAGAATTTTAACATTTGTTGAATCTTCTACTTATTGAGATAGAAACACTTACATCTAAATATTTAAATGTCCTTAAATGCACCAGTTTTCCTACACCACATCTCAGAGATATTTTTTTCTTCACCTAAACACAAAAATCTTTATTGGTGATATAGAACAACATTAAGACTACTTATTTCCAAAATGTATTTAATAGGCCATTCATAACCAACATATTTCAAGGCATGTTATGGATGAACTAATTCCTCCTCTCCATCCTCCAATGGCCCGAAGGCCGTCATTTTTTATTTGATTTTTGATAATCCACCTTTCAAGGGGTGAGGTGGAACCCTTACAAGGCCCGAAGGTGAAAGCATTACATGGCCCGTAGGCCTTAGAGTAATTACAAGGCCCGTAGGCTATGGAGATTACATGACCCGAAGGTCTTCAGAGATTTTTAACCAGACTATCTACAAGGAACTGCCCCTCCTCTTAATAACATCATTTTGTTGAAGAGTCCACTCCACTAAATTTTAGTGCATTATCATATACTTCTTGAGATAATCATATACTTTTATATTAGTAAACCTACTGATATTTTCATTTTTTAATTTTAAATTTTTTTGTGCATCAATATTCTTAGAAAATCTACAGTAAAAAATAATGAAAATGGATACCACTAACTTATGATTAATCTCAATCAACCATTCCATTCTACAAAAATAATCAATTAATATAATGTAATACATTTTTCCAATAATTAATTTTTATGATATTGACCCACATACAATAGCATGCACTTACTCAATAGACCATTTTGAATTTTTATCCTTCGGCTTACTAGATTTCGGAATGATATTTCACTTTTGGCCTATATTACACGCATTTGTGTCATCAAATTTAAATATATGTATTCTAGGATATATTAAATCTTCAACAAATATGTTGGAATTGGTTACCTAGAACCAAATTTTGTGTACGTTATGAATAAATGTATTCATTATTTAGAGTATTAGTGAACATCATATCACATCATGATTGTTCTTCTACATAACATAGAATCTGATAATGTTCTTTAGAGTAGTTTCCATGATAAAGGTCGTAGAAGTTACCCGTTATGATGAGAACCCATAAGTACTATGACACTATTCATAAATATATGTTCTATTTCCAGATGATATCATTTTAGGGATATAAAAAATATTGGATATCAATGATGGAGACTCATAGGTCTTGGAGGAACCTTTTTATGGTGTACGTCCTTGATAATATCCAGTGTAGGATATTATGAGAATGATAACCACCAGTAAGAATATACTTTTATATGTGGAATTAGAAATTCCTATCTCCAAACATGTGTATTGATCCTTACAATTTAATATTATTATTAATGAGTTTTATGAATCTCATACTTTGATGTATTGATGAAAACTATTACAACATATGTTCGCGAAGAGATATGATATATTGGGTGCATCACGGGTAATATTTCATTAATGAATAATGTAGGAAATGATTTTTACCTTCTATTATTTAATATAAGTTGACATCATAGGACCTTTTATGGAAAATATATATCCTAAATAAATCCATGGTTATGGTTTTCAATAGGAAAGTTTGGTTTCTAGAAAGTCAAAGAAAGGGAAATCTAGCACATAGGTCGATGGCACAAGCATGAAAACTACTTGATTAGAGATATATTGATAAAGTAATTATATTAAATGGTAATATTTATTTTGAGGTTTTATTTCCATTCAACATTAACATATTTTTCTATGGGTGCCTTGGTGATTTCCTAGAAGCTAACCTTGAACATTAGGTTTCTTTACCTAATTTCACATAAAAAGTGTCCTAGAGAGTCACACACTAAGTGTATCTAGCATCTTAGTTAAATAATTTATTATTATTTTTTTAATAAGTTGAATTAATATTATTCTCTCGTGTGGTTTAATAATTATTCCTGTTTTCTGGATCTCTTGTATTCTATCACAAGTTATTTGAGAGAATATAATGTGATTAAAATATTTAATAAATATTTATTTTATATTTATTGAGTATAATGTTTGTTTATTTATTTAAAAGTATTGCATTGATATTTATTTAATAAATAAATAGCCATTATTCAATGCTTGATAAATATTGTGTAGGAATGGTGGAACCGTTTTAATGGTTAAGTGAGAAATAATATATATTGAATATTATTTGAATAAAAAATATTTAATTTTGATTTGAATATTGGGTTCATGTTGATAAATAATAGTATTATTATTATCAAAATCAAGTTTCATAAGGGATCAAATAAATAATAAATGAAACATTTGAAATTATTTATTTCTAATAGTAGTGATTTATAAATAAAATTTTATTATTTTCAGAGATATCCAATTAATTTTTTTGGTTGTGTACAATGGATTTAGAGAATTCTCTCAATCCCTAGTGAGGTCCCTTATCTAATAAGGCTACCATGAATGGAGAGAGGTATTCCTCCCCCTCCCACTCTGAATTATATAGAGATCAAGGAGAACACTTTTGAAAGTGATTCTCGTGGTGTTCAAAGGAGGATTACACAAGTGATGGGATTTGGCATGCTAGAACCCATAGATTCTAATGGAAATGATCAGAGATTTGTGGAACACATGTGCAAAACCGATATAGAGAATCTTCTATTTATTCAAAAGACACAATGAATTCTCAACACATATCTATATTTAGATCCATCAACAAAAAAAGAATTAAAAAATTCTATTTATTTAATTGATTAAATAAATTATAAATAATATGTGTTGATCCTCTCTCTAGTTCTATCATTTTAACAATTGTCTATTTTTCTTTAATTCAATTTTTTTTCATATCATTTAGCATTGTGTAGATCTCGGATTGATCATTGATCATGATAGAAATAAGTGTTGGGAAAGACCCATCACACGCTTCCACTACACCTAGAACCTACATTTGGTATCATAGTGGTCACATAACTATTTATCATTATTTAATGATCTTGGATTGTTTTAGGAATTTTTATTTTAGTTTTCAATTCATGTTGTATCATTATTTTAATTCAAATTTTGATATCTTTTTCTTCCTCTTTCATTTCTCATAGATCTAATAAAAATGATTTATCTTATGAATGAATTAAAATGGAAGATCTCAAATGTTGGTGCTGAGGATTCTGGAGGCACTACTGGAAAACTAACCTATACCAATGGTTTGGAACTAGTGGTATAGACTATACCAATGATTTGGAGAACTATTTCGAAGTAAGCTGTTGGGATAGGTCTATACCAACAGTTTTGGGAAAACCATTGGTATATTTAATATTAAAATCTATACCAACAGTTATGGAACCATTGGTATATGTATTTCAAAAAAACATTCACTGGGATTTGATCCCAGGACCCCTAGTTTATCATCGAACGACTTAACCACTAACCTAACATGACTTTTTTGAACATAATTATATAAATATATATATGTATTCTCATAATTATTTTAAATTTTTATTTATATAATGTTCTCGGTAAGAAGATCTGATAAAAAATCAAAGGAACTATACCAACGGTTTTGACAACCGTTGGGATAGGTCCTAATTCTGGATTCACCTTTCTCAAGGGTTTGGCCAAACCGTTGGAAAACTATTGGGAAAGTTGTCCACAAAGTGGACTTTTCCCAATGGTTTTTCGAAACCATTGGGAAAGGGTATACCTGTCCCAAGGGTTTGGCCAAACCGTTTGGAAAGGTGTCCATAAAGTGGACTTTTACCATAGGTTTGTCCAAACCATTGGGAAAGGGTATACCTATCCCAACGGTTTGTCCAAACCATTGGTAAAGGTGGCCACAAAGTGGGCTTTCCCAATGGTTTGGCCAAATCGTTGGGAAAGGGGACCTATTCCAACGGTTTTTACCAACCGTAGGTATAGAAGTGTTGGGAAAGGTCATATTTCTAGTAGTGAGGGATAACATAAGAGTACATGTTGTGTAACTGAAGTTACATGTCATATAATAGTGTTCAATGAACTAGTAATGCATTCAAACAATGTGAATTGAATACATTTAGTGCATTAAATTTCATATATTTTATGTTGATCAGGACAACCTATCACACAATCAGTTGGAGTACTCACTATATAGCCCACATACACAACTTATAGTCTTCAAAGTCATTGGGGTCCATGTATTTCAATACATGACCTAGATGACTGGTGACCATGTAACTCGGAGACAACACCCCATGTAGTCATTTATACATGTCATGTACTCATATTTATTTGAGATATGGTTTAAAGCTGAGTCCCTATGCGTGTGCCTCAGATAGACATTGAGAGATGTACATGTTGTGTAGATTACCTGTAAATGTTGTGTACTTATACCAAATTACACATAATTAAAATTAATTTATTATGTTGTGTAAATATTATCGACATGTTTTTAGGTGTGTTCATTAAGATGATAGGATACTCCATGTGATTGGTTTTATTATATATATATATATATATATATTTTTAAATTTATTTTTTGAGTAATGTTCAAATATGCATATCTTGTATGATTAATATTATAGTTGTTACTCTTCATGCATTGAAGCATAATATGTGATCACAAATTCATGTAATTTGTGTAATCATTAAAGTTCTAGAACAGTTCATGAAAGTATGTGATAATTCATGTATTCCATATGTGACAACATTAAATAGTATATGAGTATAATATATGTTGGGTATATTTGAATGGGTTTTAACGGTCACTTCTGAAAAACAAGGTTTATCAAGTTTTATGGATTTAACAGCACTGGATAATAACATTATTAAATACCCCCTTTGTTAGTGCTAAAAAATCATTTTTAAGGGGATCATTAACAGTGTTAAAAACACTGTCAAAGGGGGGCCTTTATCCTAAATATTTTTTACAAGAAATGATAAATGAAAAAACTTATCTTCACTTTTAAAAAAGTGATGATAAGGGGGGTTATATACGATTTTTTAGAAGCACTGATAAAGACCCCCTTTATTAATTTTTTTAAAAGGGGTATAAATATATAATTCCAAAAAATTATATTTCATTAAAAATAATATATTATTATATAAATATATTTATACTGATATAAATAGAGTATATATTTATTGAAATATGATTTAGATAAGTTAAATATGCATTTACATTTAATATATAAGATATTTCATGAAAATGGATAATAAAATAACTAAAAATTATTATTTAATTAATAATTTTTTTATTATTACCATGTAATAGTCATTTTATTCCAATTTAATGATAAATAATAATAATAAAAATAAAATATCTAAAACAAGTAGAAAACATAACCCAAAATTCAAACAGCCATAACTTTTGATTTGTGTGTCCATTTAGGCTCTACCACATTTCAAATCAAAGCCTTCAACGATCTCTATATGTTGGTGACAAAAGTGAACCTTATATCTCAATTTCAAGGCCAAAAAAATCCTAGAAGGCCTCCAAAACTGATTTTTTTGGTAGGGGTACCCCTATTTTTTTACTTTCTGTGGATTTGTGGCCTCGTTTATAGGGGACCGTTTCCCTTCTTTAGTGGTGACTAAATTTATTCCTAGGTCTTTCACTCATATTGATATTATGGATTTTAAATTTTATCATTTTTTATAATTTAATTATATTTATAATCAAATATATAAAAATATATACATATTTTTTATATACACACATATAAAAAAATTAATTTTATAAAAAAATTATCAAACAAATTTACATATAAAATATATTTATTAATATATAAACATATATATAAACATATATATCAATAAATGAATAAAACAATGTGATTTAATATATATAAATATATAGATATATCCAAAAATATAAAACAAAATGGTAAAGTTGAGTGGAAAATGATTTGATGTATATGGTGGAGGTCTAGAGTTCAAAACTCGATGGAGGTAGGGTGTGCGTGGAAGGTCTGGATTATCTAATACACTGATAAAGGCATAGGGGAAGTGCTGAAAAGGGTGTGGGGGAAGCACTGATAAAGGGGTTGGGTGGGAAGCACTAATAAAGAGGGGTCTGGGGTGTGGAAAAAAATTATATACCCTTTATCAGCGAGGCCTTTATCAACACTTTTTTTACATTGCTAAAGGGGGCCTTTAACAGATCTTTTTTAGATCTGATAAGAGTTTTGGGATTTTAACAACACTTCAATTATCAACACAGATAAAGGGCTCTACTAGTACTATTAAAATAGTATTTTTTTTAGTAGTGTGTCTTACCTCAAAGGTTAATTTATGTATATTGTTATTTTTAAACAAATTTATTTAATTTTTTCAAAATTAGGATGAATGAGAATCATAATGAAATTAAAAAGACAATTAAGATAAAATATATTATTAATTAAAGAAGATAACTAATTTATTTGAGATTTATTTTCTTTAAATAAGAATGATTAATAATTATATGATTATTTTACAAAAATTTTAATTCATTTCATAAATATGGATGATCATGAGCCTAGGCCGCACATTTCATTGTATTTGTTTCATTTAATTTATTATTAAATTAAATTTTTTGCCTACATACCTTCTCTCCTCTTATTATGTACGGGGAATGCATGCCCATGGTTTCTTTTATATAAATCAATTTTTTCCCTCACCTATAGGTGAGTAGAAGCATATGTAATGGATGGAGGTCCCAAGCTAGTGGAGTTAGTTTGATTTTTGAGCTGAGGTGAAACCAATCCAAGATAGATACATCGATTGACTATTGGAAATTCGTAACACGAAATTTAATTTGTGCAAGGTTTCTTCCCCCGGGACAATGGTTAGTTTATCAACATCTAGATAAACTAACCATTAATAAAGGGTCATGATCATACCACATTATTATTTTATTTCTATCAAGTAGAATGGTTATTTAATTATATATGTTCTTTCATTATCACACCATATAATGAATTTAATGAGCATTCTATATAGAACTAAAATAGATTTGCACATGCATAAAAATTATCGAAGACATTTTTAATCACTTAATGAAATCCATTTAATATTAACAAAAATGTGATAAAGATAATAATTTGAAATTTACACAAAAAAGGATAAAATCCCTCAATAAAGTATATTATGTTATTATATTTTTACACTACGTCAGTCAAAATAGAATAATCATTCAAATTTATTTACCAACCAAAGATGTGGTGACATAAATTATCAGGTAATTATAACATCATGTTTTGGGTTGACCTAATTCGGTTCATATCAAGGGATGATTATCAGAGAAGGAATTGGTGTAACTAAGGTGAAAGTGTTGTGGAAATACAATCTAATGATCTTATAATTGGGGAGTCCACTAAACATATCAATGAGTTGTGAGATAATATATTTATCATTGGGAATTCGTACCTAAAAACATTCAAGTTGTATGACCAACCAGTGTTGGGGAAATAAGAAAGGGAATATGGATATTTTCCACAGGAATGTCCAAAAAAACAAAATATTCTAAAGCCAATGGTGAAGGCTATTTGGTTTTAATAAAATATTGGGAGATTAATAAATATAATATATATATATTTTTCTAAATTTTGAAGATAACGTATTAAAATTATGATTATTTTATTTATAGAAATAAAAATAAAATGAATTCAAACAAATCATTGAAAACTATACTTGAGAAGGATAACTTTATCACCAATACAAATTTTCTAGAGTGGAAAAGGTGCTCCTCCATTATCATTCTCTATGAAAGGAAATATTTTGTGTTAAAAGAACTAATTTCAAATGTGCCTAGAAATGAGGCTAGTGATAAAGATTTGGCTCTCTATGAGAAGAATTTCAATGATGCTTCCGATTTCCATTGATTGATGCTGTCATCCTTGACCGATGATCTTTTGAAGAAACATGTAGAAATTGATGCATATAGCATGATGTCTCACCCTCCAAATCTCAATCAATAGAAGGACAAAAACGCAAGATAAAAGATCTCTAATTATTTTTTACACCTAATCATGGAGACTTTGTGCCATTTGGGCCTCATATATTAAAGAATATTGGCTATATTTAACTCCTAGACATCTTAGTGATTAAATTACCAGATGAGTTACATAAAAATATTATAATTTCATTACTTCCCAATACCTTATCTAGTTTATTTTTTATTTCAATATGATAAATAATATGAATATTATTGCAGAAATTATAACTTTAATTCTCTAAGTAGATAAATACATGGGGCATGATAAAACCATATTCCTTATAGTCAATAATAAAATAAAGAACGATGAGAAGTGGTCCAAGATTCATAACATGTATAATGATCTCATTCATCGTCCTTCCAAGAAGAAGATATCAAGGGGTAAGGCAAGGAAAAGGATGTAGTATATTTTAAATGTGGCAGACCATGCCCCTATAAGAGGAACTAAACCGAAAAAATGGGAACTTAAAAGTGTGTTCGTTATCCAGTGCAATATTTAAATATTTACACATTGGGTATTAGAAATAACTTTTTGTGCACACATATTTATCCAAATGTATAAACCAAATAGATTTCAAAATATTACTAGAGGATATGTGGATTTAAGAGATGTTAATATTGTGAGGTTGGATGTTCTAGACATTAGTGACTACCACCTCTCATTTCCAATAGGAATTATTTTGGTTTTAAAATATAGTTATTATATACCAATGGTTCACAGGTAGAAAATTTTTATATCATACCTAGATGTATATGGGTTTATTTTAATGTTTTAAAATGAAATTTTTTACTTTTATAAACAAAATATATGTTATGGTATGGAACATTTAAATAATGGTATTTTTGTATAGAATTATGAAAACCAAGTATTAGTAATTGATCAAAAATCATGTTCACACAACTCAGATAATACTCAGTTATTGCATCCCCATCTTGGTCTTGAAAATGAGAAGAATTTTGAAAAACCCTTATCAAGATGGTTTTTTCGACTCTTCTGAGATGAAACCACTAGTATGTTGTAATGCTTTTTTACATGGGAAAAGGACCAAACCACTATTTTATTGCTAGGTTTAATGGTCCATATAGATTCTAGGATTTTTGTACACTATTGTGTGTGGAAATTTCCAGTAAAAGATAGAGGTGAATATTCTTACTTCATTACTTTTATTGATGGCTTGAGTAGATATTTTTATTTCTACATAATGAGGTAGAAGTCCAATTCCTTTGATAAATTCAAGGAATTCAAAAATGAATTATATAAACAACTTGAAAATAAGATAAATATTTTTTTGATAAGATCAAGGTAGTTAATATATTAACCAATATTTTATCGACTTTCTATGGGACTTTGTGATTTTATCTCAACTCACTCCACCTTACAGACCATAGTGGAATGGTGTTAATGAAAGTAGAAATTGTACCTTTTTAGACATGGTAAGGTTTATGATGAGTCATGTAAATATTACATTATCCTTTTGGGTGGTTCATTAAAAACTAATACATACACATTAAACCATGTACCAACTAATGAGGAAAAGGAAATTACCTTCATGTTATAGAGTGGAAAGAAACCTGTGTTGTTACAAACACGTGTCTAGGGTTGTGAGGACTTTTTTAAGACATTTTTTTGGGAACAAACCGACCCCTTTGAACAAAAATTTATCTTTATAGTAAATCCCAAGTAAATAAACGGATAATTATTATACAACCCCTCAGAAAAGAATATAATCATCTCCAGGAAAACTTTCTTTTTTCATAGAGTCAACATCCTCAAAACGTATAGTAGAAGAATGGTTGAATTCGATGAAGTCGATTCTCAAGATACACAAGTGTTGGTAAAGGAAACGATTCCATAGGTCCCCATGGAAGAAGTAGTTCCTGGAATTTAATTATTTCATAGGAGAAAATTCTAGGTAACAGAACCAAATACATATAGTTATATAGTCACTGAATATAGTGACTCATTATTGGAATAAAATAATAAACCTCTCTCGTACAAATAGAAAGTAGAGAGATCAAAAGCTATAATATGGAAAGAATATAGAAATTATGAAATGGGTTCCATGTATCGGAACCATGTTTGGGTCCTGGTTGATGTGGTAGTTGATGTAAATATTATGGGTTGAAAATGGGTATTCAAGATAAAATTGTACATGGAAGGTAAATTAAATATGTATAAACCAAGACTAGTGTCTAAAGGGTTTAACAAAATCAAGGTATTGACTATAAGGAGACCATTTCAGGATTTTCCATGTTTAAACCCATCAGAATTATATTTTCCATTGAAGCTTATCGTGACTATGAGATTTGGCATATAGATTTCAAACTTGAATTTCTTAATGGGAACACTAAAGAAGATGAACAGAAGGATTTTTTTACTCCATGTGAATACAAAAACATTTTCAAGTTGTAGAGATCCATTTATTGATTGATGTAAGAAACCAAGTATTAGAACATTGGATTTGATGAATCTATAAAAGAATTTGGTTTCATTAAGAAGGAATCTGAGCCATTTATTTACAAGAGGTTTAGTGGAAATTAAGTCTTTATCCTAGTAGTATATGTTTATGAAATATTACTTATTATGAATGACATAAAAGTCTTACAGTCTATTAAGGATTGGTTAAACAAGTGTTTCTCCATCAAGGACATAGGTGAAGAACCCTATATTCTAGGGATTAGTGTCATTCGTGATACATCCAAAAGGCTCCTTGCAAATATTCAATGAACATATGTTCACAATATACTAACTAGATTTATTATGAAACCATCCAAGAGGTTATTTATTCTATTCTCACATGGTTTATATATTTTAAGGAAAATGTTTTCTCAAAAACAATAGGAGAAAGAAACAATGAGTAAGATTTCATGCGCTTCAGTGATAGGATCAATCAACTATGACATGTTATATACAAGACTTAATGTTTCCTATGCATTGAGAATGGTTGGAATATATCAAGAAGATACTAGAGGATAACAATTTTATACTATTATTTCTATCCTTAAGTATTTTAGAAGAACTAATGAAATGTTCTTGGGGTATTGAGGAGACAAGATGTTGGCCATCTGATGTTATACTGATCCTAGTTTCCAAATAGATCAGAATGATCTGACATTACAGTCAGGATAGGTTTTATGTCCTAGTGGAGTAGATGTGAGTTGTAGAGTTCAAAACAACCCATGTTTCTAATTCTATAATGGATTCAGAATATATAACAGCTTCTGATGCCTCCAAGAAAGTGTTTTGGATATGGAACTTTTTCTAGGATCAAGATTTGGATCATAGAAGTAATGACCCTATAAGATTGTATTTTGATAATAATATAGTGGTGTATCTTGCAAAAAAATTAAGGTGACTGACGCATGCCTGTCGTAGGGCGTGGCAAAAGAAATTTAATTTTCCTAGTACAGAAAAGAAGCTGACCAGGGTCGTCTCACTTGAGGAGCTTTATCAATCATTTACTTACTTAATATAATTCACCTAAACTAATTCTTTTTTGTGATTTTCATTTAATCTAGAATGCAATTCAATTTAAATAAAAGATAAAACTAACATGCAATGACAGAATGAAATTAATTGAAAAAGAACATGGACTTTATGGGTTGGTTTGTGGGTTTCATCATTCTCCTTGTTGGTATTTAAATTAAGTTTCATAATTCAATTATGAGATCTCATTCATGAATTACTATTATTTTATTTATTGTTGTTAAATCTTGAATTCATTTTTCAATCTTAACTTCGCCTCCTCCTATAATCAAGGTTGATGGCACACCTCGATCGAGAGTGTGTCATATTCCAAGACCTGGCTCCATCCTATGCCATTTCAACCATTGAATGGATCAACTCCATTGTATGAAGAGATTTTATCCATCATAAGGGAGGGAAAATATTTAATAAAAGAATATAAATGCGTTTGAGATCAGTGTCATGGTGGACGATCGCCACACCTGTGCACATCACTCTTGCTCATCACAAACTTAATAAAAATCGGAATTTAAGCATAGAATAAATGATATTTACACATACCTCCCCTGGGCCAAGTATCAGGTTAACCCCTCATATTTGAGGGTAAGAGGTCACGGTGGATAATATGAGAAGAATAAAAGAAGAAATGAAGGAGAAAAGATAAAGAATAAGAGAACAGGGTGGATGGGTGGACACAAAAATAATGCATGAATTTTATTAGAAATCTAAATTAAAATATGAAACTAAACCAAAAATAAAGAAATGAAATGAAATGAGGAAGATTTTTGGCCGGCCTCCCTCGGTGGGGATCTCCTCCTGGGCGTCTTGATGGAAAGGATGGAGAATGGGATGCTTTGGGAAGGAGGTGAGGGCCTCCTTTTATTGGCAGAATTCGACCCCCAAAAGATTGCGCATTTTATACCCCCTTAATGACATATTCACACGTTCCACCCTTCATTAATGTTGTTCATGAATATCTTTTCCATCCCTCCTCCAAAGTTAAGTTAATTTAGAAACCGTATGAAGGAGTTATAAATTTTTTATTCTCGGTTTCGGTTTCTAGATGAAGCTTCCAGGAAGGTTACTCCAAAAATGTGTCGTTCAATGGCCTCCTTAATGACCTTCGACATCCCCCAAACGTATTTTAGAGCCGTAATTATATGTCATAGTGGTATCCCAGGTGTAATAACATCATGTAGATATGTTTAGGCCGAATTGAAGTTCCATTACGGTGGGTGGGTCCACGTTGTCCGCTCGAAAAAATGTCCAAATTCAATGAATTTTTAGACCCTTTAGATGGCCAAATCAGCTCCTGGTCCAGAATACACAGTTGAAGGAAATAAGATAAGAATTCTAAAAAAAATTTAATCAGAAAATTTGGAAAAATAATTTTACGGAAATGACCAAAATACCCTTGATGTAAAAATCTGTCTAAAATCCAGAATTAGGCGTTTTTCACATTTGGGCTCAAAATAACACTAAAACATAAAAACATGACAATTACCCATCCAATAACACTTTTGTGGGATTATAAATAATTATTTACAGTATAAAATATATGAAAATTTGAGCTTCATCACTCCCCCACACTTAGACATTGCACTCCTGGAAAATCATCTTATATCCAAATCAAAATCCTCACAACAATCAAAAATGAGAAAATATCAATGATTTTAGCCAAAATAGAATTCCATAATGTCTCATATATGAATTAAAAGCCTCTATCATTTTCATTTCAATCACTAAAACTTTTTCAACCTCATTAATCAATCCATGGCCCAATCACAACCTACCTCTCATTGAATTTTATGCCACTCTTCACTCAAGAGAAATTGAATCTAGAGTTATACTCATACATGAAAATCGCAGGTATCACCCTAGGTTTGTGAAAATTCTCATTTCTCCACAGCGTGAAACATGAAAATAAATTTAATAAAGAGGACATTAATTAATGGTTCAAATGATTCTGTGGCATAGGGTTGGTGGGAAATTTATTAAAAAATGTTCCAGGCTAGAAAGAGGAGGTTGGGCTTTTAAGTACAATGCATGATTAAATCAAGTGAAAACACAGGAAATTCCTCACTAAATCCCACTTGAAAATGTGAAACACAACAGCACACTCCTTTTAATGATATGGTACATGAGACAAGAAGTTATTATAATGAAAGATATCATCTAAGTTCTCCTTATTTTTTTTCAAAGCTCCAGAAAGGCACAACTTTTTTTCTTTTTTTCTTTTTTTATGGAGGATGAGTTTAAATTGAATACTATGAATGAATTACAATTCATGACCTGGATTTTTTTTGGGAGGGACATGATTCATAAAATAATTTACAATGAGGAATTCAAGATCATCTCCATTTTTTTGTTTTCTTTTTTTAGGAGAAATGGATGAAACAAATAAAGCACAATGAAATGACGACACATGCCCAATTCTCTTGTTATCCACTGCCCAAAGTATTTAAACACACCTCGAACCACCCATAAATGATACACATCCCAATGAACGCACACGAAAGGCCCTTCCCCCACACTCAAACATGAAATATCCATGCAAAAATACTAAAAGTGCAGGTAGGTAAGGAAAAATTGGCTTGTAATGTGGCTTAAACCTATAATAAAATTCATGGAATCTAAGGGATTATGAAGGATAAATGTTAAGGTGGGTCTCAAGATAAAATTTTGCTAGCCAAAGATATTCCTAAATCATTTTAAATACATTCCATGAAATCCAAAGCTTCGAAAGAGAATTATTCACAAATTATGGTTCTCACACAAAATTCATGTTTCCCTCAAGAATGTGTGGGTATTAGGAATAATATGTAAAAGTGGTTTAGAATACCTCACAGGATTGGAAAATTATTTTGAGTCAGTTTTTCATGGGAATGGATTTCAAAAATCAGTCAAACTCATTAAAATGCTTGAAAATCCATTGTAAGGGAAAATAATTCATATCAACAATCATTTAAAATCAATTATTTCAAAACTTATTTCAACTCTTTCAAAATCAATTGATGTGTGAAAAGTGATAAGAATATTCATTAATGCTCAAAATATGTTTTGGACCAAAAAAATGAATGGTGATTAAATGATAATCGTAAAAATTTAACTCTCTTTTGAAATAATGATTTGGTCATATTCCTCTAATTATTGGGGCTTCTTTCTTCCTTCATGATCCTACAAAAGAAAAATTACACAATAAATCACAAGGATCATTTTGTTTAAGCTCAAACTGAAAAGAGGGATGGGGTCACATGCTAGACTATTTCCTAATACTGAATTTGAAATTTAAATTACTAGAATGTAGGTAAAGATAAATCATGGTATGATCCCCCAAGTGGGCCATGGCATCTTTTACTACCTCCAGAGGACATTACTAGCTTTTATCCATAATCTGTTAGTGGATGAAGCTTCTTCGATTTGAACAACCACATGTGGCTCTTCCTAGCTTGTGCTTCATCATTGTTCTTGAGGGATGATCCATGGATAGAGTACACCATATCCTCCCCCTTCACAATGAGTTATAGCTTGATTGGTGTGGGTAGGATGAATTATGGACCATCCTCTTCCTTGGTTGCAACTTGTGCAACCTTGTTATCTTCCAGTGCTGGCTTTATGGGGGCTGCATGAAGAGAAGCCTATTGACTGATTTTCTTAGGCTCAGCTACCTGGAGCTCTTGATGGGGCTCCTCCAGTAGATATTCCATGAATTCTAGGAGCTCCAGGGGTTCCTCAATAGGTGCATCTTCTATTGCCTCTTCATCCTCCAGGTCATAATAGGAGTCATCTGATTCTGAAAATTCAAAACAATTGGGAGTTATACTCTAATTAGTTTCAATAAAATTAAAAGAATTTGAGTTCAAGAATGTATCATCTCCCTGAGTTGGTTCAGCACGAATCTCTTATTGATTTGAAAGCGCCTCTTGGAGTTGATTGTTGCTGGATGGATGTAGGTAGTCAGGCTCCACTTCAAGTTTGGCTTCAACTTCGTGGATGTTTTCAGTGAAATATAGGAAGACCAGTGGCACTTCATTCTTGGCCTTGAATCGTTTTAAGTCAACTTGGAGTTCATTTACCATGACCATAAAATCTTTTGGTGAGATCCATGTTGTTATGCCTATTTCCACCTGCTTGAACATTATTATCAGGGCATCAGCTCTTCATTGGAGGGCATCCTCAGTAAAGTCTATATCTTCCTCCCACATATGTGATTAATTGTTCCATTCAGAATAATTTGAATTTGAATGCATCATGGAAAAAAAATTGAATTTTTTTTAAATGGAAACAATCTAAAATTTGAAATTAGAAAAAGTAAAGTAAACAACTGATTAGCTCCCCGGCAATGGCGCCAGTTTTGACGCACGCCTGTCGTAGGGCGTGGCAAAAGCAATTTTATTTTCCTAGTGCAGCATAGAAGCAGACCAGGGTCGTCTCACTTCGAGAGCTTTATCAATCGTTTACTTACTTAATCTAATTCACCCAAATTACCTATTTTTGGTGATTTTCATTTAATCTAGGAATATAATTCAATTCAATTTAAATAAAAGATAAAACTAACATGCAATGACAGAATGAAATTAATTGAGAAAGAACTTGGCCTTTATGGGTTGGTTTGTGGGTTTCATAATTCTCTTTTTCGGTATTTAAAATAATTTTGATAATTCAATTATGATATCTCATTCATGAATTACTATTATTTTATTTATTGGTGTGAAATATTGAATGCATTTTGTAATCTTAACTTCACCTCCTCCTATAATCAAGGTTGATGGCACACCTCGATCGAGAGTGTGTCATATTCCAAGACCTGGATCCATCATATGCCATTTCAACCACTGAATGGCTCAACTCCATCATATGAAGAGATTGTATCCAGTAGAAGGGAGGGAAAATATTTAATAAAAGAATAGAAATGATTTTGAGAATAGTGTTGTGGTGGACGATCGCCACACCCGTGCACATCACTCTTTCTCATCACAAACTTAATAAAAATCGGAATTTAAGCACAGAATAAATGAAATTTAAACATACCTCCCCCGAGCCAAATCTCAGGTTAACCCATAATATTTTAGGGTAAGAGGTCACGGTGGATAATATGAGAAGAATGAAAGAAGAAAAGAAGGAGAAAAGATGAAGAAGAAAACAGGTTGGATGGGTGGACACAAAAATAATGCATTAATTTTATTAGAAATCTGAATTACAACTGAAAACTAAAAAAATAATGAAAATAAATGAAATGGGGAAGATTTGTGGCTGGCCTCCCTCGGTTGAGATCTCCTCCTTGGTGCCTTGAAGGAATGTATAGAGAATGGGATGCTTTGGGATGGAGGTGGGGGCCTCCTTTTACTGGCAGAATTCGACCCCTGATAGTTTGCGCGTTTTAGACCCCCTTAATGACCTCTTCATGCATTACACCCTTCGGGAATTTTGTTAATAAATATTTTTTCCGTTCCATCTCCAAATTTCAGATAATATGGAAACCGTATGGAGGAGTTATGAATTTTTTATTCTTGGTTTCTGTTTCTAGATGAAGCTTTCAGGAAGGTTACTCCAAAAATATGTCGTTCAATGGCCTCCTTAATGACCTCCAACATCCCCAAAATTTATTGTAGGTCCGACCTTATATTTCATAGTGGTATCCTAGGTGGAAACACATCATTTATATATGTTTAGTCCGAATTGAAGTTCCATTACGGTGGGTGGGTCCACGCTGTCCGCCCGGAAAAATGTCCAACTTCAATGAATTTTTAGACCCTTTAGATGGCTGAATCAGCTCCTGGTCCAGAAGACAAAGCTGAAGGATATAAGATAAGGATATTAAAAAAAATTTAATCAGAAAAGTTTGAATTATAATTTTACGGAAATGACCAAAATACCCTTGACGTAAAAATTTGTCTAAAATTCAGAATTTGGCATTTTTCACATTTGGGCTCAAAATAACACTAAAACCTAAAAACATGAAAATTGCCCATCCAATAACACTTTTGTGGGATTATAAACAATGTTTTACAGTATAAAATATATGAAAATTTGAGCTTCATCAGTGACACCAAGGTAGAAATGATATATAATCTGAAAGTATCACCTCTTGAGGAATTTTTATCAGAGGGGTGATGTTACAGTAATAAGAGTACACATGGAATTGAATTTGGTAGACCCCTTTAATCCAGTCCTATCTTAACTAAAGAATTTTTATCATGTGAGATCTAGAGAAATTAAGGTTTTAAGTAGAGGTAGATACTCATAGGTCTTTGATACCCCTTATCTTAGTGTAATCCCTTGGTAATATCCTTTTAGAATATTATAACAACGAGACCCACTAGTAGGAATCTACATTTATATGTCTCGCTAGATGTTCCTATCTACGGATGTGTTAATTGGTCCTTATACTTTAGGAATTTTATTAATGATTATTATGAGTCACATATATTTATGTATTGATGAAAACTATTATGATATATGTTTAGAGTCAAGTAAGAGATGTTGGGTATGTCATGAGTAATTTTATATTAATGAATAATGTGATAAAAAATTTATCCCTTCTATTATTTAACATAATTTGATGTCTTAGGACCATTGATTAATATGATACAGCCTATATAAATCCATTTCAATGGTGATTAATAAGAAAGTTAGATATCCAAGAATAAAAAGAAATATAAATCAAGAACAAAGGTTGATGGAACCGGCATGCAACCAGGTTGATTAGAGATATCATGATAAATGGATTATATTATATGGTAATCATATTTATGAGTTATTATGTCATTTCATAATTAACTCATTTCTCTATTGGATTCTTGGAGGGTTAATAGATGTTAACCTTGGACTTTAGGCTGTTTCTCCTAATGCCACATAGAAAGAGGCATAGAGGTTCACACACTAGTGTATTGAGAATATTAGTTAACTAATATATTATTGATTATTATTTAACAAGTTGATTAAATATTATTCCTCCATGTAGTTTAATAATTATTTATGTTTTCTTGATCGAATGTATTTCATCACCAGTTATTCAAGAGAATATAATGTGATTATAATATTTAATAAATGTATATTTTCTATTTAGTGAATATTATACTATAATTATTTATTGGATAATAATTTAATGAAATTTATTAAATAAATAAATAGTAAATATTCAAGACCTTATAAATATTATGGGGGAATGATGGACTAAGTTTAATGGTTTGGTGAGAAATGATATATATATATATATATATTGAATATTATCTGAATAAATAATATTTATTTTTGACATTCATGTTGAACCTATATTGAGAAATAAAATATTATTATTATTATAGAAATGGGGTTCCACAAGGGATTAAATAAATAAAAATGGGAAGTTATGAAACTATTTCTTTCTAACCCTAGTGTTATATAAACCCAATTATTTTAATTTCACAAATATCCAATTCATTTTTTGGGTGTCCACAATGGATTTGGTGAAACCTCCCAACACCTAAATATCTCCCTTCTTTAAGAACAATCTCAAGAAAATAGAGCAATTATACTCCAAATCCCTCTCTAATGTCCAAAGAGATCAAGAATAACACATTAGAATCAATTATCATGGAGATAAAATGTGGATGATGCAAGTGATATTATTTATCAAGATAGCACTGGAATATTATTAAATCGACATTTGAAGATTTTTGGAACACATGTGGATCATCACGAGAGGTAACATTCTCTTGATTCCTATAACTCAATGACAGTACAACACAGATCTATTGTCAGAACTATCAATTAGTAGATAACTCTGATAAGATAATTCCTTAATTTATTAAATTAAATATATATAATATGTTATGATCTTGTATTTTTTTTTGGAGTTATATCCATTATATATTTTTATTTTATTCAATTCTATTTTTCATAACATTTATCTACATGTAGATCGTAGATTTATCATTGATCATAACAAAATTCAAAATTATTAATGACCCTCCCGCACTTCCATTGTGCTCAGATATTATAAAATCCTCCATGGATTTTCAGCTCATGTGGTTAAGAATTTTTTCCAAATCTTGATATTGTGTTCCTTACATAGAAATCACATGTATTACTCTACACCAATGATGTAGAGGTTATAATAAGATTGCATTTCTTATAAAAAAATTCACTCTCTCTTCCATTGATTTTGTAGTTCTTCTTGATTAATGTGATTTCATAATTAACATCACATAATTTTATTACACTTTCCATATTGTAACCAAATCCTTTAACAACTTGAGCATCCATGGACCTTATGTATTTATCTCCAAATTTGGCATTCTTAAATCAAATTATCTTCAAGAATTTATCATTTTAAATCTTACATAACCATATTTTTCATTCATTATTCCCAATACAAGATTCTTATTTCCAGTTATATAGGAAGTACAATTGATTTCAATGATCCTTCATCTGGATCAATTGATTTATTTCAAATGAATTTATTAAATTATTTACTTATTAGCTCTTTTCTTCTTGATAAATTTCCTTTATTTCACCTTCTTAGGTGGTGAATATTTTATCCTCCTATTGATATGATAGATCAACTTTATTTTACAAAGTTAAAATTTTCTTTTTCATTTTTATCCCACTTGATGAAGCCTCTAGTTTCTATAAATATTCAATTGGGGTCTCCATTGGTATATCAAATTTTATTATTTATGATAAATTCACATATTTATGTCCATAACAATCACAAAAAAATATACAATCTATTTATGACATACCTAGTATAGGAAATTGAATTCAGCTATATTTTTTTATCTTATTCCATGATGTGAAATTTTTCATTATAATACTCATGTTTATTATGTATCATATTTCTAAAATAATAACACCTTATTTTTTGTGTATTCTGTTGTGTATTCATTTCTCCATTAGTAATTTTTTTGCATTATTGAGATTTATCTAAATCAATATTCCCCTAATGAATAATATCATGTGGCTTAGTATTGTAAATCACCACCTTATTCTTTCAATCAATTCCTAAACCAAAAAATTTATTTAGGTAAGACTTTTTACAAAATATGATCTTATAACTTTAACATTGGATCTCTTTGATTTTAATTTACCTTATTTATTGTAGATCAATACAATTTCCTGATTTCATATTGAGGGTTAGCATCCTCTTCTAAAATTTATGATTTCGTAGAATCTTAACGACTTCACCTTATAGTTATTCAATTATATTAACCTAATATTTAACATAATATGTAAATTCCTTTATAATATATGAATTTTCTTCAATTTTGATCTTTAAAATGTCCACATTATATGAGTTTTCTTTTCTTCGAGATTTGAAATTTTTAATTTACACTTAAAACATGGATATATACACATTATTCTATTGTATATTGAGTTTAGAATCATAAACAACTAATTTACCCTTCCATGCTTTCCTCACAAAATATCAATTCATTCAAGTGTAGGCTCTAACTACGACTATGACTGTCACATCATTTAAAAATTCTATGTCACTCGCCTTTGATAGTGATTTATCTATAAAATCCACATGGAATTTTTCATTTAGTTATTTTTAAACCTCAATACCCTCTACTTCAATTTTTTAAATGACGAAATCCTATTATGAAAAATGTTTTTGTTTGTGAAAAATTTCAACAATGAACTCCTCTAACCTTTCACATCTTTTCAATATTTCATTATGTGTACTTCATATTATTCATTATCATATAACTTCATCGAACTATTTATATTGAGTTTCACACCCTTTCCACATTGAAAACATGTGAGATTAATTTCTGTTTCAATTTTACTTTCCTCATTTCCAAATTTGTAGAATGGTTTAAAATGAATTTTAAGACATTTTTTTCATTACTATCATATTATTCTATGATATTCATCAATTCCTTGAATTATAGTACTCATTGAATTATCCTTCACTATATATTTATTTTAATTTCATCTCATCTCATATATATGTAATTTAGTTCTATGAATACTATCTTATGTAACCTCCTCTGGTCCTTTTTCCTTGAGAACTGAATCCTTTATGTTCAATAAATGTAGAAATATTCTTAGGATTCAAGATCATGATACCATCATGGGTTTCAAAAATACCATTTATATTCTATAAAATTAAATTAAATTCATGAAAAAAATCCTCAACATAATAATTTTGGTTGATACTCAATTCCTCAGACTTATCCCAAAGAACCTATTATTTACCTTTAGAAACCTTCAAATTTATTTAATAGATTTTCAGTACTTTTCCTTATATGGAATTTAAGGATTTACCTAACATCAAATTTGTATAGATTTAATTAGAAGGTACACTCTACAATGAAAATTTTATTTTTAATCATTTTAAAACTCTTTTATCTCTCTTTTAGATTAAACTTGGATTTCCTTCTTAACTGAAATTACATGAATATAAGTAGTTTGAAAATTTATAATTAATGATAAATTATAGTATGCCATTTGGTAATTATATATTTGAAAATTATTTTCAATAAACATAAAACTAACATTGTGGTGATGGATACTATTATAAAATCCATTTATAAAATAATCCTTTAATTTGACCTACTAATCTCATACTTATTAGTAGTCTCGCATAAGAAACATATCATGAAAGTGGGTTAATAAGGCTATATCAATTTCAAATGAAACATATAATGATATTATTCAATGATTTTTAAGAACACTCCTCTAAAACAAAATATGGAAATAATATATCAATGATAGAGATACACATGAGATCATATAAATCATTAACATGTATTGCGCTACATCCCAATATCATACAATGAAAATGGGAAAATGTACAAAAATTCACATATTTCATCACATGTTTGATATGATTTTAGACAATATACACAAAAACTCTGAGTTCAAAACCCACACAATGTAGAGAAATCACTACCCTACTCACATAGAAAAATTAATATTTCCTAAAAATGTTTCTATGATCTTACATGAACTAATAATGATAATTACACTAATGATAGTGTTTAAATATTCTCCTCCTCCATCAATGTGTTGAATATTTATAATCCTCATGTGAGATAAACTCTTATAAATCAAACATTTATTTGTATAATGATATATAATTCATAAATTAGAATTTATATCCTCTTTTAATCCCCTATATTTCTTCTTTTTTTAGAGATAATTTTGTCATATATATCTTGATAGAATTAAGATGTTACCTACAGTTATGATTTTAAATTCACCTTATGTAGGAAAGGAAAATTCATCCAAAATCAAAATTCAAATATATGTCACACTCATTGAATATAGATATTATAATTCCTCCCAAAAAATAGGAAAATTTGAAATAGATATATTAATATTAATAAGAATCACTATAGAATTTATAGACTCAGAAATTATTTTTTTAGTCATGTTATACCATTAACTAAGAAAAACCTAGACTCCATATCTTCAAATCCCCAAAAATATCATTGTTTACATACTGTATATGTTGGGTCAAACCCCAATAATGGAATAGGGTATCCTAAACATGGTGTAGAAATATTAAGATCAAAAATTCTTTTCCAAGGACCTATAAAGATCCATACTACTAATTTCTATAAAAACTATAGAGATTACGATGAGTGTAATTCTATATTCCATGAAAATTATTATTAAGCTACCTATTTTATTTAATCATGTCGAGATCATAATGATGATCTCCATGATTATTTCATGTTATTATATTTTATATGTGTTTTTTAACATCATAATAGAGACAAATACATTTATTTCTCGGCCTAACAAACAATTTATAATTTTCCTCAAACCACTATGATATCCACTTAAATAATCAAAATGACCTTCCTTGTAATTTTACACATTAAAAACACTATATATCATAATATAGCTGGGATTGAATAACTATTTTCTATACAATATGAGTACCCACAATAATCTATCATAATTTCATTCATTTTTTGTTATAATAGACAAAATCTTGCCATTTATAAGGTCACAACATGGAATATATGGAACTATTATTCCAAATCATTAATATGATTTCCTAAAATACTTCTTCTAGGTTTTTTCATACTCAACATAATTATTTAACATGAAAATTAATAACATTAATGAATTTTTCCACCATACAATTGTAACAAACCCATCCCAAAAATGCTTCATGGGATTTTCTTCTAACATGGATATGTCTTATTATGGAGTAATAAAATGAAGTACCATTAATTTTATAATTTAAATTTCAATAATTGTACTTTTTAACTAATCAGGGAAAAATGAAATTGTTTATTAAACTTTTTAGGCAAAAAAATGAAGAGATTTTTCTATAAAAATAACAATTGAATATAAATTTTGAATATAATACTTTGTTTATAATAAACCAACTAATTTATACTTTCTCTACTATTGAAAATACCATATATATAAGAACTGATCATATGAAGGGAATTTTCATCATATGTGGGGGAAATTCAATGCTTTAAAAAATTGGAGGAGATTAAATTAAATATGTATATTTTTGAATGATTAATCTTTATCTATTTTTATAAAGAATAATATTTATTTAAATAATTTTTTCTTTTTATAACTATTTTTGTTGTCACATTTTTATTTTTTATTATATATAAATGGATTCTTAATAATACTGTAATATTGCACATGATTACTAAAAAAATAATTGAATTTATCATTCAGGTGATGATATAATTTAACATAAAAATATTGACAATAAATTTTTAACCATGTTAAATAAGGTCACATAAGATATAATTTTAATGAGTCTATTTGAATTTTGATCAAATAATTGAGTCTAACATATTGGTATTATGTCTCAAATGAATGCTATAATTGATACTAATACATGGGACTAATTTAATCTTGTAGAAATTACTGTTATTTGGGATGGCGTAGTGCTACGACATTTTTAGTAGAAAATAAATATTGTTATTCTTAATTATAAGATTTAACTAATTTTATAAACATGTTTTAGAGAAAACATTTATAACGGATCAATTAAAAAGTAGAAATTAGGTGGAAGGGTGTCTTGTCCATTCAATAAAATCCTTAGTAAAACCAGAATGTAAACTATTGTTGGAAATATCACTGATCATCAACTAAAATTGTATTACAACATCATCTCTTAATAAGTGTGGACTAATTTTATGGTGAAATGTATGGATGAAAAATTGGATGTGTTATAATATAAATAAATATATATTTCAATTTATTAATAGACATTATGTACTTTTATGATTGTAAACCTCATTTTACTCGAATTAGAAAATTGTTATCAAAAATAGAAAATTTTCAAAAAATCAATAATATACCAATTAGAAAAGTGTTATAATATTCATGTATTGAAATAGAGTTGGTATTTTTACATAGAAAATAAATAAAATCCTTAGTGTAGACTATATAATCAATATATTTTTTACAATATCAAATATAAAAATAAATTATGAGATAAAATTCTATTTATCTCACTTTATATTCTATGGAATGAAGCTAGAAAGAATAAATATGCTTAAATACTTGATAAAGTTGAATATAATTATTTGGAATAATGTGTTAGTGATAGATATTTATAGTATTATATAACATATTATTTAAAAAAAATTAATTGAAACTGTTTTTATTTAAAATCATATAAATGTTTTAGTGTGTTATATCAACCTCTGCATCAGGTAATGTTGTCTAAGAGGATATATTGCGTTAAACATTCAATCATCATGAGTTCCCTTTTCATATTAGGTGAATCTATTTCTTATTGTCTCCAAAATAATACATTGGGAAGGGATGTAGAAAAGTTCATTCTAATATGAATTTTCAATAATTAAAAGAAAATTTAAAAAATACATAATAAAATTTAACCATCCAAAAATTGTTTAGAAACAATATCAAATAATTTAATACTTGTTGTAAATTTAATAGTTATAACACCACCATAATGGGGAGTTAATTTTCACCATTGGAAGAAACGATAGTTTTATGACCATATATTCATCATTGTCTATAATTGTTTCTGGACCAACTAGTTAGGTGAATAAATATTTATTTTAATTCATATCAATACTTATCTCTTCCATTTTATTCATGGGTAAAAAGATGTGAAATATTTCAAGGCACCACTACATATTACATGGTTGTTAAGAATATTTTGTATAAAATTCCAAAAGTTACACATTATAGTGAACCATTACCTTGAATTAATGTGTAATTTATGGTTAATTTTACCCTGGATCCTACAATTGGATTATAAATTCCTACTTATAATGTTTATTTCATAAATCTATAATTTGAAACATGTTATTTTATACTATGAACCATGATAATAATTAAGCAATTTTTTCCAAGAAATATATATCAATTAACACTTTATTCTACTATTTTTCAATTATTATTTTCCATTTGACTTTACTAATGATGAATCTACCCATATTTTCCTATGGCTTAGTGAATCGGAGACCCTGATTAAAGGGAGTTTCTATTTGATTTCAAGTACATAAATTTCAGAAGATAAAGAAAATGATAGATTCTATTCATTAAAATGTATCCATTTCCAAAATTGGAAAGTCAATACGTAAACCTAAATTCAACATAGATTTTGTTGGAACTAGGGTCTTCATAGCCTGATTTGGCATATGGTTTGTGTTTGTTGTCAATCCTCAGTGGAATTTCAGAATGTGTACCAGCAAAGAGATTATACAGTTCAAACAGACAACAGTAGTGAAGATGGCGCTGTTTCCCAGTGTTTTCCAAATTTTTGGGCCTGATAAATCGACAAATGAAGAAAAGTGTTTTTGACAAAGAGACGTGTGTGCCATGTACTTGAAGGAGAGGAAACTTGTGCACCACATGTTTTTCATGATCAGAACATGTGAAAATGGCAAAGGGATAAGGGTCGCGCAAGTTTTGGGATGGTCGCGCAAGTGACCTGCGCGTCGTGAAGATACTTGCGCGTCGATGCCTAAGAGGATTGGGAACTTGCGCGTCTTTTTTTTCAAGTTTATAACTTCAAAATATGGAAAAGGAAAGTGGTTCACGCAAGTTTGGAAGTTGGTCGTGCAAGTGACTAGCAGGGGAAGAGAGCTGTGCGCCGAGACTTGCGTGCCGATGGTTGACTTGTGCGCCATCGCGCAGGGGGTCCAGTTTTCCTATAAATACTGGACCACCCCTCCTCATTTCCAACGGAGTTCAAGACTTAGAGATTTTTTGAACTCTCTCTTGCAATTAGTGGAGTCACGCAAGTGGTTTTTGGGGGCGCACAAGTAGAGGTTGCGCACCGGTTGTTGGTTGTGCATCCAAGGCGGTTGGGGAGATAAAGGGGCATCATCGCGTAAGTTCTAAGTTGAAAGAGCTAGTGTCATGCAAGTTGTTTTGTGTCACTTGCGCGCCGGGTTTGTGACTTGTGCTCTGGTCTTGGAGAAGTGCGCCAGTGTTGTTAAAGTACATATGTCCTCTTGAAGCTGCAAAAAATCTGGAAGATTGCCCGGTACGCTCAACACAAATTGATATTCATATTCTGGTGATAATTGGAATTCAATAGAGCATCTACACACAACAGAGGATGCATTCTGATGTAATTATGAAGATACCTTCATGTCTATAAACTGAGTGTGACTTCACCAACAGCAGTGATCCAGGGGGAGACAACGGGAGTGACCCGAGGGAAGCAGTGAGATATCCCTGAACCTTTTTAAAGGCAGTGAGCCTGGGAAAGAGTGATTGTGCCCAAACCTTTGTAATCCACATCTAGTGAAGATTAGTGGAATTGAGTACGACTGAAAACTTGTCGGATTATGCTCCTTGGACGTAGCCATTAGTGGTGAACCAAGTAAAAAGTGTTGTGTCTTCTCTATGCATGTGAATGTTTTCTTTCTAATCATAATCATCATACATGTTCAACAAGTTCCTACCAACGTGGGAACAAGATCCATCACATTAAAAGAAAAAGTTGTCACCCTGATTCACCCCTCCCCTCTCAGGGTTTCCCGGGGTCCTTCAAGTGGTATCAGAGGGTAAAGGTTGCTGGTGTTGAATCTGTCCTTTTTCGTCATGGAAAATGTAGTCAATGTCAGGGGAGTCCCTCACTTCGATGGAAGTAATTTCCAGATCTGGAAGAACAGAATGAGATCTCATCTAATATCTCTTGGAATGGAAGTTATCTTTTCTACTGTGCAAGGAATACAAGTCACTGATCCAACAGGCCTGGCTATGACTGAAACAGATAGGAAAACTCTTGATGCAGATGCTAAAGAACAGAATGCACTCATTGCAGCTCTTTTTGATCAGATCTACCTAAAAGTGATGAATTGCACCTTAGCAAAATCCATGTGGGATAAACTTGAGAATATTTATGAAGGAGATAGCAAAGTGAAGGATAAAAGTGCTGCACAATCAGTTTGATGATCTAAAGATGCATCCAGACGAGAATGCAGACTCCTTCTTCAATCGAATTACTGAAGTGGCTGGAGCTATTCAGGGTCTAGGCGAAGAAATCAAAGACATTGATATTGTAAAAAAAATATTAAGAAGACTTCCACCTCTATATAATGGGAAGGTGTCAGCCCTTAAGGAAAGAGATCTTTTTAAACTTTCTCTAGATGATCTACTGAGCAGCTTGGTAGCATATGAAATGAGATTCAAACCAGAAGATTTTATGACTCTGGTGAGCAAGGAAATGGCATTCAAGTCCTTGTATAAACTGAAAATCTCAAAAGATAGTAGAATTGAAGATGACGAAGAAAAGAATTCTTTCTCTCATTACAAAGAAGTTCCAGAAGGGGAAAGGGACATTCAAAGGGAAGTTACCTATCGCATGTTTCAGTTGTGGAAAAGTTGGGCACATTGCCTCTCAGTGCTTAAGAAATATCAATGATGAAGATAGTGAAGATTAACACTTCGAGAAGCCTCAGAGAAGGATCTTCAAAAAGGAAGACTTCAAATATGGAAAAAAATGCAAAGGAAGAGTTTTGTCTGTGAAGAGGAAGAAGATGATAATGAATTCCATGATGAAGAAGAACCAGAATTCAAAACAGGGAACCATGCTTCTATGATGGCCACTGTTGAAAAGTCAGAAGATACTGATGGAGAAAAACAACTAAGAACTTGTGTAGATCCTGAGATGCAACTTAAGGATGCAGTTAGTAAGCTTATGATTAAATGTAAGAGCTGCAATAAGTGGAAATCAATTGTAGAAGAATCAACCGAATATGTAGATCAACTTGAAGCTGAAATTGAATGAATGTAAGAATTTGTGAAGGTACAGTCTAAAATAATTGAAAGCAATGATGATGTAGTAGATCTGAACCGGAGAATTGAAGAGCAGGCAAAGGTCATCAATGACCTCACCTCCAGAATGGATGAAAAATCCATGACTACTGAGGGTCTTGAGGAGGAAGTTGTTACTCTAAGTAGTAAACTGTAAACTGAATCAGTTCCAAAAGAATCGAGGAAGAAAATACAGTTTGTAAGATTCTCAGATGCAGAATTACTAGCAAAATCCAAGTGTGGTTCAGATGGGGTTGGAAAAATCTTGAGTGATCAAAGACACTCTTGCCTGGGAAAGAGTGGAATTGGCTATGAGGCTGAGACATCAACTGCTGGAAGTGAAAAGACCCAAAACAAAGATAAGATGAAAGTTTATCATGTTGAAACATTACCTAGAGTGCCAAAAAAGGAACCCTCAATCCAAACAAAAAGGAGAACTGAAAATTATCCTCAAATATTCAGAAATGACAGACAGTCTAACTATTCTCCCATGGAAAAAGGTATGAGGAGAAATTCAAGTGAGAAGACATTTCCTCTCATGAAGTGTCAATTCTGTGGCTATCTGGGTCATACCATGTCCTATTGTGAAGAGGCAAGAATCTATCTGAATGGAGAAGATATAGAAGCTCAACAAATGAGAACAATTTCATATCCTAATTCTTATAGAAGAAATAATTTCTATGGATATATTTATTGTTGTTCTAACTTTGGTCATAAGTCCACTCATTGCAGACAGTGAAGGGACATGGACACCTCATACCGAAGTCCAAGACATGTCAAGTCTCGTTAAGCAAGACAGTGTTGCTCTTTCAAACAGGTTTTCACCTCTCAAAGAAGACTTTGACTATGAAGAACCTGGGTATGTGGAAGAGATAATTGAAAGGACATCAGTTCTATATACTCAATCTAATATCCCATGGAAGGAAAGGAAGAAGATTGAGAAATCCAACCATGCAGAGGTGGCCCTCAAAGCTACAAAGAACAACAGTACCAGGATTCTGGATAACGGTTTTTCATCTCATATGACAGGTAATGTTGGTCTACTAACAAATATCATAATGAAGGTTGATGGTACAGTATGATTTGGTAATGATGGGGCTCTGAAAATCAAAGGGAGTGGAAGTACCGAATTAGCTAATGGAGAACTAAATAAGACTGAAGTCCTTTATGTAGATGGACTACATCATAATTTCCTCAGCGTGAGTCAACTATGTGACTCAGGACTTATAGTTACTTTTAATTAGAAAGGATGCACTATCAAGGGAAATACTGGCAATTTACTTATGAAGGGATGCAGAACTAAAGGCAACTTGTATCAGGTTGATAGTGAAGAAAATATATGTTACATGAATGTTGAAGAAGAAAACAATTTGTGGCATCGGAGACTGGGACACATCAATCAACAAGACATGGATAAAATATCAAAATTGACAATTTTCATGGACATTCCCAACCTGAAGCGTGAGTGTGAAAAATATTGTGATGCTTGTATTCATGGGAAGCTGGTCTGTAGTACATATCGGCCAAAGAAGAAAAGGGCATCTCACCTTCTTGATCTGATTCATACAGATGTATGTGGGCCAATAAATGTTGTCGAAACTCATGGAGAAAGGTACTTTTTCCTTTACATAGATGATTATAGTAGAATGGCATGTGTGATGGTCATCCATAGGAAATGACAAGTCCTTGACTGCATGAAAACATATCGGCGAATCGATGAGGATGATACTGGACGAACAATCAATGTGTTGCGATTTGAAAATGTATGAGAATACACGTCCATTGAATTTGAAAATTATCTAGAGAAGCATGGGATACACCATGAGGTATCTACTGTGAGTACTCCACATCAAAACGGGGTTGTTGAATGTAGGAATCGACAGGTGAACAACATGGCATGAACTATACTGATTGAGAGTCGTATTCCACGACATTACTAGAAAGAGGTTGTTCAAGCTGCAGTGTACATTCTGAATCAAACAGGACTTTATATGGGTGAGACGAAGACACCATATGAATTGTGTCATGGACGGAAGCCTTCTCTAAAATACTTTCGTGTCTTTGGAAGTAAATGCTTCATCAGGAATAAAAAAGGAAATCAAGGAAAATATGGCGACAATGCAGATGAAGGAATTTTCCTCGGTTACTCAATGAAAAGCAAAGCCTACAAATGTTTTAACAAGCCTTTGGGAAGGATTGTGGAAAGTAGGGATGTTAAGATAACTGAAGAGAAAACCACAAACGCTTCAAGGATGTCATATGCTGATATGATAGAAAGTCAGGAACAAATTGAACGTGAAGAAAATACAAATGCGGAAATAGAGGAAGTTGTTCAAAACACTCAGTAGTCACATCATGATGTTGACTTGGAAGAAGAATCTGAAGAAGAAACTATGGCTGAAGAGAATGCTACTGAACCTCGCAGGAGAAATCAAAGAGTTGAGATTGATCCATCCAACCTAATTGGGGACAGGAGTGCACCCACTCAAACAATAAGGATGAGGAATAACATGAAATCTTCATTTCTATCAATTGTAGAGCCATCCTCATTCGAATAATCTGCAAAGGATGAATCTTGGTTGAAATCCATGAATGATGAACTAGATCAGATTGACAAGAATTAGACATGGGATCTTGTCCAGAGACCCGAAGGTCACAATGTGATTGGTACCAAATGGATCTTCAAAAATAAGTTTGATGAGAATGGAAGTGTCATCAGAAACAAGGCATGACTGGTATGTAAAGGATACTCCTAGATTGAAGGCATTGATGTTGAAGAAACCTTTGCTCCAGTGGCTAGACTAGAGTCAATCAGGATTTTCCATGCCATGGCATGCCAAAGAGGATATAAAGTATATCAAATGGATGTCAAGACAACATTCTTGAATGTTGTACTCAAAGAAGAAGTCTACATTGAACAACCAGTGGGAATTGTTTTGGGTACTGATGAAACAAAGGTCTACAAACTGAAGAAAGCTTTATATGGTTTGAAGCAGGCACCATGGGCGTGGTACTCACGGCTGGATTCATATCTCAAGAAGTTGGAATTCAAAATATGAGGAGTTGATCACAATCTCTATGTGAAGAATTCTCCAAAAGATCAATTCATGGATCTAGTCTACGTTGATGATATCATATTTGGTGGCAGTAGGCAGAAATCAGTGGACGAATTTTCCAACCACACGAAATCAGAATTTCAAATGTCTATGATTGGGGAGCTCACATATTTCTTGGGTCTACAGGTGATTCAAAAGAAGGAATACACTTTCATTTCTTAGGAAAAATACGCAAGAGAGCTGCTGAAGAAGTTTAGTATGCAAGACTCCAAACCAATGTCAACTCCTATTGCAGTTGGAACTAAACCTGGAAAGCCTGAGGTTGGGGACTCTATTGATCCAACTATGTATAGGAGGATCATTGGAAGCATACTATACCTGACAGCGACAAGGCTAGATATTGTCTTTTCCACATGCCTTGAATCCCACTTTCAGAGTAATCAAAAGGAAGAACATATGGCCGTAGTAAAAAGAATCATGAGGTACATTCCAGGTACACATAACTTCGGGTTATTTTTTGCTGTAGGCAGGGACAGTGAATTATCAGCATTTTCTGATGCTGACTGGGCTGGTGATATAGTAGAAAGAAATTCCACTAGTGGTGGAGCTTTCTATATTGGGTAGAAATGTGTTTACTAGTTGAGCAAGAAACAAGAAATTACTTCTCTTAGTATTGCTGAAGCTGAGTATATCTCTTCCACAAAGGCATGCACTCAACTGCTTTGGATGAGGCAGCAACTAACAGATATTGTTGATAATGTGCAGCAACCAATGGTGATTTACTGTGATAACAAAAGCGCAATTGATCTTACGAATAATCCGGTTCAGCATTCTCATACAAAACATATTGAAATACAGTATCATTTTATCAAAGAAAAGGTTGAACAAGGCATGATTAGAATGGACCATGTTGGAACTGATGAGCAAGTGGCTGATATCCTGACCAAGACACTGTCTGAGGCTGTGTTTGAGAAGTATCGGTTGAATCTCAGTGTTCAACCACCTCCTACTGCATAAGGAGGCTCCGAAAAATCCCTCTCCCTATTTTTTTAACTGTTTTTATCTGTTTATGGATGTGATGCAGGTTTATGGGGGAGATACTATCTAGGGGGAGTATGGTTTGAACTGAACGTTGAACAACTTATTGGTCTTTTGATTTATTGTCAATGGGGGAGAAAGGAATAAATTCAAGGCAAGTAATGCTTCTGTGATGAGAAGTATGCGAAGGAAAACATCGGGCGCCATGGATAATTCCAAAACACTGGAACCCAATTCAAGCTTCCTCTCTTGTTTTCTACACCGAGCATTGCTCACATAGACTTAGAGTGTTGGCTGAGTGGATTCTTGTGTTTTTGGTTTGCACATGGATGGAGATCTATTGAATTTTTTTTTGATTTCCAACAAACCCAAAGGGGGAGATTTTTGGAACCAGGGTCTTCACAGCATGATTTGGCATATGGTTTGTGTTTTTTGTCAATCCTCAGTGGAAGTTCATAATTTGTACCACCAAGAGATCATACCGTTCAAGCAGACAATAGTAGTGAAGATGGCGCCGTTTCCTAGTGTTTTCCAAATTTTTGGGCCTGAAAAATTGACAAATGAAGAAAAGTGTTTTTGACAAAGAGACTTGCATGTTGTATACTTGAAGAAGAGGAAAATTGTGCACCATATGTTTTTCATGATCATAACATGTGAAAATGTCAAAGGGATAAGGGTTGTGGAAGTTTTGTGCTGGTCGCCCAAGTGACATGCGCGCCGTGAAGATACTTGCGCGCCGATGCCTAAGAGGATTGGGAACTTGCGCGTATTTTGTTTTTCAAGTTTATAACATCAAAATATGGCAAAGGGAAGTGGTTCACGCAAGTTTAGAAGTTGGTCGCGCAAGTGACTAGCGGGGGAAGAGAGCTGCGCGCCGAGACTTGCACCCCGATGGTTGACTTGCGCGCCATCATGCAGGGGGTCCAGTTTGCCTATAAATACTGGACCACCCCTCCTCATTTCCAACGAAGTTCAAGACTTAGATATTTTTCGAGCTCTTGGCACGCAAGTAGTGGAGTCGCACAAGTGGTTATTGGGGGCGCGCAAGTAGAGGCGGCACGGCGGTTGTTGGTTGTGCATCCAAGGCGGTTGGGGAGATAAAGGCGCATCATCGCGCAAGTTCGAAGTTGAAAGAGGTAGTGTCGCGCAAGTTGTTTTGTGTCACTTGCGTGCCGGGATTGTGACTTGTGCGCCGGGCTTGGAGAAGTGTGCTAGTCTTGTTAACGTACATCTGTCCTCTTGAAGCTACACAAAATCTGGAAGATTTCCTGGTACGCTCAGCACAAATTGATATTCATCTTCTGGTGAGAATTGGACTTCAATAGAGCATCTACATACAACAGAGGATGCATTATTATGTAATGATTAAGAGACCTTCACTTCTATAAACTGAGTGTGACTTCACCAACGGCAGTGAGCCAGGGGGAGACAACGGGAGTGACCTGAGGGAAGCAGTGAGCTATCCCTGAACCTTTGTAAAGGCAGTGAGCCTGGGACAGAGTGTCTGTGCCCAAACCTTTGTAATCCACAGCCAGTGAAGATTAGTGGAATTGGGTACGACCGACATCTTGTCGGCGTATGCTCCTTGGACGTATCCCTTAGTGGTGAACCAAGTAAAAAGTGTTGTGTCTTATCTATGCATGTGAATGTTTGCTTTCTCATCATAATCATCATACAGGTTCAACAAGTTTCTACCAACGTGGGAACAAGATCTATCACATTAAAAGAAAAAGCTGTCACCCTGATTCACCCCTCCCCTCTCAGGGTGTCCCGGTGTCCTTCAAGTGGTATCAGAGGGTAAAGGTTGTTGGTGTTGAATCTGTCCTTTTTCGTCATGGAAAATGCAGTCAATGTCAGGGGATTCCCTCACTTCGATGGAAGTAATTTCTAGATCTAGAAGAACAGAATGAGATCTCATATAAGATCTCTTGGAATGGAAGTTCTCTTTTCTACTGTGCAAGGAATACAAGTCACTGATCCAACAGGCCTGGCTATGACTGAAACGGATAGGAAAATTCTTGATGCAGATGCTAAAGCACATAATGCACTCACTGCAGCTCTTTCTGATCAGATCTACCTAAAGTTGATGAATTACACCTCATCAAAATCCATGTGGGATAAACTTGAGAATATTTATGAAGGAGATAGAAAAGTGAAGGAGGTGCAACTACAAGTGTTGCACAATTTGTTTGATGATCTGTAGATGCATCCAGATGAGAATGAAGACTCTTTCTTCAATCGAATTACTGAAGTGGTTGGAGCTATTCAGGGTCTAGGCGAAGAAATCAAAGACATTGATATTGTAAAGAAAATATTAAGAAGACTTCCACCTCTGTATAATGTGAAGGTGTTAGCCCTTGATGAAAGAGATCTTTCCAAACTTTCTCTAGATGATCTACTGAGCAGCTTGGTAGCATATGAAATGAGATTCAAACCAGAAGATGCTACGACTCGGGTGAGCGAGGAAATGGAATTCAAGGCCATGGATAAACTGAAAATCTTGAAAGATAGTAGCATTGAAGATGACGAAGAAAAAGAAATTCTTTCTCTCATTTCAAAGAAGTTCCAGAAGGGGAAAGGGAAATTCAAATGGAAGTTACCTCTCGCATGTTTCAGTTGTGGAAAAGTTGGGCACATTGCCTCTTAGTGATTAAGAAAGATCAATGATGAAGATAGTGAAGATGAACACTTTGAGAAGCCTCAGAGAAGGTTCTTCAAAAAGGGAGACTTCAAATCTGGAAAAAAATGCAAAGGAAGAGTTTTGTCTATGAAGAGGAAGAAGATGATAATAAATTTCGTGATGAAGAAGAACCAGAATTAAAAACTGGGAACCATGCTTCTATGATGGCCACTATTGAAAAGTCAGAAGATACTAATGGAGAAAAACAACTGAGAACTTGTGTAGATCCTGAGATGTAACATAAGGATGCGGTTAGTAAGCTTATGATTAAATGTAAGAGTTGCAATAACTGGAAATCAATTGTAGAAGAATCAACTGAATACGTTGATCAACTTGTGCTGAAATTGAACGACTAGAAGAATTTGTGATGGTATAGTCTAAAATAATTGAAAGCAATGATGATGTAGTAGATCTGAACCTGAGAATTGAAGAGAATGAAAAGGTCATCAATGACCTCACCTCCAGACTGGATGAAAACTTCATGACTACTGAGGGTCTTGAGGAAGAAGTTGTTACTCTAAGGAGTAAACTAGAGACTGAATCAGTTCCAAAATAATCAAGGAAGAAAATACAGTTTGGAAGATTCTCAGATGTAGAATTCTAGCAAGAGCCAAGTGTGGTTCAGATGGGGTTGGAAAAATCTTGAGTGATCAAAGACCTGCTTGCGTGAGAAAGAGTAGAATTGGTTGTGAGGCTGAGACATCAACTGCTGGAAGTGAAAAGATCCAAAAAAAATATAATATGAAAGTTGAACATGTTGAAACATTACCTAGAGTTCCAAAAAAGGAACCCTCAATGCAAACTAAAAGGAGAACTGAAAATTATCCTCAAACATTCAGAAATGATAGACAGTCTAACTATTCTCTCAAGGAAGAAGTTATGAGGAGAAATTAAAGTGAGAAGACATTTCCTCTCATGAAGTGTCAGTTCTGTGGCTATCTGGTCCATATCATGTCCTATTGTGAAGTGGCAAGAAGCTATCTGAATGGAGAAGATATAGAAGCTCAACAAATGAGAACAATTTCATATCCTAATTCTTATAGAAGAAATAATTTCTATGGATATTGTTATATTTGTTCTAACTTTGGTCATAAGGCCGCTCATTGCAGGCAGAGAAGGGACATGGACACCTCATACCAAAGTTCAAGACATGTCATGTCTCTTCAGCAAGACAGTGTTTCTCTTTTAAACAGGTTTTCACCTCTCAAAGAAGACTTTGACTATGAAGAACCTGGGTATGTGGAAGAGATAATTGAAAGGACATCAGTTCTATATACACAATCTAATGTCTCATGGAAGGAAAGGAAGAAGATTGAGAAATCCAACCATGCAGAGGTGGCCCTCAAAGCTACAAAGAACAACAGTACCTGGATTCTGGATAGCGGTTGTTCATCTCATATGACAGGTAATGCCGGTATACTAATGAAAATCATAAGGAAGGTTGATGGTATAGTAAGATTTGGTAATGATGGGGCATTGAAAATCAAAGGGAGTGGAAGTACCTAATTTGCTAATGGAGAACTAAAGAAGACTGAAGTCCTTTACGTAGATGGACTACATCATAATCTCCTCATCTTGAGTCAACTCTGTGACTCAGGACTTATAGTTACATTTAATCATAAAGGATGCACTATCAAGGGAAAGACTGAGAATTCACTTATGAAGGGATGCAGAACTGAAGGCAACTTGTATTAGGTTGATAGTGAAGAAAATATATGTTACATGATTGTTGAAGAAGAAAACAATTTGTGGCATCAAAGACTGGGACACATCAATCAACAAGACATGGAGAAAATATCAAAATTGAGAATTTTCATGGACATTACCAACCTAAAGTGTGAGCGTGAAAAATCTTGTGATGCTTGTATTCGTGGGAAGCTGGTCTGCAGTACATATCGGCCAAGGAAGAAAAGGGAATCTCACCTTCTTGATCTGATTCATACAGATGTATGTGGACCAATAAATGTTGCTGAAGTCATGGAGAAAGGTACTTTTTCCTTTACATAGATGATTATAGTAGAATGGCATGTGTGATGGTCATCCACAGGAAACGACAAGTCCTTGACTGCATGAAAACATATCGGAGAATCGCTGAGAATGATACTGGACGAACAATCAAAGTGTTGCGATCTGACAATGGAGGAGAATACACATCCAGTGAATTTGAAAATTATCTAGAGAAGCATGGGATACAGCATTAGGTAGCTACTGTGAGTACTCCACAACAAAATGGGGTTGTTGAACGTAGGAATCTACAAGTGAACAACATGGCACGAACTATGCTGATTGAGAGTCGTATTCCACAACATTACTGGAAAGAGGTTGTTTAAGCTGCAGTGTACATTCAGAATCAAACAGGACTTTATATGGGTGAGACAAAGACACCATATGAATTGTGTCATGGATGGAAGCCTTCTCTAAGATAATTTCGTGTCTTTGGAAGTAAATTCTTCATCAGGAACAAAGAAGGAAATCAAGGGAAATATGGCGACAATGCAGATGAAGGAATTTTGCTCGGTTACTCAATAAACAGCAAAGCCTACAAATGTTTCAACAAGCATTTGGGAAGGATTGTGGAAAGTAGTGATGTTAAGATAATTGAAGAGAAAACCACAAATGCTTCAAGGATGTCATATGCTGATATGATAGAAAGTCAGGAACAAAGTGAACGTGAAGAAAATACAAATGAGGAAATAGAGGAAGTTGTTCAAAACACTCAGCAGTCACATCATGATGTTGACTCGGAAGAAGAATCTAAATAAGAAAATATGGCTGAAGAGAATGCTACTGAACCTCGCAGGAGAAATCGAAGAGCTGAGATTGATCCATATGACATAATTGGGGACAGGAGTGCACCCACTCAAACAAGAAGGATGAGGAATAACACGCAATCTTCATTTCTATTAGTTGTAGATCCATCCTCATTCGAAGAAGCTGCAAAGGATGAATCTTGGGTGAAATCCATGAATGATGAACTAGATCAGATTGAAAAGAATCAGATATGGGATCTTGTCAATAGACCCAAAGGTCACAATGTGATTGGTACCAAATGGATCTTCAAAAATAAGTTTGATGAGAATAGAAGTGTCATCAGAAACAAGGCACGACTGGTATGTAAAGGATACTCCCAGATTGAATAAATTGATGTTGAAGAAACCTTCGCTCCAGTGGCTAGACTGGAGTCAATCAGGCTTTTCCATGCCATGGCACTCCAAAGAGGATATAATGTATATCAAATGGATGTCAAGACAGCATTCTTGAATGGTGTACTCAAAGAAGAAGTCTACATTGAACAACTAGTGGGCTTTGTTTTGGGTACTGATGAAACAAAGGTCTACAAACTGAAGAAAGCTCTATATAGTTTGAAGCAGGAACCACGGGTGTGGTACTCATGGCTGGATTCATATCTCAAGAAGTTGGAATTCAAAAGAGGATGAGTTGATCACAATCTCTATGTGAAGAATTCTCCAAAAGATCAATTCATGGATCTAGTCTACGTTGATGATATCATATTTGGTGGCAGCAGGCAGAAATCAGTGGATGAATTTTCCAACCACATGAAATCAGAATTTGAAATGTCTATGATTGGGGAGATCACATATTTCTTGGGGCAACAGGTTATTCAAAAGAAGGAATACACTTTCATTTCTTAGGACAAATATGCAAGAGAGCTGCTGAAGAAGTTTAGTATGCAAGACTCAAAACCAATGTCAACTCCTATTGCAGTTGGAACTAAACTTGGAAATCCTGAGGATGGGGACTCTATTGATCCCACCATTTATAGGAGGATCATTGGAAGCCTACTATACCTGACAGCGACAAGGATAGATATTGTCTTTCCCACATTCCTTATAGCCCGCTTTCAGAGTAATCCATAGGAGGAACATATGGTCATAGTAAAAAGAATCATGAGGTATATTCAAGGTACACATAACTTTGGGTTATTTTTTGCTGCAGGTAGGGACAATTAATTATCAGTGTTTCCTGATGCTGACTGGGCTGGTGATATATTAGACAGAAATTCCACTAGTGATGGAGCTTTCTATATTGGGCAGAAATGTGTAGGCTGGTTGAGCAAGAAACAAGAATTTACTTCTCTTAGTACTGCGGAAGGTGAGTATATCTCTACCACAAAGGCATGCACTCAACTTCTTTGGATGAAGTAGCAACTAGCAGATATTGTTGATAAGGTGCAGCAACAAATTGTGATTTACTGTGATAACAAAAGCACAATTGATCTCACGAATAATCCGGTTCAGCATTATCGTACAAAACATATTGAAATATGGTATCATTTTATCAAAGAAAAGGTTGAACAAGGCGTGATTAGAATGGACTATGTTGGCACTAATGAGCAAGTGGCTGATATCCTGACCAAGCCACTGTCTGAGGCTGTGTTTGAGAAGCATCGGTTGAATCTCGGTGTTCAACCACCTCCTACTGCATAAGGAGGCTCCGGAAAACCCCTCTCCCTGTTTGTTTTTACTGTTTTTATCTATTTATGGCTGTGATGAAGGTTTATGGGGGAGATACTATCCAGGGGAGTATGGTTTGAACTGAACGTTGAACAACTTATCAGTCTTTGGATTTATTGTCATTGGGGGAGAAAGGAATAAATTCAAGGCAAGTAATGCTTCTGTGATGAGAAGTATGCGAAGGAAAACATCGGTCGTCATGGCGAATTCCAAAACACTGGAACCCAATTCAAGCTTCCTCTCTTGTTTTCTACACCGAGAATTGCTCATGTAGACTTAGAGTTTTGGCTGAGAGGGGAGGGGTGAATCAGGGTGACAACATTTTCTTTTAATGTGATGGATCATTTTCCCACGTTGGTAGGAACTTGTTGAACCTGTATGATGATTATGATTAGAAAGAAACATTCACATGCATAGAGAAGGCACATCACTTTTTACTTGGTTCACCACTAAGGGCTACGTCCAAGGAGCATACGCCGACAAGTTGTCGGTCGTACCCAATTCCACTAATCTTCACTAGTTGTGGATTACAAAGGTTTAGGTACAGACACTATGTCCCAGGCTCACTGCCTTTACAAAGGTTCAGGGATAGCTCACTAGTTCCCTCGGGTCACTCTCGTTGTCTCCCCCTGGCTCACTTCCATTGGTGAAGTCACACTCAGTTTATAGACGTGAAGGTCTCTTCATCATTACATAAGAATGCATCCTCTGTTGTATGTAGATGCTCTATTGAAGTCCAATTCTCACCAGAAGATGAATATCAATTTGTGCTGAGCGTACCGGGCAATCATCCAGCTTTTGTGCTACTTCAAGAGGACTGATTTACTTTAACAACACTGGCGCACTTCTCCAAGCCCGGCGTGCAAGTCACAATCCCGACATGCAAGTGACACAAAACAACTTGCGCGACACTACCTCTTTCAACTTTGAACTTGCGCGATGATGCGCCTTTATCTCCCCAACTGCCGTGTTTGCACAACCAACAACCGGGGCGCAGCCTCTACTTGCGTGCCCCCAACAACCACTTGTGCGACTCCACTACTTGCGCGACGAGATCTCGAAAAATATCTAAGTCTTGAACTCCATTGGAAATGAGGAGGTGTGGTCAAGTATTTATAGGCAAACTGGACCCCCTACGCGATGGCGCGCAGGTCAACTATCAGCGCGCAAATCTCGGCGCGCAGCTCTCTTCCCCTGCTAGTCACTTGCGCGACCAACTTCCAAACTTGTGCAAACCACTTTACTTTTCCATATTTTGAAGTTATAAACTTGAAAAACAAAAGACGAGCAAGTTCCCAATCCTCCTAGGCATCGACGCGCAAGTATCTTCACGGTGCGTAGGTCACTTGCGTGACCAGCCCAAAACTTGCGCGACCCTTATCCCTTTGCCATTTTCACATGTTCTGATCATGAAAAACATATGGTGCACAAGTTTCCTCTCCTTCAAGTACACGGCTTGCAAGTCTCTTTTCACATGGACGCAGATCTATTGAATTTTTTTTTATTGCCAACAAACCCAAAGGGAGAGATTTTTGGAACCAGGGTCTTCACATCATGATTTGGCGTATGTTTTTTGTTTGTTTTCAATCCTCAGTGGAAGTTCAGAATGTGTACCAGCAAAGAGATTATACTGTTCAAGTAGACAACAGTAGTGAAGATGGCGTTGTTTCCTAGTGTTTTCTAAATTTTTGGGCCTGAAAAATCGACAAATGAAGAAAAGTGTTTTTGACAAAGAGACTTGCGCGCCGTGTACTTGAAGGAGAGGAAACTTGTGCACCATATGTTTTTCATGATCAGAACATGTAAAAATGGAAAAGGGATAAGGGTCGCGCAAGTTTTGGGCTGGTCGCGCAAGTGACATGCGCGCCGTGAAGATACTTGCGCGTCGATGCCTAAGAGGATTGGGAACTTGCGCGTCTTTTTTTCAAGTTTATAACATCAAAATATGGAAAAGGAAAGTGGTTCAAGAAAGTTTTGAAGTTGGTCGCGCAAGTGACTAGTAGGGGAAGAGAGCTGCGCGCCGAGACTTGTGCGCTGATGGTTGACTTGCGCGCCATCGTGCAGGGGGTCCAGTTTGCCTATAAATACGGGACCACCCCTCCTCATTTCCAACAGAGTTCAAGACTTAGAGATTTTTTGAGCTCTCGTCATGCAATTAGTGGAGTCGCACAAGGGGTTTTTGGGGGCGCACAAGTAGAGGTTGTGCGCCGGTTGTTGGTTTTGCATCCAAGGCGGTTGGGGAGATAAAGGGGCATCATCGCGAAAGTTCGAAGTTGAAAGAGCTAGTGTCACGCAAGTTGTTTTGTGTCACTTGAGAGCTGAGATTGTGACTTGCACACCGTGCTTGGAGAAGTGTGCCAGTGTTGTTAAAGTACATCTGTCCTCTTGAAGCTGCACAAAAGCAGGAAGATTGTCGGGTACCCTCAGCACAAATTGATATTCATCTTCTGGTGAGAATTGGAATTCAATAGAGCATCTAAACACAACAGAGGATGAATTATTATGTAATGATGAAGATACCTTCATGTCTATAAACTGAGTGTGACTTCACCAACGGCAGCGAGCCACGGGAAAACAACGGGAGTGAACCGAGGGAAGCAGTGAGCTATCCCTGAACCTTTGTAATGGCAGTGAGCCTGGGACAGAGTGACTCTGGCCAAACCTTTGTAATCCACAGCTAGTGAAGATTAGTGGAATTGGGTACGACCGACAACTTGTCGTCTTATGCTCCTTGTACGTAGCCATTAGTGGTGAACCAAGTAAAAAGTGTTGTTTCTACTCTATGCATGTGAATGTTTGCTTTCTAATCATAATCATCATACAGGTTCAACAAGTTCCTACCAATGTGGGAACAAGATCCATCACATTAAAAGAAAAATTTGTCACCCTGATTCATCCCTCCCCTCTTAGGGTGTCCCGGGGTCCTTCAAGTGGTATCAGAGGGTAAAGGTTTCTTGTGTTGAATCTGTCCTTTTTCGTCATGGAAAATGTAGTCAATGTCAGGGGAGTCCCTCACTTCGATGGAAGTAATTTCCAGATCTGGAAGAACAGAATGGGATCTCATCTAATATCTCTTTGAATGTAAGTTCTCTTTTTTACTGTGCAAGGAATACAAGTCACTGATCCAACAGGCCTGGCTATGACTGAAACAGATAGGAAAATTATTGATGCAGATGCTAAAGCACGGAATACACTCACTGTAGCTCTTTCTGATCAGATCTACCTAATGGTGATGAATTGCACCTCAGCAAAATCCATGTGGGATAAACTTGAGAATATTTATGAAGGAGATAGCAAAGTGAAGGAGGTGAAACTACAAGTGCTGCACAATTAGTTTTATGATCTGAAGATGCATCCAGACGAGAATGCAGACTCTTTCTTCAATCGAATTACTGAAGTGGTTGGATCTATTCGGGGTCTAGGAAAAGAAATCAAAGACATTGATATTGTAAAGAAAATATTAAGAAGACTTCCACCTCTGTATAATGTGAAGGTGCCAGCCCTTGAGGAAAGAGATTTTCCAAACTTTCCCTAGATGATCTAGTGAACAGCTTGGTAGCATATTAAATGAGAGTCAAACTAGAAGATTCTACGACTCGGGTGAGAAAGGAAATGGAATTCAAGGCCATGGATAAACTGAAAATCTCAAAAGATAGTAGCATTGAAGATGACGAAGAAAAAGAAATTCTTTCTCTCATTGCAAAGAAGTTCTAGAAGGGGAAAGGGACATTCAAAGGGAAGTTACCTCTCGCATGTTTCAGTTGTGGAAAAGTTGGGCACATTGCCTCTCAGTACTTAAGAAATATCAATGATGAAGATAGTGAAGATGAACACTTCGAGAAGACTCAGAGAAGGTTCTTCAAAAAGGGAGACTTCAAATCTGGTAAAAAAATTGCAAAGGAAGAGTTTTGTCTGTGAAGAGGAATAAGATGATAATGAATTCTGTGATGAAGAAGAACCAGAATTCAAAATTGGGAATCATGCTTCTATGATGGCCACTATTGAAACGTCAGAAGATACTGATGGAGAAAAACAACTGAGAACTAGTGTAGATCCTGAGATGCAACTTAAGGATGCAGTTACTAAGCTTATGATTAAATGTAAGAGTTGCAATAAGTGGAAATAAATTGTAGAAGAATCAACTGAATACGTTGATCAACTTGAAGTTGAAATTGAACTACTGGAAGAATTTGTGAAGGTACAGTCTAAAATAATTGAAACAAATGATGATGTAGTAGATCTAAACTTGAGAATTGAAGAGCAGGTAATGGTCATCAATGACCTCACCTCCAGACTGGATGAAAAATCCAAGACTACTGAGGGTCTTGAGAAGGAAGTTGTTACTCTAAGGAGTAAACTGGAGACTGAATCGGTTCCATAAGAATCAAGGAATAAAATACAGTTTGGAAGGTTCTCAGATGCAGAATTACTAGCAAGAGCCAAGTGTGGTTCAGATGGGGTTGGAAAAATCTTGAGTGATCAAAGACCCGCTTGCATGGGAAAGAGTGGAATTGGCTGTGAGGCTAAGACATCAACTGCTGGAAGTGAAAAGATCCAAAAGAAAGATAAGATGAAAGTTGAACATGTTGAAACATTACCTAGAGTGCCAAAAAAGGAACCCTCAATCCAAACTTAAAGGAGAACTGAAAATTACCATCAAACATTCAGAAATGACAGACAGTCTAACTATTCTCCCAAGGAAGAAGGTATGAGGAGAAATTCAAGTGAGAATACATTTCCTCTCATGAAGTGTCAGTTTTGTAGCTATCTGGGCCATACCATGTCTTATTGTTAAGAGGCAAGAAGCTAGCTGAATGGAGAAGATATAGAATCTCAACAAATGAGAAAAATTTCATATCCTAATTTTTATAGAAGAAATAATTTCTATGGATGTCGTTATCATTGTTCTAACTTTGGTCATAAGGCCGCTCATTGTAGGCAGAGAAGGATCATGGACACCTCATACCAAAGTTCAAGGCATGTCATGTCTCATCAGCAAGACAGTGTTGCTCTTTCAAACAGGTTTTCACCTCTCAAAGAAGACATTGACTTTGAAAAACCTGGGTATGTGGAAGAGATAATTGAAAGGCCATCAGTTCTATATACTGAATCTAATGTCTCCTAGAAGGAAAGGAAGAAGATTGAGAAATCCAACCATGCAGAGGTGGCCCTCAAAGCTACAAAGAACAACAGTACCTGGATTATGGATAGTGGTTGTTCATATCATATGACAGGTAATGCCGGTCTACTGACGAATATCATAAGGAAGGTTGATGGTACAGTAAGATTTGGTAATGATGGGGCTCTGAAAATAAAAGGGAGTGGAAGTACCGAATTAGCTAATGGAGAACTAAAGAACACTGAAGTCCTTTGCGTAGATGGACTACGTCATAATGTCCTCAGTGTCTGTCAACTCTGTGAATCAGGACTTATAGGTACATTTAATCAGAAAGGTTGCGCTATCCAGGGAAAGACTGGCAAGTCACTTATGAAGGGATGCATAACTGAAGGAAACTTGTATCAGGTTGATAGTGAAGAAAATATATGTTACATGACTATTGAAGAAGAAAACAATTTGTGGCATCGGAGACTGGGACACATCAATCAACAAGACATGGAGAAAATATCAAAATTGAGAATTTTCATGGACATTCCCAACCTGAAGCGTGAGCGTGAGAAATCTTGTGATGCTTGTATTCGTGGGAAGCTGGTCTGCAGTACATATCAGCCAAAGAAGAAAAGGCCATCTCACCTTCTTGATCTGATTCATACAGATGTATGTGGGACAATAAATGTTGTCAGAACTCATGGAGAAAGGGACTTTTTCATTTACATAGATGATTATAGTAGAATGGCATGTGTGATGGTCATCCACAGGAAACGAAAAGTCCTTGACTGCATGAAAACATATCGGCGAAACGCTGAGAATGATACTAGACGAACAATCGAAGTGTTGTGATCTGACAATGGAGGAGAATATACGTCCATTGAATTTGAAAATTATCTAGAGAAGCATGGGATACAGCATGAAGTAGCTACTGTGAGTACTCCACAACAAAATGGGGTTGTTGAACGTAGGAATAAATAGGTGAACAACATGGCACGAACTATGCTGATTGAGAGTCGTATTCCACGACATTACTAGAAAGAGGATGTTCAAGATGCAGTGTACATTCAGAATCGAAGAGTACTTTATATGGGTGGGACGAAGACACCATATGAATTGTGGCATGGATGGAAGCATTCTCTAAAATACTTTCGTGTCTTTGGAAGTAAATGCTTCATCAGGAACAAAGAAGGAAATCAAGGGAAATATGGAAACAATGAAGATGAAGGAATTTTCCTCGGTTACTCAATGAACAGGAAAGCCTACAAATGTTTCAACAAGCGTTTGGGAAGGATTGTGGAAAGTATTGATGTTAAGATAATTTAAGAGAAAACCAAAAATGCTTCAAGGACATCATATGTTGATATGATAGAAATTCAGGATCAAAGTGAATGTGAAGAAAATACAAATGCGGAAATAGAGGAAGTTGTTCAAAACACTCAGCAGTCACATCATGATGTTGACTCGGAAGAATAATCTGAAGAAGAAACTATGGCTGAAGAGAATGCTACTGAACCTCGCAGGAGAAATCGAAGAGTTGTGATTGATCCGTACAACATAATTGGGGACAAGAGTGCACCCACTCAAACAAGAAGGATTAGGAATAAAATGCAATCTGAATTTCTATCTGTTGTAGAGCCATCCTCATTCGAAGAAGCTGCAAAGGATGAATCTTGGGTGAAAGCCAGGAATGATGAACTAGATCAGATTGACAAGAATCATACATGGGATCTTGTCTAGAGACCCGAAGGTCACAATGTGATTGGTACCAAATGGATCGTCAAAAATAAGTTTGATGAGAATGGAAGTGTCATCAGAAACAAGGCACGAGTGGTATGTAAAGGATACTCCCAGATTGAAGGCATTGATGTTGAAGAAACCTTTGCTCTAGTGGATAAACTGGAGTCAATCAGGTTTTTCCTTGCCATGACACTCCAAAGAGGATATAAAGTATATCAAATGGATGTCAAGACAGCATTCTTGAATGGTGTACTGAAAGAAGAAGTCTACATTGAACAACCAGTGGGCTTTGTTTTGGGTACTGATGAAACAAAATTCTGCAAACTGAAGAAAGCTCTATATGGTTTGAAGCAGGCACCACGGGCGAGGTACTCACGGCTGGATTCATATCTCAAGAATTTTGAATTCAAAAGAGGATGAGTTGATCACAATCTCTATGTGAAGAATTCTCCAAAAGATCAATTCATGGATCTATTCTACGTTGATGATATCATATTTGGTGGCAGTAGGCAGAAATCAGTGGATGAATTTTCCAACCACATGAAATCATAATTTGAAATGTCTATGATTGGGGAGCTCACATATTTCTTGGGGCTACAGGTGATTCAAAAGAAGTAATACACTTTTATTTCTTAGGACAAATATGCAAGAGAGCTGCTGAAGAAGTTTAGTATGCAAGACTCCAAACCAATGTCAACTCCTATTGGAGTTGGAACTAAACTTGGAAAGCCTGAGGATGGGGACTCTATTGATCCCGCCATGTATAGGAGGATCATTGGAAGCCTACTGTACCTGACAGAGACAAGGCCAAATATTGTCTTTGCCACATGTCTTGCAGCTCGCTTTCAGAGTAATCCAAAGGAGGAACATATGGCCGTAGTAAAAAGAATCATGAGGTACATTCAAGGTACATATAACTTCGGGTTATTTTTTGCTGCTGGAAGGGACAGTGAATTATCAGCGTTTTCTGATGCTGACTGGGCTGGTGATATAGTAGACAAAAATTCCACTAGTGGTGGAGCTTTCTATATTGGGAAGAAATTTGTTGGCTGGTTGAGCAAGAAACAAGAAAGTACTTCTCTTAGTACTGCTGAAGATGAGTATATCTCTGCCACAAAGGTATGCACTCAACTGCTTTGGATGAAGTAGCATCTAACAGATATTTTTGATAAGGTGCAGCAACCAATGGTGATTTACTGTGATAAAAAAAGCACAATTGATCTTACGAAGAATCCGGTTCAGCATTCTCGTACAAAACATATTGAAACATTCCATCATTTTATCAAAGAAAAGGTTGAACAAGGCGTGATTAGAATGGACCATGTTGGAACTGATGAGAAAGTGGCTAATATCCTGACCAAGACACTGTCCGAGGCTGTCTTTGAGAAGCATCAGTTGAATCTCGGTGTTCAACCACTTTTTACTGCATAAGGATGCTCCAGAAAACCCCTCTCCCAGTTTGTTTTAACTGTTTTTATCTGTTTATGGTTGTGATGCAGGTTTATGGTGGAGATACTATCCAGGGGGAGTATGGTTTGAACTGATCATTGAACAACTTATCGGTCTTTGGATTTATTGTCAATGGAGGAGAAAGGAATAAATTCAAGGTAAGTAATGCTTCTGTGATGAGAAGTATGCGAAGGAAAACATCCGGCGTAATGGCGAATTCCAAAACACTGGAACCCAATTCAAGCTTCCGCTCTTGTTTTCTACACCGAGCATTGCTCACGTAGACTTAGAGTGTTTTCAGAGTTGATTCTTGCGTTTTTGTTTTGCACATGGATGGAGATCTATCGAATTTTTTTTGATTGCCAACAAACCCAAAGGGGGATATTTTTGGAACCAGGGTCTTCACAACATGATTTGGAATATGGTTTGTGTTTTTTTTCAATCCTCAGTGGAAGTTCAGAATGTTTACCATCAAAGAGATCATACCATTCAAGAAGACAACAGTAGTGAAGATGGCGCTGTTTCCCAGTGTTTTCCAAATTTTTGGGCCTGAAAAATCGACAAATGAAGAAAAGTGTTTTTGATAAAGAGACTTGCGCGACGTGTACTTAAAGGAGAAGAAACTTGTGCACCATATGTATTTCATGATCAGAACATGTGAAACTGGAAAAGGGATAAGGGTCGCACAAGTTTTGGGCTGGTCGCGCATGTAACCTGTGCGCCGTGAAGATACTTGCGCGCCGATGCCTAGGAGGATTGGGAACTTGCGCGTATTTTTTTCAAGTTTATAACTTCAAAATATGGAAAATGAAAGTGGTTCGTGCAAGTTTGGAAGTTGGTCACGCAAGTGACTAGCAGGGGAAGAGAGCTGCGCGTCGAGACTTGCGCGCCGATGGTTGACTTGCGCGCCATCGCGTAGGGGGTCGTGTTTGCCTATAAATACTGGACCAACCCTCCTCATTTCCAACGGAGTTCAAGAAATAGATATTTTTCTAGCTCTCATCGCTCAAGTAGTGGAATCGCGCAAGTGGTTTTTAGGGGCGCACAAGTAGAGGCTGCGCGCCGGTTGTTGGTTGTGCAACCAAGGAGATTGGGGAGATAAAGGTGCATCATAGTGCAAGTTCTAAGTTGAAAGAGGTAGTTTCGTGCAAGTTGTTTTGTGTCACCTGCGCGCCGGGATTGTGACTTGCGCGCCGGGAATGGAGAAGCACGCCAGTGTTGTTAAAGTACATCTGTCCTCTTGAAGCTGCACAAAATCTGGAAGATTGCCCGGTACGCTCAGCACAAATTGATATTCATCTTCTGGTGAGAATTGGACTTCAATAGAGCATCTACATACAACATAGGATGAATTCTTATGTAATGATGAAGAGACCTTCACGTCTATAAACGTAGTGTGACTTCACCAACGGCAGTGAGCCAGGGGGAGACAACGGGAGTGACCCGAGGGAAGTAGTGAGCTATCCCTGAACCTTTGTAAATGCAATGAGCCTGGGATAGAGTGTTTGTGCACAAACCTTTGTAATCCACAGCTATTGAAGATTAGTGGAATTGGGTACGACCAACAACTTTTCGGCGTATGCTCCTTGGACGTAGCCCTTAGTGGTGAACCAAGTAAAAAGTGTTGTGTCTTCTCTATGCATGTGAATGTTTTCTTTCTAATCATAATCATCATAAAGGTTCAACAAGTTCCTACCAACCTGGGAACAAGATCCATCACATTAAAAGAAAAAGTTGTCACCCTGATTCACCCCTTCCCTCTCAGGGTGTCCCGGGGTCCTTCAAGTGGCATTAGAGGGTAAAGGTTGTTGGTGTTGAATCTGTCCTTTTTCGTCATGGAAAATGTAGTCAATGTCAGGGGAATCCCTCACTTCGATGGAAGTAATTTCCAGATCTGGAAGAACAGAATGAGATCTCCTCTAAGATCTCTTGGAATGGAAGTTCTCTTTTCTACTGTGCAAGGAATAAAATTCACAGACCCAACAGGCCTGGCTATGACTGAAATAGATAGGAAAATTCTTGATGCAGATGCTAAAGCATAGAATGCACTCACTGTAGCTCTATCTGATCAGATCTAACTAAAGGTGATGAATTTCACCTCAGAAAAATCCATGTGGGATAAACTTGAGAATATTTATGAAGGAGATAGTAAAGTGAAGGAGGCGAAACTACAAGGGATGCACAATCAGTTTGATGATCTAAAGATGCATCCAGACGAGAATGCAGACTCTTTCTTCAATCGAATTACTGAAGTGGTTGGAGCTCTTCGTGGTATAGGAGAAGAAATCAAAGACATTGATATCGTAAAGAAAAATTTAAGAAGACTTCCACCTCTGTATAATGCGAAGGTGTCAGCCCTTGAGGAAAGAGATCCTTCCAAACTTTCTCTAGGTGATCTACTGAGCAGCTTGGTAGCATATGAAATGAGAGTCAAACCAGAAGATGCTACGGCTCAGGTGGGCAAGGAAATGGAATTCAAGGCCTTGGATAAACTGAAAATCTCAAAAGATAGTAGCATTGAAGATGGTGAAGAAAAATAAATTCTTTCTCTCATTACAAAGAAGTTCCAGAATGGGAAAGAGAAATGAAAAGGGAAATTACCTCTCTCATGTTTCTGTTGTGGAAAAGTTGGGCACATTGCCTCTCAGTGCTTAAGAAAGATCAATGATGAAGATAGTGAAGATGAACACTTCGAGAAGCCTCAGAGAATGTTCTTCAAAAAGGGAGACTTCAAATCTGGAAAAACAATGCAAAGGAAGTGTTTTGTCTGTGAAGAGGAAAAAGATGATAATGAATTCTATGATGAAGAAGAACCAGAATTCAAAACTGGGAACCATGATTCTATGATGGCCACTGTTGAAAAGTCAGAAGATAATGATGGAGAAAAACAACTGAGAACTTGTGTAGATCCTGAGATGCAACTTAAGGATGCAGTTAGTAAGCTTATGATTAAATGTAAGAGCTGCAATAAGTGAAAATAAATTTTAGAAGAATCAACTGAATACGTTGATCAACATGAAGCTAAAATTGAACGACTGGAAGAATTTTTGAAGCTACAGTCTAAAATAATTGAAAGCAATGATGATATAGTAGATCTGAACCTGAGAATTGAAGAGCAGGAAAAGGTCATCAATGACCTCACATCTAGACTGGATGAAAAATCCATGACTACTGAGGGTCTTGAGGAGGAATTTGTTACTCTAAAGAGTAAACTAGAGACTGAATCAGTTCCATAAGAATCGAGGAAGAAAATACAGTTTGGAAGATTCTCAGATGCAGAATTACTTGCAAGATCCATGTGTGGTTTAGATGGGGTTGGAAAAATCTTGAGTGATCAAAGACCTGATTGCATGGGAAAGAGTGGAATTGGCTGTGAGGCTGAGACATCAACTGCTGGAAGTGAAAAGATCCAAAAGAAAGATAATACGAAAGTTGAACATGTTGAAACATTACCTAGAGTGCCGAAAAAGGAACCCTCAATCCAAACTAAAAGGAGAACTGAATATTATTCTCAAACATTCAGAAATGACAGACAGTCTAACTATTCTCCCAAGTAAGATGGTAAGAGGAGAAATTCAAGTGAGAAGACATTTCCTCTCATGAAGTGTCAGTTCTGTGGCTATCTGGGCCATACCATGTCCTATTGTGAAGAGGTAAGAAGCTATCTGAAAGGAGAAGTTATAGAATCTCAACAAAGGAGAACAATTTCATATCCTAATTCTTATAAAAGAAATAATTTCTATGGATATTGTTATCGTTGTTCTAACTTTTTTCATAAGGCCGCTCATTGCAGGAAGAGAAGGGACATGGACACCTCATACCGAAGATCAATACAATTCAAGTCTCGTCAGCAAGACAGTGTTTCTCTTTCAAACAGGTTTTCACCTCTCAAAGAAGACTTTGACTATGAAGAACCTGGGTATGTGGAAGAGATAATTGAAAGGCCATTAGTTCTATATACTCAATCTAATGTCTCATGGAAGGAAAGGAAGAAGATTGAGAAATCCAACCATGCAGAGGTGGCCCTCAAAGCTACCTCGAACAACAACACATGGATTCTAGATAGCGGTTGTTCATCTCATATGACAGGTAATTCCGGTCTACTAACAAATATCACAAGGAAGGTTGATGGTACAGTAATATTTGGTAATGATGGGGCTCTGAAAATCAAAGGGATTGGAAGTACTGAATTAGCTAATGAAGAACTAAATAAGACTGAAGTCCTTTACGTAGATGGACTACATCATAATCTCCTCACCGTGAGTCAACTCTGTGACTCAGGATTTATCGTTACATTTAATCAGAAAGGTTGTGCTATCAAGGGAAAGACTGGAAATTCACTTATGAAGGGATGCAGAACTGAAGGCAACTTGTATCAGGTTGATAGTGAAGAAAATATATGGTACATGACTGTTGAAGAAGAAAAAAATTTGTGGCATCGGAGACTGGGACACATTAATCAACAAGACATGGAGAAAATATCAAAATTGATAATTGTCATGGACATTCCCATCCTGAAGCATGAGCATGAAAAATCCTGTGATGCTTATATTCTTGGGAAGCTGGTCTGCAGTACATATTGGCCAAAGAAGAAAAGGGCATCTCACCTTCTTGATCTGATTCCTACAGATGTATGTGGGCCAATAAATGTTGCCGAAACTCATGGAGAAAGGTACTTTTTCCTTTTCATAGATGATTATAGTAGAATGACATGTGTGATGGTCATCCACAAGAAACCACAAGTCCTTGACTACATGAAAACATATCGAAGAATCGCTGAGAATGATACTGGACGAACAATCAAAGTGTTGCGATCTGACAATGGAGGAGAATACACATCCATTGAATTTGAAAATTATCTAGAGAAGCATGGGATACAACATGAGGTAGCTGTTGTGAGAACTCCAAAACAAAATGGAGTTGTTGAACATAGGAATCGATAGGTGAACAACATGGCACCAGCTATGCTGATTGAGAGTCATATTCCACGACATTAGTGGAAATAGGTTGTTCAAGCTGCAGTGTACATTCAAAATCGAATAGGACTTTGTATGGGTGAGACGAAGACACCATATGAATTGTGGCATGGACGGAAGCCTTCTCTAAAATACTTTCGTGTCTTTGAAAGTAAATGCTTCATCAGGAACAAAGAAGGAAATAAAGGGAAATATAGCGACAATGCAGATGAAGGAATTTTCCTCAGTTACTCAATGAACAGCAAAGCCTACAAATGTTTCAACAAGCGTTTGGGAAGGATTGTGGAAAGTAGTGATGTTAAGATAATTGAAGAGAAAACCACAAATGCTTCAAGGATTTCATATGCTGATATGATAGAAAGTCAGGAACAAAGTGAACGTGAATAAAATACAAATTCGGAAATAGTGGAAGTCATTCAAAACACTCAGCAGTCACATCATGATGTTGACTTAGAAGAATAATCTGAAGAAGAAACTATGGATGAAGAGAATGCTACTGAACCTCGTAGGAGAAATCAAAGAGCTAAGATTGATCCATCCAACATAATTAGGGACAGGAGTGCACCCACTCAAACAAGAAGGATGAGGAATAACAGGTAATCTGCATTTCTATCAGTTGTAGAGCCATCCTCATTCGAAGAAGCTACAAAGGTTGAATCTTGGGGGAAAGCCAGGAATGATGAACTATATCAGATTGACAAGAATCAAACATGGGATCTTGTCCGGAGACCCGAAGGTCACAATGTGATTGGTACCAAATGGATCTTCAAAAATAAGTATGATGAGAATGCAAGTGTCATCAGAAACAAGGCACGACTGGTATGTAAAGGATACTCCCAGATTGAAGGCATTGATGTGGAAGAAACCTTTTCTCCAGTGTCTAGACTGGAGTCAATTTGGATTTTCCTTGCCACGGCACTCCAAAGAGGATATATAGTATATCAAATGGATGTCAAGATAGCATTCTTGAATGGTGTACTTGAAGAAGAAGTCCGCATTGAACAACAAGTGGGCTTTGTTTTGGGTACGGATGAAACAAAGGTCTGCAAACTGAAGAAATCTCTATATGTTTTGAAGCAGGAACCACGGGCATGGTACTCACGGCTGGATTCATATCCCAAGAAGTTGGAATTCAAAAGAGGAGGAGTTGATCACAATCTCTATGTGAAGAACTCTCCAAAAGATCAATTCATGGATCTAGTCTACGTTGATGATATCATATTTGGTGGCAGTATGAAGAAATCAGTGGATGAATTTTCCAACCACATGAAATCATAATTTTAAATGTCTATGATTGGGTAGCTCACATATTTCATGGGGCTGCAGGTCATTCAAAAGAAGGAATACACTTTCATTTCTCAGGACAAATATGCAAGAGAGCTGCTGAAGAAGTTTAGTATGAAAGAGTCCAAACCAATGTCAACTCCTATTGCAGTTGGAACTAAACATGGAAAGCATGAGGATGGGGACTCTATTGATCCCACCATGTACAGGAGGATCATTGGAAACCTACTATACCTGACAGTGGCAAGGCCAAATATTGTCTTTTCCACATGCCTTGCATCCCGCTTTCAGAGTAATCCAAAGGAGGAACATATGGCCATAGTAAAAAGAATCATGAGGTACATTCAAGGTACACATAACATCGGGTTATTTTTTGTTGTAGGCAGAGATAGTGAATTATCAGCGTTTTCTGATGCTAACTAGGATGGTGATATAGTGGATAGAAATTCCACTAGTGGTGGAGCTTTCTATATTGGGCAGAAATGTGTTGGCTGGTTGAGCAAGAAACAAGAAAGTACTTCTCTTAGTACTGCTGAAGGTGAGTGTATCTCTGCCACAAAGGCATGAACTCAACTGCTTTGGATGAAGCAACAACTAATAGAAATTGGTGATAAGGTGCAGTAACCAATGGTGATTTACTGTGATAACAAAAGCGCAATTGATCTTACGAAGAATCCGGTTCAGCATTCTCGTACAAAACATATTGAAATACGGTATCATTTTATCAAAGAAAAGGTTGAACAAGGCATGATTAGAATGGACCCTGTTGGAATTAATGAGAAAGTGGCTGATATCCTGACCAAGCCACTGTCCGGGGCTGTGTTTGAGAAGCATCGGTTGAACCTCGGTGTTCAACCACCTCCTACTGCATAAGGAGGCTCCAGAAAACCCCTCTCCCTATTTTTTTAACTGTTTTTATCTGTTTATGGTTGTGATTCAGGTTTATGGGGGATATACTATCCAAGAGGAGTATGGTTTGAACTGAATGTAGAACAACTTATCAGTCTTTGGATTTATTGGCAATGGGGTAGAAAAGAATAAATTCAAGAAAAATAATGCTTCTGTGATGAGAAGAACGCGAAGGAAAACATAGGGCGTCATGGAGAATTCCAAAACACTGGAACCCAATTCAAGCTTCCTCTCTAGTTTTCTACACCGAGCATTGCTCACATAGACTTAGATTGTTGGCTGAGTTGATTCTTTCATTTTTGGTTTGCACATGGATGGAGATCTATTGATTTTTTTTTTTTTCCAATAAACCCAAAGGGGGAGATTGTTGGAACCAGGGTCTTCACAGCATGATTTGGAAAATGGTTTGTGTTTGTTGTCAATCCTCAGTGGAAGTTCAGAATGTGTACCAGGAAAGATATCATACCGTTCAAGCAGACAATAGTAGTGAAGATGGTGCCATTTCCTAGTGTTTGCCAAATTTTTGGGCTTGAAAAATTGACAAATGAAGAAAAGTGTTTTTAACAAAGAGACTTGAACATCGTGTACTTTAAGGAGAAGAAACTTTTGCACCGTATGTTTTTCAAGATCAGAACATGTGAAAATGGCAAAGGGATAAGGGTCGCGCAAGTTTTGGGATGGTCGCGCAAGTGACCTACGCGCCGTGAAGAGACTTGCGCACCGATTCCTAGGAGGATTGGGAACTTGCGCGTCTTTTGTTTTTCATGTTTATAACTTCAAAATATGGTAAAGTAAAGTGGTTTACGCAAGTTTGGAAGTTGGTCGCGCAAGTGACTAGTAGGGGAAGAGAGATGCAAGACAAGAACTGCACATCGATGGTTGACTTGCGTGCCATCGCGCAGGGGGTCCAGTTTGCCTATAAATACTGGACCAACCCTCCTTATTTCCAACGGAGTTCAAGACTTAGATATTTTTCGAGCTCTCGTCATGCAAGTAGTGGAGTCGTTCAAGTGGTTGTTGGGGGCGCGCAAGTAGAGGTTGTGCGCCAGTTGTTGGTTGTGCAACCAAGGCGGTTGGGGATATAAAGGCACATCATCGCGCAAGTTAGAAGTTGAAAGGGGTAGTGTCGCGCAAGTTGTTTTGTTGCGCGCCGGGATTGTGACTTGTGCGCCAGGCTTGGAGAAGTGTGCCAGTGTTGTTAAAGTACATCTGTCCTCTTGAAGCTGTACAAAAGCTGGATGATTTCCCGGTACGCTCAGCACAAATTGATATTAATCTTCTGGTGAGAATTGGACTTCAATAGAGAATCTACATACAACATAGGATGCATTCTTACGTAATGATGAAGAGACCTTCACGTCTATAAACTGAGTGTGACTTCACCAACAGCAGTGAAACAGGGGGGAGACAACGAGAGTGACCCGAGGGAACCAGTGAGCTATCCCTGAACCTTTGTAAAGGCAGTAAGCCTGGGACAGAGTGTCTGTGCCCAAACCTTTGTAATCCACAGCTAGTGAAGATTAGTGTAATTGGGTACGACCGAAAATTTGTTGGTGTATGCTCCTTGGACGTAGCCCTTAGTGGTGAACCAAGTAAAAAAGTGATGTGTCTTCTCTATTCATCTGAATGTTCGCTTTCTAATCATAATCATCATACAGGTTCAACAAGTTCCTACCAACATGGGAAAAAAGTTCCATCACATTAAAAGAAAAAGTTGTCACCCTGATTCACCCCTCCCATCTCAGGGTGTCCCGGGGTCCTTCAAGTGGTATCAGAGGGTAAAGGTTGATGGTGTTGACTCTATCCTTTTTCGTCATGGAAAATGCAGTCAATGTCAGGGGAGTCCCTCACTTCGATGGAAGTAATTTCAAGATTTGGAAGAACAGAATGAGATCTCATCTACGATCTCTTGGAATGGAAGGTCTCTTTTCTACTGTGCAAGGAATAAAATTCACTGACCCAATAGGCCTGGCTATGACTGAAATAGATAGGAAAATTCTTGATGCAGATGCTAAAGCACAGAATTCACTCACTGCATCTCTTTCTGATCAGATCTACCTAAAGGTGATGAATTTCACCTCAGAAAAATCCATGTGGGATAAACTTGAGAAAATTTATGAAGGAGATATCAAAGTGAAAGAGGCGAAATTACAAGTGCTGCACAATCAGTTTGATGATCTGAAGATGCATCCAGACGAGAATGCAGACTCTTTCTTCAATCGAATTACTGAAGTGGTAGGTGCTATTCAGGGTCTAGGCGAAGAAATCAAAGACATTGGTATTGTAAAGAAAATATTAAGAAGACTACCACCTCTATATAATGCGAAGGTGTCAGCCCTTGAGGAAAGAGATCTTTCCAAACATTCTCTAGATGATCTACTGACCAGCTTGGTAGCATATGAAATGAGAGTCAAACCAAAAGATGCTACAACTCGGTTGAGAAAGGAAATGGCATTCAAGGCCATGGATAAACTGAAAATATCAAAAGATAGTAGCGGTGAAGATGAAGAAGAAAAAAAAATTCTTTCTCTCATTGCAAAGAAGTTCCAGAAGGGGAAAGTGAAATTCAAAGGGAAGTTACCTCTCGCATGTTTCCGTTGTGGAAAAGTTGGGCACATTGCCTCTCAGTGCTTAAGAAAGATCAATGATGAAGATAGTGAAGATGAACGCTTCGAGAAGCCTCAGAGAAGGTTCTTAAAAAAGGGAGACTTCAAATCTGAAAAAAAATGCAAAGGAAGAGTTTTGTCTGTGAAGAGGAAGAAGATGATAATGAATTTCGTGATGAGGAAGAACCAGAATTCAAAACTGGAAACCATGCTTCTATGATGGCCACTATTGAAAAGTCCGAAGTTACTGATGGAGAAAAACAACTGAGAACTTGTGTAGATCCTGAGATGCAACTTAAGGATGTGGTTAGTGATCTTATGATTAAATGTAAGAGCTGCAATAAGTGGAAATCAATTATAGAAGAATCAACTGAATATGTTGATCAACTTCAAGCTGAAATTGAACGACTGGAAGAATTTGTGAAGGTACAGTCTAAAATAATTGAAATCAATGATGATGTAGTAGATCTGAACCTGAGAATTGAAGAGCAGGAAAAGGTCATCAATGTCCTCACCTCCATACTGGATGAAAAATCCAAGACTACTAAGGGTCTTGAGGAGGAAGTTGTTACCCTAAGGAGTAAACTGGAGACTGAATCAGTTCCAAAAGAATCGAGGAAGAAAATACAGTTTAGAAGATTCTCAGATACAGAATTACTAGAAAGAGCCAAGTGTGGTTCAAATGGGGTTGGAAAAATCTTGAGTGATCAACGACCCGCTTGAATGGGAAAGAGTGGAATTGGTTGTGAGGCTGAGACATCAACTTCTCTAAGTGAAAATATCCAAAATAAAGATAAGATGAAAGTTGAACATGTTGAAACGTTACCTAGAGTGCCGAAAAAGGAACCCTCAATCCAAACTAAAAGCAGAACTGAAAGTAATCCTCAAACATTCAAAAATGACAGACATTCTAACTATTCTCCCAAGGAAGAAGGTATGAGGAGAAATTCAAGTGAGAAGACATTTACTCTCATGAAGTGTCAGTTCTGTGGCTATCTGGGCCATACGATGTCCTATTGTGAAGAGGCAAGAAGCTATCTGAATGGAAAAGATATTGAAGCTCAACAAAGGAGAACCATTTCATATCCTAATTCTTATAGATGAAATAATTTCTATGGATATTGTTATCATTTTTCTAACTTTTGTAATAAGTACGCTCATTGCAGGTAGGGAAGGGACATGGACACCTCATACCGAAGTTCAAGACAAGTCGAGTCTCGTCAGCAAGACAGTGTTGCTCTTTCAAAAAAGTTTTCACCTCTCAAATAAGACTTTGACTATGAAGAACCTGGGTATGTGGAAGAGATAATTGAAAGACCATTAGTTCTATATACTTAATCTAATGTCTCATGGAAGGAAAGGAAGAAGATTGAGAAATCCAACCATGCAGAGGTGGCCCTCAAAGCTACAAAGAACAACAATACCTGGATTATGGATAGTGGTTGTTCATCTCATATGACTGGAAATTCCGGTCTACTAATGAATATCATAAGGAAGGTTGATGGTACAATAAGATTTGGTAATGATGGGGGTCTGAAAATCAAAGGGAGTGGAAGTACCAAATTAGCTAATGGAGAACTAAAGAAGACTAAATTCCTTTATGTAGATGGCCTACGTCATAATCTCTTCAGCGTGAGTCAACTCTGTGACTCAGGACTTATAGTTACATTTAATCAGAAAGGTTGTGCTATCAAGGGAAAGACTGGCAATTCACTTATGAAGGGATACAGAACTGAAGGCAACTTTTATCAGGTTGGTAGTGAAGAAAATATATGTTACATGACTATTGAAGAAGAAAAAAATTTGTGGCGTCGAAGACTGTGACACATCAATCCACAAGACATGGAGAAAATATCAAAATTGATAATTGTCATGAACATTCCCAACCTGAAGCGTGAGCATGAAAAATCTTGTGATGCTTGTATTTTTGGGAAGCAGGTCTGTAGTACATATCAGCCAAAGAAGAAAAGGGCATCTCACCTTCTTCATCTGATTCATACAGATGTATGTGGGCCAATAAATGTTGTCAGAACTCATGGAGAAAGGTACTTTGTCCTTTTCATAGATGATTATAGTAGAATGGCATGTGTGATGGTCATCCACAGGAAACGACAAGTCCTTGACTGCATGAAAACATATCGGTGAATCTCTGAGAATGATAATGGATGAATAATAAAAGTGTTGCGATCTGACAATGGAGGAGAATACACGTCCATTGAATTTGAAAATTATCTAGAGAAGCATGGGATACAGCATGAGGTAGATGCTGTGAGAACTCCACAACAAAATGGAGTTGTTGAACATAGGAATCAACAGGTTAAAAACATGGCATGAACTATGCTGATTGAGAGTCGTATTCCACGACATTACTGGAAAGAGGTTGTTCAAGCTGCAGTGTACATTCAGAATCGAACAGGACTTTATATGGGTGAGACGAAGACATCATATGAATTGTGGCATGGATGGAAGCCTTCTCTAAAATACTTTAATGTCTTTGGAAGTAAATGCTTCATCAAGAACAAAGAAAGAAATCATGGGAAATATGGCGACAATGTAGAAGAAGAAATTTTCCTCAGTTACTCAATGAACAGCAAAGCCTACAAATATTTCAACATGAGTTTGGGAAGGATTGTGGAAATTAGTGAGGTTAAGATAATTGGAGAGAAAACCAAAAATGCTTCAAGGACGTCAATTGCAGATATGATAGAAAGTTAGGAACAAAGTGAACGTGAAGAAAATACAAATGCGGAAATAGAGGAAGTCGTTCAAAACACTCAGCAGTCACATCATGATGTTGACTCGAAATAAGAATCTGAAGAAGAAACTATGGCTGAAGAGAATGCTACTGAACCTCGCAGGAGAAATCGAAGAGCTGAGATTGATCCATCCAACATAATTGGGGACATGAGTGCACCCACTCAAACAAGAAGGATAAGGAATAACACGCAATCTTCATTTCTATCAGTTGTAGAGCCATCCTCATTCGAAGAAGCTACAAAGGATGAATCTTGGGTGAAAGCAATGAATGATTAACTAGATCAGATTGACAAGAATCAGACATGGGATCTTGTCCAGAGACCCGAAGGTCACAATGTGATTGGTACCAAATGGATCTTCAAAAATAATTTTGATGAGCATTGAAGTGTCATCAGAAACAAGGCACGATTGGTATGCTCAAGGGGTGAGACTAAATTGACATTTCCCACTTCCAAATTTTGGGCCTCCTTTTCCTCCCACATGAAGTCAGAATATCCAATATCTTCAGCATCCACATGTTCAATGATATTTCCAAGGGAATAAGTCTCTCCTATATCTAAGAATTCATATAACATACCTGATTCTTCAATTGATTCTACACCAACTTCATGGGAGAGTGAAAAGAGGGAGTGATCATCCGATGGGTGCCTCATGGATTAAAAAATATTGAAGTGAACTGTGCTCTCTCCAAACTCAATTGTGAGTGTTCTTTCATGCACGTTGATGATCGTCCTTGCTTTTTTCAGGAATGGTCTCCCTAGGATGATGGGAGATTTGGATGGTGCTCTGTCTTCCTCCATGGCAAGGACATAAAAGTCTACTGGAAGGATTAATCCTCCCACTCCTACAAGTACATCTTCAATAACTCCAGCTGAGAAAACAGTGGATCTGTTTACTAATTTTACCGCCACCTGAGTTGGTTTTAGGTCTCCGATCTACAAAGATGAAAATACTGAGTGAGGCATCACATTTATCAAAGCTCCAAGATCACATAATGCATCTGTAAAATTTAAAGAACCGTTAGTTCAGGGAATAGAGAAAGTCCATGGATCTTGACATTTTTGCGGTATCGGTGGTGTGATGAATGCTGAGACGCTTCTTACTAAGTTGATTCTTTCATTTCCATCCAGTCTCTTTCTTTTTGTACACATCTCCTTCAGAAATTTTTCATATTTGGGGATTTGTTCGATTGCATCCAGTAGTGGGATGTTAATCTCAGCTTTTCGGAATGTTTCTTGAATTTCACGTTGAATTCGTTCTTCTTCACCCTTCTTTGACTCAACCAATGTTGATGGGAATGGTTCTGGGATATAATTTTTATCCCTTTGTTGTTTTTGAAGAGGTGTTTATGTTCTTTCCTTCTGAAACCTTGTTCTTTCTCCTTTTTTGTCGACTCTATCTTTTTTTGGATAGGACAAGCTTCACAAGATTCCCCAGAATCATCCTCCTCATTATTTTTTGGTGGTGTGAGCTCCTTCCCGTATTGGGTGGTGATTTCACTAACATTCTTCTTTGGATTGGGAATTGTTTGTGAGAGAAGTTTACCTGGATTCTTGGTGAGAGCATCCATAATTCTTGTAAATTGATCAGCTGGCTTGTCCATTTTATCTTATAATCCCGCAACTCTTGTCTTAAGTTGTTGATCTTCATTTGTCGGGGCACTTGTGGATGGTTTATCACAATTCTTCTACTGGAAAGGTGGTGGTTGGAAAGTTTGTTGTTGTTGGAAGGGTTGCTTATAAGGTTGTTGGAATGCTATCGGATTCTGATATTGCTGATGAAAAGGTGATCTGGCTTGGTTCTGTTGAAACCCATACCCTGGTTGGGCTTGCGGTTGGTATTTCCTTTGTTGATAGGCTGCAGCACAATATTCTGTCCCCTGCACTTCTGGACATTGATAAGTGAAATGAGAATTAGAAGAGAATAAACCACATACCTGATTCGACTCTTGTTGTTCCTTCACATGGTTCACATCTATTTGTCGCACCAACCTGGTGAGTTCACCCATTTCATTCCTAGTAAAATCTACTGAATCAGATGTTCTTACCTCATGGATTCCTCTGGTGATCGTACCTCTAGTGCCAAACTGCTATGAGTTTTGTGCAATTTTTTCAATCAATCCTCTAGCATCTGTTGGTGACTGGTCAATCAAGGCTCCTCCAGATGATGCATCTAGAAAGTTTCAATCATTTTCAAGAAAACATTGATAGAAGAAAACAATGAAATGGTGTTCTTCCACATTCTGGTGTGGACAACTGGCGTAGAGCTTCTAGAATCGTTCCCTGTATTCGTAAAGTGTTTCACCGGTTGATTGGCGAATGACATAGATCTCTTTTCGGATAGTTGTTCTCCTGGATGCGGGAAAAAACCTTTGCATGAAGCATCTTTGAAGATCTTTCCAGTCTTTGACTTCTCTTGGTTGTAGACTATACAACCATTCGTTTTCTACTCCCTAGAGTGAGAAGGGAAATGCCCTCCACTTTACCTGTTCTTCTGCAACACCTCAGGGTCTGCAGCTAGAGCACACATTTGTAAATTACTGGATATTCATGTTGGGGTATTCACCTGCAAGACCATGGAATTTAGGAAGAATTTGAATCATGTTAATGTGAAATTCAAAATCATTTTCTAATGCAAGAATAGCTAGTTGAGTTTGTTGGTTAGCTAATTGTGGGGCGCAAAGATCGCACAATGTTTGGTTGGGATTGTCAGCCATTGGAGGTTCAGAGTGATCACTGGATGTGTCACTTGAATCTGTAAGTTGAATTTCTTTAAAATCTAATTGAAAATTTTTCTTTCTAAATTGGGTTATTGTTCACTCAATTTCGGGATCAAATTAAATTAAATTGATGTTTGAACTACAGTTCATTCAAAAGAAATAAGTAAAAAAATGTTTTTTTTATGGTTTTTGAGGCACTGCCTCCCCGACAATGGCACCATGTTTGACACACGCCTGTCGTAGGGTGTGGAAAAATAATTATTTCCTATGTGAAAATGTAGTAAATTATTTGACCTAGGATGTCTCATGAAGAGGAGTGCAAAAAACGAGTTGTCACTTTAAAACGAGGGTAAAAATGTTTTGTTTTTTAAATCAAATTTGAAATTAAAATGATTGAAAAACTATGATATTAAAATGGTGATTAGTTTGGGGTCAGTTTCCTAATTTTAATATTATCCTTGTTCAATTTTATTCAAACCTCTTCTTCTTAGTTGATTAAAGTGAGTTTCCACAATCATTTCCTCTCACTTCCTTGGTGAAATTATTATTGTGAAAGAAAACTGTACCAAGATCTTGGTTTGGTCAACTCTCCATCCATGTGTAAAATAGTTGTATTGAATATACTTAATTAAAATAGGCAACACCCGATCAGGTTTTTTTATCCCAAAAAATCATGAACATTCACTACACATTTACATGTACTGACGATCGTCGAGTACTCACCACTAATTCCGGGTTTATTCCATCGTATATAAACCAGAAATTATTAGAGGGAGATTATGATTATTTTACCATAGAAAAAATCAATAACGGAATTAATATTCAAGAACGATCGCACATGATAATAAAATCCGCTATAATAAATTGAAAACAAATTTGTAGAAGAAAGAAATTTATTCAATTGCGTCCAAGAACTCAAGCATTACAATGTAGAAAACAAACCCATCCCCAATCACTCCAAAAGTTTACCCCACCATGGTAAGGGTAATTGAGATGAATTGGGAAGAAGAATACATTATAGAACTATGAAAAAGAAAAAGAAATAATAGAGCCGAAAATATCTTCTTCTTGGTGTCCCGGAAGAAATGGGATGGAGAATGGGATGCTTTGAGAGGGTGGAGCTCTCCTCCTATTATAGCCAGAATTTCTCCCCCAGATTTTGACGCGTTGTAGCCCCATTAAATTACATCTTTATGCGTTGATCCCTTCTTGAATGTTTTTCATAATTCCCTTCGCTGTGTCCCCTCAAAATCTCAGTGGATTGGGACATGTATTTCCAGAATTATGGCCATTTTACTATGAGCATTTATTCTGTCCAGTCAGACTCTCCAAAAGGAAATCCTCTGGATTAGGGTGACTTAATGACCCCATTAACGGCAAATTAACTCAGTACTTCCTTCATAAAAGATTCTCAAAAACTCCTTGTTCGTCCACCCTTAGAATTTCACAACATTTGGGCCTGCCATGGATGCGTTATGGATCTCACACCAAAACTAGGAAGAACTGAAGATAGTTTTCTTTCTCCCACTTGTGAGATTCGTTTGAGCTTCCATATGGCAGATTCAGCTTTTAGTCCAAAAATAGTAAATGAAGTCCTGGATGTTTAGAATATGGAAAAGAAAGAAATTTTCAATTTGGTTCAGTGTAAATAATGTTATGGCCAAACTACATAAATAATTTAAAATTGTTCAAAATCCAAAATGGCCAATTTTTACTGTTCAGCTCAAAATAACACCATTATCAAAAAAATGAAACAATTCATCTTAAAGGAACACTTTTGTGGGTTTAAAAAAATGATATTCAATATAAATTAATTGAAAATATTTTCTTTATCAATTAGTCCAGAAATAGCAGTAGTTCTAATTCTATCATACCTAGCTCTACATGATGGAACTATAATAAAATTCAGAATCTCAAGAAGAACTATAAATAAAATATTAAAAACTCCAATTATATTGCTTCTATAATATCCTATTCCATTAATTTATCATAAGATAGTATTGACTTTTTACTAAGATTAATGATCCAATGATAACAAGGGTAGTCGGTTTAGGTTCATCATTTCATTCAATGAAATATTGAGCATTCATGGTGAATTATGTACCTTTAATATTGATTAGGGAAAATTTTTTGGATGATGAGGCTCTTAAAGTTATCAAAAAGAGAGTAACTAATATCTAAAATCCTAATGAATTTTCTTGAAAATGAATGAATCTTGTAACATTTTAGGGTTATAAAAAATATTATTTATATTGTACTTATGGATAAATAATTGTATGGAAGACATTTTTCTAAAATAGTATGAAAATTTACATATGGTTCAATAGTGATGGTAATAGGAGTAAATTATGGGACATTGTACTTGACCAAAAGGATGTATTGTTTGATTATTGTTGGAAGAATAACTTATGGATGTCTAAAGTTGTGGAACTATTAGCTTGATCATATCAGTAAAAATAACATGAATATTTTCATAAGAAAGGGTGTACCAACTCTTTATCATACTAACTTCAGAATTATAGAAATTTTTACTATCATGAAGTAGAGGAATGTTTCATTTAATTTCAATATAATAAATCCACTAAGCTAGAAATTGGAACATTTCAATTTAGATTTTAGGGGACCAAGGCCAGTTCGATCTCAAATTATATTCCTATGCTTTTTAAAATGTATTGATGATGTTACTAAGAAGGTGTGGGTATAATCTACTAAACACAATTCAGATGTGTTTTCATCACATATTTAGTGGGGATTTAAGTTGAATAGATGTTAAAATGTATAATATCAAATAAAGAATATGGATATATTGTAAGGGGCTTAAATAAATATAAATAAAATAAAGGAATAAAAAGAGAGAATATTTTACTCGAAACACCATAAAAATGATATAGTTGAAATGATGAAAATAATGTTAATTAATAGAAAAAAAATCATGATTTTTCACCATAGTATGTGAATTAAAATTTGTGTGGAGGAACATAATTTCACGACATACCAAATCAACTGAATCTCATCCACACCAGTGAGAAATGATATTCCTGAGCAATTTTGGATTGGTAATCTAACAAAAATTAGTCACCTACATGTTTTCAAAATTTTGGAATATGTCTACTATGTTCGATGAGAATGGTAAAACCTTGAGGCTATGTCCAAGATATGTTTCTTTGTAGTACATAGAGATGAAAATATTTTAGTGGAGATCTTGGAAAAATGATCGTTTGTAGATATTTGTAGCCTAAAATATTTTCTTCAATGTGAGTTTATTATATAAATACTAGAATATGGAGGAGGTGAAACTGGAGGATAGACAATCAATAGGACACTTCTACGTTGATCTGGATAGATGATTATAAATCCTCATGTTTGGAAGGTTCAAATGAAGGAACATATTGTCCATAAATTAGGCTATAAGAGGATGTACCAAAAATGAGCAAGGGACAAATAGAAATCTTAGAGCATTAAAAGGTTGGAATTTGGAAGTTACAACACCCAAATGTGCAGTACTAGAAAATAAATAGTCATATATTGAGTTGTAAAGATCTTCTAGAGTCAGACGATCAATATAAATTTTTAGTTAAGACTTTCACTGCATACTTTTATCATATGCATGATAAACTAAAATCCCAAAATAAGTATAAAATATAAAAAATTATCAAAAGTGAGAGTTATCTAATAAATAAGAATTAGATACATTTTATTCCAATAAAACCTATGAGATAATAAATATGACACATGTGAAGACAAAATTGAAGAATAAGTGGGTATTCTGGTTAATAGAATAAGATGATTGAAGTAAAAATAAAAAGGTCTTTGATGGTGGTGAAATTCATCAAATATATGGATGGAATAGATTTCTCAAAAATATTTTCATTGGTAGTTAAACACACAACCATCTAGACAGTATAAACTATGGTTGATGTTAATTATTTGTACATTAAAAAAATATATGCATAAACATAATTCCATTATGGGATTTCGAAGAGGAAATTTATGTTAATAAAACAACTAGATTCAGTATTGATCAGTCTTCACGTGTAATGTTACATTTAGTCATTATAACTTGAAATAAGAACCAAGTGTAATACTAGAGACCCTACTATAACACGTAAACACTACATCCCAAAACTATTACATAATGCACATTATAAAGAGCATTAATTAATTACTTTATTTAAAAGTCATGTTTCTAATTGAATTTAACCAAATTAACATCATTTTTTGAGCTATAATTCTAACTTTATCTCAATATGATTTCTTAGGATTGGTTTCATTTTGGATGAATAGTGAAAAATACATTTTTTATCAAAACTATAACTTTTATGATTTTATTATTATTCAAGAAAGACCAATAAATTTTTAAAAACTTTTAATTAGTCAAATATCTATTTCAGGAGTAAATATATATGTCCTAAAATAATATTCTGTATTTTTAAGACCTATTTTAACATTAAATGAACTTAAGAATTATTTCAAAAAAAAGATTTTTTTAATTAAATATTTCTTAGGAACAATGTGGTTTTATATGTCTACGAAATCTAGATAAAATTAGTTTTTTATAATAAAATAATTTATTCTATCAAAATAAAATATAGTATCAATTTTATCCAACACATAATTATTTTAAAAAATATATAATGTTTCTAAAAATGGGTTTTTACATGTTAAATGCCCTAATATTAGAATTTATTTTTCCAAAAAATAATCCTTCTTTATATAAAAATGGATTTAATGTTTTGAATCTGTATTTATTAATTGTGTTGTGAGGTCCATTTCATTTTGAGTCATAAAAAATGTTTTACCAAGCTAAAAACAAGTAACCATGGTTAAACTGAAAATGGTGAAAGTAATAAATCTAGGGGTAAAGAGATCTACACATGTTAAAATATATTTATAATTTATTTAATTATATATTATTTAATTATCTCATCCCAAACTCAATTATTTTCCATTTTTATTTCCACTTTACTTGTGAAACATTTTCCCTCTTTATATTAATTTGAAATATTTACAAAAATTTCATTATCAACACTTATAAATTGGGCCACTCACCACCCATTAAATAACACCAAAAACTATTCTTAATATTTAAACTATACACTTATTAAATCCCCAATAATTATATTTATAACTCTTAATATTCAAGTAAACATATATTATCTTAAGCCCCAATTTTCCATGGAATCCTCTAATGGAAATCCCAAGTTGTGAATGTGAGTACTTATTTTCCTTTAATTTCCATTCTTTTCTAAATTTATTTTCAAAAATTATTATTCTAATTACATTATAATTACATCAGTATTATTTATACATATTTTTATTATGATAATGGAATAAATATTAATCACTTATCCCCTTTCCCATAAGGTAAACAAAAAAAGATATTCGTGCGTTAGTGGAAACTACCTTCTCCATAATAACCACATGTCTCATTTTCCTTAACCAGCAGACATGGATGGGAATAATGTTTAATTTAACTAAAAAGAATGATGTTTATAACATATTTTATAGTATTAAATTGTAAAAAGTATTTACAAACTCTTTATTTCTATAGAAAATGAAATCGCCATCCATGCCTACGTGTGGAGTACAACCTCCATAGAATGATCGATTTCCGTAATTTCATCATCACCTTTCAGAGATGTTTATGAGAAGGAGTTTAGTGGGTAAATATAATTTTTATGAAATTAATAAGTTTCTATAAACAATTTAAAATCAAATTAAAAATGATCAATATATAATTATAGTGAATTAAACCGTCCAAAAGAGCATTCTAAGAGAAAAATGGATTTCTTTATACTATGTAATAACTTCTTATAGGTTATCCCCTTATTATAATTCTTTCCCATTATAAGATAAAAATATAATAAACAATAAATAAGTTCATTATTCTTTTGTTATAATGATATTATAAGAATCACACCATAATCATCCAATGATTATGGTACGTTCTTATTTGGATCTATTTAACCACCAACTTGAAAAATTCTATAAATTTATTGAATAGATGACAAAAAAATTAATTTTTTGTAATATATGATATAAATATAAAAATAATTATTTTAGTTTAGTTTTTTAAAAGGTAAAATTAATATTAAAATCATTATTTAAGATACTAATGTCTATCAAAATCGCTAAAATGCGCTCATCGTTGATTTTATCTTAAACAATCCTAACAAAAAATTCAATATAATGAAATTATAACATTATAAATAATATTAAATAATCATTTACTATACATTTTATGATATTGTAATGATTAAATGTGGTATAACACTGAAAAAAATATCGTAATTATGAAACTAGTTCCAAACATTCAAGATTACTCACACCCGATATAGGAAATATATAATAAATAACTAATATACAAGAAGAGAATAATTGTAAATAAAGACAAAAAAATTATAGGTATGGATAAGGTTATAAAATAGGTTATTGATATATTTTTTTATAATAGATTTTATAGAACATTCGTGAAAGTGGGATTAAATATCAGTTTTTCTTGTCTAACATTTTAACCCCTTGAGACATTTCTTATTATATAACATATTTTCCTTATAATGATTTATCTATTTACCCTATAATATTTTGTTTCAAAATAATCTCATTGTTAATGTTATTTAATGTTTCTTTTTAAATCATATCCTTTAATGTATTTTGACATGAATGTTTCTAAGGTTTCATGATTTTATGAAAACTCATTTTTATTTTATTAAGTTACACAATTTATGATTGAACTCTGTTATTGAATTTTTTTTATACATAATGAATAAAATTTATTGTGTTTCTTCCTTCTTTTCTAGGGTTCTATAATTTTTTTTATAACCTCATTATAAAATTATTCTTACCTTAAGGATTATGTCACCTGAAATGTGTTTCTTGGTCTCAATTACTTTTTCTTTAAGACATGACTCTTATTATGTTCCAATCATATTTTATATGATGTATATACATCCTATTTTTTACATCATTTCATAAATTAACTTTCATTATATTGGAATTTACATTTAATTATTTTCTCTTTTTAGAATTTTTATTTCTATGATACTCAATCTATATGGGTTCTTTGTTAAAAAATTTAATTCCTTGAGATATGATTATGGTATACATCATGTTTTCAATTATATGGTCTAATTACTACCCTTTAAATATTTAATATAAAAATGATGTAATTATTCAATATATTTAAATTTCTATTTAATTTTTATCATTATATTAATTTCTGTTGAAATTTCAATTAATGAAAATACATTTCTAAAGAATCCTAAATTTTGGAAAGTAAAGTGTGTGTGTGGTTTTCCTTGAAATTAAATCATTATATTTATATTGGAAAGTGGTTGTGGGAGGGAAATAGATGAAACTAGAGGTAATTTACCTAAAAATACAAGGTAATTATAAACTGAATCTTGATTTCGTTCATGATTAGTGTGACTAAGACTATACACTTTGATTTACACTCTCGTGGGACATAATTTGGATAGTTTACACACTCTTTATTATCCTCAATGAATTATTTTCCTACCATTTCTATAACACCCTGATATTTTATGATATATATATTTTTCTTATGTTATATGAAACACTAAAGGAAGCTATCACTACATGCAACACTATCTTGGATTGTGTTACACGCAAGAGAAACCTTCCCGATAGCTTGCGTTTTACACAATACCAAGTTTCACTAAACAACTATATGTTATTAAAATATTATATGAACTGTCCATTATGAATATTATTAACTGAATTTGAAATTTAATAACATTATAATTAATCTTAAACATTTTTTAGAATGAGGTATCAAAACAAAATCAATTGTTTAGATAAAAGAAGTATTTTTAGAAAAATGCAGTTTTACCGCCTTTTGATGGCGCACCAATTTTAAATCTAATTTCTTACAAGTTTATAAATTAAATTTTACAAAATAAACATATTCTATTGACTAAGGATATAAAAATTTACAATGGATGAATTTTTGATACTTTTATGATAACTTACACATTTTGATGAATAGTAAAAACACGCTAAATTTTTCTAACAAACAAATTTTTTCATCAAGATAATTTATATGGTTAAATGATAAACATTAATGGTTTTAATGTATTAATAGAATATATTTTTACCATTTAATATAATTTATTTCCTTACCATTAATTTTACATTTAATTCATAGGTAAAAACATTTCAATCATTGGCAAAGTTTTAACTTTTAAAACTATTTTCATAACAACAGGATTAATTTAAAATTAATTACTACAACTTTTGTGTCTTGAATTTTGAAAAATGGATTCCATATTTGAATTCAATGGGTCCAAATTATGTTAATAGGTTTCTCTTTTTGATATTATGAATTGTAACTAGGGTAATTTTTATTTACTATAGTTAAATGTAAATCCGGCAATTAAGGGTAAAAATAAGATTATAAAATTACTCTAACACCTGCCAAAATTTCATTGGATGAATAAAAGCTGACCCATATCACATAAGGGTCGGAATAGATTAATTTCATGGAATTTTGACCATGAAAATTATATAATTATTATTAAAACCAAAGAAAGTGACAACATGTCACTCTCTTATATCTTATAAGTGTAATAATTTTAATTTAGTGATAAAATTCATAGAATATCAAAAATAAATAGTCTCCAGAAAGATAATATATTTATATAAATCATATGAATTTATTTAGAATTTTTAAGTATTAAATAATTATCATTAATGATCACACAATAGTGATGTTGAGATTATTTTATTGATTGAAATATCAAATAAATGGTTTTAAAAATATTAAAATAAATATTTATGAACTATTTAATGTATTACACGAATTTTATAGATAAATATGTCATGTTTTGAATCTATTAAAAATTTTAGTTCTAACATATCTTATGTTTTTATTTTATTTAAATTAAAATAAATGAATAGTGTCAAAATCGACACTATTGTTATTTTATAAAAATAAAATATTATAAAATTGATTAAAAATCAAAAAAATATTTAAAAATTATAAATTGAAATTTATATGGTCGAAAATGTCATATATTATCCAATTATGGAAAATTAAAAACACTTAAGTAATTATTTATAACAATTTAAAATTTAGAATATTTGTACCACAAATAAAAATAAATAGATTAAATAAGGATAAATCAATTTGATAAGGTTTAAAATAAATTCCCAACATGTATAAATTTTATTGGTTGATTATATTACAAACCTATCACATCTCATCCTTGAATTGAGTCTTTTTTTGGAGGTTTTCATGTGGGGTTAGAATTTATTATAAATTAATATTTATTATGTTTCCAAAGATGCCCCTCTCCTCCCTTATAAAAGGGAAGCTCCTCCCTCTCCTCTTCACAACATTTTGAGCCTTCAATATCGAACAAAACCTGTCCATTTCTCTTCTCCACTTCCCTGGAAACCTACTATCGGTCTTTGTCTTCTTCAAATACCATCTTTAGAGCCCTTAGAGGAGGTTAAGAAGAGGCATGTCGAAGAAGGGGTAATATCCTTTACCGATTCTTTCAAAATTATTTCTTCTTCAACTTACTCTTATTTATTTGTTTCATTATAAAGTAGTAACATCAGTATCACTAATATAATGATATGTTTTATTAAATATGAAACACCCCTATTTCACCTTCTATCCATCCTACGGAAAATGAAATCACCGTGCGTGCGTACGTACGGAATACCATCTCCACGTCGTGGTGTAATCTGTTTTCCACCTCCAACATACTTGGATGGGTATAATGGTGTAAAGAATAACTATATATTATCATTATAACATGATAATAATTCTGAGATATTCTATCATCCACTCCAATACCATTCAACAATTATAGGAATGATATCGTCGCACGTGCGTATGTACTGCTTACCCTCTCCACGGTGCGATGTGATTCATTCTACATGATCTTCATTAAACCATGATTATATAAAAGAATAGAATGAATAAATCTAATATATATTATAATACCATTATGTAAATGATGTAGCTATAACCTAAAAATATTAATAAGAATTTATTCGACAAAACACGTATAATAACATAAAGCAATGAACACCTGAATAACAAGTAGCAATGAAATATAACTAATAAGAAGATAATAATATGACCATATATGATATCATAACAATGAATATGAGTTTGGAATAAGTCAATGACATTATTTAAATCATTATATAGGAAGTTCAGATATGTACAAAGCATATCAGACCTAAGGTGAGGGAAAATCTCGCAAATCTCAATTTTTATCTGAGATTGTTTATACTTCGGTATTTATTGGGGGCATATTTATCATCTATATACATTTTTCCTCATTAGGTAATATTATCTCCCTAAAATTTTTTAAATCCAATTTTACTTATTGGTGAATTTTAGTAAAAGATATGAAAGGAATCTTTTGACGTTTTCAGAACGAGATACTTTTTGACTTTTCCTGCCAAAGTATGAGAAGAATGTTCTTTTATCTTATACAGCATTAATGGATTTTTATGATTTCATCGGACATTATTACAATGAATCTTCCTTTACAAGTATTCAAGTTTATTTTCAATTAACTTCTTTTAGTATGACATGTTGACAAAGGAAAAATGTTTTTGAAGTAGAAAAGTTTATTTTCCTCAAGAATGGAGTTCAAGTGTTTTATCAAAATTATTTTCCATCTAAGATAATATAAAGATATGTATATATAAATATTATTACATTTATTTGATTATGTAATGATGGAATTATTTTTATGAAGTCCTTTTCTCTTATATGGATTATGTTCTGATGACATGACATTTAGGAATCCCATTTTATTACATGGGTTATTCTATGAATTATGATTTTGTTGAAAACATAAGAATGGTTTCATTATGATATGGTTGGGACCTATATCTCCCTCCAATTCATTGGGTAAAGATTTATATCTCTTGAGATAGACATGGCTGGAATGAAAATTTAGTTCAGTTCAGGGATACAGGACTGGAATAAGGAGTGAACAGGGTTCAGTAATAGACTTTTTCTGTAATGATGGTCTTGGAAGTGAGTCTTAACTAATATTAAATGATTTTATATGATTATGTGTGTATGCCACAAAGTTTAATGTTTTATGTTATGATTATTGGGATTACATTTCTCTACTATGATTTATCTCATGTGACGATATTATTATCTCTTTTTTAGTTTCATATTTTTATAATGTCATATTATTATGAATATGATATGATTGATATTTCCTTTGTTTACCCTTACTGAGCATTTTATCTAACCCTTTTGTATGTTTTATATTCCCCAGGTCAGGAAGAAGGGTATTAAGTAGGATATGCCAAAAGGAACTCTAGATATGATGAAATAAGTGGGAGACAATGTAGATGATTTATGGAACAGTTATTTATGTTTCTCAGTTTCTGGAGACACTATACTTATATGGTCCTATCATGGTTTTGTTATATGTTGTAATAAGTATTCTTAAATTCTAAAGTAATAACAATGTATGTAAATAATGGGTCGTTATAGTTGGTATCAGAGGAACGGTATATTCAACCTTTGGAAACCTGGATTTGAAAGCCTTAGTAAGAACCATAAGGATATGTATAAGCATAGAACACAATATTTGTGTTTTAGAAATGGCCTTGAATAACCTATGATAAGGCCTAAAGTGTGAAATTTTATTCTTGATTATGTGGTTTTCCTATTATTATTAGTGTCTCTCACACTATGCTTCTTGGTTTTAGTCAATGGATAGAACCCGAATGAATTGTGTTAATGCTGAATGCGACGGGCAATGAAATGATTGTCCCCCTGACCAACCAAACGTTATGGGAGTTGGAATGAAAAATCTTGTATCCATGCTCACACGACTTTCTCAAGATATGAATCATGCATTACTTCCAAACGAGCAATGAATGTAGCAACATTATATTGAATCCTTTATGAGGCAGCGTCCACCTTCATTCAGCGGGTCTTCTGATCCATTAATGGATGAACAATGGATTAGTACCACTAAAAAGATATTTTTAGTTCTGTAATGTTCTGAACATGATAAATTCATCTTAGAAGTATATCATTTGGAAGGATAAGCTGATCAACGGTGGAATTTTATCAAGAATACGAGGAAAAAAGACGAAATTGATTCAATGGAATGGGACGCGTTCATGAAATTATATTTCAATAAGTACATCTCTTTTATTCTTCAAAAAAAGATGGAGAAGGAGTTTCTTCAACTAATGTAAAAGGATGATGAATCGTTTGGTACCTATGAAGCAAAATTACAAGACCTTCAAGGTACGCTTCTGGAATTATTATCCAACCTGAGAGTAAGATCGATTGATTTTTTGTGGATTAAAACCAATTCTTCGAAGAGTGTTATCCAGAAGGGACTTCAATAGCTATGAGGAAATTTTTCTATGTTCTCTTATGGTTGAGATGGATATTGCAGTAACCTATCAGTCATATGGGTTTGATAAGAAGAGGAAAATGAAATTAAAAGGAAAATCTAAAGAACACACTAAAAAGAAGATGTGTTTTCCCTTATGCACAAAGTGTGGAAAGAAACATGGAGGTGATTGTCTTAAAGGGACATGTAAATGTTTTATGTATGTAATAGAAGGTCATCAGGCATTTTAATTCCGCAGTGATGGGAAAAATATGTCTAGTGATGCGAACAAAGAAAAGGCTACACAGAATGCTCCTCCTACACTTCATTGTTACAAGTGCATGGAAATGGGGCATTATGCCAATCAATTCCCTAATCCAAGGGTTTTTTATGATGATTGACGTCAAAAAAATCTTAAGTCCAAAGACAAAGGAAATTCACATGCAATTTCTATCAGCAATGTGGAGTACGATAACGAAGTACTGAAAGGTACACTTAACATCCACTCTAAAGTAGAAAATGTTTTTTTATTATGTATCAACCAACTCTTTTATTTCTAAGAAATTTTCGAAGAGTATCACCATATTACCTCAGCAATTAGATATTGAGTTAGATGTGACAACCCCTTATGGAACAACAGTCGCATCAAAAGTTTACAATTCTTCTCCGATTGAAGTTTGTGGGAAAGTGCTTCCTCCAAACCTTGTGATCCTTCCTATATTGGAATTTGATGTGATTCTTGGCATAGAATAGATTTCTTTTTATGGCGCTCATATCAATTACCTAAAAATGGAAGTCATATTTCATATTCCAGATCAATCTACGATCATTTATCGATTCAAGGATGAATATAACCATCTAGTGGAAATTTCTTCCATCTTATGGGCCTTGATTCCAATAAAAGAATGTTATTTTTCTCAAATGGTTGGAGATAAACTCATGATTAAGAATATTCTCATTGTACGGGAGTTTGATGATTTCATTATAGAGTAATTTCCAGGTCTTCTACCAAATCGTGAAGTTGGGTTTTCAATATAACTCATACCAGGTGCTATGCCCATTTCAAAGACACCTTATAGAATTTCCCCAATTGAATTGCAGGAATTGAATAAACAAATCCAAGAGAATCTTGATAAGGGATTGATAATACCTATTGCATCACCTTGGGGAGAACCTGTTCTATTTGTTAAGAAGAAAGATGGATCAATGAGACTCTGAATTGATTATCGAGAACATAACAAGATCACTATCATGAAAAAATATCCTCTCCTGCACATTAATGAATTATTTGACCAACTACGCGGAGCTCAATACTTCTCCGAGATTGATCTTCGTTCAGGGTATCATCAGTTAAGGGTCAAATGGGAGTACATACCAAAGATGGCTTTTCATACAAAGTATGGACACTATGAATTTATAGTGATGCCATTTGGTCTTACTAATGCCCTTTCTATCTTCATGGATCTAATGAATATAGTCTTTAAGGAGTATCTTGATCAGTTTTTGGTAGTCTTTATAGACGATATTCGTGTCTATTCAAAGATAAAGGAAGAACAGAAGATCATTTGATAATTATATTAAAGACCCTAAGAAAGGAGAAGCCTTATGCCAAATTTACCAAGTGTGAATTTTGGCTTCAAAAAATTTCATTTTTGGGTCACATAATCTCAAAAGAGGGGATATCTGTGGATCCATCAAAAACATAGGTTATCGAAAGATAGTCGATACCAAAAACAATAACTGAGAACCAACGTTTTCTTGGTCTGCCTAGATATTATCGACATTTTATGAAAGTTTTTTCATGATTATCTAATCCACTCACCAGATTGACTCAAATAGGATTTAAGTTTGTTTGGACGAAGGAGTGTGAAGAGAATATCAGGGAGTTAAAAATAAGGTTATCTAGTGCACCTGTTCTCACACTGCCTTGTAGTGGAGAAAGGTTTGTGATCTATAGTGATGCATCCAAGAAGGGTATGGGTTGTGTTCTCATGAAAAATTATATGGCGATAGTTTATGTCTCACGATAGTTGAAAATCCATGAGCAAAATTACCCAACTCATGATTTGGAGTTAGCTGCGGTAATCTTTTCACAAAAGATTTAGAGGCATTATCTTTTTGGTGAAAGGTGTGGTATTTATACTGATCATAAAAGTTTAAATTATATTTTCACACATATGGAGCTAAATATACCCCAATGAAGATGGTTGGAGCAGATTAAGGATTATGAATGCTCAATTCATTATCACCCTAGGAATGCAAACAAGGTGGAAGATGCATTAAGCTAACAAGACCATACTATCTTATCCATGATGATGATCACAAAAGATCCAATATTTATGGATTTAAAAAGGATGGATCTTGGAATTATAATGAAAGGGGAAAAATCTTATCTTTCTCAAATGAATGTTCAACCATCTATACATGTGAAGATTAAAGAGGCACAGAAAGAATATGTAGAGATACAAAACCAGGAGAGAGATGTTCCTGAATTCCACATTGATTGTGATGAAATAATAAGTTTCATGAATCAGGTTTATGTTCCTCCCATACAATAATTAAAGAAGTAAATTTTGGATGAGGCTCATAGTTATTCATTCTCGGTACACCCTAGAAGCACGAAGATGTATAGGGACTTGAAAGAGTACATCTGGTGGGATTGCATGAAAAGAGATGTTGCTGAATATGTATCTTGATGCTTGGTTTCTCAGAAAGTTAAAGTTGAGATACAAAAGTCAAAGAAGATGTTTCAACCATTACCCACACCAGAATGGAAAGGGGAAAACATAACTATGGACTTTTTCACTGAACATCCTAAAATATCCAAAGGCAATAACGTTATCTTGGTTATAGTTGATCGTCTTATGAATTCGTCTCACTTCATTGCTATTAGATAAGATTTTTACCTTGATTATCTTGAAATGATATATGTAAAAGTAGTGGTAAGATTGTATGGAGTACCAATTTACATTATATCTAATCGGGATCCGAGGTTTACCTCGATGTTTTGTCAAAGTCTTCAGCATACTCTAGATATAGAGTCGAGTTTTAGCACTGCTTATCATCCTCAGACAGACGGTTAGTCTGAGAGGGAAATTCAAACTCTAGAAGACATGTTGAGATTGTGCTCTATAGATTTCAAATGAGATTGGGATCAACACCTACCTTGGGTGGATTTTTCATATAATAATAGCTTTCACTTTAGTATTCAGATGGCTCCTTATGAAGCTCTATATGGAAAGAAATGCATAACTCCAACTTGCTGGGATAGAGTTGGGGAATGAAATCAATTAGGACATGATCTTGTTGATGAGATGGCTGAAATGGTCATATCTATTCAACAACACATAATAGAAGATCAGATTCGACAAAAAGGTTATGCCGATAACCGATGAAAAGACCTAGAGTTTGAAGTTGGCAATAAACTGTTCTTACGAATATCTCCTTGGAAGAGAGTAATGAGATTTGGAAAGAAGGGAAAGATGAGCCCTAGGTATATTGGTCCATTTGAAAAATTATATCATGTTGGGAAGGTAGATTACCGATTGGAGCTTCCACCGAATCTCTCTAAAGTTCATGATGTGTTCCATGTATCTCTCCTGAGAAAGTACATACCTAATCCTTCACATGTACTAAGCTCAGAAGTTGTACCACTGGAGCAAGATCTTTCTTATGAAGAAAATACCATAGAGATTCTAGATTGTAGAAAAAACTTCTACGAAACAAGACCACTCAATTGGTTAAAGTTTTATGGAGGAACCACCAATTAGAAGAAGCTACATGGTAACTTGAGGATATGATGAGGGAGGGGTATCCTCATCTGTTTGTTACGAAGTGACGAATTTCGAGGGAGAAATTCATTTTAAGGGGGGTAGAATTTAACACCCTAAGATTTCATGATATATTTTTTTCCTAATGTTATATGCTACACCAAATGAATCTTTCACTACACGCAAGACTGGTTCGGCTTGCATTACACATATGAGCAACCTTCCTTGATAGCTTGCATTATACACAATACCGAGTTTCACTAAACAATGATATGATATTAAAATGTTATATTAACTCTCCATTATGAATAGTATTAACTTAATTTTGAAGTTTATAACATTATAATGCATCTTACACTTTTTTGAGAATGAGGTATGAAAACAAAATCAATTTTTCGGATAATAGAATTATTTTCCAAAAAATGCAGTTTTACCGCCTTTTGATGGAGCACCCATTTTAAATCTAATTTTTGACAAGTTTTTAACTTCAAGTTTACAAAATAAACTTCTTCTTTTGAATCAGGATATAAAAATTTTCATTGGATGAATTTTTGATACTTTCTTGATAACTTTCACATTTTGATGAATAGTAAAAACATGCTAAATTTATTGTAAAAACAACTTTTTTCATCAAGATAATTTATATGGTTAAATGATAAAATTAATGGTTTTGAAGTATAAATAGAATATATCTTTACCATTTAATATAATTTATTTCATTACCATTATTTTTACACTGAATTCTTAGGTAAAAACATTTCAATCTTTGGCAATGTTTTAACTTTTAAAACTCGTTTTCTTAACAACGGGATTAATTTTAAATTAATTACTGCAACTTCCGTATTTTGAATTTTGAAAAATGGATTCTATATTTGGATTTAGTGGGTACAAATTATGTTGACAGGATAATTTTTTTTGATATTATGAATAGTAACTATGGTACTTTTTATTTACTACAGTTAATGGAAAATCATGTAATTAAGGGTAAAAATAAGATTATAAAATTACCCTAACACCTTCCAAAGTTTTATTAGATGAATAAAAGGCGTCCAATATTACCTAAGGGTTGGAATAGATTCATTTCATGGACATTTGACTGTGAAAATTATATAATTATTATTAAAACCAAATAAAGTCACAACATGTGACTCTCTTATAAAGTGTAATAATTTTAATTTAGTGATAGACTTTATAAAACATCTAACATGAATAGTCTCCAGAAATATAATAAAATTATCTACATCATGTGAATTTATTTATAATTTTTACGGATTAAATAATTATCATTAATGATGACACAATAGTGATGTTGAAATTATTTTATTGATTGAAATATCGAATAAACGGTTTTAAAAATAATAATATAAATTTTATATGAACTATTTATTGTGAAAAATGAATTTTATAGATAAAAATGACATTTTATGAATCTATTAAATCTTTTATTTTGAATATATCTTCTGTTTGGAATTTATTTAAATTCAAATAAATGAATAGTGTCAAAATTGACACTATTGTTATTTTATAAAAATAACATATTATAAAATTGGTTAAAAATCACAAAAATATTTAAAACTTATAAATTGAAATTTATATGGTAGAAAATGTCATAAATTATCCGATTATGGACAATTAAAAACACATAAGTAATTGTTTTTAACAATTTTAAATTTAGAATATTATTACCACAAATAAAATTAAATAGATTAAATAAGGATAAATCAATTTGATAAGGTTTAAAATAAATTCCCAACATGTATAAATTTTATTGGTTGATTAGCTTAAAACCCTATCTCATCTCATCTTCTAATTGAGTCATTTTTTGGAGGTTTTTATATGGGGTTTTAATTTATTATAAATTAATATATCTTACATTTCCAAAGGTGCCCCTATCTTCCCTTATAAAAGGGCACCTCCTCCCTCTCCTCTTAACAACATTTTGAGCCTTCAAGCTCGGCCATACCCTATCTATTTCTCTTATAAACTTCCCTAGAAACCTACTAGAGGTCCTGGTCTTCTTTAAAACCAACTTTAGTGCCCTAAGAGGAGGTTAAGAAGAGGTCTATTGAAGAAGAGGTAATATCCTTTACCGATCCTTTCAAAATTATTTCTTCTTATACATCCTATTCTATATTTGTTTCATTATAAAGTAATAACATCAGTATCACTCATATACTGATATGTTATTATAAATATTAAACAACCCTATTTCACCTTTTATCCATCCTATGGAAAATGAAATCACTGTGCGTGCGTACGTACAGAATACCGTCTCCACGCCGTGGTATAATCTGTTTTCCTCCTCCCCCTTACTTGGATGGGTATAATGGTATAAAGAATAACTATATATTATTATTATAACATGATACTAATTCTGAGATATTATATTATACAAACCAATACATTCAATAATTATGGGAATGATATCATCGCTCGTGCGTACGTACAGCTTACCGTCTCCATGGTGTGATGTGATTCGTTCTACATGATCTTCAATAAACCATGATTATATAAATGAATTGAATGAATAAATATAATATATATTATACTAATAAAATTCTGTAAATGATGTATCTATAACCTAAAAATATTAATAAGAATTTATTCGACAAAACACGCATAAGAACATAAAGCAATGAACACCCGAATAATAAGTAACAATGAAATATTACTAATAAGAAGATAAGAATATGACCATATATGATATCATAAAAATGAATATGATTCTGGAATAAGTCAATGAAATTATTTAAATCATTATACAGGAGGTGTGGATATGTACAAAGCATATCAGACCTAAGTTAAGGGAAAATCTCGCAAATCTCAATTTTTATCTGAGATTGTTTATACTTTGGTATTTACTGGGACATATTTATCATCCACATCCATTTTTCCTCAATATGTAATATTATCCCCCTATAATTGTTTAAATCCAATTTTACCTATTGGTGAATTTTTAGTAAAAGATATGAAAGGTATCTTTTTTCGTTTTCAGTACGAGATACTTTTTGACTTTTTTGGCCAAAGTATGAGAATAATGTTTTTTTAACTTATACGACATGAATGAATTTTTCTGATTTAATAGAACATTATTTCCATGAAGCTTACTTTACAAGTTTTTGAGTTTCTTTTCGATTAAATTCTTTTTGTATGACATGTTGAGAAAGGAAAAAATGTTTTTGAAGTAGAAAGGATATTTTTCTCAAGAATGGAGTTCAAGTGTTTTATCAAGATTATTTTCCATCTAAGATAATATAGGTTTATTTTTCAATCCATATTATTAAATTTATTTGATTATTTAATGATGGAATTATTTTTATTAAGTCCTTTTATCTTATATGGATTATGTTATGATGACATGACGTTTAAGAATCCCATTTTTATTACATGGGTTATGCTATGATTTATGATTTTGTGGAACACATAAGAATGGTTTCATTATGAGATTGGTGGGACCTATATCTCCCTCCAGTGCATTGGGTAAAGATTTATATCTCATGAGATAGACATGGATAGAACGACAAGTTAGTCTGGTTCAGTGATACAGGACTGGAATGAGTATTGAACTCAGTTCAGTAATGGAATTTGTCCACTATGATTGTCTTGGAAATGAGTCCTGACTAATATGAAATGATTTTATATGATTATGTGTGTATGTCACAAAGTTCCATGTTTTATGTTATGATTATTTGGATTTCATTTCACTACTATGATTTATTCCATGTCATGAAATTATGATCTCTATTTCAGGTTAATTTTTTCAAAATGTTATGTTCTTATGAATATGATATGATTGATATTTCTTTTATTTACCCTTACTGAGAATTTGAGCTCACCCTTTTGTATGTTTTCTTTTCCCAAGGTCAGGAAGAAGGGTATTAAGTTGGATATGCCACAAGGGACTCTAGATATGATGAAATAAGCGAGTGACAATGTAGATGATTTATGAACCAGTTTTTTATGTTTCCCAGTTTCTAAAGACACTATACCTATACGGTCCAATCATGGTTTTGTTATATATTGTAATAATTATGATTCAATTCTGAAGTAATAACAATGTATGTAATGTATGAGTCGTTGTAATTTCTTTGTTCTTTTTCCATTAAAAACCACAAAACTCAATTAATATATTTTATTGATAATTGGAAACTTGGAAATTACCCTCTTAAACCCTTAATAATTATTTATTTGATAAGGGTAATTAATATTATATTGGGAATACCTCATAGTCTCTATGTTTATTTTAGGATATTCTCTTAGACAGCCACATTATTCCCATTATTTATTTATTAAATATTGACATTCTATATAAATAATATTTTAAAATAAAATTTTATTGATTTATAAGGAAAGTTGGTTATGTACTATATATTTTATTTATCACTTCATATAAAGAATTCATTGGACTTAATTTATAACTTCCCACCCTAAATCACTCTATCAACAGTAGTAGAATGGGTTAGCCATGTGACTAGAGGAGAACATTATCAAATTCTAGAGCCTTCCAACTTGTAGTGGGGGTCTATTTTTTTTATTTTGGGGTGATTATACCACCTATATGAGAGTGTAAAATAATTGATAAAATAATCAAGATTCCAACATCATGAGAATCTTAAAATGTAGAAGATAATTAAAATAAGTCACAATAAATAAATAAAAATCTGTAGAGGCCCTAAATACTAGGTCATAAATGAAATTGACCATCAAATATTCTAGTTGTGTAAAAATACCATAGTAAATGAAAATAAAAGTGGTGGATCCATGGCATACCTAAGACACACCTCATCCCAAGATTTATGTACTCCCCCGATCCATCTTTCTCTACCAAACCCAATACTAAACACATCATATTCCAACACCCAAGTGAATGTATTCTTGGGTAGAAAAGTTAAGTAGTGGCCCATGAAGTGTGTGCGTAAAGAACGTAGTGGGGAATAACCAACAAGGTCTCAAAATAGCCACTAATTTCATGATATGTTAAGATGATATGACCTACAAGAATAAGTAAATGACTAACAACATAAATAAAATTACTCTTTATGCCTAGGTCCATTTCCTTGATTATCTATAACTATTTTATCGAATGTTGGGATATCTCTAAGACTTCCTTGAAGATCTCACATCCCATGTAACATATGGGATAAACATACATGGTATCCTTATCAAATAATCATGACATTGGGGACCTATACCACGATATACCTATCATCAAAGATCTAATCGAAGGTAATCCCTATAATGTCTTAATGACTTAAGGGATGAAGCATGTGAAGTCCTGTCATTCAGGATCCTAATCCATGGTAGACCATATCATATCCTTACAACACTAAGGATAAAACCCATAATAGCCCTATCATCTTGGATTGAAATCCATTTAATCCCATATTAGTGACCTCTCGACATTTAAGATGATTCCCACGGTATCCCTATCATCTTGACTCAAAATTCAAGGTATCCCCTGTCATAAATGATTCCTAATTACAAAAAGGTTTAAGCAAGATGCTCTAAATCCATTTTAGTTCCAAGAATAATGAATTCAATAATGGTGGCCCAATCATGTACCTTTCTCCATTACCATGGAAGCCCACCTATATTCCATCAGTCCAAAGGGAATGATGCACAATTAAATAAAACACATAAGTATTGGTCGAACACCCACACCCATCATCACAATCCATAGAAACTTGGGTTCACAAGTCTATTATAGGCTCCATTATGACACCACTACCATAGCACACACACCCGCTCATGGTCGGTCTATCAGTGGGGGACCCATTTGGCCCCTTGTTCAATGTAAAATAGGGGCACCATCACATGGGTCCTTGTTCTTAGTCACAGTCTCATGTCAATAGCCAACATACAAGGACATCACATCCCATGAAATATTCAACAATTTGTCATAGACTTACCATATACAGAGGGTCACACCTCTTGGAAAATAGTCAAGAGATGGATCATGAATCTTTTTTGTCCCTACGGTCACTCTGGGTTGGTCTAATCACCCAACACATCCCCAGACAGCCTAATGTTAGTCCACCTAGGCCATTTCACATTCTACCTAAGAGGATTTCTTACCCTGTCCTCATCCAAAGAAGAACAAATTTCTTGAATGCCATGAAAGGGATCCTTTAAGATCTATATGGCCTGTGGTCACTAGTCCACCCTCACCACTTGTAGCATCCCAATACTTTAAAATGAAACACTATGATCAATGTCATACGAGATATTCCACATTGATATTAAACAAATGAATAAATATTATTATTTAAATGTGATAGTTATCACCAAGAATTTTGAATGGAAATAATGGAATATATTAAATAATTCATGAAAAATTGTTTGCGCATGATTATAAAATGAAATATTTGGTAACCAATTAACAATAAATGAAAATAAAACCAATTTAATATACAAGATGAGTTTTTATAAAAAAAACTATTTTAAAATCCATAATGGAATTTCATTTAATAAATTGAATTAATTTCTATTAGTGAATGATATCAAAGAAATATATATATTATATATTTCAATTAAATAATATTAAATTCAGACAATTATTTTTATGTTTAAAATAATATTAAATTCAATTTTAGGCATAAAAACAATATTTTTTATAAAGTCTTTTCTACTCCCTTTTGATGGAACGTTAGTTTTAAAAAACAAATTTGGCACTTTTAAATATTTTATGTGAAAATATAAACTTTTTTAAAATCATAATGTCAAAATTATCTTATAGTTATTTTTTTATTTTTCTGATATTTTTTATTTTTGATGAATAGTGGAAAATACTGCATTTTAATTAAAAAAAGAATTTTCATCTAAATATTTAAGAATGCTAAATTATATTATATAATTGTATTAAATTAAAAGTAGATCAATTATACAAATATTAATATAATTTAATTCATTGTAATCATTTTCAGGTTGAATTTTGATATAAAAACATTTGAAACTTTTAAAGATTTTCATTTTGAAAATACGTTTTATTATCTCATCATCCTAAATAATTTGAAACCTTATTTTTACAATTATCTGAATTTAATTTGGTAAAATGGATTCCATATTTGGAATAGGAAATTAAAAATTAGGTTTTAAGGTCATTTTTAGTTTTAGAAACAAAAATGTTACGATTGTAAATAACGATTTACCGTAGTGTAGGTAAAATAATGAAACATATTAATGTTAAAAGGTAAAACCATAAAATACCTAAAAACATAAAATATAAATGGGGGTTTTATGTGTTTCCATAAAATAACCATCCAATAAAAAAATTAATTTTCAATCAATTTTTTTATAATTAATTTCACCTCAATGTGGTTGGCTTTAAATATAAAATAATCATTATTTAATCACTTAAAACCACCCCTTCTCTAGTATAAATACAACTCCTCACCACCCCATTTCTCCTAACTAGCCTTGGATCTCCTAAAATATCTTTAAAACCCTATCCTAATCAATTAATCAAAAAATGAGTGGTTCTTGTGTTACTAAAAGACCAAATCTTAGGTCTTTAAAGGGTTCTTCAAGGCGGTGATATTAAAGAGGTAATTTTCTCAATGAACCTACGTTATTTTTATTTATTCTTATATTTTATCATCACACACATCATCCATAAATGAATTATAAATAATAAAAATAATTTATATACTATTTTATATGTTTCAATGGGAATATATTAATATCTATATCACTTCTCATCTCCTCTTATTAGAAGAATCTAAATCATTGTCCAAATTATGGCGGTTGACCATCTCAATGAATAATGATATTTTTGACATTACCGCATTTTTTTATTATCATAAAATCATAATTATACATAAATTATATTTTAATAGTCATATTAAAACCTATTTCACATTAGATAACTAATATATAAACATAATATTAAATAAAACAAAACTAGTTCGTGATGTTTGAAAAAACCACAAAAATAAACAAAGAATTTATCATTTTTATTTTACCAAAAGTATCATCCTCAAGTGAGAAATATAAGTGATATATGGGAACATTTAAACTTATTTAATTTCAATAATACCATTTCATTTCACTTCTAGGGTTTTATTATCTTTTGATATAAAAATCCATAATTATACCCTAGTGAACTTGTCATGAAACCATGAAATAAATGCACCCAAAATAATGAAAATAATGAAATATTATTAATTAATGAGAGGTAAGATGTTATATAATATTCACATAAGGTATTATAAATATGAATATAGTTATTTAATAAGTTAATAAAATTATTTAAATAATTATATTGTAGGGTAAAGTATGCAATACTAAAGGGAAGGAATATGTGATGGCTTTTTGTCTCACGTTTAATTCAGTGATATGTGTTGCTTATTCAACACTTATTTAGTTTATGTGATGTATATACAACCCTTTTATTTACAATGTCACAAACCTGTTTGGGTCAACTTTGAACTGGTCACTCGAACTGGTCCACGACATGGCTTGAGGGGTGTTCCATATCCCCATGGTCTGGCAACTAGTGTCGGGCATCACAATAAAACCATTGGTAAATGATTTGGACCTTAAACAAAAGATAAAAAATTAATGAATACTAACTATAAAAATAAAAACTATCAGTATAAAGAAAAATAAATAGAACTACACATACCTCCATGTGAAATCATGGGTCACCACCTAACTCAGAACTAAGCATGCTCCAACATTGAGCAGCTGAACTAGGAACCTTTACAAGAAATTGAACTTTCAATTTGGCGAGATATTATAGGAATGATCACCAATATTCTTAGTAGGGTTTCCAAGAATAAACCACTAAATCCAAAAGTTCACTTTTCCAAAGTGGTCCATAAACCCAAATTTGAAATACAACTATAAAATAGGATTTTCACATTTTAATGTAAGAAACAATTTTTGTCTAATTTTAAATAAAAATCCAACACACTCTACATACCATTTTCAAGCCCATTTTCCATTTTATAAATGAAACCAAGGCAGGATAAACAAGGCTATTCTAAAAGAAATAAATAAATAGTATATAATGGAAATAAACTAACATGTATAGCTGAAAGTAAACAAGAAGTGTAAATAATTAAGTAACCATGGGTGAACATAAACATCCCTAGAAGACCCTTGGACGTACTCAGTTTCGAACCACTTACCTTAGTATGGTGAAGATCGCCCAAAACTAACCAAATCTAGTGGAAAAGCCCACCTAGCCTAATAACAAATATAGGGTTACCAACCCGTAAAATTGGGTTTGATCAGTAACCATCAATCAATCATCTAAAAGATGCCCAAGAACTCATGGTGGTTATATCAATATGTAAGTAGGTGTACCTAACATGTGTGACTCAACTCACAAGTCATCACCACACTTTCCTACCCCAAACAATGTTACTTCCTACGCATTCACCCATAAAGGGTTACCCTATATAAGAGCACCCCATATACTTATATATATGTGTGAGTGTATATATATATGTGCATATATGTCAAACATACAAAGTTCTAACTGGGCCATCACATCATTTCATTATCAAAACCACTTTATAAAACACTTAGAGTTGTAAATCAGGCATTTAGTTTTACATAATAAAATACCTTTACGAAAATATTGCACAAGATCTTTTAAAATAACTATAAATACCACTTTTGCATTAAAAATCATAACATGCCTGTAAGTTCTAAGTTTCAAAGAATTTCCATAAAATTTCCTATTAATACGATGTGCAATTTTGTAAAAATAGGCCAAACATCCCCTTGCACCACACACTCAACAAAACATACACCAAAATCCAAACAGACATACACTCATGGATTTCATTTCAAACTAATTTAAAAATCTGCATAAAGAGATGAAAAACATTTTGAAAACAGTAACCACTTAGAAAATAAAGGATTCAAGAAACATACCAATTCAAATAACCATTTCCACTTGAGGGCATGGCCATGTGTGTACCTAGTGCACCCCTGGATGTGCCAAAATCTAATGGCGCATCGAACCTACAAATAGACACATGAAATAATTTCAAAAAAAACTAGGTTCTATAAAACCATCCAACATATGACAAACTAGTTCCATAAAATGTTTCTATAAGCAAACACCACTCAAGATATCCAATAATTCCATTTGAAGGTAAATGAATTTAGTTCCAACCAATTTCGCAAGGGAAAACCATGTGCATAAATAGAGGAGCATCCTAAAATCCATTTTTAATCAAACCATTCAATAATAAAACACTACCATATGTTAAATATAAATATAATACAAGTGGTAAACATAATATAATATATAATTAAAGAAACATAAGCATGAAATGGATTAAAAATGGGATCAATGTCATGAAATCATCCTCACATTACAGAATAACTATTTAAAAGTAGTTTATAAAAATTCTAACCATCATAAAAACACTATAATGATTTAATTATTGTGATTATAAAGGTAAGAATAAAATTCAGAAATTAATTGAAATAATTAATGTTCCTATGGAATGTTCTGGATGAAGGAAAAGATGGAAATGCCTACATCAAAGAGGAATCAGGTCATGCCAGAGACATTGGAACTTGACAAAAACGGTGGAGACCACTGGTAACCGTCCTACACTCGCACGAACATAACAAATATATACATATATTCATAATCCATTGCATGTATTCCCCATAGCATGATGGAATACGTACATGGAGGACATATTATATATATATATATATATATATTTAGTATATGCATGAAGAGCCCTCTCCTGTTGACCAAAAATTCACTATAACATCTAAAGGTACCCAGAATTAAGGTGTCAAAGACAAATTCATGACAAAAAAAGTACCAGAGACTCACATAAACAAAATAAATATATCATAACACACAATAAAACATTACCAAAGGGATTTATATCCAAAACACACCCCATTAAGAATGATACTAATTTAAAAACTAAATCTAACAAATTTTACCAACAAGAATATACAATCCAAGAATAGTCTTAGGCATAATGATGGTGCGAAACATATTGTAAAATTAAATTAAATAAATAAGTATCAATGGAATGACTCATAAAGAAAAACACGTAAATCAAAAACCAAAACATTTGGGGGTTGGATTGATTTGAGAATGACACCAAAAAGAAATGAAATATACCGGAAGAGAAGACAGTTATCATCATAGGAAAATGTAGTCATGTAGGAGTAGTGCGGGGGTGACATGTAGAGGGTTTTGGGCCACGATGGAAGGTTACCAGACAGGTATGGTCACGAGTCGGGGTTCACACTGAGAATAACACACTATGGAAAGGACAACACAACATGGTGGAGGGGGTGGCTGGGTAGGGGCTCCGAACAGAGTGGGGGAGCGTGCTGGAGGGTGGTTGGGTGTGAGGAGGAGGGTGGCGTTGGGTGTTTGGCTCACTGTAGGTTGGTTGGGAGCAGGGGCAGGCCGACATGGTTGTGTCACACCGCACCATGGGAAAGCAAGGGGCACCACTAAGAGGAGGATGTGTGGTGGCCAGAGTGTGTCCAGAGCAGGCTGGCCGGGAGAGCGGGTCCGAGCGTGTTGGGAGAACCAAAAGGGGGTAGGCACATATTGTGTAAGAGACAAGGTAGAGGGGGGCAGGTTCAGCATGCAGACTACAGTTTTTACCCCCATTCTCTTTTTTTCTTATCTAAATAATAATAATAATAATAATAATAATAATAAATAACAATAATACATCCCATATGAAGATAATTTTAATAATAAAATTTATTCATTCATTTCATTTTATTCCATTTTGATATTAATAAAAAATTAGTAAAAATAATATTATAAAAATAGTTTTAATAATATTATTAACAAATTTTTATAATAATAATATTATTAACCACACAATATTATTTTTATTTTTATTATATTTTAAATATTTACCTCACATTAACCTCATAAAATTTTATTATTTTAAGTTGTGGGAACTTGTAAGGGAACCCAGGCCAACCACATGACTGTCGTCAACCGTGTGGTGCCCACGCACCGGTCTGAAATCCATCCTTTTGAATCACTTCAAAATTTTCAAAATAGGACACCATAACCAATTTGTTCCAAATGATGAGGGACAAAAAAAAGAATAAAATAAAATCTCTTCTGAGGTAGGGGTGTGACAATTCTCCCCCACCCCCCACATTAAATTTTTTCCCCCAGAATGTCACCAAGCCAACAGTTAATGCCACACGAGTCTATACCCAAACAAAACCAAATGAAACTGAGAGCCTCGAGGTGACCATTTCCAACACACACCACACACAACTAATTCAATAAAGATTACTACCCGAGATGGAGTGGGGAAGATGATAGGTTTCTCCCTACCACAAGAATTCACAAACACAAGAACCACGAAACCCGAACACACAACCCCTAGGGGGGAAATGTGGGAAATCCCAAACCGAACTCATTCAATTTATTCACAAGGACAAGACAACACCACTGGGACTTAGATGGAATGTTTAATATGAAAAAAACCAGCAAACTAATGATGAGAAATTAACCCAAAACTTTCCATCAATTCCACAAAACCTGAAACTCCCTTAACTAATAAAGCTAATACCAAACTCAAAATTAGAACGGGTCCATTTTTTAATGGTCCCAAAAACATTCAAAGATAATGAATGAATTTGAAGTCAAAACTAAGAGCAGATAAATACTCTTATATTGAAGTAGAACAAGCTCATCACACCACCAAAAAAGGATGAGTTTACGACGAAGACAATAATATAACAAGGAATGTTTGGATATTTCCATTTCAAATATGAAAACATGATCCGAACCAAGATTCCACACACATCAACAACTCCTGAATGTGCCTGAGAATCACCTCGAGACCTAAGGCTGGGGAACTTATGGATTAAGCATATTATGACTCCCAGTCAGGTACTAGAATCCCCTAACCAAGACTCCTTCCTTGAATGACACTTCCTTCAAAACCATTCCTGGTGACCCAAATGGTCACATGATAGAATGACTTCCAAGGGATGAGATAAGATGGTTCAGAATTCTTGAACTGGCCAGTCTAGGGTAACGCAAGAGGACAGCCTGATGAACAGTAAGACAACACCATCCAATAATATTTTGAAGAAACATGTTCCTCTCACACACCTCGTTCTCCCAATGGGGAACCCCTATGAAAACCGAATACCCATTTACTATACTGCAAATCCAAACAATGATGAGGCACCCAACCTCAACAATTCCAAAATAAGGCCCTCTATTAAACCATAAACAATATGGACTCCAACAAACTTGGGAGTTCCCAACAACCCTAATACATTCAATAAACCTATAAAACCACCTCACTACTTCTAAAAAACCTCAGACGCCTTGAAGGACAAGCATCACCAAAGAGGAACTAGAAACTGGGCATGAATCACTGGTAACATTAGTGACCTCTCTAGGTAGAATACTCCAAAAACACAAAACACACAATTGAAATCAACATCAATCCAAAAATCAACCATTGAAAGAGCCCAATCCAAGGGAAACAGACTCATAATCCAAACACATAAAAACACAAGAAACAATTACTATTCTAGAAACTATCATTTCTTTTAAATTTTAAAACTCACCAATGGCACCTTATGAACTGTCACATGGGCGTTCATCCATTCATGCTTACATAATCCACAATGAAGTGCCCTCATGCACTCTCCATACATACCCACGCACATTGGACCCTCTATAATTAATTCCATGGTCCAAACATCTCTTTTCCTTATCAAATACAAACACATACCAAACATTCCAAATCAGAACACTTTCACTTTAAAACCCCACTTTACTCATTTAAAAAATTAAAGAATTGCTTTTTTTCATTCCAAAACAAATTTCATTTTTATAATCTATTTTCATTTCAAAATCCCACTTCACTTTCAACAAACACTCACATCAACCAGAGTAAAAAAAACACAGCCAACAACGGACTATCAGAATGTGGAACTAGTGTTTATGCCTAAACAGATGACATGGTGGTGAGTCGTGCCCCAAGTAAGGCATACCACTAAGAGGACATTGAATCAGGAACTTCGACTCCACATGGGTTCCCACCCCATGTCAGGCCACAAAATGACCCGATTCACCTCCATTGTCATCCCTCAATCCAAAACAATCCAACAAAATAGACTCAAATCACATACTACCCTGGCGAATCGAGGATCAGTGTGAGTAAGAGTTCACGATGCTCTTCCCACGCATTCCTCCTAATTCCCGATAGTCCTAATATACATCTACCAGACACCCCAAACATCAAGGGCCTCCTCTGATACAATTTTTTCATGAACCATCTTAGGTCAACCCTGAACCGATCACCTGAGCTGGTCAGCGGCATGGCCCATGGGGTGTTCTCGATCCCCATTGGCAGGCAACTAGTTCCATGCATAAAAATTAAACCATTTGGGAACAATTTCACTAATAAAATAAGATAAAAAATGAATGAATACTGGCAATAAAAATAAAAACTAGCAGTGGAAAGAAAATAAATTAAACTACACGTACCTCCATGTGACCTCATGTGTCACCACCCAACTCAGAACTAAACATGCTCCGACATTCAGTAGTTGAACCAAGATACTGGACTAGAAACTGAACCTAAAACTTGAATGATATTATAGGCATGACCACCGAGATGCTCAGTAGGGATGCCAAGAGTAAACCACTAGATCCAAAATTTGTGTTTTCAGATGCAGTCCATAATCATCAATTTGAAATAAATCTATAAAATAGGGTTTGCACATTTTAATATAAGCAACATGTTTTTATTATTTAAAAGAATAATCCAACCCACTATACATACAATATCCAAAACCATTTTCCATTTTATAAATAAAACCAATAAAGAATGATCAGGGCTATGCTAAAAGAAATAAATAAACAATTAAAAATAGAAATAAACTAACAGGTATAGGTGAATGTAAACAAGAAATGTAAATAAATAACCCTGGGTGATCCTAAACATCCTTAGAATACCCCTGGATGTACTCATTTTAGAACCACCCATCGGTGTATGGTGAATCTCCTAAGTCTATAACAAACTAACAGCCCAAAACTGACCAAATACTATGGAAAAGCCCACCAGCCCTAATAATAAATATAGGACTACTAACCGATCTAATCATGGTAGATCAGAAACCATCACTCAGTCATCTAAAATACACCCATGGACTCATGTTGGTTATATAACTGAGTAAGTAGTAGGCCCTTGCACGTGTGACTCAACTCATAAGTCATCACCGCACTTCCCTACCCCAAACACAGACTCTTCCTATGAATTCACCCATAAAGAGTAACACTAGATATGAGTGTCCCATATACTTATATATCTATATATATATATACATACATTCCAAACATAAAAAGTTCAACCGTGGACATCACATCATTGGATTATCAAAACCACTTCATAAAACACTTGAGGTTATCAGTCGGGCCTTTAGTTTTACATAATTAAATTCCCTTAAGAAAATATTGCACAAGCTATTTTAAAACAACTATAAATATCAATATTGTATTTAAAAATTCAAACAGGCATCTTGGTTCCCAGATTCAAAGAATTACTATAAAATTATTTAGTAATACTATGCACAACTTTGTAAAAACAAACCAAACGACACATTACACCACACACTCAAAGAAGCATACACCAAAATCCAAACAGTCATATACTCATGGATTTATTTTCAAACTAATTTAAAGAGTTGTACGTAAAGACCAACAGCATTTAGAAAACAATAACTACTTATAAAACTGAGTTTTTTGAGAAATATACCAATTAGATTCTCCATTTTCATTTGACGACACATCCATGGGTGTTCCTAGTGCACCCATGGATATGCCAACATCTAATGGATCATCAAACCTCCAAAGAGACACATGAAATCATTTACACAAAAAAACTAAGTTCCATAAAACCAAACAGCAAAGGAAAACTAGTTCCATTAAATGTTTCAACAAGAAAACACCACTCAGGACATGAAATAATGACATTTGAAGATAAAGGCATTTAGTTCAAACTAAGTTGGCAAGGCATAAACATGTGCATAAATTGAGGAGCATCCTATGAACCATTTTTAATCAAATAATTCAACCATAAAATAGTACCATATGTTAAATATAAACATTATAGAGGTTTGAAACATAATATAACATTTAATTAATAAAACATAAGCGTGAAATGGATTAAAAATGGGAGAAAGGGAATGGAAACACCTACACATAACCAAGGAACTATTTCAATGATTTTTTAATAATTCTAACCATCATAAAATAACTGCAATGAATTAATTATAATGCTTATAAATGTGTGAATAAGATTTATAAACTAAATGAAATAATAAAAGTGCCTATGGAATTCTCTACAGGAGTGAAAGGATGGAAACGCTAACCTCAAAGATGAATCGGGTCATGCAGAACACTTTGGAACTTGCCGAAAAAGGTGGCGACCACTCGTCATCAGCCCGCACTCACACACACATACCTATATATATATACATATATCCATAATCTAATGCACGTATTCCCCATTCCATGAGGTAATATGTACATGGAGGACATCTTTACATAATATATATGCATACCTTAAGTATATGTGTGTGTTCCCTATGTCGTTGACTAAAAATTCACTATAAAATCAAAAGGTACCCAAAATTAAGGCATCAAATACCAACACACGACAAAAAAAGTACCAAAGACTCACATAAGAGAAATGCACAAGTCATAAAACCCAACCAAACATTACCAAATGGATTTATATCCAAAACACACCCTATTTCACATGATCATGATTTAAAAACTAAATCTAAAAAATTTCACCAATAAGAATATACTACCCAAGACTAGTCATAGGCATAATAAAGGTGCGAAACATATTGAAAAATTAATTGAAATAAATCAAGTATTGATGGAATTCTTAAAAAAACACATGAATCACAAACCGAAAAATTTGGGATTTAGTTTATCTAAGAAAGACACCAAAAGAAAATGAAATATACTGATGGAAAAGATGGTTTTCAGTAAGGGAAAATGCAGTCACACCGGATAAGTGAGGGGGTGAATTATAGAGGGTTTCAGGTCGTGTTGGAAGGCCGCCAAATAGGTCAGGTTGCGATTAGGGGATCACACTGGGAACAAGGCACTGTGGAAGGAGGGCTCATTAGGGTGGAGGGGGTCATTAGTTAGGGGCTTTTACAAGAGTTGGGGAGTGCACTAGAGGGTGGTCGGGTGGGACTAGCAGGGCGGTGCTGGGTCTCTAGCTCACTGTAGGTTGACTGAGAGTAGGGGGCTAGCCGACTGGGTTATGTCACGTAACACCAAGGGGACAAAAGGGAGAGTCTCTAAGAGGGGGAGGTGTGGTGTCCATAGTTTGGCTGGAGCAGGCTGGCAAGAAGAGGGGTCCGAGCCAGTAGGGAGAACTCGAAGGGGGTAGGTGCACAACGCATAGACGATAGGGTAGAAAGGGTTGGGGAGGTTCTGCGTGTATACTAGGGTTTTCACCCCCCCCCCCTTCTCTTTTTTCCTTAACATAATAATTATTATAATTATAATTATAATAATACATAAAATCTAAAGATAATTTTAATAATAATTATTTTACATTCATTTCATTTTAAGTGATTATGATATTAATAACAACTTTTAATAATAATTTTATTATTAACCACACAATAATATTATTATTATTATCGTGTTTTAATTATTTACCCTACTTTAACCTCATAAAATTTTATTATTTTAAGTAGTGGGAAACAACAAGGGAACCCGGGCCAACCGCACGACTACTGCCAATAGTGTGGTACCCACATACTAGTCTAAAATCCATCATTATGATTAACTTCGTAATTTTCAAACTGGGACCCCAACCCCAATTTGGTCCGAATGATGTGAGACCACTAAATGAATAAAATAAAATAAAATTTGAGTTCACGGTGTGACAAATAATATCATGAATCTCACTGTATTCATTTAAATTATTGTATAATTTGATAATCATTACTCTTATAGTGCAAATGATTTGACTAATTAAAAAATCTAAGGCATTTCTCAACCAAATTTCCATTCATTGGGTTAAACATCAACTTCATTAACAATGTCTTACTAAGATTATATATTGAATGCATTTTTATTTCCCCGTATTGTATTTCAACTTTTTTTATGTGGATTTATAGAGGATATAGATAATTTATTCATTTCATTAACACTCACTCCAATGAATAGATATTTGTGAAATACATTATTTTAAATTCATCTTTTAAGTTTTCTTTTTCAAAATGAATATTTTTTACATATACAAAATGAACGAAACTTCCTACATTCATATAACCTTAATATTTTTAACCTTACCTTACAATTTTATATGGTTCATTTCAAATAAATTTTTTTCCATTGTATGTGCATAGTTTTTCAAAATTATTTATTTCAAAATGAAAATATTAATTTCATCAATGAATGTTTTTAGGATGAAACCTTTCATGATTTATGTTTATGTTATGGTTCATGGGAATTGATTATCATGACTGGTGGTTATGTGATAAACCAATGATGATTGATTAAATGATTAACCAATGAAGGGTTGTTACGTTATAACCTCCAATGCATTGGGAACCCCATAAATTAAAGTTAACCATATTGGTTATTCCATTTATATGAAGGTTTTATCCCCATTACAACCCATGAGTGAGCCTCATATAGCTTATATTAAGGTTTTATCCCCATTATAACTCATGAAAAATTGGTGGGCTTGATATAGATTATACAAAGGGTTGAAACCCCTTATAGCTCATTAGTGAACCCAATGTAGCTTTTATAAAGGGTTGAGCCACATTATACTTCATAGAGGAGCCAAATATTTCAAATATGAATGGTGATCCTAATTATAGTTCTCTAATACAATGGTTAGTGATAATATTTGAAGTCAGACATATAATTATTCCATTTAAAAATTCTTTTATAGGGTTTTATTAATGTGATGATCAAATTTTTCCAAAAGGGTTATTATTTTATTGATATTGGTTTTAATGATTTTATTTTAGCATAAATTTTGTATGTTTGAAGATAATATTATTTATTACAATAACTCAACGAACATTAAGATAAAGGTAAATATTACTTAGGTTTTCATGTTTTTCACTAGACTAATGGTTTTCTTTCTTTATGTCCCTTATTGATCTTATTTATTCTCATCCCAAATTTTTAAATCTTTTTCATTGGGTAATGGATGAGTAGAAATAAGGGTGAGGAAAAGATAAAAATTGTGAAGATATGTCCTTTTAAAATGGTTTCCTTTGGTGGAAAAAATGAATATTGGGTATAAGTGTACACTTGTAATGTATTGGTTTATTGTGTAAGAGTTTGTAAAAATACTATAAAACACTTATCCTAAAATATATTTGAGAAAATAAAGTGATTTGTGTTTCTAAAATAATTATAATATTTTTTATTTAAGGTTGGGACCTTACATCTCTAAAAATGGGTGTCTTAGGCCCCTATTCATGGGCACATAAGTCTCATCTAGTCTAGACTCACCATTCATAGGGTCTAGAGGGAACTTGATTTCATAAGGATCCTGACCTTGATCATCGATAGCCAAGGAATTAGTCTCCTGCATAGGGGTTTTTTGTGATGCCTGGTGCTCATTCATTTTAGAAATTCAATTTAACTAAATTAAAAAATCCCATTTAATTAAATTTCCCAAGGAAATCATCCATAGAATATTTTTTGAGGACTCATATAAAACATAAACAAAACATATATTTCATTTGGGTTAGTATGAAATACCACTTAACTTTTATCAAAGATTTTATAATTTATCACCAATGACTGATAGCAACTACTAAGTCATTTCTAGTAACATCCAATCGTGCCCTTGATCAACTACAATCGAATCTCTTTTCTGGGCCCCTAATTCACATAAAACATTCATAATTAATTAATTAATTAATAATAATAATAATAATAATAAATTCCATTTTAACCATCCAAAAGGTCGAATAACTACCTGGGAATCCAATAATCATTAACTCTTAATGAAATGGGGTTTCAAACACACTAGAAACACCCCAAAAACCAAGATGATTTAAATACCCATCCTATGTCCCCAATTTCATTTTTATAAAACAAAATTTTAATGTAAAATGAAGAAAAAACATGGAATGATATACCTTTGGTGATTCGAGGAATGGCCACACCCAAACATCATCTTGGTGTATCCTCAACCAAATCCCAGTCGTCAATTTTTGCTAAACGGTTGTGTTCGACCAATAAATTTTCAACATTATTCTTATGAAACACTTTTAATATATGGCACATAAACTACAACATATCTGTCCAATTATCATGATCAAAACCAATAAATTGATGTGGAACTTACCTGATCCCATTAATAATAATACATGACCACATCACCATCCAAAACATCACCAGATTCATGTTTCTCCAAACATTGGGAATAAGGTTTTAACTACCAACTCTAATGATTTGGTTCTACCACCATTGGAATTATCTAACAAAAAAACCAACATGCTGAAATTGCATACCAGATGCATTTTTCAGATCACCGCATTTAATTACATTTGAATTCAATATCTGAACCCCCTCTAGATAAACTTTCTAAAAAACATAGTTCTTTATGATAACGTGTTATTAACCACCATAGGTATGCCATTATTTTCCAAAAATACTTATTAGAGTCTATGAACAACCATTAGTTACATTACTTAGTCAAACCATCCACTGTATACTTTCATTGTCATTCTAATCTATGAGAACAGATACACCACTAACCCGATTCACACATTCAAACCATCACAATCCACACTATGCCCAAAACCCATGCTTGAACCCCCTAATTATTCACCCAATAATTAAACGTTCATTCACCAAGGAATGTATTTTTACTCATGTTTATTTATCCACAGGTACAAAAATCCCAATATAACCATCCAATGACTGATCACACTTCCACGACCCTTCTCACATGAGGGTCACAAACTCTTGACTCACATCCTTCTCCCCACATTAGGAGAATCCTTATTAATGTTATAATAAATAAATATCTATATCACCATAGAACATACCCTTTATATCCCCATATATAACCAATATTATGGCCAAACCATCTCATTCACAAGAGAGAAACTATGACACTAGAATTACCCCTCATTCCCAACTAATAGAAATAACACCCATGGAAACCATCATGTTTCCTCACCATAGAGGGTTACCATTATCAAATTTATTCTCTAGAAACACTTTCATAGATCCAACATATGTTTAATGATCATACCAATCCCCACTAAACTAAAATAAACCCCTGAAACCAAATAATTTAACTGGTGTATGTGAAGGTCCACCCTTGGTTTTACCATTCAACGACACCTGATACAATTCTTGTATATCCTCTACCAATTAGGGGAGTCCCAAATTTGATCAAACCCTAGGGATTATGTACACACATCCATTTTTTTAATCGCCATCATCCTTTAGCCCACGCCTGATTGCTCACTGATCTCATTCAATCTCTTATGATTTTTATTATGTCAAGCCAAACTGATGATGCTCTATTAAATTCCAGTCTCGACATGCTAAGAGCTCCCTCAAAACTCTTCTTCATTATTAAGAACCCCACCAATTCCATGATTCATCCCATGAAATCCTTTGAAAAAATATTTTCTAGAACTATATTTTATCATCCTCAATCAAATACATTCCAAAATAATCATGAATCTTAGTGACCACCCAATTCCATTCCAGTCATGATCATCTACCTGTGTTTTGACCACACTGCTAAAACAAATCCAAAATGATTAGGTTCAAATTTCACCATAGTCTTGTCCCCAAAAACGACACTAGATACCAAGGTATTCTATGTGATGTATTTTCTAAGAACCAATACTTAATATTCATCCCAAAATTAATAGAAACAAAAAACCATGCCTAACCCCTATCATGTTTATCCCTTGATCTATGTAAACCTCTGACCAACTAATGGTCACTAGGTCTCTAAACTAGCCCTACCAATCAGTTATCCGGAAGTTCAATGATCATGGGGTGTTATATATGATCCCAACATAAAAATAATGGCATTGACAAATGAAATAACAAAATCATGACATATCATAATGAGTCAATCACACACAAACCACTACCCACAACTAGGTCACCCATACTCTCTGAGTATTTTCACACAATACTATTCCATGTAGGATCACATAACCTTGGTCAATAACTTGTATAGGTAAAATTATCGTCCTATATAATCCATGTTACCCCCCCCCCTTGTGGTTCGGTAAAATATAATTATACTCCAATATCTATTAAAGAAAATAACATATGTTTTCTATAGAACATTAAATAATTAAACCTTAGACTAAAACTTTACAAGGGGTTTAGTTTTTAGGCACCATGTGATTTACTGACCCACTGGGGTCAATTCACCTCTAGATTTCATATCATCTTGTCTTTTAATACAAGGTAGCCCATATCATGTCCCCACAACTCTTTCAATAAGACAAGAGGTGTTCATATCACCCAGGATCCCAATCCAAGGAAGCCCCAATCATATCCTCTATAATACAATGACAAATATCATGAAAACCTATTATCCTCGGTATAAATCCATTGAATCCAATATCATTTTTTACTCAACACTGGGGATGAATCTCATAATAGAAATATTATATAGTCTCGTAATACAAGGTAATCCATATCATAATTATTCCCCAAATTCCTAGATTCCCAACACCGATCTCCAACTCTAAGAAAGTTCTAACCATACCATCTCCAGTCATATAAGCCTAAACATAAACCAAATTACATAACCATTGAATTAAAATAGTAATACCTCATCCATAAGGACAGTTACACGAGTAAAGAAAACAAATGGGATAACTGAATGACCATGTTTATCATTATTATCAATGACCCTTAGGCTCACTGGTCTTGTATAGATTCCTGGACAACACCAACCACCAACCAACAAACACACCTTCTCAAGGTCAATCTATCAACGATGAACCTAATGGGTTCCCTTGGTCTCAGTAAAATAAAGGAACCCTCTAATGGGTCCCCACTCTCATTCATGGCCCCAGTTCAAAACCTTTTACACTAGGATGTTGTATCCCACAACATCAGTAATAGGATGGCATGGTCTTTTTGACTATACAGGGTATCACCAAATTGGAAATAGCCTAGATATGGAATATATCCCATATAAATATCCAATGTCACAATGGGTTAATCCTCCCACACAACCAGTCCTTATAAGCCTAAGGTCAGTTCCCCTAGTCCTGGTTACATTATACATAAGAGGGTTGGTCAGGCCATCCTTTCCCTGATGAGCTCAGATGTCTTGAAGTCCACAGAATGGATCCTCTATTGAATATATGATCTATGATCACTATTATACCTTCACCGCTATCATTTGTGTGCTTTAATATCCTATATATATTCTTTTACATCTCTTCTAGTCCAAATTAGCATCTCAAAAGTTCTGGATTCCACCTAGTGTCATAAGATTCCATGGATTAGCATTGTCATTTGAGGTATCAAGCTAGCACACACGGGTTGTTCATGACAGATGAAAATCATTCTTTTTATACATTAAATTAAATTTAATTAAATTACCCATAGTAATACCCCTTATATTCAGGATCAAGAACAAATATTTAACATAAAACCCACAAATTCTATAAAGAAAGAATGATATACCACCTACCTTTTACCGAATATTTCTGAATTTATCACAAAGTTACAAAGAAATTATCAAGTCTAGTCCAAGATCATCTAGTTATGTCCTAAATCAAAGAGGCTAGACTCCACTTCCTATTCCCCAAACACTGATAAAAAATTCATAATTAATTAATTATAATAATTTTAATTAAACTTTTAATTAATTTTATGATGGGCTTAAGGTTTGATAACTCACCAAGCATCCAATGATTATTGGATCTCCAAGCAGCGGGATTCTGGTCACCCCTAAAACAACTTCATACTCAATCATTGAAAATCACCAAACTAAACCACCAAATAAATATTTAAAAAAATTATTGAAAAATAAATAAAACACTACAACACTGTGTTTATTTTCGTATTTGATGAATAACTATAGTTGGACCTAATCCCAGGACATCCTCAAATTAGGATACAAAAGATCCCATTCGAAAATGGGTTATTTCACTATTCTCTTTTGAAATTTCAATTTTTGACATAAATGGAAGAAAAGTTAAAAATTAATGGAAATAGGGGGAGAAGATACATGAGGAAAAGTAGGGATTAATGCCAAGAATTTCCAATGAAAATTACCAAGAAGAACAGCCCTTATAAGGGGAGACCAAAGGAGAGAAAATGGGGGATTCCCATTAGTAACACAACATAGAAATAAAAGGGAGAGGGGGTTTCCCTCTAAATAATCCTGTGTAATTTTTTGATTTTCCCCTTAAAATCACCCTAGATTGTTGGGGGAACTACTGTAGTGGCCACTCGACATCTCATGGGGATCTTTTAAGCCCCATAATAAACTCCAAGCCCCCCTTAATGTCTATAATACCTCCCTTGAGGTGCTACAAGACTCAAAATATCACTTTGATTGTTGGTACTCAATTTAACCAAAATCTAAATCAAAAATTAAAAAACTTATTGAATTTTAGATTTCAATACAGATATAGGGTTTTGCATAATTTTTTATGGGTGGATCTTATTATAGATAGCCCCTCTCTGAATCTGTAGGACTAAGTAGATTAATTAGCTTGGTAATTTTCATATGCATTATCCATTTATATATGATGTCTTTATATAAGTCTTTGATGATATATTTATGATGTATGGAATTATGAATTCATCAGTTTGAGATAAATAATTTGTTCCCATGTTTTTATATTTCTTCCATGGATATAGTATTCCATTAGTTCCATTTGAATATGGAATTATTTCGATCATTTATTTATAACATTCTATATATTCAATGTCTATTCTATGATTGGTTTGACTGTACACAACTATTTACTAAGCATATGAGATCACCATTATTTTTCACAATTTTCCCTAGGAATCATAGAATATAACTATGTGTAATTTTAATGGATCTCCTAAAGGAGATAATAATTTTCTTGCAGAGTTTTTATGTTGTATTTTATTTTCACGAGTGTAATTTGAAAAATATATAAGAATCAAGTCTTCCAAAACTACAAAGCTATTAGTTTTTTAAGTAAATATTGTAATCTATTCCAATATTTTGACATAACTACCAAATATAGGTTCTTAGAGACCAAGTTGTTATAGTTGGTATCATAGTTATTTTAGTAGATACCTGGGAGACTATACTTAGAGGAACCTAGTAAGATATCAAAAATATTATGGAAAGACCTAAATATTATAGATATTTTTTTTCCTAGGAAACCTAATAGTTATTCTATTCTACATCTCAATACAATGTTCTAATTATGAGTATTCCATTGTTTGGATTTGGGGACTAATATAAGTAATAGTAATCATATCAAAACACATAGTAAATGTATAGTCGTTCACCCAAATAATGTCAATGAGGTTGATTTTGGATCATATCAGATCATAAATATATTTGGGCAGTTAACCTAGGTTATGACATATAACCTCTCCCTTATAAAGAAACCTTTTGATCCACAACATGGTATAACTATTTTTGAGTGCTTCATATTAAATAACCCCCACCATTAAATGGAACTACTAATATATTGGTTTTTGATAAATAGATAAAGTCCCTAGAAAATATATTTATAACTTTCGAAAGTAGTGAAAAGAAATTGTCATAATGGAATAATATCATTTTAATGGATATGTAGATAAATGTTGGTCGTTAATTAAAAATAATAATGAGGAAGTAAAGATGGATCTCACTAAATTGGTAACTTTTAAAGTGATATTCTATTAAAAAATACTTCCCTCATTATTAAAGGGATAAAATATAAATGCAATTCCACAGTATCATACATAAAGAGGAGGAAATTTTTTTTCATTATGATGATAACATTATGAGGTTACCTAGCCATACTGTGAACTATTTTCGTAGACCAAAAATAAATATTGACCATTTCATTGGTGGGATAGAGATACACCATTGAAGGTTGTTACTATCAAGATTCCTTAATATAGAATATGAGTTCTCCATGAATTATGTCTTCAAAGGAAATCTGTATAAAAAGAGATCTATTGAGAACCATGTAAATAAAAGTATGTCAAAGGGGAAGAAATGGAGAGTGGAATTTCCAAAAGGTAATAATTTTGAAGATTAATGTTTGGAGAGTTTCATGAAGGTAATGATATTTTTTTTATGTACAATGAAAAAATAAATTGAGATCATGAATGAAAATTCAAGGGATAAGATTTTTATTTTCAAATATTTAAAAGTTAAGAGATCGAGAACATTGAAATCAAATTCCCCAAGTTTATTGGTAATTTAACTTAGAATATCCTGAGGGAGCACGATTAGTCTTATCTGATCAATACAACTAAATTTTAAGTACCAAATGGCATGACATCAAGTATATTGATCCTAAAAAAATGTTGTTGAGTGATTTTTTTTATTCTAGATATATGAACTCCATTATATCATGCATGTTTACTAAGAAAATTTATTCATCCCATAATAATCTGAGAAAGGATTTTTTTTGTTATGACACCTAATGGGATTCTTATTCAAATAAAGATATAATGAGTGGTATATATTATTATTCATATGTAAACCTGGCAGAAAAAATGATAATTATACCAATGGTTGATTGTGACTTATTCCTTGGTATTGGTTCTCTCTCAAAGAAAAATTAAATAATTTATTGATGAGTTAAAAAGAAATATATTTGTGAAAGGGTAATATAATCCCTTATTTTCAAGGGAAATATTTCACATCCTGGTTATTTTCTATACCAATCTCCAGTAGCTCACCATAAAGAAATAATGAGATAAGAGGAAGAGAAAAAACTATATATAGATTTGAAGGATGTTCTAAGGATAAACTATTTACCCACTATACCAAAATACATTGATGTATTTCAATATAAAATACCATGTCATCCACCTGATCATGAAGTTGACTTTTCCATTGAACGCATATCTGATAAAAGACCCATATTTAACACTACCTATAGAATGGAACCAATAGAGTAAGTATTATTAAGGATACAACTTTAGGAGTTTTTTGATAATGGATTTATACTCCCTTGTGATTCACCATGGGGGGCCTCTATTTCATTCATCATAAAGCAGGATAGGTCTATGAGATTGTGAATTTATTATAGGGATATTATTACCATCACAATAAATAATAAGTATCATTTACCATGAATTTATGGATTACTTTATCAACATCAAGGACTTAAATATTTTTCAAATATAAAACATTGAACAGGTTATCATCAATTAATGGGTTATAAGGAATATATAATGAAGATAGAATTTCATATCAGATTCAAAAATTATGATTTTATTTTAATGCAATCAAGATTAATTAATGTACCATTTGTTTTTAAGGATATGATGAATAGAGTATTAAATTATTAACTTTATTAATTCACTATGTTATTCATTGATAACATCATGATATACTTAAAAAGATATGTATATAATAAGAACCATCTAGAAACAATTCTTGAGATGGTCAAAGAAAATTAATTATATGGGATATTCAATAAGTGTGAATTGTGGATCTATTAATTTTCATTGTTTTACCATATTGTCTCCAAGTATGGATTATATGTTAATCCTTGGATGAAAAATGTAGTCAAATAATGGCCTACACCGAAGAATATAATTGGTATATTTAGTTTCCTCGGTTTATTAGGTTAGTATCATAGGTTTTTTCAAAAAAAAAATCTTGATTGGACTACCCGTTAAACATGTTTACATGTAAAGGGGTAAAATTCACATGGTTTTGGGGATATAATGAATGGTTCAAAGTGATAAATTGGAGATTGATTAAGGTAACGAAATTTAATTTATCATCATGAAATTATGTATTTTTAATATATAGTGATGCATCAAATAAATTAGTGGATTGTGTACATATACAGAATGAAAGAGTGGCAGTTTATGCATTAATGAAATTGAAGACCCACAAATAGAACTACCCCACGCATGACCCTGAGTTAGTAGCAGTAATATTTTCCTTGAATATATGGACTCGCTATCACTTCGAAGAAATATGTAACATGTATACATACTACAAAATATTAAAGTATATTTTCACATAGAAAGAACTCAGAATTAGGGAAAGAAGATTATTGGAGAAACTCAAGGACTTTGATTATGTGACATACTACCACCTTGCGAAGGATAAAAATGTGGTTGATGAATTAATATAGAGGGTACATAGTGTTTTGGAAATGATGATTATAAATAATAATCATATATTAATGTATCTATTAATGATTTATATGGTGGATTTTATGAAAGGGGAGCCATCAATGTTTTTCCAAGAAATTGCTAAACCATTTTTACTAAAGAAGATATAGAAGTCATGATAAGATGACAAGTATTTACAAAGGTTGACTAATAAACTGATTGATAATGAATTTATAAACCATATCTAATAATGATGGAGTGTTTATGTTTGGAAATAGGTTAGGAATTATATCAATCCATGAACTAAATAGGGAGATACTAGATGAAGGAAATAGCTCAAATTTCTCAATACTTCTTGGTAGAACAAAGATGTATATGGATTTAAGACAATATTTAGAGTGGGATGGTATGAAGTGGGAAATCGTATATTATGTGTCATGATGATTTGTATTCCACTAGTTAGAGGATAAAAGAAAATGTCTTAATTTAATTATGAAACTAATTATTATACTTATATGTAAGTGGGATAATATTATAGTGGTCTAGGACATTAGACTTCTAGAAAATCTATGGAAAAATGATGTTATATAGGCCATCATCCATAGCCTTAAAAGTCTATAAATTTATTAAAAATAATGGATAAACTACCACTTGAGTTTCTTTCCCGACTCCATATCAATGAAATTGTGAGACTTTATGGGGAACCACTATCAACTATGTCAGCTAATGACCATCGTTTCATATTAATATTTTGGAAGAGTATTCAAAGGGATCTCAGCACTAAAGAATATTAAACATTGTATATCATCACCAGTATATTGGTCTATCTGAAAGGACTATTAAAACACTAGAAGACATGTTGAGATCATGTTATATTGACTTCCTTGAATTATGGGATCAATATCTACCCTGGTTGAAATTTGTATACAATAAAATTTTCAATTTGAGCATCAGTAAGACACCATATGAGGCATTGTATGGGTAGAGATTTCATACTATAACTTGTTGAGAATAAAATAGAGAAAAGAAATTAGAAGGCCCATAACATATAGAGGAGACAATTGTGAAAGTACATACTATTCAAGATCATATCAAAGAATATCAAATAATACAAAAGCGTTATGATAGTAATTGAAGGAAATACTTGGAATATTAAGAGGGTGGTCATATTTTTTATAAAAGTGTCACAATTCAAAGGAGTAGTAAGGATTTGGAAAAAGGGGAAGTTAATCCCTAGTTATATTGGCCTTTTTCAAATTTTAATGAGAATTGAAGTTATAGCATGTTGATTGGATATACAACACAATATTTATAGAGTAAATGACATATTATATGTTTCATTTTTGATAAAATACATTTTAGAATGAACACATATAATCACAAATAAGGGAATATGACTGGAATATAAAGTGTCTTATAATGAAGATATTATCTCGATTCTTAATACTTGAGAGAATGTTTTGTGGATTTGGAAAATTTAGCTAGTGAATGACCATTGGAGAAATCAAAAATTAGATGAGGAAATATTAAAGCCCAAATAAGATATGATGAAGGAATACCAATATTTTTATTATGGATAACATATATCCAATTATTTGGTTGAAATTATATATTGGGGGAATGTAATACATGTGACTCTACTATAATTGTTGAACAATGCATCCCAAAACTATTACACAATACAGACTCTAAAGGGACTTAATTCTTGACGTTATTTAAAATTTAAATTTAAATTTAAATTTAAAAATATAAACTAAAAATTTTATTAAATTTTTCAATATTATGATAATATGAGCTTTTAGGATTATTCTAAAATAGTTTATTTTTACGTGAATAGTGAAAAATGTAGTTTTTATAAAAAATATAATTTTTATAAATTTGTTAGTATATGAACCTAGAATTGTAAATTTATAAAAAGAATAATTAGTAAAATATGATAATATGGTATTAATATATATTTATTTAAATAATATTTTGAATTTATAAAACTTATGTTTAAAATTTAATGAAAAAAGTAATATTTTCCAACAAATGAAAAAGTTTTTAGTCGTTTTTTAATTAAATATTTAGTAGTAAGATTAGTTTTTAGATGACGTGAAAGGAAATAACTTTTATTTGTTTTATAATAATAAAATTTATATCATTAAAATCAAATACATTAGAAATATTATCCTACACATAAATCTTAACTTTAAAAATACACTTTTTTATAAAATAGTTTTTTTCCTCATTACATGAACTTATGTTAAAAAAAATCTATTTTTGTATTAATTTTATAAATATATTTTTCTCAATCCAATAAAATTAAGTCCATATTTTTTTCTGGAAAGATTTTATTATTATAATGGTATAACTATTAATTACCTTTCCCCTTTTCCCTTATATAAAACAAAAATGACATTAGTTATTGTGTGCAGACTACCGCCACCATGAAGCATCATGTTTATTTTTCCATAACCACTTAACGGGTCTAGTCCTGAAATTAAATTTCATAAATAATTATTATTTTTAAAAAATATTTTATATTCTGAAATGATAAAACATATTATAAATTTCCATAGGTCTAAGAAAAAAATCATTAAAAATATGTACATGCAGACTATCACCTACATGGAATGATTGATTTCCTTTGTTTTTTTAAATCATTAATTTTATAGTCATTATAATATTTTTTTTTTGGATAAATATGGTACTTATAAATTAGTAATTTTTTTAAAAGTAAAATTGGATAACATATTAACAACATAAGTAACAAACATCAATGGTAAACTCAACTGTCCAAAATATACACTCAAAGAGAAAAAATGATTTCATCATACTACATATAAATATCATATAGGTTGTCCTATTAAACTAATTGTTAAACATTATGATATACCATAACAATAAACACTATATAAGTTCATTATTCTTGGGGTATAATAATATTAAAATTAGTTCACTTCATCATCATGAATTAATTATAGCATGTTCTTGTTTAGGTTGGCTTAACCGCTTACTTGAACAATGATATAAATTTTGTTGGGAAAAAATCCATCAAGGTATCATTGAATAATTTTTGAGGGGATTGTGTTTGTTGACAAAGTAGACATCTGAGTGGTGATTTTTTGACAAAGAGGATTTCATGATGGAATGTCGAGTTCAAGAGCTGAGTTCAACGATCCATGTTTGATTTAAGAATGTCGACAAAAGGAATGGATGATCTGGAGGTGGTACAAAATAACAGATACAAGGTGGCGCCATTTTCTAGTATTTTCCAAATATTTGGGCCTGAAAATCACCAAATGAAGAAAAGTGGTTTTTGGAAAAGAGACTTGCGCGTCGATGCCATGGAAGCTTGAGAACTTGCACACATGTGGTTTTTTAAGATCAGAATATCATAATATGACAAAGGAAAGAGGTTCGTGCCTTGGAGGCTTGATAACTTGCGTGCCGAGACTTGCGTGCCGAGGAGAGACTTGTGTGTCATCACTCAGGGGTGACCAAATGCCTATAAATAATGGACCACCCCTCTTCATTATTCACAGAAGTTAAACACTTTGAAGATTTAGAGCTCCTGTCATGCAGGTGTGGTGGTTGCACAAGTGGTGGTGTGTCGTGCAAGTGGGACTTGCGCGCCAGTGTTGGAAGTTTCACGCCAGGTGTTAGTTGCACGCCTGAGGTCGTTTAGGCGAGGAAGGAAGTGAGTCGCACATGTTTGGAGTTGTATAATCTTGACTCTCACAAGTGGTTGAGTAAGAATTGTGCGCCAGTTGTGACTTGCGCGCCGATACTTGCGCGCTGATATTGACTTGCGCGCCAAGTAAAGATTATTTCCAGGAGTGATTTTTGGGCTGGGTGGAAGCTGGAAGTGTGTACGTTACCTTCGGTGCAGAGAGAGATTCATCTACAGGTGAAATTTGAACTTCAATAGAGAATCTACATAAAGAGGAAGATGCATTCCTTCATGCAAATGAAGAGACGTACAGGTCTATAAACTGTGAGTGGATCCTTTCCGATGCAGTGAGCAAAGGAAGAGGAAGAAGGTGATCCTCTCCACCAGAAGTGAGCGAGAGAGAGAGAAACAGGGAGTGACCCTTGGGAAAGCAGTGAGCTGACCCTAAATCTTGTAAAGGAAGTGAGCCTGGGACAGAGTGACTGTACCTGAACCTTGTAATCCACAGCTAGTGAAGTTTAGTGAAATTTGGTACGGCCGACAACTTGTCGGGGTATGCTCCTGGGACGTAGCCCAGTGCGGGTGAACCAAGTAAAAATTGTTGTGTCATGTGCATGCTTTACTTTCTGTTTAAATTGGTTAATAGGAAATATATAGAGAAGTGTGTTTTGCTTAACAGTGAAACAAGATCAGAATGGGCATTAATTTTAAATTAGTCATACCCTTATTCACCCCCCCTCTCAGGGTATTCAGCCTTGTGGACCCAACAAATTTAAATCAATAATGACAATAAGATATAAATTTCTTGTAATATGTGATATAAATAAGTTAAAATTGATTTTATTTTAGTTTTTTAATGGTAACATCAATATTAAACTCATTAGTTAATATATCAATGTTTGTTTGTTAGAAATCATTGAAAAATTCCCATCATTGATTTAACGTTAAGAACTATAACAAAAAGTAGCATAGTATGGAATCATAATATTATGAATAATTATAAATCATCTATAATAAAACCATGTATTATCTATGTATGTTTAACATTGGTATAATAATGAATAACATCAGTGATGTTTCAAAAACTAGTTCAAGAACGATAAAGATTACTCACACTTGATATTTAAAATAGATAATAACTAACTGATATACATGTAGATAATAATTATAAATTAAGTTGAAAAAAATATGTATGAAAGAGGTTCTGAAATTGGTTATTAAGACCGTAATTTTTTACACTGATGGTTATAGTACATTCATCTAAGTTGGATTATGTGTAAGGGTTAATTTTCTCAAATTTTAACCCCTTGATACATATTTCATATGATACACCATGTTTTCCTTAGAATAGTGTATCTAATACCCATTTAATATTTTATATCATGATATTCTCATTCTTCATTCTATTTAATTTTTCATTTTAAATCATGTTCTTTAAGGTTTTTTGTCTCAAAAGTTCTCAAATTTGTAAGGGTTTGTTCTAACACAATTATCTTCTATTGAGAAACAAACATTCTTATCAATCTCTAATATTCCATGTTCGATTTATTATACCAAATGGATACTTTTTATTTCATTTCCACCTTATTTATGAGTGGATTAAATTTATTCTTTATAACCTCATTATCAAATCATTCTTACATTAATGATTATGTTTCTGGAAAGGGGTTTCTTGGTCTAAATTCCAATATCTTGACACATAATTCTTATTGTTACATAATTTAATTTTATATTATATATATACTACCAATTGTTTATATAATATACTTAATTATATTTCTTTTTATTTTATTTTCATTTTTAATATATTTACCCTTCATGGATTTTGATTTAGATAATACTCAAGTCATACGGGTTATTTCTCTCAAATTTCAATTCTTTGATACCTGATTATGTTATAAACCATTTTTCAATTGTACAGAGTTCATAGTACCACATTATTATTTTATATAATGATTATCTAATTATTCATGGGATTAAATGTTCTATTTGAAATTATATCCTTCGATGATTTTTGATTGAAAATTTACATAAAGTGTTCAATATTCCAAAAAATGCTAAATCTAGGAAATTAAATTGTGTGTGTGTCTGTGATTTTCTTAGAAATTGCATCCCTATATAGGTATTTTAAAGTGGATGATATTTTATAACATATGAACATAGGGTTAATCACCCTAAAAAGTACGGTTTATTATCAATAAAATATTCACTTGGAGCACTATGATTAGTCCAAGATTTAACACATGGATAGAAACTCCTAGAGGATATAATTTATATAATTCACATGATCCTTATGAACCTCAATAAATTAGTTTCCAACCATTAATTTGGTCTCCTAATATTGAAAACTACTAAACTCAAATACTACCTTCTATTTATATTGAATCACATTAAAATTAACCACTCCACATTAGTTTCTTTATTTCATTGATAAGGTTATTTTATTTTACATTGAGATTACATTGTCATTTCCACGTTGATAACTGGGTATTCTACTGGACAGAACCATTATTTAGTTTATTGATTGTATAAATATTTAAAAAATGTATAATTTTTATTTAAATATATAATATAATTTATTACAAAGGTGTGTTAGTAATTTTCTGTATAGTTTATTCATTCCATCATATGATGAATTTGTTGGCGTTAGTTAGTGAATGTAGGGTCCTAATATAAATATACATTCGATGCATCAGTAGGTCTCATAAGATGTACTAACTCGGGTATTGGAATATTCCTTACCCATTTTCATATGTTCTCTTAACTCAAGGACTTGAAAACATATTTGTGATGTTCTAAATTATACATTCCATCAGTTTGAGAGCATTACTGATTATCCCTGCTTTCATTATTTATCACTGATATTGTATGCCTTCAATTTCAATTAATTATGGTTTTATTTTGATCATTTATTTCTATGATGTGTTTATTAATTTCTTGTTTTGTAATATATTCCGATATAAACTTCTTCTTACTCAGTATCTGAGAACACCATTATTTTTTTCCCTACCAATAGAAAACCTAGAAGAGAATAATGTATAATTTTCAAGGTTTTTCTAGAAGAGTTAATAATGTTCTTTTTTAATTATTATTTTTTAATTTTATATTCCTAAGTGTAATCTAAAAAATATTTATATACCTAGTCCTCCAAGACTATTTAGTTGTTATATACCTATATAAATTTTATTTTTGTGCCAATAAAGTAATATAACTAACATGTTTGGGTTTATGAAGATTGGTTTGTTACACCAAGACATTAAAATTGGAAATTGGATGCATTTATGGTGGAAAAGAGTTTCGTGTGGGGAGAATGTAACCATTATTGATGTTTGATAGTTTTTTACGATTATTTCTTCATAATCCCACTCAATTATGTTGATGAAATGTTACTAGAAGGTCCATACCATCATTAGATAAAAAAGTTGAAATGTGATTTTTATTTTGAAATCTTGAAATGATATATCTCTAAACTAATAAGAAAATACATATCATAAGGATTGAAGAAGAATAGTGTACTAGAATACTTATGTTTTCTGAATGGGGTTACATTTTGAAAAAAGCATCAAGTGGTTTCCAATGACTAGATATAAGACAATTTTAGCCCCTCTGTCTAGAAATTTCAAACTATTAAAGGGAAAATCCACAATAATGAAAGATGAGATGTGATGTATATATAATGTTTTTTATTCAAAAGTGGGATGTTTTATGTATGTTTTGGTATAAAATCCCTTAGAAATTTCTTATTTAATAGTACTTAGTTGTTGTTACATAGAAAATTTGGGGAAGGGATGCTGGGAAGTCATTAAATGGATCATCCATACTCACAAAGAAATAGAAGATACACCCTTATTCTTATTGTTAACAAAATCAATGTAAGGGTGTTTTAATGATAAATTTTGTGGTGATTTTGATAATTATAAAACTGAAATTATTTATGTATTTATATTATGATGAATGATGATTTTATGGATATTAAGGATGCATTCAGGGATTGATCTATCTTCTATAGAAACTTAATATATATAAGAAATGGAAGTTGTTAAATACTTAGTTTGGTTGATGCGTATTTTGGAAGAACTTTGGAAGTGATAGGATGGTGGGATACTCAACTATGATATTCAGAGTGCTAATCACTTGAAAAAAATTCGATGTTTTATTCAAGGACTAAACACATTGACTTAAAATACTATTACATTTGGATGTTTCTAGAGTATTGAGACTTAAAGATATATATTTTTACTAGAAAGAAATATCTAGATGAATTGTGCACAATGATATTGGTCTTAGATATCCCTTGTAAATACTCTAACTCAATGGGATTAGGGTATCCAAAAGAAGGTGGAGATCATTTCATGTTGTATAAAGAGAGTGGATTCTGTATAATTGACAAAGTATTTAGAGGTTTCAATAATTATTTATAAGAGTGTTTATGTGGGAGATTGTTTGGATATTTGATTTTAGTTTTATGTTACTTTACATTTAACTAGTAAGAATGATATAAGGATATATATTTTCCTTGATGTTTCTATCTAGTAGCAATGTAACTTCTCTAGTGGAAGGTTTTTTTGAATATTTGTAACTTTTGATAGGGGTTGCATATTATTCCATTTAATGGAAAAAGTTTAGCAAGTGGATCACTTAGAAGGAAATGTGTGGATATTTATCTGATAATAGTCAGTTACTATACAAGGTAATAAATCATGTGATCAATAGTATTCTCAGTGAAACAAAAGGACCCCTATGAAATTAAGAGGTTAGTTCTACTAGAAGACCAACTAGATATCTCAATAATTGTATAGTGGGACCACTGGCACACATGGATGATTGTGATCATTGAGTATAGATATCTATGTGAAATAATAGACACATTGATTATAAAATTGTGTATCTTTCTAATAATATCAATAAATATGTTGTAAATTTATCCTCTTAACATAGTATTTATTATCTATACCCTATAAAATCAATGTTTTCTTTTTTATTTTGTTGTTTTCTTCTTAGTTTTATTATTTCATTTGAGTGTAAATTTTTTGGACACATAGTAATGTGATTTATGATTAAATCAGCATTCCAAGTCCTATTATACTAATATCAGTGTAGGTGGATCATTTTATGCTATATGTGACTGTTAGTTATCAGTATTCTAATGGACTTCATTCTTGGGTCATGTGAATTTAATTGACAGTGATCTCCCATTTCAGTTTTCTATTATCCCTAACAATTTATCAGGTTACTTGGAATTATTAGTTCAACTACATGATTGGTGGTGTTGTCTTCATGGACCGATGATTGTTGTACTCTCTTGACTGATGAGGATATGTAAATGATGAGAAATCTCCCCATCATAGATTATTTTAGTTTTTGTGGTAATTGGAAATGATTATTTGTAAATATTTCTTACGAACTTTTGACTCATCAACACACCATGGGTTTCCTCTGAGATATGGTATATAGATATCTATCTACTTCATTCCTTTTGATGTCTTTGTTTTTTCGAGCATCCAAAGTATTTAGTGAGATATGATTTTCAAGGATAAGAGTTTTGATGTTTATAGATACTTAATGAACATGAGACTTTTAGTGGTTGAGAATATCTAGGTTCTCTCTTATTTTTTTCCAATCACTCACTAATACTAGGATATTTGAGATATTTTTCTACTATTTATTTTCAATATAGTTAGTGTGGAATTATGCTCATTATTTTAATACTCACCCATTCGTGGAATTTTTTCCCACACAAGGTGTGTATTTATATATAATGCACATATCTGTGATGGTCTTTCTAGATACAAAGCGGGTTTGGGTTTTTTCATATTTGACGCTGGAACACTTGGTCATTCATGGTTGATCACGGTGGTTCATGATGATGGTGGATTTCATTGGTGTTGGAGACTAGTTCTGGAGTACACATAGAGAGGATAGTCTTCATAGTGTCTTATGTATTATAGACATAGGTTATTATCAGCTTCACACTTAATTTTTTATATATCTATGTGGTGGGGTATTTTTATTTGAGTTCACATTCATATATTTAGTAAAATTTAGTTGTTTATTTATATATATAGTTTTTTCAATGGTTTTCAGTATAAATTTTATATTTTTCCTATTTAAGGTTGATATAAGATGAAGTATCTACATTATATGATATACCTAATAATTTCTAGTCCCTATCCATAAGCCCACTAGAGGTGGCCTTGGGTAAGCACATGGATAAATACCTACCTAAGAGATCATGAATCAGCCTAGCCTACATCTGACTCGAGCACCCAAGTTAGTTTACAACATTTCTAGAAGTGATTTCCCTAAGCCCACAGGCTAGTATCTAGTTCTTTGTGGGTTAATCATCAATTTTAACAAAAAAAAATATTTAGTGTAATTCATTGTTATTAATCCACTATTTTTATTAAACTTAATCCAATTGTGGTGTTTTTTGTAAATACATTTCATTTGAAAATATGTTTTAAATACATGGCATGTCCTTTTACTTTAGATTAAAAAAATATACCCAGAGATTTATTTTAAACATAAATTGATATTTTATGTTTCATTCTGGAATTTTATATTAAATTAGTATTATTTTTTTAATATGGGTTTTAATTTTCATAAGGAATATTAATTAAAATTACAAGGTGGCTAATTTAGTTTTTCAATAAAAATAAAGGCTTCGTAGGGTCCATAATGAAAATAGTTGAAGAAGAATTCAACTGGTCACACTATAGAAGTTTCCTCATTTAATCATGGTTGCATGATCTACCACACTCAAAAGGGAATTTTCACTCATGATTTCCTGATTAAAAAGTGTATTTGATCAAGATATCATGCCTACACAAATCAATCATAAAAATTCCACTTACTGAAAGATGAACACCATGTATAGGCCACCCCCACAAAATCCACAAGAAGAAAAATCTCCCCCTACCTCATGTGAAGAATCCAAAAATACCATGCTTGACGCCTTTATTATGCATCCAAGTTCTAGTTATCGAATCAACTCAAGTGGATGTTTCTCCTATTCACCTCATCTCACACACAACCTTTCTAAATGAATAACTTGATAATAATTTATGATGAATTTCATCATGCACTCCCTAAAAGCAATAAATTTAGTTAGTTGAGTTAACATCAACCTCACTTATAAGAAAAATCCCTCCAGAGAATGCTTCCTTAATAATTTAAAACCTCCATGAATCACACACCTAAACTAACTTGGCAACATATTGAAGAAGATTGGGATCAATGAATTGAGTCAATGAAGACCCAAGTTTGATAATTTTTTCCAAATTATTTTGTAACTTCCATGTGTTGGTCTATATAATATTGGTGATTTAATATCTCTTAATTGACTAGCTACAAGTATAAACAGCTATCCACCTAAATTTATCAACAGAATTCCTCAAAATAATCAAAAACTACACACTATGATCCCACATAACTCAATTTTAATTACCTCTTCCAAAACCAAAAGAATATTACATAGCATTAAAAGAACTATAATCCATAATAACCAATCTCTATGAGAACCAAAATTTTAAATCCTGAAGAAAATCCATTTTATTCTAGCATTTTTAGGACAAACACCTTACAGATCAAAAGCCTACATCTCCAGTTTAGTGTCTCATCTCCCAAAACAACTCAATCAATCCCAATATCAAGACCCCTCTATTAAATATAGACGATTCACAAAAACAATCTTCTTAATTCACTCATTCTCACTAATCTAGGAAAATAAAATTGAATCGAGTTTGAACTAGATTTATGTGAGTCTGAGACATGAAATTTTTTATTGGTTTTTGATCTCAAATAAGAATAGAAAACTAGTTAAATAAAGCAGAAATGATCCCTTTAAGTCAGGATTTTGTTCCATTGTCAATAGCATATATAAACAAATTCCAAATAACAACTTTTAATAACAATTTTTATTGGACCTTTTGAAGAGCATCCTTTATGCCACACAATAGATTTAACATTGTCATGTGTGATTCAAGGCCATCCATAAATATTTATCTAGATTCATGTAGTCAGAATCTATTTAGACCTAATTAAGAACAAGACTAAATCCAATATCATGATATGCTTGTAGCTAATCTAGGTAGAAAATGAATAATTTTCCCAACTTCTCCTCATTTGAGCATGCTGAGAAAAACTAGATTTCCATTGTATTCATTATGAAATGAAGAACTTACTCTCTGATTCTACTAAAATGTATAAGGAGACAGGTCATGTGAACTCAACTCTACAGAAAAATTTTAAATACAATTAAAGAGTATGGTTTAGATTAAGATAAAACGGGATGGGGGATAAATAGAACAATTATACCCCCTTAATGGAATAATTATTTTAATTATCAGAATAATTTCTTAAATATTAATCTGTTTAATTTTCTATTTAGTGAAATTGTATTCTCTACCACAGTTTTTTGTGATATCAAATTTCATATTTTGGTTATGATCTATCACATGTAGTGAACCAATGTTTTATCAATGGAAATTAACTTCTTATAATTATGTCATATAATCACATGAAATCACAACTCAATTAACTACTAAGTACTATGATACCTTTAAACATAATTGTGTCATTTCTATAATTTGGATTTTAAAAATATGATATAAACATTTGCGATCAGTAAGATTTTTATAGTCTAATAAGAAAAAATTAATTTTTCTGAACAGTAACCGACCCTTATGAGTAGTAATGTCACCATTATGAATATTAAAATGACCCTTATGAATTTTAAATCATCCAATTAAATATTAAACTTACCAATGAAAGTGTAAATAAAATTTATATGTCTTATAAGTGACAATATGATAGTATTGGAATTTTTTATAAGTCATGAATATTTAATTAAAAATTTATGAAAAATGTAATAATTAAACAAGAGAATTTATTTTCATTAAATTTATAAATAAATTTTTGTTTTGATTTCTTATGATAATTGGATAATTTTATGAGACCTTTGTTCATTTTTCAAAGTATTATAAAATAATTTATAATTTTAAAATATGTATATTCTGACAAAATAATGATTTTATTTAAAAATATAATTTCCCATATTTATAAAATTATATTCATAAAATAGAGTTTATTTTTTTAATCTAAACATCAAAAAATGGTTGGGTTTATTTTTTTGGGATTTTTCTAAAATACATGTTTTTTTCTAATAGTAAAATATTATAATTTACGATTTGAGATGAAACCTAAATTTATGCACCATGATTGAATCATAAACGATGTAAATGGCCATTGGTTCTAAATCACATAAACTTATTACTATTTTGGGTCATGTAATCATCGCTATTTCTTATGGTATGGATAAATAATAAACTATTGATTAAAATATTAAGAAAACTATCCTCCCCCCTGACTAAAAAAACCACCCACACTCTCCTCTTCTTTTTACTCCTCTCAAGTCTTGTTCCTTACCAAAAATCTAAAAAAATATCTCCCCATGATTCTCCTTCACGTCCATAAGCCCTTGGACTCTTCAAAAGAACAAATCCTCTCCCATTAAGAGAATCTTGATAAAGGTTAATTTAAGAGGTAAATTCCTGTTTTCAATTCTTTTACTTTCCTTTCAAGTTCCTTTGTTTTCTTTTAAATACTTACCTATCTTCATCCAAATGTTATGAAACCTCTAATAACTTATATATACTTTAATTTTTTTATGATAATAGAATAAGTTATTATCATATTTCCTTTAACCTTCTTCTATACTAGTAGTAAAAACACCATCCGAGTTCTGTTGATTTACCACATTCAAGGACGATGGGTTTTCAATTTCCCTTATAGTATTTAAATCGGGCCAGGAAACAATTATTATGGCTGAACCAGAATTTAATATATGTATTATATCTCATCTATAGTTCTGTAATCTTTTTTTATGCCTGGTTTTTATTTATAGAACCAAATATGTTCGTTGTGATCCAAAAACATCCAATTAACCCAAAAAGGTTATCACTAAAGTTTTATATAATGATTCATCTTCACAAAAAGTAACCAAATGAAATTTAAAACCATGAAAACTTATATATGTTCAATAATAAAATATAACCCCAATTATATAAAACAATACTCATTTTACATGATTATCCATTCATGTATATAAGTAAACCGGTCATGAAACCAACGGACCCGAACAATGAAATTCAACCTCATATCTAATTAAAAAGGTCATGAAAATACTCAAAAAGGTTATACTAAATCAATTAAATATAAAATAGGTTCTTTAATTATTAATTAATGAATGTAATTTTTATATTCGATTCATTAATATCATGTGGAAAACACCATTGGACTTAAGGTAAGGGATTCTACCCGAACCTACGTTATTCTTTCAGGTTATTCTTACTCTCTTTTTACCCAAATGAAATATTATATTATATTTATGTACATCATATAATTTTTTTTATATTTCCAAACTCATGTAATAATATCCTTTAACCATTCTACTTCTGGGATATACATGGTTTTAAGTTATTCCCTCCTCAATACTTCACGATAAGAAAACTTGTTTTAAGGGAACTTCCTAAATTCCTACTCAATTTCAAGTACAATATATGATCTGTTTTTAAGAAACCATTTTATTTATAAAAATAATATTTTTCTCATGAAAATATTATTGTTTAACTTATGTTTTTTTATAAAATATTATTCAATTTTTTGTTTTAAATTATCTTTGATATTTTCATTAAACCGCACAAAAATGTTTTTATTTTAATGTTTATTAAAAACTATTTTACATCTTATCACATAAATTAGGAATAAAATATTATCATATATTCCTATTATACCTTATTAATGTCCATTATTGACCTAATTCATTATTTCATGGAAACATGTATGATATTCCCATTCATTATGATTTATGACATGATTATGATACCCATTTATTTCTGTGGGTACCCTTATTTTATGTAAGATTGATTATGTATTAATAATTATGTGGAAATCATATTCATGAACATGTTAAGATGGGTGTGCCTATTTTATGCTCAAATACCTTTGGTAATGTTGAGTCTCATGAGACGTTATGTGCAATGGTCTTGGTGGTTAGCCTTGACTCGTGCAACCATGTGAAATGGTCTTGGTGGTTAACATTGACTTGTGCTTTACTATGTGCAATGATACTTGACATGATCTAAGGTCTTGTTTTATGTTTGATACACATTTTTATGACTCCATTTTTATATAATCCCATGTTTATATGTTATTATTTCACATGCTTCATTCCTTTTTATAGCATTATTCCATGTCTTCTAACCCATGTGATAAAGCATTATTACTATGTTTTTCCCTTGCTAGGAATTTAGATCATCCCATTGTTAATGTTATCCACAGGTTACCCTATGAATATGTATGAGAAAAATGGAAGTTTTTATCTCTTTACGAATATTAAAAAAATTGTTTTATTTAGTCCTATGTTTTCAGTTTTCTGCACCTTGCCTTCAAAGACACTAGACTTCACAATCCTTGGACTATAATATGATTTTTTATTATACATAAGACCATGTAATGATATGTTTAAAAGGTTAGGGTCACTATAGTTTTTATTATATGATGTTCTATTTATTTTTGGATATTAGTAATAGAGCATTCTAGTAAGAACCTTAAGGGTGAGACTAAGTATAAGAGAACATCACTAAATTTTGGTAAGTATATAGTGAGATGGTTATCAGGAAAATACATCCTTGTCTAGATATAAACAAGTAGATGTGGCTCTATAATAGATGTATCTATGTGTAAAACTCTGAAACATAGCTTTGAGTTATACTTGAATGGGAACTGGTGCATGACAACGGGCCTTGTTGCACTATTGGTTTGACAGTCTTGGGGGATATGCTTTGGTAAATTAATGAGCTTCAAACAAACAATTATTATGGGAATAAAGAAAATAAGATCCCATAACAATATAAGTTAATAAATATATCTAGTATAACCTAGATTTAAAACAATGTAATCACAAGTTAAGATATACTTCTCCTTTATAAGTTTATCCTTTTATGTTCAAAGATTCCTTTGTTTGATTAATATATTTGTATTCAATTCCTCTAATTGTATGTTCTTTTTCCTAGTTAATGGTAAGAAATAGAAGAACATGTTCCAACAAAAACATTGAAAGGGAATGTGAAGATTTCCCAAATGATAGGCCAAATATAATAGGAATGGGTGCTCAAAACAACATGACAGTACTTCCTCAGCTGGCATATGTTATGAATAAAAAAATGAATCATGTGGAACTCCCTCCTCCCCCAATGAAATAGAATGATCCCATTGAATCATTTAGGCAGTAAATACCTCCAATGTTTAGTGGATCTTTTTATCCCTTCCTTGTGGAATAGTGAATTAACTCCATTGAAAAGATAATCTATATCCTCCAATGCACAGGAGAAGAGAAAGTCATACTGGCAGTCTATTGTTTGATGCTGAAGTTGATTAGTGGTGGACACAGATCAAGAATATGATGTCACAAGAGGAAATTTATTCCATGTATTGGTAGTAATTCAAGAAATTGTTATATAATAAATATTTTCCCTAAACCCACTTCCCCAAGATATAAAGAGAGATCCTCGGACTCAAGAAGAATGAAGATGATTCTATCAGGGTGTATGAAAAAAAATTCCCAAGACTTGCAAGATAAACCTCCAAATTTTTCATGACTACTAAAAGAAATGGGCATATCTTCTTTAATAGGCTAAAGCCTAGTAAACCAAAATCATTAGTCATTCATTACATTGACTGTTCTGAGGAGATTTTCTATTTTTCCCTCAAGGATGGAATGGAGATCGGAGACTCCTAGTGGTCTCGTGGTCCCGGTAAAAAATTCATAAGATGGAGTCTAATATGGGTGGTTTAGAAGATAAATCCCACAATAGAAATAAGATCAAACATCCCATGTGTTAAAATTGTGTGAAGAAGCATCCCAGGAAGTATCTAAAGGCAACTATGAATTGCATCAAATGTGGAAATTTGGGACATCTAGAAAAGAACTGACGAAGGGATATGAAGAATCCCACTAAAGTGGACGAAGAAAGGAAGGTTCAAATAAACTCTTATCCATTGGTGAAATGTCATCATGGCAATTATGTAAACAATTTCCATAATCCAAGGTTTGTCGGAGGAAATCAACTACAACCTCCATGGAAACAAGAAAGGGATTATTCTATCACTACTACTGAGGTGGATCCAGACAATGATGTGGTGATTGGTACACTATTTATTCATTCAATAATAGAAAACATTATATTTGATTCTAGTTATATTCATTATTTCATATCATGCAAGTTTAGTAGAACTATTTAAACACCACCTCAAAATTTGGAGGTTAAGTTATCTGTGAGAACAGTGACTAGGGAAATTGTTGTTTCCACAGTTTATAACTTCTCCTTGGTAAATGTTTGTGGACTAAACCTCCAAAAAAATATTATCATACATCCTTTAGTGGAGTTTGATGTTATCTTCGGTATGGATTGGCTATATTTATATAAAGCCAAAATCAATAGTCGAGAAAGGGAGAACACTCTTTACATCCCAATGCATCCTCCAATTCATTACAAGTGTATGGAAGAAGGTGAATCTATTTTATAATCATTTTCTGAATTATGGATATTACTAACTTATGAGAAATCATGTCTATATCAAATTATTGAGACAAATGAGATAATAATTCATGAATAAATACCCATTGTGAGGGATAACACGGATGTATTCCCTAAAGATTTGTATGGTTTTCTTCATGATTGAGGGTTTGAATGCTAAATTGAAATTATTCTTGGATCCATACCAATATCAAAGACAACTTATAGAATGGTCACCATAGTTCTAGAAGTGCTGAAGAAGCAGTTACATGAGAATTTGGAGAAGGGTTTTATATTCCCAAGTACTTCACCATGGGGTGATCTAGTCCTCTTTATAACGACCCATACTTTACATACATTGTTATTACTTCAAAATTGAAGCACACTTATTACAACATATAATAAAACCAGGAAAGGACCGTATAGGTATAGTGTCTTTAGAAACTGGGAAACATAAACAACTGGTTCATAAAGCGTCTACACTGTCTCCCATTTATTTCATCATATTTATAGTCCCTTTTGCCATATCATACTTAATAACCTTCTTCCTGGCCTGGGGAAAGAAAACACACAAAAGGGTGAGCTCAAATGCTTAGTAAGGGTAAACACAAGAAATCTCAATTACATCATTTTCATAAGAATATAACTTTTGGAAATCTTAACCTGCAAAAGAGATCATAAATTCATAACTTGGGGTAAATCATAGTAGTGAAATGTAATCCCAATAATCATAACATAAAACATGAAACTTTGTGGCATACACACATAATCATAGAGAATCATTTCTTAGTAGTCAAGACTCATTTCCAAGACTATCTTAGCAGACAAAGTCCATTTCTGAACCGAGTTCACTCCTCATTTCAGTCCTGTTTCACTGAACCGGTTTAACCCACCGTTCCATCAATGTCTATCTCATGAGATATAAAATATTTACCCAATGCATTGGAGGGAGATATAGGTCCCACCCATCTCATAATGATACCATTCTTATGTGTGCCACAAAATAATAAATCATACATCATTGCATAACCCATGTAATAAAAATGGGATTCTTAAACATTGTGACATCATAAAACAATTAATTTAAGATAAATGAATTCATAAAAAAAATTCCATAACAACGTAATCATATAAATGTAATAATAGGGATAGAAATATAACCCTATATTATCTTAGATGGAAAATAATTTTGATAAAACGCTTGAACTCCATTCTTGGGGAAAATATCCTTTCTACTTCAAAAACATTTTCCTTTATTAACATGTCATACAATTTTCAAATAAAAGAAGTTGATTAAAAATAAACTTGATAACCGATAAAGGAAGCTTCTTGGAAATAATGTTTTAAAAATCCATTAATGCCGTATAAGTTAAAAAAATTTCTTCTCGTACTTTTGTCGGAAAAGTCAAAAAGTACCTCGTACGAAAAACCACAAAAGATTCCTTTCATATCTTTTACTAAAAACTCACCGATGGGTAAAATTGGATTTAAAAAATTTTAGGTGGATGAAAACAATATTACATATTGAGGAAACATGGATGTGGATGATAAAATACACCCCAGTAAATACCAAAGTATAAACAATCTCAGATAAAATGAGATTGTGATATTTTCCCTTACCTTAGGTCTGATTTGCTTCGTAATTGTCCGAACCTCTTGTATAATGATTTAAATAATGTTATTGACTTATTCCAGAATCATTATCTTTTTTATGATATCATATATGGTCATATTGTTAGCTTATTATTAGTAATATTTCATTTCTACTTGTTATTCGGGTGTTTATTACTTTTTGTTCTTCTGCGTGTTTTGTCGAATAAATTCTTATTCTTCTTTTTTAGGTTATAGATACCTCATTTCCAGAATTTTATTAGTGTAATATATATCATATTCATTCATTACATTCATTTATATAATCATTATGAAATAAAGATCATGTAGAACGAGTCGCATCACATCGTGGAGACGGTATTCCGTACGTACGCACGAGCGATGATATCATTCCCATGATCGTCGAATTATATTGGAGTGTATGTATACTATTTCAGAATCAATATCAATTTAAAATAATCATATATATTCATTCTTTACGCCATTATACCCATCCGAGTAAGGTGGTGGTGGAAAATAGATTACACCACGGCGTGGAGACGGTATTCCGTACGTACGCACACGCGGTGATTTCACTTTCCATAGGATGGATAGATGGTGAAATAGGGTTGTTTCATAATTATAATAACATATCAGTATATTAGTGATACTTATGTTATTACTTCATAATGAAACAACTAATTAAGTAGAAGTGGAAGAAGAAATAAAGATGAAAGAATCGGTAACGGACATTACCTCCTCTTTGAAGCGTTTCTTTAAGACCTCCTTTTAGGAAACTAAAATTGGTCTTTGAAGAAGGACAGGACCTCTAGGATGTCTCTAGGGAAGTGGAGAGAAGAAATTGGCAGGGGTTGGCCGAGCATGAAGGCTCAAAGTGGTGTGAGGAAGAGAGGGAGGAGGTGCCCTTTTATAAGGGAGGAGAGGGGGACCTTTGGAATAACTAAAAATATTATTTTATAATAAAGCCAAACTCGGTTTTAAATATCTCAAAATTGATTTATTTCGAAGCTAAGAAGGGGGTGGGTCAAAATAATCTCATCCAATATAATTTAGACAAGTTTATGTTCCTATTTTAACCTTATCATTTAGATTTAACATTATGTTAAATAATTTTACTTTTACCGTGTCTTCTTGTGTTCTTACACTATATGGTTAATAAACTTACTATAAAAAGCCAAAAAAACCCCATGCTGTTTATTATTAATATATATAACCTTATCTAAGTCATTTGGGCGAACCTTAAATTTTTATGAATAAAATAACAATTAATAATATAATATTTGTTTTAAAAACTATTTTATGTCAATTTTGACACTATTTAGTAATTGACTTTTGTGAAAATCATTACAGAATGATTACTTCAAAACAAGTAAATTAAATCAATACTAACATGTCATATTAACCTAGAAAATTATTTAAATTCATAAAAAGTCTCAAATTACATTTATTTGGGTATTTATAACATCAATTATGTCAATATTTCATTAATAAGATAATTACTGCATCATCGTTGTGTTATAAATAAATTAAATTATTTAATGTCTAAAAATTATAAATAAAATACCATTATGTTGGAAATATTTTTATATTTCTAATGAATATTTATAGTCTAATTTATCTTATTTATAACCCCATATTAAAAATGATTTACTTATTAAACTTTGATTTTAACTATTTTAACCCTTCTTTAAGTAAATTGATAATAAATGTCCTAATCTAATCCAAGTGGGCCTAAATGGTCATATGTTATTCCTAAGATTGTTTTTGATCGAATTACACTTAACCAATAGAATTAGGACTTGTGTTAGGGTAATAATAATATCATTTTTACCCTTAATTACCCTATTTACTTTTAACCGTGGTAAATAAAAGTAAAAAAGGTACTATTCACCAAAAAATTATTTTCATCTCATTGAACCACATTTTACTTACTGACATCAACCGTGTCTCTAGGATTTTTGAAATTCCACTCACAGAAGCGGTAAAATTAAGTTTTATGAAAAATTCAGTTTTTTTAACTACCACTTATTGGTTTCACTATTCATCAAAAATTGAAAGTTTTCAGAAAAATACCAAAATTTCACCCTAGGCTAATTTCGATATTCCGAATCCAAAAATGAAGTCCATTTTGAAAAATAAAATTTAAAAAATTTCAAAAAGTGGTTATTACTATTCATAACGGCTAGTTTTAATAATTTTTTAATAGCATGTCGTTATTTAGTGAAACTCGGTATTGCGTACGACGCAAGCTATCGAGGAAGGATGTGGTTGCGTATAAAGAAAGCCAATCTAGTGTTGTGTGTAGTGAAAGATTCATTTGATGATTTATAAAAACAAAATATTTCTCATAAAAGTCTCGGGTGTTACATTCTACCCCCCTTAAATTGAATTTCACCATCGAAATTCATCACTTTGTAACAAAAAGATGAGGAAACCTCTCCCTCATCATATCCTCAAGCTCCCATGTAGCTTCTTCTAATTGGTGGTTCCTCCATAAAACTTTCACCAAGCGACTGGTCTTGTTTCACAGGACTTTTTCACTACGATCCAGAATCTCTATCGGTTGTTCTTCATAAGAAAGATCTTGCTCCAGCGGTACAACTTCTGAGCTGAGTACATGTGAAGGATCTGGTATGTACTTTCTCAGGAGAGATACATGGAACAAATCGTGAACTTGAGAGAGATTCGGTGGAAGTGCCAATCAGTAAGCTACCTTTCCAACACGATCCAGTATTTCGAAAGGAATGATATATATAGGGCTCAACTTCCCCTTCTTTCCAAATCTCATGACCCTCTTCCAGTGACATATTCGTAAGAACAATTTATCACCCACTTCAAACTCTAGGTCTTTTCTTCGGTTGTCGGAATAACTTTTCTGTCGACTCTGAGCTGATCTTATGTGTTGTTGAATTGATCGGACCTTTTCTGTCATCTCATCAACAAGATCAGCTCCTAATAGCTTTTTTTCCCCAACTTCATCCCAGCAAGTTGGAGTCCTGCATTTCTTTCCATAGAGAGCTTCATAAGGAGCCATCTGAATACTGGAGTGAAATCTATTATTTTAAGAAAATTTCACCAAAGGTAGGTGTTGATCCCAACCACCTTTGAAATCCATAGAGGAAGATCTCAACATATCTTCTAGAGTTTGAATTGTTCTCTCAGACTGACCGTCTGTCTGAGGATGATAAGCAGTGCTGAAACTCAACTCTATATCCAGAGTATGCTGAAGACTTCTCCAGAACTTTGAGGTAAACCTTGGTTCCCGATCAGATATATTAGAAAGTGGTACTCCATACAATCATTCCACTTCCTTCACATATATCCTGGAAAGCGGATCCAGAGAGAAATCCTCTCTAATAGCACTGAAGTGTGCGGACTTTGTAAGACGATCAACTATGACCCAGATCGCATTATTGCCTTTGTATATTTTAGGAAGTCCTATGACAAAGTCTATAGTGATGTTTTCCCATTTCCATTCGGGTATGGGTAATGCTTGTAACATCCCCTTGGACTTCTGTCTCTCAACTTTAACTTGCTGACAAACCAAGCATCGAGAGACATATTCAGCAACATCTCTTTTCATGCCATCCCTCCAGAAGTACTCTTTCGGGTCCTTATACATCTTCGTGCTTCCAGGATGAATAGAGAATGAAGAACTATGAGCCTCATCCAGCAGCTCCTTCTTTAATTCGAGGATGGGAGGAACACAAAACCGATTCCTGAACTTTATTATCCCATCACAATCAAGGTTGAATTCAGGAACATTTCTCACCTTCTTTTGTAACTCGACATCTTCTTTCCGTGCCTCTTTAATCTTCACATGTATAGATTGTTGAACATTCATTTGAGAAAGATAAGATTTTTCCCTTTCCATTATAATTCCACGATCCATCCTTTGTAAATCCATAAATATTGGATCTTTTCTGATCCTCATCATGGATAAACGGGCATGGTCGTGTCAACTTAATGCATCTGCCACCTTGTTTTCTTTCCCAGGGTGGTAATGGATTGAGCAGTCGTAGTCTTTAATCAGCTCCAACCATCTTCTTTGGCGCATATTCAGCTCCTTTTGTGTGAAAATATACTTTAAACTTTTATGATCAGTATAAACATCACACCTTTCACCATAAAGGTAATGCCTCCAAATCTTTAATGCAAATATTACCGCAGCTAACTCCAAATCATGAGTTGGGTAATTTTGCTTATGGATTTTCAACTGTCGTGAGGAAAAAGCTATCACCATATCATTTTTCCTAAGAACACACCCCAATCCCTTCTTCGATGAATCAATATAGATCACAAAACTTTCTCCACTACAAGGCAGCGTGAGCATGGGTGCACTGGATAACCTTCTTTTCAACTCCTTGAAATTCTTTTCACATTCTTCCGTCCAAACAAACTTAACTCCTTTCCGAGTCAACCTGGTGAGTGGATTAGATAATCGTGAAAAATCATTCACAAAACGTCGATAATATCCAGCCAAACCAAGAAAACTTCAGATCTCAGTTACTGTTGTTGGTCTCGACCATCTTTCGATAACCTCTTTTTTTGCCAGATCCACAGATATCCCCTCTTTTGAGATTATATGACCCAAAAATGCAACTTTTTGAGGCCAAAATTCACACTTGGTAAATTTGGCATTAAGCTTCTCCTTTCTCAGGGTCTTCAATATAATTCTCAAGTGATCTTCATGTTCTTCCTTGATCTTTGAATAGACAAAAATATCTTCTATAAAGACTACCACAAATTGATCAATATAGTCTCTAAAGAATCTATTCATTAGATCCATGAAGATAGAAGGGGCTTTAGTAAGACCAAATGGAATCACTATAAATTCATAGTGTCCATACCTTGTACGGAAAGCCATCTTTGGTATATCCTCCCTTTTAACCCTTAATTGATGATACCCTGAACAAAGATCAATCTTGGAAAAGTATTGAGCTCTGCATAGTTTGTCAAATAAATCATCAATTCATGGGAGAGGATATTTTTTCTTGATAGTGATCTTGTTAAGTTCTCGATAAACAATACAGAGTCTCATTGATCCATATTTCTTCTAAACAAACAGAACAAGTGCTCCCTAAGGTGATGCACTAGGGCGTATGAACCCCTTATCAAGATTCTCTTGGAGTTTCTTCTTCAATTCCTGCAACTCAATTGGGGACATTCTATAAGGTGTCTTTGAAATAGGCAAAGCACCTGGTACGAGTTCTATTGAAAACTCAACTTCACGATTTGGTGGAAGACCCAGCAATTCCTCCAGAAAGACATCATCAAACTCCCGTACAATGGGTATATTCTTAATTGTGAGTTTCTCACCAACCATTTGAGATAAATAACCTTCATTTAGTGGAATCAAGAACCATAAGATGGAAGAAATTTCCACTGGAAGGTTATGTTCATCCTTGCATCGATAGACGATTATAGATTGATCTGGAATATGAAATGTGACTTCCCTTCTGTGGAAATTGATATGAGATCCACATAAAGAAATCCAATCCATTCCAAGAATCACATCAAATTCCACTGTAGGAAGGATCACAAGATTTGCAGGAAGCACTTTCCCACAAACTTCAATCGGGGAAGAATTATAAACTTTTGATGCGACTGTTGTGCCATTATGTGTTGTCACAGCTGACTCAACAACTAATTGTTTAGGTAATATGGTGATACCCTTAGAAAAATATTCAGAAATAAAAGAGTGGGTGGATCCAGAATCAAATAAAACATTTGCTACTTTCGAGTGGATGGTAAGTGTACTTTTCACCACATCGTTATCATAATCCACATCACTGATAGAAATTGCATGTGACTTTCCTTTGCCTTTAGCCTTAAGAGTTTGTGGACGTTGACCATCATCATCAACCCTTGGATTAGGGTATTTATTGGCATAATGCCCCATCTACTTGCACTTGAATCATTGAAGTGTAGTAGGGTCATTCTGTGTATCCCTTTCTTTTTTTCATCATTAGACATCTTCTTCCCATCATTGCAGCATTCAAATGCCTGATGACCTTCCTTTTCACATTTGAAACATTTACTTGTCCCTTTAAGACAACTCCCTCCATGTCTCTTTCCACACTATGAGCATAAGGGAAAGCTCATCTTCTTTTCAGTATGCTCTTTAGATTTTCCTTTGAATTCCATTTTCCTATTCTTATCACACCCATATGACTGATGGGTTACTCCAATCTCCATCTCAACTTTGAGAGCACATCGAACAATTTCCTCGTAGCTATTGAATTCCCTTATGGATAAGGCCCTTCGAAGACTTGGTTTTAAGCCACTAAAGAATCGATCGATCTTACTCTCAGGTTGGATAATAATACTAGAAGCGTACCTTTCAAGTCTTGTAAAATTTTCTTCATAGGTACCAACAGATTCATCATCCTTTTGCTTCAGTTCAAGAAACTCTTTCTCCAAATTTGTTTGGATAATACGAGGAAGTACTTATTGAAAAATAAGTTCTTGAACTCGTCCCATTCCATGGACTCAATTTCATCTCTTTACCTCATATTTTTAATAAGATTCCACCATTGATCAGCATCTCCTTCCAAACGATACACTGCTAGGATGACTTTATCATGTTCAGAACATTGAATAACCGAAAATATCTTTTCAGTAGTATTGATCCATTGTTCAGCAACTAATGGATCGGTAGACCCGCTAAATGAAGGTGGACGCTGCCTCATGAAGGATTAAATAGAATTTTTCTCCTTCCTTTGCTCGTTTGGAAGTCCAGCATGATTCATAGCTTGAGAAAGTTGTGTGAGCATGGCTATAAGATTTTTCATTCCAGCTCCCATAACATTTGGTTGCTCAGGGGGACAATCATTGCATTGCCCGTCGCATTCTGCATTAACACGGTTCTTTCGGGTTCCAGCCATTCACTAAAACCAAGAAGAATAGTGTGAGTAACACTAATTATAATAGGAAAACCACATAATCAAGAATAAAATTTCACACTTAAGGTCTTATCCTAGGTTATTCATGGATATTTCTAAAACACTAAGATTGTGTTCTATGCTTAGACTTATCCTCAGGGTTCTTACTAAGGATTTCACATCCTAGTTTCCAAAGGTTGACTATACCTTTCCTCTAATACCAACCATAACGACCCATACTTTACATACATTTTTATTACTTCAAAATTGAAGAACACTTATTACAACATATAACAAAACCAGGAAAGGATCGTATAGGTATAGTGTCTTTAGAAATTGGGAAACATAAACAACTGGTTCATAAAGCGTCTACACTATCTCCCATTAATTTCATCATATCTATAGTCCCTTTTGGAATATCTTACTTAATAACCTTCTTCCTGACCTGGGGAAAGAAAACATACAAAAGGGTGAGGTCAAATGCTCAGTAAGGGTAAACAAAAGAAATCTCAATTACATCATTTTCATAAGAACATAACTTTTGGAAATCTTAACTTGCAAAAGAGATCATAAATTCATAACAAGGTGTAAATCATAGTAGTGAAATGTAATCCCAGTAATCATAACATAAAACATGAAACTTTGTGGAATATACACATAATCATAGAGAATCTTTTCTTAGTAGTCAACACTCATTTCCAAGACTATCTTAGCGGACAAAGTCCATTTCTGAACCGAGTTCACTCCTCGTTTCAGTCCTGTTTCACTGAACCGGTTTAACCCACCGTTCCAGCCATGTCTATCTCATGAGATATAAAATCTTTACCCAATGTATTGGAGGGAGATATAGGTTCCACCCATCTCATAATGATACCATTCTTATGTGTGCCACAAATTCATAAATCATACATCATTGCATAACCCATGTAATAAAAATGGGATTCTTAAACATTGTGACATCATAAAACAATTCATATAAGATAAATGAATTCATAAAAATAATTCCATCACAACATAATCAAATCAATGTAATAATAGGGATAGAAACAGAACCCTATATTATCATAGATGGAAAATAATTTTGATAAAATTCTTGAACTCCATTCTTGAGGAAAATATCCTTTCTACTTCAAAAACATTTTCCTTTCTTAACATGTCATTAAATTTTAAAATAAAAGAAGTTGATTAAAAATAAACTTGAAAACCTGTAAAGGAAGCTTCATGGAAATAATTTTTTAAAAATCCATTCATGCCGTATAAGTTTAAAAAATATTCTTCTTGTACTTTTTTCGGAAAAGTCAAAAAGTACCTCGTATGAAAAATGACAAAAGATTCATTTCATATCTTTTAATAAAAACTCACCGATGGGTAAAATTGGATTTAAACAATTGTAGGTGGATGGAAAAAATATTACATATTCAGGAAACATGGATATGGATGATAAAATACACCCCTGTAAATACCAAAGTATAAACAATCTCGGATAAAATGAGATTGTGATATTTTCCCTTACCTTAGGTCTGATTTGCTTTGTAAGTGTCTGAACCTCCTGTATAATGATTTAAATAATGTTATTGCCTTATTCCAGAATCATAATCATTGTTATGATATCATATATGGTAATATTCTTAGCTTATTATTAGTAATATTTCATTGCTACTTGTTATTCGGGTGTTTATTACTTTTTGTTCTTCTGCGTGTTTTGTCGAATAAATTCTTATTATTATTTTTAGGTTATAGATACCTCATTTCCAGAATGGTAGTAGTGTAATATATATCATATTCATTCATTCAATTCATTTATATAGTCATTATGAAATGAAGATCATGTAGAACAAGTCGCATCACATTGTGGAGATGGTATTCCGTACGTACGCACAAGTGATGATATTGTTCCCATGATCGTGGAATTGTATTGGAGTGTATGTATACTATTTCAGAGTCAATATCAATTTACAATAATCATATATATTTATTTTCTATACCATTATACCCATCCAAGTAAGGTGGTGGTGGAAAATAGATTACACCGCGGCGTGGATACGGTATTCCGTACGTACGCACGCGCGGTGATTTCATTTTCCGTAGGATGGATAGATGGTGAAATAGGGTTGTTTCATACCTATAATAACATATCAGTATATGAGTGATACTGATGTTATTACTTCATAATGAAACATCTAAATAAGAAGAAGTGGAAGAAGAAATAAAGATGAAAGAATCGGTAACGGACATTACCTCTTCTTTGAAGCGTTTCTTTGAGACCTCCTTTTAGCGCACTAAAATTGGTCTTTGAAGAAGACCAGGACCTCTAGGATGTCTCTAGGGAAGTGGAGATAAGAAATTTTCAGGGGTTGGCCGAGCTTTAAGGCTCAAAGTGGTGTGAGTAAGAGAGGGAGGAGGTGCCCTTTTATAAGGGAGGAGAGGGGCACCTTTGGAATAACTAAAAATATTATTTTATTATAAATACAAATTCGGTTTTAAATAGCTCCAAATTGATTTATTTCGAAGATAATGTGGGGATGGGTCTAAATCATCTCATACAATAGAATTTAGACAAGTTTATGTTCCTATTTTAACCTTATCATTTAGATTTAATATTAAGTTAAATAATTTTACTTTTACCGTGTCTTCTTGTGTTCATACACTATAAGGTTAATAAACTTACTATAACAAGCCAAAAGAACCCCAAGTTGTTTATTATTAATATATATAACCTTATCTAATTCATTTGGACGAACCTTATATTTTTATGAATAAAATAACATTTAACGACAGTCTTAAAGACCCAATGTTTTATCAATGAAAATTAACTTCTTATAATTATGTCATATAATCACATTAAATCACAACTCAATGAACTAATAAGTACTATGTGACCTTTAAAAATTATTTTTTCACTTCTGTAATTTTAATTTCAAAAATATTATATTCACGGTTGTAATCATAATGATTTTTGGAGTCCTATAAGATAAACTTAATTTTTTAGTGAAAAGTAACTGACCCTTATCAATAGTAATTTCACCCTTATTAATAGAAATATGAACCTTTTATGAAAAGTAAATTGTCCAAGTAAATAGTAACCATACCAATGAATGTATAAATAAAATTTATCCATCTTATAAGTGACAATATGATAGCGTTGGTATTTATTTATGTCATAAATATTTAATCAAATAATTATAAATACTTTAATAAATAAAAAAATAAAATTTATTTTCATAAAATTTCTTCATAAATTTATATTTTTATGGCTTGCGATTATGTGATAATTTTATGATACTTTAGTTAACTTTTAAAAGTATTATAAAATCAGTTATAATTTTAAAATATGTATTTTGCAAGTAAATTGTGATTTTAATTACAAATTAAATTTCCCATGTGTAGAAAATTATTTTCATAAAATGGAGTTTATTTTTGGATTCTATTCATTGAAAAACGTTTGGGTGAATTTTTGGGATTTCTCGAAAATACATGAATTTTTTAGTGAATCGTAAGAAATTATAATTTATAGTAAGTGCTAGAACCTGAATTTTAGAATCATTATTGAGTCATGGATGATTTAAATGGCCATTGGTTAGAACTAAAATGAACTTATTACTATTTATTTTCATGTAATTATCTTTATTTATTGTCTTATGGAGAAATAATAAACCGAGTATTAAAATATTAAGAAAACCCTCCTCCCCTCCACTATAAAAATCACCTGCAATCTCTTCTTCTCTTCACTCCTATCAAGCACTGTGACTTGCCTAAATTATAATCAAATATCTCCACAATATCCTCCCTAGAATCCATCATTCCTTGAATTATTCAAAGTACAAATCTTCTCCCCTTGAGAGGCTCTCAAGAAAGGTTAATTTAATAAGTAAATTCCTCTTTTCAATTCTTTTACCTTCCTTTCATGTTCCATTTTTTTCTTTTCCATCCTTATCTCTCCTCATCCAAATGTTATGAAAAATACAGTACCTAATTTTTACTAGAATATTGTTTTGATAATAGAATAATTTATTATCTTCTCACCTTTACCCTTATTTTATACTAGTAGTTAAAACACCATCTGAGATGTGTTAATTTACAACATTCATGGACGATGAGTTTTCTATTTCCATTACCATATTCAATATGGGTCAATAAAACATTATTATGGTTGAACCGGATGTAAATATTTGTATCATGTGTCATCTATATTTCTGTAATCTTTTTTTATTCATGGTTTTTATTTATAAAAAAAATGTGTTCATTGTGATAAAAACCTCCAATTAACACAATAGGTTATCACTAAGGTTTTTTATAATGATTCATCTTCACTCCAAGTAACCAAATGAAATTTATAACCATGTAACCTTATGGATTTTCAATAATAAAATATAACTCCCATTATTGACAACCATCCTCATTTTACATGATTATCCATTCATTTATTTAAGTAAACGAATCATGAAACAAACAGACACGAATAATAAAATTGAACCTTATAACCATTCAAAAAGGTTATCAATAAACTCAAAAAGGTAATAATAAATAAATGAAAAATTAAATATGTTCTAGAATTGTTAATTTACAAACGTAATTTGATTATTCAGGTCATTAATATCATGTGGAGAACCCCATCATACTTAAGGTAATGGATTGTACCCGAACCTCCATTATTCTTTTGGGTTATTCTTACTCTATTTTTACCCAAATGAAATAATATAATATATTTTTTTACATCATATAGATGTTTTTTATATGTAAAAACTCATTTATCAAGATCCATTAATCATTCTCTTTTGGGTATATAAATGATTTTAAGTGATTCCCTCATCAATACTTCCCAATAAGCAAACCCATTTTAAGGGAACTTTTGGAATTCTTACCCAATTTCAAGTACAATATACAATCTATTTTTAAAAAACCATTATATTAAAAAATACACTCTTTTATCATTAAAAAATTCTTGGTTCGCTTCTAGTTTTATATAAATGATTATTTACTTTTCTATTTTAAATGATCTTTGATATTTTTATTAAACTGCACTAAATGTTTTTGATTTTACAGTTTCTTAAAAACCCTTTTACATATTATCACTTTAATTTGGAATAAAATATCATTATATATTACTATTAAAACTTATGAATTTCCATACTTTATCCGATTCCTTTTTTCCAGGGGAAATTGTATGATACTCTTATTCATTATGCTTTATGTCATGATTATGATACTCATTTCATTCTAGGGTTAACTTTAGGTTTATTTATGATTTTTTATTTATGATTATTTATGTGGAAATAATATCCATGAACATGTAAATATAGGTTAACCTATATTTTTCTCCAATTCATTGGCTAAATTTGAGTCTCATGAGATGTTATGTGCCATAGTCTTGGAAGTTATCCTTGAATCGTGCAACCACGAGCAACAGTCTTGTTGGTTAACCTTGACTTCTGCTCCTCTATATGAAAAGATCCTTGACTCATGCTAACGTTATGTTTTATGTTTCTTCCACATTATTGTGAATCCATGTTTATATGACCCCATTTTTATATGTTATTATTTCACATTTTCCATTATTTTTTATATAATTATTTCACGCCTTCTAACCCATGTGCTAAGGATTAATTACAATGTTTTTCCCTTACTAGGATTTTATCTCGACCATTTTTTCTTATAATCCCTAGGTTACCCATGAAGATTTATGGGTACAATGTAAGTTAGGATATTTTTATGGAGATTATATAAATAATTTTTTTATTTAGCCCCATGTTTATAGTTTTATGTACATATACATCCAAGACACTAGACTTCACAATCCTTGGATTGTAATATGATATTTTATTATGCTTAAAATAATGTAATGATATGTTTTTATATCACATAAATGATTATAGAATAATAACATAAGGATTGGACCATGGGGGAGAACACTTGGGATTTCAGAATCACTATCTAGAATTCTATAATTTTTAATTTTCATCTTTAATATGGTAGTAAATTGTATAGAAGTGGATAAAATATTTTCATATTCTATTATCTTTTTTTATTGTATTATCTTATTTATAAGATCATATATCCTTCACTTCTATCAGCCTATACAACATACCAGCAGAGTAAGAACCTACATCCATATTGGATGATGATTTCAAGGGTAATTTTAATTAACTCCATTGGTTGTTTATTAAATTTGAAATATAAAAATTAGAACATGGTTATGATGGCTTAAACATCTATAAATGGTGTTTTTGAATGTGGATGACCTTCAAGTGAAAGTCCATCCATTAAAAAATGCACTAGAGGTTTAATGGGCATGTCAGACTATAGAAAACAGCCCCAACATGCCATTCATGTTTTGAATAGTGATTCATGACATCAATGGGGTTCATAGAGAGAAGATGGGGGAATTTAGGATGTGAATGGGGATCCCTGGGGATTACCCTAAAAAATAATGTCTTGAACCATTGTTGCACGCTATGAATCTTGCTTCCATTTTGTTTTTATAGGTTAAACAAGGGAATTGGCTCCCTTGTTTCTTTGGGAAAATATGGAACACATATAGGGACAGACCAACTCATCCTCTCCATTGAATATTTATTATTATTGGTGATATTCAGTGTTATTCAATGGTGTATGTATGTAAGATCTTCCACCTTCCTCCTTACATGTTGTTTCCTATCCATCAGTTATGTTTTCAAAAGTTTATATTTTTGGTTTCTTCATCAATTATCAATCAATGATTTTAATGGATATTCAATCAACCAAGGGGGAAAGGATCTGAAGATAATTCCCACCCATGTTTGTGCATCGATAATTTTAGGTACGGTTCAAGTTCATATTTTTTAATGGGTTTTTTCTTAAATCAATTTTATTAGTTGTTGATTCAATAGAGTTAAAGAGGGGTTTTTAAATATTATTTTTATGGATTTTTTGGGAGTGGAATGAACTTTATTGACGTGGGTTTTGGCACAATATAATGACCTAATTAGTTATCCAATATCATACCATATTTTAATTTAATTAATTAATTAGTTATAATTTATATAATTAATTAATTATTATTTCTTAATGTAATCTAGAAGCATGGGGTAGTGAGATTATCCAGGTTAATCGAGGGTAAGGATGGATGAGTTTTGTGGGAATTTTCATCTACTTTCAAACCACAACATCAAATTGGGAAAGCCTCATTAATTGGTAGGTGGTATCACATACTTTCTATATGAAATTTATGTTGAATTATATTCCATTTGGATGCCCGATAATGCCATTGAGATTGATTCCCCTAGTTAAATTAATTAATTGAATTATTTAATTAATTAAAATATATTTTAAAATGGGTGATATCCAAGGGTAGTGATCAAACCTTAAGCAATGGATCTTTTCATAGGTCACTAATGGCCAAGGCTGAGACTTTGGGATACTGGCTGGTCTAAAGACCCCATGCGAGGTTATGCCAGACCAATGAGGCTAATTACCTATGTAATATGAGATTTTGACACCTCCAAGACAGAGGTGATGATGAAAATTAATATATTAGAGAACTTGATCCTCTAAGTATCACAATTATAGAATTTTATCTATTTAGGCTCATCGATATTAGAGCATGATAGGCGGTCCTCTTTTTTCTGATGTGTTTAGGCCTAAGTAGATAGACCATTGGTTGAATGGGACTAGGTAGGGTAAGTGGATCGACATCGAGTGACCCTATGGATGAATATAGGCTATCAGCTATTTCTTGACTGATACTCATGTGGAAAGTTCCATTGAAACCAACATGGTCGTGCTACCCTATTGATGATGACATGGGACGTGGCATCCAAATGTGTCTTGTGTGGACCTAATACTCTAAATGATATCAACGAATCTATGTGGAGTTCCTCCATTTGGTGTTACCATAGGAACACATTAGGTTCTATTGATAGATATAAATTGAGTGGGTGTTTATTATCATGGTTATTTATTGTTGTTAGTGCCACCTATAACCCAAACTAATGTACAAGCCCAGTCAAGTAGGGATAGTGATGATGGGTGTGGGTGTTTAGAAAACCATATGTTTTATTCTACATGACTAGTTATGTGATAAACTCTTGGATTAGATATGAATTTTTGTGCTATTGTATGATGGAGCCTATATATTTGTGTACTTCTAGGGGAGGTGTATCACCAAATTCGAGGAATATGATCAGACTGTCATGGGATGAATCTTTAGATTTGGGAGACTATATAGGGAAACCATGGATATAGATCTCATCATTGGAATACTATAGGAGGTGTATCCCTAGAGTCGAGGAATCTGATCATACTATCATGATATGGATCATAGGAGTCAGGAAGACCTTAGATAACAGCCATGGATACGGATATCACGATCAGACAAATAGAGGTAAGGGTATCCCTGGATTCAAGGAATTCAATTGGATTATCATGCAATGTATCACTAGATTCATGATGACCATAGATGGATTCCATGATATGGATCTCGTGATAAGATCATTAGGGGAGGTTTCTCCCTAGAGTCAAGGAATATAATTAGACTAATGGGGAAAGTATCACTAAAGTCTTAAAAAATCTCATAGAGAATCCATTTACATAGATCACGTGATAGAACTATTGGGGGGAGGTGTATTCATAGTTTCAAGGAATCTATTTAGACTATCATGGGATGCATCCCCAAATTTATGATGAAATTTTATAGATTCCAGATATTTAGAGACCGCATGTTTATTAGGATGCATGATCTTTAATATGTGATTATAGACACTCCACCACTGGCCGAAGCAGGTTTAGTCAATTGGGGTCATGGCCTAAGGATAAATAGTAATTTCATATATTTATCTCCATGGAGTTGAATTTTATTTTATCAAAGTATGTCAAAATCTCTTATCATTGAATATAATAATTAGTATGAGACCACCTTGGTGGTTACCTATTGAGTTTTGTACTCACATCTTTCTTAGGCTGCCATTGCACAAAGGTACCCCTGTAGAAATTTAATTTATTGTAGGCATAGGTTGGGTTGTGGTTTGTTGGGGAATGGTTGAGAATGATATCTTAGATGGTACCATGATACTGGATGAGGGTTTCCTATGAGTGGAAGTATATCCCTTTTGTTTAATTTCTTTTATTCTACAATGTAACACTGATAAAACTAGTGGGGGTAACTATTGTATTTTTATCATGGTTGTTTATTCCTTTACTGAATTTCAGTTATTCTTGTGGGATGTATATTTATTAATAATTGTACAAATTATTTAATATTTTCAAAAGTATTCATTTATTTTATATTTATTTTTCACTCTGATATACGGGGTAATGTATCTCCGCATTACCACCATAGATCCCAGCTACTAGTCTGCATCATCTAGTTTATAAAGCTTCATCCTTGAGTTCATTTAGAAAACCAAAAAAACTGGTGATTTTCAAGTAATATTGGGAAGTGTGTTAAAAGTGGTATCAGAGATGGTATTTTGTTCTTTAATACTTTAGATTTGGTGGACTAAGTATTTAGGAATCTATCATATCCTGTGATTGAATTCAGACTCGTGCATCAAGAACACCTACTTCAATAGGAATTCTAGGATACTAGGTCTTGGGGATTCCATTATTATTTGAATTATTATAGTTCTTTTTCACCTTTGAAAATGCACATGTGGTTTGGATGTTTTGATTTATGATAGATACCTGGATCTTGGCCCGTGGGAAAGTGGTCAGTGATATTATTTTCACTCTGTGCTTATAGGGAAGAAAGTGTCATCTCATGCATCATTAAAAACATAAAATTCTCATGGAATGTAGAAGTTCTAGTGTTTGTTTTCACATGTGAAAGAGGCACAACTATGATTTAACCATGTAAGTACTTGGTGGAATTATATTCAAATATATTAAATCATATAAAGATTTATTTCCAATGGTATTACATATGGATATATAGTTAGATATTTGATGATGAGTACAACCGCTCAGTCCTCATACAGAGGTGGTGCTGTAACCCTAGTGAAATAGTATGGAACATGGTGCCTAATCGTTGGACACATTTTGGGTGGTTTATTTTTTGTTTTTACTGTCTGTCTTGGTCTACTAAGGAGAGGTAAAATTTTTAGATTCTCAATGATGATGACTAAATTGATTTTGGGCAGATGACATGGATCATGATTCCTTTTATATGTGAGACCCTAAAGAGTAATGTTTATTCATGTCTATGTTATGTCATGTTGAGACAGTAGTGTGGATGATGTCATGTCAATTGTGAACTTATTGTGTGTTTCACTTAAGGGATGAGTGGTTATACCTAGTGAATCTAATGTGATACTAGACTGGTAGGGCTAGGTTAGAGACCTAGAGGACCCTAGTATAACCCAGACCTCAGTGGGTCAGTGCTTGGCTTGATCAAGATAGTCCTATCAGACATGTTCAACTAGGGTTTCTATTTATTTAATTATAGAAATAACATGTAGTTATTTGATGTTTGAGACCATATAATAGGAGGTACTAAATGTTTGTTGATGATTACCTTGCATGTTAGTGTTTTGGGTATCAAGTGTGGCCAAAAGGAAAGCACCATGGTGATTTCCATCCCTATGAGTTGGAGACCCATTTAACACCATGGTCATAGAACGAGTGAATTCTCATAACAAGAGAAATTCCTAATGTTGGATAGGCATTTGGATGTGGTCGAAATACCTTGATAATGGGATGAGAACCTATGTTTCTAGAATGATTTCATGAGATAAGAGGTCATGTGGGAGTATTTATGGAATTGGTGGAGTGCCTGATTTTGATGAGGAATTCCAAGGGATCTTTACGCTTGTCATGGCCAATGATCCATGCAGAATGGAGAACTTGTCATTGGTGTAGTGTGACTCACAAGATTTTGTCGATTCTTGAATATAGTGGTATCAAATTCTATTTTGTTTCATTGGATGGGATAAGAAAGGTTATGAACTGTTTAGGTAAGGGAACTCATTTAAATGGTGAATATTTGGATGAATGGGTGTGGGATGAGGACTGATGAATATTAATGATATTATTCTAGGAATGGGGGATTGAAACCATATAAGGTATTTATCATATCCCTGAAGTAATAGGTGACATCATAAATAGTTAGTTTTGTCATGGTAATAGTTCAAAAAAAAATATTAGTTAACTCCCTATCTTGTAATGATCATTCCTAATATCATAAAAAATTTTGAGTATACTGAGAGAGAATCTTTTGTATGCTAAGCTATCTGAATATATTTTCTGGTAAAATAATGTTCTTCCATGGGGGTTTAACTCATAAAAAAGTGTAAGAAATTTTTTATTGTGTTGATACCACCATAGGTTTTTAAATAATGACCCTCATGTGAGAAGGATCACTATCTTTGTTGGATCATTCTTTTGATGGTGGAGGTATAAATTTTATGTAGATGGGTAGTAATGTATGATTTATATTGTTTCTTATAAAAGCCAATTTTTTTATTAGAATGAGAAAATGGGTGGAGTTTTTGATGAATTGACATCGTTCTCATAATATCCTAGTGTGATTAGGACGTGATTCTTCGAGTGACCCCATCTACTAACCTGATTCACAGAGTGATCCCCATTTTATGGCATGATTCATAGAATTATCCATGATTTGTGACATGGTTTAAGATGTAAACCCATTTCATTTCATCCTTCAAGGGTTGAATCCCTATTTTTTCATGTTTCATGGTTGATTAATGTGAATAAATATTTTGTGACCTTTTTTAGGGAGAGGTAGAGGTGATGAAAAGTGTTGGATGTTCCATTTTGTGAAAAAACATTCTAGAATTCTATGAAATTTGTTATCATGGTATAAATATGTTGTTTGTGGGTATTTTGGGGGGATTCCAAGGTTTATTAGAGACCTTCTGAGAAACAGTCGGCGTATGTGGGCCTATTAATTTGTAGTGGACACTCCTTTGTTTCAACTAGAAATATGATATGAGACACAGAACCACCTTTGGAAGGTGTTTTTTCCATGTTTAGTAATGAAATAATAGAAACTATGTCAAGTGATTCATTGGACTATTGGGAAAATATTTTGATAAGAGATCTATAAGATGGTGAACATCATGGGTTAGAAGTGGTCCCAAAAAATTTGGATATATGATTGGAATAAACATGAAACTTTTGATAAGATAGATGATTTAATTGATATGTTTCAAAATAGACATGAGTAGTAGAGCATCCACTGTGGGTTCTGTGATGTTTAAGAGTGGTGGATCAGGTTTTGAAAAATAATTTTCCCTTCATTTGGAGTTTTAGAGAAAAAGATCATTCAGCACTCCATAGTTAAATTTGATGAATTAAGTGTATTTTTTCAATATTTGTAGGATATTATTGTTGGATGAATACCTAATGGGACTTCTTTAGGATTATATTTTTTATTATGGGGATATTGTGAGAAACTGTATCTGTACAATATAAGAATTTTAATGGGAAATTGAATTTTTTCTGTTGTTTGATTGGTCATTTTGGTATTTTGGAATCAGAATGTTGTTATAATGGATTGAACATTCGCAAATAGTTTTTTTGTACATGGATTATGTTTTATTTAAAGTCACGGGGGTTTGGGAAATCACCGGAATAGGAACATGTGGGTCAGCCTATGGAAAACAACCCCAACATGCCATTCACATCTTGAATAGTGATTCATAGTGTGAATGGGGTTTATGGGGTGCGCCTAAGGGAGATTTACGATGTGAAATGGTATCCCAGGTGATTACCTCAAAAATTATTTGTGTGAACCCCAGTTTCCCATCATCAATCTTCTAGACCTTATGTTGTTAATGGTTAAAACATAGCATTATATCCCTTGTTTCTTTTTTAAAATACGATGAGAATGGAGGCATCATATGAATCCTCCACTCCCTTATATATTTGTGGTTCTTGGTTATATTGGGGGTGATATTATGGAATCAGTGAGTATGATATTTTAGTTCCCTCTATTATCATTTTTATCATTCATCTTTACTATATTCACAAGTTTTTGTTTTAGGATACTTCATCGATTTCCCATAAGTATAGTGAAATAAACCATTTTTGATAGGGTTTTCATTCAACATTGGAAGAGGTGATCCTAAGATGATTTCATCCTATGTTCACACAATGATCCAATGAGGTATGTTACAATTTTAGATTTTCCAATTGGTTTACCCAAAATCAAATTTCTTATATATTAAATCAATAAAATTAAATGGGGCTTTTCATATCCTTGATACATGGATGCATTGGGTGTGGAACACATCCTATTGTTGAGGGTTTTGGCATAAAAAATGAAATTAATATTTTATCGGTAATAATCCATGTTTGGACTTAATTAATTAATTAATTATAATTGTTCTTATTAATTAATTATTATTGTTTGAAGTTAGTTAGAATTTTTGGGTGATGATCCAATATGGTTTGGTTGAGGGTGATAATGGGCATTCTTGGTGGGACTTCGAAGATGTTGAGGATGCTTGGTGTCAATGTAGAAAACCCATAGTAAAAGGTATATGGCCTCTCATGCTTTCCCTATGGTATTTATGTTTTCTTATGTTTCGTGTGGATGTTTGGGAACACCATTGAGGGAAATTCCCCTCACTAATTTCTTAATGGAATGATTTAATTAATTAAAATTCCTATTGAAATGGGTGAGCACCAAGGGTCATGAAAACCATTGAGTGATAGCTCATCTCCTTGGTTATCGATGGATGAGTCCAAGTCATTGAGATACTGAATGGTCTCATGACCCCATGTGAGGTGAGGCTAGGCCAACAACACTGATTAACCCAAGAATATGGGGTTGTGACACCTCAAGTCTGAATGTGATGGTGGACCTATAGATATCAGGTCACGAGAGCCTTAGAGGATCTCTCTTATGGAATTCAAGATGTTGGGCTCATCAAGAAGGGCGAATAATGGGTAGTCCAATTTCATTTGACGTGATTGGGCCTTAGTAGATAGATCGTTGCCTGGTCCATAATGGGTTGGGTTAGTGGACCGACATAGAGTAACCCTATGGATGGAGATGGGATATGGTCCATATATTAACTAAATTTCATTCATTGATATACCTTATAGTGGTCATGATCATGCTACCCTATTGAAATTTACATGGTACCCAACAAACTAGAGCTTCAGGTGTGGATCTGAGACTGTGATCGAGGATGAGGACTCCACTTGGGATGTTTCCATTTTGTGTGACCAGAAGACCTAGTGGGTTATATTAACATACTAAACATGAGTGGGTGTAGATTACTATGGGTATAGATGGTTTCAGGTAACACAAAGAACCTAAATCGATGTGGAATCCCACCTGAATAGAGATAGTGATGATATGTATGGTTGTTTGTCCAGACCTATGTTTTCTTCTTCTTGACAAGTTTTGGGATTCTGTCTCAGGGAATATGTTAAGGGTTTGATTTTGACAATTTGGATTCAATGTGGTAGTGTAATGTATGGGAAGTGTATCCTTAGATTCAAGGAATATGATTATACAGTTGTGGGGTGAATCAAGAAAACTTTACAGGCCTCATAGGGTATCTATGGATATGGGGATCAGGATAGTCTATTGGGGGTGTATCCCCAGAGTTTGGGAATATTATTACATTGTCATGGGATTCATCTCTAAGACATGAAGACCTAAGAGAGATTCCATAGATATGGATCTCATGACTATATTTATAAAATGGAGTTATGTCCCTGAAGATGAGTAATCTGATCAAGATACAGTGGAATGAATCCAATATGTAATTAATATATAAGAGGGAATCCATTATTATGGAAATCATGATTGAATTATTGGGGGAGGTGTAACCCCAGAGTTGAGGAATCTAACTGAATAACAATGGGATGAATCCCTAGATTAATGAATACCTAATACATATTCTAGGGATATAGAGCTCATGTCAGGACTTCTGGGGGATCTATATCTTCAGAGTCAACAAATTAGATCGAATGTCCATGGAATGCATCCCTGGAGTCATCAATGCCGTATAGGACAACCATGGTTTTAGAGCTAATATGTTTCTTGGGAGGTATGGTCTTCTAGACATGCTCAGATATACTTCAGAAATGGAAAAATATTGTACAATTGATCAGGGTCATGGAACTAATAATCAATAGTAATCTCATTATTTTTTTTTGATTTTACTCTTATTTTAGTAGGTCGCATCATATGTACATATCAAGTCATATGCTGGTTAGTATAGGACTTTGATGAGTGTTCCCTACTTTTTTTTGTACTTACACTTTTCTCAGGCTGCCACCACACATGGGTACCAAAGAATATATTCACTTGGTTTCAAGAAATGGTTGGGTCGTGTCCTAGATAGTGTGGACGAGAAGGATAACTCAGATAGTCTTGAAAGAATGGATAAGGATTAGCTAAAAGAGGTAGTAGAGCTCTTTTGTTTCATTTTCTTTTATTGTAGTAGGTATCTATAATTTTCCTAGTGTATTGACTATTTTTTATTTAGCATGGTTGTTCACTCCTTTACTTTATTTCATGTATTCTTATGGGATGTCAATTTATTAATGAATTCATTTATTATTTACTATTATGGATAATATTTTATTATTTTATATTTATTTTACACTCTAATATGGGATGAATATCCCACCTATATTACCACATTAGACCCCCAAAGATAGTTGGTAGCATCTAGAATATGGGGAGGTGCATGAGGGATCAAGTGGAGAACCGGTCTAGTTACTAGTTTTAGAGTGTTATGGGGTGGAATGTTACAAGTATAGTTGTGTGGATCCAAGGATGAACAATATACTATTGAGGTTAAGTGAAGGTATTTGTATTATCTCACATTAGGGTATATTCATCATTGAAAACTATGGAGGGTGTGAGTAGGACATTCATAGGGAGGAATTCCAATTATAGTTAGTTTCACAATTTAGATAAGAGGAGAAATTAGTATTTTTAGGACCTAATTGTTATGGGAGAACAATTTTGGTGATTAAGAACAATTGGGATCAAATATAGGTTTATTATCTTTCAATTTTATCTTTCTGTTTTTGTTGTCGACAATCTGTTTTCATAAAAAAATACCAAAAGAATTAACTCCCATTAATTTCAGATTTCATTAATATAAACAAAAATGTACATTAAAAAATATAAGTGATTGTTATTAGTGAAAATTTGACCCATCATTCCATAAGATTGGCCTTGATTACACCAACAAGAATATGTGATAATTTTTACAAATTTTATATACATGGTTCACAATAGACTTCCAAATCAATGACATCATTATCTGGGATCTAGTTTGGTAACTGAATTTTCCTATTTTATTCTATTAATAATTCAAAAATATTGAATTAAAATTGCTAATTAAAAACAGTGTAGGCCTGTCAGAAAGGATTTTTGAACTCACTATCATGGAAAAAATATTGAATAATAGTGTTTTCATTCATCATATGCAACCTATTATATGGGGTGAAAAAAAATTGAATATGAACTCACCAAAGATAAATTGATGAACCTAAATAATTAAGTAGTTGTATATTATAAGAGACTAAATTTTAAGGATTATGAGGTGATTAAAACTATAAACCTGATTTTTGGTTCATGGTTATCATAACAAAATAGCTGGAGGGAGAACTTGAAGAGCATGAATAATAGGATAAAGTGACCTTTTTTAGTCTGGAACTCATTCACTCAATGGACCAACACATTAAGAAGGAATTAAAAGAAAAAATCATTAAGTGAGACTACACTTTGAAAATTTCAATACATAATTTTATTAAAATTCAATTTTCAAGTGATATATCTCCATTATAAAATAAAAAAATCAAATAATGATTATAGTCCCTAGATTATGATTAAAAATATGGAATAATATGGATAAATTTTAAATAAATGATTGAACTACTAGTGTTTTACCCATCCAAACTTTAAGACTTCATAGAACCATTGCACATGGAAAATTAAATCTATACTAAAACTAAATTGGGGGTTTATCTTGAACTGAGCTCATTTTATTCACATCTCATTCACACTAATTTAAAATATTAATTCCCTTGTATAGTAGAAAATGATTCATCTTAATTAATTCATGTCTTAGAGGGTGATTAGGAAAAGATAATGGAACTCTATTTAGATGATATACATAAAGAGACCTAATATAAAACGGCTTCGAATGACTTCGTAGGATCCTTGTGTAAGGAGGATGAAATCTAGGATTATGTACTAGATGGAGATAAATATATTTTTATTTAATATTTTAATTTAACAAGATCTAAATTAAAAAATGATTTTCTTTATTTTCACTATGTATAAACAACTAATTTGTTACATACCTAGGAGGATCAAAAAGTGATAGTCATAAAGGTGAAGGAAGGTAGCTTAAAATAAAAATTAATAATAGATATTAAATAGAAATACTCATCTAAAGTGTATCAAAATGATCATATGGATTTAATAATTTAATAAAAAAAGGATACCTCAAATTTTATCTATTGAGTCCCACATTAAAAGATGTTTTACATTGCTAACGGGTTAAACTCACAACGACTTCCTAAAAATAGAGACCTACAAAAGAAGAAGGATAATAAATTATATGGAAAAATAAAAACAAGGTAGTCCTTACCACGTTAGATATATCCACCAATTAATTATGGAAAATCCAATACTTTCCATGTATAGATAATAAAAAATTAAGAACCTATTTGGGGTTTCTACCCAAGAAATATTATCCTTTTTCTTTTTTTACTAATATTTTCAGTTTTATGTTTTAATTTTGAAAATACTATTAATTTTTATATTTTTCTATGTATTAAAAGTGTTGACAGTAGCTACAAGATCTTCGTGAGAATCATTAGAAACTAATAAATGTCGGAATCATATCCCCTCGAGTTTATCAAAATGAAATTGAATAACTAAAACCATGTGAACAATTTCCATACTCATTTTTCATGTTTTCCTATTTTTGATTCTGGTTAAAATATACCTAATAACTAAAAAGATTAATAGATGATATATCATATATTATTTTGACCAAAGTAGTAAAACATGGATTAATTTTATATATGAATTTTTACTTACCTTATTTTTTTATTTTATATTAGTGAATTTATTATTTAAATTACATTTAAAACATAAAACAAAAAAATCAACCATACCGAGATTATGTAGTATAGTTTTTAATTTATTAATAATTTTATGTACTGTATTGAAAACTCAAAGAAAATTTGATCTCCATTTTTATTTTTAGGGATTTGATCAAATTATTGAACCTTAAAATATTAAATAATTCTTGAGTAACTTTATCGTACTACTTTTATGAATGTATTGTCTTAAAACAAGGAATGTGATGTGGTTTAAATGATATATATGGAATTGAATTCGTAATAGGGGGACATATGAATTTTCAATATATTTCAAGGTGAATTTTAGTTTGGGGAAAACATATTTGGGATCTAAATCAAAATAAATTGATAAATGTCCTTTGAAATTGTAGTAAAATGAGAAACTTGGATCTTATTATGATCCTCTAAGAGATTTAGTCCAGTGTGTGTGGGTAAAATCTGTTTTTCAAATTAGCAATTTATTCATACAAGACATGCAAAAATTTTATTAATTTCCTAATTTTCAAAATTTAATTCATTTCAGAGAGGTGAATTTTGAACCCAATAAAATAAGTTGGTAATTGAATTATAATTAATTAATTTTATTTTTATCAAGGAATTGGAAATTTGAACTTTAATTTAAGAAACCTGGGATAAAGGGATAAATGGAAGTTAAATTTTTTTTAAATTTTAATCCCACTAAAATCTTTATATTTGATTCCCGAACATTGATCATTTTCTTTAATTGACGTTAAGGTAGTGTATTAAATTCATTTATGAACCATAAAAATATATTTAGTGGACTGAACTAAAAAATTTCCCTCACACTTTCTTGGTTGTTAAAAGATTCAATGATTGCCTATTTTCTATTCATTGACTAATTTTTAGGAATAAATTTATTTGAACAATAATTGAATAACATGATTCAGAATATATTTTTCATTAGAACTTTTTTTACTATTCTTGGTAGTGTAATGGTTCTCCCTAAATATACTTGCTTATTTTTAGTTATTATTCAAAAAACGTAAATACCCATTGATGTTTTGATTCAAACATTGTATGCATTTATATACTAAATCTATGATGCAACTGTTAATATTTTATTGAAATGAAATATAGAAAACTGCATTGATTATGTTGTTATCTATAAAACTTGATGTTCTTAACTACTAAGAAAAAATATTAATAAAATATTGATTTTTGGGTTCAAGTCTTTGTATAAATCTGAAAATAAACTTTGGAAAAAATATAATTAAAATTAAAATTCATTGAAAAAAATTTCCCACTTGTGTAATATACCAAATTTGGGTGATTGATCTAATATCACATTTAAAAAAGTGTAATTAATTGATATTAATCCCCTTTTTTATTAAAATTTGTGTAATTATTGTGTTTTTTTGTTAATTCATGTCATTTGAGAAAAATTTTTAAATAAAAAAAATTTCCTTTTTTTTACATAAAAAAATGTTCTTAGATTTTTGTTAAATAGAAAATGAAATTTCATGTTTTGTTCTTGAATTTTGTTTGAAATTACAAATCACTTTTTCCAAATTAAATTAAATTTTTCATATGGAATTTTAAATGAAATTATGTGATTTATAACTAATTTTTTATGAGAAATACAAGCTTTTTAGAGTCTGTAATGAAAGGAGTTGAAAAATACCTCTAATAGCTACACAACTAAAGTTTTTTCACTACATCACAACCAGTTGAGCAGCTACACTCAAAAAGGATTGGTCGCCCAAGATGTTAGGATTCAAATGCATGGTCAATCAACTAATTGTGCCTATATAGATTGACCATTTCAACTCCACCAACCATATTAATACTGCCAAGTACAATAGGTCATTCCTCTTGAAGACAACATAAGAAAAAACATAACCTAAGGTATGTGGAGTGTAATTACCCTAACCCAGGTAGCCTAGAGTCGGTGGTTTCTTTATTACATTGGAACGATATTTAAGCAGACTTATCCTGAAGGATCAAATAGTTTAGTAGTCTTATAAAAAAAGAAACATAGTTGAATATTCCATTATATTTGAAAAAAAGATACAACACAGTATTTTCATTGAATACATCAATATTCCCTTTATCATGTCCATGTGTATCAATCATAATAAACCCCCTGGAATCATGGGGAAAATCTTAATAAATGTGTGTTTGGTGATTCACAGTAAGGGTATGTGTACAAAGGAAGAAACCATGAATAAATAATACATAAAAAATATGTCAAGGTAAATATCTGACCACACATGCAATTTAATCAATCACATAAACATGATGAATAATTTGGTGGGAATAAATGATTATAAAATAATTCCATATAAATAATCACATGATGTTGAAACTTTTCCATCAATATCATAACAAATAAAATAATAACATGGGAATAAAATAACAAATTTCATTATGAGTATGTGGATAATTTTAGGATATAAAAACATACCATCTAGGACTCCTTCCAAGATATCTTATATAAATGGGTAAGGCCTCATCCAGTACCCTAACTTGTTTTTCACATGAGACCTACAGATTCATTGAGGGGTTATAGAAGGCCATGTATGTCACATACTAATTATAATACATTTTTTATATGAAAGGGGTGAAACAAAATCAATAAAATAATTAATATTGAAACTAGCATATGAAATGATAATAATTACCACAATAAATAAACATAACCCTAAACCATCAAAGTAATATCGTGAATTGTGTAAAAATAGTTAATACCCAATCAAATTGATCATAAACTTTCCAATAAAATGTGGTATATAGTATCACAATAGAATAACCTCCTTAAATCATATTATTCAAAAAAATCATGTTCACATAGGTGAAAACAAGTTAAAAATATCATTGTAAAATTCTTGAAGGAAATAACCTTTTCACATTGAAACCACTTTTTTTTAAAATTTTGATGATATAAAAGAGAATATTTTATTTGAAAAGAACATTATAAACCTTTAAAATATTATTCAAATAAAATATTGGTCATGATGGTGGAAAAATTAATTCATGTAGTATAAGTCATAAAAACATTCATTTCCCACTTTTTGAAAAGGTTTAAAGGTAACTCGTTTGGAAAACTATAAGAATATTCCTTTCAAACCGTTTAGTGAAAAATAAATCTTGGGTAAAAATTTCATTAATAAATCATTGGATAGTAATATAAATATTATTTAAAAAATTTAAGGAAAATATGGATGTGGAAGAAATATATTCCCCGGTGGGGGCTTAAACATAAAAAATCAAAACAATGATGAGATTGTGAAATAAACCCTTACCGCTTCAGTAACTATTGAATCATAATCACTTTGAAATAAATAAATTGAGATGAAAATTTAAAATACCCTTAATATAAATTGGTTAATGATATAATATTTCAAAGTTTCATTATATACACCACATAAAGGATGAAAGTGGTGAATGCGACATAAGTATCACGGAAACAAAAGTTAGACGAGAAAACCCTTACTTCATATTTGACTTTCTTCTTATGTGTTCAAAAATCTTGTATAATAAATATATATTTACTATTAATCTATTCTAGAACCATATTCATATATATCATATAATATATTATTTACATATAACCTTTTATAACCCATTTATTAATAATTATTTATTAAAATTACTATTCTAAGAGATAACTACTTCATTTTTCATGTCTGTTTTGGTTTTGTAGTTTCAATCCTTATAATTTCATCAAGGTTAAAAAATATGAACAATATAAAAAACGTTATAAATTTCATATATATATTAATTATTTAAATATTTATCACCATATGTTAAATATATAGATAGAAGAATTTATTGCATCATTTTTGGAGATGGTAGGTTGATGTACGCATGAATGATGTTTTCACTTTTCAATGGATGAACTGAGAGAAAGGTAAATAATAATTAAATTTTCGAGAATAATTATTAAAAAATATAAATAATACATATTCAAAAAATATATCCTTATTAACAACCATATAAAATGTAAATTAGAATCAAATCACATCACTTCGTGGAGGTGTTATCCACACGTATCCACGAGCGACCTTATTGTATTATGATCGATTGGAAAGAAAGAAGGTATATATATGATATTTAAATTATAGAATTATATTTACATTATAAATATCATATATATTCCTTAGTTATGTAATTATTACTATCTAATTTAAATGGTTATGAAAAACAAATCACACCACTATTTGGAGATGGTAACGTATATATACGCACAAGCGATGTTTTCACTTTTCATATGATTGAAAAGAGATAGAATATGGATGTCACATAATCATAATAATAACTAAGTGTATTTTTTATAATTTATTTATTATCTCATTATGTGTAAAACACTTTAAGAAGATGTAGAAGAAGAAATAAACTTGAATTGCTCAGTAAAGACAAGTACCTCTTCTTCGGTAGACTTCCTTGAGATCTCATCTTAAGGGACTTAGAGTATGTATTTTGGAATGAAAAGGACCTCTAGAACTTTTATAATAATGTTAAGAATATTAATTTAAAGATTTTTTAATCTATATATCTAAAATTTGTGTAAATAAGTTAGGGATGATGAGCCCTTTAATAAGTTTGGTAGGGTAACTTTTTGGATTTCATAAAAGAATACATTAAGATAAATTAATTCTCAAGAGAAATGCATCCAAATGAATCAGGATTAGAAGATATTTTATTATATTATTTAAATTTCATCAACTAATAAAATTTTTATTGGTTATTGTGGTGTTTTAAAACTTATATTTAGGTTTAACCCCTTAATTAACCTATTTTAACATTAAGAGTGGTAACATATTTTTCAGTCTTAATGGGTTACAATTTTACATATAACGTAACTATTGACTCATAAATATAAAATTGATGAAATATTTGACCATAAATTATCAATTTTTTATCTTTAAATATTTTTATGATTTATAAATAATTTAATAAAACATTATTTTGATAAATTATCATAAATGTAAATTTTGACACTATTCATTTAATTTGACTTTAAATACATCCATATAAAGGTGTAATTTGATTAGAATACTTTAAAACATGCCTAATATTTCATATAGAATTATAAAATTCAAGTTAAACATTTAATAAATAAAAATATATATCTTTTAATACATTTAATATCATTTATTTTATTTTTATGCTAACTAAAGAAATACTTTATTACCATTACAAAAGAATTTAAGATAATAATATAATAAAAAAATAGTGTTAATAAAATTTTAGCATGTAAATAATTTTATTAATATTAAAATAGAAATTTATTTTAGTCCATATCTTGCTTTGTTTCTTATTTGGACACATAATACATATTTAAAACCAAGAAAGTGACATTTTGTAACTTTATTTGATTTAAAAATTATAAGGGTCAATTTCAAGAACAAGTTTCCATTAAACAAGTCCATTTAGATAAAATGTGATAAGGTTAAAATAACATTCATATAATAATAATTATGAGGATGCTTTATGGCTTTATTACTTATTTTTAATCTAGATGAACCCTCTATTAAGGTGATAAAATTTACCACAGTTACTATTCACATTGATAAAAAATTAAAGGGGGTGTTTAGAAAATTTTAACCTCATAATTACAAAAATTGAATTTATTTTATAAAATACAATACCTATAGTATGACTAATTTATTTTGAAATCAAAATGAAAAATGTAACGAGGGGTGGTTTTTTATAAAAATACCTTTTATGTATAAAAATGTTTTTATATATAATTAAATCCTAAAATTGTTTCCAATGAACTTAATTGAGTTATTAATAAAAAAATAGTAATAATTATAAATTTAAATCATATTTTAAAAAAAAAATTAACTATGTAAATTGTTGAAACTAATGTATAGTTTTAAATAAAAACTGTATTTTTACTATTCACGGGTGAAATCAATCTTTTATAGAAAAATATGAATATATAACTTATAGATTATTTTACTATTATTATTATAAAAAAATATTATTATTATATTATAAAACTTATATAATTTCTAGAAATTATTTATAATAATTTTGAAAAAAATAAAATAAAAAACATTTTTGAAGAAAATATATTTCTAAAATAGAGAATAATTTTTCTAAAAATTCTGTACTTATTTCTTTAGAATTAACCAACGAATTTATATTGAGTAGTCCCTTTATATATCAATATTTCATAATTTGGTTAATATTTTTCATTCCCAAAAATTAAATAGCTAGGTTATGACGGTCATATTTAAATAATAATATTTTGTTTTTATTTTAGCCACGGTGTTTTGTATCGTACACGCAATGAATCATTGTGTTCGTTTAAAATATTTGGTTGTTACATTTTCATATACTATTTAATAAATTTCAACATCAAAATTTTATTTTCTCTTGATAATCAAGGGTCTACTATTTAAAAAACATTTGCGGAAAACCCATATCATAAAAGGGTTAATAAAACATCATCTTGAAATGACGGAAAATGAAATATAAAGTTCACCACTAAACTCGGTTTCCAAATATGGGCATTAAAGAAAAATATTCAAGTACAAGGATTAATATACATTGATAGAGAACAAAATCATAATAAATTTAACCATCACAAAACTATAAATATGTGATGGGTTATAAGACCATTTATTTCTTCGAAAAAAAAGTAAAGAGATGACATTTTTATTTCAATGTCCTTTTCTTAAAGTTGAGAGATTATTTTACTCTATAGATAAATAACTAAATGAAATAAACATACATAATTTCATTCCATTTCATAAATATGATCTCATCCTTTTTTGTTCTTTGATAAACTTCGACTTCGTCTCTAATGCTAAGAAATAGATATTCCTAATGACTTTTTCTGCCCAGTGTCCTAAAATAATTTTTTAACAAGTCATAAGATGCATAAGACATTCCTTAAACCTATGAATATTTACCAAAACCCAAATGGTTATAATAGGTTATCCAATATGGTAAATAATACTTTAACTAAAACCAAATATATCAAATGTTTAACTTAATCCATTCCTTAATTAGTTAACCTTAAGTATTCCAAAATATGTTTGACCAAATTCAAAAATCCTAAAAAATTAGAATGAGGTCACTAAATTTCCAAAATCAATTTTTCATTAATACCATATAAATTGAATCATTATTTCACATTTAAATATATTAATAACATGGTAATAAATTGAATCACTATAAATCATTAACGAAAACATACATGGTTCTAATAATTAACTCTCTCCTTTTTTTCTATAAATAAAACCGCATATTATCGAATGTAAATCTAAAAATCTATAAAAATGCATCATGATTTACTTTTTACTCAAATCACTAGTCATTTTTAAGGTCATTGATACTATCCCATTAACTTTTTTAATGGGAATCATTTTTTTATCCCAAATATATATTATTAACTCAATATTACGAACATTTTATGGTCTATCTTTCTCATATTCATGTATTCACCAAAAATATCATCTTACTACTAAATCACTTTTATTGTTTATTGGTACCATTAAACATATTAATAGATGCCCTAAAATAAAACTAATATATTATAATACTTATAAATTTTAGGATTATTATAACCAAAATTCTATTGATAAAATACTTCTTCAAAATTATTCTTTAATCCAAAAGTATAAGAACTTTAATTATTCTACTTTAGCTATAGTAATATAACAATCTTGATATTGACCCCTTAGAATATTCTGATGTATATTCCCTTTATTATTATGTAATTCATTTCCTTATTGTCTCCTCACATTATATTTGAAATAGTGAAAATTATAGGCTTCTTTCGTACCCTTTTATTTAAACACCAGATAGACATTCTCTATAAACTTGAATAAAAATATAATTCCCATAAAAAGTACCTTTTTGTTTATTTCTATATTCATCGTATGTACGAAAATCATTTTTTACCTTATTCAACTAATCCTTTTTTATATCCTATTATTATATTTCTTTTATTTAGATACATAAGACATAGATAATTCTTTCTATGTCTTGATAACCTAATTGATTAGGTCCTCATATGATGATAAGGTTTAGGAGAATAGTGCCCTTTCAATGAATGGATTTAACAAGTCAAATAAATAGTTAATATTTATCTTTTTATTTCATACATTGTATAAAACATTCCTAGATAACCTTGTAAATTTAGCTTCATACATAACAATATTTTCCAATTAAATTTTTCTCAGGCTTAAAAATAATTTCTTAATATATTTTCATTGCTCATGAGGAAATTATTTTTCCTAGAAAATTTATTTAAAATCGTTCCATTAAATTCTATATATATAATCCTCATACTTAGTGTTTTGAATCAATTAACTCATTTTATCAACATGCCCTGGAAGATGATAAATTGTACTAAAAATATTTTTCCTTTCATTATTTCCCAAATAGAAAAACATCTAATCTAAGTAACTTATCCATTTCTTAGATAAAAATAGATTTCTAGTCCCATTGAATTATGGAGGTTAACGATGCATTAAGTGGTCTAACGATTTTTCAACATGCAGTGGATCATTAGGATTTTCAATTTAGGAAAATTTATTTCTTATAACATGAGTCAGTTTATCCAATATAGTTTTAATTTTTTTAGTTCCAGTTGCAACTACAGCTCCGACTTCACTGTAATTCTCAAAAGGTTAGTCCCTACAAGGATTATGTGCGTTAATAAAATTTCAATTAATTTTTTCTATTCAAAATTTCTATATAATTTCATATACCAGATTACATTATAACATTTCTAATAATAATACATAATTTATAAACTAGTAAAACACTTAACATACTTTTTTTACTTATGTTTAGCTAATATAAAAGTTATAATCTAGGTTTAAGTGAAATTATACTCAAATTCCATCATATTTTTATGTTCCATAACTTATGAAATCCTTAATTTAGTTCCAAATTTTTCTACTAAATTTTAACCATTACCAACTACAAATACCATGAGCCTAGTATCACCTAGATTCGGTAATTACTTAATTTCATTGGCACTAGATACAGGGATTTACATCCTAAATAACCAAATAATTCAGTATTCTTGGAAAGATAAGTACATAGTTTAATATTTCATTAAATTTTAATGCATAACACAAAAAAGTATTTAATTTTAGAACACCATTATTCCCTTTAGTGTATCCCTATATATCAACCATAATACGCCCCTTAACGTACTTTGGAAAATATAAATATTAAATAGGTAATCTCTATTGCTCAGTACTGGTATGGGTATGATATAAGATAACAAGAATAAATAAGGAATGCAAAATATGTCTTGGAAAATATCTTAAATAACATATAATTTAATCAATAACAAAACAATGAATAATAATATGGAAACAATAAACAATGATAAAATAATGCCCCAAAAATAATCACATGATCTTCAAACTTATCCACAGATATCATAAAAATAAAATAATCCCATGTACATAAAATAACTAATATCATAATGATGAAATTATTAATTTTATACATCATAAACATATCATCGATTCCTCATGATAATATTCCTTATAAAAATGGTTAATGTCTCAACAAATACACAAACAAGTTTGTATAATGAGACCTACTGATTCCTTGAGATGATATAGTGGGTCTTTCCCATCACTTACTATGTCTAGTGAATTCCACATTTAAAAGTGGTGAAACATTGTAACGCCCCGACCCCAGCTACCCAGAGTTGGTGCATTAATTACATAACATTGGCATGATCACAAGAAAGATCAAATCCCGAAAGACCGATTAGTTTAGTAGCCTTGGTAACACTAGATATATTCATAAGTTTTACATTACATCATAAAATGAAAACTACTACAACAACATAATGTTTCCAACGTCCACACTATAAACCCCTCATAATATCCCTGCAAGTCAATCATAATTTACTTCTTCACTACCTGGGAAAAATAAAACATAGAAAAGGGGTGAGCTCAAATGCCCAGTAAGGATAACAATATAGCGGAACATTCAAAATAAGCATAAACATTTAAGGCAATGTATAACTAAAACAAAAGCCTTTTAAACATGAACTTTAAACATGGTATGGCATAAATAAAATTAAATAATGCCATTTACTTATTCACATGGATATTCTACTAATCGAATAATCACATGCAAAAATCAATAACCACTTTCATAATGTTGGAATGCATAATGCTAAATGTTAATTTCTTTGTCTAGGCCTCATCCCAAGACCTAGGGGTTACTTCTAACCGGAACCCAACCCGGAGTGCCTCTAATAACCGGACACCAACCTGGAGTGCCTCTAATAACCGGACACCAACCCGGAGTGCCTCTAATAACCGGACACCAACCCGGAGGGCATACTTTTACCAGTCCCTAACTTGGAGGGCTTACTTTAACCAGTCCCCAACCTGGAGGGCTTACTTTTACCAGTCCCCAACCTGGAGGGCTTACTTTTACCGGTCCCCAACCCGGAACATACTTGTTTAGCACATTCATCTGAAGAAGAGTTTGAAATATAACATAAACATTCGGATTAACACTAGCATACGAAATGTCAATAGTTTCACCATAAACTATGAATGGTATAAAATAGCACATCCACAGTCAAACATATCACAAAACCTTCAATACAATGTAGAAGTTTTGTATTATAATAAATCAACTTCAAATAAGCGTAAAATCCATTAAAGGATGTTGACATAGATGAAATCAAAACACTTTTTAGAGAAATATCTCTTTATATTTTTGAAATCATTTAAGAGCCATATAAAATAAAACATTTTCTTGAAAATATTCTTGTAAGCTTGTAAGGAAAGCTTTGACGATTTTATAACGGCGGAAAATAACCTCACCCGCCGTATAAGTAAAAAAAACATTCTTATCTTAATTCTGTCGAAAAGGTCAAGAAGGACCTTGTTTTGAAAACGACGGAAATATTCCTTTATAAACCTCTTACAAAAAGTCAAACAAGGGAATAAATGAATTTAACCCATATTCTTGTAAATAATAAATATGTTTTGAAATACATTTCGAAGAAACATGGATGTGGATGATAAAGAAATCCCAGTAGATTATTACGTATAAACAACCTCGCATAATGAAGAGATTGTGAAATAACCCTTACCTTGTACTTTTCCTTGGTTGTGGTAGGTTAACCTCCTATATAATGGTGAAATAATTGTTATTAAATTATAAAATAATCATATATATTAATATGATATCATATATGATCTTTTAACATTGATTTGTTAATAATATCTTAGAATTATCGTCGTTTCGGGTGTTAACTTACTCATTTTCTTTTATATGTTTTGTTACATAAGTCATGTTTGTTGTATCTTATTCATATCCAGAATGATATCAAGTCCTTAAACATCATTTTTAAATCATTAAATGATAATTATACTTGAATGGATACGATGGAGAATGAATCTCATCGCGTTCGTGGAGACGGTAGTCCGTACGTACGCACGAACGCTACTTCCATTTAATTTTTATTTTAAAAGAATCGAATCCAAATGATACATAGGTATATTACTATTCCAGTATAATATAATATTTTATATATGTTACTTAAGTTCATTAACACCATCCTTTATACGTTCCATGTGTGGTATGAACGAGTCATATCATTTTAAGGGGGCGGTAGTCCGCACTTCCTCAAATGAAATTATCGTATGTATATACAACATGAAACGAATAATGGTATGAAATAAAATGGAATTACAGAAGCTTATATATAAAATATATATCATTAATATCATATTTAATTACAGTGCCATCATAATGGCCACCATGAGAGGTGGTAAGATGTATTTGAACAATCATCGTTTCGTGAGGCGTTAGTTTGCCATCCACAGAAACATTATGTTCATCATCCATTAGATGGAGTTGTGTGTATGTGTAGTTTGAATCCTTCTTATAACAACATCCTATTATATTTAGGATACTGGTGTTGTTACAAAATAAAGAAAATAAAAAGAGTTTGGGGGTTGGAGAAGCAAAATAAATGAAAATAATTTAAGAGAAATCGTTACCTTTAATCTAGGTAACTCACATTGGTTGGAACCAAAGGACTTCTTGAAATGCTTTCTGCCTAAGGGGAAGCTTCAAGAAGGAGAAGAGGGATGTGGGGAGCTTAGTTGGGCAGAGTTTGGACGAGCCAAGTGGCTTGAGAGGTGTGAAGAAATGAGAAGGAGGAGTGCCCTTTTATAAGAGGGGTGAGGGGCACCTTTGGAAAAGCTAGAAATATTAATTTATAATAAATTCATATTCGGTTTCTAATGGCTCCAAAGTTGACTATTCAAAGGTTAAGGTGGGGATAGGTCGAAAACCACTCAACCAATAGAATTTAGACAGGTTTGGGTACTTATATTAACCTTATCTTTAAGTATTAACTCTAAGTTAATTAGTTTCACTTTTACAATGTCTCTTTGTATTTTTATATAATATGGTTAATAAACTTACAATATACATCCAAGCGACCCCCAAGTGGTCCATTAATGAGGAAACTATCATAATATAAGTCTCTTTGCCGAACCTTAGATTTTTAGGAATTTAATATCAATTAATAATATAATATTTGTTTTAAGAACTCTTTTATGTCAATTTTGACACTATTCAATAGTTGATTTTTGTAAAACTCCTAACAGATTGATTACTTAGAACAAAGTCAATTAACTCAATCCTAATATATCATATTATCATAGAAAATTAGTTTAATTCATTAAAAGTTTCATATTATAATTATTTGGGTATTTATAAGATCAATTATTTTTATTTTTCACTATTTTAGTAATTACTGCATCATCATTGTGTCATAAATAAAATAAATTATTTAATGTCTAAAAATTATAAATAAAATATCATTATGTAGGAAATATTTTTATCTTTCTAATGAATATTTATAATCTAAAATCCAACATGTATAACCCTATGTAAAAATTGTTCTTCTAAAAGATGTAAGCTTATGCCATTTTTATTTTTATTTTAGCTTTATTAATATAATGTGTCATTATCACTTACAAGTGGATCCATGGGGTCCCAAAATAGACCCAAAGATGCCCATGGTAGACCATGTATCAACGAATAGGGTTAAGACACGTTTTAGGGTAATTTAGTATTATTATAATATTATTGTTTAACCCTTATTTACCGGATTTACCCTTAACCATGGTAAATAAAATATTTACCGCAGTAATTATTCAAAATGTCTAAAAATAAAAGTTACCTATTTACACAATTTGAACATCCTGATTCCAAATATGGAATCCATTTTCCTAAATTCAAAACACAGAAGTGGCAGAAATTAATTTAAAATTAATTCCCGATGTCAAAACAAAAAGCGTGTTTTTAAGAGATAATAACTATCAAAAGATTGACACTTGTTTATGTTCGGTTTAATTGTAAAATTATGTCGAATGACCAACATTATATTAAATAGTAAAAATATATTCTAAATATACTTTAAAACCACTCAAATTCATAATTTATTACTATTAATTATTTTGATTAAAAAAGTTGTTTTTAATTAAAATTTAGTAATTTTCACTAATCATCAAAATATGAAAGTTATCCGAAAAGTACCAAAATTTCACCTTAGGCTAAATTTGATATTCCGAATCCAAAAATGAAGTCCATTTTAAAATATAAAATATATATAACTTCAAAAGGTAGGTATTACTATTCATAACAGCTAGTTTGATTGGTTACGGTGTGTTAGAACTCGAAGTTGCGTACAACACACGCTACTGTTTTATTCAAAGGAAAGCGTACCGTGGAAGCTTGGGATGTTTCATTTTAAATTTTTTGATGTCTCTATTTAGTCAAAAAGTTTACAATATTGTATTTAAAAAGGTTTCACTATCAAAAGTTGATAAAAGTGCAATACTGAAAATGAATCTGTTCTTGCATTATGACTAAGAAACTCATAATATGGATTCTAAAATTATAAGGATTATATAAAGTTTAAAATTTAGTTAATACTATTCATGACCTCTTTTAATGGCTTTTTTTTTGTAAGTCATGGTGCAATTGAACTCAGTGTTGCGTGTAGTGCAAGTTATTGAATTATTTTGAAGAAATAACACACTATGAAATCTTGGGGTGTTACATTCTCCCCTCCTTCAATAAATTGCGTCCTCGCAATTTGAAATTGTTCTTCAAAAATAAAAGGTTGAAAGTAGAAAATATATTTGTGGGAAAACCCGCATCGGAAATTGGGTTACTAAAATTTAGTCTTAATATGAGGAAAAGAGAAATCAAAGGGTCACCACCAAATTATGATCTCGATTAGGAGAACATTGGTGGAAATTAGAGACATATAATCGGAGGAAAAACGTAAATATTTATAGGTAGTGATTGAGGTCATCAATCACAAACAAGTGTATAATTGAGGTCCTTAAATTCATCAATCTATGATGATTTGAAATACCATCGGTTCAACAAAACATAGGGTATTAGGATAACACATTTTTGACGTTTCAAAATATCTTAGTTGAAATCCCACATCGAAAAATGAATTAATGAGGCCTCTATTTAAAATAAAGAGTGGAAAGTATGAAGATTACCGAAAATAACACATACTAGGGTTCCATGTTAGAAAATATGGATATGGAAGAAAAATCTAGCCATCAATTATCTGATGGAGAGTGGTAGAGAACATGGCTATGAAAAGGCCAACAATCCCAAAGCCATAAATTAGTGATGATTTAAGGTACCATCTAGGAAAACATTTTTGTTCTAAGTTGATTTTCTTAATGTTGAGGAATTTATTTATGATATTGGCTAAGATCATAAGGAGATACACTTACTTTATAATTAGAGTTTTATCCATTAATAAATTTCTACCACAAACTCATCTTTCACACTAAAAGATAATAGAATGTAAAAAAAAATTCTATTTACACTATTCGTATAGGGTTCCAAAATAAACGAATTTATAATTCATCTACATGATATTTTAATAAAAACTACATTATTTAATCCAGGACATCTCATGGGCCAGTGGTAGGTGATACACCCTTGTCGCCCTTCGGTTGCGGGTTCAAGTCTCGTAGCCTTGCCGGACGCGACGGGTTGCCGCCCGACCTCCGAGTTGTCCTTTTATGGCAATCCAAAATAATCCAAACTAGAACTATCCAAAATACTTCTTTCAAAACTCACAGTCCAACATTTATAAGGAAGGTAAGCATAATGTAGATCCTTTTTACCCCGTAATAGCATATGAATACCTTCATCATGTATTCTTTTAATACACTGAAACATCCTGAATTACCATATTCCTTATTGATTACATTCATTCTCCCTTATTCCATATAGAATGCTGGATATACTTCATCAATCCAAAAATGTTTTAAACCCCAACAAAATGATGGAATATACAAATCATTAATCAGTTCCATGGTAGTCAAGAATATCCAATATAATTTATCCAAAACAATCACATATTATTCCAAAATCACTACCTCAGTATCAGAACTATATATCAACCATATATTTTCCAAAAATTTATCCTGCTATTGAGTCACTTTTCTTTGTTCCACACAATCTCAAGTCCTTAATGAAATAGTACTGCAGTACAATCCTTATATACTCCATAATAATTATAACAAGTACATTGTTGATACAACACTCAATTGACATAATCAACATAAGAACTCTAATCATTCCTCTTCATCTGTGGTAGTATCATAACTTGATTATTATCCAATAGCATCATTTGTGGCATAGTCTGATGACTGGGACATAGGTTCGCGTAGTGTCCAAACTCCTTGCAAATGAAGCATTGTATATTTAAAACCATTTTCTTACCCTTGCAGTCACGTACTTTGTGCCCTTTTCCTCTACAACTATAACAAACTCCCATTCCTTTCAGGCAAGTTCCAGGGTGTTTCTTTCCACAGTTACCACATATGAGAAAATTCTTCTTTTCCCTCTTCCCTTTATCAATCTTTTTCTCTTCTATCCTTTTCTTCTCTTGCTTCCCTTCAAAGCCATAGGACTCAGGAAACTCTTTACTTATCTTATCAATACATGATATTATTTCTTCATATGATGATAATACATGGGAGACTATTTCTCTTATAAATTCTAGCTTAAGACCATGAAAGATATGATCCTTCCTTCTCTTTGGATCATGTGCATTTCTGGAGTTCTCATTCCTTCTACTGGGCGCCATTTCTAAACAATGGCATAAACTAGATCAGTTTATGAATCAAAATACATAATACCATACTTATAAAACACTTAACATAAATTGAACTATTTATGGATATAATCCATAATCATAAGAATGTTTTCTTTGAGGAAGTATATACTCATAATCCCTTCAAAATGATTTGTAAAGAAAATGAGAGTTATCCTAAGCATATCCCCCGGGAGTGTCGTAACCAAGAGTGCAGCAAGGCCCGTTGTCGTGCACCAGTTCCCGTTCGAGTCTAGCTCAAAGCGGTGTTTTCGGGTTTTACCCCTAGGTACATCTGTGCCAGAGCCGCCTCTACCTGCTCGTATCCAGACAGGGATGTATTGCTTGGAAAACTCACAAAATCTCTACAATACCAAAATTCTAGGAAGTTATTCTATACTAATCCTCAAAGTTCATCTTAGGTCTACGTGCTCTAATCAGAGTTTATCTAAATATAGCTACCAAGGTTTGTACTAAACTTCCTCTGATACCAACTGTAACGCCCCGACCCCAGCTACCCAGAGTTGGTGCATTAATTACATAAGATTGGCATGATCACAAGAAAGATCAAATCCCGAAAGACCGATTAGTTTAGTAGCCTTAGTAACACTAGATATATTCATAAGTTTTACATTACATCATAAAATGAAAACTACTACAACAACATAATGTTTCCAACGTCCACACTATAAACCCCTCATAATATCCCTGCAAGTCAATCATAATTTACTTCTTCACTACCTGGGAAAAATAAAACATAGAAAAGGGGTGAGCTCAAATGCCCAGTAAGGATAACAATATAGCGGAACATTCAAAATAAGCATAAACATTTAAGGCAATGTATAACTAAAACAAAAGCCTTTTAAACATGAACTTTAAACATGGTATGGCATAAATAAAATTAAATAATGCCATTTACTTATTCACATGGATATTCTACTAATCGAATAATCACATGCAAAAATCAATAACCACTTTCATAATGTTGGAATGCATAATGCTAAATGTTAATTTCTTTGTCTAGGCCTCATCCCAAGACCTAGGGGTTACTTCTAACCAGAACCCAACCCGGAGTGCCTCTAATAACCGGACACCAACCCGGAGTGCCTCTAATAACCGGACACCAACCCGGAGTGCCTCTAATAACCGGACACCAACCCGGAGGGAATACTTTTACCAGTCCCCAACCTGGAGGGCTTACTTTAACCGGTCCCCAACCCGGAACATACTTGTTTAGCACATTCATCTAAAGAAGAGTTTGAATTATAACATAAACATTCGGATTAACACTAGCATACGAAATGTCAATAGTTTCACCATAAACTATGAATGGTATAAAATAGCACATCCACAGTCAAACATATCACAAAACCTTCAATACAATGTAGAAGTTTTGTATTATAATAAATCAACTTCAAATAAGCGTAAAATCCATTAAAGGATGTTGACATAGATGAAATCAAAACACTTTTTAGAGAAATATCTCTTTCTATTTTTGAAATCATTTAAGAGCCATATAAAATAAAACATTTTCTTGAAAATATTCTTGTAAGCTTGTAAGGAAAGCTTTGACGATTTTATAACGGCGGAAAATAACCGCACCCGCCGTATAAGTAAAAAAAACATTCTTATCTTAATTCTGTCGAAAAGGTCAAGAAGGACCTTGTTTTGAAAACGACGGAAATATTCCTTTATAAACCTCTTACAAAAAGTCAAACAAGGGAATAAATGAATTTAACCCATATTCTTGTAAATAATAAATATGTTTTGAAATACATTTCGAAGAAACATGGATGTGGATGATAAAGAAATCCCAGTAGATTATTACGTATAAACAACCTCGGATAATGAAGAGATTGTGAAATAACCCTTACCTTGTACTTTTCCTTGGTTGTGGTAGGTTAACCTCCTATATAATGGTGAAATAATTGTTATTAAATTATACAAGAATCATATATATTAATATGATATCATATATGATCTTTTAACATTGATTTGTTAATAATATCTTAGAATTATCGTCGTTTCGGGTGTTAACTTACTCATTTTCTTTTATATGTTTTGTTACATAAGTCATGTTTGTTGTATCTTATTCATATCCAGAATGATATCAAGTCCTTAAACATAATTTTTAAATCATTAAATGATAATTATACTTGAATGGATACGATGGAGAATGAATCTCATCGCGTTCGTGGAGACGGTAGTCCGTACGTACGCACGAACGCTACTTCCATTTAATTTTTATTTTAAAAGAATCGAATCCAAATGATACATAGGTATATTACTATTCCAGTATAATATAATATTTTATATATGTTACTTAAGTTCATTAACACCATCCTTTATACGTTCCATGTGTGGTATGAACGAGTCATATCATTTTAAGGGGGCGGTAGTCCGCACTTCCTCAAATGAAATTATCGTATGTATATACAACATGAAACGAATAATGGTATGAAATAAAATGGAATTACAGAAGCTTATATATAAAATATATATCATTAATATCATATTTAATTACAGTTCCATCATAATGGCCACCATGAGAGGTGGTAAGATGTATTTGAACAATCATCGTTTCGTGAGGCGTTAGTTTGCCATCCACAGAAACATTATGTTCATCATCCATTAGATGGAGTTGTGTGTATGTGTAGTTTGAATCCATATTATAACAACATTCTAGTATATTTAGGATACTGGTGTTGTTACAAAATAAAGGAAATAAAAAGAGTTTGGGGGTTGGAGAAGCAAAATAAATGAAAATAATTTAAGAGAAATCGTTACCTTTAATCTAGGTAACTCACTTTGGTTGGAACCAAAGGACTTCTTGAAATGCTTTCTGCCTAAGGGGAAGCTTCAAGGAGGAGGAGAGGGATGTGGGGAGCTTATTTGGGCAGAGTTTGGACGAGCCAAGTGGCTTGAGAGGTGTGAAGAAATGAGAAGGAGGAGTGCCCTTTTATAAGAGGGGTGAGGGGCACCTTTGGAAAAGCTAGAAATATTAATTTATAATAAATTCATATTCGGTTTCTAATGGCTCCAAAGTTGACTATTCAAAGGTTAAGGTGGGGATAGGTCGAAAACCACTCAAACAATAGAATTTAGACAGGTTTGGGTACTTATATTAACCTTATCTTTAAGTATTAACTCTAAGTTAATTAGTTTCACTTTTACAATGTCTCTTTGTATTTTTATATAATATGGTTAATAAACTTACTATATACATCCAAGCGACCCCCAAGTGGTCCATTAATGAGGAAACTATCATAATATAAGTCTCTTGGCCGAACCTTAGATTTTTAGGAATTTAATATCAATTAATAATATAATATTTGTTTTAAGAACTCTTTTATGTCAATTTTGACACTATTCAATAGTTGATTTTTGTGAAACTCCTAACAGATTGATTACTTAGAACAAAGTCCATTAAATCAATCCTAATATATCATATTATCATAGAAAATTAGTTTAATTCATTAAAAGTTTCATATTATAATTATTTGTGTATTTATAAGATCAATTATTTTTATTTTTCACTATTTTAGTAATTACTGCATCATCATTGTGTCATAAATAAAATAAATTATTTAATGTCTAAAAATTATAAATAAAATATCATTATGTAGGAAATATTTTTAGATTTCTAATGAATATTTATAATCTAAAATCCAACATGTATAACCCTATGTAAAAATTTTTCTTCTAAAAGATGTAAGCTTATGCCATTTTTATTTTTATTTTAGCTTTATTAATATAATGTGTCATTATCACTTACAAGTGGATCCATGGGGTCCCAAAATAGACCCAAAGATGCCCATGGTCGACCATGTATCAACCAATAGGGTTAAGACACGTTTTAGGGTAATTTAGTATTATTTAAATATTATTTTTTAACCCTTATTTACCGGATTTACCCTTAACCATGGTAAATAAAATATTTACCGCAGTAATTATTCAAAATGTCTAAAAATAAAAGTTACCTATTTACACAATTTGAACATCCTGATTTCAAATATGGAATCCATTTTCATAAATTCAAAACACAAAAGTGGCAGAAAATAATTTAAAATTAATTCCCGCTGTCAAAACAAAAAGCGTGTTTTTAAGAGATAATAACTATCAAAAGATTGACACTTGTTTATGTTCGGTTTAATTGTAAAATTATGTCCAATGACCAACATTATATTAAATAGTAAAAATATATTCTAAATATACTTTAAAACCACTCAAATTCATAATTTATTACTATTAATTATTTTGATTAAAAAACTTGTTTTTAATTAAAATTTAGTAATTTTCACTATTCATCAAAATATGAAAGTTATCCGAAAAGTACCAAAATTTCACCTTAGGCTAAATTTGATATTCCGAATCCAAAAATGAAGTCCATTTTAAAATATAAAATATATATAACTTCAAAAAGTAGGTATTACTATTCATAACAGCTAGTTTGATTGGTTACGGTGTGTTAGAACTCGAAGTTGCGTACGACACACGCTACTGTTTTATTCAAAGGAAAGCGTACCGTGGAAGCTTGGGATGTTTCATTTTAAATTTTTTAATGTCTATATTTAGTCAAAAAGTTTACAATATTGTATTTAAAAAGGTTTCACTATCAAAAGTTGATAAAAGTGCAATACTGAAAATGAATCTGTTCTTGCATTATGACTAAGAAACTCATAATATGGATTCTAAAATTATAAGGATTATATAAAGTTTAAAATTTAGTTAATACTATTCATGACCTCTTTTAATGGCTTTTTTTTGTAAGTCATGGTGCAATTGAACTCAGTGTTGCGTGTAGTGCAAGTTATTGAATTATTTTGAAGAAATAACACACTATGAAATCTTGGGGTGTTACAAACATACTCAACATAAACATTCATATAGAAACTAAAATATGATATGTTAATAATTACCCTAATCATTAAACACAATCCAAAATCATCCAAACTAATATGACCAATGGAATAAAAATAGTACATCCCTAGCCAAAATAATCATAAAACATATAGTAAAATATTATAGATGGTATCGAAAGATAATTACCTCAGTGAGGAATAATATTCAACAATGTACGTTTACAATGATGAAAATACTTTAAAAATATGATTGGAAAATTAGTGAGTAAAATACCCTTTTCACTTTGATATCACTTATTTTTTAAACTATCAAAATATGAAGGAAAAAATTTTATTATAAAATAACCATTTAAACATGTAAAATAATAATAAAATAAAATATTATTAATGATGGTGGTAAAATCCATCAATTATATATAAGTTAAAAAACATTCCTTTTACATTATTGTAACATTTTTAAAAAGTTCCACTTTTAAAAAATGACAAGAAGATTCCATTGAACAATAATTAAAAAAGTAAAACATGTGTAAAAATTTCAATGATAAACAATTTTAGAGTAATATAAATATCATTTAAAAAATATAGATAATATGGATATTTAATAAAAATATTCCCCTAGTGGGGACGTAAACCTAAAGAGTCTTGAGTAATGATGAGATTGTAAAATAAACTCTCACCACTTTGGTAACTTTTTAATAATAAGCCTCATGAAAGAAATGAATTAAAATAAAACATCTAAATACCATGAAGATAAATATTTTCATGGTATAAAATATAAAAGGGTTAATATATACACCACATAAAAGAAGAATGTGGTAAATAATCAATATGTCTCCAGGAAACAAAAGTGGGATGAGAAAACCCTTACGAAAATCTTGAATTCATTTGTATATAATAGAACTTATAATATATTAAATAATAATTTATTATAAATATATTATATAACCTAATTAATATTTATCATAAAATATATTATTTACTTATATCCTTTTATCACCCATTTATCAATAATTCTTTATTAAAATTGTTGTTCTATGTGATAAATGCTTCGTTTTTCATGTATGTTTTTGTTTAGTATTATTGGTCCTTATAAATATATAATGGTTACATAATCTCCATAATGTTAATAATGATACAAATATAATATAAATTAATTATATATTTTTTTTATTCATACAAAAAATATGGATACAAAAAATATAGATACAAAAAAATGAATTAAACAATTCATGGAGACGGTAAGTCGTAAGTACACATGAACAATGTCTTCACTTTTCAAAAGATGGAAATAAAGGGAGGAAAAGAATAATAAACCTTCTAAAATCATTATCATATCATATAAATAATATATATTCATAAAATCCATCCTTACTACCATCTAAGTAAATCATAAATTAAAAACAAATCACACGTATGCACGAATAATGTTATTCTATTCCAACGGATTGGAAGGAAAGAAGATATATAATATATTTTAATTAAAAATATATAATTATTTAATAAATATCATATAGATTCATTATTTATATATTTATTACCATCCAAATGAAATGGTGATGAAAAACTAATTACACCACTATGTGGAGTGGGTAAGTCGTACGTATACACGAGCGATGTTTTCATTTTCAATAGGATAGAAAAGTGATAGAATATGGTTGTAACATAATCCTAATAAAATTTCAATATATTTATGATACTGGATTTATTATCTTATGAGGGGTAAAATACCATAATAGGATATAGAAGAAGAAAAAAACATGAAGGGCTCGGTAAAGAAAATTACCATTTCTTCGATAGACTTCATTTAGATCTCTTCTTAAAGGACATAAAGTACGAAGTTTGAATTAAAAAACCATTATAACTTGGGTAAGTATGTTAATAAGATTAATGTGTGTTTATTGGATCAATTAGGGATAAATAAGTGAGTAAGGAGGATCCCTTTTATAATTGAGTTGACGGGAACTTTTGGAATTGCTTAAAAGATTAAATTATATAAAAGTCATTATCAATCCAAATGCATCCAAATGTCTAGATATTTGAACCCAAGGTAGGATTTGATATAAATATAATCAAAAAAATAAATTTTTTGATAGTTTATTGTGGTGTTTTAAATGTTATCTTTTGGTTTACCCTCTTAATTAACCAATTTTAACATTAACAGCAGGAGAGTCTTTTTTAGTCTTAAAATGTTATAATTTTACACATAATGTAACTATTGACTCATAAATAGAGAATTCATGAAATTTTAGACTATATAATATCCATTTTTTATCTTTAAATTTATTTTTTATTTTTAGAAAAATTGATATAAATTGATTTTGATAAATTATCATTAATAAAAATTATTCTACTATTCATTTAATTTGAATTTATATACATCATGAAAATGTTATAATTTTTTTAAATGATTTTAAGAATATATAATTCGACTTATAGATCAATGAAATGTATGGGAAACATTAACTCATTCATTTTATATCAATTTTATTATTCTTAAAATCATTTATTTTATTTTTTTGTTAATTAAAGAAAAATTATATTAGTCTAACACATGTATTTAAAGTATTTATATAGTTTTGAAAAAATTAGAAATATTTTTTTATAATGAAAATAATTTCATTAAACTCAAAATAGATATTTATTTTCATTTATATTTTTATTTTTTACCTATGAGGAAACATAATATACCTTTAAAACCAAGTGATTGACATTTTGTAATTTTTTTTATTAAAATATTATAATGGTCATTTTCATGAAAATTATCCCTTAAACAAATCCATTTAGAGAATACTTTGATAAGGGTAGAAATAAATTCATCAAATAATAACTAGGATGAAATATTATGTCATTATCACTTAGTTTTAAATTAGATTAACCTAATTTACCTTTACCAAGGTGATAAATTATACCATAGTTACAATTCATATTAACCAAGAATGAAAGGGGACTATTTAAAAATTTTGATACACATAATTAATAATATTTAATCCATTTTATCAAATTCAATACCTATAAGTGTAAGAGTTTAATTTAAAATCAAAATTCTATATGCAACGAAAAGATGTTTTTCAGAACAAAAATTACATTTTTATGTATAAAAATGTTTTTATACCAAATTCAATCATAAAATTAATTCCAATGAACTTAATTGAATTATGAATAATATAATAAGAATAATTTTATTTTTAAATTATATTTTAAAAAATAAAATTTTAAATTCTTAAAACAAAGGTACAATTTTCAATAAAAATTGTATTTTCAGTATTCATAGGGAAATCAATATTTTCTAGAAAAATATTAAGATTTTACCTTAACAAAATTTTAATACAATAAATTAAAAAATAATATTTTTTATAAAATAAAATTTATATATGTTCAGGAAATTAATTGTAATATTTTCTTGAAAAAATCAATAAAAATAATTTTTGAAGAAAAAATATTTCTGAAACATATAATGATTTTAGTGTAAATTGAGTGGTTTTTTCAAATAATTGACCAATTAATATATATTTATTAGTTATTTTATATGTAAATATTTCATAATTTAGTTAATATTAAACATAACCCCCCCCCCCCCAATTCAACGATTGTTTTATAATTATCACATTATGTAATATTATTTCATGGTCTGTCTAGGCATGATGGTGTGTATCGTAAATGAAATAGAACAAAACGTTCTTTTAAAATAGAAGGTTGTTACATTCTCTCTCATTCAACAAATTGTGACACTATAATTTTAATTTTTATTGATAATAAAGGTTCAATCGTTTAAATTAATTTTTTGGAAAACCCACATTGTAAAAAGGGTTAGTAAAACATCCTCTTAAAAGGCGGTATAGGGAAATATCAAGGTCACCAAAAATAGGTTTCTAAATATAGACATGAAAGATAAAATTAATTTCCAATGGTTAATATATAGTTATATAGAACATGGTCATGCGAAAGTTTATTATCACAAAACTATAAATTTGTGATGTGTTAAAAGGCCATTTTTCTATCAGTAAGAAAAGTAAATACATAACATTTTTTATTTTATGGTCTGCTTCCTAAAGTTGAGGGATTATATTAATTTATAGATAAATCACTCAAGAAAATAAACTTATTCAATTAGTTTGAATTTCATAAACATGATCTCATCCTTTTTTTGTACTACAATTAATCTATACTTCATCTTTTATGCTAATAAATGGATATTAAATTTGAATATTTTATTCCTAATTCGCTAAAATAAACATTTAAAAAGTTATAAGATTTGTAATTCATTCCTTCAACCATTGAAAATTTACAAAAAAAATAAAATTTGTATCTATAGTTTTCCAATATGATAAATTATACTTTAACCTCAACCAATAATATATAATGTTCATCTTAATCTATTCCTTAAGTATTTAACCTTAAGGCACTTCCAAAATATGTCTGACCAAATTCCAAAATCCATAAATTTTGGAATAAGGTAACTAAATTTCCAAAATAAACTTATAATTAATATTTATTAAATTGAATCTTAATTACACATGTAAATACCATGATCACATTGTAATAACTTGAATCGCCATAAATCTTTAATGAAAACATTCATTCTTCCGAGATTCAACTCTCTCCTAATTCCATAAACTATATAATATTATCACATATAAATCCCAAAATTTAGTAATCTCCATCCTAAATTACATTGTAATCAAATCACTATCTATTTTTAATGTCAATAATAATTTCCCATTATCATTTTGAATGTCAAAATTCTATTTAAACCAACTAAATTTTATTAACTAATCATCAAGAACATATTAAGTGTTATGTTACCTTATCTGTGTATTTCCAAAAAATATCTCATCACTACTGAATCAATTTTATTTTTTATCAGTACCATTCCAGATGTGCTTCAAATTCCTTAAGGAAAACTATTTCAGTATAATCCTTGTACATTTCAAGATTCTTATAACCAGAATTTCAGTGATAAAATACATATACAACATAATTATTGAACCTAAATATATTTTAACCATAATTGACCTACTTCTACTACAACAACAACATAATCCTGGCCTTGAATCATTGGGCTCTTCTGATGTATATTCCTTTGATTCTTAGGAAATTAATTTTAACAGTTCCCTATATCATCGCATTTGAAACACTAAATTTTAGAGGATTCTTTCTCACCCTTTATTTTTTGTGCATGATTGGCATTCTCTCTAGACATGATGGAAATTATCATTCTTTTTTAAAAAAGTACAAAGTTTTTTTTTTCCACAATTATCACATTTATGAAAATACTTCTTTCTATTATTCCTCTAGTCCATTTCTTTTCCCTTCTATCATTTTTTCTCTTGCTTTCCAAAAAATCCATAATACTTAGATTATTGTTTCTCTATATTGATAGCACATGAGATTATTCACTCGTGTGATGAGAAGTTTTAGGAGACTATTTTCCCTCAAATTAATGGATTTAACCTGTAAAATAAATTGCCAATCTTGATCTTTTTAAAATATATGTGTTTCACAACATTCATGTATATCCTTGTAAAGTTAGCTTCAAACATAGAAAAAATTTACTCTTCCATCTATCTCAGAAACAAAAATTATCTCTCCATATCAACAAATTTATCACAAGTAAAATACTATTCAATGAAAATTTACTTAAAATAATTCAATTACATTATCTATAATTCTTCCACATACTTAGTTTTTTAGATCAATGACCACCATTGATATACATGCCTTGAGAGATGATATAATGCATTAAAAACCTTTTCCATTTCCTTTCTTCCCAAAGTAATAACTACCTTATCTATTCACCTTATCCATTGATTAGTTATAAATGGATGTTTAGTCCCATTGAATGGTGGAGGTTTCAGATGCATAAATTGGTCTAACATTCTTTCACTGCATTGTGGATCAGCATGCTTCTCTGTTTATTTGAAATTTATTTCTCATAACCAAACTAATTTTTCCCAATATAGTTATAATTTGTTCAGTTCCAACTACAACTCTAGCACCAGCTTCATTATCTTTCCCAAAATGTAAATCTCAACATTTATTAAATGCATTGATATGATTTCCATTCTTTCATATAGGTGACATTTCTATAAAATGGTATACACTAGATTATACTATAACATTATCAATCAAACTGTATTATTTCTAAACTGGTGATACACTTAACCTAAATTTAAAATATTATATATAGTTAATATCATAATCATTAGCTGGGTTTCTTTCATATTATTCTCAAAGTTTGTCATTGGGTTATATTCCCTAATCTATGTTTTCTTTATTAAAAATCCCAATGTTTCAACAAAACATCCTCTAATACCAACTATATAGACACTAGCCCTTATATCCCCTACAGTCTTTGGTTACTTTATTACATTATTACTAGATACAAGAAATCACATCCCAATGGGCCAAGTAATTTATAATTCATGGAAAAATAAATACATAGTTGAATATATTACATTTTAAAACATAACATAACATAGTATTTTCCGTTAGTACACCATTATTCCATTTAGCACATTACTAATTATTAATCATAAAACACCCCCAAACGTCATGGGGAAAATTAACATTATAAATGAGTGAACTCTGATGCTCAATAATGGTATTTTTATAGTAGAATATAATATAATATATATATATATATAGTAGGTACTTGGGGGTATAATTACACCAAACCCACACACACCGCACACACACTGGCCTGAAAGGTAGGTCATAACCCCACAAAGCATAACCCACCCAACCACCCACTTAATTTCATTATATATATTTGTCCTGAAGGCCCAATGGCCATTTATCCCATTACATGGCCCATATCTCAATATTATGGCCCAAGACCCATTAAGTGAATAGTACTGTTACAGTACCCACTATAGTACCACCACCACTACAGTACCTTCCGCTACTACAGTGACAGTGTCTTCAATAATTATAGTGTCTTCATTTCTATAGTTCCTCCACTTCTATAGTACCACTATAGGACTACTACAGTACCAATGTAGGACTTATATAGTATCTTGTTCCAAATGGTTTTTGAACCCCCATTTCTCATGTAGAATTACAGGGTTCTTACCACTAAGCCAAATCCTAACTAAATTGAATATAACATGAGTAAATAAGGAGTAAAAAATATAGCAAGGTGAATATATGATAACATATTAAATTTAATCAACAACAAAATAGATAAGGCCTCATCCAATACACAAACCAGTTTGTCTAATGAGACCTATAAATTCATAGAGGAGCTAGAGTGGGTCTCACCCATCACTTACTAAATTTATTTCATTACTCATATGAAGCTAGTAAAACATAATCAATATAAACATTCATATTGAAATTATCATGTGAAATGTTAATAATTACCCTAATCAATAAACATAATCCTAAACCATCCAATGTAATATAATGAATGGTATCAAAATTCCACATCACTAGTCAAACTAATAATAAACCATAAAATAAAATATGTTAGATGGTATCATAAGAGAATAAAATCAATAAATCAAGTGATTAAACAAATTATTTTGAAAGAGATTATTTTTTTAAATATCATTGGAAAATTATTGATCAAAATACCCTTTTCACATTGAAATCAACTATTTTTAAAACATCACAAATATGGTGGAAAAAAATTTCTTTTAAAAGAAACTTATAAACATATAATGTAATATTAAAATAAAATATTATTCATTATGAGGGTAATTTTTATCCACTATTTATGATTTAAAAAAACATTCCTTTCACTCTATTGTAAAAAGTTTAAAAAGTCCCTCGTTTTCAAATCGATAACAATATTCCTTTTAAACAATTTTGTAAAAAGTAAAAAATTGGGTAAAACTTTCATTAATAATTAATTTAATATTAATTTAAATACTATTTAAAATATTATAATGGGAATATGTCTATGGAAGGAAAATATTCCCCCACTGGGGACATAAACTTAAACCATCTCAAATAAAGAAGAGATTGTGAAATAAACTCTTACCACTTTGTTAACTTTTCCTTAATAAGCCCTACCAAAGAAATAAATTCAAATGAAACTTTTAAGTAGCATAAAAAAAATATTCATTATATAACATATAAAATTGTTAGTATATAAACCACATAAATGAAGAAAGTGGTGAATGAAACATAAGTCGCATGGAAAAGAAGTGTGACGGGAAAACCCTTACCTCGGGAACAAATTCAATCATATGTGTTTGAAACTCCTGTATAATAAATGTTAGATTTTTATAATATATTATATAACCATATTAATTTATATAATATCATATATTATTTACATATAACCTTTTATAACCATTATATTAATTCTTATTTATTAAAATTACTATTCTTAGTGATAACTGTACTGTTTTTCAAGTATGTTTTGGTTCAATAGTTTCATTACTAGTAAATTGATCATGGTTCCATAATATCCCAAATTTTAATCATTATATAAATATAATATATATTAATTATATTAATATGTATATTCATCCATAAAATATATGGATTATAAAATGGGTTTCATTGTTCATGATGATAGTAGGTTGTATGTACGCATGAAAGTTGTTTTAACTTTTAGACTAATGGAATAAAAGAAATTAAAAATAAAAATTATACTTTATATAGTAATTATTATATCATATAAATCATATTTATTCATAAAATACATCTTTATTATCATCAATGTAAAATGTAAATTAAAAACAAATCGCATCGCTTCGTGGAGGTGGTAGTCCACAGGTACACATGAGGGGCGTTATTGTATTCCAATGGATTGTAACGAAATAAGGTATATATAATATTTCCATTAAATAATTATATTTATTCATAAATATCATATATATTCATTATTTATGTTTTTCTAACCATCAAAGTTAAATGGTGATGGAAAATGAATTATGATGCTACGTGGAGACGGTATGTCAAACATATGAATGAGTAATGTTTTTGCTTTCCATGGGATATAAAAGAGATATAATATGGTTTTACCGTAACCATAAAAAATATCTATATATTTATGATACTTTATTAATTATATTAGTATGGTTATAACACTTTAATAAGAATTTCAAGAATAAATATACTAGAAGGCCTCAGTAAATACAATTACCTCTTCTTCGATAGACTTCCTTTAAATATATTCTCAATGAAATTAGTGTAGATATTATAAATAAAAAAACCCTCTATAACATGGATAAATATTTTAATAAGATTATTTTTTGGGGTTGGATGAGATATATGACTCAACGTGGTGTGAATAAGTACGGGAGGAGGTTCCCATTTACAATTGGGCTGAGGAGCACTTTTGAAATTTCAAAAAATATTAAAATATAAAAATGTCATTATCAATAAAAATGCATAAAAATGTCTAGATATTCAAACTAAAGGTATTATATTATTTAAATATCATTAAACAATAATATTTTTAAAGGTTAATGTGGTGTTTTAAACGTTATCTATTGGTTTATCCCCTTATTTAACCTATTTTAACATTAACAACAGTAATATATTTTCTTGTCTTAAAGGGTTTTAATTTTACAAATAAGATAACTAATAACTCATTAATGTTCAATGGATGATAGTTTCGACCATATATTATCTAATTTTTCTCTTCAAATATTTTTATATTTTTTAAATAATTAAATAAAACATTATTTTGATAAATTATCATTAATATCAAGTTGGACACTATTCCTTTAATTTGACTTTAAATACATCAACAAAAAAGATGGAATTAGAATATAATGCTTTATAACTATAAAAGATTTCAATTATATCTATAAAATTATTGGGATTCATTAACTCATTCATAAAATATGAGTTTCGGTATTCATAAAATCATTTATTTTAATTTTTTGTCAATAAAATAAATTTTTTATTAGTGTTCCAAAAGAATTTGAGGTAATTATAAGGTTTATGAAATTTATAAATAAATTTTTATCATGAAAATAATCTAATTAATCAAAAAATATTAAATTTATTCGTTCATATGTTTATTTTGTCTTTATGTGGACACATAATTGACATTTAAGACTAATGGGGTTACATTTTGTAGCTTTATTTCCATTAAATATTATAAGGGTAATTTTAATGGATATGTGACCATTAAACTAGTTAATTTATAGAATCAGGTGATAAGGGTAAAAGTAAACTCATTAAATAATAATTTTAATGAATAACTATTTCATTATCACTTATTTTAAAATTAGATTAAGAAGATTTACCCTTTACTGAGGTGATAGATTCTACCATAATTTCTATTAATATTGTCCAAAAATAAAACGGAAATGTTTAACAATTTATTACCTTATATATACAAGTATTTAACTACTTTTATCATATCCAATACCTATTAGTGAATGAAATTATTTTAAAATTCAAATTCAACATCTAATTAAAAGCAGCTTTTCCAAAAAATGCCTTTAAAGTATAAAAAATGTTTTTATACCAAATTCAATAATAAACACGATTCAAATGAACTTAATTGAATTATTAATAATATAATATAACCAATTTATGTTTCAATTATTATTTTTAAAAACTATATCTTTTAAATTTTGTGAAACAAAAATACATTTATCAATAAAAATCAGTATTTTCACTATTCACTAAGAAAATCAATCTTCTCAAAAAAATTATGAATTTCAGTGTAAAAAAATTTAAATATGATTTTTTTTAATATTGATATTTTTTTAAACAAAACATATATAGGTATGTAAATTAATTATAATATTTTCCCATTAAAATCAATAAAAATATTTTTTTAAGAAAATGTATTTCTAAAACATAAAATAACTTTACTAAAAATTGAGTACCCATTCCCTAAAAATTTACCAATGAATTTTTACTTAGTAGGTCCATCATATATATATATATATATATATACTTCATAATTATTTTAAAAATAGTCGTACTCACTAATTCATTGTCTAGTTTATAATGGCCATATTTAAATAATAATATTTCCTAGTTTGTTTAGGATCTATGTTGCATGTCATATACAAAATCAAACATAATGTTATTTTACAATATTTGGGTGTTATATAGAATAGATCAACATATAATTCATCACTCATCAATAATGACTCCAAATTTAATCTACCATATCAACACAAGTAATAGTGCCTCTTCATCAACTCATCTCATGCCTAACCTTTTCTAATGTAGATCATGATCAGAACTGCAGTCGACCTGCATCTCAAACTTCACTCAAGTTATACCTTGAGTGGGATTATTCCCACTAAAATCTCACTCAAAAACACCATATATCTATTTCACTCGTCCTAGGTAAGGTAAACCATCCGATAATAACACACCTAAACCAACTTTACAACAATTTTAAGAATATTGTGATTGATGAACTTATTTGAATAAGACCCAAGTTTGATAATTGTTTTCCTAGATTGTTGTATATGTTCACAATGGAGGTCAAGATAATGATTGGGACTCTATATATCCCAATTCACAAATTTTAAGGATGATGAAAATTCCAAAAAAGAGACTTATGGTATTACTCAATCAAATACTAGGTATTTCACATAAAAATCACAATAACTCCCTTGATGTTACCTATCTTAGACTCGAGCACACACTCTAGCCCAGTACAGGAACTCAAAGCCACAAAAACCATCCTGACTGACCTCTACACCTCCATAACCAAAATATAATTTAGTTCATATAACTCTTTAAAGGATGAACGCATTTCATATCATGGTCATACATCTTCATTCTAGTGTTAAAATTCCCAGTCATGATCTACCAATCCTCGTCTTGAGGTCCCTCCAATCAATACATAATTATACCTAAAAAAAACACCTTATCACATCGATTCACTGTAGTAGAAGAAAATTTTCCTGAATAAATCATGAACTAAATTAAAGGGAATATGATACATTCAAATTTGGAATGGGTTTTATGCATGAAGATGGTGATAAAACCAGTTTGAGTAGCCAAACCCAAGTCCAGTATTTCTTGTTTCAAGCCCATGATCACTAATCCTGGACCCTATTTTTCAAAGCCATGAATTGAATTTTAATTTATATTGGACCACCTAAGGCTTAATTTTAATTCAAAACACTAATTCAATTAAGTAGTGTGGGATTTAGTACCAACCATTGAGTGTGTTCTAGTTACATACAGGCATGATCCATTATGACCCTAGAAGACTACACCTAGATACACTATCAAAACAGTCTCTCAAATGATCTAGTCCTCAGGTGAATTATCTTCCAAATTTATCCTTGTATGATCATTATGATTAAAACCTTATTTTCACTATATATAGGATGCAGTGAAGTACTTCCACTTATATTCTTCTAGAATTCATGTGAAATTATATCATGGGAGCTTCACTATGTACAACTCTTTTTCAATTATTTTATCAATGAAGGGTTTATTAATTCCATAAAAATTGTTTATGGGTGAGTGTAAAAGTTATGAATCATAATTTGGATGATTTTTCTAATTATCTTAGGGCTTTTTCTATGTCTTAATGTTTTTAATGATCTATTTATTGAAAAAATATTCTCTTCCACAATTGGATTTGTGTTTTATGGTCAGTAAATTTACCCATTGATTTTGATCTCTATAACACCAATATTTTGATGTATTTTCCCATTTTATATATTCTATAATTTTATGGAATGTTCTGGGTAATACTCGAGAAGTATCTGGATTGATTTGGAAGGTTTTGGAAGCCTTTTTGATTTTGAATAATTTGTACATAGATAGTAGAAATCGTTCAAAATTCACCAAGAAATCATGTGACATGTTTGGGTGCCATTAGGAAGGTGAAAGGTTCATATATTGTTTGTAAAAACCATTTCTAAAACTAAGAAACTTGGAGTTATTTAGGATAGATCTAATTAATTTTGTTAACACACCATTTGAAAAATTTTGCAGCCTAATTGTGAAATAGGGAATAAACTAAACAGAAATTTGTTTTAAAACTTGAAACTTTCCTGAAAAAACCTCATTATTCCTCTTATGACCAAGGATCTTCATTTTTAGGGTTCTCGTAGATTATTTTTGGATATCTTAGACATTTAAACTCTAGTTTTGTTGATTATCCAAGCATTTGATTCTAGAAATCAAAGGTTACGACCCCGTTCCTCCAACCTATCTTGGATTTCATTAGTTTTTCTTGAACATAACCATATATTATAGTTTTTATACCAATATATTTGGGATCATATGTGTTTTGATTATATTTTCATTATATTTTATTGATAAATAAATAGAAGGGGTAAGATCATTGGGATAATCTCAGAATTATTGTATCGAATGAATCTATGGTAGGCAATTTTCTTGATTTTCAATTTCTTTGGATTTTATAGGCTTTCTTGCTTTTGATTTTTATCTTCTATTTTGAATAAAATATTTATTTTGAAAACTCTAGTGATGCTCTAATAGTTTTTTTCTTGTTTCTCTACTTTTTGGGCATGAGGATGTGTGGGAAACCAAACTGTTTTTGAATTTATGGTTGCAAAAAAGAGAAGATTTTAACAAAAAATAGGGTTTTGGTTTTTGTAAATGACATGGTTTGGGTTTCATGTCTTCATGTGCATCGGTAAAATAGATCATATACAAAATTTAACATGAACTATAGACCATCTTGGGAAGTCCAAACTATGCACATACAAGTTTGTTTTTTGGTATTTTCTGATGAACTATTACAAGATAGATCACAGAAAGAAATAAACATGATCACATGAACATTTTTGGATGTTTTAGGTCATATGGGTGTGTCTGTGAGATTATTGAATTGATATTGAATAAATGTTTTAGCTAATATTAATGGAAAAGTTTGTTTTTGTAAACATTATTTGGATTCTTTTATTTATAGTTTAGAACTATTTTGATAAAATCTGATTAACTATTTATATTTGTATAAACTAATTTTGATACACTCCTACTATTTTATAAAATTGTAAGAAAACATGATTTTGGTCTTAGTTTTATGTATGAAAAGACTATTGGGGATTCCTATTGGGTTTTCATACTCGTCCTTACATATGATCCTCAATGCATTTGTAAAGGTTGACTTTTTTATATAAGAAAGGGGGAGTTTTTTACATCACTAGGGGAGAACCTTGATAGTTGTAGTCCTAGATGTACGGATATGGATCTTGGATTCGTGGTCATTCTTGTAGTTTGTGTGGTAACACCATGGTTTTCTGTGTCCATCGCTTCCCTAGATTCTTAGTTGTTTGGTTTTTTAATTTTTACTATTACTATGATTTTTTAATTTATTCCATCGACAAGTTGGGTATTATATTATATATAATTTATACTTTTCACTTGTATTTTTTATTTTTTATAATAATATCGGATCATGTTTATGGTTGCTTTCAGGTGTTTAAGGGACACTCATTTCTCCCCATTTTGTTGTTGTGATAAATTGTCAATATTAATTAGAAACCTTTGGTGTATGGGGAATACCACATACAGTCACCAGTACTTTTGATCCAACCCAAGAAAATCAGTTGGATGAGGATTTTACAAATGGTATTGGTTTGTTTTGTCCTTGACTTGGGATGGTAGAAAAGAGATAATACATGTTTGGGAATTGAAAAGTAGATCATAAAAATACCTAACTATGTTTTTTATGTTATACTTCAAGTAATCATGGTGTTATGGGTACAAAAGGTGTTCTAAAACACTTGTATGTTTCTTGTTAACTTATCATCATGGGTTTATCCTATGAGTGATAGATATAATGAAATAGTGAAGAGGCTTACCACTCAGAATGAACTGTAACATGGTTTTTTGATTTTGATTTATTAAGATTGTGTTTATCTTGGAGTGATACATACGATTAAACCAGAGATATATATTTTAAAAGTTGAATTAATTGAAATTATTGATGTGGTTTCTGAAAGAAAATTCCACCAAGGAGTATGTGAAACCAGAGATATGTTAAAGTAGAAAATATGGTTCCACCCAAACCATAGGTGAACTCGAATTTGGTTCATCATATTGCATGGGTGTTCCAAGATATTGATAAGGGACATTGAGAAGAGATACCTTTTTGTATGAATCACTCATTAGAGTTATTTAAGAATAATCTAATAATATTCTATGGTGATTCAGTACTAGAACAAGAAGAAGTTTTGCTAAGTAGGTTAAATAGATTTCTTGACTTCCTAGGAACCCCACCAAAGATTAAAGCTATAATATAGACATAAATTCTAAAAGAAATGGAACTATAATGAGGTGATTTAATAGTTAAGGAAATTTTGGACTAATATATAACATGGAAAGGTTTTGAGGAGTTATTAAATAAAAAATTTATCCACCCATCTTCCAGCTGGTGAAGATGACAGATTTATTCCATCTAAAATGGGGAAACATGTTGGTGACTGAATATTCTGCTCGATTCACTCACTTGGTTCACTTTTCACTAAAGGTAGCATCTAGTGAGGCACTAAAACCCTGATTATTTGAGGTGGGAGTATGACCCAAGGTATTATAAAAGGTATTTATATTCTATCATATGGATTATAATGAAATGGTGAAAAAGGTGTTGGTAATAAATAAATATCTAGAAGTAAATCCTAGTGGAGGGGACACATTTTCCCAACCATGTGTGGGTGGGAACTCTAGATTTAGAAAAAATAACAAATTGGGAGGGCCACTCCTACGGTATCAGGGAACTAGAGAACTAATCTACCAAAAAATCCTCTAATCCATTTTATTTTAATAATGAATTGGGATGATTTAAATGTGCTAAATTTTTTCCTAGGAAAAAGGGTTATACATCACAACTAAATAAGTTCCAAACATATGAGAGTAAAGGGGTTATTGAGAATTATTAAAATATACATCTAATGTTAATTGGAGGTTATTTATAAACTCAAATTTAGACATCTTATGTTTAGAAAAATAAATATCATTAGAATAGATCTCATCCCTATAAGAAGGTGAACCAGGATAACTACAGTAATAACTCAGTGGTCTAATCGACACCTTATTAGGGGAGCAAGAATTATTATATAAGGGCATATTGACAACTATATAGAGATAAAAATAATATTTTTAATGAAAATCTAGGACTATTTATGGTTTGAGGTACCATCCTTCTGAACTCAACTCTTTTGTATGGTTTATTTGATATTGGTGTGTCAAAAAGTTTTCTTGCTTCTCATGTGGTTAAAAAATTGGGATTGTGCATTAAGATGATTCCTCGCATCTTGAATATTAATACTCCTCTCATATCATGAGAGTCTAAAGGATTAATGTTCCCAATATGTTATATTACCATTGATGTGATAAAAAATCCATTGGAGTTTATAGTCTAAGAGTTGGGTTTTTTTATCTGATCTTTGGAATGGATTGGATAATGGAATTTAAACCTCATATCGACCGTTATGCTCGACAATTGACTTTTAAATCCATTAATGTAAATATTAATGTATTCAACAGATATTAGTAAATTAAAATAGATAGAGTAGGACCTTTAGAAATAGTGTTTGGAATCATCTCTATCCAATTAGAAGGAATAACCATGGGGGATGCAGATGAAACTGAGAATAGGACTCTTCCTGTTATAGTTGACCAACACCTAGTTATATTTCTAAATTATTTCCTATGGATAAAACATCAATATGAAATCAATTTTATTATTAATATACTCTCATTAACTAGTCCAATTTCACATTCTTCATACAAAATGGATCCAAAGGAACTCTTTGAATTAAATGACCAAATTAGATAATTATAAAGTAAATGCTTTATCAAACCTAGAGCATCGCCTTGGGGTGATCTAGTTATATTCACAAAGCAGGTAGATGGTTTTCTCTGATAATGTATTGATTATCATAGAATGAACCATGTCACATTTAAGAATTTATATCAATATCCTCACATTGATAATACATTAAAAAAATTGCAGAGATCCATGTGGTTCTCTAAGAGTGATCCACACTCAAGATACCATAAAATAAATTTTAAGAAAGAGTATATTTCTAATATATCATTTTGATGTCAATGTAGTCATTATGAATTTTTTATCATACCCTTTGGTCTAATGAATGCACCCTAATTTTTCATTATAAATACCTAGACTCTAGTATCCCAGATTTGGTGAGTACATTATTACATTGGCACTAAATACAAGAGATCACATCACAATGGACTGAATTTATTGTAGCCGTACTAAACTAGATAAATCGTTAAATATCAAATAAGTTTAAAAACATAAAATACAACAAATTATTTTCATTGATATAATCATTATTATCTCTAGAAAATCCTTGAATAACAATCACTGTACACTTACTTTCATTATGTGGAAGTGAAATAAAATAAGGGTGAGATGAAATTCTCCTTAAGGGTGACATATAAAAGAATAAATCTTGATTAAATATGGCATAATTAATATAGAAAGGTTAGTAACATAAACACATTTCATTTAATCAATAACTTGATCACAAATATAACATGATAAGAATAAAAAATGATGAAATAATTTCAAATAAATAATCACAAGAGCTTGAAACATATCCATATATATCATAACTATTCAAATAATCACCTATAAATAAATAAAATATTTCATAATAATAGAATTTATAATTTTTCCATCTTAAACATATTATTGAGAACTCAATGCCAGACATCATAAACATACCTTGAAGGCATCCTGCTATGGAATCTTAAATAAACAGTTAGGCCCTACACAAATAACCAAACTATTTTTTATCATGATGTGTACCAATAAATCAAGGGGATATGTTATTTCATGCCCCCACCCATCACATAATAATTTTAATGAATTAATTATATGAATAAATATTATAATTAAAAAATAGTTCTTAAAAATAAATAATTATTTGTATTGGAAGATCTAGAATACAAAATTTCAATACATTACCAAGACAAAATTATCGTAAAACATCCAAAAAAAGAATAATTATGGTATTATTACAGAATATCCTCAATGGTTCATATTTAAAATAAATGTTTGGGGTCATTACTAAATATAAATACCATAAAAATATAATTAAAAACATCCTTAAGTAAAATACCTTTTTCGATTTGAAAATAACTTTTGAAAACTAAAAATCTTAAAAATATTATGGGGGAAATTGTATGAAAATAACCTCAAAATCATATAAAATAATATTCATGTAATTTAATGGTACTGATGGTGGAAAATTAAATTCATGGTGCCATTGTCAAAATAAAGATACTCTTCACACATTCGGTAAAAAGTACCTTGTTTTGAAAATGACAATAAGTTTTTATTAATAAATTTTTAAAAATATAAAACATAGGTAAAAATGAATTTAAAAAATCATTGAATAATATTCAAAATAATTATTTAAATCATTTTAGAAAATATGGATATGGAAGAAAATGGTTTTCTAACAAAAAAAAAAATCAATTAAATTCATCTTTTCTTAAAACATTTTCTGAACGATTTTAAATACCAATGAGAGAAAAAATAACACCTAAGCTTAAAAATTATAAAAATATATATATGGGAATAAAAATTAAATGGATTTATAAGATAAGGATTATTTTATTTCCTCAAAATAAATTCAAGAATAAATAATCCCAGTTAAAATGGGATTCAAACATAAACCCCTTTCCACTTCGGTAACTTTTGAATTGTTTTCCCTATGAATGAATAACTTCAAGTTAAACCCATAGATATCATGAAAAAAATTATATTCCTGATTAAAAATATTAAATTTTCTGAATATAAACCTCATAAAATAATATTGGTTCATAATATTCAATCGTGCCTCAATGATGTGAAATTGAGATCAAATCTCTTACCTCATGTACAGATATTCCATGTATATCCTTTAAAACATGTATAATAAAGTTATATAAATTATTTTATTTCATTATAACCTTTTATATATTTAATACCTCGTTCTTATGACATTTATTTCATTTAATTTAATGAAATATTTAATTACTTAATCCCTTAATACTAGGTTAGGTGTTTTGAGGACATTCGGTTCCTAATTTCAAAAGGCTTCTAAGGGATGACTATGGTAAAATGGTTCATTTTTACATAATATAATAAATAATAATAATAAAATAAATATAATATTTATACATAAATTATACCTTTAAAACCAACCATGAAATATAGTTATCGAAATGAACTATATTATAATCATGATGATAATAGGCCACGTACTCATTAATAACGTTTCCATTTTTCAACAAACCTGAGAGAGAGAATGTAAGAATAATTTTAACATTATAGAATAATGGTTATATAATTAATAAAATATTACCTACTAAGATAAATTTATATATATCTTCTATGTGATGTGGTGAAAAAAAACTAATCGCATCACTTCAATGGGGTTGTAATCCACACATATAGACAAACAACATTATCTTTATTCAATAGGTGGAATGGTAAGAAAATAAATGATATATCATAACTATATAATGATAATTATTTAATTATTTTCAATTAAATATATATATAATTTTTCATCAAAACCATCCATGATAGGTGGTGATGGAAAACGAATTACATCTGTTCTTGAGAAGGTAGTCTAGGGTACACAAAAAAATGTATAAATTAACCATTTTATGGAAGAAGTAAATGGATATATAATATTCCATAAAACATCTTAGTATATATAATATAGTGAGGTTATTATTTCATCATGTTTAAAAAATATTCTAAGGAGTTATAAGAAGAAATAAAACTAAAACCATTGTTTTAAATCATACATCTTCTTGAGACAAGATCCTTTCTTTAACACATAATCCCTCTATGGTTGGTATTATTCAGAACTAAGACCCCTATAACCTTTATAGGGATGTTAGGAAGTAATTATTTTAGTTATTTGATGAACCAAATTCATCTTGAATTTTTCATTGGAGATTAGAGGGGGTTCCCTTTTTTAAGTAAGGTGAGGGGCATTCTTGGAATTTCATAAAGTATTAAATTAATATAAATTAATTTTCATGTTCAAGGGGATATAAAATAATATAATTCAAATATTATATTAGGATGAGTTAAAATACTCACATATAATAAAAATTTTAAATGTTTAGTTGATGATTTCATTGTTATCGCTTAGTTTTGACACTTTATTAAAACTTTTGATAATTGTCGTGATATCAATATTTTTTACTCTTTAAGGGTCGTGAAAGATTATATAAAAGGGAAATTGAACCATAAGTGGACCATTGTTTATATTTTAAACAATATCCAATTAAAGTTTCCAAATATAGGATTTTATTAAATTTAAATCAATAAATAAAATATTTCCTATTATAAAATATCATTAATGTCATTTACGAAAATACATGAAATATTATAATGTAATATGTGTCTAAATCAAGTAAAATGCATAGTAAATAACATGGTTTTTAATTAAAGGAATATTTTTTTATTTTAATCTTCCTATTAAATTTTTATAGGTTTATATATCATTTTAAACCATATCGTTTAGTTTAACCACTTGATTAACTAATTTTAACATTAACTGTGATAATGACTTTTTAAATACTACAAGGTTAAAATTTTATTTATAAGTTTTTAATTGGATAATTAAAAGAAAAATGATGATATAATAGACCATTTATAATAATAATTTACCTCTTCCAAGATTTTGATTATTTTTAAATAATTTATTAAAATATTATTTAACATAAAATATTATTAATGTAATTTTTAGAACTATTCAAATGATTTGAATTTTGAAAAAACCTAAAATTAATGGAATTTTAATATAAACATTTCAAAAATATATAATATTTTTTATTTATTTTATAAATTCACATGAAACCATGAATCACTAAAAAACATTGTTTTTTTATTTTTTTTAAATAATTTACACTGTTATTATACAACTTCCCTAACCATTATGGGATCATTATGTAAAAATTTAATGTAATTATTTTTAAATAATAATTAAAAATAAATTAAAATGATAAAAAAAATAAATTAGTATCTTAAATAACAATTAAAACTGAACAAATTTTGTTTATCCCAATCAAAAATACTAAACATATAAATAAAAGGAATGTGAAATTTTTTCTTTATCTTTTACTTGAATATTATAAAGGCCCAAATCATATGTGAATGGAAAAAGGTAATAATTTTTATGATTGGTAGATAATGAATGAATTTAACTCATATAATAAAATTATGTAATTTTTTTGAATGAATTTGAAGCCTTATCATATTATTTTTAACCTTAATTAACCCCTTTTACCTTTATTGTGGTAACAAAAATTTATTATGCTTATCATTCATATTGGAAAAAATTGAGTTGACCTTGTTATCTAATATTAAATATCCTATTTAAAAATAAGTAATCCTCTTTATAAAATTCAATTCATAGAAGTTGAAGAGTTTAATTTTAAATTAAACCCATAAAACAAGACAAAAATTGATTTTCTAGAAAAATGACTTTTTAAATATAAAAATGTTTCCAACCAAATTCAAGTATAGTGTTGAATAAAATAAAATATATTGGGTTATTTTTAATAAAAATTGATAATTTAGTTTTAAAACTCCATAATAAAATATTTCTTTGTAATTTCCTAAAAATGAAAAGGAGTTTAAATAAAAATCAATATTTTTCACTATTCGTTAAAAAATATAAATTTTCTAAAAAATCATAAAAAGTAATCATATTCAAATTTTTACATACAAAAATGAAAAATTATATCCTTTTTTTAATAATATTTCTAAAATTTACATAAATTAATTATATTTAGTCCCTTAAAAAAATAAATAAAACCCATTTTTTGATGAAAACATATTTTTGAAGAATAAAATGACTTTATTAAATATTAAATTCATTTCTATTAAGAATTAATAAATATATATTTATTGAATAGGACCATTATATATATTTAATAATGTGTATTATATTATTCATACCCACTAATTCATGGGCTAGGTTATAACTATAACATTTAAGTAATAATATATATCCTGGTTCATTTAAAGTCAGTGTTTTGTATTGTATATGTAACAACCCAGGTAAATAAAGAATATGACATTTTCATATTTATCCATATTTGTGAATAAAATATTAATATGACTTTAAAGTGGATGCTGTGTTCGATGGCATACCCAACACGCAACAACGAGTTTCTTGGGAATCTTACGTTGCACTCTAATAATAAAATAATATTATTTTAAATGGCAGTTAACATGTAGTCTTTGTATTGGCAGGAATGGATAGAAATAACTAAAATATGAATATATATGTTTTTTTTAAATGTTTTTACATCTATCCAAAGGCTTAAAATACGGAAAGAATTCAATTTTAGGCTTTTATAACCTAATTTTCACTAAAGGGTCACTTATCGCCTTCTGATGGCGAACTGTCATTAAATATAGTTTTGATTAATCTTATACATTCTTTTGGACCAAATAAAACTCTTCTTTAGAACTGGGACATCAAATTTTACTTTGTGTAAATTTTTTGTATTTTTCCGATAAAGTTCATTTTTTAATGAATAGTGTAAAATGTTGTATTTTAATTCAAAACCTATTTTTAATCTAATTTATTTATATGATTAGATTATCATTTGAATTGTTTTTAAAGTTAAATTAGAAAATATTTTTACCATTAAATTCAATAGTGGTTGTTGGAATTTATTTCACTTTGAAATCGGACTTAAACTAGTGTCAATCTTTTGATACTTATTGTTTCATAAAAACACGCTATTTTCTCTGACAGCGGGAATTAATTATTCAATTAATTAATGTGACTTATATGTTTTGAATTTTGTAAAATAGACTTCATTTTTGAATTCTGAATATCAAATATAGCTCAGGGTGAATTTTTGGGATTTTTTCTGAAAAACTTCAATTTTTGATGAATAGTGAAACCACTAAGTGGTACTAATAAAAACTGATTTTTCCGTTTAAATAAAATTTTTCCATCTTTGTGTTTTGAATTTAAAAAATCCGACATACATGGTTGTCATTAAGAAGTAAAATGTGGTTCAATGGGATAAAAATAATTTTTTGTTGAATAGTAACTTATTAAGTTTTTAATCGCGATTAGTGGTAATTAGTGTAGTTTAAGGTAAAAATAATGCTTTAATAAAATAAGATGAGCTTGACACAAGTCCTACCCTCATTGGTTGTGTCACGACCGACCAAGACAAGCCATGGGTCAACTTGGGGACCCCATGGAGGCACATTGGTTGGGAAATGACATTAATAACTTTTTATTTAATGTAAATTCAAAATGACACAAACATCATATGTTTTACGAAAACAATTTTTACATGGGGTTATAATGATCAGAGTTTTGATTATAAATAGTCATTGGAAAGATAAAAAGAGTTACTAAATCATAGTAATTTTTTATAATTTTTAGACATTAAATAAATTAAATTATTTATGACATAATAATGATGCAGCGATGACATCATTATTTGAAGATTTAAATAAAATGGAAAGATAATGTAAAATCTATGAACTACGCATGTCCAAAACTTATTGGATTTGTGGATTTCGAACCCTTATCACATTATCCACGAATTATATCAATATGGAACCTTTTAAAACCGAAACACATTTTCAAATAAAGTAATATTTCTTTACTTTCCAAAAGTGCCCCTCCTCTCCTCTTATAAAAGGCCCCCACCTCTACCTCATTTCACACACTCCTCAAGCCTTTGGCTCGGCCAAACCCTGCCCATATACTCTATCCACATCCCTCTCCTCATCCTAGGGGATTCCCTTTGGGCAGAATCCTTTCAAAGGAAGCCTTTAGGCTCAAATCAAAAGGAGATACACTTTTAAAGGTAATTCATTCACTCATGTTCATTTGTTTTATTTTGCTTCTCCAACCACATAAACTCTTTTTATTTACTTCTTTTTAACAAAACCAGTATATTCAATATACTAGGATGTTGTTATAAGATTTATTCGAGCTACAATCTCACACAACTACATCAAATGGTTAAAAAACATACGGTTTCCGTGGATGGTGAAATTCTGCCTCCCGAAACGATGATTGTTCAATACTCATTTAAAACCTTCAAAGGTGGCCATTATGATGTCACTATTTTTATATATGATATATAATATGTTTATGTTTTCCTTAAGATTCTGTTTTTTTCATTTTGGGCATACCTTTATGGTTTCCATTATGGGTAAACGCGATATCTTCATTTAAGGAAGTGCGGACTACCACCCCCTCAAAGTGATTTGATTCGTTAAATACCATATGTGGGACGTATAAAGGATGGAACTATGATATTATATATTATATTATACTGTAATTATAATATACCTTTATATCATTATTATTCCATTCTATAAAATATGAAATAGAAATGAAAGTAGCGTTCATGCGTACGTACGGCTTACCGTCTCCATGAACGGTGCATTTCATTTCTTACCTCTAAATGATTATGTAATGTTATAAATTCATGCATGTACTGGATATATATGACATATATGATATCCAAATCATGAATATAATTTTGGATATAATAAACATTTGACAACACGAACAACATGTAATTGTAAGAAGTCCACTTTCGACTTAAGAACCAAATATCGACAAAACAAACATTATTAACTTAAATGTTTACATAATGTTTATAACATGGAAATAAGTGATCTAATAGGAATAATGAACCATAAAAAGGTTCTTAATAAAGTGTAAATTAAGTCAAGTTTATTATTCAGGATGTTAAAGAACGATCGAGTCAAGTCGGACCCGAGGTAAGGGATCCTACTCCACTCTTTCTTTTTAAGTACACTCTTTTATGTCATTCCTTTTAAAGCTCATATTTATTGTTATTGGGATGTTATTTTATATTAATCTTACTGTAATTTTTATGTTCATGTGATGAGAGACCCTATTCTCTCTCATAAATCTATTTTGGAAGTTTTGAGTGGTGCCGTTAGGCTGGCGAATTTTCGTAAGAGATCTAACCTCTCTCTTTCTATTTAAGTACTCTCCTTTATGTCACTTATTTTAAGCTCCACTTTTTTTATGATGGGGGATGTTATTTTATATTCCTCTTGCTGTAAATTTTATTATAATGAGATGAGATACCCTATTTTATCTCATCAATCCATTTTTGGAAGTTTTAAGTGGCGCTGTTAGGCTGCCGAGTTTTCGTAAGGGATTTTTCATCTCACTTTTATTCCCGTGAGATTTATGCTACATTTGCCACAAATTAAATTGAGTGGTGTACGTAATGCCCATTATTCTAATCTTTGTGTAATATAATTTTGTTTATGTGTATTTACATCAATGATCTATTGTATATCTTTCATGGGGTGTATGTTTTGAAAGATACCCAAGTCGGTAAGGGAACCTTTCACCCTCCTTTTTTTTAAAAGAGTTATTTTGTTGGGTATTTTAATTTACATATTGTTATGTTGGGATATGTTCTCATATATCCTTATTTATGTAAATTTTATTTCCAAGTGATGAGATACACTTTTTATCTCTCATCAACTCATTTTGATGTGATTCCATTAGGCTATCAAGGGAACTTTTTAACCCAATTTCGATTTCTTTGGGTTCAACATGTAGTCATTGAATATGTCATCCATTGAATATGTGTGAATGACCTTTTATTGTTTTACACTTAATATCCACTTATATTGGGTGTATTTATATTTGTCACACATATTTTTGTGATTGATTTGTCCTTAATTTAAGGATACCTTCTTTATAAGGGATTTCATCACATTTGACACTTCTATTGAGGGTTCATTGTTGTTATGCACCAATTCACTCTTATATGGTGTATATACTGTCCTTCGGAGTATTATATCATGAATCCATTTATTCTCATGATATTATAAATTTCTGACTAAATGTTCTTCCTCAATTATTGTATTCAAGTGTCTCTAATTTTGGTAAAACCCCTTTAACCAAAATATCATTTTAAATGTTTTAATTATTTGTTCTTATTAATATCCATGTTTTCAAAATGGTTTTAAGGATTTATTTATATGGATATTAATGGTTTAAAACTTTAAGCTTCAAGTTTGTATGGGACACTTTGATTCAAAAATCTCTTTATTAAATGTTTTAAATGGTTTTGGAAATGGTTTCTTTTTGAATGGATTCATTATTTCAATATACTAAAATGTTATATTGTGATTGAAATGTGGAAATGTTATGTTTCCTTTATGCATGTTTTATGTGATACATTTATGTTATGGTTCTTGGGCATTTTTATGAAAACGGGTGGTTCCGTGATAAACTAAGAGCGGGTGAGCCCGATATAGCTCTCCAATGCATTGGGTAACGCGAAGGAGTGAAACGTTAAGGTTTCTCCGAAGAGATTTAGGGAATATACTGTGATGGGTATTCCAAACGTAACCAGGAGGGTTACTCCCTACGTAAGAATGTTATGAATGCCTCAAGTTACCTTTATGTCTTATAATTTCTATGATTTATTCATGATTTGATGAGGTATGTTAAAGTGCCTAAGTTTTATGGGTAAAGTATGATTTCATTCTTATGTATATATAAACTCATGTTTCCTTTCCATATTTTTATAACCCTTACTAAGCTTTTTATGCTCATCCCAAGTTTTTGAAATGTTTTTCACAGGTCAAGGGAAAGGTACATGATGTGATGATAGTGTCAAGTATGTGTCAAGAAAGAATCCGTGTTTTATTTTAAATAGGTTTCCGTTGATGGGAAGAATGAATATTGTCTTTTATGTAACCACTTTGTTTAAATGTGGAATGTAATGCAAGTTTCATGATCTAGTTCTCTAAAACTCTAAACCTGAAAAGATCCTCAATGTGTAATCTTGTAATAACTCAAGATTAAGTAAGGTTTAAGGCTGGGGCCTTATAGTTGGTATCAAAGGTCGGTTTAGATAAATTTAGAGGTTAGGGTATTCTTTAAGCATAAGTGACATTACCATAATGGTTAGGATTTCAGAAAGAGTCCCAGTTTTAGATAAATTGAATGAGTAAGTATATCTTAGTGTTTATCTTACTCATTAGTACATGGTGGTTTTGTTGATATTCCCACACTGACCTTTTTGGTTTTAGTAAATGGCTGGATCTAGCAGGCACCAAAGTAACAGTGGATGTGAAGGAAACTGTGACAGTTTTTTGAGAAAGAAACTGAATGATATGGGAGCGGCAATGAGAAATCTTTTGATTATCCTCAACCAACTATCAAGGAGTCATGATCAACCACTTCAACCTTGGTGAGTTATCTAATGCATCATGTATGAGATGGCCAACTCGATGTGGAAATCCAGGTAATAATTATTAAAGTAACCATTAGGGTTTATATGATCCTTACTTTTGAGGTAATTATGGGTTATTATATGATATGATGGAAAATGAAGGGCATGAGATAAACTTGAGGTTAAAATATGTTATGATTATTCTTGAAGATTTTATCTCATTTGGGGGAATGTTTTAAGAATTATATAGTTTTTGAAAAAGGACAACACGCAGACCGTGTGACAACCTGTCGCGTCGGACAAAGCTGCGGGAATCGAACCCACAATCAAAGTACAACTGGTATTTATCGCCTACCACTGTACTACGTGAAGTCCCTGGTTATTTTGACTGATTCTTTTTAGTTATATGATTTTATGAATTAAGATTAAGTTGATTTTGGGTTATTTATGAAAATTATTAACCTATCATGGAGGATATGTGATTAGGTTAATTACTTTTCAATACGAGACATTTGGAGCAACTGATGTTGTTTGGAGATAAATGTTACGATTTAACATGGAAGACTATGTGACTAAATCATTCAAATATTTGGGTTTCAATCATATATTGGTTTACTTTGAATAATTTTATGGACAAATTGTATATCGGATGATCCTTGTTGAACTTTGGGTTTTGTTTGACAAATTTTGGAGATTAAGAATAGATTTTCTTTTTATAAAGGGTTATCCTTTTATGGATTATCAGACATTGTACTAACCTTTTTGGTTTTGTTTATGGTTAAGGTCTAAAGATATGGGAAATATATAGTTCTCTTTTGTGGATTAGGTGATTCTCAAGAAGTTTATTATAGTACTCTTAATGAGAACAAGTCTTCCTAAATACTCGTCTTTTGGATAAAATATGATTTTGTGTAAGGAATCTAATAAAAGTTGAAAGTCAACATGATAAGTGATTATGCTTCCTTATGAATAAATTCCTCAATAAAAAGTAACTTAAAACAAAAATGTTGTCTATTAACTTTTCCTACTGGGGAATCGAATACCGTTTAACCCATCACAAGTTTGTGATTTTCTCGTGGTTAAATTTCTCCAAAACATGTTTTCTTTCACTCTCCATCAGAACATGACCCTTTGTTTTTTCCTCCATGTCCATATTTTCATACTTGGAATCCTAGTATGGGTTAACTCGGGTGACCTTTGTACTTATCTTTATTTATTTTAAAGTGATTGTTTTACCGACTCTTCTCCGATGTGGGACTTTCAAGGATATTTCCATGCACAATTTTAAAAATTGCGAGGACGCAATTCCTAAAAGGAGGGAAGGATGTAACACCCCAGGTAAATAAAGAATATGAAATTTTCATATTTATCCATATTTGTGAATAAAATATTAATATGACTTTAAAGGGGATGTTATGTTCGATGGCGTACCCAACACGCAACAACGAGTTTCTTGGGAATCTTACGTAGCACTCTAATAATAAAATAATATTATTTTAAATGGCAGTTAACATGTAGCCATTGTATTGGCGGTAATGGATATAAATAACTAAAATATGAATATATATGTTTTTTTAAATGTTTTTACATCTATCCAAAGGCTTAAAATACGGAAAGAATTCAATTTTAGGCTTTTATAACCTAATTTTCACTAAAGGTTCACTTATCGCCTTCTGATGGCGAACTATCATTAAATATAGTTTTGATTACTCTTATATATTATTTTGGACCAAATAAAACTCTTCTTTAGAACCGGGACATCAAATTTTACTTTGTGTAAATTTTTGGTATTTTTCCGATAAAGTTCATTTTTTAATGAATAGTGTAAAATGTTGTATTTTAATTCAAAACCTCTTTTTAATCTAATTTATTTATATGATTAGATTATCATTTTAATTATTTTTAAAGTGAAATTAGAAAATATTTTTACCATTAAATTCAATAGTGGTTGTTGGAATTTATTTCACTTTGAAATCGGACTTAAACTACTGTCAATCTTTTGATAATTATTGTTTCATAAAAACAAGCTATTTGCTCTAACACCGGGAATTAATTATTAAATTAATTAATGTGACTTATATGTTTTGAATTTTGTAAAATAGACTTCATTTTCGAATTCTGAATATCAAATATAGCTCAGGGTGAATTTTTGGGATTTTTCTGAAAAACTTCAATTTTTGATGAATAGTGAAACCACTAAGTGGTACTTATAAAAACTGATTTTTCCGTTTAAATAAAATTTTTCCATCTTTGTGTTTTGAATTTCAAAAATCCTACATACATGGTTGTCATTAAGAAGTAAAATTTGGTTCAATGGGATAAAAATATTTTTTTGATGAATAGTAACTTATTAAGTTTTTAATCGCGATTAGTGGTAATTAGTGTAGTTTAAGGTAAAAATAATGCTTTAATAAAATACGATGAGCTTGACACATGTCCTACCCTCATTTGTTGTGTCATGGCCGACCAATACAAGCCATGGGTCAACTTGGGGACCCCATGGAGACACTTTGGTTGGGAAATGACATAAATAAATTTTTATTTAATGTAAAAGTCAAAATGACACAAACATCATATGTTTTAAAAAAACACTTTTTATATGGGGTTATAATGATCGGAGTTTTGATTATAAATAGTCATTGGAAAGATAAAACGATTTCCTACATCATAGTGATTTTTTTATAATTTTTAGACATTAAATAATTTAAATTATTTATGACATAATAATGATGCAGCGATGACATCATTATTTGAAGATTTAAATAAAATGGAAAGATAATGTAAAATCTATAAAATAAACATGTCCAAAACTTATTGGATTGGTGGATTTAGAACCCTTATCACCTTATCCACTAATTATATCAATATGGGACCTTTTAAAACCGAAACACATTTTCAAATAAAGTAATATTTCTTTACTTTCCAAACGTGCCCCTCCTCTCCTCTTATAAAAGGCCCCCACCTCTACCTCATTTCACACACTCCTCAATCCTTTGTCTCGGCCAAACCCTACCCATTTACTCTCTCCAAATCCCTATCCTCATCCTAGTGGATTCCCATTGGGAAGAATCATTTCAAAGTAAGCCTTTAGGCTCAAATCAAAAGGAGATACACTTTTAAAGGTAATTCATTCTCTCATGTTCATTTGTTTTATTTTGCTTCTCCAACCCCATAAACTCTTTTTATTTACTTCTTTTGTAACAACACCAGTATATTAAATATAATAGGATGTTGTTATAATATTTATTCAAGATACACTCTCACACAACTACATAAAATGGTTAAAGAACATACGGTTTCCGTGGATGGCGAAATTCTGCCTCCCGAAAGGATGATTGTTCAATACTCATTTAACACCTTCAAAGGTGGACATTATGATGTCACTATTTTTATATATGATATATAATATGTTTATTTTTTCCTTAAGATTCTGATTTTTTTCATTTTGGACATACCTTTATGGTTTCCATTATGGGTAAACGTGATATCTTCATTTAAGGAAGTGCGGACTACCGCCCCCTCAAAGTGATTTGATTCGTTATATACCATTTGTGGGACGTATAAAGGATGGAACTATGATATTATATATGATATTATACTGTAATTATAATATACCTTTATATCATTATTATTCCATTCTATAAAATATGAAATAGAAATGAAAGTAGCGTTCATGCGTACGTACGGCTTACCATCTCCATGAACGGTGCATTTCATTTCTTACCTCTAAATGATTATGCAATGTTATAAATTCATGCATGTACTGGATATATATGACATATATGATATCCAAATCATGAATATAATTCTGGATATAATAAACATTTGACAACACGAACAACTTGTAATTGTAAGAAGTCCACTTTCGACTTAAGAACCAAATATCGACAAAACAAACATTATTAACTTAAATGTTTACATAATGTTTATAACATGGAAATAAGTGATCTAATAGGAATAATGAACCAGAAAAAGGTTCTTAATAAAGTGTAAATTAACTCAAGTTTATTATTCAGGATGTTAAAGAACGATCGAGTCAAGTCGGACCCGAGGTAAGGGATCCTACTCCACTCTTTCTTTTTAAGTACACTCTTTTATGTCATTCCATTTAAAGCTCATATTTATTGTTATTGGGATGTTATTTTATATTAATCTTACTGTAATTTTTATGTTCATGTGATGAGAGACCCTATTCTATCTCATCAATCTATTTTGGAAGTTTTGAGTGGCGCTGTTAGGCTGGCGAATTTTCGTAAGAGATCTAACCTCTCTCTTTCTATTTAAGTACTCTCCTTTATGTCACTTATTTTAAGCTCCACTTTTTTTATGAGGGGGGATGTTATTTTGTATTCCTATTGATGTAAATTTTATTGTAATGAGATGAGATACCCTATTTGATCTCATCAATCCATTTTTGGAAGTTTTAAGTGGCGCTGTTAGGCTGCCGAGTTTTCGTAATGGATTTTTCATCTCACTTTTATTCCCGTGATATTTATGCTACATTTGTCACAAATTCAATTGAGTGGTTTATGTAATGCCAATTATTCTACTCTTTGTGTAATATAATTTCGTTTATGTTTATTTACATCAATGATCTATTGTCCTTCTTTCATGGGGTGTATGTTTTGAAAGATACCCAAGTCGGTAAGGGAACCTTTCACCCTCCTCTTTTTTTAAAAGACTTCTTTTGTTGGGTCTTTTAATTTACATATTGTTATGTTGGGATATGTTCTCATATATCCTTATTAATGTAAATTTTATTTCCAAGTGATTAGATACACTTTTTATCTCTCATCAACTCTTTTTGATGTGATGCCGTTAGGCTATCAAGGGAACTTTTTAACCCAATTTCGATTTCTTTGGGTTCAACATGTAGTCATTGAATATGTCATCCATTGAATATGTGTGAATGACCTTCTATTTTTTTACACTTAATATCCAATTATATTTGGTGTATTTATATTTGTCACACATATTTTTGAGATTGATTTGTCCTTAATTTAAGGATACCTTCTTTATAAGGGATTTCATCACATTCGACACTTCTATTGAGGGTTCATTGTTGTTATGCACCAATTAACTGTTATATGGTGTATATACTGTCCTTCGGAGTATTATATCATGAATCCAATTATTCTCATGATATTATAAAGTTCTGACTAAATGTTATTCCTCAATTATTGTATTCAACTGTCTCTAATTTTGGTAAAACCCCTTTAACCAAAATATCATTTTAAATGTTTTAATTATTTTTTCTTATTAATATACATGTTTTCAAAATGGTTTTATGGATTTATTTATATGGATATTAATGGTTTAAAACATTAAGCTTCAAGTTTGTATGGGACACTTTGATTCAAAAATCTCTTTATTTAATGTTTTAAATGGTTTTGGAAATGGTTTCTTTTTGAATGGATTCATTATTTCAATATACTAAAATGTTATATTGTGATTGAAATGTGGAAATGTTATGTTTCCTTTATGCATGTTTTATGTGATACATTTATGTTATGGTTCTTGGGAATTGTTATGAAAACGGGTGGTTCTGTGATAAACTAAGGGCGGGTGAGCCCGATATAGCTCTCCAATGTATTGGGTAACGCGAAGGAGTGAAACGTTAAGGTTTCTCTGAAGAGATTTAGGGAATATACTGTGATGGGTATTCCAAACGTAACCAAGAGGGTTACTCCCTACGTAAGAATGTTATGAATGCCTCAAGTTACCTTTATGTCTTATGATTTCTATGATTTATTCATGATTTGATGAGGTATGTTAAAGTGCCTAAGTTTTATGGGTAAAGTATGATTTCATTCTTATGTATATATGAACTCATGTTTCCTTTCCATATTTTTATAACCCTTGCTGAGATTTTTATTCTCATCCCAAGTTTTTGAAATGTTTTTCACAGGTCAAGGGAAAGGTACATGATGTGATGATAGTGTCAAGGATGTGTCAAGAAAGAATCCGTGTTTTATTTTAAATAGGTTTCCATTGATGGGAAGATTGAATGTTGTCTTTTATGTAACCAATTTGTTTAAATGTGGAATGTAATGCAAGTTTCATGATCTAATTCTCTAAAACTCTAAACCTGAAAAGATCCTCAATGTGTAATCTTGTAATAACTCAAGATTAAGTAAGGTTTAAGGCTGGGGCCTTATAGTATACGATGTTAAACAAAGTATTGTTTTATCATCTTTGGATATTAAATTTATGTCCCTAATGAACTGTACCTTCCATAGGTACCTCTATTCTTTTGTAATGGTATTTTTTATGATATTTTTGTTTACTCTTGGAATAGTAATGGCCATGATGATCTCTTAGAGATTGTGTTGTAAACATTTTGTGATCATCGAATTTATGCTAAATTTTCTAAGTGTAACTTAGGGATTCAAGAAGATAATTTTCTCAAGAATTCCATTTCTAAAGAAGTAATGTTATTCAGTCCTGAAAATATTGAATCATTCATTTCATACAATCCTCCTAAGAATATATTGCTGATTTTAAGTTTTCAAGGACACAAAGGCTGTTATGGTAGCTTTGTTCGGGATATTGTTTAGACTTCATATCTTATGATGGTGTTTAAAAGGAATGGAATTCCATTTAATCGAATGATTAGTATAAAGAATCTTTTAAAAATCTAAAATTTCAATATACTTTTATTAGCCTCTTCATATTTCCTGAAACAATTCACTGTTATTTTGTTCATTGTACTGTGTCTAGATTAGGCTTAGGTTATGTTCTCATGTTTGGAGATCATCTTGTGGTCGATGGCTTCATGTAGTTGGGAACACATTAAAATAATTACCCAATGGAGGAAATAGAATTATTTATAATGAACTATGAATTGAAAATAAGGCGCCACTATCTTTTTTGCAAAAAATTTAGTCTTCCATGATCTCAAAATCATAAAGAATATATTTTATTAGTGAGACATAAACTTGATGAAATGATTATGGATGGAGTATATATTAATTTTTGACTTCTACTTTTTTTATATGCCTGTGAAAGGGAATTATATAGAAGATGCATTATTTTAGAATCCACATAGTGAAGTGGTAATAGAAGTACGTTACTAATGGTAGTTTAAGAGTGTTATTTCTAATATGCATATGAATATCATTTTCTTCCCAATACCAATATTTTTTTAATTTAATTTATTTGGTTAAAGCGGTTAAATGATGAGATATTTATTTCATCACCATTAGGTCAAGCCTAAATGGTGGGGAGAACATGAATTGTTGGACTAAGATCCAAAATCAATTATTTTTTTGAAATAAGATCATGGTGCCTTAATCGTTCCAAGAAAAATTTCTCTCGGAATAACACCATTAAAAATAAGTTATTCACCCTGAAATTTAAAATATGTTCAATGAAATGGAAGCTCATTTCTAGTGTACAGGTATGAAAAGAAATTATTTTTTATGTTCAAAAATGCCAAACATGTCAGCAGGTTATGTCTAAGAATTAATGATAAGATATTATGTTTCATTCTATTCTTATAGAAATTTTGAAATGAGATAATATTGTTATAAAAATTTTCAATAGTCTACCATAGACGTATCTAAAAAAATATGCTATCTGGGTGATTTTGGATAGACGTACTAGGTAAATATAGTTTCTCCCAATCAGATATTTCAATGTAGTATAATATCTAAAAAATTTATATATTCAATAAGTGTTCAAGATATATTGAGTTCTAGTTTTGATCATCTCTGACAGTGGTATTAGATTCACTTATTTCTTTAATCACTCTTTTCACTAGGATCTCAAAACACAATTGACTATGAGCACAAAATATCAACCTCAGATGGATGGGGAATCAAAATTCATTATTCATATGTGGGAAGATATGCTTAGTACATGTGTCATTGAATTTGGTGTCTTGTGGGAAAACAACTTATCATTATTATTGTTCTCATACAGTAAAACTTATCCAAAAAAATTATATATATCCTCATTTGAGGCATTGTATGTCTATCCTTTCCATTATCCACTTTGTTACATTAAAATATGAGAGACCTAACTAATTAACCCTATACATTTCTATGAAACTATAGAAAAGATCAAAATGATCTAGAATAATAAGGCCATGGATCAAAACAAATATAAATCATAGGTATATCATCATCATCAAAAAAAAATTTTCAATGTGACTACCCATGTCCTTTGGAATGTGTCGTCGATACATTGTCATCATCTCTTGGGAATGAATGGGAAGATATCCCCATGGTATATTCTCCTGCTTGAAATTTTGGAATATATTTGAGATATTATATAAATGTTACCCTTAATGATGAGATTTAGTGATGTCCAAAATGAGTTTCACATTTCACAACTGAAGAATTATCAACCAGATCCTAGTCACATGATCAGTTGGGATCATGATACTCCTGAGTCAGAGGTGATGTTTTTTCATGAACAGATATGGATTTGGGGTATATAAGGAATACCATTTTATGTAGTTCTATTCCATAATAGTATTATTGAATCATGGAAAAATTAAAGAGTATACATGGTAATGAGATAAGTTAATTTGAGACCAATGGTTGAACATATTCAATCCCTATGAGGATGAAAACCCAAATGGTGGGGAAAATTTAACAAATACAATTTGAGTTATTTCCCTATATTATATATTATTATAAGTAAAAGAGTGTTTAGGTTAAATCTCAAAAGATTTTAAAAAGGTTTTTTATGGTTTTGGAACCCTTTTGATGGTGCATAATTTTATCTTGGTTAGTATAAACCATGACCAATTCTCTAAAAAAATTGTGAGGTGTTTGTGGGTTACTAGGATGGTTCATAGTGAGAACACTATTTATGAAAACCATATATTTAACCATGGGAAATGAATTATCTATTATATCGATCCAATTAACATATTTGGTGTCTACTGTTTTCAATTGTGTGACCTAATCATGTGATGAGAAACAAATTACATGAACATAGGTTTTCAAACCAAAAAAATTCTAAAAATCATTATTCTTCTTCCAATGACCAAGGCTCTTGATTTTAGTGGTTTTCTTAGGTGATATTTTGTGGTATTATTTGTATAAAATTGTTTTTTGATGATTATTTGAGCATTTGATCATGGATATCAAATGTTATGACCGTATTCTTCCTTCTCATATTGGATGTTCAAATTTTTTCTTGAACAAATACATAGATCAAAGTATTTATACCAAGATATATGGTATAAGATAATATTTTATTGGTTATTCATTAGATTTTATAGAGAAATGAATGGAAGGTATCAAATATGCAGGATCATCTAAGAATTTATGTGTCGAACGAACCTGAGGTAGGTGTGTTTTCCCTCTCTCCACTTTTCTTAGAATGTGAATCCTTTCATGCTTCTAATTGATCCAAGTTATTTTGAATGAAAATTATATTGTTGAAAATAATTTCAATCTCTAATGTTTTTTCTTTATTTTTCCCATGTTCATCATTTTGGTGATGTGGGGGACACAACCTGGGTTTTAGATTTGAGGTTTCAAAAAGGCAAGATTTTGATAAAATAGATAGGGTTTTAGTGGATGCCCATGACATGGCTAAGTTTGTGTGTGTTTTTGTACATCAAGTGAATAGATAATGGATAAAATATCTCCAACCCAATTATCCCTCACATGAACAAGAAGGGTCATTGCATGATGTTATGAATACCTCAACGTATTGCCAAGGCTACCAACTAGCAATGAGGGTCCAGTGAATATAGTTTGGATACTATACCATCTAGAATAGAGTATCAATCACAATGAAAATAATATAAATCAATCATGACAAAAAAACATAATAAGATAATATTTGAATATAAAATAATCCAAATAATAACCATAAATCAAGTCATTTCATATTTCATGTGAAACTAATTGTTGTGATGAAATTCATATAATATGAAAAATGAAAAGATATAATCCAAAAATAAATATTTCATAAGAATAGACCTAAACCCAATTCTTAGTATAATATCCACGTTCCAATCATATCTACCAAAGAAAATTATAATTCACCTGGCCCATTACCCTTATCCATAACTCCATCTATGAAGTCTTCTTATGTACAAAATTTTGGTCCAAATAGTATGTGAGTAAAAATTAGTAGGTCGATACCCACAATGTCTAAATATTCAAGTATGAATAAATATTTTATAAAACAATATGATAATAATAGAAATTAATTCATAAAATAATGTATAACATGATGTAAAACCTCTACCCTCAAGAAATATGTTGACTTCTAGGGTCATCCAAACCCACTTCAACATGAGTCAGGTATCTTTATACATTGGCAGATTCACCTACCATGCATGAATCAGTCATATGATGTATCGATATTCCTCGTATAAATATCTAATGGTGTATTCTCTAACATATAATGAACCACCCATATCATGTGTCGAGAAATAGTATATCCCACGCTCGAGCATTAATAATGGACACTATAAAAATTCTCATTCTGGACTTCATTATATATTTATATATAGTATTACCCTTGCCAGTGGTGAAGTATCATGTAACCAAGAATAGTGGTCTCTATGTGAAATCTCATGATAGAGCCACTTACGTGTGTTCCGGGAACTTTACCCATTACAAGGGTGAATGATTGATCGACCTAGTGAAAATTACAATAATGGGGCCACATATATGTTCCCATAGCGCATTACCCAAACCAAGAGAGATTTAATCGTTTCAAAAAAAATAAAAATAGATCCAATTCCTTCAAATACCAAACATTCCAAACATAATAACATATTTCATGTTGGTAATTTCTCCAAATTAGCAGTTATCAATCCATTTATTCCATTATTCCATGTTACTGATTATCAAAATAATTGTAAAAATTCCATTTCACATATTTATTTATCCAAATTGAAATTCATATATCAATTGTTCATTTTTTAAATCATTTCATTAATCAAATTCCAATTATATTCCAATTAACCACTTAAAATCAAAGGAATTTTTTATCAATATAATTACCCCAATTCATATGTTATTCCTTACCCTGCAACATTCCGTTCCAAAAAGAAATTCGTAATTCATCATAGTGCTCTAGCTTCATGCATTCCATGTTTTATACTTGGTCCAAGGGTCGGAACACCTATTAGTGGGCCTCAAGTCCCAGTCTAAATGCCAACAGACCCAAAGATATTTGTGGGAAGTCAAAGAATATGGATTCATCAATCTTAGTGGTCATAAAATTAAGAAAGGTCATGTTCAAGGTCTGTTAGTGCGATATCATATGTTTCACATACAAAAGAGACAAATCATACTCTTAGTAGATGTTTAAGACCACACAACTCAAGATTAAAGAATTCGAGATCCAAGATTGAGCATCTGAAAAATGTTCCACATAAAGAACATCTATATAAAACAATTGGCACACACCATTAATTCTATATGAAGAGGATCCAAGATAAATTCATAAATTCTAAGAATAACTCACTATTTCATATTATTTGTTTCGAACTATAAATTGAATAACTATATAAAGGTGTTGGAGAATCCACCAGAGCCTTAGAAAAACATAATTATTCAAAAATCATATATTTGGATTAAATTAGGGGCAATTGGGTGTTTAAAATGGATTTGGGGGGTTAGGAATTTTCCACTTTCTATTCCATTAACATCCCAACATGAGCCATCTAGTCCAATCTAGTGTGAAAAAATTATCTCATGCATGCCTCCCCATATATAAGAGGCTACCAGCTAGCATCCATGTTGTAAGTACATCAATGGGTATATTTTATTCTTAATATCATGTCATAGCTTAAATAATTAAAAAAATATGATAAATAAATTTTATTAACTACACAATATTTGATTTATTTAGAATAATAAATAACATCACTATTATTACTTTCACCACAAACATTTATTCACCCAAAAAATATTTCCAGCATAACACAATTATAAATTACGCTTGTAAATTTACACTATTTTTCTTAGACACAAACAAAAATAACAACACAATTATTATTATTATTATTATTATTATTATAACAATCCAAGAAATATGAAGATACCAATAAATTTCAAAATATTATTAATAATTTTAAAATTTCTTCATAATCATATATTCATCCTTTAAAAAACTATTTAATGAAAAATTAAAAAATTATGACACGGGTCATTACTATCATCCCATAATAATTCTTCTCATCCTAGAGAAGCACTTAAAATCATGGAGTCACTACTCCCAACTATAAGAGTTTCCATATTAAAATTATAATATATTGTTTCAAAAAAAATGAAATCAGTACATTCTATTTCCATTCAAACTCATTGAAACCACTACTTATACAAAGTGTAAACCTAATCCAAAATTATTCAGTACATCCCATTGAATCATATGTATATTAAAATTTTACCCAATGAAACACATAGATATCTCAACAAAAAATTACATATAAATAAAGGACCACAAAAAAATATCACATGTTAAAGGCTTAAGTCCATATTACTAACATCTGCTCATTAATCATAGCCACATATACAAAACCAAGAATAAAATACAATAAGATCAAATAAAATAATGAAATAATATTTCAACGAACTAAATATCACAATTTAAAAAGGAATTTAATTATTTAGGCTCTATTTAATTCAAGAAGCATATATATATGGGATTTGAACCTATGTTCTTAGCATGATTCATTAACACACACCAAAACCAATAAATCGCATATAAACATCATGTGAATCACCCAAGGGGAATTTAATAAATTATAAATATAAAACCTCAAGATTTTATAACAAAATTCTCTATAAATAATTTTTCTTTATTTGATAGCTTTCGTTACCCACAATAATGAGTATAAATGAACCATGATATTCTATTAAAGTATTATTATTTAAAGTGACAGTTATTGCCTAGGTATTTTATTTTAAGGTATGAATGGTAAAAAATAAAGTGTGAAAATTTTATGGCTTAAAAAAAGAAAAAAAAATTATTGGTTCTAAATTAATTATAAATCTAAATAAAAATCATTTTAAATTTGAAGAGATGTTTTTCTGAATAACAGATTTTATGCATGCAATTTGTTTTTATCTAAAAAATTAAATTTATCACTATTAGTGAATTATTTTAATGAAATATAAATATTATATACTCAATAAAACGTTTTTACATTCAATAAAATATTTTTATATGTATGGGAGAAAAAATTCCATTTTTCTGCTTAAAATGTATTATCATAAAAAATGGTTTTTGTATCATTCTGCGCACTTATTCTAAAATAAATTTCTGACATTTATTGAAATTTATCCTCTAAAAATTATTTATTTATTTTTAATATTAAGGTTAAATTTTTTTATATATGACCATTTTATTTTCTTCAATATGAATAGTAACGATATATGTTTTTCACACAGATACGTTTAAAAGAGTTATAATAGGGTTAAACATTTGGGATAAGGATTAAAAATTTATTTAAAACTAGGATTTATCCTATTTTTTAAGTTACGTATGACCATTTAAAACCATTTCTCAAATATATTATCACTTGGTTCCATATTTATTTGATTATTCCGTTTATATTAATTTATTAAAAGAATAAAAAAATATAACTCCCTTGAATTAAATATCTCTATAATTTTTACATAATAGTATAATGACGATAAGTTATGTTGTAAATTGTTTTTGAAATATAAACTATTTTTTATCATATTAATTTATTTAGATTTTTTATTAATTGAATAATTACCATAAATACTTAAGCAACACCAACATAATATTTATTCATTTAATAAAAAAAATGTTTTTAAAAATATTTAAAATAGTACAATCTAAGTCAATTATTATGTTTTATGAATTAATTAGGTACTTATAAAGTATTAGGTATGTTTTAAAATATTATATTCATGTTTTATCTTCATCTTAGTGTATTTTATTTCAAATTAAATGAAATGTTCAAAATTGATATTAATGTTATTTTTAATAAATACTGTTTTATTAAATGATTAAAAATTCATAAAAACACTTATCCTTATCCAAGTGAATTTAATATGGTTTAAAATATCAACTATATTCTATTTATTGATCACTATTCCATTTATTGTTACATTATTACACCTTTAGTATTGAAATAGTTGTTATCTTCAGTAAGTTTAAAATGGGTAAAGATGGGTTTAATAAAATTTATAAGGATTAAAATGACACCAAAACCTATATAAAATTAATTAGATGATATTATTTCTAAATTAAATTATTTTTATAATAATTAAGTTAAATTTTTATTTATTTTTCTTGATAATGACTTTTATATATTTCAATCCTTTATAAAATTCCAAGTGTGTCATCCCCCTCCATTATAAAAGGACACCCCTCCTTTATCTTAATTAAACCACATTGAGCCTTATATCTTGACCAAAACTTGAAAAAAAAATATTCTCCATCAAAAAAATTTAGAGGTTATAGACTCCCATAAATTCCATCCCATGTTTCTTAAGGAGGATATCTAAATGATTTCTTTCAAAGAAGTGGTAATTTCCAAAACTGATCACATTTTTTACTTCTCCTTTTGCCTTCTATAAATCATTTTTATTTATCATAAAATAATATCATCATCATTCTCATTATACTAAAATTTTATTATCATTATGTAACCAAAAATATCCACCTTTTATTTCATTAAATGGGAAGTGCAAGTATTGTTCATGCATACATGTTGACAACCACCTCCACATAGTGATACAATTAATTATACATAACCCTCATTCATGGATGGTTATTATGATGGTTTTAATTTGTATATAATATATTTATAACATAATTATACTTATTTAAATATAATATCACATGTTTCTGCCTACCTTCTAATCTGTTGGAAAATGATAACGTCACATGTGTGTACTTATGGACTACAACCTCCACAAAGTGATGTGATTATTTTTTAATTACTATTTCAAATGGATTCTAATAAGAATATATGTAATCAATATATAAGATATAATAATTATTATATAAAGGTGATTATTATTTACATTTCTTTTATTAGGTCTGTTAAAAAGTGAAAAAATAATTATGTGTTTGTACAGCATATCGTCTTCATGAACGGTGTAATTCATTTTTTATCTCTACCTTTTATTGTTCAATATATGAAATTATATAATAAATATATATTATATTTATAAAATTATGAAAATTCATTATATGATGATTCCATGATCAAATTATAAGGATCAGAACTACTGGTTGAAAATTCTCATGAAAAATGAAATTATTAAAACCCATAAATGACAATTTTAATAAGGAGATATTAATAAATTGGTGTTTAAATATTAAAATTGGATCATATATGATATTAAAAGTTTTTAAATTAATATTTTATAATAATAATATGTTTATATTAATTAAATAGAAGGTCAAAGTTCTTTGGAAGAAAGTAGAACTCGAGGTAAGGGTGTTATGTTATAATCTCATTATTTATCAGGATTACTTATGATTAAGTTTATAATAATGAAATTTCATTATATGAATCACTAAAACATATAAATTTTTTGAATATATTTTTATTTATTGAAGATTTATTTTTCCACTTATTTTTCTCAATTTAATTAATTTAGAGGACAAAAGAACAGTTTTAAGGAGAGCTATCTTTGTTTATTTATTCGAACAAAAGGTATTTTTCTTCAATATGTATGCTTTATAAAAACTCAAGGATGATTTTAATATTACCATATTATATTTAATTTCAATTTTACCGTTGTTTTAATTTTCAATAAAAATTATAAAGTATTTTTGTTTTCATTCTCTGAATGAGGAACATTTTTAGTTTTTTCAAAAGTGTGATGGGAATTTTTACATTTAACTTGTAAAGAATGAATAAAATTTCATACAATAATAAACACAAAATTTTTGGATGATTTAATTTCATGTTTCTAAGATTTTTTTTAAAAATAATTGTTTAATATTTTACAAATATATATTTTTTATATGAGTTATTTCAAAGTGAAAAGGGTATTTCTTTCAATAAATGCTTCAAGTTAACATTTAAAGAAATGTTTTCATCTATTATGACATCCTATAATGTAAAAAAACATTATACTATGGATATTTTATAATAATACCAAACATATTCTTTATCTATATGGTTTATTATTATGCTGAAAAATTTTTAAGAACCCACTTTATTTTCCACAAGTTATGTTATGACTAAATATTTATCAAACAAATTTATTTTTAACAAGTTATGATATGATGAATTTTTTATGATATTAAAGAACACATATGTATGGTTTTCATTATGTTATAGGTGGTCCTTGAATTATATATCCCTCTAATTAATTGGTTGGAGATGGATATCTCATGAGATAAATGGGACTAGAATGGGGACTGAACCCAATTTAGTAAGGGACTATGTCCACAAGGATAGTTTTTGGATTGATTTTTAACTACTATAAATGATTTGGGAGTGAACCCAATGTATTATAATATTCTTTAAGGTGAACATTGAATACTGAGGAAATGATTTTATATACTTATTTTTATAAAAAAATCTATTTATTATGACAATGTTATTCTAACAAGGATTATTTTCGTTGATTCCTTTATGATTCAAGTTTTATAAATTGCTTATAATATTTTCATGACTCAATATTATGATCTATGACATATAATGAAGTGATTTTAAATATTATTCTCCATTTCTCATACCCTTATTCTCATGTTATACTTAATCTCATGTTATACTTAATTAATCATTGAAATCTTCCTTATTTACCATTACAAAGAATCTGAACTCACACTTTTATATGTTTCTTTTTCCTTAGGTTAAAAGGAAAGATTTGAATTATGATATGTTTATGAAGGGTAATAGATATTAATAACATAGTGGGAGATTCAGTAGAACTTTTATCAATAATATATGTATGTGTCAAAGTTTCCAAAGGTGCTAGAACTATAAAATTCTTTTGTATATTATTATATTTTGTAAGGAATATTCATATATTAAGATGTAATATTTTTGTATGAAAATTATTGTTCGATATAGTTGGTATTAGAGAATGTTTTAGTAACCTTATAAAATTAGGATGAGTAAAAATTAGTGAGAAACCTGAGAATAAGAATAAGTTTATGATAATATAATAATTTTTTTTAATGATCATGGATAACCTAGGATAATTATGAGGTTCCATTGATTTAAAATCGTTTTTCTTGATTCAGAAATACCATAAATTATTTTTCATGATTATTTTATTTCTAACTCGGATTATTTTTCCTTAGAATATAATTTTGGTATTATTCAATGGTATTAATCCGAAGGATTCATGTTAATGATGAATTTGATGGAGAATATGATTTTTCTCCTAAAAAATTAATGTTATGGGATTTGGAAAAAAAATAATATTGTTATGTTTACATAAATTTGTATAGCTATAAATCATGTTGAGCTATCAAACTATAAAAGTAGTGAAAAGTTTTTTGTTGAGTCCTTCATGAGGTAACACCCACCTTATTCTATTGGGACTTCTAATCAACTGGTTTATTATAAATGGATCTATACCATTGAAAATATATTTCTTATTATACAATCCTCAAAAAATTAATAAATTACTTTGGTTGTTTATCATTTTGAAGGTGAATTAGATCAATAGTATAATCTTATTAAGAACCCGATGAAAAATGAAGAAATTGACCCCATCGACTAGGGTGATTTTAAGATATTTTTTTTAATATGTAATTTACTCATATTATTCATAAAAAAATACCATGATATAAATAAAATGGATGTTTAATATTATAGTTCATTTAAGGAAAACATTACAAGTCATGTGAGGTATAATTCTATTATTATTATCCAACCTAAAAGTAAGGTTCATTAATTAATTAGTGGCTTAAATATAAGTCTTTAAGTGGTTTTATACATAAGAAACTTTAGTAGACATGAATAAATATTTCTATGTTGTATCTAGGTAAAAATAGATAATGGAGTTACCTATACATATCACAATTTTGATTTGGAAAGAAATATGCAATTCAAAGAAAATTCAAAAAATATATAAAGGAGAAGATTATATTTCCTTTATATAGGAAGTGTGCAAGGAAAAATGGTGGAAAGTTTCTTAAGGGTACTAGTAATGTTTTAATTTTTTAAAATATGGTCATCAAGAAATCAAATCTCATGGTGATAGGAAGAAGTGAACTAATGATGCAGGGAAATAACCATAGAATAGAACACCCATGATCTAGTTTTTAGATACAACGAGTATGGGAATTATGATAAACAGTGCTCAAATTAGAATGTTATTGATAATGAACAATGTAAAAATCTTATTAATCCAATAGACAAAAATAAATTACACTTGATCACTATTATTGATCTGGATAATGAATTGGTGAAAGGTACACAAACTATCCACTCTAGAACTCCAAATGGCTTATTTGATTCAGGATCTACCCACTCATTTATATCTGAATAATTTTATGATGGTATCCTAGTATCATCTAAATGATTTGGTTTTAATTTAGTAATGAAATCCTCTAATTGTATGATTATCAAATATCTTGTCTATGATTCTTTTATGGTTGATTTTTTTGGGTATTTGATTCTTTAAAATATTATTATTCTCCCTTTACTTGAATTTGATGTTATATTTGGAAAGTATTGGGTTTCATTACATAAATTACACATTAATTATTTACTATGGGAACCAAAATTTTATATTATGAACCAACCTATGATTTTCTATTATTATAACAATAAATATGAAATTATGATGGAAATAACATCTATTATATGTGTCTTGATTCCTTTTCTAAAGGGGTTTTTACCTCAAATGGTTGGAGGGAAACTCAATATCAAAGATATTCCTAATGTTTGGGATTTTTTTTAAGTCTTTATTGAAGAGTTTCATATCCTTACAACAAGTCGTGAATTTGAATTTTTAATATAACTTATACTTTGTGCAACACTTATTTAAAATACTCTCAGTAGAATGGCCCTAATTGAGTTATATGATTTGAAGAATCAATTTCAGGAGAATATTGAAAAGGTATTAATTCTACTAAGTTTGCATCATGAGTTTCGATAATTCTTTTTATATAAATAAAAATATATCAATCTGACTCTATATTAATTTTCAAGTACATAACAATTTCATTATCAATAACAAATATCATATACCCCGTATTGATGGCGTGTTTGTTCAACTGGGTGAAGATCAATAATTTTTCAAGATTTACCTTCATTGGGGATATCATAAATTGAATTTCAAGAAGATAAATATACCAAGGACAACATTTTATTAAAGGTATAGAAACTAGGAATATATAGGGATTCAATTGGGTCTTACTAATACTCTCTTGTCTTCATGTATTTAATGAATTGATACATAAGATATTAATATTATAGTATTTTCTAGTATTTATATAATATATTCTTATACATTCAAAAATAAAGGAATAGAATGAATATCACTTGATGATTATGTTGAATACCAAATGGATGGATAATCTGTATGAAACAATTTCAGTATGTGAATTTTTTAATATAAATTTTCATTTTTTTGTCTTATAATCTCAAGAGAGGATATATATGTGGTTCTATAAAATACAATAGTTATTAAACATTAGCCTGAACCAAACCATATGATTGAGATCCAAATTTCTATTTATTTTTAGGGATATTATTAATGTTTTTTTGAAGATTTATCATGAATTTCTAACCCACTCACCAAGTTAACTTGTAAGTGAACCATGTTCCTTTGGAAAAATTTATGTGAGTAAAATTTCAAGGAACTGAATAGAAGGTTAGTCAGCACACCTATTCTTACAGTACCCTACTGTGGAGAAGGGGTTATAATCTCTAGGGTTACATCAAATAAATCATTGGGATGTGTTATTGAGAAGAATTATATGATTATAGCTTATTGATTACAATAATTGACGATTCATGAGAAAAATCACAAAACTCAGGATTTGGAGTTAGATATGGTAATTTTTTGTTAAAGATATTGAGCCATTATATTTATAGAGAAATATGTGATATATATTCTAATTATTTTAGTTTAAAGTATTTATTCACTAAAAAAGAGCTGAATATTCATCAGAGAATATGGTTAGAGTAGATTAACAATTATGACTACTTAATATATTACAACCTTGGGAAAGTGAACTAGGAAGAATATACTCTTAGTTAATAGGATCGTGCTATCAGATCTATAATGAGTATCACAAAAGATTCAATATTTCTATATTTTTAAAATATTGATCTAGAAATTTTGATGGAAAGAGAGAAATATTATCTTTATCAAATGAGTGTTCAATCATATATACATGTGAGGATTATAGAGGTGGATAAGGAAGATGTGGAACCATAGAAGAATGTAAAAAAATTCTGAGTTCAACCTTTATTATTATGGAATTATATGTTTCATGAACCGTTTTTGTGTTCTATTCATACAAAATTTGATGAAGGAACTATTTGATGAGGATCATAGTTCATCATTATCCATTAATCCTAGAACTATGAAGATGTATAGACATCAGAAATAATATTTATGTTGGTAACAAATAAAGTTAGATATTATAGAGTTCGTATCTCGATGTTTGGTATGTTAGTAATCTAAAGATGAGAGATAAAATTTTAGTGGTATCTAACAACCATTACCCATACCAGAATGATAATGGTAAAAATCACTATAGATTTTGTCATATGACTCCACCAAATATCAAAAGTCCATAAAATTATTTATTTTTACTCAACCACCTAAAAAATTCACCACACTTCATTGAAATATGAAAATATTTATCTCATGATAAGATTTCCATAATGTAAATTAAGGAAGCTCTAAGGTATCATAGAGTACTGCATTCTATTTTATCTAATCCAGATATGAAGTTTACCCCAAGGTTTTGGTGAAGTATTTAGTTGGATCTTGATACAAATTTGAGTTTTATTTCTACTTATAATACTCATATAGATATCCATTATGATAAAACTATTAAAACCTTTGAGGATATGTGAATATCTGGTTATGTGGATTTAAAAGGTGTTTGGGATCAACTGCTTCCTCTGGTTGAGTTTTATTGCAATTATAGCTTTCACTTGATCATTTATATGGCTCTTTATGAAGACTTGTATGGAAAGAAAGTGTATAAATTTAAGGTAATAGGATGAAATTTGAACAAAAATTATATTGGGGTCTGATATAAGTGAGTAAATTGAATATAAAGTTAGATCCATTCAACAACACCTCAAGGAAACTGGAAGTTGATAGAAAAGATATGATGATAATTGTTAGTGAGAACTGGTGTTTGAAGTTGGTGAGAAGGTGTTTCAATAAATTTATCCATCGAATAAGGTTCTGATATATAGAAAAAAATAAAACCTTAACCCTGGGTATATTGGCCCCTTTGAGATACTTGATTGAGAACACATGATAACTTATCACTTGGAACTTCCACTGAATCTCTCTAAAATTCATGATATGTTCCATATATCTCTCCTGAGGAAGTACATACCTGATCTTTCACATATACCAAAATTAGAGGCTATAAAAATGGGTATTTATCTTTTTTATAAAGAATAAACTATATAAATATTGTATCATAGAGATAAATTTATAAGGAATAAGACTACTCACATGGATAAAGTTCTCTAGAGGATTCAGAAAATCAAAGAAGCTACTTAGGAACTCAAGGATGTGATGAAACCAAGATATCCACAATTTTTGTATCAGAGTGATGGAATTTTAGGGGAAAATTTATATTAATATAGGTAAAATGTAACAAAATAATATTTTAGAATATATTTCTCTTTAAATAAATTTTATTTCATTGATATCTTGTGTTACATATAACACTGATTTTAAATGAACTGTGATATACTAGAAAAATATTATTATTAATATGATAGCTAACACCTACTCTTTTGATTGGTGGGTATGAATAGTAATAACTAAATTATGAGAAAATTATGGTATGAACATGTATAAAATGAATTAATTATTTATTAATTGATTATAAATTAAAAAATTCATTAGAAATTAAAAGAGATGTTTTTATGAAAAACTATTTTTATTTGTGCAATGTGTTTATAAAAAAATAAATTAAATTTATCACTATTTATTAAATATTTTAATTAAATTTATATATTATATACTTCAAAAACTATTTTAACATTAATCAAATATTTTTATAGGCATGGGATATGAATAAATTCAGTTTGATGTTTAAAAATGTATTTTCCTAAAACATTATTTTTATTTTTTTCACACTTATTTTGAAATGATGTTTTTTAAATTATAAACATTTAATATTAAAATATTGATTCAATATTTTTAATTAGTAGGATATAATTTAGAAAATATCACCCTTTTATTTTTTTTGTCAAAATGAATAGTAACCACAATAAATTTGTATCACCTAGGTAAGTGTAAAACAGGTAAAATATGGTTAAAACTATAGGATAATGCTTTAAACATTATCCAAAACATTAATTTATCCATTTGGTTGATTTTATTTATTCAATTTCTATACTAATATCTAATATATGGTTACTAGGTTCCATATTTCTTTGATTGTGAATTTGATTTTAATTTAAGAAAATAATAAATACAAAATTTCACTATCATGAGTTTAATATCACTAAAATTTTTATTTAATGATTAAAATAGGATAATTTTATTTATAAATGTTTATTTGAAATATAATTTTTTTCTTTGATATTTATTTACCATTTTTATTAATTTAATAATATCTTTAATTGATTATGTAACACTGACATAGAATTTATTAAATTAATTGAAAAAATAAAATAATTTGTATTATGAAAATTAAATATAATACAATTTAAAGGAATTATATTATTCCAAAAATATTTTGGAAAAATATTACAAATTATGTATGTGTGAAAATATTATGATTTAATTCTATATTTTTCTTGGTTTCTTTAAAGATTAATCAAATAAATAGTTCCCAAAATGATATTAATGATATTTTAAAATAAATAAATCATTTAAATTTCATAAAAACTATATCTATATCAATGTTAATGAAATAATGTAGAAAATATAACTAAAATTTCATTTATAACTCACTTGATCATTTATGGAAACATTATTAACCCTTTAAGATTGAAATAGTTTTAACATTATTTAAGGTCAAAATGATTAATAAAGGGGTTAATAAAAAAGATAAGGATTAAAATGAAAACAAAACCAACCAGAATTTCATTATTTTATTTTATTTTGAATTTATACTCTTTTTATTCTACTTCATGTCAATTTCCATGAATTTTTCTTTAAAAAGACTTTATTATATTTTAATGTTTTAAAAATTTCCATGCATACCAACTCCCTCCCTTATAAAAGGACACCCTTCAATTCTCTTCTTTACACCACATTGAGCCTTCTAACTCAGCCAAAACTAGAAAACAAATATTTTCAAAATATATATAAATTTTCTTGCAGTTTTTTAACCCAAATAGACCAACTATAGGGTCCTTAATAAGAGATCTATAATATTTCTTCTAAAGAAGAGGTAATCACCTTAACCATCCACTTTATTTTTTATATCTTATTTTACCTCCTCTAAATCATTTTTATTTATTATAAAATAATAAATTATGTATACCCAAAAAAATTAATTGTATTATGATTATGTAACCAGCAATATATACCCTCTATTTCATAAAATGGGAAGGGAAAGTATCACTCGTTCATATGTGTAGACCGATACCTCCACGTTGAGCTACTATTCATTTCTCATCACCAAATTTAATATATGGTTTTTATTATGCGTTTAAATTTTGTATATGATATTGAAGACCTAATTATACTTCTATAATTATAATATTACAAGTAATGTTTAACCTTCCAATCTATTAGAAAATAAAAATATCGCATGTGTGTATGTGTGTACTTCCTCATCCACCAAGCAATGTGATTTATTTTTTATTTCTATTTTACTTGGATGGTATTAAGGATATATTTAATGAATATATATTATAAATATGATATAATAATACTTTTTAAATCTTTAATTGGTATTTAACTTTATTTTTTTCTTCCATCAAAAATTGAAAACAACATTTATGCGTATTTACGGCCTACCATCTTCATGAAAAATGTAATTCATTACTTATGTCTACCTTTTAAGGTTGACTAAATATTTATATAAAAATATATATTAAATTTATATCATTATTAATATTAAGAATATTATGAAATAATAAACAAATTATAAGGACCAGAACTACTCAATTGAGATTCTCATAAAAATGAAATAGTTAACATCTAGAAATGAAAATTTTAATAAAGAGTTATTCATAAATTGGTGTTGAAATGTTATAATTCGATCATATATGATATTATAAGTATTTAAATTAATTTTATATTGGATTATAATGAATTTTAATTTATTATATAGGATGTTACAGTTATTTGAAAGAAATTGCAACTCAATGTAAGAGTTTTATGTTATAGTATCATTGTCTATCAGGATTGTTTATGATTAAGTTTATGATGATAAAAATTCATGATATACCTATAAATAAATTTAATAATTTTATTCTTATCTATTTATTTTATTAGAATATTTTTTTTTATTTTTCATTATTTTAATTACTCAAGATATCAAGATAAAATGTTTATGGAAAACTGACTTTATTTTTTTCTCCATTCGAAAAAACGTTTTCTTCAATATAAAGGATTTGTTAAAATATTTTCAAATATGTTGTTAATATTCTAATATGATTTCTTAAATTCATTTTTACCCATGATTGACTTCTAAAAAATGATATAGAAAAAAAATCTTCTTTTTTCCGAATGAGGTACTTTTAAACTTTTTTACAAAAGTGTGAAAGGATGTTTTATTTTATCTTATATAGCATGAACAGAATTTCATATCATCATCACCACTCTATGTTCTAAAGCATAATTTGAAATTTTACAATGTTATTTTAAAAAAAAAAATTTATATTTTGGAATTTCTTATATATTAAATGCGTGATTTAGATTTTAAAATGTTATTTTTATAAAGATATGTTTCAATTCATACTTTAAAGGAATTTTTAATCTATGATGAAATACTTTGATATTTATTAAATTTATATGAGTGATATAATATAATGATACCATCCTTAATATTTATCTCTACGTTTTATTGTTATTATGACATGATGTTTAAGAAATATTTTTTTTATCCACGGGTTATGCTATGATCAAATGTTTATGAAACATGTTTCTTTTCCATGGGTTATAATATGATGAAATGTTTATGAAACAAGTTTATTTTTAATAGGTTATGATATTATGGATGTTTTTTGATATTTTGGAACACATATGTTTTATTTTCATTATGTGATGGTTTGGGATGGAATTATATATCCCTCTAATTCATTGGGTAGAGATAGATATCACATGAGATAAACTAGACTGGAATAGATAGTGCATACAGTTCATTAAGGGACTCTAACTTCTATGATAGTCTTAGGAGTGAGCCTTAAAAATGATGATGGAATAAATAATGAACCTAATCTACTATAATATTCATGGAAGTGATATTTGAATACTAAATAAATGTTTTTCTATGCTTATGTGTTGGGAAAAATATATGTCTTATGCCTATGTTTCTCTCTCATGGATTATGTTTTTTTTTGTTAAATTATGATTATTGTCTTATGAACTACTAATACTTTTTCCATGACTCAATATATTGATCTATAATATGTGGGCTATGGTTTTTAAATGTTATGATCAAGATATGATATTCTTATTCTCATGTTATACATAAGTAATTATTTATAACTTGTATGTTTACCATTACTGTGAAGTTTAGATCCCTGTTTTTTATGTTTCATTTTATATAGATTATAAACAAATATTAAAATTCAGATATGTCTAAGATCGGTAATATTTATGAAGAACATAGTGGAAGAATATTTAGATTTTTATGAATAATTTATTTATGTATCTAAGTTTCCAAAGGCACTAAACCTATATGATTTTAGTGTATATCGTTAGGTTCTGAGATAAATTTTCATCTATTATGATGTAATAACTATGCATGAAAAGTATGTATCATTGTAGTAAAGTCAAATAGAAAAAACATAAATTCCCCACATTATTGAAACTCGAATGTCCATTACCTAGTAATGATCAAAATAATTAAATAATTACCCTACACAAGTCCCAACCATCATAACTCATGTCTATCATGTCCCGAATAAAGGAAAAGATAAAATGACATGTTAATGAATCCTAGAAGTCTAATGTCATTTTGTAACATCTTGACTCAAACCACCAGGTCTAAAATAGAGTTCCACGTGACCTCATGTGTACCTCCCCATATGTAGGATGTTTTTAACTAGATTTGAGGGTTTAGTTCTATTAATGTAGAGATTATACCCTTCGTATCATTTCATAGCTGAAAAAATAAAGAAATAGAATAATAAATAAATTTTTATAACCCTGCACTATTTAATTTATTTAGAACTCATAATAATACCACCATTATTACTTTGACAACTATTAAATATTCACCCAAATAATATTTCCAACATAACATAATACTTAATTATGCATTTTAATTTTTATTATATTTCATAAAATGAAATTATAACTGTAACACAATTATTATTATTATTTTTAAATAACCAAAAAATATTTACATACAGATTAATTTTATCAATTCAATTTACCAAATAATTTGATAAATTTATTTTTAATCATATATTCACCCTTTTTAATAAATTTCATAAATTGAAAATAAAACACTAACGACATGGGTCAATATATATATGGGTTACATTTTTTTGTGAGCGTGTGTGCAGGTGTTTATATATATATTTGTGTGTGTGTGGGTGTGTATATATATAATGGGTGAAACTATAAATATATTTATGACTTTTAAAATATATTGAATGAGTGATTAAATTTATTTAGAAGGTTTATAAAAACCCTATTAAGTATTAGGGGTGGTGCATGGATTTAAGAGGAGAGAGAATAAAAATAAATGGATAAAATAATTAAATAGAAACATTAAATGATGAACTGAAAAAATGGGTTAAATTGAGAAGCACATAAGGAAGTATACTAGATAAATTCCACCTCCCCATCACGCATATCCCCCTCACATCTGTATCTATCCCTCCCTTTCATATTTTTTTTATTTTGATATTATTATTAAAAAATTATCTCATCAATATCATCTACAATACTGATATAATTGACCCATCATTAGCGTTATTGGGTTCATCTTGGTTAGAAGAAATTAAACCCTATGTTTTTTTTGAAGGTATGGTGTTAATTTATTCATATATAATTTAATCCCTTTTCACATTCTAAAATATCGAAGATGTCGACAAGTCTAAATCATTTCGTAGAGATAATGGTTCTGAGATCTTTTGGAACAATTGTTCTTTTCAATAAACCATTATAACCAGTAGTGATTTTACCTAAGGTAATCAATATTTAATTTACAGAGATGTCATATATGTGTTTTTGGAATGAATGTTGGCTTAAATTTATAACCCTAAGAAACCTATGTATAATTCTAGATCACATTAGGTGTGTTCTTATCCTTGACCCATTATTGTGTTTATTTTATACTAATTATACTAAAGATGATATTTTTAAAATGGATTCATGTATGATCTTTCATTTTCTTCTTGAGTCATATGTGTTGTATTTTTATTATACATATGGGAATGTGATAAGGATTGTAAGTCCATTACCTTAGATAGATTTGTTATGTGTGTGTTTAGAATGAATTGGACTATCCCTAATGGGGGATGTATTATCCTTATTTTGGACTATCCTATAGGGGGGATGTTTCAGGTTGTCCTCGTGGTTTCTTTCTATTATAGTGTTGAAGTAGTTAGGGTCGATCTACAAGGACCTGGAAGATGTTTGATTTTTTATGAAATATTATTGGTAATATGTGAACTATTTTTACTTCATGTAATTCACTTATGTATTTTATACACTGATATTAAGGGTTTTTGGTGGTGTTCTATTGATTCTTGAACTTACACCATACTTGGGTATTTTGAAGTGATTGTAGGTTTAATGCTTAAGGATTCAATGAAGGGAAAGAGACTTGCGGTGGATGGCTGAGTGGGTATAGTAGGAGGATACTAATTTTCTTGTATGGAGTTTGAGTGTGGTTTTTTCTATAATTTTATTTACTAGATTTAAAATAGCTTGGATCCTAGTGGAGTTTCGATTATTATATCACATATGTCATCTTTCTATTTTCACATGTTCTCTGATTATTTATTATATATTATTGTCTATTATTTGTCCTATGACATGATATTAAGGGTATAGTATACCGATTATCAAACATAGAACCTCGCTTATAGTCTGTAGCCTCTTTTATATGGAGAGGCATGCATGAGTTCATATGAAATTTTGTCCTAGACCTGGTGGATTAAGTTCGTGTTTTACCATGTCGGCCAATCCGAAGGCCACTAGTTAGCCGGTGGGAACCATCGTCTAGCATGTGGTATCTGAAAATGTTATTATATGTTTAAAGACCCCTACATAAATCCAGTGGGTCTCATGTAGGATACCCACTCTGTCCAATCCCATCTACTAGTCAGTCAAACTCAGGTAGGCCTACTGGACTTCTGGGAAATCTATCATCAGTTTCGTGGAATACACCAACTAGCAGGTGGTGCTGCATAATCTCTATTATTGTACATCACTTATATCCTCTTACTAGAATTAATTCTTATGTCCCTAAACACCTCTAAAAATCATTAATCCAAGAAGGGGGTCCAATAGATGACCTAAATAGGTTTAATAAAAAACATAAATAGGAATGAACCAGGGAAAATGATGTGATATTACAACCTCCTCATCGTATAAATTCTCCTACCCAAGTTGTCCCACTAAGTATAAGCGATAGGTAATGGTGAAAATCTCAAGCCACTATGCATGCATATCAAACTCGATATCCCAAGTCTCTTTAACATGCCTATTATGCGACTAGTACAATTCTCTTCACTACATCAAGTGGCTCAATAAACCTAGAATCTTGTAATCCAAACTTCCAAATGTGTTTTTTTCATCCTAGGTGACACTTGATGAAAATTATGGTGACCAACCTTGAACTTCAAAGGTTATATTCAATGGTAAGAATAATATTTCTACCTTCTTACAATTTTTTCCCACTAATTTTTCTTCAACTGAACCAACTCATATGTCACCTAAATGAGACTAGGTCCGATGAGAGTTGCATTGCCGACCAATAACTAGAATAAGGGTGAATAGAGTGACCTACCATAAAAGGCCTCAAATGGTTCCATTTGGATTGATTCTTGGAATCTATTTTTAAAACCAAACCTCATGAGTGATATATTTTTCTCCTAATAACCACTAAATTTCAAAACATAGGTTATTAACATGTCTTAAAGATTTTGAATTGCCTACTCAGATTTCCCATTAAACTGAGAATAGTAGATCATAGTCAAAATAACCTATGACCCCATCACCTTTTGAAGGGCCTTCAAAAAATTTGATAGGAAATATTGATCTCAATTAGAAAAAATTATTTTTGAAACACCATTAAATTGAAATACCTCATGCATTTATACATTAATCAGATCATCAATGATGAAGGTATTTATAATAGGAAATATATGGGATACCTTCATCAGTAAAACATATTCACCCCTACAGCATCATTTTTTTTTTAGGTTTTTAGGATAATCCATCCATGGAGACCATCCTGACATCATCCCACTTCTATTCTGAAAGGGTAAAAGGCTGACATAACCTAGTATGCATCTGTTGCTCAACCTTTATTGCTGAAAGGTAAAGATTCAGACTATATATCCCAGTATCTCTTTTTTAATCCATGGACACCAGTATTTCATAACGATATAATGATACGTCTTTGTCAATCCAGGATGAAACTCCCATTTAAAATCATGATATTCCCTCGTCAACTTCTCAAGTAAGCCTATAAGAACCCTGATACATCCACAGACAAGAAGAACCTCATTACTTATAAGTGACCAACCTGATGGTGGATCCCCACCATATATGTTGTTAATCATGGAAACCCCTCTAGATTAAAAAATTTACCTATATTAATATGATATAGGATAACATGAACAATATATGTTGATTTTAGAGTCACTCATCTCGGAGACTCCAAAACATCCAAATACATATATGTAAAGATTTCTACTAACCACCACTCATAATATGATTCCTTCAATTCCACAACATATATCTTATTAATCAAGGTATCTACATAGAAATTTCTCTTATTATGAGTTAATTTGAACTCAAATTCAAAGACCTTGGGTACATGAACCACCTCCTCTACCCAAGGTTCAAGTCCCTATATGAAAAGATATACTTTGGGATCATCTAGTATGTGTACACCATAAACCTCTCACCAAAAATATAATCCCACCAGCATGTCAGGGATTATACCACTACAAAAAACATCTTATCATGAGTAGGATAATTAAAATCTCATGACCTCAACTATCTATATCCAAAAAAGACCATTCGCACCTTCAGCATCAAAATGACACTCATCTCGACTCCTAATATATCATAGTTCATGGTATAAACCTTACCTAACTCAGGTAAAGTGAGTATTGATAATGAGTTCAACCTCTAATTAAAGGATTGGAAATACTTCTCAAAATAATCATACTAAAAAACATTACCCCATTATTGGTTTCTCTAGGCAGCAATGCTACAAAATCGGACATGTCCAAGATGAAACACTGGTAATAGCCTACGACAACCAGAAAACATTGTATCTTTTAAAAATTCTTTTTTCATAACCAAGTTATCATAGATACCATATTTTAAAGGTGTACTAACACTATATACAGTGAGATAATGTAACCAAAGAAGTATACATCGTCAATCTAGAAGTAAAATTTAGATAGTTTGGAATATAGATGATTTTCTCTCAATCTACTCAAAAAATGTGAAGATGTTGAGAATGATCATCTCTAGACTGGTAGTACAACAAGATTTTGTCTACAAAAATCACCAAAAACTAATATATTAATGGATGTAAGTTATGAATCATCAAGGAGATATACATTTCAGGCATGTTTGTTAGACCATATGAAATTACTACAAACTCATAATAGACATACCTGCTCCTAAAAGAATTTCGAGGTATGTTATGAAGTCTCACCCACAACTGATTGCACCCTTAACTCAAGTAAATATTAAATAAAATACAAGCACAACTATATTGATCAAATAGATAATCAATGTATGGAAGGGGATATCAGTTCTTAACCATCATCTAGTTTAGTCTCTAGTAATCCACATATAAGTGAAAAATCTCTTCTTATTTCTTGGAGAATAATATTAGAGAAACCTACAATGATTTAGTAGGTTGTATGTATCTTGTAGCTTCCATATATTTAAAATACACTTTCAAATATTAATAATCTTTTTGTTCCATATTGTAATGTGATATAAAAACTAATTCAGCTCCCTATTTTACAGTGAAAATAATCTCATTATCGATTTTTAAGTGGGAGAACTCATCCGGAAAGATGTCCTGAATGTGTTCCACTATTTGAGTAGAAGTAATCTATTAGAAATCACCACCATCCAAAAAAATTATTGTTATCTAGAATAGGATAAAATCAAATATTCAATGAATTGGTCCTCTACTACCATCCATAACATCTCATATACACTATGGAATTATGTTACTCTCTTATGGAGATAGAAAATTAACTCTCCTCTAATATCAGTCAATATAATCCTGGTACAGAACTATCCAATAATTACCCATAATAAAATAAAAACCATCCATTACCATCAAAAACAGTTCCCAAATGGCATAGGAAACACCAGTTTTAAGATATCACCCCTTACAACATCATATACCCTCTAACAGCACCCATAATAGTGTATCAATGGTCATAACCCAATTAGATATCTTCATAGGAAAACATAATCTTTTGAAAAATTGACAATGTATAAAGAAATATGATACCCGAACATCAAAAAAAATAAGGCAAGGGTTGATGAAACAAGAATTGTACCCTCGATAGTGGAAGGTCCTATATCCAAACTGGTCGGAGTAGATTTCATGGAATACATCCAACTCACCCCTCTACACTAGGATTAAATATAACTCCCTTATGATGCTTCTTCCAGGAAATACAATAGCTCTTTTATGGGGGCACTAGGTCCCCTACCTTAGCCTGAGTGGCCAGTAGAACTCCATCTACCCGTCTATTTAGGGGTAGATGATTCCTTTCTAGAATCTATTTCCTACCATGATCCTCTTCCACATCTTGACTACAAACCACTTCTAAAGATCCTCTACATATGGTTCATGCTATCCTAAGAATAAAACTCTATATAGGGGAAAGGAAACTGTAATTGTTTGTTTCTCACCATGAAAAACAGAAATAACTACCTTATTCATGATCTATATACATTTTTTAACTCCTCTAACTACTCTCCCAACCACTTCTTTAAAGGTAACACTCATAGTGGTTTTTCTTTCTTCTTGAATAAGTTCTCACCAATTGACCTTCTAATACTACATACCCGCCAATAGGGGAATATTTCTGATTCCCATCTACGAAAAGAGGTAAATTCATCACATAAGTGAATTTTATTAGGTGAAATACATTCACTTTTGACTTGTTCACATAAAAATCATATATTGGAATCACTTCACCCTGGTTATCTCATATACTACAAAATATGATGAAAAATGTTGCAGGTCGATAAAACATCTAACATATTCCATCACTGACAATCTCCCCTCATCCAGGTGCATGACCTCTCGATTCCACTCAGACCTCATCATTTCTAGATAAAAGGGACTCGATAAATTCACCTATAAAACAATGATATTTCTTGATATATTTATTTTTAAATAAATATCTTTGATAACATGTGATACATGAAACAACATGTCTAGTAGAATAGTAATATATTATATCATTATAACTTAGCCATTAAATTGGTGTATATTAAGAGGACTAACTAGATTATGAAATTTTTTGGTTTAAAAATGTATAAAATAAATTAATTGGTTATCAATTGATTAAATATGAAAATAAAAATCATTTTAATTAAAAGAAATGTTTTTCTCAAAAACTATTTTACCCGCACAATTGGTTTTCTTCTTAATAAATTAAATCAATCCTTATTTATAAATGAATTTAATAAAATTTAGATATTATATATCTAGTAAACTATTTTATTATTCATCTAATATTATTTTCTAGGTGTGATAAAAGAATAAATCTATTTTTATGCTTTAAACATTATTTTTTATAAAGGTCATTTCGTTGTTTATTTCACACTTTTTGTAAAATTAATTTTTTTTCCAATAACAAATTTTTTAATAAAAACATAAACTGATTTTTTAAATACACAATTCAAACGTATCTTATATTTAATTTTTTAAAATTATCATGAATGGTTAATTTTTATATTAATAGTGAAAATTACTTATTTCTATTGAAGAAATTATTTTTGTTTAAAGAATATTTAAAGTTTCATTTTCTAAAATGGTACTAAAGGTAAAATTAGTTAAATTATATTATTATTATCTTATTTTTTGTCTTTGGAATTAATTTTATGTTGAATTTTGGTATAAAATTGTTTTTTACGTAATAAAACATTTTCCTAGAAAAATAGATTTTGGTCGCATCTACGGGTTTCAGTTTAAATTAAATTATACCAATTCTGTGAATTTAATTTCATTAAATGTATTCTAAATTTAAAATAAAAATAATTATAATTAGTTAATATTTTAAATGTATCTTTTGTTCAAAAGGAATGTTAAAAACTGTAAAAATGTCTTACCATGGTTTAAGTTAAAACAGTTTTACTGAGGGTTAATCTATAATAATATGGATTAAAATGACATAAAACATGCTAAAACCCTATTGTTTGGTTTTATTTATACCTTATCCTTACCGCATTTTAATATGAGCTATATTTTAGTTATTTTACAAATAATATTTTTTGACATTATTTTAAAACTTGGAAAATTTACAAGTGTGTCGCACCCCTTAATTATAAAGTGGACCTCCAGAACCTCCTACCCTCACTTATTCACACCTCTTAATCCATTTATCTCAACAAAAACCCACCAAAATATCTCTATAAAATACTTATCCATGTTATAGAACTTTTTTTCTTCCCAAAATACCGACCCTAGTATCTTTAATAATATATCCAAAGTATGTATTTCTTAGTGAAGGTAATTTTCTTCATTAAGAACTTTTTAACTTATTATTTTTCAACCTTAAATTATTTCTTAATAATTAAAATATAATAATAAAAATTATCTAGAATATAGTGATATATTATTATGTGATTTAATAAACCATATACATCTACTTTTCCGTTAAATGGGAAATGAAATCGTCAAACGTGTGTACGACTGACTGATGCCACCCGAACCAATGTGATTTGTTTTAATCATTTCCTCAAAAGGATTGATATAATGATATATTTAAAGTATATATTTGATATTTAGGTCATAAATATACTTATTTAATTATAATACCTCATCTAACTTCTTACATTCCAGTCTGTTCAAAAATAATAATGTCGCTCGTGTGTAAGAGTGGACTACCACCTCTATGAAGTGATGTGATTCGTTTTTCTTTTACACTTTAATTGAATGTTAATAAGGATATATTTAGTGAATATATATAATATATATGATATAAATATTATTATATAAAGTCTAATTAATAATTTCCATTCTTTCTTTCCATCAATTGAAAGGTGAAAACGATGTTCATGAGTACATATGACTTACCATATCCATGAATCGTATAATTCATTTATATATATATATATCCTTTATGGATGACTATATATAAATATTTAAGGAATTATGATATTTGTATATTTATTATAATTAATTATATTATTAAATTATGATTAAATTAGAAGAATCAAAACTAAAAAACCGAAACTCTCATAAATATTAAAATAATTAACACCCAGAAACGATGATTTTAAAAGGATTTGTTAATTCTTGAATGATGAAATATTATAAGTGGATAATTTATAAAATTATAAGTATTTAAATGATTATGTAATATAATTATAATTAATTTATGTTTATTATATAGGATATTATATTTATTTCAAATCTAGTGGAACTCGAGGTAAGGGATTTTCGTCTCACTTTTACTTATATGAGGCACATGTCATATTCACCACTTATTTATTTTATGTGGTGAATATAATTTCCATGAATATATTTTATGATGATACTCATGAATTTTATTAATATATACATATCTATGTAAGTTTCACTCATTATTGATCTTTTATTTTAAATCTACCAATGTGGTAAGGGTTTTATGTTACAATATATTTGTTTATCAGGATTGTGTATGATTAAGTATTTCGATGATGAGATTTCATGATCTACCTCTCAAGAAACTAATGAATTTTATTTTACATTTTTTATTTCTATAAAATATATGTTTTCATTTCATTTTCCTCTTATTAAGTACTCAAGATTATGAAATAGGTTTTTAAGGAAAACCAGCTTTATTTCTCCCTTTAATGAAAACCCCTTTTTATATATAAATATCATTTAAAAATGATTACAATAATGTTTAAATATTCTATAATTATTTTTTAAATCCATTTTTACCCTTTTTTGAATTTTTTTTAAAAAATAAATTAATCTTATTATCATTTTCCAATTGATTTACTAGTGAATTTTTTTTGAAAATGTTAAAGGGGTATTTGTTTTAACATTTACATCATAAAAATAATTTCCTTCTTTTATGACCACATGTTGATTTTAATCCTACATTACTAGTTTCCAAGGTTATTTTCAAATAAAATTTTTTTTGTAATATTTTCTATATTTATATATTTTAATGAAGTGGTTTAAATTTAAAAATGATATATTCCTCAAGAAATGATTTAAGTGATCTTCAAAATCATTTTCAATCTAAAATGACATCTTTTGACATTTACTAACCTTTAATGAGGTTATTATACAATGATACCATACTTATTATTTCTCTATATGGTTTATTATTATAATGAAAAGTTTTTTATGAAAAAAATTCCTTTTTAATTGGTCATGTTATTGAAAAAAATCTTAGGAAGCCCAATTATTATCCACAGGTTATTCCATGATGAAATTTTTTTGAAACCCATTTATTTTTCATCAGTTATGATATTATTAATTTTTTAAGATCTTGTGTAATATATATATTATTTTCATTATTTTATGTATGGGAGCTTAATTATATATCTCTCAAATGCATTACGTAAATATGGATATCTCATGAGATAAAAAGGAATAGAATGGGGAGTGAGCCCAGTTAGCTAAGGGACTCTATCATCTATGATAGTCTTGGGAGAGAACCTCGACTACTATAATAATTTTGGGAGTGAAACAAATACACTATGATTGTTTTTATAGTAATCATTTACTAATAAGGAAATTATTTTCTATGATTATTTGTATTCGACAAACTTTTTTCTTATTCTAATTTTATGCATCATGGATTATGTTTATTTATTCCTTTATGATTAATCTCTTCTGAACTAGAAATATTTATTCCATTACTCATGTTCAGGATCTATAATATGTTGGGTATGATTTTAAATTTTTTTTCTCATGTTCTCATACCATTATGTGCATGTTGAGTTTAAGTGATCATTGATATCTCCCTTGTTTAACCCTAATAATAAACTATGCTCACCCTTTATTATGTTTACATTCCCTATGATATGAGGAAAGGTATTAAGTATGATATGTCTAAGACATCCAAGTCATGTAATGTGTCTCTAAGCTTATGGGCCATGTAAGGGCTCCCCCTCAACGCTTAAAAGTGGGGTTATCCAAAAATGATTAATAATATAATGCCTTCAGGGAATTCGTTCAAGAATGATATGTCTAAGAAGGGTTCTATTATTAGAGAACTATGTAAGAGATGATATATGTATATATATTATTGACCAGTTTTTTATGAATATAGGTTTCCAAAGGCATGAGGCCAATTTATTATAGTGTGGATTTTTATGTTATTGTAATGAATATTCATTTATTTAGATGTGATATCTATGTATGAAAATTTTGCGTTAGTATAATTGGAATCAAAGAAGGGAATAGTTACCTTTGGAAAATAGGGTGATAAAATTTAGTGAAAACCTTGGGGATAAGTCTAAGTGTAGGATAACATCCTAAAGTTTTTCTAATGACAATAGAAAATATAAGTTAAACATAGGGATTCATATACTTCAAATAAGGTGTCACAATTTAGACATCCTATTAATAATTTTTCATGACTGATCATTCTGATCAAAGATGTATAAGGGTCATGATAACCATTTTGGTTTTAGTTTTTCATTGAATTTGTAATGATGAAGATGATGTGGTAAAAGTTATGCTTAAATATGTTAGTACCCCGTTTTTTCATAGTTATATGAATTTGTATATATTAGTACAATTATCAATGATTGTTAATTAATAACCTCAATGATTATATATATAATTAGTAGTGAGAACCCATGACAAAATGGTGATCGTATCTCAATTCCATGATTCTTATATTATTGATGTTTGTTGGAATTTAATTCTATAAAATCTTATTATTCTCACATTGGTTATATTTGATTTTATATTAAGAAAGGATTTTCTTTCTCTACATAAATCCCATATCAAATACCAACGAAGGAAAATCACATTTTATATTCTGAACCAATATATGATCATCTATCGGGGGGATGATAAATATAAATATCTGATTGAAATCACATCCATTGTATGAAACTTGATTTTTATTCAAAATGGTTGTTTATCTCATATGGTTGGGGAGAAACTCTACATTGATGATATTCTTATTATGAGGGTAGTTGTTGACATCTTTCCAAAAGTGTTTCCCAGTCTTTAACAAAATCATGAATGTGAGTTCTCAATAGAATTCATACCTGGTGTTACAACTATTTAAAAGACTCTATATATAATGACCCTAATTAAGTTTTAGGAATTGAAGAATCGACTCTTATAGAATCATGAAAAATGATTTATTTGGCCAAGCATGTCACCTTGGGGGAACCTATTATTTTGGTTAAGAAAAATACAGATCAATGAAAATATGCATTTATTATTGGGAATTGATAAAGATAACAATCAAGAACAAGTATATTATACCCTCTATTGATGACTTTTTTTATCAACTGCAAGGATGTCAGTATTTTTCCATGGTTTACATTCATCTTGGATATTATCAATTTCTTTTCAAGATTTTGGATATACCCAATGTATCATTTTTTATAAGTTATGGGTACTTTAAATATATTTTCATACAATTTAGTCCTACAAATTCCCTTTCTATTATCATAAATTTAATGAATAGATAATTTATAGAAAATTGTGACCATTTTGTTGTAATCTTTTTAAATGGTATTATTATATATTAAAATATAAATGAAGAGAATAAATATCACCTGACGATTGTACCGATCACCCTAAAGAAGGATGATTTATATGAAAAATTTACAAAGTCTACATTTTAGATATAAAAAGTTTCATTTCATCAGTCATATAATCTCATGTGAGTATATATTGGTGGGTCCATAAAAGGTGGAAGTTATTTATTGTTTGTCCATAATAACTACTATGAATGAGATTTTTAGTTTATTTTCTTTCACTGGATATTATGAGTGTTTTGTGGAGATTTTATCACGACTGTATAATACACACAAAAATTTAACTAAGAAGGGATCCAAGTTTATATATATATATATATATATATATATTAATAAACATTCATGTAAATAAAGATAATGTTATTTAGTGCACCTATGGTTACATTACGCTGTGGTGGATGAGATTTTTTAATCTATAGTGATGAATAAAATAAGGGATTGGGATTCAATATCTTGTAGAATGATATAGTGATATATTATGCCTCACGAAAATTAGAGGTTCAAGAGAAAAATTGTCTAACTTTTAATTTGGATTTAGTTGGGATAATTTTTCTAATAAAAAAATGGAGGCATTATCTTTATGGAAAATGTTTTGATATACATACTTACCATAAAATTGTAAAGATTATATTAACATATAATGAGTTGAATATGTTTCAGAGAAGATGGATTGAGTTGGTTAATTATTATGACTTCTAAAAATATTATCACATAGGGAAATTGAACAAGGTATCATATTATTTAAGTAAAAATGATCAAGCTAACTTATCCAAGATGAAGATTATAAAATATCTAATATTTTTTGAGTGAAAATGATCGATCTAAAAATCATGGACTAAAGGGAGTAATATTATCATTCTCAAATTTAATGTTCAATCATATATCCATGTGATGATTAATGTGTTACTTAAATAAGATATAGAACTACAAAATTAGGTGAGAAATATTATTTAGTTCAACATGTATAGTGATTTAATGATAAGCTTTAAGAACCATATACATGTTCTTTTTATACCAGATTTTAAGAACGTGATGTCAGAGGAGGCTCGTGGTTCTTCGTAGTCTATCCATCCTGAGATTATAATGATATATAGTTATCAGAAAGATTATTTCTTGTGAAACATTTTGTATAGAGATATTTCAGGTTATTTATATTGGTAAATAGTATATCAAAAATTTAATGTTGAGAGATATAAGTCTAAGGCGATGTTGCAACCATTACCCATACTAGAATGTAAATGGGAAACTTTCATTGTGGAACTTATCATCAAACTTCCCTAAATGTATAAAGGAAATAATTCTACTTGGATTTTAGTAAATTTCCTTACAAAGTTAACGCAATTAATTTATATCAGAGAATATTTCTTTCTTAATCAGCCTTCTAGAATATACATTAATTCATAAGGTTTAATAGAGTACCATATTCTATTATATATGATCAGGATCAAATGTTTACCTCTAAGTCCTAGAGAAGTCTTCATTATGCTCTAAATATAGAGTTATGTTTCACCACTACGTATCATACTCAGACATATAATCAATCAAAGAGAACCATTAAAACCTTGAAGGATATTTTGATATCTTGTTCTATGTATTTTTAAGGTGGTAAGGATGAACACCTTTCTCTAAGTGAGTTTTATTATAGTGATATATTTTAATCAAGCATTCATATGGATCTTTACTAATCCCTTTATGGAAATAAGTGTAGAGATCCAATGTTATGGGATTAATATAGATAAGGAAAGCTATTTGAGCCTAATCTGATAAAGGAAGTAGTACAGAAAGCTAGAACCATTAAAAAGAACATTAAGGTAACTAAAATTGACAAATACTTTATGTTGATAATCATCATTGAGATCAAGATTTTGAATTTGGTGAGAAAAAGTTCATATTAATTTTTTAATGGAAAACTTTATGAGAATTGGGAAGAAATAAAATCACATCCCTAGGTATATTAGAACCATAGATATTCCTGATCGAGTAGGGATGATAGATTATCTCTTGGAACATCCACTGAACCTATCTTTAGTCCATGATGTGTTTTATGTATATCTCTTTAGGAAGTGCATACCCGATCCTTCACATATATTGAACTTAAAGGTTATAACACAAGATCATAATCATTTCTATGAAGAGAAGCCTATAAAAATCTTGTATTATAGAGATAAAGTTGCTTGAAATAAGAATAGTAACCTGCTAGTAGTTCTCTAGATGAATAAAAAATTCAAAGAAAATTATTAGGAACCTGATGAAGTAATGAAACAAATGTATCCTCATTTTTTATATTTGAGTGATAGAATTTCAGTGGGTAAATTTATTTTATAGTCAGTTGTATGTAACACCATAATATTTTATGATATATTTATTTTCAAATAAATCACTCTGATAGCATGTGATACACGCAACCCTAAGGCTAAACGAATTTTAATATAGTATACCATTATAAATTAGCCATTAAATTAGATGGCATGAATAATAATAGATAAATTATGAAGATTATATGGTTTAAAAATGTATAAAATAAATTCTTTGGTTATCAATTTATTATAAATGAGAATAAAAAACATTTTAATATAAAATAAATGTTATTATTAAAGACTATTTTTAGGTGAATTTTTTTTTATATTAATAAATTAAATTAATAAATATTTTTTAATTATTTTAATTAAATTCTTTATTAGATATTAAAAAAAATTTATCATTCATCTAATATTTTTTTGGCATTACATAAGAAAAAATCTAGTTTAAGGATTAAATTGTATTATTTAAAAAGTGGTTCGTCGTGTTTTGCACACTTATATTAAAAGTTATATTAAAAAATTTGATAAAAAATGAAAATATATGTTTATTTTTCAATTCAACATGTCAAAAGTATTATAGAGTGATTTTTTTTACATTTTCTAGAAATATCACTTTTTTATGAATGGTAAAAAATACTTATTTTTATTAAAAAATTATTTTCATTTAATGAATTTACAATATCCATTTTTTTAAATTTGTTATAAAAGTAAAATTAGTTCAATTATAATATTATTAATAGAATTTATGTCATTGGAATCAATTTTATGTTTATTTATTAAATAAAAAAGTTCAAACATAAGAAAACCTTTTCTTATGAAAACCATATTTCGTCGTGTCTACCAATTTAATTTTTAATTAAATTATTCCAATTATGTGGATTGAAATAAAAATGGATTAAATATTTATAATAATAATAATTAATATTATTTAATATGTTCAAATTAATTTTTTTCATAATGAATAGTAAAAACCTCAAAAATCGGTTACCCTGGTTAAAGTTAAAACAGGGTTACCACGCGTTAATATAAAATGATGTGGGTTGAAATGACCTAAATTTTTTGATAAAAGTACAATTATTGATTTATATGAATTATCTTTGTAACATTCTAATATGTTCTATTTTTAGGCAATTTTGCAAAAAAAAAATCATGACATTATGTTAAAACCTAGAAAAATTACAATTCTGGCACTCACGTCAATTATAATATAAAACCTCCACCCAACACTTATTCACATATCTTAATCCATTTATCACAAAATAAACCTACAAAAATGTCGCAAAAAATCATTATCCATGTTCTATATCTACTGGTCTTCTAAAAATACCAATCCTAACGTCCTTAATAAGAGTTCTAAATGAGGGTTTTCTAAGCTAAGTAAATTGTCTTCACAATGATCTTTTTTTTTAATTCATATTTTACCCCCATAAATTATGTATTAATATTTCCAATATAATAAATCCATTATGAAACATATATTAATATGTTGTTACGATAATTTAATAACCTATATCAATCTCCTCTTCCTTCAAATGCGAAATGAAATCATTAATCATGTGTACGACAGACTTCTACCTCGCAAACTGATCTACCACTCACAACTAGATATCATGATGTATTTAAATCCACTATATTATTTTTATGAAATAATTATACTTATAAATTTATTATATAAAATATAAATTCTTACCTTCCAAATCGTTGGAAAACGATAATGTCGTACGTGCGTACATGTGGACTGCCACCTCTACTAAGTGATGTGATTCATTTTTCATTTCCATTTTACATGGATGGTAATAAATATAGATTTAATATTTATATATGATATATATGATATAAGAATTAATATATTAATTATAATTAATATTTATCAATCTTTTATACCATTCATTAATAATTTAAGTTTGTATTCACACGTATGTACTGTTTTCCACCTCCATGAATGGTGTAATTCATTTTTCTATCTCTATCCATTATGGATGAATATAAATATTAGTATATACTGAATATATATGATATTTATATAATTATTAAAATTATGGATATTATGTAACAATGATCAATGTACAATTCCCAGAACTACCGAAACTCTCATGAAAAATGAAACGATCAACACCTAAAAATGGCAATTTTAACTTGGGATTATTAACAAATTGATGTTAAAGTATTATAAGTGCATAATTTATGAATTTAGAATTATTTAAGTGATTATAGTATAAAATTATAATAAATATAAATTTATTATAAAGGATATTATATTGATTTCAAAGAAAGTGGAACTTGTGGTAAGGGATTTTTATCTCACTTTTACTTATGTGAGACACGTGCAATATTCAGCACTTGTTTCTTTTATGTGGTGTCTATAATTCCCATAAATGTTTTTTATAATTATACTCATGAAAATTAGTGATATATAAATATCCATATATATTTTCTATTTCTTGAGGTTTTTATTTTAATTTTTCCAAAATGGTATGGGTTTTATGTTACAATCTCATGGTTTATTAGGATTGTTTATGATTAAGTTTTCCAATAATGAAATTTTATTATCAACCACTTAATAAACTCATGGAATTTAATATCAACTAGTTATTTATATAGAATACCTTTATTACTTTAATTTTTCTCTCTTTAAGTACTTAAGATACTAAAATAATGTTTTTTAAGTAAAACTGAATTTTTCTCTCTTTTGTAAATTTTTTTCTTCTATATCTATGTTTTCAAAAAAAAATCAAGGATTTTTTAATATTATATAATTATTTTTTAATGTAATTTTTACCTATGTTTTATTTTTTAAAAAATAGTTTAATGGAATATTTTTACATATTTCTAATGGGGTAATTTTTATGTTTTACCAAATATGTAAATGAAATAATTATTTTAACATATACTGTATAAATATAATTTTCTACTGTCATGATCACTCAGTGATTTGGAGCTTACTTTACAAGTTACCAACGTTATTTTAAAAGAAACTTTTTTATATAATTTTTTATAATTTTTTATATTTTGAAATTTTTATTTTAAAGAAATAAATATATTTTTCTCAATAAATGTTCCAAACGATATTTAAAATCATTACCGTTTATGCTAACATCCTTTGATTTTTCATAACTTTTACTGTGGATATGATTCAATGATAAAATCCTAATTATTTCTCTAGATTATTTATGATTAGGATTAGAACATTATTTCCAAAACTCATTCCTTTTCTTCAGGTATTTCTATTGATGAAAAGATTTTGAAACCTGTTTATTTTCCACAAGTTATTCCATGATAAAACTTTTATGAAAACCATTTATTTTTCATGGGCTATGATATGATTAATGTTAAATTAGATTTTGTAACAAATTTATATGATTTTAATTATGTAATAGGTGGTCCTAGAATTATATAAACGTCCAATTCATTATGTGTTGATGGATATATCATGAGATAAATAGGACTAGATTGGGGAGTGAACATAGATAAGTAAGGAATTATATCCACTACTACATTATTTTGAGTGAACCTTGACTAATACAATGGATTCTAAAGTGAACTCAATTCCCTATGATAGTCACAAAATTAATCCTAAACTACTAAGGAACTATTTTTCTATTCTTATGTGTATTCCATGAACATTCTAATTATGTTAATTTTCTTCTCCCATAGCTATGTTCATTGATTCCTTTATGATTCATGTCTTCTGAACATTCACGATTTATAAAATGAATCAAAATTATGATCAATGATATATAGGGTATGATTTCCAAATATTACTCTCTTATTCTAATAAACCTATTCTCATGTTAAGACTAATTTATCATTGATATGTTCCTCATTTACACTTATTAGGGTTCTTATCTCACACTTTATTATGTTTCCTTTCCTTGGGGTTATGAAGAAACATATTAATTATAATATGTCTAATAAGGGTGATAGTTATAAATAAATAAGTGGGAGATGATATAGATATGTTTTAAAATAGTATTTTTTGTATCCAAGTTAACAAATAATCTAGACCTATATGATTCAGGAATAGATCATTATATTATTCTAATGAATATTAATCCATTAAGATGTGAAATCTATGTTTGAAAAGTATTGGTTGTTATATCACCTAAAATTCCATATATGTTATCTCCTATATTTTTATGGTTTGATCCATAATTCCCCACCAAAAATTGGCTGGTATCCATATAATAGAAACATTTGATTATCCTAAATATCCATAGGAGTCTCTAGATGCTTGATGATCTTCTGGACTAACTCAATCCATAACTCAGTTATCTTTGGGCCTACATCCTTAGTGAACATGGCTAGGTGTTGTATCTAAAACTCTCTGTTAAAGTTTGATATTGAAGTAACTACATGTGTAGTCTCCCTCTCCATGGATTGTATAACTCATAAGAAGATTTCATAAAGCAGACCATCCATATGGTTCTATGGATCTACATGATATTTTGGCTCCTCTATGTGAGGTGTTTTCTAATTACCACTCTCCCAACTCTCAACCTGAAATGACGTGGTGAAATTTTCTCTGAATATTTCAACACACTCCTAATATCATATGATATATAACAAGATCATCCTCATAATTTCAAGTCGAGAAGAAAGAACCACTAAAACAATGTTACTCCAAACATTTCTTAATAAGTGAAATGGAATTTCATAATAGTTTCAATTATTCCTTTCTATATGATATGTTAAATAGATTACATTTTATAATTTCATAGGTGGTTATATCATATATAATAACTATTTCCCAATAATTAATGATGCATGTTAGTATATTTCCCTTTTTTCACGCCATTATGTATGCATACATGCCTCAAGTCATACAATCCCATGATTAAAAACCTCATAAAATAGTAGCATCACATAATAAGTTCATCATACAAGGTGACATAACATCACAAATGTAACAAGAAAACATAAAGAATAACAATCAACTCCCAAAATACATGGGTCTTCTTCCGCATATAAATTAGCTACAGACATGCACAAGATCATTACCAAGCCCTGAAGCATTGTAGTCTCTTATCTACCTTCCCATATTATTATAACAATAGATAATACATATGATCTGATAAAAAATTATATTGTTACCATCCTAGTTCCCCCTCATGTGATTGAGGTACGTCATTACATGACCTCAAGAACATATCCTCTAGATGATTCTAACTAACATCGAGGGATTAAATAATATATTAGAGAGACTATACCCTCTTTAATATAGTAATAATTACAATATAAGGAGGATAAAACAATCATGAAACCCAACTCAATAATATTATATATTAATAAAAAAATTCAAAATAATAATTATAAACCATGTCATGAAAAACTAAATATTGTATTGAAATTCTTAAAAGAATAAAATACATAATAAAAAAAATAAAGACTCTATAAGATTGGTCAAGAACCCAATGTATGGTTCATCATACATTCTCTAATACCCTCCCTCAAAACAAAAAAATCAAGTAAATTTCCCCTTGTCATTTTCTATAATTGTATCCATGAAATCTGCTTGACTACCAAATGGTGGCCCAAATAGGGTGTGAGTAAAACTCATTGGGCCAACACCCATGGTGCCAAAACAACTTTATTTAACTAAATAATGTATGTAATTGTACAATAAATAAGGTAATTAATTAACAAGATAATTTGTAACATTAATTAAAAATTTTGATCCTCAAGCTCTAGGTTTATACCCATGGTCATCCAAACATTCTTCGGAACCATCCTAGATATATTTTACCATTTTATTATTCTATTTCCCATGATGAATCTCCCATAACATATATTGATTATCCCTACACAAATATATAGTGGTAAGTATTTTCACTATGATGAATCACCCATACCATTCATTGAGAACCAATATATCCAACCCTTAGGCATCAATAATTGACTCTTTGAATTCTTCGACTAGATATCCTTACATGTTCCCATGGTGCATTACCAATTCCAAGGATGAATTATTTAGTAACCATGAATACTAAACTATATGTGAATTCTAATTATAGATCCACATACATGTTCTCATGTCACAATACCCTTTCTGAGGGAAAAGAATTATTGGACCCCATGTGATTTCTCATGTTAGGGTTGCTTACATGTTCCCACATCGCGTTACCCATGCCAAGGGAGGTTTAATCATTTTATAGAAAATTAAATGAGAAAAAATTCATTCAATTACCAAAAATTCCAAAAAATATATCATATATTATATTGATCAATTCATAAAATTACCAATTATCAAGTCGTTTATTTATTATGACATGTTACCAATTTTCATAATAATTAAAACATTCCCACTTTATATATTAATTAATCCAAATTACCATTCACATATCAGGATTGAATTTATTCCACCATGCCCATAAGATAATTCCAATTAATTTCCAATTATTAACTCATAAGCCAAGTAATTATTTATCAATCCAATTACCCCAATTCACATGTTTTGAAAAAACACACACTAGGAATTATATACCCAAATTTCAAATTAAACATAGTTACGTGGGTGAATCGGTTCAATGATTTAACTTAGGGTAAAGGTCTGGTACACCTCTCAGGTGGTAGAAAATCTCAGTCTTAATGCCAGAGGATTCCATAGGATCTATTGGAGAATAAAGCATATGTATTCCTGAATTTCAAATTGTTTCCAATTAAAAAAGGTTGTGTGCATTTTGTACTGGAAATATCACATATGTTACACTTACTAAATAAGCACATCAAACCATAAGGATTATTTTGGGGCCATCCACCAAATCAATATTGAATAATTGATATAAGATCAAGTATAAAAATAGTGTGAAACACTATGATCCCATATGGGATCTGATTAACACACGCCTTTAAGGATGGAATATGAGGTTCCAAGTGGAAGATAAGAGGATTTCACTAATTCCACAGAATCCTTGGATAATCCAAACGAGCCTTAGATAACCTTCATAACCCCTAAAACTCATTTTATAATCTAATTAGGGGTCATTAAGTGTTTAAAATGGGATTCTTGGGGAAATATATGACTCTTACCCTTGCTTTGTTGGCCTATCCTGATTCCACCAGCTAGTTAGGGGACCCACCAGCTAGCCAAAGGTGTATGAAAGTGAACCTATTTTTTTGAAAACCCTACCAATAGGTTGGTGGCTCTCCACCGGATAGCTTATGAACTTCTTATAGGCTTACTAGGTTTCTAGATTTCCCTCTCACTAGCTAGTAAAATGAACCATCTAATCGGTTCTGTTGTAGCATATCCATTACTACACACCACCTATATCCCCTTGCTTGCTCAGAATCACAAGTCCCCAAACACCTCTGAAATAATAATTTATTCAATAAAAGTGGATTTTTATAGAAATTAAATAGGTTTAACCAAAAAGATAAATAGTAACACACTTGGGTAAAATATAAGATATTATAATGGAAAGAAGTTATTATTATGATAGGTCTATCTTGGGAGGTCAATCTTATGTGTGATCATTAATGCGTGTGTGAGTTGTTTAAAATAAACTATTAGTGGATGGGTCATTGATTGAATTCACCATGATCATGGGATCATTTTTGTAGATATGGTCCTACATGGTTTTATGTGGTGGGGAGAGATTATTGAATTGATATTGAATAAACTATTTATGATGCTTGTAATGGAAAAGTTTATTTTTATTAAAAAAATATGTTTATTGTTGTATTTATCTTTTAGAACTATTTTGGTAAAATATTATTAACTTTTTATTTTGAAATGATGTTATTTATATTTATTTTTATTGTCCTACTATTTTATAAAACTGTTATCTAACAATATTCTAGTCTTAATAGAATGTGGTAATATTCTCTTGGGCTTTTCAATATGGTTTTAATACTCATCCTTGCATATGCACCCTAGTGAATATGTATACAATCTCTTATATGATATAGGAAAAGTTCAAGTTTCATACTTCACTAATGTAGAACCTTGATAGTGGTAGTCATGTGTGTTTAAAGATGAATATTGGATTCTTAGTCATTCTTGAAGTTATTTGCATACCACCTTTGGTACTTGAATCTATTACTTCTCTAGTGTCTTTGTTGTTTGGTTATCTTATTTCTATTATCCCCCTAATTTCTTTTTTTTATTCCTTTGAGTTGTTGGGTATTATGTCATGCATCATTTTTTTTGTTATTACTTTTATTTTTTATTTTTATTTTTTATTCTCCATATTTTTTCCCGTTTATGGTCATGTGTGTTTAATTAAGGGTAAATCCCCCCCCCCCTTCAGTTATTATGATAATCCCTCCACAATTGTTTCTAAAAAAATTTCCTGAGGTGTTTCACCTAAGGTAAGTTGAAATTCTAACATAGACCAAGACAATGGTTTGGGTAGGGAAGTCAAAATCTCTTACCTTCATGATTATAGAAGGCTAACTTGTGGTTTGGTCCCCAGGGATGATCACATGGGAATTCAAAATCATTTTCATTAATTCTATAATTTATAATTTTCATCCATAATGTAGTAGTGAATGATAGGAAACTGGATAAATGATCATCATCTACTCTACATGTTTGATACAATATTCTCATATTAGAAAAATCATCTCTACCACCCTTATCATGATCTACATAATATACCAGTGGAGTACTATGGATTGAGGGATGAACAACATATGATTGGAGCTAGGTGAAGGGTGGATGATTATCTATAGTTTGGTAATATTAATCATCTAACACTATAAAGGAGGTGAGCTAGACATGTATCGAGAAGTCTCCCTTGTTTTCTTAGTTTCATAATTTAAACATAGAGAGTCAATCGGTGATTGTTTAAGACATCGTTGTTGAGTAAGCAAATAAATTGATAATGAATCAAACTTTTGATCAAAACCAATAACATCTACTTTCAATTTGATCTTTTTTTGTTTATTTTCTTCATTTTATTTTCATAAAATCAATAACTAAATGAATATAATATCATTTCATATTCCCTACTTTGATACATAGGGACAAAAATCAAAGTACATAATTGACTGAGATTAGCGATGAACCAACCCACGAATCCTAGATAATGACTTTGTTCAGTCCAAGTGTACATCATTATAGGTATTATAAATTGTTTAAGTGTGGAATATAAAATTCTTCTGTATCACTAGTATCTTTTTTTATAGCAATTCAATTTTTAAATAATTTACAAACATTAAAGTAAAATTAAAATAAAATTAAATGGATGAATTTTCAAAAAGAATTGTTGAACTCACTATTATGGAAAATTAAATTTTGAATAATAGTGTTACATGTTATCATATAAACCCTTTTATTTAGTGCGAACAAATTTAAAGAAATATACTCTAGTGTAATTTATAAACCAACATAATCAATTCATGATATAGTATCAATGTCTAAAATTTGAATATTATAAGTTTGTTGAAGAATATGAACCAAAATTAAGTTTCCATATTTTTGTAACAATTAATTTTTAGGGAGAAGTTAAAGAGGATGAAGAAGAGGATGATGTATGATAGTTTACTCCTGAACTCATTATTGGTCTGATTAATATGGAATGAGGGGGTGTGAATTTTGTTTTGAAAATAAATATAAAAACAATAATAAAATTAAATGATTAAAAAATTAAAGAGTAAGTGAAGCGAAAAATAATTTACAAGGAAGTAAAATTAAGATAATAATTAAATATGATAAAGGAGTATAGCTAAAAATTAATATTAGTGTATATATCTCTTTCTCTCAAAGGCTTGAGTTTTTTCATTATCCCTTGGCATAAATGGTATCCAAGAACCCAAATAACCTTTTTTTGTTGTTTGTAGTAGTAAACCCAATAGATATAAAAATATACTAGCTTCTTAATTCTAAAATAAAGAAATAAAAAACAATCTCATTTTGAAGGTGAAAGTAAGAAAACCAAAAACTCTCAGTTTGGAGGTTTTGAGCACCCAAGAAGAAGAATAATAATTAAATTTTTTAAATGGAAAAAAACTTTACATTACACTATAAATTCTTTTATAAATATTGATATATAAAATTTATTGAAAGATATATAATAATAGGGGATAAATATATTACAACATTGGACGCACACAAATAGATTAAGAGAATCCAAAATAGTAATTTGAAATTTTCAAGACTTATTTTGTGGTGTATTTATATACTTTTAAGGCTTCATGGTGGTTTTTGATGTTTTGGGAGTCCAATAAATACATTGGTAGGTGATAGAATATAGATGGAAAATCCTCTGATAGGTAGTTTTATATTTTGAAAAACCCCCACTGGTTGGCAGCAAGACTCCACAACTAGTTGTTAGGTTTTCCATCGTACATTGGTGGTTTAGAGAGGTTCACCATATGGTTGTTGTTATAATAACCTAGGATTATCATACATGGATATTATATATTTTTACATGAATATTAAATATATTACACAAATATATTCCTGAGGACATTAATAGTTTAATGAATTTGGAAACATGGAACACAATCTTCTAATTTGGTGAATGATCTTAAATTTTTTCCGCAATGATATTACAATTTAATAATCCTCAAGGATAAACCCTACATAAAAACATTATTCATAACCAAGGTAAAGGAAACATAAGAAAGGGTGACCTCATATGCCCAGTAAGGGTAAACAAATGAGATACATAATCATAACATAGATATAACTACATTGGAACATGAGAATAACATTTAAAAAACATACCTTACATATCAAAGATAGTAATCTTGAGTCATGGAAAAAGATTTCTAGTTCATAAAACATGAATCATATGATTATCGAATAACATATTCCATGAGAGCATAACATTGTCATACGAAATATATTTGTGGAATACACATCATCTTATAACATTTTGAACATGTATAAATAGAAAGATGTTCACTCATTATGTTAGGGACATGAAATCCGGACCTTTCATAAACTTATAGACATACAACCTGGTCTACACATTTCATTATTGAAATGAAATACAGGTCTACACATAACATACTAAACATGTAATCTAGTTTATGGATAACATTGTAAACATGTAATTAGGTTCACACAAAACATTGTGAACATGTAATTAGGTCCACGCATAACATTGTGAACATGTAATCAGGATCACACATAACATAGTGAACATGTAATCTAGTTCATGCATAACATTTTGGACATGTAATCAGGTTCATTCATAACATTGTGAACATGTAATCACATTTTCACATAACATTGTGAACATTTAATTAGGTTCCTGCATAACATTGGGAAAATGTAATCAGTTTCACGCATAACATTGTGAACATATAATATGGATCACTAATAAAATTGTGAAATTTTAATTATTTTCATACAGAAAATATATACTCATGAGTTATCCATCATTACCCAATGCATTGGAGTGATATATAGGTCTCACCCGTCACATAATGAAATCATAAACTTGTGTTCCAGAAGATCATAAACATTCATCATATCATAACCTCAAAAATAAAATGTGTGTCATAATAATTTCATCATATCATGACCTATAGAAAATTAAAAAATTTCATAATCATTTAATAATATCATATCAATGAAATAAACTGAGTTTCATAAAAATTTTAATAGGGCATAGCTTGTGGAAGAAGAATGGTTTTCATAAAAAATCATTTAAAAATAAATCATTCAATGAAAGAATAAGAATGGTGTACTTGGATCATATCCCTAGTAAAGCATAAACTATATCAAGGTATTTAATATTATATATATGTGGATTTTAAAGGATAACCTAGAACATTTCTTAAAGAAAACAACCTTTCTTTGAAAAACATTTTTTAAAACATAAAACATTTTCAAAATCCTTTTCTTTAAAAAACTAAGCTTAAAAATTTTATTAAAATATTTCATGAGGAGAATAAAATTTCATCTTTGAAAAACAATTTTTTAAAATTAAAAGTGATTTGAAAACCATTTTATGCGAAGATAACATTGAAAACTTATAAAGGAATCATTGAAAATCATTTAAAGATATTTTTAAACATAAAACTATTTAAAATTTATTTATTTGAAAATTAATTTCAAATAAATTCGTTCCAAAATATTTAATAGAACCTTTTCTTTTGAATATATTATTTAAAAGGTAAAAAATAAGATTTAACGAATAGATTTTCCATGACGGTTGATAATTTTCTAAGTAACATATATGTAAAAACCAAGATTTCTTTCACATTAACGGTAGAAGTCAAAAGAGCCTTGATTTTCAAATTACAATAATATTCCATTTAAAATCATTTTTTAAAAGTTAAAACATGTGTAAATTTTCTTCTTAGAAACATATCATAATAGTATAACATTACTGGAAACATTTTTACAAAACTTGGTTTTGAAAGAAAACTGATTTCTGACCAAATACAGAAATAAAATCATATTTTCATAAAAATATTTTCTCAATTATATTAATTAAAAAAAGAGTATTCAAATGGTATCATTACATTAATATACCATGAATAACCAAAGGATAATAAAATTCATAGTAAATATCGAGATTATATCCAGATATTTCAACATTTGATTCTTAATCATAAATAATACTGATAAATGATGAGATTATAACATATATCTTTATGAATTTGGTAACATTGAATCATAAGAACCATAAAGGAATAACAAAAAATGGAACTTAAAATGTCACTAAGATAGATAAATTCATGATATTCCAATTTAAATGGTTTTTATATACACCTCTTGAATGATTATAGGTTCATATCATAACATATGTTATAAAGAAGTCAAATTGAGAAAAAAATACTTTAATGATTTGATAACATTTGAACTATAAACCCTTTGAAATTGGTATACTGAAATAGATAGGTTAATAAGAATAATTTTTTTTATAATAATCATTAAATAAATTATTGTAAATTATATTCACCACATATAAGAAAAAGGTGGTGAGTATAGCATGTGTTTCACAAAAGTAACCAGTGAGATGGAAATCCCCTACTACTTGAGTAACATTTGATTTGTGAGATACTGGAAAAAATAAAATCAATTTAAACGTTAAATATAATTAAATAAATTAAATTTATGATATAAATTTTCATAGGTCAGTATATATAGAACACAAAATAAATGATTTGGGAATATGGCATAAGTCTCGTAGAAACAAAAGTGAGATTAGAAATCCCTTTCCCTTAAGTATTGACTTCATTCTTGCACATTCAAAACTCATGTAGAGTAAATATAAGTGTATTATAAATATGTTAATAAACTATATTCATATATAATATATCATATATGATTTTATTATGACCCTTTATTAACCATTTATTAACAATTCCTTGTTAAAGTACTGTTTCAGGTAATAATCGCTTTGTTTTCCATATATGTTGTGACTTGTTATTCACATTCATCGTAATTATAACAATATTTAATAATATCCATAATAAAATCCATGATATAAATATAATATATATTTATTATATATTTATTTATAGTAATCCATAAAATTTATTGATAGGAAATGAAATGAACCATTCACAGATATGGTAGGTCATACGTATGCATGAATATTGTTTTCATTTTCTAATCGTATTGAAAGAAAGAAAGTTAAATGATATATATATATATATATATATATGTATTATCAGTACGTTATAAAAAATATGATATATATATATATATATATCTCATAATTTCATTAATGTAATCTTTAATACATTTAATATAAAGCGTGAATGAATCACATTGCTTTATGGGGTGGTAGTTCACCATACACGTGAAAGATGTTATCATATTCCCAAAAAATGGAAAACATGAAGTTATGTGTGATATAAAAAATCAAGAAGCATTATAATTCCATAAATATCATAAAAACATATATAAATAGTAATTTAATCATTATTCATAAGCTTGAGAGGTGGCAATCAAAAAATGAACAACATCGGTCTTTGAGGTCGTAGTCCGCCAAACACACAAACCATGATTTCATAAACCATTTGATGGAAGTATGTGTGGTTTTAGGTCATAACCTTAACATAAAACAATCTTAGTATATAGAATATAGTTATTTAATTATATAATAATGATATACAAATAATGTAACGGGTTTGTGGAAGAAATAAAAAAATGTTTGTTGCTGAACATTACCTCTTAATCAGGTATCTAATTTTGGTTTTCACCAAAGGCCTAACTTAATACGATTTATGTAAAATTAAGTATTTTAGTATGATAGGTGGATATTTTAGATGTAATTTGGGTTGTTATTGTATTAACTAATTGCTTTTGATGGGGTCTCGATAGGGGAGATGGGGTGACCTTTTATAAGGGAGGTGAGTGGAATTTTTAAAATATTTGGAAAATAAAGAATTCTTCCAATGTTATTCCATGTCATGTGGCTCTAATAATGGAAAAAAATCTATAATAAAAGGTATAAGGTCAAAATATTTCTATAAAATGGGTATTTCTCAAATTTGGGTCATTTTATCCATAATTTGTATGTTTAGTCCCTTGGTGAACTCGTGTTTCTATTAATTACCATGATTAATTTTAACTATTTTCACTACTCACTTTTGTAAAAAATTAATTTACTCTCATTGGACATTAAAATATATTCTGATTAAAAATATTTAATCTATATTTCCAAATTCAATTCACATATGTGGAAAACATTATTCTCGTAGACATGTCGAGAAAATAGGTTTTTAAAGACATAATGATCAAAAAAATTCAGAAATTTTATATTAAATTTCACTATAAAATTTATTACAATGAACTAAATTATATTAATAGATTTATAATTTAAATTTTTTAACTTTAAAACTAATTAAAATTATAGGTTAAAATTATAAATTAAAACAATAAATTTTTCAATTAAAATTTAATATTTTTCACTATTCATAAAAATGAACTTCTCCGAAAAATACCAAATATTCACCCTAATATAATATTTATATTATAATTAAATTATTTTGTATTTTATAAAATTAATTTTATAAAATTGGAAAAACTTAAATTTAAAAAAAATCCATAAAAAGGTGAAAAACTACCGTTTAGAAAATATTGTTTTTAAGAATGGAATTGGTTTTATTATTATATCTTTTATATAAAACATATAAGATGAATGTTAATAATTTAATTGAATATATAATATATATATTTCAATAAAATCATTATTCTAATGTGATTTAGTTAATTTATGGATATAAAACACACTTTTGCGCATATATTAGTTTTTTCGTAAAAAGATATCATTTTATTTTAAAAATGAATTTATTTTAATTTATAAATAATTGTATAGTAATTAATTATATAAATATGTGTAAAAAAAATATTTTCCAAATTTAGTTAATCATTTTCATACCTTCAATTCCAATAGCTATTTGATATCTATCATATTAAAAAAAATTAATAGTATATTTTATTTCGATAAAACACATTCTTCTGTGTAACATAAGTTAGCACATGAGCCATAGCTCGGTTGGTGAGGACTCGGGAAGTGCATCCAAGAGACCTGAGATCAAATTCGGGTGGAGAAATATTTCCGGGTAATTATAGTAGTACTGCAGCAGGTAATGTTTGGTTCTATAACACCTAGAACTATTCATTAATCTGGGCCTTTGGGCCACCGGTTTGGTCCTCAGGTCTTGCAAGGATTTTGTGCACCCAAGGGCTTCAGGAAAGTTGTCTCTCAAGGCCTTCAGGTCACCTAAAGGCCTTTGGGCCATCCCAAGGCCTTCAGGCCACATAAATATGTAGATGTACCAGTCTAACTACAGGGGCCAAGGCTCCAAATGTGGATTCCGAGTAGGCATATCCACCAGAGAAGAGCTAACCGGAATTGGAAGAATGAGAGGGCATAGCATTGCCATCGGTACCGAGCCTGTGTAGCTCAACACAGGATATCTAGCCGACCAACCCTATTTAGGTAGAGTATTTATATCGTGACATGTGATTGGGGAGGAGCAATTCCATTTTTTCTTGTTTGGGTGATTCCCTCTAAGGCCAACAGGCCTGGTAATTGTCTCTAAGCCTTCAGGCCATGTAAGTTTTCCACCTCACCCCTTGAAAGGTGGATTATCAAAAATAATAAAAAATGAAGGCCTTAGGGCCATTCAGTCATGTAACACAATCTATCAAAGGAACTCAATATTATGTGTAACACAGGACAACTTAATGTTATGTGTACCACAAGCTACCCTTAGTGCTTCTTGTTTCACAATATTAACATTGTGTTTTATATAAATCAATCTTAACTTGGTTTAGGATTCAACACAAGCCATTAATGAATTTTAATTTTTGAGGAAAAAAATTCAAAAAACCCCAAGATGTTATATTCTACCCCACTTAAAATATATTTCTCATTCAAAATTAATTTGGTTCATTAAAATATTAATACTTGAAAGTTAATTCATAGAAACGCACATTTTAAAATTGAATAATAAAAATTCTTTTTAAATGGGAACATTGAAAACATAACGGTAACCTAAAGTAACTCATAATTAGGTTTCCACATATGAGAAAATAGTTGGGGAGTGAAAACATATACATGGAAGAGAAAAATAACACCCAAATGTTAATAGAGAGTTATAAAGATCCTAGTTAGGATAATGTTAATGATCAAAAATTCATAAAATAAAGAGGCTTTAAAATTTTCATTGATACTATAAAAAATGATGATAAAAGAACAAAATTTTATTCCTTGATCCTTTTCATAATGTTATAGAATTTTTATACAAGTACTTGATTTCATCTCATATCATAAGCACAGTCTCTCCCTATGGTTATTCCTTGATCATTTTCTACTTCATCTCTTAATATAATAAATGAAGTTTAATTTGATATGACTAAGCAAAAAACATATCATAAGGTCCATAATAGAATGATAATTCATTTATTATATCTCTAGTCAAAAAAATAACTCTATTAATCAAATATGGACAAATATTTATAGAACATAAATTAGATCTTGATTTTCATATACCAAATATGTGAATAGATTAAACATGTATTCTCTTGAAACATAGTAATAACCATAATTTCTATAATACCATATTAAAAATATACATGCTTCTTAATTAATTATTTAGAACATAGATTATTAGATACATTACTTAAAAATAAAAATCATTTAAACTTCATCAATAAAGGTATAAAACACTTTTTCAACAAATACATTATTAGTTATGAGTTCATTGATATTATCCAATTTATTTTATTCAAATCAATCATCTCTTTATCAAAACTAAACAAAAAATTCTCACCATATGGAACATATTTACGGGTACCTTACTATAATAAAAATATCGCATTTACTTAAATCATTGTTCCAACCCATGAGCATCATTCAAAATATCCTTTCAAAACCTTAATTAAAATGATTATACTGAAGATATAACATCCCAGTTCTAGAAGCCACCCAAAGGTTCCCCATACCCAATTGGTCACATGGCCTCAAGCATAATTCCCCAAATGGTAGAGGTTGTCGACTAGCCGTCAGGGTATTGGGTGTGATAGTGGGGAAACTATGCCCTCATTGGCAGAGTAACATAGAAGAAATAAACAGATAACAATGGTGGAAGCATTAATAATACCATACAATAATAAATAGTGGAATAATGAAGAAATAAACAACTGGAGCATATTTATAAAAGATGCATGATATGTATGTCTAGGTAAATACCCAAACAAGTCATAATTCTAGAATAAAGTACTAAACCAAAGAAAAAAAAGAAGACAAATAAGTTCAGCAACATCGCAAGCCTCATCTTGGTCCCATGCTCTCCATATCCACATCAATCAAGTACCTGAAGTAGAAGGTTTCTTTCCCTTATCTATGCTTGTAACAATATAATTTGTTTGGGTCCAAAAGCTTGACCCAAATAGGGTGTGAGACAAATCCCAGTAGGCAACCACCAAAAGATCTGTGCCTAATAGTCACTGAGTATATATATGGTAGGTAATAAGAAAAATGAAGCTATAAATAAGGAATTAATCAAAACAAAATAATCCTACAGTTTCCATTACATCATTTTCATTTAATAATTTAATCAACCAACACAAAACAAGAAACCCTCTAAAAAATTTCTCATATCCTATCCCCACTGGTTCAGCCCATAAACTCCAGTAACCCTCTGGGTAGCTCTCATGGCCTAACCCCTCTAGTTAGATTTACAAGAATGATATAATGAATACTCTTTGTATAAGAACTCATAGTCAATTCCCCTTATAGTCATGTGTAAAAAAAAGACTCTTTGAGGAATAACACGTCATCAATTCCCCCTATAGCCTTTTAATGGTAAACTAAAAACACTCTGAGAAAGAACTCAATGTCAATTCCTTATGTGGCCTCATAACGTATATATAGACACTCTGAGGGATAAATCAACATCAATATCCCATATGGTATCTCAACATAATAAATATTATAGACACTCTAGGTAAGCCCTAAATGTCAATTTCTCATATGGTCTCACTACACTAGGTTCTCGTAGCCCCATGTAATGTAATCGTACACATATAATAATCAGAAGACAAAGTAAACCTAAAAGTAATACTTTGCTAAATTAGCAACAAGGAATTGCACAACATATTAGATAAATAATCACTCCATCCTGACAATACTAGAAATTGAAAACAATAGCCTAATAGGCAAGGCTATACCAAATGGAAAAAATCAAATAGGCATGGGAAAACACATCCATACCAAGGTAAATAACCCTATTTACAATCATAAATCCTCTACTCAAGCACATAAGGCATAAGATGAAATATTAGGGATAAAACCCATTAACACAGAGTATCTTGAACAAGGGTATTGGGAACTTTTTCACATATAACTCAAATAATAACTACGAAAAGCCACAGACCACCTACCTCGGTGTAGTATGATCGATATATGTGAACCTCGGGCCTTGAATCTTCATAGAATGTCATAGATCTATACAAACACTAAAAACATTCAACCGAAGATAACTCATAAAGGGGAGGAATTTGGAATCCAAGATATAGAAGAAGGAAGAGCTTACCGTGGTGATTCCAGCGCAATTGATGGCAATTGAATCATAGAACAGATGAGGAGTTTGGGGCTCGGAAAATATTTGCAGCCTATGGTCGCTCCTGGATGACATGGATGGAGAATGTGGTTTTGTCGAATAGACATGACCCCAGTCCGTTTAATAAAATAAAAAAGAAAGTACATAGCATGGATTCTAATAGTATATAGTGTGTACTTTCCTTTACCGAGATTTTATAGAGGTGGTCTCCAGGTCACCCCATACTACCATGTGCTCTGCCGTTACACGGCCTGAACAAGGCTACCCGCGGAAGTTGTGTACACGGCGTGTACTCCTAAAATTCCTAAAACTACTCTTTTTATCAAAAAAAACAAGAAAAGAAAGGCATACCTAAAAGAAAGTCCAGGTTCTTACAAACTTCCCCCCTTAAAGAAATTTGTCCTTGAATTTCCCTAAGAAGTTGGTGTAGAAAAAGAATCCTCAAACAAGTCTAGACACTGTGATCGTATATCAACCTCCCTCTCCCATGTCCCATTCTTTACTTGACCATTATTCCATATCACCCGTACCATTGGAATAGACCGGCCATTGAGAACCATTTCATTGCGATCAACAATATGGATAGGATGCTCCTCAAACGATGCGTCCACCTCTAGCTCAACCTCCTCGGGTTGAAAAACATAAGACGGGTCTGAGAAGTAAGGTTGTAGCTGAGAAATGTGGAAGAAGTCATGCATAGCCCAGTACATATGAGGTGACTAAAGCCAATAAGAAATCGGCATAAACCTTTCCAAAACCTCAAACAGCCCGACCTATCACAGAGAAAGCTCGCTCTATCTCTAAATCCTCATGTGTCCCACCTCTATGTGACAAGTAGAAAAACCTGATCTCCGACCTCGAACTCCAGAGGTCATCTCCGTAAATCGGCATAATAATTTTTCCATGACTATGTAGTATTCATCCTCTTGAGAATCAATTTTATCTACTCTATGGTCTCTTGTTCAATATGAGGTCTGAGCATAGCTGCCTCTCCTACCTCTAGCAAACATAAGGGTGATCGGCATGGCCTACCATACAAAGCCTCATAAGGTGCCATATGAATAGTTTCTTGAAAAGTATTTTTATAGGAAAAGTCCAAAAGAGGTATGTGTTTCTCCCAAGAACCTCCAAATACTTGGATGCATTTTCAAAGAATGTCCTCCAGCACCTAAATTGTATGCTCGGATGGGACATCTGTCTAGGGGTGGTAAGTTGTACTCAGAAGTAATTGTGTACCCAAAGCCTTATGTAATCCCTTCTAGACCCAAGAAATAAAATGAGCATCCCTATCTGAAATAATGGAGTGTGAAACTCCATGAAAACGTAAAATATCTTAGATATACAACCTTCCCATTTCATCAACACTAATGATCTCCTTGATCGGTAAAAATTGAGAAAGCTTCGTGATTCTTTCAATGACAACCCAAACGGCATCATTCCTTCAAGGTGACCTCAGAAAACCTGTCACGAAGTCCAACGTGACATCATTCCACTTCCAATCAAGAATAAGTAACTACTGAAAAATTATTTTTTGTTTTTGATGCTCCGCCTTCACCTGGTGATAGGTGGAACACCTCGTCACAAAACTAGCAATAACTATCTTTATACCAGGCCACCAATACTTAAGGTGAAGATCTCAATTCATCTTGGTGACAGCAGGATGAACTTCCCAAATTGAGGAACTAAGTCTCTCATCAGCTTCTCATGTATGTCTACTAACATCCATATGGTCCCATGAAAATGAAAGATATCATCCTCCCCTATGGTCCGTCCAGTAATAGGGTCCTCTCCTAACAGGCTCTCCCGCAGGACTTGGCCTTTAGCATCTGATAGCCACCTCCTACAAACCCGTTCAAGTAGAGTAGTGGTTACAGCTACAGAAGAAAGAAATGTCTGCCTCTGTCTGTCATGCACCTCTAAATGTATCTCAGAGAACATAGCTATAAGATAACACTCACTACTGGCCTTATGAACTGATAGTATCTGAGTTATTCTGCTCAGCGCATCAGCCACTGCATTGCTTTTCCCAAAAGTATAGGCAAGCTCAAAGTCAAAGTACTGATGGTACTCAACCCACCTTCATTGTTTGAGATTCAAATCGCATTGAGTGAAGATATAATTGAGACTTATTTAGTCTACGAAAACCACAAAATGCTCTCCCAGAAAAAATTTCTCCAACAGTAAAGCATGAACACCTATAACCAACTTGAGATCGTACGTCGGGTCATTCTTCTTATGTGGCCTCAACTTTCGAGACTTGTACACAACAATTACTTCCCCCATCATAATCACTGCTCCCAGCCCGATAACTGATGTGTCACAGTAAACATTATAGATCTTTCCTGGATCTGGATATACTAGTATTGGTGCTAAAGTCAACCTCCCTTTCTTCTCCAGAAAGGCTAACTTGCATGAATCTATCCACAAAATCTTTGCACCCTTCTTAGTCATTCCCTTCAGTGGTTCTTCCAAGTGTGAAAATTATTTTATGAAACATATGTAGTATCCAGCCTACCCTAGAAAACTTCGTACCTCAAAGACGTTCTTCAGCTTCTCCCAAGAAACTACTGCTCTCACTTTCTCTAGTTCTACTTATACTCTTTCCTCTAAAATAACATGACCCAATAAGTGAATATGTTCCATCCAAAAGAAGAATTTTCAGAGCTTAGCATATAAAAAATTCTCTATCAGTATACTCAAAATGATCTCAAGATGGGTGGAATGGTCATGTTGAGTATGATAGTACACAAAGATATCATCCATGAAGACTGCCACAAATGAATCTAAGTACGGATGGAACACTCAGTTCATTAGATCCATGAAAATGGCAGGCGTGTTTGTGAGACCAAACAGCATAACCACATACTCTTATAGACCATACATGCTCTAAAAGGCTTTAAGAGGTATATTTGATGGTTTAATGCATAGCTGATGATAAAAGGATCTCAATTTAATCTTTGAGAACACCCGAGAACATTGATGCTGATCAAAGAGATCATCAATCCTCATAAAGGGATATCAGTTCTTGGTCATCAACTGTTTCCTCTTCTGATATTCCACACAATTTATGAGGGTACTTTCTGCCGTCTTCACAAACAGAATAGGGAAACCCCAAAGAACTACTAGGTTGGATGAAACATTTTTCCTACAACTCCTCCAACTAATTCTGGAGCTCTTGTAACTCTAGTTTAGCCAAACTATAAGGAGGAATGGACACCGATGTCGCTCCTAGAACGAGATCAATAGAAAATTATACCTCACACTCTAGAGGCAAGCCTAACAATTCCTCTATAAAGACATCTCTAAAATGATCCACCGCTAGAGGAACGGATAACTATGATATCCCCTAGTCATCCCGATATAGACTAGAAATATAGGTTGTAACTCCTCCCAACCCATGATGCTCGTTTCCTTCTCTGCTCACTTGGACATCCCATTCACCCTTATTTAAAAAGGATCTACCCTCTGGTGACATAAAACTCACCCTACAGCAATAGCAATCAACCACATCCTAGATGGGGACTAAAAAATCCATTCTGATAATGACATCATAACCTATCATCTCTAAGACATATAGGTCCTATAAGAAGTTACACCCACAAACCTCAAGAGGTAACTCCTTGGACTGACGTACACAAGCCTTTCTAGTCCTTAATAGAGTGTCTAGAATCACGATATCAGTAAAGGAAATGATAAAGAGCCTAAGGCTCTCCACAACAGTGACAGATATGAAACTATGGGAAACCCCTATATTGAAAAGTGCAGTAGCTAAAACTGAGGAAACTAGGATTGTACCTCAAACTCTAGAGGGTCCGGGATCCTACTCTTATTGGGTCTACTCCACTGTACAAGTCTGGAACGTACCGTAGCCATGTGACTCTATCTGACTAACCTAAGCTGATCAACCATGTTTTCGTTGCCGAAAACCCAGCATATGACCACCACAACCACCACCTCCACCTCAGCCTAAATGGCTGGAAGAACTCCAGATCCTAGATACATGAGAAAATGGTGGTGCTTCTCCTAAACGCAGAGTCATAGAAGAACCCCTGTCACCTGATGATGATGAGAAGAACTGATAGAAGTGTAAATGATGACCTATCTTGCCATTGGATAAGAATTACACTAGGTCTCTCGGGCAATGTGGCCTCATATGCCTGACCTTCCAACACTAGTAACATACCACCTGATTACCTAAAGGTGTATCCCACCTACTCAGATCTCCATGTGTAGACTCTCTATGGCGCTTCCTACTATCTGCCTGAGAAGAACTAACTCTGGTTGTCGAACCACCCTAGCCCACAACTCCAGAATCCCCCAGGTTGTGCTCTGTGATAAGAACCTGGTTGACTAAAGAAGATGTAGTAGTCAACCTGAAGATGTTCACATGAGCCTGAATGTCTTGTCTAAGAACATCCTCAAGCTTCCTCACTATGAATAACTCATTTCCTCCAAAAAGAGTGTAAATCTCTACAACTCTGTGAAGTGAGAATAATTCTTTGTATCTGAAAGAGTACCATGCTATAGACCCATGAACTCTCGGGATCAATCATCCCTCAATGTCTCTGAGTATAATTAATCATATAAGGTATACTGAAACTCCTCCCAAGACATAATATTCTGGCGTCCTGCCTGTGAGATCATATCCCACCATCTCTTGGAAGAATCATGATGGATATACATAGAAATCATGACCCTCCTCTCCGAAGGATTATCCAGATGCTCGAAGATCATAAGCATGGATTCTAGCCATGACTCTGTAGCATGGGGTCCTCCATCCCCTGAAAAAGTGGGAGGATTATAGAGTTGAAAGACCCACATAAATTCTGTCCTTGACGGGTGAGAATGTGGTTCTCCCTAGAAGGTCTAAATGAACCTCATAAAGCCCTCTCGAAACTGTGTGTCCTCACTTCTGTCCAAATGATGGCTGGTGCCAAGATAGGTACAATAGGAAGTTCTACTGGTAGTCCCTGATCATCCATATCTAGTGTCTGGTCACTGCCTTGTAAATGGATTACAATCGAAGGAGGTCTCGTAGCCATGACTCTGAAAGGTCAAGAACACCCCTTAGTTCAATATTATCTAGGATTGAAACATATGCGGGTAATAATGGAATAAGAGAAAGAAAGAATTCATGTTTTCAAAAACATGGACACACGGAATCTGTAACACCTAAACAGCATGTTCCCTTAAGCCTTCACATAGGCATTTACTTCTGCAAAAACTACTCGTGAAACACCCCATACACATGGCGTGTTCCTCCCAAGACACGGGGTGTACTTGAATCGTATTCCCCTTCCTGAGTTCTTCAACATGACTTACCCACATGAATCTCCTAGATCAAGACTACATGGCATGTTTGTGCCACATGCGGTGTGTACCTCTTAGGATTAAACTGCTCGTGTTGTTAGTTACATGATTGAACACATGGCTAACTCTACATGGTATGTTTATGCCAGACACTGTATATACTAGAAAAATTTTCACATCCCGGTGTTGTTCGTCACATGGATGGATATATGGTTTACCATCTACAACATGTTTAGGCATGATAGAACATGTATAACCTATGTTTTAACCATCCATGTCTTTCGTCACATGAGTGGGCTCATGGTCTACACAACACGGCGTGGGCTTTCGGTACACGGCATGCACTACAAAATATTTTTCTACCCCGTATCTCTACCCACATAGCTAGTGACATGGTTATAGACTGCATGGCTTGTACATACAGTACACGACATATACTTAAGAAAAACAGTTCCTTCCTAAACAGAAGGATACATGGTGTGTATTTATAATTACATGTCATTTATTCTAGGTTTTTCCGAATAGTAAGCCTCAGAAACTACTCTGGAACAAATAAAACACTGAAAAAAACATTAAAGTGAAAAATTATGATCCGTGAGGGTCCATACTCCCCACAAATATAATCATGGAATATTAACATGTCATATACAAGCAAAACAAAGCAATGATCCACTAAATGTTGGTCCATGAGGGACAATAACACCTCAGAAACCAAAGTTTGGTGTTCATTAAAATGAAACCTTAATCATTATAAATACCCTATCAAAAATTAGTTATTCTATCAAGGCATCTATCACAACAGAATGCATATCTAGAACAACATCTATCACGACAACATACAATTAGTAATGAACCCTAAATGGAATGGAAAGAATTCATGACATGTGACCTCTAGAAAATGCCTATATGATGCATGAGATGGAATACCCTCATCTCATCGGGTTGCAATAGAAATAGAAACTTTATAATATCAATTATAAAAGAAAAAAACATGTGAATCAATGAATGGTGAAATCAAATCAACTGTAAAAATTACAAAACAAGTAAAATTATAATAATTGAGGTAGATTATATTTTCCCTATTCATGGGTTAGCTAATTTTGGGCATAGTTTATTACCAAGTACTTATTCCTTCCTATCCCTAGATATAGGGTCCAAACAGTAAATCAAGAAGAAGAAAATTCCTCTAATACCAATTTGGAACATCCCGGTTTTGGAATCCACCCAGCGGTTCCCCATACCCAGTTGGTCACATGGCCTCAAAATCATTTCCCGAAACTCTAGAGACTGCCGACTAGCATCCAGGGCCTTGGGTGTGATAGTGGGGAAACTATTCTCTCAATGGAAGAGTAATGCAGTGGAAATAAATAGATAATAATAGTGTAAGCAGTAATAATACCATACAATAATAAAAAGCAGAAGACTAAAGAAATAAACAACTTCAGAATTGGTATAAATGATGCATGATACGTATGTCTAGGAAAATATCCAAACAAGTCACAATGTTGGAATACAATACTAAACCAAAGTACAAAGAAGGAAAATAACTCATGTAACATTGCAAGACTCAGCTTCAACACATTCTCTCCAAATCCACAGCAATCAAGTACCTGAAGTAGAAGAGAGCATTCCCTTATCTATACATGTATCAATATAATCTGTTTGGGTCTAAAAGCATGACCCAAACAGGGTGTGAGACAAATCCTAGTAGGCCACCACCCAAAGATCTGTGTCTAATAGTCATTGAATATATATACGGAAAGTAATACATATATGGTATGAAATAAGAAAAACAAAGTAGTAAAAAAGGAAGTACTCAAAAGTAAACAATCCTACAGTTTCCATTATATCATTTTCATTTAATAATTTAATTAAACAACACAAAACAAGCAACCCATTGGGAAAGTTTTTATAGCTTATATCCTCTGGTTCAGCCCACAAATTCAAGTAACCCCCTGGGTAGCTCTCACAACCTAACCCCTATGGTTCAATTTATAAAAAGGATATAATGAAGACTCTATGAGGAATCACTCACTGTCAATTCCCCTTATATTCATGTATAAACAATGTCTCTCTAAGGAAGCACTCACTGCCAATTTTCTTTATAGCATTTAATGGTAAAATACAGACACTCTGAGGAAGCACTCAATGTTTATTCCTCTTGTGGTATCGTGATTTATATATAGACACTTCAAGGGGTCACTCAATGTTAAACCCCCCTATGTTCTCGCTGCATGATAAATATTATAGAAACTTTGGAAAATTCCTCAATGTCAATTTCCACTATGGTCTCACCGCACCAGGTTCCCACAACCCCATGTAAGGAAATCGTACAAAGATGATAATTTGTATCCAAATTAAACCACAAGTACTACTTAGATAAATTAGCTACAAGGCATGGCACAACATATCGGATAAATAAACACTCCATCCTAACAACCCTAGGAATGGAAAACTATAGCCTTATAGGAAAGTCTAGACCAAACGGCCAAAATCAAACAAGTATGGTCAAACACATCTATAAAATGGTAAATGACCCTATTTACAATCATAAATCCTCTACTCAATCAATAAATATATAGCATGGAATATCAGGGTTAAAAAACATAAACACACAGTACCTTGAACAAGGGTATGGGGAAATTTTTCACATATAACTCAAAGACTAACTATGGAAAGGCACAAACCACCTACCTCAACATAGTACGATAAATATATATAAACCTCAGGCCTTGAATCAACCTAGAACTGTGTAGATCTAAAAAAAATCTCAAAAAATCAACCTAAGATAACTCGTGAATGAGGAGGAATAAGGAAGAGAGGATCTAGAAGAAGTAAGAGCTTATTGTGGCAATACCAATGCAATCAACGACAGTCAAAATGGAGAATTGGTGAGGTTTCCGAAGATCAGAGAAGTTTCACAGCCAATTATCTCTCCTGGATGATACGGATAGAGAAGAAGGAGGATCTGTCAATTAGATGTGACGCCGATCTCTTTAATGAAATAAAAATAAAGTACACGGCGTGTCTTTTAAAAGTACATGGCGTGTACTTTCCTTTACTGAGCTCCACTTTAGGCGGTCTCCATGTCACCCCACACAACCATGTGCCCAGCCATTATACGGCCAGCACACTGCTACCCACAGCAATCAGGTACACGACATGTACTCATAAGTACATGGAGTGTACTCCTGAAATTCCAGAAACTCTTATTTTTCTCAAAAACAACCAGAAAATAAAGACAAACTAGAAAAGAAGATCCATGTTTTTACAAAATAATCCTTATATATTTAATAATTCATAATTCTTGAATCCATCTACTTAATTACTTCAATCTATCTATTATAATGATTAGCATGGAATATTTTTTTCCTTATTCTACATGTAAATTATTGGGTTAGGTCATTGAGTTATGTAATTCCCATATTCTCTATAGATAATAAATTGAACTCCTTGCCAATTTTTCACTCTATGTCCCTTTTTCTACAAAGATAACATATTCCCCTATACTTGAGATATTCCTTTTGGTTTTTCTTCCCACCTTCTTTGGACGTAATAATCTAAGTCTTCTTTACTCTATGTATATTACCACAAGAACATTATTAAAATTCAATATTCCTCTTATTTTATGTGTCAGTAAACTCAATTAAGTTCATGTGTTAAATCATATAATGTGATATATATTAGGCATGATCCCAATATATTTCTCTCTAGTCATCATCCTATTTGGTTGCTCAAAGTCACATAATTTTCTAGCAGATTCAATGTTAACATGATTACTTCTGGTTCCATCCACTTACTGAAACCAAAAACATAGTGTGAGAAATAATAATCATTATGGAAAACCACATAATTATGAAAAAAATATTTTATTATGTCTAAATCAAAACGCCTACTTTTATATTCTATGACACCTTACTTTTTTCTATTGTTATTCATATTCATAATCTATTTAAATCTTCATGATGGTTCATAATGATTTTGTGTATTTCTAAATCATATCCCTTAGGAGTGTCAAACCAGGTATGCAGCAAGGCCCATTGTCCAAAACTAATTTATAAAAAACTAAATATCAATATGATTTTTTGAGGTTATTACCCCGATATAAATATATATATATATTAAATAGCCACATACACTTTTAGTATATAGTCAGGTATTTAATATCTTGGAAACTAGACTCTAGATCTATTACCAATATTCCAGGACATTTTCTTAAAATTTACCTCATCCTTAGACTTATCCTTAAAGACATCATTAGAAATATCCTTCTTGATCTCACTAATGTTTTCTCATCATAGTTTACAAAGGTTGACTAAACCTTTTTTGATAAAAACTATAGTGACCTAGGAATCTATTACATTTTTATTACATCTTTTTAGATGAATTGTCAATACATTACACAAACACTTGAATGAGGATCATAATATATTTGGCCCTTTGGAAACTTGGAACACAAGCTTATAACATGGTGATTAATCATAAATATTTCCCACAAAGATCTTCCCATTTAGTAATCCTCATAGACATACACTACATTAAACCATTCTTCATAACCTCAAGAAAAGAAATATAAGAAAGGGTGAGCTCAGATGCCCAACAAGGGTAAAAAAAGGAGATATGTAAGTATAACATGGACATAAGTGTATGAGAATATGAGAATAACATTTGAAACCATACCCTACATATCAAATATCATAATCATGAGTCATGGAATAAATATTGGTATTTTATAATACATGAATCATATAAGAATCAAATAACATGATCCATGAGATCATAACATTGTCACAAGACATAGATTTCTAGCATACACGTCGTCTAATAACATTGTGAATCTTTATAAAGAGAAACATGTTCACTCATTAAATCAAGGACCAAAAATCAGTCCCTTACATAAACTTACAGACATGCAACCAGGTCCACACATATCATTATGGACATGAAATACAGGTTCACACATAACATTGAGAACATGTAATCTGGTTCGTGTATAACATTATGAACATGTAATCACATTCATGAATAACATTATGAACATGTAATCAAGTTCATGCGTGAAATTAGGGACATGTAATCAGGTTTTTGCATTAAATTGTGAACATGTAATTAGGTTTACACATGACATCGCGAACATGTTATCTGGATCATTCATAACATTATGAACATGTAATTAGGTTCAAGCATAACATTGTGAACAAATAATACAGTCTACACATAACATATATACTCATGAGTTATACACTCTTACCCAATGTATTGGAGGGAGATATAGATCTCACCCATCACATAATGAAACCATAAATATATGTCCCATCAGATCATAAACATTCATCATATCATATATCGTGAAATGAAATGGGTATCATAAACCTTTCATCATATCATCACCTATGGAAAACTGAAAGGTTTTATAATAATTTAATCATGTCATAAACCATGATAATAAGTGGGTTTCATATGAATTTTAACTTGGTATAGACCATAGAAGAGAAATGGGTTTCATAAAAAAATTATCGTATTAAAATAAATCATTAAAAGAAAGAATAAAAATTGTGTCCTTAAATCATATCCCAAGAAAATCATAAACTATATCAAATTATTTCATCTTAGATGGATGGGGATTTTGAAATATAACTTGGAAAATTTCGTAATGATATAATCTTTCTTTTAAAATCACTTTTTAAAATAAAAAGCATTTTCAAAATCATTTTCCATAAAAAGGTAATCTTTAAAAATCATTTAAAACATTTCTTAAAGAAAATATACTTTTCCCAAATAAAAAAAATTTCAACTCTAAAAACTTTTTAAATACATTTTATTTGAAAATATACTTTAAAATTTATAAACGAATATTTTAAAATCATCTAAAACACTTTTTAAACAAAAAAAATTTCAAAATTAATTTCCTTCAAAATAAATTTCAAATACAAATATTTCCAAAATATTTAGTCGAAAAAAAAATTGAACAGTTTTCTCTAAAATGTAAAAAGTAATCTTAAAAAATGGATTGGTCATGGCGAAGGAGAATTATATACATGACATATGTGTAAAAACAAATATTCCTTTCACATTGATGGTAGATGTCTAAAGAGCCTTGATCAGAAAATGACAGGAAGATTCATTTTGAAACCAATTTTTAAAGAGATAAAACATAGATAAAAAGTATTTTAATAATAATCTGATAATAGTATAACATTTTAAGAGACATTTTTAGAAAACATGGTTTTTAAAGAAAACATATTTTCGACCAAAGATAGAAATAAAGTTTTCTTTTCATAAATACATTTTCTTAATAATTATAATAAGCAAAGATTTGAAAAAATGGTATTTTTACCTTAATATATCATGAATAAAAAGAGTATAATATAATTCATGATAAATATTAAGAGGTATATCATGATATTTCAATATTTTATAATTAATCATAAACAATCTTGATAAATGATGACATTGTGACATAAATATTTACGACTGTAGTAAAATTGAATTAGAAGCCCCATGAATTATTAACATTAAATTTAATTTAAAATATCATCAGGATCAACAAATTCATGTTATTACATTTCAAATAATTTTTGTATACAACCCCTAAAATAATATAGGTGGATATCATAACATACGTCTCAGAGAAGACAAATTGAGACAAAAATACTTTACTGATTTATAAACCCCATGAAATAAATATCCAAAAATGGATATCTAAATTAAAATAAATTTTAGGATAAGAATCATTAAAAATATCATGGTAATTATATTCACCACATAGAAGAAATTAGTGGTGAATATATCTTGTGTCTCACAAAAGTAAAAAGTGACATGGGAACCCCTTACTAATTGAGTAACTTTTGAATCATGAGATCCGTGAACAAAAAATAAATTGAAACATTAAATATAATTAAAAAAATTAAATTCATGATATAACATGTCATATGGTAGTATATACACCACAAAAAATAAGGGAGTAGTGAATATGGCATAAGTCTCATAGCAATAAAAGCAAGACTCAAAATCACCTTACCTTAAGTATGACTTCCTCCATAAACATTAAATCCTCCAGTATAATAAATATAAATTTATTTAAAATATATTGAATATTAATATTAATATATATTATATCATGTTTTATTTTATTATGACCTTTTATTACCCTTTTATTAACAATTCAATGTTAAAGTTGTGTTTAGGGTAATAATTTCTTAGTTTTTCATACATGTTTTGACTTGTTATTCTTTGTCCTAGTACTTAAATCCATATATAATAATATCAAGAATATAAAACAAGATATAAATAGAATAAATATGTATTATATATTTATTTATATTAATCCATAAATTTTAGTGATAGGAAATGAAATGTAACATTCATGGTGATGGTAGGTCACACGTATGCATGAACATTGTTTCCATTTTCTTATCATATTGAACGAAAGAAAGGTAAATGAAATAGAAATATATATTATAATTATATTAGAACTTTTCTGTAATATATATCACATATTTTTATTAATATTATCCTTAATATATTACAGGTAAATCATGAACAAATTGCATCGCTTCGCGAGGGGGTGGTCTACTGAACACACGAACGACATTATCGTAATCCCACAACATAGATATCATGAAGGTATGTGTGATATAAAAAAATTAGAAGAAAAATAATTTCATAAATATCAAAATTAAATATTATATTAATATTAATTATATCATTATTCCCAACCTTGATAGTTGGTAATGGAAAAATGAATGACATCGGCTCGCGAGGCGGTAGTCTGTCTTACACACGAACAATGATTTCGTAACCGATTTGATGGAATTGTGTGTGGTTATCTGTCACACACTCTAAATAAAAAAGTATTAGTATATAAAATATACATGGGTTATTATATAAACATTATATAAAAATAATTTAAGGGGTTTGTGAAATAAATAAAACAAAAATGTTTGTTGATTAACAAAACCTCTTCTTCGGGTATCTCCTTTTTGATTCCACCAAAGGCATCCCTTGGTTGAATTTATGCCCAAATTAAGTTTTATATAATGATATTATTGAATTTTATAAGTGATTTTGGTAGTTAGTTTCCTAAATAAATGGTTTTTAATGTGTGAAGAGAGTGGGTGGCCTTTTATAAGTGAGGTGAGTAGAACTTTTAAAATTGTTTGAAAAGAGAAAAGTTCACCCGCATTTTTTCTAGGTTAAGTGGCATAAATAATCCTATGATATTGATCCTAGAATATATATAAGGTCGAAATATTTCTATAAAAAATTTTTGTAAAAGTTTATAATTTATTTTTTCACATAAGTTTAATGTTTAGTCTTTTGGTAAACTGGTTTTTCTCTTAATCATTGTGATTAATTTTAAATTTTCACTAATAATTTTGGTCAAAAGATAATTTAGACTTATTAGAAAATATAAATTATTATCATTCCAGATATGGAATTAAAATTTTCAAATTAAATTCACATAATTGTACGAAATTAATTTAAAATTAATCTCGTAGACGTGTCAAGAAAATGGGTTTTCAAAGAGAAAAAGATCAGAAGTTTACAATGTTTTATATTAAATTTAAATATGAAATTTATTCCAATGACCTAAATTTTATTAATATATGTATAATTTTACTATATTTAATATAAAACAAACTCAAAATACATATTTAAATTATAAATTATTTAAATGAAATGGTGATTTTCAATGAAAATTTAATATTCTCACCATTCATCAAAAATGAATCTTCTTGAATGAATACAAAAATTTAACCCTATGAGAATATTGATATTAATATTTAAAAAATGATATTTATTTTATCAAATTAATTTTTTAAAATTTCAAAAATTAATTTTTAAAATAAGTACGCCATAAAAAGGCAACAAAAATGTTTTTTAGAAAAATGTAGTTCTTAATCATGAAATTGGATTTATTCGTATCTATTGTCTGGAAAGAATATAAGATTAATTTTAAAAATATTATTGAATATATAATCTATAAATTTCATTAAAATAATTAAAAATTACTTTGTTAATTCATTTATATAAAATACACTTGTGCCTATAAAATAATTTTTTCGGAAAAAAATTCCTTGTAGTTTAAAAGAGTTTTTTTCATTTATAATTAGTTTTTCATAATATAATTATGTAGAAATTTGTAAGAAATGTTTTCCAAATTCAATTAATCCTTTCCATACCTTCCATTACAATTGATAGTTGTTATCCATCATATTAAATAATAATATTAATAACATATTGTAATTTGGTAAAACTTGGTCTTGCATTTAATGAATGATATTAAAGGAAATCAGTATTATTTGTAACACAATCAAAATAATTATTGTTTTTACCATAATATAATATCAGTGTTTCATGAAGCACAATATTAACTTGGTGTTGCATATAAAGAAATATTAATTTAGTGCAGTGTGCAACGCAAGACATCATTGAGTTAAAATTCATTCAAAAAATAATAATTCTTGAAAAAACATGGTGAATTATAATTGGGGTTGGGATATGAGAAGGTTAAACATACCAACACACCTATTGGTTGTGTCCTTCTAGTAACTAGTCTATGAGATTGTCATATATTGGTCACTTATCTTTGTCTCATTAGATGGTTAGTGGTTCTAATCCATCTATCTGGTATGATTTCCCAATGAGGAAATTTAAAATGGTTTTAGACTTCCTATTGAACCTATCAATCAAGTGGAAAACCTCATAAGAAGATATCTAAACACTATTAACTAAAATTACCTCAAATAAAATGGTTAAAATTGTAAATGGGGTTTTTGAACATTAAGAAATATGTGGGTTGTACAACAATCATCCCCTTTTTAATGATCCCAAATAGTTTAAATAAAATTAAACTAAGATAAGTTAAAATTAATATGAAACAATGAATTTTAAATATGTATATACAAGATAATTTCTAAATAAATTTTATTATTTTATTATGAATTTAAAAAGCTATTTTTAAATGATTTTCAATACTCAATGATATCTAAAGGATATAAAAATTATTTAGTTTTAAAACATGAAATTAAAATTTTTAGTAGATAATTTAAAATTAATTAATACAATTTAAATGTTAAATAAATTTAAATAAATAATATAAACATAAGAAACTCTAGATAAATGAAATAATTAGTACAATTATCCACCATTGTCATTATAAAAATTTAAAAAAAAGGTTTAGATAGATTCGGAATCATACATAGAATATAAAGACAGATCAATGTATAAAATAATTTAAATATGTTACAATGAAATATAAAGACAAGTAAATATCAAAGTAATAAATAAATAAGAACCCCTATAAAATATGAACTCCATATTTGTAATAAAATTAAAAATATAAATCCCTCAAAACATGTATCTAAATTTACAAGGAATAATAAATATAATTTCCAAAAAATTAGCAAATGGTGATCTTTAATATTTCCTAATATTTACCTACCTCACCAATAATAAAATAATTTTTTTAAATATAGGGGTTTCGTGAAAATATTAAATAATTAAAGACCTATGAAAATACATTCTAATATAATATCTTCTTCTTGAATGTTTTCCCTCAAAAAGTGGTTCATAAGGTTAATGTGTTTAGTGACTGAGTGTTGAATTGGAATCCTAGAAAAAATAATTTCACCAGTATTGTCTCTTTTATTAGGTAACTGATCAAATATATGGCCATAATCTAATATATATTTTTTTATCTAAATAATTTGGGTGAAAAAATACACTTGTATATATATTCGGGTTCATTCGTAGAAATGTAAACAAAGTTTTCTTCTTACTACTCCAAGGGACTAGATATTTTTCCAGTACTTCACAATCCCCACTTTTACTTTTCTTATCTAATTTTCATCCACCAAAATTAAAATCTTAAAAGATTATATATTCAATTGTATTATATATTCAATAAAATAAACTATTAATTTTAGAAAAAAAAATAAATATTTGAAAATAATTTTAAGATATTTTAAATGAGATTATTTATGATCATCTTGAAATATAGGATGAATTCAAACACTAAACATAACATTTAGCCTATTCACAGTGGGGTAAATAAGTCTCCCAGTCATACCTCTATAAATTTAGTTGTTAACAAATTTTTTGATTTCATCGAATGTTAGATTATAATAATATCTCATAGGTGTTCTTATTTAATTTACAAAATCCATTCCAAAATGTTTTAAATGTTCATTATGGTTTTCCCCTTTCTTAAAAAAATAACATCATTTTCATGAGAAATTTTAAAATAAATAGTGAATTTTAATTCTTTCATAAAACACATTTCAAATTCATTTCTCATTAAATCTGAAAACTCAGCAAATATATATTATTTCATAGAACAAAAAATGATGTCATAGAAAATATTTTAATAATTAATAAACCATTTGAAATATGTTTAAAAAACTTTAATCATCCTGTTATATTTTAAAATCATTTTTTAAAAGGTATTTAGTTAACTACTCAAAAGAAATCCAAAAGGTATTATTTTAAACAATAAGAAATACATGGTCAATTTAAAAACATGATTTTGTTATTTTGAATCATTAAAAATAGAGGTTTTTAGATAAAACTCCTTTCGATAAAAAAATAATTCAAGAAATAATTTTTTTTAACATTTAGAAAAAGAATAAAATTAAAGTTAGTGGTGAATGAAAATAAGATTCTATTATACTAAAGCTATGTGATGAGTGTAAACGTCTCACCATAATCAATACCTTATTATTGATTATATAATTCATCTATAATTATATCTTATATATGATTTATGTTAACTGTATCATCTAACTTGATTTAAAAAAAATATATTTTGGTACTAATAATGGGATTATCATAAGGTCTTTCAATAAGATTCCAAATGTTTTTCCTTGTAAATTGGATTGAATATTTTTTCATTAAAACTGCCCAATTTTTACCATTAATGGAATCATGAATATTTATAGGTTCAACATGTGAAATAAAAGCATGATGTTTATTATTATTTGAACCTAACATTATAGTATGAGTACCATCATAAAAATCACCAATCATATCTTTTAAAGGTTGGTCTTTAGATTTCACCCATTCCTTAAGTAAACAGACAGATGGTGGTCCTACCTCATCATAAATTTATTTTCTTGGTGATGCTTCATTCAAGATCAAATTCTCTAGTTAAACCTAAATGACATCAATTTTTTGGGTGATCATTAGGGAAATTCTCATCAAATTTTATGTGAATATATTATTCTATGGTCTTAGTCATTTTATTAAATATTTGGTGAGATTTACATGTGTTATAGTACCCAAGAAAAATACCATTATTAGATATGTGGTCAAATTTTCCTATGTTTTATTTTTTGTTAAGAATATATTATTTACACCCAAACACCTTGAAATGGAAATATTTAGGTTTTTTCCCTTTCTAAATTTCATAAATGATTTTTGTAATCATGTGTCTTATGAGAATGTATTTTAAAGTATAACAAGATTTATAGACCACCTCACCCTAAAAATATTGACAGAGATTAAATTAGTTTAAAATATTTCTTGCAATAACTTGTAGAGTATGATCTTATCTTCAAACAACACAATTTTTTAGTTAGTCCGAAGAATGGAAAAAAATAATATTATAACCTTCTAAAGCACAAAGTTAATCAAGATCTCTATTTTTTAACTCTTCCCCACAATCACGCCATATGGATATGATCTTATTTCCTTTTTCATTTTTGTTCATATTGGTATATTTAATGAATAATTTATAAGCCTTATATTTTAAGATCTAAGAAATAAACCCATTTAAATATAATATAATCATCAATAATTATAAAAGTGTAAGATTTACTTTATGTACTTGTAACATGGGTTGGTCAAAATAATTCGAGGTGGACAAGATCATTACCCTTAGATTTAGACACTTCCTTTTGTGATTTAATGGAATATTATTTTTCTTACCAGTTTGGAAAATCTCAAATGTAACATATTTTTTAAAATTCATTTTAGGAAAATCATGTAATAGTTTATTTCAATTGAGTTTGACAAGTGTGTGTGTTCTATAGTGATCAATGAATCTATGTTTTGTCCATGAGTCACTAAATTTTGAACTCATTCATTTAACATGTTGTATAGTAAGATATTTTAAGGTCAATAACATTAACATTTTGAAATTGATAAGAAGAGGATAAAATATTTACTATAAATTCAAAAACATTACAAACCATATTTTCAAAATAAAAATTAAAACCACTATCACAAAATTATATAATAATATGAAAATAATGTTTTAAACAATTAAAATATAAAATATCTTTAATAATAGAAAAATTTAATAATGCATAGTACATATGCTGATGATCTTACACTTTTAGTTTTCATCAAATGTTACATGGTCTCCATCAGTATTTTCAACATACTTGAACTCAGAATAGTCACCACACATGTGTCTCGAGCACCCATTATCCATGTATATTATATCTATTTATAAATTTATCTTAAGTCATTTATCATTAAAAATAATCAAGATACTAAATCCATTGGTACCCAATTAAATTTGGTCTACTATAGTTATCTAAAATAGATTTCAAAACACATATTTTTTTGTATAATATTTTCCAAATGAAATATAATGAGAGATATATACCCTTTTGGGTCCTCCGCATCAAGAATTTTTATAATCATATTCATAAATAAGAATAATAGTTTAAAAAAATAATTTCCCACTTTATTTTGAGATCATAATCATAAAAAATTAGTGTTTTTAGAGATGGTGGTATGATTACAAATTCCAATCATAAATAATTTTACACGTGATTTTTGGAACCCAATTATTTTTAAATTCTGCTCACCTTGGGTAAACTTTTCTAGAGAATTTTTAGGCTCACTGATATTTTATTCTAATTTATATACTTTTGTATGCACTTTTAATACCATGTTTTATTCATCCTTTTATTTATAGAGTTGTTCCTTCTAATTAAAAAATTTATTATATTTATTTTTTAATCTCTTTGAACTTAGTAGTACGCTCACAAAATCCATCCAAAAGTTTATCTCTAAAATAATTAATATCTTCTTAATTTAAATAACATGGCTAAAAATAATAATTAGTCTAATTTACCACATAATATACATAAATTTTGTCCAATAGAAATTTGTAACAATCATCATGTAAGGTTTTTGAGGAAACAGAGGCATCACTAACACTCCATATAGAAATTTTTAAGGATTTATTTTTTTCTCACCTTATATTTTAATATATGGAACTCCAGTTTGATGTTTCCCTTATTCTTGAAATCATATAAATTTACATCTACTTTTCTTTGATTATTATTTTTTAAAAAATGATTAAAATATTCTTCTTCCTCATGTTTTTTTCATAATATTGGTTAAGTGAGAAATTTTAGTAGCATTACTAGAAGAGTCGTCATAGGTTTCCTTAGAGTATATTATATTTTTTTCTTAAATTTCATGGATTAATTTGATTTTTTTTGAGCTTGTATCTTCATGGTAAACTCATAAATCAGGAGTGACACAATGAATTTTTTTATATGGAAGTAATTGATATCATATGCTTCTTGAATTGTTGATACTTTGGGTAACAAAAAACATGGAATACCCAAGGTATTTTCTTTAAAAAATTATATAGTAAGGACATCTAAAATAGATTTTTTACCATTAAAAATGTTTGTAAAATTATTAAACATTTCATTAATTGATTAATTAGAATGCATTCTAAAACTATTAATGAATTGATTAAACATGTAAAGTCTAATGTATTTTACCTTTTTAGTTCCCACATTTGTGTCATTAAGAAGTTTATAAATTTCATCAATGGATTTTCATGTAAGGAAATTGATAAATTAGTTGTACTCAAAAATAAAATGAGTGGAATTCTTGTATTTTCCATAAATTTTACAAGTCGTAATATCACCAGGAGTCCATTTTTCATATAATTCCTTTTTTATTGTACAAATATGCATGAAACGTTTCCAAATATTGTAACCAATGATTCTAAGAAATGTAGAAATGTGAGTTTTCTAATAAATATAATTCAATCCATCAAATATTAGAGCTTATCCTATTGAGTTTATTTTTTTAGAACCTTGGTTGTTAGAGGATTTGGTCATCCATTATGGTTATTCCTTTATATTGGTAAAGGATTAAAATGAAGTGATGGATTTGAAACTAATTTTTGTACAGATTATGATGGAAAGATGGGGTGGATTTTCTTTTAAATTTAAACTAATAAATAATGGTAAAATAAATTGATGACTATAAAATTAAACAGTAAGCGTAATGGAAAATAAATGACAAATAATGATAAGTAAATAGATATTAAAATATTATATAGGATTTTATATGATACTCAATTTTAATTCTACATATCATCCTCTCAAAGTATTGAGGGTTCCCATTATCCCTTGGATTCAACAGTAGATAAAAACATGAAGAACATTTCTTTTTATTAGGTTTTTATAAGAAAAAACATATAAAGGGACACTTGTTCTTTAACTATTATATCAAGATACATAAAATCAATTTAATTTATATGGTGATGGGAAAAACCCAAAAACACTCACTTTGGTGATAGTGAGAAACTAAGGAGGATGAGGAGTGGTTTTTTATGCACAAACCCTTTAACAATGTTATCAATTATGTCATCAATATTGAAAATGGGAAATGAGAGTGGTGATAGAGATGAAAGGTGATATATTTATAGACTTAGAAGGCCCCATGGTTCTTTTAGAGGAGTTGGGAGTCCATTAAATTAATTGGGATGTGATAAAGACCGGATGAGATATCCTCCAATAAAAAGTTTGAGATTCTATATAAACTTCATCATCTGGACTCTAGACTCTACCATCCAGTAGGTGGGCTATCCATCCTTCACCAGTAGGACGGTGTGGCTGGACAGTGAGTAGGTGCCACTGCCAAGAACAGTAGTGGGTTAGTGGCCTGCAAATAGCTAGTCGGTGGACTTCCAGTAGCTAGAATGTAGGATTAGCATAGCCTAGGTACTTTTGTTTAAATCACCAGATGGTCAGCGGTTCTACTTTGGCTAGTCGATAGGATTGGGTAGTGGGGACCTTCAAAATGGTCACCAAATTCCTTTTAAACCTATTGATTGATCATCCAACTTACTAATATGATATATAAATAATAATAACTAAAATTAAATCAAATTAAATTGTTATAATCATAAATGGTGTTTGTTATCATTAAAATATATAAGAGAGTGAGAGATACAATACTCATCTACCTAGTTCCCTTACACTTTGAAAAGGTATAAAAAACTAAAATCTTTGTTGGAGGCACCACATAGGAATTTTCTTTGTCTAATTTTATTGATATTTAACCATCTAATTATCATTATTATTTTTAAAATATATAATTAGATGAATATTTGTGGGCCTTGGTTGAATAAGATAAATACATAAGAAGAGGGATAAATGTCGAAGAAAATATAGAATTCCAAGTTTTGTACACATCCAACTTGATGGATTTATAGAGGAATGGCACATGGAAAATGAGATTCATATAGAAACTAAAGACGGGGTTGATATTGAACTAAAATCATTTTATTCTCATTTTATTTACACTTATTTAAAATCCTACATCCCTTGTTTTGTAATAAAATATTCAACCTAATTAATTCCAATCTTGAATGGTGATGAGGAAAAACTAAAGGAATTTTATTTTGATGATATATTCCAAGAGTTTCATCTTGTAAGTTTTTTTTAATAAATTCAAAGGATCCTTGTTTAGGGATGGGGAGAATGATTATGATGCAATAGATATATATATATATGTGTGTGTGTGTGTGAATATATTTTTAGATCATATGTAAATTTTACCTGATCCGAATTACAAACTAATTTCAATTATTTTCACTCTATATAAATACCCCCTTTCCACGGGCTCAAGATGTTCTATAATAGGATTTCATATATGTGAAGGTATAAAGATTTAAATAAAAATAGATACTATAATTTCAAGAGAAGGTATAGAGACTCAATATAAATATATGTTTTTTTTCAAATTATTTATTTAATTCAAATATTACTACTCAAAAAAATATCTCAAAATCTTAAGAATTGAAGGTTTATTATCTTTGAGGAATAGAAATAAGAAAAAATTATTTTACAAAACTTTTGAATATTTCTCTATAATTGCGCCACACTAGACTCCTTTTTGGGTTCTCATAAGTTTTACTCATATTTAAAACTTTTGTAAACTAAAACATTAGAAATTGGTTATATTATATGCACATTAAGGGTATACATAAATGATAATAATTAAATATCACAAGTGAATATAATATGAGAATATAGTATAATCAAGATAAATAAAAATATTATATTAAAAAAAAAATAGATCAAAAATCCTGGAATAAAGAATGACATAATGTAAGAATACATCATCAAAAGTTCACTTATCATAGAAAAAAGGAATTAATAGAGATATTGTGGAAACATTAGTTAATAAACATGATTAATTAGAGTGTAACATTATGATACCTCAGAAATGTGGAACAAACATCAATATAGGGAACACAACTTTCATTATCCACATCATCAATTCCTACTCTTATGAGCAAATAAAACACGATAATGAATACATATCTCATGGGATATAAAATCTTAACCATTACATTGGAGGGTGATATAGGACCCCACTAGTAATTATCCATACTTATGAGTGCATCACTTATTACATCATAATGAACCCATAGAGATAAAATCTGTTTTATAAATAAATTAAATGAAAATAATTCTATTTTTATAGAATGAATAACACATAGACAGAAAATGGGTTTCATATCCTTTTAATATTAAATAATATAAATAAATAATTAATAATCATAACATGATAAACTAATTAAAAAAAATAGTTATCCAAATATACTTAGTAACAATCTAGAAAAATACCAATAAATCAAGATAACAAAGCATATGGTATTTAAGTTGTAAATATAATGGGTATATGGTTAAGTTAATAATTTCTCTAACCAATCGATTTGTCTAGCCTAGGTTAACAACCTTAAATAAAAGGAATCAAAAATATGGTATTCATGGAGGAAATTAATTATAATAAAAATTATTATTTTACACCAAAGATGATTAAATAAGAAATATGTAGTAATGGATAATTTCTACAAAAGAGATATATATAAAATAATAAATCCATAAAAATAATTTGGATGGAATCATTTGAAGAATATCCCTGATGAATTATAAGATATTTCAAAGAATAATGGATTAGATAAAAGACCCCTTTTATAAGTTTTTGAAAAACTTAACTTTCAAAATAATTATAAAAAATTCCATGATATTTCCATGGAATTTGTAAAGAGCATTTTTATAAAACAAGAATAAAAATAATTTCTTTTATAAACATGAAAATTTTTATATAAATTTTCATATAAAGTGACAAATATAGTGAAATAAATGTTTTTTCATATGGAAAATGTTTAAAAATAATCTTTTCAAACTTTGATGAAAATGATCTAAATTGAAAACATTAAAAATTTAAAAAAAATTATTTAAACAAGGTAAATTAGTATAAAATTACCTTAATAAATTATTGATTCATATATAAGGAAATTTTAAAAAGCATTATATGAATATATACATGGAAAAGGGAGGTTAATGGCTTATAAGAAGTGATGGGTTCTGTTTTACTTATAAGAAACCCTTTGGGTCAAATATGAGTCATGGGGAAATAAAAACATTAGGTACATTATAAACCCATGAATATAATAATAATATTAAAAGTGGTTTTAGAAATAATAAAAATTACCTATATGTATTATATTTTAAAAAACATATATGATTTGAAAATAATAATAGTAACGAAACCCTTACTATTTGAGTAACATTTTAATGAAAAACCCCTTTCGACTTTTATATCTTTCAAATAAATATCCATTTAAAAGAGAACATGATATGGATCTAAAAATACCAATTAATATGGTAAGATGTATTTATTATCCAATAATTGCACCATATTAAAGATATCATGGTGTATAGTAAGAATAATGTCTCGAAAACTGAAATTTGTGACAAAGAACGCCATACACCTTTTATAATTTTTGATATAATAACCCGTGAAAAAAAAAAGAACATGGAGATTATAATTGAACATAATTAAATATAATGTAATAATGATAAAACAATATTTAAAATTTTTAGATATATAATTCCAAAAAAACATGGTATATTATACCAAATTAGTTACAAATGATTGAAAATATAGACAAGAAAATCATACCTTAATTACCGACTCCAACTAAAGTACTTGAATATACTATATTAAAAATTACCATCTAAATTATCTATTTAAGATAATTATTCATATCTCTAAGCCTTTACAAACATTATTTTGAATTATTTTCTATATTTATATTAGTTTGTTATTCTCTATTTTCAATATCACATGTGCGTAATCTCGATTATTTTGAACTAGTTTCATAATTGCGGTGTTTTTATTCATTCTTATCCCAAAGTTAATCAATAATAGATAACAAAATATTCTATAACTAGTGTTTTATATTTATTTATAATTTTATAATTTTATTCTATGGAATATTTTCTTACTATAATTTAGGAATAAATTTCCCACAAGCATGTTTAGGTAATTTATAACAAATATATAGTATTGTTTATATTATTAAGTTTTATATTAATGCTACCATTAAAAAACCAAAGCAATATATTTATTTTATTATTTATATCATATATTATTATTAATTAATCTCTCATAATCATATATGATATTTTTTTTATAGCATGGTTCAAATAGGTGGTTTGACCAACCCAAACATAAACTTTCGTAATTAATATATGATTATGATTAAGATAGTAGTTTCTTTAGCAATAAAATCATTATTACATAATAATAATGATATTATATAGATAAATTTATGGTGTTGAATTATATTTTAATAAATTTTAATAAATAAGTTTTAAGTTATATGGAAAATGAGATATGTTACTTCATAGAGGTGGTAGTCCTCACAACGCACAGTTTACATTTTAATTTATCAAAGAATGAGAGGGAAATAAGGTGGATTATAATTTTTTTATTAATAATAATAATTATATTATATATTATGCATTCATTCTTGAATTTAACTTTTATAATCAATGAATGTGGGTGTTGGTGGAAAATGGAATTTGTCACTTCATTGAGGCGATAGTTCACACAACACATGAATGACGGTTCAATTTATATTAATAGAAAATAAAAAACGTTGTGAATATTTATACCCTAGTAATAAAATAAATTATGTATAAAAACCATAATAAATTAAATATATAGTAATTAGAAAATTATATTTGGAAAATAAGGATTGAAATAAAAGGAGTAATGAAAAAAAAGATCTCATGTTGAGAGCATGGGCTTTCCCCATGAAAACTCTTTAGAAATAGCAGTATAAATATAACCAATTGTTTCCAAAGGAAAAAAATTAAAAGTATGAATAATATAAAATAAGTATAATGGTTATAGGTTTTTGTGGAAATTTAATTTTGGGGATCATCTTAAAGGGTTGGTGAGTGTCCACTTTTATATATGGTGAGAAAGGTATTTTTTAATTATAACCACTTAATATTAAGGGAACACGCATTAAACATGTCAAAAGGATATAAAAATGGAAAATAATTTATTAGGAGATAAAATAACTTTTTCAATAAATAAATTATTTATTTTAAAACATGTTTTAAACTTGTCATTACGCCCTTCGGTCTGATAATTTTCATTGTTAACATCTTTTGTTTTACCATGGTAACTAATTTCTACCAAAGTAATTTACTTTTAATTACAAAAAATAAAAATAACCTTATTAAATAATTTGGAAATAATAATTAAAAATATTAAATAAATTTTATCAAATAATATTTCTCTGTGTTGGGAGAATAAAACATAACATTAGTTCATGTAACCTGTAAAACCCAACTTTTAGAAAAAATGTGTATTTTTTAGATTAAAATTTATGTGTTGGATAAAATTATTAATTTATTTGATATCCAATATATTAATTGTATTATTATATAACAAATAAATTTTGTGTGTATTTAAAATCCTGAAAAATCCAAATTTCACCTAAATTTTATTTAATTAAAATAGACAAGTAAAAATAGTTTTTTAGGAAAATATTAATTTATCCCTTAAAATGTTAATAATAGGTTTCTTAAATTCCACATAGTACTTTTAAAATGTATTCTTTTATTCCCAAAACACAAATTGTATCAATTAAATTGTTTATAAACTAATATTTTTTGCTTATACAAATATAAGTTTACAGTTTGGGTACAATGGTATTTTCACTATTCACCTAAAAATCAATTAGTATAGAAAAAATATGAAAAAATAATATTGAAATATTATTGAAATCCTAAATCAAAAAGTGAAATTTATTTTCCCAAATTAAATTTATATAATTTTATATTTTATCTTTTGATTTGAATCAGAAAATATAATGATAAGTTGTTTTTTATAGAAAAATATATTTTCAAATATTAACTATTATTAATATTGTTTTTGATATATTACTAATAAAATTAGTGTTATTTTATTATATATGTTATTTATATTAAAAATATCTAATATATTTTGTTTCTTAAATAATAAATGAAAATTCACTTTTTAGAAAAACATTATTAAGATTAAAATGATCTCAATTTGTTTATCGATACATCAGTAAATAAACATCATTTTTCATTAAAAGTAAAAAATATTGAGTAAAATTAATAGGAGAAATAACTTTTTATATTAGTAATTACCTGATTATATGATCCCAATTTATTTTTACATAGGCCCCAAAAAATCTTCATGCAATATATAAGCATAAGGTAAGATCTGGTGGCAGTCAAGGATGGTGATTCTACAAGCATGGATCTTATACCAATTTCAAAGTGTTTTAATTTCCCTCACCTATGATTTTTTATACTGTAATTGTTCAAGTTCATCTTGGTATTGTTCTAAGTAAAAACAATTTTTAGCTACATCTTTCAAATCTTGAAAAAATATCCTTCATAAGTTAGAATCCAACTACCTGATGCCATTTTCCTCAATTTTTCATAGATTTCGTAATATGGTTACTTCTTTGTATACCCACTAATTTAATGCCTATATTGTAAAGATAAAAATTATTTTTAACAGATCATGGTTTTTTTGGTGTGTTGTTACATTTATAAAAGGCTATTGACAAAATATTTACTTAAGGAAAAAACATAGTAAAATTGTTGGTTGTTACATTCCCCCTTGAATAAATTAAATACTCATAATTTTAATTTTAACTTACAAGTAAAATAGTTAGGATTTTATTAATATAAATATGCATATTCATTTAATTTCTGAATAAGTACAAACCATATGTTTTGGGGTATATTAAGAAAACTCATCTATTCAATTATAATATACATATCATTGTATGGGGTTTCTTTATAACCATTGAAGATAAATACTCATTATGGTTGGGGTAATGCCCATATAAGGGAATAAATTTTCCAAAAGAGTTCATTATAATATTTTTAATGATAAGTGATAATAAGTTTATTTGGGATATCAAATATGAACTATCTATTTCAATATTATAAAGTCTATTTGGAGATAATTAATCCATTCACAAAACCATATCAAATTTATTTAATAGAGGGGTCATAATGTGTTCACAAGGTAATTTCACATAAACTTAAACATGGGATACAATACACTACTCAAAAATAATCCTTTAACCATGGGTGAAAAAAATTATAGAGACAGAAAACATGTGGTTATAGGTAATAGACAGGTTTAAGTTTGTTTGGAACTTTTTTCCAAGTAGATATGGAAAAAATTATATTCACAACCATGTGACCTCCCTCAAAACTCTTATAAAGTTTGATTTTACTATTTATACCTTGGACTTTTTAAAGCCTAATCATCTTATAATCTCCTTTTGGCTCATCCTAAACCTTTCACAATGCATTAGAGGTCTCTCACCTTAGATTCTAGCTTGAAATCATTAATAATTGAAGAATCTCACAAGGTGTGTTACATTTTTTGTCTTATTTCCCCTCTTCTTTTTATATCTACACTACATACCTTCTCCCCTCATCATCTTGGAACCTAATTGGGTTATGATGCTATATTTTATTGGTTTTATAAAGGATTTATTTTTTTTTATTATGGATATAGGATCATGATGACCCAACATACTCCTCCCCGATCTCAATTTTTAAAGTTGGTTCATGCTACCTCCGTTTTGAAGTTGGTGTTTCTATACAATGGGTTAATTCTATGAATTTCTTATCATTATTATAAAATTCATTTGTATTATTCGTTGAATTGAAGTGATTTTTGGTTTCAAACGATTTATTGTAAAGAAACATGTTTTTAAAGGTGTTTTAATATAAAATATGACTTTCCACACCTAGTATTTTATTATATTATTGAATGGTGGTTTTGGTTTGGAAATGGGTTTTCAAACACTATAGTAGATTGTCTTGGATTTTAAAATGTTTTATAAATTGGGAGCATGGTTTTGAAATGGATATTTAAAAACTTGGTGCATCGGGAACCATGGGTGCATCGGGAAATGGACATAAGAAACCCTAGTATGTGTGGCACCATTATGGGTAACATTAAGGGTATTGATGGACTATGGAAGGACTGATATCTGTTGGTACCAATTTATTCCCAATTAAAAAATTTTATGTCTAGAACATATTCCGTTAGGTTTTTTTTCCAATACAATATTATTTTTCATTTATGTTATATTTATCACATGATTTTGTTTTCATGTATAGTGTAACACCCCAAGATTTTATGATAGGTCTCTTTTTAAATAAATTTATTCACATTGATAGTATAAGTTGAATGGAACACCGACCTTAAATGAACTCCAAAATATTATTATTTTATCATGACCATTATAAACATGATGTTAAATTGAATGATGTGAATAAGAAGAACTACATTATGAAATATATAAATTTCCTTAAAAAAATTTAATTCATTAGTTAATGAATTTTTAAATAAACAATTAATTTTTATTAAAATCATTTTATTCATCAAAAATATGTTTTCTTCAAAAAGATATTTTCATTTATTTCTAAGATAAAATAAAGATAATTAATTTCTATTAATTATAAAGAATTTATTTGAAAAAATGACCTTAATTTTTAAATTAATTGTATAAAAATTATATTAGGGTGAATTTTCAGAATTTTTCTATAAATATTAATTTTCTAAGAATTGTGAAATATATATTTTTATAGAGCTATAATTTTATTTGTACTAAAAATTCCCTTTATGATTTAAATTTTAACTTTAAAGTAACATAAGTACTATTTAGTTATATATAAAATAATTATTTTCATTTTAATAATCTGTTTACATTACTATTCTATATGTACATTTTTGGGCTCAAAATGTGATTTTTAAGAAAACAAAATTCTTTATGTTTTTGCGAGATTAATTTTAAATTAATTTCTAAAACATAAGTGTTTTGAATATTGAAAAAGGTATTCCATATTTTGATTCATGGGGTATAAGTTTTTTAAATAGGTCACTTTCAATTTTTTCCAATATGAATAGTAACCTTGGTAAATTTTTATTACCACGGTAAAGGGTAAATTGGGTAATTTAAGTTAGAAATAAAATGATATGAACTATTTAATAACCCAAAAACTCAAATAAATATTATTTTATAAGTAAAATTCATACATAATAATTTAAGGTTCTATTATATCACCATTTATGGTCATTTTATTGAGATTATGATGTTTATAATATTTTACTTAATTAAAAGTAAAAGATGTCACATTCATGTTTTAAATAACTATAACATTTTTAATAAGGGTAATCAAGAGGTTATCTTAGACAATAAATATTCATTGGAAAGATAAAATATTTATCATCATCATGGTAATTTATTTCTAGTTTTTAAAGAATAAATAGTTAACTTAAAAGTTTCTACATTATTGATGTGGTAATAATTTAATTAATGGAAAAGTCAAATAAATGATATTAAAGATATTAAAAAAATAATTTGATATAATTAATGTGGTAAAATAATTTTATATATTAAATTTACAATTTATGGATGTAATAAAATATTTTTTATTCTAATAAGAGTTGCATTTATATTATTAATTTCAAAGTAATGAATAAATCTTAAACTTAACATAATGAATATTTTCTGGAAAACAATATTTTATAAATGATATAAAATTACTAAAAAACTTAAATAAATAAAAATAATTTTCATAAGATTTAAAAAATAATCCATCATACATTTATTATTCTTTTTTCATATTATAATAAATATATTAACCCTAAAATACTAAAAAAAACTTTGTTGTTGCGGTTAGAGTTAAAAAGGTTAAATTAGGGTTAAAACCAAAATAAATTGGTATAAATTTATCCATAACTTATCTATATTTTATTTTTTTTAATTTTATTTAGACTCATAATAATATTATATTATAAATTAAAAAAATTGATCCATTTTAAATTGAAAATTTATTTATATTCAATTAATATTTTACAAATTTCCTAAAGATTCCCTCACCTCAATTTTAAAAGAAAACCCTTTCCTTCACTTCTTTACACCACTTTGAGTCATCTATCTTCAAAAAATCATATTCATTCCTTTTATAAACATCCTTATACAAGTGTTTTAGGTTACATTCTCCTCCAAATTCAAACCTTTCATCCCTTAAGAAGATATCTAAAGGAATTCCACCAAAAAAGAGGTAATCATTTTTATCAACTATTTCAAATTTATTTCTTCTTATACTTCTTCTTCATTTTTCATTCCCATACTAAAATAATAAATTCAGTATAATATATATATATTAATATATTGATATGTTATCATGATTATTTAACCACTATATTTTACCTTTTATCCATCCTTTGAAAAATGAAAGCACTACATGTACTTATGTATGGATTAACATCTCTATGTGGTAGTGTAAATTATTCTTCATCACCACCTTACAAGAATTGTTAAAATTATGAAATTTATTGATATATATATATATATTAATTATGACATGATATTGATTCCATAAAAATAATATATATCCCTCATCTTAACCATTTCTCCCATTAATAGAATGATGTCGTCCTTGATGCATACATACGGCCCACTGTCTCCACGATCTGATTTGATTCTTTTTCTAGGTTCAACATTCAAGAATGGTTATAAAAAATATATAATTAATAAATATTATATTTATGACCGTAATATTATTATGGATATGATGTAACTATCTCATATTCATAAGAACTAAGGCTTACTTGACAAAACATGCACACAAAAATGAAGCATTGAACACTCGAAACAATGGTAACAACAAAATATTATTAACAAATAAGTGATAAGATGACTTAAGAAAATCATATAAGATATCACAAATATGAATATAGTTCTAGTATAAATTAATAACAATCTCTAAACGGTTATACAGGGGGTTAAATCTTGTTTAACTAAAGTAATGCACTATGTAAATGGTTTCTTAAATCAATTTCCTATCATTATGTTAAAATTTAACTTTATTGATTATATCATGCTAATGTTATGATTGAAATTACATTTGAGTAAATTTTGATGTATTTAAAATTATTTTTTGTGGATTTATAGTTGATACAAATAATTTAAGCATCTTAATAATTCCCAGTTCAATGACATGATCTTTGTAATGGTTTCTCATCACACTTTCACTTTTTTGTGACATATGTAATATTCACAAATTATTTATTTTTTGCGGGGTATATACTATCCCTTTTATATATTATATAGTGAATAAATTTTTATTCATGGTATCTAAAGTTTAATTTTAATTTATTTCTTTCATAGGGTATTTGATTCAACTGATCACAAAGTTGTAAGTGTTTATTTAACATGTTCATAATTATTTTAGATTGTTTAAGTTTAAGTATCCCCTAAGGTATATTTCTATACATGTTAATGCTTTCAAATTTTATTTCAAAAATTAATTTTATTATAAAAAAATTATTTTTAAAGTCATTTTTTATCCCCTTCTAAATATTTACAAATGTTTTTAAAAAAATAAATATTTCTGTAATTTTCCAAACAAGGTACTTTATGACTTTTCTTATGAAAGTGTGTGAAGAATGTTTTTTTAATTATATGGAATGAACAATATTTACCACCATCATGTTTCTTTAAATATTTTAATTTTACTTTTCATTTTCTTAAAAGTTTTTTAAAGAAATATATTTCCTTATTACGATTGAAATTTTTAGTCTTTATAAATTATTTTTATTTTAAAAAGGGTATTTTCCTCAAGAAACATTCCATTAATTTATTTAAAGTATTTTCATCTATGTAAATATCATTTTTTTTAATTTTATGATTCATTGAATTGGATATCTTTTGATATTATCTTTCATATTTTGTTGAATATTTTATGATCAGTTTGAACGAGGATGTGCTATTTTGATACCATAAACCATGTTACTCTAAATGGTTTAGGAATATTTTTATTTATTGGGAAAAATATTAAATTTTCATATTCCAGTTTCAATGTAAATGTTTTTGTTGACAATGTTTCACCCCTATCATATAAAGAATGCATTAGGTAACATGGCCCTATGACTAAATTTGAGGATAAATATATGTATATGATATCATCCTATAGTTTTGGTAATGACCCAAGATAACCTAGTTTAAATATAAAGACTTGTCAATTTATAATAACATGTAATTATTTAGTCATAATTAGAATAATATTAGATTAATCTGATTTGTGTGGTTTGTGTGGTTTGATTCTTATAAATTTCCTTTTGCTTTCAGTCAAAATTGGAAACCAAAGGGAATGGGTTAACATTGAATGTAATAGAAAATGTGTGGTTGACCAACCAAATTGGATGAAGACTATAGTAAAGTATTTTATCATTATTTCTAATTAATTATCATGATATATGATTAAAATTTTTCACCTATCCGAACTCTCATACTCGCCAAATAACAAAAGGATAGTGTACACTAAGAGCTAAGGTGGTGGGGACGATAGAGGAAAGAAGATTTAGTTTCCTATATGTCAAGAATGTGAAAAGAAAAAAAAAATTGAATGTATTATATGAATAGTAAGATGTTTTTGGAGTCAAAAAAAAGGGTAAAAAGAAAGTAATTTCTGAGGAAAAATTAAATTTTTGTAATAATAGTCCCCCTAAGGTATTATCGCTGGTTGAATGTTTTAAATGTGGTAAGTATGGGAATTATGAAAATTGATTTCCTATGGGAAAATATCATTAAGTGAATCAAAAAGGTTGTATGAGAAACAATTATTTTCTAGATAATGGAGAGAATACAAATGGAATATGAATGGAATGATGTTTTAAGGAATAAGATGATAAGTCCTAGATAATAGTTTAAGAATGTAGTGGAATGATTAATGTGCTTGTGTTATGATTTTGGAATTATGTTATTGATGTAATTTATCAATGATTTTCTGGTTATAGGAATCATGAGATATATAAGGATTGTACAGTAGTACTTATTCTTTAAGGATTTTGAATCACGTGATTAATATTTCTAGTAACAAAGAGAATTGATTCTATTATAAGTTGATATTTTTTAAAATTCATGACTAGGGAAATATAACCTTAAACACATTCACAATAATAAATAAATGATTATGGGATAGTATGGGTGACCATGAAATTAGTTAGTAATTTTATGGTTTATGTTTTCAATGAGGGAGTTCACTTTATGTTTTTATTTAAGGGATATATTCAACAAACTCTGATTTTATTTTTGGAAGCATGCATAGTTTCATTGTGGATTTAAAGTGATTGAGGTATTCATATATTCGTTATGAGAAAATAAGAGTTATGTTATGTTGTTTGGGGATTCTAAATTTAAGTTGACTTTGGAAATCTAGTGACCTTACTTCTAGTTTTCAATACTTTTAATTTGTACATATTTATTTTTGATGACTCTTATGCTAAACTAATTATGGAATGGATTTAGTTTCACTTTGGAAATTATTGTTTGAGGTAAAATTATGATTTATCTGTGCTAAGAATTTTAGTTTTGGTAAGTATTTAGAGGATAAAGGAATAACTTATAGATATTTGAGTTCATTAAAAGTTCTTTAGGCATAAAAATTCATCTCAAATATCAATTTCATGATATAAGAGATGAAGTGAAGATAGATCAAAGCACAACCAAAAAGAAAAGATTACACTAATTTTATAGAATGAAATCAAGTAAGTTATTTTTATTATGTTATTTATAAAGATAGTAAAATAATTCCTCAATAGTAGGAAAATTATTTTTGAACAAATGCATTTTCAATTTAGTTTTCTTAATGGAAATCAATGATCTTTTAACCCATCACATATTTATGGTTTTGTGACGGTTGACATTATAATGACCATTTTTTATCACTCAACGTGAGAACTTGATAGTTAGATTTATCTTATATGCCCATATTTTTTACTTCCCATAAATGTGTTCTTATTCATGATCCTAGTTTTTTGGTGACCTTCATATTTTCATTTTCCTCTTTTTAAGAGTAAGTTTTATTAAAACCTTTTATGATATGGGTTTCCCAAAAAGAAATTTTCAAATATCAACTTTTATTTTTGAAGTGCAATTTTATATTTTGAGGACCCAATTTATTGAATTTGGGGAGAATTTGGAACCCCAATATTTTATGGTATTTCTCTATTTAAATAAATTTAATCTATTGGATAGCTTAAATTTCATAGAACACAGAGCTTAAATGTACTGTAAAATATAATTATTTTTACACAACCGTTATAAACTAGCTATTAAATTGGTGGGTGTGAAAATAATTTACTATACTATGAAATATATAATTTTCCTACTCATTATTAATTTATTAATTAAATATTTTTGAATAAAAACTTTATTTTTATTGAAATCATTTTATTCTTTAAAAATATGTTTTCTCTAAAAAAAGATCTTTATTGCTCACTGGGAAAAATGAAAAAAATCAATTTTCAAACTTTTAGAAAATTTATTTGATAATATGAACTTAATGTTTTAAATTATAACATTAAAATTATATTATATATATTTTTGGTGTTTTTTTAAAGGATAGATTTTCCAGTAAATAGTGAAGAATATCGATTTTTATAAAACTACCATTTTATTTGTATTAAAAATAACTTTAGGATTTTAATTTTATCTCAATGTAAAATAATTACTATTTGGTTATATATAATATAATTAATTTTATTTTAATCATCCTTATACCTTATTTTGGTATAAGTATGTTTTTTGGATTAAAATTTATTTTTTAAGAAAATTGATTTTCTTTACTTTTTGCGGGATTAATTTAAAATTAATTTCTAAAATTTTTTTGTTTTGAATTTTGAAAATTTTATTACATATTATGATTTATGATATCCAAGTTTAGTAAATGTTTTCTTTTTATTATTGTCTAATATGAATAGTATCCTTGGTAATTTTTATTACCACGGTAAAGGGAAAATTGGATAAATAATTACCAAAAAATGATAAGAACCATTAAATAAATCACACACTTAAATAAATATAATTTGATGATCCCATTTCATCAATAATAATTTAATTTTTGGTTATCTGTCCATTTATGGCCATTTTATTGAGATTATGATGTTTATAATATTGTATTTAATTAAAACTCGAAGATGACACATTTATGTTTTTAATAACTATAAAATTTACAATGTGGGGTTATCCAGAGAATATATTAGATTATAAATAGTAATTTGGAATATATAATATTTATGTTAATCATGGAGATTTATTTTTAATTTTAGAGAATAAATAATTACCTTAAAATCTTGTACAATGCTTTTTTAGTAATTATTTAATTAAAGAAAAATCAATTAAATGATATTAAAAATATTAAAATAATTATAATTATAGATAATTAAAGTGATAATATAATTCAATAGATGAACATGATATGTAAAGTATTTAATGTGATAACTTTATCTAATTTTATTTTTATCTAGATATTATTAATGTCAAAGTAATGAATAGTTCTTAAAATTGACATTATGAATATTTTATAGTAAATAATAATTTAATAAATGATATAAACTTCCGAAAAATCTTATATTCTTCCAAAATATTGGTATAATGGGAAAAATTCCATAAATGATCCATTTATGGGTCTTTTTTAATTTGATAATAACTTTATTAACCATTAAATAGTAAACATTCATGTTGTTATGGTAAGAGTTAATGATGTTAAGTAAGGGTTAAAACCAGAAGATGAGGTTATAAATTTTGTAAAAACTTATATAAATTTTATTTTATGAGGTTATTAATACAAATAATATTATTATCTTATAAATTAAAAATTTTGGATCCATTTGGAATTGAAAATTAATTTTAAATTAATATTTTATTAAATTCCTAAAGTGCCCCTCACCTCAATTATAAATGGGAACCCTTTCCTTCACTTCTTTACACCAATTTTATCCAACTAGATAGTCCAAGTAATTTCCATTTCTTTTGTAAACTTCCTTATCTGAGTTATGGATATTCTATTCTCATTAAAATACCAATCTTAATTCCCTTTAGAAGATATCTAATGGAAGTCCACTGAAGAAGAGGTACTCGTTTTTATCAACACTTTCAATTTTATTTCTTCTTTTACATACTATTTATGTGTTGTTTACATAATAAAATAATAAATACCATATAATATATAATAATATTTTGTTATTAATATTAAACAACTATATTATACCTTTTATCCATCCTATGAAAAATGAAAGCAGTGCACATTTGTGTGTACGACTTACCATCTCCATGTAGCAGTTTAATTCATTTTTCAACTCCACTTCACAAGGATAGTTATAATGATGTAAATAATATTTATATATATAGTAATTATTACATGATATTTATGCTTTAAAACTAACATATCACCATATTCCTTACCATGTCACCAATTAATGAAATGATATTGTTGTTTATGCGTACGTACGACATACCATCTCTATGACGCAATGCATTCCATTTTTCATGTTAAACATTCAAAAATTATTTTAAATATATATATATATATATATATAATGAATAAATATGATATATATTACCTTAATATCATTATGGATATTATGAAACTATATCCTATTCACAAGAACTGATACTTACATGAAAAAAATGCATAGGAAAATGAATCTGTTAACACCCAAAACAAGGGTAACAATGATTGATTATTATCAAATGGGTGATAAGATGATATAAAAGGATCATATATGATATAATAAATATTAATATTGTTCTTTTATAAGTTAAAAACTTCATTTAAACCATTATAAAATAGTTTAAAGCATGTTCAATTAAAGGAAATATAAAGGTAAGAGATTTGTTAACTATATTTCCATTCATTGGGATAAAAATCTAGTTTATCGATTATGTCATGCTAAAATTATGATTTAAATTAATTTTGATCATATTATGATGTATTTACACTTATTTTATTTGTATTTATAGTTGATACAAATAATCAATTCATTTAAAAAATGAACACTTCTATGATATGATCTTTATAAAGGTTTCATGTCTCACTATTTCTTCTTTGAGACATATGTCATATTAACCACTTTTTTGTAGTTATATATACTATCCTTTTTATATATTATATCATGAATATATTTTTCTTCATATTTTCTAAAGTTTCATTTGAAGTTATTTCTTTAATGGTGAATACGATTCAACAGATTACATGATGGTGAGGGAAAATTTCACAATCTCATTGTTATTCAAGATTGTTTAATTTTAAGTATTTGCTGAGTAATATTTCACTTACATGCCCATTTTTCTAAAAAAACAAAAAGTTATTTTAGTATTACCAAATCATTTTTTAAAGTCACTTTTTACCCCTTTTTGAATTTAGAAAAAAAAATTAATAAAATTAAATGTTTTCATCATTTTCCAAGAATGGTACTTTATGAATTTTGTTACGAAAGTGTGAAAAGAATGTTTCTTCACTGATATGGAATGAAATTAATTTCCCACCATCATGTCACCTTAAATATTTGAATCATTCCTTACTTTTTTACGAAGTCATTTTAAAAAAATATTTCTTTATTGTTCACATAGTTTTTAAATTTTAAATATTATTTTCAAAGTAAAAAGTGTATTTTACTCCAGAAATATTATAGTTATTTATTTAAAATATTTTAATCTATGTTAGTATCCTTTTATGAATCTTATGCATCTTTGATTTTGACCTCTTATGATACTATCTACTATATTTTATTTAATGGTTTATCATCAGTTTCACTAGGAACATACTATTTTGATACCATTCACCATGTTATCTGGATGGTTTATTATTATGATTATTGATTGGGATGATTATTAACATTTCATATTCTATTTAAATATGAATGCGTATTTTGAAAATATTTCACCCCATTCATATGAGGAATGAATTGGACTTCGTAAGTGATGGGTGAGGACAACTATAGCCCACAATGCATCGAGAGGACTCATGAGAAAATTCAGTTGGATAAAAGAGATGTTTTCATGCCCAACTATTTAACCATTACTCAGGATAGATATTGACATAAACTATCTTGATTATAGATCTTTATAGTAACTATCTTATGGATATATCATCATAGTTCATATTTCCAACATTATGCATTCCATTATTATGAATTCAGTCATTTATATTTCATGTGATTATTCGATTAGTAGAATATACATGGTTAAGTTTCATTATCATGTGATTATTTATATTTATTTATTACTATATATTTTATTCCTTCCATATTATGATCATGTTATTGATTAAACGTAATTTGTTTTAGTTATTTACCTATTTATATTATTTATGCATTATTTATTCATTGATTTTAATGTATGTTTTCCCTTACTGAGCATTTGATCTCACTCCTTTCCTATGTTTCATTTTCCCCTAGGATACAAGAAAGTTTTTTTATTAATATGATTGGAAACACTAATGGTAATAATGGAATTCTCAAAGAAAACTCTTTTCTTTTTTTATGTTTTAAATTTTAATATGAATTTCATGTATTTATCTTGTTTACCAAGACATTTATACTATTTGGTTTTTTGGGATGATATTCCTTGATTATTATGATAATGTAATAAAGTAACCACCATCTATGGTCTTCTAGAGATGGGGTATTTAAATATATTTTTTCAAATTTTGGTTTCCTAGGAGTTTGTATCACATGGGTTCATATGATGGATAATTTCATGGATATTTGTTTACCTTTTTGCCTTATGGTTTGTGGATATCATTTCTATTTTTATCAATTATACTTTTCATATTCATGGATTTGTGTATATTAAATTATTTTATAAAAACCAAAGCAAAATTTTTTAAAAATAGGTTTTGATTTATGGAAATTATTTTTAAAACTTCTTTTGTTTTAAAAGCTATAACTTATTTCTTTTTAACATTAGACTTTGTATGAATTATATGGTGGTATCTTTATGGGATTTATTCTCACTCCATATATTTTCATTTGGGTGCTTATAGATGTAGTTTTTTAAGATTCGGGTAATGTTAAGGTCATCTTATAGCATGTTGGATTCTTTTGTTGTCTTTGCCTTCGGTTTGAGATTTTTTTGAGCATATGGTTGGTCAGGTGAAGACTTTTTGGTCTTGTATTTTAATAATTTCTAGTTTATATGGGTTGGTTTGGATTTTATGGATATTATATTTATCTCTTTCTTTTACTTTTTTCTCTAGTTTTATGTACTTTTTAGTTATATTCAATACTTGTTTTTGTTGTCCTATTGTAGCTAACCACTGTAATGGGATGGCTCTGGTGGCTTGTCTAGTTTACCTGGGATGGTCAATTTCAATTTGGTTTTAGATGGATTATCATCTTAAATTACATTAACACTACATGATTTTGGTTTTATTTCATAGGTTTACATGACTCAGGTTTTTTGGAATTTGGGTAGTAAGTGAAGGGGAGAGCCTAACTAGCTCACTTCTGTGTATGAACTCATGTTTCCATGGGTGAACGAGAAATTTTTACTAGGTTTGAGACTTGTAATTTTAGAGTAGTTGATTTAACTCCATGATAAGTTTATTAAATTGGAAATTTTCCTTCTTAAATCATTTATTTTATTCATGTAATTCATTATTTCTTTAAATTCATGATATTTTAAATCATAGACATGAAATCTAGACATTGGTCCTTTGATTTTAGAATGTTATATAAATATAATTCTTCATTTTCTTATGATTAATAAAAAATTATTTCTAGAATATCACCTAAAAATATGAGAGCGGAAGCTGTGAGACATGATCTGTATGTGAATCCTATAAGAGTCCATTCTTTTATTGAAGTTGTAATCCATGAATTCTAGACTCTAGGTCAAGTGGGTGTTAGGAACCCCGAAAGTGTGGTGGATCATGGATCTGAATTCACTAGGCAGTATCCACCAATATTTCTGGGTGATAATGGAGCCTATGAATTTGAGGAGTATCGTGAGCAGATTGAGAGGATCTTAAACTTCTTGAAGACTCCTGAGGACTCTATGGTTGTTTTTACCATGTACATACTTGATAGACAATAAAGTGGATGGTGGGAATCTATCCTGAAATCTATATTTCATGAGGATATTACCAAGACTTATTTTAAAAATATTTTCAATCTAAATTTTTACCATAATACGTTACATACGGTAAATAGTTGGTACTTTTTGGCTTTACGGTAAGGGAAGTATACCATTATTGAGTATTCCACCCATTTTTTGAGCTAGTGTATCTGGCACAAAAGCTTGTCTCTAATGATTACATAATGTCTCATAGTTCGAGTTGGAATTGAGGCCATATAATCATTTTATGTTGATTCTCATGTGTCTTCTAACCTTCATTGAGTTAGTCGACAAAGAATATTTGAATGAGGAATACATAACTGGAAAGACCAGTTTGGTGGAGCTTCATTTGGTGGAGTTGTTACCCAGGGTGTGTTTTCTAGCTAGAAAAGGAAGTGTAAGGGTGGTCAGTATTCTTCAAGATTGTTTTTAGGGTCTTCATCAAGATAATAGTAGTTTTTATGCTATCCTTGTAGACAGAATAGTCATTTAAAGCCTATGTTTGTGTAGGCTCCAAATAAATTTCATCATTGTGGATTATCATGTCACCTTAAGTGTCTTTTTAATATATCACATGGTAGTAAGGCAGGATACACTCTCACCAAGGGTTCACGGGTTCATAAAAATGCTTCCAAGGGTGGTGGGTATAATCCTTAGGTTATGGGGGACTTTCATGAGTCTAATACCTGATGAATTTATGTGTTAGAGCATGAACTAGATGAATATGAAGCAAGGCCATCTACTATTAAAGGTACATTTTTTATTTCATCATCTGTAGTGTTAATTTTGTTTGATTAAGGAACTTTTCATTCATTTATATTATCAAATTTTGTTTACATGTTGGTCTTAATTATGGAATTTATGTTGTAATTTTTTTATCATTGAATGCCTTTTTGAAAGAGGTCTAAAAAAGGTTTTAAGGGTCCCATATATCGGGTAATGATAACCAACTTTGAGGTGATATGGGACTTCTTAGTGCTTAATATTAATATCTTTAACCTGATATATTGCCTATATTGGATGATAAATGTTAAGTACTAGATAGAATTTTATCATCATTGGTTTAAATTTATATCTTCTGATGGGGTCACTCAAATTTTTTAGTGTGAGTCGGACTCTATATTAGGAAGGGTGGGGTCTCTAGTTCCTTATGATGGGGTAATCTCATTCCAGTTGTTAGATATTTTCCTCTATTTCATTGACCCTTGTTTGAGTAGTCCAATTACTATGATGGTGTGTGCATACCCTATATAATTTCTCGATGATATTCTTGGTTTACCTCTACAGAGAGAGGTCAAGTTTACTATTGACCTTCTCCCTTGGATGATGCCCATTTCTATGTCTTCTTATCGAATGAAACCTAATAATTTTTGGGGACCTATATTCTATCTTGAGGATCTAGAGGCTAAGGGATTTATTCATCCTAGTGTGTCATTATGGGATTTTCCTATACTATTTTATAATAAGGCATACAAACATATTAAACATTTCATGGATTATCGAATGTTGAATTTGGTGACTACTAAGTAAAAATATCATTTTCCTAGGATTGATAATATATTTGAATATCTTAATGGGGCATGTTGGTTTTAAAAATATTCACCTACAGTTAGGGTACCACAATTTGATATTCCAAGAAAATGATATACCTAAGACAGTGTTTATGAGCCGGTATGTAAATTTTGAGTTTTTGGTTATGCCATTCAGTCTCACTAAGGTATTTTTGGATTTGATCAATTAAATAATTTATCAGTTCTTGAATTATTTACCTATTGTGTAAATGGATGATATTTTGGTCTACTATAGATAGAGGGGGAGAATACATTTGATTTGGATATCATTCTTTGAACCTTGAATGAATATATTCTATTTGATAAAGTTCCCAAATGTGAGTTTTGGCTATGAGAAGTTAAATTTCTAGGGAATGTGATATCTGAGAGGGGTGTATCAGTGGTAATGAAATGATATAGGCTATTATGTCCTAGGATTAGCCTATAATTATGTTTGAGATCTGAAGCTTCTTAGGTTTGGCTAGTTACCATAGACATTCTTATTAATATTTATATAATCTCTCATCTTCGATGACATCCCTAATCCAAAAAGATTTCATGTTTGAATGGAATGAAAAAATTTAGAGAACTTTTTAGTATTTGAATGTGAGGGTTACTTCACCACCTATTTTTATTCTTCTAAAACTAGGTTTGTGTTATGGTGTCTTCTGTGATGCTTCTTGTATGTGTTTGGGATGTGTCTTGATATAGGGGAAACTTGTGGTGTCATATTTCTCTCACAAATTACACAATCAATAGAATAACAACCATACCCATGATATTGAGTTTTCAATAGTTATGTGTGCTCTGAAAACATGGTGCCACTATCTCTTTAGGGAGCAGTTTATAAGGTACTTTGATCATAAGATCTAGAAATATATTTTTACTCATATGGATCTGAATTTATGGTAGAGACATTGGGTGGAGTATCTTTAGTCTTTTAATTTTGATATTATGTGCCCGTCTAGAAAATGAAATATAGTTTCTGATGCATTGAATATAAATCTACTGACTCAAATCATGAAGTAATCAGTTGAGGAGTAGTCTCTAATGAGTTTTTTTGCTAAAATTAACTTGGAAGTGGAAGTGGTTGATGAATTGGTGTTCTTGGCTTCGAGGAAATTTGAATCATATTTTCATGATAGAGTTTGTCTTAATAAGGTGACATAAAATGAGTGACAATTATTTGATAAAATCCTATATGGTGGGGAGAACTCAGGTGACTAGTATCGGTCTCCCAGTAGAGCTGTGTGCTTCTGTAGTGGGTATGTTGTTTTGATTTCCATGAGTTAATATTTTTTCAGAAGTGGACACTGTCCATGTTTTCCATACACTCTAGGGCTACCAAGATTTATCATGACTTGATATGTCGATATTAGTGTATAGCGATGAGGTGTTTGATTATAGATATTGTTTCACGATGTCTCACTTGTCAAAAAAAAGGTGGAACATCAAAGACCTACTGATTTGTTTTTACAATATTTTCTAATTGTGATATTAAAGTGGTATGATATTTCTATGGATTTCATCATTGGTTTTCCATGGAATATTGGTGGGAAGGATGCGATTTGGGTGATCATTGATTGACTTACAAAATCATATAATTTTTGCCTATCAAGGAGATTATGAAAGTGAAATAGCTTGTGGACTTGCATGTATAAAGGATTGTGAGACTTCATGGGGTTCCCTCTATGGTTGTATCTGACATGTAATTGAGGTTAATATTTGGGTTCTATAAATTTTTTCAAGAGGTGATGGGTTCCTAGTTGAAATTGATCCTGGATTATCATCCACAGATAGATAGAAAGAAGGAGAAGGATATCAAGGTTCTTGATGATATTCTCCAGGCTTGTGTTCCTGATTTTGGAGGATCTTGAGAAAATCATTTTCCTCTTTTTAAATTTTCCTACAAAATTTATTATTAGGCTACAATAAATACATATCCCTTTGATGAATTTTATGGGAGACCATGTAGATCTCCCTTGTGTTGGGTAGAGTTTGGAGGGAGGCCCTTACTAGAATAAGTCTCATTCAGGATAAGATAAAAAAGGTTCTTTTAATCTGAAATATTTTGGTCACATCATAGTTCCATCAAAATTCTTGTGAATATTTTCATCATCGGCCACTAGATTTTGAGGATTTTGATCAGGTTTTTATCATAGTTTCTCCTCACATGGGATAACCATTGCTTGCGTAAGCTGGGTAAGTTGGAACTAAGGTTTTTTGGACCCTTTGAGTTTGTGGAGAGACTTGAAAAGGTTTCAAATCAGTTGTAATTACCATCTCATTTGACTTTCATGCATGACATGTTTCATGTTTCCCATCTGAGGAGGTACAAAATATATCCTTCCCATGTGATTGAATGGGAAGATGTTGTTCTTGAGCCTGATAACACTATTTTTGAGATACCAGTTCTGATTATGGATCATCAGGATAAGGTACTTCATTGTAAAACAATTCCCTTAATCCATGTACTTTGGTAATGCGGAAGGGATAGCTACGAGATGTGGGGGTGGGAATCATTGATGAGATAACACTGGGTTTCTCTCTTTGAGGGTCCAAGATCTTGAGGAATTTATGGGGGTAGAAATTGAATATGATTGGGAGAATTTTACCACCCAATGGGTCATAGGTATTCCTTAGTTTAGCCTTGATCATTCTATTTTGAAGTTTGGGAAGATTTGGGGGATTAGAGGTTGAAAAAATAGTTTTTTTAAAAAATGGTAATTTCACATGGTTAAGGGTTATTGTTAGTTTAACCATGAAGTAAGCCTCTTTGGAGTTCAATTGAAATTATCCATGGCTTTTCCATGATTATTCAAATGGTAGGACATTATTAGGGAATCGTTTTTAGTGTCTAGTGATTTTCCAAAGGGTGTCACATGGTTTGAGTACATTTTTTCCAAACCATTCGACCCCCAATAAAAATCGGACACACTCAGGACATATAGAGTTTCATGGTTGGGACTTAATGAAACTAACCATGTTTAAAAACCATGAAACCAACTATAATGATAGTAGGGTATTACATTTATGTCATGTGATTAGTTTAATTATGTGTCCTCCACCAGGAAATTGTGTGACCTCCCTACGATCTTCTTAAAAGTGGGATTTTACCCTTTTTTCATTGGTTGTTTTAAATCCAAATCACCCCCAAATCTCATTTTTTTTTCACATCCTAAACCATCCCCAATTCTTTTAAGGTATCTGCCTAAGGATTCTAGGGGTAAATCCTTCATTATTGGTATATCTCATCAAGCTATTTTGTAGTTATGATCTAGTTTCCCATATTCATTTTAGATCAATTCTAGATCATATCTCATCTCATCATGTTGGAAATAAATTAGACTATGATGATGAATTTAATGGGTTTTATGGAGGATTTATTATAGAGACCATACCCTTTTCACATATCAATACATGATTTTAAGAATATTTAAAAATCAAAATACAAGCCAATGATCTTAAAGTCTAGTGATTTGGAAGATTAGGTACATAATTAATCATCTTTTATTTAATCTCTATAAAGATCTCCTAACTTCAATTATTCTCATACATCTTCATAAGATAACCTGGGGATAACATGAACAAAGGGATGAGCTAAAAACACTAGTAAGAGAAAAAAGATTAAAATAAGGCTAAGAAAATGGGTTAGAAAACATAACATAATGACATAAAAAGTCATGGAAAATGATTAAACATATGGAATCTTAACTTATACAAGATTGTTGTCTTGAATCATGTTTCTTATTTTACATCATGGTTTTTTAAGAAATTATAGTAGGAGTTTGATACCCAGTTACTCTTGAGAATATTGATTCTCTCGCAAACAGATGACCAAACAAAGCGAATCATTCAGGTTCTATAGCACATGTTCTGAACTTTCTTGTTAAACATTGGTAGTTGTTCATAGAATCAACTATCCTTGCTATGGATTTCATAAAAAATTACTACCATTCCACCATTGATATGGAACCATTTTTGGATTTGTACGGGCAACCCAAAAAGTCACTACTTTGTTGGAATGAAATAGGAGAGTCAGTACTCATGGGCCTAGAGTTTTTGTGAGCTACTACAGAGAAGTTTTAGATCATATAAGAGAGTATGAATACTGCATAGAGCCATCATAAGTCTTATGTAGATTAGAAATGGAGTTGTTTAGAGTTTATGTAAGGAGACCATATGTTCCTATGGGTTTCACCTCAATGTAGATTGTGGAGATTTGGCCAGTGTAGCAAGAAATCTTTGAGGTTCGTTCGACCTATTTAGATACTAAAATGAGTTGGAGAAGTGGAATACCACATAGCTCTACCCTCATAGTTAGATAGGGTACATGACTTATTCCACCGGTCACAACTAAGGATGTATGTGCATTACTCATCACACGTTACCGACTATAGCGAGATGACCATTATGGATGGAGCACCATTTTTTGAGTACCCAATAGAGATCAAGGATCGGAAAGAGTGGATCCTTCATTGGAAATTGTCTACTTTGGTTCATTTTCATTGAATTCACTTGAATCTCAATGAGACAAATTGTGATCGGAAGGGTCAGATTTATGCTCCGTTCCCAAAACATTGGGATTAGACCTTATTTTATCTTTATAGGGATGTAAATTCCAAATGTTTGGGTAATTTAATAACCCTTATTTTGGGTGTATTATATTACAATATTATATTTATTAATTTTGAGACTAAACACTAAGAAAGTGAGTGATTCCGAGGACCAGGGGTCCTGGAAGAAATGTTTGAATACTATTAAAATAATAAATAGATAACACACATAGATTTCATGAAGAGTAAGAATTAATTATAAATAGGATCCTAGATCAAAAATATAAGGGCATCGTTGCATTTAAAATAGTGTATTTACCCTAAGTGAAACCTAAAATTTGTTTTCATGGGTCGATTGTGGAAACTCTTTAGGAGCGTTTTAAATTAATAAGACAAATTGAGATAAATTTATTTTACTTTATTTCATCTACACACCAGAATTTTTATCTTTAAATAAACTATTTTTCATAGATCCAGGTTTAGTTTCACAACCATGGAATTCTTTGTATACACTGGGAAGAAGCCTTTGTATAATCCTCTCTAGAAGATGATAAAAAATATTTTAATGGAAGATCGACAAACTCCTATATTAAGGATCTCACCCATGAAGACGACGCGACAACCAATATTCATCATTTAGTGACAAAAATATTGGTAGGATTAATTATTTCTATTTTCATTCCCCATTCTTTATTCTCTCGATGAATGTGGACTAATCCATGAATATATTTTCCTATGACTCGAATGTACTCGAAAGATGGGATGATTGTGTTGGTTTATCAAGTGGATTTTATCTTTGTGATTTTGAACTCTTCTTTGTGTTTTTTACCATTCTAATGGTGATGAATCAAGATCAACACTAACATCGATCGAGGTGCATCCCTCTCAACATTTAAAGCTTCCCAACACCAATTTATGGCATTGTTTTTGTGTGTTTTCTTAGTTATTCCCCAAGATTTGATGAATTGATCATTTCTCCTTCAATTCTTAGCATAGTGATCCAAAACTATATAATGGAATTGAGACCACTCGATGGAGGGGTGAAATTGGTTGTGTAAACAGATCAAATGATGGTGAGTGTGTAATATGGGTTCTTTGGTAGATATTAAGAATGCATATGGGTGTGTTTTTCAAGCTGATTAATGGCCTGAGACCCAATGATTTTGTTTTAGGATTGTGAAAAGATCTTGGATATGATACTTCGTGATGAAAGGATCATTGTAGTGATATTCAGATGATCAGTTGAGTTGAGAGGGGTGACATATATGGGTTTCTAGAAAACCCAATACACACTGTGTGTAGTTCCATGATGATGAATTTAATGGGTTTTATGGAGGATTTATTATAGAGACCATACCCTTTTCACATATCAATACATGATTTTAAGAATATTTAAACATCAAAATCCGAGCCAAGGATTCTAAAGTCTAGTGCTTTGGAAGATTAGGTACATAATTAAACATCTTTTATTTAATCCCTATAACGATCTCCTAACTTCCATTATTCTCATACATCTTCATAAGATAACCTGGGGATAACATGAACCAAGGGATGAGCTAAAAAGACTAGAAGGGGAATAAATATTAAAATAAGGCTAAGCACATGGGTTAGAAAACATAACATAATGACATAAAAAGTCATGGAAAATGATTAAACATATGGAACCATAACTTATGTGTTCCACTAAACATTAACCATTAAGTAAGCCTCTTTGGGGTTCCATTGGAATTTTTCCTGGAATTACCATGATAATTCATATGGTAGGACATTCCTAGGGAATCATTTTTAGTGTCTAGTGATTTTCCAGGGGTGTCACATGGTTTGATTATATTTTTTTCAAACCATTTGACCCCCAATAAAAATCAGACACACTCAAGACATATAGGGTTTCACGGTTGGCACTTAATGAAACTAACCATGTTTCAAAACCATGAAATCATCTATAATGATAGTAGGGATTTACATTTAAGTCATGTGGTTAGTTTAATTATGTGTCCTCCACCAGGAAATTGTGTGACCTCCCTATGATCTTCTTAAAAGTGGTATTTTACCCTTTTTCCATTGGTTGTTTTAAAGCCTAATCACCCCAAAATCTCATTTTTTTACATCCTAAACCTTCCTCAATTCTTTTAAGGTATCTAGCTAAGGATTCTAGGGGTAATTCCTTCATTCTTGGTAGATCTCATCAATCTATTTTGTAGTTCTGATATAGTTTCCCATATTCATTGTAGATCAATGCTAGATCACATCTCCTCTCTTCATGTTAGAAATCAATTAGGCTATGATGATAAATTTAATGGGTTTTATGGAGGATTTATTATAGAGACCACACCCTTTTCACATATCAATACATTATTTTAAGAATATTTAAACATCAAAATATGAGCCAAGGATCCTAAAGTCTAGTGCTTTGGAAGATTAGGTACATAATTAAACATCTTTTATTTAATCTCTATAATGATATCCTAACTACCATTATTCTCATACATACTCATAAGATAACATGTGGATAACATGAACAAAGGGATGAGCTAAAATGACCAGTAAGGGAATAAAGATTAAAATAAGGCTAAGAACATGGGATAGAAAACATAATATAATGACATAAAAAGTCTTAAAAAATGATTAAACATATGGAATCATAACTTATGTGTTCCACTAAACATTAACCAATGAATTGGATGGATATAAAAAACATTCATTGTAACATGTTCATGAATATGTGTTCCACACAAAGAATTATACATAAGGAATCAATGATAAACATAAAGGTTATCCCTGGAAAGAGAACGGTATCATAATCATGTTAAAAAAAATATGAATGGGAATAACATAAAAGTGTCCATGAAAGAAATAAATAAAATCATGCATATAATTTCATAAAGTAGAATAGGCATATATCATGATATGTGAAGTCAAATTAAAGTGATAACATGTAAAAAGAGTATTTAAGAATCTTTAGAATTAAAACATTTTAGTGCAGTTCATGATAATTATCAAAGATCATTTAAAATAGAAAAGATAATAATCTGTTATATAAACCCAAAAATGAACCAATAATGTTTTAATAATTAAAAAAGAGTTATTTGTGAAAAAAATCTTAAAACTGGTTATTGAGTGCACTTAAAATGAGTAAAAATTTATGAAAGTTTCCTTAAATCAGGCTCGCTTATCGGGAATAATCGAGTCAGGAACTTTTTTAAAAATGTATATCCACCAAAAAAAGATGAATGGATCTTGATATATGAGTTATGAACATATTCATAGAATTTATAATATTTAAATAGAATGAAAATAGACTAAAATTTGGGTAAAAAGTTAGAAATAATAACCCTAAGAAATATTGGATGTTCTGGTAGAATCCCTTACCTTAAGTCCGAAGGTGTTCATCACTTGATCTTAACATCATGGATAATGAAATTAGATTAATTAATTAATAATAACATAACCTTTTATACATGTAATTGCTTTATTATAATTTTTTTAAGTTCATTTATTCCATTTTAGATGAGTTATAATGGTCAATTTCATCATTTGGGAGTGCTCATTTATGTAGTCTTCATGTTCGTCTAGCTTATATAATAGTAAGGAAATTCATATAAAATGGGAATTAAATCCCATAATTGAAGTTATGATTTATTAATATTAATAAAAAAGGTTAAATGATCATATAAGTCATTACTTTATTTTGGGTGAGGATTAATCATTAGATAAAACTTAAATGTTAATCGCTTGGATTCGATCACAATGAACTCATTTTGTTTTAAACATAAAATTTACATAGGATATATTACACATATAATAATATGGTTCAACCATAAAAATGGTTTAATGACCATAATTGAAGATAGTAATATAAATTGAAAACTTATCAACCGTGAATGTGATAAATTTACAAATCTGAGAGAGTGTTTTCATTTCTAGTATAAAAGGAGGGGGAATTAGAGATGATGATGAATTATTCCATTAGTATAATAAAATTAAAATATATTTAAATTAATGAAGTTTTCATACCTTTTTTTTAGGATATTTGAGAATGGAATAGAAAATAATGTTCATGAAAAGAAAATAAAAGAAATGGAAAGATGAATTTACCTATTGAATTTATCCCACTTGAGCGCCTCGTTAAGGAAGATTATTTGGTCTTTTGATGGGTCCAATAGATTTTGGAAATAGGAAAGGGTCTTGGGAAGATATCTGAGTAGAATAGGGATAAGGAACAAGGCTTGAGAGGTGTCATGAGAAGAGGTGGTTAGGGGTGGTGTTTATAGTGGAGGAGGGGAGTGTTTTCTCAATATTTAATTCATTAGTTTGTTACTTTTCTCAAGAAAAGAAATAGTGGTTATTATTGAGACTAAATAAAGTAATTATATCATTTTAGTTCTAACCGAAGGTTGTTATATCTTTCATGTCTCAATAAATAGGGTATTTAGCTTATAATGTATATATACAATTAATTATCATGTTTTACTATTCACCAAAAATTCAAGTATTTCAGAAAAATCCAAAAAAAATTACACTGACCATTTTTTAACATGTATAATTAGATAATTAACTCTATTTTATGAAAATAATTCTATAAATATGATAAATTTAATTTTTTATTAAAATCATAATTTACATGGAAAATACAGTTTTTAAAATTATAACTGATTCTATATCACATTTAAAAATTAACTAAGTTCTCATTAAATTATATTACAAACAAAATACATAAAGATATTAAATTATTAATACAGTTTATGGAAATAAATTTTCATTCAAAACATTATATAAATTAAATAATTGAAAATAAATACTTATGTTTTATAACACTTAATTGATAATTTATTATACAGTTATTTACATATACAATCATATTAAAATTTATAGGATACCTAAATTTTATTTATACTTTCATTGGTGAGGTTACTATTCATTTGATCAAATTACTATTCATAAGGGTAACATTACTATTCCAAAGGGTCAAGTAACTATTCACAAAAAAATTAAGTTGATCCTATCAGACTCAAAATATCTTGCTACTCACAATCATGTATGTCCATTTTTTGAAATTCAATTCACAGAGTCGTAAAAATTATGTTTAACGGTTATGTTATAATAATATCTTTTAAATAATTATAATAAAAAAATGTTGTTTGCAGAGACTCAATGTTTTGTGAATTACATTCTATATTAAATTTATTTGTAAATCCTTGGGGTGATACATTGATGTTTTTTTCTTATTGATCTAGAATCATGAGGACTTTATCTACTATTCCTTGATCACTGTTTTTTAAGGTGTTTCATGATACCTCTATTTTGTGGTACGTCTTTCACTACAACAAAATAGGTTTTTATCAGCGCTAAAAAGGCCCTTTATTAGTGCTAAAAAAGCACTGTTAATCTCAGTGAAGATAACAGGGGGTCCCTTTTATCAGCGCTTAGAAAATCATTGACAAAGGACACTTTTTCAATTCTAAAAATCCATGATAAAATGGATCTTTTATCAACACTAAAAAAAGTTCTGATAAATGGTTCCTTTATAAGTTCTTTTTTTATTGTTGATAAAAGACCCGTTTTATCAGCCCTTTTTTTAAAAATCCTGATAAAAGTTAGAAAACATTAAAAAAAATATGCAAATCATGGAGGGGCTTCAACAGCGCTTGAACCCCCCATCAATAGCCCCCAAGCCCACCCCAGCTCATATTTCCCATCCACCCCCACCCCCGCCAGCCTTTAACAGTGCCCCCACCATTTAACAGTGCTAACCCTTATTCCACCCGCGTGCATGACCTGCCTCCCCCTGGATTCTAACTCGGGACCCGTTACCTACACACCTACGTCTTTATGACTCCACTATATTTATTTTCTCTTCATTTATTAATATATCTATTTATTTATATATCTATTTAGTTACATTGACTCGTATATTAATATATATTTATATTAACATATATATATATATATGTTAATATAAATATATATATAGTTGTATTAGTATATATATATCTGTATATTAATATATATATATATATATAGTTATATTTATATATTAATATATTTATTCATATATTAATATATATTTATAAGATCAGTATTAAATTAATTTATAAAATATGATTTTTTGTGTGTGTTTGTAAAATATATATATATATATATATATAACACAGACACACACACAGATATATATATATATTATATGTGTGTCTTTAAGTATAATTATACATATATATATTTATTTAAAATTTTTATATTTTAATATGTATATACATATGTTTTTAACATATAGATAATATATATGAGTTTTTCAATACAGACGTGCGCACGCACGCACACACACACATATATATACACGTACACATTATATAGGTATATAAATATTCATATATTTGAATTTTAAATAAAATGGATATTGTTTTGTCATTTAGATAAGGTTTATATATTGAGGAATATATTTTATATGTAAATATGTTTAATTATTTATTTATAAAATTAAATTTTTATGTGTGAATATATAATAAATTTGTATATATTTTTATATATTTTATTATAAATAACTGTATATTATGGAAAACGATAACAATCCCTAAAAACCTGAAAACATGGTAAAAAAATGGAGAAACCCCCAAAACCCGTAAATACAGTCATAAAGTCAAATAAACCCTAAAATCAGCGTAACGGTGAAAACATATGATCTGAGAGTCCATTACATCTTTATGACCAGTCAAATCGAAGATCATCAAATGATCTTTGATGTGATAGGTGGTGGAGGCTGAATGGGCAGGCATATCATAAGTTACATCTATTTGAAAAAATAGTAGATATGATAAAAGTGATAGACATCGTGGTTTCAAAAACCTAACAAACCTCAAAGTCATTGAAATGGGAATAACATATGATTTGGGTGTTTGTTTCAACTTCATGACTATTAAAACCAAAGATCATGGAATGAACTATGATATAACAGGTGGCGAAGGCCAAACAGACACATGGATCGGGAGTTATTACCATTTTAAGAAAAAATTAATAGGGCACCGAACACAGAAACAGAGTATTGGTGTCCTTATAATGCTTTTTTTGGTTTTAGGGTCTAGTAGGATATTGAATCTTTGTTCAATTAATCCTTCTATGTAGATATCTTCACTTCCTTTGATTTGATATCTGGTAGAGCCAAAACAGATACCCGGAGCGAACGTTATGGTTGTTTGAAGTTAGAGTTTTTTAGAGTGGTATAACTGATATATCCTCCATTTATTTGATCTTATCTGGGTTTAAATTGGACTTTATCCTCACTAGTCTCATGAGATTTTATTTTAATGGTCATGGGGCTCAAAAGGAAACCCATATCTGAAGTTATGAATGGTTTAGTGAGTTAATAGTTTCTTAGGTTTTTAGGTGCTATGAGGGTTGCTCAATTTGAATCAATCATAAACTCTACTCCTGGTGTCTATTTTTTCACTACCATATATCAAACCTAATATTTAGAAAATATATACACTCTAGTGACCACTAAAACCCCTTCTCACATTCTTAAAGGCCAAAAGGCGAATAATTCCTCCCAGCGGTCATAAGTTCTGCTCCAGCTGTCCGTTTTTCCTATACCACATATCAAATCGATGATTGAGAATAAACCTACACTTACGTGACCACTAGAACACCTTATCGTAGTCTTCAAGGCCTGAAAAGGTCATTAATCCCTCCAAATGGTCATAAATTCTGCTCTGGGTTTCTTTTTTCATCTACCACATATCGAATTGATCTAAAACATATTTAAAAAATATATATTATATTTATACAACATAAATATACTTATATATCAATAGATTATTTTTTATGAAATATATTTTTTATAAAATATACAATTTATCAGTATTGGGGAAAAATCATTGATAACCCCCCCCCCCCCCCCCCCATCAGCACTACTAAAAAAAGCACTGATAAATGGGTGATCTTTAGCAGCACAAAAAATTGCTGATAAAGGGGGTGCCTTTATTAGCCTTAAAAAAAGTGCTGAAAAAGGGTCACATTTAATAGTGATATTTTTAGCACTATTAAAAGTACCCTTTATAAACGCTTGTTTTAGCAGTGAGAAAGGCGCCTCATTTATCAGTGCTTTTTTAGCGCTGTTAAAGGGTGGTGCTACAGAAACCCAATTTTGTGATAATATTTTTATACAATGGGTTATTTCATTGAATTTGTTATTATTATTGTAATATTTATTTAGTATATTTATTTAATCAAAGTGATTTGTGGTTTCAAAGTATTTCTTGGAAATAAACATGTTTTTAAATTGGTTTTTATTTAAAAATGATATTTTTTACACCAAGTGTTTGATTAAGTGCTAGAATGATTGTTTTTATTGGGAAATGTGTTTTCAAATTCCAAAGAGGATTGTAATGGATCTAAAAATGTTTTATAAATTGTGAAATTGTTTTTGAAATGGGATTTTATAAACATGGAACATTGGGAACCTTGGGTAAATCAGAAAATGGACATAGGCATCCTATTGTGTTTAGCACCACTGGGGGTTACTTTAGGGGTATCGATATAATGTGGAAGGAGTCAATATCGGTTGGTACCAATGTATTCCTGATTAGTTCTTTTATATTCATTATATATTCCCATAGTTTATGGCCAAATATAGAGTGGTTTTTTATTTATGTTATATTTATCACATTTTTTATCATGGATAGTTCCTCACACTTTTTGTTTCACATGAGGTTGTTTCAAAAGGATTCACATGATGGTTTATTTAATGTATATGTGTTTATTATCATATCTTATAGTTTGTGGATATGATTTCTCATTTTTTTCACTTATACCTTTCATATTCATAGACTTTTGTATATGAAATTCTTTTATGAAAATAAATGGAAAATTATTTACAAATACTTTTTTATTTGTGGAAATGATTTATAAAAATATTTTTTTAAAATCTAAAACTGTTTTATTCTTGATATTATAGCTTTTATAGACTTTGTGGTGGTATAATACTGGGATTTTTTCTCACAGCCTTATTTTTTCTTTGGGTAGTGGTAGATATTGTATTGTAAGATTTAAGTAAAGGTAAGTGAATCTTGTATTATGTTGGATTCTCTAGTATTATCATCCTTCAGTTTGAGATGGTTTGGAGGTGATGATTGGTCACATAAAGACTTATTGGTCTTGTATTTTCATACTTTATATTTTATCCAGTATGGAATGTATTGTATCCTGGATTTATCTCTTTCGTCCTATTTTTTCTCTGGTTATATATTTAGTTTTGGTTATATTCAAGACTAGTTTGTGGTATGCTATTGTACCTCACCACTGTAACGGGCTAGTTTAGGTGGCTTTTCTAGTTGACTCAGGTTGGTCTGTTACAACGGGAAAGGCCTATGGAAATTTACCTATATCCATGGTTCTAAATATGGCTATGCATATGTAGCCTCGGCCAGACTAGCGACTATATGTCTATTTCAATGGACCTCCCCCATGGCTATAGGTACTATCCATGAATACCTTTTTAAGTTATATATTCAGGGGTTATTCCCTGGTAAATAGACTTAATTCTATTGGCAAGACCATGGATATATGTGTATAGACATGGGCCTCATATTTGGATAGAGATCTAGTATTCTAGTGGGGAAATGACATTTTTTCAGCACTCCAATCCTATAAAAATAAAATAAAATGATAATCCAATATATCACAAGAAGATAATTCAGTATATCCCAAAAATTAAATCTATCCCCAAATGAAACAATACAAAAATTAAATATCATCGTCACCATAATAAAACAAAACTAGATAATAAAATTCAATCTATAAAATTATAATATAATTTAAATTAGATATGACCCTTAATATCAGTATCACTAGAACCATCATAACCCCCATCAACATCTCCTATCGAAACACTAACATCATCGCCACCTAATATCACACCACCAACATCATCTTTTTCATGGGAATTAACATCATCATCGGTATTGGCACTTGAATCATTGGTATCAATGGAGAAATAATCATAAACAGAACATATCATCATAAACCAAGAATTAATCATTATAAAACCCTCTGGTGGAAGTAGATAAGAAATAGTAGATATATCTTTCATTATCTTTTGATGTTGGATATCTTCTTGTTGTTGTTTTGTTTCTTATTTTACTAATATTTATTTTTTACTCTATGACCATACAAGAACAGGTAATCAAAGAAACCCTATCAGAATACTAGTACCCATATTGAATAACCTTCTTCAAAAGTTTAAATTCCATATTGACATGATGTTCATATCCTAATTCCTCATGTAGATTATCCTTTGGGCCAAAATTAGCCATTTGTTTTCCTATCAATTCCTCCAATGAAATCGGATGAGTGATATATAATATAAATTAAAATGATTAAATAATATAAATAATTAAATTTATTCAAAATAAAATAAGTTTAAATATATTTACAACTATTTTATGGGTGTCACTATTTACAGTGAGATAATCACTGTTTTTCCTTCTTCTATAAAAAATGTTGAGCGAGGAACATGACCCTCAATATTCAATGCATTTTTCTAGGAAAATAAATAATGAAAGAAATATTTTAGTTAATAAAAATTTGAAAATTGAATAAAAAAATATAACATAATTAATTAATCAAAACAAATAATATTATTAATATGATAACATCTATTAGAAAATAATTTTTTCAATAAAAATGGTTTTTTCGGTTCAAACCATGTAATAAGATATATACAATGAGTTTATTTATTATAATAATGTTTTTTAGGTTTATTATGATAACCTCTCATGATATAATCAATTCATGATTCAATTATCATTCCACTCAAATTAACAATGTGCCTAATGAAACTAATGAAATAAAAACTCGATTCTACTATAATCTTAACATATAGAATAAATTAATTTCATTTTTGGAATATATTTTATCCCACCTTGTAAAAGATATGTGAAGATAAACAAATCAAATACCTTAATTTCATATCCTTCCAATCTGGTTATTATTTTTCAGTGTGTTCTTGGTATATCCATTTTAATGAGTAATCTTGTAAAATAATTAATAAATTTCTAAATGTCATTGATATTTTTTCAATAACTGATGATCAAAGAATTTTTATGGAATTGAAGTTGTGCTAGTAATATTATGATAAAATAATTCCAAGGGTATGGGATTTATACTTTTAATCCATTAAATATAATTGTTTTTGTCTTATAAATTATACAATAAAATCATGGTATTGTTCATTCTATAGATTTTGGTTAAATTTATAAGAGTCCTATGAATGGAAAAAACCATGAATATATCCTTATTTAATAAAATTCATTAAGGTACTTGCATATTTTTATCTAGAAACTCATCGTTTTGATAGGTTTTATTGATTAATTTTATATATTCTCATTTTCTATTTATTTTCTATAATTAAAAGTGATTTTTTACTATCAAAATTTACTTTTATACTAAAATGCAACTTAATTTAGTATATTATTTATTTCATACCATAGTTATCATCTAACATTTTCACTTTTAGTTTTATTACTTCGATTGTGTATAGTTAAAAGTTGAATTTATATTGTACATGTGAGCTAAAATTTATTTAATATGGTAATATTTTTTTAATATTTTTTATATCTTCAATTCATTACCCATCTTGAATATGTCTTACTGGGATAACATATACAACTCAATCCATATAAAATTTTTAACACGTAATTTATTCTAACTCTTATAATGCATGTATCATAGCACATATGAAACATATTCCTTTTTTCTCATGTATTTTGGGTATCTAGGCATTCAACTTTAGATCATTGATTCTTGGATTGTAGTGATTCATGCAATAATACATCACTAATATGATTTGTGAGAGTAGCAAACCAAAATTATTCTTCCACTGTTGTGGGTGATGATCCTCATATGTTTCATGTTTTCTTGTTCTTTCTTATTACCTCATAAGATGATTCCATCATTTTCATGTTTTGGTTCATTTGAGATATTTTTATTTAATAGTTTTATTTTTTCTATTTATTTACTTTTTGGTGTAACCTTTCCCTTCTAGTTCGTTATTAAACAACCTAGCATAGAGACACACATTGTTTTTATTCCTATAGACATGTATTCTAAATAATTTCATCATAACTCACCCCATAGACTCATCGTTTTAGTTTTTAAACTTATTCATTTATTATGTGTACTTCAAGTATTATTGATAGAATTATTTCATTCTATAGTTATACGGACTACAAATCCAGTTTTTTCCTTTGTCTATAGATCATTTCTACCCTCTTGTTGGCACCACTCCAACTTAAGATTCCCCCCACTTGATTATGATTCATATTTCACTTATTTACCTACATTTTCCATTTGACAATACCTACCATACTTAATCATTACTAATATGACCAAAGGCTTAAAAGGCCTCCTATATAATCCCACTAGTGTCACATTACTTTTCCCTCCATTATTCAAAGGACCCATAAAGAAGTTATTCCTAATGATCTACTTGTTTTCCCTAATCTCTAGGACCAACACATCAAGATGTGCATAAAACTAAAAAAAATTAAACCTTTATTACCTTATTCATAAAGTTAGGTTTCATCATTTTTTTTGGACATATATTTCTTCATTTTCTCCATCTCATACAAAATAATTACTGTTTTTTTCCAAGAATTAAAAAAAACACTACTCAATAAAATATAATTGGGGTTAGTCTCATATAGACACACCCCAATGGTTTGTTTCTTTAATGTTTTATTGAAAATTTTGACTTCAATTTGATTATTTGTTATCAAGTGATAAAATAGAGGCATATCAGTATCATAGGTTCATTGTATAACTAAAAAATTAATGGAGATCATATTTTTAGTTAAAGTCAAAAATGTTCTTAATTAGGATATTCAAGTAGTTGTTTAATTCTTCCTAAAATCTTTAGAAACATTGTAAATAGTGAACTAAGAAGAGGAATAATAAAAAAATATCAAACTCCAATACCTAAATAAAAAATTGTTTGAGTTGTAGGATCTAAACAATGAATGAAGATAATGATTGTAGTATCTAATAATGATCAATACACAAGAGGGGTGAATTGTAAACTTTAAAAAAAATGGGAACTTTTATGGTTGGTTAGAAACCTTTCTATTATTTAACAAGGTTAAACAAGGTAATTCATAAAACCTCTTAGTTATACACACTTGCTTGATTCCAAAAATACAATTCTGAGAATGTAATTTCGGAAAGATGGTTCCGGAAATGAAACTTAACAAAAGTTTACAAAGATAAAGATTCTACCTTAAAGCGTATAGAATCCCACTATATCAGAGTACAAGTGTAAGGAAGTATAAGATAGTTATAATTTCCTCAACAAACAAAATGTAGTGGAAAACTTGAAACAAACAAGTAACAAGTAGTAAATCTTTTAACCCAAAGATAAGGGTATCCAATAACATTGGATAAAGGTCCCTTGATTTATACATTCAATAAAGTCTATCTTTCCCACACGAGGGTAAACCCTTGATAGGAAGATCGGAGTCTTTCTTGCTATCCCTGCATGCCCACAACTTCAAGGTTGTTGGCACCTCTATCTTCCTCAGCAAGGAAAACCTCGATCTTTAAGGTAGTCGATACCTCTATCTTCCTATCCCCGAAATCCCTCGAATGTACTCAGCAACATTCAGAGTCACACAAAGCAAATCTGAAAAAGGTGTTTAGTACGCATTAACCATGAAAATTCTCTCTCTAGAAATCACTTCAGTAGCATGTAATATCTAGAGTCATAGAACAGTTCATCAAAGGTGTGAGATCTTTCAAATGAGCTCCTATTTATAGGCACATCTTCAACGGTTAGCTCCCTCCTCCAACAGTCATATTTTTCCTTGAATTTTGAAGGGACCTATACACATGTTACTCAAAAAACAGTTGGTTAGTAACTGAATGCACGACAACATTTTATAACCAAAACATGAGTAATCAAAAATATGGTTACTTAAACAAATTCATATTTTGGAGTTTAAGGGAAAATAATTAGGAGTATAACCAAAAACACATTCGCTATCTATAACATAGATATATTTGGATTATGTCTTCAAAATAATTTGGAACCTGAATTCTATAGAATTCCAGAGTCTGGATTTCAAGGAAATTTGGAGTCTTGAATTCAGTATAATTAAGAGTCTAAATTAAAACGAGTTTGCATTATGAACATAAAAATGTTCAGAGTCTAAATTTATAAGAGTTCGGAGTCTGAACTTACAAAGTTCGAAGTCTGAATTCATAAGAGTTTGGAGTCTGAACTTACAATTTTTGGAGTTTGAATTGATAAGTGTTCAGAGTCTAAACTTACAAAGTTTGGAGTTTGAATTCATAAGAGTTCTAAGTCTGAACTTAAAAAAGTTCGAAGTCTAAATTTAGAGAACTCAGAGTCAGAACGCATAAGAGTTTGGAGTTTGAATTCAGAGAACTCAGAGTCAGAACTCAGAAGGATCGGAATCTGAATTCGGATCCTGAAAACAAAATGCTCTATATCTAAGTATTATAAGATTCCAGGGTTTTTAGATATAAAATCGAATTTTATACTTATATACAAAATGACAATGAAAAACATGGTAATGATAAATTTCCATGGGGAAGGAAATTTTCTTTTTGAAAGTAAAACATAGGGTAAATGAAATTTTCCTTAAGATAAGGTGTTTGTGATTTTAAAAACATGAACAAATTGTAAATTCATAAGGAAACCTTATTGACTCAACAATATCCCCAAACATGGAGGAATGGATAAGTCATAAGGAAACCTTATTAACTCAATAATATCCCCCTTTTTGGAAAGCATAGATCCTTATAAAAAAGAATATAAGGACTTAGAAAATATATTTCTAGACTTTGAAAATAAAACTTATCTCCCTTATCACATGGGAAAAGATGAATGCGACTAACTCCACCTTAGGATTTGGAACACTAAGGATCGTATTCTAGATTTTCGGAATGATATTTTTCATTATCTTGAATAGGTAGATCTTTGTAATGAAAACTTCCCCTTAGATGAACTCCCCCTTACTTAGGTAAATTTATTCTTTACTTAGTATTCTTTTTCCTTTCTCCACCTTTGGGATTTTCAAAAAGGAATACAGGAAATAGAAAAGAAATTGTAGTACCTGAAAAAAATTAGTACGACACATCCAAAAGACAAGCAACCAAACATTTCATTATGATAGAAAAAAATTGTAAAACAAGGAAAATAAAACAAATGATCGGATTTAAAAAAAGTTATCCTTCATTTTCCTTGGGAATTAGCTTCATCACTATTGTTTTGAGCTTCTTAAGCTCTCCGTGGTCTTCCTCTACTCTCTTAAGAATCTGATCTTGATCCTTAGCTTTCTTCTCTAAAGCTTTGATTCTATTATCCTGATCCTTAAGAGCCTCTGCCTGATCCTTCAGGACTTCTTCCTGCTAGAAAATCTTTTCTTCTATCTCAATCCAAAGATCTCTTTCTCTCTTCCAGCTTTGAGCCACTGAATACAGCTTCCCATTCAGATCGTTTACCACTTGAATCTGAGGATTCTGTTCCAGAGTCAGCTTTTCTTCAAAACTACTTGTGAGATCCTTGATCTTACAATCTTCAAAGTCAAATGCCTCCTTGACACCATATTGAAACTCATAAAGATATCTCATATATTCAAATGTCTTCTTTGACCAGCTAACCATTTTTTTACAAGACCTTTTGTGGGCATTGTAGTAAATGAAAAAATTCTTTAAATCATCCTCAAGCTTTGCACACTTATCCATCAACATGGATACTGAATTTGATTTCTGGTTCAAGGTGTGTTGATGCATCTGAAATCTTGATTCAATTCCTAGAATAATCGGAATAGTCCCAGCAAGCTTCTTCAATGACTGAACAATGAAATCATGTCTAAGGTATGATGATTCTGAATCTGAAACTTTGCTATGTGAGGGTTCTTTCTCTAGCTCAGCAAGTTTCCTCTTTGAAGATCCACCAAGTTCCTTATTCTTTACAATAGCTTTAGTAAGTATATCTACAACCACCTATTTACCCTTATTGGTTTTTGGAATGGATCCCTCATCTAAAGATTTATGTTCACTATCAGACAGCTGAAAATTTTTATCTTCATCTATATCTTATTTCTGAGCTCCTTCCTTAGCGTCCTTAGGATGAATGAAATGATGATTAAAACATTCTTCTTCAGATAGTTTATTCACTTATTCTTCAGCCTTGTCAACTTCTCCTTTATCATCTTTCCCAGGTGTAGCCAGCTTTGAAGATTCTTCTTCAGAAGTTCGGATTGAGAGCTTCTCAGATGGGCTTTCCTTCTCATGAAAGTCTTCCAATTGCTTAATCAAATATTTGGTATCACTACTACCTTCTTATTCTTTATCTTCTACCATTTATTTTTCTTCTTCGCTTCCTTTGACTTTTTACAGAGTCACAAACTTATTTCCAGGAGTTTCAGGTAAGGGTTCTACCATGAAGAATTTTGGTACCAGAATGATCTCTGATACTTTCTCAGCAGCCTTCAAAAGAGATTGCACTATCTCAGCTTCAGTCAATTTCTTCTTTTGCTTATTTTCTTTAGCTTTCTTTTCAATCTCATTAGCTATCTTCTCTTTTAAGGATTTTGCTTCATCAGGATTCAAAACAAAACTTGGATCCCCTAATTTCATATTTTCCTTGTCTTCTCTCCACTTAGCAACTACCTCATCCGAATATCAATTTTTTCTTCTTAGGTTTTGGAGGTGCGGATTGGATTTCCTTGGGCTCTACAGTTTTTCCTTCCTCAACTACTTCCTTCAACTTCGTCTTCCTTCCTCTATTTTTGGACGGTTCAGCCACTTCTTGTTTTTTTGGAACAGCTTCAGCTTCTTCCTCTGGTAAGTCATAAAATTCTCCGAAGTCTATAGAAAAACCAATGTTCATACTCTTTAGGGTATCATCACTGACTAACATGACTTTGATATTCCTTGGCTTCAAGCTGTAAGGAATTTTAAAATATTCTAATCATCGAACAATTAACATTGAATGAATGAATTGATACAATATTATCTAAGCCTTCAAGTTTCCATTCTTAATATTCTCAATCATAATGAGAATATGCTTAACCAGATTGATCTTCCTTTGGTTCACAAAGAAATCCAAGATATACATGTCACTCTTTTTCAATGTGTCCTGGTCCCCTTTTCTTGGAATTATGAAACATTGAACCGATAATTCAAGAATCCGATAATTTGTAGACAAGTGAGTGATATTCGAAGTATTTACATCAGAGAGTACAAGACATTCCATAGCCTTATCCTTAACAATACTTTCTTTGACATCTGGAAATTTATGAAAACAAAACTCTTCTTCCCCTTCGTATGGAATACCAACCAAACTAGCTTCCTTAGTATATGAAAGAGAATAATTCTTTCCATATCTCTTGAACAAAAACTTCAATCTATCTTCTTTCTAAAAGAAACTAACTGATTCATAAAATTAAACTAGCAAGTACGGATATACTAAATATTTACCCCTAGCTTCGATACACAAACACTCTCTCATCCATTCATCTTAATGTTCTTCAAGATGATTGAATCATACTTAGCGAAGAAGTTTGGATACACCAACCATTCTCTATAGAACTGCCACACCGATATTGGATTAACAGTAGACATATCTTTCTAAAAGGATTTTTTGATAGACATTTGGAATTGAGAAAACCTTGAAAATCCGGAATGAGCTTATGTAAAGGGGAATAACTTTAGTACGCGAGAGATTGAGATTTGATGTGGTACAACCATCAGGGGTTCCTTTATATAGGTGTTTGATGTGATGGTTCATCTTATAAACTCAATCAAATGGCTGAAAATCCTTCTGATCAGATCTGACGGTTGATATGGTAGCCACAAGGAAATCTTGGATCCGATCATTTGTGGTTTTTTTTAATAAAAACAATCATATTTATGGAGAAGAGAATTCAAAAAATTTAAAAACAAAAGAAACTACCAGAAAGTAAGGGATGATTACGAAAACTCAGGAAAGAAAACATACCTTTTGGATTTCATGGAAGATTATTCATAGTGAGGAAAACAATTTCTTGAAGAACTTTTGATTCTGAAAATTTTGATTACAAAAAAAAAACTCCATTATGAAAATTTTAAGTACAAAAATCTTCATTACCAAAATTTAATGTACTAAAATCATCATTATGAAAATTTTAATTACTAAAATGGTCATTACGAAAATTTTAAGACTACAAAAAAAATTAGACTATATAAAAAAACATCATTACGGAAAATTTAGAAAATATTACTGTGGAAATTTCCATTACGAAAGATTTGAAAAAATCTGACTACGAAAAATTGTCATTACGAAAGATTTGAAAAATCTAACTATAAAAAATTTCATTACAAAATATTTTGATATATTTAACAAGAAAATGTACTCCCCCTATGAAAATGATTTTATTACTATAAAGAGATTGGTTTCAACAGAAAATTAACAGGGAATATTACCTTATTGTTATCATTCCTAACTTCTGTTTAATGTATTCAAATATATTGGAGGGTAAATATTTTGTGAAAATATCAGCAAGTTGATCTTGTGTTCTGATAAATTGAAGAATGGTTTCCCCTTTTGTGTGTGATCCATAAGAAAGTGATTCCTAATATCTATGTGTTTTGCATGATAGTGATGTGAAGGGATTTTACTAAGGGAAATGGCACTAGTATTATCACACAAAATTTGTGTTTTGGAAAAACTAATTACATAGTTTGTGAGTGTGTGTCGCATCTACAACACTTGAGCACAGCAATTTCTAGCTACTACATATTCGGCTTCAGTAGTGGAAACTGCTACTGAGTGTTTCTTCTTGCATGACCAAGAAACTAATGAATCTCTTAAGAAATGACATGTTCTAGATGTATTTTTTATATCTATTATACATCCACCAAAGTCAGCATCCAAAAAAAATTTAGAACAAAATCATTTCCAGAAGTAAAAAAGAGTCGTAAATCCATGGTTCCCTTTAAGTAGTGAAAAATTATTTTCACTGCCTTTAAATGAGATTCCTTAGGATTGGATTGATATCTTTAACATAAGCATACTAAAAACATTAAGTCTGGATGACTAGATATCAAGTAAAGTAAACTTCCTATCATACCTCTAAAAGATGTTTGATCTACTAGTTTCTCGGCTTCATCAAGATCAAGTGTATTTGAGGTACCAATGAGAGTATTAATACTCTTAGTGTTGTCATATCCATACTATTTAAGAAGAACTTTAATATACATATGTTGGGATATATAGATTCCTTCTGGTTTTTGTAAAATTTGAAAACCAAGAGAAAATGTTAACTCACCCATCATACTCATTTCAAAGTCATATTTCATTAGATCCACAAAAGAATCAGTTAAAGATTGCTGAGTTGAACCAAATATAATTTCATCAACATAAATTTGAAGAATCAAAATATTTTTCTTATCTTTCTTTATAATAATGGTTGGATCTGCATTTCCATTAACATAATTATTTTGAAGCAAAAATCCTATAATCCTATCATACCAAGCTTGAGGGGATTTCTTAAGTCCATACAAAGCTTTGGTAAGTTTAAAAACATGTTCAGGATTTTTTGTATCTTCAAAACTAGGAGGTTGTTCAACAAAAACATCCTCTTGAACTTAACCATTAAGGTAAGAACATTTCACATCCATTTGAAAAATTTTGAAATTGAAGAATTCTCTAAAAGCAAGTAGAATACGAATATATTCTAGTCTAGCTACCAGAGAATAGGTTTCTTCATAGTTTATTCCTTCTTTTTGATTATAGCCTTTAGTAACCAATCTAGCTTTATTTCTTACTATGATTCCATTTTTCATCACACTTATTTCTGAAGACCCATTTTACTCCAATAATAGAAGTTTCCTTAGGTCTTTCAACCAACATCCAGAATTTTTTCCTTTTGAATTCATTTAGCTCATCTTGCATAGCTTTATCCAATCATCATCACCTAAAGATTCATTAGTACTTTCTGGTTCTAATTGAGAAAGTAATTCTATATGTTCTATTTCATTTCATAAGGAACTTCCAGTCCTTACAGGTTGATTTAAATCACAAATGATACTATCACTAGGATGATTCTAAAGAAACAACTAATTTGGATTTTGTAAAACCTGTTCATCAACATAGGGTAGAAAATCTTCAGGGTTAGGTGCTTCAAAAACATCTTCTTGGACATTTTCCTTATCAGAAGGATCATCTAACAAAGGTTGATAATCAGTTTTTGAAAACACATCTGAAGATGTAGGTTTTGGTTGTTTAAAAACAAAGGGATTAGTTTTATCAAATTTGACATGTACTGTTTCTTTAATAGTACAAGTGTTTTTATTGAAAACTCTATAAGCCTTTGAAGTTGTGGAGTTTCCTAAGAAAATTCCTTCATCATATTTTGGTGCAAAGTTGTGAAGATTATCTTTAGTATTCAGAATGAATACCTTGCAACCAAAAACCTTGAAGTAGTAAAGTCTAGGTTTTCTACCATTCCATTACTCATAAAGAGTTTTATTAAAAAAATTCTATTCGAAATACGATTTATAGTATAGAAATCAATACTTACAGCTTCAGCATAAAAATGTTTAGCAATAGAATATTTACTCAACATCATTCTAGTTATCTCTTGAAGAATTCTATATCTTCTTTCAAAAACACCATTCTATTGAGGTGTTCTGGGTGCTGAGAAGTTAAGAGCAATGCCTTTTCAACTCCAAAAAGTTTCAAAATTAGAACTTTTAAATTCTCCTCCATGATCACTATGAATAGTTATCAAAGGAAGGTTTTTTTCATTTTTAACTTGGGATCTAAAAGATTTGAAATTAGAAAAAGCTTCATATTTATTTTCTAGAAAATCGACTCATGTAAATATGGTTTAATCATCTACTAAGAAAATACATAATATTTTCCTCCAATGCTTCCAGTTTTTGTTGGTCCAAAAAGATCCATATGTGCTAAATATAATTCATCAGTAGTTGAGACTTCACCAACTGATTTAAAACTTGATTTATGTTTCTTTCCAAATTGACAAGGATCAAAAACATTTGAAGAATAAAACCTAAGCTCTGGTAGATCCTTAACTAGTCTTTTATTAGAGAGTTTGCATAAGTTCCAAAGGTTACAGTGTTATAATCATCTATGCCACAATAAAGAATGATCTTCCATTGTACTAAGTCAAGGTAGGTCTTGTATCTGAAGGTATTCTAAGTTTAGTGTGTAAACATTCTCTTGTTTATTGGCCGAAAGAATAAACTCTTCCTTGGAATTATGTACTAAACACTTTTCATTCCTAAAATTCACAAGGTAACCTTCATCACATAATTGACTTATGCTAATGAGGTTGTTCTTAAGAACCTTTACAAATTAAAAATTTGAAATAAATGTTTTTTCAAGAATAACGATGTTACTTATACCCATAAATTCTCCCTTAGCGTTATCTCTGAAAGTTACTTTTCCTCCTTTCATCTTAATAATATTTTCAAAGTATTTTTTGTTACCATTCATGTTCCAGGAACATCTACTATCCATGTACTATGTATTTATGTTGGTACTTTATTTATTTTCCTGAAAATAAGAATGTTAGAATTTCGGAACCTAAACTTTCTTGGATCCGGAAATTTCAGAAAGAAAAATCTTAGGCACCCACATTTTCTTAGAAAAATAGGCTTTATGAAATCCTAAAGACTGGGTTTTGTTTAGGGAACAATTTCTTTCCCAATGCCCACCACACTGACACTTAGTGCAGAATAGAGCACTTTTTTGGAACAAAATAATTATTACCAAAATTTGGTTTTGAACTAGTATAACCAAAACCAGAACTATTTCTTAGAGGTTGAATTTGGGAATACATTTTATCAAAATTTTCCTTACCTAAGGTAAAGTTTGAAAAACACTTCCTCAAGGAAAATATTCCAGATTTTAGTTTGATAACTAAGGTCTTGTCTTCCAAAACATTTTTTTTCAATAGTTAGGCTTGAAAATATTTTTCTTAGAAATTATATTTTCTAGATCCTCATAAATTTTATCCTTCTCATAATTTATTTCCTCAAGGTTTTTTGAAATACTTTCAAAATAAAAAATTTTCTTATCAAGATGTTTAGAAAGATCTGATATTTCTTTAGTAAGAATAGTATTTCTAGAATTTAATTTATCATAATTTTTCTTGAGTTTTGAATTCTCATCCACAAGGAGCTTAGCAAACCTAGAAACTTCTTCATAGGTAGGTAAAGTATTATCTTCGTCAAAAAAAGATTCTTAATCAAAAGAGTTATAATATTTACTATCACTAAAATTTTCATTTAATGATATATTGGTCATGGATTCAGCATTATATACCTTAGCCATTAGGTAATGATTTTCAGTAGGTATTCTGGCTATTAAACCAGGATTCTTCTATCCAGAAAATTCGTACTCTGTTGATTCATCTGAAGAGTCTCCACCACTAGCACTCCAGGTGTCATTAGCTTTCATGACTTTCTTAGCTTTAGCTTTGTAGTAATTATTTTGGTTTATCTCAGAATTCTTTTCCTTTCTTTCCTTTCTTTGAATAATAGGACAATTATGTCTTATATGTCCAGCTCTTTTTCATTCATAACATGTGACTTCTGAATCTTTCTTATCTTTCCTTTCTTTCTTCTTGTATCTGGATTGAAAGTTCTTCTGTCCAACAATCTTTTTTATCCTTCGATCAAGATTGTATAGTTCATTTTCTGATGATTCACTTTCACTAGATTCGGATTGAATAACAGGGTTCTTATATTTAGATCTAGTAACTCTCTCAAGAGTCTTGGGTTTCATATGACTTGAAGTTGTTGTAAAAGAAATACTTCCATTCCCATTATTCTTATTAATATTGTCAGTATCCCTCTTCATTCTAGTCTCATGTTGAAGAAGAGTTCCAAAAAGTTCATCAAGAGTGATCTAAGTATCCTTTCTATTATCATCTATAGTTGTTCTCTTGGATTCCCACTCATTGGGCATGTTGTCTATGATCTAATCCAAAAGAGATTCATCATCTTATCCTTTCTCACCCATATATTGTAAAACATTAACAATAGTCATAAATCTTTGGTTCACCTTATATATGGGTTCTCCATAAGGAAAGATAAAACCATGATACTTAGCTCTGAGTATGTCTCTTTTAGTTTCAATAACTTTGGCAGTTCCAAAGTGAGTAACAACAAGCTTCTTCCAAATACAATTTGCTACTTCACAAGATGAAATTTGGCTATATATATTTCTAGTCATAGAATAATGCAATGTATTTCATACCTTATAATACAGTTGATATTCGTGATTTTCTTGGTTGGTGAAATTACTAACTTCCTAGTTAGAGATTTTATACCCTTCGGTAAGAATGACCAAATTGTCTACTCCAGTATTGATAATAAATGTCTTCATATGATCTCTCTAATATTCGTAATCATTGCCATCAAAAATAGGTGGCCTAGTTGGATTTAGGTGGTCAATGGAACCAACATTGATTCCTTCCATCTTAAAGAAAATATTTCTGCACAAACTTGTTAGTAATAAAAGTTTGTAAACAAGGAAAATATTCCTCAGCAAGGAAAATATATAACAATGAAAAACTTGAGCAAGGAAAACTTATATGTGAATATAAGTATTTCAAAAACCTCATTTGATACCAACTGTAGGATCAAAATAATGAATTAAGACACTGATTGTAGTATCTAATGATGCTCAATACACAAGAGGGGGGTGAATTGTACACTTTAAAAATTCTTTGGGAACTTTTAAAGTTTTTTGGAAACCTTTATATTGTTTAACAATGTTAAAAAAGGTAATTCACAAAACCTCTTAGTTCTAAACACTTTCTTGATTCCAGAAATACAATTTCGAGAATGTAATTCCAAAAAGATGGTTTTGAAAATGAAACTTAACAATAGTTTACAAAGATAAAGATTCTACCATAAAGAGTATAGAATCTCACTATATCAGAGTACAAGTGTAAGGAAGTATAAGATAATTATACTTTCTTCAAAAAAACAAAATGTAGCAGAAAACTTGAAAAAAACAAGTAACAAGTAGTAAATCTTTTAACCCAAAGAGAAGGTTATCCAAAAATCTTGGATAAAGGTCCCTTGGTTTATACTTTCAAGAAATTATGTCTTACCCACACCAGTGTATACCCTCGATACGAAGATCGGAGTCTGTCTTTCTATCCCCGCAAGCCCTCAACTTCAAGGTAGTCAGCACCTCTATCTTCCTTAGCAAGGAAAACCTCAATCTTTAAGGTAGTCGTCACCTCTATCTTCCTATCCCTGGAATCCCTCAAATGTGCCCATCAACAGTTGGATTCGCACGAAGAAAATATGAACAAGATGTTCAGTACGCACTAATCATGAGAAGTCCCTCTCTAGAAATCACTTCAGCAACATGTAATCACTAGATTCATAGAATAGTTCATCAAAGTTGTGAGAACTTTCAAATGATCTCCTATTTATAGGCACATCTTCAACGGTCGGCTCCCTCCTCCAATGGTCATATTTTTCCTTGAATTTTTTAGGGACCTGTACACGTGTCACTCAAACAACAGTTGGTTAGTAACTTAATGCACGACATCATTTTATAACCAAAACATGAGTAAGAAAAAATATGGTCACTTTAGCAAATTAATTTTTTGGACTGTAAGGAAAAATAAGTTAGAGTCTAACCAAAAACACATTCGGTGTCTATAACACAAAGATATTCGGATTCTGTCTTCAGAAGAATTCAAGGCCTGGATTATATATAATTACGGAGTCTGAATTTCATGGAAATTCGGAGTCTTTAATTTAGTATAATTCAGTGTCTAAATTCATAAGAGGTCGGAGTCTGAACTTATAAAAGTTTGGAGTCTGAATTTATAAGAGTTTGATGTCTGAACTTACAAAGTTTGGAGTATAAATTCATAAGAGTTAGGAGTCTGAACTTACAATGTTCTGAGTTTAAATTCATAAGAGTTTGGAGTCTGAACTTACAAAGTTCGAAGTCTAAATTCAGAGAACTCAGAGTTAGAACTCAGAAGAGTTCGGAGTCTGAATTTAGAGAACTTGGAGTCAGAACTCAGAAGGTTCAGAATCTAAATTCGGATCCTAAAAATAGAATTCTCAATATCTAAGTATTATAAGATTCCGAGGGATTTATATATGAAACTTAATTTTATACTTAGAGACAAAATGAACCATGAAAAACATGGTAATGATAAATTTCCATGGGGAAGGAAATTTTCCTTATGAAAGTAAAACATAGGGTAAATGAAATTTTCCTTAAGATAAGGTGTTTGTGATTTTCAAAACATGAAGAAATGGTAAAGTCATTAGGAAACCTTATTGACTCAACAATCTCCCCAAACATGAAGGAATGGAAAATTCATAAGGAAACCTTATTGAATCAACATTAGTATTATTAGTACATTATTGTATCACTAGAATGTGATAAGACATCTATGTTATGATGATCCTTATGATATAATACCAAACAAATTCTCTTCATATAATATTTAGTTATTAAATTACGTTATTAAATTCCATTTTAACTCATGAACACCAACTAGGTTTGAATTAAATATTTTACTTGTATAATGATACAATAATGAAATTTTATCTAATCATTGTCATTTACATGTATAGAGAACTCTTTTAAGGCTATGTTATGATCTTATTTGAATAAATAACTAATATTAATGTGAAAATAAAAAAGATAATGAAGAAATATGAGAAGAAAAACGATTGTGTCAATAAATAAATCTATAAAAAATGCAATTTGACACCCCAACAAAACATTAAAAGTAATAAATATAAATTCTAATAAAATGAGGTTTAATATTTTAGATATTAAATTACTAGTGATTTCTTATGATCTTGGAGAGAATTGTTTCCAAGAGTGTGAAATATTTAATTTTAATTTTATTTGTTTCATTTATTTTATTTATTTAATTTATTTATGATTTCTCCAATAAAAATATATATATATAATTTCATTAATATAAAAAAATATTTAATTGATAATTTAAAAACATTTTCTAATATATAAATTATTATATATATATATTTAACTAATACCATAAAATCTTGACTCTTATAATACTCGATCATCTCCCTGTACAGTGATATTAAAAAATTTTGAATGATTGGTGTTTCTTCAAACTTAGTATCATATATCTCTTTTCGAATAGCATAAAATTCATACTTGTATTCTCACCACATTTTACCTAACATAATTAACCTTGCGAACCTATAATTTTTACCATTGAGAAAATTATATCAAGGTTATATTGGGAAAAATATTATTAATAATATTATATATATATATAAGTCAATCACAATTAAACCTAAATATCTACCCATGCATTATCCTTTATTTGGTCTCTAACTTCCCTCTAACTTATTTCTTGAACTGAAAAAATATTGATGTGTTTAGAAAGTGTATCCATAAAACCTTTACATTCCTTACCATTTTTTTCAATTCTTATGATGTACACATTGTATTGAAACATAATCTATGTGTGCAGATTTCATAACTCTCATAGTTTTTTGTGACCTAGTCATCAGGTAGAGGATGTGGCTAATCATGGAAAATTTATAATTTGTAAATAAAAATATATTATTTAAATTAATCATTAATCATTATCGATAATTTTTAAACACTTCCTAGTAGGTGTATGACCTTTTACATATAAACCAAAACTCCAGTAACCCAGATTTAGTGTCTATATTAATACATTTTCATAAGATACAAGGGATATCATCCCAAATGAATGACTGGTTTGAGAGTCTTGAAGAACTAGATACATACATGATTCCCATTTTACATTGGATATGTAAAATATATATCTTAAGTAACATTCTCACATCCTTGATATTTTTCATAACACTCTCTTCATATCCTGTGGAAAGGAAAAAAGATAAAGGGTGAGATTAGATGCTCATTAAGGGTTACATATAGTTGAAGTTATCATGAGTAAATAAGACATAATCAATATGACACGGTAAATAAGTAAAAAACAATCCATTTAATCAATAACTAAAGTTAAAAATGCATCCATGTATAATATAAATTTAGTAATATCAATGATAATAATAACTAAATTCTTAGTGAAGGAAATATTTGATATTAGACATCATGATCATTGATATCATTATATATTTACCATCAAGGTCTTGTTCTGTGATAGTTTAATTGATAGTAGGTATACACAAAAACCCCATTTTATAAATTTGGAAAAATGGTTTGTCACATAAGGTCTATCGATGCATTAAGGGCCTACATAATTTTGGGCCCTGCCCAAAAAAACATTTATGATGAATTCCTAATATATATAATGAATAATTTAATTCATAATAAATATGCCTTATCAAAAAATGTCTATATAGAGTAAACAATACTGAATAATAATATTTCTTAATTCAATCAATTAAAATTCATTGTAAAACACCATATATATAAATGCTATATGATTTAAGAAATAATCATATTTGTGATGAATATAGTACATATATTTAATTGAAATACAGTGTCCATTAAAAAATTATCACAATAAACCGAATGATTCAAGAGAAAGTTAATGAAAACAAAATTAATCGAGATATGAGACATACCTATCAGTTCATAATAAAAGTATATTTTATATTAAAAACAGGCCTTTAAATAATATAGGAAAATTAAAAAAAATTAAAATGAGTTTTCATAAATGATTTTTCTTTGTAAAAACATTTAAATCTGTAGAAAAATCTAAATAGTTTGAAATGGATATGGTGGTAAGAAAATCCATTAACACCATATATATATTGAAAAGAAATATTCCTTTTGCCTTTTTGTAAAGAAATTTGAAAGTTATCCTTTCAAAAAAATTAGAAATATTCTTTTAAAACATTTTAAAAATTCAAGGATAACATAAAATTTCCTTGATAAATAATTTGGGAAAACAAAAATGACTTTTTAAAGCAATTTGAAAAATATGGACATGGTAGAAGATTATACCCGATAAAAAAAGAAAAATAAGATCATATTTTCTTTTAAATATTTCTTTGCTAGATTCAAGAGCCTAAGAAAGGAAAAGTTTGAATAATACTAGTAAACTCATTAAATATATATATTATAACAAAATATTTTTATTTTATGAAGAAAATATTATAATATTCCACAAATGTAAATATAATCAAACCCAAAAAATGATATTGTAAAATAAATTCTTACCTCCTTGGATTTTTTAAATTATATCCCCTTGAAAGTGTAACTAGAAATGAAACCTTAATCATAATTAATAAATTTATATTCATTTTAAAAACATAAAATTTTTAGTATATACCACAGATAAAAGTAGATATGTGCATAATATGAAATATGTCTCAATTGAGTGGAAATTTAGACAAAATATCTTACCTCAAGTTTGAGAAGAAGAGGGTAATCTAACCTTTTATATAATAAATATAAATTTATTATAATTCTATACCAGAGTCACATAAATAATTACAGTATCATATATATCCACTTATTTCATTTCAAAAACCATTTATTAGTAATACCTTATTAAAATCATCATTTTCGGGTGTCAATTGTTTATTATTTTTACGTAAGTTTCGATTCTGTATTTTGGTTTTTTGTATATTGATCGAGATTAATTCATATAGAAAAATTATTTATGATATAAATATCATATATATTCATTATATACATATTTATCGTCATCCATAAAACTTATAGATAGAAAAAAGACTAACATTTTTCATGGAGACAGTAAGTCGTCCGTACGCCTGAACATTATTATAACTTTTTAGTGGATGAAATGAAAGAAATATAAATAATAATTCAAATTTATAGAATAATTATTATATCATATATATAATATATATTATTTAAATTTATCCTTTTTACTATCCTTTTAATTTAAAAAAATGAATCACATCACTTTGTGGAGGTGGTAGTCCACATGTACAAACGTGTGACATTATCATTTTCCAATGGATTGGTAGGTAAGATAATAGATCTGATTTTATGATTATAAAAGAATAATTATTTCATAAATTTAATATATATATATATATATATATATATATTTCATATTTATAGCTATCTAAGTTAAATGTTAATGAAAAACAAATATCATCTCTAAGTGGAGACGATAAGCCATACATACGCACAAGCAATGTTTTAACCTTTCATATGATGAATAAGGGATTTAAAATGATTGTACCATAATCTTAATAACATATAATTATATGATTATAATATATTTATTATTTTATAATGGGTATAACATATTCATATGAATTATAATAAGAAAGAAGTTTGAAAGTGTCGGTAAAGGCGATAACCTCTTCTTAGGTAGACTTCCTTTAGATCCATTTTTAAGGACCCACGAAATGTCCTTTTAAGAAGAACATTAACTCTAATTAATTTATAGTCAAGTTTATGAGTCAATAGGGTTTTTTTATCAAGGTTTCTCAATTTGGTGTAAATAAAAGAGATAATGGGTTTCATTTTATAATTGAGTGGAGGAGTGCTTTTAGAAATTTATAAAATATTATAATAATATATGTGTATAAATCATGATAAATGGTTCCAAAATGACATATATAAAAATATAATAATGATATGGTATTAATATAAAAATACATTAAAATTTTCATTGGTTTAATTATCATTTTATACAATATCCTTTTGATTAACCTATTGATTAACCAATTTTAACCTTTAATGTGGTAATTAATGTTTAATTTTAAAAGGCTATACATTTACATATAACCCAAAAATTGGCTCATAAATGCCAAATGGATGAAATTTTAAATCATATATTATAACCATTCTCATATTTAAATATTTTCATGATCATCAAATAATTGAATAAAATATTATTTCCATAAAATATCATTAATGCCATTTTTGACACTCCTCATTTAATTTGAAATTAAAGACACAAATACAAAGATGGAATTAGGATATAATAATTTAAAACATCACTAATATGACATGTTCTTATATAAAATTCATGTAACATTATAATTAATCCAAATTTTATTACTTTTAATAATTTGAAAATAATTTATTTTATTTTTGTAATAATTGAGTAAATATCGTGTCGATGTTGTGTAAGCATTGAGGAAAATTATTCGATCAATAAAAATTAAAAATAAATTAATAAGATAAAAAATAATTAAGTTTTAATTTTAAATTTTAAATCAAAACATAACTTTTTTTTATCCTTATGATAAAATATTATAGATATTAAATTCAAGAGAGTGACATTTTGTATTTATTCTTTTCATAAAATAATATAAATGTCAATATCAAAGAAAAATGGATCCAGGTGGCCATATTTTAGTTTCTTATATGATAATGGTTGAACTGAACTCATCCAATATGATATATTCAAGTTTTGGAGATATTTTATAGCCTTAACCCACAATTTTAACCCTATTTTACTCGTTTTAAACGTAACAATGTAACAAATTTTACCATGATTATTATTCATAATTCCTAAAAATAAAAGGGACCTATTTACCAAATTTTAACCTCATGATTCAAAATATTGAATCCATTTTATCAAATTAAATTCATATATGTTTAATTAATTAATTTAGAAATAAATCAAAAAATTCAATGAAAATTTGTTTTTTCAAAAAATGTGTTTTAAGCCTAAAATTTACATATATAAAAGTCATGTAAAAAATGATCCCAAAGGAATTAGTTATATTAGTATAAATCAAATGGATCTTATATTAGAAATATATTGTTACATTTAAATTACATTATCTAAAGAAAACAAAAAATAGTTTTAAAAATTATATTTTTCACTATTCGCTAAATAATAAATTATTTTTAAAATATCCCAAAAATTCAACTTAAGATAACAATGAATTTAAAAATGTTATACTTTTTACATAATATTTTTTCAAAAAAATTTCCTAGTTTATTAAAATTAGGTGATGCATGTAAAGAAATATATCAAAGGAATTAAACATATTTAAAGATAAATATATCATAAAATCTAATGGTGTCACTTTTTACCCCCCACCCCCATAATAATTTCTCCCTCAAAATTCTAGCACTCTGGTAAAAAAAATGAGGTTACGTATACCTCATTACATCCTCAGGTTCCCATGTAGCTTCCTCAAACATATGATTTTTTCACAAAACTTTAACCACATTGGTTGTCTTGTTTTGTAGCACTTTATCTTTACAATTCATTATCTTTATCGATTGTTCCTCATAACATTGATCTTTCTCCATGGGCATGACCTATGAGTTTAATATATTTGAAGTATCAAGTAAGTACTTCCTTAATAGATATGCATAAAACATATCATGAACATAAAAGAGATTTGGTGGAAGATACAAGTTATATGAAACTGTATAACAGGATTAAAAATTTCAAAGGGACTGATATATTTAAGGATCAACGTGCCTTTTTTACCAAATATCATTACATTATTCAAAGGATATATTCATATAAATAAATTTTTACCGATATAAATCTTTATGTATCACCAAATATTATCTTTATAGATTTTTTTGACTCTGTGTTTCCCTTATGTACTACTAAATGGATCTAAAATAATCTTTCAATGCCTAAACTAGATCAGTTCCTAATAAATTTCCTTCCCTAAATTCATCGTAGGAGGGTAGAGTTCTTCAATTCATACAAATTGAAATAAAATGGGTTTTCAATGTTTTATATCTTTTAAATGTTTTGGAATAATATTCCAAAAGTATTTTTCTTTAAAAACATAGATTCATGTTTTGAAAATTTATTTATGATATCAAATTTTTATTATTTCATATAAATTGATTTTTTTTCAAAATAGATTCATAGTATTTATAATAAAAGGATTTTTTCTTCGGTTTCAAGACCCATTAATGGGAAATTTGGTGGTCACGTGATGTTTTTAAAAAAATCACCGGTTTAGTGATAAAGAGAATATCACATGTGTTATGTTTAAATTAAGGATCCAACTCTTTTGAGGATGGATAGTTGTAGTATAAATTTTTTATAACTCTATTGTATTGTTTTTTTCTTAATCCTCCAAAACATAAACTGAAAATATCTTAGGGTCTATTAATGACTATATTTTTTAGTTGAATTTTTTATAAAAAAATGTACAACATATTTTTATCTCCAGATCAGGGAGTGTAGGTCTTGAGTTATGGAATTTGGTATTCGAGGTATGGTTTAGAAAACTTTGAAGATTATGAAATTTTTGTTGTAGGATAATTTAAATTTTAGAGGATTTTTTTTGAAATTATAATTAATTAGATCCTAGGAAACTCTTAAGAATATAAAAATTAAGAAATTACATTGTTCCTAATTCTGAGAAGTGAGATTCAAAATTTCTCTAAGTACAAAAAAAAAGAATTTTAAGAATGCAATTTATTTATGTGTGGTTTTAAGTAACATCCCATTAATTTCAATATATTTTATTTTTAATGAATGTTTACTAAAAAAATAATTAAAACCAACTAATATATGTTTTAATATTAAGAATGTTTCTTTAAACTAACATATTTTGTTTAATCAATATGATTTATGGATGTAAGTTAATTTTCAAATTCTAAAAAAATAGTTCTCTTTTATTATTTTCCAAGAAATAGTATACCAATTGATGAACATACAAGTTATTATGATGCAACTATACTAAATTTTTAATAAATGTTACCATTAAACAATCTAAAATATATTTACATTCAATATTTAAAATATATATTATTATATATGAAAAATATACATTATTGATTATAATGGTAATTTATAAGTCCTTGTGAAAATTATAAGACTATATTAATAATATTATACTCAAAATAAATATGATTACTAATAATTTAAAAGAAATTTTATTTAGTATGAAATTTATAGTATTGATAAAAATGAATGACCACCTGTTTTTATTACTGTTATTTTTTAATATATTGTTAATTTTAATTAAATAATATATATATATATATATAATTATATTTAAATAATATTATTATGAAGTTTAAATAAAACATAAATAATAACATGCATTTCATATAAAGTTTCAAATTTATAAATTCTTTCATAATAATTTGAAAATAATAAAATTTTAAGAAGAATTAAATTATAAAAATTTATATAATCATGAATTTTTTTTTCTATTTTTAAGTATTAAAAACATTATTAAGAGTTTAAAAATGGGGACAATCATTCAAGCTAGCAATTCTGGACCAATCATAAATTGTGGGAGAAATCTCAATAAGCATGGAAGCTATCCAGGCCAACACACGTGGTAGTAGGAGGGTGTGATTTCCTGCATACAAACTAAGTTCCCTGGTTTGGTCTATAGGGCCTACATAGTATATATGATGGCACACAAGGGGGAAATGGCTAACCCTTCCCCTTTTGTATATGTGAAGAGCGTGTTCAGGTGTCGACCTCGATGTCATGGCATGAATAGTAGATGAAAACAAAAACATTTTATGTGATTGGGGAATCAATTGAATTTTTGGCATGGTGTAAGATATGCAAGTTATTGTTCATAAACTTAAAATATCACTTATAACAATGGCCATTCGATCAAACAAATATCAATCATCCCATTTTCCTTTTCCATCATATCTTACCTCATGTTAACCTTATTGAATCCCACAATATTATTCTTCTTATCCCAATTAAGTATTCATCCTCAACCCAACATATGTTACCTATTAACATCCTAGAATTATACCACCATTTTTATCCTACTTTAATGATAGGCATGTAAGACTTTGAATAAAAAAATAGTGAAGTTTCACTCCATGTATGAAGATGTTTTGTCCTACTCTTATCAGGATGTATTTCTCACTATTTTTCTATTTGGCCTACAATGTTACACCATTATCATCAACACCGTAACATGAAATACATGTTTCCATTATGCCACTACAATCGGTTTGACATTTATAGTTGATATCATGGGAAGTTTTTATGTTCTCCCTGAAGAACACTTGATGGAACCAATCAAAAATAGCTAGGTAAATAAATATATATAACTTTAATAATAGAATAGATCATTTCTTTCTTAGTTTTATTTCTCGGTAATTTCCTCTTTCCTCGAGTTACACCAGTAGTGATGGTGAGTTATATATATTTATATATAGTATTATCTACATCGTAACTTAAAAAGTAGAATGTTTATGATTATTGTTTGTGGATTTTTAAAGATATTCGGGGTGTCTAATGTAGTCACTAATATGTGTGTGTGTGTGTGTGTGTGTCTGTATGTACATTACACATCATCCATGATTTGGATAAAGTTCATATTTAGAGCCCAACCATATCTGGACAAGTTGGATATATATATATATATATATTCCCATGAATGTTTTTTCCAAGAACGTATATATTAATGAAACCCCTTAACTGGTGAATATTCACTTTATTCATTAATAATCATGCCAAAAAACTATGAAGTTCATGAATTCTTATGGTGATATTTTAGAAGAAATATTTTTGTCTCAATGTTCCATTACAATGTAAGGGAAAACTATTTTTCAATAAATTTCTATTTTAATATTCGAAAAACTATTCTTTGTAAGGGAAAATATATGGACTCTTATTTATAAATTTATTTATGATAAAATACCTCTTTCAAGTTTTGAAAAACCATATTTTCAAAAAAAGTTCCAAGGATAATTTTTTTTATTTTTTAAAACATAATTATGTGGAAAGTGTTTTGTTCAATTTTAAATGCATTTTCCTAGAAGATTTTATTTCAATAATTTAATTTAAAATTTTCTTGTTCGTAAGTTATAATTTAATACATGAAATGTTTATAAAAAAATTATTAATGTTATTCATGGTCATGTGATTGGACATACACTATAGTTACCATTGACATTCTATAGTTTTAGGAAAATCATTTGCATAAATTTAATTATTTATTTAGAGGAATTATTTGAAAGTATTGTTTATAAATTTTATATTTAATTTGATCTTTATGATAGAATAGTTTTTTCTTAAAGAAATATCTTGTTGTATTTCAAGATATATAAAATTATTTTCCTCTTTGAAAATAATTTATGTTTTTTTAATCTATTTTATTATATTATATATCAGAAATAAAAACATTCAAAAAAATTACATAAAATATGGAAATTGGTTATCAAATGTGTTTAGTGATGAATTGGGAGTGTACCCATGATCTCAAGGGTAAATTGTCCTAAAAGTGATATGGTTAGTCGCCTCATGTGTTTATTGATGTTTTTCAAGTATTATTATATTCCACAAAAAGGTTGTCATAATAAAGGTAAAATTTTAATTTTTTTGAGGATAAATTGAAATATATATGAATGGTTATTATATTTTCAAATAAAATGGGATTTTTAATTGATGTGTTTTTTAAATTTTTTTAACAATATTCCTAAAACATTATTGAAAATAAAAGATTCATATTTAGAATTTTATTTATTTTATCATGTGTTTTTTGTTTGATATAATTTTTTTTAAAAGAGTTTTATAGTATTTATAAGAAAAATTTCCTCTTGTTTTAAAAATCCATACTGAGAAATTATATGCTCAACCCAAATTTTAAAATATTTTTCATAGGTTTAGTGATGAATATAAGATCATAGGGTTTTTGTTTCAATTAAATATCTAGCTTTAGTGAAGAAGGATAGTTTTTATATAAATTTTGTATAGCTATGATATATTATAGATTTTCATAATCCTCTAAAACCTAAACCAAAATGATAAATTAGTGTGTAAAGAACTGAATACATTTTATTTGATTTTTTAAAAAAATATACTACATGTCTTTAACTCTGGATCCAAGAGTACAAGAGTGAAGTTTATTCATTTTGTATTGTATATATGGTTTAGAAAATTGTGGTGATTAAGATGTTTTCATTTTAGGATAATTTAAACTTTCAAGGATTTTATTTTGAGATTTTAGTAAATTAGATCCTAGGTAACTCTTGTGAATATAAAGAATTTAAAATTTTCGTTTCCATAATTCTAAGAAGTGACATTCATAATTTCTCTAAGTATGGAAAAATAATTGTGAGGAGTCAATTTTTTAAGGGGATATAACGTAACATCCCAATAATCTCATCAAATTTTTCTCATTAATAAATGTTTATTAAATGGATAGTTTCATAATTAAAACCAACTAAGATATGTTTTAATATAAATAATAATTTTTGAAACAAATAAATTATAATAAATATAATTTTTAGTTATATGTTAATATTCATATTATAAAAAAATACTTCTCTGGTAATATTTTCTAAGAAATAGTAAATCTATTGAAGAATATAAATGATTATGTGATTCAATTATATTATACTTTTAATAAAAATAATAGGTAAACTATCTAAAATATATTTTCCTTCAATATTTTAAAATATATTATTCTTTATGTTAAATCTATATTATTTTTTATAAATGTAATTGTTAAGACCCTTTGAAAATTAAAATCCTTTGTTAATAAAAGTGTACTTAAAATGGAAATGAATACTAATTACTTAAAAGAGATTTTATTTTGTATGAAATTTATAGTTTTGATTAAAATACAAGAACAATTGTTTTTGAAACTGTTACTTTGGAATATATTGTTATTTTTTAAGAAATAAGATATATTTATAAGTTTATTTATAGCATATCATTATGAAATTTAAATAATACATAAATAATAACATTAAATGAATGTAATGTTTAAAATATATAAATTCTTTTATAATAAGTTTAAAAGAATATAATTTTAATAATATTGAAATACAAATGTTTACTAACAATTTATTAGTTTAGTGTTTTTGAGTTTTTTAAACTTACTTAGTTGTTTAAAATAAGCGGCCAACCATTAAATCTAGATATAAGGGCTAAACCATGAATTGTGGGAGAAAGCTCAACCATGCATGAGAACCCTCTAGTCTAGGCCACATGAAGGTAAAAGGGTGTGCATGTCTACGTACAAGCTAGGTTCTATAGTGAGAGTGCCTATCTTCGGCATAGCGAATGTGGTGGCATAGAAGGGGTGAGAGGGACAGCCCACCCCATATATGTGTGTGAAGAGTGTGTCTGGATTTTGACCTCAATGCCACATCCCAAATGGTGGATGAGACCACTAAAATTATGTGTGAGTGTATTATTGGGTGAATTTTCAATATGTTATTGGATATACAGGTTATTATTCACCCAAATATCCACTTATAATGATAGTCATATGATTAAATGAATCTTGACTATTCGATCTTCCCAAGACATCGCCTCCTCCCTCATGTTAACCAATATTAATCCATACATATTCTTCTAATTCTCCCAATAAAGGATAAAGCCTAAACCCATAATATGTAACCTATAAATTTACTCACATGATACCACCATTGTCATCCTCCAATAACACAGTCAGAAGACTTAGAACAAAAAAATGGTAAAGTTTCACCCCACCTACAAAGATCTTTTGGACATCGCATATGGTGACATAATTATACTTATTTTTATATTTTTTCTACTACATTACACCATTCACATCAACATTGTAAAATTAAATGAATGTTTCAAATCAAGTTTCTACAATCAGTTTCACTTCAACATTTGATATTTGTGGAAGTGGTCATGTCCTCCATAAAGAACGCTTGATGAAACCAGTCTGAAAGATGTATGTAAATAAATATATATAATTTTAACAGTCATATATATTGTTTTAATCATGGTTTAATTTCTTGGTTACATCATCTTCCATGAGGTTACAATAGTATTGTCGGTGAGTTATACATATATTACATTCTCCAAAGTAACTAAACATTAGAATCATTACGATTATTTTTAGTTGATTTTCCTCGATACTCTGGTCCTATGATGTATGAAATAATATTTATATAAAAATACAATTCATATTCTCCATGATTTATATGAAAATTGAATTTAGAGAATTTCGGTATCTGGACAAGATGGATATATATATATATATATTATGAAGTTTATAAACTACATGTAGTAGATACTTATTTTTGAAAAATGATAGTATGTAGTTAAAATCATAATTAAATGTTGGATCCATTAAAAATATTCCCATGAAACATTTTCTAATATAACCATATATAAATGAATCCCCCAAACTGGAAAATATTCACTTTCTCTATTAATCATGAAACTATAAAACTATGAAGACCTAGAATTTTAGTGGTCATATTTTAGGAGAATTAATTCAGTCTCAGGTGTCTAGTACATTGTAAGGGGAAAAATTCAATAATTTTCTATTTTTTATGTTTGTAAATCCCTTATTTGTATGGGATGTATTTTTACGCTCTCATTTTATAATGTTATTTTTGACAAAACCACTCTTTCAAATTTTTAAAAACAAAATTTTATTGATATTATACTTGGAAAATTATTTTTTTTATTTTCTAAAAAACCCTAATTCTAGGGGAAGTGTTTTATTCAATTTTTAAATCCTTTTTCTATTAGAGTTTATTTAAATAATTTTATTTACAAGTCTCAAGTAGGTTTTAAATTTATCATGTTACACATAAAATGTACTTGAAATATTTTTGGTTGTTATTCATTATTATGGCTATGTATATACATTGTAGTTACCATTAACATTCCATAATTTTAAGAAAATAATTTTAATAAATTCCATTATTACTTTAAAGGAATCATTTCCTTGTATTTTTTATAAATTATAAGTTTATTTGGATCTTTATGAATGAATGGTATTTTATTAAAGGAATCTCTAGTTATAGATGATGATATATAAAATTACTTTCTACTATGAAAATATTTTATATTATTTTTTAAAGTATATTTTAATGGATTCTAAATGATAAAGTTAAACTTTCAAAATTGTTTTATATAAAAAATTTCACAGGGGAATCAAATGCGATAATGGAGAATGTGGAGTGAACTCATGAAATCAAGGGAATTTTTTCCTAAAATTTATAATTCTAGTGGCCACATGGATTTCTTATGGTTTCCAAAGAATCATTATATTTCAAAAAATAGTTATTACTTTCAAAGTAATGATTTAACTATTTCAAAGATAAATCCAAGTTTATTTAAAAAGTTATTATATTTTTCAACAAAATGGGTTTTCATGGTGAAATTTCTTTTAAAAGCTTATGAATAATATTCCTAAATTATTTTACATGAAAACTCTATATTCATATTTTTAAATTTATATATTATATAATTTTTTTTGTAAATGATATAAATTTAAATATTTTATGAATATTTTTATAGAATGTATAAGAAAATTATTTTTCACATATTTTTAAAACCCCTTACTGAACAATAATGTTCTCACCCCATGTTTTAAAAAAAATTCATAGGTTTAGCAATGAATATAATACCCCTAATTTTGTGTTTCAATTAATGATATTTCTCAAGTGAATATGGATAGTTGTTATATAGATTTTTTATTATGCTAATATGTTGTATATTTTTTAAATCCTCCAAAACCTAAACTTAAAATATCCTTGGATGTATAGAGGACTATATTTTTTAGTTGAAATTTTCATACAAAAAAAATACTGCATGATTTTATCTCTGGGTTTGGGAGTGTGAGTCTCGGGTTGTTGCATTTGGAATCAAATGTATAGTTTAGAAAATTTTGGATATTTAGATGTTTTTTTAATGATAATTTAAAAGTTAGAGGTTTTATTTTCATATTCTATTGAATTAGATCCCAAGTGACTCTGAATAATATAAAAAATTGATTCTAATTTTCCTAATTTTGAGAAGTGAGATTAAAAATTTATCTTAGTATGAGAATGAAAATTGTGAGGATAAAATTTCTTTATAGGGATAGAATGTAACATCATAATAATTTTAGCATATTTTTTTTAAAGGTTTTTTATTAAACTGATTATTTAATAATTAAACATGGTTAATATATGTTTTAATATAAAGAATATTTTATGAAACAAAATAATTTCTTTCAAACAATATAATATTTTATTTTAAGTCAATATTCAAATTATAAAAAATATTTCTCTTGTTTATTTTCTAAGAAATATTATATCTATTGAAGTATATAAATTATGTTTTGATGAAATTATGTTTGATTTTTATTAAATTTTATTGATAATGTAGCTAAATAATAGTTTCATACAATGTTAACAAAGATATTATTCTTTATGTTAAGTCCAAATTATTGTTTTAAAAGGTAACTCATAATAAATTTTGAAAAATATAATCCTTTATTAATAAAAGTGTACTTAAAATTAAATGAATACTAATTTCATAAAATAACCTTTATTTAGTTAGAAGCTTATAGTTTTGATTAGAATAAAAGAGCTCATGTTTTTAATACTTTTACTTTTGAGTTTATTTTAATGTTTTAAGAAATAAGATATATGTATAAGTTTATTTGAAGCATATCATTATAAAATTTAAATAATATATAAATAATAAAATGAAATTAATGATAAATTTTCCAATATATAAACTCTTTCATAATAATTTTAAGATAATATAATTGTTAATATATTGAGATAGTTTTTTTAAATAATAATGAATTGTTTTACTATTTTTAGTATTTAAGACTTAATTGTTTAAAAGTGGGTAAACCATTCATGTTAGGTAGGCCACATAAACCATGCATTATGGGAGCAAGATCAACCAAAAATGGGATCTATTTAGGCCACCCTGCATGGCAACAGGAGGCTTCATGTCCCTACATATAGGCTAGTTTCCTTGGTGGGAATGAATTGCAACCACATAGCCCATGCGGTAACACGCAAGGTGGAGAGAAGGTCGGCATGATCCATATATGTGTATGAAGAGTGTTTCTGGGTGTATACCCTAGTTCCATGGATAGAATAGTGGATGAAAACTATAACATTATATGTGATTGTGGCACCGAGTGACTTTTTTATATCAGATTGCATACATGGGTTATTTCTCACCTGGTTCTTCTTCTTCTTCTCTCAATGTATGAGTTACCCTAAACACAAAATATGTAACCTATAAATGGCCTATAATTATACCACCATTTTGACCCTACTTACATTTCTATCTCATAAGACTTCAAACAACAAAATAGAGAAGTTTCACACCACACTTGAAGATCTTCTGGCCTACACTTACAATGACATCTTTCTCAAAAAAATTCTCTCCCACCAATAGTGGTACACCATTATCATTAATGTAATAATACTTAATGCTTGTTTCCATAAAGTCGTCGTAATCGGTATGACTTTGATAGTTGATATCAATAGATGTTATCATGTTCTCTTTCAAGAATGATCAACAGAACCAATTGGAAAGAGCAATGTAAATAAATATATATCATTATAATAGTTTTATAGATAGATTATGGATCAGTTTGATTTTCTAAGTATATAGTCTTCCCTCTTGTTACACCAGAAGATATGTTGGGTTATATATATATTATATTCTACATCATAACAAAATAATAAAAAACTTCATGATTATTGTTTGTGGGTTTTTTAGATACTCATGATGCCTCATTTACGTGATAATATAAAAATAAAATTACAATTCATATCATCCATGATTTAGATGAAGATAGTATTTATGACATGTCAATATTAGTCCAAGTCAGATATATATATATATATATCTTATACAGATTATACACTATATGTTGTTGCAGCTTCTTTTGACAAATGAGGGTTTATAGTTAAAATAAGAATTAAATATTTTATCCCTTGTAAATTTCCAAAGAAATATTTACACAAGATTGCCCATATAAATGAATCCCCCTGACTTGTGAACATTCACTTTATCCATTAATCATCACACTTTAAAATTAAGAATTCCTAGAATTTTTATTGAGATATTTAAATAGAAAGATTTAAATCTTAGTTTTCTGGTACAAGTTTAAGGGAAAAATTCATTAAATTTCAATTTTCCATGTTTTCAAAACCCTTATTTATAAAGGGGATATTATTGATTTCTGATTTTATGGTGTTATTTTTGAAAAAACAATATCTTTCAATTTTTGAACAAATAAATTTTTATTAAAATTATACTTTAAAACTTCTATTATTATTTTCTAAAAACACTAATAATGGGGGAGGTGTTTTATTTAGTTTTCCAAGTCTTTTCCTAGAGGATTTTATTTCAATAATTTAATTATTCAATTTTCTAGTAGTTTTTAAATCTATGGTTTTATGCATGAAATTTTCTTTAAAATTTTTTGGATGTTATTCATGATTAATTGTATGGTAATATACTATAGTTACCAAGGAAATTCCATAATTTTAAGAAAATAATTATAATAAATTTAATTATTCAATTTCGGGAATTATTTTTAAGTATTGTTTTGAAATTATAGATTTATTTTGATAATTAATCAAGAATGGTATTTTCCACAAGGTATCTCTTTCTATTGTTCATGAGATATAAAATCATTATCCTCTTTGAAAATAAATTATATTGTTCTCAAAACTTTATATTAATAGTTTATAAATGAGAAAGTAAAACTTTCAAAAATGTTTTCTATAAAATTTGGCACTTGTGTATCGAATGTGATGATGAGGACTGTTGATTAAACCCACAAACTACAGGGGGAATTGTTCTTAATGTTATACTGATAGTGGCCTTATATATTTCATATGTTTTTTCAATTATCATTATATTCCATAAAAAGATCATTATTTTCAAATTAAAGTTTTATGTTTTCAAGGAAAAATCTATTTTTATTTAAAAAGTTGTTATATTTTGAAATAAAATGGTGTTTCAAAGTGATATGTATTTTATAAAATTTTGAACAATATTCCTATATTATTTTTCCTGGAAACCCTAGATTAACATTTTAAAATTTTATTTATTATATCAAAGTTTTTTTATTTGATATAAATATAAAGGTTTTAAAAAAAGTTTTTTAGTATTTATAAGAAAAGGATTTTGACATTGGCTTTAAAACACCTTCATGTTAAATTGTGTGCCCACCCTACATTTTAAAATGTTTTTTATAGGTTTAGTAAAAAATAAAAGTTCACTTGTGTTTGGTTTAAATTAACAACCTAACTATTATGAAGGTAATAGTTGTTAAATGAATTTATATAACTCTCATATATTTTATATTTTCATAATCCCCCAAAACATAAACTGAAAAGATAATTGGCCATATAAATGGATGTATATTTTTTTAGTATAATCTTTAAATATATATATTTATATACCTCATTATTTTAGCTTCAGATCTAGGAGTGCGGATCTGGATTAGTTTCATTTAGTATCAAAGGTACATTTTAGACAACTTTAGAGAATATGATGTTTTTTTCGGATAATTTAAATGATGGAGGTTTTTCTTTTAATATTATAGGTAATTAGATCCTAGGATACTCTTGAGAATATAAAAAATATTTCATTCTATTTTTCCTAAATATAATTAGTGAGAATCATAATTTTTCAAAGTATGAAAAAAAAATAATGGGTTGATGTAATTCCTTTGAGGGGGTAGAATATAAATTACCATGATTTCCGGTATAAATTTCCTTTTAATAAATTTTTATTAAATTGATTATTTTATAACTAAAACCAATGAAGAAATGTTTTAATATAAATAGTATTTTTTAAAACTAAACTATTTTATTTAATAAATTTAATCTTTTTCTATAAGTAAATATTCAAATTATAAATAAGTACTTCACTTATATTATTTTCCACGAAATATTTTTTCAATTGAAGAATATAATTGCTATTATGATACAATTATATTAAATTTTTAATAAATGATACCATTAAACTAAATAAAATATATTTTCATTCAACATTTAAATAGATATTATTATTTATGCAAAATCTACATTATTTTTTATAAATTTAATTAACCATCCATTTTTGAAATTATAAAACATTTTTAATAAATGTGTACATAAAGTGAAAATGATTACTAATTACCTAAAAAAACTTTTATTTGGTATAAAATTTATCGTTTTAATTAATATGAAAGGTCACATGTTTTTAATTCTGTTACTTTTAAATATATTGATATTTTTTAAAAAAATAATATATATATATACATATATAAGTTTATTTGAATATATCATTTTAAAATTTAAATAATACATAAATAATATCTTTTAATGAATGTAATGTTTCAAATATATAAATTCTTTCATAATAAGTTGAAAAGAAAATAATTATATGATTATTGAAAACAAAATGTTTAAATAATCATTAATTGTTTTAGTATTTTTGATAATTTAAAACCTACTTATGATTTTTTTAACGTGACCTACCATGAAAGCTCATTAGGCCAGCTTTATCATGAATTATAGGAGAAAACTCAACAATTCAAGAGAGAGATCCAAACAAGACCACATGGAAATATGAGGGTACTAGTGCCAATATATAGCCTAGGTTATATGGTGATCATATAGAACAACTTCATATTGTGTGTTGTGGTGCACAAGGGGGAAAGCAAGTCGACATGTCACATGTATGTGTGTAAAGAGTGTGCTCGGGAACAAACTCGGTGACATGGATCAAAAGGTAGGATACATAGCCAAAATTATATGTGATAAAGTAAGTAAAGGAATTTTTGATTTGGAAAGGGATTCTCGGGTTATTTTTCACCCGTAAAAAAACATCAACTTATAATGGTGGTTGTCTGATCAAAGGAATCTCGATCGTTCGATCTTCCCGATCCATCGTCTCCAACCACAATTTAACCTTAGTGAACCTCATCATCATTATATTCTTCCCCCAATGGGGGATTCAGCCTCAACCCAACATATTTCACTTATAAACAGCCCAATATGATACCAACACTGTCATCCTCCTCTAATGGAATTCCCATAAAACTTTAAACTACAAAACAATTAAGTTTCACTCCACAAACAAAGATATATTTTCCTATACTAACAATGATGTATTTCTCACTATTTTTCTCTTTGGCCTATAGTGTTACACCAACCCTATAAATGTCGTAACAAGACATTCATGTTTCCATCAAACCACTACAATCAATTTGACTACAACTGTTGACTCCGACATAAGTTTATGTGTTCTCCTTGAATAATTAATGACGTAACCAATCATAACAAGCTATATGTATATATATATATATATGTGTGTGTGTGTGTGTGTGTGTGTGTGTAACAATCACATAGATCATTTGTGGAAGGGTTATATTTCAAGGGTATGTTATCTTCCCTCATGTTACAACAGTACTGATGGTGATTTATATATATATTATATATTATCCATCGCAACTAAGGAATCCGAATCTTTACGATTATTGTTTTTATAGTTTCCAAGATACTCATGACATCTGATTTTTTTTCTAATATTTATTTATTTCTTTATTTCTTTATTTATTTACATAAAAATACATTTCATATCATCCATGACTTGGAAAAAGATTGAATTTGGATCATATCCATATTAGGCCAAGTTAGATATATATATATAAGGCTTTGTTGAATATATATATATATATATATATATATATCCTATACATATTATAAAATATATATAGAAGATTCTTATTTTAAAAAATGATGGTATAGAGTTAAAATACGAATTAATTACCATATCCCTTTTAAATATTCTCATTGTGTTTTTTTTTCAAGAACACATATATAAATTAGTCCCCCTAAGTAGAGAATATTCAATTTCATCATTAAACATCACACTACAAAATTAAAAAGTCCTAGAATTATAGCAGTGATATTTTAAGAGGGGTATTTTATTCATTATAATGTCCCATAATTCCATGATTGTTTTTTAAAGTTATATGGGATTATGTCGAGACCAGGCATTGAGAAGACATGTGATTTCAAGGCTCGGTGTACCCAGAATGGTCCCTCAAAAAATGTTATGTTTTAAATAGATCGCTTGATAGGTTTTCCTGAAAATAGTGTTATAACTCTTAAATGGGTTCCCAGATAAAAAATATGAGTGCACCATTGCGTTTAATATGGTAGTTTTACCCTAGGTACGACTTAATTTTAATCAGTTCAGGCCTCCAGTGAGAAAACCCAAAAAAGGCATAACCGTAAATAAAATTATTAAATAAAATTATTCTATTTTTAAAATCCTTATAACTCATGAACTGTGACTTGGATTGAAAATTTGATACCATTGTTGATCTCATGAAGGCATGCTTTCCTTAGGCAGATCCAAACATTGGTCTGCGTAGTCCAATGGTGAAAAGTAGTGTTTGGAATGTGACCGTAAATAAAATAATTAAATATGTATTATTTTATTTCTAACTCATAAATGGTATCTTGAATTGGAAATCTGAGAGTACAATTGAGATCATGAGGGTGTTCTTTCCATAGGTGAGGCCTAACCTCGACCAGCGTGGGTCGAGGGTAAAAGTAAATTTTCATGCATATCAAGTAAAAATAAATTAAACATAAAAAGTTTATTTTATTCGAAAATGTTTTTCTATAACATAGTAATAATGAAAATATTTCATTTCATAAATGAAATAGTGTAACAACTCGTCGACTTAGTGAAACAGCAATGAAAACACGTGATAATGTGTTAATGTGTTTCCCCCATTAATCGGGTGCAGGGTCCAACATTAAAATTGATATCATGGGATAATTCCTCTGGAACACTAGAGTTTCCCTAAGGCAATGAGGAGGAGACCCTCTTATCGGCAACGATGAATCAGAGGTCGGGGTTTGATCAAGTGGTGAAGAATCGATGAACACTTGAGGAATAAGGATCGAAATGGTGACGCAACTTCAATCTACATCTTCCAGAGATCCAATACAAGGTTGGGGTTTATTCGTTGTGAATTTATTTCCCATTATTTCTTTCTAAAACAATGTGTGTGGATTAACCCACGGATAGGATGATCCTCGGGGCATTTTTTCTTGCGGGATTATATTTGATTTGTTGAAATTTAAGGGAGTGGGATTCATGTGGTTGGTTCTTCCTCATTAAACTATCTAACAAGGAAAAATCTATGCTAACACGAACAATAGCTATGATCCATCCTTTGGGTTTTTCTTGTGCTTTATTCTCCCTCGATGTTTTCTTCACGTCTTCGTGGCTTATGAACAAATGGTTGTTTTTCCTTCAATACATGGAGCAATGACCCAGGATGGAAGATCTGACCCCATGATAACAACATAGTGGTTCGATGAAGAAGTAATGAGAAATCTGCGGAGAAATGGGTTCATTGGCCCAAAGGTCGGCAGCAGAGGTGGTGACGACATGCGGCAGTGGCCGCATACAGAAGGTGGCACACTGAAGCGTAGGAGGCCACAACCATCAGGTCGGGGAGGTGTTAGACCACAGTGCTAGCAGGGTGCAACGTTAGAAAGAGTACGCGATATCCATCGGGTCACGGTAATGTGGAGGGTGGAGCACCACTGAGTTGGAGAACCCTATGACAACTGCAATAGGGTGGAGACAAGGGCCACTACAAACTACAGGCGTTAGTTCTTCTACGGACGTAGCACTGGGCTATGGTGAAACAGGTCACGGTGATTTGGAGGGAGGTGTGCCACTAAGGTGGAGAAACCTATGGAAACCTCCACAGGGTGGCAACAAGGGCCACTAGAAACTACTAGCGGTAGGTATTCTGTGTGACTATGGAAGGATGGCCCCACGATGCACCGCTTGGTGGTCACGTAGTAAAACCACTGCGCCGACCAGGGGTGGACGTAGTGACCACCAATGGGTCTAGGAAAGTCTAGCTGGATCACTCACAATGGACCGAACCCAGGGCCCAGTCAATCAGGGACAAACCCGGAATGGGTCAGGTCAGTGGGCCCCTGGATCAGGTCAGGTCAGACCTAATTCAAGTTGGGTCAGACTGGATTTAGGTCGGGTCGGTGTGACCGGGTCGGACCGGACTTAAACCCCACCGACCCCTTTTTAGTAAAACGAGCATAACTTCGAAACCATACGTCTGATTAACGATGCATTCACAGATTTGGGACCCTTGGGACAAATAGGTCCTTTGGTATACACCAGGTGGACTTCTGTGGAATTTTAGATGTGAGAAATTTCATGAGCAATAGACTCTCTCAGAATCAAGCGCATTGCGAGTGGGAATCCGACGTCTGGTTGTATCAAGAAGACTATGATGAGTGGGTCTTAATGATCCAACTTTCCCAATATAAAAGAGGGTCTAAGTGATCTAGCAGGACCAAGATAATATCTTCTCAAAGTGATACAGCAGGCCCAATAGATGCACAAATCTAAGTGATCTGGAAGGTCCATGTCAACAGTGGGTCTAAGTGATTCAGCATCCCCATGCACTCATCATAGATGATTTCTTCAGCAGAAAAATGTGTTAAGTGTTCTGAATATTATTCTTTAGTTTCTTCCTTTATATTATACATATGTGGCCCAACTGATGAGTAGTCGTGCGGACCTGTGTGGACCGACAGATGAGTAGCTGTGCAGACCTGTGTGGCCTGGAAAACAAGCAGTAGGTGAGCGGACCTCAGTGGTCCGGTAGATGAATAGTAGCTGAGAGGACATATGTGGGACAATAGACAAGTAGTATTCAAGCGGAACTTAGTGTCCTGGTAGACGAACAGTAGTCGAGTAGACCTCAGTGTACCGACATACAAGCAGTAGCTGAGTGAACCTTAGTGGCCAGTCAGAGGAGCAGATCTCAGTGACTCATCGGGGATGATTCCCTCAGTAGTACAAGATGTCCAGCATTATGAATAAAGTTGTGTACTTGGGGTAGTTCTCAACTAGTTCTCCTTATGTGGGCCCAAAGAAGCAGAACCACTTTTCGTAGGTCTCTGATGACTTGATGGCTCAATGAGCGAGTACTCCTAGGACGAGCGGGCCTTGAGTAGAATCCTATGACGAAGGATTGGATGTGATACCGAGACTTCTTATCTTAGTGAGACTATATGTCTTAGATAAAATTCATTAGGTACCTAGACCAAATTTTTTCTCAGATACTTTTGGTAGATTTTATCTACCTTGTTACTACCAGATTGCTCAAGGAGTGGGATCACCCAGAATCAAGAGTGTTATGAACAGAACCATATGGCTAGAATTGGATGAGACATTACATCTTAGAATATTTTATGATTATACTTGTATGTTCTTATTATACTTTTTCATGAAAAATACCTATATTTAGTGGATTGTACCTTCCTGGTGGTGTTTTTCTTTGTGGATTTTTCTTTGTGGTTTTCGGGGTCCCCTATTGATTATTGTTTTACTCACCCCTGCACTGGATTTCCCTTCACGTGTTGTGTCTTGTGCATATGGTCAATGCATTAGTGGAGTTCTAGGCAGACGAAGACTAGGACCAGGACCAGACAGTGCCTTTTGAGATCAGATGAGCTGAATTGTTTCCGGTAACTTCTACAGTATCTTCAGTACCCTTATTTGCATGTCAAGCCTTGCAGTTGTGTTTCTTTTAGTGGGATTGTCTTCTGTCCCAGTTTTACTTTACTACTTTACTTTCTGTTGTGTTCTATTTTTGGGTTATAGTGGTATGCATGAATTTTATTTTCATAGTGTTTTGACTCTTCAATCTTGTGGCTTTTAGTTGGTTTCATGTGTAAATCTTCTTAGGAAAATGTCTCACATTTGTGGGATATGTCTACTCTGTGCTAGTTGCCACCCCCTGACCTATCAGAGGTGGGATTGGGGTTTTCATAGAACAGGCCCTGGGGGTGGATTGTGACATAGTGTTATCAAAGGGTTTTGGTTCTACCTTAATAATATAGAGTCTGTGAGTTTGGTTTGGTGAAATAGTGTTAAGTGTTTCAAGTTTGGATTTTAGGCTAGGGAGTCCAGTGTTGGTGTGGCGGCCGACGTATTCATACACCAGGACCCTGAATTCTTCTTATCAACTTGGTACATGAAAAAACTAGTTGTAGGTAAAAATGAAGGTACATACATCATATAGAAATGGGTTGGGTTTTTCATGTCCATCTTGAGTCATCTCACCAGGTATACTATATTGATCATGCCACATCTTGTTTTTTAAGGTGATTCCATGTAGACAGTCAGTCTGGATTCCCCACGTGATCATGAGGATGATTTTCAGGATGAAAAGATGGGTACAGGGGTTTGTACCATACACTACACCATCTGGTGGTGTACCATCTATACCACCACCTGTGGAGTAGCACACAGTACTCGTAGTACTGGCAGATGAGATGCATAGGATGAGCGCACATCAAGAGCTTTAGCAATAGAGACCCATCATGTTCTGAGGTGAGCCTGACTCACAAGTGTTTAAGATAAGTCTTGAGGTGGTGACCAAGTTTTCCATCTTGTCAGGGGACTATTAGATCAGATGGTGGTCCTAGTATTGATCCTTATACATGGATCAGTAGGATGATGGTGGGTTTTAGATTATCCGATCTTAAGATGAGTTGACTTTTTCATAGATAGATCTTGAGAACCATTCTCAGAGAAGGGTCTCTTTCCATGAAAGTTAAGGTTTATGTGTTCCAAAGAGCTTCTACAACTTTGGAAGGATGACAAGTCGGTAGTTGAGTATTCATAAAGGTGTATCGACCTTTCTAGGTACTCAATTAATACGATACAACCAGTTCTTCCAGGCTCAGACCTCTGAGTGAGATGTTTTTAGGGACATCCAAGCCATCACTATTCCTCTTTGAATTCTTACTTATTCTTGGGTGATAGAGAGAACCTTTTTGGCTGAAATTCCTTTGGCTTAGCAGATACAACCAGTGGATATCAGCAATGGGAAATGACGAATTCGACGTTAGTCTCATAGATATAGACATGTGATACATTCCAAGAAGAGGTCCAAAGATAGAGGATCTATAGATAAAGTCTTTTAGGGTGACTCCAGTCAGCCGATAAAGACTTAATGATTTTCAAAAGACAATATGGGATATCATGCTTGAGATTTTTCAGCCTGTCGTGTTGATAGTGAAACAGTTGATGGGCCACCAGGGTAGAGACAATGACAGAAATAGATAAATCTAGAGGGTGGTGGATTTGGTAGAGGAGATGAGAGAGTGTCAGGAGGTGGTATACATTTCAACATGTTACAACCACCCCCTTGATGTGGTCCACACTAGGCTTAGGGAAGTGGGTAGATGTAGGAGGCCAAGGATTATGACGCATGGGATCCAGGAATGATTTGAGGTATAGTATGTGTCTACTCTTAGATATCATATTAATAGACAATGGTTCTAATAATTCCTTCTTATCTCGAATCTTGTTCAAGACTTAGAGTTTTCAGTTAAATCATTGACTTAACCCTTACATTTAGAGATACCTATGGGAGGATACTTGATAATAACACTTATAAAGATGGTGTGATTAGACCCTTAAGGTGAGAGTTTCGGTTGGAACCTCTTGGTGGCAGCATCAAGGCTTTACGATGTCAATTTGGGTATGGAATAGTTCCATAGTTAATGCTTGGATTGAATATTTTAGGTAAAAGGATGTGATATGTCCACAGTGTTGGAATGAGGTTTTCCTTGGATGACAAAAAATAAGAAACCCAGGTAGCACAGGATAAATCTTAGGCATAGAAGGTTTAATCCAATCACACTTGATTCGGCCATCCATACCCACATGGTAGTGGATGTTTTGAGTTTTTAGTTCCCAGCCATAGTGGTAGAGTATGGGGAGGTATTTTCAGAAGATGATTCCAAGAATACCTCCCCATAGGTATATGGACTTCAACATTATTATACACCCTAAGATGGCACCAAAATTAGCATCAATATATTGATAGGCTTTCACAGAGCTTCGCAAGATAAGGGTGTAGGTGGGGGACTTGTAGAGGAAGGGATTAATAAGTCCCAATGTTGGAGGTTATGTGTGGATTACTGCCCTTTAACCAATTGTCCAAGGAGAACGAGTACCCAATAACAAAGGGATATCGATGGACTTCGTAACAAGTTTAACACATATTCACAAAAGACATGATATCATCTGGGTGATCTTTGACCAACTCACAATGTTGTTCGCTTCTTATCTTTTTGGGAACGGCATCCTATGGAGAGCTTGGGATACCTCTATGTGAAGGAGATAAATACATGACCCATAACATATCATTGACTTGAGCGAGTTTGACGTTGATAATAGATATACTTTTTCAAATTATTCAATAGAGATTGAGGATCAATAAGATTAGATCATTCGTGTATAGTCAATTCCTCTAGTGTGCATTTGGTGGTAGCACGAGAATCTCCATGAGAGAACTTGGTAGAAGGAGGCTCAGATATGTGCTTAGTACCCCCATTTGTTTGTTCAACCCTTGTTTTGGATTATGAGGATGTAAATCCCTAAAGGGTGGGTAATGTAATATCCCATAATTCCATGAATTTTTTTAAAATTATATGGTATTATTCTGAGACTGGGCATTGAGATGGCATGCAATTCCGAGACCCAGTGTTCCTAGAATGGTCCGTCGCAAAATTATAAGTTTTAAATAGCACGTGTGAGAGGTTTTCTTGAAAAAGTTTAAAAACTATTAAATGTGTTCCCAGATCAGAAATTTGTAGGCACTGTTACATTCAATAGGGTGGGTTTATCCTAGGAACAACTAAAGTTTAGTCAGTGTGGACCTCTAGTGAGAAAACCCAAAAATGGCATAATCATAAATAAAATTATTAAATAAAATTATTTTATTTTTTCCAATACATATAACTCAAGAACAGGGACACGGATTGCAAATATGAGACCACCATTGAACTTGTGATGGCATACTTTCCTTAGGCTGAGCCTAACATTGGCTGACATGGGCCAACTGTGGAAAGTAGTTTTCGGGATGTGACCGTAAATAGAATAATTAAATAAAGATTATTTTATTTCTAATAACTCATAAATGGTAACTCAAATTGAAAATCTGAGAGTACTATTGATCTTGTGAGGGTTTACTTTCTTTAAACAGTGCATAACCTTGACCGGTGCGAGTTGAGAGTAAATGTTAATTTTCAGGTGTTTCATAGAAAAATAAAATAAACGTAAAAAGTTTATTTTATTAGAACATGTCTCGTTGCAATGCAGTGATAAGGAAACCATTTCGTTTCATAAATGAAACGGTGTAAATACATAGCGACTCAGCGAAACAATAATGTTGAAACATGTAAACGTGTTTTATCTTTTAATTATCGGTAGGGTCTAGCTTTAGAATTGAAAATGTTGTAGAATTCATCTAGAACTCTGGTGGTTCCCTAAGTCAAGGAGAATGAGTCTCTCTCACCAGTGACGATGGATTAGAGGTCGGAGTTTGATCAAGAGGTGATGAATTGACGAACACTGGGGGAACAAGGATCGACGTGGAGACCCGACTTGAATCTGTGTTTGCAAATGATACAACATGAGGTAGGGGTTTATTCCTTGGAAATTTATTTCACATTTCTTCCTTCTAAAACAACGAGTGTGGATCAACCCACCAATAGTTTTATCTGTGGACCATTTGTTCTTTCTGAGTGATATTTGACTTGTGGAAATTTAAGGGAGTGGGATTCATGTTGTTTGTTCTTCCTCATTAAAAATCTAACAAGGACAAATCCCTGCTGACACAAAAAATGGTTATGATCAATACTTTGTGATTTTCTTGCAAGTTCTTCTCCCCCACTATTTTCTTTGTGTCTTCGTGGCTTATGAGTGAGTGGTCGTTGCACCTTTGATCCGTGGTGCAATGACCTGGGACCGAATATCCGACCCTGTGATGACACTGGATTTTTGCGACGATGAAGTAATGGGACATCCATGGTAACATGGGGCCTTCCACTCGAAGTTCAGCGGTAGCGGCATGTGGCAGTGGCCACATTTGGAAGGCGGTGCATGCCACTGGTGCACCGTAGTGGAGGAGGATGTGACCATCGGGAAGCAGTTGTGTGGGGCCACAACACTAGTAGGGATCCACGTCAGATGGAGGAGGCCACGACCATCGGGCCGCTGCAGTGCGGAGGTCGGCGAGATGTGGCAGTGGAAAACCCTATGGTAATACTCATGGGGCAAAGACAAGGACAGTTGGCAATTGCTGGTGGCAGTGCTTTGGTGGATGCTGCACTAACCCACTTCTCATGACCGGAGGGCCATTTTCCAACGGGACTGTGGTAGGAGGGTCCCACGATGAACCGCGACTGGAGGGAAAATCGGTGAATCGTGATAGGAGGGCCTCGTGGAAAACCATGGGGCGGTCACGTGGTGAAACTAACATGCTGACCAGTGGTGTACACGATGACTACCATCGCATCCAAGCAATCCTATCCAGCCCGCTTCTAGTGGACTGGACCCACAGCCTAGGCAGTCCGGTCCGGACCCGGACTGGGTCGGTTTGGGTTTGTGGGGCCCCAGGTCGGGTCAGACTGGACCCAAACCCAACTGAACCGTTTTTATTAAAACATGCATAACTTCCAAAACATACATCTAATTGATTATCTGTGTGCTGTGTTTGGATACTCGTGACAAGTTGGTACTTTTGTTATACACTAAGTGGAATTTCATAGAATTTTATATGTGACTGAAGGCTTGAGGAGTAGACTCTCCCATAATCAACCATGCTACGAGCGGGAATCCTACTGCTTGTTTTATCAAGGAGTCTATGATGAGCGGGTCTAAGTGATCTAGCTAGCCCAATAGACAAGTGGGTCTAAGTGATACAGCTGGATCAAGAGACGAGTGGGTCTAAGTGATCCAGCCGGCCCAAGAGATGAGCGGGTCTAAGTCATCCAGCTGGCCCATGTGAAGAGCAGGTCTATGTGATCCAGCAACCCCGAGCACTCATCAAGGATGAATGATTCATCAATACAAGTTGCTAAAAATCACAAATTTTATTCTTGCTTTCTTTTCTTTGGATTATACCTATTTTTTCTGGAAGACGATTAGGCATGAAGACCTACGTGACCCGGCAGACGAGCAGTTGTGCATACCTATGTGGCCTAACAGATTAGTAGTTGTGCGGACCTATGTAGCCCAGCATATGAGTAGTAGCCGACCAGACCCCAGTGTCCTAGAAGATAGAGAGTAGCCGATCTAACCTGTTTGTCCTAGTAGATGAGCAATAGTCGAGAGGACCTTAGTGGCCCGGCAGACGAACAGTAGCCGAGCGAACCTCAATGGCCCAGCAGACGAACAGTAGCCAAGCGGACCTTAGTGGACCAGCAGACAAGAATACCTTAGTGACTCGCCGGGGATGAGTCCCTCAGTAGTATAAGATGTTTAGTGTTATGACTGGAGTAGTGTACTCTAGGTAGTTCTCAATGATTTTTCCTTGGGCGGGGCCCAAATAATCAAGACCTCTTTGCCTAGGTCTCTTGTGACTTGATGGCTCAAGGATCAAGTCCTCCTGGGATGAGTGTGCCTTGATTTGAATCCTACGACGAAGGATTAACTATGATATCAAGACTTATTGTCTGGGTGAGACTAGACGTCTTAGGGAAACATCATGATGTATCAAGACAAGATGTTCTCTCAGATACTTTTTATAGAATTTCTCTACTCGATTACTACCAGATATCTTGAGGAGTGGGATCTCCCAGAATCAAGAATGCTACACACGGAACCATATATCTAGCATAATAGGAGATGTTACATCTTAGAATCCTTTACGAGTATACCTGGATGTTATTGGTATATGTATTGATGGAAAATACCTATGTTGAGATGATTGTACCTTATTGGTGGTGTTTTCTTTTGTGGTCTTCTATTTTGTGGTTTTCGAGGTCCCCTATTTAGTATTGTTTAATTCACCCCTGTATGAGAGTTTCCTTCATGTGTTGTGTCTTGTGCAGATGACCGATGCTTTGGTGGAGTCCTAGGAATAGCAGGACTTAGACTAGGACCAGACAGTGCCTTATGAGATTAGATGAGCCGAAGTGTTTCTAGAAGATTCTACATCAGCTTCATTACCCTTGTTTGTAGGTCGGGCCTTGCTGTTGTCTTTCTTTTAGTGGGCTTGTATTCTGTCCTGGTTTCACTTTACTGCTTTAATTTCTATCGTACTCTGTTGTTGGGTTGTAGTGGTTTGCATGCATTTTCTTTACTTAGTTTTTTCACTATTTAGCCTTGTGAATTTTATTTGGGTTTATGTGTAAAGGTTCTTAGGTAAATGTCTCCCATTTGTGGGATATGCCTACTTGATGCTAGTCGCCAGCCCATGGCATATCATAGGCATACTTTCGGTTTTCATAGAATGAGCCATGGGGGACAGGTCGTGACATTCTTGGTTATCCAGAACAAAGAATGAGAAAACTATTTTCTAATAAATTTCTATTTTTTATGTTCACAAAACACTTTTTTGTTATAGAAATGTTTTTAGACACCAATTTTACAAATTTATTTTTGTTAAAACCTTTCATTAAGGTTTTTCAAAACCTTTTTTTGTAATGAAATTATTATTGAAAACCTTTTTTCTTTTTTTCTAAAATCCCTAATTATGGGGTAAGTGTTACATTATTTTTTCATATCCTTTTTCTAGAATAGTTTATTTCAAAAATTTCTTTAAAAGTTTAATGTTGATTTTAAAGCTAACATTTTTCCCTAAAATTTTATTTTAAATTTTATAGATATTATTTATGATTATTTGTATAACCATACTCTATATTTAACATTGACATTCCATAATTTTTAGAAAAATTAATTTTCATAAATTAAATAATTACTTTAAAGGAATTATTTGTAGGTATTTTTAATAAATTATATATTTCCTCTAATCTTTATAAAATAATTTCATTTTCTTAATTGTAGATATTATTATAGTCCATGATATATTAAATTATTTTCTTCTTTGAAAAAAAATATCTTTTTTAAAGGATATTTTAATGAATTATAAATGATAAAGGAGGCCTTCATAAAAAAGTATATTAAATTTTCCATTGGATATAAAATTTGATGATGAAAAATATCGAGTGAACCCACAACATCAAGAGGATATTCTCCTAAAATTTATACTTCTAGTGGAATCATGTATTTATAATGTTTTTACAAGTTTTATTATATATCATAAAAATTTATTATTTAAAAAAATATAGTTTTAATGTTTTTAAATAGAAATAAATGTTTATTTCAAAGGTTATTATATTTTGAAATAATATGGGTTTGGAAAGTAACATGTCTTTTTAAAGTATTTTAAAAAATCATAAAGAATTTTTCTTTAAAACCCCAGATTCATATTTTGAAATTTATTAATTAAATAAATTATTTTTTATTTCATATAAATTGAACTGTTTCCAAAATAATTTTATATTATTTATAATAAAAATATTTTCCTCTGGTATTAAAACCTTTTACTGAGAAATTTTGTGCTCACCCCATGTTTTAAAATGTTTTTATTGGTTTGGTGATAAATAGAAGATAATTAGTGTTTTGATTAAATTGAGGATCTTGACCTTGTGAATACGGATAGTTGTTTGTGAAATTTTGTATAACTATAATATATTATATATTTCCATAATCCTCCAAAACCTAAATTGAAAATACCCAAGGTTTTGTAAAGGATAGTATATTTTCTAATTGAGATTTTTTTTTAAAAAATGTAAATCTTTTTTTAGATCTAGATATGAGAGTGTAGGTCCTAGGTTGTTGCATTTGGTATTAGTGGTAAACTTTAGAAATCTTTCAACATTAGTTTATTTTCATTTTATGATAATTATAAATTTGGAGGTTTTTATTTAGAGATTATAGGTAATTAGATCTATGGATACTCTTAAGAATATAAAAATTTGGTGATTTTCGTTTTCCAAATACTAAGACGTGAGATTTTTAATTTCTCTAAGTACGATAAAAGAATTGGGACGATGAAATTTCTTTAAGGGTGGTAGAATATAACATCCCAATAATTTAAACATATTTTTCTTATTAATAAATATTTATAAAATGGATTTTATTTAAAATTAATATCAACTATGATATTCTCTAATATAAAGATTATTTTTTGAAAACTAAATGATTTTCATTCATCAATATCAGTTTTGGTTATAAGTTAATATTCATATTATAAAAAATATATATCTCTTGTATTATTTTATATGAAATAGTATTTTAATTAAAGAATATAAATTCTATTGTGATGAAATTATATTATATATCTAATAAATGTTACAATTAAACTTGCTAGAATATATTTTCATTCAATATTTAAAAAGATATTATTCATTATTATAAATCAACATTAGTGTTTATAATGGTCATTAATAATTAATTTTGGAAACTATAAGTCTTTATTAAAAAATTGAACTTAAAACAAAAATTATTACTAATTACTTAAAAGAACTTTAATTTTGTGTGAAATTTATCATCTTGATTAAAATAAAAGACCAAATTTTTTAATACTATTAATTTTGAATATGTTGTTATTTTTAATGAAATTATATCTATATGTGTGTGTGTGTGTTTATTTAAAGTATATCATTATAAAATTTAAATAATACATAGATAATAACATGTAATGAATGTAAAGTTTCAAATATATAAATTCTTACAAAATACTTTGAAAAGAATATAATTTTAATAAGTTTGCAATAAAAATGTTTAAATAATCATGAATTATTTTAGTGTTCCTGAGTATTTAAAATATACTTATTTGTTTAAAAAAAGATCTATCCATATATACTATCTAGGCCTACTCAACAATCTATTGTGGGAGCAAGCTCAACTATAAAGGGGAACCATCCAGGCCATCCTACATGGTAGAAGAAGGGTGTGAGTTCTTATTTAGTGGCTAGGTTCCTTGGTGAGGGTTCATAGCACCTTCATAGCATGTGCGGTGACATGTAAGGGGGGATTAGGTCATCTCTCTCCATTTATGTGTTTAAATATTGTTTCTGGCTTCTGAATCAGGTACCATGGCTCGAGTGGTGGATGGCACCACTAACATTATATGTGAGCACGACATTGAGTGAATTTTTGATATGGGACGGGATACATGGTTTAGTATTCACCCGCTTAAAAAAATTTCTTTTAACAAAGGTCGTTCGATCAAATGAATCTCGGCCATTCGATATTCATAAGCCATTGTCTCCTAACTCACTTTAACCAAGGTAAACCCCATAATCTTCTTCTTCTTCCCTTGATGTAGGATCTAACCTCAACCCATCATATGTAGCCAATAATCATCCCATCATGATACCACCATTTTCATCCTCCTTGGATGATAGGCCCAAAATACTTTTAACAACAAAATATTGAAGTCTTATTCTACACATAAATATTTTTTGGATCTCACTTACAATGACATATTTCTCACTTTTTTTTTCTTCAGACTGCAATGCTACACCATTTTCATCAATATTGTAACATGTAATGCATGTTTCCCTCAAGCCATTGTAATCAGTTTAACTTTGACAGTTCATATTTGTAACACCCCAGGTAAATAAAGAATATGACATTTTCATATTTATCCATATTTGTGAATAAAATATTAATATGACTTTAAAGGGGACGCTATGCTCGATGGCGTACCCAACACGAAACAACGAGTTTCTTGGGAATCTTACGTTTCACTCTAATAATAAAATAATATTATTTTAAATGGTAGTTAACATGTAGTCGTTGAATTGGCGGGAACGGATAGAAATAACTAAAATATGATTATTTATGTTTTTAAATGTTTTTACATTTATCCAATAAAAGATAAAGGCATGAAATACGGAAAGAATGTAATTTTAGGCGTATATGCCCTAGTTTTCACTAAAGGTTCACTTATCGCCTTTTGATGGAGAACCGTCATTAAATATAGTTTTGTTCACTCTTATACATCCTTTTGGACCAAATAAAACTCTTCTTAAGAATTGGGACATCAAAATTTACTTTGTGTAAATTTTTGGTATCTTTCTGATAAAGTTCATTTTTTAATGAATAGTGTAAAATGTTGTATTTTAATTCAAAACCTCTTTTTAATATAATTTATTTATATGATTATATTATCTTTTTAATTGGTTTTAAAGTGAAATTAGAATATATTTTTACCATTAAATCCAATAGTGGTCATTGAAATTAATTTCACTTTGAAATCAGACTTAAACTAGTGTCAATCTTTTGATACATATTGTTTCATAAAAACACGCTATTTGCTCTGACAGCGGGAATTAATTATTAAATTAATTAATGTGAATTATATTATTTGAATATTTTAAAATAGACTTCATTTTTGAATTCAGAATATCAAATATAGCTTAGGGTGAATTTTTGGGATTTTTCTGAAAAACTTCAATTTTTGATGAATAGTGAAACCACTAAGTGGTACTTATAAAAACTGATTTTTCCGTTTAAATGAAATTTCGCCATCTTTGTGTTTTGAATTTCAAAAATCCAACATACATGGTTGTCATTAAGAAGTAAAATGTGGTTCAATGGGATAAAAATAATTTTTTGGTGAATAGTAACTTATTAAGTTTTTAATCGCGATTAGAGGTAATTAGTGTAGTTTAAGGTAAAAATAATGTTTTAATAATATGAAATAAACTTGACACATGTCCTAACCTCATTGTATGTTTCATGGCCGACCCAGAAAACCCATGGGTCAACTTGGGGACCCCATGAAGCCACTTTGGGTGGAAAATGACATTAATATCTTTTTATTTAAAGTTAAAGTAAAAAATGAGACAAACATGAAATGTTTTACTAAAACAATTTTTACATGGGGTTATACAAATCAGATTTTTGACTATAAATATTAATTGGGAATCTAAAAAGATTTCCTACATCATAGTATTTTTTTTATAATTTTTATACATTTAATAAATTAAATTATTTATGACATCATGATGATGCAGCGATGACCTCATTATTTAACGATTTAAATAAAATGGAAAGATAATGTAATATCTAAGACCTACACATGTCCAAAACATATTGGATGAGTGTATTTCGAATCCTTATCACCTTATCCTCGAAACACATCAATGTGGGACCTCTTAAATCCGAATACCATTTTAAAATAAAGTGACTTTTCTTTACCTTCCAAGAGTGCCCCTCACCTCCTCTTATAAAAGGCCCCCACCTCTACCTCCTTACCCACACTCCCAAAGCCTTTGGCTCGGCCAAACTGTGCCAATTATGTCTCTCCACTTCCCTATATTACTCCTTGAAGCCTCACTTTGGGAAGAAGTCTTCCCAGGGAAGCCTTTGAGCTCAAACCAAAGGGAGTTACCCGATTTTAAGGTAATATCTTCACTTAAGTCCTTTTGTTTTATTTTGCTTCTCCAACCCCCTAAACTCTTTTTATTCATTTCTTTTGTAACAAATAAAGTATAATCAATATACTAGGATGTTTTTATAAGAAGGATTCTAGCTACACTTTCACACACCTACATCTAATGGTTAAAGAACATACTCTTTTCGTGGATGGCAAATTTCGGCTTCCCGAAACGATGATTGTTCAACATTCTTTTAACACCTTAAAAGGTGGCCATTAAGATGACACTATATTTATATATTATATATAATATGTTTATGTTTTCCTTAATCTTCTGTATTTTTCATTTTGTTCATACCTTTATGGTTTCCATTATGGGTAAACGTGATATCTTCATTTAAGGAACTGCGGACTACCGCCCCCTCAAAGTGATGTGATTCGTTAACGCCATATGTGGGACGTATAAAGGATGGATTTAAAGTTATTATATATGATGTTATATTGTAATTATAATATGCCTCTATATCATTATTATTCCATTCCATAAAAATATGAAATAGAAATGAAAGTAGCGTTCATGCGTACATACGGCTTACCGTCTCCATGAACGGTGCATTTCATTTCTTACCTCTAAATGATTATGTAATATTATAAATACCTGTATATTCTGGATATATATTATATATATGATATCCAAATCATGAATATAATTCGGGATATAATGAACATTTGACCACCCGAACAACATGTAATTGTAAGAAGTCCACTTTCGACATAAGAACCAAATATCGACAAAACAAACATTATTAACTTAAATGATTACATAATGTTTATAACCTGGCAATAAGTGATCTAAAAGGAATAATTAACTAGAAAAGGTTCTTAATAAAGTGTAAATTAACTCAATCTTATTATTCAGGACGTTAAAGAACGATCGAGTCAAGTCGGACCCGAGGTAAGGGATCCTACACCTCTCTTTCTTTTTAAGTACACTCTTTTATGTCATTCCTTTAAAGCTCATATTTCTTGTGATTGGGATGTTCTTTTATATTACTATTACTGTAATTTTTATGTACATATGATTAGAGACCCTATTCTCTTTCATCAATCCATTTTGGATGTTTTGAGTGGCGCTGTTAGGCTGCCGAATTTTCGTAAGAGATCTAACCTCTCTCTTTCTTTTTAAGTACTCTCCTTTATGTCACTTCTTTTAAGATCCTCTTTGTAATGTTGGGGGATGTTATTTTATATTCCTAATTCTGTAAACTTTATGTTGATATGATGAGAGACCCTATTTCCTCTCATCAATGCATTTTGGACGTTTTAAGTGGCGTCGTTAGGCTGCAGATTTTTCGTAAGAGATTTTTCATCTCACTTTTATTCCCGTGAGATTTATGCAACATTTGCCACAATTTCATTTGAGGGGTTTATGTACTGACCATTATTACACTCATTTTGTAATATAATTCCATTTATGGGTATTTACATACTCATTGTATGACACTTCTTCGATGGGGTGTACTTTTCGAAAGTTACCCAAGTCGGTAAGGGAACCATTCACCCTCCTCCTTTTAAAAGACTTCATTTGTTATGTCTTTTAATTAACATACTATTATGTTGGGATATGTTCTTAAATATCCTGATTGATTTAAATTTTATTTCCAAGTGACGAGATTCCCCTTTTATCTCTCATCAACTCATTTTCTGAATTTTTGAAGTGACGTCGTTAGGCTGTCGAATTTTACCAAGGGAACTTTTTAACCCAATTTCGATTTCTTTGGGTTCAACATGTAGTTATTGAATATGTCATCCTTTGAATATGTGTGAATGACCTTTTATTGTTTTACACTTAATATCCAATTATATTGGGTGTATTTATATTTGACACACATAATTTTGATATTGATTTATCCTTAATTTAAGGATACCTTCTTTATAAGGGATTTCATCACATTTTACATCTCTATTGAGACTTCATTGTTGTTATGCACCAATTCACTCTTATATGGTGTATATACTGTCCTTTGGAATATTATATCATGAATCCATTTATTCTCATGATATTATAAAGTTCTGATTAATTGTTATTCCTCAATTATTGTATTCAAGTGTCTCTAATTTTGGTAAAAACCCTTTAACCAAAATATCAATTTAAATGTTTTAATGGTTTGTTCTTATTAATATCCATGTTTTCAAAATGGTTTTAAGGATTTATTTATATGGATATTAATGGTTTAAAATGTTAAATGCTTCAAGGTGGTATGGGACACTTTGATTCAAAAATCTCCTTATTAATTGTTTTAAATGGTTTTGGAAATGGTTTCTTTTTGAACAGATTCATTATTTCAATATACTAAAAGGTTATATTCTGATTGAAATTTGGAAATTTTATGTTTCCTTTATGCATGTTTTATGTGATACGTTTATGTTATGGTTCTTGGGCATTGTTATGAAAACGGGTGGTTTTGTGATAAATTAAGGGCAGGTGAGCCCGCTATAGCTCTCCAATGCATTGGGTAACGCGAAGGAGTGAAACGTTAAGGTTTCTCCAAAGAGATTTAGGGAATATACTATGATGGGTATTCCAAACGTAACCAAGAGGGTTACTCCCTACGTAAGAATTTTATGAATGCCTCAAGTTACCTTTATGTATTATGATCTCTATGATTTATTCATGGTTTGATGAGGTATGTTAAAGTGCCTATGTTTTATGGGTAAAGTATGATTTCATTCTTTTGTATATATGAACTCATGTTTCCTTTCCATATTTTTATAACCCTTACTGAGCTTTTTATGCTCATCCCAAGTTTTTGAAATGTTTTTCACAGGTCAACGGAAAGGTACATGATGTGATGATAGTGTCAAGGATGTGTCAAGAAAGAATCTGTGTTTTATTTTAAATATGTTTCTATTGATGGGAAGAATGAATATTGTCTTTTATGTAACCACTTTATTTAAATGTGGAATGTAATGCAAGTTTCATGATCTAATTCTCTAAAACACTAAACCTAAAAAGATCCTCAATGTGTAATCTTGTAATAACTCAAGATTAAGTAAGGTTTAAGGCTGGGGCCTTATAGTTGGTATCAAAGGTCGATTTAGATAACTTTAGAGGTTAGGGTATTCTTTAAGAATAAGTGACATTACCATAATGGTTAGGATTTCAGAAAGAGTCTTAGTTTTAGATAAAGTGAATGAGTAAGTATACATTAGTGTTTACCTTCCTCATTAGTACATGATGGTTTTGTTGATATACTCACACTGACATTTCTATTTTTAGTGAATGGATGGATCTAGCAGGCACCAAAGAGACAACAGGTTTTAAGGAAATTGTGGTGGTTCTCTGATTAAGATACTAGATAAAATGGAGGATTCAATGAGGAAACTCGTGTTTTTTCTAAACCAAATATCAAGGAGTCATGATCAACCACTTAAACCTTGCTATGTTCTATAATGCATCCTGTATGAGATGACCAATCGATATGGAAGTTCAGGTAATAATTATAAAGGTAACCATTCGAGTTTATATGATCCTTACTTTTGAGGTAATTATGGGTTATTATATGATATGCTGGAAAATGAAAGGCATGAGATAAACTTGAGGTTAAAATATGTTATGATCATTTTTGATGATTTTATCTCTTTTTGGGGAATGATTTAATAATTATATATTTTTGGAAAACGGACAACATGCAGACCGTGTGACAACCCGTCGCGTCAGACAAAGCTGCAGGAATCGAACCCACAACCAAAGTGCGACTTGTATTTATCGCCTGCCACTGGACTACGTGAAGTCCCTGGTTAGTTTGACTGATTCTTTTTAGTTATATGATTTTATGAATTAAGAGTAAGTTGATATTGGGTTATTTATGAAAATGATTAACCTGTCAGGGAGGATATGTGATTAGGTCAATTACTTTTCAATACGAAACTTTAGGAGCAACTGATGTTGTTTGGAGATAAATGTTACGATTTAACTTGGAAGACTATGTGACTAAATCCTTCAAATATTTGGGTTTCAATCTTAGATTGGTTTACTTTGTAGAATTTTATGGAAAAATTATTTATCGGATGGTCCTCGTTGAACTTTGGGTTTTGTTGGACAAATTTTGGAGATTAAGCATAGATTTTATTTTTAATGGGTTATCCTTTTCTGGATTATCTGACATTGTACTAACCTTTTTGGTTTTGGTTTTGGTTAAAAACTAAAGACATGGGATGTATATGGTTCTCTTTTATGGATTAGTTTATTCTCTAGAAGTTGATTATATAACTCTTAATGTGAACAAGTCTCCCTAAATACTCGTCTTTTGTAAAAAAATATGATTTTGATTAAGGAATCTAGTAAAGTTGAAAGTCAACATGATAAGTGATTATGATTACTTATGAATAAATTCCTCAATAAAAAGTAACTTAAAACAAAAATGTTGTCTATTAACTTTTCCTACTGGGGAATCGAATACCGTTTAACCCATCACAAGTTTGTGATTTTCTTATGGTTAACTTTATCCTAGACATGTCTACTATCACTCTCCCTCAAGAACATGACCCTTTGCTTTTTCTTCCATGTCCATGTTTTTCTACATATGGGTTAACTCGGGTGACCTCTGTACTTATATTCCTTTATTTTAAAGTGATTGTTTTACCGACTCTTGTTCCGATGTGGGACTTTCAAGGATGTTTCCAAGCTCAATTTTAAAAATTGCTAGGATGCAATTCTCAAAAGGGGGGAAGGATGTAACACCCCAGGTAAATAAAGAATATGAAATTTTCATATTTATCCCTATTTGTGAATAAAATATTAATATTACTTTAAAGGGGATGCTATGCTCGATGGCGTACCCAACACGCAACAACGAGTTTCTTTGGAATCTTACGTTGCACTCTAATAATAAAATAATATTATTTTAAATGGTAGTTAACATGTAGCCGTTGAATTGGCGGGAATGGATAGAAATAACTAAAATATGATTATTTATGTTTTTAAATGTTTTTACATTTATCCAATAAAAGATAAAGGCATGAAATACGGAAAAAATCAATTTTAGGCGTATATGCCCTAGTTTTCACTAAAGGTTCACTTATCGCCTTTTGATGGAGAACCGTCATTAAATATAGTTTTGTTCACTCTTATACATCCTTTTGGACCAAATAAAACTCTTCTTAAGAATTGGGACATCAAAATTTACTTTGTGTAAATTTTTGGTAACTTTCTGATAAAGTTCATTTTTAATGAATAGTGTAAAATGTTGTATTTTAATTCAAAACCTCTTTTTAATCTAATTTATTTAAATGATTAGATTATCTTTTGAATTGGTTTTAAAGTTAAATTAGAATATATTTTTACTATTAAATCCAATAGTGGTCGTTGAAATTAATTTCACTTTGAAATCAGACTTAAACTAGTGTCAATCTTTTGATACATATTGTTTCATAAAAACACGCTATTTGCTCTGACAGTGGGAATTAATTATTAAATTAATTAATGTGACTTTTATTATTTGAATATTTTAAAATAGACTTCATTTTTGAATTCAGAATATCAAATATAGCTTAGGGTGAATTTTTGGGATTTTTCTGAAAAACTTCAATTTTTGATGAATAGTGAAACCACTAAGTGGTACTTATAAAAACTGATTTTTTCCGTTTAAATTAAATTTTGCCATCATTGTGTTTTGAATTTCAAAAATCTGACATACATGGTTGTCATTAAGAAGTAAAATTTGGTTCAATGGGATAAAAGTAATTTTTTGGTGAATAGTAACTTATTAAGTTTTTAATCACGATTAGAGGTAATTAGTGTAGTCTAAGGTAAAAATAATGTTTTAATAATATGAAATGAACTTGACAGATGTCCTAACCTCATTGAATGTGTCATGGCCGACCAAGAAAACCCATGGGTCAACTTGGGGACCCCATGAAGCCACTTTGGTTGGAAAATGACATTAATATCTTTTTATTTAAAGTTAAAGTAAAAATGAGTCAAACATGAAATGTTTTAATAAAACAATTTTTACATGGGGTTATACAAATCCGATTTTTGACTATAAATATTAATTGGAAAGATAAAAAGGTTTCCTACATCATAGTATTTTTTTTATAATTATTAGACATTCAATAAATTAAATTATTTATGACATCATGATGATGCAGCGATGACCTCGTTATTTAACGATTTAAATAAAATGGAAATATAATGTAATATCTAAGACCTAAATATGTCAAAAACCTATTGGATGAGTGGATTTAGAACCCTTATCACCTTATCCTCGAAACACATCAATGTGGGACCTCTTAAATCCGAATACCATTTTAAAATAAAGTGACTTTTCTTTACCTTCCAAGAGTGCCCCTCCCCTCCTCTTATAAAAGGCCCCCACCTCTACCTCCTTACCCACACTCCCAAAGCCTTTGGCTCGGCCAACCTCTGCCCATTTTGTCTCTACACTTCCCTATATTACTCCTTGAAGCCTCACTTTGGGCAGAAGTCTTCCCAAGGAAGCCTTTGAGCTCAAACCAAAGGGTGTTACCCGATTTTAAGGTAATATCTTCACTTAAGTCCTTTTGTTTTATTTTGCTTCTCCAACCCCCTAAACTCTTTTTATTAATTTCTTTTGTAAAAACTACAGTATACTAAATATACTAGGATGTTGGTATAATAAGGATTCGAACTACACTTTCATACACCTACATCTAATGGTTAAAAAACATATTGTTTCCGTGGATGGCAAATTTCGGCCTCCCGAAATGATGATTGTTCAACATTCATTTAACACCTTAAAAGGTGGAAATTAAGATGAAACTATATTTATATATGATATATAATATGTTTATGTTTTCCTTAAGATTCTGTATTTTTCATTTTGGTCATACCTTTATGGTTTCCATTATGGGTAAACGTGATATCTTCATTTAAGGAACTGCGGACTACGGCACCCTCATAGTGATGTGATTCGTTAATGCCATATGTGGGACATATAAAGGATGTATTTAAAGTTATTATATATGATGTTATACTGAATTATAATATACCTCTATATAATTATTTTTCCATTCCATAAAAATATGAAATAGAAATGAAAGTAGCGTTCATGCGTACGTACGTCTTACCGTCTCCATGAACGGTGCATTTCATTTATTACCTCTAAATGATTATGTAATATTATAAATACATTTATATTCTCGATATATATGAAATATATGATATCCAAATAATTAATATAATTCTGGATATAATTAACATTTGACCACACGAACAACATGTAATTGTATGAAGTCCACTTTTGACATAAGAACCGAATATCGACAAAACAAACATTATTAACTTAAATAATTACATAATGTTTATAACATGGAAATAAGTGATCTAAAAGGAATAATGAACTATAAAAATGTTCCTAATAAAGTGGAAATTAACTCAAGTTTATTATTCAGGACGTTAAAGAACGATCGAGTCAAGCCGGACCCGAGGTAAGGGATCCTACACCTCTCTTTCTTTTTAAGTACACTCTTTTATGTCATTCCTTTAAATCTCATATTTCATGTGATTGGGATGTTCTTTTATATTACTCTTACTGTAATTTTTATGTACATATGATGAGAGACCCTATTCTCTCTCATCAATCCATTTTGGATGTTTTGAGTGGCGCTGTTAGGCTGCCGAATTTTCGTAAGAGATCTAACCTCTCTCTTTCTTTTTAAGTACTCTCATTTATGTCACTTCATTTTAAGCTCATCTTTGTTATGTTGGGGGATGTTATTTTATATTCCTCATTCTGTAAACTTTATGTTGATGTGATGATAGACCCTATTTCCTCTCATCAATCCATTTTGGAAGTTTTAAGTGGCGTCGTTAGGCTGCCGAGTTTTCGTAAGAGATTTTTCATCTCACTTTTATTCCCGTGAGATTTATGCTACATTTTCCACAATTTCATTTGAGTGGTTTATGTACTAACAATTATTACACTCCTTTTGTAATATAATTCCATTTATGGTTATTTAAATACTCATTGTATGACACTTCTTCGATGGGTTGTACTTTTCGAAAGTTACCCAAGTCGGTAAGGGAACCTTTCACCCTCCTCATTTTAAAAGACTTCATTTGTTATGTCTTTTAATTCACATACTATTATGTTGGGATATGTTCTTAAATATCCTGATTGATGTAAATTTTATTCCCAAGTGATGAGATTCCCCTTTTATCTCTCATCAACTCATTTTCTGAATTTTTGAAGTGACGTCGTTAGGCTGTCGAATTTTACCAAGGGAACTTTTTAACCCAATTTCGATTTCTTTGGGTTCAACATGTAGTTATTGAATATGTCATACTTTGAATATGTGTGAATGACCTTTTATTTTTTTACACTTAATTTCCAATTATATTGGGTGTATTTATATTTTACACACATAATTTTGAGATTGATTTATCCTTAATTTAAGGATACCTTCTTTATAAGGGATTTCATCACATTTTACATCTCTATTGAGACTTCATTGTTGTTATGCACCAATTCACTCTTATATGGTGTATATACTGTCCTTTGGAATATTATATCATGAATCCATTTATTCTCATGATATTATAAAGTTCTGATTAATTGTTATTCCTCAATTATTGTATTCAAGTGTCTCTAATTTTGGTAAGAACCCTTTAACGAAAATATCAATTTAAATGTTTTAATGATCTGTTCTTATTTATATCCATGTTTTCAAAATAGTTTTAAGGATTTATTTATATGGATATTAATGGTTTAAAATGTTAAAAGCTTCAAGGTGTTATGGGACACTTTGATTCAAAAATCTCCTTATTAAATGTTTTAAATGGTTTTGGAAATGGTTTGTTTTTGAATGGATTCATTATTTCAATATACTAAAATGTTATATTGTGATTGAAATGCGGAAATGTTATGTTTCCTTTATGCATGTTTTATTTGATACGTTTATGTTATGGTTCTTGGGCATTGTTATGAAAACCGGTGGTTCCGTGATAAACTAAGGGCGGTTGAGCCCGATATAGCTCTCCAATGCATTGGGTAACGCGAAGGAGTGAAACGTTAAGGTTTCTCCAAAGAGATTTAGGGAATATACTTTGATGGGTATTCCAAACGTAACCAAGAGGGTTACTCCCTACGTAATAATGTTATGAATGCCTCAAGTTACCTTTATGTATTATGATTTCTATGATTTATTCATGGTTTGATGAGGTATGTTAAAGTGCCTATGTTTTATGGGTAAATTATGATTTCAATCTTATGTATATATGAACTCATGTTTCCTTTCCATATTTTTATAACCCTTACTGATCTTTTTATGCTCATCCCAAGTTTTTGAAATGTTTTTCACAGGTCAAGGGAAAGGTACATGATGTGATGATAGTGTCAAGGATGTGTCAAGAAAGAATCTGTGTTTTATTTTAAATATGTTTCCGTTGATGGGAAGAATGAATATTGTCTTTTATGTAACCACTTTATTTAAATGTGGAATGTAATGCAAGTTTCATGATCTAATTATCTAAAACTCTAAACCTAAAAAGATCCTCAATGTGTAATCTTGTAATAACTCAAGATTAAGTAAGGTTTAAGGCTCGGGCCTTATAGTTGGTATCAAAGGTCGGTTTAGATAACTTTAGAGGTTAGGGTATTCTTTAAGAATAAGTGACATTACCATAATGGTTAGGATTTCAGAAAGAGTCCTAGTTTTAGATAAAGTGAATGAGTAAGTATATCTTAGTGTTTACCTTCCTCATTAGTACATGATGGTTTTGTTGATATACTCACACTGACATTTCTATTTTTAGTGAATGGATGGATCTAGCAGGCACCAAAGAGACAACAGGTTTGAAGGAAATTGTGGTGGTTCTCTGATTAAGATACTAGATAAAATGGAGGATTCAATGAGGAAACTCGTGTTTTTTCTAAACCAAATATCAAGGAGTCATGATCAACCACTTGAACCTTGCTATGTTATATAATGCATCCTGTAGGAGATGACCAATCGATGTGGAAGTTCAGGTAATAATTATAAAGGTAACCATTAGAGTTTATATGATCCTTACTTTTGAGGTAATTATGGGTTATTATATGATATGCTGGAAAATGAAAGGCATGAGATAAACTTGAGGTTAAAATATGTTATGATCATTTTTGATGATTTTATCTCTTTTTGGGGAATGATTTATGAATTATATAGTTTTGGAAAACGGACAACATGCAGACCGTGTGACAACCTGTCGTGTCGGACAAAGCTGCAGGAATCGAACCCACAACCAAAGTGCGACTTGTATTTATCGCCTACCACTGGACTACGTGAAGTCCCTGGTTAGTTTGACTGATTCTTTTTAGTTATATGATTTTATGAATTAAGAGTAAGTTGATTTTGGGTCATTTATGAAAATGATTAACCTGTCAGGGAGGATATGTGATTAGGTCAATTACTTTTCAATACGAAACTTTAGGAGCAACTAATGTTGTTTGGAGATAAATGTTACGATTTAACTTGGAAGACTATGTGACTAAATCCTTCAAATATTTGGGTTTCAATCTTAGATTGGTTTACTTTGTATAATTTTATGGAAAAATTGTTTATCGGATGGTCCTCGTTGAACTTTGGGTTTTGTTGGACAAATTTTGGAGATTAAGCATAGATTTTCTTTTTAATGGGTTATCCTTTTCTGGATTATCTAACATTGTACTAACCTTTTTGGTTTTGGTTTTGGTTAAAAACTAAAGACATGGGATTTATATGGTTCTCTTTTATGGATTAGGTTATTCTCTAGAAGTTGATTATATAACTCTTAATGCGAACAAGTCTCCCTAAATACTCGTCTTTTGTAAAAAAATATGATTTTGATTAAGGAATCTAGTAAAGTTTAAAGTCAACATGATAAGTGGTTATGATTACTTATGAATAAATTCCTCAATAAAAAGTAACTTAAAACAAAAATGTTGTCTATTAACTTTTCCTACTGGGGAATTGAATACCGTTTAACCCATCACAAGTTTGTGATTTTCTTATGGTTAACTTTCTCCTAGACATGTTTACTATCACTCTCCCTCAAGAACATGACCCTTTTCTTTTTCTTCCATGTCCATGTTTTTCTACATATGGGTTAACTCGGGTGAACTCTGTACTTATATTCCTTTATTTTAAAGTGATTTTTTTACCGACTCTTGTTCCGATGTGGGACTTTCAAGGATGTTTCCAAGCTCAATTTTAAAAATTGCTAGGATGCAATTCTCAAAAGGGAGGAAGGATATAACACCCCAGGTAAATAAAGAATATGACATTTTCATATTTATCCCTATTTGTGAATAAAATATTAATATGACTTTAAAGGGGATGCTATGCTCGATGGCGTACCCAACACGCAACAACGAGTTTCTTGGGAATCTTATGTTGCACTCTAATAATAAAATAATATTATTTTAAATGGTAGTTAACATGTAGCCGTTGAATTGGAGGGAATGGATAGAAATAACTAAAATATGATTATTTATGTTTTTAAATGTTTTTACATTTATCCAATAAAAGATAAAGGCATGAAATACGGAAAAAAATCAATTTTAGGCGTATATGCCCTAGTTTTCACTAAAGGTTCACTTATCGCCTTTTGATGGAGAACCGTCATTAAATATAGTTTTGTTCACTCTTATACATCATTTTGGACCAAATAAAACTCTTCTTAAGAATTGGGACATCAAAATTTACTTTGTGTAAATTTTTGGTATCTTTCTGATAAAGTTCATTTTTTAATGAATGGTGTAAAATGTTGTATTTTAATTCAAAAACTCTTTTTAATCTAATTTATTTAAATGATTAGATTATCTTTTGAATTGGTTTTAAAGTGAAATTAGAATATATTTTTACCATTAAATCCAATAGTGGTCGTTGAAATTAATTTCACATTGAAATCAGACTTAAACTAGTGTCAATCTTTTGATACATATTGTTTCATAAAAACACGCTATTTGCTCTGACAGTGGAAATTAATTATTAAATTAATTAATGTGACTTTTATTATTTGAATATTTTAAAATAGACTTGATTTTTGAATTCAGAATATCAAATATATCTTAGGGTGAATTTTTGGGATTTTTCTGAAAAACATCAATTTTTGATGAATAGTGAAACCACTAAGTGGTACTTATAAAAACTGATTTTTTCCGTTTAAATTAAATTTTGCCATCTTTGTGTTTTGAATTTAAAAAATCTGACATACATGGTTGTCATTAAGAAGTAAAATTTGGTTCAATGGGATAAAAGTAATTTTTTGGTGAATAGTAACTTATTAAGTTTTTAATCACGATTAGAGGTATTTAGTGTAGTTCAAGGTAAAAATAATGTTTTAATAATATGAAATGAACTTGAAAAATATCCTAAACTAATTGGATGTGTCATGGCCGACCAATAAAAATCATGGGTCAACTTGGGGACCCCATGAAGCCACTTTGGTTGGAAAATGACATTAATATTTTTTTATTTAAAGTTAAAGTAAAAATGAGACAAACATGAAATGTTTTAATAAAACAATTTTTACATGGGGTTATACAAATCAGATTTTTGACTATAAATATTCATTGGAAAGATAAAAAGGTTTCCTACATCATAGTAGTTTTTTTATAATTATTAGACATTCAATAAATTAAATTATTTATGACATCATGATGATGCAGCGATGACCTCGTTATTTAACGACTTAAATAAAATGGAAAGATAATGTAATATCTAAGACCTACATATGTCCAAAACCTATTGGATGAGTGGATTTCGAACCCTTACCACCTTATCCTCGAAAAACATCAATGTGGGACCTCTTAAATCTGAATACCATTTTAAAATAAAGTGACTTTTCTTTACCTTCCAAGAGTACCCCTCCCCTCCTCTTATAAAAGGCCCCCACCTCTACCTCCTTACCCACACTCCCAAAGCCTTTGGCTCGGCCAACCTCTGCCCATTTTGTCTCTACACTTCCCTATCTTACTCCTTGAAGCCTCACTTTGGGCAGAAGTCTTCCCAAGGAAGCCTTTGAGCTCAAACCAAAGGGAGTTACCCAATTTTAAGGTAATATCTTCACTTAAGTCCTTTTGTTTTATTTTGCTTCTCCAACCCCCTAAACTCTTTTTATTCATTTCTTTTGTAACAAATACAGTATAATAAATATACTAGGATGTTGTTATAATAAGGATTCGAGCTACACTTTCACACACCTACATCTAATGGTTAAAGAACATACTGTTTCCGTGGATGGCAAATTTCGGCCTCCCGAAACGATGATTGTTCAACATTCTTTTAACACCTTAAAAGGTGGCTATTAAGATGAAACTATATTTATATATGATATATAATATGTTTATGTTTTCCTTAAGCTTCTTTATTTTTCATTTTGTTCATACCTTTATGGTTTCCATTATGGGTAAACGTAATATCTTCATTTAAGGAACTGCGGACTACCACCCCCTCATAGTGATGTGATTCGTTAATGCCATATGTGGGACATATAAAGGATGTATTTAAAGTTATTATATATTATGTTATACTGGAATTATAATATACCTATATATAATTATTTTTCCATTCTATAAAAATATGAAATAGAAATGAAAGTAGCGTTCATGCGTACGTACGTCTTACCGTCTCCATGAACGGTGCATTTCATTTCTTACCTCTAAATGATTATGTAATATTATAAATACATGTATATTATGGATATATATGATATATATGATATCCAAATAATTAATATAATTCTGGATATAATTAACATTTGACCACACGAACAACATGTAATTGTAAGAAGTCCACTTTCGACATAAGAACCGAATATCGACAAAACAAACATTATTAACTTAAATAATTACATAATGTTTATAACATGGAAATAAGTGATCTATAAGGAATAATGAACTAGAAAAAGGTTCTTAATAAAGTGTAAATTAACTAAAGTTTATTATTCAGGACGTTAAAGAACGATCGAGTCAAGTCGGACCCGAGGTAAGGGATCCTACACCTCTCTTTCTTTTTAAGTACACTCTTTTATGTCATTCGTTTAAAGCTCATATTTCTTGTGATTGGGATGTTCTTTTATATTACTCTTACTGTAATTTTTATGTACATATGATGAGAGACCCTATTCGCTCTCATCAATCCATTTTGGATGTTTTGAGTGGCGTCGTTAGGATGCCGAATTTTCGTAAGAGATCTAACCTCTCTCTTTCTTTTTAAGTACTCTCCTTTATGTCACTTATTTTAAGCTCATCTTTGTTATGTTGGGGGATGTTATTTTATATTCCTCATTCTGTAAACTTTATGTTGATGTGATGAGAGACCCTATTTCCTCTCATCAATTCATTTTGGAAGTTTTAAGTGGCGTCATTAGGCTGCCGAGTTTTCGTAAGAGATTTTTCATCTCACTTTTATTCCCGTGAGATTTATGATACATTTGCCACAATTTCATTTGAGTGGTTTATGTACTAACCATTATTACACTCCTTTTGTAATATAATTCCATTTATGGTTATTTACATACTCATTGTATGACACTTCTTCGATGGGTTGTACTTTTCGAAAGTTACCCAAGTCGGTAAGGGAACCTTTCACCCTCCTCTTTTTAAAAGACTTCATTTGTTATGTCTTTTAATTCACATACTATTATGTTGGGATATGTTTTTAAATATCCTGATTGATGTAAATTTTATTTCCAAGTGATTAGATTCCCCTTTTATCTCTCATCAACTCATTTTCTGAATTTTTGAAGTGACGTCGTTAGGCTGTCGAATTTTACCAAGGGAACTTTTTAACCCAATTTCGATTTCTTTGGGTTCAACATGTAGTTATTGAATATGTCATCCTTTGAATATGTGTGAATGACCTTTTATTGTTTTACACTTAATGTCCAATTATATTGGGTGTATTTATATTTGACACACATAATTTTGAGATTGATTTATCCTTAATTTAAGGATACCTTCTTTATAAGGGATTTCATCACATTTTACATATCTATTGAGACTTCATTGTTGTTATGCACCAATTCACTCTTATATGGTGTATATACTGTCCTTTGGAATATTATATCATGAATCCATTTATTCTCATGATATTATAAAGTTCTGATTAATTGTTATTCCTCAATTATTGTATTCAAGTGTCTCTAATTTTGGTAAGAACCCTTTAACCAAAATATCGATTTAAATGTTTTAATGATTTGTTCTTATTTATATCCATGTTTTCAAAATGGTTTTAAGGATTTATTTATATGGATATTAATGGTTTAAAATGTTAAAATCTTCAAGGTGGTATGGGACACTTTGATTCAAAAATCTTCTTATTAAATGTTTTAAATGGTTTTGGAAATGGTTTGTTTTTGAACGGATTCATTATTTCAATATACTAAAATGTTATATTGTGATTGAAATGTGGAAATGTTATGTTTCCTTTATGCATGCTTTATGTGATACGTTTATGTTATGGTTCTTGGGCATTGTTATGAAAACGGGTGGTTCCGTGATAAACTAAGGGCGGTTGAGCCCGATATAGCTCTTCAATGCATTGGGTAACGCGAAGGAGTGAAACGTTAAGGTTTCTCCAAATAGATTTAGGGAATATACTTTGATGGGTATTCAAAATTTAACCAAGAGGGTTACTCCCTATGTAATAATGTTATGAATTCCTCAAGTTACCTTTATGTATTATGATTTCTATGATTTATTCATGGTTTGATGAGGTATGTTAAAGTGCCTATGTTTTATGGGTAAATTATGATTTCATTCTTATGTATATATGAACTCATGTTTCCTTTCCATATTTTTATAACCCTTACTGAGCTTTTTATGCTCATCCCAAGTTTTTGAAATGTTTTTCACAGGTCAAGGGAAAGGTACATGATGTGATGATAGTGTCAAGGATGTGTCAAGAAAGAATCTGTGTTTTATTTTAAATATGTTTCCATTGATGGGAAGAATGAATAATGTCTTTTATGTAACCACTTTATTTAAATGTGGAATTTAATGCAAGTTTCATGATCTAATTCTCTAAAACTCTAAACCTAAAAATATCCTCAATGTATAATCTTGTAATAACTCAAGATTAAGTAAGGTTTAAGGCTGGGGCCTTATAGTTGGTATCAAAGGTCGGTTTAGATAACTTTAGAGGTTAGGGTATTCTTTAAGCATAAGTGACATTACCATAATGGTTAGGATTTCAGAAAGAGTCCTAGTTTTAGATAAAGTGAATGAGTAAGTATATCTTAGTGTTTACCTTCCTCATTAGTACATGATGGTTTTGTTGATATACTCACACTGACATTTCTATTTTTAGTGAATGGATGGATCTAGCAGGCACCAAAGAGACAACAGGTTTGAAGGAAATTGTGGTGGTTCTCTGATTAAGATACTAGATAAAATGGAGGATTCAATGAGGAAACTCGTGTTTTTTCTAAACCAAATATCAAGAAGTCATGATCAACCACTTGAACCTTTCTATATTCTGTAGTGCATCATGTACGAGATGACCAATCGATGTGGAAGTTCAGGTAATAATTATAAAGGTAACCATTAGAGTTTATATGATCCTTACATTTGAGGTAATTATGGGTTATTATATGATATGCTGGAAAATGAAAGGAATTAGATAAACTTGAGGTTAAAATATGTTATGATCATTTTTGATGATTTTATCTCTTTTTGGGGAATGATTTAAGAATTATATAGTTTTGGAAAAAGGACAACATGCAGACCGTGTGACAACCCCTCGCGTCGGACAAAGCTGTGGGAATCGAACCCACAACCAAAGTGCGACTTGTATTTATCGCCTACCACTGGACTACGTGAAGTCCCTGGTTAGTTTGACTGATTCTTTTTAGTTATATGATTTTATGAATTAATAGTAAGTTGATTTTGGGTTATTTATGAAAATGATTAACCTATCAGGGAGGATATGTGATTAGGTCAAATACTTTTCAATATGAGACTTTAGGAGCAACTGATGTTGTTTGGAGATAAATGTTACGATTTAACTTGGAAGACTATGTGTCTAAATCCTTCAAATATTTGGGTTTCAATCTTAGATTGGTTTAATTTGTAGAATTTTATGGAAAAATTGTTTATCGGATGGTCCTCGTTGAACTTTGGGTTTTCTTGGACAAATTTTGGAGATTAAGCATAGATTTTCTTTTTAATGGGTTATCCTTTTCTGGATTATCTGACATTGTACTAACCTTTTTGGTTTTGGTTTTGGTTAAAGCCTAAAGACATGGGAGGTATATAGTTCTCTTTTATGTATTAGGTGATTCTCTAGAAGTTGATTATATAACTCTTAATGCGAACAAGTCTCCCTAAATACTCGTCTTTTGGAAAAAAAATATGAGTTTGATTAAGGAATCTAGTAAAAGTTTAAAGTCAACATGATAAGTGATTATGTTTCCTTATGAATAAATTCCTCAATAAAAAGTAACTTAAAACAAAAATGTTGTCTATTAACTTTTTCTACTGGGGAATCGAATACCGTTTAACCCATGACAAGTTTGTGATTTTCTTATGGTTAACTTTCTCCTAGGCATGTTTACTATCACTCTCCCTCAAGAACATGACCCTTTGCTTTTTCTTCCATGTCCATGTTTTTCTACATATGGGTTAACTCAGGTGACCTCTGTACTTATCTTCCTTTATTTTAAAGTGATTGTTTTACCGACTCTTGTTCCGATGTGGGACTTTAAGGATGTTTCCAAGCTCAATTTTAAAAATTGCGAGGACCCAATTCCCAAAAGAAGGGAAGGATGTAACACCCCAGGTAAATAAAGAATATGAAATTTTCATATTTATCCATATTTTTTAAAAAAATATTAATATGACTTTAATGGGGATGCTATGCTTGATGGCGTACCCAACACGCAACAACGAGTTTCTTGGGAATCTTACGTTGCACTCTAATAATAAAATAATATTATCTTAAATGGTAGTTAACATATAGTCGTTGAATTGGCAGGAAGGGATAGAAATAACTAAAATATGATTATTTATGTTTTTAAATGTTTTTACATTTATCCAATAAAACATAAAGGCATGAAATACGGAAAGAATTCAATTTTAGGCGTATATGCCCTAGTTTTCACTAAAGGTTCACTTATCGCCTTTTGATGGAGAACCGTCATTAAATATAGTTTTGTTCACTCTTATACATCCTTTTGGACCAAATAAAACTCTTATTAAGAATTGGGACATCAAAATTTACTTTGTGTAAATTTTAGTTATCTTTCTGATAATGTTCATTTTTTAATGAATAGTGTAAAATGTTGTATTTTAATTCAAAACCTCTTTTTAATCTAATTTATTTATATGATAAAATTATCTTTTGAATTGGTTTTAAAGTGAAATTATAATATATGTTTACCATTAAATCCAATAGTGGTCGTTGAAATTAATTTCACTTTGAAATCAGACTTAAACTAGTGTCAATCTTTTGATACATATTGTTCCATAAAAACACGCTATTTGCTCTGAAAGCGGGAATTAATTATTAAATTAATTAATGTGACTTATATGATTTGAATATTTTAAAATATACTTCATTTTTGAATTCAGAATATCAAATATATCTTAGGGTGAATTTTTTGGATTTTTCTGAAAAACTTCAATTTTTGATGAATAGTGAAACCACTAAGTGGTACTTATAAAAACTGATATTTCCGTTTAAATGAAATTTTGCTATCTTTGTGTTTTGAATTTCAAAAATCCGACATAAATGGTTGTCATTAAGAAGTAAAATGTGGTTCAATGGGATAAAAATAATTTTTTGGTGAATAGTAACTTATTAAGTTTTTAATCGCGATTAGAGGTAATTAGTGTAGTTTAAGGTAAAAATAATGTTTTAATAATATGAAATGAACTTGACACATGTCCTAACCTCATTGGATGTGTCATGGCCGACCAAGAAAACCCATGGGTCAACTTCGGGACCACATGAAGCAACTTTGGTTGGAAAATGACATTAATATCTTTTTATTTAAAGTTAAATGAAAAATGAGACAAACATGAAATGTTTTACTAAAACATTTTTACATGGGGTTATACAAATCAGATTTTTGACTATAAATATTAATTGGAAAGCTAAAAATATTTCCTACATCATAGTATTTTTTTTATAATTTTTAGACATTCAATAAATGAAATTATTTATGACATCCTAATGATGCACCGATGACCTCATTATTTAACGATTTAAATAAAATGGAAAGATAATGTAATATCTAAGATCTACACATGTCCAAAACCTATTTTATGAGTGGATTTCGAACCCTTATCACCTTATCCTAGAAACACATCAATGTGGGACCTCTTAAATCCGAATACCATTTTAAAATAAAGTGACTTTTCTTTACCTTCCAAGAGTGCCCCTCCCCTCCTCTTATAAAAGGCCCCCACCTCTACCTCCTTACCCACACTCCCAAAGCCTTTGGATCGGCAAACCTCTGCCCATTTTGTCTCTCCACTTCCCTCTCTTACTCTTTGAAGCCTCACTTTGGACAGAAGTATTCCCAAGGAAGCCTTTGAGCTCAAACCAAAGGGAGTTACCCGATTTTAAGGTAATATCTTCACTTAAGTCCTTTTGTTTTATTTTGCTTCTCCAACCCCAAAAGCTCTTTTTATTAATTTATTTTGTAATAACTCCAGTATCATAAATATACTAGGATGTTGTTATAATAAGTATTCTAGCTACACTTTCACACACCTACATCTAATGGTTAAAGAACATACTGTTTCCGTGGATGGAAAATTTCGGCCTCCCAAAACGATGATTGTTCAACATTATTTTAACACGTTAAAAGGTGACCATTAAGATGACACTATATTTATATATGATATATAATATGTTTATGTTTTCATTAAGCTTCTGTATTTTTCATTTTGGTCATACCTTTATGGTTTCCATTATGGGTAAACGTGATATCTTCATTTAAGGAACTGCGGACTACCGCCCCCTCAAAGTGATGTGATTCGTTAATGCCATATGTGGGATGTATAAAGGATGGATTTAAAGTTATTATATATGATGTTTTACTGAAATTATAATATACCTCTATATCATTATTATTCCATTCCATAAAAATATGAAATAGAAATGAAAGTAGCGTTCATGCGTACGTACGGCTTACCGTCTCCATGAACGGTGCATTTCATTTCTTACCTCTAAATGATTATGTAATATTATAAATACATGTATATTCTGGATATATATGATATATATGATATCCAATTCATTAATATAATTCTGGATATAATTAACATTTGACCACACGAACAACATGTAATTGTAAGAAGTCAACTTTCGACATAAGAACCAAATATCGACAAAACAAACATTATTAACTTAAATGATTACATAATGTTTATAACATGGCAATAAGTGATGTAAAAGGAATAATGAACTAGAAAAAGGTTCTTAATAAAGTTGAAATTAACTCAAGTTTATTATTCAGGACGTTAAAGAACGATCGATTCAAGTCGGACCCGAGGTAAGGGATCCTACACCTCTCTTTCTTTTTAAGTACACTCTTTTATGTCATTCCTTTAAAGCTCATATTTCTTTTGATTGGGATGTTCTTTTATATTACTCTTACTGTAATTTTTATGTACATATGATGAGAGACCCTATTCTCTCTTATCAATCCATTTTGGATGTTTTGAGTGGCGTCGTTAGGCTACCGAATTTTCGTAAGAGATTTAACCTCTCTCTTTCTTTTTAAGTACTCTCCTTTATGTCACTTCTTTTAAGCTCCTATTTGTTATGTTGGGGGATGTTCTTTTATATTACTCATTCTGTAAACTTTATGTTTATGTGATGAGAGACCCTATTTCCTCTCATCAATCCATTTTGGAAGTTTTAAGTGGCGTCGTTAGGCTGCCGAGTTTTCGTAAGAGATTTTTCATCTCACTTTTATTCTCGTGAGATTTATGCTACATTTGCCACAATTTCATTTGAGTGGTTTATGTACTGACCATTATTAAACTCCTTTTGTAATATAATTCCATTTATGGGTATTTACATACTCATTGTATGACACTTCTTCGATGGGGTGTACTTTTCGAAAGTTACCCAAGTCGGTAAGGGAACCTTTAACCCTCCTCTTTTTAAAAGACTTCATTTGTTATGTCTTTTAATTCACATACTATTATGTTGGGATATGTTCCTAAATATCCTTATTGATGTAAATTTTATTTCCAAGTGATGATATTCCCCTTTTATCTCTCATCAACTCATTTTCTGAATTTTTGAAGTGACGTCGTTAGGCTGTCGAAGTTTACCAAGGGAACTTTTTAACCCAATTTCGATTTCTTTGGGTTCAAAATGTAGTTATTGAATATGTCATCCTTTGAATATGTGTGAATGACCTTTTATTGTTTTACACTTAATATCCAATTATATTGGGTGTATTTATATTTGACACACATAATTTTGAGATTGATTTATCCTTAATTTAAGGATACCTTCTTTATAAGGGATTTCATCACATTTTACATCTCTATTGAGACTTCATTGTTGTTATGCACCAATTCACTCTTATATGATGTATATACTGTCCTTTGGAATATTATATCATGAATCCATTTATTCTCATGATATTATAAAGTTATGATTAATTTTTATTCCTCAATGATTGTATTCAAGTGTCTCTAATTTTGGTTAAAACCCTTTAACCAAAATATCGATTTAAATGTTTTAATGATTTGTTCTTATTAATATCCATGTTTTCAAAATGGTTTTAAGGATTTAATTATATGGATATTAATGGTTTAAAATGTTAAAATCTTCGAGGTGGTATGGGACACTTTGATTCAAAAATCTCCTTATTAAATGTTTTCAATGGTTTTGGAAATGGTTTCTTTTTGAACGGATTCATTATTTCAATATACTAAAATGTTATATTGTGATTGAAATGTGGAAATGTTATGTTTCCATTATGCATGTTTTATGTGATACGTTTATGTTATGGTTCTTGGGAATTGTTATGAAAATGGGTGGTTCCGTGATAAACTAAGGGCGGGTGAGCCCGATATAGCTCTCCAATGCATTGGGTAACGCGAAGGAGTGAAACGTTAAAGTTTCTCTGAAGAGATTTAGGGAATATACTGTAATGGGTATTCCAAACGTAACCAATAGGGTTACTCCCTACGTAATAATGTTATCAATGCCTCAAGTTACCTTTATGTATTATGATTTCTATGATTTATTCATGGTTTGATGAGGTATGTTAAAGTGCCTATGTTTTATGGGTAAAGTATGATTTCATTCTTATGTATATATGAACTCATGTTTCCTTTCCATATTTTTATAACCCTTACTGAGCTTTTTATGCTCATCCCAAGTTTTTGAAATGTTTTTCACAGGTCAAGGGAAAGGTACATGATGTGATGATAGTGTCAAGGAAGTGTCAAGAAAGAATCTGTGTTTTATTTTAAATATATTTTTGTTCATGGGAAGAATGAATATTGTCTTTTATGTAACCACTTTATTTAAATGTGCAATGTAATGCAAGTTTCATGATCTAATTCTCTATAACTCTAAACCTAAAAAGATCCTCAATGTGTAATCTTGTAATAACTCAAGATTAAGTAAGGTTTAAGGTTGGGGCCTTATAGTTGGTATCAAAGGTCGGTTTAGAAAACTTTAGAGGTTAGGTTATTCTTTAAGCATAAGTGACATTACCATAATGGTTAGGATTTCAGAAAGAGTCATAGTTTTAGATAAAGTGAATGAGTAAGTATATCTTAGTGTTTACCTTCCTCATTAGTACATTATGGTTTTGTTGATATACTCACACTGACATTTCTATTTTTAGTGAATGGATGGATCTAGCAGGCACCAAAGAGACAACAGGTTTGACGGAAATTGTGGTGGTTCTCTGATTAAGATACTAGATAAAATGGAGGATTCAATGAGGAAACTTGTGTTTGTTCTAAACCAAATATCAAGGAGTCATGATCAACCACTTGAACCTTGCTATGTTCTGTAATGCATCATGTACGAGATGACCAATCGATGTGGAAGTTTAGGTAATAATTATAAAGGTAACCATTAGAGTTTATATGATCCTTACTTTTGAGGTAATTATGGGTTATTATATGATATGCTGGAAAATGAAAGGCATGAGATAAAATTGAGGTTAAAATATGTTATGATCATTTTTGATGATTTTATCTCTTTTTGGGGAATGATTTAAGAATTATATAGTTTTGGAAAAAGGACAACACGCAGACCGTGTGACAACCCGTTGCGTCGGACAAAGCTGCGGGAATCAAACCCACAACCAAAGTGCGACTTGTATTTATCGCCTACCACTGGACTACGTGAAGTCCCTGGTTAGTTTGACTGATTCTTTTTAGTTATATGATTTTATGAATTAAGAGTAAGTTGATTTTGGGTTATTTATGAAAATGATTAACCTATCAGGGAGGATATGCGATTAGGTCAAATACTTTTCAATACGAGACTTTAGGAGGAACTGATGTTGTTTGGAGATAAATGTTACGATTTAACTTGGAAGACTATGTGACTAAATCCTTCAAATATTTGGGTTTCAATCTTATATTGGTTTACTTTGTAGAATTTTATGGACAAATTGTTTATCAGATGGTCCTTATTGAACTTTGGGTTTTGTTGGACAAATTTTGGAGATTAAGCATAGATTTTCTTTTTAATGGGTTATCCTTTTCTGGATTATCTGACATTGTACTAACCTTTTTGGTTTTGGTTTTGGTTAAATCCTAAATACATGGGATGTATATAGTTCCCTTTTATGTATTAGGTGATTCTCTAGAAGTTGATTATATAACTCTTAATGCGAACAAGTCTCCCTAAATACTCGTCTTTTGGAAAAAAATATGAGTTTGATTAAGGAATCTAGTAAAAGTTAAAAGTCAACATGATAAGTGATTATGTTTCCTTATGAATAAATTCCTCAATAAAAAGTATCTTAAAACAAAAATGTTGTCTATTATCTTTTCCTACTGGGGAATCGAATACCGTTTAACTCATCACAAGTTTATGATTTTCTTATGGTTAACTTTCTCCTAGACATGTTTACTATCACTCTCCCTCAAGAACATGACCCTTTGCTTTTTCTTCCATGTCCATGTTTTTCTACATATGGGTTGACTCGGGTGACCTCTGTACTTATCTTCCTTTATTTTAAAGTGATTTTTTTACCGACTCTTGTTCCGATGTGGGACATTCAAGGATGTTTCCAAGCTCAATTTTAAAAATTGCGAGGACGCAATTCCCAAAAGGGGGGAAGGATGTAACACCCCAGGTAAATAAATAATATGACATTTTCATATTTATCCATATTTGTGAATAAAATATTAATATGACTTTAAAGGGGACGCTATGCTCGATGGCGTACCCAACACGCAACAACGAGTTTCTTGGGAATCTTACGTTGCACTCTAATAATAAAATAATATTATTTTAAATAGTAGTTAACATGTAGCTGTTGAATTGGCGGGAATGGACAGAAATAACTAAAATATGATTATTTATGTTTTTAAATGTTTTTACATTTATCCAATAAAAGATAAAGGCATGAAATACGGAAAGAATTCAATTTTAGGTGTATATGCCCTAGTTTTCACTAAAGGTTCACTTATCGCCTTTTGATAGAGAACCATCATTAAATATAGTTTTGTTCACTCTTATACATCCTTTTGGACCAAATAAAACTCTTCTTAAGAATTGGGACATCAAAATTTACTTTGTGTAAATTTTTGGTATCTTTCTGATAAAGTTCATTTTTTAATGAATAGTGTAAAATGTTGTATTTTAATTCAAAACCCCTTTTTAATCTAATTTATTTGTATGATTAGATTATATTTTGAATTAGATTTAAAGTGAAATTAGAATATATTTTTACCATTAAATCCAATAGTGGTCGTTGAAATTAATTTCACTTTGAAAATCAGACTTAAACTAGTGTCAATCTTTTGATACATATTGTTTCATAAAAACACGCTATTTGCTCTGACAGCGGGAATTAATTATTAAATTAATTAATGTGACTTTTATGATTTGAATATTTTAAAAATAGACTTCATTTTTGAATTCAAAATAACAAATATAGCTTAGGGTGAATTTTTGGGATTTTTCTGAAAAACTTCAATTTTTGATGAATAGTGAAACCACTAAGTGGTACTTATAAAAACTGATTTTTCCATTTAAATGAAATTTTTCCATCTTTGTGTTTTGAATTTCAAAAATCCAACATACACGGTTTTCATTAAGAAGTGAAATGTGGTTCAATGGGATAAAAATAATTTTTTGGTGAATAGTAACCTATTAAGTTTTTAATCGCGATTAGAGGTAATTAGTGTAGTTTAAGGTAAAAATAATGTTTTAATAATATGAAATGAACTTGACACATGTCATAACCTCATTGGATGTGTCATGGCCGACCAAGACAACCCATGGGTCAACTTGGGGACCCCATGAAGCCACTTTGGTTGGAAAATGACATTAATATCTTTTTATTTAAAGTTAAAGTAAAAAATGAGACAAACATGAAATGTTTTACTAAAACAATTTTTACATGGGGTTATACAAATCATATTTTTTACTATAAATATTCATTGTAAATATAAAAGTATTTCCCACATCATAGTATTTGTTTTGAAATTTTTATACATTAAATAAATTAAATTACTTATGACATCATGATGATGCAGCGATGACCTCATTATTTAACGATTTAAATAAAATGGAAGGATAATGTAATATCTAAGACCTACACATGTCCAAAACCTATTGGATGAGTGGATTTAGAACCCTTATCACCTTATACTTTAAACACATCAATGTGGGACCTCTTAAATCCGAATACCATTTTAAAATAAAGTGACTTTTTTTTACCTTCCAAGAGTGCCCCTCCCCTCCTCTTATAAAAGGCCCCCACCTCTACCTCCTTACCCACACTCCCAAAGCCTTTGGCTCGGACAACCTCTGCCCATTTTGTCTCTCCACTTCCCTCTATTACTCCTTGAAGCATCACTTTGGGCAGAAGTCTTCCCAAGGAAGCCTTTGAGCTCAAACCAAAGGAAGTTACCCAATTTTAAGGTAATATCTTCACTTAAGTCCTTTTGTTTTATTTTGCTTCTCCAACCCCCTAAACTCTTTTTATTCATTTATTTTGTAAACAATACAGTATCATAAATATACTAGGATGTTGTTATAATAATTATTCGATCTACACTTTCACACACCTACATCTAATGGTTAAAAAACATACTGTTTCCGTGGATGGAAAATTTCGGCCTCCCGAAACGATGATTGTTCAACATTCTTTTAACACCTTAAAAGGTGTCCATTAAGATGACACTATATTTATATATGATATATAATATTTTTATGTTTTCCTTAAGCTTCTGTATTTTTCATTTTGTTCATACCTTTATGGTTTCCATTATGGGTAAACGCGATATCTTCATTTAAGGAACTGCGGACTACCGCCCCCTCAAAGTGATGTGATTCGTTAATGCCATATGTGGGACGTATAAAGGAAGGATTTAAAGTTATTATATATGATGTTATACTGTAATTATAATATACCTCTATATCATTATTATTCCATTCCATAAAAATATGAAATAGAAATGAAAGTAGCTTTCATGCGTACGTACGGCTTACCGTCTCCATGAACGGTGCATTTCATTTCTTACCTCTAAATGATTATGTAATATTATAAATACATGTATATTCTGGATATATATGATATATATCATATCCAAATCATGAATATAATTCTGGATATAATGAACATTTGACCACACGAACAACATGTAATTGTAAGAAGTCCACTTTCGACATAAGAACCAAATATCGACAAAACAAACATTATTAACTTAAATGGTTACATAATGTTTATAACATGGCAATAAGTGATAAAAAAGGAATAATGAACAAGAAAAATGTTCTTAATAAAGTGGAAATTAACTCAAGTTTATTATTCAGGACGTTAAAGAACGATCGAGTCAAGTCGAACCCGAGGTAAGGGATCCTACACCTCTCTTTCTTTTTAAGTACACTCTTTTATGTCATTCCTTTAAAGCTCATATTTCTTGTTATTGGGATGTTATTTTATATTAATCTTACTGTAATATTTATGTACATATGATGAGAGACCATATTCTCTCTCATCAATCCATTTTGGATGTTTTGAGTAGCGCCGTTAGGCTGCCGAATTTTCGTAAGAGATCTAACCTCTCCCTTTCTTTTTAAGTACTCTCCTTTATGTCACTTCTTTTAAGCTCCTCTTTGTTATGTTGGGGGATGTTATTTTATATTCCTCTTTCTGTAAACTTTATATTGATGTTATTAGATACCCTATTTCCTCTCATCAATCCATTTTGGAAGTTTTAAGTGGCGTCGTTAGGCTGCCGAATTTTCGTAAGAGATTTTTCATCTCACTTTTATTCCTGTGAGATTTATGCTACATTTGCCACAATTTCATTTGAGTGGTTTATGTACTGACCATTATTACACTCCTTTTGTAATATAATTCCATTTATGGGTATTTACATACTCATTGTATGACACTTCTTCGATGGGGTGTACTTTTCGAAAGTTACCCCAAGTCGGTAAGGGAACCTTTCACCCTCCTCTTTTTAAAAGACTTCATTTGTTATGTCTTTTAATTCACATACTATTATGTTGGGATATGTTCTTAAATATCCTGATTGATGTAAATTTTATTTCCAAGTGATGAGATTCCCATTTTATCTCTAATCAACTCATTTTCTGAATTTTGGAAGTGACGCCGTTAGGCTGTCGAATTTTACCAAGGGAACTTTTTAACCCAATTTCTATTTCTTTGGGTTCAACATGTAGTTATTGAATATGTCATCATTTGAATATGTGTGAATGACCTTTTATTGTTTTACACTTAATATCCAATTATATTGGGTGTATTTATATTTTAAACACATAATTTTGAGATTTATTTATCCTTAATTTAAGGATACCTTCTTTATAAGGGATTTCATCACATTTTACATCTCTATTGAGACTTCATTGTTGTTATGCACCAATTCACTCTTATATGGTGTATATATTGTCCTTTGGAATATTATATCATGAATCCTTTTATTCTCATGATATTATAAAGTTCTGATTAATTTTTATTCCTCAATTATTGTATTCAAGTGTCTCTAATTTTGGTAAAAACCCTTTAACCAAAATATCGATTTAAATGTTTTAATGATTTGTTCTTATTAATATCCATGTTTTCAAAATGGTTTTAAGGATTTATTTATATGGATATTAATGGTTTAAAATGTTAAAAGCTTCAAGGTGTTATGGGACACTTTGATTCAAAAATCTTCTTATTAAATGTTTTAAATGGTTTTGGAAATGGTTTCTTTTTGAACGGATTCATTATTTAAATATACTAAAATGTTATATTGTGATTGAAATGTGGAAATGTTATGTTTCCTTTATGCATGTTTTATGTGATATGTTTATGTTATGGTTCTTGGGCATTTTTATGAAAACAGGTGGTTCCGTGATAAACTAAGGGCGGGTGAGCCCGATATAGCTCTCCAATGCATTGGGTAACGCGAAGGAGTGAAACGTTAAGGTTTCTCCAAAGAGATTTAGGGAATATACTGTGATGGGTATTCCAAACGTAACCAAGAGGTTTACTCCCTACATAAGAATGTTTTGAATGCCTCAAGTTACCTTTATGTATTATGATTTCTATGATTTATTCATGGTTTGATGAGGTATGTTAAAGTGCCTATGTTTTATGGGTAAAGTATGATTTCATTCTTATGTATATATGAACTCAAGTTTCCTTTCCATATTTTTATAACCCTTACTGAGCTTTTTATGCTCATCCCAAGTTTTTGAAATGTTTTTCACAGGTCAAGGGAAAGGTACATGATGTGATGATAGTGTCAAGGATGTGTTAAGAAAGAATCTGTGTTTTATTTTAAATATGTTTCCGTTGATGGGAAGAATGAATATTGTCTTTTTTGTAACCACTTTATTTAAATGTGGAATGTAATGCAAGTTTCATTATCTAATTCTCTAAAACTCTAAACCTAAAAAGATCCTCAATGTGTAATCTTGTAACAACACAAGATTAAGTAAGGTTTAAGGATGGGGCCTTATAATATTGATGGAAGTTGTCATGTTCCTTTTGAAAAATGCTCCATGGAACAAATAGGAAGAAGATATGTAAATAAATATATATAACAGTAATAATTAAATAGATCACTTTTATCTTGGTTGGATTTCCCTTTGTCATCTTCCCTTAGGTTACACTAGTAGCGATATTGATTTATATATATGTATATATATATTAATCTCCATCATCATGTAACAAGAGGAATATTCATGATTGTTGTTTGGGGATTTCCCTTGATACTCAGGTCTTCTAATGTACACACACACACATATATATATATATATATTATTTTTTTATATACAAAAATATACAGATTATGAAATGCATGTAGTAGCTTCTTATTTTGAGAAATGAGGGTAAAATATTAAAATAAGAATTAAATATTGGATCTCGTGAAAATGTTCCCATAAATGTTTTCCATAATAATACCTATAAAAATTATGTTCCCTAACTATAAAGAATGCACTTTATCCATTAATCAATCCACTACAACACTAAGAAGACCTAGATTTCGGGTGGTGGTCTTTTAGGATAAATATTTCAGTCTCGGATGTCCAGTACAAGGTAATAAAAAATTGTTTTTTAATAAATTTCTGTTTTTCATGTTCTTGACAACTTTATTTGTAGAGGAAATATTTTTGGACTCCTATTTTATGATGTTATTTTTTAGAAAACACCTCATTGAGGTTTTTTAAAACCCTATATGTAATGAAATTATATTTAAAAGTTTTTGTATTTATTTTATAAAATCCCTAATTATGGGATAAGTTACATATTCAATTTTTTAAATCCCTTTTCTAGAAGAGTTTATTTCATGATTTTTACTTACATGTTTCAAGTGCGTTTTAAATTTATCATTTTATACCCAAAATGCTATTTAAAAAATTTATGGATCTTATTCATGATCATGTGAATGGCACTAAATTATAGTTACAATTTACATTCTATAATTTTATGAAAAAAATTTCATAAATTCAATTATTCCATTACAAGAATTATTTGAAATTATTTTCTATAAATTATATATTTTTTTATCTTTATAAAATAATGGTATTTTCTTATAGGAATATATTACTATTGTTCACGAGATATAAACATTTTTTCCTATTTGAAAATAATTTATGTAGTTTTTTAAAGGATATTTTAATAGATTATAAATGAGAAAGAAAAAACTTCAAAATTGATTTATATAAAATTTGGCCCTTGGGTATCGAATGTGATGATGAGGAATAAGAAGTGAACTCAAAACCTCAAGGGGAAATTGACTAGAAAGTGATACTTCTATCAGCATCATGGATTTATTTGGGTTTTCTAAGTAAAATTTTATTCCTTTAAAAGGTTATTATTCTCAAAGAAAAGTGTAAAAAAAATTAGGAGAAATCCTTGTTTATTTCAAAGGTTATTATATTTGTAAATAAAATGGGGATTCAAAGTGATTTGTCTTTTAAAACAATTTGAGAAATATTACTATATAATTTTTTTTAAAAACCCTAGATTCATATTTGGAAATTTATTTATTATATCAAATGTTTTTTATTTGATACAAACTTAAATATTTTCAAAATAATTTTATATTAATTTCAATAAAAGGATTCTTCTCCTAGTTTTAAAACCAATTACTGAGAAATTTTGTGTTCACCATATGTTTTAGAATGATTTTTATAATTTTAGTGATGAATATAATATCACCAATGTTTGGTTTAAATTAAGTATCTAGATCATGTGAAGATGGACAGTTGTTGCTTGTATAACTATAATATATATTATATTTCCCTAATTCTCTAAAACATAAACTGAAAGGACCCTAGGGTGTGTCAAAGACTATATATTTTTTGTTGAAATTTTTATAAAAAAACATATGGCATGTTTATAGCTCTGGATCCAGAAGTGCGGGTCTCGGGTTATTGCAAGAGATACTCTATCAAATATCTAATCATATTCATACATATAATATGAATTGATAATTATGAACTATGTGATTCATCCAACATATCCTTCTTCAAATATGGTATTAATAAAAATATACTCGGTAACTAATTCTTATCATTCCCTTATGATAATGATCAAACTTTGTAACATTCCTTGCCTTATGTAATTCAACATCGTCCTTTTGTACCTTTTTAATCATCTCGTGGATCGATGGTTGAACATTAATATCAGAATGATAATATATATCCACTTTCCTCAAGATTTTGAGATCCAACTTCTATAAATCCATAAATATTTCATCCCTTTCATTGCTCATCATGGAAAAACTAAAATGGTATTTCTAACTCATAGCATCACTCTCCTTGTTCTCCTTCCCATGGTGGTAATAAATTGAGCAGTCATAATCTTTTATCAACTCTAACCACCTTATACAGAACATATGAAACTATTTATGAATAAATATATACTTCAAGATTTTATGATCAATATATATATATATATAACCTTTCATAATAAAAATAATGTCTCCGTATCTGTAGTGAAAAACTACCATTACCAGCTCCAAATCATGATTTGCGTAATTATGATCATACATTTTAAATTGGATAGAGGAATAAGCTCTCACCATATCACACTGCATGAAGACACATCCCAATTCCTTATTCTATACATCACTATGTATCCCAAGAACATCTATATTGTAATGTAATGAAAGAATTTGTGCACCGGATAACTTTATCTTTAGTTCTTTGAAATTCTCCCCACATTCATATATCCACAAGAACATGGCTCAAAATTGGGTCAACTTGGTGAGCGGATTAGATATTCATGAGACATGTCTCAAAAATCATCAGTAGTATCCATCAAACCGAATAAAACTACATATGTAATTAATTTTTGTTGTTCTAGCCCATTCCTCAATTACTTCTATATTTGAAGGTTCCACCAATATACCCTTACATGAAATTATATGACGCAAAAATGAGACATTTTATAGACAAAATTCACACTTGGAAAATTTATCACATATATTATCCTTATTCAGAGTCATCAGCACAATCCTCAAATGTTCTTTATGTTCTTCCTTTACCATTGAGTAAAAAAGAATATCTTCTATAAAGACCACCACAAACTGAAAAAAGGTGATATATAATGACTCTATTCATTAAATCCACCAAGATAAAAATATCATTACTAAGTCCAAATAAAATTAATATAAATTCATAATGACCATACCCTATACACAATAGTTTCTTCTGTATATCCACCTTCATGTCCTTTAGCATATGATATCTATATCAAAGCTCAATATTGTAAAAAATTTGAACTCTTCATAATTGATCAAATAGATTATCGATAAGGGTTTTGGGATACTTTTTCTTAATAGTGATCTTATTATGTTCTATAAAACAAATGGAGAGACTAATTGGCACATATTTCTTCTTAATAAAATAAAAATGCACCCCTTGGTTAAGAACTATGTTAAATGAATCCCATATCAAGATTATCCTAGAGTTTCTTCTTCAATTCCTATAACTCAATTGGGGCCTTTATATATGGTGTTTTTGAAATATGAGAAGCACTATGTATCAGTTCTATTGAAAAATAAACTTCATGATTCGAAGTTAGACTAGTTAACTCTTCTATAAATACAATGAAAAACTCTCATAAAATAAGCATATCTTTAATTTTGAGTTTCACTAAAAATTTGAGATAAATATCCCTCATGAATAGGTATTAAATCCCATATGATTGAAATAATTTCCATTGAGATTTTAGGTTCATCCTCACACTAATAGACTATCATAGTTTGATTCATAAAATAAAATGTTTCTCCCCTTCCTCTATAGTTGATATGGGCTCTATACTGAGTGACGGTAACACCCCTATATTTTGAAAAACACTATGATCGATATCATATACAATATGAAACACTGAACTTAAATGAACCAAAAAATATTATAATTCTATGACTATTTTAATTGAATTGGTAGGTATGTATATAAGTAGTAAAATTATAAAATATATATATATTTAATAATCAATTAAAATTTATTGATAAATGATTAATAAATAATCACTCGGTTTTTTAGAGACATGTTATTCTTCAAAATATATTTTCTTCAAAAATGGTTTTTATTGAGTGAATATTGTAATTAATTTTTTGAACTTTTATAAATTGTATTAAAAAAATAGTGTCTTTTTTAATTCATCATATCAAAATTATATTCAGGTTAATTTTTTGTATTTTTCTATAAATATAGATTTTCTAACAAATAATGAAAAACACTACTTTTTATTACAAATTGTATTTATGTGACAATAATTTACAAAGTACCATTTTGTTTTAAAATGATTTGAAATTATAATTAGGTCAAATATATTATTAATAATCAAATTAAGTTTATTTTATTTAGTTTTATGGCTGAATTTGGTATAAATAAATTTATACTTAAAAAGTTATTTTTCTGAAAAACGTTTTTCATTAAATTTTCCATTTATATATTAAATACATTTCTACGATTTCAAGAAATTAAATCTTGAAAAATGGATTTAATATTTGAAATCATGATTTCTATATTTTTTAAATGGTTCTATTTATTTTTTGTTAATATAAGTACTTGCCATAGTAATTTTTTATCATGATAAAAGTAAAATTCGTTAAATATGGTTAAAAATAATGTGATAAGACTTAAAATTCATTGAAATGATTTTATTTATTTCATTTTATGATTCTATTTCATCCATAATCTTAAAAACATTAAAAATATGACAATTTCCCATTTAACTATAATTTTGACCACTATACTATTTTAAGTAAATGATAAAGTCAAAAATGTCACTATACTTCATTTAATACCAATAACATTTTGTGATAAGGATGTAAAAAACATATACTCAGTTATAAATAGTTATTTTAAATATGAATGAACTATTTTATCTTGGTAAAAAAATTACTTTTTATTGATTAAATAGTTTCCTTAAATTTTTATGCAAGGTTGACACAGTGCTTGTTCAAGCAGTAGAAAAAACAAGTAAATTAATTTAAAATATCTAGAAATAATATTTTTTTTATGATATTAAAAGTGTATCATGAATTTTTAAGATAAATGTAACATATTAGTGATGTTTTTAAGGTTTATATTTTAATTTGTTTGTTGTAAAGTTTTTTTAAAAGTCGGATTATGTGAATAATCCATAAAATGACAGTAAATGGATTTTATGTTAAATAATATGATATTTAATTATCTAAAAATAATAAATATTTTTAAAGAGGATAATTAATATGTTACTTTTTCTAAAACATCATCCATTTTACATTTATAAGAAAATTTCAACCTTATAAATAAAATTATAACCCATTAATATTGAAAAAATCATTACTAATGTTAATGTTAAAATTTGTTAACTAAGGGGTTAAAAAAATATAATGTTTAAAATGATATAAAAATATATAAAAATTTGATTGGATGCTTATATTAATAACATATATTTGTTATCTTTTAATTCCTGCCATTATGGAACCATTTTACATGAGTTAGTCACATATTATATTATTATACTTCATTTATTTACAAAAATCACATTAATGATATTTTATAACAAGCAATTTTTTATTAAATGATTGAAAATTCATAAAAAAACAAATATTCATCCTAGTGAATCATATATATTTTAAAATATCAAAAAAAAATCCATTTATGTTACACTTCTTTTTATGGTAACTTTATTAGCCCCTGAATAGTAAAAAAACATTGATATCATGGTAATTGTCAAAAGGGTGAGTTGGGGTTAAAATTAAGAGATAAGGATAAACACAAATCAAAAAATTGTTCAAATTTTATTATAGAATAGTATTTTTAATCATAATCATCTTATATTCTAATAATTTTAATTTTGATCCATTTTTTATGAAAAATTAATTTATATTAATTTAATACATTAAGTTATTCTAAGTGTGCCCTTCCCCTCCCTTATAAAATGGAGCCTCCTCCCGTTCATTATTCACAATGCTTGAGCTATCTAGATCAGAAAATAACTATCGTAATATTATCCTAGATTCTATAAACAGATCCTAGATATTTTTTCTTTCGAAAATACAATCCTTTCATGTATTTAGGTGTGAGCTAAAGAATGTTTCTCGATGAAGAAGTTTAACTCTTTACCCAACATTTTAAATTTTATTTATTATTATACCTCACATAAATATATAGGATCTATTTTAAATAAATGTATTAAATATCATAAATATATATATTAGGTTTTTTGTGGTATAATTGCATTAAACACACACACACACCACACACAAACCCATCAAGCCTTGTTGGAAAATGATGATGTCACTCATGAATACCTCTAGAATACCACATATACTGAGTTATGTGATTCATTTTTTATTTCCACATAAAATGGTTGGTGATAATAATAGATTTAATTAATATATATGATATATTTATTATATAATAATTATTATATAAAGGTTAATTATTAGTTTCCTTCTTTCATTTTATCCATCGAGAAGTTAAAACAATGTTCATGTGTACGTATGTCCTACCATCTCCATGAATGGTGTAATTATTTTTTATATATCTTTTTTTAATAGATGATTATAAATATATGTATATATATATTAAATATATATGATATAAATATAATGACAAAAAATTTTAAGATGTTGAAACCATGATCAATTTATAAGGACCGGGACTGTCGAATAAAAACTTGTATGAAAAAAAGAGTTATCATCGAGAACAATGATTTTAATGAAAAGAATTTGATAAAGTATGATAAGGTGATATAATTAAATATTATATGGTATGAGATATATGATTATTTCTCCTAAATACATTTATAATAAATATATAATTATCATATATGAGTTTTGAATACGAATTAAAAAAAGATACTTGAGTTAAGGGTTTATCATCTCAAATTATCTTATTTGGGACATATGTTATGTTATGCACCAATATTATTTTATGATGTGTTTATAAAGAAAATTTTACTTATTATATAATAAACATTATATGATCATGACATTTAATTTTTTTATTTTGAATTTATTCTTTTGTGGTATTTATGATTCAAAAATTACCAAAGTTGTAAGGGATTTATCTTTCAATCCCATTTTAATTAGGATTGTTTATGCATGAATTTATATTTAAAGAAATTATATGATAACTTCCTAATAAAACAATTTAATTTCATTCTATTATGCTTATTTTTTTATAATACATGTTTCCCTTTCATTTTTTCTCACTTTAAGTACTCAAGAAACTGAAAGAATGTTTAAATAAAAAATGACTTTATTTCTCCCTTTAGTCGAAAATACTTTTTCTTCCATACCCATGTTATGTAAAAAAAATGAAGAAAAATGTTTATATATTTATTCTATGACATTTTCAATTCATTTTACGCATTATTTAATTTTTAAAAAATGGATTAAAATGAATATTCTTATAAATTTCCAAATGTTGTAATTTTGAATTTTTACTGAAAACAAAAAAGGAAACATTGTTTTAACATACATGACATGAATAGAATTTATCACCATCATGACCACTCAATTATATAAATATTATTTTAAACTTTTATAAATTTCTTTTCCAATTTATTTTTTTCCTTAATATTTGGAATTTTTTGGATTTTAATATGTTCTTTAAAAAAATAAAATGGTGTTTTTCTTAATAATAATTTTAGTGATATTTTAAAGGAATATTTAAATTTATAATGAAATCCTTTGATGTTACTTACACTTTACCAGGTATATGATCTTATGATACCATATTTATTCTTTATCTAGATGTTTTTTGGTTTCCATGATCAAAAATTGATGAAACCTATTGTCTTTTCCATGGGATAAGTTATAGTGAATTTTTTTATCTTATAGCATACATATTACTGGATTTATTATTTTTTTATGGTTAGTATAAGAATTATGTATCCCTCCAACACATTGGGTAAAGATTAATGTACAATGAGCTCATAGGTTACATGAGAGGATATCTTAATTCAAAAAGAGGGTACATGGGATGCTATCCCAAGGTCAAAGTAGGTACACAGATTGTTATCACAATCCTAAGATGTTATTAATGTCTTGTTGGGTATCCTTGACATATTATTTCTTTGATTATGACTGTGAAACATATATAAAACTCTTTTATGACATTATCTTATGCCAATGTTATATTCTCATGGATCATGTTTTTTATCCATTTATGATTAATGTCTTATGAACTGCCAACCTTTATTCCATGACTCAGGTTAATGATATAATAATTATTCTTTATTATTTTAAAAGGTTAATCCCATGTTCTTATACCCTTTATAATTATGTTAGGTTTAAATTATCATTTTTATCTCAATTTTTTACCCTTAATGGTCATTTGATGTCAACCTTTATTTTGTTTTCTTTTCCTAAGGATATAAAGAAACATTTTTAGTATGAAGAATCTAAGAAAGGTTCTATTTATGATTAACTAAGTGGGAGATGGTAGATAAATTTTATTAACCTATTGTTTATATATCCAAGTTTCCAAAGACACTAAATATTTACTATTTTGGTGTAGATCATAATGTTATGTAATGAATATTCATCTAATAAGATTTAATATTTATGTATGAAAAGTATGGGTCATTGGTATTGGTATAGAAGAAGGTTTTGATTAATATTTAGAGATTATTATTAGAGAATTGTGGTGAAAATAATGGGGATAAGTCTAATTATAGTATTACGTTCTAATTTTTTGTTAAGGTAGATATTATGGGGTTTTCTTAGCAATTCATCCCTTTCTGGATACTACCGGAGGATGTGGTTTTGTTATCGATTCATCTAGGGGTAATAACCCTAAAAATATATGGTTGATTATACATCAACCATAATTCTATTACATGGTTAATTCACCTAAAATGCAAACATAGTTTGAAATTTTTAAGGGATATGCTCAGGTTAACTCAAATATTACTTATGAACTGTTATGAAGGATTTAAATTGATGATAACTATGGATGTACAAGGTTAAATATAAAGTCTCCTTGATTAAAAAATAATGTGGAATGATTTAGAAATCCTATAAATAATTTTTCATGCTTAAGTGGTTTCCCACTATGCCTATTGTTTTTCACACCATTATTTCTGGTTTTAGACAATGACTTGAACCAGGCATATTCATGTTAATAATGAATTTAATATATAATAGAATGATTTTCCTCTTGAGAAACCAAATAAAATATAATATATAATAAAAACCTTTGTGATTATTACTAATTATCTATCCTATTATATGATTGACAACCTCAACTTGGGTGAGTTTTCTAACACACCTAATTAGTAAAAGATGTAGTTTCATTATGTCCAAGGAAGGAAGAAGATCTAGATCCCTATATATCTAAAATTTGGGAACAAGCACTCGAGGTAATGTATTATAGGAATGGAAATTTGATTTAAATGTTGAAAAGAATGTCATAGAAAAAATAATTTCTAAGAAAAATTAATAGGTTAATGAAGGATATGAATTTCATCCTCTGGTACAATTTATAGTTCAATGTCTTATGTGCGGGGAAGATGAGAATTATCAAAGTCAATTCCCTAATTCAGTCGTTAAATAATAGAATAAACAATGACTTATGATATTCCAATTGTTGAAGTAAAAGTATTTATTTGTTTATGTATTGGGTTTTAGGAATTATATTGTATAATTGTTATATCAATGATATTATATATATAATAATCTAAATATTTTTCTATTTTAGTTTTTATTAAAGGATATTAAAATATATGTTTAATGGTATAAATCACCAATAAAAGTGATTTATTGGTAAGATTATAATGTTTAATTGGGATAAATAGATTATTTGAATTGATGAAGTTAGTGGGATGGTATTGGTGAGATTGAAATTAGTGATAATTGTTTAATGAAAGAGTGGTTTAGGTCGTTTTGATGATTTTTATTTCGCTTTTTTTTTATTTTTAAAATATATTAAATAGTATTTAATTTTATAAGCATTTTATTAACTTTTTGAAGAATATATATATTTTTTAGGTTAACTTAAGAGTTATGGATTCCATGATGGGTTTATAAGTATAAGGTTTATCATAAGTTCAAGATCATAGATTTTTCTTTTAGGGTTTAAAATGATGGGATTTTGAGGTTACTTGAAAATTTTACTATATTTTAGGAAGATAAATTTATTGAGGTTTAAATAACCGTTTAGGTTAGTATATGATTTTATATTAAGATAATTATGATCTATTGGATAGTATCATATAGATAAAATTGATAGTGGAAATATGATTCATTGATAAGGTGATATTTTTTAGAAATATATGTTCAATATAAAGATTATGTTTTAGGTTAGTATATAAATTTCATTCATGATATTTTGGGGAATTTAACTATATTATAATATTATAGTGATTTATAATAGTGATTAATGATATTTTGGGAGATGTTTCATTGGGTTGGGATATATATTACCCATAGGTTTAACATGCAATTTAACATGAATATTATTTATGTAGAAAAAAATTAAAATTTTTAATATTTAAGCTGATGGGCATGATATATCCTTTTAAGTTAAAACATTATTTAATTTTGAGTTAATTTGGGATGTAGGGTAATTCATTTAATGAATAATTTAAGTTTAAATTTTCCATTAGAGATTAATATTATGGTTTCTTCATTTTGGAAATTATATTACCTTTTCTTAAACATTATTGGACTCGGGTAATGTTTAAATATATTATTGATTTATTAATACCTTTTTTTGATCGGTTAGAAGTCAATTTTAGTGCTTCTCGCATGAAAAAAATCATCTTGAATGCTCATCGTTTGAAGCAACACATGAGATTGCAGTTGAAATTAATTAAAGGATGAAATTATAATTATAATGTAACTATATTTCCTCATTTCAAAATTATATATCGTAAAATAAATACTTAAGTCATGGAAATGGGTCTTGAAACAAATAAAAAATCTTATTTCCTTCCTTTCTGATGAATTGATTGTCTATTTCAGACTCCTTTGGTTTATGGTTTTGTTGTCATTAACTTTCTCATGATCATTAACTTTAATTTGATCAATGATATCTATTAATCTCCATCATTATTTGGACTTTAAGTTTCCTCCATGTCATTATTTTAACATCTCACTAATGTTCTCCTATTATGAAACCAACTTATGTGTTATTCAAGAGTACTTTTTTATTTCTCTTTCCCTCTTTTAAAGAGGAATTTTGGTTAACCCTTTTTGTGTTGTGGGATTTCAAAAAATGTGTTTAAAAATATAAAAACCTTTATTACTGATCATAATTTCAAATTTGTAGGATTCAATTTAATAAATGGGGTATAATTTGAAACCCCAAATTCTAAATTAATTCTATGTTTGATAGCATATACAACATGCAACACAGAGCTTAAATGAATCGTGAAATATTATATTTTATGATCGTTATAATAGTGAAATTAAATTTACAATAATTAATAGATATAATATAATTATTAAATATATATAATGTTCATAATAAATAAAAATGTATTGATAAATTCTTAGGAAATGAGAACCCAATTTTTTGTAGAGCCATTTTATTCTTCAAAATATGTTTTCTTCAGAAGTGGTTTTCACAGAGAGAAATATATTATTAATTACTAGAAATTTTATGAATTACATTTTATAAAAATAATATAATTTTTTGAAATAATCGTGTCCAAATTATCTTTGGGTGAATTTTTTTTTATTTTATGAAAAGACTTATTTTCCAAAGAATTGTGAAAACTACTGATTTTTATTGAAAACTACATTTTTGTTTCAAGACTTCACAAAGTATAATTTTATTTTAAAATAGTTTCAAAGTAAAATCAGTTATTTTATATCATTAATAATACAATTAAGTTCATTTTAATAAAATTTATGGTTGAATCTTGTATAAAAAGTTTTTATACTGAACAATTCATTTTTTTTCAAAAAAATTTCATTACGCATTTTTTTATCTTAAATTAATTGCACCCACTTTTAGAAATAGAATTTTGAAAAATGTTTTTAATATTTTTAATTATGAGGTCCAAATTATTTAAATAGTTTCCTTTTATATTTGGTCAATATGAATATTAACGATTGTAAACTTTTGTTACCATAATAAAGGTAAAATGGTTTAATTATAGATAAAACTAATGTGATAAGACTTAAAATTCATTCAAAAACCATAATTTATTTCATTTTATGATTAAATTTCATCTATAACAATAAATATTTATAAAATATGACCTTTTTTCATATTACATTATTTTTTACCTTTATAATATTTAAGTAAATGATAAATAAAAAAATTCCACATTACTTTTTTTAATATCTATAATATTTTATGATAGGAATTAAAAAAACTTATATGTGGTTAAAAATTATTATTTTAAAAATTATTGACTTTTTTCTATCATGATAATTTATTTTTTATTTTTTAGTTATGAAATATTTAACTTAAATTATTATGTAATGCCGACACAGTGCTTTTGAAAGAAGTAGAAAAATTAAGTAAATAATTTTAAAAACTCTAAAATTATTATTTATTTGGATGAGTTAAATTATAACATGAATTTTGAATAAAAATAAAAAATATTAGTTACATTTTAAAGTTTTATATTCAAATTCCATTTTTTCATGTTGTTTTCAACGTCAAATTATTGAATAGTTCTTAAAATGACATTAATAGTATTTTATGTTAAATAATATTTTAATAAATTATTTAAAACCATAAACATATTTAAATAAAAAAATTAAGATTATAAATGGTTTATAATTGTATATCTTTTCCATTCATTATCCATTTTTTTATATAAGTAAAATTTTAACCTATTAATATTGAAAATATCATTATAACGGTTAATGTTAAAATTGGTTTCCCAAGATATTAAACCAAAATATAATATTTAAAATGATATATATTACTATGAATATTTGATTTTAGTGTTAAATTAAGACCATATATTACTTATATTATAATATATGTCATTTTAGAACAATTTGACATGAGTTAGACAGATAATATATTATTATATTTCATGTATTTCCAGAAATAAAATTAATGATATTTTATAATAAACAGTATATTATTAAATGATTTAAAATTTATAAAAATATTATTCTCATCCAATTGAATATTATATGGTTTAAAATATTAACCATGGTCCTCTTAAGGGTCACTCATCATTTTATGGTAACTTTCTTGACTCATAAAGAGTAAAAACCATTGATATCACAGTAATTGTGAGAAGTCTTAACGGGGGATAAAACTAAGGGATAAGGGTAAAAACATAATAAAACTTTTTAAAAAATTATTTTATGGGATTATTTTGACTCATATACATCTTATATTATAAAAATATTAATTTGGATAAATTTTATGAAATTTTATTTTATACTTTAAGTAATTCCAAGAGTGCCCCTCCCCTCACTTATGAATGGGTACCTCACCTCCTTCATTATTCGCATAGTTGGAACATTATATCTTTGTAAATACTCACGAAATTATCATACTATATTCCTTATCCAAATACCTCAGATTTGTTCCTTTAAAAAATACCATCCTTCTATGGATTAAGTTGTAATCCAAATAAGGTTTCTCAATGAAGAGGTGAAACTCTTAACTGAGCGTCTTCATTTTTTATTTTTATAACTCATATAAATCTTTGTTATCCATTTTAAAATAATTATTTATGTTTATTTAATATAATAAATTCATATTATATGTATGGAACAAATATTTTCTACCTTCCCATTCATTTAAAAATTATAATGTCGGTCATATATACATGTAGACTACCACCTCTATGAAACGATGAGAATCGTTTTTCATTTTCACTTTACATAAATAATTATAAGGATATGTTTAATTAATATATATGACTTATATATATGATATAATTATGATTCTATAATTTTTAATTTTTATTGAAATTTATTTTGTTCTTTCTATTAAAAATTGAAAACAATGTTCATGCTTTCGTACGGCATACCATCTCCTTGAATGGTGTAATTCATTTTTTATCTCAATATTTTATGGATGAATATAAATTTATATATATATATATATTGAATATATATTTTATTAATATAATGACTAATATTCTTTAGTGGATGGAACCATGACCAATATATAAGGATTGAGACTACCGAATCAAAACATACATGAAAAACAAATGATTTATCACCCATAATAATTATATTATTAAAAAAATATTAATAAAATTGTGATAATATGTTATAAGTAAATAATATATGATATTATATGTGTTAGTTTGTTTTTTAATGCATGTATAAAATATATATATTTATTATATAGGAGGTATTAACACGTACAAATAAAGACGGTACTTGAGGTAAGGGTTTATAGTCTCAAATTTTCTGCTTTGGGACATATGTTATGTTATGAACCTATATTATTTTATGAGGTGTTTATACATCCCATTTGATAATTTATATCGTGAATCTTGCAATTGTAATGAAATTTATAGTTTCATTTTAATTTATTCTTTCATGGTATTTATGAATAAAAAGTTACCTCAGCAATAAGGGATTTATGTTTAATCTCATTTTAATCGGGATTGTCTATGCTTTAATTTATATAGAATAAAATTATATGATTATTTCCTAATAAATATAACAACCCTTGTACTTATTACAAACTTAAACATGATTTATTCCATATACATTCACTTGAGACAACTCTGAGGATTGAGAATTCTAGTGTCTTGGGAAATTAGGAACAATACATAATAGCTTAGAACATAAAACACATCATCTTTATTGAAAACTTCCTTTACATGACCACAACATTCCCTCAAACTTAGAATTTCATGGGATAACCTAAGGAAATAAATAATAAAATACTGAGCTATAAATCCCAATAAGAGTGCAAACAAAGAATAACATGACCAATATAGTACATGTTAGGCAATAGGAATATCAATGAAGTGCAATAGAAACATGAACATAAAGGCTTGATATAGCATGATTATCATAACTTGGAAATGTGGAAACAATATTTAACATCATAATAGCATGTTCCAAGGATCATTTCACATGGATCATGAGTAAAACCTCATTTAACTTGAATTAGCATGAGTAAACCCTCATTCCACATAACGTATCATCATACTAATCTTTACCCAATGCATTGGAGTGCTATCAGGGCACACCCTTCTTAATCATTTTATTTCATGCATAAGTTTTTCACGTAGATCACACAACATGGGTTCATTAAATATCATCATTTATTCCATGATAAAGGAATTTTGAATTCATACACAAAAATATATAATCAATAAGTAAATGTGGATAAAGGTGAATACCCTTGATTGAGAAATGGGCTTGGTATTCACTACACATTGACTTTGACTTGGAAAATTACAGTTCAATTTCAGCAGCATAATGGTGTGACATAAGAAATCATAAAAATGGTTGATGAGAGATAAAGTGGTGTCTCATAATATTTACATGAAATGGACTATAATTGGGTCATATAGAAACATTTCCCAAAATGTTTAATGGAATTTAGATTCATAATACAAAATAATTTCTTGAATATAAATGAGAAGAGAGAAATCCCTTACTGAATTTCAGCATCTTAAAGGGTGTACAGGGGAGGCATTAATGAGAGATGAAGGGGTCTCTCATCATTAAAAAATAAGGAGGGATGTATGGGGAGGTTTGGAATCATACCCCAACATTTTTAATTGAAAAGAATATGGTATAACAACATAATAAAATTTGGACATAAATGAGAAAGGAAGAAATCACTTACTTGAAAGTGTAATCCCAAAGGCATAGGATAGGACTGATAGAGGCTTCTATGGAGCTTTGGAAACCTTGGGAGGATTCTAGAGAGAAGAGGTCATAGGTTGGTTGAGCTCCAAAGGATTTGAGTGAGGAGTAAGTGGGATGTTGGGTGGGTTTATATAGGAAAGGAGAGGGAATTCATTATTATTTATTTTTTGGACACCACACATTAAAATAATCAAATTCAAAAACCATACCATGGTTTTTTTGGAGAGTGGGAAACATTATTTCATAAGTCTAATGTCTTAAATTCTTAAAATATTATACTTTCTTATGTTGATGTGAGTCACACTCACAAAGAAAATATTTTAAAAGTGAAAATGATTTATAAGACTTGGAGGGTCCACTAAAGAACCATAAAGTTAATAAAACAAATATAAAACCAATTTATTTCAAATTTAAAACATATATTAGTCAAACATCACATTTATATTATTTTATTACATCACTATTGGGTCATTATGATGTCATAAAACGCATTATATATTGAAACAACATTTGATTTTTACCCAAAAGTTCGATTATCTCTGAAAATTATAAAAAATTCACCGTTGGATAATTTCAACATCCTGATTCCAAAAATAATATCCATTTTATCTAAATAATTTTCAAAATATGTGAATTTTTACTTCTAAAATAAAAAATGACATTTACTGAAAATTAAATGGTCTTAACAAAAATGGATTTCAAAGCATAATAAAAATTACAATTGTATTCATAAAAATAATACGATCATTTATATTAAATAAAAATTAATTTATTAATTATATATTATTGAAATATTATTTATTACAAAAATACATTAATTCATCAAAATAGATTTCTTAATTTAATATTAATTAAAAAAATGATTTGTGCTTTAAAACCATTTACAAAGTAACAATAATATAATGAATGTATATTCTATATACAAAAATAATACACATAATCATAGTGCTAATGTCTTGTTACATATCCACTTAAAACACCTGCATAAGACATAAGGGTAAGGTGTGTGATGGAGACAGACTCTTGGGGTGGCTCGGATAACATCGCTCGAGTGGTAATCTCTATTAACTTTTACAACTCCAATAGGTAGTTTTTCTCAAGATTAACATGTTGAAGCTCAGCTTAGGCTTAGTCAAGAGTGAATCCCATTGATGCTACCTCCTTTCTGTGCTCTGACAAATGGGCTTCATATGGAGTAATTCTATCAGATGAGGAAATCGCTTCCATTATCTTGGTCAATTAGATGTATTAAAGACCTATATTTATACTAATCATGTGATCACTGTTCAATTGATATATTATTGATGATAAAAATTCATAATGGTATTTTGAAATCCAAAAACATAAAACCATGGAAGTGCATATGTTTATATAACCACTTTACATAATAAGACATTTAATTATATTAAGAGGAATTTTCATTAATAAAAGTTTTGGTGGTTACAATCTTCCCCACTTAAGAAATTTCAACATCAAAATTTCCTTTTCCCACACTAAAACAAATTCATGTAACTCTGCTTCATAACTTCCTCTGATTCACACATTGTGTATTCAAACTTGTGGTTTCCCCCATAACACCTTGACGAGGGGCATTGTCTTTTTTCATAGAACTTTTTCCCTACGATCTAATATATTCACCAGATTTTCTTTATAGGAGAGGTCATTATCTAATTATTCCACCTCTGGATTGAGTACATGCATTGGGTCAGGTATGTACTTCCTCAAGAGTGATACATGGAATACATCATGTACTTGAGATAGGTTTGGTTGGAGTTCTAGTCGATCGGCCACAACACCAATGCGATCAGTGATCTAAAAAGGACCAATGAACCTTAGACTATGCTTTCCCTTCTTTCAAAATCTCATAACTCTCTTCCATAGTGATTTTTGGAGGAATACCATGTCTCTGACATCAAAATATAGTTCTCTTCAACAATTATCAGCATATATCTTTTGTTGACTCTGAGAAGCTTTAATGTGCTATTGGATGGTCTTAACCATCTCCACCATTTCTTCAACCATTTCTGGACCTAAGAGTTTTCATTCCACAACTTCATCCCAACATGTCGGTGTTCTACACCTCTTCCCATACATGGATACATAAGGAGCCATTTGGATTCTTGAGTGGAAACTGTTATTGTAAGAGAACTCAACCATAGGATGATGTTGATCCCATCCTCCATTGAAGTCCATCGAGCATGCTCTCAGCATGTTCTAATGTGTTTGGATATTCCTCTCATATTGTCCATCATTTTGAGGATGATAAGTCGTACTAAAGTTCAGCTCATTATTCAGAGCATGTTGAAGACTTTTCCATAACATAAAGGTGAATCTTGGATCTTGATCGGATAAAATAGATATTGGTACTCTATGCAACTATACCACTTCTCTGATATATATTTGTGTCAGTTTATCTAATGAAAAATCCTCTATAATTTCAATGAAGTGTGTAGTCTTTGTAAGATGATACACAATAACCCAAATAGAATTATTTCCTTTAGATGTCTTTGAAAGTCTGGTGACAAAGTCCATGGTGATGTTCTCCCATTTCTATGCTGGTATGGGTAGTGTTTGTATAATCCCCTTAGACTTCAACATCTCATCCTTCACTTACTGATATACTAGGAACTTTGATGTATACTTAGCGATCTCTTTCTTCATGTTATCCCACCAATAATTCTCTCAGAAATCTCGATACATGTTTGTGTTTTCAATGTGAAAGGAGAAATTAAAACTATGTGAAACATCCAAATGTTCTTTCTTTAACTATGGATTTGATGGAACACATAGTATTGACCCAAATCTCACAGTTCCTTCTACATTAACATTAAACTATGAGTGTTTCCCTTTTCTAATAGTTTCCACTTTCTTCTGAATTCTCTCATCATCCTTTTGAGCATCCTTTAACTTTTCCAAAAGTGATTTTTGAGAAATAATTTGTGAAAGTATTGATGATTTTTCTTTCTTTATGATTCTCATGTTCATCTTCATCAAATCTAAGAAGATTGGATCCTTTTCAATTCTCTTCAATGATAGAATTGTTGGGTCATTTCTAATTATAGAATCTTCCACCTTTTTCTCTTTCCTAGGGTGGTAATGGATTGGGAATTCAGAGTCATTTATCAGCTCTAACCATCTTCATTGGCACATATTCAACTCTTTCTATGTGAATATATTCTTCAGGATTTTGTGATCCATCTATATTTCACATTTCACCCCAAATAGATAATTTCGCCAAATTTTTAAAGTGAAGATTATTGAAGCTAACTCCAACTCATGTGATGGATAGTTTTTCTCATTAACATTCAATTTTCGTGACGAATAGTCAATGACTTTATCAGTTTGCATCAACACATATCCTAGACCCTTCTTTGAAGAATCACTAAATACCACAAAAAGTTCTCCACTTATGGGTAATGTGAGCACGGGCATAGTGATAAGCCTTCTTTTCAAATCCTTGAATCTCTCTTAACATTCATCACTCCAAGAAAACTTTACCCCCATCCATGTTAGCTTGGTATGAGGGTTGGACAATTGTGAGAAATTTATCACAAATCGACGATAATATCCAGCTAACCCCAGGATGCTACGGATATCCATCACCGATGTTGGCCTTGGCCATCCCTCAATTGCATCTATCTTGGATGGATCAACATATATCTGATTGCTTGTAATGATATAACACAAGAATTATACCTCCTTCAACCAAAACTAACACTTGTTGAACTTTTCATATATCTTCTCCTTTTACAAGGTCTCTAGTACGGTGCTTAGATTCTCCTCATTCACTTGATTAGTTTTGGAGTATATTTGAATATCATCTATAAATACTACCATTAATTTTTCAAGGTAATATATAAAGACTCTATTCATTATTTCAATGAAGATTTTTGGAGAATTAGTGAGTCCTAAATTCATTACTATGAATTCATAGTTCTCGTACCTTGAATAAAAAGTAGTCTTGGGGATATCCTCCTTCTTCACCCTTACTTGGTAATATCCTGATCGAAAATCCACACTGTTGAAGTATTGTCCTCCATATAGCTGATCGAACAAGTGATCAATTCATTGTAGAGAATAATTTTTCTTTATCGTGGATTGTTTGAGCTCACGATAATCAATAAAAAGGTGCATTGACCCATCCTTCTTCTTGATGAAGAGGACTGGTGTACCCCATGGTGAAGAACTTGGGTGTATAAACCCTTTATCCAGATTCTCCTATAGTTGTTTCTTCAGCTCAAAAATAGTCATTATATATTGAGTCTTGGATATTGGCAACGTCCCAAGTATAAGATCAATTGAGAATTCAACAACTATTCTAAGAGGAAAACCAGGCAAGTCATCCAGAAACACTTTGGTAAATTCCCTCACAATATGCATGTCTTCATGGATGGTAGCATTATTAGAATCAATCATCTGAGAAAGATACACGTACTCATAGGGAATTAATATCAACTCTTGAAATAATGGTGCTAAATAATATTCAACTCCTCCTTGCACTTGTACAGAATTGGGGGTCGATTCACCATATGGAGAGTGATTTCTTTCTCATGGAAATTTATGTAGGCTCTATATAGGGAAATACAATCCATGCCAAGAATTGCATCAAATTTCACCAGAGGGAGTATGATGAGGTTTTTCAGGAAGTTCAATCCAAAAATTATGATTTGGGAGGAGTTATATTCATGGGATGCAATGATTGCCCATTTTCCATTCTCACAGACATCTTTACTTCCATGATTTGTGGTGGTGCTAGGATTATTCTACTAAACTTTTGGGATATAAAAAAATGCGTAGAACAAGAATAAAAAAGTATGTTTTCTATTCATGGATAAATAACTAGCGTACATGTCACCACTATGTTGTTGGGGTTCCCTTCGGTGGTAGTGATGGAAAAATCTCACCCTTGCTGCCTTGGAGGTTTTTGGTTTCCTCCAAAAATTTAAGGACCCAAAATTTCCATGTACTTTTTTTTTAAATATATGGGAATTTCATGAGTCTGAGAAAATTGACGGCGTGTGATTCCGAGGCTCGGAGTGGCCGGAAAAATTTTCTGAACTTTTGTTCGAGTACGTTCAGTAAACGTACGAGCGGGTTTTTCAAACTTTTGAACCGGTGATCAGAATTGAAATCTGAGGACATAGTTGAACTCATAGCACTGGTATTCGCTTAAGGAGACCTTCACCTCGACTGTAGTAGGTCGAGGGTGGAAGTTATTTTTTCACTTATTTATGAAAGATTAAAATAAACTAAAATGGTGTAAATTTTTATTGTATTTTTCTTTGGATTTTCCCATGTGGATATTTCACAGGTGGGGGAAACCTGAACTAAAACCTCACAAGAAAGGTTATGGAGGTGGGGACCATCGAGCCTAACCTCCCATGAGAGGTTATGGTGGTGGTGACCACCCGAGTATAAACCGCCCTTGAAATCCCTTTTAATGTGAAAACCCTCAATATTCCGATTAAATGTGGGGGAGCCTCTTTAACTCCTCCAACATTTATTATACCAACTCAATTTAATTTAATAAATCCAATTTGAAATTTGTGACAACAATTAAATTGGGGAAACAAAACTTAATTGGGTACTTTTCATTTTTGGTGGAATTGGGGAGAGAGGAACTATTGGGATGATTATAATTCTCCAACGAAGAACTTCTCCCACGAAGAACTTCTTCCGCGAAGAACGCCGACTTCGACTTCTTCCTTGAGAAATCCTCCAATGGTGTACATCTTCAATAATGAAGAACCACCTCCATTGAAGAGCGTTTTTCCAATGAACGAGCTTGGGATCGGAGGCGTGTGATGGGCGCGATGAACGTCGATAACTGTGACTTCTCTCTTCGATGTCAACAATCGAACAAGGTAGGGTGGTTGTTTAAAATTCTTCGCTTATTCATTCTTGATGAATCATCGTAATTCAAAGAGAGTTTACACCTGCTTTCTACTGCTCTAATGCAGAGAGTGTGGGCCAAACAAACATGGCCCATCCTCTCTTTAATTCTTGTAATAATTTGTGTTGTTCTTTGCGAAGGGGGAGGTTGGCGACCCACTAAGAAAGGGCACGAGAACGGCGGCCGGCATCACCGCCGAACACGATGAAGGAGATGGCACAACACGCCGCTCCACGGCCACCGCCATCCATGGCCCCCGCTGCCTGCGTCCACCGCCACCCACGGCCTCCGCCGCTCTGGCCGAGTCGCCCTGTGCTGCGCCCTCGTGGCACCTCGTGGCCAAGACGCTCCGGCCGAGCCGCCCCGCGTCGTGCCCTCAATGCACCTCGTGTCGCACCCTCGTGGCACCCCATGCCACGTCCTTGCGGCACCTCGTGCCATGCCCTTGCGGCACCCCACGAATGAGTAGCTTCAGCCGAGCCGCCCCGCACCACTCCCTCGCGACACCACACGGCTGAGCCGCTCTGGCTGAGCCTCCCCACGCCGCGCCCTCGCTGCACCCCGCAGCCGAGCCACTATGGCCGAACCGCCCCGCGTCGCGCCCTCATGGAACCCCATGACTGAGCCCCTCCGACTGAGCTTCCCCATGTCGCGCCCCATGCCGCACCCTCACGGTGCCCCACTGTCGAGCCGCTCCGGCCGAGCCACCCCACGCTGCACCCTCGTGGCACCCCCAAGGCCTCGTGACCCTCACGGCATGTCGGGTCCGACCCAGCAGGCCAGGCCGCCCAATGGGCTAGGCCAGACCCAGAAGGCTAGGCCAACCAGCAGGCCGGTCCAAACCCAGCAGGTCGGGGTGGGTTGACTCAGGCCAAGTCGGGCCGGGTCGGTCCGACCGAGTCGGACCAGACCCAAACTAGATAAGACCCTATACTTTACTTGGGCCATAACATTTGCATCGGACGTCAGATTGGAAAACCCCCTGTGGTGATGGAAACCATGGAGTGAGGCGGTCCCTTTGGTATTCCCCCACTAGAGATTTGGAAAAGGATGGGGTACGGTCGAGTTGGATCATGCACGAATTCAACCGGGCCCTTGGGAAAAAAAGGCTAATAACTCACAGATCGGGTGTCTGATTGACGCACCATCTATTGCATTGAGACCCCTATTATGTGGATGACCTTTTAGATACTTCTTCGTGGGACTTCATGGTAGTTGGAGTATCGACCAGTGGATTGGGGAGCGGATCCTCCCAGAGACGAGCGAGCATAGTGCGGGAACCCAGTAGCTAGTTGTAAAAAGAAGATTGACTAGCAACCCTGTGTGGGTCAGCTCCTAGCGATCATGTGTGGTTTATCTCCTAGAGATCGTGTGTGGGTCATCTTCTAGTGATCTCATGTGGGTCAGCTGCTAGATATCCAGTGTGGGTCAGCTCCTAGCGATCCTGTGTGGGTCAGCTCCTATCGATCTTGTGTGGGTTAGCTTCTAGTGATCCTGTGTCGGTCAGCTCTTAGAGATCTTGTGTGGGTCAGCTCCTAGCGATCCGGTGTCAGTCAGCTCCTAGAAATCCTATGTGGGTCAGCTCCTAGCGATCCTGCCTGGGTCAGCTCCTAGTGATCATGTGTGGGTCAGCTCCTAGCGATCCTACATGGGTCAGCTCCTATTGATCTTGTGTGGGTTAGCTCCTAGCGATCCTGCGTGGGTCATCTCCTAGCGATCCTGTGTGGGTCATCTCTTAGCGATCATGTGTGGGTCATCTCCTAGGGATCCAGTGTGGGTGAGCTCCTAGCGATCCTGTGTGGGTCAGCTCCTAGAGATTCTGTGTGGGTCAGCAACAAAGCCTCTTAACCGAGTAAGATGATTTAGTAGCTATAAATAATCATCTCTACTACTGTACCTAAGTTATACCTGGTGTGATTTGAATCAGTACCATTGTGTTTTCCTCATGATTGAGATGGATTACATGAAAACTCAGGTATATGTATGTGCATATACCTAAGTAGGGTTATCTGTTGATTTCATACTTTTTGGTTTATCCTTGGTGGATTTTGTGAGACCATGAGGGTCTCGGGGTCCCTACTCAATATCATTATACTCACCCCTTCACAGGATATTCCTTAATCTTTTCTATTGGATGCAGACGATGGACAACGCTGACTGAGGAACAGGGTTCCAGGACTGGACGGTGCTCAGAGGTGGACCATATGGCGTGTCAGTTCCCAGAGGAGACGGATGGACATGGAATTTTTAGGAGGCGATCTGTACCTACCCTTTAGGTAGGAATCGAGGTGGATGGTCCAAGAGCTAATTTTCACCTATCATTCATCTTCTACTTTCTAGTTTTCCTTGTACTTTCCAATTGGGCTTGTATTCTAGCCCCTTTTTTTCTTAATGTACTCACTTTGTTTACTATTTAGTTTACTTGAGTTCATATCTTGTTGTGTGATTGGTAGTGTGTTTATAGGTTATAAAGGCAATGACTTCCCAGTTCTAGGGAATTATGCCTTAGGTTCTAGTCACCATCCCCTGGCCTAAGGAGGGTGGGCTTGGGGTAGTCACGGCATGGGCCCCGGGGGACTGGTCGTGACACAAAATTCTTGGTATAAGGAACTGGTTTTCAAAGTTTTATGGTTCTTTGAAGTTGAAGCAACGAAAAATGCGTTGAGGGTTGAATGGAGAATTCCTCTCCTCTATCTTAGCCACAGGTTTTTATTTTTGAATTTTAATGGCCAGGTGCCCTTCTCTTCCATACCTAAAGCATTTCTCCATCCCCTTTAGGAAAGTTCTGATGTGCTTCTTTCTGCACCTTTGGAAAGTGGGGTGCTATATTTTCTTAGCATCATTAGATTTATCAATTAGACCTCTAGAATTAAAGTAAACCTTATGCTTATTATCCCCATGATACCTCGAGATTCTTATGTCTCCATTTTTACCTTGAGGGCACATCAGACAATTTCCTCATAGCTCTCAAATTCACGGATCACTAGGGCTTTCCGTAGGTTAGGTTTTAGCCTACCAAATAAGCAGTAAACCTTGTATTTAGGGGTAATGATAAAGATAAAGTCATATCATGCAAGAATTTTGAAGTTTTCCTCTTACGCTCGGATGGATTATTCATTTTTTTCCTTGAGGTTAAAGAAGTCCCTTTCCATCTTAAGTCGGAGGGTGTGAGGAAAATATTTTCCAAAAAATATTTTCTTGAAATTGTTATATTCCAATGCCTCGATCTATTCCTTGGGCATCGTATTTTTTATCAATGTCCACCATTGATCAGCTTCACCCTCCATATGATAAGAATCTTGAAGAACCTTCTCTTGTTCGGAACATTTAAGGGTAGAGAAGATCTTCTCAATGTATTTGATCCATAGTTCAGTGATAGAGGGAGAAGATGATCCATTAAAAGAAGGAGGATGTTGTCTCATGAATCTCTCGATTGTGACTTATTCTTTCTTAGGGGGTGGGGGTTGAATGTTCCTTTTGACCCATGTTTCTATTCAAAACTTGAGTTAACTGAGAGAGAATCGTGACAAAGTTCATGATTCACGCTCTCTTCGGATTGGGAATCTCATTAGAATAGTCATCGCATTTATCTTCACATCATTTTTTAGTCTGATTCCTCCTATTACTGTTCATTGGCTGGAATAGAAGGAAATTTAGTGGTAACACATAAAGGGGAATCCAAATACCAAAAGGGATAACTTATAAATTACTTTTTTTGCATAACTTACGAATGTATAGTCTTCAATATATGTTATCCATGATCCAAATCCCAACATATATTCTTAGGGATATTTTTATTCCCTTGATAGTGGTTCGTACAAAGCATATGAATTTATGAAAGCATATCCCCCAGGAAGTGTTGTAACCAAGAGTGTAGAAAGTCCCGTTGTTGTGCACCATTTCCCATTCAATTCTAGCTCAAAAAGGTGTTTTTGGGTTCTACCCCTAGATATATTTGTTCCAAAGATTCCTCTACCTATTCGTATCTATACTTGGATTTATTTTCTTGATAAACCACTTACTCAATACTCACAAAAATATAGGGATGTTTTTATTATACTTAGTCTTATCCCTAAAGATTTCACTAGGGTTTTCTAATCCTAATCCCAAATATAACTAAACCTCCCCTGGTACAAACTATAACAAACATTATCTTTATTACACACTTAAACATGAATTATTACATGAACTTACACTTAAGAAAACTCTAAGGATTAGGAGGTATAGTGTCTTGGGAAATTAGTAACATTACATAATAGCTTAGAACATAAAACACAACATCTTTATTGAAAACTTTTTTTACATGACCACAACATTCTCTCTTACTTAGCATAGCATGGGATAACCTAAAGACATGCATAATAAAAGGGCGGGAAATAAATCCTAGAAAGGGAGTAAAAAATGAATAACATGATGAATATATGACATTTTAGGCAATAGGTGTATCAATGAAGCGCAAGAGAAACATGAACATAAAGGCATGATATAGCCTGATCATCATAACTTGGAAATATGGCCACAACATTTAACATGATATTAGCATGAGACAAGGCTCGTTGCACATGGATCATGAGTAAACCCTCACTGCACTTGAATTAGAATGAGTAAACACTTATTTCACTTTATGTATCATGATACTAACCTTTACCCAATGCATTGGAGTGCTATCAGGGCACACCCTTCTTAATCATTTCATTTCATGCATAAGTGTACCACATAGATCATACAACATGGATTCATTAAACATCGTCATTTATTCCAAGATAAATGACTGATAAATTCATAAACAAAACTCTATAATCAATAAGTAAATGTGCATAAATTTTAATACCCTTGATATATAAATGAGCATGGTATTCACAACACAATGACTTTGGCTTGGAAAATTGTGGTGCAATTTCGGCAGTATAACGGCGTGACATAAGAATTCAAAAAAAATTGATGATAGAGAAATGGGTATATTATAATATTTAAATAAAATTGACAGTAATGGGGTAATATAGAAACATTTCCCAACATGTGTAATGGAATTTATATTCATAACACAAAATAATTGCTTGAATGTAAATGAGAAGAGATAAATCCCTTATGGAATTTCAGCATGGTAATGAGAGTATATGTGAGGCATTAATGAGAGAAAAATTGTTATATCATCATTAGAAAACAAGGAGGTAAGTATGGGAGTGAAAAAATCATACCCAAACATTTTTAATTGAAAAAAAGGGAAAAACAACATAATGAAATTTTGAAAAAAAATGAGAAATGAAGAAATCTCTTACTTGAAAGTGTGATCCCAAAGGCTTGGGAGAGGCTTGAGAGAGGATTCTTGGGAGCTTGGGGCACCATGGAAGAATTTTAGAGAAATTAGGTTAGATGTTGGTCGAGCTCCAAAGTCTTTGAGTGAAGAGGAAATGGAATCTTGGGTGGGTTTATATAGGAAAGGAGAGGTAATTCTTTATTTTTTAGGTTTTTAACACCATACATTAAACTAATCAAAACCATAAACCATCACAATGTTTTTTCCCATGGAATTTTCCAAAGGGTAGTGGGAAAAATTATTTTATAAGGAAAATCTCCTAAATTCTTAAAATACTAGTCTTGCATATGTTGAGATGAGTTGCACTCTCAAGGAAAACATTTTAAAACTGAAAATGTCAAATAAGTCTTAGAGGGTTCACTAAGGCACCATAAATTTAATCAAAAAAATTTAAAATCACAATATTTTAAAGGTAAAACATATATTGTCATAACATCTCATTTATAGTATTTTATTACATCACTATTATGTTATTATGATATCAAAAATCATTATATATTTAAATGGTATTTAATTTTTACCCAAAAGTTTGATTGTCTCAGAAAATTATGAAAAATTAATTGTTAGAACATTTCAACATACTAATTCCAAAAAAATATTCATTTTATCTAAATAATTTTCTAAATATGTGAATTTTTACTTTTAAAATAAAAAATCATCATTTACCAAAAATTCATGGGTTTTGACAAAAACAGATTTCAAACCTTAATAAAAATTACAATTGTATTCATAAAAATTATACGATCATTTATATTTAATAAAAAATAATTTATAATAATATTTTATTAAAATATTATTTAATTCAAAATCCATTAATTCATCAAAATATATTTATTAATTTAATATTAAATAAAAATACTACTTACACTTTAAAACTATTTACAAAGTAACAATAATAAAATGAATATATATTCTCTATAAAAAATAATATAAATAACCACAGTGTTGTGGTATTGTTACATAACCCCTTAAGACACCTACATAAGACCTAAGGGTAAGGTGTGTGATTGTGACATACTCTTAGGGTGGCTCAGACAAAATCTCTCGAGTGGTAATCTCTATTAACATCCACTTCTCTCATAGGCGGTTCCTCTCAAGCTTAACGTGTTGAAGCTCATCTTGGGATTGGTCAAGAGCGAAGCCCAGTGATGATTCCTCCTTTCTGAGATCCAACAAATGGGCTTCGTATGGAGAAATTCGACTAGATTAGGCCATAGCTTCCTTTGTCTGAGTAAATTGGATTGGTTAAACCCCTATATCTATACTAATCATGTGATCACTGTTCAATATCTATATTAGCAACGGTAATAATTGTTAACGGTATTTTAAAATACAAAAACATAAAACCAAGAAATTTCATACATTTTATATTACCACTTTACATAATAATACAATTAATTATATCAAGGGAAATTTTCATTAAGAAAAGTTTGGGTCGTTACAATAAATCCATTTAATTTTATTATAATCTATTTATTTCTTGATATTACAAGTTTTAATTTATTTTTCCAAACATTAATTACTCAATAGAGTAAAAGCTTTTTTTAAGGAAAAAATAACTTTATTTCTCTCCTCGGTTGAAAATCCTTTTTCTTCCATATCGATGTTATCCAAAAATATTTTGATTTTTTATATATTTATTCTATGATAATTTAAATTCATTTTTACACATAATTTAATTTTTTACAAAATGACTTAAATTGAATCTTCTTGTCTTTTCCAAATGATGTTCATTAGAAATTTTACCTAAAATATGAGAGAAATATTTGTTTTAACTTACACAAAATGAACAAAATTTCTACCACCATGAACACTTAATGATTTTAATATTCCATTATAATTTCCAAGGTTCCTTTTAAACAAAATTGTTTCCTTAATATTTTGGTAATTTTTATATTTCAATAATTAATTTTAAAAAATAAGAAGTGTACTTTCCTCAAGAAATATTACAATGATATTTGAAACTAGTTCTTCATTTATGATAACGTCCTTTGATGTTACTTTTTATTTACTAGGTATATCATCCAATGATACCATATTTATTATTGATCTAGTTATTTTATTGTTATGATGATGAAATGTCAATGAATCCCATGTTTTTTTCCGTGGGTTAAGTTATGATTAAGGTTTTTATGATCAAGGGGCATTCATATGAATATATATAAATTATGTGATGGGTGGGCCTGAAATTATATTTTTATCCAATTAATTGAGTACGTATTAATGATATATGAGATCAAAGTGTACACAATAGGTTATACTAATATTTAAAGAGAGTATATGAGAGTTTATACCATACCAGAAATAGGGTATATGGAAGGTTATCCCAAGCCCAAAGCAGGTAAAATATGGTTAGCCCAATCCTAAAATTTTATGAATGTATTGGTGGATATCATTAACATAAGATATATCTGATTATGATTATTCCACAGTCATTTCACTTTTTTGTTACACGATCTTTTAAAAAATTTATGTTCTCATGGATCATGTTCTGTAATCCCTTTATGATTCATGTCATATAAAGTGACAATATTTATAACATAACTCATGTTTATGATCATAAAATTCTAGTTATGAATTTAAAATGTTAATATCATGTTCTCATACCCTTTATGCTCATGTTATGTTTAAATTGTCTATATTATCTCCCTAGTTTACCCTTACAAAGTGTCAAATCTCACCCTTTATTAAGTTTCATTTTCCCTGGGATATGAAGAAAATTTTTAAGTATGATGCATCTAAAGGTTCTAGTTATATTTAAATAATTAGGGGATTAAGTAGATCTTTTATCAACCAGTTATATATATGTCCATGTTTCTAAAAACACTAAAACATTATGGTTATGGTGGGTATTATAAAGTTATATAAAGAATACTCATCTAATAAGAAGTAATTTTTATATTTGAAAAGCTTGGGTCTCTTGGGTTGGTTTCCATGATTTTCCTAATAGGAGAGGTTCTTTATCTGATAATTGAATATAGTGTATCATGAGAGTGATACCTTTTATCTGAGATGATCCATGGACTATCTATCCGGGTGTATTCCTTATGGCTTTTCCTTTAAGGATGTCTCCATTGTGAGATGTTTCCTTCTGTCCTAAGAGGCTATGACTTTAGTTGTTTCTGAGGATCCATGTAGTATTTTTCTACATAAATTTTGACGTAGAGGATCCCATGTAGAATGGATCTATCTTTTTCCTATTATGAGGATCCCATGTAGAATTCCTCTATCTTCTTCTTATTCTGAGGATCCCCTATAGGATTATTATGTTAATGTTTCTTCCTAGAGGATCCTGAGTAGGATGCATCTATTTTATTACTGGATACTAAAAAGTCGTTGTGGGTTACCTTCACTTTCATGCTAACCAAGGATCCCATATGGGAAGTATTTTCTTAAATGTTTCCTTAGGTAATCCCTAGTAGGATTCCTTTACCTCTACTAATCTAATGATCTCAGGTTGGATTCATCAGTCTTGCTTACCGTTTGAGGACCCCTTGTAGGATTCCTCTATTTTCCTTTGTTTTTTGAAGAGCCTTACTAGGATGAATTTACTTATGAATAGTTTTTATGATCACAATTATCATGCCTCTCAATGTTTACTTGAGGGACCTTGTGGGTTCTAGGATGTTTGACTGAACTTGATTTATTATTTCAGGTTTGAGTAGCAATGGTTGTAGGTGTCACCTTAGAACCCATGCCAAATGTGTGATGCCTCGGGGCTGTGGTAGTGGTGTTGGGTTTAATAATTCATTCACCCTCACTCTTTGATTATACTATAACTTGTTTATTGCTGATAAATCAATATTAGATAGAGGTGCTTCAAATTTGTTGGTTTTTGAGCCTGACATGAGGCATCTTTCTTTCTCTTTGGGATGCCTTGAAATTCTCCTGGGTTTTCGGATTCAGAACCACTTTATTTATCATGTTTATTGGTATGCCCAGATGTTTTACCTGGGATTTGGCTATTGAGCCTATATATTTTATTATTAGATTTTTGGGATGTCCAAAGGTGTTTCTTGGTATTATCTTGATGATCCTACTACAATGATATATGACCATGGAGTCCCTAGTAATTATACTCATGGATGATTCCAATCTACTAAGTGACTGGGATGATTCTTCTCCCCTCTATTAATATGTGATGAGGATGATTACACTCTCCTTAATATTATTTTACAAGTGTATGATTACACTCTCCTAATGGATATAGATGAGTACGCTCTCCCGGGGTCGGTTACTTGACTATGGTGTTGGTCATGGTGTCTCACATCATTGGATACCCGGAATGATTACACTCTTCTGGATGATAGGGATGATTTCTCTCTCCATCATTCGAGACTATAGGGGTGGGAATAGCCTCTCACTAGTGATTTATCATTATAGATAACCTAGTGTTCAAAACCTTAAGGTTCATTAGAGTTCTGGATATTGTGATGGCCTATGGACTGGGACCTAGAGGTCAAACATTGGACTAAATTTACATAACATGACCATCATGGAATCAATATTATTTACCATTTACCGGATTTCTAAATGTACTTCCCTAGAATCCTTATCTATAATGATAGGAGAGTGTGGGTGAACTGAGGGTTATGATGAGTATCCCCCTATGGTAACACAGCTTTCTCAGATACATTTTATTCATTGGTCGAAGCATGTATATGTAGATTGGGATTATGGACACAACAATCAAATTAATGATACAAGCCTTGATTGGAATGACATACAACTCAATTCCCTTTCATAGGATTTCCAGATGATCATAACTAAAAGGATTGACTTCTGATGGTTTTATTTTATTTGTATCACTTTACTCAATAATGTACATATGTTTGCATATCTGTATTGGTATGGTACTATTCATGTATACAAACATAGATATGGAAATCCATGGTGGCACTTTCCCAGTTGACTAGGATTACTAACTTGGGGTTTGACAGTTGTTTTATGTTTATTGGATTTACTTATGTTTTCAGTTGTGAATAAGATAGGTTGACATTATTGATTTTGAATGCACATATGACAGCATATTTTATAGGTTCATCATTGGAGTGGCCTACTGAGAGTATTTCTCACACCTTCATGCACACCTAGGTGTATGTGTAGACCTTATGACTACTTTTCAAGTTCATCACGGATTCCATGGTGGATAGGGTTATATCCCTATGTTTCATGATCAAGAGAATCTGCTCATGTGGGTTCTTCTAATCAGGATAGTGTAGTTCAACAGTTTCTGGATACCATGTATGTTTTCTAGCTCAGATTTTGTAGTATAGACCTCTCCTTTTATTTCAATTTATTTTGTACTCGTGTATCTATATGGTCTTCCCAGTGGGTGACCATTGTTGTATGTATGACATGGTTGTTTGGTATTTTATATCATTTCCAATTTTTATAACATCATATTCTATTTCAATATATTTACTACTTCTTCACTATATTTATTTACTTATGTGTTTAAAAATTAGTTATTTCCTCTATTTTCTCACTCTAATATGAAGTAATCATCTCCCCACTATCACACCATAGTCCTTCACTACAATTCAGAATCCTATGAAATATGGGAAGGTGCACTTGAGGCCACATAACTAATTAGCTTAGGGCATAATTTTATGGCATCCTATTAGGGATTTTACAGTTCTAATTATGAAGAACTATGTAGGGGTGATGTAGGTATTTTATGAACGAGGTATTTATATATCCAAGTTTCTAATGACACTAAACCTTTATGGTTTTTAAATTTATTATAAAGGTATATAATGAAAATCAATCTAATAAAATGTAATATTTATGTATGAAAATCATGAGTCTATATAAATATTTATTCCATGCCCAAAATTATATCAAATTCAACAAGAGGGAGAATAATAAGATTTTTATAAATCAAATTTTTGGAAACTTCTATCAGAGAGGAACAGTATACCTGAGATGTGATCATCTTACCATTATGAGTTTTTATGACCAAATCAAAATCTTATCATTTAGGTGGTGATGTGATAGCCTTACAAATTCTTTAGATATAAAATTGTGTGTAAAACCTAAATAACATACAACAGTTTCACTTCAATAATAGATGAAAAGTGTACCTTTCCCCAAATATCTAGGAACTACCACTTCAGTAGTAGTAATTCCATATACTTTTCCTTCTACCCTTGGATTCTTATATGGTAAGTACCCTTGAATCTTAGAAAACTATTTTTAATAATGAATTATCTATTTATAGTGGAAATAGTAGATAGAAATGGTTTTTTCTTTTCCTTACAATTATTATCTAGATGATCATTAACTAGACCCTTGTAAAAAACTTCAATGGCCATTAACCATATTCCAGGATATTTATTTCGGCAATTATTATATGATGATATTGATTCATCCTTTTTTTCTTATTTGGTGCATTACCTTTTCATTGGTTCTCATGTGACCTCTTATTAAATTTATTTCCCTTAAATATAAAGGATCTATAAAAACATTTATCTATCTTAATGAAACTTCATATTATACCGATATATAATGAAAATATTTGAGAAACTAGTTACCTTTAGAGATAAGGCTTAATATAATCAATGAAATAATCAATCATGATTTCCGGATTACATTTGTAGTACAAACTATGCCTTGATAATCTTGTAATGTTAAACGCATACTCTTTCATACTTTCTTTTTCCTTATACTTTAAAGTGAGTAACTTTTTATCCATTTCTATTCATTGTTCCTAAGGGAAGTATTTCTCAAAGAATATCACTTAAAAGTTATCCATTTCATGATTTGTATTTCTTCAACCACGGTAGTGTTATTCATCAATAAACACCGATAATTTACATATTATATCAAACAATACACATCCAAAATAAGATTTTCACTTTCATTACATCCCAAATATAGGAATATATTTTTAATGGACATTATTCCTTACTTAGAAACTAATGTTTTAGAATCTCCATTAAAATATGGGTCTTCTATCACATGAATTGATCCAAAATAGGTGAATCGTATTGTGGAACAACTATTTTCTACATATGGGTAAGGTTATTCATCATAATTAGATTTTTCTTCCAAAATATGGCCATGATATACTCAGTTACAACACCAGTTGTATTTACTTTCTAGGTAGGTAAATCCATACACCGAATAATGGTGTTAATTTACTTTCCTCTTCTAGGCCCCATCATAAAATAATGGCACACACTAAGTTAGATCATAATCAACATCAATGTTGATCCATAAAAAACACCTCCAGTAGTAAAAATACTCAAATACTATAAGGGATTATCAAAATTCTCATGATAGATATATTCATTTAAAATCTAGTTCCCCAAGTTTATATTAAACTTCCTTTGATACCAATATCATAAATCCCAAATCTAGTAACCCAGAGCCAATGTATACTTTATTACATTAACAGAATATATAAGGGATCTCATCCTGAAAGACCAATCAGTTTAGTATTTTTTATGAACAAAATACATACATGATTCTCATATTACATTAAAAATATAAAATACATATCATAAGAAACATTCTCACATACTTGATATTATTCACAGTATCATTCTTACTATCTTGGGGGAAAAATTAAAGGGAAGTCTTATATTCTAAATAAGGGTTTCTACATTGTAAGTTATCATGTGTATATAAGGCATAATCATTATTGAAAGTTAAATAACTAAAATCACATTCCCTTTAAACAATAACTTCGGTACAAAATTCATCCATCGATAATATCAATACAATAATCTCATGGATAATAATAACTAAAATTTCAATAAAGTAAATGTTTGATGTTAAAAATCATGATATATTTACCATCAAGGCATTGTACCATGACCATTTAATCGATGAGTTTTTTACACCAAAAACTCATTTAATAAATTTGGGAAAATGTTTTGTCTCATGATACTTGTCTATGCATTTTGGGGATATATAATTCCAAGCCCCAGTCATCACTATATGTAAAACTCATTCATCATATATTTAATGAAAAATTTAATTCATAAACAATATTATTTGTCAGCAAATGTCTATATGGAGTAAATAATACAAAAATAATATGATTTCCCCACAAAATCAAATAACTTTTATAGTAAAACACTATATATAGAAATGGTTTATGGTTTAGGAAATAATAATATTCATGATACAATGAAAATGGATATTTAATAGAAATAAAATGACTAATGAAAAATTATCATAAGAAATTAAATGTTTAAAGAGAAATTTAATGACCACAAAAGTGGTTTAGAGTTAAGAGATAACTATCAATTCATTAGAAAATTAGATTTTGTAGTAAAATAAAGTATTTTAAATAATAGAATAAAATAAATTATAAATATTTAAGATAAGTTTTCATACAAAATTTTTCATTTTAAAACCTTTTAAATATTTTAAAGGAAGCTAAATAGTGTAAAATGTTTATAGTGGTGGGAAAATATGTTAACATCGTTTATGTTAAAAAGAAACATTCCTTTTAACTTTTTGTAAACAAAGTTAAAAATGACCCTTTTGAAAATCATTATAAAGATTCCTTTCAAACCATGTAAAAATTAATGGACAACATAAAATTTCCCTAAAAATCATTTTGGTAAATAAAAAATACTTTTTTAAAACAATTTAAAAAATATGGACATCAAAGAAAAATACACCCTATCCAAAAGAGAAATAAGATTGAATTTTATTTTAAATATTTATTTACTTGATTAAAATTAAAAATAGTTGAAATTTTGTGAGAAAATATTAAAAAAAATTAAATCTATAAATTATATTAAAATAAATTTATTTTATGAATGAATTATTTTAATATTCCTTCAATACAAATATAACTAGTCAAAAAAAGATATTGTAAAATAAATTCTTACATCTTTGGTATCTTTTAAACAATAAAATTTTGAAAGAGTAACTTGAAATTAATTTTAATAATAATTAATAAATATATATTTAGTTTAAATACATCAATGGGGTACTTTATATACCACATAAAACTAAATAGGTGTATAATACCAAATATGCCTTAATGGATTGGAAATTGAGATGATATCCCATACCTCAAGTTTGACATGCTTCAAGAGTAATCTAACCTCCTATATAATAAATTTAAATTAATTAAAATTATATAATAAATTCACGTAAATAATTAAAATATCATATATTATCCACTTATATAATTTCAACACCACATTATTAATAATTCCTTATTATAATCACAATTTTTTAGTGTTAACTGTTTCAATTTTTTATGGAAGTTTCAGTTCTATAGTTCTAGTATTTACACATTGATCATGGTTCCATCATATCAAGAATTTTATTTATGAAATAAATATCATATATATTCATTATTTATTTTTATAATCATCTTTCAAAGGTGTATATATAAAAATGATATACACCATCTATGGAGACGGTAGGTTGTATATAAGCATGAACATTGATTTCACTTTACAATATATGGAATGAAAGAAAGGTAAATGTTAATTAAACATTAAATAATAATTATTATATTATATATATATAATATATTTTAATTAAATATATCCTTATTACCATTCTTATAAATTTAATATGAAAAATAATTTGTATCACTTTATGGAGGTGGTAGTTCACACATACGCACGAGCAATGTTATAATTTTCCAATGGATTGGAAGGTAAGAAGGTACATATGATATTAATATTATATAAGAATATTTATTTCATAAATATCATATATATTTTTTAATTCCATATTTATAATCATCCAATTAAAATGGTGATAAAAAATTAATTTCACCGCTATGTAGAGACGGTCAGTCGTACATACGAACGAGTGATGTTTTTTCTTTTTATAGGGTCAAAATGAGATGTAAAATGGTTGTCCAAGAATAATAATAACATATAAATATATTTATGATACTAAATTTACTATTAAATTATTGTTACAATAGATTCTTAGTAACTAGAAAAAGAAAGAAATTTGTAAGATTTAGTAAACATTATTACCTCTTCTTCGGTAGACTCTCTTTGCATCCCCTCTTAAAGAGCCTTGAAATGGTCTTTTTAGATGAAAATAACATATAATGAATTTATATGGAATTTTTGAATTATAATTTATCAATCTTTGTTCAATCTAGGTTTCTCAATGTGGGGTAAATAAAAGAGATAAGGGGTTTTCTATTATTAGTGAGGGGAGGGGAACTTTTGGAAATTCATAAAATATTATAATATAATATGTATCAAACACATGTAAAATAGTTCCATAATTAATATATAATTTAATATAAGAATGGTATGGTCCTGATATAATCATCCAATTAAATTTTTATTGTTTCAAATATCATTTTAAATATTATCTTCTAGATTAACCCCTTTTTTAGGAATTTTAACCATAACCGTAGTAATGATAGTTTTAATATTTAAGGGTTATAATTTTACTTATAAGGTGAAACTTTACTCAGAATTTATAATTTATGAAATTTTAGAACATATATTATCCCCCATTTTCCTATTATAAGTTTTTTTGTGATTTTAAAAGAATTTAATAAAATATTATTTTCATAAAATATCATTAAATTCATTTTTAACACTATTAATTTAATTTTACCTTAAAGACACCAAGAAAAATATTTAATTTAAATATAATAATTCAAAATATTCCTAATGTTATACATTAATCTATAAAAAAATTTAACACAATAATGTATCCGAATTTTATTACTTTTAATATTTTTAAAATCATTTCTTTATTTTTCGATCATTTGAATAAATCTTGTGTCAGTGTTGCATAGAAGTTTAAGATAATTATTAAATTCTTAAAAACTAAAAATTAATTAATATAATAAAAAAATAATTTAAATTTAAAATAAAAATTTAAAATCAAACATAACCACTTTTTATCCTTATAAAAAATATTATAGATATTAAATTAAAAGAGTTCCATTTGGTTTTTATTATTTTCTTAAAGTAATATAAAGTTAAATGTCAAAATAATTGTTACAAATTGGATATATTCTCATCAATTTGATGAGAATGGTATGAAGCCCCTCTGCCAATATGACATAGTAAAGTTTTATAGAAATTTTAAAGAATTATCCCAATATTGAAACCTTGTAATGGCCCGGACCTCTCCGGTCCATTACTTTGTAAAAATAAGGCATTTGAGGTGTTCCAGGAGGTCAAGGTGACTTATAACCAGTAATTGTTTTTTTTCAAATTTCCAATTCTATGAACAGTTCCATCAGTGAACAGTTCTATCGGTAACCTCTAATGGTAACCTCTCTTTGCTTTGCCAAATTTCTAATTCTATGAACAGTTCCATCAGAGAACAGTTTTATCGGTAACCTCTAACAGTAACCACTTTTTCCTTTTCCAAATTTCCAATTCTATGAACAGTTCCATCAGTGAACAGTTCTACTGGTAACCTCTAACAGTAAAATCTTTCCTTTTCCAAATTTCTAATTCTGTGAACAGTTCAATCAGTGAATAGTGTTCTATCAGTGAGGATTCCGGGAACAGTGTTCTATCGGTGAGGTTTAGTGAACAGTGTTCTATCAGTGAGGATTCATTGAACAATGTTCTATTAGTGAGGATTTAGTGAACACTATTCTATTGGTGAAGATTCAGTGAACAGTGTTCTATCAGTGAGGTTTAGTGAACAATGTTCTATTAGTGAGGATTCAGTGAACAGTGTTCTATCGGTGAGGTTGAGTGAACAGTGTTCTATCAGTGAGGATTTAGTGAACAGTGTTCTATCAGTGAGGTTCAGTGAACAGTGTTCTATCGGTGAGGTTTTGTGAATAGTTCTATCGATGAGGTTCAGTGAACAGTGTTTTTATCGGTGAGGTTCAGTGAACAGTGTTTCCAGAATGGTAGGTGTGCAGTGTTTCCGGAATGGTGAGGTCTATCGGTAAATTCTAATGGTCAGGTCTATTGGTAACCTCTAACGGTGAGGTATATCGGTAACCTCTAACGGTGAGGTATATCGGTTACCTCTAATGGTGAGTTCTATCGGTAAACTCTAATGGTGAGGTCTAATAGTGACCTTTTCTTTCCTTTGCCAAATTTTGAGTATATAAACAGTGTTTCCTGCTTCCTACAGTTTCACCCCTTTGACGTTTCCTTTGACGTAAAATACATTTAAATATTTATTTTAAGGACTCTTAAGACCGATTCAAAGACTATAAATCCTATATTAATTATTCACATGGCTCGGGATGTTTTTACTTGGTCAAACTGTGTGGGTTAATGTGATCCGCTTTTAATGGGGAATTAAGCGTATCTTAAATCATTACCCCATTAAATCTTCAAAAGGGACAAGATATCATCCTCCCTTGTTCTTCCTCTTTGTTCTCAGCTATGAGATGCTAGAATATTTCAATCCTTCCCGTATGAGTTGCACAATCAAACTTTACTCCTCGGATTGGTTCCACTCTATTCTAATGCAACCGAGCTATATTGGTCAATCTTTGATATAAGGTATGTTTTATAGTCATTACTTTGGGGATCATCTCCTCCTGTTTCTCCTTTCCATGTTATAGCATGTAATCTCCAGGTTTCTAATGGGGTTTTTCTTGGGGTTTGGTTGGTGTTGTCGTACCGTGGCATCCTTAGGTGGATTTAGTTGTCACGAGTGGAGGATCTTGACCCGTTGTAAAGAATGTGAGGAATTGTTTGAGGTAAGGGATTCATTGCTTCTCTTTCTTTTAAATGAAACTTTATTGTTAGCATGTTTAATCCCATTGGATGAAAATGGAATTGACATAATAAATATTTTAACCGGATAAATAAATTGATATTGATCGTATGTTACTGCCTCTTGTTTTTCTAGATAGTTTGGTATCTATTCTTTCTTTGCTTAGCTGTTTTTTCTTGATGGAAATCGGTAAAGAACACAAACCGGGATTAATTGATAATTGTTGGCTAAAGATAAAGAGTCATGAAAATGAATCTAGTTCTTGTTGTGATTTGATGTTATCAAAGTAGTGCAGTAAGCATGTTTATTTATTTATGATAAATTATTGATTAGGTTTCCAGAATTTGGAATTTGGTAAAGTATTTCTATAATGAATAATTGAATAAATGGTGCTAACCTATGGGGATTGAGATACTGGAACATAATGATAAGGTTGTAATTTTTGAAGGAAAAATTGACTTTGGGTGTGATGCTAATGAAATTTAATGTGGAATTTTTCATGGATAATTAATGTTTAAAGAATTAATTAACATGCAGTGGAACTGATAAATGAGTGAATGAAGTAATCTAATAAAGCACTTTAAATGGTTGTGTGCTTATAGGATACCTAGTCTTAGAATTTGCAGCCCAGAGTCTGAGAGACGTTAGCTGCAGTTGTGTATAAGACTAGATAATTCCCACAGTGTGGTTGTGAGATATAATATATCCTATACTTTTTGTGTTTCTATATGCTACCCCACCCTGTCAGTAAGGGAGACTGACACCCTGGGGATTTTAAGCCTTGGGGGGTGTTTTCCCCAACATTTTGGTGGGAGGATGGATGGTTGACTACCCCCTTTGGCCCCGCTCTCTTCTCTTCATAGTTACTGGTGCTTGTAGGTACATTGGTTAGTTTTCCCCATATATGTGTGTAGAGGGATGTAATGTCTTTTGGTTATTCACACACATATATTCTGGATATAGTTTTCTATGTACTACTATAGGGGTAACGTTTATAGGCTGTGATGGCTTGAGAATCCTTACTCAGTGTATGGGTTGTAATGGATTGAGGTATAATACCCAACGTATGATACAGGTCATGCGAGCTGTGGTGGCTCCCAAAAACTACCTGGTTACTTTGGTGTGTGGACGTGGTGGTTTTGTTGCACGAGGTTCATATTATGGTGATTCTCCCAGGTGTCTGCGGGCAAGACTTTTTGAAGCGAGATGCTCAGGACGTGCGACGTTGGGGAAAAGCGGCAAACCAGTAGGGAAGTAGTAGTGGGGTACCCTTGATATTATTTATTATATGATATATTCTTATATGCGTTACTTGGTTAGAGTAGCCATGGTGAGGTTGGGAGCTTAGTATACCTGTTTAGGTGACGAGTTAGTTTCACTTGTTGATTCATGATTCACTGTTCTTTAGCATGCTTTCTATACTTTGCACGAGAGGCTTCAGGGAGGATCCTACTGAGTATACTGTTATACTCACCCTATCTATATATAAGATATTTTTAAGGTCACTTGTAGTAGGTTGGAGATCAAGCTGGTTTCTACGAGCTTGGGGTTGCAGGAGCTATTCAGGATTTTGGTTGTTGTTGTTTTTACTTTCTTTTGGGTACTTGCAGTTTTTCCCCTTTCAGTTGTAGTAATTTTTCATGGCATTACATACGTGCACTTGGGTTTATTTTATATTTCAGTTCTAAGTTGGAGTTCTTTGGTGTCTATCTTATCTCTCTCTTCCACATGTGTTCTCTTAGAGGGTAATGCCTCCCATTTGTGTGTTTATTATACCCTCGGTGCTAGTCGCCAACCCAGGGCCTACTGGAGGCAGGAATCAGGGGTCATTATCTCCCTTTTCACATTGCCGACCCAGGAGGGGTACACTTTGTGGGGAGGGGGTCATGACAGAGTGGTATCAGAGGTCTGGTAGAGGGATAAGATGGAGTTTGGAGTTAGGGATAGGTGAGGTTGCATGGGTTGGTAGGGCAATGGTGTCATTCATGTTTATCAAGTGAGGTAAACACTGGTGATCGGCTGAGACATAGGCGTTTAGGGCCCCCTATGATCTGATGTACAGACCTTTATGTTTACAATGGCTACTAAATAAGGTGATAATAGTTGTCGGGTAGAGACCTTGGAAAGGATCATGCATCATTCTTCTTTGTGCTTGTGTTTGAATGGGTAGACCATGGGATAGGTTAACCTAAAATGAATAAAATAAAGCAATTAATTAATTAATGTTGAGTCTTCCATATTCCAGGTTTAGGAACTCTAACAGTTTTTATTTTACAGGTATGGATCCAGGTCGACGTCCTCGTCAGGTTTACGCAGAAAATGTCCAGAAGTCTGTTCCAGCAGATCGTCGCAGGGTAGAGGTTGACGACGATGACACTTGGAGGAAGAAACTCTAAGAGTTTTAGCACCAGAGTCTGCAGAAGTATGATGGCTCTATTTCAGATGCAGTCACGGAAGACTGGTTAGAGGAGGTCGAGATTGGCTTCAGTTCGATTCGTGCTCGTAAGGAGTACTGGGTGTCCTTGGTTGTGACGATGTTTCATGGAGCAGTGAGGCAGTGGTGGTTCTTGTTCCTCCGGTATTGTGAGGAGTCATCTATCTCATGGGAGGAGTTCTGAGACAGGTTTAGAGTCGAGTTTCTTTCTTCAACTGTGAAGGTGTCCAGTCTCCAGGAGCTTCTTACCCTTCGACAGGGGATCTCTAGTGTTCAAGAGTTTGGAATCCATTTCAGGAACCTTTTACGATAATCTTCAGACCTGTTTCCAGATGAGGAGGTCAGGGCGAGACATTTCGAGGAGGCTTTGAGTCCAGAGATCCAGTACCAGGTCACCATATTTATGATGAAAACATATCTTGATGTGCTGGAGAGGGATGATGTTGTTGATAGGACTTTGGCCAGGACAATATAATCATGAGAGGGGAATCAACATGATTCATCATGAAGCAGAGTTGTGGTCCGGGGTTCTCGGTTTTCAGGGATGAAGATTTTTCATTCAACCGGGGGTAGGTCCCAGCCCTTCACATCTCATTTATCTAGAGGCAGCAACTCTCAGGCCTATGCTAAGGGATCATGTGCTTGTTTTTTTTATGGTGGTCGTGGTCATCAGCAGCGAGAGTGCCAGACCTTTTAGAGTGGTCATCATACACCAGGCGCTACGCTCCAGGTTCCTCCACTGAGAAAGTTCCAGCCGAGGCAGCAGCAGTTGGTTGCACCAGCTTTAGATTAGCAGAGGGTAGATGTAGCAAGTAGATTACAGCCCCATGATGCTCCTCGTCCTCAAAGAGAAGAGTGGGGACATGTTTCTGGTTGTCATCAGGGTCATAGAGGTCGTGGAGGAGGTCGTGGTTAGCTTCATGCTCTAGAATTGCTAGCTCCAGGCAAGCCAGACGTCATTTGAGGTACCCTTTGCTTGTTTTCTACCTTGGTGTATGCCTTGTTTGATTCAGGAGCAACACACTCATTCATATCACCTACCATTGTACATGCTTTGGGACTTGAGGTAGAGAGACTTTCAGTACCCTAGGCGTTGACTACGCAAGTTGGAGGTCGAGCTGACTTGTTTGAGGTATGTAGAGACTGTGAGCTAGTGTTGGGGCAACACTAATCTTGGGGATATTTCCTATGTTTATGAATACAACCATATTATGTCATCCTTGGCATGGATTGGTTGTATTCGGTGCAGGCTATCGTGGATTGCTTCAAGAAAACGGTCATATTCATTGGTGCAGATGGAGAGAAAGTGGTGTTTGTTGGTGAGAGAGATCCTTGAATGGTTTATAGGCGCGTTCCATCCTTATCATCCATTATGGTTGCGATGATGATGAGTTCTTCAAAGGTTCAGCAATTGACGTTTCCTAGGGTCATAGAGGAGTACCCTGATGTCTTTCCAGAAGAGGTTGCAGCATTACCCCCTCGACGAGAGATCGAGTTTAGGATCGAGCTACAGCCCGGATCGTCTCCTATCTCTATGTCCCCATATAGGATGGCCCCTTCTGAGTTACGAGAGCTACGTATACATCTTGATGGTCTGTTATAGTGTAGTTTTGTTCGGCCAAGTGTGTCACCATGGGGTGCACCAATTTTGTTCATGAAGAAGGCCAATGGCAGTTTGCGGTTGTGTCTTAATTATCGTCGCTTAAACAAAGTGACAATAAAGAATCATTATCCTCTTCTGCGAATTGATGATTTATTTGATCAAATGAAAGGTTCAAGTTGGTTCTCAAAGATCTACTTGCGGTCTGGATATCATCATATGCATGTGAAGGATGAGGATATCCCGAAGAATGCTTCTCGTTGTCATCATGGGCATTATGAGTTCATTGTAATGTCTTTTGGTGGGACAAATGCTCCATCTGTATTAATGGGATTGATGAATGTTGTGTTCCGTTATTTCCTAGACAAGTTCATGGTAGTTTCCATCGATGACATCCTTATGTACTCCACATCTGAAGAGGAGCATGCAGATCATCTACAAGTCATTTTGGGAGTTCTTCGCCAACATCAGTTGTTCGAGAAGTTGTCAAAGTGTGAGTTTTGGGCTCAAGAAGTCCTTTTCTAGGGACATGTTGTGTCCCAATACGGAGTAGCTATGGATACATTAAAGATATAAGCAGTTGTGTCTTTGGTATCCCCCAAGATAGTGTCAGAGGTACAAAGTTTCCTTGGTCTCACAGGCTACTACAGGAGGTTCGTAGCTAATTTCTCACAAGTTGCAACTCCTCTAACAGCTTTTTACAGGAAGGATCAAGCATTCATATGGACTGATCAGTTTCAGAGAGCTTTCGAGTATCTAATGGAGAAGTTAGTAAGTGATCCAGTCATTTGTCTTCTAGCTGAGGGAGTTCAGTTTGATGTTTTCTGTGATGCTTCACATCTGGGGTTCGGATTTGTTCTCATGCAGCAGAGGTCAGTTATTTCTTATGGGTCTTAGAAGTTGCATCCCCATGAATGCAACTATGCCACCCATGATCTTGAGTTGGCATCTGTGGTGTTTGCTCTGAAGTTGTGGAGACATTACCTCATTGGTGAGCGCTTTGTGGTTTTCACAGATTATAAGAGTTTGAGGAATGTTTTCTCCCAGCATGACTTAAACTTATGACAGCATCGGTGCATGGATTTCTTACAAGAATATGACTTCGAAATATCATATACACCTGGAAAAGGAAATTTTGTAGCTAATGCGTTGAGCGGAAAGTCACGTAGTGATACTGTGCATGAATCCGGTGATTCCTAGAGAGTAATAGAAGAACTGTCAGCATTGCATCTTGATATAGAAGAATTTGAGGGTAGAGGTTGTCTTTTTTAGATGATGGTACAGTCATCCCTGAAGCTGAATGTGGAAGAGTCCCAGTTGGGAGATCTAGAGGTGGAGGTTTAGAGAGACCGAGTTGTTTGTGATGAGGCTCCAGATGGTCGGTCGGAGGATGAACAACACCGAGTGTTGTATCATGGAAGGCATTTTGTTCCCTTGATGATGCGCGATACAGTTCTCATAGAGTTCCATAGTTTTCCTTTAGTAGTACATCCTAGCTTTACAAAGATTTACAGATCCTTGAGGAGTCAGTTTTGGTGGCCTGGTCTGAACCGTGCGGTTGCGGAGTTTGTGTCTCGATGTTTAGTCTGCCAGAAGGTGAAGGTTGAACACCGTGTTCTAGGTGGTCTTCTCCATCCCTTAGAGATTCCTCAGTGGAAGTGGGAGGACATCTCAATGGACTTTGTTACTGGTTTGCCTCGAGCTCTGGGAGGACATGATGCTATTTGGGTGGTAGTGGATCGTTTAACAAAATCGGCCCACTTCATAGCGATCAAGGAGTCGAGATTAGTGTAAGTTTTTTCGAGGCAGTATCTAGTGGGGGTGGTGATACTTCATGGAGTCCCTAGGACGATCATTTCTGATCTAGATCCTTTTTTTACCTCTAGGGTGTGGAGAGGTCTCCAACATGCTTTCAGTTCTCAACTATGCCTTAGCACTGCTTTTCATCCACAAATGAATGGTCAGATAGAACGAACCATCCAGACTCTTGAAGACATGTTACACTCTTGTGTTCTTGATTCTGGAGTTTCATGGATGAGGCACTTACCCTTGTTGGAGTTCACTTACCATAATATTTTTCACTCCACCATCGGTATGGCGTCATTTGAAGCCTTGTATGGCCAGCCTTTCCGTTCTACGTTGTGCTGGACTAGGGTTGGAGAGTCAGCAATTCATGGACCGGAACAAGTACAGAATACAATAGAGATGGTCCAGGTGATTCGTGAGAGGATGAAGACAGCGCAAGATCGTCAGAAATCATATAATGATCAAATAATTATGCCCTTAGAGTTTAATGTTTGGGATCATGTGTTTCTGAAGGTGACTCCCCATCATGGGTAGCGAAGGTTTGGTCGTGGAAGTAAGCTTTCTCTCCGGATTTTTGGGAATTTCAAGGTGTTAGCTCGTGTTGGAGCTGTGGCGTATTAAGTAGCACTTCCCCTACAGATGAGTCAAATACATGATGTTTTACATGTATCACAGCTCTGTCGTTATCTTCATGATGAATCTCACATCATCGATTGGGGAGAGATCAATGTTGATGATGATGCCACCTTCGAGGAGCGACCAATGGAGATCCAAGACCGCAAGGAGAAGGTGTTGCACAGGCATTTTATCCCCTTAGTTCGTGTCTTATGGTGACACGGTGGAATAGAGGAGAGTACCTGGGAACGTGAGTCACAGATATGTGCTCAGTACCTAGAGTTGTTTGATGTTTAACTATTTTTATGTAACAATGTTCCCTTTGTGGTTAGACCTTTAATGTTTTATTTATGAATTTTCTTTGGTTGTTTTTGTGGCTTTCTCTCTTTTGATAGGTATCTCAATGGGTGGTTGTTCAGACCCTGTTTTTTTTTTTTTACTGTTTAATTTTGTTTTGAAATCTCAAGGAAGAGAATGTTTTGAAAGGTATCTGATGTAATGTCTCGGACCTCTCTGGTCCATTACTTTGTGAAAATATGGTGTTTGAGGTGTTCTGTGAGGTCACGGTGACTTATCCCTAGTAATTTTTTTTCCAAATTTCCAATTCTGTGAATAGTTCCATCAGTGAACAGTTCTATCGGTAACCTCTAATGGTAACCTCTCTTTACTTTTCCAAATTTCCAATTCTGTGAACAGTTCCATCAGTGAACAGTTCTATCGGTAACCACTCTTTCTTTTACCAATTTTCTATTTCTGTGAATAGTTCCATCAGTGAACAGTTCTATCGGTAACCTCAAACAGTAACCTCTTTCCTTTGCCAAATTTCTAATTCTATGAACATTTTCATCAGTGAACAGTGTTCTATCAATGAGGATTCAGGGAACAGTGTTCTATCGGTGAGGATTTAGTGAATAGTGTTCTATCAGTGAGGATTCAGTGAACAGTGTTCTATCGGTGAGGATTCATTGAACAATGTTCTATCGGTGAGGTTTAGTGAACAGTGTTCTACCAGTGAGAATTTAGTGAACAGTGTTCCATCAGTGAGGTTGAGTGAACAGTGTTCTATTGGTGAGGATTCAGTGAACAGTGTTCTATCAGTGAGGATTCAGTTAACAGTGTTTCTATCGGTGAGGTTCAGTGAACAGTGTTCTATCGGTGAGGTTTAGTGAACAGTGTTCTATCGATGAGGTTTTGTGAATAGTTCTATTGGTGAGGTTCAGTGAACAGTGTTTCTATCAGTGAGGTTCAGTGAACAGTGTTTCTATCAGTGAGGTTCAGTGAACATTGTTTCTATCGGTGAGGTTCAGTGAACATTGTTTCTATCGGTGAGGTCCAGTGAACATTATTTCTATCGGTGAGGTTCAGTGAACAGTGTTTCTATCGGTGAGTTTTTGTGAACAGTGTTTTCAGAATGGTAGGTGTGTAGTGTTTCCAGAATGGTGAGGTCTATCGGTAACCTCTAATGGTGAGGTCTATCGGTAACCTCTAACAGTGAGGTCTATCAGTAACCTCTAACGGTGAGTGTAGAGACCCGTATCCTGATGTACATTGACATTACATTACTTTTGCGGAATACTTAGTACATTACAAAAACACACACACAAGGATCGTAATAGTTTAGTGTCTTTGGAAACTCGGAACGTAATCTTCTAATCGTGGTGAAAGATCTTCAATATCTCCCATAAAGATATTCCTTTTTTTATACCTAAAACCTTTCTTTATATCCTGGGGAAAAGAAAACATAAAAGGGTGAGCTCAAATGCTCAGCAAGGGCAAATAAAGGAAATAAAAATCATATCATATCTTTATGAAAATCAAAACCTGCAAAAGAGATCATAATATCTTAACATGGAATAAATCATAGAAGTGAAAATGAGATCCCCATAATCATAACATAAAACTTGAAACTTTGTGGCATGCACACATAATCATGGAAAATCAATTCTTGTTAGTCATGACTCATTGCCAAGACTATCTTAGTGGACAAAGTCCCTTTCTGAACCGAGTTCACTCCTCGTTTCAGTCCTGTATCACTGAACCGAAATAACCTTCCGTTCCAGCCATGTCTATCTCATGAGATATAAAGTCTTTACCCAATGCATTGGAGGGAGATATAGGTCCCACCCATCTTATAATGAATCCTTTCTTATGTGTGCCACATAATCATAAACCATACATCATAACGTAACCCATGTAATAAAAATGGGATTCTTAAACAACATGACATCATAAAACAATTCATATAAGATAAAGGAATTCATAAAAATATTTCCATCACAACATAATCAAATCCATGTAATAATAGGGATAGAAACAGAACCCTTTATTATCTTAGATGGAAAATAATTTTGATAAAACACTTGAACTTCATTCTTGAGGAAAATATCCTTTCTTTTTCAAAAACATTTTACATTTCTTAACATGTCATACAACTTTAAACTAAAAGAAGTTGATTAAAAATAAACTTGAAAACTTTTAAAGGAAGCTTCTTGGAAATAATGTTTTAAAAATCCATTCTTGTCGTATAAGTTAAAAAAAACATTCTTCGTACTTTTGTCGGAAAAGTCAAAAAGTACCTCGTACGGAAAAACGACAAAAGATTCCTTTCATATTCTTTACTAAAAACTCACCTAAGGGTAAAATTGGATTTAAACTATTGTAAGTGGATGGAAACAATATTACATATTGAGGGAACATGGATGTGGATGATAAAATACACCCCAGTAAATACTTACGAATAAACAATCTCGGATAAAAATGAGATTGTGATATTTCCCTTACCTTAGGTCCGACTTGCTTTGTAAGTGTCCGAACCTCCTGTATAATGATTTAAATCATGTTATTGACTTATTACAGAATCATATTCATTGTTATGATATCATATATGGTTCACTTATGACATTATATTACCCGTTCTTTTGTAAATTCCATGTTAAAGAAGCGTTTTGGGTAAAATCGTTTCATTTATCGTAGGTGTTTTGACTTGTTGTTCTTGACATCATCATTACTTATATCATGATTTACTTACTTCCAGAATATAAAATATGATTTATATATCATATATATTCAGTATATATATATATATATAATAGGTAGATAAATAAAATGAAAAACACCGTTCATGGAGACGGTAGTCCATACGTACGCATGAACGCTGTTTTCCTTTCCTTATTGTCTTGAAATGGAAGTAAGTAGATGACATACATATGTATATATATACATAAATCCAGTAGCTTTATAATGTCATATATTTCATTATTATTTCTTATATATACTTTATAATCATTCTTAAATGGTTAACATGGAGAATGAATCTCATCGCGTCGTGGAGACGGTATTCCGTACGTACGCACGAGCGATGATATCATTTCTATAAATATTGAATTGAATTGGAGTGGATTATACAATAAATCAGAATCAATATGATGTTGTAATAACTTTGTATAGTTATTCTTTACACCATTATACCCATCCATGTAAGGTGGTGGTGGAAAATAGATTACACCACGGCGTGGAGACGGTATTCCGTACGTACGCACGCACGGTGATTTCTTTTTCCGTAGGATGGATAGATGGTGAAATAGGGTTGTTTCATACTTATAATAACATATCAGTATATGAGTGATACTGATGTTATTACTTCATAATGAAACAACCTAAGAAGAAGAAGTGGAAGAAGAAATAAAGATGAAAGAATTGGTAACGGTAATTACCTCTTCTTTGAAGCGCCTTTTGGAGACCTCCTCTTAGGGAACTAAAATTGGTCTTTGAGGAAGACAAGAACCTCTAGGATGTTGCTAGGGAAGTGGAGAAGATATTTTGGCAGGGGTTGGCCGAGCTTGAGTGCTCAAATTGGTGTGAGGAGGAGGGGGAGGAGGTGTCCTTTTATAAGGGAGGAGAGGGGCACCTTAGGAATATCTCAAAATATTATTTTATATTAAAGTCAAAATCGGTTTATAATGGTTCCAAATGGTCTTATTTCGAAGCTAAAGTGGGGATGGGTCGAAATCCTATCAACCAATAAGATTTAGACAAGTTTAGGGTATTATTTTAACCTTATCAATTAGATTTAACTCTAAGTTAAATAATTTTACTTTTACCGTGTCTTTTTGTTTTCTTTCACTATATGGTTAATACACTTACTATAACATGCCAAAAGAACCCCAAATTGTTTATTATTAAAATATATATCCTTATCTAAGTCATTTGGCCGAACCTTATATTTTTAGGAATACAATAACAATTAATAATATAATATTTGATTTAACAAGTATTTTGTTTCAATTTTGACACTATTTTATATATGATTTTTGTGAAAGTCATAACAGACTTATATGTTCGAACCAAGTTGATTAAATCAACACTAATATATCATAGTAACCTAGAAAATTAGTGGAATTCATAAAAAGTCTCAAATTACATTTATTTTGGTGTTTATAACATCAATTATGTCAATATTTCATTAATAAGATAATTACTACATCATCATTGTGTCATAAATAAATTGAATTATTTAAAGTCTAAAAATTAAAAATAAACTATCATTATGTAGGAAATCTTTTTAGCTTTCTAATGAATATTTATAGTCGAATTGATCTTATGTATAACCCCATATTAAAAATGTTTTAGTAAATAAACTTTGATTTTAACTCTTTTAACTCTTCTTTGAATTAAATCATAATAAATGTCCTAATCTAATCCAAGTGGGCCTAAATGGTCATATTATACTCATAAGGTTGTTTTTGGCCGAATTACACTTATCCAATAGAATTAGGACATGTGTTAGGGTAATAGTAATATCATATTTACCCTTAGTTACCCTATTTACTATTAACCGTGGTAAAAAAAGTAAAAAGTTACTATTCACCAAAAATTATTTTCATCTCATTGAACCACATTTTAGTCCTTGATATTAACCGTGTCTGTCGGATTTTCGAAATTCCATTCACAGAAGTGGTAAAATTAAGTTTTATGCAAAATTCAGTTTTTAACCTACCACTTAGTAGTTTCACTATTCATCAAAAATTGATGTTTTTCAGAACAATGCTAAAATTTCATCCTAAGCTATATTTCATATTCAGAATTCAAAAATGAAGTCTATTTTACCATATTCATAACATAGATGTTGCATTAATTAATTTTATAATTAAATCCCGCTGTTAAAACAAATAGCGTGTTTTTAAGAAACAATATCTATCAAAAGATTGACACTTGTTTATGTCTGGTTTAAATGTAAAATTACATACAATGACCAACATTGTATTGAATTGTAAAAATATATTCTAAATATACTTTAAAACCACTCAAATTAATAATTTATCACTATTAATTATTTCGATTAAAAAAGTTTTTTTTAATTAAAATTTAGTAATTTTCACTATTCATCAGAATATGAAAGTTATCCGAAAAGTACCAAAATTTCACCCTAAGCTAATTTCGATATTACAAATCCAAAAATGAATTCCATTTTGAAAAATAAAATTTACTAAATTTCAAAAAGTGGTTATTACTATTCATAACGGCTAGTTTTAATAATATCTTAATAGCATATCGTTGTTTAGCGAAACTCGGTGTTGCGTACAACACACGCTATCGAGGAAGGTTGTGATTGCGTGTAATTCAAGCCAGGTCAGAGAAGTGTATTGTGAAAGATCCTTTTGGTGTAGAGTATAACACAAGACATTAATAAAATTAAAAAGAATATTTTTCATAAAATCTCGGGTTGTTACATTCTACCCCCCTTAAAATGAATTTCTCCCTCGAAATTCGTCGGGGTTATAAATGGTTTACTATTCGAAAGTTTCTTTAATAGAAACCCACATCGTAAAAAGGAATACCAAAACTTGTCTTTAAAAACTAAAGTATGAAATGTAATGATTACCCAAATAAACTAATCACTGGGTTTCCACATAGGTGAAAATATAGATATGGAAGAGAAATCTAACCATCATGTTCTGATGGAGAGTGGTAGAGAACATGGCTATGAAAAATCCAGTAATCAAAAATCCATAAATTTGTGACGATCTATGGTACCATCTGATTCATCAGGTATAAGATCACTAGGACAACATTTTTGGTTTTCAAGATCATTTCCCTAAAGTTGAAATTTTGAATTAGAATAAATACTTACTTTATTTTGGTACAGTCGCACTATTGTTCGTGCCTTGAACAATTTCCACTTCATCTCTTAAATAAATGAAGTTGAATTTTTTATTCGTGAAGTGTTAGCAGATCATGTGATAGAATGACGAGTCATTCCATCTGTCTCAAACAAAAGGTTGGTAAAAATTATATACATAAGTCGATCTATAGTGAGATTAATCACATATGGTTTCTAAAATGGACTTATACTTCATATATCATACTGCTTAATATAATAAAACTAGTTTCTACTAAATAGGGACTTCCTGTAGGTCAGTGGTAGGCGATAAAGGCCAGTCGCACTTCGGTTGTGGGTTCGATTCCTACAGCCTTGTCCGAAGCGATGGGTTGTCGCCCGTCCTGCAGGTTGTCCCTTTTTCTAGAACTACGTTACTATAACATCCCATCAATAATATCGAAAATCTTCTATCCTTAAAAAAATACTAACTTATGTCCAACATAATCCAGTCTAATCTTTAGGCTTATACATAATACTGCAGTCCACTCTCATAATATAGTGACAACGATTACCAGAGATTTAATACTGTCGTTGATCCCCACATATCATAAGATATGTCTTGTTGGTCACATTCCAAACATTCAAAGTCCTTAATCGTGTATTCTCTTGAATACCTTAGTGAAAACATGAGTGCAGTTAAAAGTTACAAAAATCCTCAAAATTCTATATACTCAAACCATGATATCACTTAGTCCTTATATCAATCATGAGCTCATGAACATTTCATTTTCTCATCTTCATTATGCGCATATCATCTTATTTCCAAAAAATATCTCAATCACTTTGAATACCACATCAATAAATATTGCAATACTCAATGATACAACATTATTTTGGAATCCCATTACATAAACACTTAATCATTCCACCACATCGTTGTCATATTCAACATTGCCAATAGTGATCGCATGTGATTTCCCTTTGTCCTTTGCCTTCAGTGGTTGCTCATGTTGATCATCATTAACCCTTGGATTAGGGCAATTATTAGCATAATGCCCCATTTCCTTGCACTTGAAGCATTGAAGTGTTGGCGGTGCGTTCTCTGCAGTGTTTGCTTTATTCACATCATTAGAAACCCTTTTTCCATTACTTCGACACTCAGCTGCTCGATGACCTTCTTTTCCACACTTAAAACATTTTCTAGTCCCTTTAAGACAATCTCCACCATGCTTCTTTCCACACTTTGTGCATAAGGAAACATTCATCTTCTTTTCACCATTATTCTGAGATTTCTCCTTGAACTCTATCTTTCGTTTCTTGTCAAAACCATGAGATGGATATGTAACACCAAATTCCATTTCTACCTTGATAGCACAACGCACAATTTCTTCATATCTACTGAAGTCTCTTATAGCTAATGCCCTTCGAAGACTTGGTTTTAAGCCACTGAAAAATCGATCAAATTTACTTTCAGGTTGGATGATAATTCCAGAAGCATACCTTGCAAGTCTTGTAAAATTTACTTCATAGGTACCAACAGATTCATCGTCCCTTTGCTTCAGTTCAAGAAACTCTTTCTCCAACTTTGTTCGAAGAATACGAGGGAAGTACTTACTGAAAAACAAGTTCTTGAACTCGTCCCATTCCATGGACTCAATTTCATCTCTTGGCCTCGTATTCTTGATAAGATTCCACCATTTATCAGCTTCACCTTCCAAACGATATACTGCTAAGATGACTTTATCATGTTCAGAACATTGAAGAACTGAAAATATCTTTTCAGTAGTACTGATCCATTGTTCAGCCACAAGTGGATCAGAAGACCCACTGAAAGAAGGTGGACGTTGCCTCATGAAGGACTCAATAGAATATTGTTCCCTTCTCTGCTCATTTGGAAGTCCAGAATGATTCATAGCTTGTATAAGTATAGAAATAAGATTTTGCACTCCATCTCCCATAACATTTGTTTCTTCAGGAGGGCAATCATTGCATTGTCCATTGCATTGATCAACACGGTTCCTTCGGGTTCCAGCCATCGTCTAAAACCCAAAAAGAATAGTGTGAGAGTCAAAAATCATGCTAGGGAAATCAACATAATAAAGGGGAAGTACCTTCAATATCCAACATCTTAGGTTTAATTCTATGATCGTTAGCGTAATTCTATTACTATAACCTATACGTATACTTATCCCTAGGGACATCCCTAGACATACCTTAGAAATATCTCTAGGGATCTCACCAACGTTTTCGCATCCTAGTTTCCAAAGGATGACTAAACCTCCCTCTGATACCAACTGTAGAGACCCGTATCCTGACGTACATTGACATTACATTACTTTTGCGGAATACTTAGTACATTACAAAAACACACACACAAGGATCGTAATAGTTTAGTGTCTTTGGAAACTCGGAACGTAATCTTCTAATCGTGGTGAAAGATCTTCAATATCTCCCATAAAGATATTCCTTTTTTTATACCTAAAACCTTTCTTTATATCCTGGGGAAAAGAAAACATAAAAGGGTGAGCTCAAATGCTCAGCAAGGGCAAATAAAGGAAATAAAAATCATATCATATCTTTATGAAAATCAAAACCTGCAAAAGAGATCATAATATCTTAACATGGAATAAATCATAGAAGTGAAAATGAGATCCCCATAATCATAACATAAAACTTGAAACTTTGTGGCATGCACACATAATCATGGAAAATCAATTCTTGTTAGTCATGACTCATTGCCAAGACTATCTTAGTGGACAAAGTCCCTTTCTGAACCGAGTTCACTCCTCGTTTCAGTCTTGTATCACTGAACCGAAATAACCTTCCGTTCCAGCCATGTCTATCTCATGAGATATAAAGTCTTTACCCAATGCATTGGAGGGAGATATAGGTCCCACCCATCTTATAATGAATCCTTTCTTATGTGTGCCACATAATCATAAACCATACATCATAACGTAACCCATGTAATAAAAATGGGATTCTTAAACAACATGACATCATAAAACAATTCATATAAGATAAAGGAATTCATAAAAATATTTCCATCACAACATAATCAAATCCATGTAATAATAGGGATAGAAACAGAACCCTTTATTATCTTAGATGGAAAATAATTTTGATAAAACACTTGAACTTCATTCTTGAGGAAAATATCCTTTCTTTTTCAAAAACATTTTACATTTCTTAACATGTCATACAACTTTAAACTAAAAGAAGTTGATTAAAAATAAACTTGAAAACTTTTAAAGGAAGCTTCTTGGAAATAATGTTTTAAAAATCCATTCTTGTCGTATAAGTTAAAAAAAACATTCTTCGTACTTTTGTCGGAAAAGTCAAAAAGTACCTCGTACGGAAAAACGACAAAAGATTCCTTTCATATTCTTTACTAAAAACTCACCTAAGGGTAAAATTGGATTTAAACTATTGTAAGTGGATGGAAACAATATTACATATTGAGGGAACATGGATGTGGATGATAAAATACACCCCAGTAAATACTTACGAATAAACAATCTCGGATAAAAATGAGATTGTGATATTTCCCTTACCTTAGGTCCGACTTGCTTTGTAAGTGTCCGAACCTCCTGTATAATGATTTAAATCATGTTATTGACTTATTACAGAATCATATTCATTGTTATGATATCATATATGGTTCACTTATGACATTATATTACCCGTTCTTTTGTAAATTCCATGTTAAAGAAGCGTTTTGGGTAAAATCGTTTCATTTATCGTAGGTGTTTTGACTTGTTGTTCTTGACATCATCATTACTTATATCATGATTTACTTACTTCCAGAATATAAAATATGATTTATATATCATATATATTCAGTATATATATATATATAATAGGTAGATAAATAAAATGAAAAACACCGTTCATGGAGACGGTAGTCCGTACGTACGCATGAACGCTGTTTTCCTTTCCTTATTGTCTTGAAATGGAAGTAAGTAGATGACATACATATGTATATATATACATAAATCCAGTAGCTTTATAATGTCATATATTTCATTATTATTTCTTATATATACTTTATAATCATTCTTAAATGGTTAACATGGAGAATGAATCTCATCGCGTCGTGGAGACGGTATTCCGTACGTACGCACGAGCGATGATATCATTTCTATAAATATTGAATTGAATTGGAGTGGATTATACAATATATCAGAATCAATATGATGTTGTAATAACTTTGTATAGTTATTCTTTACACCATTATACCCATCCATGTAAGGTGGTGGTGGAAAATAGATTACACCACGGCGTGGAGACGGTATTCCGTACGTACGCACGCACGGTGATTTCTTTTTCCGTAGGATGGATAGATGGTGAAATAGGGTTGTTTCATACTTATAATAACATATCAGTATATGATTGATACTGATGTTATTACTTCATAATGAAACAACCTAAGAAGAAGAAGTGGAAGAAGAAATAAAGATGAAAGAATTGGTAACGGTAATTACCTCTTCTTTGAAGCGCCTTTTGGAGACCTCCTCTTAGGGAACAAAAATTGGTCTTTGAGGAAGACAAGAACCTCTAGGATGTTGCTAGGGAAGTGGAGAAGATATTTTGTCAGGGGTTGGCCGAGATTGAGTGCTCAAATTGGTGTGAGGAGGAGGGGGAGGAGGTGTCCTTTTATAAGGGAGGAGAGGGGCACCTTAGGAATATCTCAAAATATTATTTTATATTAAAGTCAAAATCGGTTTATAATGGTTCCAAATGGTCTTATTTCGAAGCTAAAGTGGGGATGGGTCGAAATCCTATCAACCAATAAGATTTAGACAAGTTTAGGGTATTATTTTAACCTTATCAATTAGATTTAACTCTAAGTTAAATAATTTTACTTTTACCGTGTCTTTTTGTTTTCTTTCACTATATGGTTAATACACTTACTATAACATGGCAAACGAACCCCAAATTGTTTATTATTAAAATATATATCCTTATCTAAGTCATTTGGCCGAACCTTAGATTTTTAGGAATACAATAACAATTAATAATATAATATTTGATTTAACAAGTATTTTGTGTCAATTTTGACACTATTTGATATATGATTTTTGTGAAAGTCATAACAGACTTATATGTTCGAACGAAGTTGATTAAATCAACACTAATATATCATAGTAACCTAGAAAATTAGTGGAATTCCTAAAAAGTCTCAAATTACATTTATTTTGGTGTTTATAACATCAATTATGTCAATATTTCATTAATAAGATAATTACTACATCATCATTGTGTCATAAATAAATTGAATTATTTAAAGTATAAAAATTAAAAATAAACTATCATTATGTAGGAAATCTTTTTATCTTTCTAATGAATATTTATAGTTGAATTTATATTATGTATAACCCCATATTAAAAATGTTTTAGTAAATAAACTTTGATTTTAACTCTTTTAACTCTTCTTTGAATTAAATCATAATAAATGTCCTAATCTAATCCAAGTGGGCCTAAATGGTCATATTATACTCATAAGGTTGTTTTTGGCCGAATTACACTTATCCAATAGAATTAGGACATGTGTTAGGGTAATAGTAATATCATATTTACCTTTAGTTACCCTATTTACTATTAACCGTGGTAAAAAAAGTAAAAAGTTACTATTCACCAAAAATTATTTTCATCTCATTGAACCACATTTTAGTCCTTGATATTAACCGTGTCTGTCGGATTTTCGAAATTCCATTCACAGAAGTGGTAAAATTAAGTTTTATGCAAAATTCAGTTTTTAACCTACCACTTAGTAGTTTCACTATTCATCAAAAATTGATGTTTTTCAGAACAATGCTAAAATTTCATCCTAAGCTATATTTCATATTCCGAATTCAAAAATGAAGTCTATTTTACCATATTCATAACATAGATGTTGCATTAATTAATTTTATAATTAAATCCCGCTGTTAAAACAAATAGCGTGTTTTTAAGAAACAATATCTATCAAAAGATTGACACTTGTTTATGTCTGGTTTAAATGTAAAATTACATACAATGACCAACATTGTATTGAATTGTAAAAATATATTCTAAATATACTTTAAAACCACTCAAATTAATAATTTATCACTATTAATTATTTCGATTAAAAAAGTTGTTTTTAATTAAAATTTAGTAATTTTCACTATTCATCAGAATATGAAAGTTATCCGAAAAGTACCAAAATTTCACCCTAAGCTAATTTCGATATTACGAATCCAAAAATGAATTCCATTTTGAAAAATAAAATTTACTAAATTTCAAAAAGTGGTTATTACTATTCATAACGGCTAGTTTTAATAATATCTTAATAGCATATCGTTGTTTAGCGAAACTCGGTGTTGCGTACAACACACGCTATCGAGGAAGGTTGTGATTGCGTGTAATTCAAGCCAGGTCAGAGAAGTGTATTGTGAAAGATCCTTTTGGTGTAGAGTATAACACAAGACATTAATAAAATTAAAAAGAATATTTTTCATAAAATCTCGGGCTGTTACAGTGAGGTCTAACGGTGACCTTTTCTTTCCGTTGTCAAATTTTGAGTATGTGAACAGTGTTTTCAGCTTCCTACAGTTTCACCCCTTTGACATTTCCTTTGACGTAAAATACATTTATATCCTTATTTTAAAGACTCTTAAGGCCAATTCAAAGACCATAAATCCTATATTAATTATTCCCATGGCTCTGGATTTTTTTACTTGGTCAAACCGAGTGGTTTAATGCGATCTGCTTTTATTGGGGAATTAAGCGTATCATAAATCGTCGCCCCATTAAATCTTCAAAAGGGAAAAGATATCATCCTCCCTTGTTCTTCCTATTTGTTCTCGGATATGATATGCTAGAACCTTTCAATCCTTACCATAGGAGTTTCACAATCAAACTTTAATCCTCGGATTGGTTCCGCTCTATTTTGATGCAACCGAGCTATATCGGTCAATCTTCGATATAAGGTATGTTTTATAGTCGTTCCTTTGGGGATCATCTCCTACTGTTTCTCATTTCCATGTTATATCATGTAATCTCCATGCTTCTAATGGGGTTTTTCTTGGGGTTTGGTTAGTGTTGTTGTATTGTGGCATCCTCGGGTGGATGCAGTTGTCAGGAGAGGAGGATTGTGGCCCGTTGTAAAGAACGTGAGAAACTGTTTGAGGTAGGGGATCCATTACTTATCTTTCTTTTACGTGAAACTGTATTTCTATCATTTTTAATTACACTGGATGACAATGGATTTTAGATAATAAATATTTTAACCAGATAAATAAATGGATATCGATCGTATGTTACAACCTATTTTTTTTAGATAGTGTGATATCTATACTTGATTTGCTTAGCTGTTTGTTCTTGATGGAAATCAGTAAAGAACACAAACTGGGATTAATTGTTAATTTTTGGCTAAAGATAAAGAGGCATGAAAACAAATCTGGTTCTTGTTGTAATTTGATGTTATCAAATTAGTGCAGTAAGCATATTTATTTATTTATGATAACTTACTGATTAGGTTTCACAAATTTGGAACCTACGAATAACAAATCTGTTAATTCAATATGGATTAAATAACTGATTTTTTGATAATTTTTTAAGGGGTTCTGAGTTACCCTCTTGATTGTTAAAGGTCCTAGGGACCAATTAATGTGGTGTTTGTTTCCTGCTGTTTGTGTTTTAATGTGATCCTGGATGTTTGTGGTAATATGTGGAGGCATGGAGGCCCTTTTGGTTATGGTAGCAGATGATTCCTAGAGTGGCGAGATGCATCGGTTTATGCATGTGGGTTTCAGGGAGGACACTAAGGATTATAGAATGGAGTGTATGTGATTTATGGATGCTTGGTGATTTTTGATTGGTTGTTTATATTCTTTACTTTTCCCAACTGCTCAAGGCAACTGGTTTTACTTACCCTTATTCCGAAAGAGGTGAAGACACGCGGGGTATTCCATGTGCTTTCCGTGTTTATCTTCTCAAGGAAGGATGGGTATATGCTATTTCTATAAGCGGCAAAGACTCGACGGGTAGTACATCTACTCACCGTGTTGATCCCCCTTGTGTTTAGTAGCATATAATGTTTTTCTATAATTCCTGGGAATGTTTGAAAGTATTTCAATAATGAATAATTGAATAAATGGTGTTAACCCATGGGGATGGAGATGCTGGAACATAATGATGAGGTTGAAATTTTTGAAGGAACAATTGACGTTGGGTGTGATACTAATGAAATTTAATGTGGAATTGTTCATGGTTAATTAATGTTTGAAGAATTAATTAACATACAGTGGAACTGATAAAAAATGGAATGAAGTAATCTAATAAAGCTCTATAAATAGTTGTGTGTTTATAGGATACCAAGTCTTAAAAGTAGCAGCCCGAAGTCTAAGAGACGTTAGCTGAAATTGTGTTTAAGACTTGGTAATTACCATAGTGTGGTTGTGAGATATATTATATCTTGTACTTTTTGTGTTTCTATATGCTACTCTACCCTGTCAGTAATGGAAACTGACACCCTAGGGATTCTGAGCCCTGGGGGTGTTTTTCCCAACATTCTGGTGGGAGGATGGATGGCTGACTACCCCCTTTGAACCCACTCTCTTCTCTTGGTAGTTACTGGTACTGGAAGGCACATTGGTTAGTTTTACCCATATATGTGTGTAGAGGGTTGTAATGTCTTGTGGTTATTCACACACATATATTCTGGATATAGTTTTCTATGTACTACTATAGGTTTAATGTGTATATGATGTGATGGCTTGCGGATCCTTACTCGGTGTATGGGCTGTAATGGCTTGAGGTATAATACCCGGTGTATGATATATGCCATGCGAAATGTGGGGGATCCCAAAAACTACCTGGTTACTTTGGTGTGTGGATGTGGTGGTTTTGTTGCATGAGGTGCATAATGTGGTGCTTCGCCCAGGTGTCTGCAGGCAAGCCTTTTTGGAGAGAGATGCTCATAGTGTGCGATGTTGGGGAAAAGAGGAAAACCAGTGGGGAATTAGTAGTGGGGTACCCTTGATATTCTTTATTATATGATATATTCTTGTAGGCGTTACTTGGTGAGAGTAGCCATGGTGAGGTTGGGAACTTAGTATACCTATTTAGGTGATGAGTTAGTTTCACTTGTTGATTCACTGTGCTTTAGCATGATTTTTTACTTTGCACGAGAGGCTTCGGGGAGGATCCTACTGAATATACTATTATACTTATAGAGACCCGAAGCTTGACGTACATGGACTTTACATTACTTTTGCGGAATACTTAGTACATTACAAAAACACACACATAAGGACCGTAATAGTTTAGTGTCTTTGGAAACTCGGACTATAATCTTCTAATCGTGGTGAAAGATCTTCAACATCTCCCATAAAGATCTTCCTTTTTTTTACCTAAAACCTTTCTTTATATCCTGGGGAAAAGAAAACATAAAAGGGTGAGCTCAAATGCTCAGTAAGGGTAAACAAAAGAAATATCAATCACATCATATTCATAAGAACATAACATTTTGGAAATCATAACCTGCAAAAGAGAGCATAATTTCATAACATGGGATAAATTATGGCAGTGAAATGTAATCACAATAATCATAACATAAAACATGGAACTTTGTGGCATACACACATAATCATAGAGAATCATTTCTTGTTAGTCATGACTCATTGCCAAGACTATCTTAGTGGACAAAGTCCCTTTCTGAATCGAGTAACCCTCGTTTCAGTCCTGTTTCACTGAACCGGTATAACCTACCATTCCAGCCATGTCTATCTCATGAGATATAAAATCTTTACCCAATGCATTGGAGGGAGATATAGGTCTCACCCATCTCATAATGATACCATTCTTATGTGTTCCACAAAATCATAAATCATACATCATTGCATAACCCGTGTAATAAAAATGGGATTCTTAAACAACATGACATCATAAAACCATTCATATAAGATAAAGGAATTCATAAACATAATTCCATCACAACATAGTAAAATCAATGTAAAAATATGGATAGAAACAGAACCCTTTATTATCTTAGATGGAAAATAATTTTGATAAAACACTTGAATTGAATTCTTGAGGAAAATATCCTTTCTTTTCAAAATCAATTTCTTTTCACAAAACATCATGAAATTTTAAAAGAAAGAGATTTTATTGAAAATAGTCATGAAATCTTTTAGAGGAAGCTTCATGAAAATAAGGCTTTATAAAACAGTAGAAATCCGTTCGTGTCGTATAAGTTAAAAAAAACATTCTTTGTACTTTTGTCGAAAAAGTCAAAATGTACCTCGTACGAAAAACGACAAAAGATTCCTTTCATATCTTTTACTAAAAACTCACGAAAGGGTAGAATTGGATTTAAAAAATTGTAGGTGGATGTAAATAACATTACATATTGAGGAAACATAGATGTTGATGATAAAATACACCCCAGTAAATACTAAAGTATAAACAATCTCAGATAAAAATGAGATTGTGATATTTCCCTTACCTTAGGTCCAATTTGCTTTGTACGTGTCCGAAGCTCCTGTATAATGGTTTAAATAATGTTATTGACTTATTCCAGAATCATACATATTGATATGATATCATATATGGTCATATTCTTAGCTTCTTGATAGTAATATTTCATTGTTACTTGTTACTCGGGTCTTTATTGCCTTTTGTTCTTATGCGTGTTTTGCCGAATACATTCTTATTCTTCTTTTAAGGTTATAGATACCTTATATCCAGAATGGTATTAGTGTAACATATATCATATTTATTCATTCAATTTATATAATTACTATGTAATGATGATCATGTAGAACAAGTCGCATCACATCGTGGAGACGGTATTCTGTACGTACGCACGAGTGATGATATCGTTCCTATGATCGTGGAACTGTATTGGAGTATATATATATTATTTCAGTATCAATATTACTTTATAATAATCATAAATAGTTACTCATTACACCATTATACCCATCCTTTTAAAGTGATGGTGGAAAATAGATTACACCACGGCGTGGAGACGGTATTCCGTACGTACGCACGCGCGGTGATTTCATTTTTCCGTAGGTTGGATAGAAGGTGAATTAGGGTTGTTTCATATTTATAATAACATATCAGTATGTAAGTAATACTGATGTTATTACTTTATCATGAAACAACTAAAGAAGAAGAAGTTGAAGAAGAATGAAATTGAAAAGATCGGTAATGGATATTACCTCTTCTTTGGAACGCTTCTTTGAATCCTTCACTTAGGGAACTAAGATTGGTCTTTGAAGAAGACCAGGACCTCTAGGACTATTCTAGGGAAGTGGAGAAGGGATTTTTGCAGGGTTTGGCCGAGCTTGAGTGCTCAATTTGGTGTGAGGAGGAGGGGGAGGAGGTGCCCTTTTATAAGGGAGGAGAGGGGCACCTTAGGAATTATAAAAAATATTAATTTATAATAAATCTAACCCCACATAAAAACCTCTAAAAATGACTCATATTAGAAGATTAGATGATATAGGGTTGTAATCTCATCAACCAATCAAATTTATACATGTTTGGATCTTATTTTAAACCTTATCATTTTGATTTATCCTTATTTAATCTATTTAAGTTTATTTGTGGTAATAAAATTATAAATTTTAAATTATAACAAATAATTAATTATTTGTTGTGAATTTTCCATAATTGTTTACTTTATAACATTATAGACCATATAAATATAAATTTATAATTTTTAAATATTTTTGTGATTTTTAAACAATTTTATAATATGTTATTTTTGTAAAATAACAATAGTGTCAATTTTGACACTATTCATTTATTTGAATTTAAATAAAATATATACAGAAGATATGTTCGAACTAAAAGCTTTAATATATTAATAAAAGGTCATATGTATCTATAAAATTAGTGTATCACATTAAATAGTTCATATAATATTTATTTTATTATTTTTAAAACCATTTATTTGGTTTATCTCTTAATAAAATAATTACTACATCATTATTGTATAATTATTTAATATACTTATTTGTTGTATAAAATTTAAAATAAAATTCTATGATGAAGATAAATATATTAACTTTCACAATAATACTTTTACTCGAATTTATCATCTTAAAATCACAATATTTAAATTGTTATATTTATTAAATTATGAAGGTGACAACTTTGGCATCATTTAAAATAAAATAATATAAGTGTCATAATCGCTTTTATAAGGCTCCAAATGGTCAAATATTCGACCATTTGATGCTTATGGTTTACATTTACATGTCCAATAAGTTTTGGTTAGGTATTTGTGCATTTTATGGTCACTATTAGTTTAAAAAAACATTATTCTTGATTTTTCACTAGATAAACAATTTCTGCATCACTATTGTGTCATAATTAATGATAATTATTTAATCCCTAAAAATTATAAATAAATTTATATGATGTAGATAATTTCATTAGCTTTATGTAGAATATTCATGTTCTAAGTTTCATGAAGTTTATCACTAAATTAAATTTAATATACTTATAAAATTTAAGAGAGTGACATGTTGTCACTTTCTTTGGTTTTAATAATAATTAAGTTATTTTCATGAACAAATGTTCATTAAATGATTCTAATCTGACCCTTAGGTGATATGGGTCGACTTTTAGTCATCCAATATGATTTTGACATTTGTTAGGGTAATTTTAAAATATTATATTTACCCTTAATTACCCGATTTACCTTTAACTATGGTAAATAAAATTTACCGTAGTTACTATTCATAATTCCCAAAAATAAAAAGTAGCTTATTAACATAATTTGGACCCACTGATTCCAAATATGGAATCCATTTTTTAAAATTCCATACACAGAAGTTGCAGAAATTAAATTAAAATTAATCCCGTTGTCGAATAAAAACGGGTTTTTGTTTAAAACATTGCAAAAGATTGAATTGATTTAACCTATGAATTCAAGGTAAAATCAATGCTAATGACATACATTATATTAAATGGTAAAAATATATTCTATTTATACTTTAAAACCATTCAATATTATAATTTAACCACATAAGATATTACGATGAAAAAAGTTGTTTTTAATTAAAATATAGCGTGTTTTTACTATTCATTAAAATGTGAAAGTTACCAGAATAATATGAAAAATTTATCCAAAGTAAATTTTTATTTCTTGATTCCAAAGAAGAATTTTATTTTGTCAAATTGAACTTATAAACATGTCAAAAAATAGATTTAAAGTGGGTGCGCCATCAAAAGGTGGCAAAACTGCATTTTTTTGAAAAATACTTATTTTACCCGAAAAATTTATTTTGTTCTTATACCATGTTCTAGAAATGTGTAAGATGAATAATAATGTTATAAAATTCAAAATTTAGTTAATACTATTCATAACGGCTAGTTCATGACAATATTATAATAATATAACATTGTTTATTAAAACCCGGTATTGTGTACAACACACGCTATCGAGGAAGGTCGCGATTGCGTGTAATGCAAGCCAAGTCAGGGTTGCGTGTTGTGAAAGAATCCTTCATTGTTTCGTATAACAGAATCCAACCATATTTCATTTATACGTTTAATATATATATATATATACTCAATGTTGCGTAGAATAACTATTATCAAAATTGTGTGTAACACGGTCCAAGAATAGTGTTGTGTATACTGCAAGATAATACGGTGTTGCGTATAGCGCAAGGTAATCTTGGTGTAGAATACAACATAAGACGTTAATGAAATTAAAATAATATTTTTCATAAAATCTCGGGGTGTTACATTCTACCCCCCTTAAAATGAATTTCGCCCTCGAAATTCGTCGGGGTTATAAATGGTTTACTATTTGAAAGTTTCTTTGATAGAAACCCACATCGTAAAAAGGAATACCCAAACTTATCTTTAAAAAACAAAAGTATGAAACTTAACAGTTACCCAAATAAACTAATCACTGGGTTTCCACATAGGTGAAAATATGGATATGGAAGAGAAATCTAACCATCATGTTCTGATGGAGAGTGGTAGAGAACATGGCTATGGAAAATCTAGCAATCACAAAGCCATAAATTTGTGATGATCTAGGGTATCATCCGATTCATCGGATATAAGGGCACTAGGACAACATTTTTGGTTTTCAAGATCATTTCCCTAAAGTTGAAAATTTGAATTACAATAAATACTTACTTTATTTTGGTATAATCTCACTGTTGTTCGTGCCTTGAACAATTTCCACTTCATCTCTTAAATAAATGAAGTTGAATTTGTTATTCGTGAAGTGTTAGCAGATCATGTGATAGAATGACGGGTCATTCCATCTGTCTCAAACAAAAGGTTAGCAAAAATTATATACATAAGTCAATCTATAGTGAGATTTATCATATATGGTTCCTAAAATGAACTTATACTTCACATATCATACTGCTTAATATAATAAAACTAGTTTTCTACTAAACAGGGACTTCCTGTAGGTCAGTGGTAGGCGATAAAGGCCAGTCGCACTTCGGTTGTGGGTTCGATTCCCACAGCCTTGTCCGAAGCGATGGGCTGTCGCCCATCCTGCAGGTTGTCCTTTTTCTAAAACTACATTACTATAACATCACATAAATAATAATAAAAAATTTCTATACTTAAACAATACTAACTTATGGTTAACATAATCCATTACAATCTTTAGGCTTATCTAAAATACTTCGGTCCAAGCTCATAGTATAAAGAAAATGATTACTTGAAATGTCGCCAACCAAGCATGTGAATACCATCATTTATCCCCCATATATCTTGTTGGTCACATTCCAATCATGTGAATACTTTAATGATGTATTCTCTTGAAAAATATGAATACCCATTAAACCTTAGTGAAAACATGAATGCTGTCAAAAGTTAACTCTTTCCACATACCAAAATCCAAAAATTCAATATACTCAAACCATGATATAACCTTCTCCTTATATCAGTCATGAGCTCATGAATACTATCAAACATTTTATTTTCTCCTTATCCCTTCATTATGCGCATATCATCTACATTCCAAAAATATCTGAATAACCTTTCATGGATACTAGTAACATTAATCAGACAACAATGTAACAATCCTTACATGTCTCTTTATTCCATAGTGCCATGAGATTACTTATACAACATTACACATGATAAACATGTAATCATTCCACTACATTCTTAAACCATTGACCGAGCTTCAACAATTCTTTCATCTCACATATCATTTGTAGTCTCTTCATCATCATCCACATAAATACTTCCCATACGACCATACTGATTATCTTCATGATACTTTCCCTTAGGGCATTGGTTTGCATAATACCCGTACATTCCACATTTAAAACATTTAACCATTGTTGATGTCGTAGCAATACCATTATCCTCATCCATGTTGTTAACTGAACCTTTTCCTTTGCATTTACTTGCTTTGTGTCCTTCTTTTCCACACCCAAAGCATCTTCCAGTTCCTTTGAAACATTCTCCTTGATGCCTCTTCCCACATGATTTACATAGGGGAAATTGAACTTTCTTTCCTCTATGATCATCATGAAACTTCATCTTTCTCTTATTAGCCGAGTCAGGAAACGTACCAAATTTTACTTTATTGATCATATTATGAGATTGCTGATTCGGCATAATAATGATGTTTGGACTTCCAAATCCCATTTCATTATGAAGAATATCATTCCATTGTCCATCATATCCTCCATTATCGTGAATCATCTTGTTTCCAGCCATTTTCTAAAACCCAAAAGAATAGTGTGAGAGGAAAAAATCATAATAAAGGGGGAGTAACTTCAATATCTAACATCTTAGGTTTAATTCTATGATCGTTAGCGTAATTCTAGTACTATAACCTATACGCATACTTAACCTTAGAGAAATCCCTAGACATACCTTAGAAATATCTCTAGGGATCTCACTAAAGTTCTCGCATCCTAGTTTCCAAAGGTTGACTAAACCTTTCCTCTGATACCAACTGTAGAGACCCGAAGCTTGACGTACATGGACTTTACATTACTTTTTCGGAATACTTAGTACATTACAAAAACACACACATAAGGACCGTAATAGTTTAGTGTCTTTGGAAACTCGGACTATAATCTTCTAATCGTGGTGAAAGATCTTCAACATCTCCCATAAAGATCTTCCTTTTTTTTTACCTAAAACCTTTCTTTATATCCTGGGGAAAAGAAAACATAAAAGGGTGAGCTCAAATGCTCAGTAAGGGTAAACAAAAGAAATATCAATCACATCATATTCATAAGAACATAACATTTTGGAAATCATAACCTGTAAAAGAGAGCATAATTTCATAACATGGGATAAATTATGGAAGTGAAATGTAATCACAATAATCATAAAATAAAACATGGAACTTCGTGTCATACACACATAATCATAGAGAATCATTTCTTGTTAGTCATGACTCATTGCCAAGACTATCTTAGTGGACAAAGTCCCTTTCTGAATCGAGTAACCCTCGTTTCAGTCCTGTTTCACTGAACCGGTATAACCTACCATTCCAACCATGTCTATCTCATGAGATATAAAATCATTACCCAATGCATTGGAGGGAGATATAGGTCCAACCCATCTCATAATGATACCATTCTTATGTGTGCCACAAAATCATAAATCATACATCATTGCATAACCCGTGTAATAAAAATGGGATTCTTAAACAACATGACATCATAAAACCATTCATATAAGATAAAGGAATTCATAAAAATAATTCCATCACAACATAGTCAAATCAATGTAAAAATATGGATAGAAACAGAACCCTTTATTATCTTAGATGGAAAATAATTTTGATAAAACACTTGAATTGAATTCTTGAGGAAAATATCCTTTCTTCTTCAAAATCAATTTCTTTTCACAAAACATCATGAAATTTTAAAAGAAAGAGATTTTATTGAAAATAGTCATGAAATATTTTAGAGGAAGCTTCATGAAAATAAGGCTTTATAAAACAGTAGAAATCCGTTCGTGCCGTATAAGTTAAAAAAAACATTCTTTGTACTTTTGTCGAAAAAGTCAAAATGTACCTCGTACGAAAAACGACAAAAGATTCCTTTCATATCTTTTACTAAAAACTCACCAAAGGGTAGAATTGGATTTAAACAATTGTAGGTGGATGTAAATAACATTACATATTGAGGAAACATATATGTGGATGATAAAATACACCCCAGTAAATACTAAAGTATAAACAATCTCGGATAAAAATGAGATTGTGATATTTCCCTTACCTTAGGTCCAATTTGCTTTGTACGTGTCCGAAGCTCCTGTATAATGGTTTAAATAATGTTATTGACTTATTCCAGAATCATAAATATTGATATGATATCATATATGGTCATATTCTTAGCTTCTTGATAGTAATATTTCATTGTTACTTGTTACTCGGGTCTTTATTGCCTTTTGTTCTTATGCGTGTTTTGCCGAATACATTCTTATTCTTCTTTTAAGGTTATAGATACCTTATATCCAGAATGGTATTAGTGTAACATATATCATATTTATTCATTCAATTTATATAATTACTATGTAATGATGATCATGTAGAACAAGTCACATCACATCGTGGAGACGGTATTCCGTACGTACGCACGAGTGATGATATCGTTCCTATGATCGTGGAACTGTATTGGAGTATATATATATTATTTCAGTATCAATATTACTTTATAATAATCATAAATAGTTACTCATTACACCATTATACCCATCCTTTTAAAGTGATGGTGGAAAATAGATTACACCACGGCGTGGAGACGGTATTCCGTACGTACGCACGCGCGGTGATTTCATTTTTCCGTAGGTCGGATAGAAGGTGAATTAAGGTTGTTTCATATTTATAATAACATATCAGTATGTAAGTAATATTGATGTTATTACTTTATCATGAAACAACTAAAGAAGAAGAAGTTGAAGAAGAAAGAAATTGAAAAGATCGGTAATGGATATTACCTCTTCTTTGGAACGCTTCTTTGAATCCTTCACTTAGGGAACTAAGATTGGTCTTTGAAGAAGACCAGGACCTCTAGGACTATTCTAGGGAAGTGAAGAAGGGATTTTTGCAGGGTTTGGCCGAGCTTGAGTGCTCAATTTGGTGTGAGGAGGAGGGGTAGGAGGTGCCCTTTTATAAGGGAGGAGAGGGGCACCTTAGGAATTCTTAAAAATATTAATTTATAATAAATCTAAACCCACATAAAAACCTCCAAAAATTACTCATATTCAAATATTAGATGAGATAGGGTTGTAATCTCATCAAACAATCAAATTTAGACATGTTTGGATCTTATTTTAAACCTTATCATTTTGATTTATCCTTATTTAATCTATTTAAGTTTATTTGTGGTAATAAAATTCTAAATTTTAAATTATAACAAATAATTACTTATTTGTTGTGAATTTTCCATAATTGTTTACTTTATAACATTATAGACCATATAAATATAAATTTATAATTTTTAAATATTTTTGTGATTTTTAAACAATTTTATAATATGTTATTTTTGTAAAATAACAATAGTGTCAATTTTGACACTATTCAATTATTTGAATTTAAATAAAATATATACAGAAGATATGTTCGAACTAAAAGCTTTAATATATTAATAAAAGGTCATATGTATCTATAAAATTAGTGTATCACATTAAATAGTTCATATAATATTTATTTTATTATTTTTAAAACCATTTATTTGGTTTATCTCTTAATAAAATAATTACTACATCATTTTTGTATAATTATATAATATACTTATTTGTTGTATAAAATTTAAAATAAAATTATATGATGAAGATAAATATATTACCTTTCACAATAATACTTTTACTAGAATTTATCATCTTAAAATCACAATATTTAAATTGTTATATTTATTAAATTATGAAGGTGACAACTTTGGCATCATTTAAAATAAAATAATATGAGTGTCATAATCGCTTTTATAAGGCTCCAAATGGTCAAATATTCGACCATTGGATGATTATGGTTTACATTTACATGTCCAATAAGTTTTTGTTAGGTATTTGTGCATTTTATGGTCACTATTAGTTTAAAAAAAACATTATTCTTGATTTTTCACTAGATAAACAATTTCTGCATCACTATTGTGTCATAATTAATGATAATTATTTAATCCCTAAAAATTATAAATAAATTTATATGATGTAGATAATTTCATTAGATTTCTGTAGACTATTCATGTTCTAAGTTTCATGAAGTTTATCACTAAATTAAAATTAATATACTTATAAAATTTAAGAGAGTGACATGTTGTCACTTTCTTTGGTTTTAATAATAATTAAGTTATTTTCGTGGAAAAATGTTCATTAAATGATTCTAATCTGACCCTTAGGTGATATGGGTTGACCTTTAGTCATCCAATAGGATTTTGACATTTGTTAGGGTAATTTTAAAATATTATATTTACCCTTAATTACCCGATTTACCTTTAACTATGGTAAATAAAATTTACCGTAGTTACTATTCATAATTCCCAAAAATAAAAAGTAGCTTATTAACATAATTTGGACCCACTGATTCCAAATATGGAATCAATTTTTTAAAATTCCATACACAGAAGTTGCAGAAATTAAATTAAAATTAATCCCGTTGTCGAATAAAAACGGGTTTTTGTTTAAAACATTGCAAAAGATTGAATTGATTTAACCTACGAATTCAAGGTAAAATCAATGCTAATGACATACATTATATTAAATGGTAAAAATATATTCTATTTATACTTTAAAACCATTAAATATTATAATTTAACCACATAAGATATTACGATGAAAAAAGTTGTTTTTAATTAAAATATAGCGTGTTTTTACTATTCATTAAAATGTGAAAGTTACCAGAATAATATGAAAGATTTATCCAAAGTAAATTTTTATTTCTTGATTCCAAAGAAGAATTTTATTTTGTCAAATTGAACTTGTAAACATGTCAAAAAAATAGATTTAAAGTGGGTGCGCCATCAAAAGGCGGCAAAACTGCATTTTTTTGAAAAATACTTATTTTACCCGAAAAATTTATTTTGTTCTTATACCATGTTCTAGAAATGTGTAAGATGAATAATATTGTTATAAAATTCAAAATTTAGTTAATACTATTCATAACGGCTAGTTCATGACAATATTATAATAATATAACATTGTTTATTAAAACCCGGTATTGTGTACAACACACGCTATCGAGGAAGGTCGTGATTGCGTGTAATGCAAGCCAAGTCAGGGTTGCGTGTTGTGAAAGAATCCTTCATTGTTTCGTATAACAGAATCCAACCATATTTCATTTATACATTTAATATATATATATATATATATATACTCAATGTTGCGTAGAATAACTATTATCAAAATTGTGTGTAACATAGTCCAAGAATAGTGTTGTGTATACTGCAAGCTAATACGGTGTTGTGTATAGCGCAAGGTAATCTTGGTGTAGAATACAACATAAGACATTAATGAAATTAAAATAATATTTTTCATAAAATCTCGGGGTGTTACAATACTCACCCTATGTATATATAAACTATTTTTCAGGTCACTTGGAGCAGGTTGGAGATCAAGCTGGTTTCTACTAACTTGGGGTTGCATGAGTTGTTTGGGCTTGTGGTTGCTGCTGTTTTTAATTTCTTTTGGGTACTTGTAGTTTTTCCCCTTTCAATTGTAGTACTTTTTCGTGGAATTACATACGTGCACTTGGGTTTCTTTTCTATTTCAGTTCTGAGTTAGAGTTGTTTGGGGTCTATCTTATCTCTCTCTTCCGCATGTGTTCTCTTAGAGGGTAATGCCTCCCATTTGTGTGTTTATTATAACCTCGGTGCTAGTCACCAACCCGGGGCCTACTTGAGGCGGGAATCAGGGGGTCATTATCTCTCTTTTCACATTGCTGACCCAGGAGGTGTACACTTTGTGGGGAGGGGTTCGTGACAAACCTTGTTTTACCCTTACCGATGTGACAAATTTTATCACGGTTACTGTTCATAATTCCTAAAAAAAGGGACCTATTTACCAGATTTGAACATTTTAATTTAAAATATTTAACCAATTTTATCATATTTGATTCCTTTAATTTTTAGAAATAATTTTAAAAATAATCCAATAAAAAGTAATGAAAAATCGTTTTCCAGAAAAAATGTGTTTTAATCTAAAACATTGACTTATACAAAAATCATTTAAAATACTGATCCAAATGGAGTTAATTAGAATATTATAAATCAAAGTTATTTTATTTCCAAAATAAAATTATCCTTTTAAATTACTTTATTTAAATAAAATATATGATAGTTTTACAAAATCGAAATTTATCACTATTCACAAAAAAAATATTTTTTCAAAAATAAAAAAAAACTAAATCTAATATAATATGGATTTTAAAAATCATGTAATTATAAAATAATAATATTTCAATAGTTTTTTTTTTGTTCACTGAAACACAGTGTTTTATTTAAGGTATGAAATCAAGGAAATTAAATTTATTTAAAGGGAAATATATCATAAAATCTTTAGGTGTTAAATGTTATCCCCTAGAGTTCTACATTTGGAGGAGGTTGAGTATCCTATTTAAAAGTTGGGATATCTATAGTATTATTACTCTACATGGTCAAGGATAAATATAATAATTTATGGGAAAAATTGTGGATATTCCTATAAAGATGGGGGTGGAAATGGATATGGTTGTGGGATATATGGAGGAGTAGTGCCCTATACAGCACATGGTGGGAATGAGAAATAAAGAGGGATGGGAGTCTAAGAACTACCATCCCATGTGTATGTGGGTGGAAAGTTATATATAAAATTTAGTTTTGTAAAATAAGGAAATGTAACAATTAGATGATGGCCTCCTAGTGATAAAAGTGGCAAGAATAAGGGCTAAACTATATGACTTCCTCGTGGATGGAGTGGAATGGAAGTATGATGAACTATAGAATTGATCATACTAGTACCCCCGCCATTTAATAAATATGTATAGTATAATCTAATTATCTCCATGATTAAGTAGCCTAAAATAACATGGATGGTAAAATAAAACAAAATGATAATAAGATAAATTATATTAAAGAGAAAAGTATCCAACCAGAAAATGCACTTACAATTGAGATCATAAGATACATTTGTAAATCTATAATTTTCTTTTTATTTCTCTGAATTTTTCTCCTTAAAACTTCTTCATAATCAGTCATACTAACCAAGATATTTAAAATATTATTAAAAGAAAAATAATAATAATTCAATACTTAAATAATATAACTGGTTGACATAAAAAATGGAAATACATAAAATTATATTTAATGCAATGATTTATCAACTTAAAAACAATAATTTAATTATATTTTCATATATGGTTACCAATATGACCACACATAATAAATTTTTAAAATTTAACTAAAAAAATTTGTATACTATGTATAAAATTTTAAAAAACATAAACAATATCACAATGATATCAAGTAAATATACACAAATGTGTCAACACTATGTGTGATCTATTACAATTTTTGGTTTATAATATCTTATAATAATTAAATCATATTTTTCATCAAATGAAACATTAAAATAAATATCTACATGTTTATCCAAAATATCACTATCACTCATACCTTCATCAAAAATATATCTTTGAATAACAACAACAATAACACTACATTATTATTTTAATGTTTTAGTTACATAAAAAAATTTAAGCTTCTAATGGAAGAATATATGGTTCATGAGTATGAATTTTATGTTTTATATCAATCAATATAAATCCATATTTATCTATATGCGTACATTGTATTGGAGATGGTTTTCTAGAACAAACTATTTGTACTTTATATTACATGTATATTCAAATATTTGAATATTAAACAATCATCTCATCACATTTTGTTCATTATTATGCCTGAAATTAATGTAATAATGACCTAGGGAATCTATCATATTAATAAAGTCATTAAATTTCACTGATATGACTAGAACCATTAAATGTTATGATGATATTCTTAAATATAGTTTTGTAGTTGGATAACAAACTATTATGAGAGAAATAGAATTTTGAATATCAATTTTGAGTACATGTAAGTTGATGAGACTTCTTATAAGTAAGTTTTTAGTTTATAATATCCAACACAAGAGATTATGATAACAAACTCACTAGTAGTAATTCTTCATGTTTTTGTGTCATTATATATTCCTATCTTTAAGGATGTTTCATGGTTCTTAGATTTAAATATTATTATTAATTTATGTTGCAAATCATGTACCGAGTTGTATATAGTAATACACAACAATAATAGTTCAAGGAAAAGCTGGATACATTGGGTGTGTTTCAAGTGATGTTTTATTAATTAATAATTCTATGAATTATTTTTCCTTTCCATATTTATTTAATCTAATATATATACCCTTTTATTGAAATGAAACCATCATATTAAATTCTATGTACATGTTTAATGAAATGTTTATTTCTGATAGTAAAAGAAAGATGTATCAAACATATAGGTTGAAGAAACAAATGTGAAACCTTCTTGATGAGATGTTGTGAAAAATGAATTATTACATTGTTAGCATTAATATTTGGTTTTACATGTTCAAATATTAAGTTCTTTCTCTTGGGTTCCTTAACCCATTTCCAGATAGTAAAATTGGACTTTAGACAAACAAGCCTAACTCTAACAAGAAAGAATCCAAGAGGGTCACGCACTAAGTGTTTCTGTTAATATCAATTAAACTATATTTAAATTTAATTAATCCAATAAATATTAATATAACGATTGAGAAATAATTTTCTTCAAGTTTTATTGATCGCATAAATTAAATAAATATTTATCTTTCAGATTGTGAAGAAAATAAATTTATTTTATTTATTTAAAATTGAATAAATATTTATTCACCAACATGTTAATAGAATATTTTTATGAATAAATATTTGAAAAATATTTATTTAGGTATTTGATAAATTTATATGTGGAAATGAAGTTTTCCAAGATCGTGTTTGGTGATAAATATTTCTTTTAAAGACGGAAAAATAATATTTATCCTTGCACTAGTTAGCACACGTCATAAAATAATAATATTATTATTATATGGGATGGGGTATTATATTGATTATTATATTATTAAAGGGTTGGAATAAAATTAAATAATATTTTAATTTATAATTTATCCTTATAAATAGATAGTTGTGACTATTGTGTAGGACTAAAAAGAAAATTGAGAATTGTTGTGCACGATGTATTTCTCTCTCATATTCCTCCTTATCTCCTCTGCACAATAATGAGAAGATAAATAGAATAACTCCTTAAATCGTGAATGATCGAGTGCAATAAAGATGAACAAAACAAGATAATTGATTCACCATGAAAGCATGTGTGGTTTTGTCGATGATTATTTAGAGATCATAGGAGCACGTGTGGATCACTACTAGAGGGACTCTATAATTGGATCCTCCATATGCAATGAAGGTAATCCAAAAGATGGTTTTCAACAATCGACAACTTCATCGATGAAAGATCCTCATATCATGTATTCTCTCTTCAAATATAATATAAATTAATTTTTAATTTTACATAAAAGGATCCTCTATAGGTTTAGGGTTCTCTTATATCAAAATTTAAGGGAAATTTTCATTGGTATTGGCATTCAGGCCATTCAAAATATTCAATGATCCATTGAATTGATGAAAAAAATAGTTTATTTCACACCAAGTCACTTCTGATATTCTTAAAACCTCTAAGTGATATCAGAGACGTCATGTTATAAATTTATAATTATTTATTTGATTGTCGATCTATATGTGAAATAATTATTAGATGTTTTGTTTCTAAATTATGATTTATTTAATAAAATTTTAATCAACATGATTTTGACATATTAATTATTATAATTTAGGATATCATTTTCTTAAAGGAATAAGAATGTGTGAAATTTTGATGGATATTCTATTGGTAAGTGCCAAGGATTTTTGTTGGTAAGATAAGGTTACATGATGTGTAGTCAGAGTACACACTGTGTTTCCAAGTGCATTGCACCTGGACATGTCATGGTATACATGAAATGCAAAGCAATCATTACACATGGTGTATTTACTATACTAAACATATAAATTGGGCTCGTTTTGAACATAGTATATTAGATTATATAGTGTGTAGTAGGAGTATACATATTGTGGTTTACATGTTTTAGGAGGAAAATTTTCACTAACTGTGTAGTCAAATACATGATTTTTCACCACATGAGACTGAGATCCTACAACATTAATTGAACACATGACATGAAACCAATTTATATGTAATTTATTTCCTTATTTTCAACATACTATATATATTTATAAATCTTTGGTGAGTTAGGAGGACACACATCAATCATTACACACATCATGTAGCTAGAGTACACATCATGTGGCCCTATGTCCTAAGAACACATCAAGTCATTCAGTGGGTTGCGTGAACATTCATAAGGTGCAACACATAGCATGTAGCTAGCTAGTACACACTATATAGTCCATCCGAGGCACACTCTGAAGCCCCAAAAGTTTATCTCAGGTATACAAAATTCTAGGTACATAGCGTGTATCTCGTAAGTATATTCCATATGTTGTCCCAATAAAGGATAGAAATAAATTACATTAAATTACTAATAGTGCCATTAAAACCTTATTACATTGATTAGAACCTTATGTGATTGAAAATTTAATAATGGTTTTAAAGAATTAAAAATTATCAATTAACTTATTATAGTTATCTGAAATTAATGGTTATATCTTTTATTTACCATGAATGAAGTTATGGTGGGTATATCCAAGATAATTAAAATGTACATTAATATAAAAGTGAATTAATAAATTAATTAACTAATTAATTAATGAAAGTGAGTCTATCTTAATAATAAATAATGAATAGAAATGAATGTTGTTTAGTTTCTTTGTTGGTATTTGTTGCATGTGTATAACCTTTTATCAGATTGACAAAGAACTGTATATGTGTTTGTTTCATATAATTTATTTTATTGCATGACTTTTCAATTATTAATTATTAAATTAAATATGAAGTCATTTGATCCATCCCTCTCAACTTTATTATGTAGGACCTGTGTGTCAAAGGTTATTTATATAATTCCCCTAATCTAATCCATTAGTTCCCCTTACCTTCATGTGAGTAATAAATACATATATTAAAATAATTATCCCAAGGCATGTGGAGGCAGTTCAATACAGAATGAAGATGATGTCATCCTAGGTGATACATAGGTGGGTAGGTGGAATGTTGAAACTCATTCCAAGATAGACACAAATAGTTTTCCCCTAGGTCATAGGATGATTTATAGTCCTCTCAATAAATCAACCATTATATAAGCTCGTAATTAGGTCATTTATTTATTTATTTATTTATTTATTTAGTTCTGTCTTATTCATTATTTATTTTATGGATGCAAGACCATGATTTCACAAATAAATGAAATGATATGAAGTGATGAAATTTAAATCTATGGATCATGTGTAAATGTTTTATCATAGCATGGTAAATCACTTAAGTAAAATCCAATTAATATTAACAAGAAATATAAAGGATAAAACATGAAGTCTTTAAATAAAATAAAACAAAATCCATAATGTTAATATTAAGTCCCTAATCCTTCTATCATCTAAATTAAGATGAAACCAGAGTTAAGGTGTTAGTTTTGCCTATGTTGGGGGCATATATAATTATCATGAAGTATTAACTAAGACAGTGGGTTGACTTAACTAATTCTTTATTGGTTTTAATGGCCTATGTTTGTTCAATACAAATTTGGAGGCATGTTTTGAGTAAATATTGGTTAGGATTTTTAGATTGGCGAGTCCACTCAATAGATCTATGAATTTCAATCCTTCAATTAGAATGACCACCCACTTAAATACTTTCTTTTAGTTTTCACGGCCTGTGTCTAAAATATAAGAAATGAAATATAGATCCTTTCTATAAGAATTTAAACCCTAGTGAGACATTTCAAAATCAATGGTGAAGGCCTTTGATACTTGATATAATAGTGGTAGTCTTAATGAATTAAATTTACCATGTCTCGTATAAATTGTAATCATGTGAAGTACTAATAATCATCACTTTTATAATTGAATAAAAATGGAAAGGTCATCAACCACATTATCCTTATGATCAATATTGAAGAAATATCATATCCTTACTGGATGTAACTTCTAGGAATGATTTGAATGATTTTAGGTTGTGTTTCAACATGACTATAAATCTTACATGGTTGAATCCTCATTACCTGATCCACCTGAAAATGAGGTGATTGATAATGAGTTCACTATTTATGATAAAAACACGAGTGAAGTGATCACCATTCAGTGTTTAATGTTATCATTCATGTCTAGTGAACTTATAAATCCTCGCGAAGAGATGTATTCTTATAGAATTATTGAGAATATTGTTTCCCTATATCAGGAGAAAGATAGGTGGGAATGGTTTGATATATCCAGAGCTCTCATTTAGAGTAATCTTGGGGAGGGTGCACCATCTGGGCCTCACGTAATCAAACTCATTGGTTTCATTGAGCACCTAGATGTTCTAGGATTTAAATTAACTAATTAATTGTGCACTGTTAACATACTTTCATAACTCCCTTATAGATTCTCTAGAATTTGTGTTAATTTTAATATGAAAATCATTGATAAGTATCTCCCAGATCTTCTCAACTTACTTCTCCAAGTTGAAAAGGACATGAAGAGAGAAAATCCTTCTATACTTAGGTGAATAAAAGGAAAGGCTAAGTGAATATCCCTAAGCCTAAAGATTATTTTAAACCCCATTAAAAGAAGATAAATTTCAATGGTCACATAAGAGAATAGAATTATATCTACTTCAAAATTAGAAAGTGGGGAACCTAGAAGAAATTTTTCAACCATGAAAAGAAGAAAGGGGAAGATTTGGGTGTGTTTTTTATCAATTGAAATTTATCAACATCAACAAATTGGGTATTAGATGCAACTTTTGGTACTCACATATTTATTTAAATATCATAACTAATAAGATTTGATAAAATTGAATACAGAGAGTTAGATCAATGAGAATCTAATGGGGTAAGACTTTATATCATGTATATCAGGGACTACCACCACACATTTCCAATGAGAATGATCTTGGTTTTTAAATATTGTTATTATGTTTAATATATTACCAAAAACATTATTTTTATATCTATACATGATAAAAATGGATTTATTTTTAAATTTTTAAATCAATGTTGCTTATTTTATAAGGATATAATTTTTTATGATAAGGAACATTTAAATAATGATCTTTATGTGTAGGATTGCATGAATCAAGTAATGGATATCAATAATGAAACTAATTCACATGACTCATACTACACTCAAATATGGAACCACATGTTTGGTCATTTAATGAAAAACATCTAACTAAATTTCACTAAGATTTATATTTAGATCCATATGAACTAAAACCACTTGGTGTATGTCATGCTTGGTTACAATGAAAAATGACTAAACCCCATTTAGTGGAAAAGGTGAAAGGTTCAAAGATCTTCTTAAATTAATTCATAAAAACGTGTCTAGACCCTTTCTAGTTGATGAAATGGGTGCGTAATCATACTTCATAACATTTATTGATGGATTAATTATATATGGATATGTCTACTTAATGAGTTATAAGTCAGATTCGTTTAAAAAATTCAAGGAATATAAAAATGAAGTTGAGGACCAACTTATTAAGAATAATAATAAACCTTACTCAGAACATGGTGAAGAATATCTTAATAAATACTTCATTGATTATGTATTGGTGTTTGGGATTCTATATTAACGCACTCTTCCTTATACACCTCATTGGAAGAGTGTAAATGAAATAAGAAACCTCGTTTTGTTAGATGTGGTGAGATCAGTGATGATTCATACAAGTATTACATTATTCTTTTGGGGATACACATTAAAAATAGGATTATAAATAGTTAATTGAGTACCAAATAAAGTAGAAAGCAATATTACATACTAGTTTTGGAGTGGAAGGAAACATGTGTTTTTTTACTTACATGTGTAGGGATGAGAATTATTTATAAAGGCATATTTAGGTAACAAACATACACCACAAGGCACAAAGTGTATCTTTATATGATATAATAAGGAAATAAGGGGATATTTCCTATAAAACCATTCAGATAAAAATGTTTTGGTTGATAGATATCAAAAATTACTTGAAAAGAATCATGTATTTAAAAGAGATAATGGGAGAGATATATACATCGATGAAGTAGAAGATCAAGATACACAAGATTTGTTACAGGAACATATTCAATAATTCCCCATGGAAGAAGATGTTCTATAGACACAAGTATTATGTAGGATTATAAGGGAGGTTGGAGAACTAGAACGGTATAGTTTTCCAGTCATTGAGGATAGGGACCCATTATTAATTAATAATAATGATCTTGTAACCTATAAGTAAGTAGTAGGTGTCATAGATGTTGATAAGTGGAAAGAATATATGAATTCTATAATGCATTCCATATAACAAAAAAATCTATATTTTGGTAGATCCTTCAACGATTTAAATCCATTTTTTAATAAATATATATTCAAGAAGAAACAAGATATGGATGGAAAAGTTAGTACTTATAAGGAATGAATATTTTCATAAGGGTTTAAACAACATCAAGTCACAGACTATGATGAAACCTTCTCACTAGTTTCAATTATAAAATCCATAATAATTCTACTTTCAATTGTTTCATACTATGACTATTATATTTTGAAAATGGATTTCAAAATAGATTTCCTTAATGGGAACCTTTAGGAATATTTCTATAAGACACAACCTAAAGGGTTTTTGACATCAAAAGATGATAAAAAGGTATAAAAATTGATAATATCTAGTTATAGATTAAAGAAATCATCTGGGTCATTTAAATTTTAGTTTAATAAAGCCATAACAGAATTTGGTTTCATAAAGAATAAATGTGAGAATTATTTTTATATTTAATTTAGTGGGACTGTGGTCATTTTATTAACAGTATATGTCGATGACATAATATTCATTGGAAACAAAATTCCAATATTACAATCTTTTAAGTCCTGGTAGAATAAATATTTCTACATGAAGAAATTAGGTGAGGAATTATATATTCTTGGGATCAATATTCATTGTGATAAATACAAGATGATTTTAGGACAAATTAAATGCACATATATTGAAAAGATGTTGAAGTGATTCGGTATGGGAAAATCCAAGAGTGGATTGTCTTCAATGTTAGATGGCATTCATATTTCTAGGAAACTATTTCCTCAAACACATAATGAAAGACAAAGGATGATATGTAAACTATACGCACTTGTGATTCAGTCATTTATGTATATTATTCTATGTACTATGCTTGATGTCTTCTATAACTTAAGTGTGGTAGGAAGATATTATAATGACTGAGGTTATCATTGTTCGATGGAATTCAAGACTATCCTTAAATATATAAGGAATATTAATGATATGTTCTTATTCTATGGATGAGATACGGAACTAGTCATCATAGTATATGAAGATGCTAGTTTCCAAACATATCAAGATAATCTAAAATCAAAAACAAGATACACCTTAACTCTGAATGAAGGTGTTATGAGATGGAATATCTCAAATTAGGTTGTGGTTGTATATTATATAACAGTGTAAAAGTATATCATGTCTTATAATGTAGATAAAGAAGTCACTAATAGAAAAAACAATATACCAATGGTTTCCAACCATTGGTATAGGTCTCCAAACCATTGGTATAGCCTATACCAATGATTTATAGGGTTGTTGACTATTATGGAATCGATATAGACCTATACCAATAGTTTCTTAAAACTATTTTTATAGGTAATGTAAAAAATAAAACTAGTATTGGTTTGGATCCAAGTACCTCCCATTTATAATCCAACCACCTAATCACTAACTTAAGATGACTTTTGTGAACATAATTTCATAAATATAAATATGTATATTCATATGTATTTTATCTTTTGATTTATTTAATTTTATTTGACAAAACAATTCCTTAAAATATAGGTACCTATACCAATATTTCTCAAAACCATTGTTATAGGTCTTTTGATATTTTGAGCTATACCAACAGTTTTGGTGGAACCATTGGCATTGGGTGGACATGCACCAACAATTTTTGTAAAAAGCATTTGAAAACATTGGTATATGTCTATATAAGTGACCTATACAAATGGTTATGGACAAAACTATTGTGATATGTCTTAATTAGTGACCTATACTAGCGTTTATGGATAAAATATTGGTATAGGGTCCCTCCACAATACATATATCAATGTTTCTCCAAAACCAATGGTATAGGGCCTCTTTAAGGTACCTATGCCAACAGTTTTTGCTAAACCATTAGTATAGGTCAGTTGGTATAGATCTTATTTATATTAGTGAGTGGTATAGATATACAACTTCATCCAAGATCTATATGTGGTAACTAGTTGTAAATATCCAATTACACTATATTTTGATAATAATAGAGTAGTGGACCTTAAAAAGGATCCAAGGACACATCATAAAATGAATCATATACTTTATAAGTATCATCTCATGGGTGATTTTTCTCAAAGAGGTGAAGTCATAGTGAGAAGAATATTTAAGGAAGACAATATGGTAGAACCCTTGACTAAAGCCTTAACTCATAAAAATCATTATCATCATGTGAGTTATAGCAGACAGAAAGTCATAGGTAATTTGATCTAGTCCAAGTGGGAGTTTGTTATAGTTGGTGTTCTAGAACCGAATGCTTGTGCTTTGAATTACATAAATATTAAAATATTTTAATATTAATAAAATGAATTCTTATATATTCTTCATTGTTCTGCGTGACTTTAATGTAATAATGTCCAAGTGTATATATCACATTGATAAGGTTAAACGAGCTCCCCGAAATAATGTGAACCTTGAAATTCCATGACTATATTCTTAAATATAGTTCTATAGTTGGGTAACAAATTATGTTGATATGTATAGAATTTTGACTGATAGGTGTCCGTACTCATAAGTTGATGATACTTTTTCTTATAAAGTTTTCACTTAGTAGTCTTCAATATGGGAGATTATGAGAATGGGCCCGCTAGTAATAATTCTAAATTTTTATCTGTTAGTTGATATTCCTATTTATGATCTTGTGAAATGGTCCTTATACTTTAATATTATTATTAGTTTGTGTTTCAAATCATTCCATTATATGATTTTGGTAAACCATTACAGTAATAGTCTATAGAGAATCTAGATATGTTATTAATTAATAATTCAAGGAAGGATTTTTTTTCCTTCCATAATTATGTAAGTTAATATCTCATAACTTATATTGAAATTTAACTATCGCATTAAATTGAATTTTCATGGTGTAATGAATGATTATTTAATATAGTAAAAGAAATATGCATCCAGAATATAGTTTGATGAAACAGATTTTCAACCTTCTTTATTATATATTATAACAAATAGATTATATTACACAGTGGTTGTTCATATGTGGTTGTCAACATTGAAACATTAAGTTCTTTCTCTTGGGTTCCTTGACCCAATACTATAAAGTAATCATGGACTTTACAAAATCCCACCTAATTCCAATGAGAAATAATCCTATAGGGTCACACAATGAGTGTTTCCATTAATCTTGATTAAATTCTATTTGAATTTAATTAATGGAATAAATATAATTCTCAACACCGAGGAATAATTTTATTAAAGTTGTATAGATTTCATAAATTAAAAAAATATTTAATTTCTAGCTTATGAATAAAATATATTTATTTTTTTATTGAATATTTATTTAATATTAATCTACCAGACTCTAAATAGAATATTTATTTATTAGTAAATAGTTGATAAATATTTTTTTGGTTATTTGATAAATGCTGAGGAGGAAATTTAGTGGACCAAGATCATTTCTGGTGATAAATATTAATTTTTAATCTCACAAAATAATATTTATCATTGTGTCAGTTAGGGAACACCCTAAAATAATAATAATAATATTATTATTATTATATATAATGGAGTTTGATAATGACTATTATAATATTTGAGGGCTGATATGAAACTAAATAATATTTTAACCTAAAAATTGGCTCTATAAATAGATGGTTATGTCTATTTAACTGGGTTAAATGAAAAATTGAGAATATTTTTTCACAATGGATTTCTCTCTTGTATTCCTCCTTCTCTGATCCTCTATATAAGAAAAATACAAACAAAATAACTCATTCAATACCAAATTATCTTGAGTGACCAAGTCAAACAACATAGAATAATTAATCCACAACGTTAGCACCCAGTGTTTCATCGGTGATTTTTTGGAGATCATATGAGCACATGTGGATCACTACTTGAGAGATTCTACACATAGATCCTCCATATAAAATGAATTAAATCTAAAAAATTGTTTTTTATGGTCAATAAATTCATCAAAGAAAGATCCTAAAATCTGGTATTCTATATTCATATCTAATATAAATTAATTATAAATTTAATATGAAAATATCCCCCTTTGGGTTCTAAGTTCTCTAATATAAATATTGAGTGGAAAATATTCATTTTTCATAGAGTTCATAGCATGAACAATATGGGAATGATCTGTCAAATTTATAAAACCCTTTTGGTTTCTCTCAAACTAAGGTGCTTCTATTATTCCCATAACCTTCACCCTATTACTTCATTAAATCAAACCACTTACATTTCAGCATTGAAACATAACAATACACATAGTAATCTAACAAAAAAATTCATCAAATAACCCCATAATATGATATATTTTCTAATTGAGGTTACTTTTCGATACACTCACATAACAATATATCGTAGTACTTATCATGACACTATCATGATGAATTGTAATTTTTGTTTCAAAACTATTAATAATGAATTTAAATATATTGAAATCCATTACTTTACAATAATTTACCTTATTTTTTGAACTAAATGATAATTACAGTATGGATGATCCATTAGTATAAATAATTTATTCCCTATGAACCTAAAAGTACATCACAAATTTTATCTCCTTGAATTTTTATTTTTCATAAAAATTGGGTAGGTTAATTTCCCATTTGTACTCCAACCACGAATCATTCTATATGTTGGGAAATCATTTAACATCCATAATGAAGTTGTATGAAACATAAAGTAATCCTTCATAAAGGCATTATACACTTGGATATCGATGATCAAAATATCTTTTTACTCCTCTACTAATAGTTTTATACATATTTTAATATCATTTCTAGGATCATTGGGTTTAGATATTAATATAATCATGATATTAAATAGATTTTTAATACAATCCCTTGACGAAAACGTTTAAATGTGAATGAAAACATGCAAGTATTATGTGCAGTATGTATCTAGAAAAATGGATTAAAACAATCACTTGATAATCCCAATATAAAAATTCATGGGTCAGCTGCAAAATCAATATGTAACTTATCGAATTTCCTCCAACCTAACCCATATATAGGAAGAACTATTTCATCATTATATTTATTTCTTTCATCTTTACTACATCTAATATTTATTTCCATTTGTTCTAATATAAAGATTTTATGAAGTATAATAATTAAAGGAAAGTTTCATATCAATTTCTCTTGTCTGTGGGATTGAGTTATATATTTATTTATTTTTCACCTTGATGTACCATAATTTCAGCACTACCTCAACATTAAATTTTCTTTCTATAATAGACAATAATATTTGGGAAAATCATGGATCTTAGTAGATGAGAATAAGAAAATTTCAACCAACTTGGATTCCATGTAGTCATTTTATAGAATACATGCATCATTATATAGTAAGTCATTAATAAATGTATTAAGATAGTCAATTAATGTATTACTAAATCTGTACATTTCTTTCCCCTAATATAATTGAATTAAAAACTAAATTTGTATCATTATTTCATATGCTTGATATACGGTAGTATTCACATATTCCATCATCTTTATAACACACTAAAGATCATTATTACAATCAATAGATGAAAACTTTATTCTAGAATTCATTTCCACTTGCACATTTCTATATGATGAGTTTTCTTGAGAAACAAAACGAAACTGATCAGAAATCAAAATCTTCATATATATCCTTTCAACTGAATTAATATCATTTTCCACTTTAGTGTTTTCTCCATTGTGATACCACAAATGATATTTATTTTTTAAAACCATTTTTAGTGATATAGTAAATCAATTTCTCATGATTTAACCATTATCTTCCAATATAATCAAGTCATGAGCATCGAATCAAACTTCCATATAAATCATTACTAAATTAAACGTCTAAAAAAATATCATAACACTTTTTGAAATTCATCAGTGATATGACAAACATTGTACATATAACTTATTTTCATTTTGATGAAAATATATATATATTAAATAAATAATCAATAAAATTACTTATCATTATAGGTATTGGTTTCTGAGATAAAAACTAATAATCAGTTAATTATTTATAAAAAAGTTAAAAAATTTCCTAAATATAATGTAAAATAATATATAATAGGTTATTAAATTTAAATTTATAGTCAATTTTATATTCATACTTTATAGCATTTATTAATTCATTTTTCAAATATTTTATTATACATGTTCATCAAAAACATTTTTTCAAAACATTTTTACAAATACATATTGTTGTGTTAATTTTTTTACTACAAGTACATCTTATTGGAATATCCTAGTATGTTATTATACTCATCCTTATATGTGCACACTCCTATGATATATCATATGTGGTTGAGTTCAATATTTTGTTCATATTCATTAAATAATTTTCATTTTTTCCTAATTAAATAGTTATGGTTCTTGAATTATGGGATCTCTAATAAAGATATTTTTTTGTCATTAGAATCATTTGGAGATTATTCTATGTATAGATGACTTAGTTAAATTTTTAGTACGTATTTATCATTTAGTATTTTCTTTATATTTGGAGAAAAATAATCTCCAAAATTTTTTGTAAACCCATGGTCTTAGTCATAAGTAATTGAAACTCCATGGAATATGTCTTAGTGTATCTTCCGGGCCTGGGTGCCACTAAACAGTGCCAGAAACCAATGAGTCACAAGGCCTCAATTTAATTCCCCAAACTTTTATCAACAAAATTTCTCTTCTTATAATTATGTCATATATTATAAATCACATAAAAAAATAGTGAAAACAATAATAAATTTACAAATGAATAATGAATGAAATAAGATGTATTTTTAGAAATTAAGGAACCTATACCAATGGAATACTAACTTGACTATTGGAATAGTAATGTGACCATTAGGAATAATAAACTAGCCAATATAATAGTAACCTCATATATAAAAGTGTAAATAAATTTTTTGTATATTTAGAATTAAAATATGAAAAATTTATATCTTGTAATAAGTAAATAAATCTCTTAAAAATGATAAATTAAGTGTTGGTATTTTTGTGAAACCAAAATGTTTATTTATAATTTTACAATTACTAAAATGTTTTAAAAGAAAATTTATTTTCAAAAAATTGATTCATAAATTTATATTTTGTTTTCTTTTTATTATAATATATTTTTATGAGGATTTAATTAATTTTTCAATGTGTTTTAAAATCAGTTATAATTTTATAATTAGTATTTTTCAAGTAAAAGATGATTTTATTTAGAAACTAAATTTATCATATTAGAAAATTTATTTTCATAAAATGGCATCCGTTTTAAAATATAAAAATAAAAAAATGGTTGGGGTGAGTTTTTAGTATTTTTCTAAAAAAGTTGAATTTTTGTGAATAGGTAAATATGATAATTTATAGTATAAGATAAATATATGAACTATTGAGTCATGGATGATGTAAAAACCATCGGTTCTAAATCACATGCACTATTTATTTTATCTATTCACAAGAATCAACACTATTCATAGTCTTGAGACAAAATAATAAACAAATGAATAAAATAATCAAAAAAACACCCCTCTTCTCCCCTATAAATTCCACTTCTCACCACCCCTTCTCTTTACACATAAAAAGCATTGAATCATTTCTAAATTCTACCCAATCCACTCCCAAGCCTCTCCCCCATGTCAAAGAGCATTTGGTCTCAACAAAAGACAAATCCCAATTTCCCTAAAGAAGTTCTTAAGGATAAGTGGTTCTATCGGTAAAATCATTTTTCATTTTCTTTTATTTTATTTTCAATGTATTTTATTTTCTTATCCTCTCCTAAATACCCTATCCAAAAGTTTAATGATAACTTCAGTATATTTTATATACTATAATTTATTTATTTTAGTGGTATATCCACCATCAATTCTCTTCTCTTCCCCTTTTGTTCTAAAATAAAAACATTGTTCATCAGGTATCGATTCACTGCCTTCTTGGATGATGATACTTTATTTTATAATAATGACTTCCAGACTAGTCATAAAACCATTATAATGGTTAAAAAAATTCTAAAATTTATATTACAAATTATTTACTGTTTTATAACCTGTATATATACATAACAATAATTAATAAAACAAAACCAGTTCGTGATGATGAAATAAACTCTAAAATAATCTAAACGGTTATCATGAACATTTTATTTAATGAATCATCCTCATATATGACCAAAAAAGTTATATAAGGCCATTTCATCTTCTATAATTTGATTAACAATAATTAATTTAAATTAAGTATAACTATTCTCATTATACATGATCTTTTATACTTTTGTACAAGTGAACCAATCATGAAAACTAGGGAAAAGAACACTCCAGAATAACAAAATTCAATCCTTTAACTCATCAAAAATCCATAAATGAAATTAATAAAATTATACTAAATAAAAACATTTCTAATAGGTTCTGAATTAAATTATTAACGAATCTAATTTCATTATCCAAAACATTAAGTGTAAATAAAGAACACTTTTAGACATAAGGTAAGAGGATTCTTTCTAAACCTCTATTTTTTCCTTCAAGTTTCCCTTTATCTCTCTTTACCCCAATTAAATTCTTAAATATTATTATGTAATCCTCCCACATTATATGTTTATTTTTAAAACATATATACCTATCCCAATTCTTCTTTCTTTTATGGGGAAATACGTGTTTTATAATATTCCTTTTTCAATTCCTTCAAAAATTCAAACTCAATTAAAGGAAACTTCTTAATTTCTTACCCATTTTTAAGTACACTATATAATAATTTTTAAGCCAGAAATATTTTAAAAAATATATATTTTTATCATGAAAAAATATCTAAGTTATTTTATGGTTTTATTCAAACAATTATAAATTTTCTTGCCTTAAAGACACTTTAATATTTTCCCTTAAACCACTCTAAAGAGGCTCATTTCTAAAGTTTCTTAAGAAATATTTTTATATATTTTCATTTCATTAGACGTTATTTATTAATATATATTCCTATTTTCCCTTCTAAATTTCTATGTATTATTTAAATCCATTCTTTCATGGGCACTTGTATGATACCCTAATTTATTATGCTTTATGACATGATTACAACACACATTCCTTTACATGGTTAATATTTATGTTTATTCATTATGTTTGATTATTCATGTGGAGCACATATGGATGAACATGTTTTGATGGGTGTCCCTAGATAGTTCTATAATTAATTGGGTAATGTTTTCTTCTCATGAGACTTCATGTTGGGATAAGGAGTAAACCTAATTCCTTTATCAGACATTGTCTGCTATGTGCAATGGTCTTGGCAGTTAGCCTTAACTCATGCAAATGTCATCATGCATGTTATTTCCACATTCCTATTTTTCCATTATTATATGATCCCATGCTATACATATTATGCTTCCTTATGTTTATTCATGTCCAATTCATTTTTATGTCATAAATTTATGTCTTCTAACACAAGTGATATGTTTTATTTCTATGATTATTCCCTTACTGGGATATTTATCTCATCCATTTGTTCATGTATTCCCTATTTTATCCTCTGTATATATAATAGAAAAAATAAAAATAGGATTCTCATTATGGATATCAAATAAAATATGTATTTATTTTTGGTTTTAGGATTTCTGATTTTGTATCTAATCTTATAAACACACTATAATTTATGATAATTTGTTTGTATTTGATGGTTAATTATGATCAAAATAATTTAATAATATATGTAAAAGGAAAGGGACATTATTGTTTTTTAGAGCATAGTATGGTTATTTTTAGAGATTAGGACTAGAGGACTTTAGTAAGAACCATTGGGATAATTCTATGATCAAGGATAACCTAGATTAAAACTTAGGGAATCCCAAGTTAGGACATGCTTTTTATTTAAAATATAATCCTTCTATGTTTAAATTTTTCTTTTCATATGCTAATTAGCTAAGTATTCAAGCCTTCCCCCCACACTAATTGTAATTTTTTTCAATGGCTGAAAATGAGAGAACTCATTCCAAAAAATCAATGTGATAGGAAATGTGACAATTACCCTAATGAAATTCCAAATATAATGGGAATGGGTAGTCAAAACATCAGGGCAGTACCAGCACAACTGGTTCAAGTTATGAATAGTAACTTAAATAGTTTATAATTCCCTCTTTCTCTTAATAAAGATAAAGTTGTGTTCAAATCCTTCATGTGAAAAATGGCCTCTCGTCTTTAGTGGATCTTATGATCCCCTCATCATAGAACAATGGATTAACTCTATTGAGAATATATTATCTATCATAAAGTGATCAAAAGAAGAGAAAGTTATGATTCCAGTCTATCGTTTAGATGAGGATGTTGATCAGTGGTGGAAACTGATCAAGAACATGAAGTCCAAGGTGAAAATTGAGTCTCTGGAATGGGAATATTTCAAGAAAATATTTTTCAATTAATATTTTCCCTAAACTCTAGGTATTAAGATGGAGATAGAGTTCCTCTGTCTGAAGAAAAAGGAACACGATTTTATCAGGGCATATAAAGAAAAGTTTACAAGAATTACATAATATGATTACAAATTTTTCATGAATAGTGAAATCAAGTGGAATCACTTCTTTAGTGGACTAAATCTAAGTCTGTGAAAAGTGTTGGTGATTCAAGGCTTTGATAGATATGAGGAGATTGTATGATGTACCCTTAAGTATAAAATATAGATCAGCGACTCTCAGGGGTTTCATGGGCCGGGAGATAAAAAGCATAAAATGTAGTTTAATATGCGAGGATCAACAGGTAAATCCCATGACCAAATGAAAACCTAACATCCCACATGTCAAATTTGTGGGAAGAAGCCTCCTGAGAACTATCTAAAGGGAACCAGGAGATGCTTCAATTTGGAAGAGAGGGGAAACTGGATAATACTTGTCCAAGGGATATAAAAAAGCCAAAAAATGTGAAAGAATAAAGAAAGGTCCAGATCAATAATCAACCTATGGTGCAGTGTTTCAACTTCAAGGAACATGGGAATTATGAAAGTTATTTCCTTAATCTAATGGTTGTTGGAGTCAATCAATAACAAAAAAAACTCCAAGGAATAAAGAAAGGTCTTATGTTATCACTACTGTTTAGGTGGATCTATAAAATGATGTGGTGATAGGTATGATGGTTATTCATTTAATAATAGAAAAAATACTTTTTAATTATTTTTCTATGAATTATTTCATATCTTTCAATTTTAGTATAACCATTCAAACACCACCTAAAAATATGGAGGTTGAGTTATTTATGAGAACATAAAATGGGGAAATTGTTTCATCCAAAGTATATAACTCCACCTTGATTAATGTTTGTATATTGGACCTCCAAGAAAATATAATATTACTTCCTTTGGTAGAGTTTGGTTCTATATTTTTAATGGATTGGATATCTTTATACAAATCCAACATCAAGATTTTGGAAAGGGAGATCACTCTTCACATCTTGAGGCATCCTCCAATTATATACAAGTGTAAGGAGGATGATTAATCTTAATCAGAATCATCATCTCAATTATGGAAATTGTCTCCTTATAAGAAATCATATCTTGCCCAAATTATTCCGAAAAAGGAGAGAATCTTGCACAAAGACATCTCCATTGTAAGGGACTGCACTGATGTGCTCCCTGAAGAATTATCTGGTTTTCCTCTTAATCAAGAGGTTGAGTTCTCTTTTAATATTATACTTGGATCTCTTCCTATATCAAATACATATTATATAATGACAACCATAAAGTTGGAGAAACTAAAGAAGCGGTTACAGGAGAATCTGAACATGGGTTCTATATGCCAAAGTGCTTCACTTGGGGTGCACTAGTCCTCTTTGTCAAGAATAATGATAGATCAATGCGCTTCTACATTGATTATAATGATATCAATAAAATCATGAGAAAGAACAAGTATCCAATACCCTATATATATGAATTATTCAATCAACTATGTGGGGATAATTATTTCTCTAAGGTAGACCTTCGTTTATGATATCACCAATTAATGGTGAGGAAAAAAGATATTCCCAAAAATTGCCTTTCGAACAAGGTATGCACACTATGAGTTCATAGTGATTCCCTTAGAACTCACTAATTCTCCAAAAAAAAATCATGGACCTAATGAAATGAGTCTTTAAATTTTACCTTAAAAATTTTTGGTAGTCTTTATCGATGATATTATGATGTACTCCTAGAGAAATGAGGAACAGGAGAAGCATTTGAGTACTTTTATAAAGACATTGAGAAGAGATAACATATATTAAAAGTACACTAGATGTCAGTTATAGATGTATTAAGTACCATTATTAGGACATGTTCTCACTAGAAAAGGTATATTTATGAAATCTTCAAGAATAAAGGAAATTGAAGAGTGTCTTAGACCAGCATATGTAACTAAGTTCCATAGTTTCCTTGGTCTTGCTGGGTATTACTAGAGATTTGTGAAGAACATATCATGATTTTATAACCCACTAACCAAGATATCTTTGAAGGGAGTAAAGTTTATATAGACTATTGAATATTAATACTGCTTCAAAGAGTTTAAAAATAGTCTTATCACCACACCAATACTCACACTTCTGAAAAATGGGGTACTCTTTATGGTGTATAGATATGCTTCAAAGAAAGGAATAGGATGTTTACTAATGAAAAATGAAAATGTGATATATTTTTCCACAAGGTAGTTAAAAATTCATGAGAAAAATACCCCATACTTTATCTAAAGTTGGAAAATATGATCTTTGCATTGAAAATCTGAAATCATTATCTCTATGGGGAGAAGTGTGAGATATATATTGATCATAAGAGCCTCCAATATATATTCACATATAATGAGTTTAATATGAACCAATGATTACAGTTAGATCTCATCTAAGATATGACTTCTCAATCAACTATCATCCTGGTAAATCAAATAAGTTGGCGGATGCTCTAAGTAGAAAGGGTCATGCATCTTTATAAATGATGATAATTAAGAAGGATGTCATCTTCTTAGAACTAAAAAGGATGGATATGGGAATCTTTAAATAAGGAAAATAATCAATCCTTTCTCAAATGATTGCTCAACCATCCCTTGTAGAGAAAATAAAGGATTCTCAATCAAATGATGAGGAAATTTAAAAAAAATGTAAAATATATTTAAAAAGGTAAATACTTAGTGTTCAAAATTCAGGAGGGAGTCGTATGATTTGGGTCATGATTATGTATACCATCCAATCCAAATATAAAGAAAGAGCTTCTTAATGATTCACATATCTCATATTTCTCTATTTTCCTAGGAAGAACAAAGATGTATTGAGATCACTAAGAGCATTATTAGTAGGACAATATGAAGAAGGATATCATTGAATATATATATAATTGTCCAGTATGTCATAAAATGAAGGTATAAAGGTAAAAGTATAAGGGAATGATGAAACCATTAACCATACCAACATGGAAGTCAGAAAACATCACTATGGAATTTTTCATCAAACTTCTAAAGACATCCATAGGAAAAAATTCTATATGGATTATTATAGATTGGTTGATAAAGGTAGCTCACTTTATTTCAATTCTAGCAGACTTATCACTTCATAAAATTGTATGTATATACATCAGAGAAGTGGTGAGACTATATGGAGCACCAATATCAATTGTATCCTATAGATATCTGAGATTTACATAAAATTTTTGGAAAAGTCTCCAACATGCTCTAAGCACTAAGTTGAACTTCATTATGGATTATCATCCTCAAACGGATTGAAAATTTGTGCCAAAAACTCAAATAATAGAAGACATGATGAGAGATTGTTCTATGGACTTTAAGGGAGGATGTGACCAACATATACCTCTAGTTGAGTTCTCCTACAATAATAGTTTCCACTCAAGCATCCAAACTGCTTCATATGAAGCCTTTATGGAAAAGGATGAAAAAAACTAACATGTTGGAATAAAGTTGGTGGAGGTAAGATATTAGGACCTGAAATGGTCTAAGAAATGGTGGAAATAGTTAAAACCATTTAGTAGCACATCAAGGAATCCAAAATTCAAAATAAGATATATGTATAAAATCATCGATGGGGCCTGGAGTTTAAGGGTGGTGACATGGTATTATTCCACTTATCTTCATAGAACATGATAATGAGATTTGGGAAGAAAGAAAAGTTGATTCTCCGATACATCAACCCCTTCAAAATTCTTGATCATATTAGAGATGAGGCCTACCGACTAGAACTTCCTCCAACCATGTCTCAAGTGCATGATGTATTCTGCGTATCCATCTTGATGAAGTACATGTTGGATCCCTCACATGTAATGAATTCAAAGGTTATACAGTTAAAAAATAATCTCTCCTATAAGGAGTATCTGATGAAGATCTTGGATCATAGAGAAAAATTTCTACACAACTAGACCACTAACCTAGTTAAAGTTCTATGGTAGAACCATAAGTAAAAATAGGCAAAATAGGAACCAGATGATGAAATGAAGGAGAAATACCCTCACCTGTTTTCAACTTAGTATGCAAAAAAAATCAAGGGAAAATTTTCATAAAGGGGGGATGTAACAACCCAAAATTTTATCAATGAAATTTCCCTTCTTGTATTTATTTCATATAGTATAAATCACCTAAAGTCACATAGATAATAAAATACAAACTTTACAAATGAATAATGAATTAAATAAGAGGTACATATAAAAATTAAGAAACCTATACCAATAGAATAGTAACTTGACTATTAGAATAGTAATGTTACTATTATTAATATTAAATCGGCCAATAGAATAGTAACCTTACCTTATGAAAACATAAATAGAATTTGGGTATCTTTTAAATGAAAATATGATATATTTAAATCTGGGAATACGTAAATAATTTTTCTAAAATTGATAAATTAAGTGTTGGTATTTTGTGAATCCTAAATTTTTATTTACAATTTTATAATTAATAAAGTGTTTTAAAAGAAAATTTATTTTCATAAAATGGATTCAAAAATTAATATTTTTTGTATTATTATTATTATGATATATTTTTATGATACATTAATTAATTTTTCAAAGTATTATAAAATAAGTTTTAATTTTAAAATTGTAATTTTTCGAGTACATTATGATTTTATTTAGAAATTAAATTTATCATATTTTAAAAATTATTTTCATAAAATAGATTCCATATTTTAGATCTAATCATCCGAAAATTGTGGAGGTGAATTTTTTGTATTTTTATTAAAAACGTGAATTTTTGTGAACAGTGAAATGTGGTAATTTACAATGTATACTAAATACATGAATTATTGATTCATGGATGATGTATGGATGATGTAAGAACCATTAGTTAAAAATTTCATGAACTAGTAACTATATTTATTCCCATTAATCAAAACTATTCACAGTCTTGAGCCAAAATAATAAACAAATGAATAAAAAAACCTCACTTCCCCTGTAAATACCACCCCTTATCCTCACACCTCCAAATACTTGAATCTTTTATAAATTATACCCAATAATATCTCAAGACTATTTCCCCATGTATAATATCCTTTTGTCTCAATAGAAGACAAATGCAAAATTACCTAAGGAGGTTCTCAAGGAGAATAAGTTCAAGAGGTAAAATCCACTTTCGTTTTCTTTTAATTTATTTTCAATGCCTTTTCTTTTCTTATCCTATCCTCACCTCCCTATCCCAAAGTTTCATGATAACTTAATTACATTTTATATACTATAATTTTATTATTTAATTGGTATATCCACTATCAATTATCTTATCTTCCCCTTTTGTTCAAAAAATGAAAATATCAACTGTGAGGTGTTGATTCACCACCTTCATGGATGATAATTTTTCATTTTCTAATACCACCTTCAATTTTAGTTATAAAACCATTATAATGTTTAAACAAAATATAAAAATGTATATTATAAATTAATTATTGTTCTATAACTAGTATATATACATAATATTAATTAATAAAACAAAACAAGTTCATGATGATCAAAAAACATTAAAATAATCTAAATGGTTATCATTAACAATTTATCTAATGAATCATCATAATATTTAGAAAAAATGATATATAAGACCATTTAATATTATTTAATTTAATTAATAACATATAATTTTAATTATCAATATCTATTCCCATTATAAATTGTCTTTCATGGATGCATACAAGTGAATCAATCATGAAAACCAAGTAAACAAACACTCCCAAATGACAAAAATATAATCTTATATTTCATAAAAAAGACCATAAATGAACTTAATAAAAATATACTAAATAAAATAAATTTGTAAGAGGTTATTAATTACATTATTAATGAATATCATTTCATTTTCCATGACATTAAGTGAATGTCCAAAAAACTTTCGGATATAAGGTATGGGATTCATTCCAAACCTCTATTTTTTCCTTCAAATTATGATTTATCTCTCTTTACCCCAATGTAATTATTAAATATTATTATGTAATCCCTGTAAATTTTGTTTTTATATTATAAAAATTAGTTTTTATCCAAATTATTCTTTCTTTTATGGGTAGATACTTGCTTTATAAGGTTACCATTTCAATTCCTTCCAAAATGGAAACCTCATTAAAGGAAACTTCACAGTTTCTTACTAATTTTCAAGTACACTCCATAATATATTTTAAGACAACAATATTTTCCTAAAAAAATTATATTTATCTTGAAAAACTATCTAGGTTCTTTTATGGTTTTATGCAAACAATTATACCATTTCCCACTTTAAATACTCTTTAATGTTTTCACTTAAACTGCACTAAAGAGGCTCATTTCTAGAGTTTCTTAAACATTATTTATACAAGTTTTCACTTAATATGGAAATAATTCGTCATGATATATTCTTATTTTAACTTATTAATGTCCATGTATGATTTAAATCCATTCTGTCATGGACACTGTTGTGATACGCCCATTTATTATGCCTTATGACATGATTTTGATACCCATTACTTTCTATGGGAAACCATTGTGTTTATTCCTTATATTTCATTATTAATGTGACATGAATATGCATGAACATGTTATTCTTGGTGCTCATAGATATTTATCTGATGAATTGGGTAATTTTTTAGTCTCGTGAGATGTCATGTTGGGAAATATAGTAAACTTGGTTCCTTTATGGGACTTTGTCCACCATGTACAATGGTCTTAGTAGTTAGCCTTAAATCATGATTATGTCATTTTTCATGTTTTTTCTCAATTGATATGTTTCCATATTACAATATACCATTCTATGTATGTTATTCTTACTTATTTTTATTAATGTTCCATGACTTTTTATGTCATCATGTTATAACTTCTAACCCATTTGCTATGTTTTATTTCTATGATTATTCCCTTACTAAGATATTTTTCGTATCCCTTTTTTCATGTATTCCCCATGTTATCCTATGTATATGTAAGAGCTAATAGAAAGTTAGGATTCTCATTATGGAGATTAAATAAAATATATTTTCATTTTTTTTATGATTTTTAATTATATATCTAATCTTCCAAAGACATTATAATTTATGATAATTGGTTTGTATTTGTTGGTTAATTATACTTAAAATTATATAATAATATGTGTGAAAGGATAGGGTTGTTATAATCATGTGTGCCTCTATGAACACCAAAGGCTACCAAATAGCAGCAAGGGCATTTGGTGTGTCTATGGGGAGACTACTTCCTCGTGTAAGAGTGTATCACAATTATAGTATACATAACAGTCAATTGAGGAAGTAGTAAAACAACTAGACATAAGATTAACATCAAATAAATTAATATATAAATAATAAAAAAATTACTCTCATATACAAAGTAATGTGTCATTTCATGTCTCTAAAAATATAGGAAATAGGTATACAAGAATCTAGTACAATACATGTAAAAAAATACCAAAAATACTAAAAATAATTGTCCTAGATAACATCATGATCATATATTGGTCCTCTGATCTCATGCTTCAAAGAAAAAAATCATATCAATCATTGTATAGTGGGTTCTTTCCCCAGTCCCTACCATTTTCCATTAAGTATATCTAGTTACACAATAGTGTCCCAAACAGGGTGTGACATAACACTTAGTAGGATACCACAAATAGTGTCTATAACCTATTCAGTCTGTGTATCACAAGATAAAGAAGTGTGCAATATATAACAAGTATAACAGTATTACAAGTGAAATTCTCATGGAAAAAGTAATAAATTTAATGTGATACTTTTAATCCTTTCAACAATAAACAAAATCCCCTATAAAGTTCAATAGTAATCAAGTCATCATAAGCATGGTATAAATATAAATTACAAAAAAAAACCACACCATCCATGCCTAGTAAATAAGGAAAAAAGTATCCAAATTGGCCTATGTTGTGTAATTCATAGTATAATATTTACCAAGTTTGTGTCGTATAAACTAGTGTATCATATAATCATGGCCATGCCATATAATCCAGTGTATCATATCATCAGGTCCATGTCATGTAATAAAAATTGTAAAACCATGAAGGGTCGGATCCAAGTTATAGAGACCCAGGCATCCACGTTGAGTCCCAGTTGAATATTGATAGAAACTTAATAAATAATTTTGTAGATTCCTAAGAGCATGTCAACAGAACATGTCCAAAGAGAGCCCAAGAAATCCAGGTCCAAGGGTATCAAGGCCCAACGAATCCTACAGAATCAAGAACCAAGGAAGAAACAGGTCCAAGGCACCCACTTCCATAATCAATATCCCTGGGAGAAACATCCATGGCATTAATATAATCAATATCTAAGGTATATCAAACAAGTAATATGCTATAATAATCAAATAATATTCACCTTAATAATTTCAAGATTATACACATTCATGGAGTTCACCAACCTATTTCTATAATTGTTATAAAATCCATATAAATTATTCAAACAATTAACATCATTTCATTACGTGGAAAAGGAGGAATAAACTCTCTTCGAATCATTCAATTAATTTCTATTCAATTTATAAAGGCACCCTCTAATAAGAAGAGCACTCACACTCCCAGTTGGGTGGTATAATATAGGTAAGAATAAAGTAACACACCATGGGTGGCCTTGGTTGGAGAAATAACCTCCAACAATCTCAAAGGAACTAGTGGTTATCCCTGATAGGTTCCAACTCATTCAATTCAATTATAAAATTAATTAAAGGGTCTCCATAAAAAATTCATACATGCATCATAATAGAAACAATCTATATGAAACACTAAATCATGAGAGAAAAGGTATAGACCACCTACCATAGGTTCATAGTAGAGAACTCATCCACATTTGATCTATGATTCAGTCCAGATTAAGAGAAAAACAAAGAACGTATGAAGAACCTGGAAATAGGGTATATTATCTTTCACCTAAATGACTCTGTTGATATGAAGAAAAATGAGGAATGACACAAATTGATCAAATAACTTACCATCATGGATCCAATGAGACTGGCAGTATTGGATTCTGAGTCTAAAATATAAAACAATGGACAAGACTATATTTAGGAACTTGAGGAGATCAACTGGGAGGACCTCCTTTCGATGAAGGAAATATTTGGAAGGTGGGTTTAAACACTTAAACTCATTAAATTCATTTTGTTTATTTTTTCCAAAAACAATAGTTTGCATGGATTTTCAAAATAGTTGGACAAACTTTGTACCAATTGTGTGCCTTTCATTGTCTCAAGGTTAACCTTGATTGTTTTACGCACACTGTTTGACTAACCATATGAAAACCACTAAAAACCCTCCCTTAAAAACTATAGAGCCCCATCATGGGTGTGCACCTAAGGTTGCATGGTTTTCTCAAATAGTGTGGCCTCTTATAGTCCATTATCTAGTCCTATATGGTTATTCTTAACCATGTGTCTTGGATCTCTCAGTTTATCGTAACTATGTATCCCGTCTATTTTTCACTAAAAGTTTTCCTTTAGGATTCAAACAAGCCCCAGACACCCACTAAACTCACGTAATCTCATTATGCACTCATATCAGTCCAAAAACGATAAGTTAAACGAAAAAAACAATATTTTCACCTCATTGGAAAACCCATGATCTTATAGTCTTACCCCTTAAAGTAATTCATCACAAAATTTCCATTCAAAGGGTGGTCAAGAATCTATTGATAATAAATACAACAAATGAGCATGTACATCGGACTCCCACTCCAAAGTATAATCTTGTAAATGGTTGTGCCTCCATAACACTCATACTAGAGGAACTGGCTGGCCTCAGAGAATGATCACGCTCCTATAAATGATATAAATAGTATGATTTTTAAATGTTTCATCTACCTATAAGTTTACCTCATTTGGATTTATAGTGTGAGATGGATCTAAGTGATAAAACAATAGCTAAGATATAAGGAAGATGTTGTGCATGGCATGATACCTCTGAGGTAACTGAAACTGATAGGTTATCGGCTTGAATCTATCCAAAATCTCAAACATCTCTATATATCATGGGGAAATCTTACCCTGTCTCTTAATCCATTTATGTCCCAGCCTCTATGAGTTATGTAAAAAGACATGATCCCCAACCCTGAACTCTAAAGGTAATTGATGAAGATTGTTGTAATATTGATATACAGACTATGTAGTACCCAACCACTTCAAAATAAACTGGACATACTATGAAGTCTCTTGAATGATGTGAGGTCCAAACAATGCTCCATATCCTACCTAAAATCATCACAAGGGTGATTGATATGTCCTTCCATAAAAATCCTTATAAGGTTCCATATTTATAGTTTCCTTATAGTTATTATTGTAGGATAACTCAACTAAGGGTATATGCCACTCTCAACATCCCACATAATTATGTATGTAAATTTTCCTCAAGAAGCTGAATCCTGCGATCTGCCTAGCCATCATTCTAAGGATGGTATGTCATGCTCAGAATCACATGTGTACCCAAATCCCTCTGTAAACTCTTCTAGAAAAGAGATGTAAACAAGGTTTCCCTATCTGATAATATGGTACTGTAGAGACCCGTATCTTGACGTACATGGACATTACATTACATTTGCGGAATACTTAGTACATAACAAAAAAACACACACACACAAGGATCGTAATAGTTTAGTGTCTTTGGAAACTCGGATCGTAATCTTATAATCGTGGTGAAAGATCTTCAAAATCTCCCATAAAGATCTTCCTTTTTTTTACCTAAAACCTTTCTTTATATCCTGGGGAAAAGAAAACATAAAAGGGTGAGCTCAAATGCTCAGTAAGGGTAAACAAAAGAAATATCAATCACATCATATACATAAGCACATAACTTTTGAAAATCTTAACCTGCAAAAGAGATCATAATTTCATAACATGGGGTAAATCATGGCAGTGAAATGTAATCACAATAATCATAACCTAAAACATGAAACTTTGTGGCATTCACATATAATCATATAGAATCATTTCTTGTTAGTCAAGACTCATTGCCAAGACTATCTTAGTGGACAAAGTCCCTTTCTGAATCGAGTAACCCTCGTTTCAGTCCTGTTTCACTGAACCGGTATAACCTACCGTTCCAGCTCTGTCTATCTCATGAGATATAAAATCTTTACCCAATGCATTGGAGGGAGATATAGGTCCAACCCATCTTATAATGAATCCTTTCTTATGTGTGCCACATAATCATAAACCATACATCACAGCGTAACCCATGTAATAAAAATGGGATTCTTAAACAACATGACATCATAAAACAATTCATATAAGATAAAGGAATTCATAAAAATAATTTCATCACAACATAGTCAAATGAATGTAAAAATATGGATAGAAATAGAACCCTTTATTATCTTAGATGGAAAATAATTTTGATAAAACACTTGAAATGAATTCTGGAGGAAAATATCCTTTCTTCTTCAAAATCAATTTCTTTTCACAAAACATCATGCAATTTTAAAAGAAAGAGATTTTATTGAAAATAGTCATGAAATCTTTTGGAGTAATCTTCATGAAAATAAGGCTTTATAAAACCGTAAAAATCCGTTCGGGCCGTTTAAGTTAAAAAAAAACATTCTTCGTACTTTTGTCGGAAAAGTCAAAAAGTACCTCGTACGAAAAACGACAAAAGATTCCTTTCATTTCTTTTACTAAAAACTCACCGAAGGGTAAAATGGATTTAAACAATTGTAGTTGGATGGAAATAATATTACATATTGATGAAACATGGATGTGGATGATAAGATACACCCCAGTAAATACTTACGAATAAACAATCTCGGATAAAAATGAGATTGTGATATTTCCCTTACCTTAGGTCCGATTTGCTTCGTAAGTGTCTGAACCTCCCGTATAATGATTTAAATAATGTCATTCACTTATTACAGAATCATATTCATTGTTATGATATCATATATGGTTCACTTATGACATTATATTACCCATTCTTTTGTAAATTCCATGTTAAAGAAGCGTTTTGGGTAAAATCGTTTCATTTATCGTAGGTGTTTTGACTTGTTGTTCTTGACATCATTATTACTTATATCATGATTTAATTACATACAGAATATAAAATATGATTTATATATCATATATATTCAGTATATATATATATAATAGATAGATAAATAAAATGAAAAACACCGTTCATGGAGACGGTAGTCCGTACGTACGCATGAACGCTGTTTTCCTTTCCTTATTGTCTTGAAATGGAAGTAAGTAGATGACATACATATATATATATATACATAAATCCAGTATCTTTATAATGTCATATATTTCATTATTATTTCTTATATATACATTATAATCATTCTTAAATGGTTAACATGGAGAATGAATCTCATCGCGTCGTGGAGACGGTAGTCCGTACGTACGCACGAGCGATGATATCATTTCCATAAATATTGAATTGAATTGGAGTGGATTATACAATATATCAGAATCAATATGATTTTGTAATAACTATGTATAGTTATTCTTTACACCACTATACCCATCCATGTAAGGTGGTGGTGGAAAATAGATTACACCACGGCGTGGAGACGGTATTCCGTACGTACGCACGCGCGGTGATTTATTTTTCCGTAGGATGGATAGATGGTGAAATAGGGTTGTTTCATACTTATAATAACATATCAGTATATGAGTGATACTGATTTTATTACTTCATAATGAAACAACCTAAGAAGAATAAGTGGAATAAGAAATAAAGATGAAAGAATTGGTAACGGTAATTACCTCTTCTTTGAAGCGCCTCTTTGAGACCTCCTCTTAGGGCACTAAAATTGGTCTTTGAGGAAGACCAGAACCTCTAGGATGTTTCTAGGGAAGTGGAGAAGAGATTTTGGCAGGGTTTGTCTGAGCTTGAGTGCTCAAATTGGTGTGAGGAGGAGGGGGAGGAGGTGTCCTTTTATAAGGGAGGAGAGGGGCACCTTAGGAATATCTCAAAATATTATTTTATATTAAAGTAAAAATCGGTTTATAATGGTTCCAAAGTGTCTTATTTCGAAGCTAAAGTGGGGATGGGTCGAAATGCTATCATCCAATAGGATTTATACAAGTTTAGGGTATTATTTTAACCTTATCAATTAGATTTAACTCTAAGTTAAATAATTTAACTTTTACCGTGTCTTTTTGTTTTCTTTCACTATATGGTTAATACACTTACTATAACATGCCAAACGAACCCCAAATTGTTTATTATTAATATATATATCCTTATCTAAGTCATTTGGCCGAACCTTAGATTTTTAGGAATAAAATAACAATTAATAATATAATATTTGATTTAAAAACTATTTTGTGTCAATTTTGACACTATTTGATATATGATTTTTGTGAAAGTCATAACAGAATTATATGTTCGAACCAAGTTGATTAAATCAACACTAATATATCATAGTAACCTAGAAAATTAGTTTAATTCATAAAAAGTCTCAAATTATATTTATTTTGGTGTTTATAACATCAATTATGTCAATATTTCATTAATAAGATAATTACTGCATCATCATTGTGTCATAAATAAATTAAATTATTTAATGTCTAAAAATTACAAATAAAATACCATTATGTAGGAAATCTTTTTATCTTTATAATTAATATTTATAGTCGAATTTATCTTATGTATAACCCCATATTAAAAATGATTTACTTATTAAACTTTGATTTTAACTATTTTAACCCTTCTTTAAATAAATTAATAATAAATGTCCTAATCTAATCCAAGTGGGCCTAAATGGTCATATTTTATTCCTAAGTTTGTTTTTGGTCGAATTACACTTGTCCAATAGAATTAGGACATGTGTTAGGGTAATAGTAATATCATATTTACCCTTAGTTACCCTTTTTACTATTAACCGCAGTAAAAAAAGTAAAAAGTTACTATTCACCAAAAAATTATTTTTATCTCATTGAACCACATTTTACTTACTGATATCAACCGTGTCTGTCGGATTTTCGAAATTCCATTCACAGAAGCGGTAAAATTAAGTTTTATGAAAAATTCAGTTTTTAACCTACCACTTAGTGGTTTCACTATTCATCAAAAATTGAAAGTTTTCAGAAAAATACCAAAATTTCACCCTAGGCTAATTTCGATATTCTGAGTCCAAAAATGAAGTCCATTTTGAAAAATAAAATTTATAAAATTTCAAAAAGTGGTTATTACTATTCATAACGGCTAGTTTTAATAGCATATTGTTGTTTTAGTGAAACTCGGTATTGCGTACGACGCAAGCTATCGAGGAAGGTCGTGATTGCGTGTAAAGCAAGCCAAGAAAGTGTTGTGTAGAAAAATATTCCTTTGATAACATAAAAGTCTCGGGTGTTATATTCTACCCCCCTTAAAATGAATTTCGCCCTCGAAATTCGTCGGGGTTATAAATGGTTTACTATTCGAAAGTTTCTTTAATCGTAAAAAGGAATACCAAAACTTGGCTTTAAAAACTAAAGTATGAAATATAACGATTACCCAAATAAACTAATCGCTGGGTTTCCACATAGGTAAAAATATGGATATGGGAGAGAAATCTAACCATCATGTTCTGATGGAGAGTGGTAGAGAACATGGCTATGGAAAAGCCAGTAATCACAAATCCATAGATTTGTGATGATATAAGGTACCATCTGATTCATCAGGTATAAGATCACTAGGACAACATTTTTGGTTTTCAAGATCATTTCCCTAAAGTTGAAAATTTGAATTAGAATAAATACTTACTTTATTTTGGTACAATCTCACTGTTGTTCAAGCCTTGAACAATATCCACTTCATCTCTTAAATAAATGAAGTTGAATTTGTTATTCGTGAAGTGTTAGCAGATCATGTGATAGAATGACGGGTCATTCCATCTGTCTCAAACAAAAGGTTAGCAAAAATTATATACATAAGTCGATCTATAGTGAGATTAATCACATATGGTTCCTAAAATGGACTTATACTTCATATATCATACTGCTTAATATAATAAAACTAGTTTCTACTAAACAGGGACTTCCTGTAGGCCAGTGGTAGGTGATAAAGGCCAGTCGCACTTCGGTTGTGGGTTCGATTCCCACAGCCTTGTTCGAAGCGATGGGCTGTCGCCCGTCCTGCAGGTTGTCCTTTTTCTAAAACTACATTACTATAACATCCCATCAATAATATCGAAAAAAAACTTCTATCCTTAAACAATACTCACTTATGTCCAACATAATCCATTTCAATCTTTAGGCTTATCCATAATACTGCAGTCCACTCTCATAACATAGTGAAAATGATTACCAGAGATTTAATACCATCGTTGATCCCCATATATCATAAGATATGTTTTGTTGGTCACATTCCAAACATTCAAAGTCCTTAATCATGTATTCTTTTGAATACCCATTGAACCTTAGTGAAAACATGAATGCAGTTAAAAGTTAACACTTTCCACATACCAAAATCCTCAAAATTCTATATTCTCAAACCATGATATCACTTAGTCCTTATATCAATCATGAGCTCATGAATACTATTAAACATTTCATTTTCTCGTTTTCCCTTCATTATGCGCATATCATCTTATTTCCAAAATATATCAATCACTTTGAATACCACATCAATAAATATTGCAATACTCAATGATACAACATTATTTTGAAATCCCATTACATAAACACTTAATCATTCCACCACATCATTGTCATATTCAACATTGCCAATAGTGATCGCATGTGACATCCCTTTGTCCTTTGCCTTCAGTGGTTGCTCATGTTGATCATCACTAACCCTTGGATTAGGGCATTTATTAGCATAATGCCCCATTTCCTTGCACTTGAAGCGTTGAAGTGTTGGTGGTGCGTTCTCTGCAGTGTTTGATTTATTCACATCATTAGAAACCCTTTTTCCATTACTTCGACACTCAGCTGCTCGATGACCTTCTTTTCCACACTTAAAACATTTTCTAGTCCCTTTAAGATAATCTCCACCATGCTTCTTTCCACACTTTTTGCATAAGGAAACATTCATCTTCTTTTCACCATTATTCTGATATTTCTCCTTGAACTCCATCTTTCGTTTTTTGTCAAAACCATGAGATGGATATGTAACACCAACTTCCATTTCTACCTTGATAGCACAACGCACAATTTCTTCATAGCTACTGAAGTCTCTTATAGCTAATGCCCTTCAAAGACTTGGTTTTAAGCCACTGAAAAATCGATCAACTTTACTTTCAGGTTGGATGATAATGCCAGATGCATACCTTGCAAGTCTTGTAAAATTCGCTTCGTATATACCAACAGATTCATCATCCTTTTTCTTTAGTTCAAGAAACTCCTTCTCCATCTTTGTTCAAAGAATACGAGGGAAGTACTTATTGAAAAATAAGTTCTTGAACTCGTCCCATTCCATGGACTCAATTTCATCTCTTTGCCTTGTATTCTTGATAAGATTCCACCATTGATCAGCTTCACCTTCCAAATGATATACTGCTAAGATGACTTTATCATGTTCAGAACATTGAAGAACTGAAAATATCTTTTCAGTGGTACTGATCCATTGTTCAGCAACAAGTGGATCAGAAGACCCACTGAAAGAAGGTGGACGTTGCCTCATGAAGGACTCAATAGAATATTGTTCCCTTCTCTGCTCATTTGGAAGTCCAGAATGATTCATAGCTTGTGTAAGTATAGCAATAAGATTTTGCACTCCATCTCCCATAACATTTGTTTGTTCAGGAGGACAATCATTGCATTGTCCATTGCATTGATCAACACGGTTCCTTCGGGTTCCAGCCATCGTCTAAAACCCAAAAAGAATAGTGTGAGAGGCAAAAATCATGCCAGGGAAAACAACATAATAAAGGGGGAGTACCTTCAATATCTAACATCTTAGGTTTAATTCTATGATCGTTAGCGTAGTTCTAGTACTATAACTTATACGTCTACTTAACCTTAGGGACATCCCTAGACATACCGTAGAAATATCTCTAGGGATCTCACTAACGTTTTCGCATCCTAGTTTCCAAAGGTTGACTAAACCTTCCCTCTGATACCAACTGTAGAGACCCGTATCTTGACGTACATGGACATTACATTACATTTGCGGAATACTTAGTACATAACAAAAAAACACACACACACAAGGATCGTAATAGCTTAGTGTCTTTGGAAACTCGGATCGTAATCTTCTAATCATGGTGAAAGATCTTCAAAATCTCCCATAAAGATCTTCCTTTTTTTACCTAAAACCTTTCTTTATATCCTGGGGAAAAGAAAACATAAAAGGGTGAGCTCAAATGCTCAGTAAGGGTAAACAAAAGAAATATCAATCACATCATATACATAAGCACATAACTTTTGGAAATCTTAACCTGCAAAAGAGATCATAATTTCATAACATGGGGTAAATCATGGGAGTGAAATGTAATCACAATAATCATAACCTAAAACATGAAACTTTGTGGCATTCACACATAATCATAGAGAATCATTTCTTGTTAGTCAAGACTCATTGCCAAGACTATCTTAGTGGACAAAGTCCCTTTCTAAATCGAGTAACCCTCGTTTCAGTCCTGTTTCACTGAACCGGTATAACCTACCGTTCCAGCCCTATCTATCTCATGAGATATAAAATCTTTACCCAATGCATTGGAGGGAGATATAGGTCCCACCCATCTTATAATGAATCCTTTCTTATGTGTGCCACGTAATCATAAACCATACATCACAGCGTAACCCATGTAATAAAAATGGGATTCTTAAACAACATGACATCATAAAACAATTCATATAAGATAAATGAATTCATAAAAATAATTCCATCACAACATAGTCAAATGAATGTAAAAATATGGATAGAAATAGAACCCTTTATTAGCTTATATGGAAAATAATTTTGATAAAACACTTGAAATGAATTCTTGAGGAAAATATCCTTTCTTCTTCGAAATCAATTTCTTTTCACAAAACATCATTAAATTTTAAAAGAAATAGATTTTATTGAAAATAGTCATGAAATCTTTTGGAGGAATCTTCATGAAAATAATGCTTTATAAAACCGTAAAAATCCGTTCGGGCCGTTTAAGTTAAAAAAAACATTCTTCGTACTTTTGTCGGAAAAGTCAAAAAGTACCTCGTATGAAAAACAACAAAAGATTCCTTTAATTTCTTTTACTAAAAACTCACCGAAGGGTAAAAATGGATTTAAACAATTGTAGGTGGATGGAAATAATATTACATATTGATGAAACATGGATGTGGATGATAAAATACACCCCAGTAAATACTTACGAATAAACAATCTCGGATAAAAATGAGATTGTGATATTTCCCTTACCTTAGGTCCGATTTGCTTCATAAGTGTCTGAACCTCCTGTATAATGATTTAAATAATGTCATTGACTTATTACAGAATCATATTCATTGTTATGATATCATATATGGTTCACTTATGACATTATATTACCCATTCTTTTGTAAATTCCATGTTAAAGAAGCGTTTTGGGTAAAATCGTTTCATTTATAGTAGGTGTTTTGACTTGTTGTTCTTGACATCATTATTACTTATATCGTGATTTACTTACATCCAGAATATAAAATATGATTTATATATCATATATATTCAGTATATATATATATATAATAGATAGATAAATAAAATGAAAAACACTGTTCATGGAGACGGTAGTCCGTACGTACGCATGAACGCTGTTTTCCTTTCCTTATTGTCTTGAGATGGAAGTAAGTAGATGACATACATATATATATATACATAAATACAGTAGCTTTATAATGTCATATATTTCATTATTATTTCTTATATATACTTTATAATCATTCTTAAATGGTTAACATGGAGAATGAATCTCATCGCGTCATGGAGACGGTAGTCCGTACGTACGCACGAGCGATGATATCATTTCCATAAATATTAAATTTAATTGGAGTGGATTATACAATATATCAGAATCAATATGATGTTGTAATAACTATGTATAGTTATTCTTTACACCACTATACCCATCCATGTAATTTGGTGGTGGAAAATAGATTACACCACGGCGTGGAGACGGTATTCCGTACGTACGCACGCGCGGTGATTTCTTTTTCCGTAGGATGGATAGATGGTGAAATAGGGTTGTTTCATACTTATAATAACATATCAGTATATGAGTGATACTGATGTTATTACTTCATAATGAAACAACCTAAGAAGAAGAAGTGGAAGAAGAAATAAAGATGAAAGAATTGGTAACGGTAATTACCTCTTCTTTGAAGCGCCTCTTTGAGACCTCCTCTTAGGGCACTAAAATTGGTTTTTGAGGAAGAACAGAACCTCTAGGATGTTTCTAGGGAAGTGGAGAAGAGATTTTGGCAGGGTTTGGCCGAGCTTGAGTGCTCAAATTGGTGTGAGGAGGAGGGGGAGGAGGTGTCCTTTTATAAGGGAGGAGAGGGGCACCTTAGGAATATCTCAAAATATTATTTTATATTAAAGTCAAAATCGGTTTATAATGGTTCCAAAGGGTCTTATTTCGAAGCTAAAGTGGGGATGGGTCGAAATCCTATCATCCAATAGGATTTAGACAAGTTTAGGGTATTATTTTAACCTTATCAATTAGATTTAACTCTAAGTTAAATAATTTAACTTTTACCGTGTCTTTTTGTTTTCTTTCACTATATGGTTAATACACTTACTATAACATGCCAAACGAACCCCAAATTGTTTATTATTAATATATATATCCTTATCTAATTCATTTGGCCGAACCTTAGATTTTTAGGAATAAAATAACAATTAATAATATAATATTTTATTTAAAAACTATTTTGTGTCAATTTTGACACTATTTGATATATGATTTTTGTGAAAGTCATAACAGAATTATATGTTCGAACCAAGTTGATTAAATCAACACTAATATATCATAGTAACCTATAAAATTAGTGGAATTCATAAAAAGTCTCAAATTACATTTATTTTGGTGTTTATAACATCAATTATGTCAATATTTCATTAATAAGATAAGCATCATCATTGTGTCATAAATAAATTAAATTATTTAATGTCTGAAAATTACAAATAAAATACCATTATGTAGGAAATATTTTTAGCTTTCTAATGAATATTTATAGTCGAATTTATCTTATGTATGACCCCATATTAAAAATGATTTACTTATTAAACTTTGATTTTAACTATTTTAACCCTTCTTTAAATAAATTAATAATAAATGTCCTAATCTAATCCAAGTGGGCCTAAATGGTCATATTTTATTCCTAAGTTTGTTTTTGGTCGAATTACACTTGTCCAATAGAATTAGGACATGTGTTAGGGTAATAGTAATATCATATTTACCCTTAGTTACCCTATTTACTATTAACCGCGGTAAAAAAAGTAAAAAGTTATTATTCACCAAAAAATTATTTTTATCTCATTGAACCACATTTTACTTACTGATATCAACCGTGTCTGTCTGATTTTCGAAATTCCATTCACAGAAGCGGTAAAATTAAGTTTTATGCAAAATTCAATTTTTAACCTACCACTTAGTGGTTTCACTATTCATCAAAAATTGAAAGTTTACAGAAAAATACCAAAATTTCACCCTAGGCTAATTTCGATATTCTGAGTCCAAAAATGAAGTCCATTTTGAAAAATAAAATTTATAAACTGTCAAAAAGTGGTTATTACTATTCATAACGGCTAGTTTTAATAGCATATTGTTGTTTTAGTGAAACTCGGTATTGCGTACGACGCAAGCTATTGAGGAAGGTCGTGATTGCGTGTAAAGCAAGCCAAGTAAGTGTTGTGTAGAAAAAGATTCCTTTGATAACATAAAAGTCTCGGGTGTTACAGGTACAATGAACCTCATGATGACGTACTATCTCACTAATAATAGTGAAGTAAATCATGAAACATCTTGGTAACACTGGGATATACTACCCAAAATGAGGCATGAAACTCCCACATCATCTCCTCACGTATGTATTCTATAACCCAAACACAATAATGAATATGGGGACTTTCATCCTCACCTACAATCCAACCAAGACAAGGGTCCTCACCTGCCACACTCTCCCATAAGACTATGCCCTCAGCATCTGAAATCTAACTAATCCTCAATCTATCCAAAATGGTAGGGATCATATCTAAATATGAAATCAAGGTTTGTCCCAGACCATCATGTACCTCCAAGTTTATCTCTTAAGGGAATTATATAAGATTCCACTCACTACTAGCCTCCTGAACTTCCTGTATATGATCCCTCTTGCTTAGTACATAGGTAACTATATTTCCCTTTCTTGGCATATAGGAAATATCTAAGTTAAAAGACTATTGGTAATCAACCCACCATCACTACCTCAAATTCAGATCATGTTGTGTAAAAATATACTTGAGGCTTTTGTGTCCCTTGTACACCACAAGAGTCACTCCTAGTAAGTAATTTCTTCAATAGCACAAAGCAAGAACAATTGTAGCTAACTTGATATCATGAATCAAGTAGTTACTCTCAGGGGGCCTTAACTAATGATAAATGTTTTCCAAGACCCTATCCCCCTACATCAGAACTAATCTTAGCCCGATACATGATGTATCATAATATACAGTGCAACTGCTGCCTGTTTCTAGAAGAATTAGGACTTCCACTAAAGTCATTCTCACATTCATCTTCTGAAAATTTTTCCCATATGTATCTTACCACAAAAACATCACACCCTTCTTATTCAATCCCGTAAGAGGTTCTTATAATCATGACATGTCCTGTATGAAATTCCTGTAATGTCCAGATATCCCCAAGAAATTTTAAATGTCAAGTCCTTCATGAAACTCATGTAATATCTAGATAGACCTAGAAAAGTTTGTATGTCAGAGAAATTATTTGGATTATCCTAGGAATCTATATCTCTCAAGTTCTTTATGTCAATTGATACTTCATTCTCTAAGATAATATGACCCAGGAAGTGAGTATTATCCATCTATAAGTGTAGCTTTGTGATCTAATCTTATAACTGATTCTATCTCAGTGTTTCCAAAATGATCTCAAGATTTTTGGAATGGTCGTGTCAATTAGGTTAATGCACAAATATTTCATCCATAAAAACCACAAGAAACAAATCTAGATAAGGATGAAAAACTCAATTAATCAGTTCCATTAAAACTACTAGTGCATTCATGAGAACAAACAATATAACCAGATACTCATATAGACCATACTTGCTATAAAAATATATATGAGGTATTTCTTTAGGTATAATATGCACCTGATGATATTTATATCTCAAATCAATATTTGATAAAACCCAAGCTCTACAGAGCTGGTCAAAGAGATCATCTATCTATGATAAGGGATACCAGTGATTAACCATCAGTTGATTCTGTAACACACCAAGTTTTTCTGAAAATAATTGAAAATGAATGAAACTTAATTTTAAGTAGATATGTATAACTATCCTTTAAAAATAATTTTGTCACTTATATGTTTTTAATTTTCAAAAATGGTCATCTACAATTGTGTTCGGTCTCATATTTGGAGTCTAATGGAACTAACTTGTTTTTTTTTGGTGAATACTAACATAACCTTATTAATATTAATATTAATATTAATATGACCCTAATGAATTGTAAATTCTGTTACTATTTTATGTTCTTAAGGCTTTAAGATAATGACATCTTGGTTAATTATCCAATGTGATATAAAAGTATAGTTTTTAAATTATTAATTTTTGAATTATGTATGATTTTATTTAAAAATTAAATTAACTATATTTAGAAAATTATTTTCATAAAATGGACTTCATTTTTGAATTCTACACATCAAGAAATGTTAAGGGTTATTTTTTGGGAATTTTGTGAAATTCAAGAATTTTTTATGAATGGTAAAATACAATAAAATACGATAAATGATAAATACTTGATTTACTACATCATAGGTGATGCAAGGATGATGTAATCCCACTTGGTTAGAACTCACATTCCATTATTACTATTTTGGGTCACATGAATTAAGATTATTCATAGTATTGAGAAAAAATATTATAATAATGATTAAAATAATGAAAAATACCCACTCTCCTCCACAATAAATATCAACCTCATTCCCCTCTTCCTCCCACACATATCAAGCCTTTATCCTTACCTAAGTTCTGAACAATAATCCTCCCAAATCTCTTACCCAATTCCTAGAGCTTATGGTCTCACCAAAAGTACAAAACCAAAGGCCTTAAGAGGGATCTCAAGGAAAAGATATCAAGAGGTAAACATTCTCTTTCATTTTCTTTCTTTCCTTTCTTTTTATGTTATTCTTTTTCATTTCCTTTGAATTATGTTGGGATATTTCATTCCATATCCCCCTTAATACCCATATTATTTAATAATTATGAGAGACCCATTTTCTCTCATCAAATTATTTTATTAAAATTTAAACGACGCCGTTAGGCTTTTGAATTTTTGTAAGGAATTTCTCAAATTATATTTTATTCTAAGTTCCTTTATTTTATTCTTCTTTCCTAACCTCCTATTATCCAAGAGGCATGAAATATTTATAATATTTCATATTCTGGATGTTCTCATGTTCATGTAATATTCATCATCAATCTTCTTCTCCTCTCCCACTTATTCAAGGAATTAAAAACATTGTCTGTGATGTGTCAAATTACCGACATCGTGGATGATATGATTTCAATTTGCTTTAATTCCATCAAGTCTGGCCATGAAACCGTTTTTATAGTTGAAACAAGTTTTAATATATATATATTATGTATCATCCATGGTTCTGGAATTCTTTTTTATACATTTTTTTAATTTAAAAAACAAAATGATGTTGTTATTATCAAAGAACCACTAAAATGATCAAAACGAATATCATTAATGTTTTAACTTATGAATCATTCTCATGTAAGGATTAGAAATGATAAATGGTATAATTTATGGTTATGTAAATATATAAATACAACTCCATTACAATTATGGATCCTCACTTCCAATCGACAAGAACAATCCATCATGAAGAGATCATGAAAATCATGTAAAGAACTCACCCAAAAACAGTGCAAGAAACATAATACTAACAATGAAAGGGTGAAATGATGTAATGAAATGGTCATATAAAGTATTATAAAGATGGATATGATTATTTAATATATTAATAACACTATTTTAACTATTATACAGGAGGTTTAAACGAGTTGTAAGTAAGAAAAATCTGAGGTAAGGGAATTGTTCACCCGATTTCCATCCTTTAGGTTAACCTTATTCTTCATTATTTATGTGGTATTTAAATTGTTTGTATGATAAATTATGATTATAATATGTTTAATTATGTGTATTTATAGATTATATACATATTACATCCACTATATTAAGTCTCACTTCAATTATATGATATTTATAAGGGACTTTTCTTTTAAAATCCTCTTTCAAAAGCAATATTTTTATGTAATTATTCATGATGTCTGATTATGTTCTGGTTCTTAGGAATTCTTTATGATGAGGGTTGGGACCTATATTTACCTCCAATTCATTGGTTATTTTTAATTTGGAGGTCGGTTGTATGGATACTCCAAGTGTAACTGCGATGGTTACAGAAATTGTAAGGTAGTCGTGAGGGTTGCAAATTATAAGGTAGCCGAGAGGGTTACAAGATTATGTAAGTAATGCCCCAATATACCTTTATGATTATATTTATGTTCTCATGTTTTTTTTGGATCTTGTGTAAATATCATGTTTCACAAAGTAAGTATATATGGGTAAAAATCATGTCTTTTGAAAATTATTTCATACATTACAAGTGTTCATGGACTAATCTGTTCTTCCCATCTTTTTATATCCTTTACTGATATTTTTGTGCTCACACCAAGTTTCTAAATGATTTTAAAAGTTTATATATATGTGTAGAAAAATTAAAGAAGCCATGTTAAATTTTTTAATAATTTTCAAAGAAATCATGTTTTAAGATTTAATGTTTTATATTTCGGAAAAAATGGAAACTGTTTTTATGGTATCCACTCTGTAACAATGTGTAATGTTGTGAATGTATTATGTCCCAATTCTCTAAAGATATAAACTTGAAAAGATACTCAATTTAAAAGTAATTTATTTATTGACTAAAATCATGATTATGTAATGTAATAAGGCTTGGTTCTTATAGTTTGTATCAAAGGATGGTTTAGATAAATTTAGGGGTTATGATGATGTTAAAAGAATAGAATAAATGATTTTTACTCTAGGATTAATTTAAAATGTTATATAATTTCAAGATTACCATTTTTCTTTGTCTATTATATGTTTTTTCTGAATGGTTGTCCACAGAGGAAATAGGGAAGCTGAATAGAAGAGGCACTGACAGAACGACATCGTTCTGTATCTACAGCCCGGAATGGTAGGGATTGGAACTGGGCAGTTTGTGACAGTAATGGATCAGATAACGCAGGCAATAAATAGTGGTGAAATCCATGAAATATAACAACCAAAGTTACCACAATAGAACATGACAATAGTTGAACATTTTATGAGACAACACCCTCCTGTTTTCAATGGATCTTCTAACCCAGTAGCGGCTGAAGGATGAATTAAAGCCCTTGAAAAGATATTCAATATTATGGGATGTTTAAACAATGAAAAGTTAAGTATTTACATTTATCAATTTGAAGGTGAAGTTAATCAGTGGTAGTTAATGGTAAATAATATCATTAATAGATAGGATATTGATGCCTTAGAGTGGGACGAATTTAAAAGTCTTTTCCTTGAAAAATATTTTCCTAAGGTGGTGTGAATTAGGATGGAGAAGAAATTCCTTGAATTAAAGCAAATTGAGGAAGATTCAGGGGTTGGGTATGAAGTGAACTTCACTTGACTGGAAAGATATGCTCCAAATATTATTCTGGATCTTGATAGAAAAATCAACCGCTTTTAATTAGGACTAAAGCCAAGGTATCGAAGGGCATTGGCCTCCCATGAATTCAAGAGTTATGAGAAAATTTTCTGATGTGATGAAACGTAGATATGGAGTTTGATGATGATCACGTGCATTTTGGAAATAAGGAGAAGAAGAGGTCTATATGGTAAGTGATGGGTAATAATCAACAAAAGAAATATAATGGTAAGAAAATCTTGTTTCAAGTTTGTGAAATGTGTGGCAAGAAGAACCCTGGGGAATGTCTTAGAAAAACTAGGAAGTGCTTTAAATGTGGTAATTTGGGACATATGGCCCGAGATTGTAATGAAAATGATCCTAATAATAATCCTGATAAGTAAACTATTATGTTTTTTAAAGGTGGTGATATGGTTCCTTATGCAAATGTTTGCCCAAAGAGAGATACAAATGATGCAAAGAAGCCAGACTATAAGAAGAAAGGTGTGGCGAGATCCTTTACGACTACGTCAGTAGATGTCGGTCCACACAATGAAGTGGTATTGGGTACTCTATTCGATTACTCATATTTTTCTGATGTTTTTTTCGATATGAGGTCTATAAATTCTTTCATTTCAGAGAAATTTTTAGATAAATTGAAAATATCACCTCAATAAATGGGACTAGAACTTATTGTTAAAACACCAGGGGGGGTATTATAACAAAGAGTAATTATAATAATATTTCTATTGTGGTATGTGGAAATTCATTACCTGAGAACCTTGTTGTTTTACCCTTAGTCAAGTTTGATGTAATTCTAGGAATGGATTGGCTTTCTATTTATCATGAAAGATTGACTGTAGAGATAAAGAAGTTATTTTTAAAAATGGATTCCAGTTTGTATACAATAAAGAACCCATACAATTGATAACATATCAAGAACCTGAGAATCTATTAAAATATGGAAATGAAAATTGTCTTTCTCATATTTTTGAAAATAAGGGAACTATTCAGATTAATGATGTCCTAGTGGTAAATGAATACCTTGATGTTTTTCTTGATGAGTTACCCAGTGTCATACCTGATCGAGAAGTCAAATTCACAGTTGACTTAGTTCTTGATGCTAAACCAATTTCAAAACCCCCTTATCATACGCCTCAATTAGAAATTCTTGAGGTGAAAAATCGGTTAAAGGATTTTCTTGATAAAGGCTTCATTCATCCTAGCACTTCATCATGGGCTGCTCATGTTTTGTTAGTTAAAAAGAATGATGGTTACATGAGACTTTACATTGATTATAGAGCTTTGAATAACATCACTATTAAAAACAAGTATCTTTTGCCTCATATCTATGACTTGTTTGATCAACTCCAGGGAGCTCAATACTTTTCCAAGATTAACTTGAGCTCTGGATACCATCAGCTGAAGTTGAAGGTGGATAAAATCCCAAAAATAGCCTTTCGTACTAGATATGGGTATTATGAATTTGTTGTTATTCTATTTAGGTTAACTAATGCACCAGTTGTATTCATTAATATTATGAATAGATTATTTCATCAGTTCTTGGATAATTTTGTGGTTGTGTTTATTGATGACATTATTGTATTTTCTAAAAATATAGAGGAGTATGAAAAAACAACTATGGGTTGTTTTAAAAACCTTCAAGGAAAATAAACTGTATAGAAAATTCAGCAAGTGTTATTTTTGGTTAAAAAAGATTTCTTTTCATGGGAACATTATAAATAAGGATAGAATAATTGTTGATCCTACAAAACAAAAGTGGTTTATGAATGGCCAAGACCCACAAATGTAACGGAGATTTGTAGTTTTCATAGGTTAGCAGGTTATTATCGACGGTTTGTTAAGAAATTTTCACGGTTATCTAGCCCGATAACTAAGTTAACATGAAAAGGGGTTTTATTTATTTGGAAAGAAGAATGTTATGTTTGTTTTTAGGAACTGAAGATGAGATTGGTGAATGCTTCAGTTTTGGCCTTACCTTCCTGAAATGGTGAGTTTTTCATCTACAGTGATGCTTTTCTTAAGGGACTTGGTTGTGTTTTGATGCAGAATGATCAGATAATTTTTTATGCTTCAATACAACTTAAACCTCATGAGTTAAATTATCCCACACGTGATTTTAAATTGGCAGCTTTGGTTTTTTCTTGGAAAATTTAGAGGCATCATTTATATGAAGCCAAATTAAAAATATATACTGACCATAAAAGTCTGAAGTATATATTCGCTCAGAAAAAATTAAACATAAGGTAGAAAATATGGCTAGAACTAATAAAGTATTATGATTTCATGATCAATTACCATCCCAGAAAAGAAAACAAAGTGGTGGATTCCTTGAGTCGAAAACATCATGCATTATTAACCATGTTACATTTGGAACATAATCCCTTGATTAATGATTTGATGAATTTTGGTTTAGAAGTTATTGGTGCAAGGAATACATATATTTTGTTTCAGGTTTTAGTGCAGTCATCATTATCAGACAGAATTAAGAAAGCGTAGAAGGAAGACCATGACCTATAGAAAAAGGTAGAATTGGTTAAAATGGGTAAGTTTCCATAATTTAATCTTGATAAAGACTATTTTAAGATTTAGAAAAAGGTTGTGTGTGCCTTGTGATTCCCAGTTAAAGAAAGACTTGTTGTGTGAAGCACATAGTTCTTCATTTTCAGTTCATCCTGGTATTACTAAGATGTACAAAGGCCTTCAAGATTATTATTGGTAGGATGTAAAGAAAATAGATATTTTTTATTTTACCATGAAATGTTTGACATGTCAAAAGAAGAAAGTAGAGCAGCAGTTGTTGAAGGGGATTCTTCAGCCTTTTCCAGTCACAGAGTGGAAGTGGGAGAATGTATCCATGGACTTTGTGGTGGGAATACCTAATACATCTCAAGGTAACAATTCAATTTAGGTTATTTTTGATCGGCTAACAAAATCTGCACATTTTCTTTCTAATCGAGATATAATGTATTTGGATCAAATTTCTAGACTATTCCTCAAAGAGATTCTTTGGTAACATGGAGTACCTATTTCCATTGTATCAAACCAAGATCCCAGGTTCACATCTAACTTTTGAAAGGAAATTCAGAATTTGTGGGGCACAGAATTAAATTTTAATACATTTTTTCATCCTCGATCAAATGGGTAGTCAGAACGAATGATTCAGACTTTGGGGGATGTGCTTCTAGCTTGTTCAATGGACTACCAGGGAAGTTGGGATCAGTATCTTTCTTTAATTGGGTTTTCTTATAATAACAGTTTTCATTCTAGTATATAGATGGCACCTGATTATACAATAAAAAAATATATTTTAATTACATTTTAATGGTATTAAATGTTCATTTTTGATCTTATGGGCCTGAGTTAGTGCATTTTCATTATGAACATCCATTCTCATCATTTGTGCACTTCATGCCTAATATACACCAATTTAGGCCCAATTAGTCATCTGATTCTAAGGAATGAAATTATAAATATTTTAATTTGATATTTTGGTAACTATATCTACACTTAAATTTGAACATTTTTCATTCATGGATCAATGGATGATTCATAAACTATGATGGTGATATTTGGAGATGAATGGAAGCAATTATAGAGAAGGCATATTGGATACGATCCCACTTATGAGACTGTGGGGACCAACATACAGTCCCAATGAATCCCAAATTTTGTGTGATGATAGAAGAAATGTTGGGGAACAAATAACTCTTTAGGATATAATGCTAATTCGGCTTCTATGGTGGTCATTAAGGCGGACAAAGTTAGAGATAAACTTATGGGCCAGATTCTGTGGCCCATAAAAACAGCCCACTAATTTGATCATATCTCGGAATCCACAACTCCACATGGACCCAAATTGTATAGGCGGTTAGAAGGCATCTGATTCTCCATTTTCTTCTTCTATGTCCCACTCTGATTCGGCCATCTAGAAGGTATTACAAGCGCTTCTGTTCGGTAAAGGAAAGCTGGATGCCACCTCGGGTCAAGGGTGGAAAAATCAACTCTCCCTTACTTTCCACCCACCTATGGCCTACCACAATTAATTGAGTAGAGTTGAACTATTGGAGGCTCGACCCAAGGGCTCAAAAATTCCTATTTAAGGCAGTGGTGTTGGAGGATTTTGGCAATCTTTGGTGCTTGGTTCAATTGTAATGTTATGCTGTGATTTTGTTTTCTCAAATTTGTCTTTCACTTGTAAGTTGTTCAATTCACTTTAGTTTCATAATAAAAGTTCTTCTTCTCCTCTTATTCTGTTGTTATACATATCACATTGATATCGTTACCTCAAGGTGTGAATTTATTCACACCAAATCTTGTGAAATTATTCCCACAACGGTGGAGTGATCATTTTATTTTATTTTTTTGTTTTCTTTACTTCCCCATGTCCTCCCTCATGAGTCTACTTTCTACTTCCATTGAAACCATAGAATCAATGGAGGGATAACCCACTTATGGTTTGATCCAAGGGAGTATCAAGGGGATGGATTGGATGTTATTTATCACCCCATTAATGTATAATCACTTCTTAAATTGAGATTTTTATTTGATGATTTTTAAACTCCATCGTCCTTGTTGAATTTAAGGCCACACACTTCATGTGCTAATACAAACATTTACCTTGAAGTGCTCAAAACTTTGATCCTTAAAGTGTATAGTTGATTAGTATTAAAGGGTGTAGGCATTTAACGAGTAAGTGATGATGTTGTTTTATCTTATTAAATGAACCCATCTCAAATATAAGAAATTGAAATCTTTGAAAAGGAAATATGTCCAATCCACCCCGAGCGATAACCTAGGATCAACTCATTATTTTAAATTGAATTCCCTTAAATCTGTTAGATATCCTCTAAAATCATCTAACATCAATCCAAGTTGGTCACTTCATAGCCAAAAACATTCCATAGAATGTGCGTGTCTATAGGTTACTTCTTAGGTCTCTGTGGATTCGACAACCCAAGCTAGACTACAAGGACCGTTCTACCTTCATCTCTTTTGTAAATTTGAGCGAGAATCAAATTTTGGCGTCATTTCCAGGGACCCAATTAAGTCATCTAAACACCCATTATATTATCTTCCATTTCTTCTTTTCTCATCCAAATTCTCTTATCTTGTCCCTTTCTTGTTTTTTTTTCTTTTGGCGCATGTCCGCCTATACCCGTGATCAATCAAACCGTCTAGTTAGGGTGGATAGTCCTAGGGTTGGAGAGTTAAGTACACCAAGGGAACTCATTCCATTAGATCATAATCTTCCTAATACTATATAGTCCAAAATTTAGCCAATTTCAATGGAAGGTCTTCAAGGAAACCAACTCATATACCCGAGTGGAAACCAAAATGGAAACCCAAATGAGGCAGCCCCAAACTTGGGGAATGCGATGGATCAAACCATGAATGACTACCTCACACCTTCCTGGACCAATTCCCCCTCATGCATTAGACACAATTCCCTAGGAGATTCCAACTACATCTTTAAACCCCATGTCCTAAACCACCTTCCCACATTCCATGGAATGGAGTCCGAGATGCCATACCTGCACATTAAGGAGTTCAATGACGTTGTAGAAACCATGTGTCCCCCACATCAACTAGAATTGGCTAAGATGAGGATATTTCCCTTTTCTTTAAAGGATCGAGCTAAAAATTGGCTAAAAAATTTGAGACCATCATTCATCAACTCTTGGGACCAACTACAAAGTGAATTCTACAAAAAATACTTTCCCCACCACAAAATAATTGCACTTAAAAAGAGTATCCAAAACTTTTTTGAAAAAGAGGGAGAGTCATTCTATGAAACATGTGAGAGGTTCAAAGACACTCTAAACATGGTTCCACACCATGTTTTTTCTATTCCTGAACAAGTGAGAATTTTCAATGAAGGGTTGGGTCCAGGGAACAAACAATTCATTGACATGATGTGTAATGGAACCTTTAAAAACAAAGCTCCAAATGATGCTTATGAGTATCTAGAAAGCCTTTCTGAACAAAACCAAACATGGGGAACTTCACCTTATTCTGAAAACCCACAAAGAACTACTGGAATTCATACACTTAGAGAAGAGGAAAGCCTTAGGGCTAAACTCGCAGCACTCTCTAGGAAGGATGAAGAGATAGACCTTAGCAAAGTCCATGAAATCCAAACTGTAGACCTTGTTTGCACAATTTGTGACAAACATGACCATAAGAAAGTCAACTTCCCAACTATTCCATCCATCAAGGATGTTCTTTTAGGAGGACCTGCAGCGGAATTAAATGCTTTGAACTTTCAAAAGCCTCAATACCAAAACAACTTCAACCCAAGGTATAATGACCACCCAGGCTTCCGCTGGAAAGATAACCAACAACCTAGCCAACCACAGGGGAAAAATCCTTAGCCCCATCAGAACTACCAAACCCATAACCAGTTACAAACCCAACCTATCCAATACCAATAGTCGTCGGTCCATTTTCAACAAACCATCCCACCTATAAGATATCCCCCTGGGATTAACCAACTTACTCAATCACCCACCCAAACTGTTCCACAAATCCTACTAGAACAACTATGCAAACAAATTGAAAGGATGAACTCAGAAGTCTCTTCCCTTAAAAAAGAACTTTAAACCATAAAAATTGGAAAGGAACCCATGCCTACTCAGGCGGTGCCATCCTCAACTTCAAGGGGAGAGTCAAGTTACACTCAAACAACTCATGAACAACTAAAGGTTGTGACTGTTTTAATAAGTGGGAAATAAATTGAGAAACCTGAACAACTAATTTAGAACCCACCTAAAGATTCAAACTTGGATGAAAATTCAAATGAACCACAAGATCAAATGGAGGAAACCGATAACATTTTCAAGGAAACAACTCTTCAACAAACAACCCCACAACCTGCACCATTTCCTCAACGCATGAGGGGGAAACCCAAGCCTGAACTGAGTGAAACATTGAGGGAAATATTTTCACAAGTCAAGTTGAACATACCCCTTCTCGATGCAATCCAAATCATACATGACTATTCAAAGTACCTTAAGTAATTGTGCACTTTTGAAAGAAAATTTTCACATAAAAACCAAGTCCTTTTGGCTGCTAATGTGAGTACCACCATTCAAGGGACCATTCCTCCTAGGTTGAAAGACCCAGGTTACCCTTACATCAATGTTGAACTAGGAGAAAGCAAAGTTGTCAAGGCCTTGTGTGATCTAGGTGCTAGTGTCAATCTCATCCCTTATGTCGTGTACTGCCAGTTAGTCCTAGAAGAACTCCAACCCACATCTGTCACACTTTAACTTGCTGATTGTAGCATTAGGGTTCCAAAGGGGATTTTAAAGGACGTTCTGGTAAAGGTTGAAAACTTTATCTACCCTGCTGACTTCATTGTCCTTGAAAACTATCCAATCTTAGGAAATAAGAAACAAACCCCAATCATCCTTGGCTGTCCTTTTCTTGCAACAATCAACTCTGTTATCTGAGTCCGAAATGGTAACATGACCATCACCTTTGGGAACATGAGTCTAGACTTGAACATCTATAATGCAAGCTCGCAAATAGGGGATGAAGAGGACATTCGTGAATTAAATATGATAGGAAGCATTGATAATGAATCCATAGAACATCAAGGAATATTTGATGGATGTTTAATTCAGGATGAGATTGATTTCCTTTGTTCATATGAAGGAAGTTTATCTCCTTGGATTGAATCATTTTCAAATTTCTCTTATGATAAAGTCTTAGGTCCAACAATCAGTGAAACCTTTCAGCAAACCACATTCATGGAGACTGATCAAACTTCCTTCCCTAAATCTGATCAAGCCAATCTAGTAGATGAAACTTCTACATGTGGGGAATCAATCTTGTCTAAAACTTTAGGAAATAAAATTGAACTTGATCCAATGTCCCAATCTTCTTTTGAAATTCTGAACCAACCTGATCTCGAATTGAAGGAACTTCCTGCTACACTCAAGTATGATTTCCTAGGGGACAATCAAACACATCCTATTGTCATTTATTCTTATCTTGAAGAGAATCATGAAAGGATACTTCTAAATTTCCTTAGGAATCATAAGAAATCCATTGGTTGGACTCTTTCTGATATTCCTGGGATTAGCTCACTTATCGGGACTCGTAGGATTGTTCTGGAATCTAATTCAAAGCCATGTTGTCAACCTCAATGGCGACTCAATCCTAATCTCATGGAGGTAGTAAGAAAAGAACTCCTAAAATTGCTAAAAGCTGGTATCATATATCCCATAGATGAGAGTGAATGGGTGAGCCCAATCCAAGTTGTTCCAAAAAATGCTGGAATCATAGTGATAACCAATGAGGATGGAGAGATTCTTCCAACAAGGGTGAGTAGTGGATGGAGGGTCTGCATTGACTATAGGAAGCTAAACCCATTCACCAAGAAGGACCATTTCCCATTACCATTCATTGACCAAGTCCTTGAGAGAGTGGCAGTTCATGCGTTCTACTGTTTCTTAGATGGGTACTCAGGGTATAATCAAATTGAGGTCTCCCTAGAGGATCAAGGGAAGACTACATTCACATGTCCATTTGGAACCTTTTATTTCAAACACATGCCCTTCGGGTTATGCAATGCCCCTGGAACCTTCTAATGGTACATGATGGGAATCATCTGAGATGTGGTAGGGGATTTTCTAGAGGTCTTCATGGATGACTTCTCTATGTTTGGGGATACATTTGAGGGATGTCTGCAGAATGTGGAGAGAGTCTTGTCAAGATGTGAAGAAACAAATCTGGTCCTAAACTGGGAAAAATGTCATTTCATGGTTAAATAGGGACTTGTTCTAGGCCATCTGGTCTCGAGTAGGGGGATTGAAGTTGATAAAGCAAAGTTTGACATCATTCGTCACCTTCCATCACCCAAAACTGTCAAGGAAGTGAGGTCTTTCTTAGGAAATGTTGGTTTCTATAGAAGATTAATCAAGGACTTTAGTTCAATATCTCGTCCCCTTTGTGCTCTCCTAGTAAAGGATGCTCCATTTGTTTGGACAGAAATCTGTGAGGGTTCATTCTCAACCCTCAAATCCTCTCTCACCTCTCCTCCCATTATGAAATATCCAAATTGGAACCTTCTTTTTGAACTTATGTGTGATGTCAGTGACTTTGTTGTAGGAGCTATGTTAGAACAACATTGTGATAAAAATCCTTATGTCATTGCTTATGCAAGCAAATCCTTAAATGATTCCCAAATCAACTACACCACCACTGAAAAAGAGTTACTTTCTATTTTGTTTTCCTTAGAGAAGTTTAGGTCCTACCTCTTAGGATCCCCCATCACTGTGTTCACTAACCATTCTGCACTAAAATACCTCTTCCAAAAACAAGATGCTAAGGCTAGACTGATTAGGTGGGCCTTTCTCTTACAAGAATTTGACCTCATAATTAAGGATAAAAAGGAGTTTAAAATGTTGTAGCTAATCACCTCTCTAGGATGGAATTCAAAGACAACTAAAATCACCTTTCTATGTTTGATTCATTTCCTGATGAACACTTATATTCTATAAGTGACTGCCTTGGTATGCTGACATAGCCAATTTATTAGTTACAGGAGTCATTCCAAAATTCTCAGAGACTCAAGCTCGAAGGAAATTTCTTTCTGATGTTAGACACTATTTGTTTAATGATCCATACCTCTATAAGTTCTACCCTGACCAAGTCATTAGGAGGTGTGTTCCAGAATCTGAACAAGAGTCCATCCTTGAATTATGTTGTAGTGAGGCATGTGGAGGTCACATTTCCTCTAAGAAAACATCTTCTAAGATTCTTCAATGTGGTCTCTTCTGGCCCACCCTTTCAAGGGACTCCTACACATTTTGTCAAATCTGTCCTAGGTGTCAACAAGTAGGGTCCATTACAAAAAGGAATCAAATGCCACTCACTCTCATCTTAGTGGTTGAAATCTTTGACTGTTGGGGAATTGATTTCATGGGTCATTTCCCAAACTCTAGGGGATACCTCTATATTATCTTAGCTGTTGATTATGTCTCAAAATGGGTTGAGGCCATTCCCACAAAATCCAATGATCATGAAACTGTGATTAGATTCCTAAAAGAAAACATCTTCTCTAGATTTGGAATTCCTAGGGCTACCATAAGTGATCATGGAACTCATTTTTGCAATCGTCCATTCTCATCACTCATGGAAAAATATAGAATTTCTCACAAAGTGTCCACTGCTTACCACCTATAGACCAATGGTCAAGCTGAGTTATCCAATCGTGAAATCAAACAAATTCTTGAGAAAACTATCAATACTTCTAGGAATGATTGGTCCGAGAAACTCTTGGATGCTCTTTGTGCATATCGTACAGCATTCAAAACCATCATAGGAATGTCACCATATATGTTGGTTTATGGAAAAGCATGTCATTTTCCAGTGGATATTGAACATAAGGCCTTTTGGGAAATTAAGAAAATGGATTATGATCTCTCATTGGCCGGAACAAAAATGAAATTAGATCTCAATGAATTGGAGGGACTAAGCATGGAGGCGTATGAAAATTCAAGGATCAATAAATCTAGAGTTCAAGCCTACCAATCTAGGAATATCAAGGTCAAACATTTTGAACTGGGAAAAATTATTCTCTTTTATAGTTCAAAACCTCATTTACACTTAGGAAATTTAAGGTCTAGATTGTCAGGTCCTTTCATAGTGCATCATGTATACCCCCCTGGGGCAGTAGAGATTCAATATCCCACTAGTGGTCACATTTTCAAGGTCAATGGTCAAAGGTTAAAAACATTCATTGAATCATTCAATAAACAAAAAATAGATGTTGAGTTAATTGAGCCAATATATGAACCAGGAAAAAATTGATAAATTTAGGATCTATGTCGGGCTAACGACGTTAAACAAATCACTGCATGGGAGGCAAGCCGTGGTTTTTATGTTTCTAATCTTTTTGAATCATATTTATTTTTCAAATAAGATTAATTAATCATTTTTATATTTAAAAATAAAACAATATACTTTTGACCTGTTCTTGTATTATGAGTATTGATGGGTACGAAAGGGGAGCACCATATTCATCCATGTCATGTGGTGTGATCCTTGAGTAATACCTTACCCAAAAATTTAAAAAGATGACAATGTATCATCAGTTTATTTTGTTTTATTTTTATTATTTTATAGGTTAAGATAAAAAATAAAATATAACAATATAATAATAATAATTAAAAAAGGGGACACTCCATAGGCCGTGGGGAAAACCCCGTCGCAACCGGCGAAGCCGCGGGGACTCAAACCCAAGACCGAAGGGAGACAGGGGCACACGATTACCACTGACCTACGGCTTAATGGAACTTTGCAAGCGACATTGATATCAAAGGACTAAATTCGAGCGGCTATAACTTCAAACTTCAACTACCAGGTGACTTCATTGCATGATCCTCATATTTCAATTTCCTTATTGAACTCCCCTTTTATTCCTCTACCCTATTCTAAATTTTATTTTTATGAAACTAGGGACAGTTTCATTCTAAGTTAGGGGTGTGGAAACAAAATGTTTGTTTAAAAAAAACAATGATAAAAAAAAGTAAAATTCCTTTATCATTCATATAATAACATATTTGCTCACATTAAAACTACATAGAAAATAACTTTTATTTCCTTGACTCTTAATTTAATTCATGATAAAGTTTAAAAGTATTGATTTTGGAAGTTTGGTTGTCCAATGAAAATTTTCATCATTTTTATTTTCATCCATTAAATCAAAATGCCACAATGCACGTCCTCTAGACTGTGGGGTATTAATTTGAATTTTTGGAGTCCCATAATAAATAGCATAGGCCAGTTTGATTTTTATGAATAATATGAGTATTCAAAAAAACAATTGCGTGTAGACCAATGGATTGATAAAATGCGACGCTTTCAGCACTTGGGGATTGGGACTCTAGAGTTGTCTAGACCTAAGTTTTTCAATCTATCTCTATTTATGGTAATATGAATTTGTTTTTTATTAAGTTAACTCGAGACGATGCCCAAGTATGTGGGCTTCACTTGGTTCCCTAAGGCCTTTGAGTATGGGAGTCATCGGCAAAGTCTTGCTACATGGGTTAATTTGATTAACTACAATCTTAATTACTATAGAAATATTGAAAAAAAATCCAAAAAAAAGGAATGAAGAATACTCATATTAGGATTAAATTTGATTCCACCTAGCGCTTCCATGATTTCCCCCTTGAATGAAAATGAACCCCCATATCTATTGTGATTCACAACACATCATTACACCTAATTGAGTTGGATGAAGTATGATGATGGATTTGATCAAAGGAATGGGCTTGGGATTAGGATCTGATTTTAAATTCATCTTGTTTCAAATTATCTCCATAGGTTATAAAAATATATTTGTGTGCGGTTTACATTGTGAGCATTGTTTGTTATAATGTGTTTGAAGAAAGGAATTCAAATAAAATCATTGAATTATTTGCTCGGGACTAGAAAATATCAAGTTGGGGGGTGTGATTATCCAATAAAAACATATATTTTAATTACATTTTAATGGTATTAAATTTTCATTTTTGATCTTATGGGCCTGAGTTAGTGCATTTTCATTATGAACATCCATTCTCATCATTTGTGCACTTCATGCCTAATATACACCAATTTAGGCCCAATGAGTCATCTGATTCTAAGGAATGTAATTATAAATATTTTAATTTTATATTTTTGGAACTATATATACAATTAAATTTGAACGTTTTTGATTCAGGGATCAATGGATGATTCAAAAACGATGATGGAGATATTTGGATATTATTGGAAGCAATTCTAGAGAAGGCAGATTGGACCCCAGCCCACTTATGAGACTGTGGGTCCCAACATATCGGCCCAATGAATCCCAAATTTTTTGGGATGATAGAATAAATGTTTATGAAAAAATCACTCTTCATGAGATAATGCTAATTCGGCCTCTATAGTGGTCATTTAGGCAGCCCAAGTTAGAGATAAAATTCTGGGCCAGATTCTGCGGCCCATAAAAACAGCCCACTAATTTGATCATATCTCGGAATCCACAACTCCAAATGGGACCACATTTTACAGGAGGTTATAAGATATCCGAGACTCCATTATCTTCTTCTATACCCCACTCTGATTGGTCCATCTAGAAGTCCTTACAAGCACTTATGTTCGGTGAAGGAAAGCTGGCTTCCACCTCGGGTCAAGGGTGGAAAAATCAACTCTCCCTTACTTTACACCAACATATGGCCTACCACAATTAATTAAGAAGACTTGGACTATTGGATGCTAGACCCAAGGGCTCAAAAATTCCTATTTAAAGCAGTGGTGTTGGAGGATTTTGTCAATCTTTGGTGCTTGGTTCAATTGTAATGTTATGCTGTGATTTTGTTGTCTCAAATTTGTCTTTCACTTATAAGTTGTTCAATTAACTTTATTTTCTTAATAAAAGTTATTCGTATCCTCTTATTATATTTTTATACATCTCTCTTTGATACCGTTTCCTCAAGGTGTAAATTTATTCACACCAAATCTTGTGAAATTATTCACACAACAGTGGAGTGATCATTTTATTTTTGTTGTTTTCTTTACTTCTCCATGTCCTCCCTCATGAGTCTACTTTCCGCTTATATTGAAACCATAGAATCAATGGGGGGATAAACCACTTATGGTTTGATCCAAGGGAGTAGAAAGGGGCTGTATTGGATGTTATTTATCACCCCATTAATGTATAATCACTTCTTAAAGTGATATTTGTATTTGATGATTTTTAAACTCCATCATCCTTGTTGAATTTAAGGCCACACACTTCATGTGCTAATACGAACCTTTACCTTGAAGTGCTCAAAACTTTGATCCTTGAAGTGTATAGGTGATTAGTATTAAAGAGTTTAGGCATTGAACCAGTAAGTGATGATGTTGTTTTATATTCTTAAATGAACCCATCTCAAATATAAGAAATTGAAATATTTGAAAAGGAAATACGTCCAATCCACCCCGAGCAATAACCTAGGATCAACTCATTATTTTAAATTGAATTCCCTTAAATCTGTTAGATATCCTCTAAAATCATCTAAAATAAATCCAAGTTGGCCACTTCATAGCCGAAAACATTCCATAGAATGTGTGTGTCTATAGGTTACTTCTTAGGTCTCTGTGGATTCGACAACCCAAGATAGACTAAAAGGACCGTTCTACCTTCATCTCTTGGGTAAATTTGAGCGAGAATCAGCACCTTTCAAGGCATTGTATGGCAAGCAGTGTTGGACTCCATCATTTTGGGATGAAGTTGGTGAAAGAGTATTGATGGGGCCAGAATTAGTAGAAGAAGTGACTGAGAAAGTGAAGTTGATACAGCAACACATGAGGACAGCTTAGAGTAGGCAAAAAAGTTATGTAGATAACTGAATAAAAGACTTCTCTTTCGAGGTAGGTGACCATGTTTTCCTTAAAATCAATCCTTGTAAAAGTGTGATGTGTTTTGGTAAGAAAGGGAAGCTAAGTCTACAGTTCATCAGTATTTTTAAAATTTTGGAGAAATTCAGAAGAGTTGCATACTGAGTAGTTTTCCCTCTGAGTTTGTCTCAGGTACAAAATGTTTTTCATGTTTCGATATTGAGGAAGTATGTGCCAGATTCATCACATGTCTTGAGCCCAGAAGTAGTTCAGCTGGAAGAGAACTTTTATTATGAAGAGAAACCAATTTAGATCCTTGATCGAAGGGAACAAGTATTGCAAAATAAGGTAATCCATCAAGTAAAGTTTTTGTGGAGAAACCACATGGTAGAAGAAGCAACATGGGAGTCTGAAAATGCTATGATAGAAAGGTACCCTCACTTGATTAAAAGTAAATAAAATTGTGAGAACGCAATTTTCAGAAGGTAGGGATAATGTAACGCCACAAATGTTTTTAAAAATAAATGGAAATGCATGAAACTTTGTTTTAAGTAGATATTTATAACTAGAATTTAAAAATAGTTTTGCAACTTCAGTGTTTTGAATTTTGAAAAACGGTCATCTACAATTGTGTTCAGTATGATATTTGGATTCTAATTGAACCGACTTCTTTTTTTTGTGAATAGTAACATACCCTTATGAATAGTAATATGAACCTAATGAATAGTAAATTGTGTTATTATTTTATTTTTTTAAGGTTTATAGATTATGACAACTTGGTTAATTTTTCAATGTGATATAAAAGTAGTTATAGTTTTTAAATTATTAATTTTTGAAATAAGTATGCTTTTATTTAAAAATTAAATTAATAATATTTAGAAAATTATTTTCAAAAAAATTGACTTCATTTTGGAATTCTACACATCGAGAAATGGTAAGGGTGAATTTTTTTGCATTTTCTGAAATTCTAGAATTTTTTGATGAATAGTAAAATACGATAAAATATGATAAATGTTGAATACTTGATTTACTGCATCATAGGTGATTTAAGGATGATTTATGCCCACTTGGTTCAAACTCACATTCCATTATTACTATTTTGGGTCACATGAATTAATATTATTCATAGTCTTGATCAAAAATATTATAATAATGATTCAAATAATGAAAAATACCCCCTCTCCTCCACTATAAATACCACCCACATTACCCTCTTCCTCCCACGCCTCTCAAGCCTTGAGACTTACCTAAGTTCTGCCCAATACTAATACCAAGGATCTTCCCCACGTGCTCGAGCTACTGGTCTCATTAAAAGGCCAAAACCAAAGGGCTTAAGATGGATCTCAAAGAGAAGATATCAAGAGGTAAACATCCTCTTTCATTTTCTTTCTTTCCTTTCATTTTATGTTGTTCTTTTTCATTACCTTTGGATTATGTTGGTATATTTCATTACATATCTCCCTTAATTCCAATATTATGTAATAATTATGAGATACCCATTTTCTCCCACAAAAATATTTTATGAAAATTTAAACGACGTCGTTAGGCTGCTGAATTTTTGTAAGGAATTTCTCAAATTTTCTTTTATTTTGAATTCCTTTCTTTTCTTATTTTTTCCTCACCTCATCTTATCTCAGAAGCATGAAATATCTAGAATCATGTATATTCTATATTTTCTCATTTTTATTGAAAATTCATCATCAATTTTCTTCTCCTCCCCCATTTATTCAAGGAATTAAAAACATTGTCTGTGATGTGTCGAATTACCGACATCATGGACGATGTGATTTCAATTTGCTTTAATTCATTCAAGTCAAGTCATGAACCATTTTTATGGTTGAACCAGGTTTTAATATATGTATTATGTATCATCCATGGTTCAGGAATTCTTTTTTACATATGGTTTTAATTTATAAAACAAAATGAGGTCGTTACTATCAAAGAACCACTAAAATGATATAAACAAACATCATTAATGTTTTAACTTATGAATCATCCTCATGTAAGGATTAGAAATGATAAATGGTATAATTTATGGTTCTGTAAATATTTAAATACTACTCCATTACAATTTTGGCATCTCACTTCCAATTGATAAGAACAATCCATCATGAACCGATCAAGAAAATCATGTAAAGAACTCACCCAAAAACAATACATGGAACAAAATACTAACAATTAAAGAGTAAAATGAGGTAATTAAATGATCATATAAGGTATTATGAAGATTGATATGATAATTTAATATATTAATAACTCTCTTTTAACTACTATACAAAAGTTTTAAATGAGTTGGAAGTAAGAAAAATCCGAGGTAAGGGAATTCTTAACCTGATTTCCATCCTTTGGGTTAACCTTATTATTCATTATTTATGTGGTATTTAAATTTTTTGTTTAATTAATACTTATTATACTAAGTTTAATTATGTTTATTTATGGATTTAATACATATTCCATCCACTCTATTAAGACTCACTTCCATTATATGATACTTATAAGTAACTTTTCTTTTAAAATCCTCTTTCAAAAGCAATGTTTTTATGTAATTATTCATGATGTATGATTATGTTCTAGTCCTTGGGAATTATTTATGATGAAGGGTGGGACCTATATATCCCTCCAATTCATTGGGTATGTTTAAGTTTGTGGTCAGTAATATGGTTACACCAAGTGTAACTGCGATGGTTACACAAATTATAAGTTAGTCGTGAGGGTTCCAATTATAATGTATCCGAAAGGGTTACAAGATTATGTAAGTAATTCCCCAATATAACTTTATGATTATATTTATGTTCTCGTGATTTTTTTGGATCTTGTTTAAATATCATGTTTTAAAAAATAAGTATATATGGGTGAAAATAATGTCTTTTGAAAATGATTTCATATGTTACAAATGTTCATGGACTAATGTGTTCTTTCCTTATTTTTATATCCCTTACTGGCCTTTTTGTGCTCATCCCATGTTTTTAAATGATTTTAATAGGTTATAAGGATGTGTAGTAAAATGAAGGAAACCATGTTAAATGTTTTAATAATTATCGAAGAAATCGTGTTTTAATATTTAATGTTTTATATTTTGAAAAAAAATGAAAACTATTTTTATGGTATCCACTCTGTAACAATGTGTAATGTTATGAATTTATTATGTCTGAATTATCTAAAGATATAAAATTGAAAATATCCTCAAGGTAAAAGGAATTTATTTCTTGAATAAAATAAATAATATAAAATTTAATAATGTTGGATCCTTATAGGTTCACTTTATGATAATCTATGCATAGCCTGAGGGTATTGTCTGCCTTTTCAAGAAAATGGACTGGAGAAACCCATAGATAAGTATTGGGTCGTATAAACCCCTTTGCCTCTAAATATTTTAACTAAATCTTGAGGTACTATAACTCCATAGTATCCATCCTATAAGGAAGAATGGATACCAGTGTATCTCCTAGAACTAGCTCGATGGATAACTCCACCTCTCTCTTAGGAGGTAAACCAGAAAAGTCATCCAGGAAAACATCCCTAAAATAATAAACCACTACAGAAAATTCCACCTAATTAATTCCCTTATTATCCATATATAAAATAGATATTTGAGATATTATCCCCCATCCCACAATTTTGGGGTCTATCTTGGCTCGCCTGGACATCCCATTCACCCATATGGATAAAAACTCTACCCTACGGTGATGTCAAGGTCACCCTCTAATGATAAAAATCAACATGATCTTGATAATAAACTATCCACTCTATGCCATGTATGACATAAATCCCTATCATATCATGGAAAAAAAGATCACATACTAAGTGAAACCCACCACTCTCAAGAGGGAACTCCCTGCACTATCATACACTCTCTGATCAGATTCATAATAGACTATCAATTTCATAACGCCATTAGAAAAATGAGCATCGATCCTAAGTCTCTCTACCATATTTAAAAATATTAAATTATGTGATGAACTTATATTAAAAAGAGAATATACTCCTATATAGGCCTCTTGAGTCATACCTCTCACAATAGATGGACCAGTTCTCTACTCCTCAAGTGTAGATTATACAGAATATATCTGGCCCGAACCACATACCTATGAAACAACCTCACTACCTATAGTATTCCCACTCTGTTTTCTAGGTAAAACTGGTGCTAATATGCCTCACCCACAACCACCACCTCAGCCTGAATGACCAAAACTATTCCATCTCCCCTCCTAATGCGGAGCTGTGAACCCTAAACCCCGACCTGGAGTCAGAGTTGATCCCCTTCCACTGATTGATAGAGGGAATTTCCTACAAAAACATTGTACATATCTCATCCTGCCACAATCTCATCACTTTAATGGGTCTTGATTACACTAATTTCTCATACCTCCATATATAGAACATTAATGAAAGAAAAAAGAGCTACCAACACTAACATCCTGGCCAATAATCATTTCATAGGAAGCCTTAAAATGTTGCTTCTAGCCACAGGAAGCTGAAACACTAGGTTGAGAGCCTGAACTGCTCGACTTTGTGCCCCTATCTTCTCGTAGGTTCTGTTATGTAATTATCACCTAATTAATTATTTCAATAATAGCTGTTAACCTAAAAACATTGACCTATGATTAAATGGAATGCTTGAGACCATCTTCAAAGCATCTATCCCTTGAAAGCTCGTTATCAAGGTAAATTGTTACAAAATGATAAATCTATGTAAATAATTCCAAATATTCTATAACTGACATAGCTCCCTTCTCTAGATGCATAAAATCACTAGCCCACTCTGGTCTTAGAGTCTCAGGGAAAAGTAGTCATAAAATATGGTTTGTATTTCCATCCAAACCATATCTCGCAGTGCATCAAATTGGTTCAAAACATCCCACCAATGCTTTTCTAATCCCCAAAGAATATATTATATGAGCTTCACTCTCCTCTTATGAGGTGTCTCCAAATTCTTGAAGATAAAAAAAGTAGTCTATAGTCACAGCTCAACAATCTATGTACCTCCATGCCCAAAAAATGTGCGATGATGCTGCTACTGGAACACCCAAGTCAGCTTAACCATATACAAGGCAATCTACGGTGCTCCCTGAAAAGTCTATATATAGTGTACAAAACCCTCACATAACTATTCCTCAATACCTATTTATGATAAAAATGATGGTTCTGCAATTATTACTATATAAGGATTTATTGGTATCCCGTGGCCCATCACCCATGACGCATGGTCTTCACCAACATCCTAGTGTACGACTAGAGATCATCATGGTGGCATGTCCCTACAATGTCAAACACATGCCTCAAAAAAGATCAATAATCAAAATATCACATTTTAAAAGTGTATTTCAGGTCAAAAACTTCCTATAAACAAAGAATACCCCTTTTCTTACTCTGAAATCTTGGACTGGGAAAAAAGGAATAGTCGTAATAAGCAATATAGATACTACCTAATTCCCACTCTAAAGTTAGGTCAAGGTCAAGTTCTCTGTTTTGGCATTTCAATTTCCATTTGAATTCATATTCATTACAAATTTCTCATTTAATGGTTGAACCAAATGGGTCACCACTCCTAATCTATAAGGCCCCATACATATTATAAACCTAAATATGGCATCCACTTAATCCACACCATAACATGTTTCATACCTTGTGATCAATGGTCCATGAATCAATGTTTCATAGTTGACTGCTTAAGGTTTATACTATAGCCTATGTAAGAAAACACTATTTAGGTTACGACATTATCTCTATGTACCAAAAATGTTTCTCATTTCCCTACACTAATCACCTATCAAGTACCAATTTGTATCATGCAAGGCATACATAATAAAGTCATGAAATCAAGCAATGCACCCTATATGGCATGGATTCATGCATGGCATGTGAATCCTGACTGGTGCCAAGAATGATGGATGAGATGAAAACCCTCATCTCATCAAGCAATAATAAAATCTAGAATCATAATAACATCAAACCACATGTGTGTAACCCAGCGGTGGAATGAAAACAACTATAATGGGAAAAATAAAAAAAACAACAATTCCTACTCTAAGAAATTTGTATTTTTCCCATATGTGGGTTAGTTACTCACAAGAATATCTCATTATCAAATTATAATTCCATCTTGTCCATTTATTTTTTCGCAAAATAATAAAGAAACTAGAAAAATAACCTCTTTTATACAACTTTGTAATGTCCCGCACCTAGTTCCACTAATCGGTGCCCCAAGCTGGTGGGTCACATGGCCTCAGGTGCTCCTCCCCAAATTCCCAAGGCATATGACTATAAGTGAGGGCCTATGGTGTGTTATTGTGGATAATATTCCCTCATGTTATAGTGTATAACAATGATAGTAAACATAAAAATAAATAACAAAAGCAGTAAAAAATCAGACAAAAGATAAACATACAAGATATGAATAAATAAACAATTCCAAAATTAATATCATATACAAAATTATGTGTCGGGTCTTATCTCTACAAGGATTTAAAATAGGTATACAAAAATACATTACAATTATTGTAACAAAATACCAAAAAGACCAAAAACAACTATCCCAGTTAACCTCACAATCCTAGATCGGTACTATGCTCTCATTCTCCTAAGAAACAAGCATATCATGCATCATATAATAGGTGCTTGACCGGGTCTAAACCTGCAACCATGAAGCTTTTCTAAATACCCAATAGTGTCCCAAACATAGTTTAAGATAACACTAAGTAGTCCCCCACCAACGGTGTCAATATCCTTTCCAATCTATGAGTAACAAGATTAAGTTGTGTCCAATATATGATAGTTATAATAGTAGTACAATTGATATTATTAGGGAAAAAGTAACAACTATAAAGAGATATTATCCTTCCAATCAAAAATAACCAAGTTCCTCTATAAGGTTCAATGTAAAACAAGCCAACATAAGCACAAGATAAATGTAATGCATAAATAAATCACAATGGTTGTGCTGTGTAAACATGAAAACAAAAGTATCCATTTTGAATTTTGTTGTGTAATACAAAGTATAACATTTTCAACGGAAGTTCTATATAAACCAGCATATCATATCATTACATCCACACTGTATAATATATTATATCATATCATCACGACCATGCCCTAAAATCCAAATTTTCAGACCATGAGGGGTCGGATTCAAGGTATAGAAGACCAACAAGTCCACATTGAGTCCTAAGTCATCGAGATGGAAACTAGATAAAGAGTTGGATATAATCCTATGATCATTTTGACAGAAAATGTCCAAATTGAGTCCATGAATGCCAGATCCATGGGGTATCAAGGCCCAAGTAATCCTAGGGAATCAAGACCCAATGAGGAAACAGGTCCAAGTCTTGCACTACCATAATCAAGATCTATGGGAGAAACCTCCATGGAAACTATGGAATTAGGATCCAAGGTATACAAACCAAGGCATCTGCTACCATAACAAATTCATATTCACATTCATAATTTCACAATTATACACAGTCCATGAGTTCATCAACAAATTTATAAAATTGATATAAAATCCATTTAAATAGTTCAAACAATTTACATCATTTCATCACATGGAAAAGGAGGAATCAACTATCCTCTAATAATTCAATTCAATTAAATTCAAATTATAATGGATCCCTTTAATAAGGAGACAACTCACACACCCAGTAGGGTGTTATAACATAGGTAAGTACATGGTCACACCCCATGGGTTTCCTAGGTTGGGAAAAAACCTCCAACAATCTCAAAGGATCTTATGGGAATCCCTAACATATTCCAACTAATTCAATTAACTTATCAAATTAATTAAAGGGCATCTCTGGAAATACAGGTGAAAAACACAACAACAACTAGCTATATAAAACACCAAACCATGAGGGAAAGGTATAGACCACCTACCATAGATCTGTAGTGGAGCCCTCATCCGGTATTAATCTATAATTCGGTCGAGATCCCAAGAAAAGTGAGGAATGAAGAAATAACCTAGAAATAGGATGTATTAGCTTTTACCTAAATAAATTCATCAATAGGAATACAAACTAAGAATGGAATAATATTATTTAAGAAAATACTAGTGGGGATCTAATGAGACTAACAGTGTTCGATTCCAAGGCTGGATGGAAAAACTGTGGCCAAGACTAGATTTAGTCACTTTAGCAGATCAACTGGGAGGACATCATATTGCTAGAGAAAAAATATTGGATGAATGTAGGTTTATACATTTAAACTCATTAAGGGAATTTAGGTCATTTTTTCCAAAAAAAATAGGCCGTACGATTTGGACGCACGGTTGTCCAAACCATGCGCCAACCGTGCACCCTTCACTATCTCAAGTAGAACCTCGCATGGTTCATGTGCACAGTTCGACTAACCGTATGCAAACTGTGGAAAAAATCCTCTATTAAAAATAATAGAGCCCCACCATGGCCTTGTTCTAGAGGTTTCACTATTTCCTCAAACTGTGCAGCCTCCTGTATCTGACTGTCTATCCCCACAAAGTTATTCCTAACCATTCATCTTTGGCCACATAATTTCTCCTAACCATGTGGACACTACAACAAAACTGGTATTTAACAATGCTGGTATTTATCAGTGCTCGAAAAAAACCAGGTAAATGGAATCTTTATTAGTACTAAAGAAAGCGCTGATAAATTAAACCCTTTATCAGCGCTTTGTTTTGTGATGGTGGATTTGCTCCCCGGTGATATGATCCCGCTGATTTTCATGCTGGATGTCTGCCCTGTTTCTCGGATTTATTTCTCCTCAGGATTTTATTGTGGTAAGAACATTGGGTTGAAGTCGCGGTTGCTGCAATTACAGTGGTGATGTGCTGTTGAATAGCTGGAATTGATGAAGATGATGAACTCTGGTTGAATGTGCTGAAACAAAAAAAAAATGGTTTTTGATTCTGGGTGTAATGGTTTAATTTGTAATTGTGCTTGTTCTTGGTGGGGACTCTTGATTGGGTGTGGTCAAACTGTTCTCCCTCACCCACTCTTTGTTTGCTGCACTTTTTATTTCTTTTTAATAAATGGTCAGAGGTTTTTCCACTGACTGAACTTTCCTGGTATCTAAATCTTCTTAAAAAACCCTAACCAATTGAAAACCCAACATGATATCAGAAGAATTTCACAGAATCCATCCATTGTTGGCACTCCTCCATGGTGAATCGAAGCTCAAATCACACAAACCCACTGTCTCCAGTTACTCGAACATCACCCGACATCTAGTGTTTTCTTGAAGTTAGGGTTTCTAAATAAAACATTTAGATCTGGATCTGAGGGTCTTATATTTTCTTCAACCTAGCGAGGTCATCCTATTTTTTCCTTTGTAGGTTCAAATTTTCTTTCTATATTTGTCATTTCAAGATCTATATCTGAGGGTTTCCAATTTTCCTTTTTAGTTTCTGATTTTCCTTCTTTATTTGTGATCTGGATGTTATATATTGTTTTTCTATTGTTTATGATCCATTATTTTATTGATTACTGTGTAGGATATCCTATTTTGGTCCTTTTAAATTTTTTTTTTGGAATCAATTTGCTTCACTATCTACATGTATACCCCAACTTTCTCCACAAGGTTAATTTTCTTACAATTTTGAAGTCTTAGATAATCACCTCTGGTCTGTTGATAAACCAATTAAATAAATATTTATTCTACTATATGAATAATGGAGGTTTCAGATATAAAAACCTTAAATGTACATGAAAATTGATTTAGCAAACTAATTCTCAATCTGGTGATGGTGTGAAGCAGTAACAGAAGCTGATTTTATGAAATTCCTTCAATAGAATTTATTTATTTAAATTGTGTTATAATAATTCTAGTGTAAGGATTTTTACTTAAAATTTTATTTTCTCATAATTTATGTTGTTTTATTTTAAGAGAAATATTTGTAAGGGTGTCCCCATATTTATTTATTTTCAATGGATCTCTATTTTCAAAATTTGTATGGGGTTGTATTTATTTATATATATATAAATCTTTATATCTATTTATTGTAATTTTTATAACTTATAATGTAATAGTGATTTTATAATCATTTATTCACAAATTATGGTTCTAGATTTCCTAATTAAAAAGGGATTATATTTACTCTCCTTAAAAATTATGTTTAAATGTGCATTTTTTTCAATTATGTGTATTATAAATTCCATGTTTTATACATACATATATATGTGTGTGTGTGTGTGTGTGTTTAAATGTGTATGGTATAGATGTCACAAGGGTTGGTTTGTTTTTCTCCCTTGTTTGTGATATATCTTTTTCATGTGTATTATTTCTTTATGACAACTTCTTTAGGGACATCCCTAGAATCTCATGGATGGTTCAATGTGTATTATATGTCCTCCCTATAATCCTTAGGTTGTTACATCACTTGTTCCAAAAAATAGAATGGAATTTATCAAATTTTATTTATTAGAAATTATTTTTAGGAATTCATCATTTTAGGTCTACATGTATTGCTTCCACCCTAGGAATCTCTTATTACTATCCATGTATATGAAATTAATCTTTATTTATTAAAATTTTTTATCAATACATTTTTATATCTTCTATTTTATTTAATAAGAGTTTATTATTCTTTTTTATCATATTTTAATTTCTTATTACACCTTAATTTCCTATATTATATTTTCATTTGTTTAGGGTATTTAAGAAATACTCGATGACTCATTTTGTTAGAGGTAGGATTAGTCTTAGTTAGAGGATTGAAGGTTTTAAAAATGATATTTCTCCTAAAAATATAATATTAATAAAGTACCCAAAGATTCATATATCATAACATGTCCCCACCAACTCCCTTTGAATCACGTAAGAGAATTTGTATGCCCCCAAAATCTCAACTTCAATAGGCTCAGCTGTCAAGCTCATCAACTTCATCTCCCTAACAATCATTATTGAATTTTTTTTCTTGAAACTCATCCCCCATCTCTTTTATTTTTCTTTTACTACTTTTATCATTAGTCATTACATGGATGACTACTACTTAGAGTATTTAAAGCAATATAGGAGAATGTCTACAAGAGATGAAGGATGTATCAAAAAACAAAATGCAATGATAAATGTCAAGGAGATGAGTTGATGAGGGAGAAAGTTTTCTATAACTTTCAACTTTGAATGAATTCATAGGATAACATATGTCATAGTAGATTAATTCTTTTCTTAAATTCAATTACCCATTTTCTTCAACATACTGAAATTCTTTGAAACAATCAAATGTTGAGTTTCCATTATTATAATTGTTTATAACTTCCACCTTTGATAATTAATATCTTATGTGTATTTATTTATATATTGTGAAAAAATAATCTTTTATGAACCCAATAGGATGTAAATGAATCGAAAATGGATGCATGCTAATTGTTTACCAAATGAGCATAAAGATTTAGTTAAATAGTTCATCAAGTTTGCAAGAGATCATGTGGACGACCCTTCTAAAATCCTTTGTATGAGTTTACATTGTTTATATTCAATAAGAATTAGTCTGAAAGAGTTGGAAGAATATTTGATTTGTCAAGGAATATATTAAAACTATAAATGTTGGAATAAACATGGGGAAAAACTGAATGTGGACACCTATTGATATGATACTGTAGTTTATGAATCATTTGATATGAATACCTTTGTAAATGATGATGGAGATTACATGGAAGAAATAACAATGGAAAATAAAGATAACCTTCATGATTGTCCAAATTTTTTTTGAGGAGTTAAATAATTGTTCCAAGAAACCATTGTATACTGGTTATACTAAATACACAAAATTGTGAGTTGTATTGAAGTAATATAATTTGAAAGATGGAAGTGGATGGAGTGACACAATCTTTACCAAACTACATAGTCTCTTGAATGATATGCTACTAGAAGAAAATGAACTTCCATGTTGAACATGTTACACTAAAAAATGTTATGTTCAATGGACATGATCTCTAAAAAAATAAATTCTTGTCCAAATGATTTCATGTTGTTTCACAAGGACCATTAATCACTCATAAAATGCCCTAAGTGTGGCACGAATCAATACAAGAAAAGTGAATCCAGTACATTGAAATATCTATGGATATTTCCTATCATTCTATAGTTTAGAAGACTATATAGATTTCAAGAAACCATGAGATAATTAACATGGCATGCAGATACAATAATTAAATATGGGAACCTACGTCATCTAGTAGATTCTCCTCAGTGGAAGAAAATTGATTACGAGTTTCTTGAATTTTTGAATGATCTAATAAACTTTCATCTTGAACAATATACCAATGGAATAAATCCTTTTGGGTTATTGAGTAATACTCGTAGTACATGGCCCATCATGTTGGTAAATTATAACTTGTCACCATGTTTATGCATGAAGTGAAAATATATTATATTGTCTCTACTTATATCTGGACCAGAGAAACTCGATAATTATATTGATGTCTATTTGGATATATTGATTGAAGATCTGAAATTGATGTGGGATATAGGTGTTACAATGTATGATTCTCATAGAAGTGAATAATTCACATTGAGGTCCATTTTGTACAGAATGATAAATGACTTCCTTGATTATGGAAATTTATTAAGATAAAGAATTAAAGGAATGTTGGGGAGTCCCATTTGTGAAAAATGCACATACTCAGTTTGGTCGAAACATTCCTTCAAGACTATGTATTTAGGACATCAAAATGTTTTACCTTGATGAAATAAATATTGATCCTGGATGACAGCATTCAATGGAAATATCAAACAAGGTACAACACCATCTCTAGTAATGGTTGATCGACCGTACAATAATGAAAAAAATATTGACATTATTTTTAGTAAAAAAATTCAAAAAATATTACAAAATCAGGTTGGAAAAATATATTAATTTTCTTTGCATTACCAAATCAGAATTGTTACTATGTCAGACATTCTCTTGATGTCATACATGTAGAAAAAACTTTATTTGATAGTGTTATTGGTACATTACTAAATGTTTTGGGCAAAACAAACAATGGAATCAAGGTTAGGTTGGGCTTGATTCAAATGGGGATAAGGAAAGAGTTGGCACCGATGAAGGGTAAAATTTGGAATTCTCTTCCTCCAGTAGCTTACACTCTATCCAGATAAGAAAATTTGTAATTTTTTCTTTTCCATGCTAGGGTAAAATTTCTATAGGGGTATTAATCAAATATCAAGAATGTCATTTTAATGGATTATTTGAAGTTACAAGGAATAAAATCACACGACTATCATATTTTGATTCAAGATTTAATGCATGTTACTTTCTATTACATTCTGCCTCAAAATGTATGATACACATTAATCATGAACTAATTCTTCTTCAAATCCATATGGATTAAAGTTATAGACATGAAAAAGTTTCCCATCATGAATAAGGAGATTACAGTTATATTATTTGAATTAGAGATGTTCTTCCCACAATGATTCATTGATATAATGGTCCACCTGATGGTTCACTTGGTTAAAGAGGTTAAAATATATGGTCCTTTCCATTACAGATGGATGTACCCCATTGAATGGTATATAAATATTTTGAAAGGGTATGTCAACAATAGAAGTCATCCATATGGTTGTTTTTCAGAACAATATATTTTTGAAGAATCTATTGAATTCTGTACCGATTACCTCATATTTTGAAATCATTGGTCTCCCAAAGTATCTTTACAGTAAATGCCTTCTAGGTGAATGGATTTATAGAAGAGATGTAGTTACAATTACCCTGATAGAACCAGAGAAATCTCACCTTTACATGTTATATAATAGTGAAAATATTGATCTATAAATGGAAGACCACAAAGAATTTATTAGATATTTGAATCCATCAAGGGATGAAATATGGATATAAAATACACATAATTAATAGTTTATAGGATGGTTCAGAGTCCAAATTTATAAGGATTTATCAGAAAATCAGTATTCAATTATTGAATGACGTCAATGGTTAGCCAAAGGATTGAATGAAAATGTTATATCTTACACTGGTTTTGTAATCAATGGTTATACATTCTATACAAAAGAATATGACAACTTCATTACAATGAAAAATAGTGGTGTTATTATTGTGTCAAAAGTGATGCATATATCTAGTTCCAAGAATAGAAATCCAATTTATAAAAATATGTCATATTTTTGGAATTATAGAATAGATATATGAGTTGGATTATACAACATTTCAAGTGTATATTTTCCATTTAAAATGGTTGGACAATATCAATGGAGTGAAAGATGATGAAATATGATTTATAAAGGTGAATTTTAGTGTGAAAGGGGGAAAAGACAAGCCATTCATAATGGCATCACAAGAGGTGAAATTATTTTATGTCTCTGATCCAATAAACATGAATTGGTCAATTTTCCTACTGGAGAATAAAAAAATGTTGAGTCAGATGAAAATTAAATCGAGGATGACCCTTTAATTGGTAAATCACAATCAATTCATGTCGGTATCAATATAGAAAAAGTCTTTTATGTAAGAGGGTACCAAAAAGAGGGGATTTGAATTCTCAATAGAGAAACAAAATCCTTGAAACCTTTAAAAAATAAAGTGATTTAAATAAAAAGGTAAAAGTGTATTTTAATATATTATGTTTTTCCACATAATATTATATTTTCTCTACTGCATCAACATGGTCTAAATTAAATGTTTGACTACTCATGTAGATAATACCTTCACACCTTTATGAAAATACAATTATGCAAACATCTTTTCCCTCAAAACCTTTGACCCCTATAGCTTTTAAATTTATCACTTTCCTACAATTTCCTTCCACTACTCTATCTGACACATGATGTGACTTGTATGACTCAAAATACTTCTTTCTATTTCAAATTGACATTAATTTTAGTAAAAAAATATAACTGATATACTCATAACTGATAAAAAATATTCACATTATTTTGATACTTTATGACAATGATCCAAAATTCATTTGTGAAGTGTAAGAATCAATCACACCTCAATCTAATACATGGTGTGCCTGGTATGACTCAAAGTGTCCATTATCAATTTAAAATTGAAATTTTTGTTCAAAAAGTGTCACTCACTAAAAACTTATCAAACATACTCATATTTTATTGATAATTTAGGAGAAAAATTCCTAAAACATATGTGATATGTAGGAATCAGTTTCATGTCAAACCAATACATGGTGTGATCTGTATGATTCAAAGTGCCTATTTCAAGTTTAAAATGACATTGTAGTAAAAAACAAGTGATGTACTCAAAACCAAGAAAACACATTTAGATTTTTTTGATACTTTAGGAAAATTATAAATATGTGATTTGATATGTTAAATAATCATTTATACCTTAATTTGATGCACAGTGTGACCAGTATGACTCCATGTTCATGTTTTTATTTAAAATTGACATCTATTTTAGTAAAAGGTCAAATGACTTACTCAAAACCAAGAAAAAACATTCATATTTTTGGATAATTTACAAAAACAATTCATAATTCATTTTTGACATATAGGAATAAGTTTCACCTCAATCTGATAAACTATGTGCCTGGTATGACTCAAAGTGTGTATTATGAGTTTAAAATTGACATTTTAGTTCAAAAAGTGTCACTCACTAAAAACCAATAAAAAGTGCTCAGATTTTTCTGATAATATAGGAAAAAAATTCATAAGTCATTTTTTATCTGTAAGAATATTTTTCACATCAAACTGATACAATATGTGATTGGAATGATTCAAAAGTGTGTGTTTCCAGTTTAAATTGACATTCTAGTAAAAAAGATAACTAACGTACTCAAAACTAAGAAAAAGTGTTTATATTGCTCTGATAATTTAGGAAAACAATAAAAAAGTCATTCCAGATATGTTGGGATCATTATCATCTCAATCTAATGCATGGTGTGATAGTTATGACTCCAAGTTCATGTTTTTACTTAAAATTGACATCAATTTTAGCAAAAACGCCAACTAACCTACTCAAAACCTAGAAAACACATTCATATTGTTTTGATAGTTTATGATTACAGTACATAAGTAATATTTATGTGTAGGAATTATACTCACCTCAATCTGATACATTATGTTCATGATATGACACAAAGTGTCTGTTATCAGTTTAAAATCGGCATTTTAGTTCAAAAAGTGCCACTCACTAAAAACTGATCAAACATACTCGGATTTACTTGATAATTTAGGAAAATGATTAATAATTCAATTATGATGTTTAATAATCCATTTAACATAAAATTGAAAAAATATGTGATCAAAATGAGTCAAAAGTCCATGCTTCCAACTTAAAATGAAATTCTGGTAAAAAACGATAGCTGACATACTCAAAACTGAGAAGACACGTTTAGATAGTTTTAATACTTTAGGAAAACAATCCACAAGTCATTTGAGACATGTTGGATTCAGCCTCACCTCAATCTGACACATGGTGTGATAGGTATGACTCAAATTGTATCTTTTAATTTAAACTTGACATCAATTTAAGTAAAATTAACACTTTCTGTTAATTTATTTCTTTATATTATTACTCTCATAAAAAAAATTTCTCATACAGGTGTGTTCGTTTAGTAGATAATGGGTGGTTTGTTTGGAAATAACATGAGTCAGGTAAGGATTAAAAGATAAAGGAACATTGATATTTTTGAATGTATGTAATAATTAGTATTTATATAATTTTATAAACCAATGTTTTAAATTACTAAAATAGAGTTCTTTTTTCTTGTGTTTTTGTTATAAATTACATTTCATTGAAATAATGTATTGGGACTTGTTTTTGTTCACATTTGGTTTGTTTTTGGTGTTGCAGTGTGCTGGTATAGCACAGTGTAGTTGTGTTTTAGGGTGCTCTTGTAGGACACTATAGTATAGCCCTTTATCAGTGCTTTTAAAAGTGCTAATAAAATATCCTTTATTAGTGCATTTATAAGTGTTGATAAATGGTGCCTTTAGCGGTGCTAAATGAAAGTGTTGATAAATGGTTCCTTTATCACCTCTTTTAAATGTACTGCTAAAGGTCCAATTTATCAGTGTTTTTCCAGCACTGATAAAATACCAAGGCTTTTAACCTTATTCATGTATTCATTTCTTTTCTATCACTGACAAAGTCCATTTATAGTGCTATTAAAGGCTTATTTTGTAGTATTTGGCCAAGATTATTTTCTCCAAAAGTTAGGATTCAGGCTTCGAAAATGCCCCAGACACCCAAAAAACTCCCTTGATCTCATAGGAACTCACCTTAGGCTAGGTGTGGGTATTGATCAATATCATTTATAGTTTATTAAAACTAAAATATCAAAATATAATGATTATTCTTTTAAATAATTTAAAACCACAATAAAATTATTTTAATTAATAAACCCATCAATTTCATACTTGATTAGAGTGTTAGTGGTTGATTAGTATGAATTGGTAAACTCACAATTCTTAAATCATCAAATACTAGTGTAGATGGAAAAGATATCATATTACACAGTAAATGATTTAAATTTAAATATTAAATCATCAATAATAAAGAAATTTTTCCTGAAATATAAATTAGAATATTTATATATCAGGAGATGAATGGAAAGGCAATTATATTAAAGGTTGGAGAGAAAAAATATTAGCAGAATTATTTGATCTACAATTGTGATTTTGATTTTGTATTCATGGAATAAATCATGTCATGTGATATGTTGTATTATTCATACTTACTTTTCACAATGAAACCAAAAATTTTGAATAATAATAAGAATAGAATATTCTTGAGTTAAATATCATAATATTTCTCATGATATAAATTAGAAAATAAGCTATCACATGGGTATCATTAATTTTTCATGTCATAGCTATATAATTGTTTTATAATAATGATTGTGTCATTTATTACTCTAGGATTGTGACTGAACCAATCAACTTCCTCCATTCCCTCAAGTTTCTCTTGGACTGAAAGTGTCGAAGCTGCTTGATGGTTGCTCTAACCTTCAGTTATCAATGGTGGAGTTATCATAATCTTTATATCTTCTTAATAATACCTTAGTTTCTAGGTTTTATCAGCGACGACCTTCAATGGACTCATTTGATAGGCACGTCTTCGATGGTTGGGATTAGTTGGATAGGGAGACTGTGGGGTTGTTGGATAATCGACATATTATGATACACTTCTCCTTGGAGGTAGATCTAATCAAGGCCTGGTCAATTTCATATCACAGCTTCAATAGTTTTAGATTCTTCCTATTTCAGTGGTCCTTCGATTGGTATATGAAGTGTGATCCTCCAACTATGGCGACTTGGGAAATCTTACCCAATCTCCTCCTTCCATTTAAAAATCCTTCAGTTATGTGTATTCTAGGGAATTTTATCAGCAGGTACATGTGTTCGGATAGTAGAATAGAATCTCTTTTCCACCTTATCAATCCGTGTGTCTGTGTCGAGTTGGATGTGTCAAGGGTTCCGTTTCAGTATGTGTGCATCACGGTGGGTGAAGAATACCGCTGCAAGAAACGTGTGGTATATGAAAATTGGATGGATTTTTGTTCTAGATTCAGGTGCTTATATCACTCACGAGATTAATGTCGTATGGTTCGGTTTTCTTTGAGAAGGGGTAATGATCGAGGAAAGGAACATGAGGTGTAGGAGGAGGTAGTGATACCGGAGCAGAAGTCCACTGTGGTGGAATACAAGGTGGGTGGGGGTTTCCTTTAGTATTTTTCAAATAGAGGAGATGTTTTTTGGAAGTCTAGTAACTTGCAAGGCGGCAATTGAGTCAGGTTCTAGCTTGAAAAAGCCTTGATGCCTCAATCCAATCCGACGGTTGCTCATGTTTTTAGTAGACTGAGGTTGGACTTGGATAAACCTCCATCTTCTTTGGGTGTGAAGGAGAATAGTCTAGTTTATTTGGATATGGTTCACATGGGAATATAGTATATTGGAAGTCATGAGGCTATGGTGCAGATAGTGGATAGCGAGGAGAATAATTGGGATGAGTTGTTGGGGTTAGTTAGTGGTGCATTTCATAAGGGGTATCAGGGTCCTTTTTCAGAGGTGGATTTCCATTCCAATGATGGTAATGAAGGGGGTCCTTCTTCGAGGTACTAGATCCCAGTCCTTTTGATCAACAAATATAAAGGGCTTGTTGAGGCAGACTTGAATGTTGATCCTACTAACTCACTAGAGGTCATCCGGGAATGTGTGCAAGAGTGCATTGGAGATGAACACAGACATTCGGCAAATGAAGTGTCAACCCCTAGGAGTAATATTAGTCATAGGAGGAGGAAGGGTAGTAAGGACTACACATCCTTACCACCTCATCTAGAGACCTAGTCTTCTAGGAAGGTTAACTCTAAAATGGATGACACTAGGGAGGTGAGTCATCAGAGATCATAGGTCCAGGGGGAACAATCCTTGGAATTACTGTTATGCTCTGAGGAAGTAGTGGTAGAGAAGGTTTTTCTCCTTAATGTTTATAAGGATAAGGTAGCTAAAATGATGGGGATGACTTTGAAAGAGACCCTCAATGAGGAACAATATGATTGGGTTGACAAATAGGACCTAATTCTTATTGGTGGTTTCAATAAAGGGAGAATTAGCATTAAATAATATATATAGTCATGGGACTAGCTTGCCTCTGAGTTAGAAAATATGGTGATGGAGACACCTAGCATACAGGTAATATCTATTTCATAGAAACTATTTAGGGAAAAAGAATATAGTAAGCTTAAATTTCTCTTCAATTAATCTGGTTAATTTGGTGGTGGTTGTTGTTTAGTTCGGTTTGTTTGATGGTTCGATTTCAGTCTACTTCAGGTCCAGTTATTTTTGTGTTTGTTGAAGTGATTTTGGTGTGATTCATCCTAGATTTTCTTGGATCTACCTTAGATGAGGTCCAGAGTATGAACCCTTAAACTTTCCATTCCACTTGGATTTGGATGTCTGAGAGGGAATGGTTTTTCCATCGGTTTCGTGCTCACGCCCGCATGGGACAGTTAGCCAAGTGGTCTACATTGGTGATGGTTTGTCGACATGAGGTAATCTATAGGGAGAGGAAAATCCGTTTTTTTTTGTTTATTTATGTTGTATTACTGAACCTTTTGGTTTCTCACTTTTTTCTTAAAAGTGTTTTGATAATAAAAATAGTTAATTTTCAGTATTTATCCTTAAATTTTAATCATCGTTTAAGATTATTCAATAATTAAAAGTTCTCATTATTTTCCATATAAAAACTATATTTATTCATAAAAAATTATACTTCATCACATACCATCATAATGACACCCCCATTTTTCCCATTCCATTTATTTATAGAATGTACTCTTCCATAATTAATTATAGACCACCAATTCTATTTAGGCTTTATGTCATGATCGTGGGCATAAGATAATTAGTGGGAGATAACCTTATGATTAAACCTCCATTTCTCAACCCTTATTTATTTTTCATTCATTTTTAGATCAACAAACACAATACTTCATATTTATCATGTCACCCATTCTAATTTTTTTACATTACTAAATCCTCTCTTTCCAATAAATTTTACTAAATGATGAGATTCATGATCCAAACTCCCTCACCCCCCACCCCCACCACTCGACATACTATGATCCAACCATATCGATGTCTACCAAATTAAATAATATTCTATATCCATGTATACCATTAGATATATGTCCTAGAATAAGATAATTCCTTCAATAATTTTTCAAACTGGATCATAGAGGTCAACCTAGTGTTTAACCCCATCAATTGTTTTTGTCTAAAAAATTATTCTATATCATGGTTGATTATCAAAAAATTAAAAAAAGATGAAATTATCAATTTCTGAGGTATGTATTTGTATATTTATTTATATATTTACAATCTATAATTAAAATTAGTAGACAAATACACCATAATGCATGTAAAAAAATTTATCTTAGAAAATAGGGATTTAACTTAACCATTGTGTTTTTGTCCTTTGATAGCTAGAGTGGATAATAAATTGACATGGATTTTAATTTCATTATTACCCAAGATATATTAATGGTAAAATTGTAATATTTATCCTATTACCTAGTCTCTATGTTTTAAAATGAGGTCACACTTTTTGTGAACCCCAATATTAATAATTAATCCATGAAAATATATGTTTTAAACTTATACTATCTATTTTCAAATTAAGGTATAATTCTACGATTAAAATATTTGATTATTTTGAACATAAAAGGTACTAATTAATTTTTTTGTGGGTAAAAAAATAGTAATTTAATAGAGGATTCGGTAGAAAACAGTATGGTGTGTTATGAGAAAATTTTAAAGGTGAAATCAAAATTTAACCACTTATTTTTAACAACCACATTTATTTTATATAAATATAAAAATTATGGATGTGATATAAAATATCTATATGTGGAAAACACAACTCTACTGTACACATGGAAAAAAACAGTTAAAATATAAATTCTATACTAGAAAAAAACATATAACAGCTAATAATAAAGAAAAAATCCAAAGAAATATAACATTCGATTAATCTCATAGAATGGATAATCTAGGTGATAGTAAAAAATTAAAAGAGGCTTCAAAAAATGTGGAGAAGGATACAAAACACATACACGGATAAAGGAATAACATTGAGTACAGGATGTGGTAGGAGTAGGGTTCATATAAAGATTATGGGTTGAATCGCAGGGGTCCCTCTTGTAGAAGGTTTGGGTTCGGTTACATCACTCATACGCAGACCACAAATGGTAGGAAAAGGGTTCAGCTAATGCACTGAATGGAAGATGAATGGGAAATGAAGGGGGTGGTGGATATAAAACCAAGTAATTGAACATTTGGTGAATATGATAGAGTAAGAATCACATAATGGATGGAGTAATGAAATAGTGTAGGGATCGGGCGATAAATATGGGATCCATCACGGATAAGATGGATTGAGGAGGGATCACGTAAGGGAGGGGGAATTAGAAAAAGTCATAACGCATGAGTGTATTATTTCCATGTTATATTTCTCCCATTAATATATAATACATAGATCCAATGGAACTAAATTTTGGTGGCTATATCTCTATTTATATCCACAAACCTACCTAATCATTTCTATAGTTATATAGATATAGGTCATTTTTTAATAGTGATAATAATACCACTATAAGTTTTTCTTAAAAAATTATATATATAGTGCCCTAGGTGATTATTTTATGTTATTTGTAAACAAACTAGGTATAAATAAGTGGGTGAAAAAAATATATAAATAAAACACAATAGTTTTTAACTGGATGATCATAATTATTCACGCAAATTCATTTTACGAATTCAAACTAATAGTTATGGTTGTATAGGCTTTCCCTTATATACATAATCTTGGAAATTTCTAATACCTATCATCTACATTATCCCTTGGATTAGGTAATTTATTTGGTTTATTCCCTACATCATCACATTTATGAAATTGTATAACTATTGGTACCTTCAAAAAAACATTATTTCTTTTCATAGTATTCACTGAGCTACTCACTTTTCAATGAAGATTAGTTTGACTATTCCCTTCTTTAACAAAGATAAATCATCTCCCAATTCTTTTTATACATTCCCCCAAGTGTTGGTTACCACATTTTTACAAGAAGGAAATGGAATATTCTTTACTTCATTATCTTTGTCACATGAACTTCCATGAGACTTCGTCATTATATTCTTCTATGAGATTGTAAAATCAACTGAGTTAACATTATTAATCATAATTCTTGATAGTTGGTTTGGAATAATCATAATATTTATCACTCCATCTCTTCTTATATTAGATTTCACATGGGGAAATTCTCATCATTGTCAATGGTATCCATTTCTAACTAGTTTTCTACAAGATTTAGCCATAAATAAAATCAAAAGGGGTTAATCATGATTGATGAATAATTAAAACCATAAGGAAATTATTTTAATATAATTAAATGAAAATTTCAATATCAAAATGTTTTACTCTCTAAATATATTACACTAGTTTTTAGTTTAACCTAAATCACTCTTGGTTCAATCTAGTTTTCTCTAATTTTTGTTTTATCAAACTTATTATCCTAATCATGTAACATAAATAGGAAATAAATCCATAATTATTTCTTATAATGATAATGTTATTAAAAAAATTATATCCCCCTAGAGCATCTAACCAGGTGTAAATTATTACGCTCACTCATCCCGAACCAGAGTGAAGAATGAGTTGATACTCAACCAACATTTTTTAGGGTGATTTCCCTTAGGTGCATCTATTTTATAGCCACATCAATTTTCCAATATCTATATAGGTATTTACTTTCTAAGAAAACCATACAATTTATAATTTAATAAAGTTTTGGGATTTTATCTTATAATTATTATTGTCTATTGGACTTATCCCAAGGGTTTTTACTATTTTTATCCAATCTTATCTCTAAAATAACTAATCCTAAAGAAAAATAAACACTTATTTTATTCCAACTATAGATACCAAAGACAAACATATGTTTATTTAAAATTATTTCTATAACTTAATCACTGCATCTCATAATCCAAAGAACAAAACATTTAGTGTCTTTAAGGATTAGCAACACAAGCAATTTATTTTATAATACTTTTGAAAATTTCTCTATAATTGAGCCATGCTAGAATCCTTTTGACTTATCATAAGTATTAATCATCTTCATAAACTAGAAAAATGGAAACATGAGTAAGGGGTGAGCATATATGCCCTGTAAGGGTATACATAAGCGATAACAATAAAATATTATAATTGAGAATAAGATAATAATATGGGTATAGTCAGGATATGTAAAACATTTATACACAACAAATCATAGATAAAAACCATAGCTTTATGAATGGAAAACATAAGTATAAATCATAAAAATGACACATATCATAGAAACAAGGAATAATTATAGAATTTTTGGAAATATAAATCAATAAACATGATCTATGAGAGAATAAAGTTAGGATACCATATAAATGTGGAACAAACATTAGTATAGGGAACATTACTTTCATGAGCCACACCATCAGTTCCTGTGATTATAAGAAATTAAAACGTACATGTGAATACATATAACATGAGATATAAAATTATAACTAATACATTGTATATAAATATAGGAACCCACCTATCATCATCCATACTTATGATTTTTACTTTAAAACAATTCAATTATCACATTAAAAAACCAATAGAAATAATGTTGGTTTCATAAAAATTTTAAATGAAAATCATTCAATTTTTATAGCATAAAGAACCCATGAAAGGAAAATGGGTATCAGATCTATTTCAAATGGGATACCATAAATATATTATCTATAACCATAATAAGATAAAACCATGAAGAAATACAAGGATATCCAATTATATTCATCGACTTTTACAAAAATACCTTGCAATTAAGATAATTAAGCATGTGGTATTTACATTTTATAGTAAAGAGTATTCAGTAAAGTCAATAATTTTTCCAATAAATCAGTGTGTTTTCTATCTAAATGAACAAACTTCAATAAAAGGAATAAATAATAGGATATTTATAAAAGAAAATAAATTGAGTAAGAATTATGGCTTTTCACTGAAGCAGATTAAGAAATAATAAGGCAGTGATGTATGATTCCTCAAAAAAGATATAGATATAACATACTAAATCAATAAAAAATATGGTTCATGGTATTGTTTGATGAATTTACTTGATAAAATATATGATATTTTGAAGGAAAATGACATAAATGAAAAACGCGTTTTTAGGGGTTTTAGAAAAAAAAAAGTCACTTTGGAAATAAGAAATATCCAAGATCATTTGAGGAAATTTTTTAAAAAATATTTTATAAAAATAGGGGAAAATAATTTCTTTTAAAACCCATGAACAAATAGATAGAATGTTTTATATAAATTTTTAAAGGTTCCAGAAATGTGTGTTGGTATGGAAAATATAAAAAAATGATTCTTTTCATGCTTTAATGAAAATGACCCTTGTGGAAAATGTTAAAAATTATTTATAACTTTTTAAAGAAAGTAAAGTTGTGTAAAATATGCTTAACAAATTTTTATGATATAGATAAAGAAATTTTCAAAAGTTCCATATGCAGATGTATATGAAATAAGGGGGGTTCTTGGCCTAGAAGAAGAGACACGATAACTTTTAATTACAAGAAACCCTTGAGGTAAAATATAAGTCTTGGGGAAATTAAATTTTGATGGGAAATGTAAAATCAAATGAATGTATAAATATAATGATTAGGGTTTTTAGAAATAATTAAAATTATATATATATTATATTTCAAAATAAATCTTGATTTGAAAATAAAATTGGCAATTAAACCTTTAAAATTTGTGTAACATTTTAATCAAAAAACCCCTTAAAATTTGGTATATTTTGAGTTGAAATACATTTAAAAGAGAGAATGATATGAATTTTTAAAAACACATAAATATTTTAAATTATATACATTAAAAAATAATGATAAAAAATTAAATATATCATGGTGTACAGTAAGAATTACGTCTCAAGAAGTTAAATTTGAGATAAAGAACCCCTTACAATTTTTTGTAATTTTTGTGTCAAAACCCCGTGAAGGAAAAGAACATGGGATAAAACATTAAATATCATGAAATTTAATTTAATAATGATTAAAAAATATATATCTCATTATATAAACTTTTATAAATAGAACGTGGTGTATAATAATAATTATGTCTCAAGGTATTGAAAATTGAAACAAAAAACTCTTTCCTTAATTCCTGACATCCACTTAAGTGATTGAATCTTCAGTATGACAAAAATAACTATATTAATAATATATTTAATAATATTATAAATATATATAACCTTTTATAAACTTCATTTATAATTAGTATCTATATTTATACTAGTTATTTATTAACTATTTTGAATATCAGGTGTGAGTAATATTTATCATTTTGTAATAGTTTTATAAAATTAGGATTGTTCGTCATTATTATCCAAAATTTTATCATTCCCAAATGATAAAAGAAACTATTATTGATGTTTTTTAATTATTAATAATATCATAATTTCATTCTATGTCTGTTTTTGTTATATTTCTTTTATAAGAAATTAGTGATAAACATGTTTGGTGATTTTTAACAAACGAATGACGGTATATTATTTAATGATTTTAATATTAATTTTACCATTCCATAATCAAAATAAAATATTTATTTTATTACTTATAACATATATTATCTGTAATATCAAAGTAATACATGATTTTATTTTATATCATGGTTTAAGTAGGTGGTTAAACCAACAAAAACATTAACATACCATAATTAATAGATGATTATGATTAGGAAAGTGGTTTATATTACTATAATATATTTTTTGAAGGATTATAAGGGTATTATTTATATTATTTTAATATTTTGATTAATATTTTAATAAATAATAAAGAAACTAGATGAAAAATAAGATATGTTACTTTATGGAGGTTGTATTCCGCACAACACAAGATTAACATTTTCATTTCTTGGATATTGAGATGGAAAAAAAGGTGGATTATAATTTTTTTATTTGTAATAATAATTATATTACATATTTAAAATTTATTATTTAATTTTACCTTTATAATCAATAAAGATAGGAAGTGTGGAAAAATAAAAGTTGTTGCTTCATAGAGGAGGTAGTACGCACAACGCCTGAATGATGATTTTATTCTTCTTAATAAAAAAGGGAAAAGGTGGCTAATATTTATTCTTATGTAATAATAAAATAAATTAAACAAAAAAATAATGATTCTTTTATATATTAATTATTAAATTATATTTATAAGTTAAGGAATAAATTGAATGGAGTAATAAAAAATAAAGTACTCACATTGAGAGATAAGGATTTCCCTAAGAGAACTCCTTGGAAATAGAGGTCTTAAGACAATATATTATGACCATAGGTTCAATTAAAATAAATGGGGTCATAAAAAATGTTTAATGGGTATATTTTTAGGTGGATAATGAATTTTGGGAGTGCTCTATAAGGGATCTAAAAGACCCATTTTATAAGTGTTGAGACTGTTAGTTTTGTAAATATAACCCCTTAATATAAAGAAAGTACATGTTAAACATGTCAAGTCGCTCCAAAAATTGAAATTAATTTATTTTTGGATGATAAAAGTTTTATCATTCCTCAAAAATTCATTTTCACTCACTTTTTAAACATTTATAGGTCCTTATATCATTAGATTTTTCATTTTTACCATATTTTGTTTGACTATGGTAACTAATATTTACCTAAATATTTTAATTTAAATTATTAAAAAAATTCCCTTAATAAATAATATATAACTATTGATTAAATTTATTATATCTATTTTATCATATAAAATTTATATCTATATAAAAAATAAATGTTCACATTAGCGCATGTAACGCATAAAAATCTCATTTTTAAAAATGGTGTATTTTTTAACATTGAATTTATGTGTATGGACAAATTAACAGTGTATTTGATTTTCATGATATAAATTATTTTACTATAAAAAAAATAAAATTTATTTGTCTTTAAAATAAATCCAAAACAAAATTTTATCAAAATAATATTTATTTTAAAGAAAATACCAAAAACAATTTTTATTGGAAAATATTACTTAAGTCCTTAAAATTTTAATCATAGGATTCCAGAAATCAATATACTATTTTTAAAATGTATATTTTTACTTCATAAAAACATATTTTATCAATTAAAAGTTTTTTAAACTTATAGTTCCTGCTTGTAAAATTATAAAACTATAATTTTGGTAAAATGGTATTTTCGTTATTCACATAAAAATCAATTATTTTGGAAAAATATCAAAAATTAATCTTGAAATAATACTAATATTCTAAATCCAAAAATAAATTTTATTTTTCTATATTAAATTTATTGAAATTCATTTTTTATATTTTAAATAAATCATAAAATATATTAAGAAACTGTTTTTTGTAGAAAAATAAATTTTTAAAGTATTATTAATTATTATTATTTTTATATCACTTAATAATAAAATTAGTTTGATTGTTTTATATATATTATTTATATCAAAAATATATAATATATTTAGTTTATTTAAATAATTCATATAAAATTCAATTTTTATAAAAACATTTTAAAGAATTAAATGGCCTTATTAATGTTATCAAGTCATTATTTATAAAAATCCTTTTTATTTAAAAGTAAAGATAAAAAAAATAAAAATAAATATTATAAATAAAATATTAAATTAGTGATTACATAATTTTATAATCCAAATTTTCAAGTAAATATCCCCTTAAAATATCTATATAATTTCTAAGCATAAGGCATGCTCTCGTAGTAGTCGAGGGTGGTGATTCCGCAAGCATGAACCTTATGGAAATTTTCATTATTTTTAATTTATCTCATATATAATTTCACTCATACTATAATTATTTGATTCATATTTAGATCGGTTTAAGGAAAACCCTAGTAAATCAACTTCTTTTCCAAGTTCAAAAAAATAAGCTTTATAAGGGATACTTTTGCTACCATATATAATTTCACTCTTTTTTCTTCATAGATTTTATATAATGGTTAATCCCTTTTATACCATCTAATTAAAAATCTATATTATAACAGTAAAATTTTATTTTAACTTAAAATGGTTTTATTTTGGTCTGGTGTAGAATTTTAAATAATCCATTAACATAATATTTACTTGAGGAAAATACATAGTGAAAATTTGGGTTGTTAAAGAAAGATCCCCCTCAAGAGTATCAAAAGGATTATACATTGAGAGATAGAAAAGTAAAATAAGAGACTTCATATTTTATCATTTCATCCCCACATTTAAAGGTTATTTACACTTCTAAGTGGTTGTATACACTTCACTTTCAGAAAATATAGACCTATAAAAGAAAAAAAATATTGAAAAAATTTTGGAAAAGAAAAATGTGGTGGTTATTTTTATATAATATCTATCTACCAATAGATTGGGGATAATATAAACATTTTTTGGCTACATAAAGTAAAAAAAATAGAACGTGTTAAGGGTTTTTACCCCATAATTCTTCTCACTTATCTTTAATTTTCTATTATTCTAAGTTTTATATTTTAATTTTGAATAAACTATTAATTTTTATTTTTATATATGAAGTAAAAAAGTAGATAGTAGATACTTGATATTCTTGAGAATCATTAAAAAAAATGGTAATATCATCCCACAATGAGGTGCCCCAAACCTACTGATGATTCACTTATTATGGGGCCCATAGGAGAAAAATTATAAACCCAAATTAATATAGTGATAATGGAACTCAAGTTATCTCTAGAGAGGAGAGTAATTTTTGTGCGTTATTATTTTTTTTAATGGGTTTTATGTGTGGATAAAAAAGATTTGGTTAGTTAGGTTTTTTAAATTTATATTAAAATATAGTGTTCTAACCTCATATATCCCTTCACTTCCTATTAAATCATGATTACATTATTTTATTCTTTTGTTTTATCTGTAATCAAGTGAGACACCTCTTTATCACCATAAAATTTTTATTTCAAACTGAATAATTGAATACAATGATCATTTTATCTATTAATCATACCTAGTCTAGTAATCAGAAATCTAGGATCACTCTTAGATCAACCCATTGCTCATGATCATAAAAAATAGAAAGGGCCTAAGTGGTCTGTGTGTGAAACATTGTAAAAGAGGGAAGATTAATTCAAAATTCATATATTTAAGTAAACCTCGAAAAATATAAAAAAAATCATAAATCCAAATATTAACAAAATGTGAATTTAATTATAATATTTAATCCATTAATAAGGAGGTAGGGGGTCCCCCAAATTAGCTGCTAATATCTTAATATTCTATCATTATATAATTATAGGGAAAAATTAAACCATGGAACAACATTAATAGGGGATAACTTAATCAACCTTTGAATCATCCCCTAACAGTCATGAAAAATTCCCCATTTAAAAGAGTGATTAGTGGTTTAGTGACCACTTCCAATTTTCTCTCATGTCAGAAGCACAAACTTTAATGAATTCCTTGGTTGATTTTAGAATTTCTATAATTTTCCTCAAATTCAAGGCTGATATCAGACAAATTATCTTTAAATTTTATAGAAATAGGTTCTATGTGACACAATGTAGTGGAAATCGAGTTCTAATTTAAAGCTTGAATTAATGGGTTCGATTTTCTTTGTGCCCATAAGTGGAGGTTTGGTCCTAGAATAAGGTTTCAATATCCTCTAAGTGTATTGGAAAAAATGTAATAGGATCACCAATATAAAATTCCTAGTATTGAGTTTGATTCTTCATTCATATCAAAATCTATAGACTTCATCCTTATTTTATCGAACTCAGATGAAGATATCATCTTCAAAACATATCTTTAGATAGAAATTTTTTTATAATGATCTCAAGCTCTATATTATTCATCATTGATGTAGATTTGTATTTTAGTGTGAATACCACGATGGAAACATTTCTTGGTATCATGTTTTTCTCACAAAAGTTCACCGTCAAGATCATGGAATCACCAATCGACAATACTCTATCTCTAATTGACTGATACTTCATTGGGGAATTTCCTCAAACACCAGGTGTACACTGATTTCTATTATTAAAATTAGTGACATGGGGAGGTTTGAGTTCCCCTACTTTAGAAACATATAATCAAACAAGGAAACCATTGTACATAATTATCATCTTCAAAAAATATTGGCACAATCTCAATCTTCTTTTGAAATTCAGTTTCCTTTATTCTCTATATCATATTTGGATAAAAACCTTTTTTAAAACTCATTTTCCTCATATACTATCATCATCTTCAAGCATGAAATCATCCTTGTCCAAATAAAGATCTATACACAAACTCCCCTAAATATAGTTTAGGACTTCTTCAAATAATTTTCCCCTCATTCACTCGGATCTAACCAAGTACTTCTCAAAAAGGATTAGCCTCAATGCATCTCATCCTCAGTTATTTAATTTTTTCTTCCTTAATATCAAATTTGATGAACATAGTCAACTCATATTCTGTAAATTAAAATTATTTTAAATCCCCCTTCATAATTCCTTTATTTTTTTAACAAAAAATCATATTAGTTCTTCAACGGGATTCTAAACCTTCCATTACTGGTTCAAAATCCCTACGTGATCCATAATCATCACTTGTAGTTCAACTAGATGACTTATAAGAGAGTAATCACACTCAGTGAGGTTCATCAATGAATTTTCACACTCTTTTGAATTATTAATTATATTGGTGTCAATTTCCATAGTCGATACACTCTATAGAAGCTTCACAAGTCACACGGAACATATGGTGATCCATGGAAGGTCATAAGCCTAACAAGAATCATCTAGAGTGAAAGGTATCTCAAGTGGGTTTTTAATTTACATGTAAGGATGGATCACATAGGGATTCCATAGAATAATGGGGTCTTCATGTAGAATATTTCCAAAGATGAATGATCGTAAAAGATATCCATGGAATGAGGATGGGTCACTGAATCATGGTGTGTGGTCTCATATAATCTTTTCACCTTTGTCAATTTATATAGAAAGATATGGAAGATTCTTCATGAAATCTTGACCATAGATGGTTTTATCTTTTCAAGGTAGGTAGATAATTATTGTATTTTATATCCATGGAAGGATGTAGTTTCCTTCTTACGGAAGTTTAGAGATCTTCCACATGTGGTATCTTGATTTCACAGTTGATCTAGCATAGAATAATGGTCATAGAAGAATGGTTCTATAAATTGAGTCCATTTCCAAATTTTTATATTTGACTGACATAGTGTAAATGTATTTTTAGTGTATGCTTTGTACTAATTTAATTTCAATTAAATTAAACATTTTTTTAATAAAATTAAATGCATTTTATACAATTAAATTCAAAATTCTATGAAAATTATAAAATGGATTCAAAAATTATAATTAACAAAAAAAGTTTTTAATCCATTTAATCACTTTAATCCATATTTCCAAAAAAAACTAAAAAACTCTAATTCACCTAATATATATTTAATTAGCATGGAACTTATCAATGAGATACATAAAGAAGGATTTTATTTGGACATCTTCTACTCCTTTTCCCCCTCTGTACTTTTCTTTTTTATTATATTATATAGGGGGCCTTTTCCAAAAAACAAAAAAAAATAAAAACAAAAAAAAAATGAGATACATAAAGAAAATTTAAATTTTTAGCTCTTATCACTCACCCACGCATGATATATTGAACTACTAGGGAATTATTAACAATGAAAATATAAAATAAAATCAATACATAAAAATGAAATGATTTTTTTCAATCATAACACATCCAGGATAACTTAAAAATTCCTCCAGCTTGATATCAAGAGAAATTTTCAAGGTAATATAATGAAATAAAATTATTAAAATAAAATTCCTTCCTAAAATTAAGTACTCACAAAAGAGAAAAATAAAATAAAAAATTCCTCAATTGTTTTAATTATAATTCTCTTATATGATTTCAATTGACCATGTCACTTAGAATTCATGAAAATTTTTAGTTTAAGAATTAAAAAAAATTAGATTTGAGTGGAATTAAAATTTTATCAATTGGAACTTCCATTTGTCCCTCTTTCCAGGGTTTATTAAACTAGAGTACTAACTTACACTTCCTTGACACAACTCAAATGAAATTTTTATTTGTTAATTTCCTCATTCTTAATATGGTTCCAATATTCCCCCCAATTGAATGAATTCATTTTTGAAAATTAGGAACTTTATTTATCTTTTCATAACCATGATTCTATAAATAATTGTGTAGGGAACTTATTGAATAAATATAAAAATGATAGATAATCATAAACTCAGCATATAATGTCTCACAAGTTTACCATGGGATTTCAATTTCCAATTTTAATCTAGTTTCAAAGGGATTTTATCAAAAAAAATTGAATTCTATATATAAGGTGATATTTTTCATAGATGCTAAGTAACCTTAGAAAAGTTTAAAAATGTAGTGATGTCATGTAATAATTCTAATTATATAAATATATTTTCAATCACACTCATTTTCTTAGTTCTAAAACCAAATTTATTTGAGAACCAGCACCCAAATTCACTTAGAAATAATTTAACTCTCACAATTCAAAATCTGATGATCTCCCTCTATTCTATCTTGGTATTTTTTTCCTAGTATAATTTAAATGGACTTAATTTTTACTATACTACAAAAATAATAAAAATAAAAATAGGAAAAAACATATGTGAAAATCCAAAAAAAATCGATTGATATTTTCATTAATTTATTTAAATCTAAAAACATTCAGAAACAGAAATAATAAGGGAAAAAATTCTTTTAATTATAATATACTTGGTCACTCACCTCCATAATTATCTTAGACACCGTTATAATTAATTATAGTATGAATTTTTTTCTCTATAAAAATAGATTGAATGGTATCTCGAATAATATATAGGAAAAATACAACCTATGAATGATATATTAAATAGAATTAGGGAGGAGTTTGCAATCTACATTGGTTTATTCAAAAATTTCTCTTGATAATGCTTCACTTTTTTTACATTCACTATGAATATTTGATGTTAATATTTTCCTTTGATCACAAATACACCAAATATAATGTTTTAGTCACTATGTATGGCCCAGTTCACTTGGAATGAATCTTACCAAGCATAAACTTCATCGATGAGGAGAACAGTAGCACTTAATCACCAATCTAAAAGATTATTTTATTTATGAGCATGTTATAGATAGATTCAGACTTCTCCATGTATATATTTGAATTATCATAAGATTCCCTTCTTAATTATTCAACTTCTATCATTTGAAAATTCCACTACTCTCCAGCTTTTCCAAATTCAAATTATACTTTATTCACAAACCAATAAGTTGTGTTTTCAACTCAAAAGGTTAGTGATAGTGATATATATAAAGAATTAAATATAGTTATATGTATAATGGGGTATTGTATGGAGTAATAAAATCCCATAATGTATCCCCCATATTTTTACTTTGGTCCTTTCTGGTGGGTTGTACTATTTTCTCCATAATTCTCTTAATCTCTTTCTTGAACACCTGTGCTTACCCATTTTTTCTTGGGTGGTATGCAGTTGAGGTTTTGTAATGTACTCCAAATTTTTTCATTATTGAATCTATGTTGTTGTTATAAAAGTGTGTACCTAGGTTACTAATTATTGCTCAGGGTACTCTAAATCTACAAAAAATGATTTTTTGTACAAACTCGCTTACAACCATAGAATCATCAATTCTAGTTTCTTTTTCCTAAATCCACTTTGAAACATATTCCACTACAAGAATATTTATAAAAATCCAAAATTCATAGGAAATAGGCCTAATAAATATAATCCTCATGCATCAAATATTTCACATAAAATAAATTTTTTATGGAATTTCATGTATTTTTGAAATCCAACCAATAAACTGGAAGTTTGGGCATGATTTACAATTTTTTTTGAATATTTAAAAATTGAAAATAAAAAAAATCCAGCTTTTAAAACCTTCCTAGTAGTCCATTGAGGAAAACAATGGTCTCCATAAGAAAGTGTATGACAAAATGTTAGTACATATTTAATTTCTTCCTTAATGATGTGTCTTTTAATTACTTAATCATTAAACATATTCCATAGAAAATAACTTGATAAACATAATTTTTTAACTCATATTTTAAATAAGAATATTGATATTGGTAAAAAAATTGGGTACCTTTGTTGTGACTAGAAAATTAACTAGATCAACATACCAGAGAACTTGGGTGACTTGGTATAGTTTCTCATGAGGGAAGAAATCATACGAGTTTTTATTAGTGGTTGGTTATACCTTGGTAGTGTGAGGCAATCTACTTATGTTTTCATCAACAATATTTTCATATCCCTTTATTTCCTTGATTTCTAGGTCAAACTCTTATAATATTTTTATCCACATCATCAGTCTTTGTTTTAAATCATCCTTTTTTATCAGATATACCAATGCATCATGATCAAAGTAAATAGTTATTTTACTATCTAAAAAATAACAAAAAATTCAATAAATACAAAAAAAAATCATAAAAAGTATTTTTTTTATTATTGTGCAATTTATTTGGGCTATGTCTAGGGTCTGAGAATTATATCCAATCACTTTTGGGTGTCCATTAATTTTTAAGGATAACACAACACCTACAGCCTTGTTGGGGACATCATAAATTATCTTCAAAGGTAAATTCCAGTATGGTGGATATATTATAGAGGTTTTGATCAATCTTTCTTTGATCTTGTCAAAATTTATCTTAAATTAATCATTAAAAACAAAGTCAATATCTTTTTTTAGTAGGTTAATTATGGGAAAATAAATATTTCTAATGTTCATAATAAAACTTTTATAAAATATATTATTCCATAAAAAGACCAAATATACCTCACATTGGTAGGGTAAGTTATTGTAAAAATAACATCAATTTTGGCCTCATCTACTTTGATCATATCCTTATAAATTATATGGTCCAACACATTTCCTTTTTCTATGATAAAAATTTATTTTTCTAATTTTATAACTTGGTTTTTCTCAATGAATTTTCTTTAATAAGATTCCACACTATTAAAAAAACTTTCAAAACATATTAAATACACAATGAAATCATCAAGGAATACCTCTAAGAATATATCAATCAAATCTAAAAAATCTTACCATGCACCGTTGAAAGGTAACTAGGATATTACAAAGATCGAATGGAATTCTTTAGTGGGTAACTATACTTAATTTGTAGGTTAATGCAGTCTTTTCCTGGTTTTCTAGATCTATTAGAACCTAAAAATACCTATAAATACATCAAGGAAATAGTAGTGTCCCTTCCTGGATATACTTTTTAATATTTGATCTACAAAGGGAATTGGTAAGTTGTATTTTCCTATCACATGGTTTAGTGTATAGCAGTCAATACAAAATATCCAGTTATTTTTAATTCTTATAGGCACTAACTCATTGTTTTCAATTTGTAAAATCATATATCTAGTTTTATTTGGGATAATTAGAATGGGACTTTCCCATTGGGAGTCTGAGATAGGGTATATGATTCCATCTCCTAACAGTCTCTCTACTTTCTTTTTTACAATTTTTAGGAGGATCTAGTTGAACCTCCATGGGGGTTGTCTCACTTGTTTAAATTTACTTTCTAACAAAATCCAATGCATACAGGTGGTATAGATAATCCCTAGAATGTATCATCATGTTTAGCCTATTACCCTAGTGTTTTGTTTAGAAATACCATCATTTAGTTCTCTTGATTGGGCTTTATATTGTTTGAGATTATCATTGTATGTTTCTCATTTTCCTATGAATAATAATATTTCAAGATGGATGGTAGCAACTTCAATTCCAATTCATGGGTATTCTAATGTTGTTTTTAACATAGAGTCTTCCATGTTTCTAGTATGCACGTGTAAATAAATTTGAGTGATATTTTCCAATAAATCATCAAAATAACTAACATTAGTACAAATAAAAGTTTCTAGATTGATCTCATTTTCAAAAATATATTAACTTGATAAATAAAGCTTTCAAAAATATTATCCTAACCGAATGATGTCATCAAACATTTCAAAAAATTATTTAAAATAGTAACTCATTTCAAAATGGTTCAATGTGAACATTGATTTCACCTCAGGGTGATTTTTTATTGAATCAAGAATATTAAGTTTCATTGTATGTTCTCAAAAATTCATTTAAAGAGTTTCCTGACTAACATTTATTATTGTTCTAAAGGTATTTAAAATAACCTATCTATAATGATAAGGTATTGATATTTACATCTTTCTTCCTACATTTTTAGAATATAGAATAGGGAAGGGAACAGAAATCCATGTACACTTACTATAACATCTATAGAACTCCAACAAGGTAGGAAGTGGTTTGTTTTGAAAGTTTTAGGACTATTATGGTGGTTTTTACCTCATCTATCTACATTTAAGAATAAACTGAGTAAGAAATATAATTAATAAATGATCTCAAATCACATATTCTGTTAGGAAATTGGGTTCTCTTATGGTGTAAGGGATAGTGAATGTATTTGGATCTCAAAATTTCCTAGGTATTTGTGGGGTAATAAGTGAAAATAAATTTCAACCTAATTTTAACTTTTTATTTACTATCAATCAACTCTTACCAATGTTCTTATCTTTGATAAATTTTGAATACCTTGGAATTTATTTAATGGATTATAGTAAAGAAATATTAATTTATACCTTTTTTTAATATCTCTAGGATCTCTTATTGTGGTGTATATTCATTGGTTCTCTTGAGTGGTTTTATGATGGAAGGGAATTAAGTTTGGGGTTGATGAAGGTCTTTCATATTGGCCTTTACCTTTTCCTTATTAACTAGGGTTGTCTCATCAAGTACCTCATGGTGTTGTTCTACTTTTTCTAATTCATCCTACTCCATGGGCAGTTCACTTCTAAATTAATCTTTTATTGAGGGTTCTTTATATATTTCCACCTCCCTACAACTTCTATAAAAAATAAAATTAAAATTTACATTGGTGTTAATAATTGGATTGGTAAAAATATTACCTCATCCTTTATTTTCTAGGTTATTGATAGTAGACATAAGTTGTAAAATTTTCCTTTTAACTCCTTTAATTCTAATCTATGAGTGGTGAGAGTAGTTTATTGATTGGTTTTTTGCTTAAAAATTTGTCTCAATATTTTCTTCATATATTTTTCTTAATTTTTTCATTATTTATAGCTCATGGAAGGTTGAGAAGTTCTTTTTGGAAAGGTTCATTAGTGGTAATTTTATTTGAAAACCTATTTAAAAGATGATCATTGTGACCATTAGAACCTATATACATATTGATTTTTGGAATACTATATAAATACTTAATTTTTTATAAGTTTTTCGTGTACTTAATTTCATACATGACCTAATAAATTTCAATTCCTTTAACTTAAGGGGGGTTATTAAGGTAGTAGTATTGAGAGTATAAAAGTGGTAAAACATTTAGAGGTGTGGTTGGTGTGGTTTCATGTACATTATTCATAGCTAATAGTATCAAAAACGAGGTCAGTTATTCAATTTTATTTTCAAGTAAATGTGAGTTGGAAATTTTTACCTCATCCACTCCTCTTGTTGTAGTCCTTGTATTGAATTTTTGGGAGTTTTAGAAAATTATCTCTATCATCTCTCTAACTTAAATGGGGGAATTTTCTATAAGTTCTTATCTAAAGGAAACATCCAATAGGTTCCATTCATTTTCCTTCAATCCCTGGTAAAAGAATTCTAAGAAGTAATTCTCATCATAAGGCTAGTGTGGAAATGATATAGTCATTCACTTGAATCTCTCCCTGGACTCATATAAAGTTTCTAAAATTTCTTTCTTGATCCAATAATTTTATTTACATGCTTCTATACTCCCTGAGATTGGAAAAAATTCTGAGGAAATATTTGTGCACTTCATCTCAAGTGGAGACTTCTTCTGACTGTAGGTTTTATAGTCATTCCTTTCCTTCTCTTTCATAAGAGAATAAAAATACCTTAAAATGGAATTTAACTTTTGAGAATCCTATTAGTTCCAAATTACTATAGACATTAGAAAACTATCTTAATTTTTGGTTAGGATAATATCCTTCCAAGCCATGAAACTTTGGTAATACTTGGATCATTAATTTTCTATGATTAAAGTCTTGTTGTTTATTAATTTGTAACTATTGGTTCTTGTTTTTGTAATTTAGTACATACAATTATCTTTAAGTACTATTAAGTGGAGCAAAATTTCCATCCAAATTTTTACTTCCTATAATAACTCTAGTGGAATAATATTAATAGGATATTTATTTAGTCAATGTAATGGTCAAAAACTCCCTTTCCACATACTTGGTATATTTTACCATCCAAATTCTTTCCAGGATAGTATTTTCACCTATAGATAAAAATCAATGTGGTGAGATTAATTATACATGGTCATGTGTTAAAATAATTTTAAAAAATAATTCAAATACAACACTATCCTCTCAAATAATAATTCTATGTTTTATGAGTGGCATGCTGTTGTGACCTCAAAAAATGAATTTAAAAAACTTGAAATAATATATTGATAATGGAACATGGGTTTTCTTCAAATAGGAGAGTGTTTTGGGTATATTCCTATTTTATTTAAAGGATTTGATGTGTGAAAAAACAATGATTGGTATGGATTTTTATTTTAAATTCATATGAAAGGATAATGTTCTAGCCTCAATTATCCTCTCACTTCATGTTAAATCATGATTCTATTCTTTTACTCTCATGTTTTATCTTTAATAAATTTATTCATATCTTGATCACCCACCTATATTTATTTTTAATTGAATAAGAGAATATAATGATCACTGTATCCATTAATCTTACTTAGCCTAGTGATCATAAATCTTTAATCACTCTTAGATCAACCCACTATTCACGGTCACAAACAGCAGATAGTAACCTAATTGGCCTATTTGTGCAATCTAGTGAAAGAAGGAAGATGAATTTAAAATTAATATAATTAATGAAATATCCTAAAAACTAAAAATTTTGAATAAATCCTAGGATTAAAAAAAGAAATATTTAATTATAATATAAAATTTAATAATATGGAGGTAATGGGAATTTCCTCATATTATCCCTTGATGGATTAATTTTCCATGACTATATAATTATTGGAAAAAAAAATAATGGTATGTTAGTAATAGTAGATGACTCAATTGAACAGAATTTGAACCGGTCCCCAACAATAGTGAACAATTCCTTCTTGTAAATAGTTATCTAAGGCTCTCTTTCAACTTCTAATATTCTCCCACATGAGAAGCAGGGAATTGTTTGACATCCTTGTATAATTTCATAATTTACAAAGTATTCCTTAAATTTTGGGGTGATGTCTAACTAATTATCCTTGAATCAAAGAAAAGGAACTTATTTTTGATATATCGTAGTGTAAATTAGGTGCTACTTTGGGGCTTGAATTAATGGGTTTTATTTGCTTCATTATCTTAAAAGGATGCTTTAGCCTCGAATTTGGTTTCAACATCCAAAAAGTGGGTTATCCAAAATTCTAAATAGATCAAGCCTAGAAAATTTGTAGTCTTAAGATCGATACTTCATTCAAATCACACTCTAAAGACATCAAATTAAGTTGATCAAGATCATATGAAGCTCTCATCTTCAAAACCTCTCTTTAGATGGAAATTAATTTTCTATCGAGCTCGATCTCTAATTTTATAATCATAAATCTAGACTCATCACATTACTATGAATAACACATTTGAAACACTTCTTGGCCTCGTGTAGTACTCACAACAGTTCATTAGCAAGCTCATGGAAGCTCTAGTGGACAGTACTCAATCCCTAGTTGGCAAATACTTCATTAGAGTATTATATCAAACACCAAGCATGAACTAATTTCCATTCTTGAAATCAGTTACATAAGGAATATTGAGGTCCTCTACTTATCAAATCTAAAATATAACATAGTAACTAGAGAACAAAATTACCATCTTCAAATCAGATCGACTAAATCAAAATCTTCTTTTTACGATCGGTTTGCTTTGTGAATCGGCATTGGATTATGTTAACAACTACTTTTTAGATTCATTTTCTTCATCCACTATCATCATATTCAATATTATAACCATCATCGACTGAGGATATATCATCACAAAAACTCACTTAAACCTATTTTGGATCATGTTAAAGTCATATTTCACTCATCCTCTCTTATCTAACCAAGTTGTTCTCAAACAGGCTTCATCTCGATGAATCTCTACCGTGATGATTGAATCATTTCCTTCCTCAAGATCATATTTTTTTAACACAATTGACTAAAATTTAGTCAATTGACTTAATTTTCAATGAATATTTGGGATTATTTTAGGTATAAATCAATCTTGTTTATTCAACATAACTTTTAAACCTTCTATCACTTGTTTTACAACCCTACTTGATCTATAATCGTCACCTATAGTTCTGCTAGATGACTTATGAGGGAGTATTAGATCCCCTAGAATCTCACTTAGTGAGTCTTATTAATGAAATTTCACACTTATTTTAATTATCAATTTTATTTTTATCAATTTCCAGGGTTTAATCACTCCATGAAATATTCATAGGGCTCATGGAATGTTAGTTGAACCACAAAAGGTTAAAAGGCTAATAGAATCTTACATAGTGGATGGAAGCTCGGGTGGGTGCTTACATTACATATAATTATGGGGAATAGAAGTATTACATATAATAATAAGGTATTTATTTAGAATATATACTAAAAAAAATTCCATCAAATTCATCCATGAAATGAGTATGTCTCATAGAAGCATTGTGTGTGGTCTCACAAAAGATTTTCACCTTTGTCAATTTCTAGGGATAAGCATGGAAGATGCATCACAGAATCATGGAAACAAATGACTTGATCTTCTCATGGTTGGTAGAGTATTATCACAGTAGATATCCATATAAGTAAGGTATTTTCTTCTTATATAAGGATATGGATCTTACACTTATGTATGTTTGAGTTCACGGTTGAATTGGGATATAAGAATGATCATAGAAGAATGTGTCTTCACTTTAATCCCTTTTCCAAATTTACATCTTCAAATTTTAGAGTAGAAACATTTTTTTAGTGTACATTATTTCCTAATTTAATTTCAATTGTATTAAATATTTTTAAAAAATAAAATTTATTTTAAACAATTAAATTCCAAAATTCCAAAAAAAAATGAAATATTGTTTCCAAAAAATTAATAAACACAAAAAATTATGTTTTAATCCATTTAATAATTTTAATACATATTTCCAATAGACTTAAAAAAATCCAATTCACTAGGGATTTATTTAATTTATGGGGTACTTATCAAGGATATATGGAAAAAAAATTTAATTTTTGGTCTCTCATCACCCACACTCCCGAGTTCAGTGTTAAAAATGCATAATTAACCAATGGATTTGATTCCAAGTGAGATGTTAAAAACTAAACTTACATATATTTCAAAAATTTAAACAAAACATCTATAGATAATGACATAACCCCAAGAACAAAAGGTTTAGTGTTTGTCATGATTAGATATATAATAAACTTATTTTATAATACTTGGACAATTTAACCATAATTTAGCCACACTAGACTCCCTTCTTGACTTCTCTTAACTTATAATCATCTACATAACTTGGGGAATGGAAACATAAGAAAGGGGTGAGCATAAATGATCAGTAAGGTAAAATCATCAATGTTTCAACATGTTTTAAATCATAAGGATATGAGAAAACATGATAAGGGGATAAATAATTTATTAAAAAAATATTGAACAATAAGAGTTTTATATAAGTCATGATAAAAGGATATGTAATCTCCAATGAACGAACATGAAGCATGAAAAAAGTGTGTGGAACCATGAAGAATTAAATATAATACAAGGAGAATTATCAAAGGAATATAACATAGAAATATGGAATAATTATAAGCATAAATAACTATAACATTGTGAAACTAGCTAACTTCATTTTGTATGTGCTTAATCCTATGAACCAAGCTAATATAGATTGGGTTTATTCTCAATCGTGTGACCCTATCTAACCTGAATTAGGTTCAAAATAAATCTTTTTAACCTATATAATATTCATTGGGTTCATTATCAATCTTGTAAAACTATTTAATCATTATCGCATTCATACTCAAACTTGTGAACCTAGATAATCTACATTGGGTTTAAGTTCAATATTATGAATGTAGCTAATTCACATTATTTCATACTCAAAATTGTGAACATAATTAATCTACATCCTTTTCACATTAAAAATATTTATCTCATGAAGTATAAAACAATAACCTATTCATTGGAGTTCTATATAGTAATCCTACCAATAATCATTCATATATATGTGTGCTAATCGAAATCAATCACTCATATTTCAAAAATTACTTAATTGACACATGGGAAAGAGATGAGTTTCACGAAAAACCTTCTTAGAACATTTCATAATCCTAATAGAGAAACAATTTGGATATTGACCTAAAAATATCCATTTATAACATAAGGTGTACTAAGGTATATTAACCTATATTAAGAATAACTTTTTTTGATCATTTGAAAAAGCAGTTGAAAATGAGTGGAAATACACCTTTTTTAAAAAGTCTTGAAATGTCATGAACCAGGTCTAGTAACCATAAAAATTGAGGCCCAAACTAGTCTTTGGGAAGTCCCAAAGAAATTTTCTTATCCCCATAGGCTGGTAATAGTGACCAGGTATGATAAGAAAAGGTTTAGGAATGATTTACCCATTTTCAAAAACATAAAATAACCAACAAGGCTGATAAAATGAATCTGAATTTTTCAAACCAAACCATTCTTTACAAAAAAATCCAGAATTGAATTATATAATTTAAAAAAACCCCAAGGACTACCACAATTAATGAAATCCAAAAAGAACATCCCAAGAACAACCTCAAGGCAAGGGGACATCACCCTCAAGCCATCTCCACAACACCACACCAAGAATGATAGTTATAACAGGAACCACTAGCACCAAAAAAAATTCCATAACTACAAGAAATAGTACCAAGTCTACTTACACCCAAGGGTGTAAGTAGGGTGTGAGCCTAATCCCAATATGATTCCACACAAAAGATTTCATGTGATAAACATTATAATATAAAAATCTTGCAAGTTTTTATAAACAAGAAATGGTAGTAACAATTTTCTAAAGGATTCAGCTTTAAATGAAAATAGTTTTCAAGGGGGGTATTTTAAATAATGAAAGATTTTAAATAAAATTTACAAGATACTGAATTTCCCATCCAAACACATCGTATACTAACAATGAGTATCATATAGTCAATGAGCACTAATCACAGGAACACCCCTAGGCACTAGCTAGATGGGGCCCCAAGTACCACGTATCTCTGTGAAAAGTAACCACAAAAATATATGTTCTCATGCATGATCCAATAGGGGGGAATAGACTCATAACCTAGGGTTCCCCAATATCATCTTCAAAGTTTATTTAGTGTTTTCATCATCAAACTTTCTATGTGAAATAGGGACGAAACCACTCCGGATCACTAGCATACTAGTACTCGTCCGCCCACCAAGATACTTGGGTTTCCCTCTTGGTGATCAATCAAGTTACACATGTTATCAAATAAAATTTACAGATAAAAATGCCAATTCAAAATAATACATAAACCAATAATCCCATATATATGTCACAAAATACACCTTTCACATACAAATTCATTTTAACATCATACTCACAAAAAACAGCCCATAAAAATGACTCACGCCTTTCTCATAATTTAATAATTTATTTAAAAAATTTATAAAATGTTATCAAAATGTTTTACAAAACAAATCAACACTTTCCCTTTCAAAACCCCATTTTAAGAACATACACCCACTAAAACAGCACATAAACATCATTTGCAAACTGTGTGTAACTCAATAACCCATTTACAATTTTCATAAAACACTTTCAATAATTATAACAATGTTTTGCACATAAAACCCATTAAAACCCCCATTTAAAGGCCAAAATCACACTAAAACACTACCACTCCATAATTGGAAACCCTTTCAACAACTAATAAATCACTTGTATATTTTCAAAAATAACCACAAAAGATATCACAATAGTTACACATGAAAACACACATGTTCATGAAAAAATGAAACATTAAAAACAAATGCTCAAAAAATTATATCAAAAATGGGTTTCTCACAAAAAATAGTAGTTAAGGAATATGTAAAAAATTTAAATCAAGAAAAGTTAACTCATCAAAGAATTATTACACATGGAATCACCTACCAAGGATACCAAAAACCCCAAATATTTTTGTGAAACCTCAACCGCACCACCACCGCACCAAAAGGGAGTGAAAACTAACCTAAATCCACAATATTGAGCCAATAAACTCAAAAACAAACCCTAGTTACGAAGCCTTAGATACTGGAGAAATGGAACTTCAAGAAAGATGGAAGAAGCCCTCAGGATAATGAAAGGAACAAGAGAGAAAATCGCTTGCTTAAGGAATTTTGAAGTTAGACCACCAAAAACCACTTCAAAATTGAGTTTCAAGGGAGGTTGAGGAATCTTGGAGACCTCCTATAGATGTTAGGCAAGAAATGGGGAAGAAATGGGTGCAATAGGGCCTATTCCAAAGGGAAAAATTGGAATTACAAAAAAAAATTAATGTGATGGACACCCTACACGGTTTGGTTGTATGGTTTAGTAAACTGTGTATCTAAACCATGCGGCATGTTCTATCCACCCATTAGCTCTCCATTTTGCTCCAATTTCAAAGGGGCCTAGGTCAGATTGAAGGGGGGAGATAGACCATGGATAGGGGGAAATAATTCCAAAAAATATAACCCCCTTTTCACCCCAAAACTCGTCCAACTCAATGGTATAAATCACCCCAATAAACATACCCCATAAAAGGTGACACTAGGAGTGTTGCAAATTCAATTCCAAACACATCATTCTCATACCTTTACTCTAGTAAAAGAAATTTCCAAATAATACCCAAGACATCCAAGACTAAATATTTATATCAAGGACACCCGAGACACCAAATTTAAACCCGAAACACTCAAAAACCAAGAGAAAACGAAGAACCAAAAGAGGATTTGGAACAAAGCATGACTTTGAAAATCTGGGTGCGAAAATTATCACCACCATAAAGCTTTCCATCCCTATAAATCCATATAAATTATGGATGTTAAAATAAAACCCATCTAATAGACCAATATGGTCTCCCTTGTCATGTTTCACCCACCCCCAAAAGGTCAAAACACCTCCAGTTGATCAAACAAAGGACGGGATACCCTCACCAACCAAAATTTACACCACTTTCCTTAAATAGCCAAACATAATTAAACCAAATCCCAAAAAAAACACTTTAATACCTATTAGATGAATCTCAAATAGTTTACCTAAATTGAACAATGACTTGAACGAGGTTACCACCACTTTACTTCAACAAAACCATTGGGAATGACCCAATCCCAACATTTTCACAAGAAAGAAGCTGGTGGTTTGATAGCTCCTAATGAGACTACCAACTTCCAAGCCAACACTAAGGACAAAAAAAGTTACTGATATGCGGAAACACAAATGGACTCCCCACCATAGAAACTAACTAACTCCTAAGACCAAACCAGAACACTAACACTGGGAGGTCTAGATGGACTCCCCACTATAAGAGACAACTTTCTTTATTGATACCAAATGGGGAAACCAATAGGGGAGGTCCAAACGAGCTCCCCACCATATGGGATAGACTAACATTAGACTTATTCCAAAATAACTTAAATGAGACCGATGGTGGGTCTACCTGCCATAAGAACTAGCCACATTGACCAACTATCACGGGACAAAACAAAAAGGAACCCATAAGATGCAATAAGGTTATTAATACATGGACAACGATACTAAGAGTTGAACCCAAAAGGGATTAAGCATTGGGGTTTTAGAGACAAAACCACCCCACACATCCGATTACACCACACTAGACAACTTGAAATGAAACCACCACATAAAAACTCGAACTGTCTCTATATCCCAAACCAGAGACAGGGGTTGAACCAAGATCCCTTACACCCCTGGTGATTTCCTGACTATGTGAAAAACTTCACTCTGAGGCCTATGGCTGGAGCCCTAGTTTTTTAAGCATCTATTATGTTGTAGTCAAGAGATAATGATCACAACACACCAAGAAAATCATTAGCTCAAAACACACACTTTTACCCGAATAGGTATTTGGGTTATATACATGCATCACCTCTTTCACCCCAAAAAATAAACAGTCATAGTAAAACACAAATAATACATCTTCACTTAGAATAAATAATTCAAAATTCTCTTAATAAAAACATGATTTAACTTGAGTAGAATCCCTCTAAAAGATCTGTAACATCCACATTTTTCCTCAAAAGTAAACACAACCCAACAAGATACCACCGAACATGACCCATGAAAGTGACAGGGTCATTACCATGAGTGGAACCCTGAACAAAGTTCTGCATAGCATGATATTACCACAAGTAATCATAACAGCCTCGAACGAACATATTGGTTCACACTAGTTGCCCAACATGAACCCTGTCCTTGATGATAATGACAAAATACACAAATTCCCTTCAGAAAATCATTCTACACTGATGACCCCAGATTTTTTTCACCTTCCTCACTAGAATCCCCCTTCAACACTTCGAATAAAACTTATAAACATAGTAGTGTCAAACTTCACCTTTGAATATTTAAGAAAATCATGTAATATAAGAAACCAAGGTGTATTTCAACCTTCCACGGACACTCTCCTGTCACACAAGGATCCACTTAACTGAAAAAGAAGAGGTGTACACTCAACCCTAAAACTCAGGACAAGATTCTATACATTGATCAATAGGGGGGACCTTCCAATGGTGAATCATCAGTGGTTTCACTTCAATTGTGCATTAACTCTATATGGGGTCGTACCCTAGAAAAAAAACCCAAGGGCCCAACCAAGATGTTCCATTGGTAAAAATGTACCACAAACTAGGTTGGAACACATGACGGGAGAAACCACAAGGTCTTCCCAAAACATTTCTCATAAAGGGACACCAATCAACACTTCAAACCAACTTACCTACAAAAAAAAACCCAAAACATCGTTGAAATTATAGGGGTTCTCAAAGTCAATACACACCACCACAAAATTCAAAAAAACACATCATATAAAACAACCAAACCGCTTATCAAGACACCAATTTTTTCTTTAAAATAATCTCTATGAAAATAAATTGGTCAGCAGTTAGTGTATCCACCAATGGTACCCATGGGCCTCACACATGCATGTTTCCATGCCCCACTGGGCACCCTCATCATATCCATAATGGAAGTCATATATCCATTCCATTAACCATCCATCTTCTCATATATATCCATTCGTGTGGTCTCCCATGAAAATACCAAAGGTTAAAATAAAAAATATTTCCACTTTTCAAAACTAAAACATTCAGCCGACACTTCCTTTTTCTCAAAACTGCTAACTACAAAATCAAACCCCATTTAAAATCTTATAAAAGTTTTTAGAAAATCACCAACCATTCAAATAAAAACTCACTTTCAAGTCACACACATTAGTTTCAAAACATCTCCTCCCATTTCAAAACACTTTTAGTTTTATGACAACTCCATTTCACTCATACCCACTCATTTAAAAACTCATTTATACTCATTTGAAACACATTCGAACAAAATTCATGAAAATTTTTAAAATACCTTTAATTTACAAATCAAAATCCATTTTTAAAACCCACATGTAAATTCTAGAACACTTAATTCTATTCAAAACACTTTTCAATGGTTTAGAAAATTCTACTGGAAATACATTTTCAAATTCCCCTTTAACATAATTCATACTTTAGAAAGAGGTGTAAACACACCATTTACCTTTTAAAAAAAATTAAAAACTTTCATTTATATACTTAAATAAATCAAAACATTTATTATTTACTAGAAAATAATTTCAAAAAAATCCACACTTCTCAAAATCAAGTTATTTTTTCTTTAAAAACCAAGTTTCCAAGATTCCAAAACAAAGATACACAAGATAATGCAAGAGGAAACTAGTGTCAGTGGGTGACTTGAACATATTGTTGGAGGCCATATTATAATCACATCACTATCACATAGAGTGTTATAGGGCAATATCCCTGGCTCCACATGGATTTCCAAGCCCTGTGAGCTCACTGAGTCTATTAGACCAACTCTCTTTTCATCCCCTCCCCAATGATCAACGAACCACAAGAACCAAAGGACTCAAACAAAATCCAACTTATCCTAGTGAAATGAATTTCATAACGAGGTGTGGTTTCTAGGAACCCTACTCATAATTGTAATTTCAAGTCCCAAAAATCCTAGCTTCGGTCTATCATGACTCATTCCCCAAAATAACAAGACTCAAAAGAGAAAACCTCCTATGATACCATTTTGTCATGAACCAGATAGGGTCACCATCAAAACTGACACTTGACCCAGTCTGTGGTAAGTCCCGAAGGGTATTCCTTATCCCCATAGGTTTTAATAAGTGCCCAAATATAATAAAAAAAGTTTTGGGAATGACTTACCCGTTTTTAGAAACATAAAATAACCAACAAGGCTGATAAAACGAATTTGAATTTCTTAAACCAACCCATTTTTTACAAAAAAACATAATTGAATTACATAATTTAAAACAAATCCAAATGAATAACACAAGGAATGAAAGACAAAAATAACAACCCAAGAACCACCTCAAGTCATGGGGGGCATCACCCTCAATCCATCTCCACGAAACTGCACCAAGAAGGATAGTTGAAACCCGAACCACCAGCACAAATAGCTTTGTCCATACCTACGACAAAGATTACCAAGTATAATTACACCCAAGGGTGTAAGTAGAGGTTGATTATAATACCAATAGAATTCCACCCAAAATATTAAATGTGATAAACATTATAATATAAAAAACTTGTAATTTTTCATAAACAAGAAAAGGTAGCAACAAATTTCTTAAAGGATGCAGCTTTAAATAAAAACAGTTTTCAAGGGTGTTATTTTAAAGAATGAACACTGTTAAATAAAATGCACAAGATACTGAATTTTCAATCCAAAATCAACATATACAGATAGTGAGAATCATATAGATAATGATAACTATCCATGGGAACACCCCTAGGCACTAGCTAGCAGTGGGCCCCAGGTACCTCGTATCTCGGTGACAAGTAACCATAACAAATATTTGTTCTCATACATGAGCCACTAGTGGGGAACATATCCATAAACTAGTGGTCCCCAACATAATTATCATATTTTAGTTAGTATTTTCATTGTATAACTTGCTACGTGAAACAGGGACAAAACCACTTTGGATCACTATCATACTAGTACACGTCAGTCCACCAAGATACTCGGGTTTCTCTCTTTGTGCTCAATCAAGTTCCACATGTTACCAAATAAAATTTAAACATGAAAATTACATTTTGAAATCATACACAAACCAATCATCCCATAAACATATAACAAAATAACCCAAACACATTCAAATTCATTTTAACATCATACTCACACAAAACCTCCCACAAACATGACTCGCACATTTCTCACAATTTAATGAATTGTTTCAACAATTTATAAAACATTATAAAAAAAATTTACATCACAAATCAACACTTTACCTTTTAAAATCCATTTTAATAACATACACCCACCAAAAACCACATAAACATCCTTTTCACACTTTGTGTAACTCAATATCCCATTTACAATTTTCATAAAACACTTTCAAGAAGTATAACAAGGTTTTGCACACAAAACACATTAAAAACCAACCTTTCAAGGCCAAAAATCACACTAAAACACTACCAAACCATAATTGGTATCCCTTTCAACGATTAATAAATCACTTTTATATTTTATAAAACTACCACAAAATATTTCACATGAGTTACACATGAAAAACACACAAGTTCAAGCAAAAATGAAAATTTAAAAACAAATTCTCAAAAAATTATATCAAAATGGGTTTTTGACAACACATATTAGGTAAGGAACATGATGAAAATGTAAAGAAGAAAGAGATAAATCATCAAATAATTCTTACACATGGAATTACCTACCAAAGAGGGCAAAAACCCCAAATATTTTTGTGAAACCTCAACCTCACCATTGTCGCTCCACAATGGAGTGAAAAATAACCCAAATCCACAATATTGAGCCAAGAAACTCAAAACCAAACCTTAGGTACGAATACCTATCTTATGGATAAATTTAACTTTAAGAAATATAGAAGAAACCCTAATGATAATTAAAGGAACAAGAGAGGGAATCACTTACATGAGGTATCTTCAATTTCAACCACCAAAAACCACTATAAAAATGAGTTCTAATGGTGGTTGAGGAAGCTTAAAGACCTCCCATAGATGTGAGGTAGAAAATGGGGAATAAATGGGAATAATATGATCTATTATGGAAGGGAAAAATTGGAATTACAAAAATATTTTTAATGTGCTAGACACCCTTCATGGTTTGGTTTCATGGTTTAGCAAATCGTGTGGCCAAACTGTGCGACATGTTCCTGTAACGTCCCGGTTCCAGAAGCCACCAAGAGGCACCCCGTACCCGGTTGGTCACATGGCCTCAAGCAAATTTTCCCAAACTCTAGAGGCTGCTGACTAGCAGCGAGGGCCTTGGGTTTGATAATGGGGAAACTATTCCCTCATTGGCAGAGTACACAGCAGAAGTACACAAATATATACAATAGCGGAAGCAGTAAATACCAAACAACAGTAACAGCGGAAGACTAATAAAGGAAACAACTGGAGAAAATATATATATAAATGATGCATGATACATATATGTTTAGGAAAATAGCTAAACAAGTCACAATGCTAGAATAAAATAGTGTTAAACCAAAGTGAAAAAGAAAGAAGATAAACTCCTCAGTATCGCAAGCCATAGCTTGGTCCCATGCTCTCCAACTCCACAACAATCAAGAACCTGAAGTCGAATGACGCTTGAACTTATCTATACCTGCAACAATATAATCTGTTTGGGCCCAAAATCATGACCCAAATAGGGTGTGAGACAAAATCTCAATAGGAAACCACCCAAAGATTTGTGCCTAATAGTCTGTGAATATATGGCAGGTAAAAGTACAGAAAGTAGTAAGCAGGAAAGTACTCAGTAGAAAACAATCCATAGTTCCTAGAATATGATTTACAAACAAGTAAGTAGAACAACAGGTAACCCTCTAGGTAGTTCTCATAGCCTAACCCCTATGGTTCAACCAACAAGTACTAGCAACCCTTTGGGAGGAACACACAGTCTCATCCCTCTGGTTTAACTAAAGAATAGACTCTCTGGGGAAGCACTCACCATCAATTCCCCCTATAGTCTCATATTGTACTAAAGGCTCTCTGGGGAAGCTCTAAACTTCTCATTCCCCATGTGGCTCACATCGAGGAACTATAGACACTATGAGTAAGTACTCAACGTCAATTCCCCTTGTGGTCTCACATCGTATTATAAAGATACTCTAGAGAAGCCCTTCTGTCCATTCTCCTTATGGTCTACTACACTAGGTTCCCGTAGCCCTATGTAAATTCAGCAAGTATCACATAGCGTAATGGCCAAAGTAACCTAAAGAAATATTAGGATAGCATTATACATCATCTCAGCGTGAAAGAACAACAGTCACACCATCCTACAATACTAGGCATGGGAAAACAATATCAGTCAAAAGGTAACTAGACCCAACGGTCCAGACAGGGAAGAACATGCATGGAAAACACTTCCAAAGCCTAAAATTTATCCCAAAACACAATCAAAATCCTCTAATCTAGCATACAAGAAAAGCAGGAAATCAATAGGGCTAAAATGGTAAACACACGATACCCCGTTCAAGGGTATCGGTGGAATTTGCAAAAAATACTCAAAGAATTTCTACAGAAAGGCACAAACCACCTACCTTGAAGTTATGATATAGGTATACTTGAACCAAGGGGATTGAATCTCCTTAGAATGTCGAAGATCTACAAAAATTTCTAAAATGTTCAACCCACAACAACTTGGAAAAGACAAGGAATCATGAAACGAGGTTCCAGCAGAAGAGATAACTCACCGATGTGATTCCAACACAATCAATGGAGTTCGATTTGGAGGACGGATGGCGGTTCGGGGTCTTGTTGATGATCCTCATATGCTCGGCGCTCTCGAACAAAGATGACCTAAAATAAGTCGGTTCTGGATATTAGACGCAACCCCAGTGTGTTTAATGAAAAAAAGTACATGGCGTGTACTTTTGGAGTACACGGAGTGTACTCGACTTTTTTGTAATCTGCTTTAGGCGGCCTCCATGTCACCCCTACATGGTTGTGTGTGTGGCCCTGACACGGCCAGCACACGACCTCCAGCAGCATCGAAGTACACGGCATGTACTCATAAAGTACACAGCGTGTATTTTGAAAATTTCCATATTTTCCTCCTTTCCTCAAAAATTACTAGAAAAGGAAAAACATACCTGAAAAGAAGATTTGGGTTCTTACAAAATTCCCCCTTAAATAAATTCATCCCTGAATTTCCCTGGCACAGTGAAGAAGAAGAAACCCCGAACAACTCTAGCTATTGCTATCATATATCGGCCTCCCTCTCCCAAGTCTCATCTTGTACTCACCTGTGCTGCCATAACACCCATACCAGAGGAGAGTAATTTTTTTAAATGGGATTTTGGAAAAAAAATTGCCTAAAAGGGATAGGGCTTGCGGTATTTTTAAAGATGAGTCTGAGATGCGTGAACGGGGTTCACACATCTTCAATCCGAGCGAGATGCATGAACCCCGTTCACGCATCCTACAGAAAGAATTTTTTTGTATTTTTAAAATTTTTATTTTTATTTTTTTTGTTTTCTTTTATATATATATATATAACAAAAAATTTCAGCAGAATTTATCTGTTATTTAATATCCAGCAGTTCTGTCATTATAGCAGTCTGGATTCTAACACACACCCTCACCCATGGCTCTCTTTTATAAGAGGGCTAGCCCTGGAAATCATTTTTCATTTTCGGTGTGTGACTTAGCTGCTATCTTCCCTGCGCAGAACATTCTGTATTTTTGGTGTGGGATTCTGTTTTAAGTACGTCACTTTGAAAGACTATAAAATACAAACAATAAGACCAATATAAACGAAACTTAAAACATGGATTAAACATATAAGAAATTATTGAAAATAAAAAAAAATTGTAAAAAATGTTGATTAATAATAATTTATAAGCTTTCAAAGATACCAACATTAAACTTAAAAATGTTTCAAATACGTGTCTTTGAAAGACTATAAAATAAAAACTATAAGACCAATATGAATGAAACTTAAAACATGAATTAAACATATAAGAAATAGTTTAAAATAAAAATAATTTCATAAAAAATGTTGATGAAAAATAATTTATAATCTTTCAAAACCACCAACTTGAAACTTAAAAATGTTTCAAGTACGTGGCTTTGAAAACCTATAAAATAAATACTGTAAGACCAATATAAATGAAAATTAAAACATGGATTAAATATATAAGAAATAGTTATTTATTAATTAGTTAATTAGTAATATAATTATTAATTAGTTATTAATTAGTTATTTAGTAATTATTAATTAGTTAATAATTAGTTAATTAGTTATTTATTAATTGGTTAATTAGTAATATAATTTATTATATGATAATAAATTAGTTATTATGTAATATAATTATTAATTTAAAATAATTAATTAATTAATTAATTAATTTGTAATATAATTAGTAATTATAATTATTTATTATAATGATTCATTATAATTATTAGTTAGTAATTATTAATTATTAATTATTAATTATTAATTATTAATTATATCATTATTAATTAGTTAATTGGTAATATAAGTATTAGTTATAAAATAATTAATCAATAATATAATTATTAATTATAATTACTAATTATAATTACTAATTATTAATTATATACTAATTAATTAGTTAATTAGTCATATAATTATTAATTATAATTAGTAATATAATTACTAATTGTAATTTTTAATTATTAATCATATAATAATTAATTAGTTAATTTCTAATATAATTATTCATTATAATTTTTAATTTTTAATTATTAATTGTTAATTATATAATAATTAATTTGTTAATTAGTATTATAATTATTAATTATATAATAAATAATTAGTTAATTAGTAATATAATTTTTAATTATAATTAGTAATATAATTATGAATTATAATTACTAATATAATTATTAATTATAATTAGTATTTATTAATTATATAATAATTAATTAGTTAATTAGTAATATAAGTATTAATTATATCAGTAATTATAATTCATAATTATATTACTAATTATAAATAATAATTACATTACTAATTAACTAATTATTTATTATATAATTAATAATTATATTACTAATTAACAAATTAATTATTATATAATTAACAATTAACAATTTAAAACTAATAATTGTAATGAATAGTTATAATTCTTTTTTATATTACTAATTTACTTATTAACTAATGAATTATTATATAATTAATAATTATATTACTTAATAAATACTTAATTATTGTATAATTAATAATTATATTACTAATTAACTAATTAATTATTATGTAGTTAATAATTATATTACAAATTAACTAATTAATTATTATATAATTAATAATGATATTACTAATTAACTAATTATTAAATAATTAATAATTATATTGCTAATTAACTAATTAATCAGTAACTATTTTATTAATTATTTAAAAAAATTATATAATAATTCATTAGTTAATTATTATATAATTAATAATTATATTAGTAATTAACTAATTTATTATTATATAATTAAGTTTTAATAATTAATAACTTGTAATTGTAATGAATAATTATAATTATTTATTATATTACTAATTTACTAATTAACTAATGAATTATTATATAATTAATAATTATATTACTTACTAAATACTTAATTATTGTACAATTATTAATTATATTACTAATTAACTAATTAATTATTGTGTAATTAATAATTATACTACAAATTAACTAATTAGTTATTCTATAATTAATAATGATATTACTAATTAACTAATTATTAACTAATTAATAATTATATTTATAATTAACTAATTAATCAATAAATATTTATTTTATGTTTAATCTATGTTTTAATTTTCATTTATATTGGTCTTATAGTTTTTATTTTATAGGTTTTCAAAGCCGCGTATTTGAAATGTTTTTAAGTTTCAAGTTGGTGTTTTTGAAAGCTCATAAATTATTTTTCATCAACATTTTTTATGAAATTATTTTTATTTTCAACTATTTCTTATATATTTAATCCATGTTTTAAGTTTCATTCATATTTGTCTTATATTTTTTATTTTATAGTCTTTCAAAGACACATATTTGAAACATTTTTATGTTTCATGTTGGTGGATTTGAAAGATTACAAATTATTATTTATCAACATTTTTTATGAAATTATTTTTGTTTTCAACTATTTCTTATATGTTTAATCAGTGTTTAAAATTTCATTTATATTAGTTTTATATTTTATATTTTATAGTCTTTCAAAGTCACGTACTTGAAATACGTAAAACATTTTTAAGTTTCAATTTGATGGTTTTGAATAGTTATAATTTATTTTTGATCAATATTTTTTATGAAATTATTTTTGTTTTAAACTATTTCTTATATGTTTAATCAATGTTTAAAATTTCATTTATATTAGTCTTATAGTCTATATTTTGTACTCTTTCAAAGTCATGTACTTGAAACAGAAAACTACATTGGAAATGCAGAATGTACTGTGCAGGTTTGGAAGAACCTGTATCCCACATCGAAAATGCAGAATAATTTTCAGGGAAAGCCCTCTTATAAAAGGGAGTCCTGGGTGAGAGTTTCTGTCAGAATTCAAACTGCTGTAATTATAGTGCTGCTGGATTTTAAATAGCGGATAAATTCTGCTAAAATTTTTTGTTATATATATATATATAAACAAAACAAAACAAAATAAAAATAAAAAAATTAAAACTATTAAAAAACATTATGCATGATGCGTGAACCCCGTTCACGCATCATTCACCCGATTCCCGAAGGATGCGTGAATGGGGGTCAGGCATCTCGGACCCATTTTTAAAAATACCGCAAGCCCTATCCCTTTTAGGAAAAAAATTCCAAAAACCCATTCAAAAATATTATCCACCATAGGAACAGACCGCCCATGGAGAACCTTTGTATTGCGATCGACAATTCGAATAGGATGCTCCTCGAAGGATGCATCCACCTCCAACTCGACTTCCTTGGGTTGGAAAGAATGAGACGGGTCTGAAATGTAATGTCAAAGCTGAGAAATGTGGAAGACGTCGTGCATAAGGTAACTACAACCGATAGGCAACCGACTCAACTCCTTCCAACACCTCAAACAGCCCGATGTACCTCAGTGAAATCTTACACTGTCTCCTAATCCTATAGTGTCCCAACATCGGTGTGACACGCAGAAAAACCTGATCCCTGACCTCGAACTCCAGAGGTCATCTCCGCTGATCAGCATAAGACTTCTAACGAGACTATGCAGTAGTCATCCTCTTCTGAATTAACTCTATCTTCTTTGTGGTCTCCTGAACAAGATGAGGTCCCAGCAAAACTGCCTCTCATGCCTCCATCCAACATAAGGGTGATCGGCATGGCCTACCGTATAAAGCCTCATAAGGTGTCATCTGAATAGTTGCTTGAAAACTATTATTGTAGGAAAACTCCACAAGAGGTATATGCTTTTCCCAAGAACCTCCAAAGTCCAGAATGCAAGCTCGGAGCATATCCTCAAGCACCTGAATCGTACGCTCGGACTGGACATCTGTCTGAGGATGGTAGGTTGTACTCAGAAGCACCTGCGTACCCAAAGCTTTCTGTAGCCCCTGCCAGACCCAAGAAGTAAAACGTGCATCCCAATCTGAAACGATGGAGTGTGGAACTCCATGCAGACATAAAATCTCATGGATGTACAACCATCCCATATCATCAACACTGAAGGTCTCTTTGATCGGCAAGAAGTGTGAAACCTTTGTGAGTCTGTCAATGACAACCCAAATTGTGTCGTTCCCTCGAGGAGACCTTGACAACCCCGTCACGAAATCCATCACTACGTCGTTCCACTTCCACTCAAGAATGGGTAGCTATTGTAAAAGCACTTCTGGTCACTGATGCTCCGCTTTCACCTGCTAACAAGTGGAACACCTCATGACAAACCCAGCAATATCCTTTTTCATACATGGCCACTAATACTGACAGTGTAGGTCTCAATACATCTTGGTGACACAAGGATGAACTTCCCAAACTGAGGAATGAAAATCTGGCATCATCTCCTCGCATATATCTTCTGGTACCCATACACGTCCCTAGAAATGAAAGATCTCATCCTCACCTATGGTTCACCAAGGGATAGGGTCCTCTCCTGACACGCTCTCCCGTAGGACTAGGCCATCAGAATCTGATATCTGCCTCATTCGAACTCGGTCAATAAGCGTAGATATAACAACTACAGAAGAAAGAAACGTTTGCCCCTGTCTGTCATGCACCTCCAAATGCATCTCAGAGAATAGATCCATAAGCTGCCACTCACTACTGGCCTCCTGAACTGCATGTATCTGAGTCCTCCTACTCAACACATTAGCCACTACATTTCCCTTCCTAGGAATATAGGAAAGCTCAAAGTCAAAGGACTATAAGTACTCAACCCATCTGCACTATCTCAAATTCAGATCACGCTGAGTGAATATGTACTTGAGACTCTTTTGGTCATTGAAAACCACAAAGTGATCTCCCAGAAGATAATTTCTCCAACATCGTAAGGCATGAACAACTGCCACCAGCTCGAGATCGTGCATCGGGTAGTTCCTCTCATGTGGCCTCAACTGCCGAGACCCGTACGCAACGACTCCATCTCCCTATATGAGCACAGCTCCCATCCCGATACCTAAAGCTTCACAGTAAACAATGTATCTCTTTCCTGACTTTGACAAGACTAGTATCGATGCTAAATTCAACCTCCCTTTCAGCTCCTGAAAGGCTGACTCACAAGAATCCGACCATAAGAACTTCGCACCCTTCTTAGTCAGACCTGCCAGCGGTGCTGCTAAGCATGAAAAGTTCTGTATGAAGTATCTGTAGTATCTAGCTAGCATTAGAAAACTCTGCACCTCAAAGACGTTCTTTGGATTCTCCCAGGAAACTACTTCTCTCACTTTCTCTGGGTTTACTGATACTCCTATCTCTGAGATAACATGACCCAAGAAGTGAATATAATCCATCAAAAAGTGGAAATTCGAGAGCTTAGAATATAACTGATGCTCCCACAGTGTACTCAAAATGATCTCAAGATGGGTAGCATGGTCGTGTCGAGTGTGAGAGTATACCAAGATATTGTCCACAAAGACCACCACGAAAGAGTCTAAGTATGGATGGAACACTCGGTTCATCAGTTCCATGAAAACTGCAGGCACGTTCGTGAGGCCGAACGGCATAACCATATACTTGTATAGACCACACTTGCTCCGGAAAGCTGTAAGAGGTATATCAGATGGTCTAACGTGCAACTGATGGTAACCGGACCTCAAGTCGATCTTCGAGAATACACGGGATCCTCGAAGATGATCAAAGAGGTCATCAATCCTAGGCAAGAGATATCGGTTCTTGACTGTCAATTGGTTCAGCTTCCAATAATCCACGCAAAGCCTAAGGGTGTCATCTGACTTCTTCGCAAACATGATAGGAAAACCCCAAGGATAAGTACTGGTTTAGATGAAACCCTTTTCCTGCAACTCCTCCAACTGCTTCTTGAGCTCCTACAACTCAGGTGTATCCATCCTATAAGGAGGAATGGACACTGGTGCCACTCCTAGCATGAGATCAATAGAAAAGTCTACCTCACACTCCAGAGGAAAACCTGAAAAGTACTCTGGAAAGAAATCCCTGAAACGATCCACCACTGGAGGAAAGTCTAACTGCAAAGTCCCCTGGTCATCCAGATACAGACTGGCAATCTGAGTTGTAACTCCACCTAGCTCATGATTCTCAGGTCCTGCTCTACTCGCCTGGACATCCCACTCACCTCGATGAAGAAAAGATCCACCCTATGGTGATATGAAACTCACCCTGCAGCGATAATAGTCGACGACTGCTTGGAATGGAAATATTCAGTCCATTCTGAGAATGACATCATAGCCTGTCATCTCTAGTACATAGAGATCCCATAGAAAGTGATATCTAACCACCTCTAGAGGTCACTCCTTGCACTAACGTACACTAGTTGTCCTAGTCCCAAACTATGAGTCTAGAGTCAAAGTATCGGTAGAGGAAAAGATGTAGAGCCTAAGGCTCTCCATAATAGAAATAGAGATAAATATATGGGAATCCCATGTGTCGAAAAGAGAAGAATATACAATTGAGGCTTCTAAGATCGTACCTCGAACTGTAGAGGTTCTGGGATCCGGATTCTACAGGGTCTACTCCAATGAAAAACCCTGACCTGTACCACGGCCTTGTGACCCTACCTAACTGCTCTGAGCTAATCCACATTGTTGTCACTGAAATACCGGTGACTAACCACCACAGCATCGACCTCCACCTCGGCCCAAATGGATAGAAGAAATCCAGTTCCCAGACTGGTGATAAACTGTTGGCACTGCTCCTGAACGAGGAGTCATGGATGAACCCATGTCACCAGCTGCTGGTGAGAAAACCTAGAATAAGCGCTGATGGTGACCCATCTTGATGCAAGATTGGAACTTCACTGGGTCTCTCTGGCACTTCGGTCTCATATTCCCAGCCCTTCCACACTGGTTACATACCACCTGGCTACCTGAAGATGTGTCTCGCTACCTCAGATCACTGCAAGTAGACTCCCTACGGCGCTTCCTACTGTCAGCTGGTGAAGCACTAACTCTGGAAGTGGAACCGCCCTGGATCTCAGCTCCAGAATCTCTCAGATTGCGCTCCACAATCAGTGCCTGGTTGATGATGGAAGCGATGGAAGTCAGCCTGAAGATATTCACCTGTGAGAGGATCTCCAATCTGAGACCATCCTCCAACTTCCTTGCCAAGAACAATCCATCTCCGCCCTGGAGGGGTGTGAAACGCTGAATCTCAGTGAAACGAGAGGAATACTCCATGACAGAAAGAGTACCCTACTCCAGACTCATAAACTCCTAGGATCGGTCAGCCCTCAGGGTATTTGGATAGAAGTAGTCATAAAAGATGCGCTGAAACTCCTCTCATGCCATAACCTACTGATGACCACCAATGAGATCACGTCCCACCACCGCTTGGAGGAGTCTCGTAGCATGTAGGTAGAGAGCTTGACCCGTATCTCTGGAGGCATCTCCAGATGCTCGAAGATCATCATCATCGCTTCTAGCCATGACTTTGTAGCCTGAGGTCCTCCTTCCCCTAAGAAGGTGGGAGGATGTTGCTGCTGGAAAACCCACGTCAAGTCTGCCATAGTCGAGGCAGGAGGTGGAGCTCCCTAGATGGTCTGCATTATCCTCAAAAATCCGTCCCAAAACTGCGCATCGACGCCTATAACTAGTATCACTATTGGTGCCAAGGCTGGCACAATAGGAGGATCTGCAAGAAGTCCCTGATCAGCCATATCTGGCGTCTGATCACCGCCTGACAACAGGCATGAAACCGGAGTACGTCTCGGTGCCATGACTATGTAAGGTCAAATTCACACTTTAGATCACATTAACAAGAACTAAAAACTAGGAGTTTAAGAAGAGAACAGGGGAAATAAGCCATTAAAAGTTTACACAACAAGACTACACAGTGTGTATAAATACTACACGGCATGTTCCCTTAAGTCATTTACATGGGTGAGTAATTTTTCCAAAACTGGTCATGTAACACCCCAAACACATGACGTGTTATCCTAACACATGGTGTGTACCTGAATCCTCTTCCCCTGCCTGAGTACTTCTACACAGTTAGGCCATACGGCTCTCCAAAGACAAAACTACACGGCGTGTTCAAGGTAGACAAGGTGTGTACTCAACAAGATTCACCTGGCCCGTGTTGTTAGTGACATGGCCTGTGTACCCAGGTCACACTAAACGGTGTGTTCCAGAAGGACATGGAGTGTACTAAGAAGTCCCAACAGACCGTGTGTTAAGCTACACGGTCAGATACATGGCTGACACTACACGGCGTGTTCCAGGAGGACACAGTATGTATGAGAAAGGATGGCACCGACCCGTGTTGTTCATGACATGGCCGGGTACCTGGGTCAGGCTACACATCGTGTTCAATGTGGACACGACGTGTATAAGAAGAAACTCCACCAACCATGTTGTTAACTACACGGTCGGACTCCTAGGATTACACTACACGGCGTGCACAACCAGTACATGGCATGTTCCCATAAGGTTTTCCCTATCCCTTGTCTCTGCCCACAAGGCTTGTGACATGGTTAGAGAATACACGGCGTGTACTTAAGAAAAACGGTTTCTTCCCGAACAGAATAACACATGGCATGTAGTCAAATCAACACGGTGTGTATTCTAGGTTTTTTCAGACAGTAAGCCTGAGAAACTACTTCAGAGCCCATAAAACACTAAAACGAACACTAAAAGTTCAAAATTCCGATCCGTGAGGGCCCATACTCCCCGTGAATCAAAGTTTTTCATCTTTAACAAGTTACAAACAAGGTCAACAAGCCAATGATCCACCAAATTCCGGTCCATGAGGTCCCATAACACCTCAAAAATTAAAATATGGCATTCATTCTGGTAAAACCTTACACAGTCAATGCCCTAAAAAGAAGCAGATATTTTTTTATCAAGGAATCTATCACAACAGCATTCATATTCTACATAACATCTATCACAACAATGTGCAATTGCTAATGCATCCTAGATGTCATGAGAATAATTCATGTCATGTGATTTCTAACAAGTGCCTATATGATGAATGAGATAGCATACCCTCATCTAATTGGGTTGTGATAGAAATAGAACCTCAATAACAACAACGGTAACAACACAGGCATGTGAATCACCCAACGGTGAAAGCAAATCAACTATAAAATTTGCAAACCAGTAAAATTGAAATAAACGAGGTAGTATGGCTTTTCCCTATACACGGGTTAGCTACTCTCGGGCACAACTTATTACCAAGTACTTATTCCATCCTATCCCTGGATATAGGCTCCAAACAGTAAGTCAAGATAAAAGAACACCTCTGATACCACTTTGTAACATCCCGGTTCTGGAAGCCACCCAGAGGTTCCCCGTACCTGGTTGGTCACATCTCCTAAACCACATTTCCAGGAATTCCAGAGGCTTCCGACTAGCAGTGAGGGTCTTGGGTGTGATAGTGGGGAAACTATTCTTTCATTGGTAGAGTACACCATGTAAGTACACAAATACATACAATAGAAGAAGAAGTAAATACCAAACAACAGTAACAGCGGAAGACTGATAAAGGAAAAAACTAGAGAAAATATATATATAAATGATGAGTGATACAAATATGTTTAGGAAAATAGCCAAACAAGTCACAATGATAGAATACAATAGTGCTGAACCAAAGTGAAAAAGAAAGCAGATAAACTCCTCAGCATCGCAAGCCATATCTTGGTCAATGATCTCCAGCTCCACAACAATCAAGAACCTGAAGTTGAAGGGTGCTTTCCCTTATCTATACCTGCAACAATATAATCGGTTTGGGCTCAAAATCATGACCCAAACAGGGTGTGAGATAAAATCCCAGTAGGAAACTACCCTAAGATCTGTGCCTAATAGTCAGTGAATATATGGTAAGTAAAAGTACAGAAAGCAGTAAAGAGGAAAGTACTCAGTAGCAAACAATCCACAGTTTCTAGCATATGATTTACAAACAAGTAAGTAGAACAACAGGTAACCCTCTGGGTAGTTCTCACAGCCTAACCCCTATGGTTTAACCAACAAGTACTAGCAACCCTCTGGGAGGAACACACATTCTCACCCCTCAGGTTTAGCTAAAGAATAGACTCTCTAGGGAAGCACTCACTGTCAATTCCCTCTATAGTCTCGTACTGTACTAAAGGCGCTCTAGGGAAGCACTCAATGTCTCATTCCCCCTTGTGGCCCACGTTGAGGAACTACAAACACTCTGAGGAATCACTCAACGTCAATTCCCCATGTGGTTTCGCATCATATTATAAAGACACTCTAGAGAAGCCCTTACGTCCATTCTCCCTATGGTCTACTACACTAGGTTCTCGCAGCCCTGTGTAAAGTCAGCAAGTATCGCATTTTGTAATGGACAAAGTAACCTCAAGAACTAATTGGATAGCATTATACAGCATCTCAACATGAAATAACAATAGTCACACCATCCTACAATACTAGGCATGGAAAAACAACAACAGTCAAAAGGTAACTAGACCCAATGGTCTAGACAGGAAAGAACATGCATGGAAAACACTTCCAAATCATAACAATTAGCCCAAAACACAATCAAAATCCCCTAATCTAGTAAACAAGAAAATATAGAAATCAATAGGGCTAAAATAGTAAACACACAATACCCCATTCAAGGGTATCGCTGGAATTTGCACAAAATACTCAAAGACATTCTAGATAAAGACACAAACCACCTGCCTTGATGTTAGGAGATCGGTATACTTGAACCACGGGGATTGAATCTCCTTATAACATTGAAGATCTGCAAAAAGGTCTAAAATTTTCAACCCACAACAACTTGGAATAGAAAAGGAATCATGAAACGAGGTTCCAGCAGAAGAGAGAACTCACTGATGTGATTCCAACGCAATCGACGGAGTTCGATTCAGAGGACGGACGTAGGTTTGGGGGATCGTCAAAGATTTGTCGCTGCTCGGTGATCTCGGACGAAGACTACCTAAAATAAGTCGGTTCTGGTGATTAGACACGACCCCGGTGCATTTAATGAAAAAAATTACACAGCGTGTACTTTTGGAGTACACGGCGTATACTCTCATTTTTCATACTCCGCTTTAGGCGACCTCCATGTCACCCCTACATGGTCGTGTGTGTGGCCATGACATGGCCAGCACACGGCCTCCAGCGGCATCAAAGTACACGGCGTGTACTCATAAAGTACATGGCCTGCACTTTGAAAATTTCCATATTTTCCTCTTTTCCTCAAAAACGACAAGAAAAGAAAAAACATGCCTTAAAAGAAGATCTGGGTTCTTACAGTTCAGTCCACCCATTAACTCTCCATTTTTCTTCAATTTCAAGGGTGTCCTAGGTGTGGTTAAAGGGGAAGATATATACCAAGTGTATGGGGAAATAATTACAAAAAATAAAACCCCATTTTCACCCCAAAACTCATCTAACATAAGGGTATAAAGCACCCCAACAATTATACCCCAAAAAAGGAGCCACTATGAGGGTCATAAATTCAACTCCAAGACACTTAATTCTCATATCTTTCCTCTAACAAAATACATGTCCAAATACTACCCAAGACTTACAAGACTAATTATTTATATCAAGGACACCCAAGACACCAAATTTATCCCTGAAACACCTAGAAACCAATAGAAAACTAAGAACCAAAATAGGATTTGAAACAAATCATGGAATTTAAAATTTGGGTGTGACATGAAAACTCCTTCAAAATGTTTTATTTAAAATTAAATACTATGATTTTAATAAATAATTATACTCTAGAAAAATTACTTTCACAAAAAAATTATAAGAGAAATATTTAAAAAAAATATTTGAGAAGACGTGAAATCAATGAAAAAAAATTTCTTAAAAACAAAAGCCTTTAAAATCCCTATTAAAATCAAGGATTCCATTTAAAAATAAATCTTTTAATTTTAAAAAATATAATAATATTTCATTTTCACTTCAAAATCATCAAGAGTTAAAATTATTTTTAAAACAATTTTAAAACAGTTAAATGAAGCTTTGTAAATCAAAATTATCATATAGTGAGAGAAACTATAAATTTTTTTTGAAAATGATTTTACCATACTTTTAAATGGAGAAGTTACGAGTCATATTCAAAATTCATTTTCAAAAAGCAAAAGTGAATTTTTTTTAAAATATTTACTTTTAAAAATGATCTTCAATAATGAAACCTTGAAAAGTATATAAATGTTTTTAGAAGCAATTTGGAGTGGAAGATAAAATATATGATCATGAAAGGGAAAACATTTTTAATACTTTAAAACACTTTTGTTGAAATAATAAATCATAAAAAGAGATAATAAAACATTATTATAAAAATATAAAAATTTAAACGAAAAGGTCACAAGAGATAATAGATAATTTTGTTTCCAAGAAGAAAAAATAACATTAGTGGGAATAGAAAATGTGGATAAGGTTGGGAAATCATCATTAAATAAGATAGGAATTATTCTCAACAGTGATGCACTTTTTGATGAAGAAATTAATTATGGTAAAATCTTTGGATTAAAATTTAATTATCCTCTAATAGGAAGATAAATTGTTGTGAAATAATATCTTATGGTGGAATAAATCAATTTTTTAAGAAATAATTTTAAGAATAATCATTGTAACTCGATGAAAAGAGTTTAGTAAAAAAGACCCTTATAACTATGGTATATTTTGAATTGAAAACCCGTGAATTATAGAATGTGGGATGGATTTTTAAATCCAATATATTTCCTGAAAATAAGGATAAAATATATCATTGTCCAATATATACACCAAAAAATAAACAAGTGTTGAATACACATCAAATCTTCTTGAAAGAAAATTGAGATTCAAAAACTATTATGTTTTATCCTGCATAGCTGAACATGCTCTATCCTTATGTATAATAATAAAAACTATATTAATAACCTATTTAAAAAAATTATTCATACCTATAAACTTTTATAAAATTTATTTGTAATCATTTTTAATAAATATATTAGTTATTTATATTTTATTTTCATTATTAACTTTCATTATTCACAATTGTTAATTTAGTACTAGTTTCATAATGTTGGTGTCGATTATTTTTTATAAATTAAAATTTAATCATTAAAAGAAAATAATAGGTACAATAATGTATTTTTTATATTGATTTATGATGTCCTAATTTCATTTCAGATTGTTTTTTACGATTCATGAAAATGAAGTTGGTTAAAATTTTGTTTCGGTGATCCTTAACAAACAAGTAGTGGTATCTTAATAATAAGTTAAAAATGAATATAAAAATTACATAAACATAAACCAAATATTATTTTCCCATTATTTTATAATAAACCCAGTGTTTATGTTTCCATAGTCATCCATGATAGAAATTAATATCATTATTCAAGTATCTGGTTAAACCGACCTAAACAAAAACAAAATATAATCTATTGGTGACTATGGTTAAAAAAGTGAATCATTTGAAATAATAATATTATTTTAAAAGAATAATTATATAATTTGGATGTTTTTAAAGTGGTTAATAATTTTATAATATATTTTAATACATAATAATATATAATAGAGTGAAAAATGAAATGTGTCACTTTCATGGAGGCGATAGTCTGCACGTATATAACGACGACGCGTTTGTTTTCAATATATTATGTGGAAGATAAAAATTTTAAAATTTAAGAATGATAATAATTTTATAAATATCATATTAATCCTATAAATTTTACTTAAAAACTATATTTTTAAGGTGGTGATGAAAAATCAAGCATGTTGTTCATAAAGGCGGTAGACCGCATGTACACATGCTGACGTCATCATTTTTAGAATGATTTTTTGGGAAGTTATAAAATGGAAATTATATTAGTGTAATAACATTTAATTATATTATTAATATAAAATTTATCATAATATCATGGAGAGAAAAGATTTTTGAGGGTAGAAAAAAAAGTAACTAAGAGAGTTTGGTTGAAAAAATTACATCTTCCTTTGGATGTTATCCCTTGGGTAACACCTTAAGCATCATTACCTCAATCTCTTAGAGAGATAAAATCTTATAGCACATGGTGATATGGTTTTGGAAAGTATATGGTAGAGTTTATATATATAAAATTCAATAGAAAGGGTTTATAAATTTGGTAGAAGTAATCTACTTTTATTAGAGAAGAAAATGTAATTTTTGTAAATACCCATTACTTTTTCAAGGATGGAATAACACTATTAGAGGTCCAATGGCTCAAAAATTTGTAAATATTGAATTTTTGGGTGATAGAAGGTCAAAAAATACTCCAATATTCATTTTCACACATTTTTAAAAAAAAATAAAGATTTTACCTCTAGATTTTTACATTTTACCATTTTGGTTTTAACCTTGGTAACTAGTTTTCACCTAAATAATTTATATTTTATTAAAAATATAATGTATCCCTTTTCCAGAAAAATTGATATCTTGAACTTAAATTTAATCTCCATATTATATAATTCAATTTTTAAATAAGATAAAATTAATTTTTAAAATAAAACATTTAATATGTAGAAAAACTATTTCGTAAAAAAATTTTGTTTTTAACATTAAGTGTTCTTAATCTAATTTAGAATCAATTTTACAATTGAATGAGTGTTAATATATTTATATATTGGTTTAAAAATTATATTATAGTCATTTTTTAAAAGGTTTAAATTTATTTTATTAGATAAAATTACAGAATGTTAATAAAGTATTTATTTGAAAATGACCCTTTCCCCATTACTATATTCATTGGCTTTAATCATAGTTTTCAAAATTTTATTCCTAAAAATGTAACTGAAGTTATTACATAATATTAAAAAATAAATCTAAAATAAAAAATCCATTTTTTATTTTAATATTTATATGTTATTAAAATTATTTTTCAATATAAGGGAATAAAAATAGTATTTAGAGTAAAATATTACTTAAGTTTAAAAAATGTAAAACCTGGGTTTTATAAATTCAACCTAGTATTACTAAATGATTTATTTTACTTCATAAATATATAATTTTTATATAAAAAATGTTTCAAAAATTTTTAATTCATTCTTCTATTATGATAATTTCATAAAAGTGAAGGTATTTGAAAAATCCGTGCTTTTTTCTATTCACCTATGAATCAATTATTTTATGAAAATCTCAAAAAATCACCCTAAGCTAATTTTTTCATGATGAATTCAAAAATTAAGTTAATTTTATAAAATTAAAATTCAAAAATTTATAAATTCATCGTTTAAATGAATATAAAATATATAAATAAAAACTTCTTTTTTTGAAAAAAAAAATCCCTTTTAAAACATTAAGTGTTCTAAATCCTCTTTTTAGGCATTTATAATCGATTACAATATTTTTATTTACTATAAGTTTATTTGTTATTAAATTTTCTTAGTAATATTCAACTAATATTTTATAATTCTTTTTATTTTTGTGTTTCATTTGAAACAAATTATCGATATATTATTTATTTAAAGTAGAATTATATAGTAAAATATTGGGGTGTTATATTCTTCCCCCAAAAATAAATTACATAATCAAAATTTAAATTATCCCTTACTAATAATAATATCTAATGGTATCTAATATATAGTCATGACTTGGATATAGTTCTAAAAAAGATATTTATCTTATTATCTAAAGTAATAATAGGAAACTATTCATAAAAAATATGCTTCTTTAGTAGTTTATAGAGACATACTTTTTGAAACTTCATTTTCATGATTCTATTCCTAAAAAATAATAATCCCAAAATGGTTGTGATATTATTCAATAAAATCATTTTGATTGATCTTATAAATATAAAAATTCAATCTTAAGATGTCTTCTCCAATGACACCTTCATTTCAACCTATGATAATTTCAATTCAACAATAACATAATTTTATTAACCAATTACTCCTTCACTTAAACCTAGTTATTCTACAGTTACATTTCTGTTAGGCTCTCTTACCTAATTAGTTTCATATTACATCCTCAAATTCAATCAAAATCCTTCATAATTGTTCAGAAATGGAATTTAATTAACCAAATTATATACCTTGAAAGTTTTTATCCAAGTGTGTAGTATTTGTACCACTCATCATGCACAGATTGTAGATCAAGTTTATTTTCAATAATCTTTTTTTAGGGTGATTTCCCCTAGTTTATTCAGTTCTACAACCACATCCACTTACAATTATCCAGATAGGGATGAAATTTCTAGGAAACCACACAATCTCTACTTTACCAAAAATTTAGCGATTTCTCACAAACTTAAACTTATACTTAGTGTTTTCAATAAATTACTCTTATTATAAACCCCAAAATAAAAAAAATCCTAAAAATTTACTAAACCCTACTTTGATACTAACTAAAGTTCCATGAACCTGCATTCCTTGGTATGGGATGAAAACAATTTCTATAAACACTGGAATTGATATAAACTGAGAAGAAAAATTATAAAAATATCTCTATTTTACATCATTTCCATAAGTTAAGTATTAAATCTCATAATAATCACACAATAACATGAATAGAAGGTTTAGTGTCTTTGAGGATTATATATATAAACAACATATTTTATGATACTTGGGAATATTTATCCACAATTGAGCTACACTAAACTCCCTTCTATATTTATTATAAGTTATGATTATCTTCATAACCTAGGGAATGAAAATATAAAAAAGGGGTGAGCTCAAACTCTATGTATGGGAAAAACACATCAATATGTTTTCAAGATTTAGATTATAAACATATAAAGAAACTTGAGAAGGGGAGAAATAATTTATTAAAAATAACTTGGAAAAATAAGATTTTTCTATAAGTCCTGGTATAAGGACATGTAATATAAAATAATAAAAACATGAACCAGGTAAAAAGTGTGTTAAATCATGAGACATTAAAGATTATGAGTAAAAAAATAAGCATAAAATGTAGAAATATGGCATAAGCATAATCATAGCGAACCATAATATTGTAAAACTAGCTAACCTATTTAGGTCAATGTTAAATCTTGTGAACCTACCAAATATTCATAAAGTTCACCCACAATATAAATAAACTAGTTAACCTTTACTGGTTTCATGATCAATCTTGTGAACCTAGCTAATTTTCATCAGTTTCATGGTCAATATTGGGAACCAATATAAATTATATCATTTTCACACTAAATATTGTGAACCTTTCTAGAATTCATTAAGTTCATGATCAATAATTGAATCATATTTAAACTTTATCATGTTCACACTCAATATTCTGAACATATATATTATGCATCATGGTCATGTTTAGCATATTTATCCTATAAGGTATAAAATATTAACCAATTTTTTTGAGAGATATATTATATCCTACCCATAAATCATCGATATATATGTGTTCCACTCTAAATCAATTATTCATATTTAAAAAATAACATAAAAAACCCATGGTAAATATATAGGTTTCATGAAAAGAAATTATAGAACATTCTTTAATACATCTAGTGAAAAAAGATGGGTGGTGGTTTAATAATATCCTTAGTTTAAAGGATGATGAAAAAGATGAAAAATATATTTTTAAGACCATTTTATAAATCTATTGAAAAATGAGAGTAAATTAACATTTTTTAAGGCTTTAAAACTCATTAAAATTGTTTTCCTTAAAATTAAATACTTTGAGATTAAAAAAATATTCATTAAACCCAAAAAAGTGGACTTTGAAAAAAACAAGTTTTATTAGATAAAAATGTTTTTAAAAACATTATTTGAGAATAAATGTTATCACTAAAGAATTATTTCATAATAAATAATACTTTAAAATCCATGTTAAAATAAAAAATTACATTTAAAAATCAAGCTTTTACTTTCAAAAAATATAAGAATATTTACTTTTCGTTCAAAACAAATAAAATTTAAAATAATTTAGAAAAAATTTTAAAACATGAAAAGGAATATTTTAAAATAATAATTCTTACATGGTAAAATAAATCAAAAATTAATTTTTAGAAAGTTTTTTTTACTACAATCTTATAGATAAAGTTTCAAGGCACATTAAAAATTAATATTCAAAAATGTAAAGTGAACACTTTTGAAAACTTTTATTTTTCAAAAGTATCTTCAATAATAGATCCTTAAAACGTATATAAAGTTTTTATAATAAATTGTTAGTGTAACATATAAAACATAAAATCATGAAAGGTGAAACATTTTTTATACTTTAAAAAGGTTTTATTCAAAAATCACATCATAAAAAGGGATAATAAAAATTCATTTTTAAAAGAGGAAAAGGTAAATGTAAAGGTCACAAAATATAACACAAAATTGGGTTTTAAAATAAAAGGAGATAATTGTTAGGAAACTAAAATATATACAAGAAGGGGAAACCATCATTAAAGAGGTTGAGAATTATTCTCATTAGTGATATACTTTTAAGGAAGAAATCTATAAATGAAAAATATTTTAAATAAAAATTCATTCTCCCCATTGAGGAAGATAAAGTACCATAAAATAAAATATTAGGTTTTAATTCAACATGTTTTTAAGAAATGCGTTTAATAAGAAGTATTATAACTCAACTAAGGGATTTGAGTTTACCAAGACCCTTAAAACATTGGTATATTTTGAATTTAAAAAACATGAAAGATATAATTTTTTATGGATTTTTTAATCATATATAATTAATGAATAATTATTATAAAATAAATCCATGTCCAATATATCCATCAAAAAAATGAAACAAGTGGTGAATACCCATCATATCAAAATGAAGAAAAATTTATATGCAAAAAACTATTACAATTTATCTCTCTTAGTCGAACATAATCTAACCTATTTTATAAAAAAATATAAATATTAATCACCTATTAAATAATTTTATTCATACCTATAAATTTTTATAAACATAATTTATAATCATATATTACAAATATATTAGTTAGTTATATTTTATTTACATCATCATAAGTCATTTGTTTCAATTATTTATTTGGTAATAGTCTCATAATGGTGGTGTTTATTATTGATTATAGATTCATATTTCATCATTAAAATATCATCAAATTTACTATAATATATTTTTTATCTTGATTTATAATGACCTAAATTCATTTCATATGTATTTTGGTCAAATTCTTGATGTTAAAGTCGGTGTCAATCTTGATTCGGTAATCTTTAACAAACAAATGGTTGTATTTTAATAATAAGATAAATATTAATATAATCTTTATATAAATACAAAAAAACATTATTAGATCATTAATTTATAATAACATAAGTATTTAATTTTCTATATTCATCTATAAAAAAATTATTGCATTGTTCATGTAGGTGGTTAAACTGACCCAAATAAGAACAAGATTTAATATATGGGTGAGTATGGTTAAGAAAGTGATTCCATTATAGTAATATAATTATTTAAAAATAATAATGACATTATTTGGATTTTATTAAGGTTATGGATCATGTCATAAAATATTTGGATACATAAGAAAAGAAAATAGTGAAAAATGAAATATGTCACTTTCATGGAAGCGGTAGTCTGCACGTACTCTTGGGCGATGTGTTCATTTTCCATATGTAACATCCCATACTTGAATTCCACTAAAAGGTGCCCCAATCCTGGTTATCTACATGTCCTCAAGTTCATATCCATAAATTCCAAAGGTTGTTGACTAGAATCGATGTCCTAGGCTGAGTCCGATGGGAGACTATTCCCTCTTACCAGAGTGTAACACAACAGAAAAGCAATAGCAGTCAAATAGCAGAAGTAGTAAATCATAAAGAAAATATAAATATAAAATGAATAGATAAAAATATAAAATGTAAGCTCAGATTCAATGATAATGATAATATATGTCATATGTCTCTAATAAAGCAGATGAACATCTATACAAGGCATACGTACAATACATAGAACAAAATTACAAAAATTCCAGAATATCCCAGCTAGCATAGTGAGCTTCAACTTGGTCCCATGCTCCCCTAATCCTAATAAATCATCAAGAACTAGTATTAGGGTGCTTTCCCTTATCTATACTTGCAATCACATAGTCTTTTTGGGTACCCAAAGGTTCCCCAAACAAGGTGTGAGATATATCCTAGTAGGAAACCATCAAATTTCAGGTGCCAATTAGTCAGTGAATATATATATAACAGCAGTGTGCCTACAGTAATACAGTAAGTAAGGAAGTACTAAAAGTAAACATCTTATAAGGTCCAAGTTCCCATTTATAATCAATTCTATTTATTCAATTTCATTTAATATATTATTCTTTGAATTAACAGTTAGGGTTGTGTCATTATAATCAACTTCATTTAACCATTCAATATTATTTAATTAATAAGTATCATAAATTGTAATAATGCTTATTGTCCCCTATGATAACATGATCTAGGGATGCCTAAATAGGAAATTAATAAATTGTAAGGAAAGGACCAAATCCAAGCTTATTATTTGGCTTGGAAGTCATGTCTCATAATTCATTTCATTCATTATTCAATTTAGTAATCGAGCCCATCCTTGTAATTCCAAAGTTTGAATACTATTTTAACGCCATGTGTAATATAAACCAACACCCTACGATCCCTTCTGTGAAAAAACTCTCAAGAACCTAGGTATCACTCTAGGTGTGGTATAACATCACTTATATTGGATTTTTTTCCTTGGTGGTCTAGTAAGGGAGCCTAAGTATCACCCATGGAATATATTTTCAATGACCTTTGAGCCTGTCCAAGAAATTATTATATGATTCCATGTATCACTTGGCATATATAGGTCATTCTCATTGAGTATATCCTTGGAATTCTATATCAAGAGTCCAAGTATCACTTGGGAAAAAACCAGGTAAAATCCAATTGAGTCCATACATGGAGTTCTTCATTGAATACATTTTTCTCCCAAGTAAAATAATCATTTAATCAATTCAAACCATTTTAAAAAAATAATTTAAACTTTTCAAGGTCATTACCAAAGACTGTCTCAATCAAATCTCACCTAGAAAGGTGACTCAAGTCATTAACCAAGCATAGAAGGATTGGTTTCAAAATAATCACATGGGAAAAATTTTATAACAATCTTATCATGCTTAAACAACATATTACATGGAATATCCTATATTCATCTCACATGGGAAAATCAATAAAAAGAGAAATTCATGCTTAGTCAAGTAATAAAAGGAATATTTTTAGGGGCATGAAATCCATCCCTTATTCTTTATCCATTTAATTTACAATTTATATCACCATTTAATTAACATTGATCAATTTAATTGAAACATCCCATGACAAAGGGGATAAAGTCACACCCAATGTATCCAAGTCTCAAGGCCACCCATAGTGGTCGATTTATATAACCAACACAATCAAAGGGTGTTTCTAAATCAAGGTCTTCATCCTATAACATTCATTTATTGTCTCTTTAATTCAATATTCCATTCCTAAAAAATTTATTCAAGGATAGAAATTCTTTTAGGGAAATTCTCGTAAATTGGGTGTGCGACACAACTGAATATATAAACTCCTTGACTTTTAGTGAAAGGCACAAGACCGCCTACCATAGGTCCATAGTTAATATATCATCTAGTATTATCTCATAATTCATCTCATATATGAGAAAATAGTATAATTCAAGAAGAACCTAGTAATAGGGAATATTATCTTGCATCTAAATAGTGCAGCTGATATCCAGAAGAATTATGAATGGCTATCGAGGAATTGAGATATTACCATTGTAGATCCAACAAGAAAAGAGGAACTTGAATTAGAGATTAAACATAGGAGTATTAATCCCTATAATATCCACAAAGGGAGATAAAAATGGAGATTATTTTCCAATGGGTAAAGAAAATAATAGAGTCTTAGGTCTAAAATAAATTTAAGGGAAAATGGTCATTTTACCCAAAATATATGGGTTACATGATTTCACTAAATGGTTTGGCCAAACCGTACGCAAACCATGAAAAATTCTCTAGAGGGAAGCGAACCCCACATGTTTATCCAAATTTTTTGACTAACCATGCAAAAAACTAAGAAAAATCATGATGTCTAAATTGTAGAGCTGGTCGCATGGTCGTGCAGCACAAATTTCAGGATTTTCTCTAACTGTGCGACTGGCCAGTTCACCCCAAAATATGGGTTCTAGGATCTGAACCAACCTTGGACACCCCTAATACCTCCATGAGCTCAAATTTTATTCATATTATTCCATATTTAAATATTTAAACTAAGAATTGATGGAAATTAAAGGATTTTTACATCAAAGAAGAATCGGGTTCTTATAAACTCCCCCTCCCCCTAGAGCAATTCATCCCAGAATTTCCTTATCAAGGGTGGTGAATGATTTTTGAGAATAACCCCAGCCATTGATACTATATATCTACTTCCCAATCCCAGGTCTCATCCTATACACGGTCGTGATGCCATAGCACCCGTACTAGATAAACTAGTCGGCCTTGAAGAACCTTCACACTATGATCCACAATACTTATAGGATGCTCTTAAAAGGATGAATCTACCTATAACTCATCCTCCACTTTCTTAAAGGCATGATATGGGTATGAATAATAACTTTGTAGCTGAGAAACATGGAAGATTTCGTTTCTGGTCATGTACCTATGAGGTAACTACAACCGATAGACTATCGGCCCGACTCTCTCCAGAGTCTCAAACATCCCGAAATATCATGGTGAAATATTTCTCTATCTTATGATCCTCTTGTGTCCCATCCTTAGTGTGACATGTATGAAAACCCAATCCCTAACCTTGAACTCGAGAGGTCATCTATAGTGAACAACGTATGATTTCTAATGATACTACGCAGTAGCCATCCTCTTCCAAATCAACTACACCTGGTCGATGGTCTCCTAAACAATATGGGGTCCAAGAATCATTATCTATCCTACCTCTAACCAACATGAAAGTTATGGGCATGTCATACCATACAAATCTTCATAAGGAACTATCTAAATAGTATCCTGAAAGCTATAGTTGAAGGAAAATTCAACCAAGGTTATTTGATTCTCCCAAGAACCCCTGAAATCCAAGATGCATGCTTGAAGCATGTCCTCAAGCACCTAAATCATACACTATAATTGGTCATCTTTCTAGGGTGGGATTATGTGCTCAGAATTACCTATGTGCCAAATTCCTGTTGTATCCCTATCTAGAATCATGAAGTAAACTGGGAATACCTATCTAAAATGATAATATATGGGACCCCATTAAATCATACTATCTTGCAGATATACAAACTCCCATTCTCATCCATACTAAATTTTCCCATAATAGCTAGGAAATGTGAAACCTTATTGATATTTTTAACAACAACTCATACAACATCATTACCTCAAGGTGACCTCAGTAAAACTATCATGAAATCCATCGTGATGTCATTCCATTTCCAATCAGAAATGGGTATCTACTATAAGAGTATATTCGGTCGCCTGTGTTCTACCATCACCTTTTGACAAGTGTAACATATCATGAAAAAACCAATTGCATCTCTTTTATACCTAGCCACCAGTATTGGTGATTTAAATCCAAATACATCTTGATAACTCCAAGGTGAAATGACTAAGTCGAATAATGAAAATCCCACATCATTTCCTCATGCATGTCTTTTGAAACCCACTTGTGACCATGAACTCATATAATTTCATCCTCCCCTATAGTCCAACAAGGAAAAGCATCCACATCTTCCGCACTCTATCATAGTACTAGTCCATTGGAATCTTATAGGTTCATCATTCTTACTCTATCTAAAAGTATAGAGGTAATAGTAGGGGAAGATAGAAAAGTCTATCCCAGACCGTTGTGCACCTCCAATTGCATCTCAGAGAATATATCCATAATTTGTCACTCACTAATATCTCAGTATAATTCTTGTATTTGATTCCTCGTACTCAATTCATTATCCACTACATTTCCTTTACCAGGAATGTAGGTAAGCTAGAAATCAAATGATTATTGGTACTCAACCCACCTTCACTGACTTGGATTCATATCACACTATTTAAATATTTACTTGGGTATTTTTTGGTTCGTGTACACCACCAAACACTCATAGTAAATAGTGTCTCCAATAGTGCAATCCATAAACAACTTTAGCCAACTCGAGATAGTGTGTTGGGTAGTTCCTCTCATGTGGCCTCACCTACTGAGACCTGTATGCTATGACTCTATCCCCCTGCATAATAACTACTCCTAGGATGGTACCTGATGCATCATATAAAATAGTGTAACTCCTACCTATCTCTAGAAAAATCAGTATCATCACTGAACTCAATCTCTCTTTCAACTCTTGAAAGGCCATCTCGTAGGAATATAACTATACAAACTTCACACTATTCTTAGTCAAGAATGTGAGTAGTGATTCTAGGCATGATAAGTCCTATATGAAACACCTATAGTAACCAGCTACCCCTAAGAAACTCCTTAATTTTAATTCATTCCTAGGTTTCCCCTAGGAAAATTAATATATAACTTTCTTTGGGTCAAATGATACTCCTATATTTGAGAAAATTTGACCTAGGAAGTGAATCTGATCCATCCATAAGTGTCACTTAATGAGTTTAGTATATAATCGATGCTCTCTCGATGAATAAAAAATTATCTCAAGATGTTTGGAATGGTCGAGTTGATTATGATAATACATAAATATATCATCCATCAAAACCACCAAAAATGAATCAAGATAAGTATGGAACACTCGGTTCATCAGTGTAATGAAGACCACTGACATGTTCGTGAGGTCGAATATCATAACAAAATACTCATATAGACCATAACTACTACGAAAGGTTGTTCAAGGTATGTCTGATGGTCAAACATGTACCTAATTATAGATGAATCTCAAATCAATCTTTGAGAAGACCCAACCTCCCTGGAGCTGGTCAAAGAGATCATTTATCCACGGTAGAGGATACTGGTTATTAACCATCATTTGGTTCAATGTTTGGTAATCCACACACAGCATGAGCGTTCTATCAAGATTTTTCATAAAAAGTACTGGAGAAACCCATGGGGAAGTACTTGGTTAGATTAAACCCTTTACCTATAAATCCTCTAGCTTCTTATTGATCTCTTTTATCTCAGCAGTATCCATCATGTAAGAAGGAATGGATATAGGTGTAACTCTTGGAACTAGCTCAATAAAGAACTATACCACTCTCACTAGAGGTAATCCTAAAAATTCATCTAGGAAAACGTCCCTAAAATGATCAAACACAGGAGGGAAATCATCCTGACATGATCCTTGATTATCTAGATATAAACTTGCAAGTTGGGTTATCATTCTGCCTAGCCCACGATGCTTGGGTCTAGGTCAGCTCACCTGGACATCACACTCACCCTTGTGAATGAACTCTCCACCCTTTAGTGAAGTGAAAGTCACCCTTCGGCAATAGAAATAAATGCAATCAAGAAAAGGAACCAAGAATCCCATCATGAGAATGATTCCAAAACCAGTCATCTTGAGGAAATAGAGGTCCCATGCGAAGTGACCCCCTCCAATCTCAAGGGGAACTCCCTGCACTAATGTACACACTCCGTTCTAGTCCCCAATGGAGTTTCAAGTATCAAAACTCCATCAGAGGTATGAAAACTAATCCCAAGGCCCTCGAGAAAGAGCATAGATATAAAGATATGATAATCCAATGTATAAAAATGTGTCGAAGCTAAATTAGAGGCTACTAGAATAATACCTCTGATAGTAGTAGGTCTGGAATCCTACTCCTCAAGGGTATGTTTCACTGTGTATATCTAGCCTGAAGCATAGCCCTATGATACTACCTGGCTTCCCTAAGAAGATATTCTCTACTCTCATTGTAAAACTAGGGTCTGACTACCATACCCACAACTACTACCTTGGCCTGATCGGTCAGTTTCACTCCAGCTTCCTACCTGATGAGAATCTTTTGACCCCACTCCTGAATGTGGAGTTGGTACAGACCCTATTTCACTAGTTTCTGGAGGAAAAGTTATGCATAATTATTGTATATGGACCATATTTCTACAATATCAGCACATGAATGGGTCCCTTATACATTGTGGCCTCATATTTTCGGGTTTACCGCACTGGTAGCACCTCACCTGGCTACTTGAGTGTGGGTTCTAACTACTAATATCACCACGTGGAAGCTTTAGATGACACTTCCTACTTCTGGTCGATGCAGTACCATATCTCAATGTTGAACTACCCTAGCTCGTAACCTCATCCTCTCTCTGAGGTCACGCTATGTGTTAAGTTTCTGATTCACTATTCTAGAAATAGTAGTTCTCTGAAATACATTCACTGACAATCATTTTTCATACCTAATACCATTCTCAAATAGCCTGCCTTTAGATAACTTGTCACCCATCAGAATAGGTGTGAAGTGTAGGAACTCTGTAAAACAGGTCGAGTAATCCATAACTAATAACACACCCTAATCTAGGTGTATGAACTCCCAAGATCGATTGGACCTCAACGTCTCATGATAGAATTAATCATAGAATACTATATAAAAATTCCTATAAGTAAAATCTTGATTATGTTATGTCTGAGTTATAACATATCATCTTCTCTTGATAGAATCACACAGCATATATGTAGTGAGAATTACCCTCCTCTTAGGAGGCATCTCTAAATGATTAAAGATATATATCATAGCCTCCATCCATGACTCTACAACCTGTGGTCTAACATCCCCCAAAAATGTGGGCATATGTTGCTACGGGAAATCACATTTCAACTATTCCATAGTTGAGACAGTTCAGAGTGATCCCTGAATGGTATGTATGAGGTGTAATAACCCATTATAGAACTGTGCCTCATCACCTATGTCTGGTACAACAAATTATTCCATAACTGGAACTACTGGAGGATCCACTGGTATCCCATGACCCACCACCTCTAGAGTTTGGTTTTCACCACCTTCTTAGTGTACGACTGGAGGTATTCATGGTGGCATGACTCTACAATGCCAAAAACATGCCTCAGAATGATATTGTTATCACAGTTCATAGCTCAAAAGCATAGATACATAAATAGGACAGGTACAATCCTTCCTATATAAGAACACGACCCTCTTCCTACTCCATGAGTTAGGTCTGGATGTTATATAGATTAGGGATAAGCAAGAGAAACTACCTATAGCCCACTACTAAGGTCGATTATGGTCAATTTCTCTACTATAAGCAACTCAAGTTTCCATTTTATTTCTATATTCATTTCATATTCACTTAAATTCATGTATTCATTCTCATTTGAATTCATACCCATTTTTCATTTATCACAATTCAATTTAAATAGGTTGAACCAAATGGTTCACCAAATTCTAGTCCATGAAGGCCCATAATCCTCATAAACCAAAGCATGGAATCCATATATTACACACTATAACACATTCTAGAATACCTGTCACAATAGTAGGTATATATCTATCACAGGACCTATCACAACAACATGAAATAAGTAATGTGTCCTAAATAGAATGACATAATGCATGTCATGTGATATCTTGTAGGTGCCTATATGATGCATGATATGGAACACCCTCATATCATTAGGTTTTAATGAAATATAACCCAAAATCATATCAATAATAATATCATAATTCAAGTGTGTCACTCAATGGTGGAACCAAATCAACTTCAATAGTCAAAAATTTGAAAACAACAATTTAAATTGAGAAATTGTGGATTTTTCTTGTACATGGGTTAGATATGCCCAAGCATAGATCATTACCAAATTCCATTTCCCCATTTCTATTGTCACAAAATAATAATACAAACTAGAAAAGACTCACTCTGATACCACTTTGTAATGTCTCGGACCGGGATGCCACAGAAAGGTACCCAGAGCTATTTGTCCACATGGCCTCAAGCGCATCTCCCCAAATGCTAGAGGTTGCTGATTAGTAAAGAGGCCCTAGGGTGAGTCATTTGGGAGACTATTCCCTCTTACCAGAGTGTAACACAGCTAAAAAGAAATATCATTCAAATAGAGGAAGTAGTAAATCATACAGACAATAGATACACAGCAGGAATAGATAACAATATCAAATGGAATCTCAAATACTGGGATGGTGATAATACAAGTCATGTGTCTCTAATAAAGAATCTAAAACATGTATACAAGGTAGGCGTACAATACATGGAACAAAATTAAAAAAAATATAGAATATCCAATCTAGAATCATATCCACAGCTCAGTCTCATGCCCCCCTACTCCTGAGAAATCATCAAGAACCTATAGTGGGGCGCTTTCCCTTATCCATACCTACAATCACATAGTCTGTTTGGGTTCCAATAGGTGCCCCAAACAGAGTGTGAAATATAATACCAATAGGAAACCACCCAAGGTTAGGTTAAAATCAATCAGTGAATATATATAAAAACAATGTGCAGGAAGTAATATAATAAGCAAGGAAGTATTGAAATTAAACATCCTATAAGGTCCAGGTTCCCATTTATAATCAATTCATTTATTCAATTTCATTTAATAGGTAAGTATCTGAATTAATAGTCGGGATTGTGTCATTATAATCAACATATTTTAACCATTCAATCTCAATTAATTAATAATTCTTGAGACCTGGAATAATGCTGAGTTTCCTCCATGGTAACATGATCAAACGATGTCTAAATAGACCATCTGTAAAGTGTAAGTAAAGGACCAAATCAAATCTTGTGATTTGTCTTGGAAGAAACGTCTCATAATTCATTTCATTCTTTATTAAATTTAGTTATTGAGCCCATCCTTGGAATTCCTAATTTGGAATCCAAGTGTCACTCCTGGTGTAATATAAACCAACACCCTATGAGTCTGTTAATGGTGAACCTTTCAAGAACCTAGATATCACTCTAGGTGTGGTATAACATCACTTCTATTTGATTATATCCTTGAAATCCCACTCGGGGGGCCCAAGTATCACCCATGTCATATATTTTCAATGCCCTTTGAGTTCTTCCATGGAATTCTCATGTGAATCCATGTATCACTCGACATATAAAGGTCAGTCCCATTGAGTTCTTCCTTAGCAGTCTATATCAGGAGACCAAGTATCACTCGGACACAAACTAGGTAAAATACATTTGAGTATATCTATGGAATTTTTCATTGAATCCATGTGTCACCCTATGGAAAATATCCTTTTAATCAATTCAAACTATTTAATCAAATTCATTTAAACATGTCAAGGTTATTACCAAATAAAATCTCAATACAATCTCACCTAGAAAGGTGACTCAAGTCGTTAGATAAACTTAGAAGGCTTGGGTTCTAAATACTCACATGAGAAAAACTTTATAACAAGATTCTCATTCTTAAAAAACCTATTACATAGAATATCCTATATTCATCTCACAAGGGAAAATCACTAAAATGATCAATTCATTCTTAATCAAGCAATACAAGGCATATATTTGGGGGCATGACATCCATACCTTCTTCTTTATCCATTTCATTTACAGTTGATATCACCATTCAATTCACATTTATCCATTTAATTTAAACATCTCATCACAAAGGGGAAAAGTGAACACCCAAGCTATCCAAGTCTCAAGGCCACCAATGGTAGTCCATTTATATAACCAACGCACTTAAGGAGTGTTTCTAAATCAAGGTATGCAACCAATAACATTCCTTGATGGTCTATTTAATTGAATAATCCAAGTATAATAATTATATTCAGGGATATAATTTTATTTAAGGCGATGCCTGGAAATTGGGTGCACAACACAATGACATATATAAACACCTTGACTTTTAGCGAAAGGCACGAGACCACCTAGCGTTGGTCCGTAGTTGATAGCGCGTCCAGTATCATCTCATGGTTTATCTTAAATTGAGAGAAAATTAAATAAATGAAAAAGAACATAATAATAGGACATATTATCTTGCTCCAAAATAGTTCAACCGATATCCATAAGAATGAAGAACAGGTAAAAAGGAATTGAGATCTTACCAATGCAGATCCAATGAGATGAGCATCGCTTGAATCGAATATCAGACTAAGGAGGAGGATCAGATCCTATAATATCCTCCAAGGGAGATCAAAATGGAGTTTGTTGTCCAATAGGTGAAGAAAATAATATAGGTCTAGAGTTTAAAGAAATTTAAGGTAAAAATGGTCATTTTACAAAAAAAATATCTATGTCGCATGGTTTGGTAACATAGTTTCACCAAACTGTGCGCCAACCATGCATGATTAGCTGTACGTAAGGGCACTCTAAATGTTTATGCACATAGTTTTACTAACCATACACAAATTATACAAAACCCCACTATTTAAATTGCAGAGATGGTTTTATGGCCATGTGGCCTGAATCGTACGGTTTGCTCAAATAGTGCGTTAGGACATTTCACCCCAAAACTTGGGTTCTAGGATTTAAACCATCCCCAAACACCCCTGATACCTCCATGAACTAAAATGAAATTCATATTAGGTCATATTTAAGAATTTAAACAGATAATTTATGGAAATTAAAGGATTTCTACCTCAAATAAGAACATGGTTCTTACATCATAGATTGGGAGGAATATATAGAATGGTTTAAAATTTAAGAATTTTAATAATGTTATAAATATCATATTAATACTTTAAATATTTATTTATAACCATCCTTTTAGGTTGGTGATGAAAAATCAAGAATGTCATTCATGGAGGTGATAGTTCACATGTACACATGGTGACATCTTCATTTCTCAAATGGTTTTAGAGGTAGATATAAAATAGATATTATATTGGTATAATAACATTTCAGTATATTATTAATAATGGTTTTATCATAATTAAATTTATAAAAGATATTTTAAGGGGTAAAATAATAAAATAACTAAGAAAATTTGGTTGATAATATTATCTCTTCCTTTTGATGTTCTCTATTGGGTAACAACTTAAGGTTCCTTAGCTTGGTCTCATGGAAAGAAAAAAAAATCTAGGGAAAGGGGAGAGGGTTAGGGAGAGACTAGGTCCAACTTTTGGTAAAATTGATTCTTTATAAAGGGAGGATAAAATTAGTGTAAGTGATCTCCTTTTATAATAGAAGAAAATAGTATTTGTTTATATACCCATTACTTTTCATTGATGGGATAGTACTATTAAAATTTAAATGGATTTAAAAGTGTGAAATAATGAATTATAAGGTTATATAAGGTCAATAAATCCTCTAAAATTCATTTTCACAAATTTTTATATCCTAAACCTAAATTTAATCTCTATATAATCTAATACAATTTCTAAATAAGGTAAAACTAACTTTTAAATTAAAACATTTAATATATAGAAAATCTATTTTATAGAAAAATATTTTTTAACATTAAGTGTTCCTGATCTTATTTAATATTGATTATATATGTGATGAGTATTAATGTAGTTATATATAGGTTTAAAATTCTATTATAGTAATTTTTTATAATAGATCAATTTACTTAATTATATAAAAATTAAACAGTTTTAATAATGTAATTCTTGGAAAAAAACTCTTTCACCATTATCCTGTTCATTAACTTTAATCTTAGTAATCATATTTTTATGCCTAAAAATGTAACTTATCTTATTAAAAAATATTAAAATGTTGATCTAAAATATAAAATCCATTTTTTCATATTTAATTTCTAAAATTTGTGAAAACTAATTTTTAATATAAACGCATAAAAAAGTTCTTAGAGTAAAATATTACTTAAGTTTTCAAAACATTTAATATGATTTTTATAAAATTCAACCAATTATTTTTAAACGATTTATTTTAATTTATACATATATAATTTTTAAAGAAAAAATTATTCAAAAATATTTAATTCATTCTTATATTATTATATTGTCAAAAAAGTGACAATATTAACTAAATCGGTATTTTTTCGATATTCACCTAAAAATCAATTATTTTATAAAAATATAAAAAACCTACCTTAAGATAATTTTTACATGTTTAATTAAAAAATTAAGTTTATTTTAAAAAAAATAAATTCTAAAATCTATAAATTTATCTTTTAAATGAAAATATAATATATAAATAAAAACTAATTTTATTCAAAAATACCCTTTAAAAACTTTAAGTGTTCCTAATCCTCTTTTGTATGAGTTTCTAATTAATTTTTGAAGCACTTATTTTTCATGAATATTTTTAATTATTTTCTTCTTGATTTTTAATGGATATTAAAAAATAATCTCATATATTTAAATATTTCAATAAAATATGGGGGTTTATAATTAAGGAGTTAATCTAGATAAAAATGAATTAAAATGTATATTTTTATAGGTTTGTATTTATTTATGATATTATGGAAGAAATGTTCTATGTGATTAGATACTAATTTCAGGTAAAAAAATGTTTTGAACTACGCCATCCCTCAACTAGAGTCGATGCAGTAGTAGGGCCAGAGCCAGCATGGGCTATGTGAGTAGGAATGGCACATGTGTGCGGATGTACTGGAGCCAGAGCCCATCCATTTGGGAAAAACTGTTGTGGTGAATGGGAGGCATTGCATTATAAGGGAGTGACTCAACAATGAACAACTCCAATGTGGGATAGAAATATGTGGGCATTGTTCACAACTAACTAAAACATCACCATTCCATGTTGAGTCACATTCCTCCACACTCGAACATCTATCAGCACCAACTCCACTGCTCTCCTCTACCTTCCGCCACTCTATTATGCCCACTATTTCCTATAATCATCGGAACTACCATCTTCCACTATAAGAAAACTCCATTACCGCATTGCAGAAGCTTGAGTTTGAGTGTATTTACGCTACCAAGGCTTCACCATTTTCAATATCATTGCACCCCAAGATTTCCCTATCGAAGTAGATGAACCAAGGTAGAATCGAGCAATAACTACGCTTCATTCAAGATTCAGCTACATGAGGGAAAAAAGAAACAACTATGTGGTCAGTGGAAATAAATGGCTACATGATCCATGGTGAAGTAAAATGGATACTTGAGACCATAAAAAATCATCTATATGTGGAGAAACAGAAACAACTACATGATCGAGGATTTTTCACAGAAGTAGTAAATTGGGAATTCGCTGCAACGTAAAAAATGGGAATCCACATGGAAAATACAAGAGGCTGAAATTATATTAACCCAAAGCTAAAGATACGGGTTTTTTGAGGTTGATAATTCCCTATTGGTTTCCACTTATGTGGAATGTGATCTTCATGAAAGATTTGAAGAAGGTATTTCCCCTCAAATATATCTATTCACATCGCAGTATGAGTCCATGCTCAAAATTAGAAAGCCTTGATATATCTACAAAGATTTAAAATAATGATATAGTCAACGATAAATGAAGATACGGGAGATTTTCATGAAGGAAGAAGTTGGTATTTATCCCTCTATAAATAATAGGGGATAGATACTATACAAAGGGTGGGAGAGCTCTTCCAAAAAGCTAATGCTACTACTATGTTCTTTTATGTTTTATTCTACTATAGTTTAGTCTAGTTTCTAATTGTACTTTTATCATTATGTTAATAAAAAGTGCTTCCCATCTATTTTGTTTCATTGTTCTCTCTCTCTCATTTTCTTCAAACCGATTCTTCTACCATTACCTCTTGCACTAAAAAATGAGTGACTAACCCAAGGCTTGGCCTTGGAGGGGTGATAGGTTTTTCCTAGATTATGATTTTAATTTCTAAATGATTTAAATCAATTTTTGGTAAATAAAGGTGAACTGTATGGGTGTGAAACTTTTCCATCATAAAACAGAACTTAACTTCACTTCTATAGTTTTATTTAATAATTTTCCCTCCCTTACATTGAACAAAATCTATTCACGCAGTATATTCAATCCATTCAATGGATGAAACGACATACAATGGAGCTAGACCCTATAATATGTCACACTCTTGATTGAGGTATTTCATCAACATTGGTTATAGGAGGGTATTGAATTAATTATTTTTAGGAATTTAGTATTCTACAACCAACAAATTAAAGGATAGTAGTTCATGCATGAAATTTGAAAATTTGACAATCAAACTGAATTTAAACAACAACAATGAATAATGAAGGAACCTAAAACCAAACCCTTGTCCAAGTACTCTCTTTCTAACCCTAATTTTGTCTTTCATTGCATGTTATTTTAGTTTTTCATCCTCTATCCATTTATTTCCACTATTTTAGAATGTATAATTGATTTTATAAACAAAAAACATAAAAACAAATTAGTTTAGTTGAATTGGAATTAGTAAGTAGATAATTGTCAAGATCTTCAAGGGAGTTAAACCTGGTCAACCATTATGCTGCGCTAGAAAAATTATAAATAGAATCTTTTTACACACTATGTGAAAGGTGTTCATCAAATCTTGGTGTCATTTATAGGGAGAAAATAGTTGTTTATTTACTTTTTCTATTTTCACACTTTTTAAATATTTTCATTATTTTCTTTAAAAAAATATTTTACCATGATGTTTTTAGATAATTATTATTATGACGTAATGATTACTAGTAGGTTTAAGAAAAATAAGAAGAAGAAGTTGATTATAACAAATCCAAGCTGCAAGATCTTTGAGAAGACATATAATAATTGAAGAGAAAAGTTGAAAGGAAAATTGAATATGTTCATGCTTTGTTGGAGAAACTTGAACATGAATAAGAGAAATAACCTAAGGAGGCCATGGATAATTACACTTTATATTTATTGATATTGCTAAATAGGTCCAAAATATTGAGGCCACATTCAATTATTATCCACAACCCAACCATCTCAAGGATCGGATATAAACTTACCATCAAGATCTTGAGAGTGAAGATGAAGACTTGCGTGTAGATGTAAATATGGGAGATCAAAAAGGCCTAGATCAATATTGTAGTGATTTGGAAAATAAATAATTATAACATGATCTTCCAGACTTGAAGTTAGAAACATCAAAACCTATGTACTAGTACCTAGCCATGGAATAAGGCACCACCCATGTGGTGGAATTTGAAGAAAAGATGGAGAATCCTGACTGACAACCTTTATCCAGTGAAATCCAAATTCAAGAGGAACTTACCAATGAGAAATAGATTGAAACTAAACCTAATTAGGGAGTCAATATTATCTTAAAATCTCTCTTGTTTGATTTTATTCAATCATAATTGAGTATTAACTCCCACTATTTTAAATTTTTAGATTCAGTTAACTCTTGTTTTGTCTTGTAGTAAGAGTAAGAACATGAACATGCACCTACTAAGGAACACGTAGATATTCCATCACTAATTGAACATGAATTAGAGAAATTTAGTGAGGAAATCCAAGTAGCTAAGCATGAGGATCCCAAGATAGTGGCTTCTCACATTGAAAGGGGGAATTCTGATTTTCATTCTACATGTTTAAATTCTATCAAAATAAAATCACATTCTAACTCTACCTTTTATCATAAAATTCATAAATCCCACTTTTATCATGCACTAGAAAGAAAAGAGGAGGTTTCACAAGTAGAAACCAAGAAGGAGTATGAATCATACTTCATCCTACCCCCACCAGGAAAAGTGTACCTTATTAAAAAAGGGGTGGATTTGGTGTACTCTATATATGGACTACTCCTTGCCAACAAAGAAGAAGTGAAAGATGGGAAAATCCACATGTGGTGGTTTAAATCCAAGAATATCCACCCATTGAATGATTATAGATAATAGCTAGAACTTCCATTATAGTGGCAGTTTGGGGGGATTAAACCTAGACTTGTCTCTTTATTTTATTTCTAGGACTTTTCAATTTAATTCTTAGGAATTAGTTTATGAAACAACTCATCCCTTCATTCTTTTTCAGCTTTATGGACATGGTTCTTTTGTTCAATTTATTTATTTAATTTTATAAGACCATGATGTAATATGGAAGACACTAAACAACCAATGAGAATATATGATTAAAACTTCATGGGAACAGGGAGTTAATTCTTAAATTTTTTATGTTTAAAGCTCCCTACATCTTTCTAAAAATCTATTTTAAACTGGAAATTCTAACACCTATGTAAAACTGGTAATTTCATGCCCATACTTTGGATTCAGGCTTTACTTAACTTATATAGGAGATATGAGTTTCTTAGGAACCATTTTATCCATGTTTCATATTTCAATGATAATGATATTGAATGATTAAGATAGAGAATTGAATTATTAAAGTGAAGCATGGATATTAAAATGATGATTCCTGATTTGAGGGGACTTTTTTATTCTTGTAAATGAAATTTCCCTACCATTTTTTATACATTTAAATTATGAAATTCATCTAAATTGTTTTTTTATTATTATTCATGCCATGATTGATAGTCCCAAAATCATATGCTTCATTACCCAAGAGGATTTCTAGACCAAATAATTTCTGTTATATATTTATCATATTTCTTGAGTGATCTCGGGACATGTCACCTTATAGAATTTTCATTGGAACTTATTAATTCTATGACTATGAAACCCCCACATTTAAAATTATTGGGGCATTTTTATTGATAATACCATATCCTTTAGGCCACTGTATACATTTATCCTTATTTATTTGTAGAGACCTTGAATGACCTTGAAAGAAATGAGCCACATTTCAAATCATTTATATCCACTCCTATCCTCCCCTTAGTAATTTTCATGATATTTTAAAGTTGGAGTGTGGGTTTTAGGGTATTCATGGTTTAAGGATGCAAAGAACTGTAATGAAAAAGTGTGGGGTCCTTTTTTGGTATTCAAAAAGGTTTTTGATTCATTCATTATAATTAATTGTTTTCCATTATTGAAAAAAATATTAAAAAAATAGAAATATTTTTTGACTTGGAATAATAAAAAAATAACCACTATTAGACCGGTGATTTTTATCATATGTGGTTTGGTGATGGATGTGAGGATTATTCCAAGAATTAATTTCAAAAAAACTGAAAAGGTAAGTTGAAAAAAAATAGAAAAAAGTATAAAAATAAATAAAAATTCAACAAGGATCAATTCATTCATTATTCTATCATTGATCAAAACCTGTACTTTGATCTTGGGAAGTGGGAGTTTCCATTTTGAAGGGGATATTTTTATTGTCCTTTTAATTTTTGATATCATTATTTATACTTTAGAGAGAAACCTACCCTTTTGATCCCTAATGTTTTTTACATCAATACCTACCAACCTTAAGCCTTATAGTTATTAGTACCGTAAATGTAAAGACCTCATGATTTTATGTGAGTTTTGTTTCTAAAAAGTGGAGAATGTAGTTCCTTTGAAAGCATGTAGATAAGAATCATGTTCCCATGATATGAGCATAACTCTACTTTAATTTGTATCATGAGTGATAATTGAAAAGATTCAAAGAGAGGAAGATCATGACTTATCATGTTTAATAATAATTAATTGAAAATATTGAATTGATTATTGGAGAAGTTATGTCATTTTTCAATAGGAAAAAGTAAAATTCTTGGATCGATTGTTTCTTTGAAAAATGAGAACTTAAATTATTATTTTATGTGGAATATGAAAATTTTGTTTAACATTGATAATTATTTAATTTTATTTCTTTTATATTTAAATATTGTAAACATGGGTGCCCTCCTAAATTGAATATTGATATTTTATGCTTAAGGAAAAGAATAGTTCAAGTGTGGGGGTATTTAACACACTCATTTTTCATGCATATTTGTATGTATTTTCTTAATAATTTTTAATGAATGTAAATAAATAAACCCATTTATTTAAATGTTTTATTAAAACATGGGGGTTTAAATTAAGGAATTAATCTAGATTAAAATTTATTAAAATGTTTATTTTTAGAAGTTTGAATTTATTTATTCTATTCTGGTAGTATTATTTTAAGTTCTTAAATACTAATATCATGTTAAAAATATTGCCAATTAGGTCATACCTTAGGAAGAGGGACCACAATCCACATATCTAGCTCATACTAGGGCTATCCAACCAAGAAATACCACCAAGGGTGCTAGCATAGCGGTATAAAGGAGTGTGTGCCGCACGAGGAAGATCTCATGCAGCGGTTAGGAAAAACCCTGCATGGGACTTATGGTCATGCATGACCCATGTGTGTGGGTGTGGTGTAGTGGGAGACTATTCTCATGGCAGGCATCTAATTTGGGGATGGGAGGCATTGCAATATAATATAGTGGTACAAAAATTCCCATCTCTAATATAGGATTGAAATCTACAATCATTGTTCAAAACTAACTGAAACACCATCATTCCATGCTTAGTCACATTCCTTTGTGCTCAGAAACACATAGATTCCAACTCCACATCTCTCTGATATCTTTCACGGTTTTACTATGCCATCCACCACCTATAATCATTGAAATTTCCAACTACCACTACCATAAAACACCATTACTACACTATATAAGCTTGAGTATGAGCGTATGTCCATTACCGAGGTTTTTTACTACCTTATATTTCCTTAAGAACTTCAGGTGACCAACATAAATCCCACTTCGAAGAGAAAAAACCAAGTATGCTAGCAGGATCCCTATCTATCCATTAGGAAGGCTAGATTAGAATTGTGAGTCCCCTTTCACTATTTCCATCACCATTGCACCACAAGCTCGTTATGGAGAATTAGCTACACCAATGAAAAGTAGAGAAATTACTATGCTACATTAAAGGAGATTCGGCTACATGATGGCCTTGAAATAAGTTTGGATACGTCACATGCCATGCAAGATTCGGCTATATGAGAGATAGAATAATCATCTATGTAGCCAGTAGATATAAACAGTTGTGTGATTTTTGGTGAAGTAAAATGGATATGTGATACCATGTAAAATAATCTTTGTGGGGAGACATGGAAATGGCTATGTGGCCGAGGATTTTATAAAGAAGTAGTAATTCAGAGATTCACTACAATGTAAAAAAGGGAAATCCATATGGAAAATACAAGTGGCTGAAAATTATATTAACTTGAAGATGAAGATATGGGGTTTTTTAGGGAGATAATTCCCTATTATTTTCTACTTATGTTCAAGGAGATATTCTCATAAGATTTGTAAAATATACTACACCACAAATATATCTCTTCAAGTCATAGTATAATTCTATATTCAAAATTGGAAATCCTTGATATATCTGCAGATATTTAAAATAAAGATAAATGAAGATACGGTAGATTTTAATGACGTAATAAGAAAGGATTCCTCCTGATATAAATTATAGGGGGTTGGATTCTATATAAAGGATCAAAGAGAGCTTATCTAGAATTATTCTCCTATTGAGCTATTCTATTTTGTTTTATTCTACTATATTTTAATTTAGTTTCTAATTTTACTTCATTCATTCTATTAACAACAATTTCTTCTCCTTTGTTTTTTTCATTGTTCACTCTCTCTTTGTCATTCTCTTCTTCCCCATTCTTCTTCCATGACCACTTACACTCGAAAATGGGTAACTAACGTGTTTTTTGGCCTTGGAGGAGGATATGTATTTTTTACATTCTTCTTTTAATTTATAAATTGTTTAAATAAATTTTTTTGGATAAATTTGAAGCATATGGATGTTTTGACTTTTTATCATGACATGGGAATAAAATTCACTGCTATGAATTTATTTAAAAAATCCCCTCCCTTCCATTAAAAACAAGTTCTTCACATCATGAGGTTGATTTATTTAATGGATGAAATGATATATGATAGATATATGACCTGGAAGATGCCACACTCTTAATTGAGGTCTGTCATCAACCATGATTATAGGATGAGGTGTAATTAATTGTGCATAGGTATTCAAGATTCAAAAACCAATAAATAAATGGATAGTAGTTCATGCATGAGATTTCATAATTGGACAAACAAACTAAATTTCAACCAAAATAATGAGTAATAAAGGAACCAAAAACTAATCCCGTGTCCATGTACTTTATTTTTAACCCACATTCTATATTTCATTGCATGTTAGTTTAGTTTTTCATCCTATTTCTACATTTCCTTCCACTATTTTAGAATTTATCATTGATTTTGTAAATAATAAAATCACAAATACAATGTATTTTAGTTGAATTGGAATTAATAATTAGATATTTGTAAATCTCATCAAGTGATGAAACCCTGGTAAACCATTTTGCTACACTATATAAATTATAAATAGTATCTTTTTCCACACCACATGATAAGTGTGTGTCAATTATAATATTTTTACTCACATGTGGTTTTAATATTCTTAAATTTTATTAATAATATTCATCAAATATTTCATGGCTCATTTTAATTCATTTTTTCATATGAAACAAGTTATCAATGTGGTGATTATATAAAGGAAAATTATATAGTAAAATCTTTGGGCATTACATACCAAGGTTGTTTACATACAATATAATAATTTTAGCCAGGTGAACTCTTTCTATAATCATTTTTTTGAGTTTTCCAATTTTGATTCTGTTTATAATATGTCTAATAATTGGTAGGGGTAACTCATGGCTACTTTGTCTGCACTATTTACTCCTTTATTTCTTATTGTTTTTAGTTCGTTTTAGTGAATTAATTTTTGAAAATCCATTAAAACATAAAACAAAAAATCTTCATACAAATATTCTTTTGTATTGTTTTTAAATTATTAAAAAATTCTTGAGATGAATTGAAAACTCAAAGAACTTTTGAAATACATATTTATTATGAGTAATTTGATCATATAATTGACCCTTAAAATCTCAAATGATTTATAAGTGAATTTTCCCACTATTTTCATGGAAATGTGATCTTAAAACTAGAAAAGGGAGTGCGACTAAAAAGATGGTTGTGTAATTTAAATTATAACACTATAATATGAGAATATTGAAGTTAATTTGAGGTAACTTGGACTTTTAGAAAAAATAACTCTTCGGGTAGAAAACTCAAAAGAAATTGATATGATTCCTTTGAAACTATAGTGAAATAGTAAATTGGGATCCCAAAATGAATCATTGAGACATTAGGTACTGGGTGTGTGAGTAAATGTCATTTGTTTTTTTCAAAAAAATTTGTCAACATACATGATTGGGAAAAATTTAATAAGTTCCTAATCATAAAAATTGAATTCATTCAAGTGAGATAAATATTAAAACCATGAGAAGAAGGGATAAATTAACTTATAAAAAAATCATATGAGTTTTATTATGGAAGTGGAAATTGAAACTCGGTTTTAGAGAACTTAATAGAAAGGGATAAATTGAATTTCAACTTGTTAGAATTTTAATTCCACTCAAATATATATATTTAACTACTAGACATAGGGATTCTTCTTGAATTTAAGTTAGGTAAGTGGATTATATTCATATATGAAACATGGGGAAAATTTTAGTTAATAGAACAAAAAAAGTTCCTTAACTTTTTCTTGGTTGTTAGAAATTATTGTGAGTACTTATTTTCTATTAATTGATAGATTTTGATAAATAATTATATTTGAACTATAATTGAAAAATGTTTTTTATGTATATTTTTAATTATAAATGTTTTAACTGTTCTGGGATAGCTTGTGTTTAACCTTGTACATGCTTGATTGTTTCTGGTATATATTGTGAAATTGTAAATACCCTTTGAAGTTGTAACTGAATCATTCCATTCATTTAAATATTAAAACATATATGGTACTATTATTGTTTTTATTGAAATTAAATATGGAAAACTACATTTATTATTTTGTTATCTTTGATGCTTTATGTGCTGGATTATATGAGAATATCCTTCTAAAACATATAAATTGGTGGGATGGAATTTTGATACAACTCTGAAAATCCACTTTAGAGGATATCTTGTTCAAATTTAAATTCATTAAAAAAATTATCTGGGAGTGAAATATTCCAAGTGTGGGGAGTTATTGAACACCACTTTTTCAAAAAAGAGTGTGTAATTCATTAATATTAATTGCCAATTTTTATTAAACTTTCAGGAAATTTTTTTTTTCATTACATCATGTTATTTGATAATAATTTGTAAATACATGACATATCCTTTGATTTTATATAAAAAAATATTTTCAAGTATTTTTGGTAAACATAAAATGAAATTTCATGTATTTTTATAAAATTTTATTTGAAATTAGTAATCCTTTTTAAAGGAAATTAATTTTCATATAAAATTTGAATTGAAATTATATGTTGCCTAATTGAATTTTTGATAAAAAAATATAGGTTGTGTAGAGTCACAATGAAAATAGTTAAAAAATTTCTTGGCTACACCACCCAAGATATTGTACTTCCTAAATATCATATTACCTACCTCACTCCAAATGGAATTCCTTATTTTCATCATATCTCATGCCTAACACTACCAAGTTAAGATCGTGACCCCAGCTCCAGTTTATTTTCATCATGCACTCCACTTGATCTCTAAATCGAGCAGGTCATCATCCACTATGAACTCACTTCCCAAGTGATTTGAAACCTCTTTTAAGCACAAACCTTAGCCAGATTTGTAAAATATTAAAGAATATGGTGATTAATGAACTAGATTAATGAAAACATGAGGTTGGTCTTTGGGGAAGATCGCATGGGAATTCAGAATCACTATCATAAATTATGTAATTTATACTTTTTATACATAATGTATTAATGAATGGGAGGGAAGTGGATATATAATTATCATAATCAATTCCTATTTGATAATATATTCTCTAATTTATTAGAACATATATCTCTTCCTTCTCTTTAAATACACAGCATACTGGTGGAGTTATACGGATCGAGGGTTGAACCACATATGATTGGAGCTGGGTGAAGGTGGTGGATTATCTCTGGTTGGGTCATATTCATCATCTAACATTATGGATGAGGTGATATAGACATGAATAGGTAATTGATAACCTTTGTGATCAAACCTATGAATATTACCTTTTACCTTGATCTTTGAGTGTTTGTTATCTATATTCTTTTTTTATAAAATCAAAAACCAAATTAATTGACTCCCATTTCTATTACATTTATTTTTAACATTTTGAAAACAAAATATATATATATATATATATATGTATATATATTTATAAGTGACTTATAATAGTGATGAACTGCTTGTGACTCCTTGATAACAACCCTAGTTAGTACCACTTGACTGAATTTTATGTTTTATAAATTTTTATGTGAATTCCATGATAGCCTTCTGTATCATTGGGAATCAAATATACTCCCCTAGGAATAATTTTTCTTGATAAATAAATAGACCATAAAAGTTTTACCACACTGAAGTATGGTTTGACCATTCCATTTACTGAAATTCTATAAAAATAATGTAAAGAATTTTAAAATGAAATCGGAACCAAACAAGGAATAAGAGAAATAAACACCACTCCTAATTATAAATCAAAAAACAATAAAGATTCTCTAATACATCCCAACATCATAAAATTATAACTAATAAAAGAAAAATGGTTTCTAAAGAAAATAAGGTTAATAATTATGATTAGGATGATACATTGAATTAACCATACAAAAAACTAAAAGAAAAAAACCATAACTACCCAGCTCTATGCATAGGGAAAACTTCTTCACTCCCTGCCACTATCAAAACATAACCTAAATATCATCCTCTAAATCCAATTTAAACTCGTTCTAATCCTAAAATATTATAGGTGTGAGAAACTATTCCTATTAGGTATCCTCCCCACACCCCAAGCATAACATTTAAAAATAAAGTCATTTCATGCTAGTTTGAAATACTTGTAGAAAGTAATATTTATATTTTATTTAAAAAAAATCATGTTACTTTTCATTGAAACCATATTTTACATATGAGAGTCAAATATCTTACAAAATAAAATACATTATTAAACTTTTAGGAATAAAGATACATTTAAAGTGAATGAAAATGGTTTTAAACTTACTTTACAGATATCCTTTATAAATAGATATGAATAAAAACACTTTTCCAATAAACATGTTGGTACCATATAAAATCAAAACATAATATCTCTATAAATAAATATAAGAATAAAAAAATAAAAGTCATCATCATGAAAACCTAGGATTTATGGGGACAATAAAAGATAAATTTAACATAGAACTTATATAGAATGTAATTAGATATATAATAACTTTACCTGACACTTGGTTTTACCATACCTATCCTAGTCAAGGGGAAAATATCCTCCAACAGAGAAAATCCCTACTTGTGGCCACTAGAAAGAGCAAGATACTAAACTAGTGTAGTATGTGTACCTAAAAATCCCAATTAACTAGATAATATTTTCCATGACATATAATTAGAGGTGATCCAAATAAATTATCATATATAATATAATCATATCAACAAACAAAAAATCCATTGTCACCCATAAAAACCCTTCATAGAAATGGCCCCTACATTAAAAATAATAAAATAGTACACATATCCCTCTACTAAGTCAAATATCACACAACATCATCATTTAATATAATTCCCATAACCTATCAAATAGCATGTTCCAAGGGTAAAAATATTTATAAAAACCATTTTTAAGGTTCTAATTGGTCCTTATGAACAATATTTATAAAACAAAATCTATATAAGTACTTTGATAATTAAAACACATAATCATTTTCACTTTATCGCATAAATCATAAACATTTTTATATCCTTAAAAACAATCCATTCACACCCACAATTAAAGAGATAAACCTTTTAGGCTACTTGGAAACCAAAAAAACCATAATTTAGAAAATAAAACATAAATATCTTATCAGGTATTTAAATGAACACTTGGTATGTATGGGTTTCTAAAAATATATTTACACCTTAAAACCATATGGGAAATAATTTTTTCTTCAATGAAGATCTAAGAAAAACTACCTTATTTTAGAAAATATTAATGGATATACATGGTATAATTTAAAAAACACTTAATACATATATTAAAATTCAATAAGAAATCATGGTTTAAAATTTAAAGTTTCAAACATGGAAAAACCTACCACAATCACATTACTCCGACTATTCTCAGGGTCAATCCACCATAACAAGGTGAGAAAATATTTTTAAAGACATATATAAACACTAAATCATAAAAACCCATAATTAATTTTTTATAGAGTAAAACTCTAGGTAACTAAGGCCATTTTAGGGAAAGAAAAAGGAGAAATATAAAGAAGATGTGGGAAGGAAGATATATTGATGAATTTACCTTGAATATTCAACACTAACAGTAGAAAAAATGTAGAAACCCCAACTCTAGTAACCTAGATCAAATTTCTACTTTATTTCATTGGAATAAGATGTAAAATAATCTTATCCTGAAGGACCGAACAGTTTTTTAGTCTTGAAGAACTATATACATACATGATTCACAAATTACATTGAAAATATACCATGAAAGTCTATTCAGAAGAAAAAGGTTCTGACTATTTATTAAAAGAAATAAAATAGTTAACAAGGAGAGAATATGGTGCATACAACAATTTCCCACATATATTATAAGAAAAAACTAAATATCATAATATGACAAGTCGTCCCAAAAACTAAACTCATCATCTGTTTCCCATTCTGATTGAGAATTACCTAGGTTGAAGATCTTAAGAATATATGGATTGGACCTTCTTGAAACCTTATAAGATGACCTAGTAGACATGGTATTTGGTACAGTAGAATAATATTTCCTTAGTATTCTCTTTAGGGGGCAGAGAAGAACCCCTCATTTTCAACCAACTTCTTCTTCCCACTTTTGATAATATCCTTGTATATTGATTTATTACAATATAAGGCCTTAGAAGGGGTGTTATCTAGAACCTTGTAAAGGGTGTTATCTAGAAACTTGGAAGGGGTGTTATCCAACTCCCTTTCATCTGCAGATACATCTTCCCACTAATCCTTAACTACTAAAAATTTAAAGAGCTCCTAAATCACCTCATAAAAGTTTGTGGTTTGTGCATCAGTGTTGTATGCACCATCTTTTGGATCCTGTCTTGAATCAAAATCACTTGGCTATATGAAGACTCATCCTATAAATTGAGGATGCAGGTTTGTGTCTTTGAAAACTATATATTTAGTGATCTCATAGGTAGTGAGACCAGTAGGGACTTCCATAGTCACTGTAGGATCCTTGTCATTATTATCAAACTCTTGATAGATGTTTAGATTATTATCTAAGGAATATTCTTCCTCACTAGTTCAAACATAGGCATCCTAATACTATCTTGTTCCAATTTCAAAACCATATTCATCTCTTGCTGCCTCATTACAGGATGGATGTATTACACCTCCTTCAAAATTATTTCCCAATTCCATTTCATTACTTTGATTCATAGTTGCACCTATAGAACTTACCCCTCCTATATCACACTTCAGCTTGTTGTAAATACCAGTAACTTTAGGGTCAGTGTGAAAAGCCTTTAACTTTTTCCCCACTTTGACTAAATCACATGAGTTTATAGGACCTAACTCCTCAAAATACCCTCCACCAATTCCATGAGGCACCTCATCCAAGCCAACAACCTTATTTAGTGATTTTCTATAGCTGCAAACTTCATACCTCTTCCATAGTCTCTTACACATCGAACAAAAATCACACCAAGATTCAAATAAAATATTTTTTTTATATCAAAATTTCTCAACAACAACAACCCATAAGGATTCAACATGCGTCTTTGAAACATAAATTTCAACACAAACCCTTAGTGAAATTGAGTAGCACACAGCTATAGTTCTACTATCATATCATAGATAACACCCTACAAGGTTTACTAACATATGGATAATTAAATGATTTTGGAAAGGAATCGGGAGGTGTGGATATATAACCTATATCATCGTTATTGGTGAACTCACTACATATGGAAGGAATATTCCCATTTAAATAGAAGAAATAGGAATCAATTGAAGATTTGATGTGTGCCCGACCATGCTACAACCAAAACTTCATTAGAGGTGAAGTGTATCATGATGTGTTTGGAATTGAGGATTCTGATAGTTTCTCTCTCCTACAAACACCAAGATCCAAAGATGAATCGGTCAAAAGAATAAATCGATGGATGTCATTGTTTAAATCACACAATAAGTGTCAGATGCAACAACAAGGAAAACTTAGTGAACTTAACTTTTGAGATCGACTATTGTGGTGATCCAATGAAAATCTATGAGACTTTTGGGATGAGGAAGATCTGAGGAAAGTATGGAATACATTTAGGGTTTCAAAAAGTGGAGAAGGGTGATGATCCAGATCCATTGAGAGGTGACGGAGGTCCCTCCCCCACTGAGGGGGTAGGGGCTGGTGAGATGACCATCTCCACCTAGGGAATGGATCATAGATCGACTGAGCAGTGGATCTCTCTCTAATCAATCATAAAAGATGATCTCTACCTTTGAATTAGAAATATAAAATACATTGCATAAGAACATTCTTCCATCCTTGATATTATTAATAATATCATTCTTTATATCCTAGGTAAAATATAAAAAATAAAGGGTGATATCAGATGCTTAGTAAAAGTTACGTACAATTCAATCTATCATGAATCAAAATGGAAAGGTAAATAACTAAAAATACATGTCATTTAATAAATAACTTCAACATGAAATGAATCTATGTATAATATAAAATGTAATAATCTTATGAATAATAATAACTAAATTATTGATGAAGGAAATGATTAATATTGGATATCATGATCACAGCCGTCATGTTATCTTTACTATCAAGACCTTCCACCAAGACTGTTTGAAATATGGGTAGATATACACAAAAAATCCATTTAAATAATTCTAGCCAATTGATTTTTCTCCTGATTCATATCGATGCATCGAGGGGCTATATAATTCTATCCCTCACCGATCACTCCATGTCTGATTCATTATTTTTATATTTAATTTAGTTTATAACAATATACCTTAACAAAAAAACATCCATATTGATTAAATAATATGGATTTATCAAGTTTTCCCCTATCAATAAAATAAATTTCATAGTAAAAAACAATATGTATAAATGATATATGGTTTAAGAAATAATTATATATATGATAAATAATGTTGATATTTAGGATAAATTTAATGTCCAATGATCATAAGAAAGTGAATGTTTCAACAGAAAGTTAATGATCACAAAATTAATAGGAAATAAAAGATGATCATTGATTCATCAAAAATATAGGTTTTGTAATAAATCATGACCTTTAGACAAATATAGAAAATGAAAGAGAAATAACCCTTCATTAAAAAAATTTCTTTGTAAAACCATTTTAAATTGTAGAATAATATAAAGGGCATAAAATGGTTATGGTGGTGAGAAATTCCATTAACTTCATATACATTAAAAAGAAAACATTCTTTTTTTACTCTTTATAAAGAAAATTGAAAGTGAAAATTTTGGGAAAACATTAGAAAGATTCTTTTTAAAAAATTTAAAAATTCAAGGATAACCTAAAATTTCCTTAATAAATCATTTGAGTAATAAAAAGGACTTTTATAAAATAATTTTTTGAAATATGGACATGGAAGAAAAATATACCCAATCAAAAAGAGAAATAAGAACACCTTTTATCTTAAACATTCCTCTTGAAAGACTAAATGGAATTGAATAATTAATCATCATGAATAAATTTATATTCATGTTAAATATTTCAAAGCGTCATTATATACACCATATAAATTAAATAGGCATATAACACCAAATATGTCTCAATGGAGTGAAAATTGAGATTAAATCCTTTACCTCAGGCCCGACTCTTCACTATATACTCTGTCATCCTAAATAATAAACTCATGTTAATTATTTACATTATTAATAAAAAATTTCAAGTTTTTATTCCTTTTATTTTTTTATTATAATTTTATATTTAATAACTTAATAAATTAATTTCACGTCGTACGTTTTGATGATATTCGGTTCATATGTCTAAAATGACTTCGGTAGGTTGACTATGTTTAAATAGGTCATTATTCCATCATATCTAGAATAATAATAATTAAATAATTATCATTTTTATATATAAATCAAAATTTTAAAATCAACCATGAAATATGGTTATGAAAAATAAACTATGCTACAATCTTAGAGATGGTGGGTTGTAAATACACATAAGTAACATTTCCATTTTTCAAGGATTATGATGGAAAGATCGTAAGTAATAATTTATCATAATAGAATAATAATTATATAAAAAATAAAATATTATTTCTTTAAATAAACAAATATATATTATCCATGTGATGTGGTGGTGAAAAATGAATCACATCTCTTCGTGGAGGTGGTAGACCATACATACGCACGAACGGTGTTATCAGTTTTCCAGTAAATGGAAAGGAAAAAAAATATGTGATATATTAATTTTATAAAATGATAAATGTTTCAAAAATATAAAATATATTTAAATTAAATCCATTATTATATCCAAACATGATAGGCGATGATGGAAAATTAATTACATCGGTTCAAAAGGTGGTAGTCTGCCGTACACACGAACGACAGTTTCATTTCCTATTTGATGGAAGGGGTGGATTTAGATTATTAAATTAAATGAATAATATCACAGTATATATATGATATTTTTTATTATTTCTTCCTAGTTTAAGATTATTTTAAGGAGTTTGGGGAATAATAAAAATGAAAACTCATGGTTAAGAACTATTTATCTTCATCGAACAACCTCTTTAGGTTTATTCCTAAATCATTCCTAGGATGGTTTTATAATAAAACCAAGGAATATAAGTCAGGGGTAGGTATGTAAGGAATTAATTTGAGTTTTAATTGACTGACCCAATAGGTTCTTGAGGTTTTTGTAGGATAGGAGAGGGGTGTCCTTTTATAAGTGGGGGAGAGGAAACACTTGGAATTTTAGAAAAGAATAAAGTAAATTATTGTCTTACTCAAGAAAAATGGCTCTAAAATAGACCATTTCAACATATTAGATTATATATATTCTAAATATTTCCTTTAAATAGAAATAATACAATTTTTTAGGTTATTTTAAACCTTATCTCGTTATTTTAACTCTGATAAACCGGTTTTAACACTAATTATAGTAACAGATTTTCACATTTTTTACTATTCATTATGAACAAATATTAAGTTGACCTTATTACCTAAAATAAATTATTTTTTACCAAATATGGAATCCATTTTATCAAATTTAATTCATATAATTGGTAGAATTTAATTTTAAATTAAACCAGAAAATGCAACAAAAACAGTTTTTTTGAGAAATGTATTTTAAGTATTATAATTTTTCTATATAAAATTAAAGTATTAAATTCGTTAAAAAGACCATAATTATATTATAATAAATATAATTTAACAAATTTTTCTTTTAAAACATTTTAAAACAAAATTTATCTTTGAAAATTCTTGAAACTAAAAGGCAATTTTCAATAAAAATAAGTATTTTCACTATTTATTAAAAAATCAAAATTTTCAAAAAAATAAAAAAAAAATCTCCTAGGATGGTTTTTAAATGATGAATTCAAAAATTAAGATCATTTTTCAAATTAATATTCTATAGTTTGGAAATCAATATTTTAAATAAAACTATATAATTAATGAAAATCCAATTTGGTAAAAAAATAAATCTTTTTACTTTTGAGTGAAAAAATACCTAACATTATCATAAATCTATAAAATATAATTAATTAATATTAATAAGTCCAAAAAATGATTTATTACAACATTACCTAGGTCATTACATTATTCACTTTAATAAAAAAATTCCTCAAAATTTTCATGGGTTTTACTTTCTAAACAAATGAGGGTGGTTCTTATTCATAACATCTTCAGGTTCTCATATTTCTTTCACTATTTTATGATTTATCCAAAGTAAATTTACTAGTAGATTTATCTAATTTATCAAAAAATAATATATAATGTCAATAATTTGGATTGGAACTTCATAGTATAATGGATCAGGTTCCAGTTCTATTTCCTCAGAGGGGAGCACATGCATTTGGACTCACATATACTTCCTTATAAAAGAGATATAGAACACATCATGTAATTTTGATACGCTTAGTGGTATTTTCAATTATTATTCCAAAGATAAAATTATTTTTAAAATTTCAAAAGTTCTGATGTAACTAAGGCTTATTTTTTCCTTCTTTTTGAACCTTATAACACCTTTCCATGGAGATACTTTCAAGAAAATATGATCTCCCCCTTGAAATTCCAAATCCTTGCTTCATTTATCAACATAACTCTTTTAAATTATTTGAGATTCTCTAATATGAGTCTAAATTGACTTTAACTTTTTCACTGTCTCTTCAAAAAGTTCTAGGCCTACAAGCTTCCTTTCACCAACTCCATCCCAACAAGTTGATGTGTGAAAAAAATGTCAATATAATTATTCATATGATTCTATTTGAATACTTAAATAGAAATTATTGTTATAATAAAACTATAACAGAGGTAAATTATGATCATTCTATCTTGAAATCCAACTGATAATGACCTCAAAATTTCTTCCAATGTCTTGATAGTTATTTCAGACTTTCCATCGGTTTGAGGTTGATAGCAAGTGCTCAAATAAATCTCGATATCAAGAGACTTATTAAGAACTTTCCAAAACTTCAATGTAAATCATGGATCATGATTAGATGTAATTGAAATATTTTCACCATGAAATCTTATAACATTATTAATATAGAGTCATGTGAGGTGTTTAAGAGGTAAATCTTCCCTTATAACAAGTAAATGTGTATATTAGTTTAGGTGATCAATAGTAACCCATATTGCATCATTATTTATAGGAGTCTTTATTAATCTAGTTATAATGACCATAGTAATTCCATTCTATTTACACATTGAAATATGTATAGTTTGTATGAATCATATAGGATGTTATCTCTCAACCTTCACATGTTAAAAACCCAAGAATATTGATAGATAATTATTAATTTCCTACTTTATGTTATCCCACCAAAAATGTTCCTCCAAATCCTTATACATCTTAGTGATACTAAGGTGTATAAATAAATTTGAGCTATAAGAATCATCTAATAATTCACTTTCAGCTTAAGTATAGATGTAACACATGGCCTCTTTCTATTTTTTAGAATTTCATATTCATATATGAAGTCTATCAATTTCCCATAATTCATGGATTTAAGTTTCTTTTGAAAATTCTCATCAATATGCTGAGAAATATTTAACTTTTTTATTAAAGATGGTTTGGAAATAATTTGAAAAACGTTTTATGTTTCCCCTTCCTTAATATTTCCCATATCCATATTTACTAAATTTATGAACATAAGATCCTTGTCAATCCACATTTTTTCATGAAATCCTTGATCTTTCCTACTCAATGCATCTACTACCTTATTTTCCTTCCTTGGGTGATAGTGTATTGAGAAATCATAATATTTTAGTAGCTCAAGCAATCATCTTTTCCTCATGTTGAGATCTTTCTGTGAAAATTTGTATTTTAATCTCTTATGATCTATGTATATCTCACATCCTTCTCCATAGAGATAATTTATTCATATCTTCAAAGACAATATTATAGCTTATAACTCAAGATCTTGAATTAGATAGTTCTTTTCATAAGTCTTTAACTAACTTGATGGTTATGAAATAAATTTATTATTCGAGTCAAAATCAGAGCATTAACCAATACCCTCTTCAATTATTCAAAAAATTATTCATATTCTTTTTTCAATGTGAACTCAACCCCTTTACATGTAATATTGGTAAATAAGTTATCCAATCAGGAAGTTTTTTAAAAAAATTTCTAATAGTGACCTATCAAAATAATGAAATGATATACCTCAATTATGTTCATTAATGTAGGATATTATTTGACTACCTTTATCTTTATAGGATCAACTAAGATTCCATAATTGGATATAATGTGTCCAAGAAAATATACTTTCTAAAGTTATAATTCAAACTCGCAAAATTTCCCATATAACTCTTTTCCTCTAAAATTTTCAATAATTATCTACAATATATTCTCATGGCCCTCACGGATTTTAGAATATACCAAGATATCATCAATAAATACCATAATAAAATTATAAATTTTTTCCTTGAATGCTCTATTAGTTATATCTATAAAAATAGAGGGTGAATTAGTAAAACTAAATGGAATTACTACAAACCTGTAATGTCCATACCTCATATGAAATTTTTTATTAAAAATATCTTCTTTATTTACATGAAATTGATGATACCCAGAGTAAATTTCAATTTTTAAAATTATTTATCACCATGAAGTTGATTGAATATGTCATAAATGTGTGGTATATGATACTTATTTTTTATTATAATTGCATTGATTTCCCTATAATAAATATATAACCTCATAGATCTATCTTTCTTATAAAGAAGATAATAGGGCCTTACCAAGGTGAAAAATTGAGGTGTATAAATTTCTTACCACACAAATACTCTAGTTGTTTCTTTAATTACAATAATTCTATATTTCCCATTATATATGTATTATTTTATATTGGTCTTCCGTAAAGGATTAAATAAATGGAAAACTCAACTTTACTCTCTAGTGGATGTCTAGATAATTCCTCAAAAAATAAATCAATGTATTCATAAACAATATGTACATTCTCAATTTCAATATTAACTTTTATATATGTAGGTTGTCGCTACTCTTCTTCCCTAAGAATCTCATTCAAAAGAGACACTGGATGTGGATCTATACATGACTTAGATGATGAATTCTCCCCTATAAAGATAATAAATTCTACATCTTTATCACAAATCATAATTTTCTTATCATGGAAATAAATGTTTTGCATAATATTTCTCAAACCATTACATGTCAAAGATTATAACAAAATCAACCATATGTAAAATAATAAATTCATCAAATAGGTTATGTTTATGTGTTATAATGGGAACTAACTAACACATCCTTGTTGTAGTGATACTTCCACTAGATTATTTGACTGATAACTCACTTATTAAGGTGTTAGGTAAAAATCTAATTTTCTTAGAAACCATTGAAGATATAAAAAAGTGAGAATATCCATAATCAAATAAATCATTAGTTAAATTTGAGGCTATGATTAAAGTATCTACCACCATATATTTAGGAACTTAAACCTAGATTATAGTGAATTCATAAGCTTGGTCGTCTCTCCTTGCCTTCTTCCATGGTAGATTCCCTTGACACTTGGGACATTGGTTTGAATAATACCGCATTTATTTATAGTTTAATCACTATATTGTAGTGGTATATTTCTTAACCTTACATTAATTATACCTATTATCCTTATCTCTACACTTGTAATAAACTCTCATTCTCTTCAATCATTTTTTAGGATGTTTTATTCTATAATTTTCACATGATTGAAATTTCTTTGTTATCTTCTTATTATTTGAAATGTTCTTTTTTATTATTATTCAAAAACCTATTATTTTTTTATTTCCCTTGAATATATAGTATCTATAATATTAATTCTACTTATTAATTTCACTTGATACTATATCATCATATGATTAAAATGTTTGAGAAACTATGGTACTTTGGAGACTCATCTTAATCCTATCAAAGTTATATTCAATATTTATTTTTGGATTATATATTCATTATGAAGAATGATTGGGTAATATTATAAAGTTATCCTCATGCTCTACCACACTTTATTCTTCCTTATGATTTAATGTGAGGAATATCCTCTCTATTTCATCTTACTATTCTATATGGAATTATTTCTCAAATAAAATTACTTGAAAAGTTATCCATTTTATATTTTATATTTATTTAGAATCCTTAGTGTTTTGGGTCAATAAACACTATTTATCTATATATATTTTAGAAAAATACATCATCATAATAAATTTTTGACTTCCATTACATCCCAAATTTAGGAATATCTTTTTGCGAGACTTAATTCATTGCTCAACTGCTAATGGATTGGCATTTCTGTTAAAATATGGAGGCTTATTATGCATTAATCAATCCAACATAAGATAATTACAGTATGGAACAATAAGTATCTCTATTATAGAAATGATATTCATCATAACCAGAGTAAGCTACCATAATATGACCATGATCTTCTTAGTTCCAAACGAGTATTATTGGATTTCTCTGTAGGAAAATATCTACATTTCCTATGGGTGTTGATTCCCATTATTTTGTTAGGTTCCATCACTGAATAATGGCACAAAGTGATTTTCAACATAATAATAAATAATATTGATCCATAAAATAAAAATATCTCAAATGGAAAAATTTTCCAAATACTATAAGGGGTTATCATAATTCTCATGTTAGTCGTGTTTATTTAAAAACTAGTTCCCAAGATTTATACTAAACTTCCTCTTATAATAACTATAACAACCCCAAATCTAGTAACCTAGAGACAGTGTGTACTTTATAACATTGTTATAAGATTCAAAGGATATCATCCCAAAGTATTGATCTATTTAGTAGTATTGAAGAACCAAATTCATACATGATTCATATATTACATTGTAAATATAAAATACATAGTATAAAAAATCATTTCATCCTTGATATTATTCATAATATACTTTTTCATATCATGTGGAAAAGAAAACAAATAAAGGGAGAGATCAAATACTTAGTAAGAGTTACTTACATTATAATCTGTCATTAATCAATATTTTATAATCAATATGGATAGGTAAATAACCAAAAACCCATTCCATTTAATCAATAACATGAGCACAAAATAAATCCATGGATAATATCAAATAAAATAATATCATGGATAATAATAACTAAATTATCAGTAAAGGAAATTATTAATATCATATTTCATGGTCTCAGACATCATGATATATTTTTTATCAATACCTTGTTCTATGAATGCTTAAATTATGGGTAGGCATAAAAAACCCATTTAAATAAGGTTGTCCAATTGATTTATCTCATGATACCTATCATTGCATATAAGGGATATATAATTTTGGTCCCCACCCATATATTGAATTTAATACATTCCTTATATATTGAATTTAATTCGTAACAATATGTATTATCAACACATTTTTTTATTGAGTAAATATATAAATTTATCAATTTTTTCCTACTCAATCAAATAAATTTCATGGTAAAACACCATATTTATAAATTATATATAGTTTAATATATAATAATATCCATGATAAATAATGTATTCATTTAATATAAATATAATTTCCAATGATCATAAGAAAGTGAATGTCTCAATATAATTTTAATGACCACAAAATTAATAGAAGATAAAATATGGCCATTGATTCATTTAAAATATATTTTGTGTAATAAAATCATGTACTTTGAAGAAATAAAGAAAACTAAATTGAAATAATCTTTCATTAAATTTTTTCCTTTATAAAACCATTGAAAAATTATAGAAGAATCTAAATTGTGTAACATAGGTATGGTTGTGGGAAAGTCTGTTAACATCGTATATGTTAAAAACAAAACATTCCTTATGACTTTTTATAATGAAAGTTGAAAATGTACCTTTCGGTAAAAAATTAGAAATATTACTTTTATGACATTTAAAAAGTCCTAGATAACTTAAAATATCCTTAATAAATCATTTTACAAATAAAAATAAATTTTATAAAACAAGTTTTAGAAATATGGACTTGGAGAAAAATATACCCGATCAAAAAGAAAAATAAGATCAGATTTTCTTTGAAACATGCCTCGTGAAAGAGTATCTTGAATTAAATAATTAATCATAATTAATAAATATATATTCATTTTAATTAATTAAAAGGGATACTATATGTATCACGTAAATTAAATAGGTGTATAGTACCAAATATGTCTTAATGGAGTGGAAATTGAGATGAAGTCCCTTACCTGAGGTCTGGCTCTTCACATACATTATATATATTCTTGAATAATGAAAATATATTAATTATTTACTTTATTAAGAACCTTTTTTATGTTTTTTTTCCTTTTATTTTATTTTTTACCATATTATATTTAATTACTTAATCAATTAATTTCACATCGGGTGTTTTGATGATATTCAGTTAATATGTCCGAAATAACTTCGGTAGGTTCAATATGGTAAAATAGATCATTATTACATAATATCCATAATAATAATAATGACATAATTATCTTTTTTATACATCAATTATACTTCTAAAACCAATGATTAAATATGGTTATTATAAATCAACTACATTACAATCATAGAGACGGTAGGCCATATGTACGCATGAGTAACGTTTCCATTTTTCAACAATCATGATGGAAAGATGGTAAGTATTATTTTATATTTCAAAAATTATAATTATATAATTAATACCATATTATTTATTTAAATAAACGTATATATATCAACCATGTGATGTGGTGGTCAAAAATGAATCACATCGCTTTGTGGGGGTGGTAATCCACACATACACACAAATGACATTATCATTTTTCATTGAATTGAAAGGTAAGAAAATATATAATATATTAATTTATTATAATGATAAATATTTCATTAATATTATATATAAAAACATTAAATCCATCATTATAACCATCCATGTGATGAATTGATGGAAAATAAATTACATCGATTCGTGAGGCGGTAGTCTACCACACACATGAACGACAGTTTTGTTTCACATTTTATGGAAGAAGACATGGATATGGGTAATTAAATTAATACAATTACATCTAATTCAATGTAATATATTTGTGTTATTATTTTTTAATTGTTTAATAATATTTTAAATAGGTGTAAGAATAAATAAAATGGGAACACATGGTTAAGAACTATACCTCTTCTTTGAACAACCTCATTAGGTTTATAACTAAAGCCTTCCTAGGATGGTTTTATGGTCAAAAAAGAGACCATAGGTCATGGGTATGGATTAAATAAAGTTATTTCTGTATGTATTTTTCAAACAAAAATCTCTTTAAGTTTGGATAGGAGAGGAAATGGGTTGTCCTTTTATAAGTGGGGGACAGGACACTCTTGGAATTTTCAAAAAGAATAAAATATATTAATGTATTACTCAAGACAAATGGCTCCAAAAAGAAATATTTCAAAATATTAGATGGTATAGGGTATACATAAGGACATAAAATGGAAATTAGACAAGTTTTTAGGTCATTTTAATCCTTATCTTGTAATTTTAGCTCCCGGTAAACCAGTTTTAACATTAACTATGGTAATAGATTTTTAGTGTTTCTACTATTAATTCTAATAAAAAATTGAGTTCGTCTTATTATATAATAATAATTATGATGATAAAAAATATTTAATCTATTTTATAAAAATTAAATTCACAGAAGTGGAAGAATTTAATTTTAAATTAAACCCAAAAAAATACAACAAAAATCATTTTTTTAGAAAAATGCATTTTTAAGTATTAAAATGTTTTATTCCAAATTAAATTATAAAATTAATTATAAATATAATAATAGGATTTTAGTTAATATAATTGAACCAAATTTTTTCATTTAAATCATTTTAAAACAAAATGTAATTTTGTAAATTCTTGAAACAAATAGATAGATTTCAATAAAAATCAGTATTTTTCACTATTCATTGAAAAAACAATACTTTCAGAAAAATCCTAAAAATTCACCCTAAGATAATTTTAAAATGATTAATTAAAAAATTGTGTTTATTTTTTAAAATTTAAAATCTATAATTTTGAAATCAATATTTTAAATAAAACCTTATAATGCATGAAAATCCGATTTACTTAAAAATATATCTTTTTCCTTTTGAGAGAAAAATTATCTAATATTTTCATAACTCTGTAAAATATAATTAATCAATATTAATATGTCATAAAAATTATTTATTCCAATGTTACTTGGGTTTTTAGAAGAAATCCCATGGAAAATCTAAGGGCAAGGGGAGAGATGATAGGGAAGTGTACACAAGAGTTGCTGGAGTTTGATGAGTGGGGAAAGGGATCCAAAAAATATTTTAATTCAATTAAAGTAAGAATAGGGATTTCAAACTTTAAAATATAGATAATTTCTCACCTTGATATGGCCTATCCCTACTATGGTGTAGTTCTCTTTCCCCAGAATCTAAAAATATTTGGCTACCCTGGCAGGATCCATCCCAACTCTTCATTTTAGATAGGGATCTTGAACTCCCACCATGAAATGTACCATGATAGTGGAATCCCCATGGTCCCCTCAAAATAGCCAAAAAAATCCCATTATTATTTAGAGGATTTTATTTTAATCCCATATACAATAACCATGGATGTCCAACTTAGGAGTTCTCTTAATCCCCCCTCATCATTTTAGGTAGGGAATTGGTCCACACACCACAACACCTACCAAAGATGTGTTGGGATTCCATATTTCCCATAGGAATAATCCTTTATTAAAACACCCCTTAAAATGACCACATCCTTGAAATAGCTTACACAATTACATAACCATTCTCAAAATGGGAGTTTTTCCCATAAGAAAATACCTATACGGTGTGGTTCTTCCATGACCATTAAGATATGACTAGAAAAAAATAAAAACACCTTGAAAAATAAATGAATAGGGAAAAAGTGTATAAAAAACCATAAGGAAATAAAATAAAAAATAAATAAAGTGATGAATGGGTGTGAAAATTCTCACCACCATAACACTTTATGTTTCTATAAAGTCCAAAAATGAATAGTTAATCAAATAGAGATTCCAGTTTAAATTTCTCATTAAAAACACAATATAAGAGCTTGAGGAATTCAATGACCAATTGGGATCACCACCGACCACCAAAAATTTCATCATCAATATGAAAATTGAGCATAACATAAGATCCCAATATCATCTTGAAAAAGCAGCCATGAAAGACTCATAAATAATGAAACAATGATTCATAACAAAAGAAGGTTAATTTCATATAATATAAATTTTAAAACCAAGTAACACCTTGAACCAATAATTAATAAGAAAAGAAAAACTAATGTAACACCACCTATAATCATTGAAATACATCCATTGTGATGAATTACATGATACCATCCAATATTAATTACACAACCCAATCTAATTAAATTCCTTGAAGAACATTATATTTTATTAAAAAATAGTTAATTCATCATTAATATAAAATTTGGGTGTATCGCAATCACCCAACTACTTCACATATGGTAGGTTTGGGTCAAGAAAACTAAACATCACCCCCAATATTCTTATTCCAACAACTTTATAAAAACAAGTACACATTTGATAAAAGAATAAAACATTTGTTTCCTCCCCAACATTTTAGAATTCCTCTACTACACCAATTCAATAAAACCATCTATTATTTATGAAACTAGGAAAATATGTAATTTAAAAATAAAAAAGTATCACATGGGATGAAAGTGTCACAAGTTTTTTCACTAATAATTTATAATCACTATAATTTAATACCATTCACAATGGTTTGTAAATATTTCATTACATTTAAAAGCTCAAAAACATAATAACCTAAATGGGAATATGGAAAAGTTATATTTGAGAGATCATAAAGATAATATAAATCTCTCAAACACTCTATCCAATACTTTCTTAACTCCAATAACTTACTTCACTACCCCCTCATGAGAAGTTGAGTAAAACTAATATGCCTTCAATAGAAATTCAAAGTGAATACCTCTCTCAGAATATCTAGTTGAGGAATAATCTGAGGCTAACTTATGAAAATGAAATATCTTCTTTGTACACCCTAACCACGTTTTCATTTCATAGAAAACTTATTTCCTATATAAAATAGAAAAACTCATGCCCCAAAACTCTTCATGTAATTCTCTATATTTATCTAAAAGAGGAAGAACACTATTCTCAATGGTAGAAGTAGATAAAATAACAAACTCAAATATAATGTGATCAATTATAGGGTTTATATGTAGTGATATCCAATATATCCCTCTTAAAATCCATCAAGAATTAGTGGGGGCATACTTTAAAGGAATAAAGAACATAAAACACCATCAAAATAAACCTCAATTTCCTAAAACTAAATACTAGTGAGTAATAAATCTCAAAACATAAAGATAAGTACACTTAAACCATAAAATATCTAACATCCACTCATCAAAATCCAAAACATAACAAATCCCTAAAATATTTATTTATAAAATCCGCCTTAATTACTTTTTTAACATAATCTATAAAATATGAAAAAAATAACATTTTATTTTTCACAACATTCTAAATAAGGTTATTTTATAAAACCATTTAAAATAAAATCCTTTTTTAATAAAATCAAAGTAATTTCCTAAAACTTAACATGAATGTTCTTAAAATATTTTACATAGCCGCCCTTTTCCCCTAATAAAACAAAAATCTTCATAAAAATTTTTAATCATAAAAGTTTTTACTATAAATCACCCCCATGAAATAAATCTAAAAAACAAAAAAAAAAATATTTACTCCAAATCACTCTATGTTAGATTCAAGAAGATTAAAAATAGTAAGGAAACTCATGGTTATTTTCCCATTGAAACTATTAAAAAACTAACTTCCCATCTTTTATTTTGAAACTACTTTAACAAAATCTCCCTTTTGATGCATAAATAATTTTTTTTAAACCAATTATAAATCCATAATATTTCGAAATTTTTTCTCATTTTATAAAATCCTCCCTATTTTAAGGTCAATTACAAAAAATTAATTACAAATATAGAGTTAATTAAACCAAAAATAACATCAAAATTTTATTTAAAAAACATCAATTAACTTTAAATAAATCAGAAAGAAGAATAAAAAAACTTAAAATTCACAAGGGAACAAAATTTCAAAAATATAGATAATTATCAACTCTATATGGTTTAGCTAAATAGTCAGAAAAACCATACACTAACCAAGTGATGTTTATTGTAAGCTACAAAAACTCATCTATACTATCTATTCATGGTTTTCCATATCGTGCATAATAACTATGTGACCCTAGGTTTCTCCCAAAATTCCACTTCAAAAAAATTAATTCATCAATAATAACTCATAATCCATCAATAAAATTTTTAAATTCTCAAATAAAGTCCAAGAATCTCAAAAAAATAACTAATATTTATTACTAAGACCCAGACATCCTGTACAACCCTGGAAACTCAAGTTTCTTCATGAAGGTGGTGATCAGAAACCTACTTATGACTTTCCTCTTGATCCCCAATAATCCTACCTTTTGTCTACTAGAATTTCTCAAATAATAGTTAGGCTCTAATACCTTTTTTTCATGAACCATCCTAGGATACCCCTAACCCAATACCCCAATATGGTCCACTATATAGCTCGAAGGGCATTCTTGATCCCCACTAGTTGGAAAATAATTCCTAGACATCAAATAAACTCCATTGGGAATAATTTCACTTGATAAGTAAATAATACAAAAAGTGTATTCTACCCAGAAGTTTTTCATGAAAATTATATACATTGGAAGGATATACAAATAAAGTGTTTAGTTTAAAAATGAAACAGAAATCAAACAAGGAACAAGATAAATAAACTCCACTTATAATGATAAATCAAAAACTATAAAACATATCTAATACATCAAAATATCATAAAAATAAAAATAATATAAGATAAATGAATTATAATGAAAATAAATCTAATAAGGATAATACATCAGACATAAAATAATCCAAATTAAATGTAAAACCACAACTAGATAGCCCCATACATAGGTGAAACATCTTCATATACTGCCACTATCAAGCCCAAACATGAATATCATCCACCTCATCTACGTGGAACTGATTATAAAACTAAAATATGATAGGCATGAGAAAATACTCCAAATGGGTATCCTCCCCACACCCTATGCATAACCTTTAAAAATTAGACATTTTTATGATAGTTTAAAATAGAAGTAAATATTAAGCTATACATTTTTCTTAAAAAGTACCATTTAATTTTTATTGAAACTATATTTTACATATATGAGTCAAATGTTTTCCAAAATAATATAAATTATTAAAATTTTAGAGAAAATGAGACATTTAAAGTGAAGGGTAAGATATTTAAACTTACTTTAGGGATATCCTTAAAAATATATAAGATTAAAATTAATTATCATTTAAACATATTGGGACCAAGTAAAATCAAAACAAAATATCACTAAATATAAATTTATGAATAAAAAAATCACAAACATCATCATGTAAACATAAGAGTCCTAGGGAAAATATTGGACAATGCTAACATAGAACCAATATATTCTGATGTTGTATATATAAAACTACCTTAACAATCAGTTTTAATATACCTATCCTAACCAAGGTAAAAATACCCCCAAGCATAGAAAAGTACTACTTGGGTCAAATATTATGAAAATAATAAACAAATATAGTATGTGTATCTAGAATTATCACTAAGATACTTGAGGCTTCTCATAATATATAAATGTAGTTGAGACAAACAAATTATCATATACAAAATAATCATATCAATAAACAAACAAATCTCACTCTTACCTCTGAACACCCTTTATAGAAACAACCCATTTCATTGAGAATAATAAAACATTATATGCATCCCTCTACCGAGTCAAGCAAAACACAACGTCATCATTACATAAACTTCCTATCACATATAAATTTTAATGTCTAAAGGTTTAACATATTTAGAAAATCTATTTTTAAAAGGTTCCAATCATTCCTTAATATTATAATTTATAAAACCATTCTATAAAACTCCTTTGAATATTAAAACATATAATTAACATCACATAATATCATAAATATTTTACATTTTAATAACCTTTAAAAGGGTCCAATAATGCATATAATTAGAGAAATAAACCATTTATAATATTTATAAACCAAAAAACCATTCATTATTTAGAAAATAGATCTTAAAAATACAATCAATCATTTAAATTAACACTTGGTGTTTATGGGTTTCTAATAAAATATTTTCACCTTAAAACCAAAATTGAAATCCTTTTGCATTCAATGAATATCCAAGAAAACTAAATTATTTTAGAGAAAAACTATTTTATATACTTTCAAGAATTTATAATACACTTAAATCATACATTAAAATCCAATAAGAAATTAGGTTTTTAATTTTAAATGTTCTTTCTTGGAGAAACCTACCTCAATCATGTTACTGCCACTATTTTAAATGTTAATACGCCCTAAAATGGTGATAAAATCATTAAATTACACACATGAACCCTAGATCACAAAGATAACCCAATGAATTTTTAGTAGAGTGAAACCTTGGGTCATCAAGACCATTTTAGTGTATGAAAACATGATAAATGGAAAAAATGAGTGGGAAGTAAGATATGTAGATGCATTTACCTTAATGATTCGCCACCAAAAGTGGAATAAATCCCATAAAAATAAAATAAAAATAAGATATATTAGATTGAGGCATGTATTAGGATCATAGGATTCAAATGAGAGGGGAGAGGGATATTTAATCCTTTTAATTCAAGAAGAGTTAGAATATTAATTTCATAATTTTCAAAAAAAAACTAAACTGGGAATAACCTTGATTTATCCTACCCCTACCATTGTGTGGTTCTCTTTCCCACACAGACCAAGATGTTTAAACACCATGGTATGGTTCATCCTTGGTCACTATTTTAAAAAAGTTTCCAAAACTCCCCCATGGCATGCTCAAGAGGGACTCCTCATGGTGCCATCAAAATGGCCACAAAAATATCACAATTATGGATAGTATGACATTTTTATCCCCCAGAAATCTATTATGGTTGATTGAACTAGTTTGTATCTCAATCCTTGTTCACTATTTTAGGAAGGGGATTTATTCATTTGACATGATGTATGCTATAGACGTAATTTCCATCCTCGTTTTCCATAGGGATAATCCCATATGAAAATACTGTTTAAAATTACCACAACCTGGAAATGTCTTACACCATGATTTATCCATTTTTAAAATCGGTATTTTAACTCCTATATAATACCTATAGGGTGTGGTTCTTTAAATACCATGCCATAGAGATTATAAAAACACCCAAACATCTATAAAAATAAAGTAATATGGAAAAAAGGATAAAATTCAATAATAAAATAAAATAATAAAAAATGAAAGCGAGGTCAGGGTGTGACAAAGTTGGGGCCTTGATGATTTGGGTAATATCAGAGTGGTATCAGAGTGGTTCTATCCAATGGATGGTGTTTAGAGATATTATTCATGTGTGTAATGATTTGGGAACTTAGGTAAATGATTTTAAGGGGGTATTTAGTTCTATTATTAGACCTGGGAGATGAATGTATGTATAGCGGCCAAATTATACTTTCCCTGAGACTCTAACACCCTTTTAGTCGACCAAAAAATATAAAACATTGTTTCAAGGTATAGATAATTTTAAACATGCCACATATAGTGGTTGGGTTATTTTTCATGTCTTTCATGTGTTTTCTCATCTATATATGTTTTAATCCTTGTGGGTACATCCTATCAAATGAAGGATCCGATCAGCTGATAGCCATCATGTTTTTAGTGGAAGTGTTATAAATATCTTGTGTATACTATAGGTAATATCACCAATGATTAGTGAGTAATGAGTCATTTCTTCCGATATACAATTTGAAGATAACCCTAATTTGTGATCTGAGATAGTTTATATCTCTTTAATGCTTAGTGAATATATTTCTGGTAGATTATATGGTAGTTTCCATTAATATTATATTATATTTATTGTATATTTAGTATGTTGTGTGTGTTATAATGATATAGGTATTAGTGTTTTTTTAAGAAAGCCTTATCCATTGGTGATATTGGTTTGAATAGAGTTTAAGACTCTCTTTTCTATATGGTTCAAAATTTTACTGACCAAATTTTAAATCTTATATCAAGATTCCTATTTATTATGGTGATTCATTAGTACATGATGTTTTCTTAAAATCATGATGCAAAAACTCTACCATGGATGGAGTTTGATCACTTTTCTGGGATATAATTTTATATATGGATGTTGAACCGTCTATAGGGTTGCACAACCATGTAGGAGTATGTGTTGAGGCCCATAGACCTCGGGAGGTGATCCCAATATTTTATTTTTTGATGAAATTTATTGATATCAATGGTTTGGGTGAAGATTTCAGAGTAATATGTTTTGATTTGTGGTCATGTTTTCATGAAGCTCCATCTTTTCAAGGTCACTTGAGTGATTATTAGCATATTGGGAATTCTTTTTAGATTTTTACCCTGGCTATAGGAGTAGGTTAGATTTTACCATATGTAATTTAGATTGGTTGTGTGTATGAACCTCCACATTAGTGATGGTAATGAGATCAGGCACCTCATTATTTAATTCCTTACTGACTACCAAATAGATTCCCAGTGAAGGATCAAGTGGTTCAAGAGAATTATGAGGTGGGTGATGCATCGATCCTCTCCCACAATCATAACCTTAAGCTTGTTCCTATCAGTAATATAGTGTAAATAGTTAGAGTTATGGAAATATGTTATCATGGTAAGGTTATATTTAGATAATGGTACATTTGATTTAGGTTACTATTCGTGTCCTTTATTTAAGGACCCTTGTATTGGTTAATTATAGTGTAAGCTAACCATTCTACATTGTATGTTTGGGTATTAGATATTTTAGTGGAATTGCCTTTCTAAACATTTGGTTAGCTAGATACTTTTCACTGATGGTGTCCATATTTCACTCACTAATTAAGGTGAGGTGGATTTATCCTAGATGTGGAAATAGGTCTTTTTAATAGATTCTTTCATGGATGATAAGATGTTTGGTGGTTCCTACCCAAGTATAAATCAGTTACTCATTCTAGGTGTCATGGGGTGTTGGTGATTTTGAAAATAAGATGGTTTCTACCATCAAGCATGGAAAGAAATTCCAATGCTCTTGATGTTAAATGTGGACACCTTTTATCTAGTAAATGTGACTTTGTGTGCTATGTTCATGGAAAATAAATTCATTTTATGTGAATGTGGAGGAATTCATGAATTCTTACAAGGGGTAACCAATAGTTTTCCCATGATGAGAAGTTGATGTATGTATCATCTTTCCAACCATATATTATGTTAAATTATTTTTTATTGGGATGATGAGAATATTTATACTGTATTCAGAGTATATGTATTGTGTCTTTCTGTGAGACAGTTCATATTGGAACTTATCTTTTATTCAGATATTTCTTTGGTCCTGCTATAATAGTATCATTGTTATAATAAACTATTATAGTGTGATCTTTGGATCCTTATAATTAGGTAGGCCTTTTTGAAATTGAAATTATGACAATTGATGTGATCTGAGTGGAAAAGTAGAGGCATGGTGTCAATTACTCTTTGTAGGGGACTTCGTGTCTGGATAATGATGAAGGTGTCGAATAAGATAACTTTTATTAGTGAATATTGTATAAAGAGATAGATAAGTTACTCACCTTTTATTAATAGTGGTGTCCCCACACTCTTTCCTTGTATGAGAGAGGCCTATAGTGTTGATATCATCTTAGTGTTCCTATGTGACTAGATTTTCTCAGATGAACCAAAGGTGTTTTTATAAAGGTAGGTAGAATGTTTTCCACTTTCTCAAGTGGATAGTACTATTATCTTAGTGTTCTTATTTAATATCATGGTGTACATTCTAGGTGGAGACCTCACTGATGTATTGAGACCCTCTATGTGGTATTTCTAGTGAATATTTTTGGGTGTTACCATAACATGTAAACTCTTGTTATATAATAGAGGAGGAGGTTTACTCAAAAGTTTGTGGATTTTTGTTTCTTAGGTAGGTGTTATCTTGGGGTTTGGAGTTGAGAGATTAGATTTATTTAGATGGTCAGTAGTTTTTACATCATATTGTTTCTTATTAGTCTACCCAAAAGTTAGTGGCATGGTTTTGAGATGTTTGATGAGTTGGGTGTTGTTATTGATATACTCGAGGATAGAGTAATGAAAACACAACCAAAATATATTTGATGGTGGATATGAGCCTATTAGAAATAAGGATGCAGATGGTGGATTCACTGGAATTTTTGTGAGTATATTGAGGAAAAAGGCCCATGTCTCTCTCAAACCATGATCTAGAGATATTGGTGTCGGTGATTTGATAATAGGAAATGGATATGGAAGCTAATGTGAATCCCATATGGCTTGTATCATAGTATATATTCTAATTATAGTGAAGAATCTTAGTGACCAATCGGTATCTGGATGTGGTTTGGATGGATTACCCTTATGTAATAATCAAATAGAATTATCTTCAATGATGGTGATTTAAGTGATCCCACTAGGGGTAACCTTGGTGGTGTACCATTATGAGATTTATGTTATTGGCTCATGGTTTCTTTTCATTACATATGGGAAAATGACCTTCAGATGGAATAAAAAAAGGTTTTGGGTGTAGAGTCTTAGCAATATTCACCTAAGAACCCAGGTATATTTCCACTTGGATCATTTTTCAAGATAGGATGGAGTAGTATATTATATATGAAATAGGATTTTTCCTTCATAAATGTTTGTGTTCTGAGTTTTTTTAGAGTTATACCTTCGAGATAACATAAATTCATGCGATGGTGGATTGTTTTCCATATTGGGTTTTTTTGTGAGATTTTTTCTATAAAACCCCAATTTTTTAATTTTTTGGGGAAAAAATGTATCAAGTTGGGGAGGATATTGTGACCTGAATTTTTTTAGAGGATACATAGCTAAATTTTTAGTTTCTAAGTCTCTCGGATTAACTAGGGGTAAAATAATAAATTTACCCTAACTAGTGTGGATTTGTGGGTATTTTAGAGCCTTGAAAATAACATATTAAGTATAATATGATATTTCTAGTCCATAAACACATGGTTGTGGTGTATTTATTATATCTCCAAAATGAAGTCTTGGGTGGGGAATCAGAGACTATGGTTTCATAATGTATGGGGTTTTTACCCTAGTATAATTATAATTTGAGTTCATATTTCGGGTCTCTGGACTACCCATCATTATTTCATCATTTAATGAAATTAAATTTTATTTATTTATTTAATTTATAGATGGAAAAAAACCCAGGGAAACCCTCTATTTAAACCCCTATTATTGACTACCTCTATAGATATATGGATCATTTGGAATAATCTTATATTGAGAAGAAGGGAGAAGTAACAAACTTAAGTGGAAATGACATTGGGTCTGATGAAAGGGATCATATCTATAGTGACATTGATGAGTGGATAATGTGTGTAACAACTTTAGATTTTGGAATAAATTTCTCCTTAATAAATACCATGTGTTCAATAGTTTGTGTTATACATAATACTAAACTAAAGTGAATAATGATTTTTTAAAATATAAAACTAAAGGCATTATTATATAGCTAAATGAAATTGATAAAATAAATGAACTTTCAAAAAAGGTCATATTCACATAAAGTAATACCATTAATTCTTAAAAAATTGGTTTGGAACTATTTTGTTGAGTTATGAATTTTTGTTAAATTCAAAACTTTTTAGGAATGATATCAATAAAATTTATTAGTAAAATTTAATAAATAATTAATAAAATAAATTGATGATATCTATGAGATAGTTAAGTAATGTTAATAAATACTAGTCTAATAATTCTTGGTTAAACATAATTTTTAGTATAGAAACATTGTTTTATTATATATTTTTTATTTAAAAGTAAATTTATATTTTTAAGGGTATTAAAATTATATAAATCTTTTTACACCTGTATAAAAATTAATGATAATTCATACATTTATTATAAATTGTTTATAAATGAAGATAAAAAAATTTTAAGGGGAAAAGGGAAATTTTTTAGAAAATTATTTGTTATTTACGTGATGTATTTTATCTTAATAAATTTAATTAGAAACTATATTTAAATTATTTTTTTGAAATTTTAGATTATATATTCAATAAAATAAATTATAATTCATCTAATGGTTTTTACTAGTCAAGAATGAGAATAAATATATTTTTATGCTTAAGGATACATTTTAAAAAAAAGTTTTTTTATTTTGTACATGGATATTAAAATTAATTTATGAAACCTTTAGAAATTTAATTTGATAAAAATTGATAAATTATTAAGAATAATTATGTTTAAAAATATTATAATTTCAATTTCATTTTTTGTCATAGAGATAATTTATCGTGTTAAAAAAGTTAAGTCATATCGATAACGGTTAAAATGGGTTAAAAGTGGTTAAACTAAGGGATAAGGCTTAAAATATCATAAAAACTTGTCATTATTTGATTGTTTGAGGGTATTTATACCTTATATAAAATTATATTTTAAATTGGCCTTATTTTTTCCACTTTAACCAAAATATTACTATATATTATTTTACAGTTAAGGGTATTTGAAAAGGTGTCACTCCCCTCACTTATAAAAGGGAACCTTCTCTCCTCACTTATTCACAAACTTTAATCACCTTAACTAAACAAATAACTACCCAAATTACTTCAAAAATCTTCTATACATGTCTTATTGTTTTCATTCACACCAAAATACCAACCTAATAAGGATTAAGGTGTAATCCAAAAGCGGATACCTAAAGAAGAGGTAATTATCTTAGACAAGTTATTTCAAGTTTATTTATTCTTCCACATCCTATGAATATATTATATCCATCCTAATATTATTAAATCAATATCATAAATATATTTAAATTTTATTATGTTAATCAAATAACCATTATCTACTTCTCATCCATCCAATAAAATATGAAAGTGGTGCTCATGTAAACGTGCAGACTACCTCCTCCATGAAACAATGTAATTCATTTTTCATAATCGACTCTCATGGATGGTAATATCAATAGATTTAATGAATATATATGATATTTATAACATAATATAATTATATAAATTTAAATTATTATTTATCTTTCTTTATTTCCATCAATTGAAAAATGAAAACATCACTTGTGTGTACATGCAGACTACTGCCTCTATGAATTGATGTAACTAATATTTTATCACTACATTATATATATGGTTATAAAAATGTATATAATGAATAAATTTTATATTTATGACATGATTTAACCATATCCTAACCTAGTGTAAAAGAACCCTATGGGGTGTCGGGGGGGGTCTTGGGTTCGAGTCTCCCCGACTTCTCGTATGTCTGTTTGTGTGTTTCTTTGTAGATTTTTAGTTCCAATTCCCTAATAATTTTAAATAATATATTTATGATATTATTAATATTATAAATATTATTAATCCATGAACAAGGTGCAAGGAATGGAATCAAAAAATGAAAACATGCATGGAATACAGAACATTTGACACCGTTATATTGATTTTAATGAGAAATTGTTAATAAACGGGTAATTAGAAATTACAAGAAAATAGAAAATAGAAATATAAGTATTAATATGGGTTTTTATAGATTTATAAAAAAAATTAATTTATTATAAAATAGGTTAGAGTTCATATAAATCAATTCGGGAATTTAAATAAGGGTTTATGTTACAATCTCACTTTTTATTAGGACTTTTTATGTATTAGATTCCATTGTGAGAAATTTTATGTTATTTCTCTCATAAAACACATATATTTTATTCTAATATGATTAATTCTATGTTTTTCAAGTATTAATTCCATTTTTACCCTCTTTAGTACTCGAAAAATCTGAAATAATGTTTTTAAGAAAAGCTGACAATATTTCTATTTTTTTGGTCGAGAATATTTTTCATCCATATCCTTGTTCTAAAAATTATTTTATGGAAGATATTATATGATTTTAAATTATTGATAATTTTATTTGAAAACTATATTATATTTTATTTAAAAAAATTAGATAATTCTTCTAGACATTTTTTGAATGATGCATTTTTTATTTTCTTGGAAAAAGTGAGAAATAAATTTTTTATAAATTTTATGGAATAAACAAATTTTCTTGTTGTAATTTCCATTATTCTTCATGAATATTACTTTAAAAATATCTAAGGTTTTAAAATAAAATACTATTCAAATTATTTTTTTAATTTTTAGTTTTAAAAGTTACAAAAATAAAAGGATGTTTTTCTTGTTTTTCAAAGCATATTTCTAAGGCTTATTTAAAAGTATTTTTAAACTATGTAAATATTTTTTAATGATTTTTTAGATTCAATGAGTATTTTTTCATATGATACCATCCACTTTATTTCTCTGGTTATTTTATTATTTGGTCGTTAAGTATTTTTTCATGAAACTCATTTCTTTCTCATGGGTTAATTAAGCTATGATAAAATGATGAATGTTTTGGTATACATATATATAGTTTATCATTATTTGATGGTCCCTATAATAAATTGAGTAGTTTTTTATATCTCATTATATTATATGGTACCTAGGTGGTCAAACTAATCCCTAGGGGGTACATTGATGGTTAGCTCAAGACTAAGTAGGTACATAGGTCGTTAGTTCAAGCCTACTTTATAATGAATGTCTTCGAAGGTATATTTGACATATGATTTCTATTATTAATTGTATGTCACAAAATTATTTCTTATGATTATGATATACTCTCATAGTTCATGATATATTATTTATCATTCTAAACTCTTATAACTCATGCCTTTTATCATGAAAATTTTTTATTTCATGATGCGTGATTTATTGTCTATGAACAATTGGGTAAAATTTCATAAGTTATGATAATATTATCATACTATTATGCTTATATTATTCTATCTTATAATAATTTATTGATATATCCCATGTTTACCCTTACAGAGCATCAAATCTCACCCATTATTATGTTTTTATTTCACTAGGTTGTGAGGAAGGGTATTAAATAGAATATGTCTAAGAAGAGTACTGTATGATAAGAAATTTGTGGGAGATGTTGAAGATATTTCATTAAATAAAATTATTATGAATCTATTCTATAAAAAAATAAATCTTAAATGTTATTGGTCATGTATTATTATGATATGTATTTGATATTCATAAAAAATGATGTCATATTTTTAAAATTAATGCTCTGGTTGCCTCAATGTGGCTATGAAAGTATATTAAATAGATGATAAACATCCATCGAGTCAGGGATTTGTGATTTTTGTTTATCCATTATTCATGGAATTCATTTTTAATTTTATTATTAAACCACTGATATCCATGATTGAATTTGGGGTGTATTATTTATTATTTATCCCTAACCCAACCATGAATTATTGAATCCTCATTCTTAGTTTTCAAAACCTTTAACTGTGGATTTTATAGGGTAAGAATTGTTTAACCTGTCATTATTTGTGTTGGTATAAATTTATCATTGGTTAGATAAATAACAAGTACCCATTCTACCTCTTTCCCTCTCTCAATTTCTATCTCTCTATTCCCCCTCTCTCTATCTTCTATCTTTTATTTTCTTCCCTATCACATGAATATGATGGGATATCGGCCATAATGGTGGTTAGCTTGAGGGGGGAGGTGGTGAAATGATGGCTCATCAAGAGAGGATATAGCATCCCACCTTTTTATCACATAAACTTTCATTACATTTTACAAAACCGAGGATCTTTAAGGGTTAGTGTCTTGGAAACCAGGAACTTAAAACATGAAAACATAAAACATTCTTCTTAAACACTTTAAAGGATTCTCCTTATGTTCATCCTAGGTTCATTACTTCATCTCATAACCTGGGGACATACATCAAAAGAAAGGGTGAGCAGAAGGCCCAGTAAGGGAAACAAGGGGAAACATTTACATGTGAACTTGAGATACATCAACAATGTCATGAAAAAAAACTTTAAGGCATGAGAAAGAAATCATGAGGCATATCATAATAAAAATAATATTTTTCATAACTTGAAGTTGTGGCTACAACATTTAATATTGAAAATTGTTTCTGTTTCACCAAGGTCCATCCCTAAGGTGTCATTAAAATTTACCAAGGTTATTCACCAAGGCGTCGTTAAAAATAGTCATCTCTAGAGATTAAGTCTTTACCCAATGCATTGGAGCGCTATCAGGGTGCACCCTTGACATGTCTTTATTATCAGGTAAGCCACATATATCATCATCAATAATTTCATAAACAACCCATATATCATAAAAGGAATGGGTTTCATTTCATAATCATAACGTTTTAAAAACTGCTTTAAAGACATGATCTTTGTGTCACTTTAAAACCCACAGAAAAGGAAGGTGGGTCTCATGTAAGTAAATCCCAGAATTTAAAATAGAACATTTTGGTATATATTTGAATACCCATATAGAAGATAGATCTTTGAGTATTCACTTAATAAAATAAAATAACTTTATAAAAAGAGAGAGACATTTTGAGACGGAAATTCTGCAGCATAATAACTATGTTTCGGGGTTTTAGAAAACATTTAAAAGAGAGAGGACATGGGTCAAACATTCATAAATGACCCATAAAACAGTAGAGGGACAGAATATTAAGGATATATGAACATGGTAATGAAATTTGAAAGATATACCATATGAAATGAAGAACATGAAATGAAGACAAAAATAAGATTTCTCTTTATGAAAATTCGGCAGCCTAACGGCGTCACTTAAGCTTCAAAAAATGAATTGACAAGATCAAATAGGGTCTATCATCATATGAACATGAAAGATAAGTATGATAGATATAGAGATAATTCCCCAACATAATAAAAAGAAACTTGAAATACTTGACATGAAAGTAGAACTTTGAAAAATGAGAAAGGTGAACGAATCCCTTAAAAATTTGGCAGCCTAACGGCACCACTTAAAACTTCAAAATACTAAATTGAGGAGATCAAATAGGGTCTCTAATCATATGAACATAAAAGATCATTATTATAGATATAGATATCATACCTCCAAAAAAATAAAAAGGAATTTGAAATACTTGACATGAAAGTAGAACTTTGAAAAATGAGAAAGGTGAACGAATCCCTTAAAAATTCAGCAGCCTAGCGGCGCCACTTAAAACTTAAAAATATTGAATTGAAGAGATAAAATAGGGTCTCTCATCATATGAACATAAAATATCAGTATGATATATATATATATAGAGATAATACCCCAAAAAAATAAAAAGGAACTAGACATACTTGACATGAAATTAGAACTTTGAAAAATGAGAAAGGTGAACGAATCACTTAAAAATTTGGCAGCCTAACGGCGCCACTTAAAACTTCAAAATACTGAATTGAAGAGATCAAATAGGTTCTCTAATCATATTAACATAAAATATCAGTATGATAGATATAAAAATCATACCCCAACAAAATAAAAAGGAACTTGAAATACTTGACATGAAAATAGAACTTGAAAAGGGTGAAAGAATCCCTTAAAAATTCGGCAGCCTAACGGCGCCACTTATAACTTCAAAATACTGAATTGAAGAGATAAAATAGGTTCTATCATCATATGAACATAAAATATCAGTATTATATCTATATATTTCATACCCCAACAAAATAAAAAGGAACTTGAAATACTTGACATGAAAATAGAACTTGAGAAGGGTGAAAGAATCCCTTAAAAATTCAGCAGCCTAACGGCGCCACTTTAACATTCTTAAAATGAAATGATGAGAGAAAGATGGGATCTCTCATCATATGAACATGAAAAATACAGTAGGATGAATACAAAATAACATCCTCCAACATAAGAGAATTTATCATAAAATAAATGACATAAAAGAGATTACTTGAAAAGAAAGAGGGAGGTAGGATCCCTTACCTTAAAACGTAACTCTTAAAACTCAAAGGTTGGGACCTTGAGGGCTTGGGGGCACATTGGAAGGACTCCTTGGGAGGTAATGAGACCATATCTTCGTTGGGGGAGAGTTGGGAGTCGAATGGATGAGAGGATGGCATGGTATTTATAGGGAAAGTGAGGGGACAAGGCATTAATGGCCAAGGGACACCTCATTAGTGGTTTTGGAAAAACCATGGGCTTGCCCATGGTATTTTCCCATGGTATTGTCCACTTGGGACACCTCATACCTTATCTTACTATTCATAAGTCGACCATATTGATTACATACTTAATACATCATTTAATGATGTCACTAAACACTCGTAACTTAAAAACTGTATTTTCACTATTCATCGAAAATTCAACTTTCTCAGAAAAATCCCAAAATTTCACCTTAACAAAATATCGATGATCTGATCTCAAAAATTAACTCCATTTTATAAAAATAATTTTCTAAATATTTTTAATTTAATTTTTAAATAAATACACTATTCACCAAAAATTCATTTTTTTCAGAAAAATCCTCAAAAATTACCGTAACATAATATCGATGCTCTGAGTTCAAAAATGAAATCCATTTTATAAAAATAATTTTCTAAATATTTCTAATTAAATTTTTAATTAAAAAACATTATTCACCCAAAAAAAACTAATACTTGAATAATAATTTATGAAACCGTTATTTAACCATTTTATTGAATCACATTACTTAATCAAGGTGCCTAGATTATATTAATTCTTTATTTAAGTGAGATTGCTAATCCATTTGGTCACATTACTAATCCTAAGCATAAAATCACTATTCATAATTTACTATTCATCAAAAATTAAGTTGATCTTATTAGACTCTAAATTTCGTACTGAACATAATTGTAGAAGGCCATTTTTTGAAAATCATTACACATTTTTAATTATTTAAGGTTTACATAAACATTTTTTTTTAAATATCATTTCTCTAAAATTCACCAAAAATATACATACTATATTTATCCGGACATTTGAAAATTCATAAACTTCATCATGAGAAGAAATAAAAAATTTTATTTAAAACAAAGGATTACACAAGGCAATTATAGTCTCCTTACATAGCCCCTAATCACACCAGCATAGGACCTAAGTGTAAGGTGTGCTAAGGTGAGAGAATCTGAGGGAGGCTTGGCCAACATCGCACGAGTAGTAATTTCTATCAGTTTGAACTTCTCATGAAGGTGATTTCGTTCTGTCTTCACACAATGAATTTCGGCTTGGGTTTGGTCCAGAGCAAAGCCCAGTGGTGCTACCTCCTTCCCAAGTTCTGTTAGATGGGCTTCGATCGGTCCAAGACTACTGGGTGAGGCCATCAAATCTTCTTTCTATATTAATTAACCAAGACCACTTGTATTTAGAGACAAATATCGAAATGTTTTGTTTCCAGCGGTCATATTAACCAATGGTCATATAACAGTCAAAACCCAATAGTCTCATTTTAATTATACTCATGTTATCTAATGAAATAGTTTTGTTGAGTATAAAAAAAATAAAAAATAATAAAATAACACACAAAATTAGGAAACAATATTTATTCAAAATTTCGGGTCGTTACAGAGGAGGTTTCTATAATGGCATGGAACAAAGAATCATGACATGAGGGTTTTATAAAATGTAGTTTGGACATAGTATAGTTGTGTGGTTTGACAGGGATGGATAACAGTATATCAGATAGTGAATTAGACTATTTCATGAAAAGGGATCCATGATGGTAGTCATGGAGCATTAGGGTGAAGCTACAGGGGGTACTAGGTTATTATTAAAACTGTATGATCCCTTGAGATCAGATGGAACCCCACCTACCATGTAGAAGTAAAGGGTGATATGAGCTAGGTCAGGCTAGCCAACTAGGTAAACCCATTTTAGGGGCCCTTGCATATGGCCCAGTGCATACAGACCCAACCACATAGTTGGATCGATGGTCGAACTGGGTAGGGATTACCCCAACTCAACCTAGGATGTGGTGAGTATAAGGACTCATGGAAGGTCTTTGGAATAATATGATTAGCATGGTGCATCCTCCTCCTCCCAGCATGCCACATGACGCTCTTGGGGGACACGACATGGCCCACTCTCTTCGTGTGGGGGTGTTTTTCATGAATCTCTCATTGGATATTGATTTTAGGGAATTAAATATTATATCCCAAATAATTTTACCCATATATAAAAATGTATTTTTTTTCTTTTTGATATCTAATTTCATTTATGAGGTTAGATATAAATATTTTGATAATAAATCTATAAATCTGATGATAGGGATCACAAGTGACAAGTAGAGCATTCTAGAGGTTTGTACTCCCCTAAAGGAATGTTTTGAAAGGTTTAAAGTCAACCATATTCATTCATACTGGAGTTAGGTACTACCCCAAATAATTAGGGTCTATGTCCTTCATATCAACATGGGGTCAGTACTCTCTTGGCACTGATGATGAGGTGTGGGTCCCTCATACACAAAAAATAGGGTTTGGTACTCCCCTACATTCTATGTGAATGGGTCCTCTATCTATGAAGTTGATACCCCCTAAATGAAGTCTTATTCCTCCATGACGTGTGGTTCCCACACTATAGTTCCTATGAGGTTACATGAGTTTCTTGGATTTGGTAGTTCAGATACTTGATCGGTGGTGTGGTTTTCATGAACTTGAGAGTATGGTACTCTGATGATAGGAAAACATTCTCTATAGATAATAGGGCTCCCCTTCATGGATTTTAACAGTGGAGTGGTAGTAGTAAAGGATAGGTAGTGCAGATTTCTTTAGGACTTATGACTTCTCAACACCCCATGGGTTTCCTTTGAGATGTGGTATATAGCTAGCTATCGACTTCAAACTTCATGAGGTTTTCTATTCTTCAAGCATCCCTAGTCACTCATGGGATATGACATTCAAGTATTTGATCTATGATTTATAAGACTCCTTAGAAACCTCAATACTCCTACTAGTTTAGTATATATAGATTCTTTATTGTTTCCCCCATTCACTCTCTAGTATTAATAGATTTTAACTGACCTATTATTATTTATTTATTTATTTGGTTCTTATGGAATCTTATTGAGTATGCTTATACTCATCCCTACATGGGGTTTTTTTCCCACACATGTTGTGTAAGTGTATATGGTGCATATGTTAGAGATAGTCTTAGTGCACATTGAGTTAGTGTGACTTATTCAAATCCAACACGGGTGATGCTTGGCGATGTATGGTAAGGGCATATTTGTTCATGGTTATGGAGGTGTCTTTCAAACCTGTAGACTGGTCCAGATGTACATGCAATGAGGATGATATTCCTAGTGTATTATATTAAGAAAAATTAGAGTATTTTCAGTTGTATGGTTAATTTTGGTATTTTCTTATGTGGAAATATACTTGTATTAGAGGTATCATACTTATGTTGTGTACATTTTAGTTGTTCATTTATATATATACAATTGATGTTACGGGTTTTCATTATGATTTGGATATATGTATCTATTACAGATTGATATAGGCTAAATCCTCCCACGTTATGTGATATTCCTACTTGATGTTACTCACCTACCCTTGACCTATTGGAGGTGATCTTGAAGTTGTACTCTCAGCTAACAATCTTCCTGAGTGAGACCCCAGCAGGTGGGGTCTTATCAAATCAGTCAATGAATTTTTTAATTAACTAATTTTTTATTGTATGTCATGATTTTATTCAAGACATATATGAATCTAAAAATTTATCTGAGATCATGTTTTTATATGATTTACCTCACTATATAAGATTAAATTAATTTATTTCTTACAATGTTATACATTTGGGGTTTCCTCATGGTGTTTGATGTATAAATAGATGTGTAATAATGTATATTTATTAAAGAGTTATTGATATATGTTATTTAAAAAAATCAAGAAAACAATTACCTACATCGATACTAACTTTCTCTAGTAACATTCAATTTAGGGTACTTATTTGATGATACTGTATTATAATTTTTGAAGTTAACTTAGAAGATATAGAACTTACCTTGATAAAAGGTTTATAAGTATTACTAGTTATAAGAACATTATTTTCATTTTTAATAAGTATGTTTCATTCAGATTAAACAATTTCTATTTAATTATAGTTTTGACTTAATCTTTAAATTCTTAAAATAAAAAAAACATGAACATAAACAAACCTATCAAATTGAAAATTATAAGGTGATTTCCACAATTTTTAATTAATATAAATAAATATTTTCATAGATGTAGAACTTACTCATTAAATCATTATTGGTGGTTCACTAATTCAAGCATCAATAGATACTAGTTGTTTTACTTATAAATCATTTAAAAAAATCATTGGTGTATTTGGTTCACTGAACTTATTACTTTTTTAATACAAAATAATTATTCTTGATCTCCTTATTATGAACAATTATTATTTGATGTATATTTTATTGTATATATTTTCAAATTAAATTTATTCTAGGTTTTATTTTATATTGGATGGAAACTTACCATTTTTTTGTGGTACCTGAAAAATAAATATCAAATTTTTTTGTCCAAGTTGCATTGAAAACACTAGTATGTTTTATTATTTATGATTATGATTATATTCCATGTTAATATAATACATTACTATTTATAGCCAAAATTATTATGAAATATTTTATTTTATTATATTTTGTGAAGTTATGGTCTTCTATTTTTATTTTTTATTTCTTGAATATTCATTAATAGGTTCCATTAGACACATTTATATTAATAATTGATGTCTTGAAGATATTTTATATTTAATGGTTAAACTCACTGTAAATTATATATTTATTCAATTATTTTTTCCCCAATTTTGGTAAGTTTAAATTTTCGTACCAAATATCTATTTTCTTTAGATAATATCTCAAACTACTATATATTTTGATTCCATTATCATTGAGGTATTATTTTTCCACTAATATTTTCAAAAAAATAATGTTTTCAATAACAAGCTTATGCTAACCATTTTAGGGAAATACTTTACTAAAAACCATATTTATTAAACACTATCTTAGAAAATGATATTATTTTTTCATCTATTAAATTTTTTTATTTTTCTCTAATCATTTATGTTTTTATTTTTTAGGTGGAACTAGTGTCCCTTCCGAGATAAAACATGAAATTGGTACGTGCTGCAAATACACAAGCATGGTTGGATTCCTAGGTATATAATTCAATTACTTAATTTAAAATTAATATTTTGTATCATTGAATCTAGTGATCTTGTTTCTTCAAACATTTTTAAAAATAAAACCATTTAGGTAATAGTTTACTTATTTTAATTATGGTGGAAGTGGGAAAATAGTCAAGGTGTGATGATAAATAGATTGTATGATTATCATTTCACTATCATTTTTTGATTATATAAATTTTCATCAAATTAAAATTTCTTTTAGATATTTTTAATGAATATGGTTTGTAGCTTCACTCTGTGTATAGAATGAATTGAATTTTAACAGATAAAATCACACATTTTAATGTTATGGTTATTTTTCTTTTTAATCATAGTTTAAAAATAAATATAATATTAAAGGGATAATTACTTCTTCTAAGGGAAAAATTTACTCATCTTTATATTTTTTTTAAAAATTTATAAAACTGACCAAACATAGTTTTCATTTAAAACTTATTTTATTTGATTATTTTTTTATCCACTATACAAACAAAATATTCATGATAAATTCATGTATTTGAAATGTTTTTTTCCCATATCAGTTTATTTCTATGAACATTGTGTCATGGTTCAATTTTTTCCTTATTTTTTATTATTAACATTTCAATAATCTAATAAACATGGAATTTTCACAAATACAAAGAAACTTATTCAATTTTTGTTGACATAAATCATGTTTAATTAAGGGATTATATAATTTATATAATGTTGAATAGGTATTAAAAATACAAAATATAGTTAATATGGATATTAATTTAGTTAACATTATGGTAATTTCTTAGGATCTCTATTTTAGATTTATTTTCCTACATTTTTGTATTAAAATAATTTTAAATGTTAATATCATTTTATTTTTAGTTTCTCAATATGATGTGATATTAGAGATCATAGAGAGACAAGATGGATATTATATCAAGTGAGTGTGTGCCTTAGTTTATAACCAAATAGATCCAAATTAGATAAAACATGGATATCATTGATTTAGTTTCATAATCTATTTTTTTATTTCTTATTTTAACTGCCTTTTTTTATTGTGTATTTTATTCCTCTGGTTTTCTCCTTATTATTAAATTTAATTATGGAAATGTTGGGATATTTTTTAAGTGTTTGGTTCTTTTATTTTTAATGGTCTAAGAAGGATTGGGTGGGGTGGAATAAATTTTGATTATGAATTATTTTACATTTTGAGTAATAATTAACTAATATTCATTAACTTGGATATATGGATTTGTTTTGGTTCATAATTTACTTACAAGGTTGAAAAGAATTAATTCAGTGAGAATATAGCCTCATTAAATGTGTTTTTTAAATTCTATTAAAAATTGTGCTATGGAAGAAAAAACTCATTTCCAAAGTAATTATCTAATAGAGAATAAACAAATTTTTTATCAATATTATAGTGAAATGGGGGGCTATTATTGTTATGATTTCATTAGTTTATAACACAATTTACCTAAACCTTCTAGTAAATTTTTTGTTTGGGTGTATTTTAATAAAATTAATTTATTGATAAATAATATTTTTGTGCAGTTTAGTCCTAATGGAAGAATAGTCTCTAGGAATATTGTTGTTCAGGTTGATATTTCATTCAATGGTGTCATCATTTTTTGAGTTTTTTTGTTAAAGTTTATATTAACATAGACTGGCCTATGAAGTCCCCTTAGTTCCAACAATTAGGCCATGTGCACCACCCCAATCCCACCTTCAATATTTTAAAGGATGGTTACTATCACCAAGAAAGAATATCACACATGGGAGGCCTTAGCCTACTAAAAATATATAAAATATTCAAATCTATAATAAAAAATATTACCAATAACCCTCAAAAAATCAATAATAAAACTATAAAGTATTATAAATGTATAAGACACAAAATATCTAAAATAATATCACATAGGTAGATTATAAGGTAAAAAAATACATAAGGATGACCTAAAATTATGATATATTTATTCCAAGGGAAAACACTTCCTCACTACAATGACTCCAGGTGTGATCTCTGATAGAAATAATCACTTTAAATAACAACTAATCATAATATCCAATAGTTACACATCATTATGGTTACATCAAAAATATCAATCATCTAAATAAATACAACATGTGTGGGAAATGATTAATGTATAGAGTGTATAAAAAATACCCATTCGGATACCCTGAATGAGAAAAGTAAGGGTGGTATAATAATTTATCTCAAAATCTAAGATAGTGGGTGATATAGAGAAACCTAGATATGATTTTAAGGATAGGGAAACTGTAGACATAGGAATATCCTATTCATCACAAATCAACTCTATAAAGTTTTTATCTCATATAAAACTAGATATACCCAATAAATCATAATACCTATAAAATCTAACCTACCTAACTTCAATAACATCCACATCACCTTTTTGAAGTCGTAGTGGGAAAGTCATACCTCACTAAAGTATACATATTGTTGTAGAGAGTATCAACCCTTATGGGGGATTAGAACATAATAAATTGAAATTTATATCGATTGATGGAGTATTAACTCTGTGTATGGAGGATCATTGCCCCGTCCCATGGGGGTACCTTACTTTATTAGTCCTATGGGGGGCCCATACCTTAGTATGATATATGTAATCAAGGGAGTACCTAACCCCATGTATGAAATAGAGGACCTATTTTTCATATATTTGGGTGAGTAAATAACTCTATAAAGTTTATGGGGGACCCATTCCCTATCATCAGTATATCACCAAGGGATTACCAAACCCTGTATATGCTCCAAACCTCCCACACAAACCCTTTCATAACCAATTGATATATAAAATACTCAAACTACCTAAAAATCATCTTAAATGGCCTTTTATGATAACTAAAAAATTTCAATATGATTTATATGAAAAAAAACTAGAATAGACTATTCATTTTTCTGATTCTATCACTTGGGTGAGAAGATGTGAAAGATATTAAAAAAGAAAAAGTGTTTCATAATCTGGTTTTTATTTGAGGTATGTAACCTTTTAATTTTAGTTTTTATCCTTTATTTTATCCTATTATATGTTCTCTATGGTTTAAGTGTGGGTTCGAAAGCATTCGGGGCTTGTTCGAAGCCCCATCTTTTTGAGGAAATGGATAGGCCGTATGGTTAGTAGAAACTGTGTAGCTCAGTCCGCACTGTGAGAGAAAACTGTGAATGGTATTTTAGTGCATAGTAGAGGGATGCATGGTTAGCCTTAACCATGTGAACTAGGATGCATGTCCATGTGACTTATCTCAGACATGAGTTAGATGGGTTTCTCATAGGTTGCATATGATTATTCTAAACGTGCATTGAGTTCATGCGAGGGGTGTCTTGAGGTAGATCTTGGCGCACGATTGGTGCATGGTTTGGACAACCATGCAGCTAGACCATGAGACTTTTAATTATTGTAAAATTTTACTTTTCTTACCCTCACTGTTTATATCTCACCTCCGTAATTTTTCTCTATTTTCAACAGACGGTACCCTTCTTCTGTTGGAGAGCTCCTCTCATGGCATTTACATAGGTTCTTTGATAACTTCTCTATCCAACCTTGGAATTAGAATCAGTTTGTCTCATTGGATCCCTATTGGTAATAACTATATCCCATTATCATCATTTTATATTTTTTTCACTATACATTGTGTAATACTCATGCAATCTCATATGCCATATTTTCAGGTCATTCGTATTTTATTTTGTTTTCTTCTGATCCATGCCAAAATAAAGGCTAATAATGGATGAGGCATCTACTGCAGGCATAAGGTAGGTGGTCTATGTATTTTTCCTCAAATTTTTTCCATTTTATAAACTATTTCCATTGTGTTCATTCCAGTTTCACGAGGAATTTCTCCATAGAATTCATCTACTTTATTTTAACTTTTCTAGGTTGTATTCTAGACCCTAATGACACCTCTTAACAACATTATAGTTTGATATATCAATGTTAACCACCCCTAGTGGGGTGAGTTCTTTGTTATACCTTTAGTTATCTATGTTGGGTTTACCTAAGACACCATTTGGGTGCATTTTACTTCACCATTGATAAGGTAAGTGTTTCATCATAATAAATAAATCATGTATGCATTAAATGGAAAGTGTATATGCTTATGTATGAATATCCCTTGGCCCTTGTCCTTGTTAATTAATTTGATAATTGTTTTCATGTCTTTAATTCACCTTGACACTTATGATGAATGTTAATGGAATAAATCTAATGAATTGAAATTGGCATGAGTATTACATGGTTTGTGATGGCATATGTATATAAATGAAATGAGTATAAGGTACCTACTACTTTTGGACCTTTTTAATCTTTATAAGAATGGATAGTGTTGATCCCCCAATGGATTATTGAGGGAATTCCTTGAGAACTCAGAGGAATATAATCCAATTCATTGAGTCAATTTCCATGGTAGATGCCCACCATGGAATCTAAACCTTATCATATTTTGTGAATGAATGAGTGTTGTACTGAAGATTTACTTGAATCTTTTACATATATTAAAATACCTTGGATACACTCCTTGGATTTAGTTTGATGTATTAAAACATGAGATTTCATAGATTCAATCCATTTGGCCCAGTCATGCTTAGCCCATGATTACTGCGAACAAGCTCCATGGAATTGCTTAGACTCTTTTACGATGGAATACCTTGGTTGTACCTCTTGTATTACACTCAGACCCTTATTTTCAGACTGTATGAGTTACCACTATGAGTCGGATTAACCCCTGAGGTCAAGGATTCCTTAGTTCAACCTTGGATTCTCCTTTATTGTTATCATAATTATTACTCCATTTTTTTAGTATATTATAGTGCAAATACCATATCCAAAAATTAAATGAATACATGTTCAGAAACTAGTTGAGGATAAAGCGGGTATGGATTGTTTATTTTTTACTTCTTTACTTTTATATACCTACACACTGTTACAGTTTATATTCAAAGACTAGATTTGTATAAACACTATTGGTGGTGGCCTACTGAGTTTATCTCGCACCCAACCTGGGCCACCATTGGTACTTGGAAATATTATATAATCATAGGTGTGGATAAAGGGAATCATCTCATATTGTACACCTAACTCATTACTTTAGGATGGGAGCTTGGTAGCGTATGACAAGTCTAGTGCTCGGGATTGTTGGACAGATTTTCCCTTTTTTATTATTTTGTATATCATGTATTATATTATATGTATGATTCCTTGTATGCCTATTTTCCCTTTTTGTAGATACATGCCATCATCTTTTATATATGATAAATTTTATAACATTTGATGATTATTCATTTCTTTGATGGTTGTTTCTTCCACCATATTCACTATTATTATTCTTCCATTTTTTAATCATATATTATCTTTTCTCTAGTATACTCTAAACCAAGTGTATAGTCTCCCCATAGACATGCCCTAGGACCTTTCTTCTAGTCAGCAGCTTCTAATGTGTGAGGAGGCATGCTTGAGGCCATGTGGACAACCAGGTTTAGTTACTCAGAATTTAACCAGGTCTAGGATATCACAAAGTGGTATTAGAGGTTCACTATTCTTATGTTATTATTTAGGAAATTTATACAGGAGATAATGAATGTGTCGGAACATAGTCATAAGCCATGTTTGGGAGTTTCTAACCTATGTTTTGGGTAAACACCGTGTTTTTTGGGAATGGGAAATTTTTGTTTTATATTCTACCTATTACAGTTGATATATTTTCCCTATTGGGTGATGCATGTGAATTGGGGTATTTTTATTCCTTATGGAGATTCTACCTTTTCCCATTATGGTAAGTATAATTATTACATTCATCAATTTAGGCACCTAGGAATTCATATTCCATGAATTTTACATGCAATACAAGTGCATTTTACTTCATCCATTGCCTTAGTTTCCTGTTATTTTTATGTGTGTCTTGGTTGTGATATAGTCCTATTCCACTAAAAAATTTTGGAAGATAAAGAAAATTGGTTGTTTAAAATATCAACATCAACCTAAATGGTTTTTTCCCATATATATTGATTTTGGCATCTTAAATGTTCAATTTTGATCCATGTAAGCTATGTAACCTTGGTTATATGATATGGACTCTAGCTACGATTATGTGACTACCAATTTCAATTTATAAAGTGTGTAGTCCTTTATAAATTATAAAGGGTAATTCATTGAATCAATCCATTGTATTTCACATATTACATTATAAGATTTAATGTAAGGGGGTAGGTTAAAATTAAATGGGTTTAAATTTCAATTTATAAAGAGTATGGGACTTTTTAAACTGGGAATGAAAATCCATTTAATTGAGCCTTGTAATATATATATATACGAACATATGAACTTAAAATGAAAATTTTGAATTAAAAATGAAATGGTTTCTAGTAAATGAAGAGACCAAGTGAAACTTAAAGAGTGTTTATCTACTTAACTTTCAATTTACCCTTTATATATAGGAACCCATCTAAATAAAAACATGAATGCTTACTAATTCCCAGACCTTTGATGAGGGTAGTTGGGGTAGAATGTTGGGTAGTGATCCCTTTTTTTTTTCTTCTCCCATTAGTAATCCTATCTTCTTTTGAATATTGTTCAGAGGCGTGTTCTTGGTATTTATAGAGATATTCCACCACGACATCCTCAATTCATGTGTTTAAAGGGTGGCGATGACCATACTCCGAAGTTGGTGGGCCCTGATCCACCAATATTACCTCTAGTATTTATACCTAATACACCACCTGTTAATCCCAAACAGGGTACTAAATCTCATCTTCGATAGGGTTTCATACACTTGATGCAGTCTATGTAGGGTGCTCCATGACTCACTCCTACGATGTATGATCTTACTCATGAGTTCCAGCAGCAGCAGCATCCCATATTCTCAAGGGATGGTGGTCCTCAGGTTGTTGAGTCAAGTATAAAATCCATTTTATCTATCTTCAATCATCTAGATACACAACTATAGAGGAGGGTCAATATTTCTACATACATACTATATGATTTTTACAAGCACAGGTGAGATGTGATTACCCAGGATGGTCGTCATCAGGGCATGGTCTAGGAATACTTTTATACCGCCTTCTATAATTATTTTTTCCCTGATATATTTAGAGTTGACCAAGTTAGGGAGTTTATGCACCTAGAGCAGGGTGCTATGTTTTTCATAGACTATTCAGCATGTTTCACTGAGATTCAATGTTTTTCACCACTTCTTTACAATGATGAGATATCATGAGCGTGATGCTTCAAGGATGGGATCAAGTATTATATCCATACTCTAGTGAATGTATTTCACCTATCTAACATTTCTAAGATCATGAACCATGATCTTATCACTGAGCATAACCTAATGGAAGCTGACAGTACTATAAATATAGGGTTAGTACTGAGATAGAGTAGTAGTTCTTCTAATAGATGGAAGAAAATAATTGAGGTTTCTCATTAGTGCAGTGGTAGCCAGAGTACCCACACTGGTAGTTGTATTTTATTCCATTAGTGGGGATTACAAGGTATTGTAAAGCCATAGTTCTATGGAGATCCACTAGCGTGTCCTTATTATGGTTGTATGGGTCATCTTAAGTGGTTTTTCCAGAACTTTCTACCTCTTTCTATAGGAAGACAACCCACGATAGATCCAACTTTAGTAGAAGGATCTTTGAATATATGTCTGGAAGGTAGCTGGAGTAGCCCCGGTCAAACAGGTCAAGGAGGAAGTTGTGGGTGAGGTAGCCAGACTTCTGATTTTTAGCACCAAAAGAGCATATCTACTTAGGGTAGTCCAGTTATAGTTCAGGGAGGTAGATCAGGACAATTTCATGAATTATAGAATATACTCAAGGATAAGAGTCCAGGATCATCTACTATATGAGGTACTATTATAATATCCTCTACTATCATATCTACCTTATTCAATATATGTGCCTCACACTACTTTATCTCAGTATCAATAATGTAAAGTCTTGGGCTTGAAATTATGTACTTTTGTGGGGTGATATCTATGGACACACCATTTGGTGTGCAGTCAAAGGGTATACACCAAGGAAAGGACTATCCTATTAAGATTGGAAGTTATTGTTTCTAGTGTAATTTCTTTATCCTTGAGATGATAGGGTTTTATGTCATACTTGGGATGGATTGGATCATGCCTTATCATGACCACATTGATTATTATCATTAAAGAGTCAATTTTATATCACTTAATGGTGGTGGATATGTACATTAGGGAAAATGGGATGTCTAGGTTGTTCGATCTGGACTAGATCATCATGGGTTAGGATGAGTGACAACCCATATTTCCAGCCTTTTCTTGGATGATCGGATAGTGTGTTGGACTTATTTTCCTCTAGTAGAGGATTTTTTTTGGGTTGTCTTCATGGATTAATTATCTAGACTACATATTTAGTGATAGAGGTATATTTTATGATTGAGTTTGTTCCAGGAGTATCTCTAGTATATATTCCTCTATAAAGGACGGCACTTACTAACCCAATGATCTCAAGACACAGTTATAAGATTTAGAATCTAAAGGTTTTATCTGACCCAGTACTTCTTCTTGGGGTTCACTTTTCCTTTTTCCAATAAGGTGGATATAACCCTATGACTTTTCATGGATTACTAATGGTTTAACAGGGCTATGGTTAAGAACTGGTATCATTTTTCTTTAATAGATAGTCTCTTTGACTAGCTCTGAGGATCTAGAGTGTTCTTGAATATCGACCTAAGGTCAGTCTATCATCAGGTGTGATTCAATCTTTTATGTATACCATTTAGATCTTTCTGAAGATGGTATGGTTTATTTGATTATATGGTTATGTTTTTCAGTCTTAAGAATCTACCCACTATTTTCATGGCCTTGATCAATATGGTTTTCCACCCCTATTTGGATTCCTTTATCATGGTTTTTGTGGATGATATCTTGGTGTATTCTAATATTTTAAGATACCATGCCAAAAATATTTAGATCATAGTGAATATACTAATATATCATTAGTTATATTATAATATCACTAAATTGCACTTATGAATCAATAAGGTTCACGTCTTGGGTCATATTATCTCAGAATATGGGGTGTTAATTGACCCAGAGAATTTGAGTTCTATGGTTTCCTAGGATAATCCCAAGAATGTGTTTGGTATACAAAGTTTCTTAGGGATGGTTAGATTTTATAATGGTTTTATATGGGACTACTCATGCCTTGTATAACCTCTTACCAGTCTGATTAAGAAGTGTGTGAATTTTTTCTGGTCTGAAGCATGCGATAAGGCCTTTCGGGAGCTAATAAGAAGACTTACTTCGTCACTGATCTTGATTATAACAGATCCTAGAAGAGGCTATACAATGTTCTATGATGCATTAGGTATAGTTTTGGGTTTAGTATTGATGTAGGAGGATTAAGTCATTATGTACAGGTCTCACAAGTTGAGACCTCATGAACATAATTACCTGACACATGACCTCAAGTTATAATAGTCATTCATGCCTTGTGTTGTTAGAGGCATTATCTTATGGGAGAGTCCTTTATGGTGTATACAGACTATAAAATCCTCAATTATATCTTTACACAGCGTGACTTGAATCTTAGATAGTGAATTTGGGTTAAATAACTTCAATATTTTCACTTTGAGATTTCTTATACACCTGGAAAGGGAAATGCAGTGGATAATGTTTTGATCTAGAAAAATCAAGAAAAATTCATATAAAAATCATGTGAAGAATGTAAGTCAATGAACCTATTTTCTGAGAAGCATCTGTAGTTTTATGAGAGTCACGAATGAACTTTTCTCGCTATCTTATTTGTTACCTCTTCACTTAGGGATAGTGTGAAGAGAAGGAAGTTCTCAAATCCTAAAGGTTTGGTCCTACGGGAAGGTATTTATGGAGAGGACCTACCTTTGAATTATTCTATTGATAGATATGGTATCCTTTGCATAAATGTGCATATTTAGGTTCCTGCAGACATTAGAGAGTAACTGATGTGATAATCCCATGCTTCTCAGTAGGAAATGCACCCAGGTATCTCCATGATGTATCGTGATGTGCGCCACCAGTAATGGTGTCTTGGGATGAAATGTCAAATCATGGGTTTTATCACTAGGTATTTTACATATCAATAGATGAAGTCAGATTAATAGTGGCCTTATGTCTTGTTACATCCATTACCAATACCAAAATGAAAATGGGATAACATCATAATGGATTTTGGTACTGGTTTATCGAGGTCACCTCAAGGTGGTGACATGGTTTGGGTAGTTATCAATATACCAGAAAGCTCATAAATAGGTAAAAAGCTTGTTCCCAAAATATTTTATTAATAAAAAAAATAAAAGACAACATGAGTGAAGAAACAATGGGGTTAAAAAAATCACGTGTACACATCACTACACGCATCAGCATACACAAATCCACAACAGAAAGATGGTGTGACAAAGAACCATAATGAACTAACCTCCTCAATGGAATGTTTGGAGAGAGAATCATCAATTTGACTTGCCTTCCTATAAACATGAGTGAAAACCAAACAGAACTACTCCACAAGCTTGAGGCAATCATCCCAGGTGGAAATCAGTCTCTGTGGAACATTCCTTGATCGGCTTCGAATAATTGCAACCGCTAAAGTAGAGTCATATTCCAGCCATAAGATCGTCCAGCCATGATAAGAAGCATACCATACAGCCTTTATCATTTCCTATAACTCAGCCTCAATTTCCAAACCATTTCCTAAAAAATGATAGAAACGGCCTTTAACGAAGCCCCTATAAGTGCGGAAGATTCCACCATGGCCTGAGGGTCCCGGTTCACCTGAGGTCACTCCATCAACATTGACTTTCAGACACTGAGAAATCATAGGTATCCACTGAATATAATTCATCACAAGGGGTTGTTTTTATCTTCTAGAAATACCTAGGGTCCGCAATACCACCAAATCAGAAACATCATTCTGCATAACACCAATTCCAGCCTGAGAAGCCTTCATAACACCCAGATGAATCTCCTGGATACCAACAGAAGTCGGTGTAATTCTTCTCTCAAAAACAAGATCATTCCAGGACCTCCAAATAAAAAATACCAGCACTGAAATAGAATAAAGAAACAAAGGTTTAACCTAGTACTACAGTCGGCCTGATACAAAGATTCCATAAGCTGACCAAAACTTTCCAGATTCACGCAAAATACAAAAATTCCTTGCAAGTAACTCTATAAGAAGGATGATAATTTATAGGATATGAATAAATGATAAACAGTTTCATCCACAACAAGGAAAAAAAGAAAATAGGTGCAAGAGAGAACTCAGACTTCTGTAGAATCCTTTGCAAAATAAGTATATGCTTCCAAATCCTCCATATAAGCAAATAATGAGCAGGTGAAATAATGGCAGTATGAAACATCGACAATGAATAAGGGACAAGCAGAGTGGTAGCACGCATTAATCTATAATCCTCCTTAGTGGTAAAGGAACCAAGAACATTAGGCAGAAAAATCATAGTGTCCATAACAGAGTAATGATAATAATTTAATTCCATCTTTATAGGATCTGGAAGAAGCTCCTGATAATTTTCATTATGATGAAATTCAGAAATAGAGAGATCCTTCAACGAAAGAGGAATATCAATAATATCAGCAATAGCATAGGATAACCAAACAGTCTGCCAATAATTCAAGGAGGAGTTTCTACACACCACCCATTTTGAGGATTGGGAAAGGTTGAGATAAGCATTCTTGATGGAAGACCAAATCAAAGAGGGGAAATAAAGAGAATGCCCATTTAAAATCTTGGTCCCAAGTCCATTTCTCAAAAAATCCAAAGAGAAGTCATTAGAAGTCAGAAAAGACCAGGTAAACTTTTTAATGAGAGATTCCACTACCACAAAACTGGGTTTCCGCAGTGCCACCCTTTTAACAGTGCTAAAAATAGCACTGATAAAGGGGGGGCCTTTATCCGCGCTAAAAAAAGAGATGATAAAGGGGCACTTTTAACAACACTAAAAAAGCACTGTTAAAAGTGACCTTTTATCAGCGCTTTTTTTAGCGTCGATAAAGGCCCCCCCTTTATCAGTGCTTTTTTAGTGCTGATAAAGGGGACCCCTTTATCAGCGCTTTTTTTAGTAGCGCTGATAAAGGGGGGATTTATCAGCGCTTTTTCCTAGCGCTGATAAATTTTATATTTCAATTAAAAAATCATGAAAAATAATATATTATTATATAAGTATATTTATATTGATATAAATATAATATATATTTTTTAAATATGTTTTAGAAAAGTATAAATAGACTACTACATTTAATATATAAGAAATTTAGTGAAAATGGATTTAAAATTTTTTAAAAAATATTCTTAATTAATAATTTACTAATTATCATCGATTAATAATCATTTAATAACAATTTGTAGACACAAAAAATCAAAAAAAAATTAATAAAAGATCTAAATTACATTGAAAATGTAACTCAAACTTCAAATGGACATAACTTTGGATTCGGGTGTCTGTTTGAGCTCTACAGCATATTAAATCGAATCCTGCAACGAGATCTACGCGATAGTGACTGAGGTGAAGCCTCTATCACATTTTTCAAGGAAAAAAGTCCCAAAAGGCCTCCAAAACTGAGTTTTTAGTCGACATACCCCGATTTTTTAACATTCAAACAGATATAACTTCTGATCTGGATGTTCGTTAGCCCTATACCACATATCATATCAAAGATTGTTTCATTTTCTTCAATTTGACTGGTTGTAGAGTTGAAACGGGTTTCTGGATTATAATTTATAATCATTTTAAAATTCTATGGATTTTTAAATACACATATATATGTATTTATTCGTAAATATATATGTGTTTGTGTGTGCATGTGTATTGTATATATGTATGCATTTATTTATTTATTTATTTATTTATTTATTTATTTATTTATTTATTTATTTATTTATTTATTTATTTATTTATAAACACACATAAAAAACTTTATTAAATGTATTTAAAACTAATCTTATAAATATATATTAATATACAAATAAATATATGGATAAAATATTGTAACTACAAATATATATATATATAAATAGATATAAATGTATATTAATATACAAATGAATATATATATACTAATATATGAATAAACATATATGTATTAATATAACTAAATATATTGATATTAATATAAATCTATATTAATATATGAATAAATATAACTATATATATATATATATATATAAATATATATTAATATACGAATATATATATATATATATATATTACTATATGAATAAATATATATGTTTTAATATAACTAAGTATATTTATATTAATATGAATCTATATTAATATACAAATAAATATAACTATATATATATATATATAAATAGTTATATCATTAAATAGATAAAAAAACAAAACGGCTTAGTGGTAAAGGTGCAGGCGCCCAAGGGGGAGGTTGCGGGTTCGAATCCAGGTGGAAGCAATGAGGGGCGCGCGGGCAAGTGCAGAATGCGCAGGCAAGGGAAATGCACGGGAGTAAGCGGGGGCCGCCTAGTGCTGATAGGGGGTCAAGGGATGTTAAAAGATCCCCCCCCCCCGAATATAAATTATTATTTATTTATTTTATTTTATTTTGAGTTTTATCAGCGCTTTTTTTAGCACTGTTAATGCGCTTTTCTAGCCCTGATAAAATCCGTGTTTGTAGTAGTGTTCATTAAAGAGTTTAAGATCCTTAAGCCCCATACCTCCCATGTCAATAGGCCTGATACAATCACTCCAAGCAACTGTAACAAGATTTCTTTCAAAAATAGATCCAGTCCCAATGAAGTTACGAATCAATCTCTGTAACTCTTTGAGAATATTTCTAGGCCATATGTAGAGAAAAAAACATATACACACATGGAGGTAATCACAGAGTTAACAAGACATACACGCCCTACCTGAGACATAGATTTCCCTTTCCAGGTAGCCATCTGATTAAGAATTCTGAGATAAATACTTTCCAAGTATCATATTTTTACAGCACCCCAAAAAATGGGAACCCCAATATAATAAAAAGGTAGAGCTAATCTCTTAACCCCAAGATTCCGTGCAATTTTATTTTTCCTTGAAATGATAACCCCTTTCACAAAAAACATAGAGGATTTCCCCCAAATGATGACTTAACTAGAAACCTCCTCATAATGCTCAAAATTTGCCTTAATTTATCGGATAGTGATCCTATCAGCCTTTCCAAACGACAGAATATCATCGACATATAAAAGGTGTGAAGGAGAAAAAAGACATCTTCCAAACTTCATTTTTTGAAACAAACCATCATGCGCAAGATCTGAAATACAAATACTCAAATAATCCTACACAATAGAAAAGAGAAGTCCAGACAACATATCACCTTGTCTCACTCCCCTGGAGCACCCAAAAAATCCTCTAGGAGAGCCATTAACAAGAACAGAAATCATAGAACTCTTAAGAATGAAACTAATCAAACTGATGCAACCATTAGAAAATTCATGCATTTTTAACACTAGAAAAATAAAACTCCACTTCATTTTATCAAAATCTTTAAAAATATCAAGTTTACGATCCATATTACCATACCTCACTTTCCTCCTCATAATATTAACACACCCAGAAGACATGTACAAGAAATTTGGAATGTTCCTTCCAGGCACAAACCCAAATTGGTTTCTGGAGATAAAATCATTAGAAATACTTCCCAATCTTTTTGCCAAAATTTTACTAATAACCTTTGGGAGGGTATTCCTTATTTCCACAGGCCTGAAATCACGAATATCAAGAGCATTCTCCTTCTTTGGAATCAAATCAATAAATCTATAATTAACACCAAAAGGAAAGTAAGCATGTTAGAAAAAATCTCTAACTGCGTTAACAAACTCAGTATGAACAATATCCTAATAAGACATGAAGAACTTATTAGAGAAACCATCCAGCCCTGCCACACTATCAGCATTCATAGAAAAGGCAACCTTTCTAACTTTCTCCTTAGTGGGAACATTAGTGATCATATCATTCTGAGAGGCCTGAACCATAGAAGAGATATTCCCGAACATTTTTTTAGTATTTTAATTCCCTGGATCCTTGTAAAGATTTTAAAAATATTTACAGGAAGCACCAGAAATATCATTATCAGAGCTGAAGATAACTCCATCAACCATGAGGGCATTTATGCCACTCTTCACCTTCTTTTCCCTATACAAGAAATAAAAAAGTCTTGTATTTCTATCACCATCTATCAGCCACCTGACATTATATTGAGTCCAAGAAAGGTTTTCCTTTAAGCCCAACAGATCATTAAATTTAGAAATAGCAAGCAGCTCATCCCTAGAGATCACATCTTGATCCTCATTAAGTCTTTGACATTACAGGAGATTATTTTCTACACTTTGAATATCCTGATCAAGGCTTGAGAACAACTATTTACTCCAAATTTTAATCTTTTCCTTCACAGCCTTAAGTTTCATAACCATAATGTAAAAAAGGAATTCCAATGAAATTGGTATCCCACTTTATTCCTATCTGGGATACTTTATTAGTTGATGATATGGAAATATTTTATGTATTTTAGGTTATAAACCTACCCAAGGTCCCTTGTACTATCATTTAAGAAAGGGATACTTGTTTCACATCAAGGTTCTGGAAAGGGTTATAGAATTATTTGGGTAAACAAGTGATCCTGATCACATCTTTTCACCCTCAGAACAATGGCCAGTCAAAATGGACTATATAGGTGTTGTAGGACATGATCAAAGCATGCGTCCTTGATTTTGGAGGTTTGTAGGAGAAACATATACATCTCATTGGATTTTCCTATAATAACATCTTTTAGGAAATATTTCAAATGGATATGTATGCGACATTATATAGTAGGCCATGTCATTCACCTCTATGGTGGATAGATGTAGGGGAAGTTCTACTAGGTCCTCATCTCATGCAGGAGACTTTAGAGCAGGTGTAGTTGATCAAAAAATGTATAGCTGCTACTCAGTCTCGATATAAATCATATGATTATCCCTATTGATGACCTCTAGAGTTCACGGTCGGGGATCTTGTTTTATTACTAGTATCACCCAAGCTAGGGAATGGGTGGATATAGAGTTTAGGGAAGTTGTCACCTCATTTTGTCGAGACTTTTGAGATCTTGGATAGAGTTAGGATGGTAAACTATTGGTTGTTGTTACCTCAAGGTATCATTTCATGCATGATGTGTTCCAAATTTCACAAATTTACTATTACCATTTTGACCTATCTCATACTTTTGATCTCAAGGATATTGAATTGGATGTTTATTCTTCTTTGGAGGAGTATCCTATATGCATCATTGATCAGAGCATGAAGGCTCTACAAGGAATGTTTTTCCCATTAGTATGGGTGTTATGGTAGCATGGCCCCATATAAGATATCACTTGGGAGTGAGAGGTTGATGTACATTCTCAATAGCCAAAGTTATTCTTTGATGAATTTTTACCTCCCTTTGAAGGGAAGCTTAAGGATAAGTTCCTTTAAGGGGAAGACTATAAGAACTTGGTTTTTATTCAAAGTATGGAACCATTAGATTTTAGTTTTAATTCTTTATTTTACCCTAATATATGTTACCTATAGTTTAAGGAAGAGTTTGGAGGAATCAGGGGATTCTTCAGATCCTGAAGCCCTATATTTTGGAGGAAACAGTTGGGCTATACAGTTATTAGAAACTATGAAACCTAGTCTGAACAGTTAGAGAACATCATGTGGGGTGTTTTAATTCACATCAAAGGGCTACACAGTTTTCCCTAACCGTTCTACCTAGCCCACATTTCCTTGAAACTTGTCTCAGACAAGAGACGAAGGGGTTTCATACAAGATGTGCACAGTTAGTCTAACCCTATTCCAAACTCATGTGAGGGGTGTCTTGAGGTAGATATAAGAACACAGTTGGTGCATGGTTTGGCCAACCATGCGGCCAAACCATGTGAATTTGAATTTTTGGTCAACTTTTCCTTTTTCCCCTCACTCTTTATAGCTTATCTCCATCATTTTTCTCTATTTTCAGTAGACAAACCCTTCTTATCCTATTAGAGAGCTCCTCTCATGGAATCCATATAGGTTCTTTGATAACTTCTCCATATGAACTTGGAATAAAGATCTATTCATCTTGTTGGATCCCTCTTGGTAAGATCTCTAGTCTATTGTCTTCCTTAGTTTTTCTCTCCATCTATTTTGTGATCCTCATTCAAGATCATATGCCCTATTTTTAGGGTGTTTCTATTTTCTTCTATTTTCTTCTAATCCATGACAAATTAAGGGCCAATACTGGATGAAACATCTACTATAGGCATAAGGTATGTGCTCTATGACTATTCCCTAAAAGTCTCGCCATTTTAAAAATTATTTCTATTAAACCCACACTGGTTTCACAAGTTATTTCTACTTAAAATTAATATACTTTATTTTAAGCTATCTAGGTTGTATTATAATCCCTAATGAAACCTATTAACATCATTTTAGGTTGAAACCTCAATTTTAACCACCCCTAGTAGGATTAATTTTTTGTTATACCTTTATTGACCCATGTTGGTTTTACCTGAGACATCATTTGGGTGCATTTGACTTGACATTTGATAAGGTAAGTGTTTCAGCATAATCAATAAATCATTGATGCATTAAATGGAAACTGTATATGTTTATGTAAAGATATACCTTATCCCTTTTCCTTATTAATTAATTTTATAATTTGTTGAGGGTCCTTAATTCACTATGTCAAGTATGATGAAAGGTAATGGAATGAACCTAATGAATTGAAATTGGAATGAGTATTACATGGACTGTGATAAAATATGAATATAAATGAAATGAGTATAAGGTGCCTAATAATTCTAATCCTTTCTTAACTTTATAGGAATGTTCAGACCTGATCCCACCTTGGATTCTCGAGATAATTCCTTGATCACTCAGAGGAAATCATTCTGATTCATTGAATCGATTGTTGTGGGAGATACCCACCACATAATATGGTCCTTGTATTATTATGTGAATATATCTACATTGTACTGACAATTCACTTAACTCTTTTATATATATTATAATATCTTGGATACACTCCTTGGGTTCATTTTGATGTCTTCGGACACATGACACCATGGATTCACGCCAATGTTCCCAGTCATACTTAGCCAAGGATTAATGTGGATGAGCTCCATGGACTTTTTTAGACTCTTTTACAGTGTAATGCCTTGGGTTTACCCCTTGGATTACACTCAGTCCCTTATTTCCAAACTACGTGGGTTGCCAATATTAGGTGGATTGATCCCTGAGGTCAAGGATTCATTGGTTTCACCTTGGATTCTCTGTTATTATTATCATCATTATTACTCCATGATTACTTGTATATTATAATACAAATCCCCTATATAATAATTAAATGAATACATGTTCAGAAACCAGATAATATTGAATCATGTATGGGTTGTTTATTTTTTACTGTTTTACTTTTATATAACTACACACGGTTACAATTTATATTCATATACTTGATCTGTATAGACACCATTAGCGGTGGCCTACTGATTTTATCTCATATCCTATATAGGTAGTCATTGGAACCCAAGTAGATTTCATGATCATAGGTGTTTACAAATGGAATCATCCCATTTTGGACACCTGAATTCTTTCTTTAGGCTGAGATCTTGGTATAAGATGACCGGTCCATTGCTTGGGATGCTTAGATAGATTTTTCCCTTTTTGATTAATTTGTATATCATGTATTATAATGTCTTCCTTCTTACTTGTATGCTTGTTTTCCATTTTTGTAGAGACATGACATCATATTTTTTATATGATATAGTTTAAAAAATTTATAATTATTCATTGCTTTGATACTTTATTCTTCTACCCTACTCATTATTATTACGCTTCTGTTGTTTACTCATATATTATCTCTGTTGTGCTCCACTATGATAGGAGGTAATAGTCTCCCTACAGACATACCCTAGGCCATTGCTTCTAGTTAACAGCCTCTAGAATAAGGGAAGGCACACTTGAGGTTATGTGGCCAATTGGGTTTGGTTACTTAGGAGTGAACTGGGTTCAGTAACTCAAGAGTGAACTGGGTTCGGGAGGTCACAAATTACATGGAATGTAATTTACTTGATTTGGTAGATACATCCCAAGGGGTCAACTTGTCATGTATCACTATAAACCACTCAGGTAATTTCAATCTATATGGAATGTATTCATATCTGACATGTCATGTTAGACCTAATGGGTAGTCAATGTATATTTTCAAGGTCTGGGTCATCTCATTTACTTGTACATGTCATTTTCTTATCTAGAACATTTCATGTGTCATCAAATGGTAGTCAGGCATATAATTTCTATAACTAGGTCATGTTATATTTTGAGAAATATAGAGCGTAATACAAATCAACACATTATGTGATATTGTTCTTATTTTTTAGACACCCTAGTATTCATTTGGTATTTCTACCATTGATCCCATTTTAGGTCATGTCTGATATTTTTATATATGCTACCATCATTTTCCACTATCGATGCCACATTAAAACTGTTCCTAAGCTTCCTAGAATCACTATTTTCCCTATTTCTTTACAATACCTACCTCCATCTAACTCATTCTACCTTCTTTCTACAAATTTGTGCCACTTCGTGCCACTGAACCTCTATTATGCTTTTGTCACATGCCACCCCTATCAATCCATAATCTGACAATTGTCTAGGGTCACCTTTTTCAAACTCATCACACCCCTAAACTTTATTTTACTTATTTATTAATTTATTTATGATTTTATGAATTTCTTCTCAATTTATGAGCTAAAATTACCTGAAAATTTCAAAATTTGTAGTTTTTTGGGTAGGGTGCATGGATAACATGCGAGGTTAGTAAAAACCATCCAGAAACCATGCAGATTTCTGCGGATTTTTGACAGACGCATTTTTCAGGGTTGGAACATAGTTTTCAAAACTATTCTTCCAAACCATGAAATTCTCTAGGTGAATCTAGTGAGGGGTGTGAAATTTAGTAAATTGTACAACCATACCATGCAACATACCCATATTTTCTTAAAAAATAATTTCTTTATCTACCCTCCATAAAAAAACTCATTCAATTGATCCCCCTGTGACATGGTCAAGGTGCATAAAGGGGCTCCAATCCACCTTCCTTGTTACTTACCCTTATATTTTTATAGTTTCTTCTCTAAATTTTTTGTGGTTTCTCATTGGGTAAACTCTTCCTATAAATTTATTCTCCTCCTATTGTTTTTACTTCATCCCAATATTATTCTCTACTTGGTTAAACCCAATGGAAAGGTTTTGATGATTTTTATTATGTCTTGTGATGTTTATGTAAGAACTTGGTTTTTTTATGAGGTAATAATCTTTAAATTATACTCTAGTTATTTTCTTTTGACCTAATATGGATTCCTAGTGAGGATATGGAGAAAATAGGGGTGTTTGAGGGTTGGTCATAGCTCTAAACCCCAGCCAGTGGAAGAAAGAACTAGGGAACATGGTTAGTAGAAACCATGTCATCCATACCACATGATTTATCTTAACCATGTGGGAAATTTTAATGATCAGAATAGGGTACATAGTTTTCCCTAACCATACATCTATGGTTTCACACCCATGCATATTATCTATAGTTTTTTATAGAGGCATATGTAATGGTTTGCGAATAGTTTTTCAAACTGTTTGCATGAACCATGCAAGTTCCCTCTTGAGGCAGTGCCTAGCGCATGGTTGGAACGTGGTTTCTATAACCATGTGACCAACCCATAAAACCCCTGAATTTTGGTAAAATTTACCAAAATGATGTTAATGACTTATAACCTTACCACGCCTATTCCTTTATTCATTATAGTAGATAGAAGACCCCCCCCCCCCCACCCAAATGATCTCTTAATCCTCATTTCCTAGGTTTTAGTCATGTTTCATCATACGGACTCTGATTCAACTTTTGTTTTTCTTGTTTGATGTGCACTAGTAATATCTTCATTATTCTTATGCCTTTAATTGTTTTTATTTCTCTCTACGGAGTTATTTAGGTGAAATATTTTATCCCTATTTTCAAGGTGCTCGTCTGTTTTTGTTCATCTGATCTAGACCAAACCAAAGGTTGATACTAGATGATTTATCCTCTACAGGCATAAGGTAGGTGGTCTAGTGTTTATCCCTCAAATTTTTATTGCTTTATATTATATGTCATTGTGTCACATGCTGGTTTTACAATGCACTATACCTAAAATTGAATCCACCTATAACTGGTTGTCTATTTTAGAACCTAATGATTCTCTTAGGTCCCCTAAAATTGTTTCCACCCCTTGAGGTGTGATGATCAATTTTCCATTGATGTTATAAATGTATAAATGGACAAACCATCATCTATATAGTTTTGGAGTAAATTATAATTGTGATTTGATAAATGAAATGGATAATTTTTGTGGTGTAGCGAAAAAAACACACTTAGAAATCTATAGTGAATTGAACGGAAGTGAGTGGTAGGACCATGTCACCTATTTAAAATTTATCAATTGTCACACCCTTATTAAATAATATTTTCATTGAATTATGAACTACCTATTGTATCATAATAAATATGTTGGATATTTATCACTGATATGATAGTGGGAATGGAAACCCCTATACTTAATTATAATTGGGCATGACATCCCTTTCACAATTGTTATATGTGGGAATGACAGACCATCTACTATGGTTATATACATGCATGGAGTCCCTCATATTGATATGATATATGGGCATAGAGACCCTTGTTAAATGCAATATATGGGTATGGATACCCTCATTAAATATGATACATGGTCATAGAGACCCTATAGCTATGATATGTGTATGGCGACCCTACTGATATGATACAGAGCATAGTGACACATATTGTTATGATTTGGTCATGGAGACCCTAGTGATATGATTCAGGCACAGTGACCCAATTGATATGATATTGGGAATGATGACCCTTACTATTATATATGGGAATGAAAAACATTATTGATATGATATTGGGCATGGTGACCCTACTTTTATGATTCAGTCATGGCGACCCTACTATTGTGATACCAGGCATAGAGACCCCTATTCTTGTGATACTAAGAATTGTGTCCCTTGATACTCATGAGACTTATGCTATAGCTTATGGATTCCTGAAATACACCTTGGGTATAGGATAGTATTAGTATCCACATATATGGTTGTATACATCACTATGTATACAATCCATATATGTTTATACACATTGTTAATAATTCAGATATTATCTGTCACGGGTTGAAGGAGGTAGTGTGAACCTGGTGTCTTTCATGAACCAATTTCAACCCCTTTATAGTTTCTATTACTACTTTACATTATTATCTACAAAATTTCATATTATATTCAATTACTTGGTATTTATAGACACTGTTAGTGGTGGCCTAATGAATTTATCTCACATCTTATATGGGCTGTTAATGGTACTCAGGAAGATTGTGTGGATACAGGTAGGTACAGTAGAAAGCACCCTATGGTTGATACTTGATTTGATTATAGTATGGGTGAGGGGAATCATGGGACTGAGTAGTGGATCATGATTATATTAGAGATAGTCCTTTTGTTCTTTTTTCCATTTTTGATATAAGTAGGGCATAACATGTTTTCTTGTTCCTTTTTTCTAGACACCTGACATATCATGATTCAGTATATGATACTGGTTATGGTTGTTGTTGGTTATTTATTATCTTTGGATGATCTACCTTACATTGTTAGTTATTTATTATGATTACACTATTTATTTATATATATATTTCATTGATGTGACACTCTAATCATAAGATATACCACCTTGGACCCTCACTACTAGTCAGTTTCCTCTCGTGTATGAGGAGGCATTATTGATTCCATGTGGCCCACCAGCTTAGGGAATCATCCAGTGGCATCTGGTTTGGGATGTCACAAATTGGTATTAGGAATACTTTTTCTTTTATTTTGTCTTATCATTTGGGAACATTATATAGGAGATTAGGAATATGTCAGGATTTAGAAATGAGTTATTCCTGAGAGTAGCTAAATGATGTACAAGGAAAGGATAAATTACCTAGGATGGGATATGATGCTCTAGTTTATGTTTGTTACGGTTGACATGATTCCACTATTGGGTGATGAAATTTATGTGTGATGTTTACTATTATTATTAAGGATTTCAAATTTATCCATGGACCAATATGGAAGTGAAGCATTGATCATGCATCATTTTTAGAACCTTATAGGATTTCTATGTCATGTATTATGTCATGAAGTCTCTACTTACTATATTAATTGGTTACAACATGTTTTGGGGTTTATCTTTATGTCTATAAATTGTGATAACATTTCATGTAGGTACTTAATAAGTGAATGGTTTCAATTTAATGGATGTTATACTTCAATTTATATTGTGCATGAGACCTTATAAATTAGAAGCGTTGATCTATATATTTCAACCTTTTAAAGAGAATTTTTATATAAATAAGAACAAAACTAAATGGAATTGAAATCTAAAATTAATTGGTCACCATTAACTAGGGATTATAATTTCCATTCAAATGGTGTTTTCCTATATAAATTACACTTTCCCCTTAGTATAATGGTACCTTGGACTTAGGACATAGAGTTTGACCCATACCTGGCCTTAATAGTGATCATTAGGTAGCATCTCTTGTGTTCTATATACTTGTTCCTATCACCCAGACATGGATCTATGAGCAGGTAGAGGAGTGTGACTTTTAAATAGGAAGGCTTGTATCAATCCTATTTATGTATCTGTGATCCTTATGGTTATAAAACCTATCTGAGGAATTATTTTTCAATTTTTATAGATATTCCACCATGAAATCCTTTTTTTTTGTGTGCTGGGAGGGTGGTTACGACTATGCTTCGAAGGTGGTGGGCCCTGAGCCACCAGTGATACCTCCAATAGTTCCACCTATGGAACCTCCTATTATACCTAATGTGGAAAATTATATCCAGTTTATAGGGGAGTTTATATGGATTATGTAGACTATCCAAGGAGATCTGCAACCTACCCCTTCTAGGGGAGGGCTTATGTGGGAGTTCCAATGGCAACATCTAACTAAATTTTCATGGGATGGTATCCCCTAAGCTGTAGATTTGTAGATTGATACACTCATATCTATATTAAAGCATCTATATATACCTATTAAGAGGAGAGTAAATCTCACTATATATATAATTTTTTGAGCCACCAAATGTTAGTATGATATTATGAACTTTGTAGGTCTGTATCAGGAGATGATTTGGAGGTATTTTCACTATATATTTTATAACTATTTCTTCCCTAAGACCATGAGGGATGATCGTGCTAGGGATTTTATAAACACGCAACAAGGTTTTATGAAAATTATTGACTAATTGGATCATTTTATGGAGCTTCAATTCTTTGTGCCTATCTATACTACTGATGAGCTAGTGAGAGAAGGATGATTTAAGGATAGACTTAGGCATCCTATTAATTCTCGGTTAAATGTTTTATGGTTAAATAACATATATAATATAGTAAACTAAAATCTTATCACCAAGAGAAACCTAAGGGAAGCTGATAGTTTGGACCAGGACAATTCATAATAGAGACAGATTAGTGGTTCGAATAGTAGTCAGAAATGACGCTTTGAGATTGTTCATGTGAGCAGTGGAATCCACGTGACACCCAATAATAGTTATATAGTTTTTATCCATTATGTAAAGCTTGGTCATAATAATCCTTGGTGTTATAAAGACCCTGTTGAGTGTCGAGGACGAAACATATTGGGGCATATTTAGCATTCTTAAAAGACCTTCCCATATGTGAAAAGTGGGAGAGGATCCATTTCTGCTCCACCTTTAGGAGTAGGTTCAATAGTACCTAGACATAAAGGTAGAAAGAGTAATACTAGCCATACAAGAATAGGAGGAGGTCATGGTCATGATAGATAGGTTCTAGATACACAACACCAACTGAGCGGACCCACTCTGGGTAGTCAGGTTACAGCACGGGACTGTGGAACAGGACAGATATATTCAGTGCAACATATACCAGAGGATCAGGGTGCCAAGCCTTCTATTATTTGAGGTAATATTCTAGTAGACACTACTATTTTCTTTCTTTATTTGATATGGGTTCTTCTCACTCCTTTATTTCTATGGCTATTATGGAGAGCCTTGGGATTCATGTTGAGTACTTTTGTGGCATGATGTGGTTGATACAACTTTAGCTATGCATTCATAGAGTATAAACCAATGAAATGAATTCCTCTTTGAGGTAGGTATCTGTCATTTATTATAGGACCTCTTCATCCTTGAGATGACAGGATTTGATGTCATTCTTAGGATGAACAGGTTATTCCCCTATCATGCCTATGTGGATTGTTATCATCGGATAGTGTCATTTACATCACCATAGGGTAGTACTTATATTCACAAGGTAGAGTGGGTTTTATAGGCTGGTAAAGATAGAATATATCATATTGGTATAAGAGGAGTGACTACCCATATTGATATCCTTTACATGGAGAATCTATGACTTCATCAGATTAAGTTCCCTCCCGTAATTGATCACTTTAGAGATGTTTTCCCCCAATGACTTTTCCAGACTACCTCCTGAGATAGAGGTAGAGTTTACTATCAATCTAGTTCTTTTAGTTGTACTGTTATTTATTCCTCCTTAAAATATGGATACTACCAAGTTATAGGAGATAAAGAGGTAGCTATAGTATTTAGAGTCCAACGGTTTTATACAGATCGATACCTCTCCATGGGGTTCGCCAGTCCTTTTCACTAATAAGACGGATGGAACCCTCAAGCTATGTGTGGATTAATGGAATTTGAATCATCATACTATAAAGAATCGATATTCCATACCTCATATTGATGATATCTTCAACCAAATCAAAGGAGCAAGGGTTTTATCAAAGATTGATTTGAGATCAGGCTGTCACCGGGTGCATGTTAGACATTTAGACATACCACGTATGAATTTTCATAGTCGGTATACTTTATATGAGTATCTTGTTATTCTATTCGGTCTCACGAAATCACCATCCATTTTCATGGATTTGATGGATAAATTTTTTCATCCCTATCTAGATTCCTTCATGGTTTTCTTTGTAGATGAAGTCTTAGTGTATTCTTATACTCAAATCAACTATTCCGAACATCTTACAATCATTTTTAATACAATGAGAGAGAATCATCTGTATGATAATCTCATCAAATGTCACTTATTAATCGACAAGGTGCACTTAATGGGTCATATTATCTTAGAGTTAATTGTGTCAATTGACAGAGATAAGGTGAGAGTGGTAGTTACTTGGGAATATTCCAAAAACATATTTGACATACAGAGTTTCTTGGGGATATATGGTTATTACAAGTGTTTTATATAGGCCTTATCATTCTTAGCAGCACCTCTTATGAGATTAACTAAGAAGGGTGTGAATTTTATGTTGTTAGAAGCCTGTGAGATAGCCTTTCAGGATCTAAAAGGGAGACTGAATTTGGTGTTGATCCTAATTCTTCTATATCTGAGTAGAAGTTATATATTATATTTTGATGCATCAGGTATCGAGATAGGATAAGTTCTAATGCAGGAAGATTTATTCATTTCATGTAAGTCTTAGTAGTGAGGCCTCATAAGAAAAATTTCACGATGAATGGTCTTGAGTTGGATGTTATTGTTCACACCCTACTTTGTTAGAGGTAATACCTTCTAGGAGAGTGTTTTGGGGTGGTTACAGACCAAAAAATCCTCAAAAATATTTTTATGCGGTTTGATGTAAATATAGGAAATGAAGGTGGGTTGAATACCTTCATTACTTTAATTTCATGCTTGCTTATATGCCTAGGAAATTCAATCTTGTTATTTATTTGCTGAGTAGAAGGACTCAGACGCTGGTGGTTTTGGAGGCTAGTAGCAAATGGAAACTTATTTCCTTTTTTTCTAAGATGCACATAGGGGTTCAGAACCATCATGTATAGTTTGTACAACATCTTTATAAGTGACCTCTTCACGTCCATAGAGAGTGAAGATTAGGCAGTTTTCAAATCCAAAAGGCTTCATCCTACGAGAGGGTATTTCTGGTGAGGACCCACCCCCATATTGGTCTGTTGATGATGACAGTGTCCTATACAACACCCCAAACATTTTATAATATTTTTCCATTAAATACTTTCAATTCATTAGATATCCTATATTGCATGAAGCACTGAGTCTCGGTGAAATAACACTTGGTTATTTATAGGATCTATTCATAACCTATCCATTAAAATTAAATTTTCCACTTATGTGTTTTGAATTTCAAAAAACGGACATTCACAGTTGCGATCTGGGTGATATTTGGAGTCTGATAGAATCAACTTAATTTTTAGTGAATAGTAACTTACCCTTATGAATAGTAACTTACCTTACGAATATTAACATACCCTTATGAATATTAATATGACTATTATGAATGGTAACCTTACCTATGAAAGTATAAATAAAATTTGGGCACCTTAAAAATGAAGATGAATATTTTAAGTGTTGGTATTTTTCTATTAAATGTTGATTTTCATTAAAAATTAAATTTTTCATATTTATAAAATTATTTTTGAAAAATGGAATTCATTTTTTTATTTTACACATCAAAAAATGGTTAGGGTTAATTTTTGGTATTTTTCTAAAATACTTGAATTTTTGGTGAATAGTAAAATACGGTAATTACAGTATAAATACATTATGAGATAAATAAACTATTCCTTACATCATGGATGATGTAAGAAACCATTATTTAGAAGTCACATGAACTTACTAATTTTTTTCCATGGAATCATTACTATTACTTTTCTTAGATAAAAATAATAAACTAATGATTAAAATATTATGAAAACCCTCCTCCCCTCCACTATAAATACAACCCATCACACCTTCATTTCTTCACACCTCTAAAACTTCAATACTTACCTAAATTCTACTCAAATCTCTACCTAATCTCCTCCCCCACTTCCATAAGCCTTGTGTCTCCTCGAAAGACTAAATCCTCTCCCCTAAAGAGGCTCTCAAAGGAAGATAGATTCAAGAGGTAAATTCCTCTTTTCAATTCTTTTGTTTTCTTTTCAAGTTCTTTTCTTATCTTTTCTATTCTCACCTATTCTCATCCAAAAGTTATGACAACTCCAGTAACTTATATGTACTATAATTTTGTTATTATAATGGATATTCCATCATCATCTCTTCTTTTACCTCCTTTTATACTATAAATGAAAACACCGTCTGAGGTGTGTTAATTATCACATTCAAGGAAGATGGGTTTTCAATTTGAATTAATATCTTCAAGACTGGTAAAAAACATTTCTAATGGTTTAACCATAACATAATATATGTATTTTATCTTATTTAATGTTATGTAATCCTTACACACTCATGATATAAGATAATAATAAAAAATAGGTTCATTATGCACAAAACCGCCAAGTTAATCCAAGTGTTTATCATTAACTTTTATCTAATGAGTCATCCTCATGGTATATAACCAAAACCATTATATGATCATTTATATCTCTTTAATGTCACTAATAATATATATTAACAATTATGGATGTTTAAAACTAACTTCCATTCATGGATACAAGTAAACCAATCATGAAAATCAAGGAAGACAATGCTTCCAAAACAATAAAATTGAACCTCTTAAACCCATCAAAAAGTACATGAATGAACCTAATAAGGTTAAAATAAATGAATTAAATGTATATTTGGTTCTGGAATTATTAATTAATGAAGCTAAATTTTATCATTAGGGTCATTAATATCTAATCAAAGAACACATTCGGGCATAAGGTAAGGGATTTCTCATCTCACTTTTAATTCAGTGAGATTTCCATTGTTCGCCACTTATTTCTTGTATGTGGTGTATGTGTACTGAAATTTGATATATAATGTCATGATTATATTTATATTCATGGTATTCTGTGATTAATTTTGTGATTATTAATTTTTTGTCATATGATTTGATTATTTACAATGTGGTAATGGGACTTTGTCTCAATTTCCATTTTCATTGAGACTTACTTGGTATTGTGCACCTAATATTTATTATGTGGTGTATATACTACCCCTTTGAGATCATTTTTCATTTTAAATTATAATTTTGTTAAATATCCATTTTCTTGTATCATGGATATGGTTATTGCCTTAATTCATATACCATTTCACATACGGTGTTTATTTTGAATGCTACTTTAACTATAGAAATATTGATGAATACGTATCCTCTACTCAATAAGGATATTTAAAAGGTATATTGTTATTGTATTAAATATTTTTATAAAGAATGATTTGGACTGAAAATGGCTGGTGGGGCCTTCTATATCCCCCTCAATGCATCGGCAGGTCTCATGAGACAAATCAGTTGGCGAAAAACCCTTCGAGTTTGTTTCCAAAAATCAGACATGTTTCAAACCACAGAATTAAACTGTCTCGATGGTATAATGGTTCATGTGACAGATAAATGGAATCCAAATAATAATCATTCTCTATATTCATTATTCAGTTAATATTATCCATGAGGTTTTCACTATGACAAAATCTATGAATGCATTTTTATTCTCAGCTTATTGTTGGGATGTGTTTTCATTTATTCATCATGTCATATTAGTTATGTCTAATTGATTATGATTCACTTATTATTGATTTATGATTCCACTATGTGTGAACCTTACTGATCATTTGAGTGTACCCTTATTATGTTTCCCTTCCCCAGGTTATGAAGAAGGGAACCTTGAATAAGCTTTCAAGTATGCTGTTTACTTCAGTTTATTATATATCATGTTGTATTTTCTATATTTCCAAATGTATTTGGGTATCATGTATATAATATGGTATTCCAAAATTTCTAAACTAATTGGTCATTGGGGATTTTTTTCTTGTAATCATTCCAATATAGTAAAGTAATGAATCAGCTCTGGGATTTCAGGGTCAGGGTGTTATAGTTGGTATCAGAGGAAGTTTAGCAGCAACCTTGGAAACTAGATTTAGGAAACATATATTAGAGGCAATAAAACTAAGTTATATTTTGAGGATAATCATAAAATAACATCCTAGAATTTTGGTAAAGTATAGATTATGTGGGTCTTCCTAGAAATAAATATCTTTCTATATACTACAATTAGACGTGGTTTTGGCACAGATGTACCTAGGATTAAAAACTCTGATAAAAAGTTTCGAGCTTGACCTGGGGTATCCTGGTACATGAAAACGGGTCTTACTGTGCACCTGGTTTAAAACTTCATGGGGATATGCTTAGGATAATTCAAATTTTCTTTACAAACCATTATGAAGGATTTAAAAAGTAAATAGAAACAATGTTTATGATTATGAGATTAGTTGTGCATAAATTTTAAAATTTTGTAAGTGTTTTCAAGTTAGAAATTATGCATTATGACCTAATTTAGTGTATGTCATTGTTTAGTGATGGTGCAAAATAGAAGAAAGGGAATCAATACCCATGAAAAATGTAGGGATTTCCCCACTGAGCATGTCAACACAATTACTGTTGGAGCAGATCAGATCATGACTGTATTGGGAAAAATTATTCAGTCTATGACAAATAACCATGTTACACTTGTATTGGATCATTTCATGCGATAGAAGCCCCCATATTTTAGTGGGACTACTAATCTGGTGGTAGCTAAGCAATAGATAAAGTCCCTTTAAAATATATTTCTATCCTTGAGATGAAATGAAAATGAAAAGGTAGTACTGGAAGTATATAGCCTCAAGGGTGATGTTGATCAATGGTAGTCCTTGATCTATAATACCATGGAGGAATAAAAAATATAAGATATTAAATGGAGAACTTTTAAGGAAATATTCTTCAAACAATATTTCCCTTGTGAACAACGAACTGAAATGAAGAGGAAATTCTTTAGCCAAAGGAAAAGGGAAGAAGAGAGTGTTGTAGAGTATGAATATACCTTCACAAGACAATCTAGGGATGTAATTGATTACGTATATTATTCGAAAGACAAAATTTATCATTTATTTAAAGGTCTTAAGCCAAGTCTTCGAAGAGAAATATCTTCTCAAACATTTTCATCATATTATGAAATTGTATTAAGTGTCATAAAAACAAAGAAGGAATTTGTTCGATCAAATTTTTCCAAGGGAACCCAAGATAAGAAGAAGTACTCTGATAACCATGGAAAATGTGAAGCATTAAAGAAGAAGAAGGTAATGAAGAAATTACCATTATGTGAGAACTGTGGAAAGAATTGTCCTGGGGAATGATTGAAAGGCATGGGAGTTTACGATAAGTGTGGAGAAAAGGGTCATCAATATAATGAATATAAGAGGAATAAACAAGTCAATGATGTTCAATGATTCAATTGTATAGATATGGGACACTATGAAAATGAGTTTCCTAAGAACCAAGAAAACTTGCCTTAGAAAAGGCTATGAGATCAAGGGTGATCTTATGTGATTACAACCACGTAGGTTGATATTCCTAATGATGTGGTGGCAGGTAATTTAATTGTTTCCTCAAACATAGCCAATGATTTATTTGATTCTGGATCATTGCATTCCTTTATATCTTCACAGTTTTCTAAGAAAATTATACATTTCCAATTTGATTTAATAAATGGGTTATCAGTCAACAATTCTAAGGGAAGTATCATTGCAAAAAAGATGTGTCAGTCAGTCCCCTTTTTGAAACACAAACATATTTTAGTTTTTGAAATTATCACCATACCTATGATTGGATTTGACATAATTCTTGGTATGAATTGGCTTTCAAATTATGATGCGAAAATTTATTGCAAGAAGAAGGAAGTTACAATTTTTTAGAATGATGTAGAATCCCTTATCTTTAAATAAGAAACATAATCCTCTAGATCTTATCTAGATCCACCTTTAGTATCTCTTCTAAATGAAATTCTTAGAGTGGAGTAGAAAGCATCATCTATGTATATTCAAATTGAATATCTACCTATTCTGTAAGAATACATTGATGTTTTTCAAGAGTATTTACTTGGAAATCCTCCTGATCAGGAAGTTGAGTTCTCTATTGATTTAATTTTTGGTGTAAGACCTATATCAAAGACTCCTTATAGAATGACCATTGTGGAATTAGTATAACTCAAGAAAAAACAAGAGGAATTGAGTGATAAATGATTTATCCTGCCTAGTGTTTCTCCATGGGGAGCCCTTGTTCTCTTTGTCAAGAAGAAAGATGGATCTATAAGGTTTTTCATTGACTACAAGGAGATCAATGTTATTATGATAAAGAAAAAGTATCATCTTCCTTGCATTTATTATTTATTTGATCAACTTCATAGAGCCCAATATTTTTTGAATATTGACCTTCGATCTGGATATCATCATCTGTGTGTGAGAAAGGAAGATATTCCTAAGATAGCATTTCAAACCAGGTATGGTCATTATGAGTTTATAGTAATGCCTTTTGGACTGACTAATGCACCCTTAGTTTTCATGGATCTAATGAATAGGGTTTTTAAGGAATATGTTGATGAATTTTTTGTGGTATTTATTGATGATATCCTAGTATACTATAAAAGCTACAAAGACCATGAGAATCACTTTCAGATCATTCTAAAAACTCTTAGAATAAATGAATTATATGATAAGTTTAGAAAGTGTGATTTTTGTATTAAATTAGTTTATTTTCTTATCCATATTGTTTTTAAGGATATAATCTTAGGTGATCCTATGAAGATAAATGAAATCCAATAATGGACCATACCAACGAACATAACCAAGGTATATAGTTTTATTATCTTAGCAAGTTACTATCAGTGTTTCATTCAGAATTTCCGCTGATTGGTTAACCCGCTAACCAAGCTCATATGTAAAGGGTTTAAGTTTATATATATGAAATAATGTATATAATTATTTGAATAATTTAAAAGAATATTAGTCAATGCTCTAGTTTTGACTCTTCCCTCTGGAAATGATGGATTTTTGATATACAGTGATGCATCAAAGAATAGACTGGGTTGTATCCTTATGAAAAATGATAAAGTTATTACTTATGAATCAATTAAGTTGAATAATCATGATAAAAATTATCCAAAACATGATATTGAGTTAATATCCATGATCTTTTCTCTGAAAATATCAAGACATTATCTCTATAGTAAAATATGTGAGATATATACCGATCACAAGAGTTTGATATACATTTTTACATAGAATAACCTCAAAATGAGGAAAATTATATGGATAGAGTTACTTAAATATTATGATTGTTCAATACACTACCACCCAGGAAAGAAAAATAAGGTGGAAGATGCATTAAGCAGGAAAGATCGTGGACTTCTGACCCAAATGAGGATTGAGAGAGATCCTATTTTCATGGATCTTCTAAAGATAGATATGGGAATTGTTAAGGAAGGGGAAACATATTTACTCTTTAAAATGATTTCTAAAACATATTTACTAGAGAAGATAAAAATCTCTCAATATGATGATGAGAAACTACAAAAGAAAATTAAAGCTATTAAGGATGGAAGATTGGAAGACTTCATGTATGAGGATAGAGTTATGAAATTTGGGAAGAGGTTATGTGTTCCATCAGTACTTTAGGTAAAAAGGGAACTATTAGATGATGCTCGTATCTCAAATTTCTCTATACACCCTAGTAGAAACAAGATGTATAGAGATCTGAATGAACATTTTTGGTGGGATAACATGAAGCAAGAAATTGTTGACTATGTGTCAAAGTGTCTAGTTTGTCAACAAGTGAAGGTCGAGAGACAATGTCCTAGAGGGGTCATGAAACCTATACCTATTCCTATGTAGAAATGGGATGACATTATGATATAATATTTCATAGGACTATAAAGTAAACCTAGAAGGAATGATGAAATGTGGGTAATTGTTGATCGTCTTATAAAATCAATACATTTCCTTGATATAAGAGAGTATTTACAACTTGAGCACCTAGAAAAAATTTATATTAATGAAGTTTTAAGTCTTCATGGTGAAACTCTATTAATTGTGTTCGATATAGATCCTTTATTTACATCAAAAATATGGAAAATTATCCAGAAGGATTTGGATACTGAGCTTCATATGAGTACTACTTATCACCCCCAAACTGACGGATAGTCTGAAAGGACTATTCAAACACTAGAATACATGTTGAGATCATGATTTATTTACCTTCAAGGTATGTGAGATCAATACTTTCCTTTGGTGGAATTTTCCTATAATAATAGTTTCCATTCTAGAATTCAAATGGTGCTATATGAAGCATTATTTGGAAAGAGGTTTTGAACTCTAGCTTGTTGGGATGAATTTAGCTAGAGGAAACTTATAGGCCCAGAACTTATCAAAGAGAAAAATACAAAGGTAAAGAAAATTCAGGCCCATATAAAAAGAATCACAAAGTAGGAAAAAGAGTTATAATAAAAACCGGAGAAAGGATTTGGAATTTCAAGAAGGTAATCATGTCTTTCTAAAAGTATCTTCATGGAAGGGTGTCATAAGGTTAAGTAATAAAGGGAAACTGAGATCTAGGTACATCGGTCCATTTGAAATTCTAGAAAGAATCAAAGTTGTATCTTACCATTTAGTAATTCCACCAAGTCTTTCCAAAGTTCATAATGTGTTCCACATTTCATTGTTAAAGAAATACTTGTCAGACCCAATGCATGTACTCACCTATGAAGAAATGGATCTAGAACCTGATTTTTCTTACTGTGAAGAGCCTATCAAGATTTTTGACTCTAGAGAGAAAGTATTGAGAAATCAAAAAACTCGTCTGGTAAAGGTTATTTTAAGAAACCATAAAATAATGGAAGTAATGTGGGAACCTGAGGATGTTATGAAGAAGAACCACCAACATCTTTTTAAAGGTCTTTATACATGAAAAATTTAGAGGATGAAATTTCTAAAGGTGGGAATAATATAACACCCCAAACATTTAATGGAATGTTTTTCTTAAATACTTTAAATTCATTATATAGACTATATTTCATGAAGCATTGAGTCTCAATGAAACAACACTTGTTTATTTATAGAAGATAGTCATAACCTATCCATTAAACTTAAATTTTCCACTTATGTGTTTTGAATTTCAAAAAACAGACATACACGGTTGCGATCAGGGTGATATTTAGAGTCTAATAGAAACAACTTAATTTTAAGTGAATAGTAACTTACCCTTATGAATAGTAAATTACCCTTATAAATAGTAATATGACACTTATGAATTTTAAACTTACCCATGAAAGTATAAAAAAATAGGCACCTTAAAATGAAGATGAATATTTTAAGTGTTGGTATTTTTTGATTAAATGTTGATTTTAATTAAAAAATAAATTTATCATATTTAGAAAATTATTTTTGAAAAATTGAGATTATTTTTAATTCTACACATCAAAAAATATATTGGGTGAATTTTTTTTATTTTTCTGAAATACTTGAATTTTTGTTGAATTGTAAAATACAGTAATTATGGTATAAATACATTATGAGATAAATACACTATTCCTTACATCATGGTTGATGTAAGAAACCATTAGTTTGAAATCACATGAACTTATTACTATTTTTGGTCATAAAATCATCACTATTTCTTTTCTTAGGAAAAAATAATAATCTAATGATTAAAATATTAAGAAAACCATCCTCTCTTCCACTAAAATACCACCCCTCACACCCTCATTTCTTCACACCTCTCAAGCTTCAAAACTTGCCTAAATTATTCTCAAATATTTCTATAAGATCCTCCCCCACTTCCAAAAACCCTTGGTCTCCTAAAAAGACTAAATCCTCTCCCCTAAAGAGGCTCTCAAAGGAATATAGATTCAAGAGGTAAATTCCTCTTTTCAATTATTTTATTTTATTTTCAATTTCCTTTGTTATTTTTTCTATTTTCACCTATTCTCATACAAATGTTATGAAAACTCTAGTAACTTATATAAATTTTAATTTTGTTATGACTATTGAATATTCCATCATCATCTCTTCTTTTCCCTCCTTTTATACTATAAATGAAAACATCATCCGAGATGTGTTAATTATCACGTTCAAGGAAGACGGGTTTTCAATTGGCATTAATATCTTCAATACTGGTCATGAAACCTTTATAATACTTTAACCATATCATAATATATTTATTTTATCTTATTTAATGTTTTGTAATCCTTACACACTCATAATATAATATGGTAATACAAAACAAGTTCATTATGCACAAAATCGCCAAGTTAATCCAAGCATTTATCCTCAACTTTTATCAAATGATTCATCCTCATGGTATATAACCAAAATCATAATAATATCATTTATATATCTATAATTTCACTAATAATATATATTAACAATTCTGGAAGTTTAAAATGAACTTCCATTCATGAATACAAGTAAACTGATCATGAAAACCAAGGGAAAAAATGCTTCCAAAACAATAAAATTGAACTTCTTAAACCCATCAAAAAGTCCATGAATGAACCTAATAAGGTTAAAATAAATCAATTAAATGTATATTTGGTTCTATAATTATTAATTAATGTATCTAAATTTGATTATTTGGGTCATTAATATTAATTTAAGAACACATTTGGGCATAAGGTAAGGGGTTTCTCATCTCACTTTTAATTCCATGAGATTTCCATTGTTCACCACTTATTTATTGTATGTGGTGTATGTGTACAACAATTTGATATATAATATCATTATTCTCATTATATTCAGGTTATTCTATGATTCATTTGGTGATTATTAATTTTTTGTCATACAATTCGATTGATTACAATATGGTAAGGGACTTTGTCTCAATTCCTATTTTGATTGAGGCTTGGTATTGTGCACCTGATCTTTATTATGTGGTGCATCTACTACCCCTTTGAGATCATTTTTCATTTAAAATTATAATTCTGTTAAATAAAAATTTTCTTATATCATGGATATGGTTATTACCTTAAGTCATATACCATTTCACATATGGTGTTTATTTTGAATGCTACTTTAACAATAGAAATATTGATGAACATGTATCCTCTACTCAATACGGATATTTAGAAGGTATATTATTATTGTATTAAATATTTTTATAAATAATGCTTTAGACTGGCAGTGACGGGTGGGTCCCATTATATCCCCTCGATGCATCGATAGGTCTCATGAGACAAATCAGTTGGCGACAAACCATTCAAGTTTGTTTCCAGAAATGAGACAGGTTTCTACCCGCAGACTTAAACCGTCTTGATGGTATGATGGTTCATGTTCCAGATACATGACATCCAAATAATAAGTATTCTCATTATTCATTATTTAGTTATTACTATCCTTGAGTTTTTCACTATGACAAAGTCTATGGATGCATTTTTATTCTCAGCTTATTATTGTAAAGTGTTTTCATTTATTCATCATTCCGTATTAGTTATGTCTAATTGATTATGATTCACTTATTATTGATTCATGATTCCACTATGTGTAACCCTTAATGATCATTTGAGCTCACCCTTATTATGTTTCCTTTCCCCAGGTTATGAAGAAGGGAACCTTGAATAAGCTTTCAAGGAGGCTGTTTATTTTAGTTTATTATGTATCGTGTTGTATTTTTTATCTTTCCAAATGTACTTTGGGTATCATGTATGTAATCTGGTCTTCCAAAACTGCTAAACTAATCAGTCCTTTGGGATTTTTTTTCTTGTAATCATGCCAATATAGTAAATTAATGCATCGGCTCTGGGTTTTTGAGGTCAGGGTGTTACATCCTATGTATACATGGGTGTATCTGGGTCCCTACAGACATGAGAGAGGAGATGGTATGAGAGGCACATGCTTCTTAGTGTAAGTTTACCCAAGTACCTTCAAGATTTATCATGATATGCACCGAAATTATTAGTGCCTAAGGATGAAATGTTAGATAACATCACTTGTACAAAAACTTTTTATCATGTCAGTTTTTTCATGTCAGTTTTACATAACCAACCAAAAAAATCCAGGTATATTGCTTTGTCATGTCAGTTATATGATAAACGATGTGAAAAAACTAGTATACATATTTGTCACATTGGTTATAAAATAACTGAAATGACAAAACACATTTTTTACATCATTGATTATATAATCAATCTGATAAAACAATAAAAATATCATTATCACATCGGTTATAATATGACCGATGTGATATACAGTTTAAAATTTTATGAAATGCAGTTTTGATTCATTTCCCTGTTATTTGATATCATGAAAGCAAACTTGTTTCTCTCGCATGGAATCCTTAACCTTGTTTATTTGATCCAGTGGACTCCAATCTCAATCTTCTATCTTTATACATCATCAATTTTATACCGCATCATTATTGTGGATTAAATCGAATAATCTCTCAACTCTCAAGTAAGTCTCACACATCCATCCTCGATCTCAGATGCCCTAACTCTTGTTTTTTCGATTCTATTTAGTCAAATATCACATTACCATTATTTTGATGTGAATTGACTATGATATGATTAAAAAATTTATTTATAAATCTTATTATGGAATTGGAATATTACCTGGTGTATTAAATTAGTAATTTTGGAAATAATGGTGTTAGAATCATTTTTTAGTTATCCACCAAGGGTTTCTTAAGTTTTATTATTATTGGGTTATGATAAATGATTTATTGGGTTATCTTTTCTTTAAATTTTTTATGAATTTTATGGGCTCCTCGATGATCATTTTTATTTTTAATGATATCCTTTGTTAATAGTAGGTGGTATGAACCCTTATAGTGAATTTTTTGGTTATTCCTATGACATGCGTACAACTTGTTTTTGTAAAATAGTAATGAGGAAAATAAATTTTGAAAGTAATATTGGATGGTATTTTATTTCTACTTTAATTTAATTAATCTAATCATTTTAAAGGATTTTTATTAAACTATGATATAGTAATAAAACACACTTACATGTAGAAAACCTTGTCGGTGGTTTAGTGTAATGTAAATTATTTTCAATCCCTTAGATAATTATATTAATTTTCACCTTGAATGTGTATTGTTAAGAAATATTACAAATCCCTTTTATTGGTTTCCTTGTATAACTATTCCTAACATGGTTACATATTCACTCTTCTATTTATTTTCATTTATATGTTACATATAGACTGAATTATTTCCCTCAATATAGTATCATAGAAATTTAAGGCTTGATGATGTATTATATAATGATAGATGTGTCCCATTAATCATCTTACTTGTAGAATAATAGACAATATATAACCACACGGGAGAAAATTTTAATGACTATTCATATGTCATATATTTAGTGTAAAATTAGGTTATCTACATTCTTTTTGTCAAATTACTATTATATATCAATGTTCATGATTTATTAAATAACAACCCGTAAAGTAATCATAATTATCCTAAAAACCTTATTACATGTTATATAATTAATTATAGTCACTCTAATATTTTTCTATGTTATGATTAGTGGTTTGCATCCTATTTAGTATTTTCTTATTTAATATTTATATAGTTTGAATTCTTGAGCATGTTATCCTCCATATATTTAGTTTCTAATTACATAGCATCCTACATGTTGTCTATTTAGTATTTTATAATATATAATAGTATGGTTTGTTATGTTGAGAAATCTATATCTAAATTTTGAAAATTATTCACAATAATGAGTAATCATTGTTTTCTAGCCATGATGATATGAAATTTTTATGGTTGAAAATTTTCTAGTAAGGGAAAAAGGTTTTTTATTCATTTTAAAGAAATAATTCATTAAACCTTTGATTTAATTATGTTTTTTATTTTAAATGTGATGGAGATTTTTTAAATATTTCCCTTTTTCTAAAGTAAAACATGGTGGATGTTTTTAATTAAATTATAATGTGAAATTAATTGATTTTGTAAAATAAATTATTTTGGAAAAACTATTGTGACATAGTGTTTTAAAATTAATTTGATGTTAATGAAGTTTTTTGTAATATAAATAATATGTAGTGGTATTTGGGATTAGAAAGTTAAATGGTGATGAATTTTGATTTATTAATTATATTTAAATGTATATTCTATTATTATCTAGAATTTATAATTATACTTTTCAAATACGCATATTTTTTTTAATTTCTAAGTTATGTTAATTTTAAATTATGACATATTTGATATAAATTTAAACCGGGTTTGACTTGAATAATTTATTCTCACTTTTATAACCACTATATTCTTTTAACAAAATATTTATTTTTTATATTTGTTATAGATAATAATGAGTCTAAGTTGGATTATGGCACTTCAAATAAGTGCTGAATATGAGGAAGGTGTTGATGCTTTATTGGAATTTTATAAATAAAATGTTCTAAACAATGACATGTTTTTCTATCCATGCCTGAAATGTTTAAATATAAAGAAGTTGAAAAGTTTACAGATCAATGATCATTTAATTTTTCATGGTTTTAATCCATGTTATATCCCTTGGATTTGGTATGGTGAAACTGGGAATAATTTCATATCTATTGATGATTATGCTTTGCAAGATGATAACTCTGGTGAAATTGAAGAAATGATTTGTGATATTGAATTAAAGGTAATTGGGAAAGAACCAAAAATTGAGCGTCTATATGGTGATGCTTAAAAACCATTGTATCCAGGTTGTATGGAATTTATAGTTTCATCGTCAGTGCTAAGATTGACTAACTTGAAGGTGAAACATGGTTGTAGTGATATGATTTTTGCTAGTTTGCTACAATTATTGAAAGATATTCTTCCTAAAGGCAATGATATTCCTAATTCACATTATAAAGAAACGAAAATACTATGCCAAATGGAATTAGTGTACAAAAAAATACATGTCTTCTCAAATTACTTGGTGCAATATAGGAAGGAATATGAATTTATGTCAAAGTGTCTTAAATATAGGATGTCATAGTATAATTTGAAAGAAAAATTACATGATGATTTAGCAGTTACAGAGACCCCTTCCAAAGAATTTTGGTATCTTTTATAATTCCTCATTTTAAAAGTTTATTTTAAAAGTCACATGATGAAAAAAGGTTAAGATGGAATATAGATGAGTGGATATGTTATGGAAAATTACAGCATCCAGTTGATTGTCTGCAATGGAAGAAAATTTATCATAATTTTTCTACATTCGAAAATGAAGTTAGAAATCTCATAATTGGACTATGCATGGATATAATGGATCCATATCAAAGCCTTAGTAGCACACATAGTTCATAGCCTATTTTATTAGTAATTTACATCATATCTCCTAAATTGTGTATAAATAAAAAATATATTATGTTGAGTTTAATGATCTTTGGACCAAAAGAGCCTATAAATGATATTGATTTTTTCTTATCATCGTTAATTGATGATTTGAAACTCTTATGGGATGATGGTATTAGGGTTTATGATTCTTATAAAATGGAATATTTTCAAATGAATGCAATAATTATGTTCACTATAAATGACTTTCCACCATATGGAAATTTTTTGGGATATAGTGTTAAGGGGAATAAAGTGTGTCCAATTTGCGAATAAAAGACTTCATATTATCAATTGAATCATGTGAGAAAAATAGTATACATGGGTCATCAAAAGTTTTTTATATTGATCACTCTTTTAGAATATTAAAAAAGGCATTCAATGGCTCATAAATAATTTGATATTTATCCAAAACCTTTATCCACAGATCATTATTTTGATAGGGTGAAAAACCTTGATGTGACATTCAAAAAGACATATAAATCTGGTAATGATAGAAATATTTGGAAGAATTTGCCAATATTTTTTTAGCTACCATATTAGAGATATCATGATGTCAAACATAACATTTATTTCATGCATATAGAGAAAAATATTGGTGACATATTGATTATAGTATTGTTAGATATTAAAGGAAAGACTAAAGATGGGTTGAATGAAATATTGGACTTACTATCAATGATAATACGTTTGGAGTTAGATCCCACTCTTGATGGAAGGCTAACATTCCTACCCTATCTTATCTTACATTATCCAAGAGGGAGAAAACTAGATTTTTTCAATGTCTTCATGATATCTAAGTAACATAGGGTTATTCTTCTAATGTAAAAAAAATTGTGTCTTTAAAGGATTTGAAGTTCATAGGTATGAAATGTCATGATTTTCGCATCATGATGCAACAACTCCTACCATTTTCATTGTGTGGAATATTTTCCATTCATGTCAAAATGACTATCAAGAAGATGTGTTATTTTTTCAATTAAATTTGTAATAAGTTTATTGATCCAAATGCTTTGAAAAATTTGTAAAATGAAGAAATTTCAATGATTTTTCAATTGGAAATGTATTTTCCTCCATATTTTTTTGATATCAGGGTTCATTTAATGGTTCATTTGGTGCAAGAAATAATGCTTTGCAGACCTGTATATCTATGTTAGATGTATTCTTTTTAAAGTTATATAAATATATTTAAGGGGTATGTTAAGAATCCATATAGACCTAAAGCCTCCATTATTGAGAAGTATATTTATAAGGAGGTTGTAGAGTTTTGTACAAGATACTTTTCTGCATTGGAGCACATTGATTTGCCTCCACCTCACTATGAATGATTTACTTAGGGGGGAAATGGGATTCGTGTCTTGAAAGTCAAATCGTTGACAGGTGAACAAATAAATAAGGTACATTTATAAATATTTAATAAAATAGATTATGTTCAACCATATATAACATTGAATATTAATGTGTTGAAACAATATTATCTAAAGAATAAATATTTGTGGATTTTGAATTAGCATAACAAAACTTCTTTTCCATGGTTTTAGATAGACCATATTTGGTAGATCTGATGTATCAAAAACATTGAGATGGTTAGTGAGTGGTCCACATTTAAATTTTATAACATGTTATGGGTATGAAATTAATGGCTATACATTTCAAATGAAAGATTATAATAGTAGAAGTGCAGTTCAGAATAGTAGTGTATTGGTGTTCACAGAAGCAATTCATTTTTCAAGTGCTAAATAAAAAAATTGAATTTCCACATAAGTGAATATTATGGATTCATTGAAGAAATATGGTAGGTTGATTACATTAAATTTTAAGTTTTAGTTTTTAACTGAAAATGGTTTATCACTAATAAAAGTGGCAGACACGATGAATTTGGAATGACACTTGCTAATATGAATAGATTGGAATACACAGAATATCCTTTTATAATGGAAACACATGAAAAAACAAATTTTCTATATTCTTAATAAAATCTATATGTAGTGGTATATTGTTTTACGAGGGAAAAAATGGTATGTTGGTGATTATAAACTTGACGAAGATGTTGATTTATGTGAGATCCCTACTTCCAAGGAAATATTAACGAATAATATTGTTGAGTATGTCATAGACATGGTTTTTTTCATATGGAACGATCATGGTGAAGGAATTTTGGGAAAAAAATCCTTTAATACATTCCTAATATTACAGGTAACATATGTTTATTTCTCATTTACTTTTTCAAATTTCAAAAAAAAATGGATATTTTAATTTTGATTTCTTTATTAAAACATGTATTATAGCTAAGAAGTTAAATTGTTTATTTATATTAGTTTATTTTTTTTATTTTACCATGTTTACCCTTGCATAAATTATCTATTAATTGATTTTGTTGAAAAAAAAATTATTTTAAATCTAATATGTTAAATGAAAACAAAAATATTTTATAAGAGTATATGGAAAAAATATTATTTTTTGTGTAAAAAATGATTTATTAGGTTGGAGCATTTTTACTATTCGCACACCATTTTAAGATTTTTTTTTTCATTTTTTTATATGATATTCCATATCTCATTAATATTGTTATAATTTTATTTAACTATAGGAAATATTAATAAAAATGTTTTAAGTTTAATTTAGTTTTTTTTGTTTGATAATTTTTCATTTTTTTATTTACATTAGTATTGTAATAGTTGGATTTGTATATTTGTGTATTAATTTTTTATTGCTTTGATTTGTAGGATAATGACAGATCGATCAACTAATCCACCACATACTTTTGGAGATGATCATCCTCATACCTCTGGGGAGGAACTTACACATGCTTCTCTTGATGAGTCTCATCCTTCTTTACAAGACACATCTACTCCCACATGGCCAAATAAGAGTTTGAGGGTTGATAAATGTGGCAGCACATGTTTACCAAAATTATCAGTTTCCTGTATCTAGGACCAGAGAATAATGGTCTAATTTGATGATAAGGATGTTATAATAGGTCCTAATTCAATACAATTCAAGAGTTTTATATCAGATCAGGCTAAAATAAAAGCCAGTATTTTGATTGATGATTAGAGAATTTTTGACAAAATGATATTATCTCACTTTTGGGAGACTGTTTTGGTAAGATAATTTGTTATTATTTTACTTAACTTGAAATATTTATAGTAATATATGTTTTCCCCTTCTTATTATATGACATATGATATACCTGAAATTGGAGGATTCGGGAGGAAATGTTTATCATTTGCAGCTAGGAGATAGAGGGATTTCAAGTCAAAACTTGCATCAGATTTCATTTTTGGGCATAGGAGGTATTATAATCCATGTGATATATATATATCCCTTTATATATTAATATTCATGGAAGTAATTTGTTGAAAGTAGAATACAATAAGCATTTTTGGTAAGTGAAATCTCATTTTTTAGAAGTTTTATTTTATATTAATGATCATATTAATGATTTATCAATGATTTCTTTATTATTAATTTTCATCAATTGAGGATATCTCATCAAGATATCCAATCTAGAAATGTATACCCTCATACTTTATCTCGAGGATGGTATATGTTATTGGAAGAATAAATGATGGCTAAAATTTTTCAAAAACTAAGAGCTAAATCTTCAAGCTCTACAGAGGTTTCCCCTCTATCCCCTCAGCTAGACATGAAAAATAAAAGGGGGATTATATAAGAAAAAAAAGGAAAATATCTTATGGAAGAGTCAAGGTTTGTAGCTAAAAATATTGTAATATGTTTACTTTATTTATTTATTTAGTTCAATTCAATTCATTATATATTTTGATTCATTACATAATTTTTCAAATAATTCATACAAGATTATCTTGAGGAGCAGAGCACACATGGGGTATTTTTAGCTAAGGGTGGGTAGTATATTTTAGCTACATCATTGGTAAATCCCAAACAACTGGGTTTTTTATGAGGATACCCAGTAGGTGTATCAGTGAAAAAAGAGTTTCCACATTCTTCAGATTTTGTAATGGAGGGTGTTTATAAAAAATAGAATATTTTGAGGCTCAAATTCAGGATATTCATGTGACGATGGAGGATAGAATCAGATATTTAGTAAAGTAAATGTTTGAAAAAATGTAAAGATAATTTCAGACTGTGTCTCCCACTCCTCCACCTCTTCCAGCAACTCTCACTCTTCCACCTCTTCCTGTAGACCCCACTTCTTATCCTTCTCCTACACCCCCTCCTCCACATCTTCCCCATTATTGTGAGTTATATTTTGATGATCCACATAATAATATTTTTCCATATGGTATGATATTTTATATTGGATATACTAGTAATCATTAACAGATAGAGATATATCATCATAGGTTCATTGTATAGGATATTATAGATGTATCAGATGGAGTATCATTACCTACAGATGAGGTGAGCACAATTGGACAAAGTATCGGCCACTTTTTAGTTTGTCCATTTAGACATATATGACATATTAACATAGAGGTATGTGTATATTTTATCTTTTATTTAATTTTTGTATTAAATTTTTTTAACATTTTAATGTTTATATATTTATCTATTTTTTTAAGAAATTATTTAAACGTAAAGAAATATTGTATAGAAAATAAAAAAATACAAAGTGTTATGACTTCAGATATAAATTCTAGTAGTCTTGGTATATTTTCAACATATTAAAATTTGTTTTCGGATTTTTATGAGATTCCAATTGAATTTGGTGTTTTTTATCATGCAATTACTATAGCACTTTTGAAAAATGATATTATGAAGCTTGTAATTAGATATCAGTTTGGAATAAATACGATGCAAATTTATTCTATGTAAGTCTAAACATAAATCTTTTCATGTGTTTAATTTATTGAAAATTTATACTTATGTTTGTTTTTTATTGGGTATATTTATATAATGTGTAAGGAGCATGAAAAGATAGATGTATATGGATTTATAGACTCATATTTTATTTCACCTATAGTGAGGACAATGACTGAAGTAGAAAGAATAGTTTATATTGTTGAAATATTTCAAAAGGATGCAATTATTTAGTGATGGATGTTTTGTTATCTTCAAGAGTATGAAACATATTTCTCAAAAGTGTTATATATATTTTACCATAATAATCACTAACATTAAATTTTCATTTATATCAGTAGACAGTGGATGTCAGGTGTCTTTTGTACAAGGAATAATACACTTTACTAGTTATGATCTATCCATTGAAAAGTACGAAAAAATTGAAGGACGTATTAGACATGTAAGTTTTAATTTCTTAATACTTGCTTATATTGTAATTAATTTTAAATTCATTTTATTCATATTATTTTCTAACATGGGATGTAATTTTTTTCTAGAGACCACAAAGAAAAAATGTGTCAGATCAAATATGTAAAATAAAAGGTGAATTTTCAATTATAATTAGTAAATTTTGGATATATTACCTAATAATGTTATTTTAAATTGAAAATCTTATTTAAACCGAATTTTCATAAATAAGAAGTCCTAAAAGAATGCAGATATTATGTGTTAAGCTTTATGTATGAAATAATTTCAACAAGGATAGTTATGAAGTTCTATCAGGTTGGATTTCTTTATAAAATTTTCTTTAATATTTCATTAATTTTATCCAAAATACATGTTAAATGCTTTCCTTTTAATTTCTAGCTATTTGATAACCCTTTTCCTTATAGTTCATAAGACTCATACACTTACAAGTTGAATGGGAAAATCATTTTATAGGTTGGGTTGGATTTTAGTTTGTTTGTACTATATATTGTAATTTTGAATTTTGTAATTGTAAATGTGTATTGCTAGTTGTTTTGTTGCTTTTTCTGATTGTCTTATGATTATTCATTCTTTTGGTCAGCTATAGAGAGGAGGGTTGAAAAGAAATATTTTTTAAAAAAATATTTTTCACATTGGTTATTTGATAATCGATGTGAAAAATCCTATATCAAAGGGTTTTCACATCAGTTATCTATTAACTGTCATGAAAAAACCATTTTTCATGTTGGTTTTTCACGTTTTCTATAAAATAACCAACATGAAAAATCATTTTATACATCATTTATAAGATAACCAACTTGAAAATACATTCTAAATGGGTTTATCATGTTGGTTATAAAATAACTGATGTAAAAAACCAATTTGATAATTTACTTACAACATCCATTTTTTAAGAGACATTAAATACATATTTAAAATTTCACCTTTAATAACAGCACCGAATAACTGATGTGAAAAAACAAAAAAAATGACATGAAAAGGCATTTTCTACACTAGTGTGGGTTTTATCACTAGTTTTTCCACCTGTCAATAGGTGAAGGTGGAGCACCAATGACCTTTTGGCTTGTTAAAGCCGTTACCAATCCCAAAATGGAAATGGAAAGATGTTGTGATAGATTTTTTCATCGGCTTACTGAGGTCACCTCAAGGTAGCAATGCAGTCTAGGAATTCATGAATCAATTGAGGAAATTATTCTACTTCCTTACTATCTGAAAGACTTTCTAAGGTGATAAGATGGGAAGGATGTATATCCATGAGATTATATAGCTTCATAGGGTTCCATGTACTATCATTTTATATAGGGATTCTTATTTTACACCGAGGTTATGGTAGGGGTTATAGAGAGATATGAGAATATAGGTGCTTCTGATCACAAATTTTTACCCTCAGATCGATGGTTAGTCAGAACAGACTATACAAATATTTGAGGACATGATTTGAGCATGAGTCCTTGATTTTGGTGGTTCTTGGGAGAAGCATATCTCTTCCATCAAGTTCTCCAATAGTAATAGATATCAGGAAATGATTTATATGGCTCCTTATGAGGCCTTTTATAGTAGTACATGTCATTCACCCCTATTCTAGTTAGAGATAGAAGAGGAAGCACTACTAGGTATTCGTCTCATGCAGGAGACTTTGGAGTAGGTTCAGTTGATCAGAAAATGTATGTCTACCACTTAGTCTAGAAAAAAATATTATGTAGATCTTCATCGATGGCCTCTGTATTTATTATCTGGGGATCATGTTTTCTTATGGGAATCACCCAATCTTGGGCACATATGGATACAGATGTAAGAGAACTTGTCAACGTGCTTTTTCAAGCCTTTTGAGATCTTCGATAGAGTGGGTACGATAGCCTATCAGTCAATTTTACCTCATATGTACCATGTTATGCACATCATCTTCCATGTTTCACAAGTTATCTATTATCATGCCTATTTGTCTCATGCATTTGATCCTAAGGATGTTGATTTAGATGTTTATTATTCTTTTGAGGTGTATTCTATACGCATCATTGATCATATCACAAAGGCTCTCTGAGGACGTTCTATCCCTTTAGTATGGGTGAAATGGAATTGTGATTAGGTATAGGATGATAGTTCGGAGTGGGAGGCTAATGTACATGCTCAGTTGGTGGATTTGTTCTCAGACATCATTTCACTTCCCTTGGAAGGGTAACTCAAGCATGAGTTCCTTTAAGGAAGGAAGACTATAAGAACCTGGTTTTTCTATTAGGTATGGATCCTTTAAAATTTTGTCTAATTATTTTCTTTTTACCTAATGTGGATGCCTAGTGAGGCTATAGAGGAAATGGGGGTGTCTGAGGCTTTTCTGAATCTCGGAATCCTGATTGGTGGAAGAAATCACTTGGTCGCACGGTTAGTAGAAACCATGTCACCTAGCCTGCATGGTTTTTCCTAATAATGGGGGTCATTTCAGTGAGAAGAAAAGGGTGCATGGTTTTACCTAACTATGTACCTAGGGCCGCACCCCCATGCATATTCACTTCAGTTTTTGAAAAATTCATATGGAACCATTTGTTAATGGTCTTCCAAACTATGTGCATGAACCATTTGAGTTCCCTCTTGGCACAATTCTTATCACATGGTTTGGCCAACTGTGAGGCCAAACTGTGCGACCAAACTGTGCAAACCATGGATTTTTTAAAAAATTACTAAAATTACCTTAATGAATTATAACATTACCACCCCTCTTAGTTTATTTATTCCAGTAGATAGTATACCCCCTTTTCACCTAAATGAGCTCTCAAGACTCTCTTCCTAGGCTTTGATCCTATTTCTTCATCTAGACTCTGATTTGATATTTGTTTTTCTTGTTGGATGTGATTCGTTTAGATATTTATTCATCTTTTTCCTTTTATAATTTTTCTTTCTCTCAACAAAGTTATTTAGGTGTAGGCTCATATTCCCTATTTTCATGGCATTCATCTATTTTTTCATTTTCTTCTGATCTAGACCAAACCAAAGGTCGATATTGGATGAGTTCTCCTCTATAGGTATAAATTGGGTGGTATAATATTTATCTATCAAAGTTGTGTTTCTTTATATTATGTTTTGGTGTTCCATATGCTGGTTTCACCATAAATTTCCCCTAAAATTGAATTGGTCTATTACTGGTTTTCTATTTTAGAACCAAATGATTCTATTAGGTTCGCTTCATTTGTTTCCACCCCTTGAGTGTGATGATCAATTTTCCATTGATGTTATAAATGTATAAACTACCAAACCATCATATATATGGTTTTAGAGTGAATTATAATTATTATATCATAAATAAAATAGATAGTTATTATGGTGTATCATGTCTAACACACTTATCACTCTATAATGAATTAAATAGAAGTGATCAGTATGACCACGTCTCCTATTTAAAATTGAGCAATGGTCATTCCCTTGTTAAAAAATAATTACATTGAATTATGAAATACCTATTTTCTCATATTAAATCCATTAGCTATTTATCACCAATATGATAGTGGGAATGGAGACCCCTATGCTTAATTATAATTAGGAATGGCGTCCCTTTCAAAATTATTATATGCAGGCATGACGACCCTTCTATTGTGGTTATATACTGGTATGGTATCCCTCATAATGATATGATATATGGGTATGGAGACCCTCATTAATTGTGATATATGGGAATGGAGACCCTCATTAAATATGATACATTAGAATGAAAACCCTACAACTATGATATGGCCATGGTGACCCAACTAATATGATAAATGAGCATGGAGACCCCTATTGTTATGATTTGGGCACGATGACCCTAGTGATATGATTTAGGCACGATGAACCTATTGATATGATATTGGGTATGATGACCCTTACTGTTATATACAGGTATGGATACCCTTCTTGATATGATACTAGGCATAGTGACCCTACTGTTATGATTCGAGCATGACAACCCTACTACTGTGATACTTCGCATGGCGACCCCTATTCTTGTGATATAGGGCATTGCATCCCTTGATACTCATGAGAATCTTGATACAAGATTATTGATTCTTGAGTTATTCCATGATTCCATGTTACTTTTAGTAGCTATATATATGGTTATAGAAGTCACTATGTATACAATCTATATATGTGTATACACATGGTTACTTATTCAGAGATTATCTAGCATGGGATGAAGTAGGTAATGTCATCCTGGTATCTTTCATGAACCAAATCCTGCCCCTTTATAGTTTTTATTACTTATTTCCATTATTATCTTTACACCCTCTTAGTATATGAACTGACTAGGTATTTACAGACATCATTGGTGGTGGCCTACTAAGTTTATCTCACACCCTATCTGGGTCACCGATGGTACCTGGGAAGATTATGTGGATTCATGTAGGGATAGGGGAAAGATCCAAGTGGTTGATACTTGATTTGATTATATCATGGGATTGGGGAAGCATAGGACTAATCTGTGGCTCTTGAATCTATTGGAGATAGTCCTTTTGGTCATTTTTTCCTTTTGATACATGTATAGTATAGCATGTCTGCCTGTTCCTTTTTGCTCGACACCTGACATATCATCATTCTCTATATAATACTAGTTATGGTTTCTATTAGTTAATTATTATTTTTGCATTCTATACCTTCCACTATCAGTTATTTTTATGCTTCTTCTATTTATTTATCTATATATTTCATTGTTGTTCCACTATGATCATGAGGGTATAGTCTCCCCCATTGTTCCACCTTGTACCCTCGCTGCTAGTCAGAAGCCTATGTCATATTGGGATGTTCACTTGAGGCCATGTGGACCACTAGATCCGGGCACTGTTCAGTGTAATCTAAGTTGGTATGTCACAATGAGGGTGTGTTTGTGTCTTGTTCCTTCCATATTTAAGGGTTTAAATGCATCTTCACTCCATTAATGTAAGTGTTTTCAACCCTTTCGTTTCCATGGTACACCATGAGATAATTGGTTATTTATAAACATATTTTAATTAAATTTATCATGTATATTAATATATAAATTGATTTTTGGAATCATTTTGAGGTATATGTTTCACCAAAATGGGGTTCTTCCATGTTTTATAATGCTTATTCCTTTGTGTTTAAAAGTATATATATAATATGTGTTTGCTAAAATGATTAAGGGAATTTTTCAAAGAGATTTGGTTTTTTAAATGATGATTTATCAATATTATTTTATAAATGGTGGTTCTTGAGGATGAACTATGGTTTTTTTGGGTTATTTTTATATTGAGGTGTTAATTGTTTGACTTATAGATTTTTTATTTTAGAAAAGTGACTTTAATTGTATCTCTTTATCTTTTCCTTTGATATTTATTATAAATTTCTATATATATTTATATATATATGTATGTGAGTGACTATATATATATATATACATTTTTTTTGCACACAAACACACACACACACATATATATATATTTATATTTATATAAATATAATTTCATAGGATTTGTTCTTTAAAAACTTTTATTCTCAAATTTCATTCTTAGTTTCCAAATAATTTTCAAATGATATTTTAAAGATGTATTTATAAAGTATGATTAGTGTTCCTTTTGGAAACTTGAGTAAAGAGTTTGATAATTTCTTTGGTTTTTGAATGGAATTTAAAGGAATTAAGTTCTTAAAATTTTATTAACATTTTGAAATGTTAAGGCCCGGTTGGCACCTTGAAATTTTTTTACATATGAAATGTGAAACTCCAAAAAATTACTCTCTCCTAATTATATTGAGAAACTATTTTTGTTCATATAGGTGTGTTTCACATGGATGGGTATGTGGAGGTGGTTTGAGAATATCTATTTGACTGACATTGATTCTTGATTGGTGTGTTTTATGTGAAGTCTACCTCACCTCCCATTATTACTATCATCATGTGGAACCTAGGTGTCTTAGAGAGATATTTGATATGGTTACTATCTAGTCCCAATTAGATAGACTATATTTGGAATGGTATTGGAGGTCATAGAGGAGTGCCACTAGTGAGTCTAGTTAGAGTATATAGTTGGTTATTGATAAATGAATTCGTAGATAGGATAACAGATGGTTCAAATTGAGTATTTCTAGAATCTTCTCATGGGATATTTAGTAATTTCTCATGATTTTCTATCATTTACAATTTTTTGTGTACTATACTTAGTTTATTTTTTCTCTTCTATAGTATCTATTATTGTTTCATCATTATTCTATCATTAATCTAGTGGTTTTTTTAATTTTGGTTCCTTTTGAGTTCTATTTTATATGGTGAAAAGTGAATTTTAAAATTTAATATTAAAATGTGAGTTTTAAATTAAAAATAAAAGTTTAAATTCTTATTCAAAACTTTTTTTTGATCTTTAAAGACTTTTTTCTAGGAAATATTTTGATTTTTTCTTCCAAAAGGAAAAACCTATATTATACTTTTACTTTCAAAATAGCATGAGTGGGTTGTTTTCAAAAATTAAATGAACGGATTTTGGGGTTCTTACCTACTAAGTTCTCTTATGATCATACCCTACTTAATCCACTTAGTTTCAGTAGACCCAAGATTTTTTTCAGGTTCTAGTTCTGGTTCTAGATTTCTCTATAAGAGGGTTGGTTTTATGGATATATGGTGACCAAGAGGTCACATAGAGATCAGGGGGTTTGTTTTTTTTTGTATAATAGATGTATTTTCCATGTTATCCTCTTATATTTTGATTTTATCCCTCTACTTATGTTGTATATTCATGATCAGTTGAGCATTTATTTTTTATTATGCCCTGTTTAGTTTTATCATAAATTTATTTCTTCTTATTTATATGGAATGGAGTTCTAATATCTAAAAACCCCATACTGGAATTATGATAGACTTATTTTTCTCTATTAATGATATTTATTTGGTAAAATCATCCCCAATTATTTTTTTTGAGGAACTGGAACTTGTAGCCAGCCCATGGGGGCTCAAGAACATCCCTCAAGTATTTTATAGGTTGATTCAGGTGCTCAGTTCGGAGTGACCCAGATATGGTTTGTGAAAAAATGGTAGCATAGCCTAGGTTCTTAAGAGAGAGTAGGTTTTGGATAACCCTAAATTATTTTGGATTTATTTTATATTAGAGATAGTACTATCATAACTTTAGAGGTAGGAACGGTAAGAGTCTAGCTAGCTCTTACTCATTCTAAGCTTCAAGTTACAATGATATGTTGGGTTGTAAATATTGAATTTTGAGTTTCCTTTATTGGTTTTTTGTGTCTATTGGTATATATTGATGGTATTTTTTATTTTTCAAAGTATTTATATATTTTAGAGAATTAAAATATGAGTTAAATTGGTATCATGAGGTGATATCACATGGCCTAGAAAACCATGGGGATCTCAGGTGCAGAGTTTAGCATGACTTCAAGTAGTGGTCACACAATTGGATCATGGTCTACTAAAATGAGTGGCTAAGTCATGAAAAACCACTAGTACCTCTTGAGAAAGTTTTATTACAGTGTAATGTTATTTTTTGGATGTTTGGTAATTAGAGGGTTTGTTTTAAAATAAAAATGGATTGGATTATGGAAGTTAATAAAGTGGTGTTATAATGAGAAATTGATTTAAAAAAAGATAAATTGAGGTTTTGGAAAAAGTTTTATAAGTTAAATTAAAATTATTTTGAGGTTCAAAAGTTTTTAAATATGTTTTATTAATGAAATTTTATAATTTTAAAATAGTTATCAAACAGTATTTTTAAATTGGTTTTAAAAATATGGGTTTTGATTTGCTTCATGTTGTGTTTCTTTGGATTGTGATTGTGATTTTCCTATTGGATTGGTATTTTGAATTTAGTTTTTTTTTTAGATGGTTATGGTTTGAGATGGAGTTTTTATTGATTAAGTTTTATTTTTTTTTATGTTATTAAAATTATGCTTCCTTGAAAAGTCTCAAATGATCGTGAGAGGTTAGTCTTCTAGAGTTTTTATGACTTTCATCTAGTAGCTGAATCTACCTAGACTCTGAGTAGAGTGGTAGATTTAGACTCTTATCAGTTTTTTAATGTATTTTATTGTGATTTTTTATTAAAATAGTATTTAGAGTGGGTAGAAAAAATTGAGAGAATTTGTAAGTCCTGGGGAACACCCGAATCCTTGAGAGTGAGAGCCGTTTCAGGTCTGTTAGAGGGACCCGGTCTATATCAATGGGAATTTTTTATTCCATCCCTGTTATAAAATGTAATGAATTTTGAATTATTTAAGACCAATTTTTTTAGTGATTTATTCTTATATAAGTGAAATTTAAGTGGATGACAGAGCTTATGAGTCTCCTATGGGGTCATCAAATGGAGAAGGAGTATATTGATTACTTTAGTGATCTTGGTACATTTTCTTTGAAGATCATGTTGAGTGATTCATTAAAGGCTTATCTATTTATGAAAGTTCTTTATCTGGATATCATTTATCAGGTTCTCTCATTTGGGTAGGTTTTATTCAAATAATTGGTGGATGAGTCCTTCCTGGCCAAGTTTGTTTCTAGAGGGTGACCCATGATGAGTGTAAGCTCTATTCCCTACAGTGCTAATAATGATTCCACATCTTTGTGAAATGTGGAAAATAAATGAAACTAATTTTTAGGAGTTGCATTATTTTGTTAATTCTTCTTCTAAAGGAAATAATTCCTATGTGTTCTTCTAGTGTGGATAGTTTAGGCATTTCAAACCCTCATGGGTTAGGAACTTAGCAGAAGAATAGGAAGTCCTTTGATACTATAGATACTAGAGAGAAATAAAGTTTGATCATTTGAGGTAAACCTTAGTAGCCTTTCCCTATCTTGTTCTTATTTTCCTTCTTCCTTGCTTATTTTGATTTCTATGTTATATTTTGGTTAATTTCATATCTCATGATTTATTGGAAAAATAGGTTCCCTGGGGGATTATGGATTATTTTTTAGTAAAGTAAATCAATTGAGATCTTTGTTGGGATGATCATATTGTGTTTGGAATTGATCCTTTGGAGTGCCTTGGTCAGTTATACTACCAAAATAGTTGAATCCTTAAATGTTTAGGAGACCCATTATTAGTATCAATGTTCTATTTCCTCAAAATCATGGTTTACGTTATCTTTACAACCCACGTCCTGGATATATCAGAACATCCTGGCCTAATTCACCTCCGGTCGTTCAAGGCTTCTACAAAATAAATATTCCCCATCCATATGTGCAAAGTTGATCCACGTATGAAAAACAAAATTCCTCCATTTATTTTCGGTTTTCCTAGAAAATTTTAGCCAAATAACCCCCATTCATGTTTAGGCGCACCCCCTTTCATAAGCCATATTACATGTCTAGAAAGGTATTAATCCCTATAATCAGTCATGGCTACCGAAGATGGAAGGACAGTGTCCTATGTACACTTTTGTTTAACTATGAACACCATGCCTCAGTGGCTATGCATATGTCACCTACGAAATGTCCATTAACCAATGGTCAATTCATCCTTAGGAGAGTCTTTTCATGTTTCCATACACCTGAATGAAATTTATGTCCCATCTCACTCCCCAGATTCAGAAACCCCCTGGAATAAAGTTTACATAATTTTTCACTTTCAAATTCCCAAAGATAAAAATCATTTCTAGTTGAATTGATGAATCATTTATTCTATCTTGGTTATAGTAAAATGATCTCCCATAATAAGTTTCAAGTGTCCTAGTTGTATGATGATAAACTATACCATTCATCGGCTCTCCCTTTCATAAGATAAATTCATGTGGGAGTAGTTTCCCATTCAAATCCGATACAAATTTCCCTAATACATTCATACATCATTCCTCGGATAGGCCATCCACTATGGTCCCCAACCTCAAAACAAATCCATAGTGTTATAAATCTCCCAAGCCATCAGAAATGGATGGCCAGTGTCCTATGGACACCTTTGTTTGACTATTCACATCATTCTCCAGTTTCTATACACAAGTCACCTACAAAATGGTCATCAACCAAATGCAAATTCATCCTCAGGAGAGTCCTTTCCTACCTTTGTATGCCTAAAATGGATCACAAGCCTCATATACATCGAAAACTTGAAAATTTAGGGTCAATAAAAATCCCTCATTAATGTCTAAGAGTTATTAGGACATTCTCGGTCGATGAATCTCAAATTGGGGCCCCTACCCCATCAATTTTTGTCAAATATGTTTGAACTAAAACATCAATAATAAGTATGATTGGTAAGACTATAAACCGCTAATGAAAAATATACAATAATCACCAGAGTGAAAACCCACAAAGGGAACCCTTGGATAAAATTATAGTAACAACTCGTTAAACCTATACTATGTATGGTTTGGGAAAAAATGTAGATCAATCAAATATTCAAAATATATATAGAGCTTGTTGGGTCGAAAACCTAAAAAGGGAGGTCTAAGAAAAATTCAAGTTATACCCGCTAAGCCCATATCAAACAAACTTAGGAAAAATTAGGGTAATAATGAAAAAGGCACAAAAGTTGTGAGTTTTTCCATGTAACCCCAACAATAGTCGAACTACGCTCATTTAGTCCCATGGATTAAGCAAAAATTAGAGCCTAATTCAATTATTTCAATTTACTGGTTTTAAATCACGGTTTAAATTAATACCTGATCAAAATGATGTTTATATGGTCGATTGTGATTGATTTAAATTGTAGTAAAAAGAAAAAGGATAAGCATTGGAGGGAGAAATAGTTCCATTAGTTCCAAAAAAAATATAGGAACATCCCCAGTTTGGAGTCTCTCCGTGGTATCAAAATAAATTGATTACATCACAATTTGGGAAAATTATAGTGAGGCTTGGCTCGCCCTTCCCATTAAATTGACGAGCAAATGTCATGGTCTATTAAGGGTTTACTATAGATTAGCTCTCTCTTCTACTTCAGTTTCGACCATCGGGCATACACATTTCATAACAACTTTGAGGTCCCGCCCTTTCTACTTGATAGCTTCATAGTCATCACCTGAGGAGGATAGTTGAGCCTTCAACCTTGCCACGCGAGCCTCACATTCTCATAGCTCTTCTATTTGGGAAACCACCAAGTCATAACCCTTTGCCTCCTCAGCCGTCAGATGATTGATTTCCTTAGAAACATCTTGGAAGGTTGTTTCCTGATGATGTGAATAATTGAATCTAGCAAGGTTGTCCTCACAAGAAGCGAGGTCTTCCCAAGCAATGAAAATCTAGTGAATAAGAATGTGTAGATGTTGATAATCAAAGCCACCCGAACCCAATTCGGAAACTAATCACTGGATGTTGTCCTCTTCATCAATGAAGTTATCCATAGGAGTTTCCATAATAAGGGCACATAACTGACACCATGCCTATTTTTGTACCACTCGATGCCTCTTTGGCGCACTAGGACCTTGGTCCTCCCCTACTGCAACAGGTCTATAAATGGGAAGAAACATTGTGGTAGTTGGAATGGACCTAAGATAGGTTACCTAGGCAGGGGGGATCTCCCTCCCTACAGACGGTTTGGCCACTGGAGCCAGACACAGGGGACTGGCCGTGACTTCTGGGATATCCGGTGACACTCTTCTGGGGCCAGTCTCGTTAGGAGCATGAATGGTATCCATATGAGGGGAGTAGTCTGAATCACTCCCTATCGAAATGGGATACATAGATGAAGCCCCTTCCAGATGCATTTAACGGCGGATCGAGTATCTTCTCACTATAGGGAGAGGAATAGATGGTGTGGTCTTCACGGTCAAGATAGGGGGAAGGATGGTTAATGGATTTTAGACCCGTTGAATTGGTCTTCCCAGCACCCTGTTAGGGTAACAGTTCACCCACAGTTGGGCATACTCCAATGATAGAAATGTGGATCACATTGTATTAGGGATGATGACCTCCATGGTATCACCTTCCCGCATTATTAAAATCCATAATTGGTGAATAATTTCAGGATGAGATTCTCCCATCAACTAAATAGTAGGAAGAAGCACAGTCTGTTGAAGGTATCTGAATTGCCTAGAAAACCGGTAGGGGTGTATGGATCACAAATAGCCACTCTATCTATGTGAGTCGTTAGCATATCGTCTTGAAGCATAATGATATATGAGAACTCCTATGAATAACTAATTCCATAACTACTTACTGACCCATGAGGGGTAGGGTATGGTGCAAAATAAAAGTGAGAGGTATCATTTAGTATCCCGACTGCATCGCTAATGCTTAAGGTTGTAGGATGAACAACAGAAATGTTAAGAAGCGCAGGGTGAAAGTCAGAATAAGTAACCCTTGTAGTATATCGATATTCATAGCAGGATAAATGTTCTTCTATCCACCCATATAAAAATTGAAATGGTTTGCTGAGACGATGTGGAGGTTTACCTTCCTATATCTACCCAAACAGCTCATAATTTTAGACAAGAGTAGGAATGTCCAAATTGATTGGTTGACCCTCTTCCAATGTATATTCCATCATTATAGTATAACATATGACCCTAGTGTATACTTCACAAGAGGGAAAGAGACATCCACTCAAAAATATGGCGAAGATTCCTACTAATCTAAGCTCAGGTGGCACATCTGATCGAATCTTGTATCCCCAGGTAGTGCATCGTTCTGCTTCAAGGGTGGCGCAATATAACCCTAGAATTTGTTGATATTATTAGGTTGTGTGAGTATGAATGTGGATAACCCTTGGCCTATTCCCGTTCATCTAAAAAAATGACCCTATCCAATATTCAAATGGGATAAGGGAGCGATCTTGGAGGGGTTGACCAAGCAGTCCATGTGCTACGACCAGTAGGCTCTTGGCCAACAAGGACACCCAATTGGCATTGTCCCAAGTAGTGATTGCTAGAAAGAACTCATCATAAATATTTCTGAGAATGTGGATCCCTCCAAGCTGATAGATTTCCCATAAGCTGATCCCCACCACTCCATGCAATAAATGGAAAGAATTGGTATATGAACACCAGTAGCTCGACAGTTCGGGTAGGATTTCACTTAGAGAGAAAACTGTAAATTGGGAGGCCCAAGATTCCTGGTACAAGTTAACTACATCCAACTGATTAGGGGACTCCAAACAAATTTTATGTATCCAAAATTCTTAGACCCATTTGTCGTAAAAGCATCCTTCAGCTCGCAGGTCCCATTTGGTGTTCCACCTACCATTAGGGTTTTCTTGAGAAAGGTTGATAATAGATGGGTACTCCTGGGTGACTAGTCTCAAGGAAGTGTTGCGACAACTGATATTTCTATGATTCCACACCAAGCCACTTAGTGTGAACACATTCTCTTGAATGGGAGTAGTTATGATTTCTCCTATTGAAGAAATATTGGCTCGATTACACCATTAGGGTGCTTCCATGAGAATGAAGGGAGTATTATGGTCAGCCAATAGAAAAGGGGAATTATTAGAAAGACCAAATCCATATAGAGGTATCTACATGGACAATGGGTAAGCTAGAATCTATAGTGTAATAAGATATTTTAAGGTACTATTCTGAGGAATAGTGTAAGATTGAAGATGGTCCTCAGTGTCCTCAATCATGGTTGCTCTGGAGGTTTGTGGAAGATCCATTGCACTATACACAAAAAGATCTGAAAGGCCACAAAAAATTCAGTCTAGTGAGAAAATTGTTGGATAAGAGACATAAAAATGGACAAGGGACATAAAAAAGAGGGTCTGCATGGGGCTCCACATACTGCTCCCAGAAATAGTATGCAGAATCCATTTCTCACGTACTACATCTGTACGCAGAAGCCATTTCCTGTGTAAGGCCTCGGTATGTGGAAGGATCATGAGGCATTGGCTCGTAGAGCATTGTCTAGAAAACTAAGTGGTTCGCGAAACAAATAAACTGTGAATCGAGGCCTCGCTATGCAGGTGTTCAAAGTTTTCTAATTGAAATTTTAAGTTCGGTTTAACAAAGTTTAAATTTTAGTTCACTGGTTTAATGTTCAGTGTGAGGAACATGAAAATTGTGTAGCGTTCTCCTATGTAGAGGTCCGGACTTAAGTTCTAAATTCCACAGCACAGTTTGTGGACCCAAAATTTGGTTCACAAGAAAAATCAATTTTGAAGAGTTCGGTTCACAGAACCTACAAAGTAGTTCATGAATATGGATTTCAAAAAGGAGTCGGTACGCGGATGAAAAGGAAGCTGGGGAAAGGTTTAGGGCACTTTTCACCGTGAGAAATGGTAAAATACAAATGACCTAGGTCCCTATAAATAGGCATGGTCCCCCTACCAGACCTACCTATTCTACCACAAACCACTTCAGTTCAGGACTGCTTCTACATTGGAATATCCTCCTCTTCATTAGGATTAGAACACATTCCGATGGGGGGAATTTGTAGGGTACTAAAAAATTTATAAATAGAATTAAATACTCCCAAAATCATTTTTCATAGGGAAGAAAACATCCCTACGGGTCTAGCAAGGAAAATGGATGCAAATTGGATTGAAATTTTGAGAAGAAACTTGAAGAAATCAATTTTTTCAAGAGTTTTTAGTGTATCTCATACCATTACAAGGAAAGGTTCATGGGGCACATGAACCCCAAACCATCGGTACACGGAAGGACCTGCGAGGCACTGGCCCATGGGGAGATGGCCAGCAAACCCAAGACGCCATGAACCATGTTGTTGGTGAAATCGAGCATAGAAATACTATATGCATACCATACCATGAACTAAGAAGTTCGTGAATGAAGCAAGCTGGTAGGGTTCTGTGAACCACATCTCACGAACTACAGCCTCCACAAACCCCGGTTGACTGAGTCTTCCACAGGTTGAGATATATCTTCATGGGATTCCGCAAATTTTGTTGCATGACCATAGATATGATTTCCATAGTGCTCTATAAAAGGAACACAGGAGGAATTGAAATAAAAAAGGGGAGATGGTGGAAGAGAGCATGATGAAGACCCTAGAGGCTGGAAGAGAGAATTTGGATACAGAAAAGATTCTGAATTCAGTTTTGAATTATCAACAAAGTACGAACCATGAACCAATTTTACAGGGGTATAACCTGGCGCGAACCACAAAAATAATGAAACTTAATAATAATTAGTGAACCGCAAACCTAACTGGTACCATCGCAAACTATAAATCCCTCGCGGATGAATTCCCCGTGAACCACAGGCTCTAGGACCCTTCTTCAATTCAGCGCTCTGTATAGCACATCACTATGTGGATCGAACCCTGCGCAGCGTACTGCATCAGTACGTGAATAGAACCCAAAGTGGCATGGAAAACCACATAAAGGACCGTGTACCACTTTGGTACGTGGTGGTCCATACCCAAGTCCACGTACTACTTCGGTACATGGACGACCCCTCTACCCACATAGCATTATGCTATGCAGGGATGCCCTTATCCTACATGAGAAAATAGTACACGGAATGGGGTGTCTTTGGGTGTCCTTCCCTCTGGCTCTAATCATGCCCCTCCATTACCGTCTAGCCCTCCATAGGTCCTTCATGAACCAGTCCACTGGTATCAGGCCAAAGCCTCCTCCAAAGCCACCAGACCCATATGATCAGATCATTTGGCACACCAACGCACCTTTTTGAATCTACATACCTAAGGTAAACAGAGTCATGAAGGCTTCCCCCAAAACGGTTTAGACCCCTAAAATGTCTCTAAGTCTACATTCCCAAGGTGACCTGAGGACCAACTTTGGGATGAAAACATAAACCTAACTGTTTTCAGGTTTAAGGGTAACCACTAGCCTTTCCATTCAATGAGTTTCAGTGACAAGAAAAAAGGCCACTCTTTACTTCCCCTTTGACCAAGGATGATGCTCCTCCCCTTTCCTAGAACTCATAAAAGGGAACTCCTCCTGAGGTAATCCCCCAGCCTTTTGCAAAAGGTATCACTCTTCACTGTCTTCACCTCATCTCGGTACGTGTCTGAATAGATCACCAAGATATGACTATCCTGGATATCAACACGGGTGAGGGTTGTATGCTTAAAGATCCCCTTTCCCTCTCCCATTGGGCTCGTAACCACAGCCTCTTCCGCCATTGTCTTCCTCCTTTTTCTTCAGTGGAAAAGAGAAAGTGAACATTTGTTGAATCTTTCACATCCTCTTATTTCTCACACCAAGCATGAATCACGTGGGATTAGGGGTTTGTGACAATACAACATTCACCCACTCAAAATGAGCTATGAGAACTCTGATTCCAGTTCCAACCAGGATACATAGGACACCTTCTTGAAGGCCCAAGCTCAAAGGGGTGACCTTCCAAAAGGTTCACCCAATTATGCCCCCAAGAAATGGGCCTCTTCCCACCTATAATTCCCAAGATAAATAAACTATGAGAACTCTGATTCCCACCATAATTGGGATATATAGGATGCATGTCCAAGGCCTGAGTTCAAGGGACGTTATCCTTAGAAGTCGGTCCTGATAAAATGTTCCCCAAAATTCAAAAGGGTTTCCTCCTAGGTGTAAGTCCCGATAAAAAAACTATGTGGGCTCTAATTCATCTCCTGAAGATAGGTAGGAAACCCATCTTATGGGCCTGACCCCAACATCAAACCACCTTATATCCCTCCTAGATGACGATAAACTCTAGAGCACCTCACTTTATGGCTTAAATCAGCATTGCCTCCATAGCATCAAATCCATGTATATCCATGATGATCCTTTAACCTAGGGGTAGACTTTGGATACACTCTTCAGGAATGAACAGAGGATTCATAAACATATGAACAAGGCTCAAATATATAAGAGAGTCCCAGAATAGGAAATAATTCCCCCCAAAAGGGTGTGATGAGCCCGACCTCCCATCCTCTCAACCATTGGAGTCCTTAAGTATTGTTGGCCAAATCATCATCCAACGAGTGCCTACCTTTGGAAAGCAAGTTCATGAATCATGGATACCAGGGTCATTGGGTGTTTCTGGCTCCACAAATAAACCCAATGGAGACCATATGAGGAACTCAAATCCTATGAGGACCAATTACACAAATACTTAACCCCCTACAATCACCCATTAGGGCCATTCAAATATGGAACCTCCTTCATAATGAAAAAGGGATAAACTACCCAGTCCATCCGGGGTTAATCCAATTCCCCTTAAAGGATAATGACGCGGATCAGGCCGAAACAAAAATGGCGATGTGAAAGTCTCTATAATAACAGACAAATTCTTGTCACCCATTGGATAATTTTGTCTTCTCCCTAAATTCTCACCTAGGTTTGAAACAAAAATGGTGAACCCAATGTGAAACTCTCTACAATAATAGATGAGTGATGATTCTCATCAGACCATTTTGTTTTCCCCAAAACGCCCACCTCGGGTCGAAACATGGGGCAATGAATAGTTTGTGAAATATTTACCAAGTAGTCTTCTTAGAGTATGTGTTATCATTGTAGTTACACTACCACAAACCAGGGAAAGGGAAGAACTTGTTTTTATCACCACTGAGTAGAAAGCGCTAATAAAAACCTCACCTTTATCAGCACTAGCTAAAAACGCTGATAAAGGTCATGTTTATCAGTATTAAAGAAAGCACTGATAAAGGTGTATCATTTATCAGCTCTTTTTTTAGCGCTGATAAAGGATAGCTTTGTCATAGCTATTCTTGGCGATGATAAAAGTTTTTAATAAAAATTATTATTAATATATAGAAAATTATTATATTTATATTAAAAAATAATGTTTATTTATATACATTAATTAAAAAATGCATGTTTATAATTAATATAAATATGATATATTAATATATAATTTTTAATAATTCAAATATATATATAATGTTTTAAAAAAAGTATTTATAAGATATAAATATTTATTTATTTATTTAAATAATTATAAAATTATAATAAATTTTTTAAAATAATAAATATATTTATTATATTTATAATAATATATTTATAATTATATATATATATATATTAAATATATTTATTTGTAATTATAATTATAAATATATATATTTTTATCTAAATAAATATATATATTTATCTAAATAAATATATGTCTCTAATGAATCTGGTCCATAAATATATATATATATATATAATGAGATAATGATGATATTCATGGATATGATTATCATTATTTATGTTCATATATTGATGCGTGAGTATAATTGATGTTATATGATCATAAGTTTATTTGTGGAATTAATTGTGGGTTGTTATGTTCCAAAAGTTAAGATTACCTATATTATGATGGTGCATGCAAATATGTTATGTATTCATCATGAATGTTAATTTATACATTGACACCCTTATTATTCACGTTTTTCATATATGTGGTGACTCGTTTTTTATGATCTATACATTACTAGGTATATGATTCATTCATGTTATACCCATGGACTTATTATTTTCTCATAAATACATATAAAATTACAATTAATATATTTATAATATTTATAATTATAAATTTTTAATTATATATAAATAATTTTAAAATATATTTATTTATATTATAATTATAACTATATATATTTAAATACTTATAGAATTATAATAAATACATTTATTATAATTTTATAAATATATATATATATATATTAATAAATATATATATAATAATAATATATTTATAATTATATTAAAATATTTATAAATATATTTATTTATAATTATATTTATATTTATATTTATTTATTTAAATAAATATAAAACTATAATAAATATATTTATTGTATTTATAATTTTATAAATATATATAATTATATAAATATATTTATAAATATATATATATATATATATTAATATTTATAAAATTATAATAAATATATTTATTATATATAATTATAAATTTATAAATATAATAATGTATTTATTATAAAATTATAATTATTAATAAATATATAATAATTTAAAGTTGTAATTATAAATAAGTATTTATTTATTTGAAGATTTATAAATATAATAAATAAATTTATTATAATTTTATAATTATAAATAAATATTTATTTATTTATGATATTTATGATATTTATAATTTTATAATTTTATATAAATATATACAAATATTTATAAATATATTTATTATATAAATAATTTTATAAATATATATAATAATATAAATAAATTATTAAGATTATACCAATTTCAGTGCTTTTTTAGCACTGATAAATATTCCCCTTTATCAATGCTAAAAAAGAGGTGATAAATGTTAGTTTTATTAGTACTTTCTATTTTAGTGCTGATAAAATTGCCCTTTATCAGTGCTTGTTGGAAAGCACTGATAAAAGCCTTATGGGTTCTTATAAATAGAATATTAACTGAACCCTTTTGTTTCCCACCCCTCATGCTTTCGCGGAACGATAACTTTGTCGCCATTGCCTCCATTCTACATTCTCAATGAATTGATCTACGGTATGTATGGATTTATCTTGTTAGTGCCTACAACGTTATTTTTTTCAGTCTCCACCCTCTTTGCATCGTAGCAGCACCATCCTCTATCCTTATTGACCCTTATGTGACTACATTTTACACTCACACAACTTTATAAACCACACTCAACTACTCTTGTGGCCTCCACCATGGCATGGGGATAAATTTCTTTAGTTTTTTACCCACTATGTTGAAGACCACAACATTGAGACCCTCTACATTTCATTTTATCTCTCTCTCTCACCCCCTTGGCCTCCCTTGAATGTATATTGTGAACATCATAGCTCGTACACCTGAACTCCAAACCTGCAATAAGTTGAACCCCTATGTAGTGTCACTCCTAATTTTCACACCAACCATCTATGCATTTGCATCCACCTAGTGTGACCACCATTTTTATTTGGTGGTTTGTGTCAAGTTATTAGTTGCAGAGGTTTTACTTTTGCATCTCAGAGATCAATGGGTGATAATTTTCTTATTGTGGTGAGAGTTTAAGGTCTCCGACAATGGTGTGTAGGACCATCTCCACTTCAGATCTAGTTTTGTTTGTCTTAAATCTATTCCTAACCATTTTTTCGACCATTGTCTATAGTGTGTGAGGAGACACTTATCTTTGAGATTGAATTTTATACTAGCATTTGAAAGAACAACCAGTTTTCTATTAAAGTATTTTATATGCATTTAATAAGGAAAAACATTAATAATTATTCTATGGACCCTCTATCATATAATTTTTTAAAAAAATATTGGAAGCAATAAAAATGCATTGTATACAAATGTATTTTGACATATTCAAAGCGTTTCAAGTTTATAATTTTATAGTTTTATATATTTTTAAGTTTATATACTTTTATAAATTTTATAGTATATCTTATTATATTAATATGATTTAATAATAGTTTTTTATGAAATATTTATAATTTTATAGTTTTATTCATTTATAAATTTATATACTTTTATAAATTTTATAGTTTATCATATTATACATATATAGTTTAAATATAAAAATTTATTAATTATCTATACTTTTATAGTTTTCTAGAATTATAAATTAATATAAAATTATATTTTTATTCATTATAAATTACTATACTTTTATACTTTCATAAATTTTACTTTTATATATTATAATTTTATACTTTTATAAATTTTAAAAAAATTATACTTCTATAAATTATGTATACTTTTATAACATATATGTAATTTTATATAGTTTTATAAATTTATATACATTTATAAATTATGTCTATTTCTTTAAAATATATATACATTTATAAATTATATATATTTATTCTCATCATGATCTCAAAAATGATTTTTGAAAGTTACTCGTAACATTGTCCTTTTATGACAGTGTTCAAAATGTTTTATGAAAACTTTTTTTATGATTTAAATTCAGTTTTACTATGTATATATAAAGGATATATCTCCTAAGGAGTTTTGATTCATGAGTTATCCATATAAATTATAATGTGATATAATTTTTCTAGGAAATGAGTTATTGTGATCAATAAAGTATGAGAAATAGGTTTTGGTTCTTGATCCACTATGCTATGATGGTATTCCTAGATAAACTTGAGATATGCTATGATTTTCTATGATTATGTATGTGGCGCATTTTTTATGCCTTATTTCTAAGTTATGCCAAATGTTTATGTAATGCTCCATGGATCATAATTATTTTAGTGTGTCTTTTAATTCTTATTCCATGGAATATTTTTTATCTCTTTATGTTACATATCCTTCTTTAATGATTTATAGAAATATATTATGATTCCATTTTAATTTTTATATGATATTTCTTCCCTATTCTATTTCTCATTTGATTTTGAACTAACCACTTTATGAGCCATTTATATGTCCTCCCTTGATAATAATTTGATATCCCTTCTCCTTTTGTTTCCCCTTTCCATAGGGAATCATATACAAGATTATTTTTAGAATGATTTCATATCTAGACACATCTTTCAAAAATATTATTATTTATTACACATGATTCACACTTTTGGTTTTAGTGAGGGATGGATCCATGAGGAATCGATATAACAATGGGTGCGATGGAAAATGAGGTGATTGTCCAAATAAGAAACCAAATGGGAATAGATCTGGAGTGAAAAATATCATGATAATACTTACTCAGCATTGTCAAGAAATTAATAATAATATGAACCATTTCAAACTCCCAAACATGCTTAGGATGAAACAACTCGTCATAGATTCATTCATGTATAAATGACCTCTAACCATTTGGGTTCCTCTGATCAACTAGTTTTTGAAGAAATGGATAGCCATTTTGAATTTGGAAGGTTAAGTAGATATATGGAGGGTACTTATTATATATATGAGTAAAAATAAAGAGGTTTATAGTATAAAATGGGAGGTGTTTAATGAAATATTCTTCCCCAAATATTTTCCCTGAACCACTCACAACAAAATAGAGAGAGATTTTTTTTTAACAAAAAGTAGTTTGAATCCATTGGTACCTATAAATGAAACCTCATGAGACTTACAAGGTACACTAGAGTTTTTTTGTTAATCGTAAATCCAAGATCGATCATTTCATCAATGGACTAAAATTGAATAATTTTATACTTTTATTCTTTCATAAATTTTACTTTTATATATTATAATTTTATAAATTTGTAAAACTATATACTTCTATAAATTATGTATAAATTTATAACATATGTAACACCTCGAGCTTCCATCATACACTTCTCATTCAATAATGCAATAGCTTGCATTGTACGCAACTTCGAGTTCTAACACACCGCAACTAATCAAAGTAGCCGTTATGAATATTAATAACCACTTTTTAAATTTATAGAAATTTTATATTTCAAAATTTACTTCATTTTTGTATTCGTAATATCGAAATTATCCTAAGTTGAATTTTTTGTAACTTTCTGAGAACTTCCAATTTTTTTATGAATAGTGAAAAATACTTAAAACAACTTTTTTTAATCAAAATAATTTATTGTGATAAATTATACTATTTATTGGTTTTAAAGTATAATTAGAATATATTTTTACCATTTTATCCAATGGTGTTCATTAGAATTAATTTAACATTGAAATTGGGCATGAACAATTGTCAATCTTTTGATATAAATTGTTTCTTAAAAACACGCTATTTATTGTGACAGTGGAAATTAATTATAAAATTAATTAATGCAACTTATATGTTTATAATTTTTTAAAATATACATAATTTTTGAAATCGGAATATCAAATATATCTTAGGGTGAATTTTTGGGATTTTTCTGAAAAACTTCGATTTTTGATGAATAGTGAAACCACTAAGTGGTATTTATAAAAACTGATTTTTCGTTTAAATGAAATTTTACCACTTCTGTGTTTTGAATTTCAAAAATCTGACATACATTATTATCATTAAGAAGTAAAATGTGGTTCAATGAGATTAAAATAATTTTTTTGTGAATAGTAACTTTTAAGTTCTTAATTGCGATTAGAGGTAATTAGTGTAGTTTAAGGTAAAAATAATGTTTTAATAATATGAGATGAGATTGAAACATGTCCTACCATCATTGGATGTGCCATGGCCGACCAAGACAATCCATGGGTCAACTTGGGGACCCCATGGAGCCACTTTAGTTGGAAAATGACATAAATACCTTTTATTTAATGTTAAAGTAAAAAATGACACAAACATGAAATGTTTTACTAAAACAATTTTTACATGGGGTTATACAAGTAATATGTTTGACTATAAATAGTCATTGTAAATCTAAAAATATTTCCTACATCATAGTATTTTTTTTATAATTTTTAGACATTAAATAAATTAAATTATTTATAACATCATGATGATGCAGCGATGACCTCATTATTTAACGATTTAAATAAAATAAAAAGATAATGTAAAATACAAGGCTTACACTTGTCAAAAACCTATTGGATGAGTAGATTCCGAACCCTTATCACCTTATCCTCTAATTATATGAGTGTGGGACCTTTGGAATCCGAAAAGCATTGTATAATAATGTATCATTTCCTTACCTTCCAAGAGTGCCCCTCCTCTTCACTTATAAAAGGCCCCCACCTCTACCACCTCATTCACACTTTCAAGCCATTTGGCTCGGCCAACCTCTGACCAAATACTCTCCCAACTTCCCTACCTTACTCCTAGAAGCCTCACTTTGGGCAGAATTCTTCCCAAGGAAGTCTTTGGCTCAAATCAAAAGAGTTACCCGATTTTAAGGTAATGTATTCTCTAATGTTGTTTTGTTTTATTTTTCTTCTCCAACCCCCTAAAAACTTTTTATTCATTTCTTTTGTAACAACACCAGTATCCTCAATATACTAGGATGTTGTTATAAGAAGGATTCGAGCTACACTTACACACACCTACATCTAATGGTTAAAGAATATATTGTTTCTGTGGATGGCGAATTTTTGCCTCACGAAACGATGATTGTTCAAAACTCATATAACACCTCTAATGGTGGCCATTATGATGACACTATTTTTATATATGATATATATTATGTTTTTGTTTTCCTTATGATTTTTTATTTTTCATTTATGGCATACCTTTATGGTTTCCATTATGGGTAAACGCGATATTTTCATTTTAGGAAGTGCGGACTACCGCCCCCTCAAAGTGATTTGAATCGTTAATACCATATGTGGGATGTATAAAGGATGGAGTAAATGATATTTTATACTGGAATTATAATACACCTTTATACTATTATGATTTCATTCCATTAAATATGAAATAGAAATGAAAGTAGCGTTCATGCTTACGTACGGCTTACCGTCTCCATGAACGGTGCATTTCATTTCTTACCTCTAAATGTTATGTAATATTATAAATGAATGTATATACTGGATATATATGATATATATATGATATCTAAATTATGAATATAATTCTGGATGTAATGGATATTTCACCACATGAAGAACTTGTAATTATAAGAAGTTTATTTTTGACTCAAGTACATAAGATCGACAAAACGACCGTTATAAACTTAAATAATTACATAATGTTCATGACATGGTAATAAGTGATATAAAAGGAATAATGGAATTGAAAAAGGTTCTTAAGAAGGTATATATTAACTCTAACTTATTATTCATGAGGTTAAAGAACGGTCGAATCAAGTCGGACACAAGGTAAGGGAATTTCTTAATCCAACTTACATTCATTGGGTTAATCTCCTACTTTCAAATTATGTAATGATATTATTATGTCTTATTTTGTATTTTTAATTTATTTATATGTACCTATAGTGAATACACATAATAGATCTATTTTATTTTAAAAATGATCTTTTTAAGGACTTCGTCTCAATCTCCTTTCATTGAGGCATATTTGGTTTTATACACAACTTTCTTTTATACGATTTATAAACCCCTTTGAATTTTACGTTTATTCAAAAGGAATCTTTTTTATACGAAGCGTTTTACTAAACGACAAAAAGGGAATGTTTTTCTTTCCGTACATATGCGGCGGCAATGACTTCTCCGCCGCTGTGACCATTATTTGAGTTTCGGCTTCCTCTACAAGCCATCACTTTTTTTAAGAAAAATAAATACAAAGTTTTAACTTTCTTTTATTTTGGTATTGAAAATGGTTTTGAAAGAGTTTTTATTATATCAATGTGTTGTATTGATATCTTGTGATTGAAATGTGGAAATGTTATGTTTCCTTTATGCATGTTTTATGTGATACGATTATGTTATGGTTTATGATATGTTTAAACCTATTCATATGAGGAATGCATTGGACTTAATAAGTGACGGGTGGAGCCCGCTATAGCTCCTCGATGCATCGGCAGGTCTCATGAGACAAACTAGTGTCTTGGCACGAGGCCTTGACAAAATCTTATTTTTGGTCTTGGCACGAGGCCTTGGCTACGTGGTTATGATAGTCTGGCATTATGCATTCCATCATTATGAAAGTGGTTATTGATATTGCATGTGATTATTCGACCAGTAGAATATCCATGTGAAGAAGTAAATGGAATTATCTCATTTTACTTTTGCCATATTATGTTGATGTTCAAGTTTAAAAGTCTTTTGTTTTAGTTATACATTGCCTTAAATGTTTATGTTTATTTATGAAAGCTTCCACAATATTGTTATCCTTACTGAGCATCTGAGCTCACCCCTTTCAATGTTTTCATATTTTCCAGGATGTGAAGAAGTATTTTATGAATGACCTGCAGGGATAGTCAGAAGAGGATATGAGTGTGGACTATGGAGACTTTGTTATTGTAGTTTTTCACTTTATGATGTAATGTAATGTTTACGAATGTATCTAGTGTTTCCAAGGCTACTAAACTAATCGGTCTTTCGAGACTTGGTCTTTTGTGATCATGCCAATGTTACGAAGTAATGCACCGACTCTGGGTAGCTGGGGTCGGGGTGTTACAGTTGGTATCAGAGGTAGTTTAGTACTAACCTTGGAAGCTAGATTTAGATAAACTCTGATTATATCACATAGCCCAAAGATAGACTTTGAGGATTAGTATAGAAGAACTTCCTAGAATTTTGGTATTATAGAGATTTTGTGAGTTTTCCGAGCAATACATCCCTGTCTGGATACGAGAAGGTAGAGGTGGCTCTGGCACAGATGTACCTAGGGGTAAAACCCGAAAACACCACTTTGAGCTAGACTCGAATGGGAACTGGTGCACGACAACGGGCCTTGCTGCACTCTTGGTTACGACACTCCTGGGGGATATGCTTAGGATAATTATCATTTATTTACAAACCACTATGAAGGGTTATGAGTATATACTTCCTCAAAGAAAACTTTTTTTTATGATTATGGATTATATCCATAAATAGTTCAATTTATGTTAAGTATTTTATAAGTACGGAATTATGTATTTTTATTCATAAACTAATGTAGTTTATGCCATTGTTTAGAAATGGTGCCTAGTGGAAGGAATGGAAACCGTATCAATGCACGCACTCCGTGTAGGGATTTCCCTCCTACTCAAGATAATTATTGTGGATCTGGAGATACAACTCGTGCTGATCAACTTATTACCATATTGGGACAACTCACCCAGGTTATAAATAATAACCTTACTCGTATGGATCACCCTGATCCAAAACGTGGAGGATCAATGTTAGACCGCTTCATGAGGAAACAACCGCCAACATTTAATGGGGGTACAAATCCATTAGTAGCTGAGCAATGGATAAACTCCTTAGAGAAAATATTCCATGCCTTGGGGAGTAGTGAAAGGGAGAAGGTTGTCATGGCAGTTTACCGCCTCACTGGAGATGTCGATCAATGGTGGTCATTGATTAAAAATAAAAAGGAAGATGAAGAAGTATCAAGTATGGAATGGAGAGAGTTCAAAGATCTTTTCTTAGAAAAATACATTCCACATGACCATCGAGCAGATATAGAAAGGAAATTTCTGAGTCTGAGGCAGAAGGAAGATGAGAATGTTGCAAAGTATGAGGCTAACTTTACAAGGTTAGCGAGGCATGCTGTAGATTATATACGTAACCCAAGAAGTAAGATTGATCGTTTCTTTGATGGGTTAAAACGATTTCTCTGTCGAGCTTTAGTATCACAATCCTTCTCATCGTATGAAGATATTGTCTCGTGTGCTATCAAGACAGAAAAGGAATTCTCTAAGTCTTATGATAATAAAGTAAAGCAAGAGAAGAAGAGAACAGTGGAACAAGAGATAGATAAAGGGAAAAAGGGAAAGAAGGATTTTCTAGTATGTGATAATTGTGGGAAGAAACACCCTGGTACTTGCCTAAAAGGAATGAGAGTTTGTTATAAATGTGGACAAAAAGGTCACCAGGAGCGTGATTGCAAGGGAAATAAAGAGGTTATCAATGTTGAATGCTACAATTGTAGAGAAATGGGGCATTGTGCAAATGAATGTCCTAAGTGTCAGGGAAACTTACCTCAGAAAAGGCCAAGGGATCAAGGCCAATCTTATGCTGTGACTACAGTTGAAGCAGAATAATTAATGTATTGGTGCTTTTAGACTCATGGACTATATTCTGGTTATTAGAATAATGTGATATATATATATAAGGATTGTACTGTAGTACATGTTTTTTTCATTAAGGATTTAATATGATGAAGGTAATCATATTTTTAGTATGTGACAATAAGAAAAACTTTACTTTGTTTGGGGAATATGAGGTTACAATTGATTTTGGAATTTAGAGACCTTTTAGAGAAAGTATGGACGAAGGTATTTTGGATAACTATAAAGGTTGGAATGGGTTAAGTTGATCTTTGGATAGTATTGTTTAAGGTTAAAACATTTCTGAAGATTATTTTTGGAATATTATAATACTGTAGTTTTAGGAAAAGGACAACCTACAGGGTGGGGCATAACCCGTCGCGTCGGACAAAGCTGCAGGAATCGAACCCACAACCATAATGCGACAGACCTTTATTTCCTACCACTAGCCTACAGGAAGTCCCTGGTTATTACAAAATAGTTTTACTAATCTAAATGGTATGTGTTAATATTTGGAACCTTATACAATTAGGATAAATAGAATATTTTTGATTTCTATTATCTTTTTGAGTGAAAGATGGGTTTGTGGTAAAAATTTATTAAAGAATGAAAGTCTACATGACAAGTATGTATATTCCCTTACGTTCTTAGTAAATCTCCTAAATAAATTCCTCAACTTTATAAAAGTTAACTCAAAACAAAAATGTTGTCGGTTAACTTTTCCTACTGGGGAATCAATGATCGTTTAACCAATCACAAGTTTGTGATTTTCTTGTAGTTAAACTTTCTCCTAATCCTGTTTTTTATAACTCTCCATCAGACCTTGATGGTTTTTTTCTCTTCTATATCCATATTTTCATAGAATCCTAGAATGATCTATCTCGGGTGACCTTTGTACTTATCTTTCTTTCTTTTAATGTTATATATTTATTAACCTTATTTCTGATGTGGGTTTTCCACAAAGGTATTTTCTATTTTCAACCTTTTGTTTTCAAAGAAAAATTTCAAATTGGGAGGATGCAATTTATTGAAGTAGGGGAGAATGTAACACCCCGAGCTTCTATGATACACTTCTCATTCAATAATGCAATAGCTTGCATTGTACGCAACTTTGAGTTCTAACACAGCGCAACTAATCAAAGTAGCCGTTATGAATAGTAATAACCACTTTTTAAAATTATAGAAATTTTATATTTCAAAATGTACTTCATTTTTGTATTCGTAATATCGAAATTATCCTAAGTTGAATTTTTTGTAACTTTCTGAGAACTTCCAATTTTTTATGAATAGTGAAAAATACTTAAAACAACTTTTTTTATCAAAATAATTTATTGTGATAAATTATACTATTTAGTGGTTTTAAAGTATAATTAGAATATATTTTTACCATTTTATCCAATGGTTATCATTAGAATTAATTTAACATTGAAATTGGACATGAACAATTGTTAATCTTTTGATATAAATTGTTTCTTAAAAACACGCTATTTGTTGTGACAGCGGAAATTAATTATAAAATTAATTAATGCAACTTATATTTTTAGAATTTTGTAAAATATGCATCATTTTTGAAATTGGAATATCAAATATAGCTTAGGGTGAATTTTTGGGATTTTTCTGAAAAACTTTGATTTTTTATGAATAGTGAAACCACTAAGTGGTATTTATAAAAACTGATTTTTAGTTTAAATAAAATTTCACCACTTCTGTGTTTTGAATTTCAAAAATCCAACATACATGGTTTTCATTAAGAAGTAAAATGTGGTTCAATGAGATTAAAATAATTTTTTGGTGAATAGTAACTTTTAAGTTCTTAATCGCGATTAGAGGTAATTAGTGTAGTTTAAGGTAAAAATAATGTTTTAATAATATGAGATGAGCTTGACACATGTCCTAACCTCATTGGATGTGCCATGGCCGACCAAGACAATTCATGGGTCAACTTGGGGACCCCATGGAGCCACTTTAGTTGGAAAATGACATAAATACCTTTTATTTAATGTTAAAGTAAAAAATGACACAAACATAAAATGTTTTACTAAAACAATTTTTACATGGGGTTATACAAGTCATATTTTTGACTATAAATAGTAATTGGAAAGCTAAAAAGATTTCCTACATCATAGTATTTTTTTTATAATTTTTAGACATTAAATAAATTAAATTATTTATGACATCATGATGATGCAGCGATGACCTCATAAATTAACGATTTAAATAAAATAAAAAGATAATGTAAAATCCAAGGCTTACACTTGTCAAAAACCTATTGGATGAGTATATTTCGAACCCTTGTCACCTTATCCTCGAATTATATGAGTGTGGGACCTTTGGAATCCGAAAAGCATTGTATAATAATGTATCATTTCCTTACCTTCCAAGAGTGCCCCTCCTCTCCACTTATAAATTGCCCCCACCTCTACCACCTCATTCACACTTTCAAGCCATTTGGCTCGACCAACCTCTGCCCAAATACTCTCCCAACTTCCCTCCCTTACTCCTAGAAGCCTCACTTTGGGCATAATTCTTCCCAAGGAAGCCTTTGGCTCAAATCAAAAGAGTTACCCGATTTTAAGGTAATGTCTTCTCTAATGTTGTTTTGTTTTATTTTTCTTCTCCAACCCCCTAAACACTTTTTATTAATTTCTTTTGTAACAACACCAGTATCCTAAATATAATAGGATTTTGTTATAAGAAGTATTCTAGCTACACTTACACACACCTACATCTAATGGTTAAAGAACATACTGTTTCTGTGGATGGAGAATTTTTGCCTCACGAAACGATGATTGTTCAACACTCATATAACACCTCTAATGGTGGCCATTATGATGACACTATTTTTATATATGATATATATTATGTTTTTGTTTTCCTTATGATTTTGTATTTTTCATTTATGGCATACCTTTATGGTTTCTATTATGGGTAAACGCGATATTTTCATTTTAGGAAGTGCGGACTACCTCCCCCTCAAAGTGATTTGAATCGTTAATACCATATGTGGGATTTATAAAGGATGGAGTAAATGATATTTTATACTGGAATTATAATACACCTTTATACTATTATTATTTCATTCCATTAAATACTAAATAGAAATGAAAGTAGCGTTCATGCGTACGTACGGATTACCGTCTCCATGAACGGTGCATTTCATTTATTACCTCTAAATGTTATGTAATATTATAAATGAATGTATATACTGGATATATATGATATATATATGATATCTACATTATGAATATAATTCTGGATGTAATGGATATTTCACCACATGAAGAACTTGTAATTATAAGAAGTTTATTTTTGACTCAAGTACCTAAGATCGACAAACCGACCGTTATAAACTTAAATAATTACATAATGTTCATGACATGGTAATAAGTGATATAAAAGGAATAATGGACTTGAAAAAGGTTCTTAAGAAGGTATCGATTAACTCTAACTTATTATTCAGGAGGTTAAAGAACGGTCGAATCAAGTCGGACACAAGGTAAGGGAATTTCTTAACCCAACTTCCATTCTTTGGGTTAATCTCCTACTTTCAAATTATGTAATGATATTATTATGTCTTATTTTGTATTTTTAATTTCTTTATGTGTACCTATAGTGAATACACATAATAGATCTATTTTATTTTAAAAATGATCTTTTTAAGGACTTCGTCTCAATCTCCTTTCATTGAGGCATATTTGGTTTTATACACAACTTTCTTTTATACGATGTATAAACCCCTTTGACTTTTACGTTTATTCAAAAGGAATCTTTTTTATACGAAGCGTTTTACTAAACGAAAAAAAGGGAATGTTTTTCTTTCCGTACATATGCGGCGGCAATGACTTCTCCGCCGCTGTGACCATTATTTGAGTTTCGGCTTCCTCTACAAGCCATCACTTTTTTTAAGAAAAATAAATACAAATTTTTAACTTTCTTTTATTTTGGTATTGAAAATGGTTTTGAAAGCGTTTTTATTATTTCAATGTGTTATATTGATATCTTGTGATTAAAATGTGGAAATGTTATGTTTCCTTTATGCATGTTTTATGTGATACGATTATGTTATGGTTTATGATATGTTTAAACCTATTCATATGAGGAATGCATTGGACTTAATAAGTGACGGGTGGAGCCCGCTATAGCTCCTCGATGCATCGGCAGGTCTCATGAGACAAACTAGTGTCTTGGCATGAGGCCTTGACAAAATCTTATTTGTGGTCTTGGCAAGAGGCCTTGGCTACGTGGTTATGATAGTATGGCATTATGCATTCCATCATTATGAAAGTGGTTATTGATATTGCATGTGATTATTCGACCATTAGAATATCCATGTGAAGAAGTAAATGGCATTATCTCATTTTACTTTTGCCATATTATGTTGATGTTCAAGTTTAAAAGGCTTTTGTTTTAGTTATACATTGCCTTAAATGTTTATGTTTATTTATGAAAGCTTCCGCAATATTGTTATCCTTACTGAGCATCTGAGCTCACCCCTTTCAATGTTTTAATATTTTCCAGGATGTTAAGAAGTATTTTATGAATGACCTACAGGGATAGTCAGAAGAGGATATGATTGTGGACTATGGAGACTTTATTATTGTAGTTTTTCACTTTATGATGTAATGTAATGTTTACGAATGTATCTAGTGTTTCTAAGGCTACTAAACTAATCGGTCTTTCGAGACTTGGTCTTTTGTGATCATGCCAATGTTACGAAGTAATGTACCGACTTTGGGTAGCTGGGGTCGGGGCGTTACAACATATATATACTTTTATATAGTTTTATAAATTTATATGCATTTATAAATTATGTATGTTTCTTTAAAATATATATTCTTTTATAAATTATATATAATTTTATACTTCTATATACATTTATAATTTTATATACTAATATAAATATATATACATTTTTAATTTATACTTTTATACCTATAAAATTTTTTCAATTTATCAATAGTTTAAAACTTTTATACTTTCATAAATTCAATGTCAATGTTGAAAATATTTTAAAAAATATAATTCTTTTTTATTTGTGAAACCATTATTATATTCAATAGTCGTGTTTTCAATTATGAAAAAGGTTTTCAAATAATATAGTTTTATTTATTTTTTCATTATTACATTAAATAATCTCATTTCATCAGTTTTTTATAATTTAAATGTGATTGTATACTTCATTTATACTCATACAAAAAGGGTTTTTATCATTAAAAATATGAAGTGAAAAAATAGTTTTTAAAAGTGAAATCTTCTCTATTATATTTATAAATTTCCTTTAATAATTTTATATTTTTGATCATGTGGGATGATAAACCATTTTTCAATCTTTCTATTTTTTTTTCAAGAAATTCAAGAGATCCATATTAAATTTAACATATTTTGTGCATTTATTTTGTTAAATATTAATATTACCGAATCAAATAAGATGGATATGAATAGAGAATGGATAGATGTCAATCATATGACAAAAGAGTATGAATATGGGGTGAAATTTTTCATCAAGTTTTCAAAATATCATGCATATAACCCTTCTAAAATCCTTTTTTTATGTTTATACTATTGTTATTCAAGATTAATTACTCCATAGAAGTTGGAAGAACACTTGATCTGTCATGGAATTGATCGAAGTTATAAATTTTGTAATAGACATGGGGAAAAGATGATGTAGTTAGTGACTTGGATATCACTACGTTTTATGGATCATTTGATATGATTACAAGTGTGGAAAATGAAGAAGAACATATCGAGGATGGGATTAAAGGTGTGAATGATGATGAAGATCGTATTGAGGAAATGAAAATGATAATTGAATATGAACTTTGTGATTTTCCAAAATTGTTTGAGAAGTTAAATATATGTGAAAAGATTTCATTATAAACTGATTGTACTAAATATAAAGAATTTTCAATTGTACTAAAGATGTATAATTTGCAAGTAGGAAACAGATGGAGTGATACCAGTTTTACTGAACTACTTTTTCTCTTGAATGATATGCTCCCAAAATATAATGAGCTCCATAGTCAAACATATGATGCTAAATGCATGCTTAGTTCAATGGGTATGATATCTGAAAGAATACATGCATATCCAAATGATTGTATACCATTTCACAAGGACCAAAAATAACTTAAATAATGCCCAAAGTGTGGTGCTTCTCGATACAATAAAGATGAATTGGGTCCTAAGAAAGTTGTATGGTACTTTCCAATCATTCCAAGGTATATCCACCTACATGTAAGTGAGGATAATGCAAGGCCATTGACGTGGCATGAAAATACAAGAAATAAAGATGTGAAACTTCATCACCTGGTATACTCTCCTCAATGGAAGAGAATTGATCATGAGTATCCTGAATTTGGAAACAAGCTGATAAACCCTTGTCTTGTGTTATCTACAGATGGAGTGAATCCTTTTGGTTTTCAAAGAAGCACTCGTAGTAGATGTCCAGTTATGTTGGTAAATTATAACTTTCCATTATGGTTATGAATGAAACAAAAATACATTATGTTATCTATGCTTATATTAGGACCAAAACAACCAGGTAATGATATTGATGTTTATTTGGCTCCATTGATCGAAGATTTGAAGTTTTTATGGGATTCAGGTATTACATTGTATGATTCTTATAGAAATAAATATTTCACATTAATAACCATGTTGTATGGGATGATAAATGTATTTCCTACTTATGGAAATTTTTCAGGATATAGCATTAAAGGAACTCAAGGTTGTCCCATTTTCGAACAAGGTACACAATCAATTAGGTTGAAACATTCATCAAAGACTGTGTTTCTAGGACATCGTAGATTTCTACCCTAGTGACCCTCCTCCCTCTTATAAAAGGCCCCCACCTGTACCCCCTTACCCAAACCTCTCAATCACTTGGATCATCCAACCTCTACTCATATTATCTCTCCACATCCCTCTATTACTCCTAGAAGCCTCACTTTGGGCAGAAGTCTTTCCAAGGAAGCCTTTGGCTCAAACCAAAAAGAGTTACCCGATTTAGATGTAATGTCTTCTCTCGAGTTTCTTCCTTTTATTTTCCTTCTTCACTCACCACTATATTCTTATTATTTGATCCCATAATAACACCAGTATCCTCAATATACTAGGATTTTTTTATGATAAGGATTCTACCTACACTTACACACACCTCCGTCTAATGGTTAAAGAACATACTGTTTCTGTGGGTGGTGAATTACTGTCTCACGAAACGATGATTGTTAAATCTTCTTTTAACACCTTTCATGGTGTAAAATTATGATGTCACTGTATTTATATATGATATATATGGTATTTATGTTTTGAATTTTATTTTTAAATCACATCTTTATGCTTTTCATGTTGTGGAACTGCGATAATTTCATCTGAGGAAGTGTGGACTACCGCCCCCTCAAGTGATGCGACTCGTTCATGCCAAACATGGAATTTATAAAGAATGTAATTAATGAACTTATTTTACCTATATAAAATATATATTATACTGGAATTATAATATATATATGTCTCATTTAGTTTTAATTCCTTTAATATGACAAAGAAATGAAAGTAGCGTTCATGCGTACGTAGGGCCTACCGTCTCCATGAAAGGTGCATTTCATTTTTTATCTCTAAATGTTATGGAATAGTATAAAATGAATATATACTGGATATATATGATATTTAAATCATTAATACCATTCTAGAGATGATGTACTTATAACTACAGGGGCAATTCTTTTCAAACAAGTTCATTTTTGACTCATGTACTGAACATCGACAAAATGTATGATATGAACTCACATAAGTAACTAATTATTATAACATGATAATTTGTGATATTAATTGAACAATAAACTTTAAAGTAATTCATTAAGAAATTATAAATTTACCTAAGTTTATTATTCATGAATATAAAGAACGAACGAGAACAAGTCGGACTTTAGGTAAGGGACTTCATCTTAATCTCCTTTCGTTGAGGCATACTTCAATTTATATACGACCTTCTTTTATTAGTTGTATAATAAACCATTTTAACTTTTAATTTCATTAAAAAGGAATCTTTTTACATGAAGCATTTTACTAAATGACAAAAGAGAATGTTTTTGTCTTACGTATGTGGTGACAACGACTTCTCCGCCATCGTGACCATTATTTGAGTTTTGGCTTCCTCTACAAACTATAACTTTTTTAAAATCAAAAATAAATACCATGTTTTTCTTTATTTTGGTATTAAAAATGGTTTTGATAATTTTTTGATTATATCAATGTGTTGTATTGATATCTTTTGATTGAAATGTGGAAATTTTATGTTTCCTTTATGCATGTTTTATGTGATACGGTTATGTTATGGTTCTTGGGAATTGTTTATGAAGACAGGTGGTTATGTGATAAACTAAGGGTGGGTGAGCCTGAGATATATCTCTAATGCATTGGGTAATGTGAAGTAGTTAAATGATAAGGTTTCTCCGAATAGATTTAAGGAATATATTGTGATGGGTATTCCAAACGTAACCATGAGGGTTACTCCCTACATAAGAATGTTATGAATTACTCAAGTTACCTTTATGTCTTATGATTTCTATGAGTTATTCATAAATATTATGATTTCATGAGTTATGTTAAAGTGATTATGTTTTATGAGTAAAGTATGATTTCATTGATTCTTATGTATACATAGACTAATGTTTTCTTTCTGTATTTTTTATATCCTTTACTGATCTTTTTATGCTCATCCCAAGTTTTTGAAATGTTTTTCACAGGTCAAGGGAAAAGTACATGATGTGATGATAGTGTCGAGGAAGTGTCAATAAGGAATCCATGTTTTATTTTAAATAAGTTTTCTTTGATGAAAAAAAATGAATAATGTCTTTGATGTAACCAACTTTTTTAAATGTGGAATGTAATGCATGATTTATGATCTAATTATATAAAACTCTAAACTGGAAAAGATCCTCAATGTGTATTCTTGAAATAACTCAAGATTAATTAATGTTTAAGTTTGGGGCCTTATAGTTGGTAACATAGGTCGGTTTAGATAACTTTAGGAGTTAGAATTCTATTAAATGATTATCCAAAAATATTTTTTGTGCACATCATGGTCAAATTGAAATGATATAGAATTTGAATATTACCATGTTGCTTCATCTAAGATATGTTTGTTCAGAATGGTTTTCCATAGAGGAAATAGGGAAGCAGTGCTAGGAAGGCATGAAGAAGGAAATGACCTTCTAAATAAGCATCCTGAGATGGTCGAAATTGGAACTGAATAGTTTATTGCAGTAATGGCGCAGTTGACTCAAGCGATAAATGGTGGTGGTATCCATGTAACTCCCCAACCCCAGTTACCCAGAGTCGGTGCATTATTACATAACATTGGCATGATCACAAAAGATCAAATCTCGAAAGACCGATTAGTTTAGTATCCTTAGAAACACTAGATACATTCATAAAGTTTACATTACATCATAAAATGAAAACTACAACAACATAGTCTCCATAGTCCACACTCATAACCCCTCATACTATCTTTGTAGGTCATTCATAAAATACTTCTTCACATCCTGGGAAAAATAAAACATAGAAAGGGGTGAGCTCAAATGCTCAGTAAGGATAACAATATAGCAGAAACTTTCATAAATAGGCATAAACATTTAAGGTAATGTATAACTAAAACAAAAGCCTTTTAAACTTGAACTTCAGCATAGTATGGAAAAAATAAAATGAAATAATTCCATTTACTTATTCACGTGGATATTCTACTTGTTGAATAATCACATGCAATATCAATAACCACTTTCATAATGATGGAATGCATAATGTCAGACTATCATAACCACATAGTCAAGGCCTTGCTCCAAGACTATAAATAAGATTTTGTAAAGGCCTTGTGCCAAGACACTAGTTTGTCTCATGAGACCTACCGATTCATCAAATAGTTATAGCAGGCTTTACCCGTCACTTATTAAGTCCAATGCATTCCTCATATGAACAGGTTTAAACATAACATAAACATTCGTATTAAAACTAGAATACGAAATGTCAATACTTTCTCCATAAACCATGAATGGTATAAAAATAACACATCCATAGTCAAACATATCACAAAACCTTCAATACTATATGGAAGTTTTGTATCATAATAAATTAACTTCAAATAAGCTTAGAATCCATCAAAGGATGTTGACATAGATGAAATCAAAACTATTTGAGATGAATATATCTTTTTTTGAAATCATTTAAAAGTCACATAATTATAAAAGAAAACATTTACTTTGAAAATATTCTTATAAGATTGTAAGGGAAGCTTCTACGATTTTATAAAGGCAGAAAATATCCGCAGCCGCCGTATAAGTTAAAAAAATACATTCTTACCTTAATTCTGTCGAAAAGGTTAAAAATGACCTTGTTTGGAAAATGATGGAAAGATTCCTTTATAAACTTCTTATAAAAAGTCAAACAAGGGTATAAATGAATTTAACCCATATTCTGTAAAATAGTAAGAATGTTTTGAAATACATTAAGAAACATGGATGTGGATGATAAAGAGGTTCCAATTGATAATTACGTATAAACAACCTTGGATAATGAAGAGATTGTGAAATAAACCCTTACCTTGTACTTTTCCTTGGTTGAGGGTAGGTTAACCTCTTGTATAATGGTGAAATAATTGTTATTAAATTATAAAAGAATCATATACATTAATATGATTTCATATATGATCTTTTAACATTGCTTTGTTAATAATATCTTAGTATTATCATTGTTTCGGGTGTTAACTGATCTGTTTTCTTTTATATGCTTTGTTACGTAAGCTATATTTTCTATGAATAGGTTGTATCTTATTCATATCTAGAATTATATTAAGTCTTTAAACATTATTTTTAACCATCAAATGAAAATTATTCTTGAATGGATACAATGGGGAATGAATCTCATCGCGTTCGTGGAGACGGTAGTCCGTACGTACGCACGAGTGACAATATCATTCTTTTGATATTAAAATAATATATAATTGGATGGTATATCATATATACATAATCATTATAATGTTATATTTATTATTTACTTCAATTACACATCATTATCATACCCATCCAAATAATAATGTTTTGAATACCAATTACACCACGATGTGGAGACGGTAAACCGTACGTACGCACGTATGGTGACATGTCATTCAAAAGATGGATAGAATAATGAATATGGTTGTACCATATTTATAATAACATCATAGTATATATAATATACTGTAGTTATTTTTTTATAATGGAAATAACAAATAAAGAAGAAGTTGAGGAAGAAAGTAACTTGAAAGAGGGTGGTGAAAACATTACCTCTTCTTCGGGTTCTTCCTTTTGATTTGATCAAAAGGGATACTTAGGTTGGATTTCTGATCAAACTAAGGCCTCTAGGTTTAAGTGAGATAAGTTGATAGAATATTTTGGTAGGGTTTGTCTGAGATAAAAGGCTTTGAAGGTGTGAATTAGAGAGAAGGGGGAGTGCCCTTTTATGAGAGGGGTGAGGGGCACCTTTGGAAAATCTAGAAATATTATTTTATAATAAATTCATATTCGGTTTCTAATGGCTCCAAAGTGGATTATTAAAATTATAAGGTGGGTATGGGTCTAAATCCTTTCAACAAATAGATTTTATATAGGTTTGGGTCATTATATTAACCTTATCTTTTAGTTTTAACTCTTAGTTAATTAGTTTGACACTTACCATGTCACTTTGTATTTTTATATTATATAGTTAATAAACTTACTATATATATCCAAGAGACCCCCAAGTGTTCCATTAATAATACACCTACCATTATATAAGTCCTTTGGCCAAACCTTAGAATTTTAGGAATATAATATCAATTAATAATATAATATTTGTTTTAAAAACTCATTTATGTCAATTTTGACTCTATTTAATAATTGATTTTTGTTAAAGTCTTAAAAACTTTATTAATTCAAATAAAATTCATTTAAGAAATCATAACATGTAATATTAACCAATAAAATTTTTTTATGTCATCAAAACTTTCAAATTATATTTATTTTAACTTTTATAATACCAATTATTTTATTCTTTTATTATTAAAGAAAAATAATGTATCATTATTGTGTCATAAATAAATTTAATTATTCAATGTCTAAAAATTATAAATAAAATACCATTATGTAGGAAATCGTTTTATATTTCTAATGAATATTTATAGTAAAAAATATAACATATATAACCCTATGTAAAAAATCTTTTTCTAAAAGATATATGCTTATGTCATTTTTGTATTTACTTTAACTTAATTAATATAGTGTCATTATCACTTACAAGTGGATCCATGGGGTCCCAAAATAGACCCAAAGATGTCCATGGTCAGACATGTATCAACAAATAGGGTTAGGACACATTTTAGGGTAATTTATTATTATTATAATATTATTTTTTTACCCTTATTTACCAGATTTAACCTTTAACCATAGTAAATAAAATATTTACCGAAGTAATTATTCAAAATGTTTAAAAATAAGAGTTACCTATTTACACAATTTGGACCTCCTGATTCTAAATATGGAATCCATTTTTCTAAATTCAAAATACAGAAGTGGCAGAAATTAATTTAAAATTAATTCCCGCTGTCAAAACAAAAAGCGTGTTTTTAAGAAATAATAACTATCAAAATATTGACACTTGTTTATGTCCGGTTTAAATGTGAAATTACGTCTAATGACCAAAATTGTATTAAATGGTAAAAATATATTCTAAATATACTTTAAAACCGCTCAAATTCATAATTTATCACTATTAATTATTTTTATTAAAAAAGTTGTTTTTAATTAAAATTTATTAATTTTCACTATTCATCAAGATATGAAAGTTATCCGAAAAGTACCAAAAATTAACCCTAAAATAATTTCGATATTACGAATCCAAAAATGAATTCCATTTTGAAAGATAAAATTTATAAAATTTCAAAAAGTGGGTATTACTATTCATAACGGCTACTTTGATTGGTCGCGGTGTGTTAGAATCTCAAAGTTGTGTACAACACATGCTACTGTATTATTAAAAGAGAATCGTACTATGAAAGCTTTGGGTGTTACATTCTCCCCTCCTTCAAATAATTTTTTCCTCAAAATTTCTAGAATACTACCGCATGAAAAGACTCGGGTGGTTCTTCATTATAAGTTCCTCGGGTTCCCACGTTGCCTCTTCCATCTTATGGTTCCTCCATAGAACTTTTACCAGACGAGTCATCCAGTTTCTCAGCACTTGCTCTCTTGTATAAAGAATCTTAACAGGATCTTTACAATAAGATAGATCGGGTTCCAGTTCTACTTCCTCATAGGTGAGTACATGCGTTGGGTCAGGCATGTATTTTCTCAACAGTGATACGTGGAACATATCGTGAACTTTGGAGAGACTTGGTGGCATTGACAAACAGTAAGCTACAGCCCCAATTCGTTCTATAATTTCGAAAGGTCCGATGTATATGGGACTCAGTTTTCCCTTCTTACCGAAATGTGTAATCCCTTCCATGGAGATACCTTCAATAAAACATGATCTCCTACCTGAAATTACAAATCCTTCCTTCGGTTATCAGCATAGCGCTTCTGCCTACTTTGAGATGCTTTGATGTGGCTTTGGATTACCTTCACCTTTTCCATCATTTCCTCCACCAATTCTGGGCCTATGAGTTTTCTTTCACCAATGTCATCCCAACACGTTGGTGTGCGACATCTCTTTTCGTATAACGCTTTATATGGTGCCATCTGAATACTTGAATGGAATCTATTGTTATAGGAAAATTCCACCAGAGGTAAATATTGATCCCACATACCCTGAAAGTCAAGTGAGCAAGATCTCAGCATTTCTTATAAGGTTTGAATAGTTCGTTTTGATTGTCCATCTGTATGAGGCCGGTAAGCAGTTCTCAAACGAAGTTCAATATCCAAGGCCTTCTGAAGAGTTTTCCAGAATCTTGATGTAAAATGTGGATCAAGATCAGAAACAATCGATAGGGGTACTCTATGAAGGCTCACAAATTCATTAATATATAGTCTTTCTAGACGTTCAAGTGGTAAATCTTCTCTTATAGCAAGAAAATGTGATGAGTTGGTAAGACGATCAATAATGACCCATATTTCATCGTTCCTTCTAGGAGTATTTGGTAATCCCATGACAAAGTCCATCGTGATATTATCCCATTTACACTCAGGTATGGGAAGAGGTTTCATGACTCCTCCAGGCTATTGCCTTCCAGCTTTCACTTGTTGACAAACCATACATCTTGACACAAAATCAGCAATCTCCCTCTTCATGTTGTCCCACCAAAAATGTTCCTTCAAATATCTATACATTTTGGTGCTCCCAGGGTGTATAGAGAAATTGGAAATATGAGCATCGTCCAACAATTCCCTTTTTAGATCAGGTATATTGGGAACACAAAGTCTCTTCCCAAATTTCAAAATTCCATCTTCATACACAAAGTTACTCAATCTTCCATCATTCACAGCTTTAATCTTGTTTTGACACTCTTCATCATCGGTCTGAGAACTCTTTATCCTTTCTAGTAAAGATGGTTTGGAAACCATTTGAAAAAGCATTGATGTTTCACCTTCCATAGTGATTCCTATATCCATATTTACTAGATCCATGAAAATAGGATCCCTCTCAACTCTCATCTTGTTCAAAACTCCATGATCCTTTCTTCTCAAAGTATCTGCCACCTTATTTACCTTCACCGGGTAGTAGTGTATCGTGAAATCATAATCCTTGAGTAGTTCAATCCATCTCTTTTTCCTCATGTTGATTTCTTTCTATGAGAAAATATACTTTAAACTCTTGCGATCAGTATAAATCTCACATTTCTCACTATAGAGATAATGTCTCCATATCTTCAAAGCAAAGATTATAGCAGCTAAATCAAGATCGTGAGTAGGATAGTACTACTCATGAATTTTTAGTTATCGTGATGCATAGGCAATAACTCTATCATTCTGCATAAGGACACAACCAGGTCCTTTCATTGATGCATCACTATAAATAACGAACCCATCATTCCCCTATGGTAGGGTCAATATAGGAGCATTGACTAATCTTCTCTTTAGTTCTTAGAAACATTATTCACGCTCTTTTTTCCAAACAAATTTAACCCCTTTATGTGTGATCTTCGTTAATGGGTTAGCCAATTAGGAAAAATTCTGGACGAAATGTCGATAATAACCTACTAAACCAATAAAACTGCGTACCTCAGTTATACTCGTCGGTGCTGGCCATTCTTGGATTGTTCTTGTCTTAGAAGGATCAATAGAGATTCCATCCTTAGAGACAATATATCTAAGAAAATAAATCTCCTAAATCCAAAATTCACACTTTCTAAACTTCCCATATAATTCATGTCTTCTCAGAGTCTTCAATATAATTCGAAAGTGATTTTCATGATCTTTGTAGCTTTTGTAGTATACCAAGATATCATCAATAAATAACACTACAAAGTCATCAAGATATTCCTTGAAAACTCTGTTCATTAGATCCATGAAAACAGAGGGTGCATTAGTCAGCCCAAAAGGCATTACTGTAAACTCGTAATGCTCGTACCTAGTTCGAAATGTTGTCTTCGAAATGTCTTCCTTCTTCACACACAACTGATGGTATCCAGATCGAAGTTCAATCTTTGAAAAGTATTGATCTCCATGCAGTTGGTCAAATAAATCATCAATATGAGGTAGGGGATACTTGTTCTTTATTGTTATAGCATTGATCTCCCTGTAGTTGATACATAACCTCATAGATCCATCTTTCTTCTTAACAAAAAGGATATGGGCTCCCCATAGAGAAACACTAGGGTGAATAAATCCCTTATTACTCAATTATTCTAGTTGTTTCTTTATTTCCAATAATTCCATAGTGTCCATTCTATAAGGGGTCTTCGATATGGGCCTTGATCTAGGAATTAAATCAATGGAAAACTCAATTTCTCGTTCTGGAGGATGTCCAGGTAAATATTCTGGAAACACATCAACATATTCTCTCACAATAGGTACGTCCTCTATTTGAAGATTCATTTCTTCACCCATAGTCATTTCATTCTCTTCCTCCCCAATAATTGAATTTAGTTGAGCTACTGGGGGTGGATCTAGATAAGAATTAGGTGGTGACGATTCTGCTCTAAAGATAAGGTGTTCCTTATCATCATCATCAAAAATCGTAACCTCCTTCTTCTTGAAATAAATCTTCACATCATGGTCCTAAAGACAATCCATACTGAGGATTATATCAAATTCAATCATGGGTATGACGATGAGATCAGCATATAAAGAACATTTATGTGCTCTAATGGGAACTGATTCACAGAACTTTGTAGCAATGATAATTCCCTTAGGAGTTTTGACCGACAACTCCCTTGTTAAATCAAATTAGAAATATCTAATTTTCTTAGCAAACTGGGAAGATATGAAACAATGTGATGATCCAGAATCAAATAATTCATTTTTTAAACTTGAGGAAACCATTAAATTACCTACCACCACGTCTTTCGGAGCTTCTACCTCAGCAGTAGTGATAGCATAATCCTGGCATTGATCCCTTGGCCTTTTCTGAGGTAATTTCCACTAACGCTTAAGGAATTCATTTGCATAATGTCCCATCTCCCTACAATTGTATCATTGAATATCAGTAGCTTCTTTCTTCCCCTTGCAATCACGATCTTGGTGGCCTTTTTCACCACACTTGTAACAGACTCTCATTCCTTTTAAGCAAGTACCGGGGTGTTTCTTCCCAAATTTACTATAGGATGGATATTCAAATTTTCCCTTATTCCCCTTATTTCCATTTCTAGATTGATCATAAGATCTCTTCTTCTCTTTCTTTTCTTTAAAGTCATAAGACTTAGAGAATTCTTTTTCTATCTTGATAGCACGTGAGACAATATCTTCATACAATGAGAAGTTTTGTGAGACTAATGCTCGATGGAGAAATGGTTTTAACCCATCAAAGAAACAATCAATCTTACTTCTTGGGTTACGTATATAATCTGCAGCATACCTCGCTAACCTTGTAAAGTTATCTTCATACTTTGCAACATTTTCATCCTCCTTTATCCTCAGACTCAGAAATTGCCTTTCCATATCTTCTCGATGGTCACGAGGAAAGTATTTTTCTAAGAAAAGATCATTTAACTCTCTCCATTCCATATTTGATACTTCATCATCTTCCTTCGTGTTTTGAATCAATGACTACCATTGGTCAGCATCTCCAATGAGGCGGTAAACTACCATGATAACTTTTTCCCTTTCATTACTCCCCAAGGCATGGAATATTTTCTCTAAGGATTTTATCCATTGCTCAGCTACTAAGGGATTTGTACTCCCATTGAATGTCGGTGGTTTTTTCCTCATGAAGCGATCTAACATTGATCCTCCATGCTGCGGATCAGGGTGCTCCATACAGGTAAGGTTATTATTCATAACCTGAGTGAGTTGTCCCAGTATGGTGATTAGCTGATCAGCACCAGTTGCATCACCAGCTCCACTATAATTATCTTGAGCAGGAGGGAAATCCCTACATGGAGTGTGTGCACTGATACGGTTTCCATTCCTTCCACTAGGTGCCATTTCTAAAAAATGGCATAAACTAGATCAGTTTATGAATCAAAATAAATAATTCCATACTTGTAAAACACTTAACATAAATTGAACTATTTATGTATATAATCCATAATCATAAAAAAAATGTTTTCTTTGAGGAAGTATATGCTCATAAACCCTTCATAATGGTTTGAAAAAAAAATGATAATTATCCTAATCATATCCCCCATGAGTTTTGTAACCAAGAGTACAGCAAGGCCCGTTATCAGGCACCAGTTCTCGTTCGAGTCTTGCTCAAAGTGGTGTTTTCGGGTTTTACCCCTAGGTAAATCTATGCCAAATCCGCCTCTACCTGCTCATATCCACACAGGGATGTATTGCTCAGAAAACTCACAAAATCTCTACAATACCAAAATTCTAGGAAGTTCTTCTACACTAATCCTCAAATTCCATCTTAGGTCTATGTGCTCTAATCAGATTTTATCTAAATCTAACTTCCAAGGTTTGTACTAAACTTCCTCTGATACCAACTGTAATGCCCTGAACCCAGTTACCTAGATTCGGTGTGTTATTACATAACATTGGCATGATCAAAAAAGATCAAATCTCGAAATACCGATTAGTTTAGTATCCTTGGAAACACTAGATACATTCATAAAGTTTACATTACATCATAAAATGAAAACTACAACAACATAGTATCCATAGTCCACACTCATAACCCCTCATACTATCCCCGCAGGTCATTCATAAAATACTTCTTCACATCCTAGGAAAAATAAAACATAGAAAGGGGTGAGCTCAAATGCCCGGTAAGGATAACAATATAGTGTAAACTTTCATAAATAGGCATAAACATTTAAGGCAATGTATAACTAAAACAAAAGCCTTTTAAACTTGAACTTCAGAATAATATGGAAAAAAAATTAAATAATTCCATTTACTTATTCACATGGATATTATACTAGTCGAATAATCACGTGCAATATCAATAACCACTTTCATAACGATGGAATGCATAATGCTAGACTATCATAACCACATAGTCAAGGCCTTGTGCCAAGACTATAAATAAGATTTTGTCAACGCCTTGTGCCAAGACACTAGTTTGTATCATGAGACCTACCGATGCATCGAGGAGCTATAGTGGGCTCCACCCGTCACTTATTAAGTCCAATGCATTCCTCATATGAACAGGTTTAAACATAACATAAACATTCGTATTAAAACTAGCATACGAAATGTCAATACTTTCTCCATCAACCATGAATTGTATAAAAATGACACATCCACGGTCAAACATATCACAAAACCTTCAATACCATATGGAAGTTTTGTATCATAATAAATTAACTTCAAATAAGCTTAGAATCCATCAACGGATGTTGACATAGATGAAATCAAAACTATTTGAGATAAATATCTCTTTTTTTGAAATCATTTAAAAGTCACATAATTATAAAAGAAAACATTTAATTTGAAAATATTATTATAAGCTTGTAAGGGAATATTCGATGATTTTATAAAGGCGAAAAATAGCCGCACCCACCGTATAAGTTAAAAAAATACATTCTTACCTTAATTCTGTCGAAAAGGTTAAAAAGGACCTTGTTTGGAAAACGACGGAAAGATTCCTTTATAAACTTCTTTTAAAAAGTCAAACAAGGGTATAAATGAATTTAACCCATATTCTTTAAAATAGTAAGAATGTTTTGAAATACATTAAGAAACATGGATGTGGATGATAAAGAGGTCCCAGTAGATAATTACGTATAAACAACCTCGGATAATGAAAAGATTGTGAAATAAACCCTTATGATGTACTTTTCCTTGGTTGAGGTAGGTTAACATCCTGTATAATAGTGAAATAGTTGTTATTAAATTATACAAGAATCATATACATTAATATTATTTCATATATGATCTTTTAACATTGCTTTGTTAATAATATCTTAGTATTATCATTGTTTCGGGTGTTAACTGATTCGTTTTCCTTTATATGATTTGTTACGTAAGCTATATTTATTATGGATAGGTTGTATCTTATTCATATCCAAAATGATATTAAGTCTTTAAACATTATTTTTAACCATCAAATGAAAATTATTCTTGAATGGATACGATGGGGAATGAATCTCATCGCGTTCGTGGAGACAGTAGTCTGTACGTACGCACAAGCGGCAATATCATTATTTTGATATTAAAATAATATATAATTGGATATTATATCATATATACATAATCATTATAATGTTATATTTATTATTTACTTCAATTACACATCATTATCATACTCATCCAAATAATAATGTTTTGAATAACAATTACACCACAACGTGGAGACGGTAAGCCGTACGTACGCACATATAGTGACATGTCATTCAAAGGATGGATAGAATACTGAATATGGTTGTACCATATTTATAATAACATCACAGTATATAGAATATACTGGAGTTATTATTTTAGAATGGAAATAACAAAGAAAGAAGAAGTTGAAGAAGAAAGGAACTTGAAAGAGGGTGGTGAAAACATTACCTCTTCTTCAGGTTCTTCCTTTTGATTTGATCAAAAGGGATCCTTAGGTTGGCTTTATGATCAAACTAATTCCTCTAGGTTGAAGTGAGGGAATTTGAGAGAATATTTGTGCCAGGTTTGGTTGAGCCAAAAGGCTTTGAAGGTGTTAATTAGATATAAGGGGGAGTGCCCTTTTATGAGAGGGGTGAGGGGCACCTTTGGAAAATCTAGAAATATTATTTTATAATAAATTTATATTCGGTTTCTAATGGCTCCAAAATAGATTATTCAAATACTAAGGTGGGGATGGGTCGAAATACTTTCAACCAATAGATTTTATACAGGTTTGGGTCATTATATTAACCTTATATTTTAGTTTTAACTCTTAGTTAATTAGTTTGACACTTACCATGTCACTTTGTATTTTTATATTATATAGTTAATAAACTTACGATATACATCCAATAGACCCCCAAGTGGTCCATTAATAATAAACCTATCATTATATAAGTCCTTTGGAAGAACCTTAGAATTTTAGGAATAGAATATCAATTAATAATATAATATTTGTTTTAAAAAATCATTTATGTCAATTTTGACACTATTCAATTATTGATTTTTGTTAAAGTCTTAAAAACTTTATTAATTCGAATAAAATTAATTTAAGAAATCATAACATGTAATATTAACCAATAAAATTCTTGGATGTCATCAAAACATTCAAATTATATTTATTTTAACTTTTATGATACCAATTATTTGATTCTTTTATTATTAAGGAAAATACTGCATCATTATTGTGTCATAAATAACTTTAATTATTCAATGTCTAAAAATTATAAATAAAATACCATTATTTAGGAAATATTTTTAGATTTCTAATTAATATTTATAGTCTAAAATATAACATATATAACCCTATGTAAAAAAATTTTTACTAAGAGATATATGCTTATGTCATCTTTGTATTTACTTTAACTTAATTAATATAAAGTGTCATTATCACTTACAAGTGGATACATGGGGTCCCAAAATCGACCCAAATAGGTCCATGGTCGTACATGTATCAACAAATATGTTTAGGACACATTTTAGGGTAATTTATTATTATAATAATATCATTTTTTACCCTTATTTGCCGTATTTAACCTTTAACCATGGTAAATAAAATATTTACCGAAGTAATTATTCAAAGGGTCTAAAAATAATAGTTACCTATTTACACAATTTGGACCTAATGATTCTAAATATGGAATCCATTTTTCTAAATTCAAAACACATAAGTGGAAGAAATTAATTTAAAATTAATTCCACTGTCAAAACAAAAAGCGTGTTTTTAAGAAATAATAACGACCAATGACCAACATTGTATTAAATGGTAAAAATATATTCTAAATATACTTTAAAACCACTCAAATTCATAATTTATCACTATTAATTATTTCGATTAAAAAAGTTGTTTTTAATTAATATTTAGTAATTTTCACTATTCATCAAAATATGAAAGTTATCCAAAAAGTACCAAAAATTCACCCTAAGCTAATTTTGATATTCCAAATCCAAAAATGAAGTCCATTTTGAAAGATAATATTTATAAAATTTCAAATAGTGGGTATTACTATTCATAATGTCTACTTTGATTGGTCGCGGTGTGTTAGAATCTCAAAGTTGCGTACAACACACGCTACTGTATTATTCAAAAAGAATCGTACCATGGAAGCTTGGGGTGTTACAATCCATGCACAAGATCTTCTAGATCAACTGTAGAGGAACATGTCAGTGGTGGAACATTTCATGAGGCAACATCCTCCATCATTCAAAGGATCATCTGACCCTGTGTTAGCTGAAGGGTGGATTAAATCACTGGAGAATATTTTCAATGTCATGGGGTGTTCAGACAATCAAAAGGTTAGTATTGTTGTTTACCAATTGAAGTGTGAAGCAGATCAGTGGTGGTCGATGGTTAAAAATATCATGGATACTGATTATATTGATGCTCTTGACTGGGATGAATTCAAATATATGTTTCTTGATAAATATGTTCCTAAGGCTGTTCGACTTAGGATGGAAAAACAATTCTTGGAATTGAGGCAAGAGGATGACTCCATGGCTTCTTATGAAGAAAAATTCACTCGATTGGCAAGGTATGCTCCAAATTTTATTAGAGACCTTGATAGTAAAATCAATCATTTTTACTCAGTATTAAAGCCAAAATATCGAAGGGCATTAGCTTCTCGTGAGTTCAAAAGTTATGAAAAGCTTGTTCAATGTGCTGAGAATGTGTAAATGGAGTTTGCTGATGATCAAGTGTTCTATGACAACCAACAGAAGAAGATACCGATGTGGCAGGAAAAAGGGAACAATCCTTCAAAAAGGTTTGATGGTAAGAAAACTAAGTTTGCAGTTTGTGATAAATGTGGTAAAAAGCATGCTGGGGAATGTCTTTTGAATTCTAGAAAGTGATTCTGATGTGTTAAGATGGTACATAAGGCTAGTTATTTCACTAGAAAAGATCAGGGTAATGGTAAGACCAAATTTTATTTACAGTTAGTGAAATTTTTCAAGTGCAATGAGATGGGTCATTATGAAAACGAGTGTTCAACAAAGAGATCGAATGATGGGAAGCAGTCAGACTACAAGCAGAAAGGTGTGGTGAAATTCTTTGCAACTACTTCAGCAGATGTTGGTCCATCAAATGAAGTGGTATCAGGTACTTTGTTTTTTTAGATTATGCCAATGTGTTGTTTGATTCAGGGTCTACACATTCTTTCATCTCTGAAAAATTTTCTAGTAAATTGGGAATTCCATCTCAAGAAATGACTCCTAAACTTGTGGTAAAAATACCTGGGGGAAATATTGAGGCAAAAAAAATTTATAAGAATCTTCCTATCCTTATCCGTGGAAAGAACCTACTTAAAAACCTTATTGTTTTACCTCTAGTAGAGTTTGATGCTATCCTGCTTATGGATTGACTCTCTGTTTACCATGCTAAGATTGACTGTAGAGATAAAGAAGTTTCTTTTCAGAAAGACTTTCAGTTTGTGTATAAGAATGAACCCTTAATGTTGATAACATATCAAGAGGCTGAGAAACTTGTAAAAGATGAAAATGAATGTTACCTTGCACATATTGTTTAAAATAAAGGAACCGTTCAGATTAATGATGTGCTAGTGGTAAATGAGTATCCTTATGTTTTTCCTGATGAGTTTCTTAGAATAATACCAGATCGGGAAGTTGAATTTACTGTTGACTTAGTTCCTGATGCTAAGTCGATTTCAAAACCCCCTTATCAAATGGCTCAAATTGAACTTTTAGATTTGAAGGAGCAATTGCAAGGTTTATTAGAGAAAGGTTTCATTTGACCTAGCACATCACCATGGGGTGCTCCTATCTTATTTGTTAAAAAGAAAGACGGTTCAATGAGACTTTTCATTGATTATAGAGCCTTGAATAACATCACTGTTAGGAACAAATATCATTTGCCTCATATCGATGATTTGTTTGATCAGCTCCAGGGAGCTTAGTATTTTTAAAAGATTGACTTGAGATCGGGGTACCATTAGTTGAAGGTAAAGGAAGCAAATATTTTGAAGACCGCATTTCATACAAGATATGGCCATTATGAATTTGTAGTTATGCCTTTTGGGTTAACTAATGCACTTGTTGTATTCATGGACCTTATGAATAAAATTTTCCAAGAGTTCTTGGATAAGTTTGTGGTTGTTTTAATTGATGATATTTTGGTGTTTTCTAAAAGTAAAGAGGAGCATGAAAGTCATTTAAGGGTTATTTTACAAACCTTAAAAGAAAATAAATTTTATGGGAAATTCAGCAAGTGTGAGTTTTTGTTGCAACAAATTTCTTTCCTTGGTCACATTGTTTCTAAAGATGGAATAACTGTTGATCCTGCAAAAACAAAGGTTGTTGAATAATGGACAAGACCCACAAATGTAACCGAGATTCGTAGTTTTCTTGGTTTGGTAGGCTATTACCGAAGGTTTGTTAAAACTTTTGCATGGTTGTCCAGCCCATTGACTAAGATAACTCGAAAGGGTGTTAAGTTTATCTGGACAAAAGAATGTGATGATTGTTTTCATGAATTGAAAAGAAGATTGGTGAATGCTCCAGTTTTGGCACTACCTTCCAGGAATGGTGAGTTTTTTATCTATAGTGATTCTTCATTGAAAGGAATTGGTTGCATCCTAATACAGAATGATCAGGTAATTGCTTATGCTTCACGTCAGTTGAAAAATCATGAGATAAATTACCCTACACATGATTTGGAATTAGTTTTTTTTGTTTTCACTTTAAAAATTTGGAGGCATAATTTGTATGGTGTAAAGTGTTAAATATATACTGATCACAAAATTTTAAAGTATATATTCACTCAGAAAGAATTGAACATGAGACAGAGGAGATGGATAGAATTAATCAAGGATTATGATTGCACGATTCACTACCACCCAGGAAAAGCAAATAAAGTGGCAGATGCTTTGAGTCGAAAAAGTAATGCTTCATTAACCATGTTATGTTTGGAACGTGATCCTTTGGTTAAGTATTTGATGAATTTTGTCTTGGAAGTTGTTGGTGCAGGAAATTATTCTATTTTGTTTCAAGTATTAGTGAAATATTCTCTATCAGACAAAATTAAGCAAGCACAGAAGCAAGACAGTGAGTTGCAAAAAAAGGTAGATATGGTTCAGAAGGGTATGTTACCTGAATTCAACATTGATAATGATTGTGTTTTGAGATTTGGGAAGAGATTGTGTGTTCCTTGTGATTCACAATTGAAGAGAGAGTTGTTATGTGAAGCTCATAGTTCTCCATTTTCAGTTCATCTAGGAAGTACTAAGATGTACAGAGATTTTCGGGAGTATTACTACTGGGATAGAATGAAAGGAGATATTTCTGAATTTACTGTGAAGTGTTTGACTTGCCAATAGGTTAAAGTAGAGCGGCAGTTACCGAAATTTATGCTTCATCCTTTACCAGTGCCAGAGTGGAAATGGGAGAATATATCCATGGACTTCATTGTGGGATTACCGAAGACACCTCGAGGTAATAATGAAATCTAGGTTATTATTGATCATTTGACTAAATCTGCTCATTTCCTTGCTATATGAGATACTTTTTCCCTAGATCAACTTTCTCATTTGTATCTTAAAGAGATAGTCAGGTTACACAGATTTACCCTCTCCATTGTATCTGAAAGTTATCCCAGGTTCACTTCTAACTTTTGGAAAGGCCTTTAGAAGTCATTGGGTACTGAATTAAATTTTAGTACAGATTTTCATCCTCAATCAGATGGGCAGTAAGAACGAACAATTCAGACTTTGGAGGATATGCTACATGCTTGTTCGATTAATTATCATGGAATTTGGGACCAATATCTTTCTTTGGTTGAGTTTTCTTATAATAACAGTTTTCATTCTAGTATACAGATGGCACCATTTGAGGCATTATATGGGAAGCGGTGTCGAACTCCAGTTTTTTGGGATGAAGTAGGTGAAAGGAAGTTGATGGGACCAGAATTGGTAGGAGAGATGGCAGAAAAAGTTCAGCTAATACAGAAACTCATGAGAACAGCTCAGAGCAGGCAGAAAAGTTATGCGGACAATAGGAGGAAGTATTGCATCCCACCTTTTTATCACATAAACTTTCATTACATTTTACAAAACCGAGGATCTTTAAGGTTTAGTGTCTTGGAAACCAGGAACTTAAAATATGAAAACATAAAACATTCTTCTTAAACACTTTAAATTATTCTCCTCATGTTCATCCTAGGTTCATTACTGCATCACATAACCTGGGGACATACATCAAAAGAAAGGGTGAGCAGAAGGCCCAGTAAGGGAAATAAGAGAAACATTTTACATGGGAACTTGAAATACTTCAATAAGGTCGTGAAAATAACTTTAAGGCATGAAAATGAAACCATGAAGCATATCATAATAAAAATAAAATTTTTCATAACTTGAATATGTGGATACAACATTTAATATTGACAATCGTTTCGTTTCAGCAAGGTCCATCCCCAAGGTGTTGTTAAAAATTACCAAGGTTATTCACCAAGGCGTCGTTAAAAATGGTCATCTCTAGAGATTAAGTCTTTACCCAATGCATTGGAGCGCTATCTGGGCGCACCCCTGACATGTCTTTATTATCATGTGAGCCACATATATCATCATCAATCATTTCATAAACAACCCATATATCATAAAAGAAATAGGTTTCATTTCTTAATCATAACGTTTTAAAAACTACTTTAAAGACATGATCTTTATGTCACTTTAAACCCACAGAAAGGGAAAGCGGTTTCATGTATGTAAATCCCAGAATTTAAAATGGAACATTTTGATATATATGTGAATAACCCTGTAGAAATAAGATCTTTGAATATTCACTTTATAACAAAAAATAATTTTGAGAAAAGAGAGAGAGGCATTTTGAGACGAAAATTCTGCAGCATAACGGCTATGTTTCGGGGTTTTAGAAAACATTGAAAAGAGAAGGGACATGGGTAAAACATTCATAAATGACCCATAAAACAGTATAGGTAAAGAATATAAGGGATTTAAGAACATGTTAATGAAATTTGAAAATATACCATATGAAATGAAGAACATGAAAGGAAGACAAAAATAAGATTTCTCTTATGAAAATTCGGTAGCCTAACGACGTCACATAAACTTCAACCAAAAATGAATTGATGAGATCAAATAGGGTCTCTCATCATATGAAAATAATATTCCAGTATGATATATTTAGAGATCATACCCCAACATAATAAAAAATAACTTTCAAGACTTGACATGGAATTAGAACTTTGAAAAAAGGAGAAAGGTGAAAGAACCACTTAAAAATTTGGCAGCCTAACGGCGCCACTTAAAACTTCCAAAAATGGATTGACGAGATCAAATAGGGTCTGTCATCATATGAACATAAATGATCAGTATGATAGATATAGATATCATACCCCAACATAATAAAAAGTAACTTCAAATACTTGACAAGAAAATAGATCTTGACAACGAGAAGGGTGAAAGAACCTCTTAGAAATTCGGCAGCCTAACAGCGCCACTTAAAACTTCAAAATACGGAATTGAAGAGATAAAAATAGGGTCTCTAATCATATGATCATAAAAGATCAGTATGATAAATTTATAGATCATACCCCAAAATAATAAAAAGGAACTTGAAAGACTTGACATGAAAGTATAACTTGAAAATGAGAAGGGTGGAAGAATCACTTAAAATTCGGCAGCCTAACGGCGCCACTTAAAACTTCAAAATACTAAATTGAAGAGATCAAATGGGGTCTCTCATCATATGATCATAAAAGATAAGTATGATAAATTTAGAGATCATACCCCAACATAATAAAAAGGAACTTTAAATACTTGACATGAAAGTAGAACTTGAAAATGAGAAGGGTGAAAGAATCTGTTACAAAAATTTTGGCAGCCTAACGGCGCCACTTAAACTTTCATAAAATGAAATGATGAGAGTAAGAGGGGGTCTCTCATCATATGAACATAAAAATTAAAGTATAATGAATATAAAATAACATCCTCCAACATAAGAACATGGAGCACAAAAGAAATGACATAAAAGAGATCACTTGAAAAGAAAGAGAGAGGTCGGATCCCTTACCTTAAAACGTAACTCTTAAAACTCAAAGGTTGGGACCTTGAGGGCTTGAGGGCACCTTGAGAGGACTCCTTGGGAGGTAATGAGACCAGAACTTAGTTGGAGGAGAGTGGGGAGTCAAAATTGATGAGAGGATGGCTTGGTATTTATAGGGAAAGTGAGGGGACAAGGCATTAATGGCCAAGGGACACCTCACATGTGCTTTTCTCAAAACCATGTGCTCTCTCTTGGCATTTACCATGGAGTTAGGCCACATGGGCCCCCCCAAAACAATAATTCATCACCCTTGGCCGGACAACCCTTAAAATATCTCATGACATCATCATGACACAGTTATGATGTCATTAAACATACCGAAATCCTAAAACTGTATTTTTACTATTCAGTAAAAATTCAACTTTCTCAGAAAAATCCCAAAATTTCACACTAACCAAATATCAATGCTCTGATTTCAAAAATGAAATCCATTTTATAAAAATAATTTTCTAAATATTTTTAATTTTATTTTTAAATAAATACACTATTCACCGAAAATTCATTTTTTTCAGAAAAAACCCCAAAAATTACCTTAACATAGTATCGATGCTCTGAGTTCAAAAATGAAATCCATTTTATAAAAATAATTTTCTAAATATTTTTAATTTAATTTTTAATTAAAAAACACTATTCACCCGAAAAAACTAATACTTGAATAATAATTTATGAAACCGTTATTTAACCATTTTATTGAATCATATTACTTAATCAAGGTGCCTAGATTATTTTAAAACTTTCTTTAAGTGAGATTACTAATCCATTTGGTCATATTACTAATCCTAATCATAAAATCACTATTCATAATTTACTATTCATCAAAAATCAAGTTGATCTTATTAGACTCTAAATTTCGTACTGAACATAATTGTAGAAGACCATTTTTTGAAAATCATTACACATTTTTAACTATTTAAGGTTTACATAAACATTTTTTTAAAATATCCTTTCTCTAAAATTCACCAAAAATATGCATACTATATTTATCCGGACATTTGAAAATTCATAAACATCATCATAAGAAGAAATCTCAATTCTTATTTAAAACAAAGGATTACACAAGGCAGTTACGGTCTCCTTACATAGCCCCTTATCACACCAGCATAGGACCTAAGTGTAAGGTGTGCTAAGGTGAGGGAATCTGAGGGAGGCTCAGCCAACATCGCACGAGTAGTAATTTCTTTTAGTTTGAACTTCTCGCAAAGGCGATTCCATTCTAGCTTCACACGATGAAGTTCAGCTTGGGTTTGGTCCAGAGCAAAGTCCAGTGGTGCTACCTCCTTCCCAAGTTCTGTTAGATGGGCTTCGATCGGTCCAAGACTACTGGGTGAGGCCATCGAATCTTCTTTCTATAATAATTAACCAAGATTACTTGTATTTAGAGACAATAATCAAAACGTTTAGTTTCCAGCGGTCATATTGACCAATGGTCATATAACCGTCTAAACCCAACTGTCTCATTTTAATTATACTCATGTTATCAAATAAAAAAAATTGTTGAGTATAAAAAAATAAAATAACACATGAAATTAGGAAACAAGATTTATTCTAAATTTTGGGTCGTTACATGAAGGATCTCTCTTTTGAGGTAGGTGATCATGTCTTCCTCAATGTTTCACCATGGAAAAGTGTGATGTGATTTGGTAAGAAAGGAAAGTTGATTCCAAGGTTCATTGGACCATATGAAATTCTGGAGAGAGTTGGATCAGTTGCATACCGAGTGGCTTTACCTCCGATTTTATCTCAAGTACACAATGTTTTTCATGTTTCAATGTTAAGGAAGTACATGCCAGATCCATCTCATGTTTTGAGTCTAGAGGTAGTTCAGCTGGAAGAGAATCTATCTTATAAGGAACAACCGGTCCAGATTCTTGACCATATGGAGCAAGTGTTGTGGAATAAGGCGATTAATCAAGTAAAGGTTTTTTGGAAAAACCACATGATTGAAGAGACAACATGGGAATTTGAAAATGCAATGAGGGATAAATACCTCCACTTATTCGATAAGTAAATAAATTGCGGGGATGCAATTTCCTAAAGGGGGGAAGGATGTAACATCCCAAGTAAGTAAAGAATAATATATTTTCATATCTATGTCTATTTATGAATTATATAGTGTTTAGAGGCTTAAAATGAGAATAAATCCAATCTTAAGCATAGAATACTCTAATATTTTTAAAAGATTGTTTTACCGCCTTCTGATGGAAAACCATTTTTAAATCTAACTTTTTTACAATTTAATAATATCTATTTGTCAAAATAAACAATTTCTTTATAATTGGGACATTTAAATTCACTTTGGAAAAAATTTTGGTATTTTTCTGACAATGTTCATTTTTTTAATGAATAGTGAAAAACACTGCATTTTACTTCAAAACTTCTTTTTCATATAATTTAATTATATGGTTAGATTATATTTTTAATTGGTTTTAAAGTTTAATTAGAATATATTTTTACCATTTAATTCAATGGTGGTCATTGTAATTAATTTCACTTTGAAATTGGACATAAACAATTGTCAATCTTTTGATAGATATTGTTTCTTAAAAAACACGCTATTTTTTTGACAACGAGAATTATTTTTAAATTAATTAATGAAATTTATGTGTTTGGAATTTGATAAAATGGATTCCATATTTGGAATCAGAAGGTCCAAATTATATAATTAAGACTCTTATTTTTGGACATTATGAATAGTAACGACGGTAATTATCTTTAATTATCGTGATTGATTAGTAATCGGGTAGTTAAGGGTAATAAAATAATATCATAATAATACAAAATGAAACCAACATGTATTCACATCCTCTTGTTTGATTCATGGCCAACCATGGGAAGCTTTTTACTAAACTTGAGGGCCCATGGAGTCACATGGGTGTAATAGTGACATTTATGACATTATTTTTTAAAAGGAAGAGAAATATAACAAAGGTTTGTATATCCTAAGTAAAACAATTTTAATTTTGTTTACATAAAAGATATCTTAGAGTATAAATATTCATTTTAAATCTAAAAATATTTCCTACATCATGGTATTTATTTTATAATTTTTATACGTTAAATAAATAAATTTATTTATGACACCATGATGATGCAGTTATTACCTCATTAATGAACGATTTAAATAAAATGAAAAGATAAGGTAAAATATAAGACTTACACTTGTTGAAAACCTATTTGATGGGTGTATTTATAACTCTTATCACCTTATCCTTTAAATATGTCATTGTGTGGCCTTTAAAATCTGAAAACCATTTTATAATAAAGTAACATTTCAAGACTTTCCAAAAGTGACCCTCCTCCCTCTTATAAAAGGCCGCCACCTCTACCCCCTTACCCACACCTCTCAAGCACTTGGCTCATCCAACCTCTGCTCATATTATCTCTCCAAATCCCTCTCTTACTCCTAGAAGCCTCACTTTGGGCAGAAGTATTTCCAAGGAAGCCTTTGGCTCAAACCAAAAAGAGCTACCCGATTTAGAGGTAATGTCTTCTCTCGAGTTTCTTCCTTTTATTTTATTTCTTCACTCACCACTATCTTCTTATTATTTGATCCCATAATAACACCAATATCCTAAATATACTAGGATTTTGTTATGATAAGTTTCTACCTACACTTAGACACACCTCCGTCTAATGGTTAAAGAACATATTGTTTCTGTGGGTGGTGAATTACTGCCTCACAAAACGATGATTGTTCAATATTCTTTTAACACCTTTCATGGTGGACATTATGAGGTAACTGTATTTATATATGATATATATGGTATTTATTTTCTGAATTTTATTTTTAAATCACATCTTTATGTTTTTCATATTGTGGAACTGTGATAATTTCATCTGAGGAAGTGTGCACTATCGCCCCCTCAAGTGATGTGACTCGTTCATGCCAAACATGGAATTTATAAAGAATATAATTAATGAACTTATATTACCTATATAACATATATATTATACTGTAATTATAATATATATATATATATATATATGTCTCATTTAGTTTTAATTCCTTTAATATGACAAAGAAATGAAAGTAGTGTTCATGCGTACGTACGGCCTACCGTCTCCATGAACGGTGCATTTCATTTTTTATCTCCAAATGTTATGTAATAGTATAAAATGAATATATAATGGATATATATGATATTTAAATCATTAATACCATTCTGTAGATGATGTACTTATAACTATATGGTAAATTCTTTTCAAACAAGTTCATTTTTGACTCATGTACTGAACATCAACAAAACGTATGATATGAACTCACATAAGTAAATAATTATTATAACATGATAATATGTGTTATGAATTTAATAATAAACTTTAAAGTAAGTCTTTAAGCAATTATAAATTGACCTAAGTTTATTATTCAGGAATATAAAGAACGAACAAGATCAATTCGGACTTTAGGTAAGGGACTTCGTCTCAATCTCCTTTCGTTGAGGCATAATTCAATTTATAAACGACCTTATTTTATTAATTGTATAATAAACCCTTTTTAATTTTAATTTCATTCAAAAGGAATCTTTTTACATGAATATTTTTACTAAACAACAAAAGAGAATGTTTTTGTCTTATGTATGCGGCGACAACAACTTCTCCACCGTCGTGACCATTATTTGAGTTTCGGCTTCCTCTACAAGCCATAACTTTTTTTAAATAAAAAATAAATACCATGTTTTACTTTATTTTGGTATTGAAAATGGTTTTGATAATGTTTTGATTATATCAATGTGTTGTATTGATATCTTGTGATTGAAATGTGGAAATGTTATGTTTCATTTATGCATGTTTTATGTGATACAGTTATGTTATGGTTCTTGGGAATTTTTTATGAAGACAGGTGGTTCCGTGATAAACTAAGGGCGGGTGAGCCCAAGATAGCTCTCCAATGCATTGGGTAACATGAAGGAGTTAAATGCTAAGGATTATCCAAAGAGATTTAGGTAATATACTGTGATGGGTATTCCAAACGTAACCATGAGGGTTACTCCCTACATAAGAATGTTATGAATGCCTCAAGTTGCCTTTATGTATTATGATTTCTATGAGTTATTCATAAATCATATGATTTCATGAGGTATGTTAAATTGCTTATGTTTTATGATTAAAGTATGATTTCATTGATTCTTATGTATACATAGACTAATGTTTTCTTTCCGTATTTTTTATATCTCTTACAGAGCTTTTTATGCTCATCCCAAGTTTTTGAAATGTTTTTCACAGGTCAAGGGAAAAGTACATGTTGTGATGATAGTGTTGAGGAAGTGTCAATAAAGAATACATGTTTTATTTTAAATATGTTTCCTTTGATGAAAAAAAATGAATAATGTCTTTAATGTAACCATCTTGTTTAAATGTGGAATGTAATGAATGATTTATGATCTAATTCTCTAAAACTCTAAACCTGAAAAGATCCTCAATTTGTATTCTTGAAATAACTCAATATTAAGTAATGTTTAAGGCTGGGGCCTTATACTTCCTGTGGAGGTGAAGTGGTCTGACTGTCACCCAGTGATACCCAATGTGTATTTAGAGTCTAGTCATGGTGCGACTTTGGGGAAGAAGGTATTGGAATGAGTGGTTAGTCTGAAGATCTTAGAGGTATTTAACAGGCTGAAGCAGGATCTTGTAGGTCATTATTGTTATAAAAAGTTGATTCCTTTTGAGGGTGTAAGAGTGGGGGATGGTTTGGTTCTGGATGAGTCTATTTATGAGGAAAGGCCTTCAGGTGGGGGTTCAACTGCTATGGAATAGAGGGAAAGTTGAGAGGTGGAGGTGGCAGTTGATTCTTATGAGGAGGTGTTGAGATTGGGTAAGGACGTTTCAGGTAAGGGAAGTCAGGAACTGGACAGTCACTATAAGGCCCCGGCCTTAAACCTTACTTAATATTGAATTAAATGAATAATTCACATTGAGGATCTTTTCAGGTTTAGAGTTTTAGAGAATTAGATCATATTACATTCCACATTTAAGCAAAGTGGTTACATAAAAGATAGTATTCATTTTTCGCATTAATGGAAACATATTTAAAATAAAACATGGATTCTTTCTTGACACTTCCTTGACACTATCATCATATCATGTACCTTTCCCTTGACCTGTGAAAAACATTTCAAAAACTTGGGATGAGCATAAAAAGCTTAGTAAGGGTTATAAAAATATGGAAAGGAAACATGAGTACATGTATACATAAGAATTAATGAAATCATACTCTACTCATAAAACATAAACACTTTAACATACCTCATCAAATCATGAATAAATCATTGAAATCATAAGACATAAAGGTAACTTGAGGCATTCATAACATTCTTACATAGGGATTAACCCTCTTGGTTACGTTTGGAATACCCATCATAGTATATTCCCTAAATCTCTTCGGAGAAACCTTAACGTTTCACTCCTTCGCGTTACCCAATGCATTGGAGAGCTATATCGGGCTCACATGTCCTTAGTTTATCACGGAACCACCCATATTCATAACAATTCCCAAGAACCATAACATAATCGTATCACATAAAACATGCATAAAGGAAACATAACATTTCCACATTTCAATCACAAGATATCAATACAACACATTGATATAATAAAAACATTATGAAACCCATTTTCAATACCAAAATAAAAGAAAATTAAAACATGGTATTTATTTGTCATTTAAAAAAAGTTATGTCTTGTAGAGGAAGTCGAAACTCAAATAATGGTCACGGCGGCGGAGAAGTCGTTGTTGCCACATACGTATGACAAAAACATTCCCTTTTGTCGTTTAGTAAACACTTCGTATAAAAAAAGGGATTCCTTTTGGATAAACTTAAAATTAAAAGGGGTTTATACACTGTATAAAAGAAGGTTGTGTATAAAACAAAATATTCCTCAATGAAAGGAGATTGAGATGAAGTCTCATACCTCGTATCCGACTTGACTTGATCGTTCTTTAATCTCCTTTAAATCGGGTAACTCTTTTTGATTTGAGCTCAAAGATTCCTTAGGAAGACATATGCCCAAAGTGAGGCTTCAAGGAGTAAGAGAGGGATGTGGAGAGACAAAATGGGCAGGGTTTGGCCGAGCTAAAGGCTTTGGAAGTGTGGGTAAGGTGGTAGAGGTGGGGGCCTTTTATAAGAGAATAGGAGGGGCACTCTTGGAAAGTAAAGAAATGTTACTTTATTTTAAAATGAGTTTCAGATTTAAAAGGTCCCACATTGATATAATTCTAGGATAAGGTGATAAGGATTCGAAATATACCCATCCAATAGGTTTTTGACTAGTGTAGGTCTTATATTTTACATTATCTTTTCATTTTATTTAAATTGTTAAATAATGAGGTAATTGCTACATCATCATGATGTCATAAATAATTTAATTTATTTAATGTCTAAAAATTATAAAAAAAATACTATGATGTAGGAAATATTTTTATCTTTCCAATGACTATTTATAGTCAAATATCTGACTTGTATAACCCCATTTAAAAATTGTTTTAGTAAAACAACTCATGTTTGTGTCATTTTTATTTTAACATTAAATAAAAAGATATTAATGTCATTTTCCTACCAAAGTGGCTCCATGGGGTCCCCAAGTTTACCCATGTATTGTCTTGGTCGGACATGACACATCAAATAAGGTTAGTACATGTGTCAAGCTCATCTCATATTATTAAAACATTATTCTTACCTTGAATTACACTAATTACCTCTAATCGTGATTAAAAACTTAAAAGTTACTATTCACCAAAAAATTATTTTAATCCCATTGAACCACATTTTACTTATTAATGACAACCATGTATGTCGTATTTTTGAAATTCGAAACATAGAGGTGGTAAAATTTCATTTAAATGAAAAATCAGTTTTTTAAGTACCACTTAGTGGTTTCCCTATTCATCAAAAATTGAAGTTTTTCATAAAAATACCAAAACTTCACCCTAAGCTATATTTGATATTCCGAATTCAAAAATGATGTATATTTTACAAAATTCAAAACATATAAGTTACATTAATTAATTTAATAATTAATTCCCGCTATCTGAGCAAATAGCGTGTTTTTATGAAACAATAAGTATCAAAAGATTGACACTAGTTTAAGTCCAATTTCAAAGTGAAATTAATTCCAACAACCACTATTAGATTAAATGGTAAAAATATATTCTAATTGAACTTTAAAACCAATTCAAAAGATAATCTAACCATATAATTAAATTAGATGAAAAGGCAGTTTTGATGTAAAATGGAGTATTTTTCACTATTCATTAAAAAATGAACATTGTTAGAAAAATACCAAAAAATTATCCAATGTAAATTTCAATGTCCCAATCATAAATAATAAGTTTATTTTGACAAATAGAGCTTATAAAATTGTCAAAAGTTTGATTTAAAAATGGTTTGCCATCAAAAGGCAATAAAACAATCTTTTAAAAATATTAGTGTGTTCAATGCTTAAGATTGGATTTATTCTCATTTTAAGACTCTAAAACACTATCTAATTCATAAGTAGACATAGATAAAAATATATATTATTCATTACTTACTTGGGATGTTACATCCTTCCTCCCTTTAGAAAATTGCGTCCCCGCAATTTATTTACTTATCGAATAAGTGGGGGTATTTAGCTCTCATTGCATTTTCAGATTCCCATGTTGCCTCTTCAACCATATGGTTTTTCCAAAAAACCTTTACCTGGTGAATTACCTTATTTCGCAACCCTTGCTCTCTTCGGTCAAGAATCTGGACTGGTTGTTCTTCATAAGAGAGATTCTCTTCCAACTAAACTACCTCTGGACTCAAAACATGAGATGGATCTGGCATGTACTTCCTTAACATTGAAACTTGAAAAACATTGTGTACCTGAGATAAACTCGGAGGTAAATCCCCTCAGTAAGCAACTGATCTAACTCTCTCCATAATTTCATATGGTCCAATGAACCTTGGACTCATCTTTCCTTTCTTACCAAATTGCATCACACTTTTCCATGGTGATACTTTGAGAAAAACATGATCACCTACCTCAAAAGAGAGATCCTTCCTCCTATTGTCCGCATAACTCTTCTGCCTACTCTGAGCTGTTCTCATGTGTTTCTGTATCAGCTGAACTTTTTCTGCCAACTCTTCTACCAATTCTGGTCCCATCAACTTCCTTTTACCCACTTCATCCCAGAAAGTTGGAGTTCGACACTGCATCCCATATAATTCCTGAAATGGTGCCATCTGTATACTAGAATGAAAACTGTTATTATAAGAAAATTCAACCAAAGAAAGATGTTGGTCCCAACTTCCCTGATAATCCATCAAACAAGCACGTAGCATATCTTCCAAAGTCTGAATTTTTCGTTCTGACTTCCCATCTGATTGAGGATGAAAAGCTGTACTAAAATTTAATTCAGTACCCAATGACTTCTGAAGGCCTTTCCAAAATTTATAAGTGAACCTGGGATCACGGTCAGATACAATGGAGAGAGGAACTCCATGTAACCAGAATATCTCTTTAAGATACAAATGGTAAAGTTGATCTAGGGAAAAAGTATCTTGTATAGAAAGGAAATGAGCATATTTAGTCAAGCGATCAACAATAACCCAGATTGCATTATTACCTCGAGATGTCTTCAGTAATCCCACAACAAAGTCTATAGATATATTCTCCCATTTCCACTCTAGTACTGGTGAAGGCTGAAGCATCACTTTCGGTAACTTCCGCTCTGCTTTAACCTACTGACAAGTCAAACACTTCATAGTAAAATCAGCAATATCCCTTTTCATTCTGTCCCACCGGTAATACTCCCGAAGATCTCTATACATCTTAGTACTGCCAGGATGAACTGAAAACAGAGAACTATGAGCTTCACATAACAACTCTCTCTTGAATTTTTAATCACAAGGAACACACAATCTCTTCCCAAATCTCAAAACACAATCATTATCAATGTTGAATTCAGGCAACTTACCCTTCTGAACCAGTTCTACCTTTTTCTGCAACTCACTATCTGTGCTTGCTTGATTCTGTATGATAGAGATGATCTCACTGATACCTGAAACAAAACAGAAGAACTTCCTTCACCAACAACTTTTATGCCAAAGTTTATCAAATCAAAAAACAAAGGATCTCGTTCCAAATGTATCATGGTTAATGAAGCATTAATTTTCCGACTCAAAGCATAAACCACTTTATTTGCTTTTCTAGGATGGTAATGAATTGTACAATCATAATCCTTGATTAATTCCAGCCATCTCATCTGTCTCATGTTCAACTCTTTCTGAGTGAATATATACTTTAAACTTTTGTGATCAGTATATATTTCACACTTTACTCCATACAAATGATGCCTCCAAATTTTTAAAGCGAAAACAACAGCAGCTAATTCCAAATCATGTGTAGGGAAATTTACCTCATGAATTTTCAACTGTCATGAAGCATAAGAAATTACCTGATCATTCTGCATTAAGACGCAACCAAGTCCTTTCAATGAAGCATCATTGTAGATAACAAACTCTCCATTCCTGGAAGGTAGTGCCAAACTGAAGCATTCATCAATCTTCTTTTTAGTTCCTGAAAACAATCATCACATTCTTTTGTCCAGATAAACTTAACACCCTACCGAGTTATCTTAGTCATTGGACTGGATAACTGTGAAAAATTTCTAACAAACCTTCGGTAATAGCCTACCAAACCAAGGAAACTACGAATCTCTGTTACATTTTTGGGTCTTGGACATTCTTCAACAACCTTTTTTTTTGCAGGATCAACATTTATCCCATCTTTTGAAATAATGTGACCATGGAAATAAATTTGTTGTAACCAAAACTCACACTTTCTGAATTTTCCATACATTTTCATTTCTTTTAAGGTTTTCAAGATAACCCTTAAATGTATTTCATGCTCCTATTTACTTTTATAAAACACCAAAATATCATCAATAAAAACAACCAACACTTTTCACCTGAGTCAACTGAGCCATCACTGCAACAAACTGTTTAGTTCTGATTCTGACCATCTCAGGATACTGATTTGAAAGGTCATTTCCCTCTGTATGCCTTCCCAGAAAAGCTATTCTGTTTCCTCTATGAAAAACCATTCTTAACACAGAAATATCTTAGGCGAAGCAACATAGTAGTCTTTAAATTCTATATCATTTCAATTTGACCATAAAAAATATTTTTGGATTATCATTTAATATAATTCTAACTCCTAAAGTCATCTAAACCGACCTCTGATACCAACTATAAGGCCCCATCCTTAAACCTTACTTAATATTGAATTAAATGAATAATTCACATTGAGGATCTTTTCAGTTTTAGAGTTTTAGAGAATTAGATCATATTACATTCCACATTTAAGCAAAGTGGTTACATAAAATATAGTATTCATTTTTCCCATCAATGGAAACATATTTAAAATAAAACATGGATTCTTTCTTGACACTTCCTTGACACTATCATCATATCATGTACCTTTCCCTTGACCTGTGAAAAACATTTCAAAAACTTGGGATGAGCATAAAAAGCTCAGTAAGGGTTATAAAAATATGGAAAGGAAACATGAGTACATGTATACATAAGAATTAATGAAATCATACTCTACTCATAAAACATAAGCACTTTAACATACCTCATCAAATCATGAATAAATCATAGAAATCATAAGACATAAAGGTAACTTGAGGCATTTATAACATTCTTACGTAGGGAGTAACCCTCTTGGTTACGTTTGGAATACCCATCACAGTATATTCCCTAAATCTCTTCGGAGAAACCTTAACGTTTCACTCCTTCACGTTACCCAATGCATTGGAGAGCTATATCGGGCTCACCTGCCCTTAGTTTATCACGGAACCACCCGTCTTCATAACAATTCCCAAGAACCATAACATAATCATATCACATAAAACATACATAAAGGAAACATAACATTTCCACATTTCAATCACAAGATATCAATACAACACATTGATATAATAAAAGCATTATGAAAACCATTTTCAATACCAAAATAAAAGAAAAGTAAAACATGGTATTTATTTTTCATTTAAAAAAAGGTATGGCTTGTAGAGGAAGTCGAAACTCAAATAATGGTCATGGGGGCGGAGAAGTCGTCGCCGCATATGTACGACAAAAACATTCTCTTTTTTCGTTTAGTAAATGATTCGTATAAAAAAAGGATTCCTTTTGGATAAACTTAAAATTAAAAGGGGTTTATACACCGTATAAAAGAAGGTTGTGTATAAAACAAAATATTCCTCAATGAAAGGAGATTGAGATGAAGTCTCATACCTCGTATCCGACTTGACTTGATCGTTCTTTAATCTCCTTTAAATTGGGTAACTCTTTTTGATTTGAGCTCAAGGCTTCCTTGGGAAGACTTCTGCCCAAAGTGAGGCTTCAAGGAGTAAGAGAGGGATGTGGAGAGACAAAATGGGCAGGTTTTGTCCGATCTAAAGGCTTTGGAAGTGTGGGTCAGGTGGTAGAGGTGGGGGCCTTTTATAAGAGGAGAGGAGGGGCACTCTTGGAAAGTAAAGAAATGTTACTTTATTTTAAAATGAGTTTTGGATTTAAAAGGTCCCAAATTGATATAATTCTAGGATAAGGTGATAAGGTTTCGAAATATACCCATCCAATATGTTTTTGACTAGTGTAGGTTTTAGATTTTACATTATCTTTTCATTTTATTTAAATCGTTAAATAATGAGGTAATCGCTGCATCATCATGATGTCATAAATAATTTAATTTATTTAATGTCTAAAAATTATAAAAAAAAATACTTTGATGTAGGAAATCTGTTTATCTTTCCAATTACTATTTATAGTCAAATATCTGACTTGTATAACCCCATTTAAAAATTGTTTTAGTAAAACAACTCATGTTTGTGTCATTTTTATTTTAACATTGAATAAAAAGATATTAATGTCATTTTCCTACCAAAGTGGCTCCATGGGGTCCCCAAGTTGACCCATGGATTGTCTTGGTCAGCCATGACACATCCAATAAGGTTAGGACATGTGTCAAGCTCATCTCATATTATTAAAACATTATTCTTACCTTAAATTACACTAATTACCTCTAATCACGATTAAAAACTTAAAAATTACTATTCACCAAAAAATTATTTTAATCCCATTGAACCACATTTTACTTCTTAATGACAACCATGTATGTCGGATTTTTTAAATTCAAAACACATAGGTGGTAAAATTTTCATTTAAATGAAAAATCGGTTTTTTAAGTACCACTTAGTGGTTTCACTATTCATCAAAAATTGAAGTTTTTCAGAAAAATACCAAAACTTCACCCTAAGCTATATTTGATATTCCGAATTCAAAAATGATGTCTATTTTACAAAATTCAAAACATATAAGTTACATTAATTAATTTAATAATTAATTCCCGCTATCTGAGCAAATAGCGTGTTTTTATGAAACAATAAGTATCAAAAGATTGACACTAGTTTAAGTCCAATTTCAAAGTGAAATTAATTCCAACGACCACTATTGGATTAAATGGTAAAAATATATTCTAATTTAACTTTAAAACCAATTCAAAAGATTATCTAACCATATAATTAAATTAGATGAAAAAACAGTTTTGATGTAAAATGGAGTATTTTTCACTATTCATTAAAAAATGAACATTGTCAGAAAAATACCAAAAAATTATCCAATGTAAATTTCAATGTCCCAATCATAAATAATAAGTTTATTTTGACAAATCGAGCTTATAAAATTGTCAAAAGTTTGATTTAAAAATAGTTTGCCATCAAAAGACAGTAAAACAATCTTTTAAAAATATTAGTGTGTTCAATGCTTAAGATTGGATTTATTCTCATTTTAAGACTCTAAAACAATATCTAATTCATAAGTAGACATAGATAAAAATATCTATTATTCATTACTTACTTCGGATGTTACAGTCACGTTAGAGCTGGGCAGCCAGGGTTGCTATGTCAAGGACCCTCAATCCAATTAAGCTGAGAAACAGCTTTGAAGGTCTTGTAGAGGCTGGTTTATGTTCTGAGCTCAGTATTCTGATTGATGCAGATGGGGAACATGTGTTAGAAACAAATGTAACTAATACTACCATCTTGGTTGGTGAAGATACAAGTCTGAGGAGCAACGGAAGTAATAGGATGAGGAAAAGTAAGAAAGATTACTCCTCGTTACCTCCTCCTTTGGGGACTTGATCTACAAAAAAGCTAAATTCCATGAAAACAGAATTAGAGGTTGTGGATAATCAGACTCTAGAATTATTTCTAAGCTCTGATGGAGAGGTGGTCGACTAGGTGTTGTTGTTGAATGCGTATGAAGAAGAGGCATCTAAGATGATGGGTAGGTCTTTAAATTTGTCCCTAAATGAGGAACAATACTCTTGGGTTGATAAACAAGACCTAATTCTTGTGGGGATTCAATAAAGGGAATATCAGCCTTTAGGAGTACATACAGACTTGGGATCAGCTGGCTTCTGAACTAGAAAATCTGGTGTCAACTGTCCCAAGCATCCAGGTAACCTCCATTTCTTGGAAGTTGTTTAGGGAATTGGTTTCCAGTAATCTAAAATTATCTTTCAATGATTCTGATTAAATGGGTGACAGATGTTGAGTGATTGGGAAGCATGTTTGATTGGGTTGTGTGGGATTTTGGAGAAGATTTTGATTGATTTTAAAGGTATCTTGGTGGTGTTCAACCAGCATTCTAGAGGGGCCTGCTCCAGATTGGGACCAGAGCTTAAACCTTCACCAATGCATGCCATTTGGAATTGTTTAATTGAGAGGGAATGGCTATGTCATTGGTTCTAGGCCCATGCATTCATGCACAGGATAGCTTGCTGAGTGGTCCGGAGATGGTGAGGGTTTTCATCTCTTTGTATTGGCGGGGGAGGCGCAGTCCCTTTAGTTTGGTTCTGGGTTTTATGGTTTCAAGAGTTTGTAATCTGGAACCGGGGTTTCTCACTTTTCCTTAAAAGTGTTTTGATTATAATAAAAAAATAATTTTAAGTCAGTAGATAATAGGAGTTCTATTAAAATAAATAAATTGAGATTCATGAAATTGGATTTCAGTAAGAAAGTTTACAAAGATAAACCATTTATAATGGCATCGTAGGTAGTATAAGTATTTTATATTCCAGATCTTGCAAACCAAAAGTGATCAATTGTTCTATTATCGACCAAAACCACTAAAGGGCCAAATGAAAATTCAATTTAGGATGACCCTTTTATTGGGGATGCGCAATCATTTCATAGTGGTCCCAATGTAGATAGGGGTTTTTATGTTATAGGAGACCATAATGGAGGGATTTGGATACTCGATAGAGGGTTCAAATCTCTTCAACATTTTAAAAAAAGAGTTCAATAATTAGGTTATATTTTTTGTAATATATATTGTGTTACCTTATGTTATTATCTGTTTGTTGCTACATTTATAAAATCTAAATTAAATTTTATACCACTTCTACATATAATGACTTCTACACATGTTGGTTCTCCCAATACTGATGAACAATGGGTTTCTCAACCTGCTACTACTCCAAGTGCAGAGGAACAATGACCTTTTACACATGATGGTGCTCCCAATTCTGAGGAACAATAGGTTTCTCAACCTAATATTACTCCAAGTGTAGAGGTACAATGACCATATGCACATGAAAATACTACTAATCTAGATAAATAACATATTGACGATGTTGAATCTAATAAAATGGTAGGCGATGAAGAACCAATGATGCAGAAAAAACAGGAGCATCGTAGTGTGACGGTGTTAGAAAAATTTATTAAGGAAAAATACAAAGGCATCAAATTTGTGGTCGGATGAAATGTGTGAGTCTAGGATGTTAACCCCAAAAATTCCATGTTCATTAGTTACATTGGGCTCGTCACTCGGCAGCATGTGTGGATTGATGTAGATTTGTGGCACCATGTTGTACCCACACTTAAGACACTTATTTGAGAAGATATTATGATAACATTATGATATCCTTTCTTTATTTTACTAAAAAATAAAATAATGAAACATTGAATTACTCTTCCTTGTCCCTTATAGAGTGCATTTATAGTAGATGACTCCCATAATATATTTATATTAATTCTTCCTGGAAGGATTCGTAGAGGATTTTTCACAATTCTAACAAGATTTCATCTTAAAGATATTGAAGGGAAAAGAAACCCTCACCCACTACTTATGTATGAAAACTTGATAAGCCAAGAAGTGTGGGATGTGTTTACTGGTCTTCATGTAGAGATGTATTTTCAGGTACATTTTGGTTGGTAATACATTGTTTGAAAATACTTGTAATTCATCACTTTGATTGAGAATTTTTTATTTATGAAATAGTAACTGAGTGCTGAAAATAAGGAACAGATAGCAAAACCAACGTACCCCTACTGTAGAGCAAGGATGGGGTACACTTCACTTGAAAAAAAATCAGTACATATTTTAAATCTACCGTAATACTTTTATGTGACATGAAACAATAGAATAATTATATTCCTTTGTGTATATGTAGATTGATGAATCCAAATTCAAATCCACTTCCATCCCACACCATGTGCTATGGAAGGAGGCATGTGTAAATAAAGATGGGATACTTGTAGATGAAAACACACAAAAGGTGTAGAAAACATGTGTAAGTATTACATAATAAAAAAAATTTGATTTAAATCGTTATCACATATAAATAATTGCTTATATTCCTATATTTTTTATCCAACTTAGACACAATAATCATCAACACCTATACCGGATGAACACCTATTATCAGTGTCCTTGAAGCAGCCAGAATAGTATAGCCACATCAGAGGTAGGGGTTTTGGGGTGACACCCAGAACAGATTTTTAGAAAAAAAAACAATAGGATGATAAAGATAAAGAAATGGAAGAGATGAAAGCAGGATTAGCATCCCTTGAAGAAAAAAATCAATAGTAGACTAATTTTCTAGAAATTGTTATAGGGGAAGAAAAGAGAATAAACAACTCAAGAACAACCATTGTGTGAAGATCTCGCCTCACCCCCACCAGTTTTGAGGCGATCTATTCCCCTAAAAGAGATATCTTAGTTGAGGTAATCAATATTCTAATAATTTTTTCTATGAAATGTGAATTAGACAGACACTGATACCTTTCCTATACTGATATTCTACAGGGTGAAAATGAATGTGATTTATATCTATCAACACTCACTCATCGCCTTGTTGAGAGGGATACCGTGTTCAATATCAAAGACAACAATCTACACAACATACCACTTCCAATATGTCATGTGAGAGTAAGGGTTACCGTAGATCATGAGTCGAGTGCTGAGAAACCTATTACACTTGATGATGTAGATATTCATATAGTCTAACAAGTTGTTGGAACATTCGTAGCATGTCCATCAGATCTTGTAAAAAACATATCGATAAGGATGTATTCATTTCTAAATTATTATTCATGTTAAACCTTTAATAATTAATGAAAGAAAGATTGAACCAATGAATGTTATTAAAGATGGAAAAAGTGAAGGGGACGAAATGAAAGGTTGACTTAAAACCATATAAAGGACCAACCAACCAATCGAAAAGATATTTTGAAGACACCTTTATCCTACCTATTCAATATCCACATTTACTAACATTGAAGGTTCATACGGATACAAAGTTACAAAATGGTAGTAATCGCATATTTTATTTTGAAGAAAAAATGTATGTAGAGGATGTTACAGACTACATTGCTCCTAAAAATGTAAATGAAATCCTCAACTATGAATGGATAGGAGGCTCATTTGTAAATGTATACATGAGGTATGTTTTTATGATTTTTTTTCAAAAGATGATATACTATATTAATTATGACTAAATACATTTCATATTTTTTTCAGGAGTATATATCAATACCAATTGAAGGGATTACCCTGTAAAAATAAATTTTGACTCAATAATCCTCACGTCACTTCTACAAAACAAAAAGAAATAGATTCAAAAAATGAATGAAATAGTGACAAAACTGGCCAATTTGTTTGAAAAAAAACTTTTAGATAACTGAATCTTCTTAATACCAACATTATGGGGGTAAAACTCTACAATTTAATCATATCAAATATATTTTCATTTCTTTTATTATTTAATATTTTTGTGTTTTTAGGAAATATTAGATGCTCGTCATGGTCAATTTAGATACTCCAAATATTTTTTTCCTGGATTCACTACATGGATACCCAATAAAACAACCACAGATGATGACATTTTTAAATTTTTAATACACTACATCCAATGTTTCAGAACTAAACTTCAAGTTATATATTTTATATTATGTTTTAATGAGAATTATGTTATGATAGAGAGGTGTATAAATATCGTGAAAATCATGGAATAAGGATAGCCTATGCACACAAGGAGCCTAAAAAGTTCTATTAGTGGATAAGTATCAGGGTATATATAATAAGATTTCACTATAAAAACACATATCAAAACAAATTACATATTTTTTTCAATGTTTCATCAACGTCTGAAACAAACAAATGGAAAAGATTATAGTTATTGTGTTTGTAAATTTATTAAAGATATCATTTTCCATCAACAAACCAGCATCCCCAAAGATGTATTTTTAAATATAATTACTATTTCATTTAAAATATTTATTAATCCTTTGTGTATTTATATTTTTCCAGTAATACTATGATTGTTGAAAATTATCATATTCACAAGATGGCATAGATTTGTTTAGAAACAAATGAGTAGAATACGTGATGGTAGATTGTACACAAATAACTTGAATATGTTAATTCCATATAAGTAATGGATTGTTTCATATTTATGTTTAATTTATTTCTTTTTAATATTACTCACATAAGAATTGTTTTCTTATACAGGTGAATTCCTTTGTTCGAGTTGGGGTGGTTTGTTCAAAGCTGCTCATGATTTTTTAAGACTACAATTGAGATAATAACAATATGGAAATAGGTCAAGAATGTATATAACCATCATGAAAAGGTTAATTCCTACTACTTATTTAATTAATTTTGTTATCATTTTATCTACTATTTTTAAGTTAATTTCCTTATCATTTTATCTAATAATTATTTAGTTTTTTTTCACAGATCTTTTGGGAAGTCATATTTTGATTTCAACTATCTGTAAAAGCCACAAAATAGATAACATGTTCTTTTTTCCAATCTTACCACACTTTCCATTATCGTTCTTTATTGAACTGTCAATATTTCATGCTTTTTCGGCTAAGAACATCAACTTAATATGCAGTGTTTCCAGTTCAACAAATAAAGTCAATAGAAAGCATAGTAACATTGGTAGTAGAGATTTTTTGATAATTTGGGATGTGTAGGAATCATTCGCACCTCAATATAATACATGGTGTGACCGGTATGACTCTAAGTGCTTCTTTTTATTTAAATTGACATTAATTTTAGTAAAAAATACAACTGACATACTCAAAACTGATAAAACACATTCATATTGTTTTGATAGTTAAGGAAAATTGTCCATAAGTCATTTTTGACATGTAGGAATCAAACACGCCTCAATTTGATACACAATGTGCCTGGTATGACTCAAAGTGTCCATAATTGGTTTAAAATTGACATTTTAATTCAAAGTGTCACTCATTGAAAACTAATAAAACACGCTTGTATTGTCTTGATAATTTAGGGAAATGATTCATAATTCATTTGTGATATTTAGGAATCAATCTCATGTCAAACTGATACACGATGTGATCGGTATGACTCAAAGTGTGTGTTTCCGATTTAAAATGACATTTTAGTAAAAAAGACAAGTGCGTACTCAAAACCTATAAAATGCATTTATATTGTTTTGATACTTTATAAAAAATATCCATAAGTAATTTTTAATTTGTAAGAATCATCTGCACCTCAATCTGATTCACAGTATGACCAATATGACTCCAAGTGTGCCTTTTTATTTAAAATTGACATTAATTTTATTAAAAAGGACAACTGACATACTAAAAACCAAGAAAACACATTCAGATTGTTTTGATACTTTAATAAAATGATCCATAAGTAATTTTTGTCATGTAGTAATCAGTCTTACCTCAATCCTATACATGATGTGCCCGGTATGACTCAAAGTGTATGTTATCAGTTTAAAATTGACATTTTAGTTCAAAACATGTCACTCACTGAAACCCATTAAAAATTATCAGATTGTATTTATAATTTAAAAAAATGATTCATAAGTCATTTTTGACATGTAGGAAGCAGTCTCACATTAAACCGACACACAATGTGACTGGTATGACTCAAAATATGTGTTTATAGTTTCAAATGGCATTTTAATAAAAAACACAGGTGACAAACTCAAAACCGAGTAAATGCATTCGGGTTGTTTTTATACTTTTGTAAAATTATACATAATTAATTTTTAATGTGTTGGAATAATCTTCACCTCAATCCAACGTATGGTGTGACCGGTATAATTCCAAATGTGTCTGTTCATTTAAAATTGACATTAATTTTAGTAAAAAGAACAAGTGACGTACTAAAAACCTAGCAAACACATTCAAATTGTTTTTATACTTTAGGAAAACAATTCATAAGTTATTTATAATGTTTAAAAATCAATCAAACCTCAATCTGATGCTCTGTGTGATCGGTATAACTCTAAGTGTGTCTTTTTATTTAAAATTGACATTAATTTTAGTAAAAATAACAAGTGACATACTGAAAACCGATCAAATGAATTCTGATTATTTTGATAATTTAGGAAGGTAATCCATAAATAATTTGGGACATTTAGGAATCATCATCACCTTAATCCAACGCACACTGTGACTAGTATGACTTCAAGTGCGTCTTTTTATTTAAAATTGACATTAATTTTAGTAAAAAAGACAACTGACATACTCAAAACTGAGCAAACGCATTCAGATTGTTTTGATACTATAATAAAATGATCCATAATTCATTTTGGACATGTAGTAATCAGTTACAACTCGATCAAATACACGATGTTCCTGGTATGACTCAAAGTGTCTGTTATCAGTTTAAAATTGACATTTTAGTTCAAAAAGTGTCACTCACTGAAATAGAGAAAACACACTCTGATTGACTTTATAATTTAGGACAACGATTCAAAAGTCATTTTTGGCCTGTAGGAAGTATTCTCATGTCAAACCAACACACAATGTGACCGGTATGACTCAAAGTGCGTGTTTCCAGTTTCAAATGACATTTTAATAAAAAACACAAGTGACATACTCGGAATCAATCAAACACATTCGAATTGTTTCGATACTTTAGTAAAATGATCCATAAGTCATTTTTATCGTGTAGGAATCAACCTCATCTAAATTTGCTGCATGGTATGACTAGTATAATTCCAAGTGTGTCTATTTATTTAAAATTGACAATAATTTTTGTAAAAAGAACAAGTGACATACTGAAACCTAAGCAAACACATTCAGATTGTTTTGATACTTTAGGAAAACGATTAATAAGTCATTTATAACATGTATGAATCAACCCCACCTCAATCTGATGCACGTTGTGACCGGTATCACTCTAAGTGTGTCTTTTTTTTAAATTGACATTAATTTTAGTAAAAAAACAAGTAACATTATGAAAACAAAGAAAACACATTTGTATTGTTTTAATACTTTTGTAAAATGATTCATAAGTCATTTTGGATGTTTATGGATCAGCTGCACCACAATCTGACGCACGGTGTGACTGATATGACTTCAAGTTTGTCTTTTTATTTAAAATTGACATAAATTATAGTAAAAAGGACAATTGACGTACTCAAAATCAAGCAAAAACATTTGGATAGTTTTAATATATTATGAAAATGATTTATAAGTCATTTTTTATGTGTAGGAAACAACCGCACATCAATCCAACACACGGTGTGACCGGTATGACTCAAAGTGTCTGTTATCAATTTAAAATTGATATTTTAGTTCAAAAAATGTCACTCATTGAAAACCAATCAAACATGCTCAGATTGTCTTGATAATTTAGGAAAATGATTCATAAGTCAATTTTAACATTTAGGAAGCAGTATCACATAAAACTAATACACGATGTGACCGGTATAACTCAAAGTGCATGTTTCAAGTTTCAAATGACATTTTAATAAAAAACACATGTGACATACTTAAAATCGAGAAAACACATTCAGATTATTATGATGCTTTAGAAAAATGATCCATAAGTCATTTTTTACATGTAAGAATCATCTGAACCTCAATCTAACGCACAGTATGACTGATATAATTCAATGTGTGTCTATTTATTTAAAATTGACATTAATTTTAGTAAAAATAACAAGTGACATTCTAAAAACCAAGCAAACACATTCAATTTATTTTGATAATTTAGTAAAATGATTCATAAGTCATTTCTAATGTGCAGGAATCAACACCACTTCAATCTGATGCACGGTGTAACTGGTATAACTCTATTTGTGTCTTTTTATTTAAAATTGGCATTAATTTTAGTAAAAAGAACAAAAAACATAATGAAAATCGAGCAAACGTATTTGGATTTTTTTATACTTTAGGAAAACAATCCATCAGTAATTTTTTACATGTAGGAATCAACTGTAGCTCAATATGATGCACGGTGTAACCGTTATAACTCAAAGTGTCGCTTTTTATTTAAAATTGACATTAATTTTAGTAAAAAGAATAAGTGACTTACTGAAAACTAATCAAACGTTTTCAGGTTATTTTGATAATTTAAGACAACGATCCGTAAGTCATTTTTGACATGTAGGAATCAACCGCACCTCAATCTGATATACGGTGTGACCGATATGACTGCAAGTGTGCCTTTTTATTTAAAATTGACATTAATTTTAGTAAAAAGAACAAATGACATACTGAAAAATGAGCAAATACATTTGGATTGTTTTGATATTTTAGGACAACGGTCCATGAGTCATTTATGATATGTTGGAATCAACCGCACCTCAATCTGATACACTATGTGACTGGTATGACTCAAATTGTCCCTTGTGAGTTTAAAATTGACATTTTAGTTCAAAATGTGTGTCACTTACTGAAAACCAAGAAAACATGCTCTGATTGTCTTCATAATTTACGAAAATGATTCATAAGTCATCTGTGACATGTAGGAAATAGTCTCAAATCAAACCGACCTATGATACGACCGATATGACTCAAAGTGCGTGTTTCTAGTTTGAAATGACATTTTAGTGAAAAACAAAAGTGACATACTGAAAATCGAGCAAACACATTTGGATTATGTTGATACTTTAGGAAAATGATTCATAAGTAATTTGTGACGGGTATGAATCAGCCGCACCTCAATTTGATGCATGATGTGGTCGGTATAACTCCAAGGGTGTCTTTATTTAAATTTGACATTAATTTTAGTAAAAAAACAAATGACATACTCAAAACCGAGCAAACACATTTGGATTATTTTGAAACTTTAGGACAATGATCCATAAGTCATTTGTGATGTGTAGAAATCAACCCTGCCTCAATACGACGCACAGTGTGACCGGTATAACTCAAAGTATGTCTTTTTATTTAAAATTGACATTTTATTAATGTATTCTTTCATATTAATGTTTAATTTATATCTTTATAGTATTACTAACATAAGATTTATTTTTTTATATAGGTGATTTTTTTTTGCTCGAGTTGAGGTGATTTGTTTGACAACTGATACCCCGGGCAGACTTTTTTTGAGAGGAGATTGCGAGCGCCAAAGAAGATGAAACATTAATGTTTTTAAATGCTTGTGGATAATTGTAAATTTAATTATACAAAACATTGTTTGAAATGTATATAGTAGCGTTTTTTTTTGTATTCATGATATCAAATTTATTTCATTTAAATTATATATTTTGCATACACAAGTTACAGGTTTTTGCTGCGGTGTGTTGTTATACAAACAGCACACTGCAGTAGGCTGAGCCTTTATCATCGTTATTTCTAGTGCTAATAAAGGGGACCCCTCTAACGGTGTTGAGGACAATAGCGCTTTTTTACCGTTGCGTACTGTTAAAGGACATATTTGTAGTAGTGTTATGTAAAAAGAATGTTCTCCTATTAGCAAAGTTAGAATTATAAGAAACTCACCTTGTCTTCTCTCACCCAATCTTGATGTGTGTGTTTTTTCTTCACTAGCACACTTTGAATCAAAGGAGGCATTGTAGTCGTTGCATAGTAAATCAATATGATTCATAATTGTTTGATAGATATGTAAACAAAGATAGGTCATTTGATATACACACTAATTGTCTTTAACCAACCAAAGAAGAATGAGAGGAGAGACCTTAGGATAAGCGTTTGTGGTCTACAGTTTTTTTGGGTTATCATATTTCTATGTTACATGGTTCTTGGGAGTTTTTGTTTTTGTTTCCATCTACATTTAGACATATTAAATGCCTATAAAACTTAACAATAATTTATAGAAAAAGTATAAAATGTTACATAATAGATAATAATTTTTTTATAAACCGATATAAATATTCCAAAAAATAATTTTCAAGATAAACATTACATTAATGATATTCTTTTTCCCTAAAATTCATTACATTTTTTTGTAATAAAAAATAGAACCACACATTCGAATTATAATATTGTCCATAAAACCCAAATCTAACCCAAATGGGGTTGGGGTGAATTTGGTTTGAAAACCCAGTCAAAGCCTGTCATCCTATAAATAAATAAAATAAATAACCTCCACCCCCTCCCTTCTCCCGCCATTGATTCCGAGCCCCAGAATCGGAACACGTCCCCGCCACCCCTCCTGTTTAAAACTTAGGTATCGCTCAACCCAGTGGCCCTCCCTCCCCCCCTCTCCCTCGAAAAAAACCCATCCGGAGAGAAGCATGGCGATGTCTCCGACGAGAGGCGCGGCGGCGGCCGCCGCCGTAGCGCTGGCGGTGTTACTTCTTCCGGCGGCGGCGAGCGCCTCCGGGTTCGATTACAAGGAGGCGCTGAGCAAGTCCATCATTTTCCTGGAGGCTCAGAGGTCCGGAAAGCTGCCGTCGAATCCCCGCCCGTCGTGGAGAGGCGACTCCGCCCTCGACGACGGACAGCTCGCCAATGTAGGCGTTTTCAGGCACCCCGTCGCCATCTTTAGAATAATAATAATAATAATAAGGTTTTGATTCGTTGCAGGTGGATTTGGTTGGGGGATATTACGACGCCGGCGACAACGTCAAGTACGGGCTGCCCATGGCGTTCACGGTGACGACGCTGTCGTGGGCGGCGATCTTCTACCAGAAGGAGCTGCGGGCCGCCGGCGAGCTGGACCACGTCCACGACGCCATCCGCTGGGGCACCGACTACTTCCTCAAGGCCGCCTCCCGCCGCAACCGCCTCTACGTTCAGGTAGATCCCTTAATCCATTCCCTCGATCGATTCGGTTCTGTGATTCACGCGCCTCCGGGTGACGGTGAAGGTGGGGGACCCGGATAAGGATCACCAGTGCTGGGTTCGCCCCGAGTCCATGAAGACGCCGCGCACGGTGCTGAATCTCGACGACGAAACACCGGGGACGGAGATCGCCGCCGAGACCGCCGCCGCCATGGCCGCCTCCTCCATCGTCTTCCGCGCCACCGATCGCCCCTACTCCCGTCGTCTCCTTAACAAAGCCAAATTGGTACACCATCGTATCATTTACATATAATATAACATTACGTCTTTATTAACGAATAAATTTGCAGCTGTTCTTGTTCGCCAAAACCCACAAAGGAACTTTCGACGGAGAATGCCCCTTCTACTGTTCCTATTCCGGGTTCAACGTACGTTCTCAGAATATATTGATTTGTGATAAAATGGTTTTCATATTAATAAAACGCAGGACGAGTTGCTGTGGGCAGCGAGCTGGCTGTACTACGCCACCAAAAGGCCGCTCTATATGAAGTACATCAGGGAGGAGTCCATCAGCGCCAGCGTGGCGGAGTTCAGCTGGGACCTCAAATTCGCCGGCGCGCAAGTTCTTCTCGCCTCCGTGAGCCGTCGTAATTTTATATATAATATATCTTTGCCGTTATTCATAATGGAGGCGTCCGTGCAGCTGTACCTGGAGGGGGAGGCGGAGCTGGAGGCGTTCAAGTTGCAGGCTGACAGCTTCGTCTGCGCCGTCCTGCCCGCCAGCCCCTACCAGCAGATAACCATGTCCCCCGGCGGCCTCATCCACCTCCGCGACGGCGCCAACACGCAGTACGTCACCGGCACCGCCCTCCTCCTCTCCATCTACGCCGACGCCCTCGCCGCCCGCGGCCGGGACGTCTCCTGCGGCTCCCGCCACTTCCAGCCCTCCGACCTCTCCGCCTTCGCCGCCAAACAGATGGATTATTTGTTGGGGAAGAACCCGCAGGGGCGGTCGTACATGGTGGGGTTCGGGGAGAACCCGCCGCAGCAGGCGCACCACCGCGGCGCGTCGGTGCCGGCGACCTCCGAGAGCGACGACGTGAGCTGCTCCATGAGCTTCGCGTACTGGTTCTCCCCCAACACCCCCAACCCCAACGAGCTCACCGGCGCCATCCTCGGCGGTCCGGACCGCTCCGACAACTTCAATGACCAGCGCTCCGCCTCCGTCATGACCGAGCCCTGCACCTACATCAACTCCCTCGCCGTCGGCCCCCTCGCCAAGCTCGCTGCCGGAGCCTGATCAACCCCACGCGCCCCACGCACACGCGCGCAATGTACATGGGCGGAATGTATACGTACATAGTTCCCTCCTCAATCTCCTCCCCTCCCCTCTCCGCTGTCTTTTGCTTTGTTTTGATTTTTTTAACAATTTAAATGATAATAATGAATTGACATCAAAATTTGACAAAACTATATTATATTTCTACAAAATTAACCGCCCAAATTTATAAATTAGTGCAAAGTTACTTCAAAATAGAGGGTCTGTGGTGAAATCATCTTTAAAAATTTATATTATTTTTGATTAAATATATACAAATAATTGAAAAAAAAGTGGGATGCCAAATATAGCATTGCACACTACCGTGAAATGACATGAGTTTGGTTTTAAGGCTAGGGGTTGGAGATGATTTTATAATAAACAAGTCGCAATCAATCGATTTTTGCATGCTTTAATGCATGTTTTGACGGGGCATGAACTTTTGGTGTCAAAGTATCATCATCCAAGGATTTAAAATTTTGTTTTTATGACTTTTGATAAAAGAATAAAATAAGATAAAATAGGTTAAATGGGTGCTTTATTCACACATTCTTTCACTCATAAAAGATATGTGCAAGTTTTTTGTATCAATTAATTAATGGGTTCTTGGTTGTGTGGGTTCTAGAAGTTAAAAAAAATGCGTTCCTAAATGAAATGGATAAACTACAAGAAGACTAGTTAATAGTTTACGAGTTCTTAACTTGAGACGTGTGATAAATTGAATTAACATAAGAACAAAAAATAAAACAGATAAAATTGAATACAAAAAAATAAAACAACATTTAAATCCCTTAAATAAATTGAGGTAAAAACAATAAGCAAGATAAAATAATTTCATGACAAAGTTTTGAGGGTTACAACATCACTTTACACTACTACATATTAAGCTAAAAACGATGATAGAAAAAACATTTAACAATACTAAAAAAGAGTTGTTGTCCTAAACATCATTAAAAGGGGTCTCTTTTATCATCATTAGAAAAGCATTGATAAAGGCTATAATGCTACAATTTAATGTTAAAATTAATGCACACAACACCATCAAATACAAGTATATGACAAATTTATAATTAATTGAAATAAAAATTACATCACAAATATAAGAAACACAGATTATATTATGGACATTTCAAATATTGTTTTGTACAATTACATTAGCAAATAAAATTTAACACAGACATTCAAAAAACATAAATGATTTCATTGTATTTAGCAACCGACCTCCTCTCAAAAAAGCACGATCATGGTATTAGTTGCCAAACAAACCACCTCAATTCGAGCAAAATAATTCACCTGCATAAGAAAACAATTCTCATGATAGTAATACTACAAAAAAATAAATTAAACATAAATATGAAAAAATATATTAATAAAATGTCATTTTTAAACTGAAACCACAAAATTTGAGTCATAATCACACCTTGTATTGGATTGATATGCAAATGATTCCTACACGCCACAAATGACTTATGGATTGTTTCCTTAAAGTATCAAAACAATCTGAATGTGATTTCTCATTTTTGAGTATGTCACATGTGTTTTGAACTAAAATGTCATTTTTTTTAACTAAAACACACACAGTTTGAGTCATACTAAGTACACCTTATATCAAATTAAGGTGCAAATGATTCCTACACATCACAAATGATTTATGGATCGTTGTCATAAAATATCAAAATAGTTCAAATGCATTTGCTCAATTTTGAGTATGTGATTTTTGTTTTGAATTAAAATGTCAATTTTAAATAAAAACACATATTGAGTCATACCGATCTCATTGTGCGTCAGATTAATGTGAAGTTGATTCCTACACATCAGAACTGACTTGAAGATCATTGTTCTAAAATATCAAAGCAATTAGAATGTGTATACTCAATTTTGAGTATGTCATGTGTCTTTTGCACTAAAATGTCTATCTAAATAAAAAACACGCACTTTGAGTCAAAACTGGTCACTCAGTGTGTCGGTTTGACATGAGACTGATTCTTAGACGTCACAAATGACATATGAACCATTGTCCTAAAGTATCAAGATAATCCGAGCATGTTTTCTCAGCTTTTAGTGAGTGACACATGTTTTGAACAAAAATATCATTTTTAAACTCAAAACACACAATTTGAGTCATACTGAGCACACAGTGTATCAGATTGATATGTGGCTAATTCATAAAAATTAAAAATGACTTATGGATCATTGACCTAAAGTATCAAAACAATCCCAATGCGTTTGCTTATTTTTGAGCATGTGACGTGTGTTTCAAACTAAAATGTCAATTTTAAATAAAAAAACACACTTGGAGTCATACCGATCACACGATGCGTCAAATTGACTTGCGATTAATTCCTACACATTATAAATGGATTAAGAATCATTTTCCTAAAGTATCAAAATGATCTGAATGCAATTTATCGATTTTGAGTCTGTCACGTGTCTTTTTTACTAAAATGTAAATTTAAATTGAAAACACGCACTTTGAGTCATATCAGTCACATTGTGTGTCAAATTGACGTGAGACTGATTCCTACATGTAAAAAATAACATATAAATCATTTTCCCAAAGTATTAAGACAATCCGAGTGCGTTTTCTAAGTTTTCAGTGAGTGACACAAGTTTTAAAATAAAATGTCAATTTTAAACTGATAATAGTTACTTTGAGTCATACTGAGCACACCGTGTATCAGATTGAGGTGTGGCTAAATCCTACATGTCAAAAATGATTTATGCATCGTTTTCATAAAGTATCAAAACAATCTGAATGCGTTTGTTTAGTTTTGATTATGTGAAATGTGTTTTGAACTAAAATGTCAATTTTAAATAAAAAACACATTTTGAGTCATACCGGTTATACCGTGCGTCGAATTGACAAGAAGTTTATTCTTACATATCAAAAATGACTTAAGAATATTTTTATTAAAGTATCAAAACAATCCGAATGCGTTTACTCGATTTGGAGTATGTCACGTGTATTTTTTTATTAAAATGTCAATTTAAACTGAAAACACACACTTTGAGTCATACCAGTCACATAACGTGTTGGTTTGACATTCGACTGATTACTGCACATCACAAATGACTTATGAATCGTTTTCCTAAAGTATCAAGACAATCTGAGTACATTTTCTTTGTTTTTAGTGAGTGACACACGTTTCAAACTAAAATCTCAATTTTAAAAGATAACAGACAATTTGAGTCATACCGGGCACACCGTGTATCAAATTGAGATGTGCTTGATTCCTACATATCACAAATGATTTATGGGTCATTTTCTTAAAGTATCAAAATAATCCAAATATGTTTTCTTAGTTTTGAATAGTTGACTTGTGTTTTGAACTAAAATGTCATTTTTAAATAAAAACACGCTTTGAGTCATAATGGTCACACCGTGCGTTGGATTGATGTGCAGTTGATTCCTACATGTCAAAAATGAATTAAAGATCATTTTCCTAAATTATCAAAACAATCCAAATCCGTTTGCTCGGTTTTGAGTATGCCATGTGCAATTTTTTATTAAAATGTCAATTTAAACTGAAAACATGTATTTTGAGTCATATCGGTCACATCGTGCGTAGTTTTGATGTGTGACTGATTCATAAACATCAAAAGTGACTTATCAATCATTTTCCTTAAGTATCAAGATAATCTGAGCGTGTTTGCTCAATTTTCAGCGAGTGACACACGTTTTGAACTAAAATATCAATTTTAAACAGATAACATGCAGTTTGAGCCATATCAGGTACACCGTGTATCAAACTGAGGTGTGAATGATTCCTACACATCCCAAATGATTCATGGATCATTTTACTAAAGTATAAAAACAATATAAATGCATTTTATCAATTTTGAGTATGTGACTTGTGTTTTGAACTAAAATGTTAATTTTAAATAAAAACACACTTAGAGTCATACTGGTCACATCACACATCGAATTGACATTCAGTCGATTTACACACTTCAAAAAGACTTAAGGATCATTTTTATAAAGTACCAAAATAATCCAAATGAGTTTGCTCGATTTTGAGTATGTCACATGTCTTTTTTTTACTAAAATGTCAATTTAAACTTAAAACATGCACTTTGAGTTATACTAGTCACATCGTGTGTCAGTTTAACATGATACTAATTTATACAAATCAAAAAAAAATTTATGAATCATTTTCCTAAAGCATCAATACAATCCACGTGCATTTTATTAGTTTTCAGTGAGTGAGACACATTTTGAATAAAAATCTCATTTTAAAACTCAAAACACACATTTTGAGTCATACAAGCATACTGTGTATCAAATTGATATGAAGCCAATTCCTACACATCACAAATGAATTATGGATCATTTTTCTAAAGTATCAAAATAATCTGAATGTGTTTTCACTGTTTTGAGTATGTGACATGTGTTTTAAATTTAATTGTCAATTTTAAATAAAAAGACACACTTAGAGTCATGCCGGTCACACGATGCATCAGATTGATGTGTATTTGATTCCTATTCATTAAAAATGACTTAAGGATTATTTTCCTAAAGTATGAAAATAATATGAATGCATTTTCTTGGTTTTGAGTATCACATGTGTCTTTTTTACTAAAATTTCAATTTAAACTTAAAACACATACTTTGAGTCATACTGATCACATCGTGTGTTGGTTTGATGTGATGCTGATTTCTATATATCACAAATGAATTATGAATCATTGTAAAAAGGTATCAAGACCATCAAAGCATGTTTTCTCAATTTTCAATGAGTGACATAGATTTTAAACTAAAATGTCAAATTTTAACTGATAACAGACACTTTAAGTCATATCAGGCACACTGTGTATCAGATTTAAGTGTGGATAATTTCTAAATGTAAAAAATGATTTATGGATCATTTTTCTAATGTATCAAAACAATATGAATATGTTTTCTCAGTTATGAGTATACAACGTGTGTTTTGAACTAAAAAGCCAATTTTAAACTGAAAACATGTACTTTGAGTCATACCAGTCACACCACACATTGGATTGATGAGCGGTTGATTCCTACACATCAAAAATGACTTAAGGATCATTTTATTAAACTATCAAAATAATCTAAATTCATTTTATCAGTTTTGAGTATGTGATGTCTGTTTTGAACTAAAATGTAAATTATAAACTAAAAAACATACACTTCGAGTCATACTGGACATACCTTGTATCAGATTGAGGTGCGGTTGATTCCTACACATCACATCATGTATTTTTATTCTGCAATGCATTCAACATTCAGGGTTATCTAAAAATATTTATGTTTAATAACCCAAAATATTGAATGTATTGTAGAATAAAAAGAAAAGTGCATCATCCTTATTGAGTACATGATCTCTGTGTCACCTCTTCATGATTTCTGTATAAAATATGATACCATGTATTCTTTCCATTTAGTTCTAAACAAATATATTTCTTATTGTGAATATGGGGACCATTGAAGGTCTTGGTAGTATTGTAAAAATAAAAATAAACAAAGGATTAATAAATATTTCAAATGAAATTTTAATTATCATAAAAAATACCTCTTTGGGGACAATAGTTTGTTGATGGAATATGATATCTTCCATAAATTTTCAAAAATAATAACCACAATATTTATCATTAGTTTGTTCTAGGAACTATAAAAACATTGAAAAAAATAATAAATTTGTTTTGATAATGGAGTGATATTATATATACCCTAATACTTATCCATTTGTATAAGTTGATATGATTTTTCACTCATGGACTGTCCTCATGCCATGATTTAATGATATTTAAACAACATTCTATCATAATATAATTTTCATTAAAACATAATATTAAATGGAAAACTTGAAGTTTATTTTTAAAATTTTGCATGCAGTGTATTAAAAATTGATAAACATCATCACGTGTGGTCGGTTTGTTGGGTATCTATGCATTGAATCCAAAAAATAATTACTTAGTGTATCCAAATTGACTACAATGAGTAACCAATGTTTCCTAAAAAACAAAAATGAATAAGTAATGAAATGAATGAAAATATATTTGATAAGATTAAATTTTATACTTTTACCCTTGCATCGTGGGTATTAAGAAGAGTTTTTCATATATAAGTTTTATTTTAAACATTGTTGCAAGTTTTTATACTACTACTTCATATTACTTTGGTTCCAGTGAGAATATTTGTGTAGAAGTGATATGAGGACTAATGAGTCAAAATTTCTATTCATAAGGTTTTCCCTTCAAATTGTATCGATATATACGCTTAAAAAAAATTATGAATAGTATTTATTCATAATTAACATATTAGATAAGCTAATGGAGAAAAATCATGAAACACACCTCATGTATACATATACAACTGAGACACCAATACATTCATTCTTGAGGGTTTCATTTACATTCTCAAGACCAATCTAGTCTGTAATGGCCTCTCTATACATCTATTATTCAAAATCAATTATGGATGTATCACCACTTTTTAACATTATATCCACATGAACCTTTAATGTTAGTAAATGTGGAAGGTGAATGAGTCGGGTAAAAATACTTTCTGAAGATCCTTTCAATTTGTTGGCTGATTGTTTAGATCATTTTGATTCCAACTTTCATTTCACCCCATTCCATTTATTCATATATAATAACATTCATCAGTTCATGAATTTTTTCATTAATTGTTAAAGGTTTTGCATTAAAAAAATTAGAAAGGAATACCTCCTTATCGACATGTATTTTTACAAGATCAAATGAACATGCTATGAAAGTTCCAATAGTAAGCTCGACCGTATGAATATTCATATCATCAAGTGGAATATATAGCTTGACACTCGGCTCATGAGCTGCATGAATCCCCAATCTCATGTGACATATTGAATGTTGTTTGTTTTGTAGAATATCTCATTGAAAATTTTACTGGTACCCCTCACAATAAGGCAATGAGTGGGTATTGATAGATATAAATCACAATCATTTTCACCCTCTAGAATATCAGTACAGTAAAGGTATCAAGGTATTCTTGATTCATATTTCATAGAAACTATTATGAAAATATTTATTACCTCTTCTAAGTCAACCCTTTGATGGGAATGGATCACCTCATAGCTGGTGGGGGTGGGGGTGGGAGTGGGATCTTCACGTAGTGGATTTTTTGTATTGTTTCTTCTCTTTGATTCCTTCCCATAAAATTTTCTAACAACTCTGACTGCCAATTAAGTTTTTCTTCTAGAGAATATGATAATGCCTAAATATCTTTTATTTTCATATCTTTATCTCCCTGATCATTTCTTTTCTCAAAATATGTTCAGGGTGACACCCCAAAACCCGCACATCTAACGTGGCTATACTGTTCTTGCTGCTTCAAGACCATTTATAGTTTCTATTCATCAGATATAGAAGATGATGATTCTTGTGCCTAATTAAGATAAAAAATACCAAAAAATAAGTAATCTATGTTATGTAATATATATTTAAATATTTTTTTATTATGTCATACTTACACATGATTCCCACATTTTTTTTGTGTTTTCATCTATTAGTATCCCATATTTATTTATACATGCCTCCTTCCACAACACATGATATGGGATGGAAGTGGATTTGAATGTTAATTCATCAATTTGTATAAAAATAAATGAACATAATTATGTTATTGTTTCATATCACATAAAATTATTACTATAGATTTATAATACATACCATTTTTTCAAGTGAAGTGTACCCCATCTTTAGTTTACAGTAGGGGTATATTGGTTTTGATGCATGTTTATTATTTTCAGAACTGAGTTGTTATTTCATAAATTAAAAATTATTAATCAAAATTATTAATACACGTATTGCAAAGCAATGTATTACTAGTCACAATGTATTTGAAAAGATGTATCCTCACAACGACCAATAAATGCATCCCGTGCTTGTTAGTTTATCAAATGTGCATATATTTGTGGTGGGTGTAAGTTTATTTTCCCTTCGACATATTTGAGATGATACTTCATAAATTTTTTCCAAAATACTCTATGATAATTTCCATTGATAATTAATACAAATTTCATTTGGGCATCATTTACTATAAATGCACTCTGTAAGGGATAAAGAAGAGTAAATCAATGTTTCATTATTTTTTTTAGTAAAATAAAGAAAGTATGTATTAATGTTACCCTAATATCTTCCCAAATTAGTGCATTTATCATGTAAACAACATTATTAAAAAAGTATACCTCAACCAATATGCACATTTGAGTGGTGATTCTAATGTAACTACTGAACATGGTCTTGTTGGGTTTAACAGGTTGGCCGTGTGAATTCCATCCAACCTCAAATTTGATGCCTCTATTTCTTGTCTTCATAATTTTTTCTAGATCTATAACACTAAAAAGATACTAATTTTTATGGGACATAGGTTTTTCTTAGCTTCAACACCATAAATATGTTGTTCCTCTATATCGGTACCATCGACATGTGTAGAAGTTTGTTGTTTCTCTACACTGGGAGCATAACCATGTTGAGAAACTTTTTATTCCTTAGGATTGGGAGAATCGAAATATGTAGAAGTCATTATCTATATAAGTGGTTGAACATTTAATTTAGATTATGTAAATGCACTAGGTAATAGATAATAATATGAGGTAACACAATATATATTACAAAAAAATATAACATGATTATTCGACTCTTTTTTTAAAGGTTCAAGGGATTTGACCCCTCTATCGAATATCCAAATCCCCTCATTATAGTCTCCTGTAACATACAAGAACCCATCTACATTAGGACCACTGTGAAATTATTGAGACGTCCCAATGAAAGGTTCATCATCAATTGAATTTACATATGACCCTTTAGTAATTTTGGTCGATAATAGAATAATTGACCACCTTTGGTTTATAGGATTTGAAACATAAAATAATTGTACTACCTATGATTATATTATAAAATGTTCATCTTTATCCTTATCGTTTCTGAAATCCACTTTCACAAATACCAATTCATCTATTTTAACTGCACTCCTCATATCAACCCACTTGTATTAAAAAATTGGCACTTGGAATATTTTATAATAAAACTCCCATATTTGTTTGATGATGCCAAAGTATGACATAGTCACATAAATTGGATTTTTTCCTTGGTACCAGATACATGCATCACTTTAGAAACAAGTGTAACTCCACTATTTCACATGGTACTATATACATGATGTTCATTTGTATAGAATGTATGACCATTAATTACATTACTATTATAAGATAATACATGCACACTTGGTCCTATGGATATCCATTGAAATGGTTCTGAAATTGAATATGGATTTGCAGTTGAATCTATAAAAACATGGTCTTGAAACCATCCTATAAACTATTGATTATATGTATTTTATATCCATATTTCATTCCTTGATGGATTCAAATGCCTAAGAATTACTTTGAGGGTTCAACATATGGCGCAACCTCTAAACTATTATGAAAAACATAAAGGTGATCTTGCTCCCGCTCTGTAATAGTAATTGTGAAAACATATATTCTAGAAATTCCTTCACCCACAAGCTGCTCAATGTGATAATATTTTGATAGACCAATGATTTCCACATCATATAGGTAGTCAGTACAAAATTTATTGGCTTCCTTAACAACATATCACTCTACAATACAACCTTCTGGTTTACTTTGATTTTTGAAATACCCTTTAATAATATTCATATACCATTCATTGGGGTATGTCCATCTATTATGTACATGACCACATAGTTAAATCTCTCTTACCAAGTGAACCATCAAGTGAACCATTATATCAAAGAATTCCGGTGAGAAGAACATCTCTAATTCACATAGCATGACAAAAATTTCCTTTTCCATAGTTGTAAATTTCTCTGATTCTATAACTTTAATTCTTATTAATTTGAAAAATAAATAGAGCTTGGTTAATGTATGACAAATTTTTTTGGGCAAAATGAAATGTAAATCTATATGCATTAGATATTTCATCAAAACATGATAGTCATGTTATTTCAAACCATTTAACTTTAAATCAGTTATTGAAATAATATTATTGATATTTGATGAATACCCCATTATAAATTTTACATAATTCTATGTAACACCCCAAGATTCCATGGTATTCTTCTTTTTAAATAATTCAATAGCTTGTGTTGTCTGCAACCCTGATTTCAAGCACACCATGACCTATCAAAGTAGCCCTTTAAAAAGCAGTTATGAATAGTAATAACCACATTTTAAAGTTTTATAAACTTTATTTTTCAAAATAGACTTCATTTTTGAATTCTGAATATCAAAATTAGCTTAGGGTGAAATTTTGGTGATTTTCTGAAAAGATTCAATTTTTGATGAATAGTGAAAATATACCGAATTTTAATTCAAAACTGCCTTTTCATCTAATTTATAAATATTGTTAGATTTTCTTTTAAATTGGTTTTAAAGTGTAATTATATTAATATTTTATCATTTAATACAATTATTATCATTGTAAGTAAGTTCACATTTAAAATGTACATGAACACATGACAATCTTTTAATAGACATTACTTTTTAAATACCCATTTTTTGGTTTTGACAACAAGAATTAATTTTAAATTAATTACTGCAACTTACGTGTTTTGAATTTGAAAAAATGGATTCTATATTTGTAATCAGAAGATCAAAATTGTGTAAATAGGTACCATTTATTTTTGGACATTATGAATAGTAACTTCAATAATTATTTTATTTACTATGGTAAAAGGGAAAATCTGGTAAATAAGGGTAACAAAATAATATTATAATAATATTAAACAACCCCAACGCATGTCCTACTCCTATTGGATGAAATATATTCGACCATGTACATACTTGGTTTGATTTTGTGACCCCATGGACCCACTTGGATGTGAAAATGACATTTTATAAGAATTAATTTAAAGTAAAGAAAAATGTAACATAATCATGTATCTTTTAGTAAAAAATTTTTTATATGGAGTTATATAAGAGATATTTTTGACTATAAATAGTCATTATAAATATAAAAATATTCCCTACATCATGGTATTTTATTTATAATTTTTAAACATTAAATAAATAAATTTATTTATGACACAATAACGATGCAGTATTTTCCTTATTAATGAAAGAATCAAATAAATGATATTATAAATATTAAATTAAATATAATTTGAAAGTTTTAATGCCATATACTAATTTTATGGATGAAATTGACATATGAGTTTTTATTTTGCCTTTGGTTTGAAATAATCAAGTTTTTATGACTTAAAAAAAATCAATTCCTAAATAGTGTCAAAATTGACATAAATGAGTTTTTAAAACAAATAGTATTTTATTAAATGATATAATAGTCCTAAAAATATAATATTCGTCCATCTGAATTCTATAATGTTAAAAATTTCATTAATTATCCAATTATGGTTTAATTTTTATTTTATAGTAAATATAGTTACCATATATTATGAAAATGCAAGAAGACATGGTAAAAGTTAATGTTTTTAACTGAGGGTTAAAGCTAAAAGATAAGGTTAATTTTGTGACCTAAACTTGTATAAAACATATTGGTTTATTAGATTTAGACCCAAAAGCATATTATATTTTAAATAAATGAGTTTGGGACCATTTGAAAGTGAAAATAAATTTATAATAAAATAATATTTCTAGACATTCCTAAAGTGCCCCTCATCCTTCTTATAAAAGGGCACCACCTCTACCCACTTATTCACACCTCCAAATCCATTTGGATCAGGAAAACACTACCCAAATCTCCTCCAAAATTCCCTAAATTCATCCCAGAGGCCACCCTTTGGGCATAAAACCAACTTAAGGAGTCCTTTTGTGCAAATCAAAAGGAGACACTAGAAGAAGAGGTAATCATTTTATCCATTCTTTCAAAGTTCATTTCTTCTTCTACTTCTTTTTACTAAGTTGTTAGAATACTAAAATAATAACTCTATAATATATTATATTTTTATATTTTTTTATGATTATGGGACAAACATATTCCTATTTTACCCATTATATGAAAAACAATATCACCATGCATACATACATATGACTTACCATCTCCACGCTGTGGTGTAAACTGTTTTTCATCTATACTTCATTTAAATGGGTATAATGATGAATAAAAATGAATTAAATAATAAATATAACATGATATTATTTATTTACAATTCATTTTCAATCCAAATATATAACATTAAACCATTAAAGAAATGATATCGTCACTCATGCGTACGTACGGCTTACTATCTCCACAACGTGATGAGACTCATCTTCCACGTTTTCCATACAATAATGATCATAAAGATATATATTGTGAATAATTTTGAAATATATGACATAATAATTCTACTAGAATAATATATATATATATATATATATATATGTACATATATTTCATTCACTTTCATTCATTCGATAAGAAAACGGAAATACCATTCATGCATATGTACGACCTATCATCTCCATGAACATTGTATTCCTATCTATTATATATATTTATATTATGAATATATAATATATATAAATCATATTATAAATTTTTAAATTAAGTAAATCGTGATCTAAGTAATATGATCAATAATAACAAGTCAAAACACGTACGATAAAATGAAGCGATTATTACCTGAAATGTTGTATTAACTTGGAATTGTTAATAAATGGGTAATATAAAGTCATAAAAGAATCATATATGATATAATAAATATTATTATGGTTCTAATATAAGTTAATAATACCATCATACAAGAGTTTTAGACAAATACAGAGAGTATCAGACTTAATGTAAGAGATTTCGTCTAAATTTCATTTCATTAAGGCATATTGTAATGTTATGCACCTGGTTCCTTTTATACAATGTATATTCTACCTTTTGACTTGTTATATCACTAATTTAATTAATTTCATGATATTATATTACTTCCTTCATGGAAATTATTAATATATCAATATTAGTCATTCAATATGGTTATTTGATAAGGCATATTATTTATTTTGATTATTCAATATGAGAAATAATTTGGACTGGCAATGACAGGTGGATCCAGACTTTATATAGCCCCTTGATGCATTTAAAAGTTCTCATGAGACAAATAAGTTGGCCAAATGTGTTTCTACCCTTAATTTTAAACCTTCTTTTGAAAGGTCTTGACGGTAATAGGTTTTCATGTGCCTGAGACATGACGTCCTTAAATAAAGTATTTCCCTAATTTAATTTCAATTATTATTTATCCATGAGATTTTTTGTCAACATATCTATGGAAGTAGTTCATTCTAATTTTATTGATTTATGGCATATTTTTCAGTTCTTTACTTGCCATATTATTTTTTCCTTATCTAGTTTGTAAAGGGAAAGTGTTCTCAAATATTTACCTTTCCATATATATTGATTATTGCTTCCGATGTACATAACCTTACTCATCATTTGAGATCACCCTTATTATGTTTCTCTCCCTAGGTTATGAAGAAGATAATTTTGATTAAGATTTCAAGGATGTAGTTTATTTCAGTTGTTGTGTGGCATGCTTTTTTTGTTTTCCCAAATGTATTATGGGTATCATATATGTAATCTGGATTTCCAAGACTGCTAAACTGTACGGTTCTTAGGAATTTTTTTCCTCATAATAATGCCAATGAAATGTAATAATGCACCGACTTTAGGTGATCTGAGGTCGGGGAATTACAGTTGGTATTAGAGAAGATTTAGAAACAACCTTGGAAACTAGATTTAGAGAACATAGATTAGGGAACATACCCTAAGTTAGACTTTGGGGATACACTTATGATAATTCAACCAATGTAACAAAAGTTTGTAATTTATGATGCATAAATTTTTAGTTTATGTTGAGTGTTTTACCATATTTGAAACTCATAATTTTATGGGCTAATTTGATATGTGTCATTATATAGAGATGGAACTTGTAAGGATGAATGGTATCAATACTTGAGGAAATTATAAGGGTTGCCCTGTAGAGGAAATCAATACAGTAGGCATTGAAACAGAGAAAATTATGGTGATACTAGGGAAACTTAATCAGGTTATGACAAATAACCTTTCCCGAATTGAACAACCAATTCCATATAGGGAATCTCATATGATGAATCTCTTTATGTGACAAAATCTTCCATCATTTAGTGGGACTACTAATCCAATTATAGCTGAGCAGTGGATTACGTCTCTGGAAAAGATATTTATGGACTTGGGATGCAATGAAATAGATTAGGTTACTTTTGTGGTCTATTGTCTCAAAGGTGATGATGATAAAAGGTGTACATTGATCCAAAACACTAGGGATGAAGAATAAATATAACTTATGTAATGGAGAACTTTTAAGGAGATATTTTTCGACAAATAATTTCTTCGTGATCAACAAATTGAGATGAAGAGGAAGTTACTTAGCTTAAAGAAAAAGGAATAAGTGAGTGTTGTATATTATGAAGATACTTTTACAAGGTTATCCAAGTTTTCTATAGATTATATATGCAACACAGAGTGCAAGATTGATCACTTATTTGATGGTCTTAATCCAAATCTCTAAAGGGCACTAGTTTTGAAGAATTTTTCATCATATGATGAAATAGTTTTATGTGCCATCAAGACGAAGAATGATTTTTCTAAGATCAATATATTCAAAGGAAAATAGGACAAGAAGAGTCCATCTTAGAACCATGAAAAGGGGAATGCATCAAATAAGAATAAGTTTTAACATTTTTCATCTTGTGAAAACTGTGGAAAAAATAACCCTGGGAAATGTTTCAAGGGATTGAGAGTTTGTTATAAGTGCAGAGATAAGGGAAACAAGGATCATTAATGAAAATGGAAGAAACAAATCAATGATGTACAGTTCTATAATTGTAAAGAGATGAGACGCTATTCAAATGAATTCCCCAAACATCAAGGGAATCTACCACAAAAGAGTCCGAGGGGAGATGGCCAAGATATTTCGATCACAACTACTGAGTTTGAAGTTCCTAATGATGTGGTGTAAGGTACTTTAATAATTTTCTCAAATTTAGCTAAATATTTATTTGATTATGGATCATTGCATTCCTTTATATCTTCTCAGTTTGCATTAAAAATTAGATATTTCCAATTCACCATGAAAAGGGAATTATCAGTTAGAACTCCTAGTGGGAACATTACCGCAACAAATATGTGTCGAGCAGTTCCTATTTTGGCATACAAACATTCACTAATTGATAATTTTGTTATCATGCCTATGGATGATTTTGATATAATCCTCGATATGGATTGGATTTCGAAATATGATGTGAAAATCTATTTCAAGAAGAAGGAAGTTTCGATTTGAACTACTAGAAAAATAACCTATAGCCACAGACCTATAGCCATGGTTTAGTTGGTCCGTGGCTATAGGTTAAGATATAGCCACGATTATTAGAAAATCGTGGTTTTATAATAGATAAATCCATGAGAAAAAAGACCATGTGGAAATAGTGATTCCTCCATCATCATGACTCATCTCCCTCGTCGCGACTCATCTCCACTCATCTCCCTCATCCCAACTCATCTCCCACCCGCAATCCCCTCCCTCATCGCAACTCATCTCATCTCACACCCACAATCCCCTCCCTCATTGCAACTCATCTCCCACCCTCGAAACCCTACTCCCTCACCGTCGACTGATCGATTCTCCCTCGGTCGATCCTCGTCAGATTATCCATTCAGTTCCTCCATCCCTCGTGCGATCCCTCTCATCCCCTTCATCACGTGTCCCTATCCTCCACCCCCTTCGTCTGGCATTCCTCCTCCAATCGGTGCGTCAAACGAACCAAAACCTTCCATGAGAAGGATACATGTGAGTCGACCCCTACACTTTCTATGAAGATTTTTGTGGTTACTCCTTCATGATAGCTGCTTTCCGAAGAAATTCATACTATCTCCAGTGATCGTTCGACCATATCTCTGCAGTTGATGGTGGTTTTCAAGGTTCTTCCCCCAACTAAAAATGTGTCAATTTCTAAAAATACATTTATTTTATATACATAACTGTGTTCATGTTTTTCTATATAGGTATTTCTTTTCCAGTGTTACTCACACTTCTATTCAATTCCTAAGGTTTGAAAGGGTAAGTCTGCTAAATTAAACCTTATTTTATTTTGTTTACACATAGGTCAATAATTTTCTTACTTTGTTGTGTATACAGATTGAGGAGAAAAACATTATTTCATTTTTTTAGATTGTTTATTGATCATATTACTATATTTATACACTGAGCGTATTTTTTGCCAATAACAACCACTTATGTTGGTGAATGCCCCTATTTTCTAGTACTACTGATCAAAAATATCAATACCTTTTTGTTATAGTATCTCATCATAAAAAATATTCCTATGATATATTCTAATTTTAGACCCCTTAAAGTGATTCATTATTCATTAATTAATCAATGTGAAATGTACTCACTGATTCTGATTATCATGGGTCCAAATTTTTCTCTCATGAAAATGATCTACAGTTCATTTTATTTGATTATTGTGAATGGTATTTATGGGAACATTCATTTATGTCCTGATGAACATATAATTTCATGCTCATTGTCTTCTAAATTTCCTAGTCTCTTGATACTAAAGGATGCAAGGAGTTGGCCTTTAATTGCACCATTACCATCATATGGAAGAGAGAGAGAGCTTCCCAGAGAGAGGTTCATGAGTTGTATCCATGCAAGTGGAGTTGAGGATGAATTTAGTGTCTGGAGATGGATGTTGGATGAACCATATTTGGTTCCAAGACCACACCAAAATTAATGATTTACCTATAGTGGTTGGTATAGTCAGTGTGTTCAGTTAATTATGAGGAGTTTATATTGGTAAATATGCTATTTAGAGCTTCTATATTTCTAAGATGTCATTCAGATCAATGTGTTGGGTTAAGTATCAATATTTGATATTGTAGTGGGATAGTGCTTTACAATTCTAGTGTGGAGTTTGAAAGAGAGCCTAAAAAGGGTACTCTAAAGGCTGTTGAAAGTGTGTGTGGAAGGGAAACCAAGTAGTCCAAATTGTTAAGAATTTATGACATAGATTCCATAACAATAATAATTGTTGAAAGATAAAAGGAAAGAACCAATTATCGCATGTTCGAAAATAGTTTCTACAAAGAAGTAATATACAATCAAGAAAAAGGAAGATCATGCACCAAAATATTGTCTAATCATATTAGCAAACTGGTTTGAAAAATCCAAGCGGATTGAGTAAGAATAAAAGAAAAAAAAATTCTCTACTTTATAAAATTGATAAACCTATATAAACTAAGAATAAAGGTGAATTCCAGAATAAGAAAATGCTAAAAAATGAGGTTTCAATCTAGAAAATTAAGAATGATATAAGCATGAAGAGTTTTAGGTATTTTATACATTCAAGGAGTGGATTTTCTAGGTTAAGAACAATGTATAATCCCTATTTCTCACTTTTAAGAGATGATGGAGGTTTACTTTATTCTCATATTTTGGTGATTTTTGATTTTTGAATAGGCAATTGAAGGTGATGTTTGAAAAATAAAGAGCTTTATTAATGATCATGTTATTTAGTATTGGGATGTACATATCAATTTGAATATTATTTGTTCATTGTTGGTTATGGATTCATGTATCATTTATCATGTACAGTTGACACACTGATCACATATATATAAGAAGTTGTTATATCTCATTTATTTTCCCACTATTTTCTTATAGGTGGTTTCTTATGATAAGACCGGTTCTATCCACCACCATCGAAGACAATGAGTTCAAGATTTGGGTAAGGTTTATTCCGTTTTTATTCTTTGGCCCAATTTTAATTAGGGATTTTTTGATTTTTGGGTTCCTTATATTTTTGTTATGTGTTTTGGATTTCATTGAGGTGGATTCGAGTCGCCGTTGACGAAGGCTTACATGTGTATTCATAGGTATGCATATGCATATATAAGTTCTCCCTTTATATATATTCACTCATGGCAGTATGAATATATATATTGGAGCTAGGTGTGCTTATATATAGATATGAAAAATGCATACACGTGTAAGTGTAAAGGGGTATATACAAGTATAAACATATATCTAAGGACCCCATTGTGCATATTTGGCCATGAAAATATGTACATAGGGGCTAGGTGTCCTTATATATATGTTAAGTTGCATATGCGTACAAGCGGAAAAAAGGAAGATTCGAGTTGTCGTCATCAAAAGCAAATGCGCCTTGAGGTTGAGGTAGGGTCCCTATCCTAGCCTATTTAATTCAAGAATGTTTTAAATTGCATTTATTTGCCTTCTTAATTTTTCATTTTTATATTAAATTTCAATTCTTGAATAAGTTTTAGTTAAGATAATTGTTTCGTTTGATAAATAAGTCATGGTTTTGTAATAAAACCCCTCCAACGGAGGTGCGCCGTCTACAAAAACTCATAGTGGTATACCTTGCTTAACATTATCGCATTGATGTTTTCCTTATACTTGATGTCATTGTTAGTCATAAAGCACACATCGTACTTGACCCTTTTTATATCCCTGTAGGGGGTTTCCCTCTTTTTATTAAAACGGTTGTTTGAAACAAGACACTCTTTAAGTGCCGTTAGACTTTTAAGATGGGTCCCATGTTGTGTGACCATGTCACATGGCATGTGATATTTAAATCCAACCAAAATCCCAGTTCCACAGCCCAAGGGTCCCACAGTACCAGTAATGTTAGATTACATGTTATGTAACCTATGATTTTCCTGATCCCATGGGGTATTCTTCTAGGTATTCCTACACATTTCTAGATCTCTAAACCTCACCAAATTAGGTATATCAGGGGTCATCCAATCCTCTAGTCATCACATATTAGCATTCATTTCTTTAAATATTCTAAGAAAACATACTCTCATGCCATCTATATCATCCTATTTGAAACTAAGTGGAAGATGCTGCCCCGTGGATGTCGCTGGACCGGGACAAAAGGCTACGGTCATGCTGTGGTCACGCCGTAGTCACGCCGCGGTAATGCCATGATTTTTCCCTACACCAGCCCCATCCAACCCACACCATCCCCCTTCCACCTTCATTTTAGCCCACTGCCACCAGCATTCCAGCCCGCAACAGCCCCCCTGCCACCTTCGAATCAGCCCACACCATCCCCCCAGCACCTGCAACCAGCTCCCTTCCACCAGCATTCCAGCCCCCTTCCACCTGCATTTGAGCCCTCAACGAATTAGGTATATCAGGGGTCATCCAATCCTCTAGTCATCACAGATTAGCATTCATTTATTTAAATATTCTGAGAAAACAGCCTCTCATGCCATCCATATCATTCTATTTGAAACTAACTGGAAGATGCTGCCCCGCGGATGTCGCTGGATCGGGCCAACACGCTGCGGTCATGCCGAAGTCACACCGCGGTCACACCACGGTCACGCCGTGATTTGGCCCTGATCCAGAACGACACCCTGCGGTGGTTCGCAGTGATTGTATTCCATGATTCTTGTGATCAATTTTGAGACTGAATAATCACAATTTTTGCCGGTGGGGCGACGACAGGAATGTTGCCCCGCCTCCTCTTGTTCCCTTCGCTCATGGCCTGAAGATGCTGCCCTGCATATGTTTCTAGACTGGGCCAACACGCCGCGATCATGCCACAGTCACGCCGCGGTCACGCCGCGGTCACGCCGCGGTCACGCCGCGGTAATGCCATGATTTGGCTCTGCTCCAGCCACATCCATCCCACACCAGCCCCCTTCCACCTTCATTTCAGCCCACTGCCACCAGCATTCCATCCCACAACAGCCCCCCTGCCACCTTCAAATCAGCCCGCACCATCCCCCAGCACCTACAACAGCCCACTTCCACCAGCATTCCAGCCCCCTTCCACCTGCATTCGAGTCCGCACCAGCCCCCAGCCACCTGCAATCCAGCCCGCACCATTTAGGTCATTCCCTTTGGATTAAATAATGATGACACTACATACCAACACTACACACATTATATCATTAATACCTTCTTATAAAGAATAGATTAATGATTTTGTTAATGACATGGTTATCAAATCTCAATAGAGATGTGATTATTTCAAAGGTCTTTAAACAATATTTAACAAGTTTCAGTAGCACAACCTAAACATGAATCTGGTAAAACATGTTTTTAGGGTAATGCTAGGGAAATTCGATATATTTGTGGTGTGATACCATGAAATTGAGTTTGAATCTAAAAAAACAAGTTCAGTTTTATCAATTTCACTCCCTCAGATTCTTAAAGAATTGAGGGGGATCTAGGGGAACCTTTATTACATTTATAACTTCATAGATAACCTGGATGACATGTCTCTACACTGCTATGAGATATTGTTTAGAAGGGGGAATAATAAAGGGGGGATATTGTTTTTTAGAAAATGGATCTACTGTGCAGATACAGGGGCATCGACCATCGGCCTCGCGGTGTGACCACGGGGAGTCCTTTCTGGTAATCGGTGGTATCCATATGATATACTTAAGCATCCGAGGTCTACGTGGTCAGCCTGAAACTCCAAGCAACCTAAGAGTTTGCAGGTCAGAAATGGTGTTAGACGTCTCACCATCCTGGACCACTGACGCAACGTACACGTCCCTGTGGGTGGAGATCATTCCCTTCCGGACAGCATCATGCACACCATCAAATAGAGCCATGATCCTCGAATCCCACAAGGACACAATGACCACCACAATAGTAGTAGTGAGGAGGTTTCCCAACTGCTCACTATAGCGCATATGCAGCAGACCGGGCATCATATCCGTAACTAGAATTCTAGAGTCCATCGCAAGCCCAAACAACATTCCCAGATAACTCCAGAGTTGTTAGGCCTGACCACACTCCATAAACACATGCTGTGTGGTGTCTTCTGCAGCCCTACATAAGGCACACGTGGAGGCCATCTGAAATCCAACTCACTTCAAATTTTCAGAGGTAGGAAGTCTATTTTTCCAGATTATTCAAAGAAGGAGAAACCAGGATGGCCGAATGAATGGATCCCTGAACCTCATAAGCCAGGTTGGGGCGTGGTCAGTACCGCCACATGCAATCATGTAAAACTATTTGGGGTCAAAAATCCAAATCCTGCTATGAATCCAGATCAGTTATTCACAATCCATAAATGAATAATTATTAACTTGAGACAACACATAGTCAGAAATATTCAAATCATGTGAAATTTGATATGAGAGAAAACCCAAGATGGAAAATGAAGAAACTTCAGATGGGACATTCATAGAATGCAAGGGCTGATCCTACCCCAGCAATACAATGTCATCAGCATAGAGAAGATGGGGTGGGGCATGATCATTAAAACCAGCTCTAATCCTCTTATAAATACCTAGACGAGAAATCTCATTGATGCATCGGCTTATGTAATCCTCTACAATTGCAAAAGTATACCCAATAAGGGGTCACCTTTTCGTACACCCCACGAGCAAGAGAAGAACCCTCTCGGTGCACCGTTCACAAGAATTAACATCTGTGAGGATCCAAGAATAGTGTTAACCAGGTTCAGAAATATATTCGAGAACCCATGCCTGTGAAGTATCTCAATGAGAAAACTCCATTTATGGGTATCAAAAGCCTTAGAGATGTCAATATTAAGAGCAAAGTTCCCTTCCTTTGACTTCCTTCGCATGAGGTTAACACTCTCAGAGGCCACGAAAAGGCATTTCTGTATGTTCCTTCTCAGATTTAGTAGGCATATTAATGTTATCTGAAGTTTGAGAAATACCAATAATATGATTGAAAAAAAGTGGAGGATATGTACCTGAAATATTTGTAGCAAGGTTGTCATGTGAAGTACCTGAATATTTTTCCAGATTTTTTCTAGAACCTAGGGGAATCTGTGGTGTGTCCACTAAGTTCGGCTGCTCTTGATAAGATGAAAATATACACCTCTAATTCTTGACCAATTCAATAGGCAGATTTGGGTTGGCATCTTTCTAATCTTGCAAACCTAAGGCAACCAAACTCGACTCCTGCATGTCCAACCCTTATTCTCCACTATAACATAATTCTCAAAGGAAACCAAAGTACAACCAATAGATCCATAAGGCTTTACATGTTGAAAAAATGCTGGCATCTTAAAGGGAAAGTGCTGCACCCTGGACAACATTGTTTTCCTTATCTTTGAGCTAGAACAGGAAAACCGAACCTGTAGGTAGGCCAAATTTTCTAGGAATCCTAGGTGAAAAGGCGCTGTTACTGTAGCTAATATCCTCCATCACAAACACTGAAGGCTGCTCTACTCGAATCATTAGTAGTCATCCATAGATCCCAACTGATGCTGGCTGTACTGCTCGCGATCCCCTGTTTCAAACCCCAACAACCATATTTTCTATTTTGAACATCTTGTCCTGCTCATAAGTTGTCTCAGACTCAAGCTTACTTTTCGACTCACCCACGGTAAGAAATTATTCAAGCTGAAACAAACTAAAATTCGGTCCAACGTATACCACATCAAGCCGTTCTGGACTGTTTTCACGTTGTTCCTCTAGCTCTTCACTGCTGATCCTTTTCTGTCTAGCTTGAAAACACCTCAAGCCTTCTGTGTCTCCATTCACAGTCATTTGATCCACTTCCATGCTAAAATACGAATTATATATTACCTATCCAGAACTTACCAATTTGTTTTCAAGCCACTGCTCTTCCACAGAGTCACTACCAAATGTACAAGTAGCAACTTCATCACCACGCTTCCCAGAATCTGAGCAACAAGACTCTTGCATCTCCAGTTCCCTCGCTTCTTCTCGTAAGAATATCAGCTATTCTTTTACAACTGATAGTAGCTATTGTATCACGGCTAACTGAGTTTGCATATTTTGTACCTCTGTAGCAAAATTTGACTCCATCCTAGATTGAATACAAGCCTACACAGCAGTTCGCGTCCACTTTTCAACGTACTGGATCCCCCATGTCCGAACTTCACTGCACTGATGACGGTTCTGTAGCGGCGTTCAACTCCCTCTACGCTGCAACACACCGGCATTTTCCTCTTCAATAGCGGCTTCTATCTCTAGCGTCCAGCAAGCTCGGGTCGTCTTCCCTCGAGTGATCTCCCCAACAGAACGTTCGAACAGCAGCGTACGCGGCCTACACTGCACTCATACAGCTCCAGTAAAAAGTTCGACCATATCTTGAAATGCCTTTCCTCCAACGAACATGTCTCCCACAACAATTCACACAGCAGTCTTCCCCAGTGGAGTCGCCAAATTGTTGTGTAAAAATGAGAGAGTGGGAGGAAATAGAAGTAAACAGTGTATTTCAAAATAGCAGCAGAATTACAATAGCAGAATTACAGCAGAAAACTAGCAAAAAAAAAGCAATGGAAGGGAGAGAGAGAAAAGATAGGAGAGTGAGAGAAAGAGAGGAAAACCGTGGAAGACCACTCCCGAGCCTTCTGCTGGTCGTCCCAACGAACCATCCCTCAACAACAACCTGTTGTGAAAATATTCCAAAAAAATCAGTGCCTCTTCCTAACACTGGCCCCTATATTTAAAGGCCTACCCATCCCCCTCCAACCAACTAACTACTCCAGGTGGTCCCCCTCCAGCCAAGAATATTCTCCTCTCTCCTCTAACATCCCAACAACCTCCAGCCAAGAATATTCCCCTCTCTCCTCTAACAGCCCAACAACCTCCAATCAGGAATATTCCCCTCTCTCCTCTAATAGCCCAACAACCTCTAGCCAGCCCCTATTCCTAACAGGAATGTACTAAAATTTACATCCCAAGCCACCAACACCAACCCATGACACTCCTACAACACACCCCATCAAAGAGGCATCCTGCACCACACAAAAAACCCAGCCAACAACCCATTTACCAACTCACAGTCAACAATAGCACCCAATCTCTGTTAACAAACCAGTCCACGGAAACAGAACCTCCAACACCTCTAAGCCAAAACCATCCATAACTTTAGCCTCTACACCCATCCATCACCAAACATACATCTTGATGTTCCTATCTAGAATCTCACAAAACTACTCAACAACATCTCCCAGTATCTGTAGCACCAAAAATAATCACCCAATATTTTGGAAATCTCCCAGCAGCCACACCACCTACTTTGATTATGTATTCAATGAATCAAAATATTGTTCATCTTTTTCTTTAGATGATTAGACTCTATCAACAGTGGGATAGGATTGATCTCCAATTTTCTAAATAGAGGCAAAAAATGCAGTCTCAAAAACCACTTTAATATCAGTATGAATAAACAGTTCCGTGTCTATGTAATCATTTATGATAGAAATTGATTGGATTTGGACTATCATTTTAGTGTCAAAGACTACTAGTTGATCTTGATGATTTCTTTTATCATTGTCTTTAACTTGTTATTCAGTAAAAGACCATTGATTCTTATTTTCATCATGATTGATAATAAAAGCCTCTTTTTATTCTCTGTTCTATGGTTGAGTAATTTCACTAGATACTGAAACCACTATGTTTTGTGCAAGAACTGTAGTACCCTAAAATGTAGGTTTGTTCCTATGACTATGCCATATTACAAGGGCCTCAAACTATGTTTACCCCAAATGTTATTCTATAGATTGAGGTAATATATTTCAGGTTCTATATTAGAGATGTTGTATCTAATTATTTTTCTCTTTTCTTGAACTTGGAAATCTATTATGGACATTGAATTATCTTCTTCTTGAATATGCACTGAAGGTGAAAATCCTAAAATCCCTCACCCCTCCTATGAAATATGACCCAATATTTTTTGGTATTGTTCACCAAAAGTTAATAGTTTTAGAATCACATAATCCCTACAACAGACCACTAAACTCACCTACAATAATCACCATCAATCAAACCCACCTTCCTGTACCCTTACAAAACCACAAACCATCCACCTACCACCCAACCACAACACCGCTCCCCTAAACACCAATAATTGCAGTCATCCCACCCAACACCAAACAAAACCCAACCCTCCTAGACACTCACACCAGAATAGCTACTGCAACCCAAAAGGCAACTGGAAAGAACCAATCTAATAAAGAAAACCTTCCTCTAGGAACAACAACACTAGTCCATACGCAACTCGAACCACCTAATACTTCATGAACCTTGAAGCCAAGGAAACATTCTACAATATCATGGCACTATACCACCACATTAGACCACTCAAAGACTCAAGAAAACAATATCCTAACATCACCATATGAAAAAGACTATCCACCAAAGGAACACCCAACCAGTCAACCAAAAACTCAACCACAACCATCTACAACAAATCCTCTACATGTAGACAAGTAGCAGGAAAACCACAACCCAAAAAGAAACTAATCAACCAAAAACTAGAAATCCACACTTGAATCACCCACACCATGAACCCTATCCTCTAAAACTGTACCTAGAATAATAACATGTGACTCTATCTGCACCACACTAGAATCCCCTCTAGAATAATCCCCACACACTAAAATTAGGCATCCTCTGCACATGATCCTTGCACTATAAACATCCCACACCCACCCAACACCATAATATCGACAAGAACACCCACAAGAACATCTCCTGCATGACCCACACAAGCTGAGAACCAACCAAAAATCCACTCTACATCCCTATCCCTTTCCAATGGATAAATCTTGCACCAAAAACCCACAATGGACCCAAAGGCAGCACAATAGTATAGGGTTTACAGGAGGGGGGGGGGCGGCTGCTGTCCGGGTGGGGTGGTCCAAGGGGATTTCCAGGAGGGAGGGGGGTTTCCAGGAAGGAGGGGGGTGTCTAGGAGGGGGGGGGGGTGTCCAATAGGGGTGGTACAAGAGGGCTGTGTGTAGTAGGGCTGGTGCAGGAGGGTTGGTGCAGGAGGGCTGTGTGTAGGAGGGCTGATATGTTATGTCATTCACCGAGTGTGGCTTGGCTCCTTTGAGGTAGGGTCCCTCTCTCAGGCAGGGGGGGGCTGTCCAGGCGGGGGGGGGGGGGGGTGTCCAGCAGGGGTGGTGCTATCCAGGCAGGGGGGAGGGGTGTCCAGCAGGGGTGGTGCTGTCCAGGTAGGGGGGAGGGGTGTCCAGGAGGGATGGGGGGGGGGGGGTGCTGTCCAGGCAGGGGGGAGAGGTGACCAGGAGGGAGGAAGGGGGGGAGTGCTGTCCAAGAAGGGGGGAGAGGTGTACAGGAGGGAGGGAGGGGGGGGGGCTATCCAGGAAGGGGGGGGGTGTCCAGTAGGGGTGGTGTTGTCCAGGCAGGGGGGAGAGGTGTCCAAAAGGGAGGGAGGGGGGGGGGGGGGGGTGTTGTCCAGGCAGGGGGGAGGGGTGTCCAGCAGGGGTGGTGCTGTCCAGGCAGGGGGGAGGGGTGTCCAGGAGGGAGGGGGGGGGGTGCTATCCAGGAAGGGGGGAGAGGTGTCCAAGAGGGAGGGGGGGGCTGTCCAGGCAGGGGGGTGCTGTCCAGGTAGGGGGGGGGGTGTCCATCAGGGGTGGTGTTGTCCAGGAAGGGGGGGGGGTGCTTTCCAGCCAGGGGGAGAGGTGTCCAAGAGGGAGGGGGGGGGGGTGCTGTCCAGACAGGGGGGAGGGGTGTCCAGCAGGGGTGGGGGGGTGCTGTCTAGGTAGGGGGAGAGGTGTCACACACGGTTTTTTCTTTTCTTTTCTGTCATTGTATTGATCCGGCCCATTAGAAATACCGAACCTTTTCATGGGTATTTGATGAGATAAATCTTGAGTTTTTAAGTTTCATATATGTCTAACCACCCAAATTTGGGATCTCCATTGTTTGTTTAGTAGTTTTTGAAGAAAGGGTGGTTACTTCATGATTTGGGCCAACCGTGAGCCCATTCCCAGTTCTAAAAACCGAATTTGTTTCTTTTATAACTCTTTTGTTTTTCATAATTTTTCACCCATTCAACTTCCTAGTTGTCCTATAATAATATATTAAAACTTATTTATCCTTTTGGACCCATTATAAATTCATAGGCCGAGTGAATTTGGGTTACTCATTTAGGTATTGGGCCAGCCCATGGGCCCATTTCCTGTTTAAAACAAAATAATTTGTTTCATTTATATCTTTTTCATTTTTTACTATTTTTCGGTGATTCCACCTCCCCCTCTAAGCCAATAACCCTATCATAGCCCTCATAATAGATTTGACCTCTTTGGAGCTCATGTGGGTCGCGAATTAGGGAGAAATTCTCAGGAAATCTCAAATCGCCCATAATTTCCAAGGTAAATTTTATCATTCATAAATCAATCAATTCGTACTCCTTTAGCCACCAATCTTCTTCCTCTGGTTCGTCCAGATCTTAGGAGTCTCTCCAATAATTTTCAAGCCATTCCCCTTTCTCTAGGGCTTCAGATCTAATGGAAGATGACGAGTTTTCTAGGATGAAAGGTGAGATTCCTTCACCTTTCTTCTTCCTCTTCCCCCTCCTTTCATTATTTCTTGGTTTTATATTGTACCCTAGTCTTGATCGACCTAGGGTTTTGTTATACCATATTTTTTGATAGGTTTTCTGTTTTTTTAGGTCTGATCTTTATAGTTTTATGGTTTATAAACCCGCGGTGTGTGATTTCGGGTGTGCGTTTCAATTACGCCAAAGATTTGAGGTAGGATACCCCTTGCACATGACTTTATTATTTAAGTTTCATAATTTTATTATATTTAACACCAGATATATGTGTTTATTATTGTTTTTAATCCTTTGTATAATTTTATTGGTGTTCAAAGTGGTTGTTTAATCATTGGTTTGTGAACGGTAGTGTTGTTTTGTCATGAAAGTTCTCAACAAGTGTTTGTTTAAATGTTTCGTTATCTTTTGCAAATATTTTGTGAGGTTTATAATCTGGTATATGGTATTTTTAATATGTTACAGTATCTTGAATGAAAATATGTCTTTCAATTGGTGTTTTATTCCTTTTCATGTACTTAAAATAAATTGTTTTGTTTAAAAAGGGCATGTCATGTGTTCGGTAAATTGCCCGGTTGGCTTTTATGTGTGATGTGTGATTTAAAAGTTATTTGTTTGGATTTATAAAGGAATTGGAATAATGATAAATGGTATTTTTGGGTACTTATATGGATTTCCTATTTGTATTTGTTTTTACAATCAAGTGGGTTTTGATTTACAACATATTTTGGCCCGAGTTGCCCAAAAATGGACTGTTTCACATCTTTATGAAAATGGTTGTGTTTTGAATATGTAACCTGAGTATTATAAGAGATTTATGAATGTGGTTTTCTGCTGTAAATTGTGTTTATACAGATCCTTAATAGAATTAAAATTCATACCTTCGTCAAAGTATAGTTTTGAGAAAATAATTAAAGGCCCGTTTGGCATTTCCTAGAAATGAAGGAGTGTTTTACTTGTATATAACAATTTGTGCAATTGGGATTGTTTTATGGTCCATTAAATGATTTTATTAAATGTTTATTGGGCTTCCAAATATTATTTAGTTCGGTTATGATGTGTGTTTATAATTTAAAGAGTGTTTTTGAAAGAGTTTTATGTGCAAAGCCTCAATACACTTCATGAAATTGTTTTACCGAAATATTTAGCGGTTTGTTGATTAGTGTAAGAAATGTGAAGAATGATTATGGGATGTTTGTGTTTTTATGGTTTTGGAATGGAATGGGGATGTGAAATGTGTATTTGATAATATGTGTAACTTGATTGAGCACTAAAGGGAATCCCGGGTATCTAGGTGGGCGGACGTGTACTAGTATACTAGTGATTCTGTGGGGGTTGGCCCCTGTTTCACGTAGAAAGTTTGACGATGACAACACTAACTAAACTATGATGATGATGATTATTAAGGACCACTAGGTTATGGGTATGTTCCCTACTAGTGGCTTGTGCACGAGAACAGATATTTATTATGGTTACTTTCACCGAGATACGAGGTACCTGGGGCTCACAACTAACTAGTGCCTAGGGGTATTCCTGTGACTAGTGCTCATTGGCTATTTTGTACACACCGTCGGCATACGGTGTGTTTGGTTGGTAAATGCAGTAGTATGTGTTATTTATTTGAATGTTAAATTTTTTTAAATCAGCCCTCTTGAAAACTATTTTCATTTTGAAGTTTCACCTCTTTGAAAATAATTGTTACTTGCATTTTTGTTTATTAAACATGCATGTTTTTGTCTGATAATTATTATAGCATGGAACCTCATTTGAAAACCATACTTTCAAATATTGAATTTAAAACTATAAATTTATGTTTCTTTTATTTTAAAGTAATGTGCATTGGGAATAGAATACCGGGCTAACCTACTGAGTTTTAATACTCACGCCTATAGTCTTCTTCTTTTTTTTAGCCCTTGTGCAGGTTTCATCTTTAGTTCGATCACCTTGGGTGACTTTTTATCATTGTGTTGGAGAGTGAACAGAAGTGTCACATGGATTTATTTTTTCATCGGGATTGTTCAGTTGAGTTGTTGGTTTTGTTCTAATTTTAGTTTCTCGTACAAATAATATTTAGTTCAATTTTTATATAAATTCATTTTGGGCTGTCTGTTTATTTCCGCTGTTTGTTTTATTGTTTATATATGGGAGAAATTGTTCCCTTGTGTACTCTATTGATGCCCTTGGTGCTTGTCACCATCCCGGGAGGATCGGGAACGCCTCTCGGGACTTGTCGCGGGCTGGCCTGGGTGACCGGTTCAGGGTCGACTCGGGCTGGTTCGTGACAAAATGGTATCAAAGGAGGTCAGCTATTAGCGGACCTTTCTTTTTAGAGCGCCCTTGTCATTTTGGGGATGTCAATGTAGATGGAGTAGGATTGTTGGGACTTGAGGGGTAAGTTCAAGAAGAGCTTCGCGAACTCTTTCTTGTTCTAATCCTCAGGTTTCCATGGAAGTTCGGTTTTATTAGTGTCCTTTGTTCTAGTTGATTGTTTGGTATTGGGATATGACAAAGGGAGTCTGACCAATGGCCTTCATGAGCTCACAGGGCCTGGCAAGCCATGTGGAGCTGGGGAATGGTCCTAATAAGTCTCTCTGTGTTGGTGTTGTGTTTGTCATATGGCCGCCAACCATATGGTCAAGTCACCCACTGACACTAGTTCCCTTTTTCTTGGGTCTCTTGAACCTTTCTTGAATTCTGAATTTTTGTTTTTAAAATCCTTGTGTGAGAATTGTGGAAATGGGTTTTAATGTAAGGATTAGATTTTGAAAATTGAAAAAATGGGGTTTTTAATAATTAAATATAATAATGGTTTTGGAAGGTTGTGTTTTTGTGAAAAAAAATGGAGGGAAGCAGAAATGATTTAAAGGGATTGGATTATCCATAATCTAAACTTGTGGTTTGTTGAAATAAAATGTTTTGAAATTGTGAATCATTTTAAAGTGATTCTGGATCTTTTTTTTAAATGGGGTATTTTAGGATGTTAAAAAGTTTTTGAATCGGATAAATTAGTTTTGGAAATTAGTTTTGATCGGTTGGTGTTTTACTAGAAACGTTATTGGTCTCAATGGACCTCGGATTATGAAAATATACATTGCTGATTTTTTTTTAAAAAAATAATGTGAAGGGGTTGTTTGGAGTGGCTTGGTTATTTAAAAAGTTTTTAAAAATGAAAAGGGGTAGGTTTTTAAGAAAATGGTTCTTAATTAATTGTGGTTTTTTTTGTGAAACATGAAAATGTTTTTTGACTTGGTGGTTGGTGTTCCTTTTGAAGGTAAATTGTTTTTTTTTGAATTATGATGTTTAATTTTAGCCTTTGGTGTTTTCATGGGTGCTCACATGCATGGTTTTATTTATATTTGGAAGTATGGCCTATATGGTATGGTGGTTGGGTGTCAGGGGTGGCATGGAAATGTGCATGTGGGTGAGAATTGATGAAACACCATTGGTGAATGTGGAAACCCACCAAGTTAGTTTGTTTTTTCAAAATTGCTTTGAGCTGAAAATTATGGCCTTTTTTAAAAACCAATGGTTATGTGGCTTGATTTTTCTATGTCTTAGAAGATTGTTTTATTTGGTTATCTTCCATGTAATCTATAATTCATACTCTTGTTCTATCTAGTTATGAGATCTTGTTGGTGGCTCGGTTTTGGAGTAATTTTCATTGGGTTTCTAAAAATGTGTTTGATGTTGTGATGTGGCCATGGATAATTCTGCGTTGGAAATATTTCCTACTGATCAACCTAAGGATTCCTTTAAAATTTTAAATCCACCTATTTTGATGATGCCTCAACTTGTTTGCTGGAATAGAGAGCTGTTTGGGATCTATTAAAAGTGTTTCTAGGTCATGATAATTCTTTTGGACAGAGCAGTTGTGTTCGGTGATGTTGATGTGTTTCGTCATATTCCTTGTCCATTATGCCCCTCATTTGGAGTGAGATAGAATTTTGATATGTATCTATGAGTTCCTATTTAGATTAAGGTTTTTTTGGTGATCAAGTGTGGTTTTTTTGAGTGGTGTGATCCTTATCACCTGACTGTGGTGCAACAAATGCTTCAAGAATCAGGGCTCCAACCATAGGCCTCAGAGTGAAGCTTTTCACGCAGTCAGAAAATCGACAGAGGTGTGGAGTGCTCGATTATGACCCTTACTCCTCTGTTTTGTTAAGTTATTTTCTATGTCAATGTTTTGGTTCTTCATTTCTATGAATTTCCCTTTGTCGTAACAAGCGTGGTGGACTTAACTCCTCACACAGTGTCTATGGTTATTCATTCATGGATGTGGGTTTTCAATCAATGTCCCTGTGTGGACCGCCTGTAAAAATCAGATGCAGTCTTGGTGTTACCAATTCATAGGGGGAGAGTTTTGGGTAGTTTCTTTGTTTCTTTTGTTGTTTAAGTGGCCAAATTATTGGGTCCCCTTCCCTCCCATCCCCAAGTGACTGGGGTCCAGAATTGTGCTGAATGTGTCGACTAAGTTATTGTCCCCTCCATTCGGGAGTGGGTGGTTTATATGTTCATGTCGTAACTCTATTAACTTGGTATATTAGTTTTTTGTAGGAGGGTTTTTTTGGGCTTGTGTGAGTGTGTCCCAACTCTAGCTCATGTTCAATTCTTGTCTATTCATTGCTAGTTGGTTTCTAATGGTGGGGAGAACCACCATGGGACTCCTGGATTTTAATCCTAAGAACATTTATAGTTATAGTTGATTCTTAATGGTGGGGAGTACATTCTATAATCCTTAGGTGTTGTTTTTTTTTCATCCGGAAAGTGTTATGGCTTTCCGGGGGCGGAAAGCTTTAATGGTGGGGAGAATTGTCACACACGATTTTTTCTTTTCTTTTCTGTCATTGTATTGATCCGGCCCATTAGAAATACCGAACCTTTTCATGGGTATTTGATGAGATAAATATTGAGTTTTGAAGTTTCATATATGTCTAACCACCCAAATTTGGGATCCCCATTGTTTGTTTAGTAGTTTTTGAAGAAAAGGTGGTTACTTCATGATTTGGGCCAACCGTGAGCCCATTCCCAGTTCTAAAAACCGAATTTGTTTCTTTTATAACTCTTTTGTTTTTCATACTTTTTTACCCATTCAACTTCCCAGTTGTCCTATAATGATATATTAAAACTTATTTATCCTTTTGGACCCATTATAAATTCATAGGCCGGGTGAATTTGGGTTACTCATTTAGGTATTGGGCCAGCCCATGGGCCCATTTCCTGTTTAAAAAAAAATAATTTGTTTCATTTATATCTTTTTCATTTTTTACTATTTTTCGGTGATTCTACCTCCCCCTCTAAGACAATAACCCTATACTATCCCTCATAATATATTTGACCTCTTTGGAGCTCATGTGGGTCGCGAATTAGGGAGAAATTCTCAGGAAACCTCAAATCGCCCAGAATTTCCAAGGTAAATTTTATCATTCATAAATCAATCAATTCGTACTCCTTTAGCCACCAATCTTCTTCCCCTGGTTCTTCCAGACCTTAGAAGTCTCTCCAAGAATTTTCAAGCCATTCCCCTTTCTCTAGGGCTTCAGATCTAATGGAAGATGACGAGTTTTCTAGGATGAAAGGTGAGATTCCTTCTCCTTTCTTCTTCCTCTTCCCCCTCCTTTCATTATTTCTTGGTTTTATATTGTACCCTAGTCTTGATCGACCTAGGGTTTTGTTATAACATATTTTTTGATGGGGTTTCTGTTTGTTTAGGTCTGATCTTTATAGTTTTATGGTTTATAAACCCGCGGAGGGTGATTTCGGGTGTGCGTTTCAATTACGCCAAAGATTTGAGGTAAGATACCCCTTGCACATGACTTTATTATTTAAGTTTCATCATTTTATTATATTTAACACCAGATATATGTGTTTATTATTGTTTTTCATCCTTTGGATAATTTTATTGGTGTTCAAAGTGGTTGTTTAATCATTGGTTTGTGAACGGTAGTGTTGTTTTGTCATGAAAGTTATCAACAAGTGTTTGTTTAAATGTTCCGTTATCTTTTGCAAATATTTTGTGAGGTTTATAATCTGGTCTATGGTATTTTTAACATGTTAAAGTATCTTGAATGAAAATATGGCTTTCAATTGGTGTTTTATTCCTTTTCATGTACTTAAAATAAATTGTTTTGTTTAAAAAGGGCATGTCATGTGTTCGGTAAATTGCCCGGTTGGCTTTTATGTGTGATGTGTGATTTAAAAGTTATTTGTTTGGATTTATAAAGGAATTGGAATAATGATAAATGTTATTTTTGGGTACTTATATGGATTTCCTATTTTTATTTGTTTTTACAATCAAGTGGGTTTTGATTTACAACATATTTTGGCCCGAGTTGCCCAAAAATGGACTGTTTCACATCTTTATGAAAATGGTTGTGTTTTGAATATGTAACCTGAGTGTTATAAGAGATTTATGAATGTGGTTTTATGATGTAAATTGTGTTTATACAGATCCTTAATAGAATTAAAATTCATACCTTCGTCAAAGGATAGTTTTGAGAAAATAATTAAAGGCCCGTTTGGCATTTCCTAGAAATGAAGGAGTGTTTTACTTGTATATAACAATTTGTGCAATTGGGATTGTTTTATGGTCCATTAAATGATTTCATTAAATGTTTATTGGGCTTTCAAATATGATTTGGTTTGGTTATGATGTGTGTTTATAATTTAAAGAGTGTTTTTGAAAGAGTTTTATGTGCAAAGCCTCAATACACTTCATGAAATAGTTTTACCGAAATATTTAGCGGTTTGTTGATTACTGTAAGAAATGTAAAGAATGGTTATGGTCTGTTTGTGTTTTTATGGTTTTGGAATGTAATGGAGATTTGAAATGTGTATTTTATAATATGTGTAACTTGATTGAGCACTAAAGGGAATCCCGGGTATCTAGGTGGGCGGACGTGTACTAGTATGCTAGTGATTCTGTGGGGGTTGGCCCCTGTTTCACGTAGCAAGTTTGACGATGACAACACGAACTAAACTATGATGATGATGATTATTGGGGACCACTAGGTTATGGGTATGTTCCCTACTAGTGGCTCGTGCACGAGAACGGATATTTATTATGGTTACTTTCACCGAGATACGAGGTACTTGGGGCTCACAACTAACTAGTGCCTAGGGGTATTCCTGTGACTAGTGTTCATTGGCTATTTTGTACTCACCGTCGGCATACGGTGTGTTTGGTTGGTAAATTCAGTAGTATGTGTTATTTATTTGAATGTTAAAATTCTTTAAAGCAGCCCTCTTGAAAACTATTTTCATTTTGAAGTTTCACCTCTTTGAAAATAATTGTTACTTGCATTTTTGTTTATTAAACATGCATGTTTTTGACTGATAATTATTATAGCATGGAACCTCATTTGAAAACCATACTTTCAAATCTTGAATTTAAAACTATAAATTTATGTTTCTTTTATTTTAAAGTAATGTGCATTGGGAATAGAATACCGGGCTAACCTACTGAGTTTTAATACTCACGCCTATAGTCTTCTTCTTTTTTTAGCCCTTGTGCAGGTTTCATCTTTAGTTCGATCACCTTGGGCGACTTTTTATCATTGTGTTGGAGAGTGACCAGAAGTTTCACATGGAGTTATTTTTTCATCGGGATTGTTCAGTTGAGTTGTTGGTTTTGTTCTAATTTTAGTTTCTTGTACAAATAATATTTAGTTCAATTTTTATATAAATTCATTTTGGGCTGTCCGTTTATTTCTGCTGTTTGTTTGATTGTTTGTATATGGGCGAAATCGTTCCCTTGTGTACTCTATTGATGCCCTTGGTGCTTGTCACCATCCCGAGAGGATCGGGAACGCCTCTCGGGACTTCACGGGCAGGCCTGGGTGACCGGTTCAGGGTCGACTCGGGCTGGTTCGTGACAAGAGGTGTCCAGCAGGGAGGGAGGGGGGGGGGGTGCTGTCCAGGAAGGGGGGGGGGGTCCAGGGGGGAGAGGTGTCCAGGAGGGGGGGTGTTGTCCAGGTAGGGGGGAGAGGTGTCCAGGAGGGAGGGGGGCTGTCCAGGCAGGGGGGAGGTGTCTAGGAGGGGGGGGGGGGGTGGGATACCACATTAGATGATTTCTTTCTTAACTACACATATTGATTGTTGTAATGACATCATATATATCTTCATTCAACATCAATTAGTACATAATTTTTTTTGGGAACCATAGTTCTATTCAGCTCCACTGTAACTTAAATATCATTATGACTTGAACTTTGTACAACCACTCATCAATCTCCCATGTTGGCATAAGATGATTAAACTATTATTAAATTGGGGGGGGGGGGATCTCCAGAGGGGGATTTTCAGGGGGAGGAGGGGGGGCTATCTTGGGGAGGCCTTGCAGGGGGGAGGGCTGTCTAGGGGAGGCTTTGGAGGGGTGAGGGGTGCTGTCCAGGGGAGGCTTTGCAGGGGGGAGGGGGCTACAGGGGGGGTGGGCTGTGCAGGGGAGAGGGTGGGGCCTATTTTTTTTGGGGGAGGGGGGGCTTTCCAGGATGGGGGGGGTATCTAGGAAGGGATTTACAGGGGGAAGGGGGATGTCCAGGGGGATTTGCAGGGGGAGGGGGGATGCAGGGGGGTTGTTTACTGCAAGGGGAGTGGGGGGGGGGGGGAGGGGTTGTCTAGGGGGGCTTTACAGGGGGAGGGGGGATGCAAGGGGAGTGGGGGGTGGGGGTGGGGGGGGGGGGGTATTTTTTATGGATTTTCAGACCCTATATCCACGGTTTTAAACCATGGATATTGGTTAATTGTCACAGTTTTAACCGTGGATATAGGTCTAATGCCATGGTTTAAAACCATGGCAATAAAGTGTGTCTATCCTCTTGTATAGCCATGGTTCTAAACCGTGGCTATAGTGATATTACCACGATTTGAACCGTGGCTGTATACCTATAGCCACGATTCAAACCGTGGCTATAGATCTAGAGCCACAGTTTGGAACCGTGGCTCTAGGTCTAGGGATATAGCCACGCCAAACTTAGCCACAGTTCCTCAAACCATGGATATTACCTATAACCACGGTTTGAGGACCTATATCCACGGTTTAAAACCGTGGCTATAGCCCGAATTTCCAGTAGCGTTGTGAGGAAGACGTAGAATTCATTATATTTAGATAAGAAACTTCATCACTTGATTCTTATCAAAATCCACCCCCAATAGCTTTACTAAATGAGATTATTAGGGAGGAAGGGAAATTAACATCTAGGGATGAAGGAGGTAATCTTCAAATTGAGTAAATACCTATTGTAAAAGAATATATTGATGTTTTTCCTGAAGATTTACCTGGACACCCCCCAGAGTGTGAAATTGAGTTTTTTATTGATTTAATCCCTGATGTAAGGCTAATATAAAAAACACCCTATAGAATGGCCATTGTGGAATTAATAGATCTAAAAAAACAACTTGAAGAGTTGTGTCAAAATGGATTTATCCGCCCTAGTGTTTCTCCATGGGGAGCCCCTATTCTCTTTGTCAATAAGAAAGATGGATCCATGATGCTATGTATTGATTATGGGGAAGTCAATGTAATTACAATAAAGAAAAAGTATCCTCTACCATGTATTGATGATTTATTTGATCAAATTCAAGTCGCTCAATTATTTTTGAATATTTATCTTCATTCTAGATATCATCAATTACAAGTGAATAAGGAATACATTCCAAAGACATCTTTTCGGATGAGGTATGGTCATTACGAATTTACAGTAATGCCTTTTGGATTAACTAATGCACCCTCAGTTTTTATGGATCTCATGAATAGAGTATTCAAGGAATATCTTGATGATTTTGTTTTGGTATTAATTGACGATATTCTGATATATTCTAAAATATTTGAAGACTATGAATATCACTTGCGAATCATTATTGAGACTCTCAAGAGAGAATAATTATTTGAAAATTTTAGAAAGTGTGAATTCTGGATTCAGGAAATATCTTTCCCTGGCCATATAGTCTCCAAGGATAGAATCTATGTTTATCCTTCAAAAACAAAAGCAATTCAAGAATTTCCATCATCAAAAAGTATAACCGAGGTAAGCAGTTTTATTGGTTTAGCAGGTTACTATCAGCGTTTCGTCCAGGATTTCACCCGATTGGCTAACCCATTAACCAAGCTCACATGTAAAGGGGTTAAATTCATTTGGAAAAAAGAGTGCAAAGAATGTTTTGATGAATTGAATATAGGATTAGTCAATGATACTATCTTTAATTTACCATATGGGAATGATGGGTTTGTTATTTATAGTGATGCATTAAGAAAAGGACTTGGTTGTGTCCTCATGTAGAATGATAGGGTTATTTCATATGTATCAAGGCAATTAAAAAACCATGAAAAAAACTATCCAACTCATAATATTGAGTTACTTGTAGTAATATTTTCTATGAAGATATGGAGATACTATCTCTACGGTGAAAAATGTGAGATATATACTGATCATAAGAGTTTAAAATATATTTTATCATAGAAAGAACTAAACATGAGACAAAGGAGATGACTCTAACTACTCAAGGATTATGATTTCACTATACAGTACCACCTGGGGAAGGTAAATAAGGTGGAAGATTCTTTGAGAAGAAAGGATCATGGAGTTTTGAACAAGATGAGAGTTGGAAGGGATCCTATATACATGGATCTAGTAAAGATGGATATGGGAATAATCATGGAAGGTGAAACATCAATACTTTTTAAAATTATTTCCAAACCATCTTTACTAGAAAGGATACAAAGTTCTTAGACCGATAATGATGAGTTTCAAAAGAAAATTAAAGCTGTGAATGATGGGATATTGATTGACTTTGTATATAAAGATGGAATTTTTAAATTTGGGAAGTGGCTTTGTGTTCCTGATTTACCTAATCTCAAAAGGGTATTGTTGGATGATGCTCATAGCTTCAATTTCTCTATACACCCTGGTAGCACTAAGATGTATAGATATTTGAAAGAATATTTTTGGCGGGACAACATGAAGAGGGAGATTTCTGATTATGTGTCAATATGTATCATTTTTCAACAGGTGAAGGCTGGATAACAACATCCTAGAGGAGTTATGAAACCACTTCTTATACCTATGTGGAAATGAGATAATATTACAATGGACTTTGTCATGGGAATGCCAGAGACTCCTAGAAGGAATGATGCGATATGGGTTATTGTTGACTATCTTACCAATTCAACACATTTTCTTGCTATAAGGGAAGATTTACCACTTGAACGTTTAGCAAGTATATATATTAATGAAGTTGTAATACTTCATGGTGTACCCCTATTGATTGTTTCTGATCATGATCCCCATTTTATGTTAAGATTATAGAAAAGTCTACAGAAGGCCCTAGATACTGAACTTCATTTGAGCACTGCATACCACCCTCAAACTGATGGACAATAAGAATGGACTATTAAAACTTTAGAAGAGATGTTGATATCCTTATCACTTGAATTTCAAGGTACGTGGGATCAATATTTACCTCTAATAGAATTTTCCTATAACAATAGCTTCCATTAAAGTATTTAGATGGCATCATATGAAGAATTATATGGAAAGAGATGTCGTACACCAACTTGTTGGGATGATGTTGGTGAAATAAAACTTATAGGTCTAGAACTTGTTGAGGAAACAATGGAGAAGGTGAATATTATCCAAACCCATATCAAAACATCTTAAAGTAGGAAAATGATCTATACTGATAACTGAAGGAATGATTTGGAATTTCAAGTAGGAGATCATGTTTTCTTGAAGGTATCTCCATGGAAGGGTGTTATACATTTTGGTAAGAAGGGTAAATTAACTCCCAGGTACATCAGACCTTTTGAAATTCTAGAGCAAATAGGAGCTGTTGCCTACTGTATTTCAATGCCTCCAAGTCTCTCAAAAGTTCATGATGTGTTCAACATATCACTGTTAAGGAAATACATGCCAGAACCAACACATGTACTCACCTATGAAGAAATAGAACTGGAACTTGATTTATCTTATTGTGAAGAGCCTATCAAGATACTTGATACAAGAAAACAAGTGTTTTGAAATCACACAACTCGTATGGTAAAAGTTTCTTTGGAGAAACCATAAAATGGAAGAGGCAATGTGGGAACCTGAAGAACATATGATGATGAACCACCCAAATATTTTTATGTCGTGGTACTCTAGAAATTTTGAGGACAAAATTATTTGAAGTGGGGAATAATTTAACACCCTAATCTTCCACGTTATGCTTCTTTTTAAATAATTCAATAGTTTGTGTTGTCCGCAACCCCGAGTTCAAGCACACCATGACCTATCAAAGTAGCCCTTTAAAAAGTAGTTATGAATAGTAATAACCACATTTTGAAGTTTTATAAACTTTATTTTTCAAAATAAACTTCATTTTTAAATTCAGAATATCAAAATTAGCTTAGGGTGAAATTTTGGTGATTTTCTGAAAAGATTCAATTTTTGATGAATAGTGAAAATATACTACATTTTAATTCAAAACTGCCTTTTCATCTAATTTATTAATATTGTTAGATTGTATTTTAATATTTTTTTAAAATTTAATTGGATTAAGATTTTATCATTTAATCCAATGATTATCATTGTAAGTAATTTCACCCTTAAATTGTACATGAACACATGACAATCTTTTGATAGATATTACTTCTTAAATACCCACTTTTTGGTTTTGACAAGAGGAATTAATTATAAATTAATTACTGAAACTTGTGTGTTTTGAATTTTGGAAAAATGGATTCCATATTTAGAATCAGAAGGTCTAAATTGTGTAAATAGTTATCTTTTATTTTTGGACATTATGAATAGTAACTTTAGTAATTATTTTATTTACCATGGTAAAAGGGTAAATCTGGTAAATAAGGGTAAAAAAATAATATTATAATAATATTAAACAACCCTAACACATGTAATAATCCTATTTTATGAGATATTTCTGACCATGGGCATCCTTATGTCGATTTTGGGACCCCATGGATCTACTTGGATGTGAAAATGACATTTTATAAGAACTAATTTAAAGTAAAGAAAAATGTAACATAATCATGTATCTTTTAGTAAAAAGATTTTTATATGGGTTTATATAAGTGATATTTTCTACTATAAATAGTCATTATAAATATAAAAAGATTTAATACATCATGGTATTTTATTTAAAAAATTTAGACATTAAATAAATTTATTGACACAATAACGATGCAGTATTTTCCTTATTAATGAAAGAATCAAATAAATTATATTATAAATATTAAAATAAATATAATTTGAAAGTTTTTATGTCATTAACTAATTTTATGAATGAAATTGGTATATTAGGTTTACGTTAATTCCTTTGGTTCGAAGTAATCAAGTTGTGATGACTTAAAAAAAAATCAATTCCTAAATAGTGTCAAAATTGACATAAATGAGTTTTTAAAACAAATATTATTTTATTAAACGATATAATGGTTCTAAAAATATAATATTCGTCCAACTGAATTATATAATGTTAAAAATGTCATTAATGACCCAATTATGGTTTGATTGTCATTTTATAGTAAATATAGTTACCATATATTATGAAAATGCAAGAAGACATGGTAAGAGTTAATATTTTTAACTGAGGGTTAAAGCTAAAAGATAAGGTTAATTTTGTGACCTAAACTTGTATAAACATATTGGTTGATTGGATTTAGACTCAAAATAATATTATATTTGAAATAAATTAGTTTGGGACCATTTGAAACCAAAAATCAATTTATAATAAAATAATATTTCTAGACTTTCCTAAAGTGCCCCTCCTCTCTCTTATAAAAGGGCACCATTTCTACCCACTTATTCACACCTCTAAAGCCCTTTGTCTCGACAAAAACCTGAGAAAATATCCTTAAAAATTACCTAAATTTATCCTAGAGGAAACCCTTCAGTAGGAAAACCAACTTAAGGAGTTCTTTTGTGCAAATCAAAAGGTGACACCCGAAGAAGAGGTAATCGTTTTATCCCTTCTTTCAAAGTTAATTTCTTCTTCTACTTCCTCTCACTAAGTTGTTACCATAATAAAATAATAACTCTAGAATATAATTTATAATGAGATGTTTTTATGATTATGGGACAACCATATTCCTCTTTTACCCATCCTATGAAAAACAATATCACTATGCGTGCGTACGTATGGCTTACCGTCTCCATGCCGTGGTGTAAACTATTTTTCATATATAATTCATTTAGATGGGTATAATGATGTATAAAAATTAATTAAATAATTAATATAACATGATATTATTTATTTGAAAATAATTCTCAATTCAAATATATACCATTAAACCATTAATGAAATGATATCATCTCTCGTGTGTATGTACGACTTACCGTCTCCACGACGTGATGAGACTCATCTTCCATGTTCACCATACAAGAATGATTATAAAGATATATATTATGAATAATTATGGAATATATGACATAATAATTATACTATAATAATATATATATATATATATATATATTTTTATGTATATATATTTCATTCACTTACTTGCATTCATACGATAATAAAAAAGAAACATCATTAATGCATACGTACGACCTATCGTCTCCATGAATAGTGTATTAATATCTATTATATATATTCATATTATTAATATATAAGATATATAAATCATATTATACATTTTTAAAGTAATTAAATCATTATCTAAGTAATATGATCAAGAATAACAAGTCAAAACACGTACGATAAAACAAAGCGATTATTACCTGAAATGTTGCATTAACTGGTCGAGGTTAGGATCTGCCTAAGTGAAACACGCCCCAACAAACCCAATGGTACTATCAGATTTCCAATATGAGTTACCATTTAAAAGTTCTGGATTTTACAATAAAATAATTGTCACTTAATTATTTTATTTACGGCCAAAAACTAACTTTCACTGGTGGCTTGCGCCGACCAATGTTAGTATCTGCCTAAAAAAAGTATACCCTCACGAGTTCAGCAGTGGTCTCATATTTTTAATCCAAGTTACCATTTGTGAGTTATAAGAATTTGAAAAATAAAATAACTTTATTTAATTATTTTATTTATGGTTATTCCATTTTGGGTTTTCTCACAGGAGGCCCGCACCGACTAAACTTAAGTCGTGCCTAGGGTAAACTCACCATCCTAAGAACAATGCTGCCCTCAGATTTCTGATCCAAGTAAAAGTTTAAGAGTTATTCCACTTTTTCAAAAAAACTTCTTACGTGCGTTAATTAAACCTTAACAAAACTTCAACGGATCATTCCGGGCACTCCGGGCCTCGAAATCGTGCGCTGTCAGATTTCACGGTCTCGAAATAATTCCATATAAATAAAAAAATTATACAGAATTTTTAGGATATTACATTCTCCCCACCGTAGGGTTTTACATCCCCAAAATCCACAAAAAAGGAAAAATAACCAAAAGAGGGTACTGAGCACAAATATGAGCCTCTTGCTCCCACGTGCTCTCTTGGAGGTTCTCGTGCTGCCAGCGTACGTGCACTAGAGGTATCAATCGCCCAAGAAGGACCTTCTCCTATCAATCCTCAATATCCACTGGAACCTCCGTAAACGTCACCCCATCATCGAAGCCCAGATCACCATGGTCGATGATGTGAGATGGGTCGTGCATGTATCTCCTCAGATGGGATACGTAGAAGACATCGTACACCCTCTCCAACTGCAGTGGAAGAGCCAAGAGGTATGCTACCTCACCTATCCTCCGAAGTATCAGAAAAGGACCGATAAACCTTAGTGATAACGTACCAGCTCGGACAAATATCCATAGTCCCCATCAAGGAGAGACTCACAAGAATACGTGGCCCCCTCCTGGAACTCTAAGGGTCTCCGTAACCTTTCGGCATAAGAATTCTGCCAACTTTATGCAGTCTTCACTTGTTGAAAAGTGAGATCTCAGTACATCTTTTCCACTCCAGGATGTACCGCTAGAGGGGATGTATGGAACTCCCTCAACACTTCCTCCTGTAGAACCAACAGTACCATAGTACGTCCTCTAAAGAGGATGAAATGCTCCCCACCTTTAGAAAATATATCAGGTGCCTGTCCTGTGGATATCTAAGCACGTCGAGACTCATAGTCAGTGTCCCCAAGCTATGCCTCCCTGACTCGCTGAAGGAGTGGGGGAGTGACTGTCATAGACTGGAGGTATGTTGCTCCATCTCTATCCGCAAAGGATATCTGCAACACGATTACCTGCTCTGTTGCCTCACTCAACAACTGCAGACCAGACCTCTTGTTGAGTGCATCTACTACCATGTTCCCCTTCCTAGGAGTATAGACTATCTTAAAGTCATAGTTCTGGAGGAACTCTATCCATCACCGCTGTCTCAGATTCAGGTCCTTTTGAGAGAAGATATACCTAAGACTATTTTTATCAGAGTAGACTGTAAAAAGTTCACCCATCAAGTAGTCTCACCACATATTTAGCGCAAAGACCACTGCTTCTATCTCTAGGTCATGGGTAGAATATTTTTACTTGTCAGTCTCTGTCTCAACTCCAAAAATTTCTGCTGACACTTCTCCATCCACAGGAAAGGATCCCCCTTTTTCTTCAAATCTAACAAGGGTGCTTCTACCCTAGAGAAATCGGGTACAAATCTCTGGTAGTACCTAGCCAAAGTAGACTTCCCTCTCCCTTTGGGGAGGTAATCTTGGAAACATCTTTTGAAAAGATGTCCCCATGCTTTGCCACTCCTATTTGGAACTGAAAACTGAAAACTCCTACTGCCACGAGGGTAAGTCTGGCCAAATCAAGAGTGATCAGCCGCACCCTCCTATGAATGAGTTTATCCTGCGCTTCCTGGGTTTTCTTTTTCGTTGAACAAGGAAAAATACCATTCCAACATTGTAGGTAAACCACAACCCTTTTGTCTAATACATTCAATTTGAGTATGAACTATGGATGTCCAGTCCATACCCAAAATGACATCGTAAGACCTCGACACTACCACCAAGAGGTTCCAACCAAAACTCTTGCCTCAAGGGTCAGATCACATCGTTGGCGTAAGTGTGATTATCAAGTCTCCTCCCAAATGTATCTCCAGATGTGAGGGTCAATTCAACAGTTTAACTAAAAACTCCAGAACTTAGACAAGATTCATAGAAGGAAGGAATGATTAGTACCTATGTTTATTGATACAAAAACTAGTTTTAGACACATACCATACCTCGAATCATTCCTAGAGCCCTTGGGTCATACTCCTTGACCACATGCAGCTACTCCATTCCCTTGTCCTTTAGCTCCCTGAGCCCGATGGGGACCACATTGAGGTGGTAGTTGTAACATGTCAAAAATTACACCACCTCATACTACTCTCCTAGATCTGATTCCAAGTCTACAGCCCTGTAGATTCATCTATACCTAACACTTCTTCTTCCCAATACATTTTTACATGCCCAAGTCTCTGAGACTGGTGCCAGTTTCTTAATTTCCCACTGCTAACATTCACTGGTTGCATCCGCTCAGTCAAAGGACATTCAACCACAAAGGTTCTCTCTAGCATCCTAACATAGGTAAGAATTCATAGAGGAATAGTGCTGGATCGTATGTCCCTGAAGAAACCTCGCTCAGAATTCCGATCCCTGAAGCACTAATCATATCATATTCATCGAGTACCAGGAATGGTCAGTACACCTCGATGAATACTCAGCTACCAACATGTCATCCTGCTAAAGCTGTAGAAGCTCTAGAGGACTCTCAGCCACCTCCTTAAGCCAATCCTCAACCGCTTGTGAGTTGGGTTCACCTCAGAACCTGAGGGGTATTTGATGCTGAAACTCATGTAAGGCACTAAGCCTAAATGTGCCCTCTACCGGTACCGCCGGTTGTAACTGCTGACCAACAGGAAGTGACATAACTGGCACACTACCCAAAGGTACCATCTCGGGCAACGGTCCAAGTACCGAAGCCTCTTATCCTACGAACCATACTCATGGTCATGTAATAGAAAAGTCCAGCAACTAGAATCACCATCTTCTCTACTGGTGTCTCAACTAGGCGGAAAACTCTAGCCACTACCTCCAGCCAGCCCTTAGCTGCCTGGGAATCTGACTTGCCTCAAAACCTCAGAGGCCTCTATTTCTGGAACTCATGCAACGTACTCAGTCGGTGTGCATCCTCTACTGGTGGGGCTGGTGGAAATGCTCGTCAGACAGGTAGTGGTGCTGCTGGTACACCACCCAAAAGTGCTAATGCCGTAAGAGGGCCCTGCACTGAGGCATCTTCGCTCGGTGGGTCGTCATCACATACTCTCTCAGGAAACCTGGGTGGCTGTATTTTTGGCGGCATAATGATAAGGAACAAGTGTTATATGGTCATTAAGTTATACCTAGTGAGCTGAAAACAAAGAAATCAAAAGAAAATTTTTTCAAAAACACACGTAATCTGTGTTTTCATGCACAGAGTTGGAAGTTAGAATTCAGGGTCCTAGTATATGGATACGTCGGCTGCCGCACTAACACTGGACTCCCTGAATTGAAAACCACACTCATAACACTTAACACTATTGTTTCACAGAAAAGATAAAAGTCCTAACTCTTCGGTAGAACTGAACTCCTATAATACCACTTTGTCATGACCCGTCCCTCGGGGCCCATGCGGTGACTACCCCAAGCCCACCTTGCATAGGCCAGGGGATGGAGACTAGCACCAAAAAGCATATTACCTAAAATGGGAAGGATTTTCATTTATAAAATGTAAAATCACACAAACCAAGCAAACAAACAGATATAGGCACAAATTAAACTATATAGTAAACATAGAGCATACAAGAAGTAAAGGGCCATAATTCAAGCCCAACTGGAAAGTACAAGAAAAACTAGTAAGTACAAGTAAAAATGAGTACAACTCCTGTGAACACCTGCCAAGGATCCTACCTGAAGGGTAGGTACAACTCTCAAATGATCGTCTCTGTGGATCACCTCATCAATGGTCTACCTCTGAGCAGTCTCTAGTCCAGGTACCCTCATCCTCAGTCAGCGCTGTCCGTCGTCTGCACCAGATACAATAAGGAGCACGCATACCCCGTGTAGTGGTGAGTATAACAATACTTAGTAGGTACCCCGAGACCCCCGAATGTCTCTCAAATCCACAAATGATAAACCAAAAAACATAGAAACAACAGTCAACCCTACTTAGGTATATTCCCATACATATACCTAAGTTATTAGAAAATACCCACCTCACACAGGAGAGAATAATACCACACATGTAATACCACAAAGGTTTATTACCACACAGATAAAGTACCACATTGCATAACCTCAATCACAAAGTAAAGATAGCTCACAACAGGATTTATTCTAGGGGTAGTAACAAGTAACATCCCTAGTCACATCATCGAACACCTCAGCTGCTGGAGAAATCCTCCTCTATCGAGTATAGTGGGCCTATCGCATCACAAAGAGGCGCTTCCCACTAATCTTGGACTGCTATGGTACTCCCCCTGTCGCGTACCGTGGTTCTGCCACGTCACACAGAGGCGCTCCCCACCATGGGTCTATCGCGTCACACATAGGCGCTCCCCCTCTTGGCCTGTTGAGGTACACTTCCTATCGATTACCATGGGTCTGACATGTTACATAGAGGTGCTCCCCACCGTGGATCTTCCACGTCACACAGAGATTCTCCCCACTGGGCCTGTCGAGTCACTCTGAGTCGTAATGGTCAACAGTCGTAGCAGTCGTCAGATCTCAGCCAGTCGCTGGGTTCTTCACGTAGCGTGCTTGGGAGAACCGCTCCCCAAGCCATTGGTCATACCACAACCACCCTTAAGTCCCATGAAGAAGTATCCCAATGGTCCGTCATGTCTTAAGGGTTCCAACGCAACAGACGGTGCGTCAATCGGACGCTTGGTCTGTAAGTTATTAGCGTTTTCGCTCCGAGGGCCCGGTTGGATTTGGGGTCCGATCCAACCCAGCCATACTAAAAAAATATCCAAAACTCAAGTGGAGTATACCGAAAGGACCGTCTCTATCCAAGGATTTTGGTGCTGTAGACGGTTCGTCAAATGGACGCCTGATTCACATGTTATGGCCACGAAGGCGTAACAGGGTCCAGATGGGCCCAGGTCTGGTCCGACCCGATCAGACTGACCCGACCCGATTCAGGTCCGGCCTGGATGGCCTGGGCCTTGGCGGGCCCGACTTGGTCCATGAAGGGGACATACCGGCCCATCCCATTGGCACGGACCGTCGGGCGGCGCGACCCACTACGGGGCGGCCCGCTACGGTGCGGCCCGAAGGGCACGACCCGCTGCGGTGTGGCCCGCTCGGCTGGCGGTCCGCCGAGGCGGGGTCCGCCGTGACAGACACCCGGGGGGAGGCACCCCCTGGTATTCCCAAACAGTCCGTGGACCGTTCGGCTTCTAGAACACGGGACCCACTGGGGGGTCCCGCTCGGTGTGGCGTGGCCAACAGGAAGGTTGACCGGACTTCTTCCCAGCGACGCGGTCGCACGCCACTGCTCCACCACGGCCGGTAGGATGTTGGCTGCTTTCAGCCTTCGCCACGGCCAAGCTGTTGTGAACTATTTCTCCATCGGCGGCGCAGATGCGCGCCGTCTCTCCGCCACGTGGCTGACCGGATTCCAGACGCCACCCTGCTCAGCCACGACCGACGGGCCGTGGCCTCCTTCACAACCAGCGGTGCGAACACGCACTGCCCTTCCTCCCTCGTGGCTGGATGGGAGCCGGCCGCCGTCTTCTTCCATGAGCCGCTGCGGCTTTGTTCCAATACTGAAAAATTAAACAATCGCATATTCGCGATCCTTGCATCGTGGTCTCCGTGTCCATATATTGCGCTTAACGAAACTCCGTGTTTCTAGCGTCAATAAATATTATGTGTTGAAGAACGCATGAAGAACACACAAAGAATAAAAAGAAAGAGGAGCAAGGTTTATGTACGGGACTATAACCATGTTCATTTGGCCATCTTCATCGTGAATTTATGATTTGAAGGATCAATAAAATTTAATCATATTAAAAACAAACCCCTACCTCAAGATCGTTGGAGAGAATCCGCGTTTGAGGAAGTGTTGGTGTTCGTTGTCCCCAAAACAAGCCTCCAACAACATCGCTCGATCATCATTCTTCAGTTTTTGGTTCAGTGTCGCTCATCACCGCCCACTGGAACTGGCTCTGTTCTCCAAGTGTTGGGCGTTGCGACACTTTACCAGAGCTTCGTTGCTTGGTGAAGCCGTGCCAATTCTTCCATCCAAGCTCTATTTAAATAGGAGAGGGGGAGGGTAAGTAACGATCGTGGAATTTATGAAGGTTAATTTAATAGGAACCTTCCTAAATTCCAACGACTCTGTTACTTATTATTTGAAGGGTCAATCCATTTAATGGCATGACTCACCGCTGGTCCCACACCACCGCTTGTCCGTTGGTGGAAAAGAAATAAAATAATGAGATTTTTTTATTTCATTTCCTTTTAAAAGTCACAAAAAATACCTTCTTCTCCAGACCAACTGTGGTCAATATGAAGGTTTTTTAAGTGAATATCGGTGCTGTGAGCTCAAAGGTGTCCTTAGATTTCAATTCCAAGCATCGGTTCAAAAGTTACAAAATGCCGCTGGCGCGTTTATTGAACGTACCTGAAAAAAAGTTTGGAAAAATTATTAACAGTCACCCTCAACCCGCACCAGTCAAGGTTAGGCTCTGTATAAGTGAAACACACCCCAAATAACCCAACGATACTCTTGGATTTCCAATTTGAGTTACCATTTAAAAGTTGTAGATTTTACAATAAAATAATTATCAAATAATTATTTTATTTACGGCCAAAAACTAACTTTCACTGATGGCTTGCACTGGCCAATTTTAGTATCTATTTAAATAAATAATACCCTCACAAGTTCAATGGTGGTCTCATATTTTTAATCCGAGTTACCGTTTTTGAGTTATAAGCATTTGAAAAATAAAATAACTTTATTTAATTATTTTATTTATGGTTATGTCATTTTTGGGTTTCTCACAGGAGGCCCACGCCGACTAAACTTAAGTCGCGCCTAGGGTAAACTCACCATCCTGAGCACAAAGGTGCCCTCAGATTTCTGATCCGAGTAACCTTTTAAGAGTTATTCCACCTTTTTTAGGAAAACTGCTTACACGCGGTAATTAAACCTTAAAAAAACTTCAACGGATCATTCCGGGCACCCCGGGCATAAGAATCGCGCGCCGTCAAATTTCACCGTCTCGAAATAATTTCATATAAATAAAAAAATATATATGGAATTTCCAAGCCATTACATAAATTATATAGATTCATTATATATGAAAATGCTATATATTTAGCATAACCAGCATACAATGTCATTATTTCCCAATGATTTAACTTCTCAAACAATTTTTGAAAATCATGAAGTTCATATTAAACTATCATTGTCGTTTAATTAATATGATATTTATCATAGTTTACACCTATAATCATATCCTTGATATAGTCTTCATCATTGTTCACACTTATAATCATATCAAATGATCCATAAAACACAATATTATCCTAGTCACTAACTACATTCAGTCTTTCCCTATGCTTAGTAAAAAATTTATATCATTGATCTATTACATAACAGATCAAGTGTTATTCCAACTCCTATAGACTAATTGGTAGAGTAATAATACCGTAAACATGAAAAAAGGATTTGAGAAGGGTCATATGCATGATATTTTGTGAACTTGATGAACTCTTTCACCACATCCTTATAATCTTTTATCACGTGATTGAAATCCATCCATTTTTATTCATATCCCTCTTATTTTTATAAGTAATATTAATATTTGATTCAATAATATTAATATTTAACAAAATAAATAAATACACAAAAAGTTTGAGCTTAGAACCCATAATAGGTCATTATTATGGAATCATTTAAGCCATATAAAGTCATTGATCTAAAATAATAAGAGCTGAATGATGTGTATTGAGATTGTTTTGTAGTGGTCAAAATAATTGAAGGAAAGGAATGTGTGATATCTATACATTTATAAAAAAAATATAATTAAATTTTCATCTATTTCAAAACAAAGAGATAAAGGATGGTTTTTATAATTTTGTTAGGTGGGAGTAAAATATAAGGGAGGAGTTAATGTTTATTCATTTATTCTCTTGATATGTGGAGGTTTAGGTGGTTTTTAAGTAATACGATACTTAGGAGCTGAAGCTGATATATTTTCAGATGATGAAAACATTGATAGGGCCCAATTACATGGTCTTGAGAACCCAACATATGAAGAAACCCTTGAATTTAAATCTAATAAACCAAAATTATTGGGTCGGGGTTCTCAAGCTATTGAAAAAAACCAAAGAATAATCTAATTCGGGTTTTAGGAATGCTTCAAATTTAAATAATTCATATGGCTTGGTTGAAGCCTCAAAGAACATCAATGCAAAATTTATAAATATATATAGAATCCATCCTTAACTTTTTGATAGATATTTTAAGGATTGTTCGAAATGGAAAAGGAAATTATTAATATAAAATTCCATTGAAGTAATTTAAATGTGGATATATTGTACTTTTCACTAATAATTTTCTAATTTTTACAGAAAAGGAATGTGAAAACGAATATGATTTAACAAGAAGTTCACATAAGAAGAAAAATAAAAACTTTAGAAAACTAATTTTTCATTCATACAGAATGAATAATAATTTCTAACAACTCAAAAACATACGTTTATTATCTAAATTATATGATGAGGAAAGCGATTATTATGATACTGAAGTTGAAACATTAAGTGAATTAGAGGCATGGTTATTGAATTAAAAAGAGAATGATGATGAGATCCCCAATGATAAAGATAATAGTGATGAAAAAGATAAAAAATATGATATGATGAGTTCCTAGTGGGATCAACATATGTTCACAAAAATGAAAATATTAAAAGTATTGGGGTTCTTTTATCTGTTAATAGAAGAAAATGGGAAGAATTGTTTGGTTTTAATCCATGAGAGCAGGAAGGATACTTGGAAATTGGCTTCTTATCCCTCATGTTTGAAGTTAGATCCAAGATCTCACTCCAAAATGACCCCAGGAAAGAAGGAGTGGCAAAGTTCTAGTGACCAACACTTGTCAGTGGCAAAATGACACGTATGACAAGTATTAGTCACCTGAACATTCACAGTCATTCCAAATGCTGAGGTGAACCAAGTGATAACTAAATAGTGTGTAATGGTGGTGTCATATCAGGTATTCGAGGGAGGTAATGAGTCATTCAAATCCTTTGGGAAAATTAAAAACACCCAAAGAAGAACTAAAAATGCTGAAAGCTTGAACAACCAAAAATAAGTCACATATCGTGTGATTTGAAATTGTCAATTCGTCTGAGGGAGAGCGAGGGAGAGCAATGATGAGGGAGAGTGCATGGCGCAGAGGGCGTGCAGTGGTGAGGGAGAGCGTGTGATAGTGAGGGAGAGAGGTGGGGAGGGTGCACAACGGAAAGGGAGAGCGAGGGAGAGCGCATGATGGTGAGAGAGGGAGAGCAACGATGAGGGAGAGCAGCGATAAGCTCATGTAGCTATGAGGGAGAGTGGGGGAGAGCACGTAGTGGTGAGAGAGAGAGGTTACGAGGTTTTAGTTCTGTGAGAGTTTGAATACTGTGAGAGAAATCAGTTCAGTTAGGGTTAGATTTATAAGACAATGAAGGGTTTTATCAGTGTAGGGAGTATGAAGCTTAGTTGACGGCGGGCATCAGTTTCCTCAGGTGATCTTTGGCCAGGACGGGCCTGGTGTGCTGGTAATGGCAATGGAAGGATGGTAAAATGCGATTGACACAGTACGTGATATGTCATAAGTGGTGATGTGGGGGACATCTACAACTGTCTAGGTGAGGAGGGAGGGTGTACTACTAGAGCATGCAGACTAGGCGGGCATGCTGGGTATAAATCAAAACCTATAGGTTTGGATTGTCATAGTTTAGTACCCATTGGTTCTATGGGTAATATAATGGGTTTGTGATCCATATACTAAATAAACAAGGCTTGATGGGTGGGATATCTTCTTGGGGGGCTATGACCTACCTTTCCGGCCTCTGTGTGTGGTGTGTGTGTGTTTGAATGCAATTGTACCCCAAACAACTAATACATATATAAATGTATATAATTATAAAAAAATATTTATATAATTATAAATATATTTAAATAATTGTAAATATGTATTTATAAATATGATTATAAATTAATATAAATATATAAAATTATAAATAAATAATTATGCATATAATTATAAATATATTAACAGAATTGTAAATATGTATTTAAAAATATAATTGTAGATACATATTAATAATTATAACTATAAATAAATATATTTATAAATATTTGTATATAATAATAAATATATTTATATAATTATAAATATATTTATTAATATATAAATATTTATAATTATAAATATAAGAAATATATTTATCATAATTTTAAAATTATTTAAATATAAATTTATTTATTTATAATTATATAAATATAATTATAAAAAATTATATATAATTATAAATATATTTATATACTTATATATATATATATTAATATATAAATATACATAATTTTAAATATATTTATATAATTATAAATAAATAATTATTTATCTTATTTTAAATATATTGAAAAATTATAAATATGTATTTATAATTATAATTATAGATATATATTTATAATTATGATTATAAATAAATATGTTTATAAATATTTGTATATAATTATATATATATATATATATATTTAAATATAAATTTATATAATGATAAATATAAGAAATATATTTATTATAATTTTATAATTAATTAAATATATAATTATTTATTTATAATTATTTAAATATATTTATAAATATTTGTATATAATTATAAATATATTTATAAATATAAAATTATATATAATAATAAATATGATAAATATATTTATTATAACTTTATAATTATTTAACTATATAATTATATATTTATAATTATTTAAATGCTTTTAAAATAAATTATATATATTTATTTATAATTATAAATATAAAATTTTATAAATATAGTAAATATGTATTTATAAATATATTTATTTATATAAATATAATTATATTTATTTATAAATATTTATTCACAAATATATTTTTTATAAATATATTTTTAACATTATTAATGAATATATAATAATAAATGAATTAATATAAAAAATGAATAAACAAAGTTAAATAAATTTCAAAAATATTAAAAAGTGAATTTGTAACATTTACGTTAATTACAGACACATAAAAACTTAATAAAAATTAATAAATAGATGATATTAGTTATATAAATAGCAAAAAAATTTAAAAATAAATTATATTAACTATACAAAAATATTAATAATTAAATTGAATTGAATTAAATTAAATCAAATTAAATTAAACACACACACACACAAACATATATTCAAGATGAATATATTAAAATAAATTTATATTTAAAATGAATAAATATAAAAAATGAATAAATACAGAAAATACTAAAAATGGAGAGATATTAAAAAAGGATAAATAATATTAAATCAATAAATAGACATGCGCCCAGACATACATGTACACATGATAGACATATATATATATACACACATACACATTTACACACACACACACATGCATACAATTGTACATGTACATATAATTATTTAGATAAAATATTAATTTATTATATTTATTTCAATTATATACACATTTTGTAATTAATGTACATAAATAAAACATTAAACATTTTGACTAATATAAATTTGATACTTTTTTATATTTAAAACTATGAAAATAAGATTCATTTTTAATAAAAGTTATATAAATCATATTTATATGTTATATTTACATATATATACTTATTGTAATATAAATCTTATATTAAAAAATATAAATATTTATATAAAAACTAAATTTATCACTACAGCCTTTACCAGTGCTATATAAAAATCACTGATAAAGGTGTTACGTTTATCAATGCTAAAAAAGTACTGATAAATGTTGGAATTTTATCAGTGCTAGAAAAAAGAACTAAAAAAGGGTACTCTTTGATCAACACTTTTTTTAGCTTTGATAAAAGATAACTTTATCAATGCTTTTTGCAAGAACTGATAAAAGTTCCTACTTTATTAGTGCTTTTTGTTTAGCACTGATAAAGGTCAATGCCAAATATCACGCAATCTATGGTAATGTTACCAAAATCAAATTTTTTAAATGTGTATCTTAAATATAATAATAAATACACAAAAAGCATTTAGGTAGGATATTCAACAATCAGGTTGGGTGCCACACAATATTTGTGATGTCCCCAGACCGGTTTAAAGACAAGTGACCAGTCTGGTTTCCTATAAGGCTTCAAGGGCACCTCCCCGTATTCTAGAAGTTTTCAACTAACAGTGAGGGTATATGGTGGTATGGTGGGGGAGACTATATCCTTTTTATTAGAGTGAAACACAATGATAAATAAACACATAATCCATATAAACAATAAACAAATAAACATATAACAACAAACAACCCTATATATAGATGATATCATGATATTACAAAAGCAAGATAGACAAGTCATGGTAGTAATCATCCAAACAGTGCTTGACTAACAAAATAAATAAAAAGACAAAAAACTGATTAGCTCCATGAGCATCCTAAGCCCCAACTCAGTCCTCTACTCCCATACTCCCAACCTAATAACAAGTTAGGCGTCCTCGGTAGGGCGCTTCTCTTTTTTCCTTTCCCACATCTATGAAATCTATTCAGGTACCAAATAGAGGCCCGAATAGACTATGAGTACAAATTAGTAGGTCATCACCTACAATGTCTAATTAAAATCCAGTATGTGAGTATAAAATATAATAGTGTGTAGTTATAATTAAATGAAGGAAGTAAAGTAATAGAAATCATGTTGATATTGGGATCTACATGGGATACCCGACCAACCTGCCTACTTCAGCCTAAGTTGCATATCATTGAACATGTAAACTATAGGTTGTCAAGGGACCCAAGGCTAATTGTCATAGTATCCATAAATACATAACCCAAAGGAATAAATGGAACAAGTTCAAGCATTCCCATACAACACACCCATTTCAAAATCACAGAAGACCCATGAAATTCTTTATTTTTAAAGTCAAGACAACTCACGATGATCAATCCATGATGTATGGATATTTGTTTTGAGTGTAATTCAAGTGACTAACCCTTGAAATTATAATCCAAATAGTTTCAAACCAAACTAAAAAAATATATCCTTGCATTTCAGGAAGGTATCAATTAGAATCCAAGGGGATAACCCAAGGTGTTCCTTGTTCGAAGACATCAAGTCTAACCTAGGAGATCATCTCGAGAATTATATGTTTTTATGGAGATCCATATGAAGCCATGACATCAAGCTGTGATATTCATTAGAGTAAGACATGGACCAAATCCAATATGGGTGTACCATTTGGTGTTCACATCAATGAACCAGGTGGATTATTATGGGTTCTCTCAAGGCATTCCAAAGTGGGAATCCAAGGAATGATTGAGGCATGCCACACCTTCAATGGTGTAACCAAGTTCCATAACAAAAATAATCCAAATAATAAATGGTAATTAATCTTAAGGTCTAAGTATCCATTCTAGTTAATAATTTAATTAATATTGGTAACTAATCACAAGGACAAGTAAAGTAATTATTCTATTTCACAAATTAATTAATTCAATTAGGCATTTAACTTGTAAGTGGAAATCCAAACACACCTAATGTGTGGTTTGGTTACATGTGGAAAGGGGTTTTCCTGAATTCCAAAACAAAAACACCATAAGAGTGGTTTTGGTTATATTTAAAATAAAGTTAACATAAGTTTTGGGGAAAATGAACCCTAAATAGTAGTTTAGGTTGAGGTTACCAACCTCCAATGGAATCTGGGGGTCTCATAGAATATCCATGTCAAGGTTTAGGTTAATAATTAAAGGAATATTAATTTTAAGAGAAGCACATGTGAATTCCGACATGCGGCATAACAGTATAATTTATAAATGATAATAATTTTGTGAAGAAAATAGAGAACCTACCTAGGCCCTATATAATACTCCCCATCCAGTATTAGCCTCAAGTTTGGTCTAGAATGATAGAGATCTAAAAATGAGATAAAAGACCCAAAAATAGGGCATTTATGTAAAATATGGAGAGACATGTTTGTATGGAAAGAAAAAGTTAGAAAGGAAGCTATCTGATTTTTAGCCTTATCGAGGGTGTTCCAATGCTTTAAAAGAAACTTGAATCGGAGATAAGATGGATGAGATGCACTAAAAATACCCAAAAGGAAGATAATAAGATCCCAATGTGTTGCTATGTGAAAATGGAGGAGAGGAAAAAATATATTTAATGGTAAAACGGGTGAAAATGGTAAATTCCTTCATTTTTAATAGGGAACATGGTTTGGACACATAATTTTCCAAACCATTCACCAACAATGCATCCTTACTATATAGGAGAAAAAAAACCTACATGGTTATGAAAAAAATGAAAAGTGAGCCTATAATAAACTACATAGCTTGCACTATTTTTAGGCCCCCTTGATATGGTTTATCAAACCATGCTCCTCTACTTTCTGGTCCGCATGGTTAGTAAAAATTATGTGCTAACCATGAACCCCACACTGGTTCTTTAAAAAATGGAACTCTGAGCCTTGAACCTTCCCAAATTCCTCTAAAACCTCCTCTACCCCATTGGGAACTTAAATTATGGTAAAACAAGAGGTTTATATAGAATTTAAAAGGGTATATACCTCAATTAAGAACCAAGATCTTACATACTCCCATCCTTAATACAAATAATCCCTGAGTTGTACTTACAAGGGTGGTGAGCTGCATTCAAGAATAATTAAAACCACTAAGAACATACATCAGACTCTCATTCCCACATCTCCTCTTATATATGGACATACTTCCATAAAACCCAAACTAGAGGAACCATTCTACTTTAGAGAGTCTTCATGCTATGATCAACGATACGAACTAATTATTCCTCAAAAGAAGCATCTAACTCCAACTCAACTTAATAAATATAAAATACATGGGATGGGATAAATTAATAATTGTGGAGCTGAGAAACATGGAAGACATCATGCATATACAAATACCGCTGAGAGAGAGATATCCAATTGCTAAAAACCTGACCCTCTCCAAGATCTTGAACGGTCTGATAAATCTAGGTGCTAACTTACCTTTCTATGACTCCATCGATGTTTCAACCTTGGAAAAACAAACAAGAAGAACCAATCCCCACCTCAAACTATAGAGTTCGATGATAGCGATCAACATATGAATTCTACCTAGACCGATCTATTTATATACATTTCCTGATCAATTGTACCTACTCCGATGTCTCCAAAATTAGATGTGATCCTAGTAGCACTACCTCCCCTACCTCTAACCAACAAAAAGGTGAATGAAATGACCTACCATATAGTTCCTCAAAAGGATCCATCTGAATAATTACTTGAAAAAATATTATTATAGGAAAAATCAGTATGAGGCATGTACTTTTCCCAAGAGCCTTCAAAATCTAGGACACATTCATGCAACGTGTCCTCTAGTATCTATATCATGCCCTTGGATTGACCATAGATCTATGGGTGGTATACTATAATCAAAATTACCTATGAACCAAGAGCCTTATGAAACCCCTAGCATAGCTGAGAAGTAAACAAAGTGTGCTTGTCTTATATAATGGTACATAAAATCCCATGAAGGCATATGATTTCTTGGACATATATCCTCCCAATATTGTTCACTAAGAAGGTATATCAGATAGGTAAGAAGTGGGTAACCTTTGTCAGCCTATCCATGATCACCCATATATAATCACTACCTTAGGGTGACTTTGTTAACCCTATCATGAAATCCATGTTAATGTATTCCCATTCCCATTCCCAGATGGGTAGTTCTTACAAAATGCCTGTAGGTCACTGGTGTTCTATTTTCAACTACTAAAAGGTGTAACAATGAGTAATAAAGCCAAAAATATCCTTTTTTATCCCAAGATATGAATATTGGTGGTAAAAAACATGATACATATTTGTGAGTATGGGATGTACTACTAATTTAAAAGCATGAGATTCACACACCAGTTCCTCTTGTATGTTTATAGGAACCTCAACACAACCCTAGATATATAGGATCCCATCCTTATCAATAACCCAACCATGTGGTGGTTACTCACAAAAAACACTTTCCATTAGGACTAAGCCTTCATGATTTGAAAGTTTTCTATTTATTCAATCCATTTGTGAAGAATCCATTAATAAATCCATGTGAATATGATCCCCATGAAACTCTATAACTTCTAGATGCATTTATGAAAATGGATCCATCAACTACCACTCCCCACTGGCTTCCTGAACCAATTGAGTCTAAGTTTTTCAGCTCAAATCACCAGAAACTTCATTACCTTTACGTTCCATGTAAGTGAGATAAATGTCTAAATACTGAAGAAATTCAACCCAAAACATTTTTTGAAGGTTCAAATAATGCTGATAAAATATATATTTGAGGATATTATGGTCCTTGTATACCACAAATCACTCCCTTAACAAGTAATGTCTCCAACAATGTAAGACATGAATGAAAATTACTAAATTGAGGTTGTGAATCAGTTAATTATTCTCTTGAGGCCTCAATTGTTGAGATCTGTAGTCCATGACTCATTCCCCTTGCATCAAACCAACTCCCATATATATGTTTGATTCATCATAATAAATTATGTATCCTATTTAAGGCTTAACAAAAATCAGGATTTTCATTGAGTTCAAACTTCCTTTCAACTATTAAAAGTAATTATCATAAAATTTAGACCATATGAACTTTACACCCTTTTTGGTCAATCCTGTAAGTGGTTCTGTAAGGAATGAAAAGTTATGGATGAAACACTGATAGTAATTGGAAATTACTAATAATCTATATAAATATATATAAAACATTATTGGGATTCTCTAAAGAAAAAACGACTCTCAACATAAATAGATCCTCATATACCTCTATTTATGATATAATGTGACCCTGGAAGTGATCTTTATCAATCCAATAGTGGCACTTAGTGAGCTTGCTGTTTCTCTCTTAGTGCAATGAGTATAATGTCAAGGTGTTTGGAATGATCATGTATTGTATGAGAGTACACTAAGAAATCATCCACAAAAATGACCACAAAGGCATCTAGGTATGGGTTGAAAACAGGATTTATTAAGGAAAAAAAGATATCAGGATTATTCGTTAGACCGAATGACATCACTAGATATTCATATAGGCTATAAATAATTCATAATTTTACACATGGTATATCTGAGGGTCTGAATATCACCTGATGATAGCCTAATCTCAAATCAATATTCAAGAAGATTATAGATCCTTAAATATTATCAAATAAATCAACTATATGAGGATGTGGGTATTAGTTATTAATTTTAAGAAAAATTAACTAACTATAATCCACATATATCCTCAAGGTACCATTAATTTTCTTAGAAAAAATTATAGGTGAACCCTAAAGAGAAGTACTGGATCATATAAAACCCTTGGCTTCTAGGTCCTCTAACTACCTCCTGAGTTCCTGAAGCTCAATAAGATCTATCCTGTATGAAGGGATAAATACTGGTTCCACTCTTGGAATAATTTTTACAGTGAAATCTACCTCTCTCTAAGGAGGTATCCCAAAAAATTCATCGGGAATGATTTCTCTTAAATGGTCTACATCTAGAGAAAAAATATCCTACCATACTCTTTGATCATCAAGAACAAGGCTGTAAATCAAGACAGACACTCCACCTAGCCCGTGAGTCTCAATTCCAAATTGACTTTCCTGGACATCCCATTCTCTCTTTCAAACATAATTACCAACCTTTTGTGATGATAAAGAAACCCTCCAATGATAAAAATCAATATGGTATCGAAAAGGTTATATCCATTCCATCCCAAAAATTATGTCTAATATTATCATCTAGAGGATGAAAAGGTTCCATAAGAAATGGTCTCTACCTATATCAATAGATAATTCCTTGCATCAATAAACACTATTTGATCAGATTCCCAAAGGAGTTTCAAGATACATTAACCCATAGAATTATTAAATTTTATGACCAATAATTTTCATTAAAAAAGTATATATGAATGATTGTGAATCACCTATATAAAAAATATGTTTACTAATGTTGAGGCTGCTAAGATCATACCACATATTTTAGATGGTCTAGATTTCTTCTTAGTAGGTGAAGGATGCACTACATGTAACTATATAGATCCAAAACCCTGAGCTACAACCTGGCCTCCTTGATTAGCTCTACTCTACTAGAGCAGCATATCCTGAGTCTATCTCCCTCTATCTCGACCACCTCTAAATCTTAAATGGCCAATATCACTCTATCTAGAATTCATGCATGGAGACACATATCCCACTCAAAAAACCAGATATGGTGCAGATCCTCTCTCACTAGACACCGATGAAAAGGTTCTGCCAAATATCTATATATGGCCCATTCTTCCATAGACTCATCACTCTACTGGATCCCTATCACAATGAGGTTTCATGTAACCCTACATTCCATATTTATGGCATACCAAATATCTACCAGTGCTACACTATGACTGGAACTACCTTGTTGAGAAGTCTCATGGTGATACTTACTTCCAATGGATAAACTACTTACCTACCTATCTGCTGAACCACAAAACCCTGTACCTTTATCTTCTCTTAGATTACACTCATAGATAAGGTTTTGGTTCACTATATCAGATATGGTAGTTAGTTGTAAGAAATTCACCTGAGATCAAATGGCATACCTGAGCCCATAGTCAAAATGCCTTTCCCTAGATTGCTCATCACCCAAAAGAGTGGGTGAAAATTACTAGAGCCCAGTGAACCAAGATGAGTAATATATGATGAACATAATACCTTGAAATTCGCTAGTTTGATTATATCTCAAGGTCTTAGAGAATAAGTATTCATTGAAACTAGTTTGGAAGTCCCTCTATACTATACCATGATGCTGATATGCTTGAGGGAGGACATCCCACCAGTACTTGGTAGATTCATTAATAATATACACTACATGATTCACCCTTATATCCATAAGATTCTCTAGGTTCTCAAAGGTCATATGGATAGCATCAAGCCCTGAATTATACACATAAGAACCGATTTCTCTTGAGAAAGTAGGTGGGTGTTTCTATTGGAACTTCCTTGCCAATTCATATATATTGGGAATAGCTCAAGGGGATCCCTCCATGGACTACATTAGACATAGGAAACCATCTTGATGTTGAGTAGTAGTGACCAATACAAAAATAAAATTTGGTAATATAGGAGGTTCCATAGGTGGAACTATAGGTCATTCAAATCCCACTACCTCAGGAACATGGTCTTCACAACCTTCCTAGTGCTTGACTCAAGGCCTTGATGGAGGCATATATTCACTATGCTAAAAAACACCTCAAAAAAAGATATAAGGAATAATATATTACAAATAAGAAATCAATATAGCTACAATTGTTCAATACAAGTGATACACTAATCGAATTACCTATTTCTAGGATCAAATTATACTATAAGTTGAATTATCTATCATAATTGTTTAGTTATATGGGTTTTCAATCCTAATTTTTAGAGTAAAACACCCTTTAAGTTACAATTGTAATCCCCATTTAATGACAACCAATTTTTGTAAGATTTAGAATTTAGTAATTCCACATGTAATGGTTTAGATATACGAGTTTCCATTCCCAATTTATAGATTCATAAACTTTATAAGTTACAATTTACATTCCATTTAACCAAAAATATATGTTTAAAATTAGGTATTATAATGTAATAATTTTATGTAAGATGGTTTAGTTATATGGATTTTCATTTCCAATTTATAGAGGCATAATAATATAACTTTCAATTGGAGCTCCATTTAATTGCAACCCTCTAAAATTTTCAGCATATGTAACCAAGGTTCTATAGATTTGACCATGTTAAAATTAATTAAATAAGATGTCAAAATCAAGATATGTGGGAAAAAACCATTTAGTTTGATTCAGAAACTTTATGAAACCAATTTTTCTTTTAAGAAGTGTTGAAAGTCACATGTATAATAACCAATGCACACAAAATAGGCAGAAAAAAAAACAAGTGATGGGATATTCATGAAATAGTAAATGAATGAAATATAAATCCCTACATGCTTATGATGATACAGGAGATAATTATCCATTATTTTAATATCTTAAGGGTTTAAATCCAAAAAACATAACAACATAAAGCATGTGTATCACCAAAAAGTGAAAAAAGTATATATGTAATTGGTGAAATTAAGAACAAAAAGTCATCTACCTAAAATTTTGGCTTTTACCCCAAACATGGGTTAACCACTCCCAAGAACAACTTATTACCAAGTTCTGATTCATCCTAGTCTCCTTTATACCAACCCCAAATAGTTATAAAAAGAAAAAATAAAATCTGATACCATTATGTGACATCCCCATCCCAATTCATATAAAAGTGACTAGTTTGTATGGCCACAAGGCTTAAAGAATTCCACCTAATATGCCAGAGGTTTTTGACCAGTAATGAGGGTGTATAGTGGTATGATATGGAGACTATAACCTCTCTATTAGAGTGAAACACAGTGATAAATAGACAAAACACATAATCCATCAAAAAAATTAAATAAATAGAAATATAGTAGTGAATAACACTATATAATTATATATGATAAGAAGGCATCGATATCGGCTGTGTCCCTAGCACCAAGTCAATTACAAACTCTACTTCTCTCTTAAGAGGAAGCCTAAATAAATTGTCTGGGAAAACATCAATAAAACCTCAAACAATAGAGGAAAGATAAAAAATAGAGGAAACATAAATAAAACCCCGAACAATAGAGGGATGATAAAAAACATAGAAAACATCGTCAACATCATCTAAAACACCATACAAAAAAATGATGAGCTATGGGTGAGAAGGTCCTACATAGAAAAACCTCAAATCCCACTCTCCCCGAAACACTTGTGAGATCCCATCCTCCATAAGAAATGATACATGTCGACTAAAAGGAAACCAAAAACCCTTCCCTTTTATCTATCCACTAACTCTAAAACAAATGGCATGAGTTCCATCATAAGGTTAATAATATCAACAAAATGGCCAAATATAAATGAGTGTGAAGAAATAGTGTCAAATAAAGAAACCACCACTGAAGATGAAATAAATATGGTACCTCTCACTATCATTGGACCCACATCTACCTCCACTAGAAAGTCATATATTTCATGTAAGTGATTTACTATCAAGGCTTGTGGCTAGAGCCCTATAGTCTTTGAAGAATTTGATTTCACAAGAGTAGCCTTTTGAGCTGACAATCCCTAACCATATCATGGAGAATACAAGACCTGATAGAAACACAATAGATGAGTATAACACCCAAAACTACTACACATCATTGCAGGTGAATGACATGAACTCTTGGTGTGTCTAAACTTTCCAAATTGATAGTAAGTAAGTGGAAAAATACAAGATATAACAGGTGGTGTTGAGGAGGCCTACTATCCAGAACTACCTCCACCACTCCTATGGTGATCCTTCCACTTCTTATTTTCCCCTAGAGTGCCACTAAAGCTGCCACTAGGTAGAGTATTTGGTGAAGAATATGAAACTTTTAGTTCCATATTAATTTCTACCATCATAGACCTATCCATTATCTTTATATAGGTAAAAAATATTCAGTATAAATACCTACGATCTGATATCTAGTCACAAACCTTGCATGTACTTTTGAGCTTTCAGCTGGTCATTCTTCACTACCTCTAGTCCAAAACAAACCAGCTTACCAAACCAATTAGTGTACATTGAAGTCATATGCTCTTCCTACTACAAAGAGAGGAACTCTAGAGACTTCAACATCATCAATTAATCTAGATAGAACTATTTGAAGAAGCGAGTCTTGAAACCATTATATTCCAAGCCCACATGCTTATCATCCTGTACCATGAAATCCTACCACCTTTTGTTGGGTCCCTCAATTTGAAATGCCACACTTCACCTTGACACTCTTAGGTGTATCCAAAAAGCTGAAGATCTAAATGATTTTTTCCAGCCATTCCTCCACCTATTAAGGTTCTTTTGTAAACTTAAATTATGTTAGATTATCACACAATAACTCCTGTGATCGATCCATATCTCCTCTATCCCCTGGATGTATCTCAACAACTATGTTATGAACTTGTGGTGTATTCTGATCAACAACATGAACTGATCAAAAGATAGCCTCAATAATGTTCCAATCCATTGGAGGATTTCCTAAAGAAGAATAAATTGTACCCTCTATTATATATATTTATATTATGAATATATAAGATATATAAATCATATTATAAATTTTTAAAGTAAGTAAATCATGATATAAGTAATATTATTAAGAATAACAAGTCAAAACATGTACAATAAAACGAAGCGATTATTACCTGAAATGTTGTATTAACTTGGAATTGTTAATAAATGGGTAATATAAAGTCATAAAAGAATCATATATGATATCATAAATATTATTATGATTCTAATATAAGTTAATAATACCATAAAACATGAGTTTTAGACAAATACATAGAGTATCAGACTTAAGGTAAGGGATTTCGTCTCAATTTCATTTCATTAAGGCATATTGTAATATTATGCACCTGGTTCCTTTTATATGATGTATATTCTACCTTTTGACTTGTTATATCATGAATCTCATTAATTTAATGATATTATATTACTTACTTAATGGAAATTATTGATAGATCAATATTACTCGTTCAATATGGTTATTTGATAAGGCATATTATTTATTTTGATTATTCAATATGAGAAATAATTTGGACTGGTAGTGATGGGTGGATCATGAACTTTATATAGATTTTCGATGCATCAAAAAGTTCCCATGAGACAAATAAGTTGGCCAAATGGGTTTCTACCCTTAATTTTAAACCTTCTTTTGAAAGGTCTTGACGGTAATAGGTTTTCATGTGCCTGAGACATGACGTCCTTAAATAAAGTATTTCCCTAATTTAATTTCAGTTATTATTTATCCATGAGATTTTTCATCAACATATCTATGGAAGTAGTTCATTCTAAGTTTATTGATTTATGGCATATGTTTCAGTTCTTTACTTGCCATATTATTTGTGACTTATCTAGTTTGTAAAGGGAAAGTGTTCTCAGATATTTATCTTTTCATATATATTGATTATTGCTTCCATTGTACATAACCTTACTCATCATTTGAGCTCACACTTATTATGTTTTTCTCTCCAGGTTATGAAGAAGAGAAATTTGATTAATATTTCAAGGATGTAGTTTATTTCAGTTGTTGTGTGGCATGTTTTTTTGTTTTCCACAATGTATTATGGGTATCATGTATGTAATCTTGATTTCCAAGACTACTAAATTGTACGGTCCTTAGGGATTTTTTCCCTCATAATAATGCCAATTAAATGTAATAATGCATCGGATTTCGGTGATCTGAGGTTGGGGCATTACAGTTGGTATTAGAGGAGGTTTAGAAACAACCTTGGAAACTAGATTTAGAGAACATAGATTAGGGAACATACCCTAAGTTATACTTTGGGGATACACTTATGATAATTCACCCAAAGTAACAAAAGTTTATAATTTATGATGCATAAATTTTTAATTTATATTGAGTGTTTTACCATATTTGAAACTCATAATTTTATGGGCTAATTTGATATGTGTCATTATATAGAGATGGAACTTGGAAGGATGAATGGTATCAATACTTGAGGAAATTGTATGGGTTTCCCTGCAGAGGAAATCAATACAGTAGGTATTAGAAAAGAGTAAATTATGGCAATACTAGGGAAAATTAATCTAGTTATAACAAATAACCTTGCTTGAATGAAACAACCCATTCCAAAAAGGGAATATCATATACTGAATCGCTTTATGTGACAAAATCTCCTATCATTTAGTGGGACTACTAATCCAATTGTAGCTGAGAAGTGGATTAAGTCTCTAGAAAAGATATTTATGGACTTGGGATGCAATGAAATAGAAAAGGTTACTTTTGCGGTCTATTGTCTCAAAGGTGATGCTGATTAAAGGTGGACATTGATCCAAAACACAAGGGATGAAGAAGAAATATAACTTATAGAATAGAGAACTTTTAAGGATATATTCTTCGACAAATAATTTCCTTATTATCAACAAATTGAGATGAAGAGGAAGTTACTTATCTTAAAGAAAAAGGAATAAGAGAGTGTTGTAGATTATGAAGCTACTTTTACAAGGTTATCCAGGTTTGCTACAGATTATATATGAAACATAGAGTGCAAGATCGATCACTTCTTTGAAGGTCTTAATACAAATCTCTAAAGGGCACTAGTTTCGAAGAATTTTTCATCATATGATGAAATAGTTTTATGTTCCATCAAGACGGAGAAGGAATTATATATAATAAATATATTCAAAGGAAAACAAGATAAGAAGAGGCCATCTAATAACCATGAAAAGGAGAATTCATTAAAGAATAAGAAGAAGTTTTAACATTTTGCATCTTGTGAAAAGTGTGGAAAAAAGCACCCTGGGAAATGTTTGAAGGGATTGAGAGTTTTTTATAAGTGCAGAGATAAGGGGAACAAGGATCATGAATGAAAAGGGAAGAAACAAATCAATGATGTATAGTGCTATAATTGTAAATATATGCGATGCTATTCAAATGAATTCCCAAAACGTTAAGGGAATCTACCACAGAAGAGTCTGAGGGGAGATGGCCAAGATTTTTTGATCACAACTACTGAGTTTGAAGTTCCTGATGATGTGGTGGCAGATACTTTAATAATTTCCTCAAATTAAGATAAAGATTTATTTGATTCTGGATCATTGAATTCCTTTATATCTTCACAGTTTTCATTAAAAATTAGATATTTCCAATTCACCATGAAAAGGGAATTACCAGTTAAAACTCCTAGTGGGAACATTACCACAACAAATATGTGTCAAGCAGTTCCTATTTTAGAATATAAACATTCTCTAATTATTAATTTTGTTATCATACTTATGGATTATTTTGATATAATCCTCGTTATGGATTGGATTTCGAAATATGATGCAAAAATCTATTTCAAGAAAAAGGAAGTTTCGATTTGTGAGGAATATGTATAATTCATTATCTTTAGAGAATAAACTTCATCACTTGATTCTTATCAAAATCCACCCCCAATAGAATTAATGAATGAGATTATTGGGGAGGAAGGGAAATCAATATCTAGGTATGAAGGAGGTAATCTTCAAATTGGGGAAATACCTATTATAAAGGAATACATTGATTTTTTTTCCTGAAGATTTACCCGGACACCCCCCAGATCATGAAGTTGAGTTTTTTATTGATTTAATCCCTGATGCAAGGCTAATATCAAAAAATACCTATAGAATGGCCACTGTGGAATTATTAGAGCTAAAAAAAACAACTTGAAGAGTTGAGTCAAAAGGGATTTATCCGCCCTAGTGTTTCTTCATGGGGAGCCCCCATTCTCTTTGTCAAGAATACAGATGGATCCATGATTCCATGTATTGATTATAGGGAAATCAATGTGATTACAATAAAGAACAAGTATGCTCTACCACGTATTGATGATTTATTTGATCAACTTAAAGTCGCTCAATTATTTTTGAATTTTGATCTTTGTTCTAGATATCATTAATTATGGGTGAAGAAGGAAGACATTCCAAAGACATATTTTCGGACGAGGTATGGTCATTACGAATTTACAGTAATTCCTTTTGGATTAACTAATTCACCCTCAGTTTTTATGGATCTCATGAATAGAGTATTCAAGGAATATCTTGATGATTTTGTTTTGGTATTCATTGACAATATTCTGAAATATTTTAAAAGATTTGAAGACCATGAGTATCACTTGCGAATCATTCTTGAGACTCTCAAGAGAGAATAATTATATGGAAAATTTAGTAAGTGTGAATTATGGATTCAGGAAATATCTTTCCCCGGCCATATAGTCTCCAAGGATAGAATCTCTGCCGATCCTTCAAAAACAAAAGCAATTCAAGAATTTCCATCATCAACAAGTATAATCGAGGTAAGCAGTTTTATTGGTTTAGCGGGTTACTATCGGCGTTTCATCCTGGATTTCACCGGATTGGCTAACCCATTAACCGAGCTCACTCGTAAAGGGGTTAAATTCATTTGGACAAAAGATTGAAACGAATTTTTTGATGAATTGAATAAAATATTAGTCAATTATCCTATCTTGACTTTACCATATGGGAATTATGAGTTTGTTATTTATAGTGATGCATTAAGGAAAGGACTTGGTTGTGTACTCATGCAGAATGATAGGGTTATTGAATATGAATTAAGGAAATTAAAAACCCATGAATAAAACTATCCAACTCATAATATTGAGTTATATGTAGTAATATTTTCTATGAAGATATGGAGACACTATCTCTACGGTGAAAAACGTGAGATATATATTGTTCAAAAGAGTTTAAAATATATTTTCTCATTGAATGAACTCAATATGAGACAAAGGAGATGACTCTAACTACTCAAGGATTATGATTTCACTATACACTACCACCTGGGGAAGGTAAATAAGGTGGAGTATGCTTTGAGAAGAAAGGATCATGGAGTTCTAAACAAGATGAGAGTTGGAAGGGATCCCATATATATGGATCTACTAAATATGGATATGGGAATAATCATGGAAGGTGAAGCATCAATACTTTTTTAAATGATTTCCAAACCATCTTTACTAGAAAGTATACACAGTTCTCAAACTGATGATGAGGAGTTATAAAAGAAAATTAAAGCTGTGAATGATGGGAGATTGATTGAATTTGTATATAAATATGGAATTTTGAAATTTGAAAAGTGTCTTTGTGTTCCCGACTTACCTGATCTCAAATGGGTTTTTTTGGATGATTCTCATAGCTCCAATTTCTCTATACACCCTGGTATCACTAAGATGTATTGATATTTGAAGTAATATTTTTGGTGGGACAACATGAAGAGGGAGATTTCTGATTATGTGTCAATATGTATCATTTTTCAGAAGGTGAAGGCTAGATGAAAACATCCTAATGGAGTCATGAAACCTATTCTTATACCTATGTGAAAATGGTATGATATTACAATGGACTTTTTTCATGGGAATACGAGAGACTCCTAGAAGGAATGATGCGATATGGGTTATTTTTTATTGTCTTACCAAGTAAACACATTTTATTTCTATAAGAGAAGATTTACCATTTGAACATTTAGAAAGACTATATATTAATGAAGTTTTAATACTTCATGGTGTACCCCTATTGATTGTTTTTTATTGTGATCCCCATTTTATGTCAATATTTTAGAAAAGTCTACAGAAGGCCCTATATACTGAACTTCATTTGAGCACTGCATACCACCCTCAAATTGATGGACAATCAGAACGGAATATTAAAACTTTAGAAGAGATGTTGAGATCCTGCTCACTTGAATTTCAAGGTATGTGGGATCATTATTTAACTCTAGTAGAATTTTCCTATAACAATAGCTTCCATTCAAGTATTCAGATGGAACCATATGAAGAATTATATGGAAAAAGATGTCATACACCAACTTATTGGGATGATGTTAGTGAAAGAAAATTTGTAGGTCCAGAACTTGTTGAAGAAACAATGGAGAAGGTGAAGATTATACAAACCCATATCAAAATATCTCAAAGTAGGCAAAAGATCTATGCCGATAACTGAAGGAATGATTTGTAATTTCAAGTAGGAGATCATGTTTTCTTGAAGGTATCTCCATGGAAGGGTGTTATACATTTTGGTAAGAAGGGTAGATTAACTCCCAGGTACATCAAACCTTTTGAAATTATAGAACAAATAGAAGCTTTGGCCTACTGTATTGCAATGCCTCCAAGTCTCTCAAAAGTTCATGATGTGTTCTACATATCACTGTTAAGGAAATACATTCCAGAACCAACACATGTACTCACCTATGAAGAAATAGAACTGGAACCTGAATTATCTTATTTTTAAGATTCTATCAAGATACTTTATACCAGATAACAAGTGTTGATAAATCATACAACTCATATGGTAAAAGTTTTTTGGAGAAACCATAAAATGAAAGAGGCGATGTGGGAACCTGAAGAACATATGATGAAGAACAACCCAAATCTTTTTATGTCGTGGTACTCTAGAAATTTCGAGGATGAAATTATTTTAATTAGGGAATAATTTAACACCCTAATCTTCCACAATATTCTTCTTTTTAAATAATTTAATAACTAGTGTTGTCCGCAACCCCAAGTTCAATCACCCATGACCTATCAAAGTAGCCGTTTAAAAAGAAGTTATGAATATTAATAACCACATTTCAAATTTTTATAAACTTTATTATTCAAAATAGGCTTCATTTTTGAATTCGGAATATCAAAATTAGCTTAGGGTAAAATTTTGGTGATTTTCTGAAAAGATTCGATTTTTGATGAATAGTGAAAATATACTGCATTTTAATTCCAAAATGCCTTTTCATCTAATTTATTAATATTGCTAGATTTTCTTTCAAATTTGTTTTAAAATTTAATTGGATTAATATTTTATCATTTAATCTAATTATTTTCATTGTAATTAATTTCACCCTTAAATTGTACATGAACACATGACAATCTTTTGATAGATATTACTTCTTAAATACCCGCTTTTTGGTTTTGAAAACAAGAATTAATTTTAAATTAATTACCAAAACTCGTGTGTTTTGAATTTAGAAAATGGATTCCATATTTTGAATCATAAATTCCAAATTGTGTAAATAGGTACCTTTTATTTTTGGACGGTATGAATAGTAACTTTAGTAATTATTTTATTTACCATGGTAAAAGGATAAATATGGTAAATAAGGGTAAAAAAATAATATTATAATAATATTAAACAATCCTAACACATGTAATAATCCTATTGGATAACATATTTCTGACCATGGGTATCCTTGGGACGATTTTGGGACCCCATGGATCCACTTGGATGTGAAAATGACATTTTATAAGAACTAATTTAAAGTAAAGAAATATGTAACATAATCATGTATCTTTTAGTAAAAAGATTTTTATATGGGTTTATATAAGTGATATTTTATACTATAAATATTCATTATAAATATAAAAATATTTAATAAATCATGGTATTTTATTTAAAATTTTTAGACATTAAATAAATAAATTTATTGACACAATAACGATGCAGTATTTTCCTTATTAATGAAAGAATCAATTAAATGATATTATAAATATTAAAATAAATATAATTTGAAAGTTTTGATGTAATTAAATAATTTTATGGATGAAATTGATATATTAGGTTTGCGTTAATTCCTTTGGTTCGAAGGAATCAAGTTGTTATGACTTAAAAAAAATCAATTCCTAAATAGTGTCAAAATTGACATAAATGAGTTTTTAAAACAAATACTATTTTATTAAATGATATAATAGTTATAAAAATATAATATTCGGAAAAATTAATTATATAATGTTAAAAATTTAATTAATGATCCAATTATGGTTCGATCCCCATTTTATTGTAAATATAGTTACCATATATTATGAAAATGCAAGAAGACATGGTAAGAGTTAATATTTTTAAATGAGGGTTAAAGCTAAAAGATAAGGTTAATTTTGTGACCTAAACTTGTATAAACATATTGGTTTATTGGATTTAGACCGAAAATAATCTTATCTTTTAAATAAATGAGTTTGGGATCATTTGAAACCAAAAATCAATTTATAATAAAATATAATTTCTAGACTTTCCTAAAGTGTCCGTCCTCCCTCTTATAAAAGGTCACCACTTCTACCCACTTGTTCACTCCTCAAAAGCTCTTTGGATCGACCAAAACCTGACCAAATATCCTCCAAACTTCCTGTTGACCTCACCTGTTTTGATAATCTCAATCATGTATTCATATGTGTTGAAAATCCCAATTATGTTTTCATTCTCTATGATATTTTTAAGTATCATTGATCTATACTTTAATTCTTTCAAATCTGTGATCAAACCAATAATAATTTTTAAAATAGTATTTGGAATATGTTAATCCTCATTTATCCATGTTCATACAAGTTATAAATTAATTCTAACACAATCGGATGTGTTCTGCATAAAACAGATAAGTAATCTGCCTATAGCTACTGATAAAGAGCTACCGGTACCCAGTCTACCGATAGACTTAGTCTACCGACAGACAGAGTCACCGATATACTTAACACAGAGCTACCGATGTACTTATAAATTTAAGCTACTGACTTACAGACAGCTACCGATACAAACATAGAGCTACCGGTGTAAGTATAAATAGATACCGATGGAATAAGAGTCACCGATGGACGAAGCTACTGACAGACTCACAGCTACCGATACCGACGCATGAAGCTACCGACGCATGGAGCTACCGACGCATGGAGCTACCGACGCATGGAGCTACCGACACATGGAGATACCGACGAATGGAGCTACCGAAACATGGAGCTACTGACGCATGGAGCTACCGATAAACAAAGTCACCGATACAAGCATGTACCAACCGACGCATAGAGCCACCGATAGAGTCAAAGCATCTAATGACTGAGCTACCGATGTCCAAGCTATCGATGCTGATTACCTACCGATCACTCGACTCACTGTTTGAATTTCTTTATTTATCTATATTTAATCTATCTAACGGTCATATCATGTACATTTTAATGATTTGTCAAATATCTGATAAAGGTTGTCGGATGTCAGGAACCCGCACCTCGTACCTGTAGAAAGGAAATCTTTCCTGTCCCCTGTTGCCCGTGAGATAAATGCGAGAAGACTACGCTGCCCAACACAACAACAACAATAAAAAAGAAAAGAGTGTGGTGGATGGTATATACCAGAAACACAAGAACGAGAAGAATCAAGAAGCTCATAGACAGTCAAGCATACTCGAGAAGTGTTCTGTGCATATAAGAAGAACACTGAAGAACTTCAACCACTACATTTTCACTATCTGTGAACCTGGAGCATACGACACTCTGTTTCTCAAACAGAAACGAGAAGAGGACTCAAACTCACTTCTGATCGAATCCAAAGGAGTCCAGAGCTACACTGAAATCACCAGAACCATCTCTAAACTCTACATCTCTTGTTCTGTGATTTATTATTATTCTTTTCGAGCAGTGTGTGTTATCTGCTGTATCTAACACATACACTGTCTCCTGTACTTAAACTGGAGGATTTGTAAATCCTTACCAAATTCTTGCATTCTATTCTTTCCCACGAATAATAGTGGTAGAGGTCGTGTGTGACCTAGACAGCTGGTTGCTGTTGTACTGTTTCCCACGAATAACAGTGGTAGAGGTCTTGGACCTGGACAGTTGTAAACTGTTGAACCCCGATCCAGGGTGTGGATCACTTTTATATAAACTTTTGAGAGGACTAAGTCTCGGCTTGAGACTGAACCTCTTGGTTACATTTGTTGTGCCATCTCTTTCAAAGTTTTATTCCGCTGCTAATCACTTTAAAACTAATACTGTTTTTAAAGTTACTTTGATAATTAAATTAGCAAGTGTTTATGTTAAGTGTAGATTAGTAAGTTAGTTTCAAAAGATAATCATACACTCCTGTATTGATTAACTGGGAATTAATCAATCCCTTGAGAATCTAACAGAACCTCTACTTTAATATAAATTCACTACAGTTTAATTTACTATTTTATTTGGGGGTCTTTAAGACAGTGTTTTTTAAATACAGAAATTTTAATTGGTACTCAATTCACCCCCCCTCTTGAGTAAACCACTCCGACCAACACTTGGTATCAGAGGATCGAAAATACTCTCTAAAAGTACTCTGCTTTTGAACTGTGATTTTAGTTGTATTTTAAAGTTCTTAAAATTTCTGTTATATCTAAATTTTTATCTCTTTAAAATTTTCTCATCATGGACAATAGACTTGAGGGTGCTGCTACTAACCGGCCACCTTTCTTCAATGGAACTAATTATGCTCAGTGGAAACTGAAAATGAAAATTCATCTAGAAAGCATAGGTTTTGATATTTGGACTGCTATTGAATCAGAATACAAAATTCCTACTACTGCTAGATCTACTTGGGATGAACCTATAAAGACTGCTTACAATAACAACTGTAAAGCTATGAATGCCTTGTACTATGCTCTAGGAGATGAAGAGTTTAATAGAATTTCTTCTTGTAAAACTGCATATGAAATTTGGGATACCTTAGCTGTTTCTCATGAAGGAACAACGAATGTTAAAGAAATGAGATTGAACACTTATACTATCAAGTATGATAATTTTAAAATGAAGCCTGACGAACCCATTTCTGACATGTATCTCAGGTTCAATGAAATTTTCAATACAATGATCTCGCTGGGAAAGGATGTCTCATCGAAGGAACAAATTATGAGAATTTTGAGATGTCTACCTGATAGATGGAGAGGCACATCTGTCTCAATCAGAGAATCATGTGACATTGCTGCTCTACCTGTCAAGGAACTAATTGGCAAGCTGATGATGTATGAAGAAGAGCTTAAAGTGAATAAAGAGGAAGAAAATGAACCTCCAAGAAAGTCTATCGCTTTCAAATCCTCAACTTCAAAGAATAAGGACAAAGAAAAGCTTCAAGCTGTAGTTGAAAGTTCAAGCTGTGAAGACAGTGAAAGTGATTCTGACAGTGATGCTGAGATGACTCACATTGCTAGAAGATTTAAGAAATTTTATAGGAAAAAGAAGTTATTCAGAAAAAAAAATTATAAGGGTAAGTATGATCACCAAGGTAAATGGAAAAAGGATTGGAAGAAGAATGAAAAATCAGATGATGTTGTCTGCTATGAGTGCAAGAGAAAAGGACACATTAAAGCCGACTGTCCAAAGCTGAAGTATAAAAAGAAATATGAATATAAGGACAATAAGTTTAAGAAAGCCATGAAGGCTACTTGGAGTGCTTCTGAGGATAGATCTACTGAATCTAAAAGCTCTGAAACTGAACACAAAAGTAAGGCAAATATGTGCTTTATGACAAACACTTCTCAGGTAACTGCTGAAACTCCTGCTTTAAATTATTACTCTGGAGATAATGCAGAATCTGATTCTGATTCTGGAACAATGTCTAAAAATGAATTGTTTGAGTACTGTGATATGATGGAAGAGACATGTAATGAACTTAAGGATAAATACAAGTCATTAAAGAAACAACATACTCTCACCACTACAGTTAAAACTGAACTCACTATTGAAAAAGAGAAAAATGCTCAACTGTTAAAAGAAAACACTGAACTGAAACTATCTAACGAGCAACTCAAAAAAGACTTAGAGAAGTTCACCAATGGCAAAAATACACTAACACAGATGCTAGGAAAGCAAATAGCACCTAAATATACTACTGGTATAGGATACCAACCTGGAAAAAGGAAAATTGCCAACACTAGATTCATTTCTAAATCTGGACTGAATGAAGGTAATTCTGGAACTTCATATGCTTCAACCAGTTATATACATAGCTATGGATCTAATAAAGTTTATCTTTCAAAGCATGTCAATTCTAAAAATTATATGAGACCCATTAGACAAATATGGGTACCTAAAGTGTTATTGGATAACCTGTCTAGACCCAAGAAAATCTGGGTACCAAAATCATCTCCCATCTGAATCTGTTTTGTAGGGAACTTGCTTAAAGAGCTCCTGTAAAGAGACCTGGTATTTGGACAGTGGATGTTCAAGACATATTTCAGGAGACTTCTCTTGTTTTAAGAGTTTAATAAAAGTTGATGGAGGCTTTGTCACCTTTGGTGATAATTCAAGAGGAAAAATCATCGGCCTAGGCCAGATTGGTAACACTGATTCAATTTTGATTTCTAAAGTTTTATTTGTTGATGGCCTTAAATACAATTTATTAAGTATTTCTCAGTTATGTGATGATGGTTTTCATGTTAAATTTGAAAATGATTCCTGCAAAGTTTTTAATTCTAAGAATGTTTTGGTATTTTCTGCCTTAAGAAATGAAAATGTTTATGCTGTTAATCTGAATTCTTTAGCTAAGCAGAATATTACTTGTTTGAATGCTTTTCATAAAGAATATTGGCTATGGCACAGAAGATTGGGACATTGCAACATTCACTCACTTAGAAAACTCTCTAGAAAAAACCTAGTTAGAGACCTACCTAAATTAGAATTCCCAAATGATAGAGTGTGTAACCCCTGTCAAAAGGGAAAACAACACAAAGTTTCTTTTAAATCAAAGAAAGAAGTTTCGACTTCTCAACCACTTGAATTGGTTCACATGGATTTGTTTGGACCATCAAGAGTTTCTAGTTTAAATGGGAAGCACTATGTTTATGTTCTTGTAGATGATTTTTCTAGATATACTTGGGTATATTTTCTAGCTCACAAAAGTGAAGCTTGTTCTTCTTTTGTTAAATACTCTAAATATGTAGAGAACCTTAGTGAACTTAAGATTAAAACTTTGAGGAGTGATCATGGTCGTGAGTTTGAAAATCAAGATTTTGAATCTTATTTCTCACACAATGGCTATACTCATAACTTTTCTGACCCTAGAACACCCCAACAGAATGGTGTAGTAGAAAGAAGAAACCGAACCCTTCAAGAAATTGCTATAACCATGCTCAATGAATATGACCTGCCTATTTATTTTTGTGCTAAAGCTGTAAATACAGCTTGTTATGTCATTAATAGAGTCTTAATTAGACCTGTTCTTAAGAAAACCCCTTATGAATTGTGGAACAATAGAAAGACTAAGGTTAATTACTTTAAAGTTTTTGGTTGCAAAGTATTTATTCTGAATACTAAAGATAATCTGGATAAGTTTGCTTCCAAAAGTGATGAAGGAATTTTTCTGGGTTACTCTATTTCAAGTAAAGCCTATAGAGTATTCAATAAGAAAACTAAATGTGTGGAAGAATCTGTTCACATCAAATTCGATGAAACTGATCCACATGAGCCTAAAATCTCTCTTGAGAATCTTGAAGAAGATTTGTCTATTCTGGACCTTAATGATAAATCTAAAGAACCTGTTATAAAAGCATCAAGTTCTGGACTTTCTCCAGAATATGCTTCTGTTGAACCCGAACCTATAGATGAACCTGAAATTTCTCGTCCAACCTTTACCAAATCAACGAGGATTCTAAAGAATCATCCTTTAGAAGATGTTGTTGGTAATCTTGATAGAGGAACACAAACTAGAGCTTCTCTAAGAAACCAGGTTGAACATCAAGCTTTTCTTTCACAGCTAGAACCCAAAAATATCAATGATGCTATCAATGATGAATTCTGGGTAATGGCTATGCAAGAAGAATTAAATCAGTTTGAAAGAAACAAAGTCTGGGAATTAGTTGACAGACCTAAGGACACCTTGACAATAGGCACAAAATGGGTTTTTAGAAATAAAATAGATGAATCTGGAAATATAGTTAGAAACAAAGCTAGACTAGTTGCACAAGGATATAGTCAAGAAGAAGGTATATACTATGAAGAAATTTTTGCACCTGTAGCTAGACTAGAAGCCATTAGGATCTTACTTGCATATGCTGCACATCTGGATTTCAAGTTATATCAAATGGATATGAAAAGTGCATTTCTAAATGGTTTTATACTTGAAGATGTTTTTGTAGAACAACCACCTGGATTTACTAACCCCCATTTTCCAAATCAAGTTTTTAAACTTTCTAAAGCTTTGTATGGTTTAAAACAAGCTCCAAGAGCTTGGTATGATAGACTTAGCAATTTCCTTATTTCAAAAGGTTTTACTAAAGGGATTGCTGATCCAACTCTTTTCATTAAAAGAATTTCTAAAGATGTTTTAGTTGTACAAATATATGTTGATAATATTATTTTTGGATCTTTTAAACACTCTTTATGTACTGATTTTTCAAAAAGTATGCAAAATGAATTTGAAATGAGCTTAATGGGAGAGCTTAAGTACTTTCTTGGATTTCAAGTATTTCAAAATGAAAATGGTATTATTTTGAATCAAAGAAAATATACAAAGGATCTTTTAAAACGTTTTGGTCTGGATAGTATCAAGGAAAGTGAAACTCCTATGAGTACTACCTGTAAATTGGATGCAGATGAAACTGGGAAACCAGTTGATCAAACAAATTACAGAGGTATGATTGGTAGTTTACTTTATCTTATTGCTAGTCGACCTGATATTATGTTTAGTGTGTGTATGTGTGCTAGATTTCACGCTAATCCAAAAGAATCTCATTTGCTTGCTGTTAAAAGAATTTTTAAATATCTCAAACACACGGTTAACTTAGGTTTGTTTTACCCAAAAAGACAATCCTTTGAGTTAACGAGTTATTCAGATGCTGACTTTGCTGGTTGTAAGTTAGATAGAAAAAGCACATCAGGAACATGTCATTTTCTTGGAAAATCCTTAGTTTCTTAGTGTAGTAAGAAATAGAACTCAGTTGCATTATCTACTGCCGAAGCAGAATATATAGCTGCTGGTAGTTGCTGTGCACAAATTCTGTGGATGAAACACACTCTTTTGGACTATGGATATGTTTTTAAACATGTTTCAATCAACTGTGATAACACCAGTGCAATAAACATCTCTAAGAATCCTGCATCTCACTCTAGAACCAAACACATAGATGTAAGACACCATTTCCTAAGAGATCACTATCAAAAAGGTGATATTTCTCTTGAATTTATTGGCACTGAACATCAATTGGATGATATTTTCACTAAACCTTTAAGTTCAGATAGGCTAAGTTACATAAGACACGAATTGGGAATGTTTAATCACAACCGGTGTGAAAATCCTCACTGATGTGAAATTCTCACCGATGTGAAAATTCTCACCGATGTGAAATTCTCACCGATGTGAAAATTCTCACCGATGTAAAATTCTCACCGATGTGAAATTCTCACTGATGTGAAATTCTCACCGATGTGAAATTCTCACCGATGTGAAATTCACACTGATGTGAAATTCTCACTGATGTGAAATTCTCACTGATGTAAAAATCCTCACCGATGTACAATTCTCACCGATTTTGTTTTCTCACCGATGATTAACTCACACCGATGCAATGTTTTACATCTGTCTGCCGCCAAGAATACGAATCGTTTTATTTTATTTTATCTTACTCTATTTTAGTCGTTTATTTGGAATTCCTAAATGATAAAACTAAGTCTAAGCCACTTCTTACCTCACCGAGCTCAAAATCTCTCACCTTCGAACCTTAGCTCCCAAATCGACCAAGAACCCTAAACCCGCGATGGAAAAAACTAAGCTTCCTATCGTCAGAGATGAAAGTGTAGAACCAAAAGCTAAGAAGCAGAAGACACAACATAAATCCAGTGTTAGTGAAGTCAGAACTAGATCGGGAAGGCGACCAGTGAATCCTCACTTGCAGAATAGAGACATAGTAATCGAGAAGGAACTGTGCGTGGAATGGCTACTGCCTAGAAAATCGTTAGTACTCGAAATTCTGGAAGACCAGAAATGGGTGGATTGTTTCTCGAATAACAATGGCCCATACTACCCGAAGTTGGTAAAACAGTTCTACGAGTTTGTAACCTTCGAGAAGTCTGAAAATGAGAATCGGGTAAGCTCTTTTTTAAATGGAAAAGAGATGTCTTTTTCTTCAGTAGAGTGGGATGAGTGTTTGAAAGTACCACATGAAGGTGTCTCTGGGTATGTATCAAGAGCAATGCCCCCTAGCAGTGACATCTTTGATTATTAAACCGCCTTAAAAGAGCTGACCGGTAATGGGAATCAAAGGCAAGTGGTTGCTGCTGAAATGGATGGAGAGAATCGACTGCTCTTCAAGTTTGTTCAGCATGTGTTGATACCGAGGTGAGGAGATTTTTCAAATCTGAGATATCAAGATATCTATCTTCTTCATTTGCTAAGACATGGTGTAAAAATCAATCTATGTAGATTGTTAATGCTTCAAATGGAAGACATGATTAGACCAAAGTCAAAGACTAATGCTTTATTCTTTGCCAAGCTGATTTCAGTAATGATAAAAGTGAAAGGAATAGCTGAGTCTCAGGATGAGACAGTTGTAGTCAAGAATAATTTCTGCATCACCTCGACTGTTTGTAAGTACATGAAAATTAACTGGAACCCATGGAAGGGAGAATGGGTCAGTGATGATCAGAAGATATATGATATGTTTAATCCTGTGGATCATCCCTCAAGACCAAAGGATATGAGAGATCCGAGTCTGAGACCTGATGAAGAGGAACCTATTTATAGTGATGAAACAGAAGAAGAAGAAGAAGAAACTCCCATGGATGTTGGAGGAGATCCAAACTTTCCCCCAAGTCCTGTTGCAGAATTGGTTTATTCTAGGAAAGGAAAGGTAGAGGAAATTTTGTCTACTTATGAGAAAGACCAGTCTGTACCTCACCAAGAAGAAGAGGAAAAGGAGAATGTATCTGAATCACCTGCTTCTGGTAGTTTAAGTATGAGTCCTTTGATTGGAAACTCAGCTATGCCGACTGCTGAAGTAGAAAGAGATACAGAAGAAGCTGTACCTGTATCAGAAGATCTTCTAGATGCTGCACCGATGGAACTTGTAGTAGAAGATTCTGATGAAGAGATTCCAGCACTGAATGCTGTTGTGATACACGAGAATGCACCCATTGAGGGGGAGCATCAATCTGTTCTTGGAAATGTTACAGTAGCTGTTGAGCTTGGAGACTGGGTAGAAGACCCAGGGTTTATAGTCTGTGGATTGGATTATCCGGATTCTGATAATGAGATGTCTGTGAATAGAACGAAGACCAATTATGATCTTGCTTCTGAATTGTTTCCAGATGATGTGGTCAGATTTCATGATCTGAATAAGCTGAAAGAGGACCTCAAAACCAGTTTTGTTGAAGAAGTGAAGTTAATGGAAACCTCCCTTGCATCCTCAATTCAATCAATAATGACTGATTCTGTAGTTAGTTTGGCCTCAGCAAAGGGATCTGCTGCAGTTGTCTCAAATGATTTTGTCTCTAAATCTGATCTTGAATCCATGAAGAATGAGCTGAAAGAATCATTCAGTGTATCAGTTGCTGAGATGAAGCAAAGCTTTAATGAAGAAATGAAAATGTTAGAGAGATCCTTCGAGCTATCTCTGGCTTGTAATTTATCTTCTTTTGTGTCTGAGCTTATGGAAGAAGTGAAAGAGTGCCAGACTCAGTCTTCTAGAATCGAAGCAGATCTTGAAGCTCTCAAGACATCAGTTGTTGCTTTGGATTCTTATATGAGCTCCAAGTCTCAAGCTGACAAGGACCTAGCTTATGTGAAGAGTGTAGTAAGCCAGTTTGTCTCGGTGTTTGAAAGTTTCAAAACCTCAGTGAAGGATCACGTTCAATTACAGGACTCTCAAGTTCAAAGCCTAATCAGTGGTTTGTATAAGAGTTTCAAAGAAACTGTTTCCTTCTCTCTTAGCCCTCTCACATCCAAACTATTAGTTGACCTGAATCTAGTTCGAGCAATGCTGAAGGAGGAGATTGGTTCTATTTCAACCAGTGGCTCTGTGGACTCATCAGAGTTGATCCGAGTGGTGCTTTCTACAAGAGATTCTTCTAGAGAAATAATGGAGATTGTTCAAGATTATATGAGAGAAGCCTCTGCCTCTCAGGAAGCCATAAAGAGCAAAGTGGACTACTACTTCACCAGAATTTTCACCAAGCATCAACTCGATCACCACTTCAAGCTAATGTTGGAACACATGAAGTTACCTCCAGTCACTCAAGATTTTAGAGAACAAGTGAGCAAACTAAGACAATTGAATCCTGCCTTGGAGAAATTCATGGAGAAAAAAGATGATTTCATCTCTGCTATGGAAAGAGGAGGAGGAATTATTATGGATTTTAGAAATTTGTTGCTGCCCTTCTTGCATGTTGATGCCAGACCAGTCATCATACCTCCTTCTTTGCCTGCTTCTGCCTCAGCTGCTTCCACAGTCCAGCTGACTCCTGCTCAAGCTATTCGAAGCCTCACACCAATGATCACCCAAAGATCTTCAACCTATAGGCCTGACTCTGTGTCAGTAGCTCAGCCTCCTTTGATCAGTTCTGGCATTCCAATACCTTCACCTGTTTCCTCACCACCCGAACCTTCTTCTGATCCCAAAGGAAAATCTCACGTGAAAGATGTGGATTGATCCAGTGGCCAGGCTTTTTGATAGGAATTCATTTGTATTCTGTTTCTGTACTTTCTGACTGCTCTAATACAAAGGAACTCTTTTTTACTTCTCATGTTTTATTTGTCTCCTATATATGCTTTCCCACTTTTTGATTATCACAAAGGGGGAGAAAAAAATGAGATAATGAGGGGGAGAACAAAATGAGAGAATGACAAATATTTTCAATGTAGAAAAATAACCTTCTTTTCAATTTTATCTCTGATATTATTATGTTTCTTTTTACCTTCGGTACCTTATAATTGTTACCTCTGATAACTTATGTCTATATCATACTATTTCTATTATCTCTGATGCTGTTTTCAATGAGAAAATTGAATTCAATATTATACTCTTTACTATTATATTTTCACTATGTTAAATGCCCATATCATAAATTGTGATTATCAAAAAGGGGGAGATTTTTGACCTCACCTGTTTTGATAATCTCAATCATGTATTCATATGTGTTGAAAATCCCAATTATGTTTTCATTCTCTATGATATTTTTAAGTATCATTGATCTATACTTTAATTCTTTCAAATCTATGATCAAACCAATAATAATTTTTAAAATAGTCTTTGGAATATGTTAATCCTCATTTATCCATGTTCATACAAGTTATAAATTAATTCTAACACAATCGGATGTGTTCTGCATAAAACAGATAAGTAATCTGCCTATAGTTACTGATAAAGAGATACCGGTACCCAGTCTACCGATAGACTTAGTCTACCGACAGACAGAGTCACCGATATACTTAACACAGAGCTACCGATGTACTTATAAATGTAAGCTACTGACTTACAGACAGCTACCGATACAAACATAGAGCTACCAATGTAAGTATAAATAGATACCGATGGAATAAGAGTCACCGATGGACGAAGCTACTGACAGACTCACAGCTACTGATACCGACGCATGAAGCTACCGACGCATGGAGCTACCGACGCATGGAGCTACCGACGCATGGAGCTACCGACGCATGGAGCTACCGACGCATGGAGCTACCGATAAACAAAGTCACCGATACAAGCATGTACCAACCGACGCATAGAGCCACCGATAGAGTCAAAGCATCTAATGACTGAGCTACCGATGTCCAAGCTACCGATGCTGATTACCTACCGATCACTCGACTCACTGTTTGAATTTCTTTATTTATCTATATTTAATCTATCTAACGGTCATATCATGTACATTTTAATGATTTGTCAAATATCTGATAAAGGTTGTCGGATGTCAGGAACCCGTACCTCGTACCTGCAGAAAGGAAATCTTTCCTGTCCCCTGTTGCCCGTGAGATAAATGCGAGAAGACTACGCTGCCCAACACAACAACAACAATAAAAAAGAAAAGAGTGTGGTGGATGGTATATACCATAAACACAAGAACGAGAAGAATCAAGAAGCTCATAGACAGTCAAGCATACTCGAGAAGTGTTCTGTGCATATAAGAAGAACACTGAAGAACTTCAACCACTACATTTTCACTATCTGTGAACCTGGAGCATACGACACTCTGTTTCTCAAACAGAAACGAGAAGAGGACTCAGACTCACTTCTGATCGAATACAAAGGAGTCCAGAGCTACACTGAAATCCCCAGAACCATCTCTAAACTCTACATCTCTTGTTCTGTGATTTATTATTATTCTTTTCGAGTAGTGTGTGTTATCTGCTGTATCTAACACATACACTATCTCCTGTACTTAAACTGAAGGATTTGTAAATCCTTACCAAATTCTTGCATTCTATTCTTTCCCACGAATAAGAGTGGTAGAGGTCGTGTGTGACCTGGACAGCTGGTTGCTGTTGTACTGTTTCCCACGGATAACAGTGGTAGAGGTCTTGGACCTGGACAGTTGTAAACTGTTGAACCCCGATCCAGGGTGTGGATCAATTTTATATAAACTTTTGAGAGGACTAAGTCTCGGCTTGAGACTGAACCTCTTGGTTACATTTGTTGTGCCATCTCTTTCAAAGTTTTATTCCGCTGCTAATCACTTTAAAACTAATACTGTTTTTAAAGTTACTTTGATAATTAAATTAGCAAGTGTTTATGTTAAGTGTAGATTAGTAAGTTAGTTTCAAAAGATAATCATACACTCCTGTATTGATTAACTGGGAATTAATAAATCCCTTGAGAATCTAACAGAACCTCTACTTTAATATAAATTCACTACAGTTTAATTTACTATTTTATTTGGGGGTCTTTAAGACAGTGTTTTTTAAATACAGAAATTTTAATTGGTACTCAATTCACCCCCCCTCTTGAGTAAACCACTCCGACCAACACTTCCATAAATTCATCCTAGAGGCAACCCTTTGGTATGAAAACCAACTTAAGAAGTTATTTTGTTCAAATCAAAAGGTGACACTCGAAGAAGAGGTAATCGTTTTATCCCTTCTTTCAAAGTTCATTTCTTCTTCTACTTCCTATCACTAAGTTGTTACCATAATAAAATAATAACTATAGAATATAATTTATACTGAGATGTTATTATGATTATGGGACAACCATATTCCTCTTTTACCTATCCTATGAAGAACAATATCACCATGCGTGTGTATGTACGACTTACCGTCTCCACACCGTGGTGTAAACTATTTTTCATATATACTTCATTTTTATGGGTATAATGATGAATAAAAAAGAATTAAATAATAAATATAACATGATATTATTTCTTTAAAAATAATTCTAAATCCAAATATATACCATTAAACCATTAAATAAATGATATCTTCGCTCGTGCGTATGTACGACTTACGGTCTCCATGATGCGATGAGACTCATCTTCCAAGTTCACCATCCAAGAATGATTATAAAGATATATATTATGAATAATTATGAAATATATTAAATAATAATTCTACTATAATATATATATATATATATAGGTATGTACATATATTTCATTCACTTACTTTCATTCATACGATAAGAAAACAGAAACTGCATTCATGCATAAGTACAACCTACCGTCTCCATGAACAATGTATTCCTATCTATTATATATATTTATATTATAGATATATAATATATATAAATCATATTATACATTTTTAAAGTAATTAAATCACAATCTAAGTAATATGATCAAGAATAACAAGTCAAAACACGTATGATAAAACAAAGTGATTATTACCTGAAATGTTGCATTAACTTGGAATTGTTAATAAATTTATAATATAAAGTCATAAAATAATCATATATGATATCATAAATATTATTATGATTCTAATATAAGTTAATAATACCATCATACAAGAGTTTCAGACAAATATAGAGAGTATCAGACTTAAGGTAAGGGATTTCGTCTCAATTTCATTTCATTGAGCTATATTTTAATGTTATGCACATGGTTCATTTTATACGGTGTATATTCTACATTTTGACTTGTTATATCATGAATATCATTAATTTCATGATATTATATTACTTGCTTCATGGAAATTTTTGATAGATCAATGTTACTCATTCAATATGGTTATTTGACAAGGCATATTATTTATTTTGATTATTCAATATGAGAAATACTTTGGACTAGAAATGACAGGTGGAGCATGGACTTTATATAGCTCCTCGATGAATCGATAGGTTCTCATGAGACAAATAAGTTGGCCAAATGGGTTTCTACCCTTAATTTTAAACCTTCTTGTGAAAGGTCTTAACAGTAATAGGTTTTCATGTGCCTGAGACAATACATCCTTAAATAAAGTATTTCCCTCATTTAATTTTAGTTATTATTTATCCATAAGATTTTGCATCCACATATCTATGGAAGTAGTTTATTCTCAGTTTATTGATTTATGGAATATATTTCAGTTCTTTACTTTCCATATTATTTGTGCCATATCTATCTTGTAAAGGGAAAGTATTCTCAGATATTTACCTTTCCATATATATTTATTATTGCTTCCGCTATACACAACCTTACTGAGAATTTGAGCTCACCCTTATTATGTTTTTCTCCCCAGGTTATGAATAATAGAAATTTGATTAAGCATTAAAGGGTGCAGTTTATTTCAGTTGTTGTGTGACATGTTTTATTTTGTTTTACCCAATGTATTATAGGTATCATGCATGTAATCTAGATTTCCAATACTGCTAAACTGTACGGTCCTTAGGGATTTGTTTCCTCATAATAATGCCAATGAAATGTAATAATGCACCAACTTTAGGTGATCTAATGTCAGGACGTTACATTATAGAGGTTTCAAAATTGATATCTCTCTTACCTAGAAAGAGCATAAGCAACTGGAGGAAGAAAATTCCATTTTTTTACTCTTCATTGGTGAAAACCTTTCCTATATCCTAATGTCAATCATGTAAAACCCAACCTTAATTTCATACTTTATTTTATTGGGTGCATTTAGTAATGTTCCAATAACACTATCACATGAATTTTCTTCCACATTCATAACATCAAGAAAATTCTTGATGTATAAACAATTCCTAGTACGGTAATTCAAAATTTATCTCTTTTTTCCAATTGGGTTTTTGTAAGGTTTTTAGAAAAAGTTTTACCAAAACCAAAGTTTATATATTTTACTTTATCAAAAATTTGATCACCTGTTAGTGGAGATGGTGTTGGATGCTCTTATGAACTCCCATCAAATGATGTAGTCCAAGATCGATACTTATGTCACTAGGTTATAAATCTATGTTGTACTAGAAACATAGTCTTCAATGAATATTCCAACTTAATTGACTATATACCTTTTTCACAAATGGGACACCCTTGAGTTCCTTTAATTCTATACCCTCAATTTTTTTGATAAGAATTAAAGTCATTTATCATCCTATACAATATGGGTCCTAATTTTAAATATTCATTTTTTAAGAATTCTGCAACATAACACCTCAATCCCACAATAATTTCAAATCTTCGATCAATAGATCCAAATAAACATTAATATCATTACCTAATTGTTTTGGTCCTAATATAAGTTGATATAACATATGTTGGGCAAAAATCCCTCAAGGTAACATTGCAGCATTTTTGGGTTGATTGTGTTTGTTGAAAAAGAAGGTTTCCATGGATAATTTTCGAGTTCTCGAGAAGTTGTTGACATTCCATGTTGACAAAGAAAGATGACAAAGGAAAGGACGATCTGGAGGCGGTACAAAAGAGCAGTACAAGGTGGCGCCGTTTCCCAGTGTTTGCCAAAATTTTGGGGTCCAAAATTTGGAGTTTGGTGAGCATCACGAAAATAGGATTTCCATGAAGATCATAATTTAATATGGCAAAGGCAAGAATTTCGAAAAGATAGGATTCATGGATTGGATTTCGCAAAGGCCAGAGAAATGGAGGCGATGATGCTTCGCGATTACGTCAAAGCTTCGCGAACGTCAGAGTTGAAGCGCATCGCGGCGGTGAAGGGCTTTGCGAGGGAGATTCACGGCGAAGTAGCAAAGGTATGTTGACGGTGATTCTTTGCGACTACGTCAAGCTTCGCAAATGGCAGAGTTGAAGCGCATCGCGGCGGTGAAGGGATTTGCGAGGGAGCTTCGCGGCGAAGTCACGAAGGTATGTTGACGGTGATTCTTCGCGACTACGTCAAGCTTCGCGAACGGAAAATTTCCGCGGTGCTTCGCAATTTGGACAGAATTCCGGCGGAATCTTTGGAGCTTCGCGATTTGAGATGATGTGGCGTTGACTTCGGGCGGAAGGGACGAGGGTCGGTGGAATCGCCTATAAATAGAGGCCGACCCCCTCGAGAGAAGTAGAGAGAATTTTCATAGAAAATCCATTGCTCTCGGTTCGCAGAGGTGGTTCGCGAAGGCAGTGTGATTCGTAAAAGGGGAGCTTCGCGGCAGCTATTCTAGCTCCGCGAAAGGCGTGTGCCCCGCGTTGGCTTGGTGAGCTTCGCGGAGAGGCAGGAGCTCCGCGACGGACTAAGATTTGCGAGGGTCGTTGCTTTGCGATGACTTGAGCATCGCGAGAGTGCTTCGCGAGAGTGCTTCGTGAGAGAGCTTCTTGAAAAGGCAGGAGCTTCGCGAGGGATTGTTTGAGCTTCGCGAAATTGGGAGCTTCGTGAAGTAGGGTGCTTTGCGAAGGTACTTTCCAAAGGTAGTTTCCCAGTGGTCAGAGGCAAAGTGCTATTCATCAGTGGATGAAAGTTGAACTTCAACAGAGCATCTACATACAGAGAAAGATGCATTCCTTAATGGAAATGAAGAGACCTACATGTCTATAAACTGTGAGTGAATCCCTTCATAGAGTAGTGAGCTTAGGAAGAAGAAAAAGGTGATCCTCTCCACCGACAGTGAGCCAGAGAGAGAGAAACAGGGAGTGACCCTTGGGAAAGCAGTGATCTGACCCTAAACCTTGTATAGGTATTGAGCCTGGGCATAGAAGTGATCTAGCCCAAACATTGTAATCCACAGCTAGTGAATTTTAGTGGACTTGGTACGACTGGAAACCTGTCGGCGTATGCTCCTTGGACGTAGCCCAATGAGGGTGAACCAAGTAAAAATCTCTGCGTCTACCTGCTAATTTTCCTGCATTGCATTTAAAGCATCATCATCAGATAAAGACGAAAGTAAGTGATCATAACATACACAAAAGTGCAAACAAAGTGACCCTTGTAACAAAGAGGTCAAGATCCAGCGGGGCAGGAAGAACTTTGAAAAATAATATTCATACCCTGATTCACCCCCCCTCTCAGGGTATATAGGACCCTATTGGTCCTAACAACATAAAGTATTTTCATTTCACACATAACCACAATGAGAGTTATAATTTACCAACATAACCAAAAATGTACTATGAGTGATTATTTTAAAACCAAAAGGATTCACTCTATCTATAGACAACATAAAACGAAGGGTTCTCAACTTGCTTCTAAATTCAGGATACTCATGATAAATTTGAGTGATGAAGTTTCCCATATTTATTTCTTATATCTGTGTTCCATGTCAATTGCCTTACAATCTCCCCACTTCTATATAGGTGACTAAAAATTTGAATTATTGTAAAGTATCATACAATTTTTGTAGGACCTAATTCATCTTTCTTGTATCAAGAAGCACCCCACTTTGGTCATTTTAAGTGATTTTTGGTCCTTTTTAAATAGTATAAAATCATTTGGATATGCATGCATTCTTTCATAGATCATACCCATTTAACATAACATTCATTTAGAATCATATGTTCAGAAAGGAAGCTCATTATATTTTAGGATCATATCATTCAAGAGAGTAAATAGTTCAATTAAACTGGTTTTACTACATCCATTTCCAGATTTTAAATTTTCATGACCCGTCCCTCAGGGATCGTGCCGTGACTACTCCAAGTCTGCCTTCCATAGGCCAGGGGCTGGTGACTAGCACCAAAAGACATATTCTCTAAAACGGGAAGGCATTGCCTTTATAAACTGTAAACTCACACAAACCAAGCACACAACTAGATACAAGAAAAAAGTAAACTATATAGTAAACATGGAGTGTACAGAAAGTAAAGGGGTCAGAATACAAGCCCAACTGGAAAGTACAAGAGAAACTGGTAAGTGCAAGTAAAAATGAGTACAACTCCCGTGAACACCCAACAAGGATCCTACCTGAAGGGTAGGTACAACTCTCGAACGATTGTCTCTGCGGATCAACTCATTAATGGTCCACCTCTGAGTAGTCTCTAGTCTAGGTACCCACGTCCTCAATCATCACTATCCATCGTCTACACCAGACACAACAAGGTGCGGGCATAGCCCATTCCTGGGTGAGTAAAACAATACTCATTAGGGACCCCGAGACCCCCAAAGGTCTCTCAAATCTACAAAGGATAAACCACAAAACATAGAAACAACAGTCAACCCTACTTAGGTATATGCCCATACATATACCTAAGTTATCATAAAATACCCACCTCACATAGGAGGGAAGAATACCACACAGGTAATAACAGGAAGGTTGATTACCACATAGGTAAAGTACCACATAGCATAACCTCAATCACAAGCACAAAGTAAAGACAGCTCACACCAGGATTTATTCTAAGGGTAGTAACAAGTAACATCCCCAGTCACATCGTCGAACACCTCAGATTCTGGAGAACTCCTCCTCTATCGATTACAGTGGGCCTGATGTGTCACACAGAGGTGCTTCCCACTAATCTTGGACTGCTGAGGTACTCCTCCTGTCGAGTACTGTGGGTCTTCCGCATCACACAAAGGTGCTCCCCCTCATGGCCTGCTGAGGTACTCCCCCTGTCGAGTACCGTGAGTCTATCGTGTCACAAATAGGCGCTCCCCACCATGGATTTACCATGTTACATAGAGGTACTTCCCATTGGGCCTGTCGAGTCACTCTGAGTTATAATGGTTAGTAGTCATCAGATCTCAGCCAGTCACAGGGTTCCGCATGTAGCACTCTTGGGAGAACCGATACCCAAGACATCGGTCATAACTCAACCACTCTTAAGTCCCATGAATAAGTATCCCAAAGGTCCGTCACGTCTTAAGGGTTCCAAAGCAATAGATGACACGTCAATCAGACGCCCGGTCTGTAAGTTATTAGCATTTCCGCTTCGAGGTCCCTATTGGATTCGGAGTCCGATCTAACCCGACCGTACTCTAACCATATCCAAAACTCAAGTGGAGTATACCAAAAGTACCATCTCGATCCAAGGATTATAGTTCCATATATGGTTCATCAAATGGACTTCCGGTTCAAAAGTTATGGCCACGAAGGCGTAACTGGGTCTAGATGGGCCCGGGTCTGGTCCGACTTGGCCTGGGCTAACCCGAACTAGTTTGGGTTGACCCAGCCCGATTTGGGTCTAGCCCGAATGGCCTAGGCCTTGGCGGGCCCAGCATGTTGGGCTGTCGTCTGGCCCGACCCGCGAAGGGGATGACCTGAACCAGCTCATTGGCATGACCCAGTAGAGTGGCCCGCCGCGCGGTGCGGCCCGCTGGGTGCGACCCGCTGCGGTGTGGCCCGCTCGGCTGGCGGTCCATTAAGGCGGGATCCACCATGACCGACTCTCAGGGGGAGGCACCCCTGGTCTTCCCGAACGGTCCATGGATCATTCGGCTTCTGGAACACGGGACCTACCGGGGGGTCCCGCTCGGTGTGGCACAACTGACCGGTCTTCTTCCTAGAGGCATGGTCGTGCGCTGATGCTCTATCACGGTCGGCTGGATGTCAGCCTCTTTCAGACTCTGCCGCGGCCAAGTGGCTGTGGCCTCTTGCTCTATCAGTTGTGCGGACGTACACCACCGCTCTATCACGTGGCCGACCGAATTCTGAACGCCCCCTGCTCCACGGCGACTGACGGGCCGTGACCTCCTTCACAACCGGTGGCGCGGACGTGCGCCATCCTTCCTGCCTCGTCGCCGGTCGATTGCTAGCCGATGCCTTATTCCGCGAGCCGTTGAGGCTTAGTTCCATGCCCAAAAAATTAAATGATCACATATTCATGATCCTTGAATCGAGGGCTCCGTGTCTATATATTGCACTCAAAGAAACTCCATGTTTCCAGCGTTAATAAATATTATGCGTTGAATAACGAACGAAGAACATGTGAAGAATAAAAAGAAAGAGGAGCAAGGTTTATGTATGGGACAATGGCCATGTTCGTTTGGCCACCGTCTTCATGAATTTAGGATATGAAGAATCAATAAAATTGAATCATATTAAAAACAAACCCCTACCTCAAGATCTTTGGAGAGCGTCCATGTTTGAGGAAGTGTCGACGTTCGTTGTACCTGCAACAAGCCTCCAACGACGCCGTTCAATTGTCTTTCTTTGGTTCGTGGTTCGAGGTCACTCATCACCTCCTAATGGAACCGGATCTATCCTCCATGTGTTGGGCATCGAAACACTTTACCAGAGATTTGTCTTTTGGTGAAGTCGTGTCAATTCCTCCCCCAAGATCCATATAAATAGGAGAGGGGGAGGGAAGTAATGATCATGGAATTTATGAAGGTTAATTTAATAAGAACCTTACTAAATTCTAACAATGTTTTTACTTAGTATTTGAAGGGTAAAGACATTTAATTTCTTGACTCACCGCTGGTCCCACACTACCGCTTGTCCGTTGGTGAAAAAGAAATAAAATAGTGAGATTATTTTATTTCATTTCCTTTTAAAAGTCACAAAAAATAAATTCTTCTCCGGACCTACTACGGTCAAGGTGAAGGTATCATTAAGTGAATATAAATGCTGTGATCTCAATGATGTCCTCAGATTTCAATTCCAAGCACCGGTTCAAAAGTTACAAAACGCCGCTCATGCGTTTATTGAACGTACCCGAAAAAAAGTTCAGAAAATTTATTAACAGTCACCATTGACCCGCGCCAGTCGAGGTTAGGCTCTACCTAAGTGAAACATGCCCCAATGAAACCAAAGGAACTCTTGGATTTCCAATCTAAGTTTCCATTTAAATGTTATGAATTTTACAATAAAATAATTGTCACTTAATTATTTTATTTATGGCCAAAAACTAACTTTCACTGGTGGCTTATGCCGGCCAATGTTAGTATCTACCTAAAGAAAGCACACCCTCACGAGTTCATCGGTTGTATCATATTTTTAATCTGAGTTACCATTTGTGAGTTATATGCATTTAAAAAATAAAATAACTTTATTTAATTATTTTATTTACTGTTATGCCATTTTGGAGTTTTCTCACAGGAGGCCCTGCGTCGACTAAACTTAAGTCACGCCTAGGGTAAACTCTCTATTCTGAGCACAAAAGTGCCCTCAGATTTCTGATCCGAGTAACCATTTAAGAGTTATTACACTTTTTTCAGGAAAACTATTTACGCACGCTAATTAAACCTTAACAAAACTTCGACGGATCGTTCCGGGAACTCTGGGCCTTGGAATCACACACCATTAGATTTTACGGTCTCAAAATAATTCCATATAAATAAAAAAAATTAAATGGAATTTCTAGGACAATACATAAATTATATAGATTTATTATGGATGACAATGCTATATATTTAGTATAACCAACATACAATATCATCGTTTCCTAATGATTTAACTTCTCAAACAATTTTTGAAAATCAGGAAGTTCATATTCAACTATAATTATCATTTCCTTAATATGATCTTTATCATAGTTCACACCTATAATCATATCCTTGATATGGTCTTCATCATTTTTCACACTTATAATCATATCAAATGATCCATAAAACACAATATTATCCTAGTCACTAACTACATTTAGTATTTCCCTATGCTTAGTAAACAATTTATATCATTGATCTATTCCATAATAGATCAAGTGTTCTTCTAACTCCTATAGACTAATTGGTTGAATAATAATAGCATAAACATAGAAAAAGGATTTGAGAAGGGTCATATGCATGATATTTTGTGAACTTGATGAACTCTTTCACCACATCCTTATAATCTTTTTTCATGAGATTGAAATTCATCCATTTTTTATTCATATCCCTCCTATTTGTATAAGTAATATTAATATTTGATTCAATAATATTAATATTTAAAAAAATAAATAAACACACAAAAAGTTTGATCTTAGAACCCATAATAGGTCATTCTTAAAGAATCATTTAAGCTATATAAAGTCATTGATCTAAAATAATAAGATCTGAATGATGTGTATTGATATTGTTTTGTAGTGGTCAAAATCATTGAAGGAAAGGAATGTGTAATATCTATACATTTATAAAAAAAATATAATTAAATTTTCATCTATCTCAAAAAAGAGAGATAAAGGACGGGTTTTGTAATTTTGTTAGGTGGGAGTAAAATATAAGGGAGGAGTTGATGTTTATTCATTTCTTCTCTTGATATGTGGAGGTTTAGGTGGTGTTTCAGTGATAGGATACTTAGAAGATGAAACCAATCTATTCTCAGATGATGAAAACATTTATAGGGCCCAATTACATGGTCTTGAGAACCCAATGTATGAAGAAACCCTTGAATCTAAATCTAATAAACCAAAATTATCGAGCTGGGGTTCTCAAGCTATTGAAAAAAACTGAAGAATAATCTAATTCAGGTTTTTTGAATGCTTCAAATTTAAATAATTCACATGGCTAGGATGAAGCCTCAAAGAACATCAATGCAAATTTTATAAATATATATATAATCCATCCTTAAGTTTTTGATAGATATTTTATGGATTGTTCGAAATGGAAAAGGAAATTATTAACATAAAATTCCATTGAAGTAATTTAAATGTGGATATATTTTACTTTTCACTACTAATTTTCCAATTTTTACAGAAAAGGAAAGTGAAAATGAATATGATTTAACAAGAAGTTCACATAAAAAGAAAAATGAAAAGTTTAGCAAACTAATTTTTCATTCATAGAGAATGGATAAGAATTTATAACAACTCAAAAACATATGTTTATTATCTAAATTATATGATGAAGAAAGTGATTATTATGAAATTGAAGTTGAATCATTAAGTGAATTAGAGGCATGGTTATTGATTTAAAAAGCGAATGATGATGAGATCCCCAATGATAAAGATAATGGTGATGAAAATGATGAAAAATATGATATGATGAGTTCCCAATGGGATCAACAGATGTTCACAAAAATGATAATATTAAAAGGATTGGGGTTCTTTTATATGTTAATAGAAGAAAATGGGAAGAATTTATTGGTTTTAATCCATGAGATCAGGAATGATACTTGGAACTTTGCTTCTTATCCCTCATGTTTAAAGTTAGATCCAAGATCTCACTCCAAAATTACCCCAGGATAGAAGGAGTGGGAAAGTTCTGGTGACCAACACTTGTCAGTGGTTAAATGACACGTATGACAAGTATTAGTCACCCGAACATTCACACTCATTCCAAATTCTAAGGTGAACCAAGTGATAAATAAGTAGTGTGTGATGGTGGTGTCATATCATGTATGTGAGGGAGGTAACGAGTCATTCAAACCCTTTGGGAAAATTAAAAACACCCAAAGAAGAACTAATATTGCTAAAATCTTGAATGACGAAAAAGAAGTCACATACCGTGTGATTTAAAATTGTCAATTCGTCTGAGTTAGATCGAGGACGATGAGGGAGAGTGCATGGCACAGAGGGTGTGCGGTGGTGAGGGAGAGCGTGTGACAATGAGGGAGAGCGGTGGTGAGGGCACACAATGGAAAGGGAGAGCGAGGGAGAGCACATGATGGTGTGGGAGGGAGAGCAACGATGAGGGAGAGTGGGGACAAGCTCATGAAACTGTGAGGGAGAGTGGGGGAGAGCACATACTGGTGAGAGAGAGAGAGAGAGGTGATGAAGTTTCAGTTCTGTGAGAGTTTGAATAGTAAGAGAGAATCAGTTCAGTTAGGGTTAGATTTATAAGACAATGAAGGGTTTTATCAGCATAGGGAGTATGAGGTTTAGTTGATGGCGGGCATCAGTTTACTCAGGTGATCTCTGGCAAGGACGGGTCTAGCGTGCTGGTAAAGGCAATGGAAGGATGGTAAAATGCGACTGATGCAGTATGGGCTATGTCATAAGTGGTGTTGTGGGGGACATCTACAACTGTCCAGGTGAGAAGGGAGGGTGGAATGCTGGATCATGCAGACTAGGCGGACATGCTGGGTATAAATCAAAACCTATAGGTTTGGATTGTCATAGTTTAGTACCCATTAGGTCTATGGGTTATATAATGGGCCTGTGATCCATATAATAAATAAACAAGGCTTGATGGGTGGGCTATCTCCATGGGGGGCTATGACCTACCTTTCCGGCCTCTGTGTGTGGTGTGTGTGTGTTTGAATGCAATTGTACCCCAAACACCTAATACATGTATAAATTTATATAATTATAAAAAATATTTATATAATTATAAATATATTTAAATAATTTTAAATATGTATTTATAAATATATTTATAAATTAATATAAATATATAAAATTATAAATAAATAATTATGCATATAATTACAAATATATTAATAGAATTGTAAATACGTATTTAAAAATATAATTAAAGATATATATTAATAATTATAAATATAAATAAATATATTTATAAATATTTGTATATAATAATAAATATATTTATATAATTATATATATATATATATTTATTAATATATATATAAGAAAATTGGGTACAACCGTGAAAGCGGCACACAACGCAAGGAAGAAAATTGCATTAAATTGCAAGCCCAGGGAAATATGATAAATATATTTATAAATATAAAAGTATATATAATTGTAAATATGATAAATATATTTATTATAAATTTATAATCATTTAACTATATAATTATATATTTATAATTATTTAAATTCTTTTAAAAGAAATTATATATATTTATTTATAAATATAAATATAAAATTTTATAAATATAGTAAATATATATTTATAAATATATTTATTTATATAAATATAGTTATATTTATTTATAAATATTTATTCACAAATATATTTTTTATAAATATATTTTTAACATTATTAATGAATATATAATAAAAAATGAATTAATATAAAAAATGAATAAATAAAATTAAATAAATTTCAAAAATTTTAAAAAGTGAATTTGTAACATTTACGTTAATTAAAAACACATAAAAACTTAATAAAAATTAATAAATAGATGATATTAATTATATAAATAGTAAAAAATTTTAAAAATAAATTATATTAACTATACAAAAATATTAATAATTAAATTAAATTGAATTAAATTAAATCAAATTAAATTAAACACACACACAAGCAAACATATATTCAATATGAATAGATTAATATAAAATTATATTTAAAATGAATAAATATAAAATATGAATAAATACAAAAAATACTAAAAATAGAGAGGTATTAAAAAAGGATAAATAATATTAAATCAATAAACAGACATGCGCCGAGACATACATGTACACATGATAGACATATATATATACACATACACATTTACACACACACACACACACATGCATACAATTGTACATGTACATAAAATTATTTAAATAAAATATTAATATATTATATTTATTTCAATTATATACACATTTTGTAATTAATGTAAATAAATAAAACATTAAACATTTTAACTAATATAAATTTGATACTTTTTTATATTAAAAAATATAAAAATAAGATAAATTTCTTATTAAAAGTTATATAAATCATATTTATATATTATATTTACATATATATAATTATTTTAATATAAATCCTTTATTAAAAAATATAAATATTTATATAAAAACTAAATTTCTCACTACAAAATTTTTTAGTGCTACATAAAAATCACTCATAATGGTGTTAATTTTATCAATGCTAAAAAAAGTACTGATAAATGTTGGAATTTTGTCAGTGCTAGAAAAAATAACTAACAAAGGGTACTCTTTGATCAACACTTTTTTTAACATTGATAAAAAATAACTTTATCAATGCTTTTTGCGAGCAATGATAAAAGTTCCTACTTTATCAGTGCTTTTTGTCTAGTAGTGATAAAGGTCAATGCCAAATATCACGCAATCTATGGTAATGTTACCAAAATAAAATTTCTTAAATGTGTATCTTAAATATATAGGAAATACACAAAAAGAATTCATGTAGGATATTCAACAATCAGGTTGGGTGACACACAATACTTGTGATGTCCCCATACCGGTTTAAAGACAAGTGACCAGTCTGGTTTCCTGTAAGCCTTCAAGCGCACCTTCCCATATGCTAGAAGTTTCCAACTAACACTGAGGGTATATGGTGGTACGGTGGGGGAGACTATATAATTTTTATCAGAGTGAAACACAATGATAAATAAAGAAACACATAATCCATATAAATAATAAAAAAATAAACATATAACAATAAAAAACTCTATATATAGATGATGTCATGATATTACAAAATCAAGACAGAAAGTCATGGTATTAATCATCCAAACAGTGCTTGACTAAAAAAATAAATAAAAAGACAAAAAACTGATTAGCTCCATGAGAATCCTAAGAACCAACTCAGTCCTCTACTCCCATAATCCCAACTTAATAACAAGTTCAGCGTCCTCGGAAGGGCGCTTCTCTTTTTTCCTTTCCCACACCTATGAAATCTATTCGGGTACCAAAAAGAGGACCAAATAGGCTGTGAGTACAAATTAGTAGGTCATCACCCATAATGTCTAATGAAAATCCAGTATGTGAGTATAAAATATAATAGTGTGTAGTTATAATTAAATTAAGGAAGTAAAGTAATAGAAATCATGTTGATATTGGGCTCTACATGGGATACCCGACCAACCATACCTACTTCAGCCTAATTTGGATATCATTGAACATGTAACCTATAGGTAGTGAAGGGACCCATGGATAATGGTCATGGTATCCATAAATACATAACCCAAAGGAATCCATGGAACAAGTTCAAGAATTTCCATACAACACACCCATTTCAAAATCACTGATGACCCATGAAATTATTTATTTTTAAAGTTAAGCCAACTCACTATGATCAATCCATGATGTATGGATATTTTTTTGAGTGTAATTCAAGGGACGAACCCTTGAAATTATAATCCAAATAGTTTCAACCCAAACTAAAAAAATATATCCTTGCATTTCAAGAAGGTCTTAATTAGAATCCAAGGGGATAACCCAAGGTGTTCCTTGTCCAAAGACAAAAAGTCGAACCTAGGAGATCATCTCGAGCATTCTATGTTTTTATGGAGATCCATATGAATCCATGACATCAATCTATGATATTCATTAGATTAAGACATTGACCAAATCCAATATGGGTGTACCATTTGGTGTTCACATCAATGAATCAGGTGGATTCTTATGGGTTCTCTCAAGGCATTCCAAAGTGGTAATCCAAGGCATGATTGAGGCATTCCAAACCTTCAATAGTGTTATCAAGTTCCATAACAAAAAATCCAAATAATAAATGGTAATTAATATTAAGGTCTAAGTATCCATTCTATTTAATAATTTAATTAGTATTGGTAACTAATCACAAGGACAGGTAAAGTAATTATTCCATTTCACAACTTAATTAATTCAATTAGGAATTTAACTTGTAAGTGTAAATCCAAAAACACCCTAAGGGGTGGTTTGGATACATGTGGAAAAGGGTTTTCCTAAATTCCAAACTAAGCACACCATAAGAGTGGTTTTGGTTATATTCAAAATATAGTTAAAATAAGTTTTGGGGAAAATGAACCCTAAATAGAAGTTTAGGTTGAGGTTACCAACCTCCAATGGAATCTGTGGGTCTCATAGAATATCCATGTCAAGGTTTAGGTGAATAACTAAAGGAAAATTAATTTTAAGAGAAGCACATGTGAATTCTGACATGTATTATAACAATACAATTTATAAATGATAATAATTTTGTGAAGAAAATAGAGCACCTACCTAGGCCCTATATAAGACTTTCCATCTAGTATTAGCCTCAAGTTTGGTCTAGAATGAGAGAAATTGAAAAATGAGATAAAAGACCCAAAAATAGGGCATTTATGTTAATTATGGAGAGACACATTTATATGGAAAGAAAAAGTTAGAAAGGAATATATATGAGTTTTAGCCTTATCGAGGGTGTTCCAATGCTTTAGAATAAACTTGTATCGGAGATAAGATGGATGAGATTCACTAAAAATACTCCAAAGGAAGATAATGAGATCCCAATGTGTTGGTATGTGAAAATAAAGGAGGAGAGGAAAAAATAGATTTAATGGTAAAAAGGGTGAAAATGGTAAATTCCTTCATTTTTAATAGTGCACATGGTTTGGTCATGTAGTTTTCCAAACCATTCACCAACAATGCATCCCTACTATATAATAGAACCACAACCCACATGGTTATGAAAAAAATGAAAAGTGAACCTATAATAAACTACAGAGATTGCACTATTTTTAGGCCCCCTTCACATGGTTTATCAAACTATGATCCTCTACTTTCTAGTCCGCATGGTTAGTAAAAACTATGTGCTAACCATGCACCTCAGAATGCTTCTTTAAAAAATGGAACTCCAAGCCTTGAACCTTCCCAAATGCCTCCGAAACCTTCTCTACCCCATTGGGAACTTAAATTATGGTAAAACAAGAGGTTTATATAGAATTTAAAAGGTTCTATACCTCGATTAAGAACCAGGATCTTACAAACTCCCATACCTAATACAAATCATCCTTGAGTTTCACTTACAAGGGTGGTGAGATGCATTCAAGAACAATTAAAACCACTAAGAACATACATCAGACTCTCATTCTCACATCTCCTCTTATATATGGACATACTTCCATTAAACTCAAACTAGAGGAACCATTCTACTTTAGAGAGTCTTCGTGCTATGATCAATGATACGAACTGATTACTCCTCAAAAGAAGCATCTATCTCCAACTAAACTTCCTCAATATAAAATACATGGGATGGGATAGAGTAATAATTGTGGAGCTGAGAAACATAGAAGACATCATGCATATACAAATACTAATGATAGAGAGATATCCAATTGCTTCAAACCCGACCCTCTCCAAGATCTTGAAAGGTCTGATAAATCTAGGTGCTAACTTACCTTTATCCGACTCCATCGATGATCCAACCTTGAAAAAAAACAAGAAGAACCAATCCCCACCTCAAACTACAGAGTTAGATGATATCGATCAACATATTAATTCTACCTAGACCGATCTATTTCTATACATTTCCTGATCAATTGTACCTACTCCAATGTCTCCAAAATGAGATGTGATCCTAGTAGCACTACCTCTCCTACCTCTAACAAAAATAGGTGAATGAAATGACCTACCATATAGTTCCTCATAAGGATCCATCTGAATACTTACTTGAAAAAATATCATTATAGGAAAAATCAGTATGAGGCATGTATTTTTCCTAGGAGCCTCTAAAATCTAGGACAAATTCTTGCAACGTTTCCTCCAGTATCTATATCATGCCCTTGGATTATCCATCGATCTATGGGTGGTATACTATACTCAAAATTACCTGTGAAAAAAGAGCCTTATGAAACCCATACCATACCTGAGAAGTAAACAAAGTGTGATTGTATTATATAGTGGTACATAAAATTCCATTAAGGCATATGATCTCTTGGACATACATCCTCCCAATAGTGTTCACTAAGATGGTCTCTCAGATAGGTAAGAATTGGGAGAAATTTGTCAGCCTATCCATGATCACCCATATGCAATCACTACCTTAGGGTGACTTTGTTAATTCGATCATAAAATCCATGTTAATGTATTCCCATTCCCATTCCTGGATGGTTAGTTCTTATAAAAGGCCTACAAGTCACTGGTGTTCTGTTTTCAACTACTAAAAGGTGTAACAATGAGTAACAAAGCCAACAATCTCCTTTTTTATCCTAAGATATGAATATTGGTGGTGAAAAACATGATAAATATTTGTGAGTCTGGGATGTACTACAAATTTAGAAGCATGAGATTCACAAATCAGTTCTTCTTGTATGTTTATTGGAACCTGGACACAACCCAAGATATATAGGATCTCATCCTTATCAATAACCCAACCATGTGGTGGTTACTCATAAAAAACACTTTCCCTTAGGAGTAAGCCTTCATGATTTGAAAGTTTCCAATTTATTCAATACTTATGTGATGAATACACTAATAAATCCATGTGAATATGATTCCCATGAAACTCCATAACTTTTAGATGCATTTATGAAAATGGATCCATCAACTACCACTCGCCACTGGCTTCCTGAACCACTTGATTCTGATTTTTTAGCTCAAATAACCAGAAACTTCATTACTTTACCTACCATGTAAGTGAGATAAATGTCTAAATACTGAAGAAATTCAACCCACCACATTTTCTGGTTCTGATTTATCTTCCTAGCCTACAACTTTTCAGCTTAAAGTGGTTCTATAGATGATGCTTGGTCTGCTTTTTCTTGATCTTCTACAACATGACATTTTGGATGATTTATGGTTCCTTTTAAGTGTTTCTATGTGGTATGCTTGTCATCCAGTTGCATGATGCTGCAGATCTCTTGCGTTGGAGATTGGGATAGAATTTTTGACTTTTTTCAGAAGTTTTCTTGCACCTCTGTTTGGCTTGAAGAACTCTTCTGACATCATCTGGACTTCTTAAAAACTTGTAGAGGAGATCTACTATGTCTCCTTGCTACTGATTTACTTCTGACTTTAAACAGGAAGGTTTGATGCCTTCTCTGTGAGCTCTGGATTTTATACAATATCTCCTGGAAAAGAAGGGTTTTCTCATGAAGTAAAGAGCAGATATGGAAACTACACTTTCACTTTTATATTCTTCATTGTTAATCCTAAATTGTAACCTTAACTTTGTGATGGTGTAAGCATATTACACCTTGAATTTCCTTTGTAACCTTTTGATTAAATAAATTCCCTCAACATGAACTGGTTTTCCAGTTCATGTCACTTTAAAAAAAAAATTAATGTCTCCAGAAATGTAAGACATGAACGAAAATTACTAAATTGAGGTTGTGCATTAGTTAATTATACTCTTGAGGCCTCAATTGATGAGACCTGTAGTCCATGACTCATTCCCCTTCCATAAAACCAAATCCCATCTTGATGTTTGATTCATCACAATAAATTATGTATCCTATTTAAGGCTTAAAAAAATTAGGATTTGCATTGAGTTCAAAATTCCTTTCAACTATTAAAAGTAATTCTCATAAAATTTAGACCATATGAACTTTACACCCTTTTTAGTCAATCCTGTAAGTGGTTCTGCAAGGAATGAAAAGTTATGGATGAAACACTGATAATAATTGGAAATTACTAATAATATATATATATATATATATATATATATAACATTATTGGGATTATCTCAAGAAAAAATGACTCTCAAAATCTATAGATCCTCATATACCTCTATTTATGATATAATGTGACCCAGGAAGTGATATTTATCAATCCAAGAGTGGAACTTAGTGAGTTTGCTGGTGCTATCTTAGTGCAACGAGTATGATGTCAAGGTGTTCAGAATGATCATGTATAGTATGAGAGTACACAAAGATATCATCCACAAAAATGACCACAAAGGCATCTAGGGATGGGTTGAAAAACTGATTCATCAAGGAAAAAAAGATATCAAGATTATTCATTAGACCGAATGACATCACTAGAAACTCATATAGGCCATAACTAATTCATAATGTTGTACATGGTATATCTGAGGGTATGAATCTCACATTGTGATAGCCTAATCTCAAATAAATATTCAAGAAGATTATATATCCTTAAAGATTATCAAATAGATCAAATAAATGAGGAAGTGGGTATTAGTTCTTAATTGTAAGAAAAATTAACTAACGACAATCCAAATATATCCTCAAGGTACCATTAATTTTCTTATAAAAAAGTGTAGGTGAACCCTGAAGAGAAGTACTAGATCATATAAAACCCTTGGGTTCTTGGTCTTTTAACTACCTCTTGAGTTCCTGAAGCTCAATAAGAGCTATCCTGTATGAAGGGATAAATATTGGTTCCACTCCTGGAATAATATCGACAGTGAAATCTGCCTCTCTCTAAGGAGGTATCCAAAAAAATTCATCCGGAATGATTTCTATGAAATGGTCAAAATCTAGAGGAAAAATAGCCTACCATACTCTTTGATCATCAAGAACAATGATATAAATCAAGGCATACACTCCGCCTAGACCGTGATTCTCAATTCAATATTGACTTTCTTGGACATCCCATTCTCCCTTACAAACATAATTACCAACCTTTTGTGATGAGAAAGAAAACCTCCAGTGATAAAAATAAATATGGTCTCAAAAAGGTTATATCCATTCCATCCCAAGAATTATGTCTAATATTATCATCTCGAGGATGAAAAGGTTCCATAAGAAATGGTATCCACCTATATAAAGAGATAATTCATTGGATCAATGAACACTATTTGATCGGATTCCCAATGGAGTTTCATTATGCATTAACCAATAGAATTATTAAATTTCATGACCAATAATTTCCATTAAAAATGTAGATATGAACGATTGTGAAGCACCTATATCAAAAAAGTTTTTACAAAATTTGAGGCCACTAAGATCATACCACATATTGTAGATGATCTAGAGCTCTTCTTGGTAGGTGAAGGATGCACTACATGTAACTATCTAGATTCAAAACCCTAAGCTACAACCTGGCCTCCCGGATTAGCTCTACTCTACTAGAGCAGTATATCCTGAGTCTGTCTCCCTATATCTTGACCACCTCTACATCTTAAATGTACAATATCACTCTAGCTAGCATTCATGCATGGAGACACAGATCCCACTCAAAAATCCAGATCTGGTGCAGATCCTATCTCACTAGGCACCGATGAAGAGGTTCTGCCAAATCTTTATATATGGACCATTCTTCCATAGACTCATCACTCTACTATATCCCTATCATAATGAGGTTTCATGTAACCCTACATTCCACATTGATGTCATACCAAATAACTACCAGTGCTACACTATGACTGACACTACATTGTTGAGAAGTCTCAAGGTGACACTTCCTTCTAATGGATAAACTACTTACCTACCTATCTACTGAACCACCAAACCCTATAACTTTTATATTACACTCATAGATAAGGGTATGGTTCACCATATCAGATATGGTAGTTATTTGGAAGAAATTCTCCTGAGATCAAATGGCACACCTGAGCCCATAGTCAAAATGCCTTTCCCTAGACTACTCATCACACAAAAGTGTGGGTGAAAAGTACTAGATCCCAGTGAACCAAGATGAGTAATCCATGATGAACATAGTACCCTGAAATTCACTAGTTTTATTAGATCTCAAGGTCTTAGGGAATAAGTATTCATAGAAACTATTTTCGAAGTCCCTCTTGACCATATAATGATTCTGATATGCTTGAGTAAGGACATCCCACCATCGCTTGGTAGATTCATGAATCATATACACTACATGCTTCACCCTCATATCTAGAGGATTCTATAGGTTCTCAAAGGTCACATGGATAGCATAAAGCCATAAATTGTTCACATAAGAACTGATTTCTCTTAAGAAAGTAGGTGGGTGTTTCTATTGGAACTTCTTTTCCAATTCATACATAGTGGGAATAGCTCAAGGGGATCCCTCAATGGACTAAATTAGACATAGGAAACCATCTTGATGCTGAGTAGTAGTGACCAATACAGGAAAAAATTTGGTAATATAGTAGGTTCCATAGGAGGAACTATAGGTCATTCAAATCCCACCACCTCATAAGCATGGTCTTCAAAACCTTACTAGCACTTGACTCAAGGCCTTGATGGAGGAATATATTCACTATGCTAAGAAAACACCTCAAAAAAAGATATAAGGAATAATATATTACAAATAAGAAATAAATATAGCTATAATTGTTCAATACAAGAGATACACTAATCAAATTACCTATTTCTAGGATCAAATTATACTAGAAGTTGAATTATTTATCATAATTGTTTAGTTATATGGGTTTTCAATCCTAATTTGTAAATTAAAACTCCCTTTAAGTTACAATTGTAATCCCCATTTAATGACAACCAATTTTTTTTTAAGATTTAGAATTTAGTAATTCCACATGTAATGGTTCAGATATATGGGTTTCCATTCCCAATTTATAGATTCATAAACTTTATAAGTTACAATTGATATTCCATTTAACCACAAATATATGTTTAAAATTAGGTATTATAATGTAATAATTCTATGTAAGATGGTTTAGTTATATGGATTTTTATTTCCAATTTATAGAGGAATAATAATATAACTTTCAATTGGAACTCCATTTAATTGCAACCCTATACAATTTTCAGCATATGTAACCAAGGTTCCATATATTTGACCATGTTAAAATTGGTTAAATAGGATTTCCACATCAAGATATGTGGGAAAAACCATTTAGTTTGATTCAAAAAATTTATGTAACCTTTTTTATTTTAATAAGTGTTGAAAGTCACATGTATAATAACCAATTCAAACAAAATAGGTAGAAAAAAACAAGTGATGGGATATTCATGACATGGTATATTAATTACATATAAATCCCTACATGCTTATGATGATTCATGAGATAATTATCCATTATTTTAATATCTTAAGGGTTGAAATCCAAAAAATATAACAACATAAAGCATGTGTATCACTAGAAATTGAAAATAGTATATATGTAATTGGTGAAATTAAGAACAAAAATTCATCTACCTAACATTTTGGATTTTACCCCAAACATGGGTTAACCACTCCTAGGAACAACTTATTACAAAGTTTTGATATATACTAGTCTCCTTTATACCAATCCCAAATAGTTAGAAAAAGAAAAAATAAGATCTGATACCATTATGTGACATCCCCATCCCAATTCATATAAAAGTGACCAGTTTTTATGGCCACAAGGCCTAAAGCATTCCACCTCATATGACAGAGGTTTTAGGCCAGTAATGAGGGTGTATAGTGGTATGTTGTGGAGACTATATCCTCTCTATTAGAGTGAAACATAGTGATAAATAGATACAACACATAATCCATCCAAAAAATAAATAAATAGAAATATAGTAGTGAATACCACTATATAAAGATATATGATAAGAAGGAATCGATATCGGTTGCGTTCCTAGCACAAAGTCAATAAAAAACTCTACTTCTCTATCAGGATGAAGCCTAAAGAAATTGTCTAAGAAAACATCAAGAAAACCTAAAACAACAACGAAAAGATAAAAAATAGAGGAAACATAAATAAAACCTCGAACAATGGTGGGAATATCAACAACATAAGAAACATCATCAATATCATCTAAAACACCAGACAAAAAAATGCTAAGATAGGGGTGGGAAGGTCCTACATTGAAAGACCTTAGATCCCACTCTCCCTGAAACACTTGTGAGATCCCATCCTCCAAAAGAAATGAGACATGTCGACAAAAAGGAAACCAAAACCCCTTCTATTTTCTCTACCCACTAACTCTAAAAAAATGGCATGAGTTCCATCATAAGGTTAATCATATCAATAAAATGGCCAAATATAAATGAGTGGGAAGTAATAGTGTCAAATAAATAAACCACTACTGAATATGAAATAAGTATGGTACCTCTCACTATCACTAGACCCACATCTACCTCCACTAGAAAGTCATATATTTCATGTAGGTGATTCACTATCAAGGCTTGTGGCTAGAGCCCTATAGTCATTGAAGAATTTTATTTCCCAACAGTAGCCTTTTGAGCTGACAATATCTAACCATATCATGGAGTATACACGACCTGATAGAAACACTATTTATGAGTATAACACCCACAACTATTACAAATCATTACAGGTGAATGACATGAATGCTTGGTGTGTCTGAACTTTCCAAATTGATAGTAAGTAAGTGGAACACTACTAGCTATAACTGGTGGTGTTGAGGAGGCCTAATATCTAGAACTACCTCCACCACTCCTATGGTGATCCTTCTACTTCTTATTTTTCCCTAGAGTGCCACTGGATCTACCACCAGGTAGAGTATTTGGTGTAGAATATGAAACTTTTACTTCCATATTAATTTCTACCATCATAGACCTACCCATTGTCTTTCTATAGGTCAAAAATATTTAGTATAAATACCTAAGATCTGATATCTAGTCAAAACCTTACACGTACTTCTAATCTTTCATCTAGTCATTCTTCACTAACTCTGGTCCAAAACGAACCAGCTCAGCAAACCAATTGGTGTACATTGAAGCTGTACGCTCTTCCTACTACAAAGAGAGGAACTCTAGATACTTCACCATCATCAATTAATCTAGATAGAACTATTTAAAAAAGAGAGTCTTGAAACCCTTCTAGTCCAAGCCCACATAATTATCATCCTGTACCATGAAATCCTACCAGCTTTTTCTGGCTCCCTCAAGTTGAAACGCCACACACTTCACCTTGATACTCTTTGGTGTATCTAGAAAGTTGAAGATCTAAACGATTTTTTCCAACCAGTCCTCCACCTATTAAGGTTCATTTTTAAACTTAAATTATGTTATATTCTCACACAGGAACTCTCGTGATCAATTAATATCTCCTCTATCTCCTAGATGTATCTCAACAACTATGTTATGAACTTGTGGTGCATTCTAATAAACAACATGAACTGATCACAAGATAGCCTCAATAATGTTCTAATCCATTAGAGGATTTCCTCAAGAAGCATCAAATGAACCCTCTTGGGGAACCCAAAAAACATGTCTCAAAGGCATACTTCTATACCCCAAAATAATGGAAATGATTAGACAATATAAATTTTTTAGTTCAAACTAGAAAAACCATAGGAAAAAACATATATTGAAATCAATAACTAAAAACAAGAGACTCACATCCCAACATACCATGGTAACTTGAATCTCATCATGTAAAGAGCTATCCATACACTCATAAAAAAATACCTCTAAAGTCCCAACATTAATATCTCTAGTATACCAAACAACCCAATATAAAGACTCTTTAATACATGCCATATATAAGACCAAATTGTAATGAACCTACCCAAATACCCTCTTAAACTAGTACACGACCCGACCCGTCACATACCTGAAGGGCATTCCTAATCCCCATGGGATGGTGACTAATAACCATGAACCAACAAACAAATAGAGGTAATGATTTGACCCAAATTTAACCAATAAAATGGAACATATATACAATAGGAACAATAGTAGAAAATAAAAATATATTCCATAACTAAAAGTAGACAGCGGAAACTAAAGAACTCAAGAGTAGAAAAAATATCCAAGTAAAAGTCCAACCATAAAGGACTAAAAAAATAGAAATACCAACTACTCAATGTGATAGTAAGGGAAGAATATCACCATCTCACCTCAAGATACTTAACTTAACTGATAGAAAACCACACCGCCCCGCAGCGGCACCTTGCCTTTCCCTACATCGAAAGACATAACCATGTCTATTCATCACCATAGGGGTACATAGGGTGTGATATAATAGGCTCACTAGGTTACCACCCAGGTGATCCATAACAAGTCTTTGTACAAATAACTCAATTATTCTCATTTAATATAAAACATGACATGATAAGAAGTAAAACAGTTTTATCAAAGTGTGGTAAATATTTCCCTTTTTCTAAAAATTCCAAAAAAATATAGGTATATACTTTTCAATCATATTTTCCATTATCATTTATCAAAATCCAAAAACTTCATATAAAAAAAAATAATAATAAAAATCTAATAACATGTAAATCATGCCAAGGAAATCAACAAGTCAGACTATTTGACTACTCATACTACAACAAATGAAAAGTTCACAACAAGCCCCTAGAATAAAATCTTAAGGATAAGAGGAACACCCTATGAGTGAACCCCCAAATAATGTAAAGAACATGTACCTAGAACAAAAGGACTAGGGAGTAGAGAAAATATCCATGAGAAAACCCGCCGATGGTAGTAAGGATGATGAACCTAAGATAAACCTTCCAACTACATACCCCAAGCTTCCATGTGTTTCATTTCATAAATAATTTCAATGATTTGAAAATAATTTGTTTTCCATTTACCAAAAACCATGAAAAATCACATTTTATCATAAATCCATTCACAGAAATAAAACAATCATGACAAATTTATTTATAAATCAATTTATAAAAAAAGGATAAATACATTTTGTCAACATAGGCTAGAGATATAACCACTTACCTTAAACTTTGGGTCACACATGCTGACAAATGATACTCTAACAAGAATATCACAACAGCAACAATATAGGCCCTAGAACCAATATACACATATTATAATTGATTCAATTTAACAGAGGGTTAGTGGAGAAGAGGAAACAACACATACCTTAAGAACTCATACCTACCACACCATAACAAAAAAGAAAACGAACCCAAGAATAAGATCACATAAGAGATCTAGAGAGAGAAAAAAGGAAACATCACTATGGATCAAAATGTCCAATAAAAAAATGGAACAACTCTAACATGATCAAATAAATGAAAAAGTAGAATGTATTACATATCCAAAGAGATGAAAACCAACTGCAATGGCAATCAATCACTGAACGGATCAATTCAGACCAAATAGAGACTCCCAAAATCATTGGGGGAAGGGATCTAGGTCGAAACCCAAAGGAGATATAGAAGAGTGAAATAAAATTTCACTCATAGGGTGCCCTGAAATCCCCACATGTGAAATTTATATGGTGTGTAATACATTTACACATCATGTAAAACTTGGGACTCAAATATGCTAAAAAACCCATGTCCTTTATATTAAAAACTAATTTTTAACATTACACAACATGTAATTTTTACATGGTGTGTAATCTATTCACACTATGTATGAGGTTCATGAAATATTCCCTGTAAAACTTATATGTAATGTACTCCCATTACACAACATTTCTTTATCATGAAGACTGCAAAAACTACAGATTATTACATCAAAACCCTATATAAACTCAAGAATTATCCAAACTTGGTGATAACCATGCAATTCCATTAACACATTTATACCTGGAATCCATTAATTCAAACAAACATACATCCTTGAAAATTAAGTCATCTTCCTCAATAAATTCTCTATATCCTCAGAAGTCTCAAGACATACCCAATTAAAGAGGGAAAAATTAAAGGGATGGGGATTACCTGAAAGTGAGTAACATGATGTTACAATATGTTTTTATAATATATGATATACTATGTTCATTATAGTTAAATACAATTCATATTTTTTATAGGTGTATATATAGGTATTGTTTTAACTAAAAACACTACAAACAAAAATTTGGACTCATTAGTCCTTAGATGACTTCTAAACAACAAAATTCATTATAAGAAAAGGAATATTTAATAATATTGGACCAATTAGATGAAATGTTTGAAAATAAACTTACAGATGATAGAATCTTGTTATTACCCATGATGCATTTTTCAAAACTCTACAATCTAATCATATGAAAAATATTTTCCTATATTTCATTACTTAATCATTTTTAAGGAGGAGTAGTTATTCATTACAAGCATTTTCAAAACTCCAAATATTTATTTTTCGGATTTAATGCATGTATTAACATAAAAAAGACCACACATGATGATTTTTATCAATTTTTAATACAAAAAATTCAACATTTTATAGATATAATTCGTGTTAAACAATTTATATTATGTTTCAATGAAAATGTTTCTATAATAGCTTGGTGTTTAAATATAATAAAAAATCATGGTATGAGGACTTTCCATATTAAAAACAGGCCTATTAATTCTATAACTATAAAGTTATTAAGGTATATATAATAATATTTAACAATCAAGACATATATCAAAACAAATTACTTTTTTTTTCAATGTTTTTGTAGTTTTAGAAACAAACTAAGTGAAAAAATTATGGTTATTATGTTTGTAAATTTATTAAAGATACCATATTCTATCAACATATTATAATCCACAAATAGAATTTTTCAATGAGAGTTAAAATTAAAATTAATATATTTATCAATCACTTTTTCATTTATATTTTTTAGTACTACCTTGAATTTTGATATTCCATATATTCAAAAGAAGAAATATATTTTTTAGAAATGAGTGAGAAAAATACATGGTGTCAGAATGTATAAATACAACATGAATAGGTGACCTCCCACTACTTATTTAGTTATTTTTCTCATCATTTTATCTTCTTATTTTTTAGTTAATTTTCATATAGATCATGAAGATGTGACTTCAACAAGAATTTATTCTTCTCTAACCATTTTTTTTATCTATGAGGATCAACAAATTATTATAGAAAAATCAATTCTTGAAAAAAGATTCAACAAGGTTGGAACACATGTAAATTCAACACATGGTGTGCCTAGTATGAGTGAAAGTGTATACTTTCAATTAAAAAGTTACATTTTAGTTCAAAACATGAGTCACTAACTGAAAACCAACAAACACACTTGGATAGTCTTAATAATTTAAGAAAATGATCCATAAATCATTTTCAACATGTAGGAATCAACTACACATCCATTTGATACATAGTGTGATTAGCATGACTCAAAGTACACGTTTTTAGTTTAAAAATGAAATTTTAGTTAAGAAAACATGTCAATGACTAAAAATAGAGAAAAAACTCATGTTGTCTTAATATTTTTAGAAAATGACCCATAAGTCATTTTTCATATATATGAATTTTCCACTGGTTAAGCTGACACACAATGTGCCTGATATAACTCAAAGTGTGAATTTTCATTTTAAAATGTACCATTTAGAATAAAAAATGTGTTACATACTCAAAAATGATAAAACATACTTTGAATGTCTTGATAATTTAGAAAAATAATCCATATTTCAATTATAATGTGTAAGAATAAACTTTACATCAATATGATATATTGTATGAACAGTATGATTGAAAGTACATTTTTTTATTTAAAATTTACATTTTAATTCAAAACACAAGTCCCATACTAAAAACTAAGGTAATGTTATCTGATTATCTAGATATTTTATGATAAAGATCCATAATCATTTACAATGCATAGAAGCCAACCACACATCAATATGACACACGGTGTTCCTGATATAACTCAAAGTGCATGTTTTCAGTTTAAAAGGAACATTTTAGTTAAAAAACATCACTTAATAAACACCAAGCTTACACACTCAAATTTATTTTATAATTTAGGACAATTATCCATATGTAATTTTTTACATAAAAGTATCATTTACACACCAATCAGACATATTGTGTGGATGACATGAATGAAACTACATGTTTTTATTTTGAATTGATATTTTAGTAACAAAATATAGTCCACATAATCAAAACTAAGCTAACTTTATTTTAACATATCAATACATTAGAAAAATTTCCCAAAAGGAATTTTTTATGTATAGTAATTTTCTGCACATCAATCTAACACACAATGTACCTGATATGACTAAATTTTCACGTTTTTAGTTTAAAAGTAACTTTTAGTTCAAAACAATCACCACTAAATAAAAATCATTCAATCAATTTCATATTTTCATGATAATTTATAAAAATGATACATAATTAATTTGTGACATATAGGAATTACCCACACATTAATTCGACCCACAATGTGACTAGTAATACTGAATGTATATGTTTTTATTTAAATTTGACATTTTAGTAAAAAACATGATTCACAATATCACAACTCATAAAACACATTTAAATTGTTTTGATACTTTTTTAAAATGATCAATACGTCATTTTTGATATTGGGAATCAGAATCTTGTTAATCTGACACACATTGTGACTAGTATGACTCAAAGTGTGCATTTTTAATTTAAAATTTTCATTTTAGTTCAAAAGAAACATGACACACTTAGAATAGGGAAAATCCACATATATTGTCTTGAAAAATATAAAAAAAATATAAGTTATTTTTGATGTGTAGGAATTGACCACATCTCAATCGGATACATGGTGTGACTAGTATGACTCGATGTGTGTGTTTTTAATTTAAAAGTGAAAATTTAGTTAAAAAAATGCATCACTCATTGAAAACTATGAAAACACACTCATATTGTTTTTATATTTTATTAAAATTACCCATATTCCATTTGTGATGGTTATTAAACAATCACACATCAATTTGATACATGGTGTGATGCGTATGACTCAAAGTGCTTATTTCCAGTTTAAAATAACATTTTAGTTTAAATTATGTCACTCATTGAAAACTAAAAAAAATAATTGATTATCATCATATTTTTTAAAAATGATTCATCATACATTTGTGATGGTTAGAAATCAGTTTCACATCAATCTGATACACGATGTGACTGGTATGACTCAAAGTGTGTGTTTTTAGTCTAAAAAAGATATTTTAGTTAAAGACACATGTCACTCATTAAAAATAAAGAAAGAACACTATAATTATATTGAAACTTTATGAAAATTATCCAAAATTTATTTTTGATACGTAGGAATAAACCACACATCAATCGGAAACACGATGTGATCAGTATGTCTCAAAGTGCATGTTTTTATTTAAAATTGTCATTTTGGTTTAAAAGAAATGTGACATACTTAAAACTGAGAATACATAATCTTTTTATTTTGATACTTTAGGGAAATGATCTATAAGTCCATTTTTTACATTTAGGAATCATCTACACCTCAATATGATACATGGTGTGACCTGCATGACTTGAAATGCATGTTTTTAGTTTAAAAGTGACATTTTAGGTAAAAAATTGTTTCACTCACTAAAAACCTAGAAATCATACTCATATAGTACTGATTGTAATGAACCAATGTTTTCCAATGGAAATTCCCTTCTTATAAATATGTCATAAAATCACATGAAAACACAACGTAATAAACTACTAAGTGCTAAGTGACCTTTAAACATAAGTTTGTCACTTATGTGTTTGGAATTTTTAAAATATGACAAACACGGTTACAATCAGTAAGTTATTTGGAGTCCGATAAGAAATACTTAATTTTTTTGATGAATAGTAAAATATGATAATTTACAATAAATGATAAATAATCGATTTATTGAGTCATTGATGATGATCTGCTGATGTAATACCAATTGGTTCGAATTCACATACATTTATTACTTTTTTTTGGTCATGGAATCATCACTATTTTTGATATTTTTGGAAAATAATAAACTAATGATTATAATATTATCAAAACCCCCCTCACTCCCTCTTATCTTCACTACTCTCAAGACTTGTGCCTTGCCAATATTCTTCCCAAATATCTCTCCAAGATCCTCCCTCATGTCCAATATCCCTTAGCCTCTTCAAAATACCAGAACCTCTTCCCTTAAGAGGTTCTAAAATGAGGAAGTCTCAAGATGTCTTTAATAACAAGTGGAGAACACCAACAGATTTAAGGTAAGGGATCCTCTCCATTTCACTCTTAAATTAAGATTTTCCTCTATGATATGAATTTTTATGTGTAATCCCTAATGATGAGGTATGATTTCTCACCTCTCCCATACTGACATCATTATTTATAAGTGATGAAAAACCCCTTTTCTCTCTCATCAATCCCTCTCAGGTACACCCGACACTATGCCAATAAACCGTAACGAATTCTACCCAAACCCATTTTGTTCATTTGGGCTACCTTATCATTCTTTATATCAAGTGGAGCTATCTTATCTATTTATTTACATATTCTAAATTCTATTTATTTTTACAAAATTAATTTATTAAGACCCTTTCATCACTCTCTTTCGGGGATATACATGTTTTTAAAAGATTCCCTCCTTAGAACTTTCCAATAAGCAAACCTGTTTTAAGAAAACATTTTGATATTTTACCCAATTTCAAGGGAACTATGTCCTCTGTTTTAAGACACCATTGTCTTTATAAAATCATCATTTTTATTATGAAAACCTTCTTGATTAAATTCTAGTTTTATATAAAATATTTTCATCTTTTCTATTTTAAAATCTCTATAGTGTTTTCCTTAAAACCGCATAAAAATGTTTTAATGCTAATGTTTCTCAAATACATTTCTTATATGTTGTCACTTTTGTTTGACACCACTTACCATGTTATATGATTATTTTACCTTATTAATATTTATGTTTTTTCTAATCCCTTTCTTTCATGGACACTTTCATGATATGCCCATTGGTTATGCTTTATGTCATGATTGTAGTACCCAATTCTTTCCATGGGTACCCATATGTTTATGTATAGTTGATTATGTATTATTATTTATGTGAAAAGAATATTCTTGAAAATTTTGAGATGGGTGCACCCAGATAGCTCTCCAATGCATTGGATAAAGTTAAGTCTCATGAGATGCGGTGTGAACAGGATTGGCAGTTAGCCTTGACCATACTAAAATGGGAAACGAGATTGGCGGTTAGACTTGAACTATACTGAAATGGAAAAAATGATTGGTGGTTAGCTTTGACCCATACTAAATACATGTTTTATGATTCTTCCACATTTATATGATTCCATGTTTATATGATTCCACGCTTATATGATACAATTTTATATGTTCCATGCTTTGGATATCATTATGTCATTCCTTTTAGCTCATGTGATTAAGACGTATCCTTATATTCATTCCCTTAATGGTATTTTCAACTCATCCCTTTGTTCATGTGTTCTCTAGGGCACCCTTTGCAGATGTAAGGGCTCAAAAGAAGTTAGGATCTATTTATGGAGATTAAATAAAGAATTTTTTTAGCCCCATGTTTTATTGTTAGGTCCACAAGGCTGAATACCCTGAGGGGGGGGGGGGGGTGAATCAGGGTATGACTAATTTAAAATTAATGCCCGTTCTGATCTTGTTTCGATGTTAAGAAAAACACTCTTCTCTCTCTTTCCTGTTGCACAATATAAACAGAATGTAAAGCAAGCACAGGACACAACAATTTTACTTGGTTCACCGCTAAGGGCTACGTCCAAGGAGCATACGCCGACAGGTTGCCGGTCATACCAAATTCCACTATACTTCACTAGCTGTGGATTACAATGTTCGGGTACAGTCACTCAGTCCCAGGCTCACTGCCTTTGCAAGGTTTAGGGTCAGCTCACTACTTTCCCAAGGGTCACTCCCTATTTCTCTCTCTCTGGCTCACTGCCGGTGGAGAGGATCACCTTTTTCCTCTTCCTATGCTCACTGCACTTGGAAGGGATCCACTCACAGTTTATAGACCTGTAGGTCTCTTCATTTGCATGAAATAACGCATCTTTAACTATTGATAGATTCTCTGTTGAATCCAACATTCATCTACTGATGAATACCACTTTGCCTCTGAACACTGGGCAATTCCTTTTGGAAACACCTTCGCAAAGCACCCTACTTCACGAGGCTCCCAATTTCGCGAAGCTCAAACAAGCCTTCACAAAGCTCCTGCCTTTTCGCGAAGCACTTTTGCGAAGCACTTTCGTGAAGCACTTTCGCGAAGCTCAAGCCGTCGCAAAGAAACGTCCCTCATGAAGCTTACTAAGCCAATTCGGAGCTCGCAGGTTTCACGGAGCTACAATAGCCGCCGCGAAGCTCCTCTTTCGCGAAGCACACTGGCTCCGCGAACCACCTTCGCAATACGAGAGCAAAATATTTTCTCTGAATATTCTCTCTTCTTCTCTCGAGGGGGTCGGCCTCTATTTATAGGCGATTACACCGACCCTAGAACTTTCCGCGCGAAGTCAACGCCACGTCATCTCAAATCACGAAGCTCCGAAGTTTCCACCGGAATTTTGTCCAAATCGCGAAGCACCATGGAAATTTTCTGTTCGCGGAGCTCGTCTTAATCACGAAGAATCACCGTCAACATTCCTTCTCTCCTTCACCACGAAGCTCCCTCACAATTCCCTTCATCACCGCGAATCTCCCTTGCAAATCCCTTCACCGCCGCGATGCGCTTCATCCTCTTCCGTTCGCGAAGCTTGTCGTAATCGCGAAAACTCACTGCCTCAATTCTTCTGGTCTTCGTGATTTCCAAACCATGCATCCTATCTTCGCGAAATTCATGCCTTTGCCATATTAAATTATTATCTTCATGGAAATCCACTTTTCGCGATGCTCACCAAAATCCAAATTTTGGACCCCAAAAATTTGGCAAACACTGGAAAACAGCGCCACCTTGTACCGCCTCCATATCGTCCTTTCCTTTGTCATCGTTCTTTGTCAACAAGGATTGTCAAAAACTTCTCGCGCACTCGAAAATTCTCCATGGAAACCTGCTTTTTCAACAAACACAATCAACCCAAAAATACTTCAATGTTACCTTGAGGGATTTTTTCCCAACAATCTCCCCCTTTGGGTTTGTTGACAACTCTTCACAACTCTGCTCGGAATGATTTTCTGCACTTTGATACCTCATTGAGTCTTCTTCCAACCGCTACCACCATTCTCATCTTGGAATTATGATAGCGTTCAAGGAATCACTTAACACGTACTCTAAGCTCACATGAGCAATGCTCGGCGTGAGAAACAAGAGTAGTATGAAAAGTTCATCAATGAATCACTTCATGTCAAACCCCAATTGTCGATTCCAACCTGATACTAATTCTTAAATTGATACCAATTGTTGAACCACACTGATACCAATTGGTGAAAGATGGAAACCTTCTCTCACCATTCCAACACCACTGTTCTGCTTTTATCATGATCCTCAGCTGTCATGATGTCTATTCTTTGATCGATCACTTCTATCATCGTCAGATTTATACTCTCCCCCTTTCTCATTGCTCCCCCTTTCTGGCTACTCCACCTGTCAGCTTCTCCCCATATCTGTTATGATTTCTCAAATAGCCACACTGTCTCCCAATCACTATTTTCTCCCCCTTTGCCAACGAACCCAAAGGTCTCTCCTTTTTAGTCTGTAACAGAGTAGAGAACACACATCAGCACATTAGGGAGAAACACATCATACCTCAGGGAGAGGGGGGGGGGGCACATCCACACTATTTCACGTGTGGGGAATCGACTGAACTCCCAGAGCCAGTTGATGCCTTTCAAATGCTTCCTTGGGTAAGGCCTTTGTCAGGATGTCTGCAACCTGTAGTTCTGTAGGCACATACTCCAACTTCACGATCCCCTGCTCAACCTTCTCCTTGATAAAATGATACTTTATCTCAATGTGCTTTGTCCTTGAGTGATGTATGGGATTTTTGCTGAGATTTATAGCACTTGAGTTATCACACTGTATTCCGATCAGAGACTTCACCTCAACTACCATATCTTCAAGCTGTTGCTTCATCCATAATAACTGTGTGCACGCTTGAGTGGCCGCAATATACTTAGCTTCCGTGGTGCTCAACGAAATGCAATCTTGCTTCTTGCTTAGCCAAGAAATACACAATCCACCAAGATAGAATGCACCACCTGACGTTGATTTTCTATCATCCGCTGAACTGGCCCAGTCTTCATCAGTATATCCCAATAACTTTGTCTGAGATTTATCAGTATATGTCAAGCCAAAATCCACTGGGCCCCAGATATACCGAAGTATTATTTTCACTACAATCATGTGGCTTTCCTTGGGATTACTCTGATATCTCACTACTTGGCATGTGGCGAAAACAATATCAGGCCTTGTTGCAGTTAAGTACAACAGACTTTCAATAATTTGCCTATATTCTGTGATATTAACTGCTTTTCCATCCTCATCTTTTAATAATTTCATCCGGGTAGCAACCGGAGTCTTCATCTCCTTGGACTTCTCCATTCCAAACCTTCTCAGAACCTCCTTGGCATATTTAGGTTGAGAAATGAATGTTACATTCCTTCCTTGTGTCACCTGTAGACCATGGAAAAACGTTAGATCTCTAATCATTGACATTTCAAACTCATTTTTCATGAATTCGGAAAACTGTCTGCACTGAACTTCATCTGATCTGCCAAAAATTATGTCATTGACATACACTAGCACCATCATCCTGTGATTACTGCCATTGCTGAAATAGAGGTTGTAATCAACTCCTCCACACTGGAAACCAAGCTTCTTCAAGTACTGATCAAGCCTTGAATACCATGCCCTTGGTGCTTGTTTCAGCCCATACAACGCCTTCTTCAGCCTGTAAACTTTGTTCTCATCCTCATGAATGAGAAAACCATCTGGCTGCTCAATATAAACCTCCTCTTCCAGAAATCCATCTAAGAATGCAGATTTGACATCCATATGGAACACTTTGAACTTTCTTTTCACTGCAATGGCCAAAAATAGTCTGATCGTTTCCAGCCTTGAAACCGGTGCAAATGTCTCATTAACATCTATTACATCTATCTGAGAGTATCCCTTGCACACTAGTCATGATTTGTTCCAAATCACTGTGCCATCTTCATTCATCTTGTTGCGATAAACCCATTTAGTCCCAATGAAATTCTTGTCTGCTGGCCTCGAAACAATCTCCCATGTCTGGTTCTTCTCAATCTGATCAAGCTCTTCATTCATAGCCTGAACTCAGTTTTCATCTTCAACTGCATCAGAATTTTTTTTTGGCTCCACCTGAGATAAGAACGATGTTTTCTGTAATGATTTTATTCTTCGAGTCTGAACTGGAGCTGTCTGATCACCAATGATATTCTACCTGTCAATTTCAGCTTGATTCTTTGTCTTCCTTGCAGACACAGACTTGACACTTTCTTGTTCATCATCAGTATCTTCTTCTAAGTCAGCTTCTGCCACTTCTGCTCCCCCTGGGTTGCTTACCTCATCATCACTTTCATCCAGGAACTGTTCACTGGATCGTTGAGTATTCTGTTCATTTTCAACTATAGTGACATCATTTCTCTCAATGATTTTTCCCAGCCTTTTGTTGAAACATTTATATGATTTGCTTTTCCCGGAGTAGCCAAGGAATATCCCCTCATCTCCTCATGCCTCAAACTTCCTGTGATTTTATTTTTTGAGAATAAAACACTTACTTCCAAAGATTCGAAAGTATTTCAACGTTGGCTTCTTTCCGTACCACAGTTCATACAGAGTCTTCCCATGCTTTGGACACAACAAATACCTATTCGAAACATAGACCGATGTCAAAATTGCTTCCTTCCAAAATTTCTATGGTAGGTCTTTATCAATAAGCATCGTTCTGGCCATATTGTTGATGATCTGATTTCTCCTTTCAACCACTCCATTCTGTTGGGGAGTTCTTACCGATGAAACTTGATGCCTTATCCCGTGTTTCTCGAGATAGTTTTCAACTTGACTGTTTGTGAATTCTGTACCGTTATCAGTACGAAACTTCAGAATTTTCTTCCCAAGCATCTTTTCTGATTCCCTCCTATACTTCTTTATGCAACTGAACACCTCTGTCTTATGGGTAATGATGAATACCCAGGCCATTCTGCTATAGTCATCAATGAAAAGGACATAGTACCTTTTCCCATTTATAGCTCGTGGTGAGATAGGTCCACATACATCAGCATGAACCAGTTCGAGCACTCTAGTTGATTTCTGTTCCTTTGGCCTGTATGTCTTTCTGATGATCTTCCATTGTTGTCAATAATCACACGTATGAGTGCGATCACGTGATAGCTTGGGAAGGTCTCTAGCAGCATCACACTTTAAGAGATCCTCTATAGATGGATGGAATAGATGACCAAGTCGCTTATGCCACAGCTGGTTTTCTTCCTCTCTGGATAAAAGACATGTATCTTCTTCCCCACCTACAAGGTAGAGATTTCCCTTTGAAATTTTTCCCTGCAGAACAGCTGCTCTATCTTTTCCTTTCACAACACACATCTTCTCGGTAAATCGGATAGAGTGCCCATAGTCACATAGTTGACTGACACTGAGTAAGTTATGACTGAGACCCTCTACTACCAAGACATCAGCACGTCTCATCTCTTTTCCCCCAAACTTGGCTTTCCCTGAGCCAACAATCTTCAGGCCTTCATCATTTCCAAATTTGACAACTCCTTCTTTGTCATATTTGATGCCTATAACAAGATCCTTATTACCCGTCATGTGGGATGTGCAACCACTGTCAAGGATCCAAACACCAGATCGATCTGATGCTTTAAGGGAAATCTCCGCCACCACGGGCTTCTCATTTTTATTCTTTTTGGTCCATACTTTTTCTTTCACACTCGACATGGATTGAGACTTCTGTTCTTTCCCAGAGTATGATGGACCAACCTCATCTTGCAAAGCCGCAAATCTATTCTGTGTTTTTAACTCACCTGTCGGTTTATTGACCTGCTGCTTGTGAACATTTTGATTCTTCTTTGGAACATTTCTCTGAATGGTCAAAGTACAGTACCTAGCCATGTGCCCAAATCCTCCGCACCAAAAACAGTGTCCTTCAAAATATGTTCTGGAAAACCGTTCTCTGTTTGGATGCCATCTCTGTTCCTGTTCCCTTCTATATCTCTTGGCTATGGAACACACATACTATGAATGTCCCATTTTCCCACAGCAATATCAACTGATATAGGAAACATTCCTTCATGATACTTTAGCACTACGATTTTTTCCTTTGGGATCTATGAATATTCTGATTCTGTTTTATGCCCAAATCAACATTCAATTTCGGGACGGGTGCTTGCGGTCTGACATTAACTGCCACCGATTTTTGTTTCTTATCAAGCCCTGAATCAACCTTATCATTTGAGATTTCTTGCTGCTTTACTTCTGCTGAACTACGAGCCTCCTCTTTTATCTTCTCTGTCTTCTGAATGGCCTGCTTTTCTGATATCACATTGGGGGTCAAGAGTTTTTCTTGATCCTTCATTTTTCGTCGCAGACTGACCACTTCTTCTTCAAGCACTTTGATACGTCTGACCTGCTCCTTTCCTATGTTAGTCAAACAATCAATTTCCTTCTTTTTTCCCTCAATTTTAAGCTTATGCTCAACAATATTTTCTGAGCTCTCTGGTGTTGAGGATTTTAGTCTTTCAATTTCTTCTAACAGTTCCGAATTTTCTTCATCCTGTTGTTGCATATAGAGTTTGGCATCACGAACCACTTTATTGGATTTCTTCGTTTTGGCTCTCCAAACATCTATCTCTTCAAGAGCTGCTTCCAATTAGGCTTCCATATCAACTCTTCCTTCAAATTCTTCTTCCTCTTCTCCAACGTCAGTTTCTTCTTTTTCCTGAGAACTACCGATGAACGCTACCATAGCATTTTGTCTATGATCTTTACAATTTTCAAACTCCTTAACCTCTTCATCCTCAGACTCATCTGAGCTGTCTATTTCTTGTTAAAGAAGATTCTTCCTCTTGAAGAAATTTCTCTTGAACTGCTTCTTCCCTTTCACATAGGCTAAAGATTTCTTCTTGGGAATTTCAACTTCATCAACATCATCATCGTTATCTTGAAATTTCTTGGGGCATCTTGCCGTAAGATGACCAACCTTTCCACATCGAAATCATGCTAGTGGAAGTTTACCTTTAAACTTTCCTCTTCCTCTTTGCAGATTTGAAGAAAGGAATGACATCACCTCATCTGTCTCTTCTTCTTCATTATAATCTTCAATGGTGAGTTTCTTCATGGCCTTGAATGCCACCTCTTTGGATTTCCCCTTTTCCACAGTCTCGTTATCAGGATTTCTCATTTCATATGCAACCAGAGTGCTGTGCAGGTTATCCAATGTCAATTCTTTTGGGTCTTTATCTTCCAAAACAGAAACTTTCAGATTGAACCGAGGTGGAAGTTTTCTCAATATGCGCTTCACAATTTTTATATCTTTGATAATTTTACAAGACCCCGCATGTCTTCTACCACAACATTTACCCTGTGAAAGAATGCATCAACAGACTCATTCGGGTTCATTCTCAGATCTTCATACTTGTTCCACAACACTTGCAGCTTTGCCTCTCTGACTTTTGTATCCCCTTCATAAATATTCAAAAGCTTTTCCCACATGGCATGTGACATTTTTCATGACATCAACTTTGTATAAATGGGATTGGAAAGGGCTCCCCCTAAGGAATTGATTGCTTTGGAATCAGCATCTAACTCTTTATGCTCAGCTTCTGATAAAGCACCACTAGTAATATCAGCTGTGATACCATGCATAGCTACTGAAAACACATCCATTCCCAAATATTGGAAATAGTGTTGCATTTGATTCTTCCATATCTGAAAATTACATCCGTAGAAGATCGGAATCCCTCTATGATTAGTGACCTCCATTGAGAGAAGAACTAATATCAACCTCTCCCTCTGATACCAATTGTTAGGTCCACAAGTCTGAATACCCTGAGAGGGGGGGGGGGTGAATTAGGGTATGACTAATTTAAAATTAATGCCCGTTATGATCTTGTTTCGCTATTAAGAAAAACACTCTTCTCTCTCTTTCCTGTTGCACAATATAAACAGAATGTAAAGAAATCACAGGACACATCAATTTTACTTGGTTCACCGCTAAGGGCTACGTCCAAGGAGCATACACCGATAGGTTGCTGGTCATACCAAATTCCACTATACTTAAATAGCTGTGGATTATAATGTTCGGGTACAGTCACTCTGTCCCAGGCTCTCTACCTTTACAAGGTTTAGGGTCAGCTCACTGCTTTCCCAAGGGTCACTCCCTATTTCTCTCTCTCTGGCTCACTGCTGGTAGAGAGGATCACCTTTTTCCTCTTTCTATGCTCACTGCACTTGGAAGGGATCCACTCACAGTTTATAGACCTGTAGGTCTCTTCATTTGCATGAAATAATGCATCTTTAACTGTTGATATATGCTTTGTTGAATCCAACGTTCATCCACTGATTAATACCACTTTGCCTCTGAACACTGGGCAATTACTTTTGGAAACACCTTCGCAAAGCACCCTACTTCGCGAGGCTCCCAATTTCGCGAAGCTCAAACAAGCCTTCGTGAAGCTCCTACCTTTTCGCGAAGCACTTTCGTTAAGCACTTTCGTGAAGCTCAAGCCATCGCAAAGCAACATCCCTCGCAAAGCTTACTAAGCCAACACGGAGCTCGCAGGTTTCGCGGAGCTACAATAGCCACCGCGAATCTCCTATTTCGCGAAGCACACTGGCTCCGCAAACCACCTTCGCAATACGAGAGCAAAATATTTTCTCTGAAAATTCTCTCTTCTTATCTCGAGGGGGTCGGCCTCTATTTATAGATGATTCCACCGACCCTGGAACTTTCCGTGCGAAGTCAACGCCACGTCATCTCAAATCGCGAAGCTCTGAAGTTTCTGCCGGAATTATGTCCAAATAGTGAAGCACCACGACAATTTTCCGTTCGCGGAGCTCGTCATAATCACAAAGCATCACTGTCAACATTCCTTCGCGCCTTCTCCTCAAAGCTCCCTCGCAATTCCCTTCATCGCCGCGAAGCTCCCTTGCAAATCCCTTCACCGCTGCGATGCGCTTCATCCTCTACTGTTCGTGAAGCTTGTCGTAATCACGAAGACTCACCGCCTCCATTCTTCTGGTCTTCGCGATTTCCAAACCATGCATCCTATCTTTGCCAAATTCATGCCTTTGCCATATTAAATTATTATCTTCATGGAAATCCACTTTTCGCGATGCTCACCAAAATCCAAATTTTGGACCCCAAAAATTTGGCAAACACTGGAAAACGGCGCCACCTTGTACTCCTCTTTTTTACCGCCTCTAGATCATCCTTTCCTTTGTCATCATTCTTTGTCAACAAGGATTGTCAACAACTTCTCGCAAACTCGACAATTCTCCATGGAAACCTGCTTTGTCAACAAACACAATCAACCCAAAAATACTTCAATGTTACCTTGAGGGATTTTTGCCCAACATTTATGTTTTATGTACCTAGTCTTCCAAGACACTAGAATTAACAATCCTTGGCTTGTACTTTGATGTATAATTATGCTTAAAATCATGTAATGTTTTATGTAAAAGGATTGGGTCACTATAGTTGGTATTAGATGATGGTCTAGTTTTTTTTGGAGTCTAGGAATATAGCACCTTAGTGAGAACCTTAAGGATGAGACTAAGTATAAGAAAACATTCCTAAATTTTGGTGAGTATTGAGTAAGTTTTTTATCAAGAAAATACATCCATTTCTGGATACGAGTAGGTAGGGGTGGCTCTGGCACAGATGTGTCTAGGGGTAATACCTGAAAACACTACTTTGAGATAGACTTGAATGGGAACTGGTGCTTGAAAATAAGCCTTACTGTACTCTTGGTTAAGACACTCCTAGGGGATATGCTTTGGAAGATTCATGAGCTTAGTACAAACCATTATTAATCGAAAAAGACCATAAGAATATAAGTTAAGAAATAGATCGATCATAACATATATATAAACATAATGAATCACACATTAAAATATATTTCTTCTTTATAATTTTATCCTTTTATGTTCAAAGTTTCCTTTTTATGCTCAATAGCTAATTATTCAAGACCTCTAATTATACGTTCTTTTCATAGTTAATGGTAGGAAATAAAATAATATGTTCCAACAACCAATGTGATAAGAAATGTAAATATTTCCCTAATGATATGCCTGATATGACAGGAGCAGGTACTCAAAACTTCATGATAGTACTTGCTTAGCTGAATCAAGTTATGAATAATAACTTGAATCATGCGGAACACCATCCTCCTCAAAGTAAAGAGAAAGTTTCCATAGAATCCTTCATGTGGAAAAGGCCTACCATGTTTAGTGGATATTCTAATCCCATCCTCATAGAACAAGAAATTAACTCAATTTAAAAGATATTCTTCATTCTCCAATGCTCGGAAGAAGATAATGTTGTACTGGAGGTCTATCTTTTTGATGGGGAAGCTAATCAATAGCGGACATTGATCAAGAATAAAAAGTCCCAAGAGGAAAGCGATTCCATGGATTGGGATGAATTAAATAGGATGTTTTTCAACAAATATTTTCCTTGAACCCTCCACCTCAATATGGAAAGAGAGTTCCTCAGACTCAAGAAGAAGGAAGACAAGTCCATTGGGGCGTATGAAGAAAAATTTACAAGGCTTGCAAGGTACACCTCGGGATTTTTCATGAACACCAAAATCCAGGTGGATCGCTTCTTTAGCAGACTAAAGCTGAGTCTATGAAAAGCATTGGTGATTCGAGACTTTGACAGTTATGAGGATATTGTCCATTGTGCCCTCAAGGTTGAAATGGAGATTGGAGACTCTCAGTGGTCTTTTGGGCCTGGTGACAAGAAGTAGAAAATGGAGAACAACATGGATGGTTCATCAAACAAATTACATTATGGAAAGAAGCCTGACTTTTCTCCTTGTAAAAGTTGTGGGAAGAAGCATCCTGGTAACTGTCTGAAGGGAACCAATAATTGCTTCAAATGTGGAAATTTTGATCATCTGGATAAGAAATACCGAAGGGATATGAAAAATCCCACTAATTTTGAAGAATAAAGGAAGGTTCAGAGGAACACTCAGCCTACAATGCAGTGTTCCAACTGCAAGTAGCATGGGAATTATGAAAGAAATTTCCCTAAGTCAAGGGTTGTCAGAGGTAATCAGAAACAACCTCCATGGAAATGAGTAAGGGATTATGCTATCACTTCTTCAGAGGTGGATCTGGACAATGATGTTGTGATAGGTACACTAGTTATTCATTCAAGAATAGATAATATACTATTTGATTCTGGTTCTATTCATTCTTTCATATCTTGAAAGTTTAGTATAACTATTCAAACACCACCTCAAAATTTGGAGGAAAAGTTATCTGTGAGAAAAAAAAATGGGGAAATTATTGCATCCATGGTTTATAAATCCTCCCCAGTTAATGTTTGTGGAATGAAACTCCCAAAAAATATCATCATACTTCCTTTAGTGGAGTTTGATGCTATCTTAGACATGTATCAGATATCTTTATACAAATCCAACATCAACTGTCACAAAAGTAAGATCACTCTTCACATCCCAAAGCATCCTTCAATTCTTTACAAGTGTAAGGAGAAAGATGAATCTCCTTTAGAATCGTCATATCAAGTGTGGATATTGCTGCCTTGTGATCAGGCATATCTAGCTCAAATGATTGAGACAAAGGAGAGAATCATGCATAAAGACATGACCATCACGAGGGATTACACTAATGTATTCCTGAAAGAGTTTCCTGGTCTTCCTCCTGACCGAGATATTGAGTTCTCAATTGAACTTATCCTTAGATCTCTACCTATCTCAAAGAAACCTTATAGAATGGCCACTATAGAGATGGAAGAGCTAAAGAAGCAGTTACAGAAGAATATAGAGAAGGGTTTTATATGCCTGAGTTCTTTAACGTGGGATGTGCCTATCCTCTTCATCAAGAAGAAAGATTGATCAATGTGCCTATGCATTGATTATTGTGAGCTCAATAAAATCACGATAAAGAACAAGTATCCCCTTCCACGGATAAATGACTTGTTCGATTAGCTTCGTGGGATCAGTTATTTCTCTAAGGTGGACCTTCAGTCGGGATATCACCAATTAAAGGCGAGGAAGGAAGATATTCCCAAGACTGCCTTTTGAATGAGGTATGGACAATATGAGTTCATAATGATTCCCTTCATACTCATAATGCTCCAGCAATTTTCATGGATTTAACGAATATAGTCTTTATAGATTACCTTGAAAAATTTGTGGTAGTCTTTATTGATGATATTATGATATACTCCAAGAGAAAGGAGAAACATGAAGAGAATTTGAATACTGTGTTAAAGACACTGTGAAGGGAGAATTTGTATGAAAAGTATAGTAAATGTGAGTTTTGGATGGAGGAAGTATCATTCTTGGGGCATGTTATCACCAACAAAGGGATATCTGTGGACCCTTCCAAGACAATGACAATTGAAGAGTGGCCCAAACCAACTTCTGTAACAGAGATCCGTAGCTTTTTGGGTCTAGCTGGGTATTATCGACAATTTGTGAAGAACTTTTCATGATTGTAAAACCCAATGACCAAGCTTAAATGGAAGGGAGTAAAGTTTGTATGGAGATAGGAATGTGAATATTGTTTCAAGGAGTTGAAAAAGAGGCTTATAACTGTGCCAGTACACACACTCCCTACAAGTGGAGAACTCTTTGTTTTGTATAGTGATGCTTCTAAGAAGGGATTAGACTGTGTGCTATTCCAAAATGATAAAGTGATAGACTATTCCTCAAGGAAGCTGAAAATCCATGAGCAAAACTATCCCATGCATGATCTAGAGTTGGAAGATGTGATCTTTGTGTTGAAAATCTAGTGGCATTATCTCTATAGGGAGAAGTGTGAGATATATACTGACCACAAGAGTATCAAATATATATTCACATAGAAAGAGATTAATATGCATGTAACGACTCGTCCTCGGGGCCTGTTCCATGACTACCCCAAGCCCTCCTTCCATAGGCCAGGGGCTGGCGACTAGCACCAAAGGCGTAAATCCCAAAAGAAGGGAAGGAATTGCCTATGAAGTAACAAACACAACCGAGTACACAAGTGAAGAAAACACTAAGTAAAACTGGGTACAAGGTAAGTGCTGAAAAGTAAATGGGCCAGTATACAAACCCAGCTGAAAGTACAGTACAACTGAAAGGAAAGTACATCCACAGAAAGTAAAATAACAACACCGAGTCGTCCTCCGAAAATCCCACCTAAAGGGTGGGTACAGATAGTCTCCTCAGCTCCTCGGTCTGACCATCCGCTCCGTGTACGCCCCACCAAGTGGTCCACCTCTGGGTATCATCCATCTCCACAAGCCTCCACCTCGATCAGTGCTTTCTGTCGTCTGCATCCAACACAACGTAGTGCGGGCATAGCCCGTGCAGGGGTGAGTATACGATACTCAGTAGGGACCCCGAGACGCCTGAAGGTCTCTCAGAATCCACGAAGGATAAACCACAAAGGAAAGATACAATCAAGAAGTATCAATAACACTACTTAGGTATATGCCCATACATATACCTAAGTCATCAGTTACAGTTCGGCTCCAGCTCCCGAGCCCAAGCGCAACCCAATCCATAATGGAAAGCACAACCCAATCCACACAGGAAAAGAAAGTCAACCACATCAATGATAATGATTGAGAATCAAGACTCAGCTCACACATGTATACACTTCATAAGGTGGCAGAGATGATCAGATGTAGCCACTGATTCATCTAAGCTGTTGGACCCACATAGGATACAAGACCATCTAAGCTGTCGGACCCACACAGGATACAAGACCAGCTTCTCTGCTGGACCCATATAGGATACAAGTACAGAGGTCAATACTGTCGGACCCACATAGGATACAAGAACAGTAGTCATCGCCGTTGAAACCACGGAGGATTCCCGTACGGTAGTCGTCGCTGTCGAACCCACAGAGGATTCCAGTACAGAAGTCGATGCAGTCGCAGCCAGCTCTAGGATTCCCGCACACAGCATGCTCGATTTCGGGAGGGTCCGCTCCTCGATCAAAAGAGATCCAATACATCAACTATCACTAAGTCTATATTTGATGTATCCCAAAGTTCTGTCTCGTCAAAAGAAACCCAACGCGACAGACGGTGCGTTAATCAGACGACCGGTCTGAGAGTTATTGACTTTTCCGTTTCAGGGGCCCGGTTGGTTTTTAAGATAAAACCAACCAAAACATACTCTAGCTGCATCCAAACCTCAAGCTGATTAATCCAAAAGGACCGTCTCAACAAAATTATCCCAACACAATTGACGACACGTCAATCGGATGTCCGGTCCTTGAGATATAAGTGTTTCCGCTCCAAGGGCCCGGTTAGTTTCGAGTTCGAACCAACCCGACTGTACCAAAAATTTGACGAAACCTCAAGTTTAATATACCTAAATGATATTATTGATCCAAGGATTCATAATAAACTGACGATGCATCAATCAGAGATCCATAGCACAAGTTATGGTCAAAAGACGGAAAGCGGTCCGAAGTGGGGGGTCTGGGCCCGACCCGACCCGGCGCAACCCCCCCTGGGTCGCCCGAACCGGGTCGACCCGAACCAGGTCCGGACTGGTAGGGCATGGACCGACCCGGCCAAGCGTGGCCCGGCCTGGCTGAGTGCGGCCCGGCCCGGTCCGCACGACCCGTCCCGCCCCGCCCGGGGGGTGCGCTGACTGGACCAGCGGGCCGAGCAGGCGGGACGCAGTCCCCCTCCCTTTGCGCTCCGTGGATGTGGAGACCGACGCTGCGTCTCCTAGGATCCTGCATGGCCGCGTTATCCAAATCCTCATTGCCGCAGCTGAAGCCGCGACGGCCCCTACTGGCGGCGCGCCGGGGCGCCGCCGTTGCGCCGGCGACCCGCGCCGCCGGAGATTTCCGCGAGCCACCAGAATCACTCCGGTGGTCCGTTCTTGCTCCCATCTGCGCCTGTGGTCGTCTCGGGACCCGTAGATTACTGCGAAGGCCTCCAAACACCATTTTGGTCCCTTTTCATCATCACCAAGAATTCCACGCATCAAAATCAAAACAGGGGTGGGTTCGGACTTGTTCGTTAGTCTGAACCCACCGCGTTAGTGGTTTTAAATATTTCCATCAATAAAGCACGCCATGCTGAGGATATAAAAATCACATGAAAAAATTTATACCAAAAACCCCTACCTCAAAAAAGAAGGCGTTCGTCGGCGTCGCGGTAGATGGCGTCGTGGTAGATGGCGTCGCGGTAGACGGCATCGTGGTAGACGACATCGCGGAAAAAGGGGTTTGTAGGCATCAATGGAAAGCACTGAGGATGAAGTGGCGTCTCCTCTATTATCATGGGGGAGGATTGGTGGCGCGTTGTTGTTATTCGAGGAACCGGTGTTCTTCGTCGTTCTTTGTTGAAGAACGGTTCGCCTCCCTTCTTAATTCTCTCCAGAGCCTTTCTCAAAAGTGTTTTTCCAATGCCCAAAAGATTTATGTGGCTCACAAATTAATAGAATTTCTAAGCAATTCTTAATAATTTTGACGTGGTACCAAATTAATTTACGCTGACATAAATTAATTGGTTGGAACATTTAAAAGGATGAGGGAGGTAGGAAGGCTCCACATAATCAATATGTGGAGTTACCAAAGAATTAAACAAGGGGTATTAATGGGGGGAAAGTCAAAGGAAACAACAGGAGAATAAATGAGGTCAGAGGAAATTAAATGGTGGGGATCATGTGGGCCCCACCTCTCTAACCTCCTCACTTGGGTAATTTAGTGGCTGTGGGACCCACCCTAAACTACCCATGGGAGAGAATAACCTCCTTTAGTAATAAAAATTGTTCCGACAATTTTTATTTATTTCTTAAACAAACCCCCAAAAACTAAATTCTCCTCTTTTGCGAACGTAACTATGGTAAGTGTCCCCTTAAGAAATTACCGGAACTGCGAGTTCATCGGTACCCTTAGATTTTAATTCCGAGCACCGGTTCAAAAGTTAGAAAAACCCGCTCATTCGTTCACTGAATGTACCCGAGCTAAACTTCGAAAATTGATTCCGGGCACACCGGGCCTCGGAATCAAGCGCCGTTAGAAGCCACAGACTCATAAAATTCCAAAGTATTTTTTTTAAAAAAATTTCCTTGAAATTTCTAGGTCTTTACATTACTCTCACCTCAGGGATTTATGTCCCCGTAAAGCTACAACATAAACTAGGGGAACAAATGAGGTTACTGAGCACGCATTTGAGCCTCCCGCTCCCATGTGCTCTCCTGGAGGTTCCCGTGTTGCCAACGAATGTGCACCATAGGTGTCGACCATCCACGTAGGACCCGCTCCTGTCGATGCTCGATCTCCACCAGGACCTCCACAAAAGTTGCCCCGTCATCGATGTCCATCTCCTCATGGTCGATGATGTGTGTCAGGTCGTGCACGTATCTCCTCAGCTGAGATATGTGGAAGACATCATGCACCCGGTGCAACTGAGGTGGAAGGGCCAGGCGGTAAGCCACATCGCCTACCCTGCTGAGGACCTAAAAAGGCCCGATGAAGCATGGAGATAACTTGCCACATCGGCCAAATCTCCGCAACCCACGTCGAGGTGAGACCCGTACGAAAACGTGTTCGACATCCTCAAACTCCAGTGGTCTCCGCATCCTATCAGCATAGGACTTCTGTCTGCTCTGTGCAGTCCTCACCCGCTCCTAGATGACCTGCACCTTCTCCATCGTAGCCCGAACCATATTTGGTCCTATGAGTGCTGACTCCCCTGGGTCAGTCCAACATAGAGGTGATCTGCAAGGTCGTCCGTACAGTGCCTCGTAAGGTGCCATCCCGATGGTGGAGTGATAGCTGTTGTTGTACGCAAACTCCACCAAGAGTAGGTGATCCTCCCAACTATGACCAAAGTCAAGGACACATGCACAGAGTATGTCCTCGAGTGTCTGAATGGTCCTCTCCATCTAGCCATTCGTCTGAGGGTGAGAAGCAGTGCTCATGCGTAGCTGCATCCCGAAAGCCTCCTGTAACCCATTCCAAAGTCTGGAAGTGAAGCGAGCATCTCGATCGGAGACGATAGACGATGACACACCATAAACCCGTATGATATCTTTAATGTAGAGGCGTCCCAAGATCTCTATTGAGCCCTGCTCTCGGATCGGTAGGAAGTGGGCCGACTTGGTGAGTCGGTCTATGATCACCCAGATGGTGTCGTGTCCTCTGGAAGTACGTGGAAGCCCGGTTGCGAAATACATGGATATCCCGTCCCACTTCCACTTCGGGACCTCTAAGGGATGTACCAAGCCTATAGGTACCTGGTGCTCCGCCTTCACTTGCTGGAAAGCGAGGCATCGAGAAATGAACTCTGCCACAACCTTCTTTATACCCGGCCACCAGTACTATCGTCTGAGGTCCTGATACATCTTCGCTACTCCAGGATGTACCGCTAGAGGGGAAGTGTGGAAATCCCTCATCACCTCCTCCTATAGTGAATTGGTACCATGGTACGTCCCTGGAAGAGGATGACATGCTCACCGCCTTCAGAAAATCCATCGGGTGCTAGCCCTAAGGATATCTAAGCACGTCGTGCCTCACAGTCAACGTCTCCATGTTGTGCCTCTCTGACCCGCTGAAGAAGTGGAGGAGTGACTGTGAGGAACTGTAGATAGGCTGCCCCATCACTATCCACAAAGGATATCTACAAAGCGGCTAACTGCTCCGTCGCCTCTCCAAGTAGCTGAATGACCAATCTCCTGCTGAGAGCATCAGCCACAACATTACCCTTCCCAGGAGTATAGACAATCTCAAAGTCATAATACTGGAGGAACTTGAGCCATCGACACTGTCTCAGGTTCAGTTCCTTCTACGAGAAAATGTACCTGAGACTCTGGTGGTCATAGTAGACTGTAAAGCACTCGCCCATTAGATAGTGTCGCCACATCTTCAGGGCGAAGACCACTGCTGCTAACTCCAGGTCATGGGTAGCATAGTTTTGCTCGTGCGGCCTCAACTGCCGTGAGCCATAAGCGATCAGTTCTCACTCCTGCATCAGGACACACCTGAGCCCAGTCCCTGATGTGTCGTATTAAACTACATACCCTATTCCCTCCTCCGGTAGCCTCAAGATGGGCGCACTGGTCAATCGCTGCCTCAGCTCCTGGAAGCTCTGCTGACATATGTATGACCACACGAAGGGTTTCCCTTCTTCGTCAAAGCTGTAAGAAGTAATGAAACTCTGGAGAAGTCTGGAACAAATCTCTGATAGTACCCAGCCAAACCTAGGAAAATCCGCACCTCCGTCACTCTCCTGGGTGGCTCCCAAGCAAGTACCGCCTCGACCTTCGCGGGATCCACTGCAACTCTCGCCTCTGAGATGACGTGCCCCAAGAAGTGAACCTATCGAAGCCATAATTGGTGCTTCGAGAGCTTAACATAAATCTGGTACTCTCAGAGTGTATCCAGTACAATCCATAGGTGGTAGGTGTGCTCCTCCTCAGTCGTCGAGTAAATCTGTATGTCCTCAATGAAGACTATGACAAACTGATCGAGGCAGGGCTGGAAGATCCTATTCATGAGACTCATTGTAACATACCAAATAAGTAATGAATAATATATATTCTTATCTATGTCTATTTATGAATTATATAGTGTTTTAGAGGCTTAAAATGAGAATAAATCCAATCTTAAGCATGGAATACCCTAATATTCTTAAAAGACTGTTTTACTGCCTTTTGATGGACAATCATTTTGAAATCAAACTTTTGACAATTTTATAATCTCTATTTGTCAAAATAAACTTATTATTTATTATTGGGACATTTAAATTTAACTTGGGTTAATTTTTGGTATTTTTCTGACAATGTTCATTTTTTAATGAATAGTGAAAAATACTACATTTTACATCAAAACTGTTTTTTCATATAATTTAATTATATGGTTAGATTATCTTTTTAATTGGTCTTAAATTGTAATTAGAATATATTTTTACCATTTAATCCAATGGTGGTCATAATAATTAATTTCACTTTGGAATTGGGCATAAACAAGTGCCAAACTTTTCATAGATATTGTTTAAAAAAAACCCGCTATTTGTTTTGACAACGAGAATTATTTTTAAATTAATTATTGAAATTTCAATGTTTGGAATTTGGTAAAATGGATTCCATTTTTGGAATCAGAAAGTACAAATTATGTAATTAATACGCTTTTATTTTTGGACATTATGAATAGTAACGATGGTAATTATCTTTAATTATTGCGATTAATTAGTAATCAGGTAGTTAAGGATAATAAAATAATATCATAATAATAAAAAATGACCCCTAAATATGTCCTAATGCTATTAGCTATGTCATGGCTGACCATGGGATGCCTTGTGACAAACTTAGGGACCCCATGGAATCACTTTTGGGTGAAAGTGACACTATCGTTTTATTTTTAAGGAATGGAGAATATCACTAAAGAATGTATCACCCGAGTAAAACATTTTTAATTTTGTCTGCATAAATTATCTATTAGACTATAAATAGTAATTGTAAATATAAAAATATTTCCTACATCATAGTATTTTTTTTATAATTTTTAGACATTAAATAAATTAAATTATTTATGACATCGTGATGATGCAGCGATTACCTCATTAATGAAGGATTTAAATAAAATGAAAAGATAATGTAAAATCTAAGACTTACACTTGTCAAAGACCTATTGGATGAGTATATTTTGAACCCTTATCAACTTATCCTCTAAATATATCAATGTGGGACCTTTAAAATCCGAAACTCATTTTAATATAAAGTAACATTTTATAACTTTCCAAGAGTGCCCCTCCTCTCCTCTTATAAAAGACCCCCACCTCCACCTCTTTACCCACACCTCTCAAGCCTTTTAATCGACCAAACTCTGCTCATTTCATCTCTCCACATCCCTCTCTTCATCTTAGAAGCATTACCTTAGTCAGAAAGCTCTTCAAGACACCCTTTTGGTTCAAACCAATAGGAGTTACCCGATTTAAAGGTAATGTCTTCACTTGTGTTCTTTTGTTTTATTTTGCTTCTCCAACCCCCTAAACTATTTTTATTCATTTCTTTTGTAACAACACCAGTATCTTAAATATACTAGGATGTTTTTATAAGAAGTATTCTAGCTACACTTACACACACCTACATCTAATCGTTAAAGAACATACTGTTTCCATGGTTGGCGAATTTCTGCCTCACGAAACGATGATTGTTCAATATTCTTATAACACCTTCAAAGGTGGCCATTAATATGTCACTATATTTATATATGATATATAATATGTTTATGTTTTCCTTAATCTTATGTATTTTTCATTTATGGCATACCTTTATGGCTTCCATTATGGGTAAACGTGATATCTTCATTTTAGGAAGTGCGGACTACCGCCCCCTCAAAGTGATTTGATTCGTTAATTCCATATGTGGGACGTATAAAGGATGGATTTAATGATATTATATATGATATTATACTGGAATTATAATATACCTTTATATCATTATGAGTCCATTCTATTAAATAGGAAATAGAAATGGAAGTAGCGTTCATGCGTACGTACGACTTACCGTCTCCATGAACGGTGCATTTCATTTCTTACCTCTAAATGTTATGTAATATTATAAATGCATGTATATACTGGATATATATTATATATATGATATCTAAACCATGAATATAATTCTGGATATAATGTATATCTTACCACATGAACAACTTGTAATTACAAGAAGTTTATTTTTGACTCAAGTACCAATGATCGACAAAATGACCATTATTAACTTAAATAATTACATAGTGTTCATGAAATGGTAATAAGTGATATAAAAGGAATAATGAACTTGAAAAAGGTTATTAATCAAGTATAAATTAACTCAAGTTTATTATTCAGGAGGTTAAATAACGATCGAGTCAAGTCGGATCCAAGGTATGGGACTTCGTCCCAATATCCTTTCATTGAGGAATATTTTGTTTTATCCACAACTTTATTTTATACGGTGTATAAACCCCTTTGAATTTTACATTTATTCAAAAGGAATATTTTTATACGAAGAGTTTTACTAAACGACAAAAGGGAATGTTTTTGTCGTACGTATGCGGTGACAATGACTTCTCCGCCGCTGTGACCATTATTTGAGTTTCAGCTTCCTCTACAAGCCTTAACTTTTTTTAAATGAAAAATAAATACCATGTTTTAATTTTATTTTATTTTGGTATTTAAAATGGATTTGATAATGTTTTTATTATATCAATATGTTATTTATATCTTGTGATTGAAATGTAGAAATGTTATGTTCCTTTATGCATGTTTTATGTGATACTATTATGTTATGGTACTTGGGCATTGTTTATGAAGATCGGTGGTTCCATGATAAACTAAGGGTGGGTCAGACCGATATAGATCTACAATGCATTGGGTAATGTGAAGGAGTTAAACGTTAAGGTTTCCCCGAATAGATTTAGGGGATATACTGTGATGGGTATTCCAAACGTAACCATAAGGGTTACTCCCTACGTAAGAATGTTATGAATGCCTCAAGTTATCTTAATGTCTTATGCTTTCTATGATTTATTCATGATTTGATGAGGTATGTTAAAATGCTTATGTTTTATGAGTAAAGTATGATTTCATACATGGAATAATGTTTTCATTTCGTACTTTTATATCCTTTATTGAGCTTTTTATGACCATCCCAAGTTTTTGAAATGTTATTCACAGGTCATGGGAAAGGTACATGTTGTGATGATAGTGTCAAGGAAGTATCAAGAACGAATCCATGTTTTATTTTAAAAATGTTTCCGTTGATGGGAAAAATGAGTACTATCTTTTATGTAACCACTCTTTTTAAATGTGGAATGTAATGCATGATTTATGATCTAATTCTCTAAAACTCTAAAACTGAAAAGATCCTCAACGTGTATTCTTGAAATAACTCAAGATTAAGTAATGTTTAAGGCACGAGGCATTGTAGTTGGTATCAGAGGTCAGTTTAGATAACTTTAAGAGTTATAATTCTATTAAATTATTATCAAAAAATATTTTTTATGGTCAAATTGAAATGATATAGCATTTGAATATTTCGATGTTGCTTCATCTAAGACACATTTGTTCAGAATGGTTTTCCACAGAGGAAACATGGAAGCAGTGATAGGAAGGCATACAGAAGGAAATGACCTCCCAAATCAGCATCCTAAGATGGTCGGAATTGGAACTGAATAGTTTGTTGCAGTAATGGTGCAGTTGACTCAAGCGATAAATAGTGGTGGTATCCATGCATGAGATCATCCATATCAACTGCAGAGGAACATGTCAGTGGTGGAACATTTCATGAGGGAACATCCCCCATCATTCAGAGGGTCATCTGACCCTGTGATACTGGAAGGGTGAATTAAAGCACTGGAGAAGATTTTATATGTCATGGGGTGTTCAGACAATCAAAAGTTTAGTCTTGATATTTACCATTTGGAGGGTGAAGCAGATCAGTGGTGGTCGATGGTTAAAAATATCAGGTACGTTGATGAGATTGATTCTCTCGACTGGGATTAATTCAAAGTTATATTTCTTGAGAAGTATTTTCCTAAGGCTGATCGAATTAGGATGGAAAAACAATTCTTGGAATTGAGTCAAGAGGACGACTCAGTGGCTGCTTATGAAGAAAGGTTCACTCGATTGGAAAGGTATGCTCCAAATTTTATCCGAGACCTTCATAGTAAGATTAATCGTTTTTACTCAGGATTAAAGCCAAAATATCGAAGTGCTTTAGCTTCTCGCGAGTTCAAGAGTTATGAAAAGCTTGTTCGATGTGCTGAGAAGGTGGAAATGGAGTTTTTCGATGATCAAGTGTTCTATAACAACCAACAGAAGAAGAGACCGAGGTGGTAGGAGAAAGGTAAGAATCCTTCAAAGAGGTCTAATGGTAAGAAAAATAAGTTTTCAGTTTGTGATAAATGTGGTAAAAGGCATGCTGGGGAATGTCTTATGAATTATGTAAAGTGCTACCGATGTGGTAAGATGGGACATAAGGATCGTGATTGCACTAAAAAATATCTGGGTGATGGTAAGACCAAATTTTATTTACAGTTAGTGAAATGTTTCAAGTGTAATGAGATGGGTCATTATGAAAACGAGTGTTCGACAAAGAGCTCAAATGATGGGAAGAATTCAGACTACAAGAAGAAAGGTGTGGTGAAATCATTTACAACTACTTCAGCAGATGTTGGGGCATCAAATGAAGTGGTATCATGTACTTTGTTTGTTTTCTTATATTATTCCAATGTGTTGTTTTATTTGGGGTCTACACATTCTTTCATCTCTGAAAAATTTTCTAGTAAATTGGGAATTTCATCTCATGAGTTGACTCCTGAACTTTTGGTAAAAACACCTGGGGGAAATGTTGAGGAAAAAAGAATTTATAAGAATATTCATATCCATATCTGTGGAAAGAACCTACTTGCAAACATTATTGTTTTACCTCTAGTAGAGTTTGATGTTATCTTGGGTATGGATTGGATCTCTATTTACCATGGTAAGATTGATTGTAGAGCTAAAGAAGTTTCTTTTCAGAAATAATTTCAGTTTGTGTACAAGAATGAACCCTTACTACTGATAACATATCAAGAGGCTGAAAAACTTGTAAAAGATGGAAATGAATGTTACCTTACACATATTGTTGAAAACAAAGGAACTGTTCAGATTAATGATGTGCTAGTGGTAAATGAGTATCCTGATGTTTTTCCTGATGAGTTTCCTGGAGTAATACCAGACCGGGAAGTTGAATTTACTATTGACTTAGTTCCTGATTCTAAGCCAATTTCAAAACCCCCTTATCGAATGGATCTAGTTGAACTTTTAGAGTTAAAGAAGCAATTGCAGGAGTTATTAGATAAAGGTGTCATTCGACCTAGCACATCACCATGGGGTACTCCTGTCTTGTTTGTTAAAAATAAAGATGGTTCAATGAGTCTTTGCATTGATTATAGATCCTTGAATAACATCATTGTTAAGAAGAAATATCCTTTTCCTCATATCGATGATTTGTTTGATCAGCTCCAGGGAGCTCAGTATTTTTCAAAGATTGACCTAAGATCGGGGTACCATCAGTTGAAGGTAAAGGAAGTAGATATTACGAGGATCATGTTTCATACAAGATATGGCCATTATGAATTTGTAGTTATGCCTTTTGGGATAACCAATGCACCTTATGTATTCATGGACCTTATGAATAGAATTTTCCATGAGTTCTTGGATAAGTTTGTGGTTGTTTTCATTGATGATATTTTGGTGTTTTCTAAAATTAAAGAGGAGCATGAAAGTCATTTAAGGGTTATTTTGCAAACCTTAAAAGAAAATAAATTGTATGGGAAATACAACAAGTGTGAGTTTTTGTTGCAAAAAATTTATTTCCTTGGTCACATTGTTTCTAAATATGGAATAACTATTGATCCTGCAAAAACAAAGGTTGTTAAAGAATGGAAAATACCCACAAATGTAACTGAGATTTGTAGCTTCCTTGGTTTGGCAGGCTATTACCAAAGTTTTGTTAGAAAATTTTCACAGTTATCTAGTCCAATGACTAAGCTAACTCGAAAGGGTGTTAAGTTTATCTGGACAAAAGAATGTGATTATTTTTTTCAGGAATTGAAAAGAAGATTGGTGAATGCTCTAGTTTTGGCACTACCTTCCAGGAATGGTGAGTTTGTTATCTACAATGATGATTTATTGAAAGGACTTGGTTGTGTACTAATATAGAATGATCAGGTAATTTCTTATGCTTCACGTTAGTTGAAAACTCATGAGGTAAATTACCCTACACATGATTTGGAATTAGCTGTTGTTGTTTTCGCTTTAAAAAATTTGAGGCATCATTTGTATAAAGTAAAGTGTGAAATATATACCGATCACAAAAGTTTAAAGTATATATTCACTCAGAAAGAATTGAACATGAGATAGAGGAGATGGCTGGAATTAATCAAGGATTATGATTGTACAATTCATTACCATCCAGGAAAAGAAAATAAAGTGGCTGATGATTTGAGTCGAAAAAGTAATGCTTTATTAACCATGTTACATTTGGAACGTGATCCTTTAGTTAAGGATTTGATGAAATTTAGAATAGAAGTTGTTGGTTCAGGATGTTCTTCTGTTTTGTTTTAGGTATCAGTGAAATATTCTCTATCAGACAGAATTAAGCAAGCATAGAAGCAAGATAGTGAGTTGCAGAAAAAGGTAGAGATGGATCAGAAGGGTAAGTTTCATGAATTCAACATTGATAATGTTTGTGTTTTGAGATTTGGGAAGAGATTGTGTGTGCCTTGTGATTCACAGTTTAAGAGAGAGTTGTTATGTGAAGCTCATAGTTCTCCGTTTTCAGTTCATCCAAGAAGTACTAAGATGTATAGAGATCTTCGGGAGTATTACTGGTGGGATGGAATGAAAAGAGATATTGCTGATTTTACTGTGAAGTGTTTGACTTGTCAACAGGTTAAATCAGAGTGGCAGTTACCGAAGGGGATGCTTTAACCTTTACCAGTACCAGAGTGGAAATGAGAGAATATATCCATGGACTTCATTGTTGGATTGCCAAAGACACCTCGAGGTAATAATGAAATCTGGGTTATTGTTGATCGCTTGACTAAATCTGCTCATTTCCTTGCTATACGAGATACTTTTTCCCTAGATCAACTTTCCCGTTTGTATCTTAAAGAGATAGTCAGGTTACATGGAGTTCCTCTCTCCATTGTATCTGACCGTGATCCCAGGTTCACTTCTAACTTTTGGAAGGCCTTCAGAAGTCGTTGGGTACTGAATTAAATTTTAGTACAGCTTTTTATCCTCAATCAGATGGGCAGTCAGAACGAACAATTTAGACTTTGGAGGATATTCTACGTTCTTGTTCGATGGATTATCAGGGAAGTTGGGACAAACATCTTTCTTTGGTTGAGTTTTCTTATAATAACAGTTTTCATTCTTGTATACAGATGGCACCATTTGAGGCATTATATGGGAAGTGGTGTTGAACTCCAGCTTTCTGGGATGAAGTGGGTGAAAGGAAGTTTATGGGACCGGAATTGGTAGAAGAGTTGGCAGAAAAAGTTCAGATGATACAGAAACACATGAGAACAGCTCAGAGCAGGCAGAAAAGTTATGCGGACAAAAGGAGGAAGGATCTCTCTTTTGAGGTAGGCGATCATGTTTTTCTCAAAGTATCACCATGGAAAAGTGTAATGTGATTTGGTAAGAAAGGAAAGCTGAGTCAAAGGTTCATTGGACCATACGAAATACTAGAGAGAGTTGGATCAGTTGCATACCGAGTGTCTTTACCTCCGAGTTTATCTCAGGTACACAATATTTTTCATGTTTCAATGTTAAGGAAGTATATGCCAGATCCATCTCATGTTTTGAGTCTAGAGGTAGTTCAATTGGAAGAGAATCTATCTTATGAGGAACAAACGGTCTAGATTCTTGACCATAGGGATAAAGTGTTGTGGAATAAGGTGATTCATCAAGTAAAGGTTTTTTGGAAAAACCACATGATTGAAGAGGCAACATGGGAATCTGAAAATTCAATGAGGGATAAATACCCCCACTTATTCAATAAGTAAATAAATTATGGGGAAATAATTTTGTAAAGGGGGGAAGGATGTAACATCTAAAGTAAGTAATGAATAATATATATTTTTATCTATGTTTATTTATGAATTAGATAGTGTTTTAGAGGCTTAAAATGAGAATAAATCCAATCTTAAGCATGGAATACCCTAATATTCTTAAAAGATTGTTTTACTGCCTTTTGATGGACAACCATTTTGAAATCAAACATTTGACAATTTTATAAGCTCTATTTTTCAAAATAAACTTATTCTTTATGACTGAGACATTGAAATTTATCTTGGGTTAATTTTTGGTATTTTTCTGACAATGTTCATTTTTTAATGAATAGTGAAAAATACTGCATTTTACATCAAAACCGCTTTTTCATCTAATTTAATTATATGGTTAGATTATCTTTTTAAGTGGTATTAAAGTGTAATTAGAATATATTTTTACCATTTAATCCAATGGTGGTAATAATAATTAATTTCATTTTGGAATTTGGCATAAACAAGTGCCAAAATTTTTATAGATATTGTTTAAAAAAAACCCGCTATTTGTTTTGACAACGGGAATTATTTTTAAATTAATTATTGAAATTTATATGTTTGGAATTTTATAAAATGGATTCCATATTTGGAATCAGAAGGTTTAAATTATGTAATTAAGACTCTTTTGTTTTTGGAAATCATGAATAGTAACGACGATAATTATCTTTAATTATCGTGATTAATTAGTAATCGGGTATTTAAGGATAATAAAATAATATCATAATAATAAAAAATAACCCAAAAATGTATCCTAATGCTTCTGGTTGTGTCATGTCCAACCATGGGATGCCTTGTGGCAAACTTAGGGACCCCATGGAATCACTTTTGTGTGAAAGTGACACTTTATCATTTTATTTTTAAGGAAAGGAGAATATCACTAAAGAATGTATCACCTGAGTAAAACATTTTTAATTTTGTCTACATAAATTATCACTTGGACTATAAATAGTAATTGTAAATATACAAATATTTCCTACATCATAGTATTTTTTTTATAATTTTTATACATTAAATAAATTAAATTATTTATGACATCATGATGATGCAACGATTACCTCATTAATGAAAAATTTAAATAAAATGAAAAGATAATGTAAAATCTAAGACTTAAAATTGTAAAATACCTATTATATGAGTATATTTAGAACCCTTATCTCCTTATCCTCTAAATATATAAATGTGGGACCTTTAAAATCTGAAACTCATTTTAATATAAAGTAACATTTTATAACTTTCCAAGAGTGCCCCTCCTCTCGTCTTATAAAAGGACCCCAACTCTACCTATTTACCCACATCTCTCAAGCCTTTGGCTCGGCCAAACTCTGCTCATTTCATCTCTCCACATCCATCTCTTCATCCTAGAAGCCTTACCTTAGGTAGAAAGCTCTTCAAGAAACCCTTTTGGTTCAAACCAAGAGGAGTTACCCGATTTAAAGGTAATGTCTTCACTTGTGTTCTTTTGTTTTATTTTGCTTCTACAACCCCCTAAACTCTTTTTATTAATTTATTTTGTAAAAAAAAAAGTATCTTAAATATACTAGGATTTTTTTATAATAATTATTTGAGCTACACTTACACACACCTACATCTAATGGTTAAAGAACATACTGTTTCCGTGGATGGCGAATTTCTGCCTCATGAAACGATGATTGTTCAATATTCTTATAACACCTTCAAAGGTGGCCATTAAGATATCACTATATTTTTATATGATATATAATATGTTTATTTTTTCCTTAATCTTCTGTATTTTTCATTTATGTCATACCTTTATGGATTCCATTATGGGTAAATGCGATATCTTCATTTTAGGAAGTGCGGACTACCGCCCCCTCAAAGTGATTTGATTCGTTAATGACATATGTGGGACGTATAAAGGATGAAGTTAATGATATTATATATGATATTATACTGGAATTATAATATACCTTTATATCATTATGAGTCCATTCCATTAAATAGGAAATAGAAATGGAAGTAGCGTTCATGCGTACGTACGGCTTACCGTTTCCATGAACGGTGCATTTAATTTCTTACCTCTAAATGTTATGTAATATTATAAATGCATGTATATAATAGATATATATGATATATATGATATCTACACTATGAATATAATTCTATATATAATGGATATCTTACCACATGAACAACTTGTAATTATAAGAAGTTTATTTTTGACCCAAGTACCAATGATCGACAAAATGACCATTATTAACTTAAATAATTACACAGTGTTCATGACATGGTAATAAGTGATATAAAAGGAATAATGAACTTGAAAAATGTTCTTAAGCAAGTAGAAATTAACTCAAGTTTATTATTCAGGATGTTAAAGAATGATCGAGTCAAGTCGGACCCGAGGTATGGGACTTCGTCTCAATCTCCTTTCATTGAGGCATATTTTGTTTTATCCACAACTTTCTTTTATACGGTGTATAAAACCCTTTTAATTTTATGTTTATTCAAAAGGAATATTTTTATATGAAGCGTTTTACTAAATTAAAAAAGGGAATGTTTTTGTCATACGTATGTGGCGACAATGACTTCTCCGCCGCCATGACCATTATTTGAGTTTCAGCTTCATCTACAAGCCTTAAATTTTTTAAATGAAAAATAAGTACCATGTTTTAATTTTCTTTTATTTTGGTATTGAAAATGGTTTTGATAATTTATTTATTATATCAACATGTTATTGATATCTTGTGATTGAAATGTGGAAATGTTATGTTCCTTTATGCATGTTTTATGTGATACGATTATGTTATGGTACTTGGGAATTGTTTATGAAGATGGTTGGTTCTGTGATAAACTAAGGCCGGGTGAGCCTGATATAGATCTCCAATGCATTGGGTAACACGAAGGAGTTAAACGTTAAGGTTTCTCCGAATATATTTAGGGGATATACTATGATGGGTATTCCAAACGTAACCATGAGGGTTACTCCGTACGTAATAATGTTATGAATGCCTCAAGTTACCTTTATGTCTTATGCTTTATATGATTTATTCATGATTTGATGAGGTATGTTAAAATTCTTATGTTTTATGAGTAAAGTATGATTTCATACATGGACTAATGTTTTCATTTCGTACTTTTATATCCCTTGCTGAGCTTTTTATGCTCATCCCAAGTTTTTGAAATATTTTTCACAGGTCAAGGGAAAGGTACATGATGCGATGATAGTATCAAAGAAGTGTCAAGAATGAATCCATGTTTTATTTTAAAAATGTTTCCATTGATGGGAAAAATGTGTACTATCTTTTATGTAACCACTTTGTTTAAATGTGGAATGTAATGCATGATTTATGATCTAATTCTCTAAAACTCTAAACCTAAAAAGATCCTCAACGTGTATTCTTGAAATAACTCAATATTAAGTAATGTTTAAGGCACATGGCCTTATACTCATGAACACTTCTGGAGCGTTGTTCACACCGAAGGGAATGACCAATAACTCATAGTGGCCGTACTGACACCTAAAGGTCGTCTTCTGCACATCCTCGTCCCGAACTCGGAGATGATGATAGCCTGACCTGAGGTCTATCTTTGAGAACCAACATGCTCCCTTGACCCAATCGAAGAGGTATTCAATCCTCAGGAGAAGATACTTGTTTCTCACGGTCACCTGGTTCAGGCGACGGTAGTCGACACACAGTCGCAAGATCCCATTCGCCTTCTTAGTGAACAGAATCAGAGAAGACCAGGGTGAAACACTGGGTCGGATGAAACCTTTCCCCTGTAAGTCCTCTAGCTGTACCTGTAGATCACGAAGCTCGGTGGGAGCCATCCGATATGATGAGTGGATATCGATGATGTCCCAGGGTACAGGTCTATATAGAAATCTACCTCCCTTCGAGGATGTAGTCCTGGAACATCTTCAGGAAAAACGTCCGCATACTAATCCACCACTACAGGAAAACTCGGACTCCGCACATCAACTGCTCCGAGTATGAGACTAGCCAACTGATGTGTGATCGACTGCCCTCTCCTCTGCATAAGTCCATCCTGTGCTGCGAAGGTTCCCTTCTCACCAGTGATGGTGAACCTGATCCCATCCTTGCGGACACACCACACCTTGCGCCTAATACAGTCGATCTGAGCACGGACTGTAGATAACCAGTCCATACCCAAGATGACGTCGTAAGGCCTCGACACCGCTACAAGAAGATCCCAGCCAAAGCTCTCACCTCCTAGAGTAATCTCACACTGCCGGCACTAGTGCGTAATCGTCGAGTCTGCTCCCGTAGGAGTCTCTAGCCGCAAGGATCGAGCCAACGGCTCCATCGGAATCTCCGAGCTCCAAACAAGGGAAGTGACAATAAAATAATGACTCGAACCTGTGTCTATAAAAACTGCAGCAAGGGTGGAGTAGACACAGGTAGTACCTTGAATCATCTCGGGTGCGCTGTGGTCATAAGCCTCTGCTGCTTGGAGCTGAGCCTGCCTTTGCCAGCCAGCTCCCTGTGGTTGGGGTGGACCTCCTGGGAGTGGTGGTGGTAGAGCCCCGAAGCATCGTCCACCACCCAATGATTGGACAACTCCTCTATCTCATCTGCCTTCTCCCTATGGACCGCCACGGTTGAACCTCTACCTCTACCTGGGAGGTCCCTCCACTGTCTGCTACTTGTCTGCATGGCGGGTCGGGCAGTCACGAGCCATGTGGCCCTGCCCACCGCATGCATAACACTGTCTTCTCCTCGGAAGGCTGGCTCTGCGCCGTGTGCCCCGCACAGCCGAACCCGTGTCCTGAGGTCACCCACCTATCGGCCTGGTCCACTTGGACCCTTGCGTCGTATGTCGACTGCTAGCTGCAGAAGACTCCGCTCCGTGCCATCCTGCGGTGGGTCTCACTGCTGATGGCTGTTCGGTGAGAAAGTTCTCCACTAGCAGGGCTCGCTCTAGAACCCCCACCTGGGTTGGGATACTGAGTGGAATCATCGAAGCTCTGATCTCATGCCTTATCCCCTGCTCAAAGGTCCGGGCCCGGAAGAATGGGTCCCATACCATGTCCGTGGAGTAGCGCGAGAGGTCGTTAAATCTCGTTGAGTACTGGGATACTGACATGCTGCCCTGCCACAGTTGTAGTAACTCCTAGATGTGCACCGCACGGAGGGTGGCTGGAATGAACTCCGAGCGGAAGAGGCTCTCGAAGTCCGTTCAAAGTAGAGATGCCTCATCATGCACCTGGAGTATCAGGCTCCACCATCTACCTACTGCTGCATGCATAAGAATCGCAGAAAGGATCACCATGAGGTCTGCTGGTGTCCCTACCAATCTGAAGACTCTAACGACAGCCTCCAGCCAATCCTCGGCTGCCTGAGGATCTATCTCTCCGCGGAACCTGGGTAGACTCTATCTCTGAAACTCGTGGAACGCTCTTAGGCGGCGTGCACTCTCCGCCACTGGAGCTGGTAGCATCAGTGGCTCAGCGGGTAAAGGTACCGCTGGTGCCTCCACTGTAATGGGGCCTTGCACTGAGGGCTCGTCACTCGGTGGGCTGCCGTCTCGCACAAAGCTTGGAACCCTAGCTGGCTGCCGTCATGGGGCCATCCTGAAAAGAAACAGGTGCGCCACGGTTAGTACAATATACCTAGTGAGCTGATACAAAGTAATCACAAAGAAAACTTTGGAAACACACATGCAATCAATGTTTTCGTGCACTGAGTCAAAAATCAGAAGTTAGGGTCCTGGTGTATGGATACGTCGGCCGCCGCACCAACACTGGACTCCCTGGACTAATAACCACACGCATTACTCTAAACATTATTGATTCACAGAGAAGAAATTATCAGAGTCCTGATTTATGCGGTAGTACCGACTCCTTTGATACCAATTTGTCACGACTCTTCCTCGGGGCCCATGCCGTGACTACCCCAAGCCCGTCTTGCATAGGCCAGGGGCTGGCGACTAGCACCAAAGGCGTAAATCCCAAAAGAAGGGAAGGCATTTCCTATGAAGTAAAAAACACAACAAAGTAGGCAAGTGAAGCAAGAACTAAGTAAAACTAGGTAAAAGGTAAGTGTTGAAAAGTAAATGGGCCAGTATACAAACCCAACTGAAAGTACAGTACAACTGAAAGGAAAGTACAGCCGCAGAAGAAAAAACAGGAACACCGAGTCGTCCTCCAGAAATCCCACCTGAAGGGTGGGTACAGATAGTCTCCTCAGCTCCTCGGTCCGACCGTCCGCTCCGTGTATGCCCCGCCAAGTGGTCCACCTCCGGGTACCATCCAGCTCCACAAGCCTCCACCTCGATCAGTGCTGTCCATCATCTGCATCCAACACAATGTAGTGCGGGCATAGCCTGTGCAGGGGTGAGTATACGATACTCAGTAGGGACCCTGACACCCCCAAAGGTCTCTCAGAATCCACAAAGGATAAAACACGAAGGAAAGATACAATCATGAAGTATCAATAACACTACTTAGGTATATGTCCATACATATACCTAAGTCATCAGTTACAGTTCGGCTCCAGCTCCCGAGCCCAAGAGCAACCCAGTCCATAATGGAAAGCACAACCCAATCCACACAGGAAAATCAAGCCAACCACATCAATGATAATGATTGAGAATCAAGAATCATCTCACACAGGTATACACTTTTTAAGGAGATAGAGATGATCAGATGTAGCCACTGATTCATCTAAGCTGTCGGACCCACATAGGATACAAGACCAGTTAAGCTGTCAGACCCACACAGGATACAAGACCAGCTACTCTGCCGGACCCACACAGGATACAAGTAAAGAGGTCAATACTTACGGACCCACATAGGATACAAGAACAGTAGTCATCACCTTCGAACCCACAGAGGATTCCAGTATGGTAGTCGTCGCTGTCGAACCCACAGAGGATTCCAGTACAGAAGTCGATGCAGTCGCAGCCCGCTCTAGGGTTCCCGCACACAGAATGCTCGATTCCGGGAGGGTCCACTCCTCGAGAAAAAGAGAGCCGATACATCAAATGTCACGAAGTCCAGATTTGATGTATCCCAAATTTTCGTCTCTTAAAATAAAACCCAATGAGACAGACAATGCATCAATCGGACGCCCGGTCTGAGAGTTATTGACTTTTCCGTTTCAGGGGCCCAGTTGGTTTTTAAGATAAAACCAACACAACCGTACTCCAGCTGCGTCCAAAACTCAAGCAGAGTAAGCCAAAAGGACCGTCTCAATAAAAGGATCCCAATGCAATTGACGTCACATCAATCGGATGTCCGGTCCTTGAGATATAAGCGTTTCCGCTCCAAGGGCCCGGTTAGTTTCGAGTTCGAACCAACCCGGCCATACCCAAACTTTTCCGAAACCTCAAGTGTAATATACCAAAACGACCGTCTCTATCTAGGGATTCATACCCAACTAATGGTGTGTCGATTGGAGGTCCGTAGAAAAAGTTATGGGCAAAAGACCAAAAGTGGTCCGAAGTGGGTGGTCTGGGCCCGGCCCGGCTGGGCGCGGCTCAGCCCGGTCCGTGTGACCCGTCCCGGCTCGGCTGGGGGTGTGCTGACTCAGCCAACGGGCCGAGCAGGGGGGACTCGGTACCCCTCCCTTTGTGCTCTGCGGACGTGGCGATCAATTCCGCATCTCCTAGGATCCCGTGCGGCCGCGGGATCCAACTCCTTGCCGCCGCATCTTCAGCCGGGGTGGTCCCTACCAGCAGCGCGCCGGGGAAACATCGCCTCTGGCCGCTGGCGCCGCCGCGCTGGCGACCCACGCTGTCGGAGATTTCCGCGGGCCACCGGAATCACTCCGGTGGTCCGTTCTTGCTCCCGTCTGCGCCTGCGGTCGTCTCGGGACCCGTAGATTACTGCGAAGGCCTCCAAACGCCGTTTCAGTCCCGTTTTGTCATCGCCAAGAATTCCACACATCAAAATCAAAATAGTGGTGGGTTTAGACTTGTTCGTTATTCCGCACCCACCACATTAGTGGTTTTAAATATTTCCATCAATAAATCACGCCATGCCGAGGATATAAAAATCACATGGAGAAATTTATACCAAAAACCCCTACCTCAACAAAGAAGGCATTCGTCGGCGTCATGGTAGACGGTGTCGCGGTAGATGGTGTCGTGGAAAAAGGGGTTTGTAGGTGTCGACAGAAAGTTCCGTGGAGGAATCGACATCTCCTCTATTGTCACAGGGGAGGATTTGTGGCACGTCATTGTTCTTTGAGGAACCGGTGTTCTTCGTCATTCTTCGTTGCAGAACAGTTCTCCTCCCTTCTTATTTTTCTCGAGAGCCTTTCTCAAAAGTGTTTTTCCAACGCCCAAAAGATTTATGTGGCTCACAAATTAATAGAATTTCTAAGCAATTCTTAATAATTTTGACATGGTGCCAAATTAATTTACGCTGACATAAATTAATTGGTTGACATGTTTAAAAGGATAAGGGAGGTAGGAAGGCTCCACATAATCAATATGTGGAGTTACCAAAGAATTAAACAAGGGGTATTAATGGGGGGGGGGAAGTCAAAGGAAACAGTAGGGGAATAAATGAGGTCAGAGGAAATTAAATGGTGGGGCTCATGTGGGACCCACCTCTCTAACCTCCTCACTTGGGTAATTAAGTGTCTGCGGGCCCCACCCTTAACTATCCATGGGAGGGAATAACCTCCTTTAGTAATAAAAATTATTCTGACAATTTTTATTTATTTCTTAAACAAACCCCCAAAAATTAATTTCTCCTCTTTTGCAAACACAAATACGGTAAGTGTCCCCTTAAGAAATTATCGACGCTGCGAGTTCATCAGTGCCCTCATATTTTAATTCCGAGCACTAGTTTAAAAGTTAGAAAAACCCGCTTGTTCGTTCACTGAACGTACCTGAGCTAAACTTTGAAAATTGATTCTGGGCACACCGGGCCTCAGAATCAAGCGCTGTCTGAAGTCACTGACTCATAAAATTCCAAAGTATTTTAAAAAAAAATTCCCTTGAAATTTTTGGGTCTTTACAATGCACCATTGAGGATGGATAAATCTCATCAAGGATTATGACTGCTCAATCCACTACTATCCCAGTAAGGAAAACAAGGTAGCATATGCTCCAAGTAGAAAGGATCCTACATCTTTATCAATGATGAGAATTTAAAAGGATATAATCTTCTTAGATTTTAAAATGATGAAAATGGGAATCATTAAGGGAAAAACGTCATCAATCCTTTCTCAAATGATTGCTCAACCATCCCTCTTGGATAAAATAAAGGATGCTCAAAGAAAATATGTGGAAATTAAGAAAAGGGTGGAAGCTATCAAAAATGGGAAATCCTCTGATTTCAAAATTGATGAGGAAGGAGTTGTAATATTTGGGACATGATTAAGTGTACCATCTGATCTAGAGATAAATAAGGAGCTATTGAATGATGCACATAGATCAACCTTCTCTATCCAACCATGGAGAACAAAGATGTATTGAGATCTTTAAGAAAACTTTTGGTGGGACAATATGAAAAGGGAGATTGTTGAATATTCATCAAAGTGCCTAGTATTTTAGCAAGTGAAGGATGAGAGGAAAAAGTCTAAGGGTATGATGCAACCACTACCAATACCAGCATGGAAGTGGGAGAACATTACCATGGACTTTGTCACTGGACTTCCAAGGACATCCAGAGGAAACAACGCTATATGGGTCGTTGTGGATTGTCTTACAAAGACAACTCACTTTATATTGATTTAAGAGGACTTATCATTGGATCAAATAGAATGTATTTAAATAAAATAAGTGGTAAGGCTACATAGAGTACCGCTATCTATTGTATCTGATCGTGATCTAAGATTTACCTCGAAGTTCTGGAAAAGTCTCCAACATGCTCTAAGCACTGAACTGAACTTCAGTACGACCTATCATCCTCAAACTGATGTCCAATCTAAGTGAACTATTAAGAAAATGGAAGACATGTTGAGAGTGTGTTATATGGAATTTAAATGATGATGGGACCAACATCTTCCACTATTTGAATTATCCTATAACAACAATTTCCACTCGAGCATCCAAATGGAACCATATGAAGACCTTTATGGGAAAAGGTGAAGAACACTAGAATGTTGGGATGAATTTAGTGAGCATAAGTTTCTAGGACCTGAAATGGTAGAAGAAATGGTGGAGAATGTGAAAACTATTCAGCATCATATCAAGATAGCCCAAAGTTGATAGAAAAGTTATGCAAACAATCATCGATGAGACCTTGAGTTTAAAGTTGGATACATGGTATTTTTACACATATCTCCATGGAAGAAGGTTATGAGGCTTATAAATAAAGGGAAGTTAAGTTCCAAGTAAATTGACCCTTTGAGATACTTGATCGAGACAGAGCTGTGGCCTATCGACTGGAACTTCCACCTACCATGTCAAAAGTACATGATGTCTTTCATGTATCCCTCTTAAGGAAGTACATACCAGACCCTTCACGTGTACTCTCTTCAGAGGTGGTACAATTGGAGGATGATATTTCCTATGAGGAGTAGCCAGTGAAGATCTTGGATCATAGAGACAAATTTATACACAACAAGACTACTCATATGGTCAAGGTACTATGGAAAAACCATAAGTACGAAGACACTACATGGGAACTAGAAGAAGAAATGAAGAAAAAGTACCCCTCCTATTTTTGGCCTAGAATGTAAAATGAAATCTTGAGGGCAGAATTTCTTAAGGGGGAAGAATGTAATGACCCAATGTTTTTTATGGAAATTTTCTTCTTATAAATATGTCATAAAATAACATGAAAACACAACATAATTAACTACTAAGTGCTAAGTGACCTTTAAATAAAAGTTTGTTACTTTTGTGTTTAGAATTTTGAAACTCTGAAATGATTAAAATCAGTAAGTTATTTGGTGTTCAATAAGAAATAATAAAACTTTTTATGAATAGTAAAATAAAATAATTTATGATAAATGATAAATAATGGATTTATTGAGTCATTGATGATGATCTACTGATATAATCCCAATTGCTTTGAATTAACATGAATTTATTACTATTTTTGGTCATAGAATCATCACTATAGCTGGTATTTAGGAAAAATAATAAACTAATGATTATAATATTATGAAAACCCTCCTCTCCTCCACTATAAAACCCCCCTCACTCTCTCTTCTCTTCACTACTCTCAAGCCTCGTGCCTTACCAATATTCTACCCAAATCTCTCCCCAAGCTCCTCCCCCATGTCCAAAATCCACTGGCCTCTTCAAAATACCAAAACCTATCCCCTTAAGAGGTTCTCAAATGAGGAATTCTCAAGAGGTAATTAATAACAAGTGGAGAACCCCAATGGATTTAAGGTAAGGTATCCTCTCAATTTCACTCTTAAATCAAGATTGTCCTCAATGATATGCCTTTTTATGTGTAATCCCTAATGATGGGGTATGATTTCTCACCTCTCCCATACTTCCCTCATGATTTATAAGTGATGAGAAACCCCCTTTCTCTCTCATCAATCCCTCTTGGGTACACCCAAAACCATGCCAATAAACCGTAACGAATTCTACCCGAACCCATTTTTTTCATTCGGGTTGCCTTATCTTTATTTATATCAAGTGGAGTTATATTATATGTTTATATACATATTATAAATGTTTTTTATTTTTACCAAATTCATTTATGAATACCCTTTCATGACTCTATTTTATTTATATTCATTTTTTTAAAAGATTCCCTCCTTAGAACTTTCCAATAAGTGAACCAATTTTAAGGGAACTTTCTGAATTTTTACCCAATTTCAAGGGAACTATGTCCTCTATTTTAATCCAAAATTGTCTTTATAAAATAATTCTCTTTATTATGAAAACCTTATTGATTAAATTATGGTTTTATATAAAATATTGTTCTATTTTCTATTTTAAAAGCTCTATAGTATTTTCCTTAAAACCGCACAAAAATGTTTTAATGCTAATGTTTCTCAAATAAATTTCTTATATGTTATCACTTCTGTTTGAAACCACTTACCATGTTATATGAAATTTTACCTTATTAATGTCCATGTATGTTCTAATCCCTTTATTGCATGGACACTTTCATGATACACCCATTGGTTATGCTTTATGCCATGATTGTGGTACCCAATTATTTCCATGGGTACCCATATGTTTATGTATGGTTGATTATGTATTATAATTTATGTGGAAAGAATATTCATGAAAATTTTGAGATGGGTGAACCTTGATAACACTCCAATGCATTGGGTAAAGTTAAGTCTCATGAGATGTGATGTGAAACGAGATTAGTGGTTAGCCTTGACCCGTACTAAAATGAGAAACGGGATTGGCGGTTAGCCTTGACCCGTACTGAAATGAGAAATGAGATTGGCAGTTAGATTTGACCCGTAATAAAGACGTGTTTTATGATTCTACCACATTTATATGATTCCATGTTTATATGATTCCATGCTTATATTATACAATTTTATATGTTCCATGCTTTGGATATCATTATGCCATGCCTCCTAGCTCATGTGCTTAAGACATATCCTTACGTTCATTCCCTTACTAGGCTTTTCATCTCATCCATTTGTTCATGTGTTCCCCAGGGTACCCTATGTAGATGTAAGGGCTCAAAGGAAGTTAGGAGCTCTTTGTGGAGATTAAATAAATTATTTTTTTAGCCCCATGTTTTATGTTTTATGTACCTAGTCTTCCAAGACACTAGACTTAACGATACTTGGCTTGTACTCTGATGTATAATTATGCTTAAAATCATGTAATGTTTTATGTAAAAGGCTTGGGTCACTATAATTATACATCAAGAAAATGATCCGTAATTCATTTTTTATGTGTATGTCTGTCACACATCAATCTGATACACGATGTGATCAATATGAGTCAAAGTCTGTGTTTTCAGTTAAAAATGAAATTTTAGTAAAAAAAGTGCCACTCACTAAAAACCAAGGAAAAAATAATCATATTTTTTGGATATTTTAGAATAATTATTCTTGAATCATTTTTATGGGTAAGAATCATCCACATGTCTATCCAATACACGATGTGGTTGGTATTATTCAAAGTATGTTTTCAGTTTAACAAAGATATTTTAGTTTAAAACATGTTCCACTCACTGAAAACCAATAAAAAACTATAATATTTTCTTAATAATTTAGAAAAATGATTCTTAAGTCATTTTTATGTGTAAGAATTAACCACATGTAAATATGAAACATGATGTGGTCAACATGACTCATAGTGCATATTTTTATTTAAAATTGAAATTTTATTTCAAAAGGCACTTGAAATAATAAATACTAAGAAAATGAATTTGGATTATTTTCGTACACAAGGAAAAAAATCCATAAGTTAGTTATGGAATGTAGGAATCAATCACACCTCAATCTAATACATGATGTGACTAGTATGCCTTAAAATGTGTGATTTCAGTTTAAAAGTGACATTTTAGTTAAACACATATGCCACTGAGTAAAAATAAAACAAACACACTTGTATGGTCTTGACACTTTAGGAAAATTATAAATAATTTATTTTTGATATGTAGGAATCAATGATACATCAATATGATACACAATGTGACCAGTATGAGTTAAAGTGCATGTTTTTAGTTTAAAAATGATATTTTAGTTAAAATAATGTTCCAATCATTAAAAAACCAATCCAAAACACCTGGATTGTCTTGCTATTTTAGGAAAATGGCCCATAAATTATTTTTGAAGTGTAGGAATTAATATCATGTCAATCCAAAACATAGTGTTCCCGACATGAATCAAAGTGAAAGTATTTATTTAAAATTTACAATTTACTTTAATAGAAATATCACATACTAAAAAACAATAAACTACACAAAAAATTGACTTTATACTTTAGGAAATGATCCATGAAACATTTTTGATGTGTAAAAACTAATCAATCATTAATTAGACACACAAAGTTTATAGTTTGACTCAAAGTCTATGTTTTTAGTTTAAAACTAACATTTTACTAATGCATCATATCAAATTTATGTTTAATTTATTTCTTTAAATTATTCACAAAATATGATCTTTTTATATTGGTACACTCTTTTGTTCAATATGGGGTATTTTTTTTGGAAATTGGTATCATGATCAAGCTATTTTGATAGGGGGTTGGGGTCCAAAGACAAAAGATGTAACATTCCAAATCCAGATGCCACTATAAGGTGCCCCATACGCGGTTGGCCACATGGACTCAAGAGCATTTCCCCAAATTCCAGAGGCCATCGAATAACAGCGAGGGACTAGGTATGATAGTGGGGAAACTATTCCCTCACTGGAAGAGTGTAACACAATGGAAATAATAACAATTCAATAGTAGAAGCAGTAATACCATACAATAGAAGTAAACAACAGAAGACTGATAATATAAATAACCAGATGTCATAGCATAAAAATATGATGTTTCATGTTACATGTTCTAGGAAAATATCCAAAATATTTTACACTATAGTAATAAAAAACATAAGTACCAAAATTACAAGATGAACAAAAGAGGCTCAGAATCATCACAAGCCTCGTCTTGGTCCCACGATCTCCTCTCCTAATAAAAAATCAAGTACCAATAGAAGTTACCTTTTCCTTACCAACACCTGAAATCATATAATTTATTTTGGCCCAAAAGTATGACACAAATAGGGTGTTAGACTAAATCCCAGTAGGCAACCACCCAAGATTTGTGCTATTCTATCAGTGAATTTATATAACCGGAAGTGTACAACCGTGAAAATAGTAAACCAGAAGGTACTCAAAAGGAAGCACAACAGATGTATCATAAGATAATATAACCAAGTACAAGTGAAGACTGAATCCAAGATTGTGCTTTGGCTTGGCACACATGTCATTAGTCATTCTATTTCACTATTCAATTCCATTGGATTATATAAAAGTCTTGAGGTCTGGACTAGTCCTAAAGACCCCCTGTATAAAAGTAACCGTCAAATCGTGACATAATAATCATTTAATCATTTTCCAATAGATCCCAAACTGGGTATACCTAAATGGATCCTAGGTTTTCTCAACATTTTAAGTAATCTTCAATGAGCCCGACCACCCTATCTATGGCTCACTCACATTCTTTACATAATTAACCTATTGATCCCATCTATTGTCTTTTAACTGAGAAAATGGTTCACCTAAGGTATATATGGTAAAATTAGTCACATGAGACCGAACTTGTCTTTTAACTGAGATTGTGGCTTTCCCATTTCGAATTACCCCTTCCTAATCATTTCATACAAGTAACCACATGTAAATTAAACTATTACATGGCTTTAACATATTAAATCACGTGGGAACATATCATATAACAAGCAACACATGTGAATTGAACTATCACATGGATTTAATCATAAATCAATCACATGAGAACAATTTACATAATAATCCTATTATGTAATCTAAACCATTACAAGGCCTTAGAATAACCTAAATCACATGGAATGGTTCACAGTTGGAGAAAAACATTCCAAACATGCTTAAATAGGCATAAGCATAACATGGGAAAAAGGGCCAATCACTAATCCCAAACCCTTAATCAATTAAATCAAAATTTATCACAATTAAAATTTCATTATAAATGTAATTTATACTTCAAAACCAAATAAGGGAAACAAGGAATGACTCATAGTCAACCTCGGCCAAACGACCATAAATGATCATTCCAAGGGAAGCACACCCATGGGGTGACCCTTAATCAAGGTAAAAAACCTAATTCTTACTTTAAAACACTTATTCAATTACCTAAAAACCAATAGGAAAAAATATGGGTAAATTATAAATCAAAGAACACCCCAAAAAATGGGCGTGCAAAAATTTGGAATATATAAAGATCATGAAAATTTGCGAAATGCATAAGACCACATACCTCGTGTTCGTATAACTCTCATCATCTAATGTCAGCTTTCAAAACAACCTAAATCAGACTAGATCTACAAAATGAGAAAAAATTATCAACCTTTGATAACTCGATTGAGAGAAAAAATCATGAATAATGGATCAAGAGGAATCTAGAGCTTACTGATTGGGTTCCAATGAATTTTACGATGATCGAAACAGAGTTTGGACAAAAAATCGGGAGGCTAAATGACCTCTCAATGCGGATGTTCATCGAACAGGATGATCCCTCTATCTGTATGATGAAACACAAGGATAATTCATGATTTAACAAATTTTAGAAAAGTATATGGAATGTACTTGAAAAGACATTCCATGTTCATACATGTCCTGTAAAGACCATTACATGGTCGTGTACTGGGATCATACAACATGTATCCCTCCTTACATGGAGTGTACTTGAAAATACACAGTGTGTAAGTTTATTTTTCCTACATCTCCTTAAGTAAAAATTAAAAAGGAAGGATCCATACCTCAAGGAAAGAATCAGGTTCTTACAAACTTCCCCCTTTGAAGCAATTTGTCCCCGAATGTCACTTCCAAAGGTGGTAAAGGAACATCAGAGAATAACTATGACCATTTCGATTGAATGCTGACATCCCTCTCTCAAGTCTTGTCCTTATCTGAAATAATAGAATATGGAACCTTGTGTATTTGTAAAATCTCATGTATGTACAACCTTCTAATCTCATCAATATCGAAGCTTTCCTTGATCGGTAGGAAGAGCGCAACCTTCGTCCGTCTGTTAAGAAAAATGCAAAAGGCATCGATACCAAAACACTTATGCCAATGTAAAACTCCACCAAACATGACCCTGAGTGTTATAGCAATGTTTTTAGTGTGATTTTACTTTAAATGGAAAAAATTGAATATAATTGGGGTCATAACGGTGGCCTTACAACAAATAAGGGTTGAACCCTGATCAACCTCATCAAAAGTGGTCACACAATATTTCCTCAAAAGACATTGAAAAATTTTAGACCACAAAAAACTTAAACTGGAAGAGTATTTAAGCTAGTTCAATGGAACCAAACATGAAGAATAAGAAGGATAATGTTTCAAACCATCACTGGATGGATTATTTCAGAAACACTTGACTTAGGAGGTCAACATATTGTAATATAACACAACACCTTCTCTCAAGGCACTACACGCCCATAATGAGAAAGAGAATAATTAAAATCCACCCCACTAGGATCATTACATAATTTTAATAATGACATCTGAGCCCAAAAATAAGTTCTATATAACCTCAGATTCACCAACCCAGAGTCTAAGGAACTCACAAAGGTGGTCTATACTCCCCGTTACAAGTGAGACTTCGGTACAAGGCCAAAATTCCACATAAGATCATTGACCAAACCCAACGAGGAATCCTACTGGAGGTCACATCAAAGAAAGAAACATGCATCTAGAGTCCATTCAAGGCATTCCTACACAGGAACCCAAGTATCACTCAAAATTAATTAAGCCTCATTTAAAACTACGCATCCAGCACACAACACTAAAAAAAGATTTCAAATTTTCCCAACGACTTTCAACTGTATTGAAACATATTAGAGACACTCTCTTAGTGCATCCTATAAAATTTCAAGATAGGGGGAATTCTCATCTCTTTATAAAGATAACACTAATAGGATTTTAAGGATCACCAGAAAAGGATAGTAGAACCACTACTGGTCAACCTACTTAAAGAAACTCATCTTCACTTTCTGATGCATCATCATTTAACTGAACGAAATGCTTTTATCCCAAGGAATTCCCATGATTTTTTTCACTTAACCACTAAGGTCCATTCATGATCATCGGTACCTCACAAGGACTGCACAAAAATCCAAAATACAAAACATCATGCTGCCAAGAAAGAATTAACATGAAACAAGACTCATAAGCCTCAAAGGCATTTAAGTAGAATTGACCATTTTGAATGGTCCTTGATTACAATCATCATATATGGAAGAACACATTTAAATAGAATCGACATGACTCTCACTACCGATTAGTGTCTTAGACCTTGATAAGAAGGAAAAACCTCTCTCAGATGCACTAGTTCATAACAAAATTAAATGAAAAAGTGTCATTCCATGAACCACGATCACTTTGTCATATCACTTGGTATGAAATCTGAAATTAAATCAACAACATGTCAAAACACCGAAGTCCTAGAAAGTTCTCTTGAGTAGTGGAAAGAACTTGGTTCTATAAATCTTAGGTCACTATACTCCAGAGATAACCCAAGAATATACACAACAACTCAAAGCTCAATTATTTAACCAAAATCAATAGCTCTTTTTAACATTTATCACTCGATGTGTACGATGTATTTCAACATATACTATCCCAAGTTTATAGGAGAAAACAACACATTTTGGGTACTATTCATAGGCTTACCACCTTATGCATCCTAGTACCAGATGGATCATGTAAGAACTGGCTCAAAAGTACATCATCTAAACAACCATTTACATGGAAGACAATGTACTAAGTTTCCCATAACTTAAGGAAAAGAGGTTTACATGACCTCCTAAGCAGCTAACCACGCTTGAGGTATGTCTAACCTTCCAGATTGATCATTACTCAATACTCATTACCATATCAAGGGTTAAGATACAATGATCACTCATCCAAACAAGAGAATCCTATATAAAAACCAAACATCCTACCAGGGATAATGACACCTGAGCGGCACCAACATCAGAAATCTCATAGTAGAAAACAAGACAACAAACTTTAAGGGTGCTACCTACTATGGGATAGACCCTTACAAAGCATAATCATTGACTCTTAGAACTAGGTCATGAAAAACAAATTTACTAGGATCAAATCCCCTATTTAATTAAGCCAAAGCTAAAAGAAATAGCCTACAGATGATCGCATACATCTCCATTCCAAGGCATAACTCCAAACAGTTAAACTACCCTTACATGAGGGTCCATAGGTGTGAAAAAAGATCATAGCTCAAAAGCATATATATCAAAATAGGACAGGTCAACACCTTCCCCTAAGCACTCACCCTTCTGCCTGCCCCATGGGTCAGGTCTAGTTATCAAACAATGAGGGATGATAACAAAAACCTACTATGAAGGTCAGGTTTGGTCAAGTAAAACACCGAGAGGAATCCTTCTTGGGATCATATAGGTAAACATGAGTAAAGGCATACTAAACAATATCCTTAGCTAAAAAGGAAAAGGAGGAATCCTACACAGGATCCTTGAATGATAAACAGTAGAGGCATCCTACAACAGGGATCCTCACAAATGGTACATATGAGAGGGATCCTACAAGAGACTCCCTAGAACAACATAGGTAAAGAGAGATATCTCATAGCTCATCTCAGATAGAAAGTCTCAACTAAGTTGTTCTAAACACCCAACTGATTGTTTATGCTCTAGTATCACTCTCAAGAGACAACTGAAAACAATAATTGGAGGAAGAACCTCTCCATTTTGATAAAATCCCTAAAACACCCATTCAGAGTCTTCAGAATTCTCCACGGGTTTCACCATCACGATCTATATAGAAAACTACTTAGAAAGGACTAATCACTGGTCCAAAACCTTAAAAGGGAGAAAATAGGAAAATACCCTTAAAGGGATCCAAAAAAGTACATGAAATGTAGAAACTACACATGGTGTGTACCCTCAAGCTCTTACATAGGCATGTAATTTCACCAGCCTAGGCTTGTAAACATCCTAGGTACACGACGTGTCAGCCCAACACATTGTGTGTTCTCAAGTTCTCCCTCCTTCCCATGTACTTCCACATGGCCAGAGTCATACGGGGTCTACCTAAGTAAAACTACATGGTGTGTATCTACCGTACACAGTGCACACTAACCAAAAACCAACAACCCATGTTTTCTATCATACAGTAAGAGACACAGTCAAATACCACACGACATGTACTCTGAGTACACGACATGTACTTAAGAAAAGTTCTATCTTCCTGAACATAAGAACACATGGTGTGTGTTCATAGAATCACACGCTGCGTTGTCTAGTTTTCTAGACAGTAAGCCTAAAAAACTTCCCTGAAACCCTTGTTTTTTGCAAAATAAACCAACGATGTGCCAAATTTCGATCCTTGGGAGCCCATACTCCCCATGAATCAAATATTGACATCCACATATAACATATAACAACACAATCTATATCTCATTGACAAAACATGATCCACCAAATTCTGATCCAAGAGGGCCCATACTCCTCAAGGAATAAAGTTTGACATCCATCCAATTCAACCATAACAGTTACCAATACACCTATCACAATAACAGTCACATCTATCATGATACCTATCACAACAGCATGCATATCTTGCATGAAATCTATCACAATAACTTGCAATCACTAATGCTGTCTAAATGGCATGGCAAGAATGCATGACATGTGATTTCTAAAAAGTGCCTATATGATTCATGATATGGCATACCCTCATATCATCAAGTTTAAACAAAATAGAATCCCAATGATATCAATAATAACAGCACAAAACAAGTGAATCACCAAACAGTGACATCGAATCAACTGTAATAACTCAAAATACAAAAATTACAATTTCATTTGAGGTAATTTGGATTTACCCTGTACGCGGGGTTACTACTCTGGAGAAAAACCTAGTACCAAATCCCTTTTATTTTCATCTCCGTCTATCAACACCAAAAAATAATGCAAACCAGAAAAGAAACACTCTACTACCACTTGTAAAGTCCCACACATAGATGCTACTTTAAGGTGCCCCATACCTAGTTGGCCACATGGCCTCAAGTGCATTTCCCCAAATACCATAGGTTACCAACTAGAAGAGATGACCTAGATGTGATAGTGGGGAAACTATGAACTCATTGGCAGAGTGTAACACAATGGAAATAATAACAATTCAATATCGACAGCAATAATACCATACAACATAAGTAAATAGTGGAAGAATGATAATATAAATAACCATATGTCATAGCATACAAATATGATGCTGCATGTTACATGTTCTAGGAAAACAACCAAAACAGGATACAATACAATAATACAAAACATAAGTACCAAAAGTACAAGAGGAACAAAAGAGACTCAGAACCATCGCATACCTTAGCTTGGTCCCATGCTCACCTCTCCTAACATAAAATCAAGTACCAGTAGAAGGTCACTTTCCCTTATCAACACCTGCAATCATATAATCTATTTGGGCCCAAAAGCTTGAACCAAACATGATGTGAGACTAAATACCAGTAGGCAACAACCCAAGATCTGTGCCCGTATATCAGTGAATATATATAACATGCAGTGTACAACAATGAAAATAGTAAACCAGAAGGAACTAAAAAGTAAGCACAATAGATGTCTCAGAATACAGTATAAACAATTACAAGTAAAGACCGAATCTAACATTGTTCTTTGTCTTGGAAGACATTTCATTAGTCATTCCATTTCATTATTCAATTCCATTAGATTATATAAAATTCTCTAGGTCTGGCCTAGACCCGATGACCCCCATATAAAAGTAACCTTCTACTCACAAAATAATAATCATTTAATAATTTTACAATAGAGTCCAGACTAGGTATCTCTCAATGGATCCTAGGTTTACTCATAATTTTAAGTAATCCTCAATGAGCCCAACCACCCTATTCATGGATCTCTCATGACCTTTATATAATTAACCTCTTGAGCCCATCCAATGTATTTTAATCAATACAATGGTTTACCCAAGGTATATAAGGTGAAATTAGTTACATGAACCCAACATTGCATTTTAACTAAGATTGTGGATCACCCATTGCTAATTACCCCTTCCTAATAATTTAATACAAGCATACACATGAAAATTAAATTATTACATGGATTTAACATATTAACTCACATGGGAACATATCATATAACAAGCAACACATGTGAATTAAACTATTACATGACTTTAATAATAAATCACTCACATGGGAATAATTTACATAACAATATTATTATGTAATCTAAACCATTACGAGGCCTTAAAATAACCTTACTCACATGGGCAGGTTCACATTTAGAGAAAAATATTCCAAACATGCTTAAATAGGCATAGGTATAACATGGGGCAGAGGGGAAATCACTAATCCCAAACCCTTAATCAATTCAATCACAATTTATCACAATTTAAATTCCATTATAAATGTAATTCATACTTGACAACGCAATAAGGGAAACAAGGCATGCCTCATAGGCTACCTTGGCCAAACGGCCATAAACGATAATTCCAACAGAAGTTCACCCATGGGGTTTCCCTTAATCAAGGTAAAAACCTAATTCATACTCCAAAACACTTATTAGATTACCTAAACACCAATAGGAAACAATAAGGGTTAATTATAAATCAAGAAACACCCCAAAAAATGGGTGCGCAACACTCTGTCATATATAAACATCATGAAAATTCATGAAAGGCACAAGACCACCTACCTCATGTTTGTATGAATCTCCTTGTCCAATGTCGGATTTCAATATGACCTAAATCTAAGTAGATCTATTAAACAAGAAAAAACACTCAACTTTTGATAACTCGACCAAGAGAATAAATCATGAATAATGGATCAAGAGGAATCAAGATCTTATCGATTGGGTTCTAAATCATCCGATGACGATCAAGATAGAGTTCAGATGGACAATCAGGAGGCAAAAAGACCTCTCGGTGTAGTTGTTCGTCGAACAGGATGGACCCTCTGTCTGTATGAGGAAACACAAGGCTACTTCCCAATTTAACAAATTTTATAAAATTACACAGTGTGTAATTGAAAATACAGGCCGTGTCCGTACAAGTCCTGGAATGACCACTACATGGTCATGTACTGGGATTATACAATGTGTAACCCTCCTTACATGGTGTGTACTTGAAAATACATGGCATGTAAGTTTCTTTTTTTACTTCATATACTTAAGTATAAATTGAAAAGGAAGGATCCATACCTTAAGGAAAGAACTGGGTTCTTACAATAGACCTTTAATTTTTTTTAATTTTTTTAATTTTTTTGATAAATTGTACATACTAATTTAATTGAATATACCAATGTTTGAAGTGTCTATAATAAACTTATAGTGATTTGATTATATTGTGATGTAAATATAATTGAAAATAAATTATATAATTTTTTATATAGTGTGATGTAATTTCAACAGCACATTGTAGTACGTTGTCTTTTATCTGCATTGTAAATAGAAAAGATAAAATTTCCCTTTATTAGTGATAAAAAATTACCTATAAAGGGTCCCCTTTATGAGTGCTTCAAAAATCATTGATAAAGGGACCCGTTTATCAATGCTAAAAAGTGCTAATAAAGGGACCACTTTATCACTGTTGATTAAGGTCTCTTTTATTAGTGCTATTTTTAGTATTGATAAAAGGCATCAAGTTTTAAAGGTTATTATAACATTTATGTTTTTTAACACTTATGAAGGATATTTTTAGTGCTAATAAATCCTATTTTTTGTAGTAGTGTACCACAAATAAACCAAAAATACTTTATTATATGCATTGATTTGAACCCAACCCATGCCAATTAAGAGTAATTATGATTGTTTCAAATCACTTATATAAATGACTTGATATTTATTCCAATGTGTAATAATATTTGGTCAACCAATAACCCATGATGAATTATTCCCAAAACCCTTTATATAAGATCATTGAATCCCTGTTTATAGTATCTTTGTGAGAATTTTTCTCTCATAAATGATAAAATATTAACATTATAAACATATAATAATAATATAATAAAATATTTGGGATCTAATTTTTATGAGGTTCATTCATATTTACCTAGTTGCACAATTTAATAAAATAATTAAGATCGAGTTTTACAGTATCATATAAAAATTATTGAAATTATCTGAACACTATTCACCACTTATGAAAGTAGGATCTACATTAAATCACTTTTCTAGGTTATTAATACCATTCAACATATTCTGGAATATCCTTAATGAAAAAATCATACCAAACCATCCTTAAATATTTCATAATTTTTTAATTCCAATACATGAACACTTTAATAATTCTACTTAATTCTTAAACTATTAACTAATAATCATTATCTTATTTCTTAATAAATCATTCCTTTAATCTATCATTTTAATTATTTTCATCATCAAAAATAAAACCATTACTTGTACAACCTTTATGATCCTCTTCATGAGCTTTAAACCTAGTAAATAAATTTGTATAATTCCCATACATTCTATATTTATAACGTTCAACCATTAATGATTCCTTAGGGAAACCATTATTATAATCCATTTAATTTAATTTTTTTTTCATTTTTCCTCAAAAATCACTTACTCTATGTCCTTCTCCACATATAAAACATCTTCAAATTCCTTTGAGACATTCACAGGAGTGATTCTTCACACATTTTTGACATATAGGAAACAAAATCTTCTTTCCTCCTTAGTTTCCACCACCTTAACTCTCTATGAACTATATACTTATCTTATTTGGTGAGTTCGAGAGTTAATTAAGGTTCATGTTTTGATAATATATCTTGATAAATTATTAGTCATAATCGTAATATTCTCCACTACAATACTTATCCCATTTGGTTGCTCATAAAAACATTGTCTATAATAATTAATGTTAATCCAGTTCCTTTTTGTTCCCTCCATTGTCTGAACACAAAATGAATAGAGTGAGTAACAATATTCATATTGGGAAACCACATAATCATGAAAAATCACTTATAAGATTTCTAAATCATAAAACATTATTTTAAATCTGTGAAACCTTAGGCATAACCTAGGTTATTCATAGTCATTATTTAAATCCTCCAATATGGTTCATAAAGAGTTTGTGAATTTAAAAATCATATCCCCTTATAGTTTCAAAACAGGTGTGCAGTAAGTCCCATTTTCATGCACCAAGTGAAGATCAAGTCCATCTTAATGCACCCTTTTTGGAGTTATTACCCCTATTCACCTCTTTTTTAGAGCCACATTGAATTTTAGTACCTAGATAGGGATGTAATTTCATAGAAACCACTCAATATATACTTACATAAATTTCAGTTCATTTTATTATACTTTTACTCATCCTTAGACTTATCTATAGAGATAAACCTAGACATATCCCTAGATATATATCCTTAGGAATATACCTAGGTATCCACTAAAGGTTTTATAATCATAATCTCCAAATGTTGACTAATCGTTTCCTATGATTCCAACTATAAGGAACCAAGATTTACATACATAAATATTACATCTTTTTAGATGAATAATTAATACATGTAATAAAAATTCACTTGAGGACCATAAAGTTTTAATGACATTGGATACTAGATACAAAATCTTCTTATTTCATGAATGATCTTAAATATATCCCATATAGATCTTCCCACATAGTATTATTCCTAGAAATACCCAACATAAAACCTTTCTTCATAACATGGGGAAAGGAAAACATAGTAAAGGGTGATCTCAGATTATTAATAAGGGTAAATAATAGGGATATAAACATATCATGATAAAAAGGGTATGAGAACATGATAATAAAATTTGAAAACCATACCTTGCATATTGTAGATCATAAAATTGAGTCATGGAATAAATTTTAGTCATTCATAAGACATAAATCATAATGTAATCAAAGAACATGAGCCATGAGAACATAAAATTGGAATAAGACACAGATTTGTGGCACAAAAATACGCATATAAAATCATTTCCTTATTAGTTCAAGGATCATTTACAAGAATATCAAAGTGGAATGGGTTACTCCCCAAACAATCATAGTATCCAAGATTCACTCCCAAGACTATCATAGTGGAAAAATTATCTTAGAGAAATGGTTTAACTCCCTATTACATCCCTATTTATCTCATAAGATATAAATATTTATTCGATGCATTGGAGAAAGATATAGGTCCCACCCATCACATAAATAAATTTAGATATATGTGTGACACAAGATCATAAAAAATTCAACATATCGATATCCATGAAAAGAAATGGGTTTCATAAACATTTCATCATATAATTACCTATGTAAAAGAAAGAAATCTAATAATTATTTCATTTTTTGATCACAAAAAACCCATGGAAAAAGAATTAGGTTTAATAATAATTTTATCAAGGTATACCTCATGGGAGAGAAACATGCTTTATAAACATATTGTCATCATAAACACAAACCATCCCTAGAACGAATAAGAATAGTATCCTTGGATCATATCCATAGTAAAGTATAAGTAACAACAAATGATATAATATTATGTAACACCCCAACCCCAGTTACCCAGATTCGATGCTTTATTTCATAACATTGGAATGATACAAGGAATAATGTCCTAAAAGACAGATCAGTTTAGTATTATTGGAAAAAATATACATACATAAGTTCATCATTACAACTTGAAAAAAATACAACACTAATTTATTACATTAAAAACATCCAAGCCTCCTAGATTATGCCTGCAAGTCACTCATAACTAACTTATTTATATCTTGGGAAAATGAAACATAAGAAAGGGGTGAACTCAAACTCTCAGTGAGGGTAATCAATACTACAGAAGATAACATAAACATTAGGCATGATGAATAATTCAAAACACATGCCTTTAAAAATAATAAACATGAACACTTTATAGAAGGAATATGAGATGAGTAAATAATGTCATAATAAATCATAGTCAGGGGTATTCTACTAGTCAAATAACCTCATGAACCATTATTATTATTTTCATAATGATGGAATGTATAATGTCGGACATTCTGAAACATTTTTTCAAGGCCTTGACCAAGACTTCTAAAAATGATTAAGGCCTCGGCCAAAACCATATACCAAATTGGGAAAGTCCTCGACCAATTCCACATCTAATTGTCTCATGAGACCTACCGATCCACTGATGATCTATAGCGGGCTCCACCCATCACATACTAAGTCCAATACATTCCTCATATGAAAATGTTGAAACATAACATAAACATTTTTATTAAAACTAGCATACGAAATGTCAATACTTTAACCATAAACCATGAATGGTATAAAAATAAAACATCCATAGTCAAAAATATCACAAAACCTTCAATATAATATAGAATATTTTTATCATAATAAATCAACTTCGAATAAGTTTAAAATCTATCAAAGATGTTGACATAGAAGAAATAAAAACTATTTGAAAGAAATACCTCTTTCTATTTTGAAACCATTTAAGAGTCACATAATTATAAAATAAAACATTTGTTTTGAAAATATTATTATAATATTTTAAGAGAAGAATTGATGATGTTATAATGGTAGAAAATAGCTGCACCCGCCGTATAAGTTAAAAAAAACATTCTTACCTTAATTTTGTCGAAAATGTCATAAAGTACCTTGTTTGGAAAACGAAGAAAAGATTCCTTTCAAAACATATAAGGTAAAATAAGGGTATAAATGAATTTAAAACATAGTCTAGTAAATAGTAAAAAATGTTTTGAAATACATTTTTAAGAAAACATGGATGTGGATGATAAAGAAGTCTCAGTAGATACTTATGTAAAAACAACCTCAGATAATAAAGAGATTTTGAAATTAACCCTTATCCTGTACTTTTCCTTAGTCGATGGTATGTTAACCTCATGTATAATAGTTAAAACATTTTTATTAAATTATAAATGAACTATATACATAAATATGATATCATATATGATCCTCTAATATTTATTTGTTAATAATATTTCAGTAGTATCATCATTTCAGGTGTTAACTGATTCATTTTCCTTTATATGCTTGGTTACGTAAGCCATGTTTATTATGGTTAGGATGTATTTTATTAATATAAAGAATAATATTATTTTCATAAAAATTATTTTTAATCATAAAATGAAAATTATTCTTGAATGATTACGATGGGGAAATGAATCTCACCGCGTTCGTGGAGACGGTAATCCGTACGTACGCACGAGCGACAATATCATTATATTGATGGTGAAATCATATGTAATTGGATGTTATATCATATATAAAGAATAAATAAAATTTTATATTTATTATTTAAATCAGTTATAATCATTATTATACCCATCCAAATAATGAAGTGTTTGAATAACAAACTACACCACGACGTGGAGACGGTAAGCTGTACGTACGCACATATGGTGACTTTGTCATTCATATGATCGATAAAATAATGAATATGGTTGTAAAATTTTTATAATAACATCACAGTATATAGAAGATACTGGATTTATTATTTTAGAATGGAAACAACAAAGAAAGAGGAAGTGGAAGAAGAAAAGAACATGAAAGAGGTGATGAAATATTTACCTCTTCTTCGGGTTCTTCCTTTTGATTTGATAAAAAGGGCTCCTTAGGTTGGCTTTATGACCAAAGGAAGGCCTCTAAGATGAAGTAAGAAAAGTTTTGAGGACATTTGTTCAGGGTTTGTCCAAGCCAAATGGCTTTGGAGGTGTGAAATTAAGATAAGAGGAAGTGACCTTTTATAAGAGAGGTGAGGGTCACTTTAGGAAAAGCTTGAAATATTATTTTATAATAAAATAATTTTCGGTTTATAATGGATTAAGAATGATTTATTTAGAGGATAAGGTAGTTAAGGGTTGAAATCCTCTCAACCAATAGGTTTTAGATAGGTTTAGGTCATCATATTAACCTTATCTTTTAGATTTAACTCTTAGTTAAATAGTTTGACATTTACCATGTCTCTTTGTATTTTTATATTATATGGTTAATAAACTTACTATAAACTTGGAAGAAAACCCCAAGTGGTTTATTATTAATATATATAACCTTATATAAATCCTTTGGCCGAACCTTGTATTTTTATGAATATTATATTGATTAATAATATAGTATTTTTTCTATTAACTCAATTATGTCAATTTTGACACTATTTAGTATTTGATTTTTTTGGAAGCCATTAAAGATTTATCATTTCGAATAAAATTTATTTAACCAATCCTAACATGTCATATTAACCTATAAAATTAGTTTAATTCATCATAAGTTTCAATTTACATTTATTTTGATATTTATAATATCAATTATTTTAATATTTCATTAATAAGGTAATTAATGTATCATCATTGTGTCATAGATAAATTAAATTATTTAATATATAAAAAATATAAATAAAATACCATTATGTATTAAATATTTTTATCTTTCTAAATAATATTTATAGTCCAATTTATATTGTGTGTAAACCTATATTAAAAATGGTTTATTTATTAAACTTTGAATTTAACTCTTTTAACTCTTATTTAAATAAAATAATAATAAATGTCCTAATCTAATCCAAGTGGACCAAAGGGGATCATATTTTATTCCTAAGGTTGTTTTTAGTCGAATTACACTTATCCAATAGAATTAGGACATGTGTTAGGGTAATTATGATATCATTTTTACCCTTAATTACCCTATTTACTTTTAACCGCGGTAAATAAAAGTCAAAAGTTACTATTCACCAAAAATTATTTTCATCTTATTGAACCACATTTTACTTACTGATATTAACTGTATCTATCAGATTTTTTAAATTCAACTCATGGAAGCGGTAAAATTAAGTTTTATGCAAATTTGCAAATGCTCCTAGGAGGTGGGTAAAAGATGGTAAAAAGTTCAATAAATTTTTTATATATCTAAACTTATTATAAAATGAATCCAATGAATTAAATTGAACTTATATAGGTATTATGTATCGATTTTTACCTAAAATAAATTTAAATAAAATAAATAATTATTTAAATAAAAAGTCTGTTTTAACCAATAACGCAGTGTTTTTCACTATTCATCAAAAATTGAAAGTTTTCAGAAAAATACAAAAATTAACCCTAAGTTAATTTCGATATTATGAATTAAAAAATTAAGTCCATTTTGAAAAATAAAATTTATAAAATTTCAAAAAGTAGGTATTACTATTCAAAACGGCTAGTTTGATTGGTCGCGGTGTGTTAGAATCTCAAATTTGTATACAATGTAAGCTATTGCATTATTCAAAGGGAAACACAACATGGAAGCTTGGGGTGTTACATATTATATTGAAAATGAATTTAAAAAATAACTTGGAAATTTTCTTATGGAAAAAAACCTTTATTTAAAAATCAAATTTTAAATCTGAAGATTCATAAAATATTTTGGAAATCCTTTTCTTTGAAAATAAACATTGAAAATTATAAAGGAATATTTAAAAAATCATTTCGAACATTTCTTGTGGAAAATATACTTTCCACTTTAAAAAACACTTTTTTAAAACATAAAACATTTTCAAAATACTTTCATTTGAAACTAATCATTGAATTACACAATGGAACCTTTTAAAAAATAATTTAAATATTTTTTTGAGGAAAATATCCTTTAAACTTTGGGAAACATTTTTCTAAACATTTTTTTTCAAAATCATTTTATTTGAAATTAAACTTTGAAACTAATAAAGTAAGATTTAAACATTTATAGTTCATGACAAAGGAAAATTTTGTACATGTTGAAACAAAGATTCCTTTCAAATTTTTGGTAAAAGACAAACGAGCCTTGTTTGGAAAAGGACAAAAAAATTAATTTTTTTTAAGAAAAAATTAAAGCATGGGTAAAATTATCTTTAAAAATAATTTGTATAATGTTATTTTTTTCTTTGAAAACATTTTTATAAAACATGGTTTTGGACGAAAAATGGGTTTTTGATCGAAGAGAGAAATAAATATGGTTTTTCTTAAAAATATTCTACTGAACTATTGAGTAAATAAAGAGATTAAAATGAAGGGAAAACATGTATTATTATGACATAGATATATTAGAATAAATTTAATGTGTTTTTTGGGATATGGATCATAATAATTCATCATTAGAAGTATAAACATAAACAACCCCAATAAATGATGAGATTATATCATAAAAGCCTTACCACTTTGAAAATATTAAATCATAAGCCTAATGAAAGAATAAAATTAAATAAAAATTAATATATCATGAATTTAATTAGGTTCATGATATAACATTTCAAATGGTTAGTATATACACCTTATAAAAGTTGATATGTGCATAACATAACATATGTCTCAAAGAAGGAAAATTGAGACAAAAATCCCTTACAACTTTGGTAACATTTGAACCGTAGACCCGATGAAAGAGAGATACTAAAATAGATATGTAAATACCAAAAATTTTCTGGATAATCATAATAAAATAAATTCTTGGGTAGTACATACACCACATAAAATAAATAGGTTGTGAGTATTGCATGTGTCTCGCAAAAGTAAAAAGTTAGACAAAAATTCCTCAACTTAAGTCCTGAATTACATCAAAAATATTTAAAACTCATGTATAATAAATATAATTTTATTATAAATCTATCAAGAAAATACAATTATAAATATCATCCCATATATTACTTACTTACAAACTTTTATTACCTGTTTACCTAAAATTCCTTCTTAAAATCACGTTTCGTGTAATGACTATTTTGTTTTTTGTGTATGTTTTGTTTTGTTATTTTCGATCCTATTAATTTTATAATTATTACATTATACCTGTAATTAATACCAATATATATATATATATTATATATTCATTATATATGTATTTAGTATAATCCATAAAACATAGAGATAGAAAATAAAATACACTGTTTATAGAGATGGTAGGATATACGTACACAATAATATTATTTAAATTTTCTCAATGGATTGAAATAATTAAGGGTAAATAATATATTACCATTAAAAAATAATTTTTATTTCATATATACAATTTTTTTATTTAAACATTTCCTTATTACCCTCCATGTAAAGCATACATGAAAAATTAATCACATTGCTTCATGAGGTGGTTGTCCGCTATACACACAAATAACATTATCATATATACCATGGAATTGATAGTAAGAAGGAATATGTGATATAATACTTATAAAAGTGTAATTATATTTAATTTTTTTTTCTAAAACTTTCAAAAATTAATTTTAAAATAAGTATGAAAAATGAGATAAATATGTTTTTTAGAAATATAAAGTTTCTAAGCATAAAATTAGATGTTTTTTTTATCTATTTTATAAAAAACACATAATATGAATGTTAAAAATTTCATTTAATATATAATATATAAATTTCATTAAAATTATTCAAAAAAATAGATTTGTTTAATTTATTGAGGTAAAATGCATTTGTGCGCAAAAAATAGTTTTTTTTTTAAAATTTCCATCATTTTCAAATGTTTTTTAATTTAATTTATAATTAATTGGTCATCAAATAATTCATTTTATATAAATTTTTAAACATATATTTTAATTATTTAGTTAATCATATTCATACCCTCTATTCTAATGGTTTAGAGATATATATCATATTAAATGATAACATTTTAATAGTTAGTCGCATTTCATTTAAACTTAGTGTTTCTTTTAGTGAAAGATATCAAATAAATTAAAATTATTTGAAAAAAAAATTCCTAAAATATAGGTTTGTTACACTTTACTACTATATATTTCATCCATTTCTTTCCAGTTTCACTCCATCAATCAAGATTTTTTTGTTGATTTTTATTATTTTGTAATATTTTTTCATTTTCATTTTATTTTATACAATATTATTTCTATGTGGTTGAACCCTGATTACTACAATTATGGTTTTAGGTTGGTTTTATCAATTTTTTTTAAAGTTTACTAAAATGTTATGATTTTCATGATCTAGTGTTTTGTTAAAAATACAATGTGGGTAAAAGTTAAAACATGAATAAAAAAATTATATGTTATATAAATGTTTCTTCAAATAAATGTTCATGTTATTAAAAACCAAAAGCCATGTTAGGAATGGGGGATATATTTCCATAGGATGGGATTTTCTGGTATAAGTTAAGGGGTTTGGGAAAATACATGTGAAGTCCATGTTAGGTATTTGCGTTACAGTTCTTAGATTTTGAAGGGTATAAGATACCAATTGTATAATTTTCATATGTTTTGAGTATTTAGGATTTGAAAATAAATAAATGAATTTTTTGATGGTATATTTTGTATTCAAGTGATAAATATAAGAGTAGTTGAATCATATATTTTAATTTAAAGGATTATGTTATGATCAGATGAATCTAAACAAAGGATGTGTATCCTATTTCTCTAATATGAAAATAGAAATTGTTTATTAATAAGTAGTTTTTATGAACAAACATAAGATAATGGTTTTAATAAAATTGGTTAATGATTCATCAAATTATATAGAATAATTGAGAAAAATATAAGGACAAAATAAGTTTTATCCCAAATAAAAGAGTTTATCCAAGATGTTTTTTAAAATATGATGAATTGAGATTCCACCATTCCTTAGTGGATTATTTCAAAGAATAAAATATCCTTATCAAAATCATGTTCCAAAAACATAGATCATCATATATATTATGGATATAATAGTTTATTTGTAAAATATTATTACTAAATGAAATAAGTGTTATTTTATAACACAAAAGAGTTTATGATTATTATCACAATATTATAGAGAAAATATAATTTTTAATATATCAGTGGGAGTATATTTGAGCCTAGAGATGATAAATTTGTAACAAATAATGGATTGTGTGATTATAAATAAAAATTGAATGTCACTTAATATCCCAAAATGTTTAGGGTATATCGTTAAATAATTAATTTTGAGAGTTAAATTAGTCACCATAAAATTTCAAGGAAAATTTTGGTGGAAATGGTTTAATGTATGATGATGATAAGGAACTTAGAAAGAGTTATAAGAAGAAAAAAAAGTTATTAACACCATAACATTTTTTGTGAATTTAAGGTGTTCTAATACCATGTTCAAGGAGTTTAACATTAATATTATGATTCCCAAGCCTCACCATTACTCAAACATGATTTATTCATAGATGTTACTCACTAAACAAGTTTAGGGGGAGAATTTTATTAGATGTTAACATAGTAATGTGGTAGGAATTATAGGGATATGTAATGAGTTCAATAGAACCCTCAATGTATATAAAATATAAGTTTTATTTAGTACTCTATTATATATGATATGTTAATATAGACACTTATGCATGGTTTTATAAAATTTATAAAAGGATTTAAGAATTTAAATATATCATTATTTACAAAATTTAGTCTCAAATTTATCATTATTTCATGTTATATACACATATTTTTTTTCATATATATTAAATTAATGGAAACTTCAAGATAGGGGTGAATTGATGTTGAAATCCAATAATCCATTTTCACCCACTATAGGAAGTAAAATTTTATTCAAACCAATCAAAGTAATAATATATGATTTGGTGGAAATAGTTCAATTAAAAGATAAAAAAACTTAATTAATAAAAAAATATAATTAAATATAATCCAAAAATATATAAAAACGAAACATGGATATTCTATATGAAAATACAAAAACTTCTTTATAGGACATAATATTTCTAAATAATTATAATGAATGGAATTATTAAATTTTAAACCAAAAAATCATGAGGATTGAGAACTAGATCAAAATTATATATAAATTTCCAAAACATGAAACTTATTTGATATATCCATGATATGAAGATACCAAATTCCATGCCTATAACTTCTTTAGAAAATTTCTGGTAATGGGTGGTTCCATCATCAGGCTCCTCTTTGATCAAATAGATCAATAGTAAGGCTAAACACCATGGAATGTTTTGAACTTAAATATCTTGGAAGTAATCGGTTCCTATCCCAAGAACCTCTTCGATGATGTAGGATTGGATGAAATAAAAATTACAAAGGAATTTAGATATTTACATTCAAAACCTCAAATAAGTAACTATAAATGAAACAAATTGGAAACAAAATTCAACCGAATGTGATCAAGGAAATAAGATTATGTAAGGTTCAATATAATCAAAATAATTCTAGCCATCTAATTTTTTTTGTATATATGTTATAATTATTAAATACTCAGTTAACTTTATAAATAGTAGCATGACTAAATTTTCAATGTTCTTTTAGATTGGTTATAATAATATAATAAATACCAGAAATAGAAAATCTATATTTTGTTAGAAGTTATTAGTTTTCCATCACAACACTTCAACAGGTTTTGGTATTTTTATGGTTCATATTAGTTAATCAAAACTTAGAAATGGAAATTTTTTTTACTCAAATAATAAAAAAAAACTTTAAGTTAGATAAAAAACCTAAATCGTATTGTGTTGTTAAAAAAAGGACGCATAAAAGTCATTTGAATCAATAATTTCCCCCATTTTGACAATGTAAAGACACAAATAAAGAAGGAATGTTCAATAAGAATTTAAATAGAAAACTATGTTTTTTCTCAATAAATCTTCCCTGGATATAACATCAATGAAACTAAAATATCCTCTTTAAGAAACAAACATGGTTAGTAACATAAAATATTCCAAAATAAAAATAACCCTCATAAATATATTTCTCCCCCTTAATAAAAATAAAGGAATAAAAAATTATTATAATCATCTCAAATTTATTCCCCATTTTTATTTTCAAAATGAAAAACCCAAAGAAGATTCATTGAATGTTATTTTAGGAAAGGATAAACCCAAATAAAAATCATAGGGGAAAATAAAATAAAATAAAAAAATAGTGCTTTATAAATATCTAGGAAAAAAGGATCCAAAATACAATTAGAAAAATAAAAATACCAAAATGATCCCCCTGAAATTACTCCAAAAATTTCAAAAAAACAGCAATTATATTCCCATTCCTAAAGGTATATAACACAATAAAATCAATGTTCTTACATTAATTTATGAATTCCTTTATATAGACCATCAATCTCTAAGAGGGAGAGTCAATGATAAGCTTTATCACGAGATACATAAAGAAATAGGACACTTCAAACCATAAAATTTTATATATATTATTCTTAGTAATCTGTGTCACCAGAAAAATATTCAGTATTTTTTATAAATATTACCACCTTTTATATATTCAATGAATACATGAGTAAGATTCTCTACCAAACATCAAATTTATCTCACTAGGATGCACTTATCCCCCTTTTGAAACATCATATGTTGAAAAAAATTCTCCTACTTTAGGATTAATGAGTTAATGTTAATGATAGATGGATGATAAGAAAAAAATAAATGAATATGTCAGAAGTTATCTTTTGATTCATACTGAAGATATTCTTTTGGTGAATATAGTTCCAGAATAATATTCTAGAAAATTTCACTTATCTTCCATAGAATGGATTTAGAAAAAATAAAGGATCTTGTATTAGGATTAAAAAATTAACTCTGACTTTTTTAATGGTTAATCAAAATAATGATCAAGATCTTACAAAGAAAGAAAAACGTTATAAAGATTAATTTCAAAAAAGATGATTCAAATATAAGACTAAATTCAATGATATGTTAGATGAAAAAAATCGACATGTAAAAGTAAATTCAATATAAATAAAATTAAAATTAATAAAAAATAAAATTAGATTCAAGAATACAAAAAAGAAAATAAAAATATGTAAAATTAATTTACCTAGATGGGGTATACAAATATAAATAAATATTTGAATTAAAAGACACCTTATAGAAGTTAACTACTTCTAAATGCATGAAAATAATAACATCCATTAGATAAAGCTACAAAATATGTTATTTAAACATTTAAAAATGTATATTCAATGAAATCATATAAAATATATAGTACATGTATAAAAAGTTAGCACATTTCTACTTGGGCAATGAATGTCCTCCCCTATTATAAAGGTTTTATTAAATTTCATGGGATTGTGAAACTAAAAGAAGAACTTATAATCTTTTAACAATGATCATACATATATTTTGTTTTATATATTCAAATATATTGTAATTTAATGGTTTAATGAAAAATTTAGTGAAATGATTTAATTTTCTAATAATATTGAAAATAATATTTTCTATTTGTGTATGGTAGATTTACAAACCACAAGGATATATAAGACAAAAAATTGGAAATATGTTATAATAAATTCATCATTCCGTAAGATGAGTAGAATAGTAATATTATTATAAAAGTTAACATCTTATAGTCATGGTCTATATTATTTCAAAATTAGTGATTATAATAGGTTCATTAACACATTTATTTCATCTTATATATAAACCATTAGAAAAATTAAATCTTCATTCATAAAGGATAGAAAAAACAAAAAAAATCCCCATAGCTAAAGGGGTAATATATTGTATGCAACTAAATTTTCATAATATGAAAAAAGTAAAAAATAATTTTTTAAATAAATCCATATAAAAGCCTCAACATATCATATACATAACACCTTCAATATCACACATATAAGAAAACCCAACATATTTCCAATTAGACATATACATTGTGTATATTCCAATTTGTTTGTTTTAGACTCTTCATGAAATAACTTATGAGAAATAAAGTCTAAAAAATTAGTATTTTCAAGAGGATATATTTGAGATAAAATCAACAACTTGGTACCCAAAACATTCTTGAGTCAAGAAATGATAGAAAATAAAAATTTTGGAATATGAGTTAGAAAAAAATAGAACTCTAAAAGAGTTTGATGAAGTATAAATCAAAACATTCAAACTATAAAAACTAAAATAAAATTGATAATAAAATACATAATAGTTAAAACATGAAATGTAAGAGTAAATGTTACCAAGTACTATATGTTATGGTTTAGATTATTGTACATAATATATTTACTAAAATTATAGATTTAAATCTTTGGTATATATATTTTTATACGTATGGATATATTCATAAACTAAAATCCTATCACCTAGATTTTTTCAACACTTATATAACCAGTTCACACAGTTTTCTTGGATAAGAATGCTTAGTTTGTTTCAAAAAATTACATATTATTTATTTTAAACAATTCTTATAATGTCTAAACATTTGAAATTTTATATAATTTTTTTGATTTAATTATTTTAATATATTCTAAAAATTCATTCTCCTAGATAGAAAATTTAAAATATGATTATTCAACATCTCAAAATTTGATTTCAATAATACCAATTAATTCTTTTCTTCCAAATTATTAACTAATACACACATATTATTCATCTAACCATTTTACTTTAAAACAAAATTCTTGTACTTAAAAATCTAATCCTCATTTTTATATGGTTTTTAGAAATTTTCTAATATGTGTCTTCATATTATGTTACATTATTTTTCAAATATTTAGAAGAAAGTGACTCTTCAACCACATCTTCAATAAATTTACTTATCTATTCCATGGATGAATCAATGTGTTTCTATAAAATTTTATTTTTCTTCTCTAGGAAATTAACATATATATTCATCTAGTCAGATTATTAGGAATCAACCTCACCGCTATCCAAATCACTACTTCTATCTAAAGATGATTTATATTCAATAACACTCCATGTGTCATTATTAGTTCATAATGCCTTATTTTCTTTCATTTTATAAATTATCCTTGATTATATTTTCTTATTATTACACTTCATCCAATCAATTTGAATGTGACTAGTATTATTTCACTCATATAAAATAACTTAGGTGGAATAATTCTTCCCACTATTTTACTTTATGCCCTTCCAATGATCTCTCTATTTTTACTCATTTCCATAAATATTATTCATATATTACTCATATTTATTATGTTCATAGTCACTAACATCCAACAAACTACCATAATAATGATGTTTAAATTTACTCTTCATAGTAGCAGTATTCAATGTATTAACTTCAGAAGATAAAGCATCAGATGATAAAGAAAATGCAACTCAATTTGCTCTATTTTTCATATTAGAATATAATTTTATCCTGTGATAATGTTTCTTGATACTCCAAATAAGATAATAAAAACTAAACATAATCATATTTTTATTATCATTTGTAATAGTTTGTTTAGACTACCATTATTTCATAAAAATGTCAATTATTTTATTCATGAGTTATTCATCTATAATTTCCTTTAATCCAAGCAACTATAATCCATTAACTAACATCATAAAAAATTATTGTAATTGTAAAAATTATTCACCTAATAGAAAATATAATTTAGTATGTTCATATTGAAACATCTCCTATTTGTTTTCCAAAACATCATATGTCTTAAAGTTTTCAATTTTAGTTTTCACCAGATACAATTCTCTATCTTTTATGAAGAAATATGACTTAAAAAATTTTTCTTTAAAGAGAATGAAAATTTATTTAGAACATTATAATTCACTTTACACTCAAGTTTCTCGTAATGATTAAAATAAGAAATTTCCATATCTAGAATTATGTAAAATCTGTTCATTAATTGAAAATAATCCACATAAGTATTAATAAAAAAAGTATTCATTTAATCACACCTGTATTCATAGTTAGCACTATAAAAAATAGGATATTAAATCACATTTAAATTATTAATCATTTAAATTGGTATCCATTCCATGATAAAAATAACACTTTCTATTTAACATAACTAGTAAAATAAAATGTAAAATAATAAAAAAATCAATATAAAGAGTAACTTCCAAAAAATAAAGAGATAAATTTTGATACCATATATACGAGAAAGAAAGTATAGAGGATTTCTATGATACTATTTTGTCCTAGATATTAAATTAATGAATGATTTAATAGAAGGGGGTGAATTAAGGATAAAAATAAATAATAAATTTTTCACTAATTCTATTAAGCTAAATGTTCATATGATATAACATCCAAAAAATGAGAGTTAAAAAATTAAAATAAAATAGAAATAATTTACTAAAAAGTTAAATAAATTTAATTGATAAAAATAAATAATATCCAAAATAAAGCACATAGTAATAAATATAAAAATAGAGTATTATATAGCATAATGAAAACTCCTATAAAGGATATAATATTACCAAACAATTAAAATAAAATTAATCCTTTTTAAAAAAATGTTGCAAGTGGATCAATAACCAAATCCAATTTATAAAAATGTTACAAAATATATAATTTTTTGATCTATCCCTGATCCTAAAATACTAAGATCTATACCATAAACTTATTTTATAGAATATTGACAATATGTAACACTAACCTAGACCCCTCTTTGACTAGATAAATAGATAGTAAGTACAAGAACAACAAATTTCATCATAGTTTACCAAATCATTATAAACAAGATTCTATCTATATAACCTCATTGATAATAGAGGATCAGAAGCAAGAACAATTTTAAAGGAACTTTTAGATTTATAATGAAAATTTCAAAATGGTAAATCAAAGTGAAATACAATGGAAACAAGTTTTAATAATAAATTATAAATGTAATGAGATGATGAAATCTATAATATGATCAAAAGAGTTCAAGTCATATTCATATGTTTGTATGTATGTTCGAATCCTAGAAGCCATAGTATAGTCTATAAATGATTATGCAACTAAATATTCCAAGTTCTTTTGGTTACATTACAACTGAATTATAAGTGGAATTTTTAGAAACTCTAAGTTATGATAAAACTAATATGAATGAAATAATATTGATTTAATATATTTTGGTATTTATATGGTTTGTGTCTATTCATTAGAAAATAAAAATAAAATTTAAGTTTATAAAAATAGAACTTAAACCAAATATTTAAGTAATATAAAAAAGAAAGTAAAATGTATGGTGGTTTTCAAAACAAAAAATACAAAATATCCATTTTACAATAATATATATATATATTATAAAGTTAAATAAATATTGACCTCTTAATATTTGACTTTGAGTTATCTATAACTGATGTTCATCACATAGTATTACAGGCTATGATAAATTGTTCAGGTTATCTTTAGTATGATTCATGTATCAGGATATGGAATATGATCATGGGGTAAAAAATGGGTTTTGGTGGTGGATAAACCATAAATTATATGATATTTAGTGTCATATACTATCTATATGGTATAATAGGGGTTCATAGTTCAAATATAGAGTCTAAAATACACGATATTGGTGAGATACCTAGCAAGGGAAATATTATATATTGATACCTTTCATACATAATACTTAGGGATTATCTAATCAAGGGATAGTTGGGTATATTTTTTATTATAACCTCAGTAGGAGTTTAAACAAGATAATATTTTCCCTATTTTTTGATGAGTATGACATCTATTCCCTCAATTGTGATAGAAAAAAGAATCGTATGGTCATACATAAATATGTATATATAATTTTATTTTCTATCAGGTGAGGGGAATGTTATGTTCTAATCCAACAAAGGAAATAACACGTGATATATTCATTGACCTGATTAGTATGTATTCAATGAATTGAGATCACATATGTAAATATAGAAAAATGAAATATTTCATGTTCTGTAAGTACTTTACATCTTGGAAAAAGAGGTTATATGGAAATCAATTCCTGTATATGATTTAGTTGGTGGAGATAGTTATAGAGATATATGTGTTTTATAGAGATTATCCCAAATCTATTTATATCTTGTGAAGCACTAATTCTTTTCTAAAGTATGCTCTTTTATTATACTTATGAATTGAAAAATTCATATTTATTTTCAAGTCTATAAAGTTCTATGAATTCAAACATTATGTTTTATTAAATGAGGATTTATTTTCACTCAAATTTATATTCTAAAATATTTAGTGTTAATCTAAAAATGAGTTTTGGATAGGAATTTAAAAGGTATTTCATCTGATGTGATACATAAATAATTTTATTATATCTTTCCAAAAGTGTTGTGGAAGATATACAAAAGGATTTTTGTATATTATTTCATAAGTTATTTAATGCGATACAATATAGTGTATAATTGGGGATAATTCTATTATGATTTAGTTTAAGAAGAAAATTGGTAGAGATACACCCATATAGTTATAAATATATAGATATATGATATATATGGTTTGTTTATGATCTACTATTGATAATTTCATATGGAATTATTTTTATTATTTCAAATTAATATCGTATGATTTGTTCCTATAAAAAAATTAGGATACTACATAAAATTAATATTGAATTAGAATGTTAAAAAGTTAACATTTGAATATAATTTTTGATGGATATCATTTATCATTAATGTTTCATTTGATAAAACAAATTAGAGGATGAGAAATGAATTCATGTGATTAATTTATGAATTAAGAAAGATTTAGTTATGAATTATATAATACATGAGTAAATGAAAGGACTCAAGTAGTGTCCCTGAGTGATTATATAAAGGATGATAAATTCCATGGTTTGTTAATTCTCAATTCTAAGATATGGGATGATTAAATCCTTATCTACATGGTCTCTTCATTCTTATATATTATCCTTTTATAGGCAATAACATGTCATGAGAGATGAATGGGTCATGAACAATGATGGGTAACTCATTATTTACCCATGGATACACTATAGAGGAGGTATTGATTTAACTTTATCTAAGAGATCTTCATCAAACCACTATGATAAAGGAAATAACTATTGATAAATAGTTTAGGTATACATGGTTTATTCATTTTATGTTTAAATGGTTTTGAATTTTTATCCATGGATGATATTGTGGTTAAGGTTTCTTATTGTTACTACTATATATATTAAATGTTAATCGATCCTAAGTAACCCATCACCCCTACATTGGATTCAATATCAATAGATCAACCAAAAAATTATACTGTATGATTAGGAACATGATTAAATTGATTAGATATTTATTTTTCAATAGTTAATAACTTAATAATATCACTAATAAATTATTGAATTAAAATTTCAACCACTTTAGTTTTTTATTAAATTAAATCTACCACTATGATATAGGTACCCATTTGTTTTAGTAATATCTTTTGAATTTCCACCATTATTACCAACATTAATATAATTATCATTATCATCTCCATGAATGAAAACCATCCTTTTTAATCGAAAATCCCATATGTAACCCATATTCTTGATAATTCCACTAAAAAATATGTTTTAATAATATTGTTTATATGAATCCTCATCCTTAAGAAACTTCCTTCTTAATTTTTTTTTTCAAAATCCTTCAAATTGGTAAAAAATACAACCCCCTATTATAAAGAATATAATGTTGCATTACACTAATGAAACATATTCTAAAATTAATTTATTTCACATTCAACACAATATATAGCATGCATATATCCCAAGACTAAAATTTCACAACCACCTAAATATTTAATCTCTAATAGTTTGAATTAACTTAATTGACACTTTTTGTTCATGAAATTAATCCTTTACAAGATTCTTTTGAATTATTATAGTACCAAATAAATGGAACATTATATCCATATCTATAAATTCTATATTTTCAACTATATCCCTATTAAACAATAATATGTACTCATGTAGTACTTGTAAAGTTTCATCCATAAACAATAAAGTATTCTGAAATTAATTACTATTAATAGTTGATTTGTAAATATTTTCTATAATTCCCAAAATAGAAATAATATTTTCATAAAACTCTTCAACTTTTTTATCAAATTTTTATTGAAAAAAATAACACTACCTATAAGAACCTAGTTTTTCCCTTCAGTTATGGATCCTTTTAATTTCACGTTTAATCTATTACAAATTCCTCTTTTTGGAATAATATCTAAACCTGGGCCCATGGTCTGGTTGGTTTATTTTTAAAAAGAAGGGTATAAGGGGATGAAGGCTGGATGTAGACCAAGTATGCGATTTGTATTTAGAAAACATAATTTTTATTCAATACATGATTTTTAATGGCTTGGGTAGGTTAATTCACATCATGTAATTGGTTTTCCCAGGAGGGGATACCACTAGCATTACATGACATGTAAAAAATTTACATGTCATGTAAATTCCTGAATTAAGTTTTTAAAATAAGAGGCAAGGCCTCTATTTTTAGTAGAATCCCCCTCCCTCATTTCTTTTCTCTTCATCATAGAAACTACCTATGTTGGAAGCTACTTTCATGCCTAAACCTAGGATATATTTCTAATTCAGACTGTTATTTGAGGCCCGTCTATCATGTTTGAAGTGTGCTAATAAGATCTTAAATCATTTGGATTATTTTTTCATTTTTATTTCTCTTGAAGAATCTATTTTAATGTAGGATCATACACCATGTATTTATGGCGTTGAACCATTCATCAATTTTATTCTGATCTATGAAAAAATAAGGGCCGATACTGGATGAGGAGAGTGCTACATGCATAAGGTAGGTGGCCTATGACTTTTCCCTTAGAGTATTGTTGTTTATAAACCACCTTCATTATGTGCAAGTAGTTTTCACCAGGTGTTGCCTATTCAATTCATATTACTTTATTATAATCATTATGCTCATATTCTAGAGTCCTTTATATACCTTTTCGTCACATCATTGGAGGTTATGACCTCAATGATGTTCACCCCAAGTAGGGTGTGCTATATAGTATTCCTTTAATGGCCCTATTATGACTATATGCACCACAATTTCGGTGTGTTATGACTTGAAACTTCTAATGTTATTTTTTAAATTAATTATTTAACCTTTAGAATATTTAATGGAAAGTATGTTATAGCTATCAATTGAACCTTCTAAGGTAAGTGTTCTAATATAATAAATGAATCTTAAATTGTTATGTGGAAAGTATATATTTATAGATATCACTTAGACTTATTAAATTTTTAAAAATTAATTGATATTTTCTATATTTCCTTAGACCATATTATAATGAATATGAAAGTTAATGTAATGATCCAATTAAATCATTAAGAAATTAAAGTGCTAACTAGTTGCATGACCTTGATATGAATTGTAAAATTAATGATAGGTAATTGAATGAACCTAATAACTTATAAAAAATAAATGATTATTACATATCCTAATTGAATAATGAATTATTCATAAGGTACCTATTTTATATAGACCTTACTACCTTTATAGGAGTCTCCAGACTTGAGAAAACCTTAGATTCATGAGGGAATACCTTGATCACTCATAGGATCCCATTCCGATTCAAGGATCAAATTTATATGGGATATACTCACCTTGGAACATCCTCATAGATTGGAGGATTCCTAGAATAAAATCATAGTATCCCTTCACTATCTTTCGGATTTTAGGATGCTTTGGATACACTCCTTGGATCCATGTTGATGTATTCAGACACGTGGCGCCATGGATTCACCCCATTGGGCCTAATTTTTCTTAGATTGTGTTTACCTTGGATGAGATATGTGGAATTGGTTATAATAATTTGTAATGGAATTCATTGGGTGTTTCCCCTTGGATTACACTTAGAACCCCTTTATTTCTATAATGCATGTTACTACTATGAGTTAGCTAGACCCCTGAGGTCAAGCATTCTTTAGTTACATCTTAGACCCCCTTTTGTTTTTATTATCATTATAGGATGTCTTGGTTACATATTGGATACTATTACATCACCACTATCATATACAATACGATTTAAACCTATAATAAACTGAACATAAATGAATTTATTAAGTGATACACATTCACATACATTTCTATATGAGGTTGAAGATTTTTTGAGGTATTATTTTGGCATTGCTTTACATTTATATGTATACCTAGAATCTGCTCAGTTTATATTCATAGACTGGATTGGTATAGAATCCATTGGTGGTGGCCTAATGAGATTTACCTCACACCCTATCTGGGATACTGATGGTACTCAGGATGATTATATGTATATAGGTGTTGAAAAGGGGAATCATCCTGCTTTGGACACCAGACTTACTTGCTTGCTGAGGATGGAGATTGGTAGCAGATGACCAAGCTAGTGCTTGAGATGATGGACAATATTGGATTCTTTTTTTATTCATTTATATAGAATGTATTTCCTTCTACCATGTATACATGTTTTCATGTTTTATAGAGACATGACATGACATCGTCATCTTTTTTATATGGTACTATTCATCTTTTGAGTTGATTGTTAGTGATGGATGTTTACGCTTAACTTATGATGTCATATTTTTATGTAGTATTATTCTTCCACTATTTTTATTCATTTAATTATTATATTTTTATTCAATGTTATCCACTCTGAAATGAGGTTTTATTCTCCCCATGTAAACAACTTAGGCCCTCAAAACTTGTCGATAGCCTCTGGTGTATGAGGAGGCACACTTGAGGCCATGTGGACCACTGGCTCGGGGCACTAATGGGTGACACCTAGGTCGAGACATCACAAAGTGGTATCATAGGGTTTTATTTTCTTTTGTATTATAGTTTTGGAATATAGATAGGAGATTAGAAATAAAATGGGACTTGGTTATAAGTTGTTCATGGGAGTAGCTAACCCACATTCCAGGTAAATTCCAAGTATTTGGGGAATGGGAAATTGTTGTGCTGTATTGAGCTTATTAGAGTTGATATCATTTCACTGTTGGATGATGCACATGAACTGTGATATTTGATATGATTTATGAATATTTTACATTGGCCTAGTAGGACAGGGAGAATTATTAACAAGAATCATTATGGGCACCTAGAATTCACAAGCAATGTATATGCCACACCATTTAGGTGCATTCCACTGCTTACATTTCTTTCATTTTCTATGATTGTTGAGTGATCCATGGTTGTTATATATGCTTGTTCTCCAAACATCTTCTGCAAGGTATAGGAATTAGTTATTTAATGTGTCAATATCATATCTAAATAGTGTTTTCTTATATAGGTTGATGGTGACATCTTAAATGGATGGTTCTTACCCATGTTAGCTATATACCTTTTGTTATATGAGATGCTCTTTTGCTGAGATTGAGTGACTAATAGTTTTAATTTATAAGGTGTGTGGTCTCTCATAAATTGGAAGCTATAATTTACCAAGTAAAACCTTCATATATTACCCGTTACATTTTGATATTGAATTTAAGGCAGATAATTAAAAATTAAATGGGTGTCTCTTTCAGTTATAAAGTGTATGGTACTTTATTAGATGGGAATGATGATCCATTTAATTGATACTTGATATATGCATATAAGAAAATTCATACTTTTAATGTAAATATTGACTTATAAAATGAAATGGTTTCCAGTAAATGAGGATGAAAAGTCCAGCAGAACCTTCACCTACTAGAATCACTTTCAATTAAATCCAACCACTTACCAACACCCTTTCCTTCTAAGAATGAAGTTGGGTTAGTATACCTTGGTTAGTGGGAACCTTTATTTATGATCTACTAATGCTAGTGACCCTATCTTATTTTAACCTATTCCATGGTGTGTTCTTGGGATTTTTATAGCTATGTTTCCATGACATCCTCTAATCACATTATAGGAAAGTTTCAATGATCACACTATAGAGGTGGTGGGTCCTGAGCCACCAGTGACCCATCCCATAACGACACATGAGTAAAAAATTGTTATCCCCAAACTGGGCACTAAAACTCATCTACGAGATATTTTTCTATGTCTGATGTAGTCCATGGAGGTTTATCTAAAATGTGTACATAATATGGTTGATTTGAATTATGCGTTCCAGTAGTAGTATCCTACCCTGTTTTTAGAGGATAATATGGTGGCTAGAGGCCAATATTTATATCTTAAACCATCTAAAGATGACTCTATAGAGGATGATCAATCATTCTACCTACATCCTTTGTGATTCTGCCAAATGCTAGTGGGATGTGATTACTCAGGATGGTCTTCATCAAGGAATGGTTTGAGCGGACTTCCAGATTGCCTTATATGATTAATTTTTCCCTCAGATTCTAAGAGATAATGAAGCTAGATATTTCATGCACCTGAATCAGGGTTTTAGGTTCATCATGGACTATTAAACATGTTTTACCGAGTTGGAATTCTTTTCACCACTTCTAGTCAATGATGAGAAATCACTAGCACAATGCATTGAGGATGGTATTAAGTATGCTATCTACTCACAAGTTAATGTATTTATCCTACTTACTTTTTCTAAGATCATTAATTAGGATCTTACCACTAAGCACAATCTTAGATAAGTAAATGGTACTAGGTATAGAGGTTTAGTGATGAGGTAGAGCATTAGTTCTTCATGTAGTAGGAAGCGTACCATTAAGGTTTCTTGTCAAAGTAGTAGAGGCTAGAGTATCCACAATGGAAGCTCTATTATATGCCATCATTGAGGACATAAGGGTCATATAAAGCCTCAATGTGATAGAAACCATCTTTAGTGCCGTGACTATGGTCGTATGGGGAATCTTTAGTGATTATGCCAAAATATTACACATGATTCCAATAGAATAGGATCCTCACTAGCTCCACCTTCAAGGGTAAGATCAGTTGTGATGAATTAGGTAGGGAGTTAAAGTAGCACTGGCAGGACATGCCGAGGAGAAGTTCATGGATGTGGTATCCATAATTCTAATTATCAGGGCCAACAGAGTGGACTAGATCATTGTAGTCCAATTGTAACATAAGACCATGGATTAGGATAGTTTCATGCTTTATAGCTGATTCCCAAGGTTCAGAGCATAGGACTATCTATAGTATGAGGTACTATTTTAGTATCCACCAATATTGTATCCACTTTATTATATTTTGGTGCTTCTCACTCTTTTAAGTCTTTATCGATTATGAAGTGTCTTGGGATAGAGAATAATCATTACTATGGTGTGATGACCCTAGACACACCTTTGGGAGTGTGATTAGAAAGTGTTAGGTCCACAAGGCTGAGTACCCTGAGAGGGGGGTGAATCAGGGTATGACTAATTAAAATTAAAGCTCATTCTAATCTTGTTTTGCTATTAAGAAAAACACTCTTCTCTCTCTTTCCTGTTGCACAATATAAACAGAAAGTAAAACATGCAAAGGACACAAAATTTTTTACTTGGTTCACTGCTAAGGGCTACATCCAAGGAGAATACGCCAACAAGTTTTCGATCGTACCAAATTCCACTAAACATCACTAGCTGTGGATTACAAGGTTCGGGCACAATCACTCTATCCCAGGCTCATTTCATTTACAAAGTTTAGGGTCACCTCACTGCTTTCCCAAGGGTCACTCCCTGTTTCTCTCTCTCTGGCTTACTGCTGGTGGAGAGGATCACCTTCTTCCTATTCCTTTGGTCACTACTCAGAAAAGGATCCACTCACAATTTATAGACTTGTAGTTTACTTCATTATCATTAATGAATACATCCTCTATTGTATGTGGATGATTTGTTAAAGTCCAACTTTCACCCATAGATGAATTTCTATTTGCACCGAAGGTATCGGGCAAACTTCTAGCTTTCACGCAGCCCAAAAACAATGTCAGGGAATCAACCTTACTTGGCGCGTAGGTCTAACTCAGTGCTCAAGTATCGGCGCACAAGTTACAACCGGCACGCAAGTCTACCTCTATCACCTGCGCGACACAATATTCTGCAACTCCAAACCTGTGTGACTCAATCCCTTTTACGCCCAAACCAATATTGGCGCGCAACTACCAACCGGCTTGCAACTTCAAACACTGGCATGCAAGTCCACCTGCGCGACCACACACCACCTGCACGACCACCACACCAGCGCGACAGGAGATATGATTTTTCTAAGTGTTGAACTCTATTAAAAATGAGGAGGGGTGGTCCTGTATTTATGGGCATTTGAACACCCTGCGTGATGGTGCACAAGTCAACCCTCGGCGTGCAAGTCTCGACACGCAGGTCTCTTCCCCTGTAAGTCACTTGTGAGACCAACCCAATACCTGTGAGACCCTCTTTCCTTTTCCTTATTTTGATCTCCTGATCTTGAAAAACAACAGGCGCACAAGTTCCCAAGCCTCCTAGTCATCGGCGCACAAGTCTCTTCATGGCGTGCAAGTCACCTGCACGACCACAACAATACCTGCGTGACCCTATTTCCTTTTCCATATTTTGACCTTATGATCCTGAAAAAAATTAGGCGCGCACATTTACTCTCCTTAAAGTAAAGGGCACGCAAGTCTCTTTGAAAAAACCACTTTTCTCCTTTTGTCGATTTTCAGGCCCAAATTTTTTGAAAACACTGGAAAACGGTGTCACCTTGTATCTGTTCTTTTTGTACCGCCTCCAGATCATCCATTCCTTTGTCGACATTCTTGAATCAAACATGGATCGTTGAATATAGCTCTTGAACTCGACATTCCACAATGAAATCCCCTTTGTCAACAAAATTGTATGTCATGGTTTGCTTTGTCAACAATCACAACACATATGTCCACTTTGTCAACAAATACAATCACCTCAAAAATGCTTCAATGATAACTTGGGGGATTTTTTCCCAACAATCTCCCCCTTTGGGTTTGTTGAAAACTTTTCCATAAAAATATACATCATTAATTATTTATCCACTATTCACCTATTGCGATTCCGATAGCGATCAAGGATTTACTCAACACATACTCTAATACCACATGAGAAATGCTCGACGTGAGAAACAAGAGTGAATGGAAATTTCATCAATGAATCACTTCATATCTTACACCCATTGTTGACACCAAACTGATACCAATTTTTACCAAAATGATACCAATTTTTGGAAATATTCTTTCAACACCACTCTTCTACTTTTATAATGATCCTCATCTGTCGTGATATCTATTCTTTGATCAATCACTTCTAGCATCATCAAATTTAATACTCTCCCCCTTTCTCATTGCTCCCCCTATCTCACTGCTTCACTTGCCAGCTTCTCCCCATACCTATCATGATTTCTCAAATAGCCACACTGTCTCCCCCTTGAACAATCACTATTTTCTTCCCCTTTGTCAACGAACCCAAAGGTCACTCCTTTGCAGTCTGTAACAGAGTAGAGAACACATATCTGCACATTAGGGGAAAAAATCATACCTCAGGGATAGGGGGTGGTTCCAAATCCAAACTATTTTAAGTGCGGGGAGCTGACTAAACTCCCAGAGCCAGTCGATGCCTCTCAAAAGCTTCCTTGGGTAATACTTTGTCAGAATGTCTGCAACTTGAAGCTCTGTAGGCACATACTACAATTTCATGATTCCCTACTCAAACTTCTCCTTGATAAAATTATACTTTATCTTAATGTTCTTTGTCCTTGAATTATGGATGGGATTTTTGCTCATATTGATAGCACTTGAGTTATCACACTAGATTCCGATCGGAGAGTTCACTTCAAATCCCATGTCTTCAAGCTGCTGCTTCATCCAAAATAACTATATGCATTCTTGAGTAGACGTAATATACTTAACCTCTATGGTGCTCAATGAAATGCAATCTTACTTCTTTCTTAGCCAAGAAATACACAATCCACCAAGATAGAATGCACCTCCTGATGTTGATTTTCTGTCATCTGCTGATCCGGCCCAATCTGCATCTGTGTAACCCAATAAAACTGATTGAGATTTGTCATTATATAGTAGACCAAAATCCACGATGCCTTTGATATACCAAAATATTCTTTTCACTGCAAGCATGTGGATTTACTTGGGATTACTCTGATATCTCGCTGCTTGACATGTGGTGAAAACAATATCAGGCCTTGTTGTGGTCAAGTACAACAAACTTCCAATAAGTTTCCTGTATTCTGTGATATTAACTACCTTTCCATCCTCATCTTTTGATAATTTCATCCGGGTAGCAACCAGAGTTTTCATATCCTTGGAATTCTCTATGAAAAACCTTCTTAAAAACTCATTGTCATATTTGGATTGAGAAATGAATGTTCCATTCCTTCCTTGTGTCACCTGTAGACCAAGGAAAAATATTAGCTCTCCAATAATTGACATTTAAAACTCATTTTTCATGAATTCTGAAAACTGTCTGCACTGAGCTTCATCTGATCCACCAAATATTATGTCATCGACATACACCAACACCATCATTCTTTGATTACTATCATTGATGAAATAGATATTTTAATCAACTCCACCATGCTAGAAACCAAGCTTCTTCAAGTACTGATCAAGCCTTGAGTACCATACTCTTGGTGCTTGTTTCAACCCATACAATGCCTTCTTCAACCTGAAAAATTTGTTCTCATCCTCATGAATGAGAAAACCATCTGGATGCTCAATATACATCTCCTCTTCTAGAACAACATTCAAGAATACGGATTTGAAATCCATCTGTAACACTTTAAACTTTCTTTGCACTGCTATGACAAAAAATAATATGATTGTATCCAGCCTTGCAACCGGTGCAAATGTCTCATCAACATCTATTCCCTCTATCTGGGAGTATCCCTTTCACACTGGTTGTGATTTGTTCCAAATCACTGTGCCATCTTCATTAATCTTATTGTGATAGACCCATTTAGTCCTGATGACATTCTTGTCTACTGGCCTCGAAATAATCTCCCATTTTTGGTTCTTCTCAATATGATCAAGCTATTCATTCATAGCCTTAACCCAGTTTTCATCTTCAGCTGCATCGAAAAAACATTTCGGCTCCACCTGAGATAAAAATGATTTTTTCTATAATGATTTCATTCTTTGAGTCTGAACTAGAGCTATCTGATCACCAATGATATTTTGCCTATCAATTTTAGCTCGACTCTTTGGCTTCCTTGCAGACACAGACTTGACACTTTCTTGTTCATCATCAGTATCTTCTTCTGAGTCAACCTATGCCACTTCTTCTCCCACTGTGTTGCTAACCTCATCATCACTTTCATCTAGAAACTGTTCACTAGGTCATTTATTATTCTGTTCATTTTCAACTATAGTGACATAATTGCTCTCAAAAAATTTTCCCAACCTTTTGTTGAAACATTTATATGCTTTTCTTTTCCCTGAGTAGCCAAGGAATATCCCCTCATCTCCTCGTGACTCAAAATTCCTGTGATTTTCTTTGTTGAGAATGAATAACTTAATCACAAATATTCAAAAGTATTTCAGCATTGGATTCTTTCCGTAGCACATTTCATATGAAGTCTTCCCTTCCTTCGGACACAACAGAGACCTGTTCGAAATATAGACCGATGTCAAAACTGCTTCCTTCCAAAATTTATCTGGTAGGTCCTTTTCAATAAGCATCGTTCTGGTCATTCTGTTGATGATCTGATTTCTCTTCTCAACCACTCAATTCTGTTGGGGAGTTATCACTGATGAAACTTGATGCCTTATCCCGTGTTTCTCAAGATAGTTTTTGACATGACTGTTTGTGAATTCCGTACCATTATCAGTACAGAACTTTAGAATTTTCTTCCCATGCATCCTTTGTAATTCCCTCCTATATTGATTTATGAAACTGAACACCTCTGTCTTATGGGTAACGACAAATACCCAAGACATTATGCTATAATCATCAATGAAAAGAACATGAGTACCTTTTCCCATTTATAGCTCGTGGTGAGATAGGTCCACATACATCCTCATGCACCAATTCGAGCACTCTAGTTGATTTCTGTTCCTTTGGCCTGTATGTATTTCTGATGATCTTCCCTTGTTAGAAAGTATCACACGTATGAGTGAGATCACGCGATAGTTTGGGAAGGTCTCTAGCAGCATCACACTTTACCAGATATTCTATGGATGGTTGGTATAGATGACCAAGTCACTTATGACACAACTGGTTTTCTTCCTCTCTGGATAAAAGGCATGTATCTTCTTCCCCACCTACAAGGTAAAGATTTCCCTTTGTCCTTTTTCCCTGTAGAACAACTGCTCCATCTTTTCCTTTCACAACACACATCTTCTTGGTAAATCAGATAGAATGACCAGGTCACATAGTTGACTGACACTGATCAAGTTATGACTAAGACCCTCTACTACCAAGACATCAGCATGTCTCATTTCTTTTCCCCCAAACTTGGATTTCCCTAAGCCAATAATCTTCAGGCCTTCATCATTTCCAAATTTGACCACTCCTTCTTTGTCATATTTTATTCATGTAACAAGGTCCTTATTACCTGTCATGTGAGATGTGCAACCACTATCAAGGATCCACACACCCGAGCGATCTGATGCTTTAAGGGAAATCTCTGCCACCACGACCTTCTCATTTTTCTTCTTCTTGGTTAATAATTTTTCCTTCACATTGGGCATGGATCGAGACTTCTGTTCTTTCTCAGAGTATGATGGACTAGCTTCATCTTGCAAAGCCGTAAATCTATTCTACATTTTTAACTCACCTATCAGTTTATTGATCTATTGCTTGCGAACGTTTTGATTCTGCTTTGGCACATTTCTCTGAATGGTCGAAGTGCAGTACCTGGCCATGTGCCCAAATCCTCCACACCAAAAACATTTTCCTTCGAAATATATTCTGGAAAAACATTCTCTGTTTGGATTCCACCTCTGTTCTTGTTCCCTTCGATATCTCTTGGCTATGGAAAATACATACTGTTAATGTCCCATATTTCCACAAAAATAACACCTGATATATGGTGCATTGCTTCATGTTACTTCAGCACTACGAGTTTCCCCTTGGGATCTCTGAATATTCTGATTCTTCTTTGTGCCCAAATAAACCTTCAATTTCAGGACGGGTGATTTCGTTCTAACTTCAATTGCCATAGATTTTTTCTTCTTATCAAGCCCTGAATCAGCCTTAACGTCTGATCTCAATTGTTGCTTCTTTCCTGCTGAACAACTAGGATCCTCTTTCACCTTTTCAGTCTTCAGAATGACCTGCTTTCCTGACATCACATTGGAGGTCAAGAGTTTTTCTTGATCCTTCATTTTTTGTCCCAAACTGACCACTTCTTCTTCAAGATCTTTGATATGTCTGACCTGCTCCTTTACTGTGTTAGTCAAACAATCAATTTCTTCTTTTGTTCCTCAATTTTAAGCTTATAATCAACAATATTTTCCGAGCTCTCAGGTGTTGAGGATTTTAGTCTTTCAATTTCTTCTAATAGATCATAATTTTCTTCATCCTGTTGTTACATATAGAGTTTGGCATCATGAACCACTTTATTGGATTTCTTCATTTTGGCTCTCCAAACATCTATCTCCTCAAGAGCTACTTCCAATTTGGCTTCCATATCAACTCTTCCTTCAACTTCCTCTTCTTATTCTACAACGTCAGTTTCTTCCTTTTCATGAGAACTACCAACGACCGCAACCATAGCATTTTCTCCACGATCTCTTCAGTTTTCAATCTCCCCAACCTCTTCAACCTCAGACTCATCTGCACTATCTATTTCTTGTGAAATAAGATTCTTCTTTTTGAAGAAATTTCTCTTGAACTGCTTCCTCCCTTTCACATAGGCTGAAGATTTCTTCTTGGGAATTTCAACATCATCTTCATAATTTTCTTCTTGAAACTTTTTGGGGTATCTTGCTGCGAGGTGTTCAACCTTTCCACATCTAAGGCATGCATGAGGAAGTTTCCCTTTGAACTCTCCTTTTCCTCTTTGAATGTTTGAGGAGGGGAATGACATTACCTCATCTGTCTCTTCTTCCTCCTGAGAATCTTCAATGGTGAGCTTCTTCATGGACTTAAATTCCACCTCTCTGGATTTCCCCTTTTCCACAACATTGTTATCATAATTTCTCATTTCATATGCAACAAAGGGTGTTGTGCAGGTTATCCAATGTCAATTCTTTCGGGTCTTTATCTTCCAAAACAAAAACTTTAGGATTGAACCGAGGTGGAAGTTTTCTCAAGATGTGCTTCACAATTTTTATGTCTTCAATAATTTCAACAAGACATCACATGTCTTCTACCACAACATTTACCCTGTTAAAGAATGCATCAACAGACTCATTCAGGTTCATTATCAGATCTTCATACTTATTCCACAACACTTGCAACTTTGCCTCTATGACCTTTGTATCCTCTTCATATATATTCAAAAGCTTTTCCCACATGACATGTGATGTTTTTCATGACATCACCTTTGTAAAGATGAGATTGGAAAGGGATCCCCATAAGGCATTTATTGCTTTGGAATTAGCATCAAACTCTCTATTCTCAGTTTATGATAATGCACCACTATTAATATTAGCTATGATACCATGCATAGCTACTGAAAACACATATATTCCCAAGGATCGGAAATAGTGTTGCATTCAATTCTTCCATATCTGAAAATTACATTCGTCAAAGATCAGAATCCCTTTATGATTAGTGACATCCATTGAGAGAAGAAATAATATCAACATTTCCATCTGATACCAATTGTTAGGTCCACAAGGATGAGTACCCTAAGAGTAGGGGTGAATCAGGGTATGACTAATTAAAATTAAGGCCTGTTCTGATCTTGTTTCTCTGTTAGGAAAAACACTCTTCTCTCTCTTTCCTGTTGCACAATATAAATAGAAATTAAAGCATGCACATGACACAAAAAGTTTTACTTGGTTCACCGCTAAGGGCTACGTCCAAGGAGAATAAGCCGACAAGTTTTCGGTAGTACCAAATTCCACTAAACTTCACCTGCTGTGGATTACAAGGTATGTGCTCTGTCCCAGGCTCATTGCCTTTACAAAGTTTAGGGTTAGCTCACTGCTTTCCCAAGGGTCACTCCCTGTTTCTCTCTCTCTGGCTCACTGCTGGTGGAGAAAATCACCTTCTTCCTCTTCCTTTGCTCACTGCTCCTAAAAGGATCCACTCAGAGTTTATAGACTTGTAGGTCTCTTAATTATATCTAATGAATACATCCTCTGTTGTATGTGGATGATTTTGTGAAGTCCAACTTTCACCCATAGATGAATTTCTCTTTGCACCGAAGGTGTCGGGCAAACTTCCAGCTTCCACGCAGCCCAAAAACACTGCCAGGGAATCAACCTTACTTAGATCATAGGTCTAACTCGGTGCGCAAGTATCAGCGCACAAGTTATAACTGGCACGCAGGTCTACCTCTACCACATGCATGACACAATATTCTGCAACTCCAATCCTACACAACTCAATCCCTTTTACACCCAAGCTAATATTGGCGTGCAACTACCAACTGACGTACAACTTCAAACATTAGCGTGCAAGTTCACCTGTGTGACCACACACCACCTGCGTGACCACCACTCCAGCACGACGGGAGCTCTGGTTTTTCTAAGTTTTGAACTCCGTTAAAAATGAGAAGGGGTGGTCCTGTATTTATAGGCATTTGAACACCCTGTGTGACGACACACAACTCAACCCTCAGCACGCAAGTCTCAGCACGTAGGTCTCTTCCCCTGCAAGTCACTTGCGCAAACAACCCAATACCTGCACAAAACTCTTCCCTTTTACATATTTTGATCTTCTAATCTTGAAAAACAACAGGAGCGCATGTTCCCTAGCCTCCTAGTCATCGGCGCGCAAGTCTCTTTACGGCACGCAAGTCACCTGCGCGACCACACCAATACCCACACGACCCTCTTTCCTTTGCCATATTTTGACATTATGATCCTGAAAAACATTAGTTGTGCAAGTTTCCTCTCCTTCAAGTACAAGGCACGCAAGTCTCTTTTCCAAAACCACTTTTCTCCTTTTGTTGATTTTCCAGCCCAAAAATTTGGCAAACACTGGAAAACGGTGCCACCTTGTATCTGTTATTTTTGTATCACCTCCAGATCATCTATTCCATTGTTGACGTTCTTGAATAAAACATGGATCATTTACTACAACTCTTGAACTCAACATTCCACCATGAAATCCCCTTTATCAACAAAATTGTATGTCATGGTTTGCTTTGTCAACAATCACAGCACCGATGTCCACTTTGTCAACAAACACAATCACCTCAAAAATGCTTCAATGATACCTTGATGTATTTTTTCCCAACAGAAAGCATAAACCAATGAAGGGATTATTTCCTTGATTTAGGCATTTATCCCATCTTATGGGACCTCTTCATCTTCAAGATGAAGGGTTTTGATGTCATTCTTAGTAATGGACTAGTTGGTTCCCTATTAAAACAATGTGGACTTCTATCACTGCAAGATATCATTTATATCATGAGAGGTAGATAGTTATCCCCAATTGGATGAGTGGAATGTCTAGGAAAAAAGAGATAGAATAGAGGATAATGGGATAGGTGGAGTGATTTCTCATATTTCTAGTCTTTTCAAGGAGGGTAATGGAATACATCTGACAAATTTTCCTCCTATAATAAATCATTTCAGGGACATATTTCTAAAAAAAATTTCTGTATTAACTTTTGAGAGAGTGGTAGAGTTTAAAATTGAGCTCATTCCTGGAGAAACTTCATTGTTTATTCATCCATACAGGATGAAACCTATTGAGTTCCAGGATCTCAAGATACAGTTGGATGAACTGGAGTCTAAAGGCTCTATTTGACCTAGTACTTCTTCTTAGGGTTCACCAGTTCCTTTTTCCAAGAAGGCATATGGGATTATTAGGATTTTAATGGATTATTAATAGTGGAACCAACATATAGTTAAGAACCAGTATCCGCTTCCTTAAATATATGACCTCTTTAAACAACTCTAAGGATACATGGTATTATTAAAGATCGAGAAAATATTGGGCTATCATCAGGTATAAGTAAGTACTTCTAATATACCATGTACAACTTTCCATAGTTGGTATAGTATATATGAGTATCTCATGATGTCATACCGTCTTATGAATGCACCCTCTGTTTTCATGGATTTAATGAATAGGGGTTTTTACCCCTATCTGTATTCATCTATCATATTTTTTGGATGATATATTAGTGTATTTTAATACTCATAGTGACCATGAAAGACATCTTGAGAACATTCTGAATAAACTAAGAGAGAGCCAACTATATTCCATTCTTGTCAAGTTCCACTTCAAGATCAAAATAGTTCACTTATTGGATCATATTATCTTGAAATCAAGAGTATCCATTGACCCATAAAAGGTGAATGTTGTGGTGTATTTGGATCATACCAAGAACATGTTTAATATGCGATTTTTCTTGTGGATGGATTGATATTACATGAGTTTCAAACAAGACTTATCACTTATTTATGCACCTATTAATGGTCTTACTATAAAGTATGTGAAGTTTCTATGGTATAAATCATGTGATAAGACCTTTCTGGTGATGAAAAGAAGACTTACTTCAGCATTGATTCTGATTCTTCCTGATATTGGGAGAGTATATACAATGTTTTATTATGCATCAGGCATTGGTCTAGGTGTAATGCTAATGAAAGAGGATGGATTTTTTGTGTATAGGTCTCACCAGTTGAGAACTCATGAGCATAACTACCCAAAACACAACCTTAATATAGTAGTTTTTGTTTATGCCTTACCTTGATGGAGACACTATCTAATGGGTGAGTTATTTGTGGTGTATAAATGCCAAAAGGGAATTAAATACATCTTTACATAGGGTGACTAGAATATAATATAGAGAAGATATGTTAAATATATTTGGTCATTTGACTTTAATCTTTCCTATAATCCTAGAAAGGGAAATGAAGTTTCTAATGTGCTAAGATAGAAAACTCAGGAACATTCCGTATCGGAATCCAGTGATGAATGGAAATTGATGTCCCTTTTTTATGAGAGGTATCTAAAGTTTCATGAGATTCATGACCAGTATTCTCATACAACCTTAGAAGTTACCTCTTCACTCCTGGATAGGGTGAAGAGAAGGCAGTTTTTAGATCCTTAAGGCTCGGTTCTCTGAGATAGTATTTATCATGTGGACCCACCTCTAGATTGTACTATTGATGGAGATACATATACATGGGTATGTTTGGGTATATACAGATATGAGAGAGGAACTGATGTGAGAGTACCATTATTCTCAGTGGGTAGTTATTTAAGTAATCTCTAAGATGTATCAAGATACGAATTTCTAGTATTGGTAAATAGGGATGAAACATTAGATAATTGGTTTTACCACTAGGTGTACCTCCTATCATCACGTAAAGGAAAAGTACTAGTAACCTGCTGGGTTTTAACAGCCATTACCAGTCCTCAAATGTAAATGGGAATATATAAAGACCCATACTTCACATACATCGTTATTACTTAAAAATCGAATTATATTCATTACAAAATATAATAAAGACACAATAGGAAAACATTGGTACAATGTCTTTAGAAACTGGGAAACATAAATAACTGGTTCAAAAAACATCTACATTATCTCCCACTTATTTCTTCATAACTAGAATCATTTTTGACAAATCTTATTTAATACCCTTCTTCATGACTTGAGGAAAATAAACATATGAAAGAGTGAGCTCAAATTCCCAACAAGGGTAAAAAATGTAAATATCAATCATATCATAAAAATAAGACATAAGAACATAACATTTGAAATTCATATCCAACATATGAAGTATTTTGATATCATGTCATGTTATAAAGTTCATAAGAATTAATGGTCACAATTAAAAAAGTTATAACATAATACATGAAGTTTTTTTTTCATACACATAAGCATAGAAAATCATTTCAAACTAATCAAGGATCATTGATAAGACCATCATAGCATACAAAGTCCATTACTAAACAAGTTTTACTTGCTGTTCCAGTCATATATTACTGAACCATATTTACTTTTCGTTCCAGTCATGTATATCTCATGAGATATAAATCTTTAACTAATGTATTGGATGAAGATATAGTTCCCACCCATCTCATAATAAAATCATTCATACATGCACCATAAAAACTTAAATTGTAACGACCCGAAATTTTTAAATAAATTTTGTTTCCTAATTTTATGTGTTATTGTTATACTCAACAAAAATGTTTTATTTGATAAACATGATTATAATTAAAATGAGATCAGTGGGTTTTGACTATTATATAACCATCGGTCAACATGACCGCTGTGAACAAAATGTTTTGATTATTGTCTCTAAATATAAGTAATCTTGGTTAATTATTATAGAAAGAAGATTCGATGGCCTCACCTAGTAGTCTTGGACCGATCGAAGCCCATCTAACAGAGCTTGGGAAGGAGGTAGCACCACTGGGCTTTGCTCTGGATCAAATCCAAGCCGAACTTCATCATGTGAAGCTGGAACGAAATCGCCTTCGTGAGAAGTTCAAACTGATAGAAATTACTACTCAGGCAATGTTGACTGAGCCGCCCCAAGCTTCTATCACCCTAGCACACCTTACTCTTAGGTCCTATGCTGGTATTATAAGGGGTTATGTAACGAGACCGTAACTACCTTGTGTAATCCTTGTTTTAAATAAAAATTGGGATTTCTTCTTATGATGAAGTTTATGAATTTTGAAATGACCGGATAAATATAGTATGCATATTTTTGATGAATTTTAGAAAAATGATATTTTAAATATGTTTATGTAAACCCTAAATAATTAAAAATGTGTAATGATTTTCAAAAAATGGTCTTCTGCAATTATGTTCAGTACTGAATTTAGAGTCTAATAAGATCAACTTGATTTTTGATGAATAGTAAATTATGAATAGTGATTTTATGATTAAGATTAATAATATGACCAAATGGATTAGTAATCTCACTTAAAGAAAGTTTTAAAATAATATAGGCACCTTGATTAAGTAATGTGATTCAATAAAATAGTTAAATAACGGTTTCATTAATTATTATTCAAGTATTAGTTTTTTCGGATGAATAGTGTTTTTTAATTAAAAATTTAATTAAAAATAATTAGAAAATTATTTTTATAAAAATGACTTTATTTTTGAACTCAGAGCATCGATATTATGTTATGGTAATTTTTGGGGTTTTTTCTGAAAAAAATGAATTTTCGATGAATAGTGTTTTTATTTAAAAATTAAATTAAAAATATTTAGAAAATTATTTTTATAAAATGGAGTTCATATTTGTAATCAGAGCGTTGATATTTGGTTAAGGTGAAATTTTGGGATTATTCTGAGAAAGTTGAATTTTTGATGAATAGTGAAAATACAGTTTTTAAGTTACGGGTGTTTAATGACATCATTAAATGATGTATTAAGTTTGTAATCAATATGTTCGAATTATGAATAGTGAGATAAGGTATGAGGTGTCCCTTTGCCATTAATGTCTTGTCCCCTCACTTTGCCTATAAATACCAAGCCCTCCTCTCATCCATTCGACTCCCCACTCATTCCCAACGAATTTCTGGTCTCATTACCTCCCAAGGAGTCCTCCCAAGGTGCCCCTAAGCCCTCAAGGTCCCAACCTTTGAGGTTTAAGAGTTACATTTTAAGGTAAGGGATCCGACCTCTCTCTTTCTTTTCAAGTAATCTCTTTTATGTCTTTTCTTTTATACTCCATGTTCTTATGTTGGAGGATGTTCTTTTATATTCATCCTACTGCCTATTTCATGTTCATATGATGAGAGACCCCCCTTGCTCTCATCAATTCGTTTTAAGAATGTTTAAGTGGCGCCGTTAGGCTGCCGAATTTTTAAGGGATTCTTTCACCTTCCTCGTTTTCAAGTTCTATTTTCATTCAAGTCTTTCATGTTCCTTTTTATTATGTTGGGGTATGATCTCTAAATTTATCATACTGATCTTTTATGATCATATGATGAGAGACCCCATTTGATCGCTTCAATTCATTATTTTGAAGTTTTAAGTGGCGCCGTTAGGCTGCCGAATTTTTAAGTGGTTCTTCACCATTCTCGTTTTGAAGTTCTACTTTCACGTCAATTCTTTCAAGTTACTTTCTATTATGTTGGGGTATGATCTCTATATCTATCATACTGGACTCTTATGTTCATATGATGAGAGACCCTATTTGACCTTGTCAATTCAATTTTGTTGAATTTTAAGTGGCGCCGTTAGGCTGCCGAATTTTTAAGTGGTTCTTCACCATTCTCGTTTTGAAGTTCTACTTTCATGTCAATTCTTTCAAGTTCCTTTCTATTATGTTGTGGTATGATCTCTATATCTATCATACTGGACTCTTATGTTCATATGATGAGAGACCCTATTTGACCTTGTCAATTCAATTTTTTTGAAGTTTAAGTGGCGCCGTTAGGCTGCCGAATTCTCACAAGAGAAATCTTTTTTTTCCTTCCTTTCATGTTCTTCATTTCATATGGTATATTTTCAAATTTCATTACCATGTTCTTAAAACCCTTATATTTTTCCTCTCTACTGTTTGATGGGTCATTTATGAATGTTTGACCCATGTCCCCTCTCTTCTCAATGTTTTCTAAAACCCCGAAACATAGTCGTTATGCTGTAGAATTTTCGTCTCAAAGTGCCTCTCTCTCTTTTTTAAAAATTATTTTATGTTATAAAGTGAATACTCAAAGCTCTTATTTCTATAGGGGTATCCACATATATATCAAAATGTTCTATTTTAAATTCTGGGATTTACATATATGAAACCCGCTTTCCCTTTCTGTGGGTTTAAAGTGCCGTAAAGATCATGTCTTTAAAGCAGTTTTTAAAACGTTATGATTATGAAATGAAACCCATTTATTTTATGTTATGTGGGTTATTTATGAAATGTTTGATGATGATATATGTGGCTCACATGATAATAAAGGAAAATTTAAGGGTGCGCCCTGATAGCGCTCCAATGCATTGGGTAATGATGTAACCACTAGAGATTACAATTTTCATGATACCTTGGTGAATAACCTTGGTAATTTTCAAATGACACCTTGGGGATGGACCTTGGTGATATGTTCATGATTGTCTATGTTAAATGATGTAGCCACATCTTCAAGTTATGGAAAATGTTATTTTTTTTATTATGAAATGCCTCATGATTTTCTTTCTCATGCCTTAAAGTTCTTTTCATGACTTTATTGATGTATCTCAAGTTCATATGTAAAATGTTTCACTTGTTTCCCTTGCTGGGCCTTCTGCTCACCCTTCCTTTTGATGTATGTCCCCAGGTTATGAGATGCAGTAATGAGCCTAGGGTGAACATGAGGAGAAGCCTTTCAAGTGTTTAAGAAGAATGTTTTTTTTGTTTCATGTCTTATGTTCCTTGTTTCCAAGACACTAAACCTTAAAGATCCTCAGTTCCGTGTAATGGAATGAAAAGTTATGTTATAAAAAGACGGGATGCTATAGTTGGTATCAAAGGATGGTTTAGTTATTTGTGGAAATTAGGATATGAAAACTCTAGGAGGAACCCTATAGAAAAGTTTAATATAGGAAATCTTCCTGGTATTTTGGTGAGTATTGAGTAAGGGGTTGCCAAGCAAATACATCCCTGTCTGGATACGAGCAGGTAGAGGTGGCTCTGGCACAGATGTACATAGGGGTAAAACCCGAAAACACCGCTTTGAGCTAGACTCGAACGGGAACTGGTACACGACAACGGGCCTTGCTGCACTCTTGGTTACGACACTCCCGGGTGATATGCTTTGGTAAATTCATAAGCTTGGTATGAACCATTATTAAAGGAACAAAGATAAAATAAAATAAAGATTCACATAAGAATATATGATCATGGATAACCTAGATGGGAACCTAGGGGATCACAAGTTAGGGTATACTTTTCTTCTACAAGTTATCCTTATATGCTTTAAGTTCCTTTTCATGATTATTGGTTAAGTATTTAAGCCTCTAATTATACTTTATCTTCTTAGTTAATGGTGGGAAATGGAATAACGTGTCCCAACAACCAATGTGATAGGAAATGTGACAATTTCCGTATTAATATGTCAGAGATGATTAGGGGATTAAAAGATGATTATTATTTTGGAAGGCGTTCACTATTTTGGGGACCCTATATGATCGAGGTAAATAGATTACTATAGTATTTTCATTGAGGAGTAAGGTTGACTTATATTTTGAAGAATTGATGAATTTAAGGTGGACTTATAGTAATTTAGGTTACTTTTGGGAATGATTAACCTATCTTGGGTAAAATATGTTTAGGTTAGCTACTTTTGTTATAAGATGTTAGGAGTGGTTGATGTTGTCTGGAGATGAACAATGAAGTTGTTTTGGAAGACTATGTTATCAAATCCTTATTGTATTTGGGTTTCAATCTTAGTTTGGTTTGTTTTGAGGAATTTTAAGGACCGTTATTTATGGAATGGTCTATGATGAACTTTGGGTAGTACCATGGAACTTTGATGATTTAAAAGTAGTTTCGATTCCTATGGGATTATTTCTTTTTGAAGAGTTGTTTTACCTTAACCTTTCTGTTTTTGGGATAATGTTTAAATATAGAAGAAATAGATAGTTAATCTTTTGTAGATTATGTGATTCTATAGACGATGATTGTTGTGCTTTTATGAGACCAAGTATTTTTGAATTCTCATCATTTGGAGAAATGATTAGTGTTGGTAGGGACTTGTTAAAGGATGAAACTCTACTTGAAGGTAGGTATATTTTCTTATGTTTTTGTTCTATATAGTAAATGAAATCCTCAAAATTATGAAAAGAAACGTAAAACAAAAATGTTGTTGGTTTACGTTTCCTACTAGGTAATCAAAGACCGTTTACACACATCATAAGTTTGGGATTTTCTCATGGTTAACTTTCTCCTAATCATGTTCTCTATCACTCTCCCTCAGAACTTGACCCTTTGTTTTTTCCTCCATGTCCATGTTTTCCTACATGGAACCCTAGTGTGGGTTAACTCGGGTGACCATTGTACTTCCCTTTCTTTATTTTAAAGTAATAGTTTTACTGACTCCTTTTGCGATGTGGGACTTTAAATGAAATTTCAAAACCCAATTTTAAAATTGCGAGGACGCAATTTCTTAAGGGGGGAAGATTGTAACGACCCGAAATTTTTAAATAAATTTTGTTTCCTAATTTTATGTGTTATTGTTATACTCAACAAAAATGTTTTATTTGATAAACATGATTATAATTAAAATGAGATCAGTGGGTTTTGACTATTATATAACCATCGGTCAACATGACCGCTGTGAACAAAATGTTTTGATTATTGTCTCTAAATATAAGTAATCTTGGTTAATTATTATAGAAAGAAGATTCGATGGCCTCACCTAGTAGTCTTGGACCGATCGAAGCCCATCTAACAGAGCTTGGGAAGGAGGTAGCACCACTGGGCTTTGCTCTGGATCAAATCCAAGCCGAACTTCATCATGTGAAGCTGGAACGAAATCGCCTTCGTGAGAAGTTCAAACTGATAGAAATTACTACTCAGGCAATGTTGACTGAGCCGCCCCAAGCTTCTATCACCCTAGCACACCTTACTCTTAGGTCCTATGCTGGTATTATAAGGGGTTATGTAACGAGACCGTAACTACCTTGTGTAATCCTTGTTTTAAATAAAAATTGGGATTTCTTCTTATGATGAAGTTTATGAATTTTGAAATGACCGGATAAATATAGTATGCATATTTTTGATGAATTTTAGAAAAATGATATTTTAAATATGTTTATGTAAACCCTAAATAATTAAAAATGTGTAATGATTTTCAAAAAATGGTCTTCTGCAATTATGTTCAGTACTGAATTTAGAGTCTAATAAGATCAACTTGATTTTTGATGAATAGTAAATTATGAATAGTGATTTTATGATTAGGATTAATAATATGACCAAATGGATTAGTAATCTCACTTAAAGAAAGTTTTAAAATAATATAGGCACCTTGATTAAGTAATGTGATTCAATAAAATAGTTAAATAACGGTTTCATTAATTATTATTCAAGTATTAGTTTTTTCGGATGAATAGTGTTTTTTAATTAAAAATTTAATTAAAAATAATTAGAAAATTATTTTTATAAAAATGACTTTATTTTTGAACTCAGAGCATCGATATTATGTTATGGTAATTTTTGGGGTTTTTTCTGAAAAAAATGAATTTTCGATGAATAGTGTTTTTATTTAAAAATTAAATTAAAAATATTTAGAAAATTATTTTTATAAAATGGAGTTCATATTTGTAATCAGAGCGTTGATATTTGGTTAAGGTGAAATTTTAGGATTATTCTGAGAAAGTTGAATTTTTGATGAATAGTGAAAATACAGTTTTTAAGTTACGGGTGTTTAATGACATCATTAAATGATGTATTAAGTTTGTAATCAATATGTTCGAATTATGAATAGTGAGATAAGGTATGAGGTGTCCCTTTGCCATTAATGTCTTGTCCCCTCACTTTGCCTATAAATACCAAGCCCTCCTCTCATCCATTCGACTCCCCACTCATTCCCAACGAATTTCTGGTCTCATTACCTCCCAAGGAGTCCTCCCAAGGTGCCCCTAAGCCCTCAAGGTCCCAACCTTTGAGGTTTAAGAGTTACATTTTAAGGTAAGGGATCCGACCTCTCTCTTTCTTTTCAAGTAATCTCTTTTATGTCTTTTCTTTTATACTCCATGTTCTTATGTTGGAGGATGTTCTTTTATATTCATCCTACTGCCTATTTCATGTTCATATGATGAGAGACCCCCCTTGCTCTCATCAATTCGTTTTAAGAATGTTTAAGTGGCGCCGTTAGGCTGCCGAATTTTTAAGGGATTCTTTCACCTTCCTCGTTTTCAAGTTCTATTTTCATTCAAGTCTTTCATGTTCCTTTTTATTATGTTGGGGTATGATCTCTAAATTTATCATACTGATCTTTTATGATCATATGATGAGAGACCCCATTTGATCGCTTCAATTCATTATTTTGAAGTTTTAAGTGGCGCCGTTAGGCTGCCGAATTTTTAAGTGGTTCTTCACCATTCTCGTTTTGAAGTTCTACTTTCACGTCAATTCTTTCAAGTTACTTTCTATTATGTTGGTGTATGATCTCTATATCTATCATACTGGACTCTTATGTTCATATGATGAGAGACCCTATTTGACCTTGTCAATTCAATTTTGTTGAATTTTAAGTGGCGCCGTTAGGCTGCCGAATTTTTAAGTGGTTCTTCACCATTCTCGTTTTGAAGTTCTACTTTCATGTCAATTCTTTCAAGTTCCTTTCTATTATGTTGTGGTATGATCTCTATATCTATCATACTGGACTCTTATGTTCATATGATGAGAGACCCTATTTGACCTTGTCAATTCAATTTTTTTGAAGTTTAAGTGGCGCCGTTAGGCTGCCGAATTCTCACAAGAGAAATCTTTTTTTCCTTCCTTTCATGTTCTTCATTTCATATGGTATATTTTCAAATTTCATTACCATGTTCTTAAAACCCTTATATTTTTCCTCTCTACTGTTTTATGGGTCATTTATGAATGTTTGACCCATGTCCCCTCTCTTCTCAATGTTTTCTAAAACCCCGAAACATAGTCGTTATGCTGTAGAATTTTCGTCTCAAAGTGCCTCTCTCTCTTTTTTAAAAATTATTTTATGTTATAAAGTGAATACTCAAAGCTCTTATTTCTATAGGGGTATCCACATATATATCAAAATGTTCTATTTTAAATTCTGGGATTTACATATATGAAACCCGCTTTCCCTTTCTGTGGGTTTAAAGTGCCGTAAAGATCATGTCTTTAAAGCAGTTTTTAAAACGTTATGATTATGAAATGAAACCCATTTATTTTATGTTATGTGGGTTATTTATGAAATGTTTGATGATGATATATGTGGCTCACATGATAATAAAGGAAAATTTAAGGGTGCGCCCTGATAGCGCTCCAATGCATTGGGTAATGATGTAACCACTAGAGATTACAATTTTCATGATACCTTGGTGAATAACCTTGGTAATTTTCAAATGACACCTTGGGGATGGACCTTGGTGATATGTTCATGATTGTCTATGTTAAATGATGTAGACACATCTTCAAGTTATGGAAAATGTTATTTTTTTTATTATGAAATGCCTCATGATTTTCTTTCTCATGCCTTAAAGTTCTTTTCATGACTTTATTGATGTATCTCAAGTTCATATGTAAAATGTTTCACTTGTTTCCCTTGCTGGGCCTTCTGCTCACCCTTCCTTTTGATGTATGTCCCCAGGTTATGAGATGCAGTAATGAGCCTAGGGTGAACATGAGGAGAAGCCTTTCAAGTGTTTAAGAAGAATGTTTTTTTTGTTTCATGTCTTATGTTCCTTGTTTCCAAGACACTAAACCTTAAAGATCCTCAGTTCCGTGTAATGGAATGAAAAGTTATGTTATAAAAAGACGGGATGCTATATAAATAATTAATCATAGCATAACCCAAGAAAGAAAATGGATTTTCTTAAACATCACTACATCATAACATAATCTATATAAAATATTATTCCAGCATTAACAAAATAAAATAATTGTAATAATAGGGATAAAAACATAACACTATTTAAATAGTGTCATCTTAGATGGAAAATAATTTTGATAAAACACTTGAAATTAATTCTTGAGGAAAATATTATTTCTTCTAAAAGTGTCATCTTAGATGGAAAATAATTTTGATAAAACACTTGAAATTAATTCTTGAGGAAACTATTCTTTCTTCTTCAAAAACATTTTCTTTTCTCAAAATGCCACACAATTTTAAAATAAAGTAAATTATTTGAAAATAAACTTTAAATCATGTAAAGGAAGTTTCATTTAAATAATATAATATAAATACATAAAAATCTGATCATGCCGTTTAAGTTAAAAAAACATTCTCCTCATACTTTTGCCGGAAAAGTAAAAAAGTACCTCATATCGAATAAAGACAAAAGATTCCTTTCATACCATTTAATAAAAATTCACTAAAGGGTAAAATTAAATTTTAACCATTTTAGTAGAATATAAATAATATTATTTACTTAGGAAATATGGATATGGCTGATAAATATAACCCAATAAATACTTATATATAAACAATCTCAGATAATAATTATATTGGAAAATTATCCCTCACCTTAGGTCCGATATCCTTCGTATGTATCCAAAACTCCTGTATAATGATTTAAATAATGTTATTGACTTATTATATAATCATAATAATTTTTATGATATCATATATGATCACATTATCACCCATTTGTTAGTAAAATTTCATTGTCACAAGTTATTCAGATATTAACTGCTTTATGTTCTTATGCAAGTTTTGTCGGATAAGTTCATGTTCCACTTCTTAGGTTATAGTTATATTATTAAAAGAATGATATTAATATAATATATATCATATTTATTCATTTCATTCATGTATATAATCATGGTTTAATGAAGATCATGTAGAATGAATCACATCGCATCGTGGAGACGGTAGGCCGTACGTACACACGAGCAACAATATCATTCCCATAAATGTTGAATAGTATTTTAGTGTATGGTGTATGATATATCATAATTTTTATAATGTCATAATAATCATATATAGTTATTATTTCCATAATTATAACTATCCAAGTAAGGTGCTGATGAAAAATAGATTACACCACAACATGAAGATGGTAAGTCGTACGTACACATGTGTGGTAATTTCATTTTTTGTATGATGAATAGAAGGTGGAATATCGTTGTTTCGTAATTATAATAACATATAAGTATATGAGGGATACTGATGTTATTAATTTATAATGGAACAACTAATCAAGAGTAAGTAGAATAAGAAAGATGTTTGAAAGAATTGGTAGAAGAGATTAACTCTTTCTCGACGTGCTTGCTCTAAATATCCTCTTAGAACACTAGAGTTTGTATTTGAAGATAAAAATAACATCTAGAATGTAAATAGGGATGTTGAGAAGGAAAAATGGCAGGGGATGGCTAAGATTGAAGGCTCAAAGTGAATTTAATAGGTGAGGGAGGAGGTTCCCTTTTATAATTGAGGTGAGGGGAAATTTTGAAAACTCCATAAATAATAATTTATAATAAATTCAATACATACCCAAATACCACCAAAATGTCTCAATTTAGAAGAATATATGATTTATGGTTGTAATATCATCAACCAATAAGTTTTTTAAAAGTATTTTTGTCAATTTAAACCTTATCTTTTTAATTAATACTTAGTTATTCTATTTAATTTTCAACTAGGGTAACAAATAATTCAATATTAAAAGAGTAAAATATTTACTTATTTTATGTAAATTAGACCATAAATAAATAAATTAGATCATTTATACCATATAATTGTTATTTTATATTTTTAAAAATGTTAAATGATTTTATAATAATTTAATAAAACATTATTTTGATAAGCAATCAATAATATCAATTTTGAAACTATTGAATTCATTGATTTTTAAAATATTAATATAACGAGATAAATTCAAAATAAAATTTTTATTATATTAATAGAAGGTTAAGGTAATCTATAAAATTCATTATACATGTTAATTATCCAAAATTATATTTAATTTTGTATTTTTAATAATATTTATTTTATATTTCTCTTAATAAAATAATTACTACAACAGTTTTTTGTAATTATTTAATATGATTATCTATTGAATAAAAATTAAAAATAAAATAATTTTATGAAGATGAATCTACGATATTTTATAATAATAATTTTAGTCAAATTTATCTTTTGTAAAGTCCAATATTTATAATGTTATACTTATTAAATTATGAAGGTGAAAACTTTAACATCACTTGAAATAAAATAATATAAGCATCATAATCACTTCTTTAAGGCTTAAAATGGTCCACAACTCAACCCTTGGATGGTTTAGATCGGGATATACTCGAAAAATTAGATATGTTCATGTGTTTGGATCTTTTAATGGGTATTATTATTTTAATAAAAACTATATTATTGATTTTTCATCAATTAAATAATTTCTACATCATTAATTTATAAGCTATTAAGGTAATTATTTATTTTCTAAAAATTAAAAATAAATTACCATGATAAATAAAAATATTTTATTTTTAAAATTAGTATTTATAATTGAAATTATATTTAGTATAACCTTATATTAAAAATTATTTAGTTATTAAAATTTGAGTGAGACATATTTAACTTTTGTTTAAATAAAATAAATTAAATATCCTAATCTCATCCAAGTGGATTCAAATGGATTTCATTTCGACCTCAATATGATTTAGTCCAAAAAAAACTGATCTAATGATATTAAGACAAGTGTTAGGATAATTTTATAATAGTATTCTTACCCTTAATTACCTAGTTTACTCTTGTATCGTATTAATAAAAATTACCAAAGTTACTATTAATAATGCCCAAAAATAAATTAATATATTTACATAATTTGGACATAATGATTAAAAATATGGAGTTAATTTTTCAAAATTTAAAACACATAATTTTTAGTAATTAATTTAAAATTAATCTCGTTGTCGGAAAGAGAGAATGAGTTTTAAAAGCTATAACATTTTAAAATATTGAAATGTTTTTACATCTGAATTCAATGTAAAATTAATGATAATGATATAAATTATATTTAATGATAAAAATTTAATTTATTTATACTTTAAAACCATTCAATACTATAATTTAACCATATAAATTATTTTGATGAAAAAATTGTTTTCAAATAAAATGTAGTGTATTTTAACTATTCATCAAAACTTGAAAGTTATCATAAAAATATTATAAATTCATGCAAAGTAAATTTTTATATCCTACTTAAAAAGAAAATTTTTATGTTTCCATATAAAAATTATTAATGTGTCAAAATATTAATTTAAAAGGGTTTCACCATTCAAAGGGATAAAACTACTCTTTTAAAAAACATAGGTTTTTACACATCAAATAGGGTTTATTTATACCCTATGACTAAAATATCCATTGGATTTATATCAAAAATATTTTATTAATTATATAACATATATATCTCATTAATTTAATTACCAATAGTAATTCACTCAAAAATAAAAATATCTAATTGATTTATATTTTTCATAAATAATTGATAGCGAATGAATTCAGAATGCATTTTCATAAGTTAGTTATACTTATTCCCGCTAAAATAACGACTAGGATATAATGATAATTTTATACTAATGGACTCTCATGGTTTTTTTAAACTCACAATTTCATGAAATTCAGTCTACTAAAGAATTAGAATTATTTATAGAAAATATTTCATAAAAACACATGGGTGTTACATTCTACCCCCCTTAAACTGAATTTCAACCTCAAAACTCGTCACTTGGAAACAAACAGATGGGGATACCTCTCCTTCATAATATCCTCAAGTTTTCATGTATATTATTCAAATTGATGGTTCCTCTATGAAAATTTAACCAAGTGAGTGGTCTTGTTTCATAGAACTTTTTCACTACGATTCAGAATCTCTAACGGTTCTTCTTCATAAGAAGAATCTTTCTCCAGCGGTATGAATTATGAGTTTAGTACATGTGAAGGATTATGTATGTACTTTCTCAGGAGGGATTCATAGAACACATCATGAACTTGAGATATATTTGGTGGGAGCACCAATCATTAATCTACCATCCCAACATGATCTAGAATTTCAAAAGGATCGATATAACTTGGTCTTATCCTACCATTCTTTCCAAATATCATTACTCTCCTCTAGGGAGATATTTATAAAAACACCTTATCACCCACTTCAAACTATAGATATTTTCTTTGGTTGTTAGTATAAATTTTTTATCGAATCTGAGCTTCTCTTATGTGTTTTTGAATAGATCTAACCTTCTTTTCCATTTAATCAATAAGGTCAGGTCCTAATAGATTTCTTTCCCCAAATTCATCCCAGAAAGTTAGAGTTCAACACTTATTTTAATGGAGGTATTTATAAAGAGCCGTCTGAATACTGGTGTGAAATCTATTATTGTAAGAAAATTCCACAAAATGTAGGTGTTGATCCTAACCACATTTGAAATCCATAGAGCAAGCTCTCAATATGTCTTCCAGGGTTTGAATTTTCCTCTCAGACTAACCGTCTATCTGAGGATGATAAGCTGTGCTGAAACTTAACTTTGTATCCATAGCATGCTTAATAATTCACTATAACTTCAAGGTAAACCTTGGATCCCGATTAGATATAATGGAAAGTGGAACTCCATGCAATCTTAACACATTCTTTACATATATCCTTACAATTTGATCAAGAGAGAAATCCTATCTAATAGAAATTAAGTGTGCCGACTTTGTAAGACAATCAACTATTACCCAGATATCATTATTGCCTTTGGATGTTTTGGTAAGCCTGACTACAATGTCCATAGTGATGTTTTCCCATTTCCATTCCGGTATGGGTAATGGTTGTAACATCCCCTTAGACTTCTATATCTCATATTTAACTTGCTGACAAACCAATCATTGAGAGACATATTCAGAAATATCTCTTTTTCATGAAACCCCACAAGAAATACTCTTTCAGGTCCTTGCACATCTTTTTGATTCTAGGGTGAACAGAGAATGAAGAACTATGAGCCTCATCTAATATCTCCTTCCTTAATTCTAATATGGGAGGAATACAAACCTGATTTCTAAACCTTATTATTTCATCGCAATCGAGGTTGAATTCAGGAACATTTCTAACATTCTTTTGTAGATCTAAATCTTTCTTCTATGCCTCCTTAACCTTCACTTGTATAGATGGATGAACATTAATTTGACAAAGATAATATTTCTCCCCTTCCTTTAAAATTTCAATATCTATCCCTTTAAAATCCATAAATATTGGATATTTTGTGATCCTCATCACAGATAGGATAGCAAGGTATTGTCAACTCAAAGCATCTTCCACCTTGTTTACTTTCCTAGGGTGGTAATGTATTGAGCAGTCATAATATTTAATCAACTCCAACCATCTTCTTTGGCTCATATTCATCTCTTTTTGTGTGAAAATATACTTTAAAGTTTATGTTCAGTATAAATATCAAACCTTTCACCATAAATATAATGCCTCCATATCTTTAATGCAAAGATTACCATAGCTAACTCTAAATCACAAGTTGGATAATTTTTCTCATGGATTTTCAAATACCATGAGGCATAAGCTATAACCATATCATTTTTCATCAGAACACATCCCAACCCCTTCTTGGATGCATCACTATAGATCACAAACCTTTCTCTACAATAAGGAAGTGTGATCATAGGTGCACTGGCTAACCTTCTTTTTATCTCTTTGAAATTATATTCACATTCCTCCATCCATACAAACTTAAATCCTTTCCGAGTTAAAATGGAGAGTGGATTAGATAATCATGAAAAATATTTAAAAAAATGTTGATAATATCCATCCAAACAAAGAAAATTTCAGAACTCAGTTACCATTTTTTCTCACGAAAAACTTTTAAAAACTTCTATTTTTGATGGATCCATAGATATACCATCTCTTGAGATTATGTGACCCAAAAATGAAACTTTCTGAATTGAAAATTCACACTTGGTTAATTTTTCATAAAGATTTTATTTTCTGAGGGTATTTAGTAAAATTATCAAGTGGTCTTCATGTTCTTCCTTTATCTTTGAATAGACAAGAATATCATCTATAAATACTACCAAAAACTGATCAAGATAGTCTATAAGGACTCTATTCATTGGATTCATGAAGATAGCGGGAGAATTAGTATGACCAAAAGGCATCACTTTAAATTAATAGTGTCTATACCTTGTACAAAATTCCATCTTTGGTATATACTCCTTGACCATTAATTGATGATATCCTGAATGGAGATCAATCTTGGAAAAGTATTGAGCTCCATGTAGTTGGTCGAATAAGTCATAAATGTGAGGAAGATGATATTTGTTTTTGTTTGTGATCTTGTTAAGTTCTCTATAATCAATACAAAGTCTCATCGATCCATATTTCTTCTTAAAAAACTGAATAGGTGCTCCCCAAGGTGATGCAATATGGAATATGAATCCCTTATCAATATTATCTTATAGTTTCTTCTTCAATTCCTATAACTCAATTGGGGACATTCTATAATGTGTCTTTGAAATAGGCATAACACCCGGTATGAGTTCTATTGAAAACATATCTTCACAATTTGGAGGAAGAACTATAAATTCCTCTAAAAAGACATCATCAAACTCTTGTACAATGGGTGTATTCTTAATCATGAGTTTATCCCCAACCATTTGAGATAAATAACCTTTATTTATAGGAATCAAGACCCATTATATGGAATGAATTTATATTGTAAGGCTATATTAATCCTTGCATCGATTTATGATCATAGATTGATCTGGAATATGAAATGTGACTTCCGATTACTTGGAAATTGATATGAGATATATATAGAAAAATCCAACACATGATAATAGTCACATACAATTTCACAATAGGAAGGATCAAAAGATTCATAGGAAGAAATTTGCCAAAAACTTCAACTGGAGAAGAATTATAAACTTTTGATGTGACCATTGCTCTATTAAGAGTTGTCACAACTAACTAAACATATATATGTTGAGGTAATATGGTGATACCATTAGAGAATTCTTCAAAAATAAATGAATGGGTAGATCCAGAATCAAAGAAAACTTTTTCTACTTTAGAGTGGATTGTAAGTGTACCTTTCATGACTTTATTATCGTACTCCACATTGTTGATAATGATTTCATTTGAGTTTTATTTTTCTTTGTACTTAAGAGTTTGTTGACTTTAATCATTATAAATAACCCTTGGATTAGGGAATTGATTTGAATAATGACCCATTTTCTTTCACTTGTAGAATTGAAGTGTAGGAGATGTATTCTGTATAGAATTTTCTTAGTTCACATCATTAGAAATATTTTTCCCATCACTTTGACATTCAACTTCTCGATGACCTTATTTTACAAACTTAAAACATTTACTAGTCACTTTTAGATAACTTACTCTACATTTCTTTCCACAATTTGAGATAAGGTAAAACTCATATTCTTTTCAACATGGTCTTTAGATTTACCTTTGAATTTCATTTTTCTCTTCTTATCAGACCCATATGACTGATGGGTTACTCTAATATCTATATCAACCTAGAGAGCACATTGAACAATTTCCTCATAACTATTAAAGTCACTTATGGATAATTCCCTTCAGAGACTTGGTTGTAAGACACTAAAAAATCGATCAATTTTACTCTTAGGTTGGATAATAATTCTAGAAGCTTACCTTGAAAGTCTTGTAAAATTTTTTTAGCCACCAACGGATTCGTTATCCTTTTGATTAAGTTCAAGGAATTCCTTCTCCATCTTTTTTCAAAGAATACAAGGAATGTACTTATTGAAAAATATATTCTTGAACTCATCCCATTATAGAGACTCAATTTCATCTATTTTCCTCATATTCTTGAAAAGATTCCACCATTGATCAGCTTCACCTTCCAAATGATAGACTGCTAAGATAACTTTATCATGTTCAAAACATTGTAAAACTGAAAATATCTTTTCAGTGATACTGGTCCATTGTTAAGCCCCTAATGGATCAGAATACCTACTGAAAGAAGGTGGTTGCTTCCTGATGAAGGACTCAACATAATGTTTCTCCCCACTTTTTTCATTTGGAAGTTCGGCATGATTCATAGCTTGATAAGGTTGTGTGAGTATAACTATATGATTTTTCATTCCATATCACATAATATTTTCTTGATCAAGAGGACAATAATTACATCACCTGTTGCATTTATCATTAAGGCAGTTCCTTCGGGTTCCATCTATTTACTAAAACCAAGAAACATAGTGTGAGAAACACTAATCATAATGTGAATATCACATAATCAAGAATAAAATTTCAATTTAGGACACCTTAGGTTTTATTCTAGGTTATTCATGATCATTTATAAAACACTAGTAGTGTAACCTATACTTATATATATCCTTAGGGTTCTTACTAAGGCTTTCTCATCCTAGTTTCCAAAGGTTTACTATACCTTTAATATGATACCAAATATAAGTACCCATAATTTACATACATTGATATTACTTCAAAATTAAATTATATTCATTACAAAATATAATATATCTATGACAGAATCATATAGGTATAATGTATTTAGAAATTGGGAAACATAAACAACTAGTTCATAAAACATCTACAATGTCTCCTACCTATTTCTTCATAACTTGAATCTTTTTTGACATATCTTACTTAATACCCTCTTTATAACCTGGGGGAAGGAAACATATGAAAGGGTGATCTCAAATGACCAGTAAGGGTAAATAAGGGAAATATCAATCATATCATAACCATAATACATAAGAACATAACATTTGAAAGTCTTATCCTGCATATGAAAGATCATGATGTCATGTCATGTGGTAAAATTTCATAAAAATTAATGGTAAAAATTCAAAAATTCATAACATAACCCATTAAGTTTTTTGGAATATTAATTTTCATAGAAAAACATTTCATATTAGTCAATGCTCATTTCTAAGACCATCACAGCGGATAAAGTCTATTACATAACCAGGTTAACTTTCTGTTTCAGCCCTGTATTACTGAACGAGATTAAATTTTCATTCCATTAATGTCTATCTCATGAGATATAAATCTTTACCCAATGAATTGGAGGGATATATAAGTCTCACCCATCTCATAATGAAATCATTTTTATGTGTGCCACAAAAACATAGATCATTCGTCATAACATTACCCAAGAAATAAAATGGATTTATTAAACATCATTCCATCATAACATAATCCATATAAAATACCATTACATTATTAAAAAATAAAATAATAATAATAATAGGGATAAAAACATAACTATATTTAAAGATAATCATCTTAGATGGAAAATAATTTTAATAAAACACTTGAAATTAATTATTTAGGAAAATATCCTTTCTTCTTCAAAAATGTTTTCTTTTCTCGAAATGCCACACAATTTTAAAAGAAAATAATTTATTTAAAAAGAATTGAAATCATGTAAATTAATATTCATGTAAATAAGGTGTTATGAAGACATAAAAATCTGATCATGTCATATAAGTTAAAAAAACATTCGCCTCGTAATTTTTCCAGAGAAGTCAAAAAGTACCTCGTATCGAATAACGACAAAAGATTCCTTTCATAAAGTTAATAAAAATTCACCAAAGGATAAAATTAACCTTAAAACATTGTATAAGAATAGAAATAATATTACATACTTAGGAAAAATGGATGTAGATGATAAATATAACCTTGTTAATACTTACATATAAACAATCTCATATAATAATGGGATTGGAAAATTATACCTTACCTTATGTCCAATTTCCTTCATATGTATCTAAAAAAATTATATACAATGATTTAAATAATGTTATTTACTTAGTATAGAATCATGGTCATTTTTATGATATCATATATGACCATATTATCATCCTTTTGTTAATAACATTTCAGTGTCACTCGTTATTTGGATATTAACTGCTTTATGTTCTTATGCAAGTTTTGTTAGGTAAGTTAATGTTCCAATTATTAAGTTATAGTTATATCCTTCATAGAATAATATTAGTATAATATATATCATATTTATTCATTCCATTCATTTATATAATCATTGTTTAATTAAGATCATGTATAATGAATCGCATCGCTTTGTGGAGACGGTAGGCCGTACATACGCATGAGCGATGATATCATTACCATAATTATTGAATGGTATTGAAGTGGATGGTGTATAATATTTCATAATAAATATAATGTTATAATAATTATATATAGTTATTATTTACATCATTATACCCATCCAAGTAAGGTGGTGGTGAAAAACAGATTACACCATAGTGTGGAGATGATAAGATGTACATACACACGTGTCATGATTCCATTTTTCATAGGATGTATAGAAGATGGAATATGATTTTTTAATAATTATAATAACATAAAATTATATGAGTAATACTAATGTTATTACTTTATAATGAAACAACTAATGAAGAGGATGTATAAGAAGAAATAATTTTGAATGAATCGGTAGAAGAGATTACCTCTTCCTCTAAATCTCTTCTTATAGCACTAGAGTTGGTCTTTCAAGATGACCTGAACCTATAGAATATTAATAGGGAAGTTGATAAGGAAAAAGTTCCAGGGATTCCTTAGATTTAAGGCTCAAAGTTAAGTTAATATGTGAGGGAGGAGGATCCCTTTTAAAATTTAGATGATGGACACATTTGGAAACTCCATAAATAATAATATATAATAAAAGCAAACTCTACCCAAAAATATACAAAATGTCCCAATTTATAAGATGATATAAGTTAGTGTTGTAATATCATCAACCAATAAATTTTGTACAAGTATTTATATCAATTTAAACCTAAGATTTTTAATTAACACTTAGTTATTCTATTTAATTTTTAACTGGGGTAACAAATAATTCAATATTAAAAGGGTTCAATATTTACTTATTTGATGTAAAATAAACCATAAAAAAATAAATTAAATAATTTTATACGATATAATAAGTATTATATATTTTTTTTAAAAAATTAATGTTTTTTAAGTAATTTAATAAAACATTATTTTGATAAACAATCAATAGTATCAATTTTGACACTATTCAATTCATTGATTTTTAAAATTATTAATATAACAATTTAACTTTGAAATAACAATTTTATTATATTAATAGTAGATAAAAGTTATATATAAAATTAATTAGATATGTTAATTATCCAAAATTATATTTACTTTAATATTTTTAATAACATTTATTTGATACTTCTCTTAATAAATTAATTACTACAACAATTTTTTGTAATTATTTTATATGATTATATATTGAATAAAAATTAAAAAACTACTATGATGAATATAAATCTACTAGATTTCAGAATAATACTTTTAGTTTAATTGATATTCTAGAAAATCCCATATTTAAAATGTTATACTTATTAAATTATGAAGGTGAAAACTTAGACATCAATTTAAATAAAATAATATATGTGTCATAATCCCTTATATAAGGATACAAATGGTCCATAACTCAACCATTGGATGATTATGGTCGAGATATACTCAACCAATAAGATTTGGTCAAGTGTTTGGATTTTTTAATGGGTATTATTATTTTAATAAAAAATATATTATTGATTTTTCATCAATTAAATAATTTTTGCATCATTAATGCATAAGCTATTAATGAAATTATTTATTTCCTAAAAATTAAAAATCAATTACCATGATAAATGAAAAAATTTTATCTTTCAAATGAGTATTTTTAATTGAAATTATATTTAGTATAACCTTATATTAAAAATGATTTAGTTATTAAAATTTGAGTGATACATTTTTAACTTTTATTTGAATAAAATAAGTTAAATGTCCTAATCTCATTTAAGTGGATTCAAATGGATATAATTTAAACCCAAGAATGATTTAGATAAAAAAACTCATAAAATGATATTAAAACAAGTGTTAGGGTAATTGTATAATATTATTATTACTCTTAATTACCTGATTTACCCTTTTACCATATTAATAAAAATTATCAAAGTTACTATTCATAATACCCAAAAATAAAATAAATCTATTTAAATAATTAAAAAATACTAATTAAAAATATATAGATCATTTTTAAAAATATAAAACACATTATTTTCAATAATTAATTTAAAATTAATCCTGTTTTCAGAAAGAGAGAACAATTTTTAAAAGATAAAACATTGTAGAAGATTGAAATGTTTTTACATTTGAATTCAATGTAAAATTAATGATAATGACATACATTATATTGAATGATAAAAATATATTCTATTTATAATTTAATACCATTCAATATTATAATTTAACCATATAAATTATTTCAATGAAAATGATTTTTTCACATAAAATTTAGTGTATTTTTACTATTCATCAAAACTTGAAAGAAAAATATCAGAAATTCATCCAAAGTAAATTTTTATATCCCTTTAATAAAGAACATGTTTATTTTTCCATATAAAAATTATTAATGTGTCAAAATCTTAATTTAAAAGGGGTTCACCATTGGAAGGTGTAAAATTTTCCTTTTAAAAAATATAGGGTTTTATACATCAAATAGGGTTTATTCCTACCCTATGACTAAAATATCCATTGGATGAATATAAAAAATATTTTATTAATTATATAACACAAATATATCACTATTTTCATTAAAAATAGCAATTCACTCAAAAATACAAATATATAATTGATTTATATTTATCATAAATAATTTATAGCCAATGAATTCACAATGAATTTTCATAAGTTAGTTATACTTATTCCCTCTAACCTAATGACTGGGATATAATGGTAATTTTATAATAAGGGTGTCTCGTGATTCCTTTAAAATCAGGATTGTGTGCAATGCAAGATAATGAAGAATTAAATTTTTTTAAAGAAAATATTTCATAAAAACATCCTGGTGTTACAGAATATGTTGCGGTGGATTTTGTAGTCGACTTACTGAGGTCACCTCAGGGTAGCGAAATAGTTTGGGTAGTCATGGATAAACTGAAGAAATTATCCCACTTCCATTATATTTAGTTAAATTTATCTATTAATGTGATTAGAATAATGTATGTCTATGAGATCATACAACTACATAGGTTTCCTCTTACTATCATTTCAGATAGGGATGCTTGTTTCACATTGAGGTTCTATTAGGGGTTATAGAGATATATGGGTACATAGGTGCTTATGATCACATATTTTCACCATCATAATTATGTTCAATCAGAATGGATGATACATGTGTTGGAGTACATGCTCCGAGCAAGTGTCCTTGATTTTAGCAGTTATTAGGAGAAGCATATCCCTATCATCTATTTCTCCTATAATAATAGATTTCATGCGATGATTCAGATGAATCCATATGAGTCTTTGTATGGAAGGTCATTCCACTCACCCCTATGCTAGTTAGAGGCAAGAGAGGTAGTGCTACAAATTCATCATTTTATGTAGGATAATTTGGAGCATGTTTAGCTGATCAGGAAGTGTATGTTTACTGAAAAGTCTTGACAACAATCTTATGACTATCACCATTGATGACCTATGAAGTTCAATGTCGAGGATCATGTTTTTCTATGTGTATCACCCAGACTTGGGAATATATAGATACGAAGGAAAGGGAAGTTTTTTCCTCATTATATTGGGACATTTGAGATTTTGGATAGAGTTGGGCCAATATCAAATTAGTTGATATTACCTTAAATGTACCATTCCATGCACGATGCATTCCACATTTCACTGATTCATCATTATCATGCCAACCCATCTCATACTTTTGATCCCAAGGATGTTTAATTGTATGATGATGCTTTATTTGAGGAGTATCCTATAGGTTTCATTGACTGGAGAATGGATTATATTTGAGGCATGTCTATGCCTTTAGTACAGGTGATATGGAAGCATAGTCATGTACATGACAAGACCTAGGAGTAGGAGGCTGACGTACATACTCATTGGTCAGAGTTTTTCTTATATGATGTTTTTTAACCCAAAAAGAGAACTTAGTGATGTGTTACTTTAAGGGGGAAGACTGCAAGAACCCGATTTTCCTTAAGGTATGGATTCTTTTAATTTCTGCTCGAAGCTCTAGAAAATTATTCATGTTGGATTAATCCCTAAAGCCAATCACATGGACAAGTTGGTTTGTTTTTAAGAAAAAAGTAATAAGGGGATAAAGGATGGATATAAGACACATACACAACATGTATTTGGAATACACAATGTGTATTCAATACACACCTTGTAATGGACTGGGCAGTCCAATTCACATTGTGTAAATGGTTTTCCTAGGAGTGGATACCCCAAGAATTACATGATGTGTAAAATATTTACACACCACGTAAATCCCCTACTTTAGTTTTTTGAAATAAGAGCCAAGGCCTATATTTTTATTAGAACCCCCCTCCATCATTTATTTTCTCTCTTACACAACAAATCCCTCTATTGTAATCTCATTTAATTCCTAAACCTCATTTCTTGGATATCTTTATGATCTGGACTCCGATTCGTGGCCAGTTTTCCACATTGAAATCGCCCCAATAATCAATTCAATCCTTTGGATCCTTTTATCGTTTGTCTTTCTCTCAACAATGATATTTTGATAAAGGATTGTATTCCCTAATTTTAGTGAGTTTATCCATTATTAATTTTTCTTCCAATCCAGGACAAACTAAGGGATGATACTGGATGAAAAGAGTGTTATAGGTATAAGGAAGGTGGTCCATGACTTTTCCCTAAAATTATTTTTTTTATAAATTCCCTCCATTGTGTGCACACCAATTTCATTAGGAGTTTCCTATTAAATTCATCTAACTTTATTATAATAACTATTCTCAGATTCTATATCCCTTTCTATACATGTTAATCACATTTTTGGAGGTTTTAACCTCCATGAAATTAACCCAAAGTAGGGTATACTTTATATTATTCCTTTAGTGGACCTATTATGACTATCTGTGACACCATTAACGTGTGATATAGATTTAAAATTCAAAAGAAAGTGTTTTAAATTAATTAATGAACCTCTAAAATATCGAATGGAAAGTATGATATAGATATAACTTGAACCTTCTAAGGTATTTTTTCCAACTTGATAAATTAATATTAAATTGTTAAGTGGAAAGTATATATTTATAGATATGAATTGGCCTTATAAATGTTTATAAAATAATTTTTATTGGTTACATGTCCTTATCCCACCTTATCATGACTATGAAAGGTAGAGGAATGTGCTTAATAGATGATTATGTAATTAAAGTTATAAATGGTTGCATGTCCTTGATATGACTTTTCATATTAATGAAAGGTAATGGAATGATCCAAATTAATTATTAAAATGCATTGAGTATTACATGGAATCATTGAATAATAAATTATTTATTATGTTATTATTTCATATGGACCATTTTACCTTGATAGGAGTGGTCAAACTTGATCTAGCCTTGGATTCCTAAGGTAATTCCTTAAGCACCCATAAGATTCTATTTTGATCAAAGGATACAGTTACCAAGGGAGATACCCAACTTGGAATACAATCCTTGTCTATTACTAGATTCACAGAATGATGCTATATGATACCTTCACTATCTTCTAGATATTATAATTCCTTGGACACACTTCTCGGTTCCATATTGATGTCTTCGGACATGTGGTACCATGGATTCAACCTCTTGGGATTAGTCATGATTAGCCCATTTTTACCTTGGATGGGATCCTTGGACTCAGTCATAATCATTTATAGTAGAATTCCTTGGGTGTTTCCCCTTGGATTATGCTCAGACCACCTTTATTACCAGACTGCATGTTACAAATTTTAGTTGGATCGAATAATGTGGTCAAGGATTCCTTGGTTACATCTAGGATCCTTTTTCATTAATATTATCATTATAGGATTCCTTGGTTACATCTTGGATCATTTTTCATTATTATTGTCATTATAGGATGCCTTGGTTACATCTTGGATCCTATTACATCACCTTTATCATAATCAGTATGGTTGAAACCTATTATATACTTAATTTTAATGAATTTATTAAATAATACATGTTCAAATACATTTATAGGATTTACACACACACACACAGATATATATATATATACCTTTACTCTTCTCATTTTATATTCACTGTCTGGATTGGTATAAAAAACGTTGGTGGTGTCCTACTGAGATTTATCACACACTCTATCCAAGGCATCTATGGTACCTGAGAAGATTATATGTATTCAGGTGTTGATAAGGGGAAGTATCCCACTATGGACACTTGACTTTCATGATTTCTTAGGATGGATATTGGTAGAAGATGTCTGGGGTAGTTTTGGGGATACTGTATATTTTTTGGATTATTTTTGATTATTTTATAAAGAATTTGTTTCCTACTTACATGTATACCAATTTTCTTGTTTTACAGAGACTTGAAATTACATCGTTATATTTTTATATGGTAATATTCATCTTTTGAGTTGATTATTATTAATGGATGTTTATTCTTTTCTTCTGATTCTATATTTGTTATTCATTATTATGATTCCTCTACTATTATTCATATGTTTATTGTATTTATATACACTTTTATCCACTCTCACATGTTGTAATAGTCACTCTACAGACACACCCAAGACCCTCGCTTCTATTCAACAACCTCTAGAATATGGGGTGGCGTGCTTGAGGGCATGAGGCCCACTAGCTTGGGGCACAATTGAGTAGAACCCAGGTTAGGAAGTCACACTACCTATGAAAATTCAATACTTTTTTAAACAATAAGACCATATGGTTTAACTGGTAATATCAATAGCTTTATAGGATTTGGGTTTTGATATTTAAAGGGTTTATGATATAAGTGATTTAAAATAGATAGGGTGAAAAAATTAATAAATAATCAAATATATGAAAGGAATAAAAATTTTCACAAGATTAAATCATATCATTGATATATAAATAAATAAATAAATCATATTCAAGTTAAACAAAAAAGATAAATCTTACATAAATTCAATAAAAAGACCTCTCATATGAAAAATGTTAAAATAGATTTATAATCATACCCAAAAATGGAAATGTTTAATTCAATATTATAAAAATAATAAATCTCACATATGATAAAACTTGTGTAATATTATATATGATTTTCAATAGTACATATTATATTTAATTTAATGTTTGGTAAGATTAAATACATTTTTTAATTTCATATGTATAAATAAAATAACAATGGATTTTTTTTATCATAACACCCACACATAAAAAAATTAAAACAATATTAAAAATCTCATAAGATCAATATGAAAAAAGTCACTTTAAATAAAATCACCCCAAATCAGACATAATTAAATAAAAATAATTAGAGGAAATAGGGTTTGTGAAAATATTAGGTAATTGATGTTCATTGTACACAAAATCAAGATACATATCATCTTTTAGGGAATAATCACTCAAAAAATGATTCCTTATATTAGTGTGTTTGGTTCTATAATTTCTTATGGGTTTTAAAAATATTTATAAAACCAACGTTATCAAATTCTATATATACAAGTTCAATATTAAAAACAAAATCCTTTAAAGAGTGCTTAATACACAATAATTTTGTACATAAACCCTTGATTGGAATATTTTCAGTTTCAATGGATGAAAGTGAAATATAATTTTGTTTCTCACTTGAAAAATAAAATAAATATATTTTAATGAAATTATTGTTTATGAGGTACTCTACCGGTGTAATGTATAACCTATAAAATCTACATCAGAATATGAAACCAAATCAAATACAAACATTTAAGGATACAAAAATTATGATATAAAGTTCCTTTTAGATACCATAAAATTATTTTGGAGGCATTTAGATGGGATTCCTTTAGATTAAGTTGAAATTTTGAATAATGAAACAAAATATGAAAGATATATGAATCTACTAGTAGTAATATATAACAAAATTATAATCATTTAACTATAAAACTTGTTTTTAATAGGTTTCCCAGCTTCATCCATGTCATATTTAATATTATAACTCAAAGGTGTAGAATGAATTTTATTTTTTATTCCAAACACTATAAAAAAATATTGTGTATATTTTAATATATTTTAAAACATCCAAAAATATATTTAAATGATTTGGAAACCATAAAAATTATTCAACTCACCCATCATGGTTAACTAAAACTTCTTCTGCATGAGTTCAAAGAATTCAACGAATAATTCCTAGTTCATTCAACTAAAAATCACATCATAAACATATATTGGAATAATAAAAATTTTTATTTAAAAGGTTTTTTAAAATACAGTAGGGTTTTCTTTATTCGTTAGAAAACTATTTGATACAAGAAATGTATTGATTTTTTCATACCAAGATCAAGTTTCTCAATTAATCCTATATAAATCATTTGTATGTTTTATGATATAATTAATAAAAAGAGGATTTTGAAAACTACAATGTTATTTAAAATAAACATCCTCCATAATAAAACCATTTATAAAATAAGAGTTCATATTTATCAAATAATGTTAAGAATTTATATAAGATTCATATATAAGGATAATCCTAACAGATTTTAGTCTGATAATTGGTGAAAATGGTTTCTTCACAATTTATTCCTTCTTTTTTATCATAATATTTTGCATCGATTCAATCATTAATCCTAGTAATCCCACCCTAATAATTAGGATAATTTTTTAAAATCTATTTGGTTTATATGTCTTGATATTCATAGGGTCTCTTAGTTAACACTAATTTGTTTCCCTTCAAACTAGTCCAATGTATCCAATATTGATAAAATCTTATGTTAATTACTCAAGTATTCCTCTATATATTTTTGTTCATAAAGTGAAATAAAATTAAGAAATTCTACAATATTTCCATCAGTACTTATAGTTGTAAAACCTTTATCTAAATTTATAATCATATATTCAATATCATAGTCTTAAAATTTTCTAGGATATTTTGGTAGTTTAATCTAAGTTTATTTAGTTTCTAACTCTCTAAGATTAGTTTTTATAAGAACATTTTCTCCATCATCATCCATTTTAATGTTTATAGGAGGATCAAGTCTCATATTGTTTAATGAATCATGAAGTATATCAATAAAATGTTTCCTATAATAAAATGGAAGGCATTTATAAAACATCACATAAAGATATTCTTCAACAATCATTGAATTTTTATAGAAAATTCTATAATCATTATAAGTATCATAATAAATAATGAAGATTTTTTTTTCTATTTTTTACTTTGATTAAATTTACTAAGGTAATTTTTAGTATTTAAAATATAATCAATAAATAGAAAATATTTAATGTTACAAACTATGGTTTCCTTCCATTCCACAAAAATAATGATTTTTGTTCAAAATAAAACAAGATTCATCCAATAAATGATCTATTAAGATATATTCACATAACATGGTTATACTAATTTCTTGTAATGAATTATTTCTCCATTAAAAAAAACCATCTATTGAGGTGTTCTTGGATATTATTTTTTACTATTTAATATCGTTATTTGAGTAGAAAGAGTTAAACTCATTAAATGTAAATTATCCTCTATAGTCGCTTCTTAAATGAATAATTTATCCATATTTTTTATATTGAATTTTTTTATAAATTTATTAAGAAAAAAAAACCTTCACTTTTAATCCAAAAAAGAAAACCTATGTTATTAATTTTAAAATCATTAATAGAAAGAAAAATGTGTTTTATTAAAAGGCTTATAGTATTAATTTGAAAAAAAAAATATCTATTTACATAATTTAGAAAGGTCTTAGATTAGCAGCCTCATTGGTAGATTTGAATGAATATCTATACCACATGCCCATTAAAAATAAATCACATAACCCATTTTTATCAAAAATTTATTTTAGGATAATAAAAATTTAATTAATTATATGTAAATTATTTAATTAAAAAAGGATAAAATATCCAAGTCTTCAAGAAACATTAATTTCAAATTCAAGCAATATTTTTTTTCTACATAAGGAATAAAGTTCTAATGTGTAATCGTTTTATGTTCTTGGTGTGTTAAATAAAATAACCCATTATTTATAAATATATATTAAATTTCAAGGAAAATAAATAGTATAACCTTCATTAAAATGTTGAGAAATAATTATTAGGACATGATATAACCTTTTAATAATGTTATTTTTTTCATAAACACTTCTAATTTTTTATAGAATTGAGATCTAATAATTTTTTCTATTTTTTTTATTTGTAAAATTTATAGTTATATAAAATATCATTTATAGAGAATAAAAATTATAAAAATTACCACTCATATTCCATGAATAGACATAATCTATATAAAATTTAGAATAACTATTTTTTTAATTATATCTTAAAAAATATATAAAGTAGATTTTTTTGGTACCCATATAATTTTGTGTCCATATGTATTTTAAATTAATGACTTTAGAATATAAATATTCTTTATGTGAGAAATTTTTTTAAACTATAAATCATAATTTAAATTCATAGATATATAAGCATCTTTAACACCAAAAAATTGAGGCAATATTATACTAAAATCAATAGTATAATTACCACCTACACCTCAATGAAACAAATTTATTATTAGACATTAATTTTCTATTAAATATAAAATAAAATAAAATAAATTATATTTATATTTTTAGATATTGGATAATAAATGAAATTTATAATCAACCTTTATCACCTTTTTTTTAATATAAAAAATTTTATTAATGTACTCACCCCTATATTAAACATAATAACAAAAAACTTCAAAGTAGTTATTTCCAACAAAAAATCCTCAATTTTACTATCATACTAAGTTGAAGAAGAATTTAATTTAACAAATTTGGATTTAAAGTTATTAATTTAGTTAACCAATTTTTTTCACAAAAAAAATCTAAATATTGTCAATGAAATTAATAAAATTACATCAAGGAGTATTTATCTTCAAGAAAAGAACACTAATAATTAATTTATTGAAATTAAAAATCAGTTTTTTGAAAAATAGATAAAAACAAGTCTACCATTTCAATTTGAGCAATAAAATTAATATAAAATGACTACCCTAATCCATAAATGGCATGGTTAAATAATCCTCCCATTGAAAGCCTAGAATTAATTTCTTCCCCTAGGTCATGAGTCTCATGTGGGAAATGGGGTTGTTTCAAATGAAAGAGATAAGTCACATGGGAACACCACTTGATGTGATGACTATTTCTTATGATGGGAAACAAAAACACTCTTCCGATAATAAGGATATAAGAAAAAAATATCACATTCAAACACTGAAGGGTAGGTAATTAACTATTTACAATGATATCAGAGCCTAATTTCATGGGTTTAGATTGATTAGGTCATGAATGAAGGGATAGATTATTAAAACCTATGTAGTTCCCACCCTAATCCATATATGACATGGTTGAATAATCCTCCCATAGAAATCTTGGGATATGTCTCACCCCCAAAGTTTTTAGTCCCACATGTGATGTGGGGGTGTTTCATGTGTTAGAGATAAGTTAGAAGAAAATTCTCCATGATGTGAGGTCTTTTTAATTTCATCAGAAATAAAACATTCTCATACAATAACAGGGAAATGAGTAGAAAATATCAAATCTGAGCTATCTAGACCCCAATACCCAAAGGTACCCCCTCATGATCCAACAATGAGATAAGGTAGATAATGACATCGGAAGCCTACCTTCAATAGACTCTAGGTTGGTGACTAGCATCAAGGGTATATCATACACACAGATGAGATGCATTACCCTTTAATATATGAGAAATAAGAGATAAGATAGAAACAAAAAAAGTACTCCTGGTAAAGATAAATATAAAATATCCCAAATACATGCATGAAATGTCGTTAAACTAAAAAAATGTAGAGAAAACTACAAGTAACAAAATATAAACTCATAGTTACCATGAATCCCAAATAGATCCCGAACAACCCATGAGTTAGTAATGTCCCTCCCAATTACCAACCATCTCCAACATGCCTAAATTATATACATATATACATATACATATATATATATGGTGAGAATAACATGTATAATCATTAGGACCCTTCATATAGAATGTCATGAAAAAAATAAAGAAAGCTAAAGCCTAATGAATAATAAGTGAATCCTACTCACCAATAAAACATGTATCCTATGTTCCCAAAATCACTACAGATATCTCTCACCATGAATCACATATAAGAGATAATATAATATAATATCAAAATAAGGTTCCCAACTAACACTACCCCATAGGTTTTTCACTATACCCCAATGTTTCATGTCTTGATCCATCACTTTCTAAATTTAATCCAACTCAAGTCATCTAGGATAATGTATCATAAAATGTATCTCATGCATCACATCATCTCATTAATTACCATGAAACTTATGCATAAAATAATCAAATTATCCTATTATAAGTCTCTTGATAGTAATCAAGTAGTTTCTGAGACCCACTACAACTTTTATGTCATGTAATATACATGAATCCGTCATATCTCAGACACTACATACCTATAATAATCTGTAGGATATTTTAACCATAGATACATGTGTGCGAAATAACCAAGATCCATTACGTCCCTCTACCCACATATATGGTGAAAGATAACCCCATGAACATGATAACATAATATTACCAGGAGAAGATAGTAGGGTTAGAGGGGGTAGTTCTCAATCCATTCCTCACCAACCTGGATATTGGGGAAAACACCCTCCTAGAGTCCCCTGGGTGTTAGTCACCATACCAACATGGATGGGTAGCATATAGAACCAGAAAAAATATAGGATATAATATAGCTCATAATCACACAATGTAATTTAATCTAGTCTTAGTATCAACTTTATCCATCATTTATCGGACACTCGACTACCAATTCTAGGAAAAAGATATCCTATATGCATAAATTCATTCAAGGAACTTTTTTTTAGACAATTATTTTCTATTAAAATTTCATTTTATATTAATTAATTCTTTATCCATTAAGTATCATTATTTCATTCAAATTTAATTAAACACCAAGTGAAGTCCATCCCTAAATAAATAATCCAACTGATTACATAATTCCTCAAGATTATTAACATATTCATTCCATTCAAGAAACAACCATAGTGTTAAAAAATTTATTAAAAAATATCATTCTATAATTCCAAGTGCTCTAAGAAACATACTATACTACCATGAAATGGGTTCATAAACCAAGAAAAACTATCCACCTTATGTAGTGTTGAAAGGAATTCAAAAATAAGTAACCCAAATAAAAAACATTTTTTTAGATTTATTAATAAGAATTAATCCTAGATTTCATCATAGTAATGGGAAATACTATATTCAACCCATTCTATTAAACCCGATTCCATCCCCGACACCACCATGAAAATCACTATTCATCCTTCATATCAGGTTCCAACTTCTACCATAAACTTGGGCCTCCCCACCCATATCTAGCCAAAAAACCAGTCATCCTATGATCACATCACATCACATAGTATGGATAAGATCCATAAAAAATAAATATGAAAAAAATAATGAATAGGTTCAACATGGAATTTGGGCCCTAAAAACGAGGCATCTAACTGTCACATGAAAATAGACATGCTTAGCCCAAAAAAATTATCTTTATCCAACTACCAATTTTATTATCATCTTTAATTAATCAATTTATTTATCATAGGTTACAAATATAGGCAACCTAAGGAATTAGATATCTAATATATTAATTATTTAAACATGTTCCCAAGAATAACATCATGTTTCAATGAACTTTAGGGAAGAACAATTCCATTAACATGCCTCTTTATTATATCAACAAAAAATAATTTCTAGTTTCATATTCTTTACCCAATTATATAAACATACGGTATAATATTTTCAATTAAACAATAATTAATCATTAATTTTATTTCCATCAAATTCTAATAATCAACAGATTCAATAAACATGCCTCTTTAATTAATTATCCAAAAACATTATCTTCTTAAAATTCATATTTTTTTTCATCAAATTAACATGATAAACCATATCATAACAAAAATTTTAACCAAATCATAAACAAAGATAACACACTATCTAGAAATTCAGGTGGAAAACAATTATCACAGTGGTTAAACATTCGATCACCAAAAACATAAATAATTTATTTTTATCTATCTAGTTTAATATTAATTGTGGTTAATTCCAAAATCACATAAATATATAAATAATGATAAGTTTTTAGTTTCATATAAAACAATAGGATATGAAACCTCAAGTCTTTAAATGTTCTTTGATCAATAATGGAACATCAACACATATCTTTGATCGCCTATTCTGCAAATAAACTACATCCCCATAAGAAAAGATCACCACAGTCACACATAAAACATCAAAATTAATCTATAATAATAAATAATATCATCTTTAATTTCCTTAAAAGAAAGGGTTTTAGGAAACAATATTGATCGATTAAGAAACCACTAGAGAAAGATAGAAATCTCAACTCATATTATCATGGATCGAACTCGGGAAGATGGGTATAAATATCCATCAAAAGGGATTCAAAATAACTTGAGAAAATTCTTATATATTATTGTAGTTGAAAAAAAATTAGAGGATTTTGGGAATAATTGAGGGTGTAGAAGGATTTATCAGAATTTTACCAGATATAAATTCAAAACGTGAATTGGTTATTCATATAGTGAATGTTCTGAGTTTAAGACCCACTAAAAAAATGTCTCTCATATACAACAAACCTAGGATTAATTCACATCATTAAATACACATTCACATCATTATTTTTTAGTGGAATATTTTATAAATCATACTCATCATCCATTCATGTTATAAAATGATAGTTCCTATCATGAAATTCAACCTACAAACCTCCCACACTCAAGATGTGAACTTATATTCCAAATAAAAATAGAATTCTAATGTAATGAACTATATTTCATGTTGTGAACTTCTCATTCTTTTATATTCATGCTCCCAAAAAACTACTGAACTTTCTCTAGGAGCCTTTTAAACACTACATGATTCAATAACATGAAAATATATAGGAATTATGGATATGTTACCTTGCATGATCATAGGTGGGAATGACATTCATTTTTATAGAATATTATTAAACATACTTTGTGTTTGTGTTGTATTTTTTGTCAATGAGTATGAAATTAATTATTATGTTTCATGATTTCAATATATTTTTGATGAGTTTTCTTGAATTTTTTTAGAATTTATAAGCATATTAATGAGAATAAGATAGTATTGGAAGTTATTTAAAGTTCCTATGATTGATGAAAAATAATATTGAGTTCCCAAGAATAGTATTAAGATGTGTTTTGTGAATATTAATTTATCTTAAATCTTAGAGGTTTTTATGTAGAAGTTTTTCCATTAGTAATTCCATTATAGATTCATTTATGTGGAAAAGATATTTGAGGACAAGTTCTATGGTTTTTTAATATTACTGAATTATTGAATTATATTAAGAAAATGATTTTACGAGGTTTAATGAATCATTTGAGTTGATGAATATGACCAAAGATGCTTTGTGAAGTGTTTGATTGGATTTTGAGAATTAATATAGAATTTTTGTATTAAAATGGTTACCTATGTAAAGGTAACCTTAATCTGAAACAACCTACATAAAGGTCAATTACAAACAATACAAAGGCTATATAAAACCCACATAAAGGAAATGATGAAATTTAAAATGAAATAGTAAGGGTTAACTGGACACTACGTCAAGATAAATTAAAAATCCAAAGACTTGAATAATGATAATGTGATATATGTAATACAGTGTAAAGGTATGTTAGGGATAGTAAACTACTACATAAAGGGTAATTTTATTTATGCCTAAATGTTACACTAAATACCCAAAAGCTACATCAAGGTATTTTATACTTGCATCAGGGTTATCCTGAAATGATATTATCTATGAAATAGTCAATCTACTAACTACATGAAGGTATAATAGATCAAGTTAAGATTAATGGGGATCTATATGAGGTAAATCTATATATGATTAATTTAAGGATTCATGAAAATTTAATCGTATATGAGTTTCCAAAATTTATATATTCTAGTGAAATGATAAAGAAACATGATTTTACTTTATTGGTCTACAATGATTAAATGTCAGTATTTTAATTGGATAATCATGAATCTAACCAAATAGTTTAGATAAATAAATAGATCACAATTGAAGCATGTACTAAACATCTAATATATTTTAACACATTAGAGAAGAATATCATAGAAGGGTAACTAGAAAATGGTGGGTTAATAATGACTATGTTGTACTTGTGTTTCGATGAGAATAAAAATTACTTGTGAGGAATAAGAAGACCAAACCACCCCGTAAGATATTCCATGAATCTTGGAGATATTTATGAATGATAAACTATCCAATATCTTTGAATGATAAAAGTAATCCATTACTATAAAATGGAATAGACCAGAAGATAATTAAATGAGAAGAATAAGAATAATATGGCTGCACTATTGTGGTAACCATGGTGAGAATTATGGATAAAATACAGTTAGACAATGAACACTATATTGTAGTGATGAGTGTTTCATGATGAATGATTCATAATGGGAAAAGATGGTCTGGACCATGTCATAGATCATTTCTAGTGATATTTTTAAGAAAGTCTTGACATTATAAGGTCTATGGTCTGGAATTGGTAACTCCATTCCATGGGACACATTATGCTATTTCATGTCACAGATGTATACCTAGAAAGATAAATATGAAAGTGCTATTTTTTTGGAGAAAAATGAAACATAGTAGAAGTCCATAATATTAAATATTATAATAAAAATTATACTAAGGATTTAAGTATACCAATATAAAGGAATATTTGAAGTTTTTTATTGGAAGTATCAAGAATTTTGGAGATTATATTCATGAAAACAATGAATATATATTAATAAATATAGTTTATGATCATATTATGAGTGTTCCTGATGCTAAAAAAATATCATATATTCTATAAGTTTAAGGATTTTTTTAGAAAACTGATACAACATCAAGTTGTAGATTTAGTGTATTGAAGATTGGAAGAGAGTCATATAAATATTCCTATTCACTAATGTAGAAGAATAAGAGGAGACATGAGTTTGATTATGCTTTTATAGATTGTATTGAGGCTTAGAAGTTAGAGAGACAACATATAGTATTGATGATGTTTATTTAAGAAGGATCCTTAAGAAAAAACTTATGATTGTAGTAATTAATGAAGGAAATAAACTTATTTTTTTTCAAGAGAATACTAGAGATGAGGTTCTAATCATACTTCATAAGGAGTTGTATAAATCGTTTTTATAGAGATTAAATAATAGAAATTCATTAATTTATTTATATGTGATCAACCCTTGGATAACGATTCCAACACCATACCCTTTCTCATTATTCTTTTGATAATAAGAAGAAATTTGTGTTTTTGGTATAATAACCATGTGTGATTAGGGACATAGTCATCTATAAGTTGAAAAACCTCATTAATAAATTTGGGTGTTCTTATATTGATACTTTCATATTGATATCTATATGAATACCAACTAATGAGGAAAAAAATAGAGAAAGAGATAAATTAATTAAACAAGTGAAGAGCTGAAATGGGGATTAAATTGTAAATTTATTTAAAAATATAAAACAACTTATTTACCCAGGCTCTCAGTGTTTGAAACATCTCCATATAATCCTAAAAAAATAGTATTAGATTTATGATCACACCTCATATTTGATAATATATTATCTATTTTTTTAAGTTCCCTTAAAAATGATACATGGAGTATAAATATGGAATATTCGTATCAAATGATGATAATATTTTCAATTATTCTTAGCCATAAAATAATATAAGGAAGAAGTATTTAAGAACAATGAAAAAATGCCTTCTTTTTAAAAAATGGTGAAAATACAACTTTTACATACTATAATAATTATGAGATCTAACTTTGTATGAATATTAAATATTTTATTGAAAGGTATAATGGTTGGAGTATGATGACTTCCTCTATAATGATACAAGAATAAATATATATTTACATTACATCATTATCATAAGTTAAACATTATAATTCATAAAATATTATCACAATCCAAATAATGATATGTTTATTGTATTTAACAAATAGATACATATAAAATTTATTTTACAATACCCATGAGAATTTATCCATAATTAATCCATAGTAGACTTTCTTATGTACTTAAAATATGTTATACTCATCTTCATGACCCATGGAATGAAAATATAGCAAAAGTGTGGTCTGAAACACTTTGTAAGGTAAACAATTTCATGAAAGTATATATAAAATTCATATGAGAAAACATGAGTATGGGAGATGTTTATTATTAAAAAGAACATGAAATAATAAGTTTTTCCATATGTTATGATGGAGAACAAGTAATATCAAATGAAAAAACCTTTTCCATGGTATAAGAGTGTGAGATAAGCATGGAAACATGATAGAAGGGAATGATATCATAAGTTTATGGAATTAGAAATATATGGAAACAAGATAAAACATGACATCATAAGAATAAGTCAAGGAACACTTATTAGAACATTACATCATAGTGGATAAGTTTATAAGTTGTTTTGTGTTCAACCCTCATTCCCAAAACATAGTGGACATAGTCTAATGGTTTATTGGGTTCCGTCCCAAATCCTATAAACATAGTGGGAAAAATCCAACATGGGATTGATATCAATCACCATTCCCATAAACATAGTGTAATGAGTTCCATGGTGAATTTTCACTACTATTAATTCCAATAAACATAGTTGATAGATTCCCATGGTGGATTAGGTTCACTCCCAAATCCTAAAAACATAGTGTATAATGCCCCACAGTGGATTGTTTTCAATCCACAATAATTTTCATATAATCTCGTTAGATTAAAACATTACCCAATGCATTGGAAGGCCATATAATTTATGGAACACCCATAAAATAATGAAAATTGTAATATTTACATGTATAAGTGAGGTGTATGAGGAAAAGAAACTATACAAAATGAAAAATCATGATAAAACACATGAGAAGAATGTGGGTTTCATAATCTCATATAAAATCATAATAAAAGGCTTCATCTTAAGGATTCATAAGAGGAGAAGAAATTAATTCATTTTGGACATTTATATTTGTAAGAAGGAAAGGTCCTGAACATTGATTTATAATATAAAAATTTTCATGAAAAGGATCATTGAGAAGTAATAATAAAAATAAACCACATATGTGTTTCTTTTCGAAATAATTGAAGGATATTATATAGAAGGAAAATTCATATTATTTTAATTTAAACTAAAATATAACTGATAGTATTAAATATAAAATAATAAGGGTTTTTAGAATCTATTTATGGTTTAAAATATTTTATGGTGGTGAGACCTTTTATGAAATAAGAAATCAAAATGTTCCCTTAAGTCAGGTATACATAAAAGAAAAAAAATCAAAGTGAAGATAAAACATTTATTATCCTAAAGATAATGGTAATGTAACTAGGTATTTATGTAACAAACATATATATATAAAACATATAATAGATACATGAGAATAATTTTGAGAAATATAGAGAAAATAAAGATAACTTTTAAATCAAGAGTATCGAGGGTAGTTTCAAAGAACCTTTTTTATGATTTACAATACCTTTGTTGAAAACCCATGTCATAAAATGGAATAATAAAAGTTATTATAAAAATATAATATTAGAAATATAATCATCACATGAGAAAAAATTATATTTTTTTCTAAATATAATGGTTACCATTGGCAGGAAGCGAATAAACATGGATATGGATGAAAAATTATCGTTAAATATGATAGAAAATACTCTAAACAAAGATATAATTTTTGGGTTATAAATTAATCAAATTTAAATTGTTTTAATATAAAAATTATTATTTTTATGATATGATGTAAAATTACAATTAAATAAAACATTATTATGGAATTAACCAATCACAAGAGTAAGAATTTCAAGAAAATACTTCAAGAAAGGGGAATTGAGTTAAAAAAGAACCATACAATGTCATAATATACTGAATTAGAAATCCATGAAAGGTATAACATGATATGGATTTTTAAAAAACCTATATTTCATGTAATTTATGTAAATAAGAAATCTATGTCCAGTACATAAACATCAAAAAAGAAACAAACATTAAATACAGATCATATCTTAATGAAACAAAATTGTGATAAAAAACCATTAGTTTTGGTTCAGATTCATTTTGTGTTAGATCCCAACATCTTGAAAAATTAAATTATGTTTCCTAAAAAAATTATGGATAATTTCTTTTACATATATTTTATTTTATAATGTACATTAGTTCATTTATTGAATAGTTTTCTCTTATGTCAGTTATATTTTTCTAGTTTAACCAATTTATTTGAAACTTTCTATTTATATTGACTATTGTGAAATGTGTTACAAAATAGAATTATAATATATATAATTTTATATTTTTAGGTCATTTATTATTAAATTAGATTAATTTTTTTTCCATTTCATAGGTTTTCCCAATATAGACTTAAGTTAAGGTTCCTTGATATATTTTTATTAGGCAGTTAAATTTTCCAGATTCATTTATTTTTAATATCACTTAGTGAATTATCATTATTATATTTATAGAATATTATTTTTGACATAAATATCATTTTTAATTTCATTCTTATAAAGTGGTAATGGAAAAATAAATACAGAATTCTGTGGAGGTGGTAGTCAGTAATTACCCACGAATAACACTTTAGTTTTCCATATAATGGGGGGGGGATATAAATAAAAAAATTATTATCATTTCATAATGTTAATAATTTTATAAATAATATTTTTTATTAAATAACTATTTTTTATTGGTAATTAAATGTTGTTATGAAAAATGGAACAAACCATTCACCGATGTGTTAGTCCACACACGCGCATGACAACATCATCATTATTCAAATTGCTTTAGAGGAAGGAAAAAAGTGATATTCCATTAGTATAGTAACATTTTATCATATTATAAATACTAATGTTATCACATTATCATGGATATATTATATTTGGAAGAATAATATTAAGAATAAAATTTTTAGGAGTAAGTATTACTCATGTGGAGGGCTTGAACTTTCTCTTGAAAGTATTATTGGAAATGAAGGGTTTATGATAACCTCTAGAGATCAAGGAGTTATGATGGTGAAATGTAATTATAAGAGAGTTAAATTGGGTGGTGTTTTAGACAAATTGATAAGGTTACATGGAGAATTTAATGGGTGGAAGTGATATCCTTTTATAAGTGGATGAAAATGGCATTTGTTTATATATCCATTACTCATCAATGATACCATTAAACTATTCAAGGGACAATGGATCAAATAGTGATCTATAATTTAATTTATTGGGTTTTGTGTTAATAAATCATCAATCATGCATTTCAAAACATTTTTTTAATAATTTTTTGAGTGTTTTACTATTAGATTTTTATACTTTACCATTTCGTTTTTTACCTTGGTAAACATTTTTTTTAACTAAGTAATTTATGTTTTACTAAAAATATAAGATAACCCACATTAATTATAGATTTAATGAGTTTTAATATATTTATATATAGGTTTAAAAATTATATTAGTGAAATTATTGAAAATATATTAATTTATTTTATTATATGGAAGTTACATAATGTTTATTAAATTATTTTTTGAAAATAAGACTTTTACCATTATCATGATAATTAACTCTCTTTCTAGTAATAAAACATTTATTTCCAATTATAAATATTTATTTTTATATATAAATGGTTTCAAAAACTTTTATGTCATTATATTATTATGAAAAAGTCATAAAAGTAACGGTATTAGAAAAATCAGTATTTTTTCACTATTCACCTATAAATCAATTATTTTAGAAAAATATAAAAAAATTAAACCTGAGATAATTTTAAAATTATAAATTAAAAAACAAATTTAATTTTATAAAATTAAAATTTTAAAATTCATATATTAATTTATAAAATTAAAATACAATATTCAAATAAAAATTACTTTTATTTAAAAATTCCCTTTTAAAACATTATGTTTTATTAATATTTTTGTTTATATAATTATAATTTATTACAATAATTTTATTTACTTTAGGTTTTATTATTATAATTTTTTAATTATAATAATCTAATATGTCATGGATCAATTTAGTTTTTTTTATTATGTGTAAAACAAGCTATAAACACCATGTTTATTTAAAGTAAAATTATATAGTAAAATTATATGGTATTACATTCTCACCCCCTTAAATAAATTATTCCCTTAAAATTATAATTATCAATTACTAATGAAATTATATATTGGTATATAAAAAAAGAGTTGTGACTCAAGATATCATTTTAAGAGATATTTCAACCTTCCAAATTTAATAAATATATATTTTTCCCTTAGAATGTCTAAATCATAAAGGAAGGATAATAAGACTTGGAAGAATCATAATCCCAAAAACCTTGAAATTAGATTCATATATCTAGGATAAAATAATTACATTAAATAATTTTTTATTTAAAATTCTATAACTAATAGTTTTTTTGGAAACTTTCAAGATATAAGGCATTAAAAAATATTGAGTGGAGAATAAGTATAAATAGAACCACTTAATAATAACCATTGTCTTTAATTATAGTAATTACATTTGAATTTTCTTATTCCATAGGTCAATGGGGTTTTTTGTGTTGATTATCATGTTATCCCTTGTATAAGCATTCTCTTTTTCATAGTTCTCAAATTTCCCACATATAGAACATCAAATTTCTAGTGGATAATTAGGAAGGAAATTATTTTCCCCACATTGTTAACTGAATACATGATTTTTCTCATCAGATTATTGCTTGATTTCCTCTTTTACCATAAATATAAAATCTTATAGTTCCTTTGATACATTCACCTTGGATAATCTTCCTATATTCTTTATAAGAAGAAAATTGAATCTTTTATACTTCATAAACATCATCACCATATATTAAATGAAACTATATCTATATCTTCATTCATATGTTCAAAATGAATATAATAATAAATTTTTTAATAATAAATTATGAAATTTTAGTGATCAAAACAATATGAGTTTCTATACTAGATTTTATCCCATTGGTTCCTTTTTAGGAAAATTACTACTTTGTTCCGTCACAATCATTTTTAACTTGGTTCCTTTGGGATTCATACATCACTTTAACCAAAACATGTTAATTCTAGTGATTAATAAGTAATACCATAAGAGAATTATCATAAATTATACTATCAAAAAACCAACCTTTAAATGTATTACACTTTAAAACCATCAAATTAGATTTCAGTTCAATCCAAATCACTCTCAGTTCAATATAGGTTTCTTTAGGTTGGGTTTTATCATACTCCTTGATATAATTACTTAACATAATATATCCTTTGTAATGTCACATAATGATAATTTTATTGGACAAATAATATTTCATGGGAGTGTCTATCTTGGTATGCAGTCTTAGGCCCACTCATCGTGTACCAAGTTAAGGTAAAGTTAACACTTAACCAATATTTTTTGAGGTGATTTCCCAAATGTGAATTTGTTTCATATTTTCATCCACTTTTTAGTATCTATATAGGGATTTATAAAAACAAAATAATCAAAACATAAAAAAATTTCAGGATATTATCATTCATATAGACTTATCCATTATACTTATTTTGAGTGTTTTTACAAAACTTTATCTTATCCTAATATGAAAAAATAACTAAACTAATATAAAAAATAATTATACCTCGATATGATACATCCTATAACAACCCAGGATGAAAATTATCTTTAATTTAATTTTTTCTATAAGTTATCTACTAAAACTAAAAAAATAATATCAAAATCCCAAGAATGGAAGGTTTCATGTTTTTGAGAACTAGAAACATATGAAATTTATTCAACAATTATTATAAAAATTTCAAAAAAAAATTATCCACACATGACCCCTTCTAGAATACCCATAAGTTATACTCATATTTATAAACTAGTGAATGAAAAAATAATAAAAGGGTGAGCTTAAATAACCAGTAAAGTAAATCATTCCATTAAGGGTTAGATCAAAATCTTATGATAAAACATAAACATGAGATAAATTTATTTTTAAAAATAATATAATTCAATAAGAGTTATCCATAAGTAATTATTGTGTAACTTGTATTCACTAATGACCAAATATTACCTTGACATAATAGTGTGTGATAAGCTTGGAAACATTTCATAAGGAAATGATATTACAAGTTCATGGAATCATATATATATGGAAACTACATAGAATATTTCATTATCAGAATAAGTCAAGGATCACCACCAAGACCATATTATAATATTGTATATAGTCCCTTGGTGGATTGGGTTTACCCCCATTCCCATAAACATAGTATACAATGTCTCATGGTGGATTGGGTTCACTCATCATTCCCATTAACATAGTGGATAGAGTCCCATGGTGGATTTGGTTCAGTCCAAAATACTATAAACATAGTGGAAAAGGTTCAATGGTGGATTGAGTTTAATCCTCTTTCCTGTAAATATAGTGGATAGATTCCCATGATGGATTAGGTTCACTCCCCATTTCCATCAACATAATGGAAAATACCATGGTGGATTGGGTTTACTCCTTTATCCCATTTCTATTATCTTATGATATAAACACATTACCCAATGCATTGGAAGGATATATAATTATGGGTCCACCCATCAAATAATTAAAATAATAATATATAAATGTATAAGTGTTCCATATGAATATAAAAACCATAAATAAAGTAAAATTATGAAAACCCCATGAGAAGAAAGTGGGTTTTAAAATTTAATCTAAAATCATAACTGAAGTCTATATCATAAGGATTCCAAATATAAGATAAAATTAAATCAGTTTGGATGTTAATAATTTAAATAATAAAATTTATGGGACATTTAATTTTAATGTAGAAAAATTCATGATAAGGATAAATGAGAAGTATGAATAAAAATAAACCACACAAGTGATGATTTTTGAAATGAGTAAAGAATATTTTAAAGAAAGAAAGGGCATATTATTTTCATTTAAAATAGAATAGAATAAGAAGGGTTTTACATAAAATATTTTAGGGGTTATAAATGATACTCATGGATAAAAATATTTTATATAGGTTTTACATTTCATAAAATAAGAAACCAAAAATTTCCATTAAGTTGTATTGACTTAAAAGTGTGAATAACAAAGGGAACTTAAAATATTTGTATACCTAAGTGAAATATAAACTAACAAGTTATATATTTTAGGAACATATATATATATTATTTAATAATTAAATGAACAAAAAATTTAGTAAAATATAGAAAAATATAGATAATGTATTCCTCAAAAGTAACATTGGTGGTTTAGAAGTTCCCATTTGATTTTTTACAATACATTTATTGAAATCCCACATTGTAAAAAGAGAAAAAATATTTCAAAAACAATAAATGGGAAATATAATGGTCACATAAGATAATAAATAATTAATATTCCAAATATAATTAATACCATTATAAGGAATAGAAAAATATGTACAGTGAGGAGAATCTGTCATTAAAGAGGATGCAAAATGATCTTAATAATGATGTACTTTGTGCTGGTGAAATTCACAGAGTTAAAATATTTTGAATATAAAAAGTCATTTCCCAAAGATATGGATATAAATTACCCTAAAATAAAATCATAGGTAAGATTCAACCAATCATATTAGTAAGAAGTTTTAGATAATAACACTAAGAAATAGGGTTTTAGTTAAATAAAACCCTTACAATTTCATAATATTTCTAATTTAAAATTAATTAAAGGTAGAACATGAGATTAATTTTTTAAAAGCATATATTTTGTTATTATTATGAAAAAATTAAATGCATTTCCAATAAATAAACCATAAAAGGGGTTTTTTTGAATATAGATCATATCTTAGTAAAACAAAATTGAGATTAAAAAACCCTTACATTAGGTACTAATTCATTCTGTGTGAGTGCCTAAAATCCTAAACAATTAAACCAATTTTATTAAAAACTTTATTAAGTTTTTTTCATTTATATTTAATTTTCTAAGATCTATTTATCATCACTTTTTATTCATTTATTAATTTGTTTTCTATTATATAGGTTACATGGGGTGGTTCAGTCAAATTATCTTAAACTTCCTTAGTATATTAGATATGGTCAAATTGATGTAAAGTATCTTTATAATCACTATAATTTTTTGTTTCTATTTAATTTATTACTCCATTAGCAAAAAATTTATTTTTTTTCCTAGGTTTTCCCAAAAGTTTCTCAAGTTAAAAAGGTTTCAAGATATGTTCATTTAGACTGTTCAGTTTAATATGACCATTCATAGTTAATATCACTTATTGAGTGTTAAATAATAGCATTATAGAATATTAATAGTGTCATAAATTTTATTATTATATATTAAATAAAATTTTAAATTCATAATTATTAGGTGGTAATGTAAAATTAAGAAAAACGTTCTGTGGAAGTGGTAGTCTACACATACAAATGAATGACACTTAAATTTTACATAAAATACGAGGCAGTAGAGAATGTAAACTAATTATCATTCAATAATTCAAATAATCTTATAAATATTATATTTTATCATTAAAAAACTCTATTGGATCAACCATTAATGGTCAATATAAAAAATATATCCCTCCATTAATGGAAGTGGTAGTCCACACATAAACATGATTACATCTTCATTTTGACACAAGTTTCAAACATGTTTTGAGTATTTTACAATTAAATTTTTACTCGTTAAAATTTTGGTTTTTACCATAGTAACTAGTTTTTTTAATAAGTAATTTATATTTTATTAAAAATATAAGATAACCCTTCATAATATATTTGGGTGTGTTGAAATTAAATTTATCCTCTATTGAATCCAATTCTGTTTCTAAATATGAGAAAATTAAATTTTAAAGTAAAAAAATAATATATAGAAAACTTGTTTTTGTAGGAAAACTATTTTTTTACCAGTTAGTGTTCTTAATATTATTTAGTAATGATGACCAATTTAATGAGTGGTAATATATTTATATATAGGTTTAAAAATTACATTAGTTCCATTTTTGAGAATAAATAACATTTTATTTGATTTTATGGCAGTTAAACAATGTTATTAAATAAATTATTTGAAAATAATATTTTTACCGCTATCTTAATAATTTAAATTAATCTTAGTTTTTATTATTTTTATTACTAAAAATGGAATTATTATTATTAAATAATTTAAACAATTTGATCAAAAATTTTACTTAAATTTATTTAGATTTAGTTTCTACAAGTGATGAAAACTAATTTTAAAAAATAATTTTTAGAGTAAAATATATATTATTTTTCCAAAATGCTTAACATTGGTTTTATAAATCCAATGTATAATTTTAAATTAATTATTTAATTTTTTAAATTAAAATGGTTTAAAAAACACATGATTCATTCTTGTATTATGATAATTTTATAAAAGTGATGGTATAAGAAAAATCAATATTTTTTTTACTATTTTCCTAGAAATATATTATTTTTGAGAAATAGGAAAATTTCACCTTAAACTAATTTTTACTCGCTAAATTAAAAAATGATTTTTATTTTACAGAATTAAAATTCTAAAATTTTTATATTTATCATTTAAACGAAAATTCAATATATGAAAAAATTAATTTTATTAAAAATGACTTTTTCAAAATTTAAGTAGCCTTAATTTATTTTGTATGTATTTATACATTATTATAATTTTTTATTCAATATAGTTTTTTATTATTAAATTTCCTAAATTACATTCTTCTAATATATCGCAGCTCATGTTAGTTTGGGGTTTCTTGTGAGTCATGCTATGAACATAATGTTTATTTGATAGAAGATTATATAGTAAAATATTTGGCCGTGAAATCATTTAATTAAAGTACATCAGACACCCTTCATGAAGATGAGGAAACTATAATTTTTTCCTAGATATTTACTCTAGGAAACAATGTATTTTTGAGGATGGATGTATATCTGAATGTTGATGTATCATAACGTTTTATGATTCACATACATACTTTGAAGAAATATTTCATTAGTTTCCCAATGATGTTTCAATGTTTATTATTATATCAGTTAATGAATTTTAGGAAGATATCACAAAAATTGAGAGAGAATTAATGAATAAGAAGAAGATGTTTAATTAAATTGATATGAAAAAATCCCAACAATCAATTTGAATCCAAATACACAAGGAATTTTTAGTTTGAAGAAAATGACTTATACATGATATAGATTAAAAAAATAATAAATAATAAATAAGAAGAATTGATAAGGATAAAATAAAGGTACCATGGAATTTAATAATAATAACGTTAAATCATTGATGAAAAAAAAGCTAAATTAGAAGTTAAGGAAAATAAGACTCGAGAGATTGACAGTTTATTACAAGAAAATACCAAACTAAATGAAAAAATTTATGAAAATTTAAGAAAGGAGTATAAAAATCAGTTGAGGATATTATAGTATGATAAAAATATCATCAATATGAAATTTATTGAGCTTAGGATCATTCCTTAATATATGGTAAGAAATCGGGTTAATTATTCATAACAGATTGAGAAATGAGCAGCTTCTATACATTATTCCACGGGAAAATCTTATGTTGAAAGACTGAAAACTTGTGGAACAATCATCTTGAGATAATTCAATGATCTATATTTATATGCCTTAAAATAAAATACACTATTAACATATATAAATAAAAATTATAATGAATATATTTATAAGAACCATATATGATAAAATTCAAAAGATATACAAAAACAAATTAGGAAAAATGAAGAAACACCTGCCACTACATAAAAAGTAGTTGGAAGTAAGATTATTATTATAATTTACCCAATGAATGAAAAAATAGTAGAATAAAATGTATGATAATATCATATATGCAAATCTTTTTAGCTTTATATTAGAAAATGAAGCAAAGATTTTTTACTATTCAATTTTCTATGGAAAATTTGGGCATAGAGAGTTAGATTGTTGGCATATACTTTGACCATTGAAGATCAATGTAATCCCATATCAAAGTGATATAGTGTAAAACAATAAAAATACCACAATATAAAGTTAAAAATATTTCAATCTCTAATTTATTAGTGAGATCAAAAAACATATGTAGTGTTTTCATTAAATGTTGTCATAGAAAATAAACATTTTGGTTAAACTAAATTAGGTGTCTGTATACAAAATATATGAATGTAAGTGCACAAAATATTTTAAAATAATGAAGGAATACCATATAAGGGTTTAAATATAAATATACTGACAATATAATTCCATAGAATTTATCAAATAAGGTTGATGAGTTATCCTTCAATAAAAGGAAGATGAAGAAATCAATTTAAACAAAAAATATAAAAAAAGATGGGATATTCAAAAAAAGGGAATATATTTTTATTTTTTTGAATAATAAGACACATTATTTACACTTCTAAATAATTCATGAGTATAATAATCAAAAGAAATAAGCTGTAATAGAATGGATGAATAGTTTAAAATAAAAACAAAAGTGTTGAACTGGGGAAGAACAATATTGAGATTCATTGTGGAAAATCCATGGAAGATGAGTAAAATTGAAGAGAATACATGATAATATGGAAAACAATATTGAAAATTTAATAAAAATTAAATAATCCCAGATAAGTCCAAGTGATTAAGGTAAAGTAAAATTTACACATAAATAAAAAGTATAATTTGCAAAAGTGGTTGATAAAATTTTGCGACCTTGAATCTCATAAGGTGTTTTATGGGAAGAAAAAGTATACTGGTCATAGAAAAATAATTGTGTGAAAATTTCACTATCCCAAGAATAAATCTTGAATACTTTGAAGAAATAAAAAATCGATGCATTTTCTCTAATATAAGATATTTAAAGGAATATCCCACACAAATAAAGAAGAAGAAAAATTCAAACTTCTCGAAATTATATGAAATCTAAAGGATCTAATATGAATAATTTTATATAAAATTAAAGGATAAAAAAGGGTATTACAGTTGATAAAAATTATTGAACTTATTTCTTACTATATGTAGTTAAAATTGGTCCCCTTTATTCCCTGATAACTTGTGTTGTATATTTTTGTTAACCTTGAAGGGAATTGAAGTTGAAAAGAGTTATAAAATAGAGAACTAATTAAATGGAGTATGATAGAATAAATATTCCATATATAAATAAGTTAAAATATTATTATTATTTATCAACTTATATTCTAAATGACTTATGAAAAAAGATCTACCATATTTATTTGAAGATGGAGGTTGTCCCTCGAGGAGTGGTTTTACTGAGGAGTCATCCCACTTATTTATTCCATGAAAATCTTGAATTTCTAGAATGTTCATGTAAAATTTATTAAATGGTTGGTATTATTATTTTATAATCCTACTTTTATCAATAATAAATCTCAATATTAAGAGGGAAGAATTTTTTTATCAATGAAATAAATTATGAAAATTTATAGAGTTACAAGGCAGTTTGTTTTCTAAAACCTTCTTATCACGTGTTGATTGTTTATTTTTTTTTCATTATGATAATTATAGGTATATTTGGTTATAATTCATAAATATTATATATCCATAAAGTTTTATTAATTTATTCAACCTGAATAATTTTTTAACACCTAAAAATAAAGATATGGGGAACTTTTTTATTTAATTCAAACACTAATGTGATTTCTACAGAGTGTGGCTCACATAGACATTGAGTGGGATAAATGATGGAAAATTGATTTATTTTGATGTAATAACATTCTATTAAATGTTTGTTTTATTTGTTATCAATAAGGGGGTGAGAATAAAATGATTGAGTTCAAAGTAAAAAATGGGATATTTTAATGACAAAGAACATATTGACATACTATTTTGTAATATTGTAATTGAAAATAAATAAAAATATGAATATTATTGAACCCACTTTGTGTATGTATTGTGTTTGTTTACAATGAGTATTAAAGGAATTAAAATGTTTTTTGATGTAAATATGTTGATGTTTAGTTTCTTGTAAGTAGTTTATATTTCCTAAGCACATTAATGAGAAGACAAAGTTTATAAAAATAGTTTGAAGTTTCTATTCCTCATGAGAAAAAATATAATGTTCCAAATAACAGTATGCAGATATGTTTAAGGAATAATGATTTAACTTAAAGCATATAATTATATATATATATATATATATTTTCTTCCCTTATTAATTATTTTAGAGAAATATTCATAAGGGAATGATATTTAGTGAAAAGTTACATGGATTTTTGATATTGCTGGTTTATTTATCATTGTGATGAAAATTCTTGGATGATGTTTAAACATTTATTTTTATCGGTGAAGATGACCGAAGATGGTTTGTGAAGCCTTTGATTTTATTTGGATAAGTAATTTATAAATTCTGAGTTAAAATAGTTACAGGTAGAAAGGTAACCTCAATATCTTACAATAGGCAAAAATTTTATTTTTAGGCTGGGAAAAGGTCATATCTAACATGTGTAAGGGTAATTTTGAAATTAATGGGGATACATAAGGATTATCTGGACTCCATTTTAAGGTAAATCATAAATTCAATGAATTACTTAATATTCATCTAATTTGTGTAATAAAAAATATATGGAAGTCCTGAAAGGTATTTTTCTATGTAAAGTTTATCTGATTCATGTTTAAAGGTTACTCTGAATATTCATAAGAAAAATAAAAGTAATATATAATTGTTTCAAGAACATGATAAAATTATACTAGATATATATTGGTTAGTTTGATCATTGTGTGAAGGTAAAATAGATCTATCTAATATTTAAGGTGATATATATATATGTCTATTCATTTATGAGTGTTTTGAGGACTCATGCGTGAGTCATATGGTGTGAGTCCCAAAAATTCATATATTTTGATTAAATGAGAACGAATCATGATAACTATTTATTGTTCCAAAAATTTTATAATTCCTAATTTTTAGGGAATAATAAGAATTCATGAAAAAGACCGATATAAAGGAAGATATCATAGTTGATGTCAATACTAAAATTTGAAAATCTCTCAACACTATAGAGAAGAAGTCCATGAAAGGGTAACTAGAAAATGATGATAGAATGATAAACAAACCATACTGATAATCAAAGTGAGATAAAAAACTACCTATGAGAAACAAGAAGACTCAACCATGCCATTTTCAATGACAAGTATCATAAAGATATTTATAAGAGATTAAATGTTATTTTTTCATGAATGATAAAAGGTATCCCACAATATATCATGAATTAAATAAAAATTCATTTATATAAGAATAAAAATATAAAAAAATCATATTGAAAACCATTATGAGAATTTTGGTTTCAAAATAGTCAAACATTGAAAACGATATTTTAATGATTTAAATAATAATTATTCAATATATAAAACAATATGGTGGAACACATCATGGTTCATTTTTGGTGGGCATTATGAGAATATCTTAATAAGATAAGGTCTAAGGTCCATCATGGGGAACTTTATATTGAGGGTCAGATCATGTTGTTGTATGCCACACATTCATACATTAAATAAGAAATATGCGAGTGCAGTTTTTTGGAGATACCATGAAAATAAGTATCATAAGGAAAATTTTGTCGAGTGTTTAGGAAGAAAAACATAAAAAAAGATTTGATGTTCAATATTAGAGGTATCAAGAATTATGGAAATTATGTTGACAAAAATAGTGAAGGTATATTAACTGAATAAAAGACTAACAGACTAAAATTTATCAATGATTAAATAATGTTATATATTCTACAAGTTGAAGGAAAACCTATGAGAAAACTAAAACAACATCAAGTTGAAAATCTTGTGTATTGAATATAAGAATAGAGACCTAGTGATGTTCCTACATAATTAAGAATAAGTAGATGAAGAGTGAGTTTAATTATTCATCTATATACCATATTCAAGATGAGAAGTATAAGGGATAACCTATAATATTGATATGTTTTCAATGTCAGCATGATATTTGAGGTATCTTATCCGATTTCTTTAGTTATGGAATGATATCATATCATTTGTATCATGATAAGATAAAAGCTTAGTTGCTAATCACACATGATAAAGATCAATTTTTTTTATTTTCTATAGATATTATAGAATATCTATATATTTCTTGCTTATACATGGTGGTTTATAGGATTATATGACAAATGAAATAACATTTTCATGCTTCTTTTGAGAATAAGAAGGAATCAGTGCATGTTATATAATAACCACATGTCATCCATACCATATTCATTCACAGGGAATCAATCATAATTAAAAAATATTGGTGTTATTATTTTGATTCTTTCGAGTTTATATCCACATGTATACATACCAAAGAAGAAAAAAATAGGGAAATAAATCCATTCAATAAACAAATAAAGATGTGATAAATTGAGTAATAATTAAATCACTTCAAAATTATTACAATTCTAATTCACCCCTATATTATTAGACACATCCATATATAATAATAAAAAATAGAAGTTAGATTAATAATTAGGTATCCCATTATATGAATCAGAATTATATATATCACTTGAATATTCAAAAGAAAAATTTCTATTTTTTATAACATTAATTTATTTCTACTTATAAATTTTAATCTATTAATTTCAAATTAAATTTAAGAAATAGATAACAATGATTGATTTTCCAAGGATTCTTAAATTCATAACATCTCACATAATATAAATTCCATCATTGTTATTAATTCTTTTTAAAGGTATTAGAAACCCCTTTTTATAAACGTTTTTTTTAAAATATTCCTGAAAACTAAGAAAACTCCTCACCAAAATTTTATCTTATTCATTTTCCTTTGTCTAAAAAGTTAGAAAATACTTATTTGTTTTTTTTCATGTTTATTAAAAGAAAATTTGTTAGAATCATGATTCTTTATAATTTATTTATAATAAACTACCTAAAAATTCACTTTAACATTAAACATAATTCGAGTACAAATAAATTTATTCATTTTTATCTATTAAACATATATAGATTATTTGATAACAACTAAAATATTAATCAACTTTTTATGTAAAAATATATATACTTTTAAATCACAATAATGTTCATGAATTTTCTTTGACAAAGATTTAGTGTTTTTAATAATTTATATTATTTTTTCATTAATTTATTTGATAATTTCTCCATTAAACATTCTTAATGTATCAACTTTTATCTTAACTATATGATATATCAGTTTAATAACATTTTTTCCTTTATAAGAACCAAATTATTTCCCACATTTCATAAGCATAAACACATTGAGAAAACATATTATATTCATGAATACCAATATAATGAATTATTAAATTCATAAGAATAAAATTTATATCAAAATTATATTTTTTTATACTTTAAAACTTTGGTCCACTATAAGCTATTTTTTATTGTTTTATAACTTTATTAACTCAAAAAATTTATAAATAAAATAAGTTTTATAGTATAAACATTAGGTATAATTAGATTACACCATCTATAGATTGAAAGTGATAATAGAATTACAATACATTAACATACCCAAGTGAAAACCCCCTTAGAGATATTTACAGTGTCCATTCTCATGTTTTTTTCTTAATATCATCTTCATATATGAATGTCCTTTAATTATATATTCAGATTCCCACTAATAATTTTCATTATGAGAAAATAAATAGCCACACCCAAGCCTGACTATATCCTAACAACATATCATTGAATATTTATTTTTTATTTAAAAAATTATGGATCCTTGAAAGTAATCAATATTCATCACTATAGTTTTATAAAGTAAATTATTTGAACATTTTATAATCCATATGTCGAACAAATTCTAAACTTCTATACTTAATGGGAGAATCAAAATCCTAGTACCCTAGTATCATTGCAATTCTAGTACACATATTGAAAATGTATCCAGATTTATCACATCCCCATAATTACTCAACATTTCAGACTTCCAATCTCCTATAATAATAATTAATATAAGAAATAAAAAAAATCATCAAACTTGAGAACAAATATAGTTAATTAATTGATTTATTATCTTATTAATGTGACATCAAATAAACACCATCAAGTATAAAAAACATAGTTCCATTTATAAAATAAAATAAAATTATAACTAAACCTGTATCCTAAAAAATAGACATAGAATGGTTATTACAAATCCAAAAACTCAATACCGAATCATATGATTGAATAAAAAAATTAACAAGGCATCAAAAATTCTCCTTTGGCCTAAAAAATTATCTAATGTAATAGAAATTCCATACACCATTCACCTCCTTCAACAATAAGTACTCAATTTGGGGAGTACATGTCATGAAGGGGAAATACATATACTGTTCTGATCCTTAGAAAAAAACTAATCATCCATATCATCATAAATAGTAGTTTCTAATTTCACTTTAGAGGGATGAAATATAGCCTACAAAACATTGAATAAACTTAGGATAAACCATTATCACAAACCAACCTAGATACCTTGGTACCCTGATACCTAATATGGAACTGACATGGACTGAATGACAATGTTTACCCTCAAGGGATTTTGACTAGCACCTGGAATCATACAAGATAAAATAGGTAATTAAGTTTCTAAAATAATAGTGTAATATACAATATACAAGTCATTATTTTCAAAACTCCACTGGGAGAAAGCAACAAAAACCAAAAAAGTATAACATAGACCCAAAATAGTACATTGTCAAAGTACTCAACAACTTGTAAGATAAAATAAAACATCCTAAAGGAGACATCACTCCAAATCCAAAGGATTAAGAATGAACAACTCCTCCATGAGGTGCTTTGTCTTTACTCGGACCTAGAGGAAGGAAATCAATAAATGATTGTTTTCAAAGGTAGGGTGTTAGCTAAAAATCCTAGTGGGGTCCCACCAAGTGTTCCATAAAAATATTCCATAACGATAAATGAAATTATGTATTCAATTTTAACAAAAAAGGGAAATTAGGTACACTTTCATATTACAAAAACATTGTTTTATTTCAAAATTATTGAAAACATTTCAAACATGGAATAAATAAAATTTTATATAAAGTAGTTTATATAAATCAAATGGAATGAATAAAATAGTTCCATAATCATTTGAATATATATGAAAAAAATAAAAATAAGAACCATGTCCATCTCTATTATGTTATGATAGTTTCTAGTTATAGGGTGCTCAAAAATATCATATCAGTTATCATGGAAATATGCTTACACACGTCCCTCATGCTCTGGCTGAATAAGACTCATCAATATTCCATCAGGGATAAGAAATGACTAACTAGATTTATGTCAGAGTTATTATCATCAATCCATTTCTTGGGAATAATCATCCTATCATGATTTCCAAAATAACCAACTGACTACCCAAGCTCACATGTTATTAATCAATTAAAAGAAAAAGGGCCAGTCATCTCATTTCAAATCAAACATATTTTAGAATTTAATTTCCACTTTTCAATTTCAATTTTCCAATTCAATTTCAAAATCAAAACATGGTTTTTTTACTAATTAAATAATTTTTCAATACAAAACCAATCATAGGTTTTTTATCAATTCAATTTAATCTATTTCATAAAATCAATTCTCAAATCATCTCATCAATTCTATCAATTTTGAAATACGCCCCAAATAATGATTCCATTGTAATTGGGGGGTTTTCCAAAAATTACATTTCAATTCATATCATAATTTAAAGACCTAAAAAATTCCATTTAATTTTATTTATTTATTTAGGATTATTATGATTCTGAAAAAATTGACGTCGCATGATTCTGATGCCCAGTGTGTCTGGAATGAATTTTTGAATTTTTTAAGGTACGTTCAATAAATTCACAAGCATTATTTTCTAAATTTTCAACCGGTACTCAGAATTGAAATATGAGAGCACCATTGAATCCGCAATGCTAAGATTCGCTTAAAGGAAGATTCACTTCAACTATAGTAGGTCGGGAGAAAAAGTGAAATTTTGGACTTCACAAAAAAATAATTAAATAACTTAAAAAGTTATTTTATTTCTTTTTCTTCAGAGGATGAGAGGTAGTGGTGGGGACCGATGAATTTTCAATCCAATTAATGGCTTGACTCTCCTTTATTTGTAACCACACCATTGGGGAATTACGATGTTCATTCATTAAATGAACCTCATTAATTACTCAGTGTGTTACTCACCATTTCCACTCTATTTGAGTGAGGATCAGGGTGGAGTTTTGACATGGCTTCATCAAGAGAGGAAACTCAGGCGAAGTTTGGCGGCAACTTCCACCGATGGAGGAAAGAAGCTTGGGCAGTGACGATCTGAGATCAATGAATGTCGACGACCTCACTCTGACGAGGAAACTCTTTCTGCCAATGACCAAGATACCTCTAACGATTCACGAGGTAGGGGTTGGTATTTAATTCAAGAAATCCCCTTGATTATTTTCCTCGTTCCTGAACTTGTGAGTGGATTTTGCGGGGGATTTGAATGGGGTTTATTTATTAAAGATGAATTGAATAATCTCTCGCTTTTTATAATGATAATGGGAAGGGTGAAATCCAAATTAACAAGTCCCAGACGCTCCACCGCTTGTTATTCATTGCATTCTTTAGAGGTGGGTTGTTCCAACATGACGTAACCTTTAAACCGAGAGGTGCGCAACAATGACGACATTCCTAGAGGATTGTAGGCATGTCCAAAAGGAAGAACGGACCACTGGAGCTCACCTGGTGGCCCAAAAAAAGATGTTTCGGTGCGACACCAGTGTGGAGGTGTTGGCAACCAATGCCGACGGACAAGGGAGACAGTAGGCAACTGCTGGACACGGTGGAAGAGAGGCACCACTTGGCGCTGCGGTGGTCAGGCAAGTAGTTAGGAGAGGCCAACTGTGGAGGTGGAGGCGGTGCGCCATTGCGTGCCACACTGAAGGGAGTTGGGACTCATATCCATGATGATGCAGGGGACCCGCACCCTACGGGACCTATCGGTGATGAGGAAGCACCATCTGGCACTGCCAATAAAGGAGCTGAACGACTCCTTTTAGCTGTTTGGGAGCAGTGGATTGCGCGACCCTACTGGGTCGCGCCTGCCAGTGGGCCGAGCCCGCCGCGGCCCAGCGGCCCAGCGGGCTGGGCCTGCCATGACCCCGACCAACTAAGCTAGGTCAGACCTAGACCGGGTCAGCCTAGGCCAGGTCGGTCTGACCGGGTCAGACCGGACCCGGACACCTCTCGGGCCCAGGTATGCTTAAAAGGCCGTAACTTGCGAACCAGACATCCATTTGATGAACCATCTACAACACTGGGATCCTTGGAGCGAGAAAGCCCTTTTGAGATACACCATGATAGTTTTGGATAAAGTTGGAGTACGACTGAGTTGGATCGACTTCGAATCCAACTAGGCCCTCAACACTAAAATGACAATAACTTACAGACCGGACATCCAGTTGATGTGCCATCTTTTGTGTTGGAACCCTTATGATATGACAAATCATTGGGTTAGTTCTTCTTGGGACTTCGTACTGGTTGAAATATTACTGATGGCTTGAGGAGCGGTTCTCCCAGAATCAAGCGTACTATGATCAAGAATCTGGTGGCTGGTAGTGAGGCGGAGTTTAGAGACAGATCATACGGAGGCACTACTGGAAATCCAGCATTTCCCAATGTTTTAGAACCATTGGAAAAGGCTGTAGAACTGTTGGTATATGTTATACCAACGGTTCTGCAAACCGTGGGGAAGTAAGCCGTTGGGAAAGGCTTTTCCCAACGGTTTACACAGAACCGTTGGGATAGGTCAGAAAAAATCAACCTATCCCAACGGTTTGGCCCGTTGGTAAATCAACAGATAATTTTCTTTCCCAACGGTTCATAGAACCGTGGGTAAAAACAACCATGCAACAGGGTATCCCAACGGTTCAAGGAACCGTTGGTAAAAACAGCTACATAGAGCCTATGCCAACGGTTTGAAAACCGTTGGCATAGGCTTTGCTGTGCAAATTGCACAGCAGCCTGCAATTTGCACAGCAGGTCTGGTTTTTGGGCATTTACCCTCGGTTTCAATTCAATTTTCAATCCAATTATGCCCTCGTTTTCAATTCATTTTTCAATCCAATTATTGTACCTGTAACACATATAATTCATACATATAGAGAACAAACCAACACATACAAATAATGAAAACCAACCAACCAACACATATAATTCATCCTGAAAATATACACATCCATAATTAAAGTAGAATTCATAACATAATTATAAACATACATAATTCATTTAGAATTCATTTTAAAATTTATATGACAATTATATGTGGAATCCGAAATTCAATTCATAATTTGATCGGTTTTTTCTATACCATATATTTTTACCTCAAATGATGTCCATTTTAAACAAAATACATACACCTGAAGTGATACCGGCCACACCGCACCTCAGATTGATGCGGGGTTGACTCGTACATGTCACATTTGACCCATGGATCGTTGTGCTAAAGTATCGACAGAATCCAAATATGTTTGGTCGGTTTTCTGTATGCCAGTTGATGTTTTTCACTTAAAATGACGTCCTTTTGAAACAAAAGACGGACACTATGAGTGGTGCCGACCACACCGCTTCTCCAATTGAGGCGGGGTTGATTCGTACACGTCACATATGACCCATGGATCGTTCTCCTAAAGTTTAAATGGAAACCGAATGCGTTTGGTCGGTTTTCTGTATGTACTTAAAATGTTGTCCATTTTAAACAAAAGAGTGACACTTAGACTAATCCTGACCACACCGCGACTCAGATTCATCCCGGGTTGGCTCGTACATGTCACATATGACCCATGGATCGTTGTTATAAATTATCAAAATATTACGAATGCGTTTGGTCGGTTTTGCGTATGCCAGTTGTTCTTTTCATTTATAATCATGTCCATTTTAAACAAAAGAGACAGAGTTAGAGCGGTGTCGGCCACACCGCGTCTCGGATTAAGACGGGGTTGACTTTTACACGTCACATATGACTCATGGATCGTTGTGCTAAAGTATCGATAGAATCCGAATGCGTTTGGTCGTTCTTCCGTATGTCAGTTTATGCCTTTCACTTAAAATGACGTCCTTTTGAAACAAAAGACGGACACTTTGAGTGGTGTCAGCTGCACCGCATGTCGGATTGAAGCGGGGATGATTCGTACACGTCACATAAGACCCATGGATCGTTCTCCTAAAGTTTCAACGGAAACCGAATCCGTTTGGTCGTTTTTCCGTATGTACTTAAAATGGTGTCCATTTTAAACAAAAGAGAGTCACTTAGACTTATCATGGCCACACCGCGACTCAGATTCATCCTGGGTTGGCTCGTACACATCACATATGACCCATGGATTGTTGGGATAAATTATTAACAGATTCGGAATGTGGTTGGTCGGTTTTCCGTATGTCAGTTGATGCTTTTCACTTAAAATGACGTCCTTTTGAAACAAAAGACGGACAATTTGAGTGGTGCCGGCCACACCACGTCTTCGGATTGAGCTGAAACCACTGTGCAACATTCTAATTATTATTCGTGACGTGTACGCGCAGACGGCACGTCAATCGGACGTGCGGTTTGCGCGGTACGACTCAATATTCGTGTTTTAAGTGATGCGCGCGCTTCGTAAACGCGCGTGAGGGGGGTCCAAACGGGCCGAACAAAGTCGGAATGGCCTGAAATCAGACGAAAAATACGGGAGAGTGATTTATGAAGTGGTCGAGCAGACGGCATGTCAATCGGACGTGCCGTGTGCCCGCGGTGACCGACAACGCAGTTCTGGTGTCATAAACGGCCAAAACGGGCGTCCAACGGTCAAATTCATAGCGAACGACCTCAGATTGAGCTAAAACCACCGTGCAAAATTCTAATTATTATTCGTGACGTGTACGCGCAGACGTCACGTCAATCGGACGTGAGGTTTTCACGGTACGACTCAATATTCGTATTTTAAGTGATGTGCGCGCTTCGTAAACGCGCGTGAGGGGGGTCCAAACGGGCCAAACAAAGTCGGAATTGCCTGAAATCAGATGAAAAATATGGGTGAGTGATTTATGAAGTGTTCGAGCAGACGGCACGTCAATTGAATATTCCATGTGCCCGCGGTGACCGACAACGCAGTTCTGGTGTCATAAACGGCTAAAACGGGCGTCAAACGGTCAAATTCATAGCGGACGACCTCGGATTGAGCTAAAACCACCGTGAAACATTATCATTATTATTCTTGACATGTACGCGTAGACGGAACGTCAATAGGACGTGCGGTTTGCGCGGTACGACTCAATATTCATGTTTTAAGTGATGCGCGCGCTTCGTAAACGCGCGTGAGGGTGGTCCAAACAGGCCGAACGATTTCGGAATGGCCTGAAATCAGACGAAAAAATACGGGTGAGTGATTTATGAAGTGGTCGAGCAGACGACACATCAATCGGACGTGTCGTGTGCCCGCGGTGACCGACAACTCAGTTCTGGTGTCATAAACGGCCAAAATGGGCGTCAAACGGTCAAATTCATAGCAGACGACCACAGATTGACCTGAAAACACTGTGCATCATTCTAATTATTATTCGTGATGTGTACGCGTAGACGGCACGCCAATCGGACGTGCGGTTTGCGCGGTACGACTCAATATTCGTGTTTTAAGTGATGCGCGCGCTTCGTAAACGCGCGTGAGGGGGGTCCAAACGGGCCGAACGAAGTCGGAATGGCCTGAAATCAGACGACAAATACGGGTGAGTTATTTCTGAAGTGGTCGAGCAGACGGCACATCAATCGGACGTGCCGTGTGCCCACGGTGACCGACAACGCAGTTCTGGTGTCATAAACGGCCAAAACGGGCTTCCAACAGTCAAATTCATAGTGGACGACCTCGGATTGACCTGAAAACACCGTGAAACATTTTATTTATTATTCGTGACGTGTACGCGTAGACGGTACGCAAATCGGACATGCGGTTTGCGCGGTACGGCTCAATATTCGTGTTTTAAGTGATGCACGCGCTTCGTAAACGCGCGTGAGGGGGGTCCAAACAGGCCGAACGAAGTCAGAATGGCCTGAAATCAGACGACAAATACGGGTGAGAGATTTATGAAGTGTTTGAGTAGACGGAACGTCAATCGGACGTGCCGTGTGCCCGCGGTGACCGACAACACAGTTCTGGTGTCATAAACGGCCAAAACGGGCCTTCAACGGTCAAATTCATAGCGGACGAACTCAGATTGAGCTGAAACCACCGTGCAACATTCTAATTATTATTCGTGACGTGTACGCGTAGACGGAACGTAAATCGGACGTGCGGTTTGCGCGGTACGGCTCAATATTCATATTTTAAGTGATGCACGCGCTTCGTAAACGCGCGTGAGGGGGGTCCAAACGGGCCGAACGAAGTCGGAATGACCTGAAATCAGACAAAAAATATGGGTGAGTGATTTCTGAAGTGGTCGAGCAGACAGCACGTCAATTGGACGTGCCATGTACCCGCGGTGACCAACAACGCAGTTCTGGTGTCATAAACGGCCAAAACGGGCGTCAAACGGTCAAATTCATAGCGGACGACCTTGGATTGAGCTGAAAACACGGTGAAACATTCTAATTATTATTCGTGACGTGTACGCGCAGACGGCACGTCAATCAGACATGCGGTTTGTGCGGTACGGTTCAATATTCGTGTTTTAAGTGATGCGCGCGCTTCGTAAACGCGCGTGAGGGTGATCCAAACGGGCCGAACGATTTCGGAATGGCCTGAAATCAGACGAAAAATACGGTTGAGTGATTTATGAAGTGGTCGAGCAGACGGAACGTCAATCGTACGTGCCGTGGGCCCGCGGTGACCGACAACGCAGTTCTGGTGTCATAAACGGCCAAAACGGGCGTCCAACGGTCAAATTCATAGCGGACGACCTCAGATTGACCTGAAACCACCGTGAAACATTCTAATTATTATTTGTGACGTGTACGCGCAGACGGCACGTCAATCGGACATGCGGTTTGCGCGGTACAGCTCAATATTCGTGTTTTAAGTGATGCACGCGCTTCGTAAACGCGCGTGAAGGGGGTCCAAACGGGCCGAACGAAGTCGGAAGTGCCTGAAATCAGACGAAAAATACGGTACAGTGATTTCTGAAGTGTTCGAGTAGACTTCACGTCAATCGGACGTGTCGTGTGCCCGCGGTGACTGACAACGCAGTTCTGGTGTCATAAACGGCCAAAACGGGCATCCAACGGTCAAATTCATAGAGGACGACCTCAGATTGAGCTGAAATCACCGTGAAACATTCTAATTATTATTCGTGACGTGTACGCACAGACGTCACGTCAATCGGACGTGCGGTTTGCGTGGTACGACTCAATATTCGTGTTTTAAGTGATGCGCGTGCTTCGTAAACGCGCGTGAGGGTGGTCCAAATGGGCCGAAAAATTTCGGAATGGCCTGAAATCAGACGACAAATACGGGTGTGTGATTTATGAAGTGGTCGAACAGACGGTGCGTCAATTGGACGTGCCGTGTGCCCGCGGTGACCGACAACGCAGTTCTGGTGTCATAAACGGCCAAAACGGGCGTCAAACGGTCAAATTCATAGTGGACGACCTCGGATTGACCTGAAACCACCGTGCAACATTCTAATTATTATTCGTGACGTGTACGCGCAGACGGAACGTCAATCAGACCTGTGGTTTGCGCGGTACGACTCAATATTTGTGTTTTAAGTGATGCGCGCGCTTCGTAAACGCGCGTGAGGGGGGTCCAAATGGGCCGAACGAAGTCAGAATGGACTGAAATCAGACGAAAAATATGGGACAGTGATTTCTGAAGTGTTCGAGCAGACGGCACGTCAATCGGACGTGCCGTGTGCCTGCGGTGACCGACAACGCAGTTCTGGTGTCATAAACGGCCAAAACGGGCGTCAAACGGTCAAATTCATAGAGGACGACCTCAGATTGAGCAGAAACCACCGTGCAACATTCTAATTATTATTTGTGACGTGTACGTGCAGACTGCACGTCAATCGGACGTGCGGTTTGCGCGGTACGGCTCAATATTCGTGTTTTAAGTGATGCGCGCGCTTCGTAAACGCGCGTGAGGGTGGTCCAAACGGGCCGAACGATTTCGGAATGACCTGAAATCAGACGAAAAATACGGGTGAGTGATTTATGAAGTGGTCGAGCAGACGGCACGTCAATTGGACGTGCCGTGTGCCCGCGTTGATCGACAACGCAGTTCTGGTGTCATAAACGGCCAAAACGGGCGTCAAACGGTCAAATTCATAGCGGACGACCTCAGATTGACCTGAAACCACCGTGAAACATTCTAATTATTATTCGTGATGTGTACACGTAGACGTCACGTCAATCGGACGTGCGGTTTGCGCGGTACGACTCAATATTCGTGTTTTAAGTGATGCGCGCCCTTCGTAAACGCGCGTGAGGGGGGTCCAAACGGGCCGAACGAAGTTGGAATGGACTGAAATCGGACGATAAATACGGTACAGTGATTTCTGAAGTGGTCGAGCAGACGACATGTCAATCGGATGTGCCGTGTGCCCACGGTGACCGACAACGCAGTTCTGGTGTCATAAACGGACAAAACGGGCGTCAAACGGTCAAATTCATAGCGGAAGACCTCAGATTGAGCTGAAACCACCGTGCAACATTCTAATTATTATTCGTGACGTGTACTTGCAGACGGCACGTCAATCGGATGTGCGGTTTGCGCGGTACGACTCAATATTCGTGTTTTAAGTGATGCGCGCGCTTCGTAAACGCGCGTGAGGGGGGTCCAAACGGGCCGAACAAAGTCGGAATGGCCTGAAATCAGACGAAAAATACGGGAGAGTGATTTATGAAGTGGTCGAGCAGACGACACGTCAATCGGACATGCCGTGTTCCCGCGGTTACCGACAACGCAGTTCTGGTGTCATAAACGGCCAAAACGGGCGTCCAACGGTCAAATTCATAGAGGACGACCTCATATTGAGCAGAAACCACCGTGCAACATTCTAATTATTATTCGTGATGTGTACGTGCAGACTGCACGTCAATCGGACATGCGGTTTGCGCGGTACGGCTCAATATTCGTATTTTAAGTGATGCACGCGCTTCGTAAACGCGCGTGAGGGGGGTCCAAACGGGCCAAACGAAGTCGGAATGGCCTTAAATCAGACGACAAATACGGGTGAGTGATTTCTGAAGTGGTAGAGTAGACGGAACGTCAATTGGACATGCCATGTGCCCACGGTAACCGACAACGCAGTTCTGGTGTCATAAACGGCCAAAACGGGCGTCAAACAGTCAAATTCATAGAGGACGACCTTGGATTGAGCTGAAACCACCGTGAAACATTCTCATTATTATTCATGACGTGTAAGCGCAGACGGCACGTCAATCGGACATGCAGTTTCCGCGGTACGGCTCAATATTCGTGTTTTAAGTGATGCGCGCGCTTCGTAAACGCGCGTGAGGGTGGTCCAAACGGGCCGAACGATTTCGGAATGGCCTGAAATCAGACGACAAATACGGGTGAGTAATTTATGAAGTGGTCGAGTAAACGGCACGTCAATCGGACGTGCCGTGTGCCCGCGGTGACCGACAACACAGTTCTGGTGTCATAAACGGCCAAAACGGGCGCCCAACACATTTCGAATGTGTTTGGTCAGTTTTTCGTATTTCACTTTTTGTTTTCACTTAAAATCTTATGGAAATTCATATAGAATATTTTTATATCATATTTAGTATGGATTAGATTTTAGTTGATCATGCTATGAAACATTTCAGAGCTAATGAAATTAAGGAATGTGGAGGGGCTGTCCGGGGGGCTGTCCGGGGGGGCTGTCCGGTGGGTGTCCGGGGGGCTGTCCGGGGACCAAGGAGGAGGGTGGGGGGGCTGTGCGGGGTCTGTCCGGGGGGTGTTTGGGGGTTGTTCAGGGGGTTGTCCGGGGTTGTTCAGGGGGCTGTCCGGGGGTTGTTCAGGGGGTTGTTCAGGGGTTGTTCAGGGGTTGTTCAGGGGGTTGTCCGGGGTTGTTCAGGGGGCTGTCTGGGGGGTGTTTGGGGGGTTGTCCGGGGTCCAAGGGGGAGGGTGGGGGGGGGGGGTTGTCCGGGGGGATGTCCGGGGGGCTATCCGGGGTCCAGGGTGGAGAGTTGGGGGCTGTACGGGGGGCTGTCCAGGGGGCTGTCCGCGGGGGCTGTCCGGGGGGGCTGTCTGGTGGGTGTCCGGGGGGCTGTCCGGGGACCAAGGAGGAGGGTGGGGGGGCTGTGCGGGGTCTGTCCGAGGGGTGTTTGGGGGTTCTTCAGGGGGTTGTCCGGGGTTGTTTAGGGGGCTGTCCGGGAGATGTTCAGGGGGTTGTTCAGGGGTTGTTCAGGGGTTGTTCAGGGGGTTGTCCGAGGTTGTTCAGGGGGCTGTCCGGGGGGTGTTTGGGGGGGTTGTCCGGGGTCCAAGGGGGAGGGTGGGGGGGTTGTCCGAGGGGCTGTCCGGGGGCTATCCGGGGTCCAGGGTGGAGGGTTGGGGGCTGTACGGGGGGCTGTACGGGGGGATGTCCGCGGGGCTGTCCGGGGGGGGGGGGGGGGGTGTTTGGGGGGTGTTCGGGGTCCAAGGGGGAGGGGGGTTGTCCAGGGTCCAATAATGAGGGGGGTTTTCCAGGGAGTTCACAAACACACAACCACTAAAAGACAACAACATCCATAAAAACAGACAATATATAAAAATAACTCAACTCCAATACTATATTACGAGTCTAGATAAAACCAACAACTAGAATAGATTAAACATCAAATCTCAGTAATATAAGTCAAAAATGTAACGGATCAATATGTCCCACATCAGCATCAGCATCACCATCATCATCATCATCAGCACCCTCGTCATCGTCCTCGTCATCGTCCTCACCCTCCACAGCGCCTTCCTCCTCGCCTTCGCCCTCCTCCTCACCCTCCTCATCTCCCTCCTCTTCCACATCAGACTCCTCGCCATCATCATCTTCAAGATGGACATCGGCCTGACCACCACTGGAACTGCCACCTGGTGAACCATATATAGAATGTATCGACGACATGTATTCATCAACCGCTGGGCTGGCCTCTGCTGGAAGTGTTGGACGTAGAACTTCAATAAATTTCATAAATGCACTGTTTGCCCTAGCAGACTGTTCTGCCGTCTCTGTGGCCCTTTTATCAGCCTGTTCTGCCTGTGCCCTAACTTTCTGCAGCTCGGTGGCACTACAACTCATACCTGAGGCAGGCCAATACCTCGTCGGGGCTATCCTAGGTCGGCAGCGTACTCTGTCAGAATGATCCTCTCCCAACACCTGATGTAAGTGATCAGATGGCCCAAAATTGTCTACTTCTTGGGCATCGAGGGCCTCTAAAGCATCCTGTTACAAATATAAATATATTATTAAGTTACGAAATAGATATTAAAATATAAAATCAATAGATTAAAACTTACAATCTGCTGCTGAGTCGCTTCGTTGACAGCACTTCCATCCTTTTTTCGTCTACTCGAGCAAAACAGTTTTGCTCGAGGCACACGTCCTTCAATATTTTGTACTTGCCTCTACAATGACATTGAAAACAAAAGTTATATAAAAACTTTAGCAAATGATTAAATAATTGAGGAAACAAAAGAAAATGTTAGTCGTAAAGAAAACTTATAAACAATTGTAATACCTGCTGCCTCTCATGATCTGGCATCGTCGTGCGTCCTAGTGTATGGAGGTATTTTTTTGCATCAATGTTTTTTTTTATTTTTTCCAGATGATTCCTAAATAAAATTCGATAATGAAAACGATAATATTAATTCAAAACTTGAAAGTTATTATTTAAATACCTCAAATTTAATTCATACCTTAAACTGTGTACTCGTCCAATGAGTAATCATCTGACGATACTGCTCTATAGGACAATCATCCACGACTGGTACCGCCTCTAACTCAGTGCCAACTCTAGCACGCCAGCCAATATACAGCTCATGCTTGTAGGCTCTCCAAAGCTCGCCTAAATCCTTTAGACGTTCCAGTCGTGCACCCTCACCATCAAGAAAATTAAATCGAAGCTGAAATCAAAATATTAATTCATATAAATACAAAAATAATTCATGGCATTAAATACAACAGATTTTTTTACCCATATCTCTGCCCAAGCTCTATCTTTGACCTCATGTGGCAAATGTCTCCACGACAGCGGGCTGACGGGAATGATGTCAGAGTATTTGGCAAGTGTCGCCAGAAAACTCCGACATTGCTGCCCTGTTTTCTCAACCATCTGATTGTCTTCATTATATTCCACCATAACCTGTGTGCGATGGTTCCACACCGAACGCATGCGTGTACGGCCCCGCCCCCGCCTCCTGTCAGTAGATGTATCTGTCATGAAAGAAAAACAAATATTTTATCAAAACATGTTATAATGAAAATAAATATTGCTATAAAAATTTGTTAGGGTTTTATAAATATACCTGCGCTAGTCTGATCAATGAGTGGCGCCGGATCCACAGAACCTGATGGAACACCCTCTGGTGGAACAGGAGTCGAAGACGATGGAATATAAAAGCTCGGAGAGACAGAAGTAGAAGGAAAAGAAGATGTAATAGCTGTATGACCTGATGCTGACTGGGGAGTGGGAATCATCATGGGATGTGAAAATGATGGGGCAGAAGATGCAGAAGGTAGCGAAAACATGGGAGGCCTAAATACCCCGTGTGTCCCTAACGACACACCGGGATCAGAATGTGGGAAGGCTGAAATGTCAGTGGGAGGGGCAGGGTCTAGTCGGGCACGCGCAGCTCTACATCCACCTTTGGTACGAACCCTCCTCGTACCACCGGCCTGAGTACTAGGACCAGTACTAGGCTCCTCGTCGAATAACTGTCGACGTAATGGTGGATCCTACAAAAAAGTTTACAAAAAAAATTAATCACATGACATTATATATTCTGTATATATATATATATATATATTTGAAATAAAGTACTCATTGTAGGCACTAATGGTGGAATGTCCATCTCCTCCATCCGACGATTGTTCTCCGCCATTTTTTTCTCCGTGTCTCTTCAATTGGCTGCATTTCTTGCATTTGAAAACAAATATGTAATTAATTAGAAAAAGAAAATTAATGTGTAAACCAAAAAACTAAATATATGAGGGAATGATGGGATTTATTGGTAATTTAGCTATCAATTGTTTTAGAAGAGTTTGAATGAATTTAATAAAACATACAAGTTGTAATGTTCAGCAAGTTAGAAATATTGTTTGATTTGGTTTGAATACAGTTCAATTCCAAATTAGAAAATGCAATTCAAATAAAACAGCAACCAATAAACATTTAAAATTCATATAACGGTCAAGTCAGCTAAAACATATTTGTGATCAATACTAAATAAATATGAATATTACCAACCTTAATAACCCAACTCGAGGTAAACCAAAAGAATTGAGAACATGGATGAATGATTCTATATATTTCCAACCACAACTTCAGGTTCACAATCAACTCTGACAATTGAGATATTGGAGTCATCAAAAGAAATAAATGGATTGGTTCTAATGGAAATAGGGACAGTGTCAATTCCATTATCAGCATCATCAAAAATATGTCTTGGAATTACTTCAACTATGACACCAAATTCAGGTTGAAGTTGATCTTTGACATAAAAAACTTGTTTAGCCATTGATGCCAACACATATGGTTCTTCGGTTGCAAGAGTTCAGGTCATATTAATTACTCAAAATCCACAATCATCAATAAATGTGCCATGTCTCGTCATCGAATCAAACCAATGGCATTTCATCATTGTGACTCGTCCATGAGAGTAATAATCCAATATTATTATTTTCTCAACGACTCCATAATAACCCACATTTTCAAGTCGTGGTCTACTATCTGATGCACTGTCATAACAATCTGTTGTGGCAGTAACCATAATACCATCATGTTGTGTTCTCATGTTTTTGGATCGTTCAGTGACAATAAATCTGTACCTATTGATAACAATTGATTTACAGTCACGAACCACGGTATTAGGACCAAAAGCCAAAGCTCTTATTTCCTCAGAGACAGAGTCAGCAGACAAACTCAATACCTGCAATATAAATGATAGTTAAACTTAAGTAAATATTGAAATAATTAATTTAAACAGTAATATTTTTACCTTCAATTTTAACCAAGCAGAAAACTCTTTGCTATGCAAAGTCTCTCTCCTTCTCAAAGATAAAGAACGATGCTTCCTATTTATCATTTTTTTATGTTCCCTGTAGATAAAAAAATATGAATAGTTTAACAGATATATATGTAAGATATACATATTCAATTTTGTTACCTGATATAGTCATCGAACAAATCACAGTTGAACAAAACTGTGCGATGTGCCATCTCCCGCTCTTCAAGGCTTAATGTCTTCAATGTATATGATCCAGGAATTCCTCCTGTTTGAGGAAGTGATGGAAAACTGGGTTCAATTTGCTCAAATTGTTCTTCTTCATTTCTCATTGGTCTGTTCATTCTTTTAGTAAGATCAGACAAATACATTGAACAGAAATCCATACATTCTTGAGATAAGTAACCGTTCAAGATAGAACCTTCGAGATGATTCTTGTTTCGAACATAAGACTTTAATGTGAACATATTTCTTTCAGTTGGATACATCCAATGAAAAGAAATAGGTCCTTCGAGAAGTATTTCAGTTGGAATATGGACAGTCAGATGCAGCATGCATGTGAAAAATGATGGGGGAAATATTTTCTCCAACTCACACAAAATTAATGGGGCATCTGTCAACATTTTTTGAAAGAAAGACTTGGACATCTTCTTATCACAAAGATCTCTAAACAAATGGCACAACCGAATAACACCCACCCTTACATTATTGGACAAAAGATGACGGATTGCTATTGGAAGCAACTCATGCAGTAGAACGTGATAATCACGAGTCTTCAAAGATTTTAGCTTCAACTCTCTTCTGTTGACCCGTTTAGATATGTTGCTTGAATAGACATCAGGAACTATAATAGTCTCTAATACTTCCAAAAATTGTTTTTTTTTCAGTAGGTGTCATCACATAAGAAGCACATGGAAGTTGCCATTTATTTTCACTGATACGCACAGGATGCAATTCTGGTCTGATTCCCCAATCTACCAAGTCACGTTGAGATCGTAAATCATCTTTTGTCTTCCCCTTGACATTTAGAAGAACTGAAAGCAACATTTCACATATATTCTTTTCAATATGCATTACGTCTAAGCAATGAAGTAGCAAATTGGTTGACCAATAAGGCAAATAAAAAAAGATACTCCTCTTCCTCCAATTGTAACAGGTTTCTGTGGAAACATTCTTTCTCTTTCCAGATTTCATTTGACCCTTCCCGAACAAAAAACTGAAATCTTTCAATTCATTAAGCACATCAGTTCCAGACATACGCTGAGGTGGATCATCGGTCTCTATAGTATTATCAAATCTTCGACGATTCATTCTATATGGATGATCCTTTGGCAAAAATCATTGATGTCCCATAAAACTGAAACTACAACGATGTTTCAGTCTTCTGGATCGTGTATTCTTCATAAAAACTGGACATGACAGTTTTCCCTTCGTGCTCCATCCAGACATCATTGCATAAGCCGGAAAATCATTGATCGTCCACATAAGCACAGCACGCATCTGAAATATGTCTTTCGAACATGCATCGTATGTGCGCACACCCACATCCCAAAGAAGTTTCAACTCTTTTATTAAAGGTTGCATGTATACATCAATATCAATGCCGGGATCAGAAGGACCAGATATGAGTATACTCATGAAAGTGAAAGATTTTTTCATACACAACCATGGGGGAAGATTATAAATGTGTATAAAAACTGGCCATGTGCTGTGCGAAGTAAGCATCTGCCCAAACGGATTAAAACCATCGCATGAAAGACCCAACCTCACATTACGCACGTCAGCTGCAAAATCAGGATGTCGAGCATCAAATATCTTCCATGAAAATCCATCTGCAGGATGAACCAACTCATCATTAGTCTTCTTTCTCTCGGTATCATGCCATCTCATTTTTATTGATATGTCATCAGACATAAAAAGATTCTGGAATCTGGGGATCAATAGAAAGTGCCACATTACTTTCTGTGGAACGCGGGATGGTGTTCCATCAGATTTTGACTTCCAGCGGGATGTACCACATTTTATACATTCATTTCGTTCAGCGGTTTATTCCCAGAATAAACTGCAATCTTTCGGGCAAGCATGAATTTTGTTTCTGGAAAATCCAAGTTCTTCAACTAACTTCCATGACATATAGTGGTTTGAGGGAATATCTGCATCATCTGGAAGTAAATCCTTAAAGAGGGTAAGAATGTAATCGATTTCTGTATTAGAAATCCCATACATAGTTTTTCCATGAAACAATCGGATTAAAAATTCCAGCTTTTTCATTTTATCGCATAGTCGATATACTGGAGTCGTGGCAGCATCATTCAATTTTTTCACCCTATCAATATCATCATTTTCACTAGATGCATCAGTTGTCCTCATATCGACATCTTCTTGAGTCAAAATCCTTTCTTTTTCATGATGACGAATAAACGGAAACCGATCATCTAACAAATTCTCCATTCCAGTCCTTTCATTTCGATCTTCACCAATTTGAGATTTCATTTTCTCCCCATTGTGATACCACACAAAGTAGTTTGCTTGAAAACCATTTTTGGTTATGTGGTAGCTGACTTCTTCACGACTCAACCAAGGTCTACCAACACAATTGGAACATGGGCAGTGTATGCGACCACTATCTGAAGCATTGTGAAATGCAAAATCTATAAAGCTCTCCAAATTGTTTTGAAAATCTCTTGAGATACGATCAGTTTCATACATCTAACTTCTGTCCATTCTGTAAAAAAATTAATATAAGTCATTTTTTCATAAACAATTCAATAGGATTGAACTTTAATAGAAAATACATTTAAGTAAACGATAAAGGAAGAAAATAATCATGGTATCAACTACACATGTGAAAAAAACATACTAATGTGTTATTGAAAAAATGTAAAACCAACAAGAACTTAATGTGTTATCACATCAGAGCATGCCTCATCCCATAACCATATTAGTAGGGTACCCTCGTGGACAACCCCGCCCACCCCCGTGGACAACCCACCCACCCCCGTGGACACCCCCTACCCCCTAGACAGCCCAACCACCCCCGTGGACAGCCCACCCACCCCCCTCGACACCCCTTCTCCCTATGGACAGCCCCCCACCCCCTTAGATAGCCCGCTCACCCCCCTGGATACCCCTACCCCCTGTGGCCAGCCCACCCACCCCCCCTGGACAGCCCGCCCACCCCTCCTTAACAGCCCGGCCACCCCCGTGGACAGCCCGTCCACCCTTGTGGACAACCCGCCCACCCCCGTACCCCCCTGGACACCCCGTACCCCCCCCCCCCCGGGATAGCCCCGACCACCCTCCCAAACAGCCCACACCCCCCTCCCCTGCAACCCCACCACCACCACCTAGACATACCAACCCCCCTGGACACCCCACACACCCCTCCCCCACCAGGACACCCCACCCAGACCCCCAGGACAGCCCACACCCCCTGGACAGCCCCACCCACCCCCGTGGACAGCCTTTACCACCCCCGTGGACAGCCCCGCCCACCCCCGTGGACAAACCACCCACCCCCGTGGATGCCCCCTACCCCCTAGACAGCCCAACCACCCCCGTGGACAGCCCACCCACCCCCCTCGACACCCCTTCTCCCTATGGACAGCCCCCCACCCCCTTGGATAGCCCGCCCACCCCCCTGGACACCCCTACCCCCTGTGGCCAGCCCACCCACCCCCCCCCTGGACATCCCTCCCACCCCTCCTTGACAGCCCGACCACCCCCGTGGACAGCCTGTCCACCCTTGTGGACAGCCCGCCCACCCCCGTACCCCCTGGACACCCCGTACCCCCTGGATAGCCCCGCCCACCCTCCCAAACAGTGCACACCCCCCTTCCCTGCAACCCCACCACCACCACCTAGACATACCACCCCACCTGGACACCCCACACACCCCTCTTCCACCAGGACACCCCACCCAGACCCCCAGGACAGCCCACACCCCCTGGACAGCCCCGCCCACCCCCTACCCCCTAGACAGCCCAACCACCCCCGTGGACAGCCCACCCACCCCCTTGACACCCCTTCTCCCTATGGAAAGCCCCCCACCCCCTTGGATAGCCTGCCCACCCCCCTGGACACCCCTAACCCCCCGTGGCCAGACCACCCACCCCCCCCTGGACAGCCCGCCCACCCCTCCTTGACAGCCCGACCACCCCCGTGGACAGCCCGTCCACCCTTGTGGACAGCCCGCCCACCCCCGTACCCCCCTGGACACCCCGTACCCCCTGGATAGCCCCGCCCACCCTCCCAAACAGCCCACACCCCCCCTGCAACCCCACCACCACCACCTAGACATACCACCCCCCTGGAATGTGTAGAAATAACATAAAAATACATGATATATAGATAGCACAAAATACTCAACCTATGGGTTCACATTAACTACATAATCACACACTTCACTACTACCATAAAACACATAAACCACACCACCACCACACAAGACGTATAACATTTCTCACATTCATTTATAAGACACTTCATTCACACTTACATTGTCCATTCATTTAATGTTAAATTAATTAAATCCATTTACCACACATCCATTTCTATTCCATCTCATTTATTTAATATCTTGTTTTTTTGTTTTAACAGCATAATTTATTCCATAGATAACCAGGAAACTAATAAAACCACCACACAACAACTCACCATCTCACAATAACCATCGACACCATGTTACATCGACCAACCATCTCACCAAAACAACCACATATCACAATAAAAATATTGCACATCACAAACCACCGCACAACCAAAACCACCTCACCAAATTATACACCACAACTTCATCACACAACACCTCCACACGACACAACACCACCACACATCATCACTATCATACAACTTCACATGACACATCCATGCCCACTAACCATCACATTACAACCCCACATATCACAAAGCCCAACTGGTCACCTCAATCCCCATAAAACAGCCTACAACATACAATGAAACACAACAAAAAACCTCTCATAGAGGCAACATACCCCAACTTCCACAATTTATTTATTCAAGGTCTTTTATTACATTACCCCTTTATTTATCATGGACATTATAACACAACTGATATTCTCGGGGAAACTAATTAATTAACAAAATATTTATTCATTTCCTTATTTTACACGGTGAAATCAAATCAAAATCCAAACTTAAAACTAAAATATTAGATCAATAACAATAAAAACAAGGTACCGTATGTGTATAAAGAAAAAATTACTTGATTTGAGATGATTCAAATGGGTTTTCACCTATTCGGATGGGGGATTTGGAGAGTAGCATAGAGATGGAGGTGGATTGATAACTTAAAACTAAAATACTAAAGCAATAACAATAAAAATAAGGAAGTATATGTGTATAAATGAAAAGATACCTGATTTCAGATGGTTTTCACCTCTTCGGATAGGGGATTTCGCGAGAGGAGAGCGGTGGAGCGGATGAAATTAGGTTCTGTGCGAATGGGGGAGAGCAGCCTCGCAGATGGATTTGGGGGAAATAATTCCCAACGGTTTTAAAGAACCGTTGGAAAAAGGTGATTAACACACCCCTTTACCAACGGTTTCTTCAAACCGTTGGCAAAGGGGAGGATTTTCCCAACAGTTTCAATGAACCGTTGGGAAAGGCTTTCTTAATCCTTCAAGCCCAACGGTTTTAGCAAACCGTTGGTAAACACCCATTGGGAAAAAACAGCATTTCCAGTAGTGAGGTTAGTACTGAGTGATCCTATGTGGGTCAACACCTAGTGATCTTGTGTGGATCAGCACCAAGTGATCATGTGTGGTTCAACACCTAGTAATCTTATGTGGATCAGTAGTATGCGACCCGACGAGGAACAACCTTAGAGCGACTTGTTGTGGATCAGTGACATACCGATCTTGTGTGGGTCAGATCCTATGTGGGTTAGTGCTTAGTAATCCTGTGTGGGTCAGCACATACCGATCCTATGAGGGTCATATCCCATGTGGTTCTTACGAGGGTAGTACCTATCTATTTTAGGAGGGTTAGATCCTGTGTTGGTCTTGTGGGGGTTAGTACCTATCGAATTCGGGCAGGTCATATCCTGTGTGGGTCTTGTAGGGGTTAGTACCTACCGATCCTATGTGGGTCAGACTCCGTATGGTCAGCAATAGTGCCTCTCGATAGAATAAAATGATCTAGCTTCTCGACTTATCATCTGTACTTATGTGCTTTATTTATACCTGGTTTGAGTTGTGTCTATTGCTTTGTGCTTTGTGATTGAGATCATGCTTGTGTTATTTACTCTATGGAATTCTGAGATACCTTCGGGGGTCTTGGGGTCCCTACTGATTATTTTTATACTCACCCCTGCATGGGCTTCACACACACCTTGTTGTGTTGTATGCATATGATGAGTGGAAGGACTAAGATTGTAGGAGCCAGGACCAGGCAGTACATAGAGGTGACTAGTTGATGTGGAGATCAGTGGAGACAAGCTATACCTACCCTTCAGGTATGATCCTTGGTGGATGACCACATGATCTATTTACTATTTTCAGTTGTAGTTGTACCTTTTCAGTTGGGCTTGTATTCTAGCCCCTTTAATTTCAGTACACACTTCTACTACTATAGTTTTACTTCATGGTTTCATCTTGTTGTGTTCTTGGGCTATGTGTTTATATAGGGTTAAAGGAAATGCATTCCCGTTTTAGGAATACGCCTTTCCAATGCTAGTCACCAACCCCTGGCCTATGGAAGGCGGGCTTGGGGTAATCATGACACATTCCCCGGTGGATGGGTCATGACACATAATTCCAAATTATATCAATTTTTTTTCTTTCATAAAACAATTGAAAGATATTTCAAAAATCAATAAAATAAAGTCTTACTTATTTGGAAAATCTAAAATGGAACCACCAACCTTTTATCAAGGAATCATAACACACATCACCCAAAACATGATTTACCAATGAATAACGATGATAAATGAGGTGACGAAATGAAGCCTATAATCAAGATTAAATTAAATGGAGTTTAGATCCATCAACAACATTAAGATATAACACTCTTTAAGGAGGAGAGAAAGAGATAGAAGGAGAAGACACATGATAAGATATTCTCTTACCTGGTGAAAATTGAATGAGATCCTCCATGTTTAAATCTTCTAAGAATGGGTTTGGTGGAGCCAAAATTTGTTCTTAAAAGCCACCAAAACCTAGGATATCAATTTAGGTTGAGTTATAGTCGATAAGAATCTAAAATATGGGTTTATTATTATTTTATTATTTTTTTTCAAAATAAAAAATCCCCATGTGCATGGATAGCTAGGAATGGTTGTACGACTAGACAAACAATGCACCCTAACCATGCCCACCCACACTTGGGTTCATAGTTTCTAATATGGGGACCATGCTTTTTTAAACAATGACTAACCATTCGAACCCACACTATTCATGGTTTTGAATTTTTCACTAGGAGGGAGCATGGTTTGGGAAAACCATGTTATAATCATACATAACCCAATGAGTCTTCAAAATTTTCCAAATATAACCTGAAAAAATATGAGACAAGACTCAAATAAAGAATCAACAAAAGAAGATTCAAAGAGTACCTAAAAACTAGTAACATGATGTTGCAACCTCCCCACTGTTGAAAATTTATGTCCCCAAAAAACATTTCATGAATTTTCCATATAAAAAAGACGAGTCCAATTCTCTCTCATGAGTGCCTCACACTGCCATATCTCATGTTAATAAAAACTGTTCTACCATAGTACTCAGACCAAATATATCATCCTTCCATGAAGTACCTTTGTCATAGAATAAAAAATATATGATAGACTCTCAGTCACAGATAAATCGGGCTCAACATCAAGATCACTCCAGATCAAAATATGAGATAGATTAAAAAGAGATGTCCGAAGATGAGATATATGAAACAAAATATATATTAGCATCAACTTTGGAAGAAGTGATAAATGATATGACACTTTACACACATGGTCAAAAACCTCAAAGGGTCACAAAAACAATGGGAAAGATTCCCTTTCCCCCCAATCCATTGATAACCCAAATGAGGTGAAACTTTCAAGAACATATAGTCAGTAACTGAATAATCCAACAGTCTAAGATGAACATAAGAATTAGATTTATACTGGATATGTGTAGTCAAAATTATCTGATGAATCAACTAAATAATTTATGAAATTTCAAGAACCAATCTTGGTCCAACAAAGTAAATTCCACTAATATCCAACCAACATAATGTAATTTTACATGGATGATTATACAAGGCATCAAAAGAAGCCATTCTAATCATAGACTAGTAACTATTATTATACGGTAAATCCAATAGTCCCAAATGTTCATCCCAAGCTCTACCAAAGTCAACAACACAAGCACCATGCATATCCTAAAGAATTTTATATCCCTTTCTATCTGGATATCCATTTGCAGATGGTATTCCATACTCAAACAAACCTGAGATCCCAGTTCCCATCAAAGGAATATCTAAAAGAGAAGTAAAAAAGAGGATCTCTATCGAAGTATATTGTAGTTGGATCTCTATAAAAATGAACAATATCTCTAACATAGATATTTCACAAATCCAAAACTTTGGTCGTATCAGAAATGGTTATAAAGTGATTCGACTTGGTCATACTATCAATCACAACCCATATCAAATTATTCTTTATCTATGTACAGTGAAAACCCACAAAAAAATATATTTAGATCTCATATCAATTATATGTTTGAGCTGAAAGTGGATGAAGAAAACCCAATGGTCCTTAATGCTCAGTCTTGACTTGCTGGAATGTATAACAATGAGAAACAAAATGAGCAATGTATTGTCTCACACCTAGCCACCAGAATCATTACCGCATGTAATAGAACATATTTTTGAATCTTGGGTGTAAAACACATTGGGAATTATGTAAATCCCCTATAATATCTTTTCTCATAGCTAACAGAACAATAAACTAATTCTGAAAACATTGAATATCCTCAGTGGAGAATGAACACTTTACAACAGTTTCCACACCATAAAGTGATGTACTAATGCTTCATAATTCATCTTAATACTACTATTTATAAATAATCATCTTAATAAGAGTAAAGTTCAACTAAAAACTATCCAAGACAAACCTAAACCTCCATTTCCCAAAATAATGTATGGAACTATGAAAAAAGAGACATCAAGTTCCACTCTTCTAATAATTCTTTCATAGGTTGAGTCAGTTATTTCATTCTCAAAGAATTATTGATGATATTCCCTTTCCCACGGGTATAGGTGATGTCGAAATCAAAGGATTGTAGGTACTCCACAAAATTCATCTGGAGAAGATTCAATTATTTTTGGAGATAAGATGGAAGTCAATATTTTATGGTTGGAATACATAATAAAACTTTCTGTTAAAATGTAATGCCACCAACTCTTAAGTGCATGAATCATTCCTCTGAGTTCAAGGACACGGGTCAGATAATTCTTCTCATGTGGCCTATGATTATTAAATACATAGGATACCACATTATCACCACACATAATAATATGACATAAACCCAAACTTTATGCATCAAAGAAGAACACATAGCCCTACCAAGCCTCTGTAAGAGTCAACACCAGCATAGAAGTCAAAATATATTTTCAAATCAAAAAAAGAACTCTGAAATTTAATATCCCAAGTAAAATTCACTTTATTATGAGCGATAATAGTTATTAGAGAAGCCAACTTCAATAAATAATTTATAAATTGGTGAAAATATCCCTCTAAACCAAAGAATCTAAAAATCTCAAAAACATTATGTGATTTCTCCCATCTCATGACATCTTTCACCTTTTCAGGATCAATTGAAATACCATGTTCTAAGATGATGTTTTCCAAGAACTTCACTTTCCAAATCCATAAATCACTTTTCGATATCTTGATATAAATTTAGCGATTTCTCAAAAATTCCATAACTGCTCTCAGATGATGTAAATGATCCTCTTTAGACATAGAGTAAACCATGATGTAATCCATAAATACCACCAAAAATGTATTGAGATACCCATGGAAGATCATATTCATCAAACCCATAAAGACTACTTGGGTATTGGTTAGACCAAAAGGAATGAAAATGTACTCATAATGTCCATAACTAAACCAAAAGGTAGTTTTCTAAATCTCATATTCTTTTATTCTCAACTGGTGATAAGTATATCGAAGATATATCTTCAAGAACCACTTATCCCCTTTTAGTTGGTCAAACTTACCATCAATATGTGGGAACTGATACTTGTTCTTTACAATAAATTGGTTGAGTTTCTGATAATTGACACATAGGAAAAGTGTTCCATCAGCTTCCACATAAAACATAACAAGTGCCACCCAAGGTGATACTCTCAAACGTATGACACATTTATTTAGAAAATCATCCAACTGAGTCTTAAACTCTTTAATTTTAGCTAGTGCCACATGGTAAGAAAGAATAGATACAAGATGAGTAACAGACTCTAAATAAATAGAAAACTCTACCTCTCTTACCAGAGGAAAACTAGATAAATCAAAAGGAAACATGTTGGGAAACTCAACAAAAACTTAAGGTAGTACATATCTCAAATATTCTTTCTCCATATCAAAAGAAAATACTAATATTACTTTTCCCAACTATGGATAAGAAGGTCCGAATCTACTCCACCTCCAGTCCCACTCTACCTAAAATATATGACCCACCCCATCAGGTGTAGTAAATGAGACCCACAAAAGATAAAAAAAATTCAGTATTTATTAGTTTTGATCCAGTTCATCACAAAAACTACATCAAGAGGTTTTATGTCGAAAAAAATAAAATCCCAATAAATTTCAATTTCTAATAAAGAGAAAACATAAGTAAGTTAATGGAGAACCTGATCTCTCTTCATTATAAGGGGCATAATAATATCCATCACATAAGATAAAATATTCATTAGAAGATTTAACATGTTCAAAATACGAGTTGATATGAATGAATGATATGCACCTGTATCAAATAAAGTAGTCACTAAAGATGAAAATATAGTGACAGTACCTCTCATACTCACTGGAAATGTATCAGTTTCCTTTGGAGACTCTTTCACTGCGTGAATAATCTTTGTTCTTGATGCCTATGGCTGGAACGCCATTATTAATGAAGAATTTGAATGCACTATAATAATTTTTGGTGATGATGATCCCATCACACTATTTGGGGAAGAAAAAATATAATAAAACTTATTTAAGTTACCTGAGCATCCGTATGAACTAAAAATATTGGGTTCCTTAATGCAAATCCATTTTAATTCCCATGATTTACACACTAGAAGAAAGTAAAAGGGCCTTTTATAAACACTACTAGAGGTATATAAGAACATTTTTATTGATAAACACCACAAGACTCATGAAACATCCTCTTTACTTTATGGGAAATCACAAAAATTACATTGGGAGAAAATAAAACTCCTGTCAACCCTGAATTACCAGCCATGTCAAGTTTAACCATCAAATCACTATTAAGTACGTTAGCATAAGAAGTGATATTCAGAAAGAAAACTAGAGAAATAATTTCAGATCAAAGTACCATCATGAACCATCATGTATTCTTCTTCTCATACAATATAATACAAGATGTAAACTACACAAGTTTGACAATGTGGTTTGTATACTGCATCACGATTTTGTCAGCCTACTTGAATTTGAAAAACTATATAGCCTTAGCTGGAACCATATAATCTGGATAGAACTGGTCAATGAAAATAACATTTAATTCCTTCCATTCTAAAAACTCATGATTATTATCCATAAAAATCTAGTTTCACCATCTCCTTCTAGGTCCTTCCAGTTTGAAGGTGGCACACTTCAATTTGATGGAATCTGGAATTTTCAACAAATCAAAAAAAATGTTTGTCTTCCTTAACCATTACTCAGCCTCTTGAGGGTAATTTGATCCTTGGAAGACTAGTGTATTCTACTAAAGGAACTACTGATCATGATTATGAGATTCGTCCCTTTGAGGTTCCACAGTTCGAGCCTAAACATGAATGTGTGAAAGTTCCAATATCAAATATTGGGTTACATGCACAATAACCTCAACGAAATTCCATTCTATGGAAGGATTCAATCACTTTGGTTCATCATAATCCTCCTCCTAGGACCTATTAAAATGTATTCTATGAGTTAGGATGCTACACTACATCAAAAAAAAATATTTAAGACATTAGAAGATTACCCATATTAACAACTCAAATAAGAGAAATGAGAATATTAATCCCATAAGATATGAAAAAATATTTAGATTTTAACCTATCCAAATAAAAATAAGATAAAATACTATAATTATATCAAAATGTTCCCCAATATTCCTTTTCCAAACCACTATGGTGACTTAAGGTGCATTACAATGAGAGCTGTCCAGACACTCACTCATAACTACCTCCTATGCCCTAAAAATATATTCCAAACTAAGTACTGACATCAAGGAATGATGCTTTACCGGTACCTTTGATACCAATTTTTTATGAAGCATCATAGATACCCTGATACCCTAATACCCAAGACGTAAATGGCATGGCCTAAAGGGAGTTCCTGGATCCCATGGGTTGGAAACTAGCACCTAGAATCATAAAATATAAAAGAGTAAATTTTTTAAAAAAAAAATAGAGAGAGATAAATGATACAATTCAGTATGATCAAAACTCTATAGGGAGTAAGTACTAGAAACCAAATAGGTATAACAAAAACCAAAAATATTATATCATCAAAGTACTCAACAACTAGAAAGATAAACTGAAATTCCATGAAGGAGACGTCACTCCAAGCCCAAAGGATCATGAACATCCACCTTCTCCAAGTGGCCCATTACCTTTGATCATATCTGGATAAGGGAAATCTAAAAAGGCCCAAAGGTAAGGGTATGATATAATCTAAAAAACCCCATAGGTTCTCAACAAGTGTTCCATAAAAGTATTCCATAATGATAAACAAAATAATGATTTTAATTTTAATAAAACATGACATGGAAATATAGTTGAATATTTAAAGTAAAACATGATTTAATTTCAAAATGATTGAAAACATTTAAAAAATTTATTAAATAAACATTTTATATAAATCAATTTATATAAATCAATTTTATTGAATAAAAGTATTCCATAATCAAGGAAATATATATCAAAACAATTACAACAAGCACAATGGTCATATTACCTATGATATGATATTTTATAGATATAGAATCCTCACACATCTAATACCCAGGATCACATAAATATGTGTAAAAACGTCCCTTAGGCTTAGGATGAATCTGACTCATCAAAATCCAATTAGGGATAAGATCTTCCTAACTAGATTTTTGTTAGATTATTTATCAACAATCAATTTCTAGGGAATAATCATCCTATTTTTCTTGTACCAAATAACCCACTAACTACCCAAGATTTCTTGTGGTCAAACAATCAATATAAAAATTTCCAATTATCTCATTTAAAATCAGACATCATATAAAATTTAATATAAAAATTTTCAATTTCAATATTTTAATTCAATTTCAAAACCAAAACACAGGGTTTTAATAAATTCATATATTTTTTAATACAAAACCAATCATAGGTTTTATATCAATTCAATTTAAACCATTTTCTAAAACCAATTCAAAAATCATTTCATAAATTTTATCAATTTCAAAATATGCCCCATATTCCAATTCCATTGGAATTGGTGGTGGTGGTGGGGGGGGGGGGGGGTCCCCAAAATTCTATTTTAATTCAATTAAAAATTCAAAATTATATCAATTTGGGTTTTCATAAAAAAATTGAAAGCTATTTAAACAATCAATAAAATCAAGGTTTACTTATTTGGAAAATTTAAAATGTCTCCACCTATATTTTATCATAGAATCCCAATACACATCACCCACAATGATATTTTCCAAAAAATAATAATGAAAAAAGAGATCAAGAAATCAAACCTAGAATCAATATTCAATTAAATAGACTTTATATACATCAATAAAATGATGATATAATACTCTATAATGAGCATAGAAAAGGAGATCAGGAGAATACACTCAAAATGAGATTCACTTACACATAGGATGTCAAACGAGATACACCACACTTCGATCCACCAAGGAATGGTTTTTGAGGATGAAAAACGAGTTCATAAGAGCCTCAATAACCTTGTAAATATATTTAGGTTGATTTAGGGTTGGTTAGGGGATTAAACAGAGTTCAATATATTTTTTTATAATTTTTTAGAATAATAAGGTCTCGCTTTCACAATTAGCTGGGCATGGATACATGGTTATATAAACTATGCACCCCCACACCAGGTTTCATAGTTTCTAATAGGTGGGTGAATAGTTTTCTAAACCATTAACCAACCTTGAAAAACCCCACTATCCAGGGTTGCATGGTTAGAACTGGGGGGCACAGAGTTCGGTAAAACAATGCACCAACCATGCATGACCCAAACTACCACAATTTTTTTCCAAATTTCGCCTAAAACAAAACAAGAGAAGCCACAACAAATAATGATCAAAAAAGGGATTAGGATTACATAAAAAATTGTTACAAGATGTTATAACCATGTTACTTTCATGAAATATTGGGAAATTCATGTTTGACATTTTGGTTAAATTACAAATCAATTTTATATATCCTACACTACCTAGTTTCTGGATATCCATCAACATATACATAACCACATTGATATCTATTGAAAATAATCTAGTTATATTCCTCAATCCATCAATATATTTCCTCCCATATAAACTCTTTAAAAATATGAACATTCCTAAGGTTGTTTAAATCTTCATTATTTTCTTCATCACTGGATGAGGTTGGATCCTCCACTATATTTGGTTTGGAATGGATATCCTTATACATATTAATAAAGATCCTTGAAGATATGGTAGTGATGGTTATATTAAATGTTAGTGAAATCCTTACACTTATTAGTATTCTTTTTGTGTGGAATAATGAATCTATCTAAGTCCACCATAGGCTTATTTAATTTTATTCTCTTTAATTATAGAAATTTTATTCAGTCAGATGTAATTTTTCATATAAATCTTGAATGATCACTACATTGTTACTATAGTCAACATGATACCCATATTTATTGGGCTTAGAAACTCCCAATGTATTCAATTTAGTAGTCAATATAGACTTTCTATTAGTCAGGAACATTCTAGGGTCTATTATGGAAGCCTTATCCCATTTATCATTGGAAGGATGGGAATTTATGATATCCTTAACAAAATTAGATAAATTTTTAAGACTAGTAGAAAAAAGTTTTTGCAGAGACTTAGAGGCTTGAGGTTTATCATTAATGTTCAATTTCCAAGGATCTTGAGCATTTGAAGGTCTAGAATTGTCTTTATAATGAATTTTACATTTTTTAAAATATGTGGACCTTTAATAAATAGGTGGTTGACTCTAATGTATATATTATTTACTCACCATTAAATAATATTTAGAGTGGTGATGAAATTTAAAGTAGAAAAAAACATTTGAAGACATTTTCATAAACAATCTTCTCCGATAATACATAATTTACACTATCCATCCAAATATCATTAGGAAATTTCTTATTGAGACAAATATTTGTACAAATCATGGAAGAATATTTTTTTGATAACATAGTGGTAACCAAATAGATTATAATACACACACCAACTAGTTCAAAAATAGGAAAAGAGTTTCTAGTTTAAAGAGATTTACCAAAATACATCCCAATACTAATAATATTAACATAATAAGAGGTTCAACGCACATATGAAAACTAGGATGCCATTTCATAACCATCATTGAACAACACAAAAATTCCATATTCCTATAGAAAAAAATTACAGTAATCATATTATGAATAGAAGTGAATCACTTAATTTTTAAAATCATGGAGAACCAGATAATACTAAGAGAAACTAATTATTTAGAACATTTTTATCTAATTTTAGGGAGGGATAACAAGAATGAAATTTACATAAAATCATAAAACATAAATATAAGTAAATAAATTCCACATCCATATACAAAAATCGAATTTCATGATACCAATTTTAAGTGAATGGTGAGACACAGGAAGGTTCTAAAATGATATCTTGATTGGGTTTTCTTCTCATAATAACATTAATAAATTTTCAAATCCAAATTATTGATATAAATACTCATATTGGTTTTCCAACACCCATAATTCTCAGTATTAAAATATATTTTTATAACCATGAAAATTCCTTCTTATAGATATTCTAATTAATAATAAAAATATTAATTTTTAAACTAATAAAATTATGAGTTCATAGGTTGGTTGTTGTAACCAAATGTTATCCTAGTTATGGTATCAAATGATTTATGAGGATGTGAATTTATTTCTAAGATTTACCATTTGAAATTGAACTTCCTTATTTAAGTATTGATTTTTATATTACCATGACACAATTAATTGCACTATAGATATAAAAAAATTAAAAGCATGATATAAAATATTTTTACTGTGTTTTATGGTCTCAAAATTAATTCCATATTGCATCATATCAACACCCAATGCATTAATGGTGATTTTATTCAAGATCTATTATCTAGTGTTCCTTATAGATGATTTAAAGAAACCAAGAATTAATATTTTTTTTCAAAATATAATATATTTCAATCAAATTATTTTTACAATAATACATTCAAATTTCTCTCCCCTTTATTTAGTACACGAAGTTTGTTTTCATAAGAAATAGGGAAGAATAATTTTTAATGAAGAATACAATATTAGAGTTTTATGAATCATAGTTGAAATAATAAAATCCATTTATATAAATGCATTAAATAAAAATATAATTCTAACTTGATATGGATTAGAAAATAAAAATAATGAATAATTTTAATTGAGTATACATTTTTATTTTTAATGGAAATTATAAAACAATAATAAATATTCATTTGTTTATATCCTCAAATATTGAATACGTAATTCATATGAATAAATGAGAAATAAAATTATAGTATCTATTATTCTTATAGTATAAAAGAGTTTTATAACAAATTATTCTATAAAAATATATTTAAAATAATATATCTTAATGTCTTCTTAAGAAACTAGAAAATAGTTCCTTAAAAACCATAAATAATCAACTTCTATCTTCCTAAGAAATATATAGAAAATCTCATTCAAATATCTATTTAAAAATATATTGTGGTTTAAATGATTTAAAAAATATATGATAATTATATAATGGGAAATATTCATGTAATATTATAAATAGTTTAGTGATTTTTTCATAACATTAAATTAGCAAAGTATAGAATTTTTATGTCTAAAATCCAATTTCTTTATCTGAAATGTGATTGGATACATTATAAATAATACTATTTATTATTAACTAACTCATGTTAGGTTGAGTTAAAATTTAAATGGATCATAAATGATTCAAAATTTCATTATAATTTTTAAAAAATTAAATTATATTTAATGATTTGATTCTTAAACTATAAATATAAATTTGAAAATAATTATCATAAGTCAATGAATAATAATCCATAAGAAACTCTATTAATATAATTGTTAACAGCCTATTAAACCCATTGTAAAACATTATTAATAAATATAATGGGTTCTTATAATTATCAAAACTAGGGTTTGTTCAGGTATGGTATAATAAAATAAACTCCCCAATTGATGTAGTACTATGAAGTGTTGGGGGCTCATAATGAGTAATACATTTTTTTAATGAAGTTAATAGTTGTTAATAACCAAGAGTGAGTATATCATTACTAAACAACCATTAATCAAAACTCTATATATTTTATATTTCATTATATGTTCCAATATATAAGTATGTGTATTTGTTTTTTTGACTTCATATAATATTTAGTATATATCATAATTTTTTTAATTTGTTGCATGATTAAAATAATGATGCATATGATTATATTGAATTAGTTTGAACTAGGTTCATCGTGAATGGTATGATATAAAATAAATAACCAATATAGTATTTTTTTCATCTAAGTTAAAAAATAAAATATCTCAAGAAATTTGGTAATGATTGATGTGGATGAGAAAAATCCATGACCATTGTGTTTATATTATTTTTCATCTTATAAAATCAATTAATTACATATCAATCATTAATGAATTATGTAATAGTTACATATCTTAATTTATGAGGTATTATCTCACACAGGGAGTGCATTACTTAATTGTGTTTGTAGGAATGTTATTATTACAAATAATTTTGTTTTCATCTATAGGATATTGATGTATTTATAGATACAATTTTTTTATAGGATATATATATACTATGAAAGAAACCTATAGGTTAGTAAATTAATTTTATCATGAATTTCATTACAAAAAATTCAATATATATGTTTCAATATTTTTTTTCTCTACTTTTTAATTTATTTATAGTTAGGTTATATTGATTCTAATCTAATAAAAATTTATTTATGATTTTAATAAGTGAGTTAGATTTATATTTCCTATATGTTCATATATATTCCTTGTATGAATAAGTGGATTATTATTTAAGGGAGATTTATGGAAAATTTAATGGTCTTATTCTATGTTTTAAAAACCCAAGATCAATAAACCCGAATAGTATTCAAGTTGTGTCACCAAAGACTTCAATCATGGTTTCTTGTAATCCAAAGGTTTTTGACTAGTTTGATGGATTAATCCATGAAATGGGGAGAATATTCCATCAATATCATATTGATAAAAAAATAAAAGTTACATAATCCATAAATCACAAATCAATAATAATATGTAATAACAAATCAATTTGACCCACATAAAATGACATCACCATGTAATTACAAAATTATTGAGAATCCTCTTATTTTTTTTACTATGAAATTAAATATAAATTTTATTTTTTTCTTCCAGATTCTTATAAGGGGTAAAATGGTATTTTTCTCCTAGAATATAGTCTCAAGCATTTTTTTTACCATCTTGTTGGTCCATATATTGGGTGTTTACCCTAAGATTTAAGTTTGATGGAATTATGAGCCATTAAAATTTTCACAAAATAAATATTATTCCATATTTAATTAATTAAATATTAATTTATTTTTGTGTGTTAATTTGGAAATATCATTTCAGTGGACAATAAAATTTAGATTCCATCTTTACCATTGAGTTCAGAATGTGGTTTTTTCTTAGTTGAGGCATATACTCATGTCTGAGAATGGGGTCAGGCATGAGCCTTGTTTCCTTTTCCATTTTATTTTATTTTTCTTCTTATTATTTCCCACCTTTTTTAATCATCCCATATCTTATCACATGTTCCCCTATATTAAATTCTTCTTTCTATGACCTGAATAGAAAAGGGAGAGGTATACTGAGTGATAGAGAGAGACAAGTTTAGGGGAGAAGAGAGGTTCCACCATAGAGTTTAGGAGGAGTCAGATCATCATACAACAACTATAAAGCACTGATCCAGGTGAATCTTTGATAAATTGCCCCAAAAGTTAGGTTATTTTCATGTTTCTCAATAAATCACCATATATTTACCACTTTATAGATTTAAGTCCATTTTATGGTTTATAAGGACCTCATGAGGGTTGATCCACATAAGATGTGGGGAAAATGGGGTTTTGGGCCGATTATATGGGTTTTGTCTTCAGGAAATCATAATCACATAGAATGTGGTTCTATGAACACATGTTGTTCACTCTTTTTATTATGGATGATGACTTTTTAGAACTTCATTATATGTACTTGGATTACTTTCCATGTAGAATCACTAAACGTGTTCCTGATAACAAGGCCATACAATCCATATCGGGCCACATGAGTGTGCAGGGTACATGATGAGACCCCATGCGTGATGCACACCAAGTAGTAGTACATGATTAGGAAAAGATGGATAGACAGAACCTATGTGGTACACGGAAAGGTACCCCATGTAGGGTACACACCATGTACATTATTTAAAAGTTTTATACTTTATTTTTACATGCCTTGTCCAACTGATGTTTATGGCAAGGTGGGTCTTTGAGAGTACATGTTGTGTATTCGGGTATAAATTCCGTGTACTTATTCATTGATATAATTTTTAAGGATTTTGTTTTTTTTACACCACAGAGTTAAAATTGTACATAATATAAGTTCATTTTGAGTATTTTATCATATAGATCATAGTAGTGGAACCCTAGAGTTGTTTTTAGGTCTCCTATGAGTTATTTTGGGGAGAGTGAGATAATTTAGTGGTTCTTCCTCCAATAAATGGATTCTTCAATATCCTAAGAGAGATAATTTTGATGATACCCACATGAGGGTCATAGAAATTGATGGATTTATTAGAATGGGATTTCCAAAGTCTACATTTAGTGACTTGTCATGGGAAATTCCTTAGTTAGCAGGACTGCAACATGACTTGAGGATATAGATAGGCTGGGCGTTTAGGACATGATAGAGTGAAACATAAAACTGATATGGTCCATGAGCCATATCCCTAGAAAAATGTTATGTTTTGTTCCACTTGATTTTTATATCCCTTATGAGGTTTTCCCTTTTTTTCCATGAGGCCACAAGATGTTAGAGATAGACATAAGACCAAGAGGCCAGTTCATAACTGAGAATCTGAAGAGGGATGCCTCCAGTTATGATTGAACTAAGTATCCCAAGAGGGATGCCTCTTATTATGTCTTAACCTAGAGGTTCCTTTAAGAACCCTACATTTATATGAGGTATATAACAATTTTATTTAGTTTTAAATTACTTAATTTTACCCTAATGGAAGTTCCTAATGGGGCCATAGGGGTTACATGTGTGTCTTGGGCTTTTTTAGAGCATGGAACCCCAGTATTTGGAATAAACAGGCATGCAACATGATTAGTATAAACCATGTATCTCAGTCCACATAAATTTTTTTAAAACATGTAGGGTTGTCCAGTTCTCTTCCTAGGGCCTGATGTTTTTTCCTAAACATACCAACCAGGTTGGATGACCATGCGAGTGCTGTAGAGCTATTTGTAGTTGTGTTTTTCATGGTTTATGCATGATTAGTCAAACAGTGTGCCTAGCTCATGCGAGGGGTGTCTCGGGAAAGTTCATGGTGCACAACTGGAACACAATTTGGCTAACTATTTGACCAAACCATGTGACCCCTTTTAAAGGGTGGAATTTTATTTCCCCCCTCCTTCTATAATCTAATTTCTTCCTCTTTCTCTCCTCACATATCACACACAACACCCATCCAATGGGAGTTCATCCTCCTCACCTATGCTTAGATTTTTTTATTCCTCTTTAATTTTGAATCTGATCACACCACAACTTTTCTCATTTGATTCCTCCTGATAAGAGCTTCAATTCAAAACCATATTTTCTCAATTTATCTATCCATATTCTGTGCTATTTTATTACCAGCTAATATGAACTATTTGTAGGGAAGTTGTTTATTTTTACATTTTCTTCCGATTCAAACCAAACTAAAGGTTTTTACTAGATGATTGTTCCTCTAATTACATAAGGTCGGTGGTATTTTACTTTTACCTGAAGTTTCACTAATTTATTGCTATCAATGTTTTGTTTTGCAACAGTTTCACATACGATTTTCCCTTAAAATAAAATTTCCATAAATCATTTGTCCAATTCAGAATATAAATGCCATATTAGACCATTTATTTTTGGTTGGAGGTCAAGAACATCAAATTGAGCCACCCCTTTAAGTGTTCAATACTTATTCCAATGATCCCCTCTTTAAATTTATAACTGAAATTCCCATTGGTGTGTTTGGTTTGACTTCATCAGCGTTTTAATTAATTTAATTTGATTAATTGAACCTTGTAAATGGAAAATCATGTTTATCTTGTATCTTATTGAATTGTATTTTATTGATTAATTATACGAAAATTACATATCCTTTTTCATTATTGAATTATAAGGTATGGATTTGAATTATTTATATAAAGTGAATGAATTAGTATAATTATCATAAAGCATTGATTATTTCATTTATCTTATGTTGCCTATTTCTACTACAGATCTTTTTCTTGTTATAAGAGTTTTTTGACTCGATCCATTCTTGGATTATTGATGTAATTACTTGAGCAATAAAAGGACACCACCTCGATTCATTGAGCTGATTTCGAAGGGATATAACCACCTTCAGAAATGTAAAATGTGTTATTTATATGTTAATTCCTTGTAATAGTACCGATGATTCATGTGAATCATCTTTCAGATATTAGAATGCCTTAGATAAAATCCTTATATTCAACTGATGTCTTAGGGCATGAAGCGCCTTGGATTTTTCCATTGGTCCCTAGTCATGCTTATCTTCATATTTACTATAGAAATTCTCCATGGATTCAGTTAGAGACTTATCCAATGGAATTCCTTGGGTGAAACCATTTTATCACACTTAGATCCCTTATATAGGGTGCATTGTTTATTTTCTGTGAGTTGGATCAAAATTATAAGGACACAGATACCTTAATTTTCCATAGATCCCATATTATAATAATTACTTCTTGGATGACTTGGTTACACCTTGGGTCCCATTTTATACATGTTACTTCTACTAAGTTAATGAGGTTATATCATGCTAAATCATAACCCCTTATAGGTTGCTTATCTAGGAATTACCGACATAAGCCAAAGAAGGTGTGGTTGGTCGGGAACCCCATGAGGAGTCTAAGTCCGATGTGGTTATTATTTCACGCATGTTATTCCACTTATTATATTTATATATTCACAATATTTATTTTATTTTCATTGGATTTATTTTTATAGATGCTATTTGTTCTGTCTTACTGATTATATCTCACACCCTATTCAGGTTTCCATTTGGTACTCAAACATAATTCATGAGTGTAGGTAGGGACAAGGAAAAGTGACTCATCTTGGAAGCTTGATTGATTTTATCATGGGACTTTGAGAGAATATGATGGACCCTTGGCTCATGATGCTATATGATATCATTTTTGGTCTTTTTTTTTGATATACCTAAATGCACGTCTTCATGAATTTAGTAGATCTCCATGATATACTTATCATTTTTTATATGTTGTATACTTTTTATTTTTTATTATTAATGTATAAAGGATTTAATTCCACTAATGTGTATGTAATTATTATGATTCAGTTATTTATTTATTATACCCTTGTGCTACTCTGATGATGAGGGTATAGTCTCCACACTATACCACCATGGACCCTCACTACAAGTCACAAACCATTTGCATTTAGGGAGGCACGCTTGAGGCCTTGTGAACAATTGGTTTCAATTAATTATGAGTGAACCAGGTCCAGGATGTTACAAATTGAAATCATAGGTTCTTTTCATTTTTTCTTACTATTTGGTTCATTAGATAAGAGACTAGGATGTTTCATAATTTGGTAATGAGCCTATTCTCGATATTAGCTAACCCATGCATGGGGGAAAAGGAAAATTTCTTAGGATGGGATTTGTGGTTCTAGATCATGCCTATTACGATTGTATTGACTTCACCGTTGGGTGAAGCATAAGGATTGTGGCTGTCAGTATTATTATGGAATCTATTTTTACCCTTGGTCTAGTAAAACAAGGGGGTAGTGTCTCATGCATTATTATAGGAATCTTATAGATTAAAATTCTAAGCATTATTCCATGAAACATTTACTTACTACATGAGTTGTTGTTTTATATTCCTTGTGTATTTATAGTTATAATTGATAATGTGATAAATTTTATTACAGGGATAAATAATTCAGATAATTAAAGTTTCTACACCAACCTAAATGGTATATTCTCAAATAGCGTGATAATAGAACTTTAAGAATCCAATTATATTGAGTTTTATCTATGAACCATTTGTTACATGAGTTTAAATGTTATTTGGTTGAAATTATATGTATAAAATATTTAATTTAAATAGTGTGTGTGCATTTATAAATTGGGAATGGTGATCCATCTAATTGAACCATCTTAAATGCCGAGTTGTAGTTACATGTAGTAACATTTGAAATTTATAAAGCATAATACATTATAAATTGGGAATTATAAATGTATATAACGAGATATTGATATATATATATATATATATAAATATGGATATACATAATGAAATATTTAAGTAATGTTGAGTTATAAGTTTAAATGGTAACAATTTCTATTAAATGGTGATTCTAATTGCAACCTAAAGGGTGTTTTCCTCTATAACATTATATTGAAACACCATATACCAAAACCCTAATGTAAAATAGAGAACATGACCTCTAATCTAATGTAGTAGTTTCAATAGGCCGTATCTCTATTATTTCATCATTTTATTATATGACTCCTGTACCTATCTTTATGAGTATACAGAGGGTTGTGATTCTTTTTTAAGAATCTTTGTACCTATCCAATTTTTTCATATGTGATTTTTTCATGTTAAATATTATTTTATGAATATTTTTGGAATTTTTACAACCATTCCACCATGACATCCTCAAGTCAAGTGTTAGGAAGGTGGTGATGACCATGTTCTTGAGGTGGTGGGACCAAACCTGCTAGTAGTTCTACCTTTGGAATCTCTAGTTATACCTGACATGGGTAATGATGCCCAGTTTCAAGAAGGTTTTATGTTGTTTATGTATAATGTTTATGGAGCTCTACAACTTACCCCTACTATATAAAAGTTTATGTAAGAGTTTAGACAATATCATCTGCCCATATTTTAAGGTGGTGGTAGTACATATGCCATTGATACATAGTTAGAGGCAATGTTGTATATCTTTGAGCACCAGGAGATTCCTCTAGAGAGGAGGTCCATGATTTCCTCTTATACACTTCTTGGGTTTTCCAAGTATTGGTGGGATGATATTACTTAGGTAGACTAGTGTCAACATATTTTATGGATATATTTTTAGGTTTCCTTCAATTATTATTTATTTTTGAAGATTCATTGAGAAGACAGAGCTTGGGAGTTACAACATATAGAGTAAGGATCCTTTTCAGTTATAGATTATTCATCCCACATTACTGAGCTTCAATGTTTTTCCCATTACTTTACTACAGATGATATTTTTATAGAGAAACTCTTTAAAGATGGGCTCAGGTAAACCGTCCAGTCACAACTAAATTTTTTCCTCCTCACTATTGTCACAGGGTTTGTGAATCAAGCCCTTATTAATGAGATTAATTTTATGTAATCCAATAGTACATGGCATGGAAGATTTATACCAAGTAATATTAGTTTATCAAGTTGTAGGAATCATCATCTAGAGTGTTCTCGATAAAGAAGTAGAAGCTAGCGTATCCTCACTTGTATTTTTTTTATATGCCAAAAATGTGAGAGATATGATCATTTAAAGCTTAAGTTTGACCGAGACCCAATTGAGTGCTGAGGATGCGATATAATGGGGTATCTTAAGAGGTTTTTATAGAACTTTCTATATATTCATAGTGGAAGAGAGTTCACACCAGATACACCCTTTGAAGAATGATTAGTAGCTCTATGCCAACTATATATATGGTCCACCACTAGTTTTATAGGATGTGGTGGTGGATGTGGTCGAGGAGGATATACTTAGGATATGTAGAGCCAACCAGATGGAAATGATTTGGGTAGTTAGGTAGTAAGTCAGGGCCATGGATCATGCTATATACATGTTGTACAACCTATACCCGAGGAACAAGGTTTCATTCCATCTATAGTATGAGGTATAATTTTTGAACCCTCTAATTTAGTAATTTCTCATCTTGATACATGTGTTTAACATTCTTTTATCTTTGTGTTTATTGTGGAAATACTTGAGCTTGATATTCATTATTTCTATGGTGTGATGAAACTTGATACTCAATTGGGAATTTTATTGGAGAGTGTATTCCAATTCAAGGAATTCCTCCTTAAGGTTTGAAGTTATCATTTCATAAAGTACATCTTCATCCTCAAGATGATGGGCTTTGATTTGATTATATAGATAGATTGGTTGGTCCCCTATATTGATTTTGTAGACTTCTATAAATGAATAGTATCATTTATATTACCATAGGGTGAAAGTTATCTTCATAATGGTGAATGGGATGTCTATGAATATAAAGATGGACCAGATCATCATAGGCTGCGTGGAGTGACAATACAAATTGCTAAACTTTATATGGATGATTAGGTAATGTGTCAAGATAATTTTCCTACTATAGTAGATCGTTTTAGGGATGTATTTACTAATGAATTTTTTAGATTACCTCTTTTGATAGAATATGCATTCTTTATCAAGACTATATTAGGTGCAGCACTGGTATCCATTCCACCTTAATGGATAGGTACTAATGAGTTACAGGAGATGAAGAGGAAGCTAGAGTAATTAAAAGATAAGGGGTTTATATAGCATAGTACTATACCATGGGGTTCACATGTCATTTTCTCCAAGAAGGAGGATGATAACCTAAATATTTATATGGATTACCATCAATTGAACCAACTTAAAATTAAGTACCTGTATCCACTACCTTGCATAAATGACCACTTTGACCAGCTATAAGGAGACATGGTTTTTTACAAGATTTATTTTAGGCTAGGTTATCATTAGGCATGAGTTAGAAAATCAAACATACCTCATAAAAAAATTTATAGAAGGTATGGTCTTTATGAGTATCTGGGTACTCCATTTGGTCTCATGAATGATTGATACATTTTTATGTCTTTGATGAATCAGGGTTTTCGCCCTTATATGGATTCATTTTTGGTAGTATTCATGGATGATATCCTATTATATTCTCATACTCAAAATTACTATGTCAAACATATTGATATCATACTGAATACACAATGAGAGTACCAACTATATTCTAAGATCAACAAAAACCACTTTTAGATTGAAAAGGTTCACTTCCCAGCTCATATATTTTTAGATATAAGAGTATCTATTGACCTAGAGAAGGTTTGTGACATTTTTTCCTAAGGGAAACCCAATAATGTATTTGACATCTAGAGTTTGTTAGGAACAACTGGATATTACATGAGATTTATTATGGACTTTTCATGCCTAGAAGAAACTCTCATGGGCTTGAATAAGAAGGGTGTGAAGTTTATTTGGTCATAAGATTATGATATAACCCTTTAAGAGATGAAATGAAGAATGAATTCAGTACCAATCTTGATTCTTTCAGAGCAAGGAAGAATCTATACAGTGTATTTTAATGCATCAAGAATTGTTCTGGGAATAGTTTTGATGTCGGAATATTGAGTCATGAAATACATGTATCATCAATTAAGGCCACACAATAGTAATTACCCAACACATGATCACAAGTTGGAAGATGTGGTTCATGCCTTTCATTTTTGAAGGAATTATTTTATGGAAGAGTATTTTGTGGTGTATATAGATAAAAAAAGCCTCAAGTATATCTTTATGCAATGTGACCTGATCCTCAAATAGTGAAGGTGGGTTAAATACCTATAGTTGTTTTATTTTGGTCTTGTTATTTTTCTGTAAAGGGAAATACTGTAATAGATTCCTTGAGTTGGGTTACTTAGACACATATAGTATAAGAGGCCATTAGTGTGTGGAAACTTATGGATATGTTCTATAAGATGAATTTAGATGTGTAGGACCCTCATGGGATGCCTTCCCTTATAACTTCAGTTGTGACCTCTATACTTCTAGAGATAGAAAAGATGAAGTAACTATCATATCTCGAGGGCCTAGTCCTAAGATAGATTTTTTTTGGACATTCATGGATGTGTATGGGTTCTTATAGATACTCAGGAGGAATTGATGTAAGAGTCTCATGCTTCTACATAGGTGGTATACCCTGACATTACAAAGAGGTATCATAATATTTGTCTCTAATAATGTTGGCCTAGTTTGAAAATGGATATAGATGGATCTCTTACAATGTGTTCCACCTATCAATATGTGAAGGAGGAATACCAGTGGATAACAGAGATTTTATATCCATTCCTATTCATGAGTGGAAATGAGATAAAATCACAATGGAATTTGTTAATGGTTTACCAAGATCCCCTCAAGTAAGTGATTCAGTATGGGTGATCATCTATAGTCTCATGAAGGCCTCTCACTTATTACCTATTAAGGAGACCTTTTCTATGGATAATCTTGGTACGATCTATGTTTGAGAGATTATCTAAATTCATGGAGTCCCATAGACTATTGTATCATATAGGGACACTCATTTTAATTATTGGTTCTAGAAAGGGTTGCAGAGGGTGTTTGGTACATAGTATATTTTGAGTACAACACACCACCCTCAGACTGATGGGTAGTTTAAGAATATGATACAGGTGTTTGAGGACATTCTTAGAGAATGAATCCTTGATTTTGTAGGTTTATGAAAGAAATATATACCCATAGATAAGTTATCCTGTAATAATAGTTCTTAGGAGACAATACTGATAGATAATTATGTGTCCTTTCATGGTAGTCCATGCCAAATCAACTCTGTGTTGGTTAGATATATGGGAAGAAGCAATACGTGGATGTCATCTCATTCAAGATACTTTAGAGGAAGTTCAGTTAATTATGAAATGAATGGATACAAACAAGTCTAGGTTGAAATAATATGTTGACCACTATTGGAATCCTCATCTTTTAATCATGTTTTAATGATAAAAAAATCCTATTAATCCTATTTAATATATCTCAAATCATGTGCAGAGATGGTTGGTTTCTTTATTCTTTAAATAAAGTTCCACTAAACCTTGTTAATCCTAAATCATCCTAAATCATGTTTGATTATTGTAAACTATAATTATTTTTTTCTAAAATGATTTATTATATGAATGATTAATTCTCATTAATTTTGTGAATATTAGTATTTAATATTGTTTACAGTTATTTTGAAAAGTCTGAGAAACGGTGAGTCTACCACCGATTCTAGTTTTCTAGAAAAGGACTAATACGCTGTAACCCAGACACCATAACCCAGACACCATGGCCTAGACACCGTGACCCAAACACCATAACCCAGACACCGTGACCTAGACATTGTGATCCAGACACCATGGTCCAGACACCGTAACCATTTTCCAATATCATGAAGTCCGTGACACCGGTTCCTTGCTACCATCCCTAAGACACCGATCGAAGTTTGGAAAAGCACCAGGAATTGTGATTATAACAACATATCTATGCTACCAGTTCCTGATCATAATACAACTATTCCATCATTAATGTATAACCACAAAAAGGTAAAAAAGAAGACACTATTTCATGGGGGCACTGTTACCAAGTGATACCATTTCTAGATAGACTGTGAAACCATTCTTTACCCTATTTTTTTGTTTTCAATTTAATTTCTAACGCTAATATTTGCATCATTTAAATGCACTCACATAATGAAAAAATATTTATAGACATGTCACCTAACAGTATGATGTACGAGGTGTATAATACATGAATCCAATCGGCTCCAACACATGCAATCCAAAATAAAAAGGAAAGCATGTAACTGGAGCACCAAGATGAGACTTGCAGTAGTATGTAGTAGAAGCGCAATCATTTTAAAAAGTGAATTGATTTATGAAACAAGAAACAAACGAAGAAAACATGAATTAATCTCTATTCCAAAGGATGGACTACCGTAGATCAGAGCCAAAAACATCTTCGCAGTACTGACTCCAAGAAGAACACGAGCAAGATAGTTTACACCATCAAACTGTTAGACTTGAGATACTATGTTTTTCACAAGAGAACTCAATACTTGCATCTGCTTCATCCTACAAGTCCAAATCTGTATAGTATATCACTCAAAGCACTTCTAACCTTTTCTCATCATATTTTCTCTATTGTGTACTGTTTTTAGATTTCGATAAGTGTGCGTGTGTCTGTATTAAAAACACACTGTCTTCTGTACTAAACTAAAGGATACAAAATATACTTCCTCTCATATATTTTTACATTTGTTTACTCCCATGAATAAGTGTGGAAGAGGTTCTTGGGTGACCTAGTATCTTATACCCATGAAGAATAGTGGAAGTGATCATGTGGCCTAGACAGTCCTGTGCACAGTTGTTTACCCCAATCTAGGGTGTGGATCAAGTTTATTAATATAAACTACTTGGTGGTCGATGATCACCAAGTTGAGTAGATTAGGTTTTAACTTGAGAGTGAACCACTTGGTTTTTCCATTGTGTCTTTTAATTTAGTTTTTCTATGCTTTACTATATAATTCAGAAAACACTAGATTTTACTTTGATAGTAAGTATTGGATAGAAGTTATAATTTTTTTGTCTTATTATAATAGCTTAAAATGTAGTATCAATAACTCATATTGATATTTCTGAGAATTAATCAATCTTATGAGAGGTTATTTGAACAGTTAAACTTTTATAACTGTATTACCTTGATTGACTGGGCTGTCTTCATTTTTATTGGGGAACCTTTTTAATAAAACTTTTTAACAGAAATTTTAATATATAATCAATTCACCCCTCCCCTCTTTAGTACTCTACTATGACCAACATTTGGTATCATAGGATTTTATTCCTATTAAAACTCTATTTTTAAAATTTGTTCAACTGTGATTTTAGTTGTACTTTAATTATCTGTAAATTTCTGTTAATTATAAATTTTTATCTCTTTAAAAGTATCTCTTTATTATGGAAAATAGACTGGAAGGTGCTGAAATAGACAAATGACCATTTTTAATGGAATTAATTATGCCCAATGGAATATTAAAATTAAAATTCATTCAGAAAGTATGGGCTATGAAATTTGGTCTTCAATTATAGATGAGTATAATATTCTTACTATTGATAGAATTACTTAGGATGAACCAACCAAGACTAATTACAATAAAAATTTCAAATCTATGAATGATTTATATTTCTCTTTAGGGGATGAGGAATTTAACAAAATATCTGCATATAAAACTGCCCATGAAATTTGGGATACTTTATCTGTTTCACATGAAGGAACTTCTAGTGTGAAAGAAACAAGACTCAATACTTATACTATTAAATATGATAACTTTAAAATGAATCTTGATGAGACTATTTTTGACATGTATCTCAGGTTCAACAAAATTTTCAATACAATGATTTCTCTTAGAAGAGAAGTTACTACCAAAGAAGAAATCACAAGGATTCTAAGATGCCTACCTAATAGATAGAGAGGAACCTTTTTCTCTATTAGAGAGTCATGTGACATCAGAAAATTACCTATCAAAGAACTCATTGGGAAACTAATGATGTATGAAGAGGAGATAGAATTCAAAAAGGAAGAGGAGGATGAACCCAAAATAAAATATGTGATATTCAAGACTACCACCTATAAACACAAAGAAAAGGAGAAACTGCAAGTCTCTATAGAAAGTTACAGTAGTGAAAAATCATCACTTGATAGTGATGAGGAGATGGATCAATTAGCCTGAAGGTTTAATAAATTATAAAAAAGAAAGAAAATTTTCAAAAATCCTAACTTCAAAGGAAGATATGATCAAAAGGGAAGTTGGAATAAATTTTGGAAAAGAAATGACAAGTCTGACAAGATAGTGTGTTATGAATGTAAGCGAAAGGGACATGTAAAGGCTGACTATCCGAAGCTCAAGTATAAAAAAAATACGAGGGTAAATATAGAAAGTATAAAAAGGAAATGAAATCAAATTGGAGTGCTTATGAGGATAGTTCAAGTGACTTAGAATCTTCACATGATGAACAGGAAAAAAAATACAATATTTATTTTATGACAAACACATCTAAGGTAACCCTAGAATCTTCTATAAAAAATTACTATTATTTTGGAGATGTAAGTGATTTTAAAAATATGTCTAAAGAATAAATTTTTGAGTATTTCAATATGCATGAAGAGACATGTAAGGAACTAAAGGTTAAATACAATTCTTTAAAGAAATATTATTCTTTTCCCTCAACTGTTAAATCTGAACTCACTGTAGAAAGAAATAAAAATGTTTAATTACTCAAAGAAAACAATGAACTAAATCTATCTAATGTTAAATTTAAAAGGGACCTTTAAAGGTTTACTAATGGTAAATATAATTTGGTAAAAATTCTAGGAAAATAGATTTCCCCTAAATACACTACTGGTATTAGCTATCAACTTGGTAAAAGAAGTCTTGGAAAATCCAAATTTGATTCTAAATCTAGAAGATACAGCTTTACTCATGGTTCAGGAAAATATTCTTCTAGTTCAAATTATGATACACTCTCTAATGTTTCCCGATTTTTTGGAATAAATAGAGTTTATTTCTCAAATACTTTACATAAAGCTTATAAGAAACATATGAGGAAGATGTGGGTTCCAAAAGAACTTGTTACTAATATTACCGGACCCAAAAAAATATGGGTACTAAAGTATGTTTTTATTTGACTATTTTATAGGAAAATTGCTTATAGATATCCTATAAAATTTTATGGTACTTGGAAAATGGGTGTTCAAGAAACATGACATGAGAATATTCATTCTTCGAGAACTTAATAAAAATTGATGGTGGACATGTCACTTTTGGTGACAATGCCAAAGGAAAAATCATTAGTATTTTCCAAATCGGTAACTCTAACATAGTTTTAATTTCCAAAGTAAATTTTGTTTATGGAATAAAATATAATATGCTTAGTATTTCACAACTATGTGATTATGGATTTCATTTTAAATTTGAAAATCATGCTTGAAATATTTTTAATTCTAAAAATGAATTAGTATTTTATGCATTTAGAAATGAAAATTTATATTCTGTTAACTTAGATTCTTAATCTCTCAAAATGATTCATATTTAAGTGTATTTCAAAAAGAGTCCTGGATTTGTAATAGAAGAATAGAACACTTTAATATTCACTCTATTAGGAAGCTAACTATAAAAAGTTTAATAAAATACTAACCCAAACTTGAGTTTCCAAATGATAAAGTGTGAAATCCTTGTCAAAAGGGAAAGAAACAAAAAATTTCCTTCAAGAGAAAAGAAAGAAGTGTTAACTTCTCAACCTCTCGAGTTGGTTCACATGGAGTTTTTTGGACTATCTAGAGTTTCTAGTCTAAAAATGAAGCACTATGTTTTTGTTCTTGTAGATGAATTTTTGAGATATACTTGGACATTATTTTTTGCTCACAAAAGTGAAGCCTTCTTTCATTTCTCTAAATATTCTAAAACTGTAGAAAACCTCAATGGAATTAGAATTAAATCCTTAAGAAGTGATCATGGCCGTGAGTTTGAAAATAAAGAGTTTGAATCCTTTTTCTCACAAAATGGCTATAGTCAAAATTTCTCTACCCCTAGAACACCTTAACAAAATGGAGTTGTAGAAAGAAGAAATAGGACCTTTCAAGATATTTCTAGAACCATTCTCAGTGAATATAAATTACCTATTTATTTTTGGGATGAAGTTATAAATAGAGCATGCTATATCATCAATAGAGTGTTGATTAGATATATTCTTAAAAGAACTCCATATGATTCATGGAACAATAGAAAACCTAAAGTAAGATACTTCAAAGTTTTTTGTTGCAAAGTATATATCCTAAATACTAAGGAAAATTTTGACAAGTTTTCATCCAAGAGTGATGAATGAATTTTTATAGGATAATAAATCTCTAGTAAATCATATAGAGTGTTTAACAAAAGAACTAAATGTTTGGAGGAATCTGTCCATGTCATGTTTGATGAAATAGATCCACATGAGCCTAAGACCTTTCTAGAGAACCTGGAGGATGATATGTCAAATATAGACATCAATGATAAATCCTCTAGCCATCCTGTAAAGGAATTTGTAAAAACCTCTAGTTCTAGAAATTCTCCAGATTCAAGTCATAATGAACCCAAACCTATTGAAGAACCTAAAATCACTAGCCCCTCTTTTTTTAGAGCTGCTAGAAACCTTAATAATCATCCTTTAGATTATGTTGTAGGATATTTAGATAAAGAAACTCAAACTAGAGATTATCTTAGAAATTAGGCTGAACATAAATTTTTCTTATCATAACTTGAACCTAAAAACATTAATGATGATATCAATGATGAATTTTGGGTGATGGATATGCAAGAAGAACTCAATCAGTTTGAAAGGAATAGAGTTTGGAATCTTTTTGAAAGACCCAAAGACATATTTTCCATAGGCACAAAGTGGGTGTTTAGAAATAAGGTAGATGAAACTGGTAATATAGTTAGAAACAAAGCTAGATTGGTTGCACAAGGCTATAGTCAAGAGGAAGGAATTGACTATGAGGATACCTTTGAAGAAGTAGGTAGACTTGAAGCCATTATAATCCTACTTGATTATACTGCACTTCTAAATTTCAAACTATATCAAATGGATGTAAAGAGTGCATTCCTAAATGGGTATATAACCGAGGATGTCTTTGTTGAACAACCCCCTGGTTTCACAAATCCTTACTTTCCAAATCATGTTTTCAAATTATCAAAAGCCTTGTATGGTTTAAAATAAGATCCAAGAGCTTGGTATGAGAGATTAAGTACTTTTTTATTTCTAAAGGTTTTACAAAAGGTATAGCTGATCCTACCCTTTTAATAAAATATATTTCCAATTATGTTTTAGTAGTTAAAATTTAGGTAGATGATAATATTTTTGGATCTTCATAGAATTTTTTATGTATTGAATTTCCTAAAATGATGAAAAATGAATTTGAAATGAGTTTAATGTGTGAAATAAAATTATTTTTTGGATTTAAATATTTTAATATATAGATGATATTATTTTAAATAAAAGAAAATATACTAAAGATCTTCTGAAACATTTTGTCTTGGATAACACTAAATGTAGTGAAACTCCAATGAGTACTACTTGTAAGTTAGATCTTGATGAGGACAAAAAGTTTGTTGATCAAACCAATTATATAGGAATGATTGGAATCTTACTCAACTGCTAGCCTACCTGGCATTATGTTTAGTGTATGTATGTGTTCTTGTTTTCAAGAAAACCCTAAGGAATATCATTTAAATTATGTTAAAAGTATTTTCAAATACCTCAAACATAAACCCAATCTAGGAATATTCTATCCAAGAGGACAATCATTTGAGTTAGTTAGTTATTTTGATACTAATTTCGGTGGTTGTAAGTTAGATATAAAAAGAACCTTTGGAACATGTAACTTTTTAGGTTAGTCTCTAGTATCATGGTGTAGTAAGAAACTAAACTCTATTTCATTATCTATTGTTGAAGCTGAATACATAGATGCTGGTAGTTGTTTTGCACAAATTTTGTGAATGAAACACACATTACTAGATTATGGATATCAATTCAAGCATGTACCTATAAATTGTGACAATACAAGTGCTATTAACATCTCAAAAAATCCTATTTCACACTCTAGGACAAAACATATTGATGTAATACATCACTTTTTGAGAGACTATTATGAAAATGGTGATATCACTTTGGAATTCATTGGAACTGAATATTATCTTGCTGATATATTCACCAAAACATTAAATTCTTAAAGTATTGATTACATCATACATGAATTAGGAATGATAAATCATAAGTAGAAAGTTTACTATTTTAAAAATGTTTTTGGCACGCAGATTACTGTTTCATAGTTTACAGTTTCACGAGTCACTATCTTAGAATTACTATCTCACTCTCACAGTTCTGAAAGTTACTATATTGAAGTTTTTGTCTCATGTTTATAGTCTCACAGTTACTATCTCTCGGTTATGAATTTTCACTTACTGTTTCAAAAAATATAATCATATTGTTTTGGATTCACATAGTAGATATGACATCATGAAAATCTATTTTGGTCTCACAGTAATAATGCCTTCTCATTTTATTTGTATTTTTTTACCCGTATCATAGTGACTGATTATTTTATTGTTTTTTATCCTGCGCTTTTGAATTTGCGATGCTTGAAATCCCTAAATGATAAAAAAATATATTTCACTCTTTTCTTCACTCGAGCCCTCTTATCTCAAACTGTAAGTCCTCCTTTAACCCTTCATCTCTCTCTATTGAACCCCTGGTTGAATTCCCTAGATGAAGCACCCATCTTCATCAACTTCTGAGAAACGCAGATCAAATAAGAAAGCGAAAAGATCACAGAATATAGTTCCCAAAGGACCATTGAACCTGAATATTGTTGATAGAATAGTACCACTGGAAAAGGAAATCTTCCCTAAGTGGTTGCTGGCAAGTAAGTATTTAGTTTTTAAAGTACTAAAAGAATAGGGATGACTAGATTGGTTCACAAAAGAGAAAAGGAAGATTTATCCAAAGCTTTTTGCTCAGTTCTATCATTTTGTTTCGTTTTCTTTCAATGCTGAAGATGGTTTTGTTGTGAGGAGATGAATTAATGTCCAAAGATGCACCTTTTCCTCAGGGTTATATGATGCTTTCCTAGGGATACCCCATGAGGGAATTTTTAGGACTACCATAGAGTTCCTCCTCCTATTAGTGAGTTTTTTTTTGTTTTTGAAGAGGCTTTGTGAGGCTTGACTAGAAATAAAATGAATAGAAGATCTGTTGCTTTCATGACCCATCCCCCGGGGCACATGTCGTGACAACCCCAAGCCCGCCTTCTATAGGCCATGGGCTGAGAACAAGAACCGAAAGGCATATTCCTTAAAATAGGAAGGTGTTTCCTTTATAAACAGTAAACTCACACAAACCAAGAACAGATCCAGATACAAGAAAAAATTAAACTATATAGTAAATAGGGTGTGTACAGAAAGTAAAGGGTCTAGAATACTATCCCAACTAGAAAGTACAAGAAAAACAGAAAAGTACAAGTAAAACTGAGTACAACTCCTATGAACACCCGCCAAGGATCCTTCCTAAAGGGTAGGTACAACTCTTGAATGATCGTATCTATGGATCACTTCGTCAAAGGTCCACCTCTGAGCTGTCTCCAGTCCAGGTACCCTCATCTTTAGTCAGCACTGTCCGTCATCTGCGCCAGACACAACAAGGTGCGGGCTGTGCAGGGGTGAGTACAACAATACTCAGTAGGGACCCCGAGACCCCCGAAGGTATCTCAAATCCACAGTGGATAAACCAAAAAACAAAGATACAATAGTCAACCCTACTTAGTTATATGCCTATACATATACCTAAGTTATCAGAATATACCCACCTCACACAGGAGGGAAGAATACCACACAGGTAATACCACGAAGGTAAGAGTACCACACAAGTATCTCCATAAAGATAAAGTACCACATAGGTAGACCATGAAGATATAAGACTCTGCTAAAACCAGGTATACAACTCTGAGAAACAGGATTATGATGCTTAGCCACACAGGATCGCTATGAAAACTGATAGCCAGCCACATGATTCTCTAGGGATAATAACAAGTAACATTTACAGTCACAACGTCAAACACCTCTACTGCTGGAGAAATCCTACTATAATGGGTACATTAGGCCTGCCGCGTCACATAGAGGTGCTTCCCACTATCCTTGGACTACTGAGGTACTCCTCCTATCGAGTACCAGGGGTCTGCCGCGTCACAAAGAGGTGCTCCCCACTGTGGGTCTGCCACGTCACACAGAGGCACACCCCCTTGTGGCCTGATGAGGTACTCCTCATGTTGATTACAGTGGGTCTTCTGCATCACACAGAGGAACTCCCCACCATGGGTCTTCCACTTCACATAGAGGCACCCCCACTGGGCCTCTCGCGTCACTCCGAGTCGAAATGGTCAGTAGTCGTCAAGTCTCAGCCAGTCGAAGGGTTCCATACGTAGCGTGCTTGGGAGAACCGCTACCCAATCCATTGGTCACACCTAAAAAACCCCTAATTTCCATTAATAAGTATCCCAAATGTCCATATCATCATAAGGGACCCAACGAAACAGACGACGCGTCAATTGGACGCCCGGTCTGTAAGTTATTAGCGTTTTTGCTTCGAGGGCCCGGTTGGATTCGGGGTCTGATCCAACCCAGAAGTACTTCAACCTTATCTAAAACTCAAGTGAATTATACCAAAAGTACCATCTTGATCCAAGGATTCTGGTGCCGTATATGGTTTTTCAAACGGATGCTCAGTTCTCAAGTTACGACCAAAAAGGCGAAACTGGGTCCGGTCCAACCCAGTCGGATCGACCCGGCCCGACCCAGGTTCGGACCATATGGCTTAGGCTATGGTGCAGCCGGCACACTGGGCCATGGTCCTGCCCGACCCGTGAAGGGGATGGCCCGACCCGACTCGCTAGGCATGGCCCAACCTGTGCTGGGCGCGGCCCGCTGGCGCGGTCTGCCCGAGTTGGCGCTGAAGGGGGAGCATACCACCTTCAGTTCGGAACTGCAATGGGGTAGCACCTCTATGTACTGCCAGGTCACCATGAGACCTGATAGGGTCCCGATGAATTTCAATGGTCAACCGGTTCTTTGGCCAGTCCTCCTCCCAGCGGCGCGGTCCCGCGCCACTTCTCCTGTACGGCTGGCCGGGTGCTGGCTGCCCTCCGGCCTCCTCCGCGGCCCAGCAGCCGCATCCTCCTGGTCCGGCGATGTGGATACGTGCTCCCACTCCGCCAAACGGATGACCAGATGCTTGTCTCCATACTAACCTGCTGTGGATGATGGGCCATGGTTTCCTCATCATCTAGGAGTGCAGACGCGTGCCACCCTTCCTTCCTCACGGTCGGCCGGGTGCCGACCGCCGCCTTCTTCCGCGAGCCACTACGGCTTCGTTACAAGACCTGAAAATAAATCGATCGCCTATTCACGATCCTTGGGTTGAGGGATCCACATCCATATGTTGAACTCAACAAAATATTTCATTTACAGTATCATTAAATATTTGGCGTTGAATAACACACGAAGAACGCGTGGAGAATCAAAAGATAAGAGGCAAGGTATATTCATGGGACAATGGCCATGTTAGTTTGGCCATCGTCATTGTGAAACCAGAATATGAAGAATCAATAAATAAATTCAATCATATATAAATCCCCTGCCTCAATTTTCCATTGGAGGTGGATTGATCAAGAAGACGAAGTCATTGAAGATTGACGTCGGCATTCGTCACTTCTGCAAGACGCTCCAAGGCCGGTTCCTCGTTCTTTGATTCCAGAAGTCATTCTTCATTGGAGGAACTCCTTTGTTGGAGAAAGATCTTTCCAAATCTCTAAATCTCTCCCATCCTTTTACAATCCCTTTTCCCACAAGAGTTGAGTTTCCAAAATAAAAAATCTTAAGCAATAATTTAATTAAATTTTGTACATTAATTAAAATAAGTTATCACTTTTAATTTGGACAAATCCAAGAGTTTAAAGTTGATTCATTAATTATGAATTAATGAATCCTATTAATTAAGGTGGAACGTGGTTACAAATTTTGTGTAACCAGGAATTAAATTCCCCATATTAAATGCTTGGCCACATTTTTTTGGTCCCCACCTTGATGTTTCAAATGGGAGGTTTCAATTTCAAAAATAAAATAAAGCATGTTTTTTTTATTTTCTATCATGAAAAGTCCAAAAACTAATATCCACCCTCGAACTACTTTGGTCAATGTAAATGTCTTCTTAAGTGAATATCGGCGCTGTGAGTTCAACGGTGTACTCAAATTTTAATTCTGAGCATCAGTTCAAAAGTTACAAAACGCCGCTCGCGTGTTTACTGAAAGTACACGAAAAAAGTTCGGAAAATTATTAATAGTCACCCTTGACCCACACCGGTTGAGGTTAGGCTCTGCCTAAGTGAAACACTTCTCAAAAAACCCAATGGTACTCTTGGATTTCCAATCTGAGTTACTGTTTAAATGTTATATATTTTACAATAAAATAATTGTTAATTATTTTTTTTACGGCCAAAAACTTACTTTCATTGGTGGACCACACTGGTGAATGTTAGTATCTGCCTAAAGAAAGCATACCCCCATGAGTTCAGTAGTGGTCTAGGATTTTTAATCTGAGTTACCCTTTTTGAGTTATAAGAATTTGAAAAATAAAATAACTTTATTTAATTATTTTATTTACGATTATGCCATTTTCGGGTTTTCGCACAGGAGGCCCGCGCCAACTAAACTTAAGTCACACCTAGGGTAAAACCGCCATCCTGAGTGCAATAGTGCCCTCATATTTCTAATCTGAGTAACCGTTTAAGAGTTATTACACTTTTTCAGGAAAAATGCTAACGTGTGTAATTAAACCTTAACAAAACTTCAAAGGATCATTCCGGGCACTCCGTGCCTCAAAATTGTGCGCCGTCAGATTTCACAGTATTGAAATATTTTCATATAGTTAAAAAAATATACATAATTTCAGGGACATTAAATTCTCCCCACCTTAGGGATTTACATCCCAAAAAGTCACAACATGGACTAAGGAAACAAATGGGGGTACAAAGCACAGATCTGAGCCTCCCGCTCCCATGTGCTCTCATGGAGGTTACTGTGCTGCCTGCGAATGAGAACTAGAGGTGTTGACCACCCATAAAGGACCCACTTATATCGATCCTAAATCTCTACTGGAGCCTCCGTAAACGTCACCCCATCATCTAATTCCATCTCTCCATGGTCGATAATGTGCGATGGATAACTCACGCATCTCATCAGCTGTGACACATGGAAAACATTATGCACCCAATGCATCTGTGGGGAAAGAGATAGATGATATGCCACCTCGCCCAATCTGCTGAGAATATAGAGAGGTCCGATGAACTTTGGAGATAACTTTCCACCTCGACCAAATCTATGCAAACCTCATAAAGGTGAGACCTGTAGGAAGACATGATCTCCCTCGTATTATCGGCATAAGACTTCTATCATCTCTAAGCAGTTTTCACTTGCTAACAATTGAGGCATCGTGATACAAAATCTACCACTGCTTTCTTCATCCCTGGACACTAGTACTGAAACTGAAGGTCCTGTTACATCTTCACCACACCAGGATGTACCACCAGAGGGGACGTATGGAACTACCTCAACAACTCCTCTTGTAGCACTACTGGTACCATGGTACATCTTCTAAAGTAGATAACATGCTCCCATCCTTCAGAAAATCCATCAGGTGCCTGCCCTGAGGATATGTGAGCACATCGAGCCTCGCAGTCAATGCCCCCAAGCTACACATCCTTGACTTGCTGAAGGAGTAGGGGAGTGAAAATCATAGACTATAGGTAAGTAGCTTCACCTCTATCCATGAAGGATATCTACAGCGCAACTAGCTACTCTGACACCTCACTCAATAGTTGTAGACCAGACCTCCTACTGAGTGTATCTACTACCAAGTTCCCCTTCTGATGAGTATAGACTATCTCAAAGTCATAATACTAGAGGAACTATAGCCACTCTTATTGGGAACTGAAGACTCAAAACTCCTTCTAGCACAAGGGTAAGGCTGGCTGACTCACGAGTGATCGACCGCACCCTCCTATGTTGGAGTTTATCCTATGCTGCCTAGATTTCCTTTTTCACTGGCCAAGGAAAATACCATTCCATCATTGTAGGTAATCCACAACCTTTTTGCCTAATACAGTCAATCTGAGTATGAACTATGGATGTATAGTCCATACCCAAACTAACGTCATAAGGCCTTGATGCTGCCACTAGGAGGTTCCAACCGAAACTCTTGCCTCAATGGTCATATCACACCATCAGCGTAAGTGTAGTTCTTGAGTCTCCTTCCAAAGGTATCTCCAAATGCGAGGGTCAAGTCAACATCTTAACTAGAAACTCTAGGTTTTGGACAAGATTCGTGGAAGGAAGGAATGATTGGTACCTATGTATATTAATACGACAGCTAGTAGTAGACATAGACCATTCATCGAATCATTCCTAGAGCCCTTGGGTCGCACTCCTTGACCATATGCAACAACTCCCTTCCCCTGTCATCCAGCTCCCTGATCCTGGCGGGGAAAAAAATAGGAGTGGTTGAAACATGTCAAAATGTAAACCACCTCATGCTGCTCTCCTAGCCCTGCTTCCATATCTGAAGCCCTACAGATTCATCTTTCCCTAACACTTCTTTTTCTCGAATCATTTTTACCCGCCCAAGTCTTTGAGACTGGTGCCAGTTTCCTGCTTTCGCACTACTAACATTCACTGGTTTTATCTGCACATCCAAAGGACATTCAACCACAAAGGTTCTATCTAGCACCCTAACATTGGTTGGAATGCATAAAAGAATAGTGTTGGCTCAGATATCCCTAAAGACACCTCGATCGGAAGTCTGAGCCTTGAAGCACTGATTTTATTATATTCATCGAGTAAAAGGAATGGTCGGTACACCTCTATGAAAACTCATCTATCGACATGTCATCCTGATGAAGATGTAGAAGCTCTAGAGAAATCTCGGCCACCTCCTCAAGCCAGTATTCAACCACCTGTGAGTCAGGATTGCTTCAGAACCTGAGGGGTATTTGATGCTAAAAATCTTGTAAGGCACTAGTCCTAAATGTGTCCTCTACCAGTACCGCCGGTTGTAACTGCTAACCAATGGGCAGTGACATAGCTAGAACACTACCTGAAGGTACCATCTCAGGCAATGGTCCACGTACCAAAGCCTCATAACTATGCAGACCATCCTCATTGTCACTCACTAGAAAAGACTAGAAGATAAGATCACCTTCTACTCTACCAGTGTCTCTACTAGGTGAAAAACTCTATCCACAACCTTCAACCAGTCCTCAGCTGCTTGAGAATCTCTATCACCTCTAAACCTCAAAGGCCTTTGATAATGGAACTCGTGCAACATGCTTAGTCGGCGTGCATCCTCTACTGGTGGGGCTAGAGGCAACGCTTGTCCAACGGGTAGTGCTACGGCTGGTACACCACCCGAAGGTGCTAACACTGTAAGAGGGCCCTGCACCGAGGCCTCGTTGCTCGGTGGGCCGTCATCGTGTACTCTCTCGGGAATCCTAGATGGCTGTATACACGACGACATACTATTAATGAATAGGTGTTCCGCAATCATTAAGTTATACCTGGTGAGCTGAATCCAAGGAAATCAAAAGAAAAAATTTTCAAAAACACATGCAATCTGTGTTTCCGTGTGATGAGTTAGAAATCAGAATTCAAGGTCCGGGTGCATGGATATGTCGGCCGCCGCACCAAAAATCGACTCCCCGAACTGAAAACCACACTCATAACACTTAACACTATTGATTCACAGGAAAGATCATAGTCCTAGTTCTTCGGTAGAACCGAACTCCTCTGATACCACTGTGTCACGACCCATCCCCCAGGGCCCATGCCATGACTACCCAAGCCCGCCTTCCATAGGCCAGGGGATGGAGACCAACACCGAAAGGCGTATTCCTTAAAACAGGAAGGAATTTACTTTATAAACTATAGAATTACACAAATCAAGCACACAGCCAGATACAAGCACAAAGTAAACAATATAGTAAACATGGTGTGTATATAAAGTAAAGGGGTCAGAATACAAGCCCAACTGGAAAGTACAAGAAAAAATTGAAAGTACAAGTTAAACTAAGTATAGCTCCTGTGAACACCCACCAAAGAACCTAATTTAATGGTAGGTATAGATCTCGAACAATATTCTCTGCGGATCACCTCATCAAAGTTCCACCTCTGAGCTGTCTCCAGTGCAGGTACCCTCGTCCTCAGTCAACACTATCTGTCATCTACACCAGACACAATAAGGTGCCGGTATATCCTGTGCAGGGGTGAGTATAATAATACTCAGTAGGGACCCTGAGACCCTCGAATGTCTCTCAAATCCACAAAGTATAAACCAAAAAACATAGAAACAATAGTCAACCCTACTTAGTTATATGCCCATACATATACCTAAGTTATCAAAATATTCCAACCTCACAAAGGAGGGAAGAATACCACACAGGTAATACCACGAAAGTAGGAGTCCCACACAGGTATCACCATGAAGATAAAGTACCATACATGTATACCATGAAGATATAAGACTCATCTCAAACTAGGTATACAACTCTGAGAAACAGGATTACGATGTTGAGACACACAAGATCACTATGAGAGCTGATAGCCAGCCATGCGATTCTCTAAGGATAATAACAAGTAACATTACCAGTCACAACTTTTAACACCTATAATATTGGAGAACTCCTCCTCTAATAAGTACAGTGGGCCTGCCGCGTCACATAGAGGCTCTTTCCACTAACCATGGACTGTTGAGGTACTCCTCCTGTCGAGTACCGTGGGTCTGCCACGTCACACAGAGGTTCTCCCCACCATGGGTTCTCTATGTCAAAAAGAGGCACTCCCCACTGTGGGTCTTCTATGTCACATAGAGGAACTCCCCACTAGGCCTATCGAGTCACTCCGAGTCGAAATGGTTAGCATTCGTCAAGTCTCAGCCAGCCGCAGGGTTCTGTACGTAGCGCGCTTGGGAGAACCACTCCTCAATCCACCGGTCTTACCTAAACCACCCCTAATTCCCATGAAGAAGTATCCCAAAGGTCCATCACATCATAAGGGATCCGATGGAATAGACTTCATGTCAATCAGATGCCTAGTCTGTAAGTTATTTGCGTTTCCACTCCGAGGGCTCGGGTGGATTCAGGGTCCGATCCAACCCAGACGTACTCCAACCTTATCCAAAACTCAATTAGAGTATACCAAAAGGACCGTCTAAATCCAAGGATTATGGTTCTGTAGACAGTTCGTCAAACAGACACCAGGCTTTCATGTTATGGCCAAAAAGGTAAAACTGGGTCTGGATGGGCCCGTGTCCAGTCCGACCCGGCCCGACCCAGCCCGACCCGGGTCTGGCCTGGATGGATTGGACTATAGTGGGCCTAGCCCGCTGGGCCATGGTGTGGCCCGTCCCGTGAAGGGGGCGACCCGACCCTACCCACTGGGCGTGGCCTGGCCCGCGCTGGGCGCAACCTGGTGGCTCAGTTCGCCTGAGCTGTTGTCGAAGAGGAGCATACCCCCTTCCATTTAGAACTGCAAAGGGGTAGTGCCTCTAGGTGCTTCCAAGTCACCGTGGGACCAGAGATGGTCACGCTGAACCGCAACGACTGGCCAGTGCTCAGACCGGTCATCCTCCCAGCGGCAGGTCACACGCCGCTGCTCCTCTACGGTCGGCTGGGTGCCGGTTGCCCTCCGACCTCCGCCGTAGCCAAGCGGCCGCGACCACCTGCTCCGGTGGTGAGGACACGCACCATTGCTCTGCCATGTAGCTAGCCAAATGCCGACTGCCACCCTTCCATGCTGTGACCAATAGGCCGGGGCTTCCTCATCATCCGGCGGTGCGGACACGCGCCGCCCTTCCTTCCTCGTGGCCGACCGGGTGCCGACCACCGCATTCTTTCATGAGCCATTGTGACTTAGTTCCAAGACCAAAAAGTAAATTGATCACATATTCATGATCCTTGGGTTGAGGGATCAGCTTCCATATGTCACGCTCAACAAAATATTGCATTTCCAGCGTCATTAAATATTTGGCACAGAAGAATGCATGAAGAACGCGAAGAGAATCAAAATATAAGAGGCCAGGTATATGTGTGGGACGATGGCCATGTTAGTTTTTCCATCATCATTGTGAAACTTAAATGTGAAGAATCAATAAATAAATTCAATTATATATAAATCTCCTACCTCAATTTTCCATTGGAGGTGTCGCGAGGAAGAAGATGAAGTCGTTGAAGATTGATGTCAGCATTCGTCACTTCCGCAAGACACTCCAAGGTTGGTTCCTCATTCTTCGATTCTGGAAGTCATTATTCATTGGAGGATCTCCGTTGTTGGAGAAAGATCATTCCAAATCTCCAAATATATCTCCTCTTTTTCCAATCCCTTTTCCCATGATAGGTGTGGATCCAAAATAAATAAGCTTAAGAAATAATTTAATTAAAGTTTTTACATTAATTAAATTAATTTGGCACATTTAATTTGGAGAAATCCAAGAGTTTAAAGTTGATTCATTAATTTCGAATTAATGAATCCTATTAATTAAGGTGGAATGTGTTTACACATTTTGTGTAACTAGGAATTTAATTTCCAATATTAAATGTCCGACTACCCTTGTGTGGTCCCTACCTTCATGTTTCAAATGGGAGGTTTTAATTTCAAAAATAAAATAATGAATGATTATTTTATTTTTTCCACCAAAAGTTCAAAAACTAATTTCCACCCTCAACCTACTGTGGTCGAGGTGAATGTCTCCTTAAGAGAGTATCGGTGCTGGGAGTTCAACGGTGTCCTCAGATTTCAATTCCGAGCACCGGTTCAAAAGTAACAAAATGATGCTCACACGTTTATGAAAGTACCCAAAAAAGTGTTTGGAAAATTATTAATATTCACCTAGGACCTGTTCCAGTCATGATTAGGCTCTACCTAAGTGAAACAAACCCCAACAAACCCAACATTACCCTTAGATTTCCATTATGAGTTACTGTTTAAAAGGTATGGATTTTACAATAAAATAATTTTCACTTAATTATTTTATTTACAGCCAAAAACTAACATTCATTGGTGGCCTGCGCTAGCCAATGTTTGTATATACCTAAAGAAATAATACCCACATGAGTTCAATAGTGGTCTCATATTTTTAATCTGAGCTACTGTTTGTGATTTATAAGAATTTGAAAAATAAAATATCTTTATTTAATTATTTTATTTACAATTATGCCATTTTTTGGTTTTCTCACAGGAGTCCCACACTGACTAAACTTATGTTGCGCGCAGGGTGAACCCGCCATATTGAGTGAAATGGTGCCCTCAGATTTCTGATCTAAGTAACCATTTAAGAGTTATTACAATTTTTAAAGAAAACTGCTTACACGTGCTAATTAAACCTTAACAAAATTTCCAGGGATCATTCCAAGCACTTCGGGCCTCGAAATCCTGTGTTGTCAGATTCCGTGGTCTCAAAATAATTCCATAAAATTAAAAAAAAAATTATACTTATTTTTGGGACATTAAATTCTCCACACCTTAGGGCATTACATCCCTTAAATCCACAACATGGACTAAGGAAACAAATGGGGGTACTAAGCACGGATTTGAGCCTCTCGCTTCTATTTTCTCTCCAGGAGGTTCCCATGCTGCCAGCGAATGGACACCAGAGGTATCGACCACCCATGAAGGAACCACTAATGTCGACCCTCAATCTCTACTAGAACCTTTGTAAATGTCTCCCCATCTTCTAAGTCCATCTCTCCATGGTCGATAATGTGCGATGGATCATGCACGTATCTCCTCAGATGTGACACATAGAAAACATGATGAACCCGGTGTATATGTGGGAAAAGAGATAGATGGTGTGCCACCTTGCCCACTCTGCTGAGAATCTAGAGAGGTCTGATAAACCTCGAAGACAACTTTCCACCCGAACAAATCTCTACAAACCTCGTCGAGGTGAGACCCATAGTAATACATGATCTATCTCCTTCTATTGGCATAAGAATTCTGCCGGCTCTAAGCAGTTTTCACATGCTAACAAGTGAGGCATCGTGATACAAAATATTCCACTACTTTCTTCATCCCTGACCACCATTATTGATGCTGAAGGTCCTGGTATATCTTCAGTACACCAGGATGTACCACCCGAGGGGACGTATGGAACTCCCTCAACACCTCCTCCTGTAGCGCTACTGGTACCATGGTATTTCTTATAAATAGGCCTACGTGCTCCCTACCTTCAGAAAATCCATTAGGTGCCTGCCCTGGGGATATCTGAGCACGTAGAGCCTCGCAGTCAATGCCCCCAAGTTGTGCCTCCCTGACTTGCTGAAGGAGTGGGGGAGTGACAGTCATTGACTGGAGTTAAGTAGCTTCATCTCTATCCTTGATGGATATCTGCAGCGTGACTAGCTACTCTAACGCCTCACTCAACAATTCTAGACCAGACCTCCTACTGAGTGCGTCTGCTTCCATGTTCCCCTTCTTAAGAGTATAGACTATCTCAAAGTCATAGTCCTGGAGGAACTCTAGCCACTCTTATTGGGAACTAAAAACTCAAAACTCCTATTTCCATGAGGGTAAGGTTGGTCGACTCATGAGTGATTGACCGCACCCTCATATATAGGATTTTATCCTATGCTACCTGGGTTCCCTTTTTTTTTCGACCAAGGAAAATACCATTACAACATTGTTGGTAAACCACAACCTTTTTTCCTAATACAGTCAATCTGAGTATGAACTATAGATGTCTAGTCTATACCCAATCTAACGTCGTAAGGCCTCGATGATTCCACCAAGAGGTTTCAACCAAAACTCTCACCTCAAGGGTCAGATCACACCATCGGTGTAAGTGTGATTATCAAGTCTCCTCCCAAAGGTATCTCTAGAAGTGAGGGCCAAGTCAACGATTTAACAAAAAACTCTTGGTTTTGGACAAGATTCATGGAAGGAAGGAATGATTGGTACCTATGTCTATTAATAAAATAGCTAGTAGTAGATACAGACCATTCATCGAATCATTCCTAGAGCCCTTGGGTCGCACTCCTTGACAATATGTAGTTACTCCCTTCCCCTATCCCCCAACTCCCTGATCCTGGTGGGGAAAACATGGGTGGTGGTGGTGGTTGTAAGATGTCAAAATGTAAACCACCTCATTCTGCTCTCCTGTCTCAGCTTGCAGATCTGCAGCCATGTAGATTCATTTGTCCCTAAGACTTCTTCTTCCCAAAACATTTTTACGCTCCCAATTATCTGAGACTGGCGCCAGTTTCCTACTTTCCCACTGGTAAGATTCACTAGTTGTATCCAGTAATCCAAAGGACATTCAACCACAAAGGTTCTCTCTAGCACCCTAACATTGGTAAGAATGCATAGAGGAATAGTGCTGGCTTAGATGTCCCTAAAGACACCTCGCTCGGAAGTCTGATCCCTGAAGCACTGATCGTATCATATTCATCGAGTACCTGGAATGGTCGGTATGCCTCAATGAATACTTAACTACTAACATGTATTCCTACCGAAGCTGTAGAAGCTCTAGAGAACTCTCATCCACCTCCTCAAGCCAGTCCTCAGCCGCCTGTGAGTCAGGCTCACCTCAGAACCTGAGGGGTATCTGATGCTGAAACTTGTGTAAGGCACTAAGCCTAAATGTGTCCTCTAATGAAACCACTGGTTGTAACTTCTGATCAATGAGTAGTGACATAGCAGGAATACTACCCGAAGGAACCAATTTTGGGCAACAATCCATGTACCTAATCCTCATCACTATGCGGACCATCCTCATGGTAACTCACTAGAAAAGACAAGAAGCTAAGATCACCTTCTTCTCTACCGATGTCTCTACTAGGTGGAAAACTCTAGCCACAACCTTCATCCATTCCTCAGCTGCCTGAGAATCTCTCTCGCCTCGAAACCTTGGTGGAATCTACCACAAGAACTTACGCAACATGCTCAATCAGCGTGTATCCTCTACTGGGTGGGATGGTGGCAACAGTCGTCCAATGGGTAGTGGTGCTGCTGGTACACCACTCGAAGGTGCTATTGCCATAAGAGGGCCTTGCACCAAGGCCTCATTGCTCGGTGGGCCGTCATCGTGTACTCTCTCGGGAATCCTAGCTGGCTATCTACTCGGTGGAATCCTGATAAGAAATAGGTGCTCCACAATCATTATGTTATACCTGGTGAGTTGACTCCAATAAAATAAAAATAAAAACTTTTCAAAAACACATGCAATCAGTGTTTCCGTGCGCTGAGTCATAAATCAGAATTCAGGGTCCTAGTGTATGGATACGTCAGCCACCGCACTAACACTGGACTTCCTGAACTGAAAACCACACTCATAACACTTAACACTATTTCTTCATAGGATAGATTAGAGTCACAGTTCTTCGATATAACTGAACTCCTCTGATACCACTTTGTCACGACCCGTGCCCCAGGGCCTATGTCGTGACTACCCCATGTCCGCCTTCGATAGGCCAGTGGCTGGCGACAAGAACCGAAAGGCGTATTCCTTAAAACGGGAAGGCGTTGCCTTTATAAACTTTAAACTCACACAAACTAAGAAGACAACCAAATACAAGCACAAAGTAAAATATATAGTAAACAAGGTGTGTATAGAAATTAAAGGGGCCAGAATACAAGTACAACTGGAAAGTACAAGAAAAAATGGAAGGTACAAGTAAAATTGAGTACAGATCATATGAACACCTTCCAAGGATCCTACCTGAAGGGTAAGTACAAATCTAAAATGATCGTCTCTACGGATCACATCATCAAAGGTCCACCTCTGAGTAGTCTCCAGTCCAGGTACGCTTGTCCTCAGTCAGCACTGTCTGTCATCTTCACCAGACACAACAAGGTGTGGTCATAGCCTGTGTAGGGGTGAGTATAACAATACTAAGTAGGGACCTTGAGACCCCTTAAGTTCTCTCAAATCCATAAAGGATAAACCTCAAAAAATAGAAACAACAGTCAACCCTACTTAGGTATATGCCCATACACATACCTAAGTTATCAGAATATACCCACCTCACACAAGAGGGAAGAATACCACACAAGTAATACCACGGAGGTAGGACTACCACACAGGTATCACCATGAAGATAAAGTACCACACAGGTACACCATGAAGATATAAGACTCATCTTACAACTCTAAGAAACTGGATTATGATGCTGACCCACAGAGGATCTCTATGAATACTGATAAACATCCACAAGATTCTCTAGGGATAATAACAAGTAACATTCCCAGTCACAACGTTGAACACCTCAGCTACTGGAGAACTACTCCTCTAAGGAGTATAGTAGGCCTGCTGCATCACACAGAGGTATTTCCCACTAACCATAGACTACTGAGGTACTCCTCCTGTCGAGTACCATGGGTCTGCCGCATCACATAGAGCTGCACACCACCATGGGTCTGCTGCGTCACACAGAGGCACTCCCCACCGTGGGTATGCTGCATCACATAGAGGTTCTCCCCACCGGGCCTATCGAGTCACTCTGAGTCGAAATGGTCAGTAGTCGTCAAGTCTCAACCAGTTGCAGAGTTTTGTACGTAGTGCGCTTGGGAGAACCGATCCTCAAGCCATCAATTATACCTCAACCACCTCGAAGTCCCATGAAGAAGTATCCCAAAGGTCCGTCATGTCATAAAGGACCCAACACAATAGACGACACATCAATCGGACTTTCGGTCTGTAAGTTATTAGCGTTTCCACTCCGAGGTCCCGGTTGGGCTTGAGGTTTGATCTAACACGACCATACGACAACGTTATACAAAACTAAAGTGGAGTATACCAAAAGGACTGTCTCAATCCAAGGATTTTGGTGCTGTAGACAGTTCGTCAAACAGATACCGGATTCTTAAGTTACGTACAAAAAGGCGAAACTGGGTCCGGATTGGCCTGGGTCTGGTCCGACCCAGTCGGCCCGACCCGACCCAACCTGGGTTCGGCCTGGATAGCTTGGGATGTGGTCGGCCCGACCCAGCCCAAACCACTGGGTGGGGTCCGCTGGTGCGGCCCGCTAGCATGGCCCAGTGGTGCGGCCCGGTGGCGAGGTCCGCCTAAGCTGGCGCAGAAGGGGGAGCAGACCCCCTTCCGCTTGAACTGCACATGGGCAGCGCCTCTAAGCACTGCTAGGTTACCGTAGGACCCAAATGGGTCCTACCGAACCTCAATGACCGACCAATTCTCTGACCTATCCTCTTCCCAATGACGCGGTCGCACACCACTGCTCCTCTGCAGCCGAATAGGTGCCGGTCACCCTCCGCCGCGACCAAGCGGCCGCAGCCTCCTGCTCCGGCAGTGCGAATGCGCGCCGACGCTCAGCTACGCAGCGGGCCAGATGCCGACTGCCACCCTGCCCTGCCGCGGCCAACCGGGCACAGCTTCCTCATCATCCGGTGGCGAGGACGCGCACCACCCTTCCTCGTGGTCAGCCGGGTGCCAGCCTCCGCCTTCTTCTGTGAGCCATTGTGGCTTTGTTCCAAGACTAAAAAATTAATCGGTCGCATATTTGGGATCCTTGGGTCGAGGGATCCACGTCCATACATTGCGCTCAACAAAATATTTCATTTCCAGAGTCATTAAATATTTGGCGTTGAATAATGCACGAAGAACGCGTGGAGAATAAAAGGATAAGAGGCAAGGTATATGCGCGGGACGATGGCCATGTTAGTTTGAAAATACTCATTGTGAAACCAGAATATATAGAATCGATAAATAAATTCATTCATATATAAATCTCATACCTCAATTTTCCATTGGAGGTGGCATGAGGAAGAAGAAGAAGTCGTTGAAGATTGACATCGGCGTTCGTCACTTCTGTAAGATGCTCCAAGGTTGGTTCCTCGTTCTTCAATTCTAGAAGTCGTTCTTTGTTGGAGGATCTCCATTATTAAAGAAAGATCTTTCCAACTATCCAAATTTATCCCCTCCTTTTCCAATCTCTTTTCCTATGGGAGGTGAGGTTCCAAAATAAATAATCTTAAGCAATAATTTAATTAAAGTTTGTACATTAATTAAATTAAGTTGGCACATTTAATTTGGAAAAATCAAAGAGTTTGAAGTTGAATATGTAATTCTGAATTAATGAATCCTATTAATTAAAGTGGAATTTGGTTACCCATTTTATGTAACTGGGCATTAAATGTCCAAAAATAAATTCTTGATCACTCTCGTGTGGTCCCCACCTTCATGTTTCAAATTGGAGGTTTCAATTTCAAAAATAAAATAAAGCATGTTTATTTTATTTTCTCCCACAAAATGTCTGAAAACTAATTTCCACCCTCGACCTACTACAGTCAAGGTGAATGTCTCCTTAAGTGAATATCAGCGATGTGAGTTCAACGATGTCCTCATATTTCAATTCCAAGCACTGGTTCAAAAGTTACAAAACGCCGCTTTCGCGTTTGCTGAACGTACCTGAAAAAAAGTTTGGAAAATTATTAATAGTCATCCTTAACCCACATCAATCAAGGTTAGGATCTGCCTAAGTGAAAAACACCCTAATGAACCCAACTGTACTCTCATATTTTTAATCCGAGTTACCGTTTAAAAGTTATAAATTTTACAATAAAATAATTTTCACTTAATTATTTTATTTACGGCAAAGAACTAACTTTAACTGGTGGCCCGCGCCAACCAATGTTTGTATCTGCCTGAAAAACTCATACCCCCACAAGCTCATTAGTGGTCTCATATTTTTAATTTGAGTTACCATTTGTGAATTATAAGCATTTGAAAAAAGTAATAACTTAATTTAATTATTTTATTTACAGTTATGCCATTTTCGGGTTTTCTCACAGGAGGCCCGCACCGACTAAACTTAAGTCACTCCTAGGGTAAACTTGCCATACTGAGTGCAATGGTGCCCTAATATTTCTTATCTGAGTAACCGTTTAAGAGTTATTCCACTTATTCAGGAAAACTACTTATGCATGCTAATTAAACCTTAACAAAACTTTGACGGATCATTCTGGGCACTCTAGGCCTCGTAATCGTGTGCCATCATATTTCACGGTCTAGAAATAATTCCATATAATTAAAAAAAATTATATAGAATTTTTGGGACATTATAATTGCGGTTGAGTTTGATGGTGAAACCAGATTTCTGTTTAAATTTATTCTGAATCTGATTAGTCCATGAAAAGGATATTTTGATACCCTCAAATATCAAGATGTATTTTTGATACATCTTATGAAAAATGGACACAATATTAACTTATGAAAGTATGTTATACTTTATTTGTGTGTGTTGATTAAGGAAAAATCAATGTCTACCTTTTTATTCTACTCAAGGTTAATCTCTTCTATGCTGTACACTAAAGGAATGGTTGGAACAAATGAATAAGTCATCAAGGGCTGTGAGTTCTGTATCTCAAAGGTTACAATCAAAATAATGAAAATTAGTTGGAATCCATGGAAAAAATCTTGGGTGGAGGATAATTAAAGGTTATATGAAAAGTTTAATCCGGCTGATCATCCTTCAAGACATAAGAAGATATTTGACCCTAGTTTGGAACCAAATGAAATTGTTGACTATCCTATTAGAGAGGAAGATGAAGAAGTTGTTGCACCTATAAAAGAAAAAACATTGGATAAGGAAGACAATGGACCTATTCCATAAGACATAGTTGAGAAGGAAGAACCTGTTACTAAAAGAAGTATTGATTTGGAAGAAAAGCCTAATTCTAGAAAAGAATATTTTGTTAATGGAAAAGAAAAGGCTGTTTCTAAGTAGCATCTAGAAGAGTAACTTTCTCTTGAGAAAGAAGCTGCGGTTAAAGAGAATTTGGATGAACAAGATAATCCTGATGTTATCCTATCTGTTGAGGAAATAATGGAACAAGACTTTTAGCTGGATAGAAAATAAATGGGTGAGAGCATTGGAGATGAACTGTTAGAACCAGTTCAAGGAACTGAATCTCTTAGTCATGTGAATGATTCACTTGTTGAGGGGGAGAAAAAAACCTAGTCTAGAAAGTGTTGAGGTTCCAAATCCTATTGATCAAAGCACTGTGGATACCTATTATAAGTTACCTAGATACTTTGATGTGGATGATTCCAAGGAATATTCAGTTAAAGGCATAAACCTATCTACTTTGTTTCAATTGAAACCAGTCTCTGCTCTAGAGGTAATCTCTACAAAGGAACCTGCGCTTGTCAGAGCTCCTATTCCTAGACCTTCACAAGAACCTCCTGCTCTTTTAATTCAGAGTTATTTGGAAGCCTTTGGAGATTATTTACTATATAGATTTGAAAATATCACGAACACACTACCTACTCCTATAACAAATTTAAGTGAAAGAGATGCTGCTTTACTTTTAGAGAAAATCATATGGAAAATTCAGCCAGAAATGCTTCATGAAATTCAAGAGGTTAGAATTGAAAACAAATAGTTGAGTGATGAAGTGATGTCTCTAAGATCTATGGTTGATGATATGAAAACAGTTTTTCAATCAGGACAAGCTCCTATTTCTCATTCTATTGAGGATGTTAGGGGTCATATTCCATAGAATGTCGCATCTCTGATTCAACCAAACTTAACTTCATTTTCTGAAAAAGTGTCTTAGAGAAACAAGAAGATTGTTCAATAGATGTGTGAGCTTGTTGTTTGTCTCAAAAAACTGACTTATGAATATAAGGGATGTCTCCAGAAAGTTCTAAATCAGCTCAAGTCCCTTACTTCAGCTGTTACAACCTCTAGTGCCTCTAGACAGTCATCGCCATCCTCTGACAATGATCTTCTCATAACTTTTGTTACGTAGGACTTCATTTAGTGTTAAGTGGATTTGACAAGGAGAGTCTACCTACCATTGTCAAGAATAGTGATAGATTAATTGATTTTCTGAGAATTATTTCAAATATTGCAAATGATGCTCAGGAAGAAATTACTCAGAAATTGGATTTCTACTTTAATAGGATTTTCTCTAGGCATGATATGACCAATCATTTCAAGTATCTTGTATAGAATTTGAAAATTCCTCCTGTTACTCAAGAATTCAAGACTCAAGTCTAAAAGATAAAAGATTTCACACCTCTATTGGACAAATTCATGGAGAATAGTGATTATTTTTAGAAAGAAATGCAATATGGTTGTGAGATTATTACTAACTCCATTCAGTTGTTGAAGTCCTATCTTTATGTGAAGAGCACTATTATTGTGGCTCTTCTAGCTAAAACTTTTCATTTTGGTTTACCACCTTCCTCATCCATTTTTTTTGTATCTACCTCAATGTCTGTATCTCAGGCTCTGTGCCAGATCATACCTGTTATCCTTGACTAAAACATGCCTTGGTCTTCCACGAAACCTACTTTGGCACCTTTTGTTTTTGAAGGACTCCCTCTTCCTTATCTGACGTTTGGATCAATCCATTCTTCAACTTCTACCTCTTCTACTGTGGCTCCTTATGATGATGCATCCAATGGAAAAGAGAAGATATATGGTGCTGCATAAGAGTGAAAACTATATTTTGATAGGGATATTTTGTACCTTTTTCTACTTCTTATAATGAAACATCATTTTTTCCATCTAATTCAATGTGAAATTTTGTTGTTTATTCTCTTATTTAATTTCATTCATTCTTTTTCCTGTACTCTTTTTTATAATCCCAAAAGGGGGAGAAAAAAACACTAAGGCCCTAAGGGGGAGAACAACCCTAAGAACAATTATCTGATTCATATTATTTGTGATCATCAAAAAGGGGGATATTGTTGGACTCCTCATGTTTTAATAATGTTTTAATGATCAAGAATCATATTAATCATGTTTAATCTATCTCAAATCATGTGCAGAGGTGGTTGGTTTCATTATATTTTAAATAAAGTTCCACTAAATCTAGTTATTCCTAAATCATCCTAAATCATGTTTGATTATTTTAAAATATATTACGTTTGTTCTATAATGATTTCTTATATGAATGATTAAGTCTCATTCATTCTATGAATATTACTGCTTAATATTATTTACAGATATTTAGAAAATTCTGAGAAACTATGAGTCCTCCACCAATTCTGGTTTTCTAGAAAAGGACCCAGACACTGTAACCTAGACACCATTACCCAGACACCGTGACCCAGAAACCATAACCCAAACACTGTGACCCAGAAACCGTGACCCAAACACTATGACCCAGACATAATAACCAGTTTCAGATCTCATAAAGTCTGTGACACCAGTTCCTTGCTACCATTACTAAGACACCATTCAAAGTTTGGAAAATCACCAGGCACCGGGATTTTAACATCGCATCTGTGCTACCAGTTCCTAATCTTTATAAAACTATGCCATCATTACTGTCTCATTGCTAAAAGGAAAAGAATAAGACACCATTTCAGGGTGAAACCATTTCCAAGTGATATCATTTATAGACAGACTGCGACACTGTTCTTTAATATGTTTTTTCATTTTCAATTTAATTTCAAACAGTTATATTTGAGTCATTTAAATTCATTGACATAATAAATAATTCTTTGTAGACATGTCACCTGAAAGTACAAGGTACGAGGTGCAAAATACATGAATCCTATCAGCTCCAACACATGAACTCCAAAATAAAAATGCAAGCATGGAACTAGAGAACCATGATGAGATGTGCAACAGTGTGTAGAAAACGTGCAAGCATTTTGAAAACTGAACCGATTCATGAAACAAGAAAAAACTGAAGAACACACAAAGCGCTCTCGATTCCAAAGGCTAGACTACCATAAATCAGATTCAAACACATCTTCATAGTACTGACTCAAAGAAGAATGTGATATAGACATATTACACCATCGAACTGGCAGACTTGCAATACTTTATTTTTCACAAGAGGACAAAATACTTGAATTTTCTTCATACTACAAGTATAGAGCTGCATAGAATAACACCCAGATCACTTCTAACCTTTTCTCATCATCTTTTCTCTATTCTGTACTATTTTTAGATTTCAAGTAGTGTGTGTGTCTATATTAAAAATCACACTGTCTCTTTCACTAAACTGAAGTATACGAGATATCTTTCCTCTCATATCTTTTTACATTTGTTTACTCCCATGGATAAGTGTGGAAGAGGTCCTTGTGTGACCTGGTAGTTTATACCCACAAAGAACAGTGGAAGAGGTCATGTGACCTAGACAGTCCTGTGCACTTTTGTTTACCCTGATCCAGGGTGTGGATCAAGTTTATTAATATAATCTGCTTGGTGGTAGGTGATCACCAAGTGGAGTGGATTAGGTCTCAATTGATACTAAAACACTTGTTTTATCTACCATGCCTTTTAATTTAATTTTTCTCTACTTTACTATATAATTCAGAAAACACTAGATTTTAATTTGATAGTTAGTATTGGATAAAAGTTATAATTGTTTTTTATTATTATAATAACTTCAAAAATAGTATCAATAACTCATATTCCTTTACTAAGAATTAATCAATCTTTTGAGAGGTTATTTGAATAATAAAAATTTTATAACTATATTTCCTTGATTGACTGGGATGTATTCATTTTTATTGGGAAACCTTTTTAAGAAAAATTTTCAAGAAAATTTTTAATAGATACCCAATTCACCCCTCCCCTCTTGAGTACTCTACTCTGACCAAAAACCACCACCAATAACCTCTAGGATTCTAGTTCATGGATTAGATATTTTTAAAAATTTCAACTAGACTGGGGCATCGATAGTGTAGGCATAAAGGTAAGCTATCATCTCTTACCATTAGACCTTTTGATGTTTTAGAGAGGGAAAAATTAGTAGCATATCCGGTAGCACTCTCTAAGAGATAGAGAGCTATGCATGGTGTGTTTTACATTTCTTAGTTACATATTTACTACTCAAACACTTCTAATGGATTTCATAATGCTGAGGTTGAGTTCGAGTTAGATGATTCCTTTTAGGAGCATCTACTACAAAAAAACAGGGTGATTAGAATGGGGTTTTTTATAGGGGGTTGTGCACAATATCCTTTAAATTCATTTTTATGTATAATTAAAGGGGTTTTTGCACAACCCCATATAATCATCAAATTTATAGGGGGTTATGAACCCCCTATAAATTCATTTTTTATATAAATTAGAGGGGGGATATATGCGACCCTCACTAATCATCAAATTTAGAGGGGGTCAATAGCCCCCTCTAAATTTGTTAACATTTTTTAAGCATTTGGTGTGATTTTAGATGGGTTTTTGAATATCCTCTAATTTATGAAAATAGAGTGGGTTAATAACCACTACTAATGAATGAGATTAGTTGAAGTTCACAACCTCCTATAATATTTTAAACTAGTGGGGGATCAAAAACCCCTCTAATGTATTAAATTAGAGGGGGTTGAAAACCACCTATAAAGAATTAAATTAGGGTAGTTTGAATACCCTTATAATGGATTAAATTAGTGGGTGTCCAAAACCCCCGACAATATCTTAAATTAGAAGGGGTTTAAACCATATCTAATGTCGTTAAATTAGAGGTAGTTCAAGACTCCCTCTAATTTAAGTGATTAGAGGGGTTTGTGAGCCCCCACTATTTAAAAAAACCCATAATATATATATATATATATATAATTAAAACACTATATAAAAATGTATTTAAATACGTTATGTGAAAATATTATATAAAATATTTATATGATTGTATTTAATTTTATTTATATGTATACGTAAATATTATTGTATAATTTTATGTACATTAATATTTATTTATTTTTATAAATTTCATTTCATGTAATATTAGTTATATATAATATAAAAACATAAACATATTGTATAAATATATACATAAATATAATTTATTTAAAAAATATATTATATAAACCCAATCTTATAGTTTTTATAATTTATATTATAATAAAAATAAAAATATTTTTTAATAATTTTTTTATGCTTTTTTATTATATATAATCAATATTATATGACATACAATTTATAAAAATAAACATATATTAATATATACAATATTATACAATTATATGAATTGAAATACATATATATTAATGTACATAATATAATATAATTATATTTATTAAAATGCATATATATTAATGTGCATAATAATAAATATATGTATTGAAATACATTATATAAATATTTGTATAAATTTTATTTCTTATAACATTATATAAATATTTGTATAAATTTTATTTCATATACAATATTTGTATAAATTGTCTTTTATATATATGTTTTTCATATAATATTAATTATATATAATATTATATAATTTATAAAAATAAATATATATTAATGTACATAATAATAAATATATGTAATGAAATACATTATATATATATATATATATTTAAAGAAATCAGATAAATATATTTTTAAATACATTATATAAATATGTTTTTAAAGAAATTATATAAATATATTTTTAAATACATTATATTAATATTTTAAATAAATACTTATATATATATATTACATAAATAAACATGTACATAATATATAAATATGTATTCAATTATATCAATAATTTACACAAATATATTTATAAATATATAAATATATCTGTATATACATAACATAAATAGAATTATAAAATATATTTACTCAAATATATATAAATAGGAATATATAATATAATGTTTATATAAATTTGTAAATTGAATATAATATAAATTTATAATAATATAAATACATAAATACATAATATAAATATAAATATACATATATATATATATATATATTAATTTCTATAAATATACATGTAGGTTATATTTTTTTATGTATTTAAATATTTATTCAAATGATATTTATTTTAATTAGGTTACAAATATATATAAATATAATAATTTGTAACTTGTTGGACCAAGAGTGTTTTTTGATGGAAATAGAGTATGATTTGTGTTTGTTGTCAATCTATAATTGGTTGATCAAGGGGTTTTGAAGATAATGATTCTTACTGTACAAGCTGAAGAAGGTGTTTAAGGTGGTGCAATTTTCCAGTGTTTGCGAAAATTTTCGGCTTCAAAATTGGGAGTTTATTATTTTGGAAAAAGAAGATTTTATGAAAAGAAGTTCTCCAAGCTTGGTTTTCGGACCACGAAGGACAGTTTTTGGACCACATAGGAGGTATGCAGGTTAGTGAGAAAAAATAGAAGAGGTAGGATTTCCGTGTAGTGGTGCTACGCGACTGCGAGGGTGGTACATAGATCATGAATGAAAAACGGTTTGTGGGAAAAATATGGTTCACAGGAAGGCCTATGGTTTTCCGAATTAAAACGGTTTAGGGGATGGTGTGTCGTTCATGAAAAAAAGATAGTGATTTTGGAAGTTTGAAAGGAAAAGGCGGTACATGGGTGATGTTGGGTAAAACAGTTCACAAGATCATGATACACACTGAAGATTTGGTAAATCTTGATTTAGAGGATTATGAAGATCTATTTACCCATATAAGGAGCACTGATCCCATCATTAGGGGGCCTCAATAAGATTAGAAATCTGGGAGGAATTTGGTGATGTCTAGAAGTGGTTCATAGGAAGATAACCCCACGATGGAGAAGAGGTTCATGAGGATGATTCCACGAAAGGAGAAGTGTCCAGCAGAGTTAGACAATAGAAGGGAATCTGTGGGGCACTGAAGCCCAAAAAAAAATGTTTTGTGAAAGACTGTTAGAGGAAGAGGAGTTGGTTTGAAGATAGAAATTTGTACACGAAAGTGGAATGTAGAGGTGGTTTATGGAGGTAGTACGTGGAGTAGTGCGTTATGTGGAGTAATAAGGATAGTTTGTGGAAGAACAGTTCATGAACTATCAGTGCACAGAAAATTAGACTACGTAGATGGGTAAAATTAGTAATTCAAAAGAGAATATATTTATAGTTGAGGATACATGATTTAATTCCAACCCATTGAAGCAAACTTTAAGTCAATAAACTGAGTTCAAATTCTTCCCAGTGTGGTGAGAAAGGGGGAGTCAATAGAAGTGATCCGAGGGATGTAGTGTGCTATCCCTAAAACCTTCAAAAGTTAGTGTGCCTGGCATAGAGTGACCATGATGAAATTTTTTAATCCACAACTATTGAAGATTAGTGGGATTTGTTATGACCAAAAAACTATCATCATATTCTCCTTATACTGACCCTTAGTGGTGAACCAAGTAAAATTGCTTTGTGGTCCATCCGCATGTGAATGTTTAAATTAATCCACATTACCAACAAACAGATTTAACAAGTTTATACCAATGTAGAAACAAGACATGTCACTTTAAAATAAAAATTTGACACCTTGATTCACCCCTCCTCTCTCAGGGTGTTCTTGGGTCCTTCATAAAAATATAATAGAAATTCATTTGTCAAGGTGGTAGAGGCGTTATTTATTTATACTAGAGATAAGTGGTTCCAAATCTTCCAGACATTAATTTTACAAAGGATATGGAATTTGGATGGTGGTCCATGGGTGATTCATGAACTGAACGGGAGGGTGGGCAGAAGGCACTGAACTGGAGGGTGGGTCGGTGGTGACATGTGAATTGAACGGGAGGGGGCGGCTCACACTGGGGAAGAATGGGAGGGGGATAGGTGAAAGGGAATGGTAGGGTGGGCGGGGGTGACATGATAACTGAATAGGATGGTGGCATGAGGTGGGGTAGGGGTGACACAGGAACCAGGAAAGTTAGATATTTAATGAAAAATATAAAATAATTAGAGACAGTTTGTTGAAACATCTTCTAATATGCCTCAATTAGAGGCGGTTTCAACAAACCACCTATAATATGTGACATATAACTCATTTAGTGGTAGTTTCCAACTACTACTAATTTTATTAATAAATTATAGGGGTTAAAACCCCATCAAAACTGAGAATCTATTGTGATATTAGAGGGGATATGAACCTCCTCTAACAAATACACTGCTAAATTAGCCACTACTTTACCAGCAATTCCTCAAAACTGCCTCAAACAATAATAGGTGGTCACATTTAGGAATGTTACTCATAACTGCCACTAATGTGTTTATAGGGGGTCATAACCCCATATAATATGGAATTTTTTTATAGTGATCATATTCAGATCATTGATCGGAGAACTAATTCTCTCTAAGGTAGTCCATTTCCTTTTTTCTGAGTGTTGTGGTAACATGATCGTTTATAATATGAGACCTGGGAGAGAGATACTAAGGTATGTGCTATGTGGCCATAATTTTTATTAAATTAATCATTACCATGCTTGTAAGGAAACTCAAGGATGAGTTTTTTTAATGGGGGAAGACTTCATGGTACTAGATTTTATATGAGGTATAAAACCTTTTTATTCCAGTTTAAATTTCTTAATTTTATGCTAATAGAAGTGCTTAGTGAGGTCAAAAGGGTTACTCTGATGTCCAAGGATCGTTTGGAGCCCAGATCTTTGACTTTTGGAGGAAAGAGGTGGGAAAAACAGTTAATATAAACCATACAACCTAGTCTTCATAGTTTTGTTAAACTATGGGGGGTGGTCAAGTACTATGCCTTGGGCCGTAGAGTTTTTCATAAACATGTAGCATAGGATTGATGACCATGTGAGTGATGATGACCTTATTGGAGAGATTTTGTTTCATGTTCTATACACCATTAGTCAATCATTGCGCCAAGCCCATTCGAGGGGTGACTTGGGGCACTGTTTGGTGCATGGTTGGAGTATAGTTTGGATAACCATGTGACCAAACTTTGTGAACCTTTTTAAAGGGTGAAATTAAATTTTACTCTAATTCCGTAAATCAAATTGCTTCTTATTTCTTCCCTCACTTATCAGGAACAACATGCCAACTGTTGTGAGATTATCCTCTACGTCTAAGCTTGGATTTTTTTTATTACTCTTCCATTTAGAATCTGATTGGACTAATGTTCATCTCATTGGATTCATCTTGTTAATATATTCAATATGATACCTTCTTTTCTTATTTTATCACTCCATATACTAATCTATTTTGATGCTAGATAATATTCACTATTTTTATGGAATTTGTTGACTCTCACATTTTATTCCAATTCAGACCAAACCACAGACCGATAGTGGAAGAGTGTTTTTCTAACACTATAAGGAAGGTGAAATAAATATTTTCCATAAAGTTTCATTGATGTATAATTATTTCCATTGTTTCATGCACCAGTTTCACCTCAATTTTCCCCAAAAATCATATTTCCTTAAATTAGTTGTTTGATTCAAAATATAAACACCATATTAGACCCTTTATTTATGGTTGGAGGCCAAGGAACTCAACATGATCTACCCCTTTGCATGTTAAATAATTATTCTAATGAGAACCTCTTAAAATTAAAAACTGAAATGCATGTTGCTGTGTTTGATTCGAATTACTCAATTATTTAATTAATTTATGTGGAATAATAGACCCTTTTAAATTGGAAAGTACCTTTAGATTGGATCTTATAAAATTTAAATTAAATGATTAATGTTAAGACACCTTTCATATACCGTTTTCTTATTATAGGAGTGACCTGACTTGATAAAGCCTTGGATTCCCAAGGGAATACCTTGAGCACTCAGAGGACACCACTATGATTCACTGGGACAATTTCCAAGGGAGATACCCACCTTGTAATATAGTCAATGTATTATTTATATTTTACTTCCTTATAAATGTATTGATGATTCATATGATGAATCTTCCAGATATTATAATGCCTCAGATAAAGACCTTGGATTCAGCTAATGTCTTTGGATTGGAGGTGACTAGGATTCTTCTATTGGGCCCCAATCATGTATAACCTGGGATTTACTGTGTAAATTATATATGGATTAATTTATACACATTTATAGTGTAATTACTTAGGTTCACCCATGGGATTACCATTTGAAACCATTGGTAGGATGTATGGTTCATGTGCTATGAGGTAGCTCAACCTTCTAAGACCAAGGATGTCTTGATTTCCCATGGATCCTTAATTACTATCATTAATACCTAGAAGCCTTGGTTACACATTTGTTGCCACTTTATATATGTTACTTATACATGGTTAATAAGTTTATATCATTACAAATATTAACCCCTTGCAGGTTTCTTACCCATACATTACCAACATAATTTGAAGTAGGTATGGTTTGTCGAGAATCCCATGGGGATTCTGGGACCAACATGGTTATTATTTTTCGTATGTTATTCCAATACATATATTTATATATTAACATTGCTGCTTTTATATCCACATACTATATTTTTATAGACTCCATTGGTGGTGTCTTATGTTCGGGCAACCATTTGGTACCCAAAAAAAATTCATGGATGCAACTAGGGACAGGGGAAAGCACTTGGTATTTAATGATTGAATAATTTTAGCATGGGATATTGGGAGAACATGTTCGATCTTGGGATCATGATGCTATTAGATATACTTTTTGGACTTTTTTCTTTTTGATATACCTATATGTATATATTCCTGCATTTTATAAATCTCAAGTACATACTCTTCATTTTGAATATGGTGCCACTTTTGGATTATTTATTATTATTGTCTGGATAACTTAATTCTACTACCCTATCATTCATTTTTATTCTTCCATATCTATTAATTTATTATACCACTTTTCTTATATGATCATGAGGTTATAGAATCTATACTCTACCACCTTGGATCCTCGCTGATTTTTAGTAGCCAATGGAATACGAGGAGGTGTTATTGAGGACTTGTAGCCAACCATATCTAGTTACTTATAAGTGAATATGATCTCCATGATTGATTCTTATGATACTCCGTTGGATTGGTGGATTAAATATTACTACATATCCCATAATTGTTTGAGGATGAGTTTGTTGGTACAATTATTAAATGATTTCAAGTTGTTATACCATATTTGGACTATATTCCATATATTTAACCTAAGGGTAACCCCATTATGGATTACCTAAGTTACAATTCATGATTTTATATTGATTGAGACCTAGCAATTTGACATCTGATAAGATTACACATTGCTAGAGTGGTATGGCATACATATTGATGTTGTATTTGTGGGATATCCAGTTGATACATGGAATACATAGTATTAATTATTTGAGGTGAGTATGGTTGATACCGGTTTTAGGAATTGTATCCCCCTATGGTGGTGTAGATTTCTTAGAGACATTTCTAGAACTATTCAAATATGGTATAGCCAATGAGGATTATGGAACTACGAATTGACTTGATTATACATTGCTTGAGTGGTATAAAATCAAGGTCTATACCCTAGTCATAAGATTTATAGATGATCAGGATATAGAATTATAGGATAAACTATGGATCGATTTTATTTATTTATTTTAGCTGTGTCTCTTCTAGGCTGAGTATATTTCATGATCATGCACATATGACAACAATTTATAGTTTCACTATTAGGGTTGGCCTACTTAGATGTATTTATTATCCCCGGTATATGAAACTTACTATGTGTGTATACCTTATATATACTTTGATGTTGAGTTAGATTTATGAAAAATATGGATGATGTGTATGGTTTATTAACCTTTTAGAGACACTCTTGCAGATTCTTATGATCAGGTGAGAGTAGTTTCATAATGTCATGGAATTTTGTAATGTGGGTTAGCTCAGAGTTTGTAGGGGCGCCTTATAATTTTATTTTGGTTTGTTTTATTTACTCTTCTAGATATGGTCATCTTGGTGGGTGATCAATGTTATATATATGATAACTATGATCAGTATTTTACTGATTTTTATATATTTTTAAAGAATTATTATATTTATTTCTTTCACACTATGATTATTTAATGCTATGGATGATGATTAGTAATTTTTATTGTTCTGTTACTCTAATATGAAATCATAGTATCCCCACAGACATACCCTAGGCACTCACTACTATTCAGAAACTTCTAGCATATAGGGATGTGTGATTGAGGCCTAGACACTAACTAAACATGTTACCTTTTTATAGAGTGACCTGGGTCAATACTTGGAAAAGTTTTATTAGAGATTCTCCATCCCTTTTTATTTTCCATTTTAAAAAATGGTATACAGGAGAATTAGGAATTATTCAGATCCTGTGATGGATATCATACTAGTGTGTCGAGAACACCTGTTATGTGGATAATTCTAGGTTACTAGATATATGATATTACCATTGTTGAAATGTGATGTTACAGTTTAGTGTGATTTTCAATTTTAGTGACACATTTGTGATTTATATTTTATGATTTATTATGGATTTATAGATCTCGGACCATCCAAAATATTCCAATGAATAATATTTCTCTTGGATGGAAGAGGTAAGAAGTATTCATTAATGCATGATATTTAGCATATAGGGCCCACATGTTATAGTCCTGATAGTGTGTGATTTTACTAATAATGAAAAATGAAAATTGTTTAATGTATCAATAAAAACCTAAATAGTGTTTTTCCATATAGGTTCTTCAGGTTATTATACTTAGTTGGACCATCGTAGTTATATTGTATTTGGAAAGTCCTGTGGATCTAAGGTGAGATGTTTGATGGTGAAGATGATGACTCTTTCATCTTGCACAGGAGATATAGTGACCCTAGTTGGTTGATTGGGCATATGATTCCCATGAGTTGGACCCTTTATAGGGTGTTTTCACTTAGGTTTAATTATTTAATATGCTAGTAACAACCTATAAGGTGTTTTACCATATAGTTTGAAATGAAATTTAACTTAACCAAACTGTGTGAGTGTCATACGACACCGATTGTGTGAGATAATGTTGTGTGTGTATTTTTAACCTTTATAGGTTACCTTCATAAACTATCTCCTTTCCAATAGACCAATTTTGGGGGCATCCTTTTTATGTATATTTAACAAAGGATTTATAACAAAGTACATGTACATTTCCCATCAATATTTCTATGAAATTGTACTTAACTTCCCTATTTATGGTTATGTATTTAGATCATCATGAGAGATAATGATAAGTACCTAAAAAATTTATAGTGAACTAGAACATTTATGGTGTATTATTGTATATATATTCCTAAATAGGGTATGATCATCATATTTTCTATGTTTTTTCTCATAACCCTCATTTGGGAAGACCCTTATTAAGATTCTCATAGAGGTTTAGGGCCTGGTAGGATGGTTCTTGGTAGGTTATTATTCTAGAATCATTACTTAAAATATAATTACCAATGGTTTTTATTTAAATGAGTTGCCAATAAAAAATTATAGGGTGTTTCCATTTATAACATCCAATTGAAAACCTATATAATTGAAACCATGTTGGCATGTTTTGACCCTAATAGATTAATGTTATATTTTAATTTCTTTATAGAGGTTAATTTTTTTGGATAAGTTATTAGAACTAATGAACCTGCTATGACACTTGATCTATAGGGCTATGTGGGAGACCTAGAGGCCATTAGTTATCTCTTAGACCCAAGCGAGTTGGTGTTTAGTTAAATTGAGGGAAACTAATGAAATGGGTCGACCCTAGTTTATGTATTACTTTTGGTATTGACAATATTTATATGCTAGTGTTGAGACTGTTGCATGGTAGGTTATTAGGTTTTATGATATAGACTGTGTGATTCCTTTTGTTTCTAAAGAATCACCAAGGGTTCTTAAGTATCAAGATTTTCTTCAATGGGATGGATTGTTTGTGTGTCTGGTTATGTTGACCAGTGTTTCTATGGTCAGTAAGTTAGTCAGAGACTAGCTACACACTCATTATTAGAATGGAATCTGGTGGCGACTAAGCATGTGGATGAGGTAGAAATTAAATGGATCAAGGTTACAAAATAATGGTTCTAGGATGATTCCATGAAATGGGTGGTCATTGTATAAATTATAGAATTAGTGGAGTTATTAATTTTGAAGAGTATTTCCCAAGGATCCCCTAGCTTATCAAGGTTTTCATGCTGTGTAGAATGATTATCCTAGTCTTTGTGACATGAGACTTACATGAGAATATGTTGGTGATTATTGGGTGGTAAAGGATTGCACATGACTCTGTTGGGATAGTTTTCCATGAATCAATATGTGTGAAACCATTTGAATAAAAAATTATTTATTGTTAATATGTGATCCGAGGACCAATGGTTATAAATAAATTATGTAGACATGGTTTTCTAATATTTTTGATGAAATGAGGAATGTCCCTCCATGGTAGAGGATACATGATGAACTTATCAAGTGCAATGGCATGAATAATCTGTCCTAATCCTAGTCAGGTATTGACATGATTTGGAGCATGTATCAGGAGGAGTGACATGCATGTAATTGTGGAACCTATTGAGGTTGCACTTGAGGAGAGGTATAAGTCAATCCATATTATGAGGATAGAATAATTTGATATTCGATGGTGGTAAAACTCATTAAGAGTTGAAATTTGATGGTTACCATGGAAACCATTCACAAGAAGTATGAAAAAGTGTTATTTTGATGTTGTGATCTTATGTTAAGGATTGAGAGGTCATTGAAATACTAGTCATTACTTTTTGTGATGCATGGAGTGTGGGACTTTTAACTTAGAGTTTAGTGGTAGGGAGATGATAAGAATACTCTTATGGTGGGGAGTACCAGATCAATCATGGTTGAATGTTACCAATATAAAAAGAGTTATGAGCATTATAGAGCAATTTTGGAATGGTAAAGATAATGAACCTGTGTAGATTCTCAAGATGGAATAATGAATTCTATTTCACCCCAACAATTTTTTATAATGAGAAAGGTTATGGTGGGGAGGTTGTAAAGTTCCATGTTTTTATGGACTGTAAAATTGAGATAAAATTTTAATTTTTTCTTCCAGGTGTTTATGAGGGGTAAAATCATCTTTTACCCTAGCATATTTTCTCAGATAAATTTTTTGGCCACTCCTTTAGTCTTAGAATAGGGTGTTTACCCTAGGATAAGAGTTTGGTAGAATTCTGAGACATATGAATTTTCATGGAGAAATAATATTTTATATTTAATGAATTAAATATTAATTTTTTGGGCATATTCATTCATAGATATATTTCTAATATGGAATTTTATTGATATTATGTATTCTTTTTTGAGTCTATAAAGGAGTTTTTTTCTAGTCTAGGAATATAATCATTTTGGGTGCTGGGGTCAGGCGATCTCCTTTTAATTTTCCTTTTTCTTTTCATTTTATTCCTTTTATTTTAACACTTTAATTTATTCTCCTACCATATATTCTCAAAAACACCCACCTAGGGATTATGTTTTCAAAAAATAATATATAAAAGGGATAGTGAAAAAGATAAATGTATAAGGAATAATTGAGGTGTTATTTAAAAGCTCAGGAGGATCTAGATCATTGTGTGGAAACTGTGGAGCATAGATATAGGAGAAGATTCAGTGGATTCCACCCAAAGGTAGTCTATTTGTAATTTTCCCCATAAATTGTAAAGACCCGTAAATTTAAAGTATTTTTTTAAATTCTTTTGGAATTTACGAGTATGCAGTTTCTGGAGGCACCTGATTCTGAGGCCCTGTGTGCCCGGAATCATTTTCTAAAGTTTAGCTCGGGTACGTTCAGTGAACGGATGAGCGGATTTTTCTAACTTTTGAACCGGTGCTCGGAATCGAAATCCGAGAGAACCGATGAAACAGTAGTGCGAGTAATTTCTTAAGAAGACATTTTTTGGAGTTACGTTTGCTCGTGAAGAGTTGTTTAAAAAAATGTGGATTAAGTATAAAGAGAAATAAAATTGTGTTACAATTTTATTTCACTTATAAGTTGTTAAACTCCATGTGTGGGAGTTGGGGAGGGAACCACTAAAATCCTAACTCCTCTTGATAGGATATTAGTGAGGTGGGTCCCACACAAGCCCCACCCCTTCAAATTCCCTAACACCTCTAGCCCCTCCACATGAGTTATGTAACTCTTCCACATTAATGCATGCCAACTAAACACCTAATTAATTTGACAACACAAGTTTAATTAATTAGGTGAATTAAACTTTTGAATTTTTTAAAAAAGTTGGCATGTGTAAATAACATAAGGAAAAGACTTATTTTATTTTGGGTTGTTGTGTTGTGTGGATAATTGAGAGAAGGAAAGTTCTTTACTTTTAAGAACTTCATCTTCCTCATTGAAGAACACGAAGAACGCTGTCACGCCATTCCATCTTCCCTCCACGTCAAATAAAGGGAGACACCGCTTCTTCCACAGACGTTCTCCGTCGACATATACAGAGCCTCACCCCATGATGTTGTATTCCGCAATGCTAGCTTCCGTGAACTTCTTTGAGGTAGGGGTTGTTTTTACGTTCGAGATTGATTTGACATTCATCGTTAATTTCTTTTGGCCGCCTGTTATCAATATAACGAGAGGAGGTCGGACTGCACGAACACGACCGAACCTCCTCCTCTTTTGATGTTGATCACTGTCGTGGTTTGGAATGGAGGTGGCGCGGTGTTTCAGCACCATGCGGGAAGGAGGGAACCGTGGCCGGAGCGGGCCGCGATGAAGGAGTGCAGCGCCGTCGCACCGCACCGGTGAAGCTGAAGGAATCCGCGGCCATGGGAGGGCCGCGACTGATGGGGCGCAGCACCGTCGCACTGTGCCGGTCGGATAGGGGCCGTGGCCTAAGGCCGCGACGGTGCAGAGGAGGGCGGTCGGAATCTACCTTCCACCGGTGCATTAGAAGGAGAAACCCGCGAGGGTCCTGTGGAGGCACACCGGCCGGCCATTACGGCCAGCCGTTTTCCAGAAGTCCAGGAGTCGTAACCCCCAGCAGGTGGAAAGGGCGGGCCCCCCAAGAGGGGCCACCGTTTCTCAATCAAGGGTGGCAGTGCCCCCCCGCATCCCTCTCGGCCGAAGGTTGAGCTGCCCACGCCGGGCCGGACCGCCCGCGCCGGGCCGGGCTGCTTGCGCTGGGCCGGACCCCCGTGCTGGGCCGGTCTGTGCCCAACCGGGCCGGACTTGGACCCGGGTCGGGCCAACCCAGGGGGTATTGGGCTGGGTCGGATCGGGCCCAAACCCCTGTTTTCGGACAGATCCGTTCAAACGTCCATATCTTGGGCTACAGACTTCAGAACGATGCACCGTCAATTGCGTTGGGATCCTTTGATTGAGACGTTTGTTTTGGTATATTACACTCAAGGTTTCATAGAACTTTTGGTATGGCCTGATTGGTTCGAACACGAAACAAATCGGACCCTCAGAGCAGAAACGCTTATAACTTGAGCTCCGAACGTCCGATTGACGTGCCGTCAACTTTTTTGGATTCCTCTTAGTGAGACGATTATTTTGGATTACTCCGCTCAAGGTTTGGATGCAATTGGAGTATGGTTGGGTTGGTTTTATCTTAAAAACCAACCAGTCACCTGAGACAAAAAACCAATAACTCTCAGACCGGACGTCCGATTGACGCGCCATCTGTTGCATTGAGTTCCTTTTTATGAGACAGAACTTCGTGATATATCAACTCTGTACTTCATGACCGTTTATGTATCGACCCTCTTGGATCGTGGAGCGGACCCTCCCGGAATCATGTATGCTATGTGTGAGAACCCTAGAGCTGGCTGTGACTTTGACGACGACGACTGTACTGGAATCCTCCGTGGGTTCGACAGCGACAACTACCGTACTGGAATCCTCCGTGGGTTCGACGGCTATGAACACTGTTCTTATATCCTATGTGGGTCCGATAGTATTGACCTTTGTACTTGTATCCTGTGTGGGTCCGACATAGTAGCTGGTCTTGTATCCTGTGTGGGTGCGACAGCTTAGTTGGTCTTGTATCCTGTGTGGGTCCGACAGCCTAGATGAATCAGTGGCTACATCTGATCATCTCTATCGCAATACGAAGAAGTATACCTGTGTGAGTTGAGTCTTTACTTTCAATCATTATCTTTGATATGATTGACTTGCTATCCTGTGTGGATTGAGTTGTGCTTTCCTGTGTGGATTGGGTTGTGTTTTCCTATGTGGATTGGGTTGTACTTTCCTGTGTGGACTGGGTTGAACTTGGTCTTGTGAGTTAGAGCAGAACTAGAATTGATGACTTAGGTATATGTATGGGCATATATCTAAGTATAGTTGTTTGATACTTCGTGATTGTATCTTTCCTTTGTGGTTTATCCTTCATGGATTCTGGGTGACCTTCAGGGGTCTTGGGGTCCCTACTGAGTATCATATACTCACCCCTTCACGGGCTATGCCCGCACTACGTTGTGTTGGATGCAGACGATGGACAACACTGATCGAGGTGGAGGCTCGTGGAGTTGGATGGTACATGGAGGTTGATCACTGGACGGGACATACATGGAGCGGACGGCTGGAGCCGAGGAGATGAGGAGACTATCTGTACCCACCCTTCATGTGGGATTTCCAGAGGATGGCTCAGAGTTGCTACATTACTTTTCTGCTACTATACATTCTTTTCAGTTGTACTTTACTTTCAGTTGGGTTTGTAGTCTGGCCCATTTACTTTCTATCACTTACTTTTGTACTGAGTTTACTTAGTGTTTACTTTAGCTTACATACTCTGTGGTGTTTATTTACTTGATAAAGGTAATGCCTTACCTTTTATCGGGATTTACGCCCTTGGTGCTAGTCGCCAGCCCCTGGCCTATGGAAAGCGGGTTTGGGGTAGTCACGGCACGGGCCCCGAGGACGGGTCGTGACAAATTGGTATCAGAGGAGTTCGGTTCTACCACAGAACGTAGGACTCTGATCTTTCTTCTATGTGAAGCAATAGTGTTAAGGGTATTGAGTGTGGTTATCAGTCTAGGGAGTCTAGTGTTGGTACGGTGACCGACGTATCCATATACCAGGACCCTGACTTCTGATTTCCGACTTAGTGCACGAAAACATTGATTGCATGTGTGTTTCAAAAGTTTTCTTTGTGATTACTTTGTGTCAGCTCACCAGGTATAATGTATTGACTGTGGCACACCTGTCTCTTTTTAGGATGTCCCCACGATGGCATCCAGCTAGGGTTCCGAGCATTGTGCGAGATGACAACCCACCGAGTGACGAGGCCTCGGTGCAGGGCCCCATTACATCGGAGGCACCGGCGGTACCTCTACCCGCCGAGCCACCGATGCCACCAGCCCCAGCATCTAAGAGTGCACTTCGCTTAAGTGCATTGCATGAGTTTCAGCATCAGAGACCACCTAGGTTACGTGGGGAGACAGACCCTCAGGCAGCCGAGGATTGGCTGGAGGCTGTTGTTCGAGTTTTCAGATTAGTAGGGACACCAGCTGACCTCATGGTGATCCTTACGGCGAGTCTCCTGCATGTGGAAGAAGGTAGATGTTGGAGCTTGATTCTCCAAGTGTACGAAGAGGAATCTCTTTTTTGGACGGACTTCGAGAGCCTCTTCTGCTCGGAGTTCGTTCCAGCCACCCTCCGTGTGGTGTGCATTCAGGAGGTAATACAACTATGGCAGGGAAACATGATAGTATCCCAGTACTCGGTTAGATTTATAGACCTCTCGCGCTACTCCACGGACATGGTACGAGACCCATTCTTCTGGGCCCAGACCTTCGAACAGGGATTGAGGCATGAGATCAGGGCATCGATGATCTCCCTCAGCATTCTGACGCAGGCAGGAGTACTGGAGCGAGCCCTTCTTGTAGAGAGATTTCTTGATGAGCCTACACCAGCAGCGAGACCTACCACAGGGCGGCACATAGCGGAGTCTTCTGCAGCTGGCATTTGACGTATGTCACAGGGGTCCAAGCAAACCATATCATCAGGCGAACGACCTCAGGATACTGGCTTAGAGGTGCGGGGAACAAAGCGCATATCCAACCTTCCAAGGAGCAGACAATGTTATACATGTGGCGGGCAGTGCCACATGGCTCGTGACTACCTGACCCGCCATGCAGAGGAGCAGCAGACGGTTGAGGGACCACACAGGTAGAGGAAGAGGTTCGACTGTGGTGGTCTACAGGGAGTAGGCAGACGAGGCAGAGGAGCTAGCTGAGTGGAAAGTGGTGGGTGATGTTTTGAGGCTCTACCACCACCACCACCAGGTTGTCCACCCCGACTACAGGGAGCTGGTGGACAGAGGCAGGCTCAGCTTCCAGCAGTGGAGGCCTACGACCACGGCGCACCAGAGATGATTCGAGGTACTATCTATGTCTACTCCACATTTGATGCATTTCTTATAGACATAGGAGTGAGTCATTATTTTATTGTTTCTTCCCTTGTTCAGATCTCAGAGTTTCTGACAGAGCCGCTGGCTCAATCCTTATGGTTAGAGACTTCTACAAGAGTAGACTCGATGATTACACACTGGTGCCGGCAGTGTGAGCTTAATCTAGGGGGCGAGAGCTTTGGATGGGATCTTCTTGTAGCGGCGTCGAGGCCTTATGACGTCATCTTGGGAATGGATTGGTTATCTATAGTCCATGCTCAGATCGATTGTATTAGGCGCAAGGTGTGGTGTGTCCGCACCGATGAGAGCATATTTACCTTTCACTGGTGAGAAGGGAGCCTTTGCAGCATAGGAAGGACTCGTACAGAGGAGAGGACATCCGATCACTCATCAGTTGGCTAGCCTCATCATAGGAGCAGTTGACGTGCAGAGTCTGAGTTTTCCTGTTGTGGTGGATCAGTATGCAGACATTTTTCCGGAAGACATTCCAGGACTACCTCCTCACAGAGAGGTTGACTTCTATATTTACGTGTACCCTGGGACAACCCCGATATCTACTCCAGCATATCGGATTTCTCCCGCTGAGTTTTGAGAGCTATGGGTACAGCTGGAGGACTTGTAGGGAAAGGGATTCATCTGACCCAGTGTTTCACCCTGGGCATCCCCAATTTTTTTCACCAAGAAGGCGGACGGGAGCTTGAGACTATGTGTTTATTACTGTTTCTTAAACTAGGTGACCATAAAGAACAAGTATCTGCTTCTGAGGATTGACTACCTCTTCAATCAGCTCAAGGGAGTACGGTGGTTCTCGAAGATAGACCTCGGGTCAGGCTATCATCAGCTCAGAGTTCGAGATGAGGATGTGCAGAAGACGACATTCAGATGTTGATATGGCCACTATGAGTTCTTGGTTATACCTTTTGGTGTAACCAACGCTCCATAAGTGTTCATGAGTCTCATGAACAAGATCTTCCAGCCTTACCTCGATCGATTTGTCGTAGTCTTCATCGATGACATATTGATACACTCAACCACTAAGGAGGAGCACGCCTACCACTTGCGGGTTGTACTGGACACACTCCGAGAGCACCGACTTTATGGTAAGCTCTCGAAGTGTCAGTTCTAGATATGTGAGGTCCACTTCTTGGGACACGTCATCTCTGAGGCGGGAGTTGTATTGGATCCTGCGAAGATCGAGGCCTTACTAGATTGGGAGCCACCCAGGAGCGTGACAGAGGTGCGGAGTTTCCTAGGATTGGCTGGGTACTACCAGAGATTTGTTCCAGACTTCTCCAGAGTTGCAGCACAACTTTTTAGCTTTGATGAAGAAGGGGAAACCCTCCATGTGGTCAGATAGATGCCATCAGATCTTCCAGGAGCTGAGATAGAGATTGACCAGTGCACCCATCTTGAGGATACCGGAGGAGGGAGTGGGGTACGTAGTTTACTGCGATGCATCAGGGACCAGAATCAGGTTTTTAATGATGTAGGAGTGAGTAGTAATCACCTATGGATCACGATAGTTGAGGAAGCACGAACAGAACTACGATACCCATGACCTGGAGTTAGCAGCAGTGGTGTTCGCTTTGAAGATGTGGCGGCACTATCTGATGGGCGAGCACTTTACAGTCTACTCTGACCACCAAAGTCTCAGGTACATCTTGTCACAGAAGGACCTAAACCTAAGACAATGGTGATGGCTCAAGTTCCTCTAGGAATATGAATTTAAGATAGTCTATACTCCTGGAAAGGGGAATGTAGTAGCCGATGCTCTCAACAGGAGGACGAACATTCAACTTGTTGGAGAGGCGACAGAGCAGTTTGCCGCGTTGCAGATATCCTTTGTGGATAGAGATGGGGTAGCCTTTCTTCAGTCACTCACAGTCACACCTCCACTTCTTCATTGGCTCAGAGAGGTACAACGTGGGGACATTGACTGTGAGACGCATCATGCACAGATATCCTCAGGACAAGCACATGATGGATTCTCTGTAGGAGGAGAGCAAATCATCCTTTTTAGAGGACGTACCGTGGTACCAGCTGCTTTACAGGAGGAGGTTCAGAGAGAGTTTCACACATCCCCTCTAGCAGTACATCTTGGAGTAGCGAAGATGTACCAGGACCTCAGACGATAGCCCTGGTGGCTAGGTATGAAGAAGGTTGTGGCAGAGTTCGTTTCTCGATGCCTCACCTGTCAGTAGGTGAAGGCGGAGCACTAGGTACCAGCAGGCTTGGTACAACCCCTAGAGGTCCCGGAGTGGAAGTGGGATGAGATATCGATGTATTTCATGACTGGACTTCAACGTACTTCTAGAGGTCATGACTCCATTTGGGTGATTATCGACCGACTCACCAAGTCGGCCCACTTTTTACCTACCAGAGAGCAGGGCTCAGTTGAGAGCTTGGGACACCTCTACGTTCAGGAGATCGTACGACTTCATGTTGTGCCATCGTCTATCATCTCGGATCAAGACGCTCACTTTACATCCCAAATTTGGAAGGGGTTTCAGGAGGCGTTTGGGATGCAGCTACGCCTGAGAACCACCGTTCACCCACAGACGGATGGTCAGATGGAGAGGACCATTTATTCTCTCGAGGACATGCTCCATGCATGTGTCCTCGACTTTCGTCACAACTGGGAGGATCACCTACCCTTGGTGGAGTTTGAGTATAACAACAACTACCACTCCACCATCGGGATGGAACCATACGAGGCATTGTACGGCCGACCTTGAAGATCACCTCTGTGCTAAGAAGACCCTAGGGAGTCAGCACTTGTGAGACCAGAGATGGTCCAGGCCACGAAAGAGAAGGTTCAGGTCATCCAGGAGCGGATGAGGACAGATCAGAGCCGACATAAGTCTTATGCTGATAGGAGGCGGAGACCACTAGAGTTCGAGGATAAGGACTATGCTTTCTTATGGGTCTCACCTCGATGTGGATTACGAAGATTTGGCCAGGGCGGCAAGTTGTCTCCGCACTTCATCAGACCATTCCAAGTTCTCCGCAGGATAGGCAAGGTGGATTATCGCCTGGATCTTCCACCTCAGTTGCACCGGGCGCACGACATCTTTCACGTATCTCAGCTGAGGAGATACGTGCACGACCCGATGCATATCATTAACCATGGGGATCTGGACATCGATGACGGGGAAAATTTTACGGAGGTTCTAGTGGAGATATAGGATCGATAGGAGCGGGTCCTACGTGGATTGTCGATTCCTCTAGTTCGCATCAGGTGGCAGCACGAGAACCTCTAGGAGAGCACTTGGGAGCGGGAGGCTCAGATGCGTGCACAATACCCTCATTTGTTTCCCTAGTTTGTGATGTATCTTTATGGGGACGTAAAGCCTCAAGGTGGGAGTAATGTAAAGACCCGTAAATTTCAAGGAAATTTTTTTACTTAAATTATTTGGGAATTTATGAGTACGCAGTTTTTGACGGCACCCGACTCCGAGGCCCAATGTGCCCGAAATCATTTTCCGAAGTTTAGATCAGGTACGTTTAGTGAATGGACGAGCGGGCTTTTCTATCTTTTGAACAGGTGATCAGAATTGAAATACGAGGGAACCAAGGAAACCGCAGCACCAGTAATTGCTTAAGAAGACCTTTTCTGGATTTGCGTTTTCTCGTGAAGAGTTGTTTAAAAAATGTGGATTAAGTATAAAGAGAAATAAAATTGTGTTACAATTTTATTTCACTTATAAGTGGTTAAACCCCATGTGTGGGAGTTGGGGAGGGACCCACTAGAATCCTAACTCCTCTTGATAGGATATTAGTGAGGTGGGTCCCACACGATTCCCACCCCTTAAAATTCCCTAACACCTCTAGCCCATTCCACATGAGTTATGTAACTCTTCTACATTAATGCATGCCAACTAAACACCTAATTAATTTTACAACACAAGTTTAATTAATTAGGTTAATTCAAATTTTGAATTTTTTAAAAAAGTTGGCATGTGTAAATAATATAAGGCAAAGCCCTATTTTATTTTGGGTTGTTGTGTTGTGTGGAGAATTGAGAGAAGGGGAGTTCATTACTTTGAAGAACTTCATCTTCCTCGTTGAAGAATGCGAAGAACGCCATCACGCCATTCCATATTCCCTCCGCATCAAAGAAAGGGAGATGATGCTTCTTCCATAGACATTCTCCGTCGACGTATATGGAGCCTCACCCCGCGACGCTGTATTCCGAGATGCTAGCTTCAGTGAACTTCTTTGAGGTTGGGGTTGTTTTTATATTTGAGATTGATTTGACATTCATCGTTAATTTCTTTTTTCCATCTGTTATCAATATAACGGGAGGAGGTCGGACTGCACGAACATGGACAAACCGCCTTCCCTTTTGATTTTGATCACCGTCGTGGTTTGGAACGGAGGCGGCGCAGTGCATCAGCACCGCACATGAACGAGGGAACTGCGGCCGGAGCGGGCCACGGTGAAGGAGCGCGGCGCCGTCGCGCGATGCCAGTGAAGCCGAAGGAAGCCACGACCAAGGGTGGATGGCGGCGGAGGGGCGCGGCGCCGTCGCGCGGCACCGGTTGGACAGGGGACGCGGCCTAAGGCCGCGGTAGTGCAGAGGAGGGCGGCCAGACTCCACCAGTGGCCGGCGTATCGGAAGGAGGAACCCGTGGGGGTCCCTCGGCAGCACACCGACCGACCATTATAGCCGACCGTTTTCCGGAAGTCCGGGGGTCGTAACCCCCGACAGGTGGCAAGGACAGGCCCCCCAAGAGGGGTCGACATTTCTCAATCAAGGGGGGAAACGCCCCAAGCATCCCTCTCGGTCGAAGGTTGAGCCACCGGCCACGCGGACCGGACCGCCCGTGCCGGGCCGGGCCACCCGCGCTGGGCCGGACCCCCGCGCCAGGCCGGGCCGCGCCGGCTAGGCCAGGCCGCGCCATCTGGGCCGGGCCGTGCCCAACCGGGTCGGGTCGACCCGGTTCAGGCCGACCCAGGGGGTATTGAGCCGGGTCAGACCGGGTCCAAACCCCCTGTTTTCGGACAGATCTGTTCAAACACCCATATCTTGGGATACAGACCTCCGATCGATGCACCGTTAGATGCGTTGGGATCCTTGGATCGGGATGGTAATTTCGGTATATTACACTCAATGTTTTGAAGAAATTTGGGTATGACCGGATTTGGTCGAACACGAAACCAACCGGGCCCTCGGAGCGGAAACACTTATAACTTGAGCTCCGAATGCCCGATTGACGTGACATCGACTTTGTTGAATTTCTATTAGTGAGACGGTTCTTATGGATTACTCCACTTAAGGTTTGGACGTAGTTGGAGTATAGTCGGGTTGGTTTTAGTTTAAAACCCAACCAGGCTCCTAGGACGAAAAATCCAATAACTCTCAGACCGGGCGTCTGATTGACGCGCCGTCTGTTGCGTTGAGTTCCTTTTGATGAGAAAAAACTTGGTGATACATAAAATTTTGAATTCATGATAGTTGATGTATAGAACCTCTTGGATCATGGAGCGGACCCTCCCAGAATCGAACATGTTGTGTGCGGGAACCCTAGAGCTGGCTGAGACTTCGACGATGACGACTGTACTGGAATCCTCTGTGGGTTCGACAACGACAACTACCATACTGGAATCCTCTGTGGGTTAGATGGCGATGACTACTGTTCTTGTATCCTATGTGGGTCCGACAGTATTGACCTCTGTACTTGTATCCTGAGTGGGTCTGACAGAGTAGATGGTCTTGTATCCTATGTGGGTCCGACAACTTGGGTGGTCTTGTATCCTGTGTGGGTGCGACAACCTAGATGAATTAGTGGCTACATCTGATCATCTCTATCGCCATACGAAGAAGTATACCTGTGTGAGCTGAGTCTTGACTTCCAATCATTATCTTCAATGTGATTGACATTCTATCCTGTGTGGATTGAGTTGTTCTTTCCTGTGTGGATTGGGTTGTGTTTTCCTATGTGGATTGGGTTGTACTTTCCTGTATGGACTGGGTTTAACTTGGGCTCGTGAGTTGGAGCAGAACTGGAATTGATGACTTAGGTATATGTATGGGCATATACCTAAGTAGAGTTGGTTGATACTTCGTGATTGTATCTTTCCTTTGTGGTTTATCCTTCGTGGATTCTAGGAGACCTTCAGGGGTCTCGGGGTCCCTACTGAGTATCATATACTCACCCCTGCACGGGCTATGCCCACACTACATTGTGTTGGATGCAGACGACGAACAACGCTGATCGAGGTGGAGGCTCGTAGAGTTGGATGATACATGGTGGTGGATCACTGGATGAGACGTACACGGAGCGGACGACTGGAGCCGAGGAGCTGAGGAGACTATCTTTGCCCACCCTTCAGGTGGTATTTACATAGGACGACTCAGAGTTGTTGCATTACTTTTCTCCTTCTGCACTTTCTTTTCAGTTTCACTTTATTTTCATTTGGGTTTGTATTCTGGTCCATTTAATTTCCAAAACTTACTTTTGTACTCAGTTTACTTAGTGTTTACTTCAGCTTGCGTACTCTGTGGTGTTTGTTTACTTGATAAAGGTAATTCCTTCCGTTTTATCGGGATTTACGCCTTTGGTGATAGTCTCCAGCCTCTAGCCTATGGAAGGTGGGCTTGGGGTAGTCACAACACATGCCCCAAAGACGGATCATGACATAAATCCCAATATATTTTCCACTTTCTAGTATTCAGTCCCTTTTATTATTGCTATGGACCCCAGGGTGTCAACAAATTTTGTGAGGAAAATTGGGTTTCAAGATGATTATAAGGGTTTCCCATTTGGGTATCCCACTCACATTATGTGTAGTTCCATTATCACACACCATGAACTATTTCTCTTCAAGGAAGAGAAATTGTTGGGACTAAAGAATCTTTATTTGGAGAAAAAATTATTAATTATCAGTTGGAGCATGGTTAAGTACATGGACAGAAAACTCGTGTAGGGGAACATAGTCATGTAGGGTATATAGTCAGACCCCATGTGGGTTGCACAACATATAGTAGTACATGACCTTGAAAGGACACATGTTTAGGTCATGTGCAGTACATGAGGAGGTTCCCCCTGTAGGTTAAAAACTATGTAAATTATTTTCAATACCTGTAAATGGGTTTTACATGCCAATTCTGGATGAAGTATTGGCATGGGTGGTGCTTTGAGATTACATACCATATACTTGGGTATACACACTGTGTACTTATTCCCATATACCCTTTATAGGGATTTCTTGTTTTTACACCCTAGATATAAAATTAGACATAATAGGAGTCCATATTTATTATTTTATCACATAGATCAAAATGGTGGAACACTTGAGGCAATTTGAAGACTCCTAATAGGAGTTTGGGTTGAGTAAACTAATAGAGAGGTGATTCCTCCAGAAAATAGATTCATTCTTATCTTGAGGGCGAGTCTTGGGATGAAACCCACTTGAGAGTTACAGGAAGGGTTAGAGGAAATGGAACTAAATTTCCAAGTTCCCTATTTAGTGATATTTATTAGGACAATTCCTCGTTAGTAGGATTATGACATGACTTAAGGAGACATACATGTTGGGTATTCGGGCCAACCTAGAGTGAGACCTTGAACTAAGATGATATGCAAACCATCTACCTAGACCAATGTTATTTTAATTTCCCCTTCATGTAATCTTCCTTATGAGGCATACCCTTTTTGTCCATGATTCCATGATATATTAGAGATGGGTGATGGCTTGAGAGATAGGTTTATAACTAGGGATCCCAAGAGGGATGCCTATACCTATGATCTAACCAAGGATAACAGGAGGGATTCCTATAATAATTTCCTAATATGGAGGATCCGATGAGAGATTCCTTTACAAAATTTGTCCTAGAGTATCCCATTTCAGATGCCTCATTTTGTTTCCATTTTTATGAGGATCATGAGAGGGATGCCTCTACCTTTGTTTTTGGTTTTGAGGATCCCAAGAGGGATTCGATTTATATGTGAGGACTTAGAGGATCCAAATAGGGATTCCTTCACTTATATGTGGAACTTGAGGATCCTAAGTAGGATGAATCTCTATTGTATTGACCTATGGAAGCCTTGTGATTTACCTAGTGTTTGAGAAAACCTAAGAGATTTCGTGATGGGTTTTGGTAGATATGGTAGTGGGTGTCACCTTAGAACCTGTACTAAACAAATAATACCAAGGGCCTATGGAAACAATGTTGCTTTAGGCATTCGACCATCATCACTCTTTTAATTATACTTTCACTCAATTACTGTTGATACATCTATGATTTCCAGACATGCTTCTTGTAATTCTTAAAATGAGCCTGATATGTTGTGATTCTATGATGGGGATGCCTAGAGGTACTTCATGAGGTTTTAATCATTATACATAGTTGATGAAATGATACAGTCATCAAAAGCACCATTTTTCATAGGGATTACTTCTTTATTACAAATTATAGATGAGATCGTTTAGAGTGTCTCATAACCCCTTGTTTTCAGTGTCGACCAATGAATGTTTAGTTCACTATGATTAAGGTGATGTATGGGGTTGGTAGGTGTGTGTATTTCTAATGAGCATGAGTTGTGTATATCCCTAAGTATTTATGACAATATACTTGATTGGTGAATATGATACTCCCCCATATCAATGGGCATACCATTACCTCATCACCCATACTTCTTTGGGGATGAGGATTTTGACATAGTTCTTTAATGACTATGAGTTATTAAATCAAATATGGAGAGTATTACTTACATATCACATAAGGATTATCATCCTTATTGATTATTTAAGTTTTAATGTCATGATTACATATAAACTGTGACCTATGAATATGACTTCATATTGGATTACCCATGGATAGTGTGGTAAATAATCCATCTCGATGGTGTATTTCAAAGATACCCAGTTGATACCTAGAGTCCTTAATCTTAGTTATTAGATGAGATTAGAGGCCATCCCAAGGTTATGACTTATATATCCCCATGGTGATGTATATTACTCCAAGGAATTTCTAGCATTGGTTAAAGTAGGCATGGATGATTAAGTTTATGGACCCATGGAATGACTTGATTATATAGATCTTGAGTGGTATGAGATCCAAATATATTACCTAGTTACTGAATGTATAGATGATAAGGATATAAAATTAAAAGATTGAATTTTTATTTATTTTATTTATTCATACCAATTTTATATTTTCTAGGATAAGTCTATTACATGAATATACATGTGTGACAATAGGTTATTGGTTCACTATTGAGGGTGCCCTACTAAGATTTTTTTCCTCAACCCATATACATGAACCTTAGTGTGTGTGAATTACTTATGTGTTATTTTAGGTTGTTTAAAGATATATGATTAATAGAGATGAGGCCCAAGGTTTCTTGATTTAGTGGTAAAGCTTGTGTGGATTCTTATGATTAGACTGGAGAAGATCGACAATGCTATGGATATCAGATATGTGGTTTGGATCAGAGTTAGTGGTAGAGTGATGAAATTTTATTTTTATTTATTTTATTCAATCCTATAGATGTGGTAGGCCTAGTGGGAGATCAATTTTGTATATACGATATAGTTATTTAGGATTTTACTAAACTAAAATTATTATTATAGCCTTGTTATATTTATATCTTCTTTACTATGATTATTTATAGACATAAGTGATTTTTAGCTATTTTCACTATTTTATTACTCTGATATAAGGGAATAATCTCCCCACTAACACACCATATTCCTTCAATACTATTTGATAGCCTTTTGTGTCTAGGGAGATGAAATTGAGGCCTAGTTGACAACTGGTCCGATTATTATTTATAGAGTAATCCATGTCAGGTCATTACAATTATCAGCCATGTCATTGTCATACACCAATAGTGGAAAGATTGATTGACCAAAGAGGCCATCCATATACATTTAACTATTTGAAGAAATAAAATATTTTATGAATAGTCATAAAATATCCAAAACATTTCCTAAAAACAGTTTTTACTTCTTATGAAACCATGAAAACTCAACCAAATAATATTGGGGCCTTCCCTTATATACATTATGAATGATAAAGTTTGAAAACCCCATAAATTTTATATATATGTTGTGATTATAAAATTCAATAGGAAACTACCAATGTATCCTTAACATAATTATAATTGTATATATAAGAATCATTACCGAGTAATAAACAAACATAACAATATAAATAAACAATTTAGGCTGGTCATCAAGTTATTACCAATATACTATGAATCCTAATCTGACCTACAATGACCAATGAAGGTGGAAGTCATTGTGATTCACCCATGAATCCCAAGGTAATGCACTATGACGATACATATACTCTAAGATAGTCCATCAATCGTAATTTTAGAATAAAAATCTGGTTTATAATTATATTTAACCAATCCATTAATAAAAAACATTTATATAATGTGGTCATATTAATCATGTAAACCCCTAAAATAAAAATCTACTGGAAGTGCATCTGAATTGTAAGGAAGGTTTCATGTATCTTCTCTATTTGGAATGAATTGATATAGTGAGGTTAGTATGCTCATACTATCCTATAGAATCTAAATGAATTTTTAGTGTATAAAATTTTAAAACCCCCCAATTATATGATTTATTTATATTTAACTAAATTTTTAGTAGTTGAAAACTTGTTTAATAAGATACATGAAAATAAAATGAATAATAATATATTAATCAGATAGAATTATAAAATGTGACTATAATAATATAGTTATTGAATTGGAAGGTATAAATAGAAGTAACCAAACTATAAAATATTTTTAGAAAGGAAGTGAAATGTAATCAATTAGTGGGATTTTTCCTTATGAGGATCATTTTTACGAGATTAGAAAGGAGGTAGTGTTACTAGGGTTTTTCCAAGACAGTGCCCAAACTAAACTGAAACACGCAAGACTTGAGTAAAATTGTCTACAGGGGGAGTCTAAGCTGTTGGAGATCATTATGAGAATAATTCTAGCTAAATCAACACCTGATACTACCACTATTTAACATCTTAAGCTTTGGTATTATTTAGAGTTCTTGATGAAATTTTCATATAGAAGTTAGAATGATATAAACATTTAGTTATTAATGTAACAAATTTTATATTTTATAAATTTGGAATTTACATAAAATTTACCTTAAAAATAAATTTAATTAAATAAGAAATGTTTTATTTAATCCAAATGTATTGATAAAATTTAATTAATTCGTATTAAACAATCAATCAATCCTAAATTATTAGGAAATAAAATCTCGCAATGTAAAAAAGTTCTTTTTTTAGAAAAATTGTATTTTATAAATATTATGTATTTTTATATTAATAAATTAAATAAATTATTTTTATTAATGAATTTAAGGAAATATATTTATAATATATGTCATTAAACAATTTAACATTTTTAGATTAATTTGACTTTGTAAATAATAATATTACTTTTATTTTATGCTTGAAAATACATTTTTTCATAACAAATATTTTCCCATGTTTTGTGTTTTATATTAAAATTATTTTCCATTAATTTTAAAAATTTCATTAAATAAGTTATATTTCATATTTGTAATCATAATTTCAAAATTATGTAATACGGTGAATTTAATTTTTAGGCATTAAAATATTTTTTCAAGGCAAAAGTTAATCACCATGTTAAAGGCTAAAATATGGTAAAAGTATTAAATCAAGGTATAAAGACCTAACATATCAAAAAAAAATATTTAAATGAGTTTATGTGGGATTTATTAGGCTAAATTAATCTTTTCTTAATTTTTTTTTAATATTTCGACCCACTTTCCATGAAAAGGAAATTCCTTTTATATTAAAAAGTAAATATAAAAAAATTTTACTCCTCTCATATATAAAAGGTCCTATCCACTAATAAGTCAAGACACAAAAAAAATTAAAATTCATACCTTTAATATAACATATTTAATAACCTAATAATCCTCTCCCATGTTGGGTGGATTCTAGTTCATGGATATTTCCCAAATTCCTTTAATACTGAGATGATTTCTAGGAGGTTATGTAATTTATTCTCTATAAGTGATAACTTATTATCCTTATTTTTCATTTATATTATTCATCTACATATTCTATATTCATAATTTTATATTTTATAAAATATAAATAAAATAATTATTCTTCTTTTATGATAATATTATAATAAAATCGATTTATATCATATTCATATATTGAATGTAACATGTTCTTTTTTGGGTTGGTTTAACCACCTATATGAAAGATGCTATAATTTTTTTTATCATAGATTATTTTGGAAATTAAATTAATTATAGGATATTAAATTAGTAATTAAATATTTTTTTCTTTTGTAATGGTAATATTTAGATTTAAATAATTACAAATATGCTACCTCTTATTCATTAAGAATTACTTTAACAAGCATGTTCTTGATTTTATCTTAGAGAACCATACTTGAAACTCACATAGAGTAAAACTGGAACATAAGGAATCATTATGAAAATTCTAATATTGGTCCTTTACTATTGTAGTGATTTTTAGATCATGATCATGTAATCATAACCAATACCGTTTTGATGAAAAAAGGAATGATTAAAACTACTAATAATAATGATCAATACTAACTAAAAATAAGTAATAAATGTATTATAAATGAATATAAAAGATTAATATATATGAGTAAAAAATATGAACAAGGTTAAAACATTTATTTATAAGTAGTGTATGATTATTATATGGGAGTTTGAGTTCATTTGACTAAATGTGAATCCTTGGATAGGGTTTTTTCGACTCAATTTCCATTTTGTAGGGTCAAAAAAATTATTCCTTGACAATTATCTACTAATTTTATTTTATTATACTATTTATATATTCTATATTTTGTTTTCTCTTTATATATTTGGAAACTGCATCCTTATTTCAAAATTTTATTCTTTGATGGACTTCAATATTTCAAAAAATAGGATGTTATTTAGAATAATTCTCATCCTTTTTAATTGTTATTTTTCTTTCATCTCCATATTCATTATAATGTTCCAAATATGTTAATATATATATTTCTATGATTATTTATATTATTTTACCAAAAACATAGAATTTCATTAAACTGGTTTAAAAGGAATCTTATTAACATTTTCTGCATAGTCTTTTTTTGGATTTCTTTAAGAAAGTTTGAAAAGAGTATCATTTTAACATTTACCAAAATAGAACATTTTACCATATTTAAAAACATTTTTATTTGTGAAGCTTCATATTCATGTTTTCATGGATTTCATAATTAATTTCTATTGCCATTTTTGTTGGATTTTTATTTTAAAAACGAAGGTTAATGTATTCAATGAATAAATAAAGATATTTTATTCAGATTATTTAATTTTCAATCATCAAATCCATATTTATTACCTTTCACATCATTTATTTTAATGGAATTGATATTTTATTTTTTAAAATAAATAAATTATTTCATTATATTCAATTCAACCCCTTAAAATATTTTTTAAGTAACTAATAAGTTTTTTATATCCATGTTACAAAATATTTATCAAAATCCATCCACTTTCACTTTTCTCTATAAATTCAACGGATCTACCTATTATGGAGTAATTTTCATGATAATTAAATAATTTAATCTCTAATAATTTTCATATATTGAATTTTTAGTATCAACTTATCCACTCTGGATGTAATGTTATATGATACAATTTTTAAATGATATGAAACCCATTTTTGGTCCATGGGGTTTTAATGATGACATGTATAGTTGATTTCATGTGCCACACACATTTATATGTTATTACTACATAATGGTTAGGACATTATATATCCTTATAATTCATTGGTTAATGATTTATATCTCATGAAATAATTTTAGTGAATGAGTTGTGGTGATCCATCAAGTATGGGTAATATGTTGTAATGTATGATCTGCTATGATATGAGAAACATGTAGTTATGTATAATATTTTATATTAATATGGTCTTAGAAACTAATCCATTCATATTTTATGATTTATTATGATTATTATTTTTAAACATTTATTTTTTATGTCAAATATTTATGTTATATCATATGTCAATATTATAATTCATAGCTTATGATTATCGTCCCTTGTCTCCTCTTTCTTGACCCATGGATAGTTTTGTAACTTTTTTTGATATTATAGTACTTCTATCATGAATTATTGATGCATCTAATGATTAGATGTTATTTTCAATCAGGTATTCCTCTAATTATCATGTTTTATGACATTTTTATAATCCAAACCTTTATAACTCATTGGTAAGTTCTCCCTTACTAAATTATTGATACCACTCTTTTCTTTGTTTTCCACTTCTATAGAAAATTATTTGCAGGAATATGTGTAGAAATAAGTTTTATGTTGAGATATTTTTAGTAGATGTTAAATAAATAATGTGTAATAAGATATTTATATATCTAATCTCTAATGAATGTAAACCTTTGGGTTCTATGATCGTTTCATTATTATTATATTTAATGGTAAAATTATATAAGGAGGATAAAATAAATGTATTTATGGATTGTGTTTTCTAATTTGGAATAAAAGAGGAGTTAAATTATATTTGGGTATTTTTTTAATATGTACAAGTGAAGCCAACTTAAAGAGACCTAGGTTGAACCAAAATTTTATAAGATAAAATAGAGGAGTTATAGAATAAGCCAACATAAGACTATCTTCTTAAAATATATATATTTTAAATCATACTTTTATAAGATATTATTTTTATTTCTCATGTTAACCTTTTTTGATTTGAGAAAATTTATAAAACTATGAGAAACCTAGTTTATATTGGATATGAAGGACCATGCGATGATTTTATGAATGAATAACCTAATGGGATATGAGATGAGATAAGACCTTTATGGATATTTAATTAATGGTTATAAATAATAAAATAAATCATTTTGATCTACCAAATGTGTCAATTAAGGGTCAACATGAATCATATTCCTTCATGTGGCAAGAGCCACCCTCTTTTAGTGGATCATTAAATACACTAATCACTGAGAAATGAAGAAACACCCTAGAAATTGTATTTTATGTTCTCTAATTCTTAGAGCATGAAATAATGGTTTTATAGATTTATCACTTGGAAGGTTACAATGATTGGTGGTGGAATCTAATTAATAATAAAATAAATATGTAATAAGTATACTTTTAATAATGACAAGAGTTTAATAAAATACTCATCACCAAATATTTTATTCACAATCTCTATACTAAAATATAGTGTGAGTCCTTTAAGATAAAAAGGAGGATTAATTTATTGGTTTATATTAATAAAATTATAGAAAACATTCAAGGTATTCCTTTGATGTTTTTATGACAGAAAAAATCAAGGTCGATCATTTATTTATTGGGAAAAACAATTTCATCAAAACTAATTAGCTTTAGGAGAATTTGGTAGCAATATTGAAATTGTTTGATGTGAAGTTAAGGTGGAGATGTAAAATAGGGAATACCATTATTCCCATGGATTTACAGATAAAAAACGGAAAATTATAAACTATAATGATAAATCACATGGATAAAGGAATATTCAACTTCTTTGTGTGAAAAATATGAGATGTATAACCTTAAAAAATGTCTAAAATGGTCACAGATATGTTTCAAATGAGGTAGAGTAGGAAATAAAGCACACAAGTTTTGAAGAGGGATAAATAATCCATTATGTAAAACAAATATGAATAAGGTTCCAAATAATATTCTAATGATAATTTATTACTTTAAATGAAAGGATATTAGAAATTACACAAATTAATGACATAATCCTTGGAATAATGAAGATAATAGGAATAAAAAAGCTTAAATACTAATAAAATAAAGAATATCCTATCAATAAACACTTCTTAAGTGGACTATGATATTTATATTTTTAAAGGTACACTTATTCTCTACTTCAGATTTTCAAATATCTAATTATATTTTGGTTCATTTCATTCTTTCATATCAGGCATGTTTTTAACGACATTGATTCACCACCAAAGACATTATATATTTAATTATCAATTAAAAAACATGGTGGGGTGATTATTTCATACAAGGTATATAACTTTTATACAACAGATGTTTCTGGGATGATACTTCTTGTATATCTTTTAATTTATCCATTGATATAATTTAATGGGATATTTGGCATGTATTGAATCTCCCTACATAGGTATCATATCAATTTTTGATAAAATTAAGTATCATTTAATACCCCAAGTCATCCCACTATCAAATATCAATTCATGAATTATTATGAACTCCCTCTAGAAACAAATTCTATAATATGAGATTTAATTCCAAATAATTTTGGACAGTTGACTCAAATGGTTAGGAAGGGACTCAAAATTGGATACTTTCCAATCATATGAGTGTATATTGATTTATTTCTGTATGTGTTTCCTATTATTCCCCAAGAACATGAGGTTGATATTTCAATTGAACTCATACCATATTCTATACCTATATCAAAGAGTACATACAGAATTGATCTTACAGAATTAGAATAATTAGATAAGTAGAATTTGGAGAATCTTGATGGGGGTATCATATAACACCCTAATATTTTGTGAAATATGTTTTTCAAATTAATTTAATCATTTCAATATTTTACATTTCACACAACATTGAATATAACTTGTGTTATATAAAAGAACCATGTTATTCTTACTATGTATTCAACACTAAGTTGAGGTTGAACTACACACAACACTTAGATTATCTTTCGATACAAAAAAAACTATCTTTGGATTATTTTAAACATAATTTTATGTTATTTTTATAGCATTCAATAAAAGTGAGATTCAGGTTTACTGAACTATAATATACTATTGATATTATCATTAAAATTTTATTAACGTTACAAACTAGCTGTTGGAATGGAAATTACAAATAATATTAACTAAATTATGAAAATATGATTTAAACATGTATATAAAATTAATACTTTGGTCACCAATTTTCTCAAAATAAAAGTAAAAACTAGTTAAAATAAAGAAATTTCTTTTTTAAGAAAACTATTTTTCTGTGTACAAACACCATTTCATCTCAATAAATTTTAAAAAACCACTATTGGTGAATGTTTATAATAAAATTTATATATTATATATTAAATAATTTTTTACACTTATTAAATATATTTTATAGGCATAAGATATGAATAAATTTAATTTTATGAATAAAGGATGTATTTTTTAAAAGAGTAATTTTATCACCTTTTAATAGAGAACCTATTTTAAATATACTTTTTGAAACTTTTGTAATTTTTATATGAAAAAATAAAATTAAGCTTTGATATCAGGATATCAAAATTACCTTTGGTTAAAATTTTAGTATTTTTATGTTTGGTTTCATGTTTTGATGAATAATGAAAAAAATACTGAATTATAATAGAAGATTTTTTTTAAAACTTATTTATATAGTAAAATTATGCATTGAATTGGTTTTAAAGTATAATAATTATTATTTTTATCAATTAATACAATTTATTATATTAGAACAAATTTCACATTTAAATTGGATATAAAAACATTACTAACTTTTGGATGTTTTCACTTTAAATACCCCTTTTCTCATTCCACCAACAAGATTAATTTAAAATTAATTTTATCCAATTATGTGTTTCGAATTGAGAAAATTATATTTCATATTTGGAATAATAAGGTTAAAATTTAGTAATTAGGTGCCTTTTATTTTTGGATTGTATGAATAGTAACTTTAGTAAATTTTATTACCTTATTTAAGGGTAAATTCGGTAAATTAAGCGTAAAAATAATATTATAAATATTATAAAACTAGACTAAAAAATTACCAAATGTTATTATATAAAGTAAATTATACCATTAACACCTAATTTTATAAATTTAATAATTAGTGGACACTTTTCCATGGTAATAACTTGGATATTATTAAAATCAAAGAGAGTGACAAAATGTCACTCTTACTTTTTATAAGTATAATATTTTTAATAAATTATTAAATAGAAGATATGTTAAAATATAAATATTTTTATAAAATATAACATTTTAAACTAATACATGTTGTTTTTTTATTTTTTAGTGAATAAATTATTATCATAAATAATTACACAATGATGATGCAGTAATTATTCAATTAATGAAAAAATCAATTAAATGATATTAGAAATATTAAAATAATTATAATTTGAATTAATTAAGTTGCCAAAATAATTTTTTAGGTTAATATGACATATTATGAGTTTATTAAATATTTTTGTTTCAAAGTTATATTATTGGATTGATATTCTTAAGGACAATGTAATGAATAGTTTCAGAATTGGAGTAAGGATGTTTTATAAAAATAATATTTTAATAAGTTATTTAATAATAATAATAATCCAAAATAAGGATAAAATGAAAAAATAATGGTCTAAAATATAATAAATTGACCATTTATTTTTTAATTGACACCTCATAAGTAAAACTCTCTACCTATTAAATTGAAAATGTTGTTACCGTAGTTAAAATTAAATTAGGTTAACTACGGGTTAATAAAAAACATGAGGGATAAAATTATCTAAAAGAATGTAAAATATATTATATTATGGGGTATGTACCCTATCACACATTATATTTGAAATCATTTACATTTTGTGGTATTTTTATTTTTATTTAATTTATTATAAATTAATCTTATGAGAAATTCCAAAAGTGCCCCTCCCCTTCATTATAAAAGGACACCTCCTCCCTCATATCCTTTAACCAATTTGAGACTTATATATCAACCAAAATCTGCCAATTTTTCTTCTCCACTTCCCTATACACATTCTAGATGGGATGATATTCCCAAAGTACCGACTCAAAAGTCTTTTAGAGGATACCTAAAGGAGCCATTTTGAAGAAGAGGTAATTTCTCTAAGCCATCACTCTCTTTTTATAATCTTCTATATATCATATAAATCTATGATATATATCATAAAATTATAACTTCATCACAATAAATATTCTAAAATGTTATTATTATCAACACACCATTATACAACCCCTTTCCCATCGAATAAGAAGTTAAAGTATCGCTCATACGCATGTACGACTTACCGTCTCCACATAGTGATACAATTCATTTTCAATAACCATATTTTGTGAGTGGGAATTATGATGGTTTTAATGCTTATATAAGATATTTATTAAATAATTATGATTCTATAATTATAATATCATATCTACTATTTTACCATCTAATATTTTGGGAAATGATAATGTCGCTCGTGCGTACGTATGACTTACCATCTCCACGATATGATGTGATTTATTTTTAATATATATTTAACATGGATAGTAATAAGGATTAATTATATGAATATATATGATATATATAATATAAAAATTATTCTTAAATTATAATATATCATATTATTTTCTTTCTTTTAATATGAAAATAAAATGAAAATAATGTTCATTTGTATGTACGACCTACCGTCTCCATGAATGGTGTTTTTTATTTTCTACCTCTTACTTTAATGAATAACCATGAATACATATATAATGAATACATATATATATATACAAGTATATATTTATCATGTTTATAATTCTATATATGATGGAATGATGATATATGAAATAGAAACATGGATAAAAAGTAAAAACATGTACAAAAAACAAAGTGGTTATTACCCAAAACATAACTTTGACATGGAATTGTTAATATGAGAGAAATGTAAAATCATAAGTAAATAATATATGGTATTATGGTTTTGTGATATATGTATAATAAAATTATTTTTATTATAAATTATATTTTAATGTGTACAAAGGAAGTGAAGACTTAAGGTATGAGAATTTCATCTCACTTTTTATATCCGTGAGATACATGCCATATTAACCACTTATTTATATTTTTTTGTTTTTATAATGACCTATGACATGTTATATCATGAATTTTAATTTAATTAATAATATTATATGTTTAAATTTATCTTATTATTTCATCATGATTCATCATTTACTCAAGTAATTAGGGATTTTTGTTTCACTTTTATTTTTGTGGGGCACATGTCTTATACACTACTTTTGTGTGGTGTATATACCACCCATGAATGAATTATACAAGTATTATACTGAATATTATTGTGTTTTCATAACCATATAATTTTCTTTGTTTTATGAGGCATATTATTATACTTATTATAAACATGTATGTTTTTATTTCATAATCTCATTAATATTTAGGACTATTTTATTTTTAAATCTCCATCAGAGAATATTTATCTTACATGTCCATTTTCATTAAAATTGTTTTCCAAAATATTTTTAATATTCTTCTAAAATTTATTAAAATTAATTTTACCCATTTTTTAGTTTTTACTAAATGGTTTGAAAAGAATATTTTTGTAATTTTCTACACAAGGCACTTTGTGATATTTTTGAAAAAATAAGAAAGTAATTTTTTAAACTTATACCGAATGAATATATTTATATTCGATTAGGATTCCTTAATTAATTAAAGATTCACTTAAAATATTATAAGGTTATTTTGAATGAAAATACATCCCTTTAAAATTTACCATCTCTTAAAAAAATGATTTCATGAAGAAAAATACATTTTCATCAAGAACTATTTTAAGTAATCATTCAAAAATAATTTTCCATCTAAAAAGAAATTATATGATGTTTCTTATTATATACTGGGTATATGACAAAAGGATACCATTATTATAATTTTTATGAAATTTTTATGTTTATTATGGAATGATATATAAGAAACATATTTCTTTTTAATGAGTTAGGTTATGATGAAGAATTTATGAAACTCATTTCTTTATATGAATTTTGATGTGATAAATGATTTATGGTCTTGTGGAACACCTATTTATAGTTTTCCTTAAGTGATGTCCGGGACCTATATATCCATCTAAATCATTGTAAAATTAATTATATCTCATGAGATAGTTAAGGGAAACAAGTTGATGTGCTTGATCTGTGATGGGAAACAAGTCAATGTTCCTAATCAGTTTAGGGAAACATGTGGTAAGGAATGATTAGATAGTATAGGTAGCTAAACTAGACATATAATTTTTTTTCTATACTTATGGTGATTCCACACACATTTATGACTTGAAAAAATGGTTTAAGAATAAGTTATGATGAAGTATTTTTTTATAGTACATGAAAATGTTTTATGCCATAACTTGTGTTTTTGATGCATGATAGGTTGGGTATGAACTTTGTGTTATGATCCTAATAAAATACCCATATTTCTTATATAATATTTTAATATGATAAGAAATTAATATTTCTATGTTTACCGTTACTAAGTATTTAATCTTTATCTTTTCTTATGTTTTCTTTCTAAAAGTTATGAATAAAGGTTATAAATAGGGGTAATAAAGGGTAATATCATTATAAGAGATGTTGAAGATGTTTCACCAAATTAGAATAATGTGTTCTATGTTTATAAAAGAACCATAATATTATGGTCCTAATTCATTTGTTTGTGTAATGTAGTGACCATTCATCTAAAAATATGTAATATCCTTTTATAAAAATCATGGGCTATTATAAATTTTACCAAGTACATTTCCATGAGGTAAACGATTCCTATTTGTCTAGAAGTTGGATTGAACAATGCACCTCTGTATTGATTATCATGAAATTTACAAAAGCATGACAAAGAAAAAGTTTCCTTTAATACATATTAATGATCTGTTTGACCAAATTAATAGGGATCAATACTTCTGAAAGGCATATCTTTGATATGGAAACCATTAATTTGTGATAATGATGTAATATATAACAAAGATATATTTTCATAAAATACATGGACACTATGAATTCATAGTGATTTATTTCAGACTTATAAATTACCCTAAAATATTTATAGATATTATGGATAGAGTCTTAAGGTATTACATTGAATATTTTTGGTAGTATTTATTGATGAAATTCTAATATATTATAATTGTTTGGGAGAACATGGAGGGTATTTTAGGATTTTTATAAAGGAAATATGAAAGGTAAAAGTATCTGAAAAGTTCAATAATTGTGATTATTTTCTATAAATAGTATCATTATTAGGTATTGTAATCACATGAGCAGGTATATCTATAGATATTTAAAAGTTAGAATTTATTCAATAATGTCCCATACCAAACACTATGATAAAGATCTATAGTTTACTTGGTTTGACCAGAAACTATCAATTCTTTCTGAAAAATTTCTCATAATTTTCAAATCCTATGATTAATTTAACATTAAAGGGAGTGAATTTCATCTAGATAGAATAATGTGAAGAATTATTTAATTAACTTAATAAGAGGTTGTTCACTTAACCTCTACTCACATTACCCTGCATTGTAGTAGTGTTTTTCATATACAATGATTCTTTAAGGTAGGTATTGATACATGTTCTATAAAAAATAAGAAGGTAATAGCTTATGAATCACTTCAACTAACAAACCAAAAGAAAAATTACCCCACACATGATTTATAGTTGGTTGTAGAAATATTTAAATTAATGATTTAGCAGCATTATCTAAAGAGTGAAAATTATGATATATATACCAATAAAAAAAATATTAAAGTATATATTTATACTAAAGGAGTTGAATAATCCCTAAAATAGATTATTGGAATTAATAAAAGACTATAATCTCTCAATTCATTTCAATCCTAGGAAGGTAATTTGGGTGGTTGATTCTATAAGTATAAAAGATATTACTAACCAAATGATGAGGATGATTTAAAGGGACCCCATCCCTATGAATATTCTTAGGATGGATATAGAAACCATAAATGAAGGAATAAAGTCAAAACATTCCCAAATTATTGCTCAACCAGTAATAGATTTAAAGACAAAAGAGGCCCATAAGGATGATATAAATCTATAGAGTAAGGTAGTAAGTATTTCATATTTCATCTTTGATAATGGTAGAATTATAATATTTAGAGAATAAATAAAATTCTATTTAAAAATTTATCTTAATAATGAGATCTTAGATAATGCACATAGACTATCATTATCTATTAATATGTGAAGCACATAAATGTATAGAGATATTATATAATATTTATTATGGGACAACATGAATAGGTATATTGTATAGTATATATAATGATTCTTGTTATTCTATAAAGTAATGGCCAAATGTAAAATTTTTAACGGTATGTTTCCACCATTACCTATAATAGTATGGAAACTAGAGAACATCAATATTATTTTTTTCACCCATCTTCTGATAATTTTTAATGAAGACATTTCATATTGAAAGTTTTGGATAGATGCTTAGAGTTGGAACACTGAATTATTAATTGAGAGGATTTCTCAGTTGATAAAATTTCCAATTTATATATAAAATAAGTGGTAAGGGATCATGGAGTACCACATTTAATTGTATTCGATCATGATCCAATGTTTACATCCAATTATCAAGAAGTATTCAACAATCAATGGGTATAGATCTATGATTTAACATTAATTTTCATTATAAACGTGATTTTCAATATGAATGGACCATTTATACATTGGAATATTTGATAAGATCCCACTAAATAGATTTTAATGGATGCTAGGATCAACATCTTACTCTAAATGAGTTCTCATTTAATAAGAATTTTCACTCTAACATCTAAATGGAACCATATTAGGATCTATATGTGAAATGATTCTAAACTTTAACATACACGGATGAAGTCTAAGAAATGAAAATATTAGGACCAATAGTATAAAAAATGACATTAACGTGAGTTTTAGGGCTTTAACATTGATTTTTTGGTGATGTAATTGTAAGTGAAATTTTAAATATATTTTTAATGTAATTTTTTAGAACTGATGTTAAAATATTTTATAACATTGGTTATTTTGAAAAAAAATAAAAATTTATATAACTTTTAAAAGTAGTTATTTGAATGAATGATGTGAAAAAGGGATATTCATGTATGTTATTTGGATAAATGATGTTAAAGGAAATTTTGAAATTTATTTTTCTAATGAACAACATTAAAAGTATAGGTTTTAAAAAAAATGGAAAGAAACCTGAAAGATTCCTGTTTGTTTCAGATAATTAATGAAGAAATTACAACTAAACAAATCTATTTTAATTTTAACATTCAATTGGAAAAGATAAAAACTTGGTTTTCAATTATATAAATAATTTAAATAATAATATTTCAAGAAATGATCGTAATAATTGATGATATTTCAAAAATTGAAGGAAAAAAACAAAAGAGAGTAATAGTAATCATACCATGGATTTTGCCTTTATACAAGATCATTGCTGACTATAATTACTTTTAACACCAATTAAACTCTCTATACCTTATTGAATTAAATCTATATAAATATCCAAGATGGATATTTAATAAGAATTTTGAATAATTAAACGAGGGAAAATGTGAGAAACAAAACATGGATGTCAAATCATATTAGCATGAATGATCAAAATGTTATGGATAAAATGATTTTTTATGAAGTAAATGAAAAATAGTGTACGAATAATGATCATTTTTTATCCATGAAGGAATATCATGTGGGTATGAACAAAAAATATAATGTTTTTATATGTATTATGATTCATTTATAGGAAGGAAAGAAAATTTGTGTGTGAATGAGGGAATTTTTTGTAATTTATCTATTAGGTTGATATTTTTAACTTTGGTTATTAAATTTATTGGTGTTAAAAATTAAAAATTAAATTGATTTTAACATCGGTTATTTCATTATACATTATTAAAAAACCTTAATTTCTATTATTATAATTTTTGTGAGTAAAATATCTAATGTGAAAACCCCAAATGTGAATGGTTTTAAAAATTGGTTTTTCAATAATTGACATCAAAACCCTTTGTATATGGTTTTCACATTGCTTATTTCAATAAAAAACATTGAAATACTTTGAATCAGGGTTTATAAATTGGTTGTTTAAATAACTGGTGTCAAAACTCTTTGCATATGGGTTTTGGCATCAACTAATGAAATAAACAATTTTAATACATTTCTAACATCGACTATCTTATAAATGTCATTAAAACCCTAATGTGAAATATATATTTTCTACAAGTGGACTAAATATTTTCCATGAAATGAGGGATGAGGTTCAAATCCTTGAGTGACATATGAAATCAGTATAAATTCAAAAAAATAGTTATATTGATAACCATCAATAGTATTTAGAATTTTAATTAGGTGAAGGAGTATTTATTTTTAATATATTCTTAGAATAGGGAAATGAGATTTAGGAATAATTGATAGTTTATACCTAGATACATTGGTACCTTTGAGATTATTGATCTTAGAGAGACTATATATAATCAATTATATATTTTTGTAATTCTCCTAAAGTACATGATGTGTTCTTGGTATATCTTTTAAATAAGTAAAAGTCATATACATCATATGTACTTAACTCAAAATTTGTGTAATTAGATCAAAATATCTGTTATGTGGAGAATAATTTATTCATATTTGATGGAAGAGATCAATTATTATAGAAAAAACTACATGATTGTTCAATGTTTTGTGAAGAAATCATATGTTTGAGAAATATAAATGGTAATATAAAGATGTAATGAGACATTATCACCCTCACTTTTCTTCATCTATGTAATTAAATTTCAAGGGTGAAATCCTTTTTAAGGGGGTAGAATGTAACTAACGATTATTTTTGTACATACATATCTTTAGTCAATTGTTTTGGTTATAATATTATTTCAAATGAATCACTAATCTAAAATAAAACATTATATATTAATGAGATGAAAATATTAAATGTGATCATTATAATATAGTTATTGAATTGGCAGGTATATATAGAAGTTTCCACATTATGATATATATATATATTGAAAGAATAAGTAGTGAAATCATGTATGGAGAGTCTTATTTATGAGGATCATTTTTATGATCTTACAAAGAATTTATCTTGTCTGGGGTTTTCCAAAGACTAATTCCAATTTTAAATTCCACAAGTAATACTTGAGTGAAATAATCTACAAGAGATGTTCAAGCTCAAAAAAATCAATATGAGATTAAAGCTCATTGGATCACCACCCATGACTTCTACCATTTATTATCACACAGTTATATCTCATTCAGAGGTCTTGAGTGTATTTTTATGTACAAATTAAGATTATATAGGAATGAAATTATTAATGTAATACTTTTAATATTTTATACATTTTCAATTTACATAAAATTTAATTTCAAGGAATGAATTTAATTAATTAATAAAGTTTATATTTAATAAAAAGTCGTTAATAAAATTTAATTAATTATTATTAAATAGGTAATCAATCTTAATGAATTTAGAATAAATTTTTTTAATGTAAAGAGATTTATTTTTTTGAATAATTGTATTTATCTTTATATTATGTATCCATGTATTAATAAGATGAATTAATTACTATTGGAGAATTAATTTAATGATATTTATTGATAATATATATATATAAAAAAAAAATTAACATCCATTTAATGATTTTGACTTGGAAAATAATAATAATAAATTCATTTTATACTTAAAAAATACTTTTTTTTTCAAAAAAATTGTTTTCCACATTATTCATTTTATATTAAATTTTTTTGAATAATTTTAAAAATTGAGTCAAATAAAATGATTCTAATATTTTTAATCACCATTTAAAAATTACTTATTTTTTTTGATTTAAAATTAAGGCATAAAAAATAGTGAACATGGTAAAATTTAGTCACTACGGTAAAGTTTAAAACAAGGTAGAGGTGTTAAATTAAGGGGTAAAGAATTAAGATATCTTAATTTTTTTAAATGACTAGATGGGGTCATGAAATAATTTTTGTTGTATTATATTAATTATTTTATGAATCTAGACCCAATTTTTTTGAATATTAAATTCCTTTTATATTAAAAAATTTATATTTAAAAAATAATGTAACTCCTAACACTTTTAACACAAACCCTCCACCAACACTTCAAATACACACATAAAATTATAATTCTTTCCATTAATATTATATATTACCTTCCCTGATATTTTTTACCAGATTGTGTATCTTCTAGTCCAAATAGATTTCATAAATTCCTTCAAATACAAGGATTCCAAGTGATGATACAATTACTGCTTTGTAAGTGATAACATCATATAATTGTATTTCATTGATAGTCTTCATCCAACACTACCAAATTTTTATTAATACATTTAATAATATATTAATAGTTTCATTATGATTCTTGGATTATGATATTATAATAATATCACTTTATAATCATACTTGTTATTTATTTACATTGTGTTCTTGTATGGTCAGTTACAAAAGGGATGCTATAATTTTTTTTCACGGAATGTTTTGGAAATTTAATTAAATTTATGAAATGATATAATAAGGAAATAAGATTTGGTTTTTGGTTATGGTGTGGTAATAAAAATATTTAATTCATTATTAATATAAAACCATTTATCCATTAAAAATTATGGAAATAAACATGTTATGGATTTCATCTTGGAGAACCATACCCAAAACTAAAATGGAGTTCAACTAGAAATTATTGAATCGTTATAGAGATTAAATTACAGTAACCTGATTATTATATAGATTATAAACTCGTGAAAATGAAATTTAAATTGAAATAATTATACTAAAATAAACAAAAATTTGTTAAAACTAATAAAACTCATGATTAATATTAAGTAAAAATAATAAATAACTATATAATAAATGAACATAAAAGATTAATGTAAAAGTAAATTAATATAAATATGTTTCATAAATGGATATTTAATGAGTCTATTATTATTATACTAGGGTTTAGAGTGCCTTTAACCAAGAGAGAATATTACGTAAGGGGCTTGTCAACTCAATTTCCATTTTATTAGGTAAAAAATTTCTTTATTGTGTATTCTCTTATAATATTCAATAATTATTCCATTTCTCTATTATATATGGTATTTTCTATTTATCTATAGTGAAATTACATCTTTTCATAAAATTAATCTTCTTTGATATATATTATTTTCTATAAAAATATTATGTTGGTAAGAATAATCCACACACTTTGCAGTGGTTTTTTTCATCCATGTACATAGTCTATAAAATGTTACAAAAAACGTTCTTATTTATAATTATATACATATTTAAGGTCATTTTACACTATCTTATAATTTGATAATTTTTGAAAATAAATCTTCTTAATTTTTTTACATGGTTCGTTTTTTACTTTCTTCACATAAGTGTGGATCAAATCCCCTTTTTTAACATTTACTGCATGAGTTACTCTTGCCACTTTTGTATCTATATTTCTTAATTAAGATTTGTATTCATTTTTGTATTCCTTAAGTAATTTATATTATAATTAATTTTTTATTTTTTCATTTTAAAAATAAATCATAATTTTATAAAAGAATAAATAATTGGATCTCATTCCTCTTATTTATATTCTTATCTTATACTAAAAATTTCATAACATTTATTTAATTTATTTTAAAGGGTTACAAATTTCTAATTATTTTTAAATTAATGTTTTAAATTTTCTCACTTCATCATCTTAAAATGGATTTTTTTGATGTATATTATAATTTTATTTTTATAACTATGTTACAAAATCATTTTGATAATTCATTTTCTTCTATTTCCTCTCTACGTTCATATTAAATACCTATTATAGATTAATTTTCATGGTTATAAACTATATGATTTTATATTAATTTTTGAAGATTTAATTTTGGATATCAATTGACATATGATTGATTTCTTATTATGTTATACTAATTAGAGATGATATGAAATCCATTTTAAGTCAATGGGTATTTCATGATTATGTGTATAAGTGACTTCTTATGGTGCACATATGTATAATGTATCAGTATGTGCTAGGTGGTTTCCTCTATATACCTTTGATGCATTAGGTTAACATGTATCTCTCATGATATAATTATATGAAAAGAGTTTTCACACTTGATCCACTATATGAAACTTGTAGTAGTACCTGATGCAATATAATATGGAAAATATGTAGTGAATGTTTGATCCACTATGTTATGATGGTCTTGGTAGCTAACCATGATATATGTTATGATTTATTATGCTTAGCTTCGTGACACATTTAAATGTTATGTAAAATTTTAGTTGATTTCATATGCTTATATTATGCTCTATGACTCAGGATTTCTATCTCATGTGTTCTCTTTCTTATTACATAGTATGCGTTAATACATTTTTTAGGTTATATATCCTTCTATAATGACTTATAGAATACTCTATTGATTCTTTTTTTCTTTTTAAATTTGATATTTTTTCCATAATCACATTTTTTAAATTATTATAATCTAAAACTTTATGGGTCATTGAAAAGTTCCTTAATGAGTGCATGACATAACTCTATCTTTTCTCCAATTACCTTTGATATTATATATAATAATATTTTTAGAAAGAAGTTTTACCTAGATAAGTTTTCAGAGATGTTAAATAAATAATGTTTAATAATATATTTATGTATCTAATATCTAAATATTCTAATCATTTGTGGAAACCTTGATTTTTAATTTATTAATTTTTTTTTAAAATTTTAATCCTTTATTTTTACCGAAGAGTTTTAAGGTCATTCCTTTATAATTTTGAAAATTTTAAGAAAATTAGTCCTTTTATCCAGTTAGCATGTATCTAGTGATAACTATGTGGGGACTATACCAAGGGAGTCTATAAAAGGTCTGATCCACTTCTCACTATGAGTGAATAGTTTCATAAATTTTGTGATCCAATTATTTGGGTGCCTTGTGTGATCTGTATAGGGAACTTGGTTGGGGCATGTTTTGGGTAGACCATGCGACAACCATGCGATGTTCCTAGAAACGTAAAAATATAAATATTATAAAAATATCCCCATAGTTATACCTAACCTGTGTTGTACCTGTCTTCCCCTCTCTTAATTATATCACCTGAATGATGAAGAGAACATGGCACCTCCCGCTTTATTCCACCTTGGGATCTTAGCGATTCTTCATGTGACTAGAAATGGGAAACTTTCAGGGTATGGTTCCTTCACCCTCTCATTATTTTTTATCCCTCTCCCCACTTATTTTTCATCCCCCCATTGAAGAGTGTGATTTTAAATGAATCATTTTTGGGGTTTTTTGGTTGTAAAATCATGTGTCTCTTGTTCACAGAGTGTGAAATATTTTCTTGGAGCCTTCTTCTTACCATTATTGGAGGATTTGTATCATTTGTACTTTCCCTCGTTATGTGTTTTCCAACTTTTTGTTTTCTTAATTTTTTTATGTTATCATGTTCTTTTAATTGGGTTTATTAAATATATATACGGTTTTTGGGTTCAATAGAATTTAGATAATCATGTTATCTTATGTTTTAAGTGATTTTAATTGATTTTGAAATGACATTTTTGTGGTTTTGGCCCTTCTTTCGATCTATCTATACATAATAACTTATATTTTTGGATGATAAAATCCATATTATGGATCTTAAAATATAATTGGGTGTTTTCAAGTTAATTAAAATTTTCACTAATGGATTGATTAATTAGGTAATCCTTATTGGAGAACATTTATTAAGTTTAATTAGTTCTTCTTGGGTTATCTATTAATGTAAAATGTTATGGATGTGTGCTGCGTGAGGTGGTTTGGTAAGTATGATGGTTTTTGATTGAAATTCTAATTTTGAATACTATTCTTTTTAAATCTCTCAAAGGATAATGTTTTTGATGTGTATGACACTGATGAGGTAAAGAAAGTCGTGATGGGCTAATGGCATCAATTCTAGTTGACTCTCGGGTGGCTTATAGTTTTTTTAATACGGTCACTATGGTTTATGTATGCTATGTTTTTGTTCTTGAAATTTTTTATTTTGTTATATTTCAATTATAAAGTGTGCGGTTACCACTAGACCATAAAGTGGATTTTAGAAAATTAAAAATGATATTTGGAGGTCAAATGTTTTGGATGACTCTGATCATATTTTTTTATTATATACATATTCATGGGTATATTTTTATATATGGATTTGTGTACATATTCACATGATAATACATGAATACGTTCCCATGTACCATGGGGGAACTAGCTTAGGCTTGAATACCAATGGATTTGGTCAGTTTTCATATTAAAAACATGTTGATTAATATTCATTTTATAGCTAGGGAATGTGGAATATACCCTAGGTTAGCATAAAAACCTTAATAACATGGATAATTATGATTCTGTTGGTCGGAGTGGATACTCAAGAGGGGGGTGAATTGAGTTCCAATTAAAATTTTTTGTCAAAAATATTTCTCTTAAAATCCCCCTATTTAAAAAAAAGTTGAACTATAGTGAATTTATACAGATTTTAAATGTTCAATTATTTTCTCAAAGATTTATTAGGTCTCAGTTAATTTAATCTGAAGATTAAATTGACTTTTGAAACTAACTTACTTGTTTTCAATAAGTATAAACACTTGATAATTTGACCATCGAAGTAACTTTAAAACAAATTATATTTCAAAGTAGTTAGCAGCGGAATATGAAATATATATAGTATACATATGAATTAAACTAAAATGCAAAGCAGATGTAACCAAGAGGTTCCGTCTCAAGCCGAGACTTAGTACTCTCAAACAATTTATATAAATTGATCCACACCCTGGTTAGGGGTAAACAACAGTGTAAAGACTGTATAGGATCAAAGAACTTTACCACAATTATATGTGGTAAAAAAAACAACAGATCACAGCTGTCCAGGTCTTACTCGACCTCTACCACTATCCACAGTGGGATATAAGCGAGTTATAGAGTTTGAATGAGGATTTAAGAATCCTCCAGCTTAGCTCAGGAGACAGTGTGTGTAAAATAAACAGGGTACACACATTGCTTGAAATGTAAATAAAAGAATCACTAGAGTAACTATGAATGAGTTTAAAAAATCTTTAGTGATTGGCAGTGCAGCTCTGGACTCGTTTGATTGGCCATAAAAGCTTCTGATTCCTTCTCTGGTTTTTGTCTGAAAAACAGAGTGTCATTTTCTTCCATGGTTTTCAGGTTCAGCTTATCGGCCTGAGTGCATTTAGTATTTGTTGTAGTTCAATCAAGATGCAGCTTGTGTTCTCCTCTATAAATGAATTGCTTTGTGTATGTCTAGTGTTCTTGGAGTATAGATGTAGTCTTTCCGTATGCACCACTTTTCAGTTCTTTCTTCACACTTCAAGCGCCTTCTTAGTTTCCTTTTTGATGATCTTCCTGTATTTTCTATCTTCCAGCTAGATCTTTATCTTCCCTTTTATATCATTTATCTCCAGAAAAGAAAATGATTACCTTTTTCATGGGTGCTAGGTATAGTTCCCTAACATGCCAACAGATATCATTAAATAACATTAACTGCATTAAAAACATTAAATGTAACCGTTAACTGAATAAATAAATAATATTGAGAGTATAGAGTTTGACTGGTTGGTCAATCATTAGTAGCCTTCTGTTGGTATATGTGTACGGTGGACTTTGTGTAGCAGTGACCTTCTATCGGTAGCTCTTTTCACTTGTATTGGTAGCTCCAGATATCGGTAGCTCTTACTCTGTGTATCGGTAACTTTTGGTATCAGTAGCTTTATATACCGGTGACTTCATTCTATATGTATATCGTGAACTACAGGTAGCTCTACTTTATATCTGTAGCTTCATTCTATATCGGTGACTCTGTATATCAGTAGCTCTTGGTCTATCGGTAGCTCTATGTATCGGTGACTGTCTATATCAGTATCTCTTTTAGTTCCCGTGATATGTGTATCGGTAGACTTATGTATATCGGTAGCTCCATTATGTACAATTGGAAGACTTGTTCTATTGGTAGCTATCTGTATCAGTGACCTTGTTCTATGCTTACCAGTGGACTTGTACATATCGGTAGCTCTACGTATCGGTGACCTTAGCTTATCGGTTTTATGGAAAACATATCCGATTGGGTTAGAATTACTTCAAAACTCATATAAACAAAGATAAACATTGATTAACATATTTTAAGGATTATTTTAATATTATTATCAGATAGAATGTCATAGATTGATAAATTTAGAATATAGATAAACATTAATTGGGATTTTCAAGGTATGTGAAAGCATAGTTGGGATTATCAAAACAGGTGAGGTCAACAATCTCCCCCTTTTTGATAATCACAACTTAGGATATTATAGTTTTAAAAAAAGGAGTAATTGTATTAGATGATATATCATTAAATTCAATTATCTCATAGAAAACAGTATATTATATAACACAATGTATCAGAGGTATAATTATATCATGGTAGCTCTTCCTTAGATAATATTTCTCCCCCTTTGAGAATATTTCTCCCCCTTTGATACTATGATAATATTTCCCCCCCTTTGTGATAATCAAAAAGTGGGAAACAACAAAGAGAAGAGGAACAAAATGAGAAAGAAAATAAATCCAATTGTATTATATGTTGCAAAAAGGTACATTGAAAGAAAACAAAATAAAAGGGATTCCTATCAAACCTCTTATCCATCTATTCAATCCACATCCTCAATGTGTGATTTGTTCTGTGGATCAGAGGAGGATTCAGACTGTGTGGATGCTGGTGAAGGCTTGGTAATTCAAAAAATGATCACAGGGGGCTGAGCCACAGAAACTATGCCTGGCTTGTACTAAGGAGTTCGTTGAGTGATCATAGGTGTAAGGCTTCGAATGGATTGAGCAGGAGTCATCTGAACAGGAGAAGCAGTAGAGGCAGGGGTAGGTAAAGAGGGAGGGACAATCACTGGCCAAACATTGATATTCAGGATAGGCAGCAAAAGATTTCTGAAATCCATAATTATTCCTCATCCTCTCTCCATAGCAGATATAAAATATAATTGTTCTCCATGAATTTGTCCAAGACTGGAGTCAATTCCCTTAGTTTTCTGACTTTCTCTCTGAAGGCTTGATTGATAATAGGTAACTTTCGGTTTTCCAACAGATGTTTGAAGTGATTGTTGAGTTGATTCTTGGTGTAAACCTTTTGTAAATAAGAGTCTACCTTTTCTTTCACTTCTTTCTGAGAGGAAGAAGCTTCTCTCATATAGTATTGGGCAATCTTCGTTATTTCCTTAGCTGAATCTCTAGTAGAAATCACAACTTTGCTTAGGTCAGATGAGTCCACGGAGCCACTGGTTGATGCTGAACCAAGATCCTCCTTCATCACATCTCGAATCTGATTCAAATCCACTGAAGGTCTAGAAGCAACAAAACCAATAGAGAAGGTTACTATTTCCTTGAAGTTTTTGGTCAACCCACTAATAAAATTTTTCACTTGGGAATCTTGGGTGCTGACATATTCTTTCATAGAGGTTTTAAAACCTTCAAACAATGAAACCATCTGACTCACAACACTTTTGACAAAGGCTAAGTCCTTGCCTGATTGAGATTTTGAACTCATGTAAGATTCTAAATAGATAATAGATTTATTTAGAGCTTCAACATCCGCTTCCAGTCTAGATACTTGAGTCTGGAAGGCTGTAACTTTATCCACTATTTCTTCTATAAAGGTTGACATACTACAACCGAGAGAGAGTTCAAAATATTTTTCCAAATTGATCAACTCTTCAACAAAGTAGTGTTTCAACTCAACAACAAAATAACTAAAGGACTCTTTCAGCTCATCCTTTAGGGATTAAAGGTTAGACCTGGTGATCATATCAGCAGGATCAATTACAACAGGTGATCTTTCAGATGCTATTCTGGCCACTGAGTCATTCATAATCGATTGAATTGATGACACCAGTGAAACTTCCATCTTCCTTGTCTCTTCCACAAAACTGACCTTAATATTTTTCTTCAAATCATCCAGGTCATGCATTCTGACCACATCTTCAGGTAACAACTCAGTCTCAACATCATAAATGATTTTTGGTCTATTTAGAGATGCCTCATTATCTGAGTTAGGATAGTCTAATCCATAAACCACAAGACCTGGGTCTTCTGCCCAGTTCTCAATCTCAACAGCCACTGCAACACTTCCAAACTTAGTTTGATGCTCCCCCTCAATGGGTGCATTCACATGTACAACAAAAACATTCTCAGCAGGTCTTTTTTCCTTAGAAGAATCTTCTACTATCAATTCTATCTCAGCAATAGTAGGAGGGTCCTCTGGATTAGATACAACTTCTTCCTTTTCTCCTACAAAATCTTTTGTAGGCACAACTGAGCTTCCAATTAATCGACTCAGACTTAAGCAGACAAAATCAGAGGCTTCAGATTCATTTTCCTTTTCTTCTTCATGCTCAGGTGCTGGATGGTCTTCCTCATCAGCAGGTGTATCTTCTTCTACTAAGGTTTTCTTTTCTGAAGATACAATTTCAGCAGTAGGACTCGGGGGAAAGTCAGGATCCCTTCCATCGGCCATAGAAGTCTCCTCTTCATCAGTTTCATCACTGTATTCTGGTTCTTCTTTATCAGGTCCTAGAACTGTATCCCTTACATCCTTAGGCCTTGAAGGATGATTTACAGGATTGAATTTATCATAAACCATCTTGTCATCATTAACCCACTCTCCTCTCCATGGGTTCCAGTTTATCTTCATGTATTTGAAAACTATGGTCATGATACAAAAATTATTCTTTACTACCACTGTCTTATCTTGAGACTCAACTACCCATTTCACTTTGATCATTACTGAGATCAACTTGGCAAAGAATAGGGCATTGGCCTTTGATTTTGGCCTGGTCATGTCCTCCATCTGAAACTTTAGTAATCTGCACAGATTCACTTTCACACAATGTCTCAAGAGATGCATGAGATAGATATCCTGATATCTTAAATTCTCAAAATCCCCTCTCATTGGTATTAAGAAATGCTGAACAAATTTGAACAACAATCTATACTCTCCATGCATTTCAACATCCACTAATTTTATTTGATTTCCATCACCGGTGAGCTCCTCTAAGGCAGTATCATAATCGAATATATCACTTGTAGGTGGTATAGATTTCGAGACATATCCAGATACACCTTCGTGTGGAAACTTCAGGCATTCATCCCACTCAACAGATGAAAAAGACATCTCCTTTCCATTCACAAAAGAAATCACTCGGTTCTCATCTTCTGAATTCTCAAAACTCAAAAACTCATAATATTGTTTCACTAGATTCGGATAGTAGGGGCCATTGTTGTTTGAAAAGCACTCTACCCACTTTTGATCTTCCAGCACCTCGAGCACTAACAATTTTCTAGCCAACAACCATTCCACACACAAATACTTTTCGATCACAATAACTCTATTCTACAAATGAGGGTTCACTAGTTTCCTCCCCGACCTAGTTCTGCCAACACTACCACTTACTTCTGGCTCAGAATTTTGCTTCTTTGCACTCGGCTCATCAGAGTCATCTCTGATGGTAGGGAGTTTGTTTTTTCCATCTCTGGTTTGATGGATTTAGGGTTTTCGAGGGATTTGGGAGCTAAGGTTTGAGGGTAAAGGATTTGAGGTTCGATGGATTGAGAAGTAACTAGGACTTAGTTTTATCATTTAGGAATCATAAAATAAATAACTAAAATAAAATAAAGTAAAAACGATTCAGATTTTGGTGGAAGACAAGTTTAAAATAGCGCACTCATTGGTAGGGTCTAATGGTGAGAATTCCTATCAGTGAGATCCATCGGTGAGGTTACATCGGTGAGGTTTCATCAGTGAGGTTACATCGGTGAGGTTACATCGGTGAGGATACATCGGTGAGGTTACATCGGTGAGGTTACATCAGTGAGGTTACATCGGTGAGGTTACATCGGTGAGGTTACATCGGTGAGGTTACATCAGTGAGGTTACATCGGTGAGGCTACATTGGTGAGGTCACATCGGTGAGGTTACATCAGTGAGGTTACATCGGTGAGGTTACATCGGTGAGGTTACATCGGTGAGGCATCTACCGATCAAGGTTAATCATTCCCAACTCATGTCTAATGTAACTTAACCTATCTGAACTTAAAGGTTTGGTGAAAATGTCAGCTAATTGATGTTCAGTACCTATAAATTCATGAGTAATATCACCCTTTTGGTAATGATCTCTCATAAAGTGGTGCCTTACATCAATGTGTTTGGTCGTAGAGTGAGATACAAGGTTCTTTGAAATGTTTATTACACTAGTGTTATCACAATTGATAGAAACATGCTTGAAGTCATATCCATAGTCCAAAAGAGTGTGTTTCATCCACAAAATTTGTGCACAGCAACTACCAGCAGCTATATACTCTGCTTCGGTAGTGGACAAATCTACATAATTCTGCTTTTTACTACACCAAGATACTAAGGATTTTCCCAATAAATGACATTTTCTAGATGTGATTTTTCTATCCAACTTGCAACCAGAAAAGTCAGCATCTAAATAACTCATTAATTCAAAAGATTGTCCTTTTAGAAAAAACAAACCTAAATTTGTAGTATGTTTAAGATACTTAAAAATTATTTTAACAGCAAGTAAATGATATTATTTTTTATTATCTTGAAATCTTTTACACATACACACACTACACATAATATCTGGTCGACTAGCAGTAAGGTAAAGTATGCTTCTAATCATACCTCTATAATTGGTTTGATCCACTGGTTTCCTAGTTTCATCTGCATCCAATTTATAGACTGTACTCATAGGAGTATCAATTTCCTTAATACTATCCAAACTAAAACGTTTTAAAAGATCCTTTGTATATTTTCTTTGATTCAAGATAATACCATTTTCATTTTGAAATACTTGAAATTCAAGAAAATATTTAAGTTCTCCCATTAAAATCATTTCAAATTCATTTTGCATACTCTTTGAAAAATCCATACATAAAGAATGTTTAGAAGATCCAAAGATATTATCATCAATACAGATTTGTACTATCAAAACATCTTTATAAATTCTTTTAATAAAAATATTTGGATCAACAATCCCTTTAATAAAACTTTTTGAAATATGAAAATTACTAATTCTATCATACCAAGATCTTGGAGCTTGTTTTAAACCATATAAAGATTTAGAAAGTATGAAAACTTGATTTGGAAAATGAGGATTAGTAAATCCAGGTGGTTGTTCAAAATAAATATCTTCAATTATAAAACCATTTAGAAAAGAAATTTTGACATCCATTTGATATAACTTGAAATTTCGATGAGAAACATAGGCAAGTAAGATTCTAATATCTTCTAATCTAGAAAAAGGGGAAAAGTTTTCCTCATAGTCTATACCTTCCTCTTGACTATATCCTTGTATAACTAACCTAGCTTTATTTCTGACTATATTTCTATATTCATCAACTTTGTTTCTAAAAACCCATTTAGTGCCTATTGTCAAAGTGTCCTTGGGTCTGTCAACTAATTCCCATACACTGTTTCTTTTAAATTGATTTAATTCTTCTTGCATAGCCATTACCCAAAATTCATCATTGACATTTTTAGGTTCTAGCTATGAAAGAAATTCTTGATGTTCAACCTTGTTTCTTAGAGAATCTCTAATCTGTATCCCTCTATCAAGATTACCAACAACATCATCCAAAGGATGATTCTTTAGAATCGTAGTTGATCTAGTAAATGTAGGACTAGAAATTTCAGGTTCATCTATAGGTTTGGGTTCAAAAGAAGCGGATTCTGGAATATGTCCAGAGATGGATATTTTTATAGCAGGTTCTTTAGTTTTATCATTAAGGTCCAGAATAGTCAAATATTCTTCAAGACTTTCAAGATAGGTTTTAGGCTCATGTGGATCAGTTTCATCAAATTTGATGTGAATAGATTATTCCACATATTTGGTTATTTTGTTAAAGACTCTATATGATTTTCTAGTTAAAGAATAACCAAGAAAAATTCCCTCATCACTTTTAGAAGCAAACATGTCTAGATTATCCTTTTTATTGAGGATAAAGACTTTGCATCCAAAGACTCTAAAGTAACTAACTTTGGGTTTTCTATTATTACATAGTTCATATGAGGTCTTCTTGAGAATAGGTCCAGTCAAGAATATATTAATAATATAACAAGCAGTATTCACAACCTCAACCCAAAAATAAATAGGAAGATCATACTCACTAAGAATAGTTCTTGCAATTTCTTGAAGGGTTCTATTTCTTTTTTCTACTACACCATTCTGCTGAGGTGTCCTAGGGGCATAAAAGTTATGACTATAGCCATTGTATGGGCAATAATATTCAAAATCTTGACTTTCAAACTCACAGCCATGATCACTTCTTAGGGTCTTAATCTTAAGTCCAATAAGGTTTTCTACAGACATGGAGTATTTAACAAAGTAAGAACAAGCTTCACTTTTGTGAGATAAGAAGTATACCTAAGTATATCTAGAAAATTCATCTACTAAGACATAGAAATAGTTCTTCCCATTTAAACTAGAAACTCTAGAAGGTCCAAACAAATCCATGTGAACCAACTCGAGAGGTTCATAAGTTGAAACTTCTTTCTTTGATTTAAAAGAAACTTTATGTTGCTTTCCCTTTTGACAGGGATTACAAAATTTGTCTGATAGGGATTTCATGTTTAGGTAGGTCTCTAACTAAGTTCTTCCTAGTAAATTTTCTATGTGAATGGATGTTGAAGTGTCCTAATGTTCTGTGCCAAATCCAAAACTCTTTATGAAAAGCATTTCAACAAGTAACATTTTGTTTGGCCAAAGAATTTAAATCAACAGCATAAACATTTTTATTTATCAATGTAGAAAATACTAAAACATTTTTAGAGTTGAAAACATTACAGGAATAATTTTAAAATTTCACATTAAATCCATCATCACATAACTGAGAAATACTCAACAGATTATATTTAAGTCCATCAACAAATTAAACTTTAGAAATTAAAGCTGAATTAATGTTACCAATCTGGCCTAGGCCAATGATTTTTCCTTTAGAATTATCACAAAAGGTGACATAGCCTCCATCAACCTTTATTAAGCTTTTAAAGCATGAGTAATATCTAGAAATATTCCTTGAACATCCATTGTCCAAGTACCATACCTTCTTATGGTAACTCTTCAAATAGGTTTCCTACAAAATAGATTTAGATGAAAAATGATTTTGGTACCCAGATCTTCTTAGGTCCAGAAAGGTTAGCAATCAAAGTTTTAAGTACCCAAATTTGTCTTATGGGTTTCCTATAATTTACAGAATCAATTTATTTTGAAGTATAAACTTTGTTTGATCCATAACACTGTGAAAAACTAGTTGAAGACTACAAATTTCCAGAATTATAACTAACAGCATTCTGTCCAGATTTGGAAATAAATATAGTTTTAGTAAATTGTCTCTGTCCAGCCTGATAGCATATTTCAGTAGTATACTTTGGTTCCACTTGTTTACCTAACATTTGAGTAAGTGTATCTTTTCCATTTGTGAATTTTTCTAAGTTCTTCAATAATTTCTCATTGGAAAATTTTAGTTCAGTATTTTCCTTAAGCAATTGAGCATTATTTTACTTTTCAATTTCAAGGGAAGATTTAACAATGCTAGATGAAGCATGCTGTTTCTTTAAGGATTTTTACTTGTCCTTAAGTTCATTACAGGTCTCTTCTAGAATATTACAATATTCAAATAATTCTTCACTAGACATATTTTCAGATTTAGAATCAGAATCATCTCCATAATAGTATGAATTTAATGCAGCAGTGTCCAGTGTTACCTCAGATGTGTTTGTCATAAAACACATGTTAGCTTTATGAGAATCTTCATCCTTAGCAGAATTAGAGTCACTTGAAGTGTCTTCTGAAGCACTCCAAGTTTATTTCATTGCTCTATTTTACTTCTTGTCCTTATAATCATATTTCTTTTTGAATTTTAACTTCGGACAATCATCCTTGACGTGTCCTTTCCTCTTGCATTCATAGCAGACTATATCATCTTCCTTATCATCTTTCTTCCAATCTTTATTCTAGTGACCCTTGTTGTCATATTTACCCTTGTAGTTTGACTTTATGAAGAATTTCTTCTTCCTATATAACTTCTTAAACCTTCTGGCTATTTTATCCATCTCAGCATCACTGTCTAAATCCGAATCTTCACTGGTTTAACTTTCAGTAGTACATGAATTTTCTCTTTGTCTTTTCTCTTTGAAGTAGTAGACTTGAATGCCATGGATTTTCTCTTGGGTTCATCATCTTATTCTTTGTTCACTTTGAGTTCTTCCCCATATTTCATAAGCTTACCAATTAGCTCTTTGACAAGCAGAGCTCCAATGTCACATGATTCTCTGATTGAAAAAGTAGTGCCTCTCCATCTATCTGGAAAATATCTCAGTATCCTCATGATTTGTTCCCTTGTTGGAACAGCCTTTCCACGAGAGCTCATAGTATTGAAAATCTCATTGAACCTGAGATACATGTCAGAAATAGGTTCATCAGGCTTCATTTTAAAATTATCATATTTAATAGTATATGTATTCAATCTCATTTCTTTAACATTAGTTGTTCCTTCACGAGAAACACTCAAAGTATCCCATATTTCATAGGAAGTTTTACAAGAAGACATTCTATTAAACTCTTCATCTCCTAAAGCACAATACAGAGCATTCATAGCTTTACAATTATTATTGTAAGCAGTCTTTGTAGGTCTATCCCAAGTTGTTCTTTCAGTTTCTGGAATTTTATATTGTGACTCTATAGCAGTCCAAATATCAAAACCCATAATTTCCAAATGAATTTTCATCTTAACTTTCGACTGGGCATAGTTTGTACCATTAAAGAAAGGTGGCCTGTTAGTAGCATCACCTTCTAGTATATTGTCCATAACTATATTTTAGAAAATATTTTAAAGAGATAAAATTTAGAACTAACAGAAATTTAAGATCTTTAAAAATTCAACTAAAATCACAGTTGAAAAACAGAATGTTTTGAAAAATTGTATTAATAAAAACCTCCCTCTGATACCAAATTTTGGTCGGAGTGGATACTCAAGAGGGGGGTGAATTGAGTTCCAATTAAAAATTTCTGTCAAAAATATTTATCTTAAAATCCCACTATTTAAAAACAAAGTTAAAATATAGTGAATTTATACAGATTTTAAATGTTCAATTAGTTTCTCAAAGATTTATTAGGTCTCAGTTAATTTAGTCTAAAGATTAAATTGACTTTTGAAACTAACTTACTGGTTTACAATAAGTATAAACACTTTCTAATTTAACTATCAAAGTAACTTTAAAACAAATTATATTTCAAAGTTGTTAGCAGCGAAATATGAAATATATATAGTATACTTAAGAATTAAACTAAAATGTACAACAGATGTAACCAAATGGTTCAGTCTCATGCCAAGACTTAGTCCTCTCAACCAATTTATATAAATTGATCCACACCCTATTTCGGGGTAAAAAACAGTCCAAAGACTATCCAGGTTCAAATACCTCTACCACAATTCTATATGGGAAAACAAACAACAGCTCACAGCTGTCCAGGTCTTACTCGACCTCTACCACTATCCACAGTGGGATACAAGGGAGATATAGAGTTTGAATGAGGATTTAAGAATCTTCCAGATTAGCACTGGAGACACTGTTTGTGTAAAATAAATAGGGTACACACACTGCTCTTAATGTAAATAAAAGAATCACTCGAGTAAGTATGAATGAGTTTAGAAAATCTTTAGTGATTGGCAGTGCAGCTCTGGACTCGTATGATTGGTCAGGAAAGCTTATGAGTCCTTTTCTAGTTTTTGTCTGAAAAACATAGTGTCGTTTTCTTCCTTGGTTTTTAGGTTCAGATTATCAGCCTAAGTGCATGAAGTGTTTGTTGTAGTTCACTCAAGATGCATCTTGTGTTCTCCTCTATAAATTAATTGCTTCGTGTATGTCTAGTGTTCTTGGAGTATGGATGTTGTATTTCCGTATGCACCACTTGTCAGTTCTTTCTTCACACTTCAAGCACCTTCTTAGTTTACTTTTTGATGATCTTCCCGTATTTTCTATCTTCCATCTAGATCTTTATCTTCCCTTTTATAGCTTTCAGCTATAGAAAAAAAAGAATGATTACCTTTTGCATGGGTACTAGGTATAGTTCCCTGACATGCCAACATATATCATTAAATAACATTAACTACATTAAAAACATCAAATGTAACTGTTAACTTAATAAATAAATAATATTGAGAGTATAGAGTTTGACTGGTTGGTCAATCATTAGTACCCTTCTCTTGGTAAATGTGTACGGTGGACTTTGTGTAGCAGTGACCTTCCCACGGTAGCTCTCTGAACTTGTATTGGTAGCTCCTGATATCAGTAGCTCTTACTTTGTGTATCAGTAACTTTTGGTATCGGTAGCTTTATATACATGTGACTTCATTCTATTAGTAGCTCTTAATCTATTGGTATCCCTAATTTATATTGGTAGCTTCATTTTGTATCGGTGACTCTTTATATCAGTAGTTCTTGGTCTATAGGTAGCTCTATGTATCAATTACTGTCCGTATCAATAGCTCTCTTAGTTCCAGTGATAAGTGTATCCGTAGACTTATGCATATCGGTAGCTCCATTCTGTACTATCGGAAGGATTTTTCTATTGGTAGATATCTGTATCAGTGACCTTGTTCTATGCTTACCGGTGGACTTGTACATATCGGTAGCTCTGCATATCAGTGACCTTAGCTTATCGGTTTTATGCAAAACATATTCGATTAGGTTAGAATTACTTCAAAACTTATATAAACAAAGATAAACATTAATTAACATATTTCAAGGATTATTTTAATATTATTATCAGATAGAATTTCATAGATTTAGAAAATTAGAATATAGATAGAAATTAATTGGGATTTTCAAGGTATGTGAAAGCATAGTTGGGATTATCAAAATAGGTGAGGTCAACAGATTCATATATTTTATGTAATCCTAGATGATGGATACCTATTTCCCTGTATCACTCTCCTCTTCAAACAAGGGTTTTTATTTATGTCTCTTTCACCGCCTTCTCCCTATGGTGCTCCGGTTTCCTCATCTATATTCCTTTACCCTATTTATTTCTTATTTTTTACATACTTATTCATAATTTTTTTATTTATTAGACCTTTTATTTTAAGTTATTTAAAATCCATTTTATTTAGTGTTTTTTTTGGGTTGAATATATCTAGAAATTGGAGTTCTCGAACAACTCTATCCACAACTCTTACCACTCAGTTCTTCTTGCTTGACTCCCTCTTGGTCATCGTGATGGGTTTAATTTTTTTGTCTTGTAATTGTGTAAGTGGAAGTGTTTTGGGTTTATTTAGTAGATATAGGCACTTCCACTTTGTGTTTGATCATTCTTATGTACTGGGTTTGGCTACTTTATTTTAATAACTGTTGAAGCCTTGTTCTCCCTCCCAGACTCTTTCTTCTAGACCCACTATAATAGACCCCATACGTTTTGTTCTAAAATGGATTACAAGGTTTATTTGGATTTAATTTCAGGATCACTCTATGGTGAATACTATGAGTTTAGTATGAGTTGGTGTTTTCACCTCTTTGGTGTTTGGTAGGTTTACTGTTTGACATTGGGTGTTTTCTTTGTCTTATTTTTTATTTTGTCTGGCCTTAGTCACTGAAAGGATTTCTTTTTGGTTGTTGTTTTGTTCGATGATGATTTATTCTATTGATAGGTTCATCTTCAAAAATTAATACCGTAGAATACTATACCCTCTACTTTAACTATAGTGACCCAAGCTATTCATACATAAATATTTCATCTTTTTAGATGAATTTTTTATAAATTTCATAAATACACACTATAAGACCATGAAGGTATTGTGTATTTAGAGAATAGATATAAAACATACTTATTTCAGGAATTAACTTCAATATCTACCATAAATATATTCCCATATAGCACTCTTTATAGACATACCCTAATTAAACAATTTATTCATAACCCAGGGAATAGAGCCATAAGAATGGGTGAGATCAGATTCTTAGTTTGGGTAACCATGAGAGATATCATTTGATGATCACATGGAAACATAAGATATGAATACTGGAATGAGTTCATGATCATACGAAGAATAACATGACGAAAGAGTTTGAAGAGTGAAAAATCATTATAAATCAATCATGAACCATAAGTTCATGTCATAAATGTGTAGAACTATCATAGGTATACAAACCATTTCATATGTGATGTTTGAAAATATAAACCATCAAATACCAATAGAACATGAATCATCACCTATTTACCATATCGTATCCATAGTCCCTACATGTTTTCTAAAGTGTATTAATCACATCAATTTTTTCCCATTGTGGGTCAATCCCATCGACTTGTTTCCAAAAATTATCTCCTGAAATTCCTAAATTAACCCAATTCATTAGAGGAAATATATGTCCTAATCCACTTATCCCAAATTAAAACCACACATATATGTGCCACAAGATCAAAAATTATTCATCATATCATCAAATCATTACTCATGGAAAGGAAATGGGTTTCATAAAAATTTCATCAGATCATAACCCCTAGATAATAACTGGGTTTCCTAAACATCTCATTATCATAATAATAAACCACCCATAGAAGGAATATGTATGGTATAATTGAATCATATACCCAGGGAAGCATATGTGACAACAAATTATTTGATCATATATGAAATATTCCTTTAAAAGATCTTTCAAATATCTATTAGGAAAACACCCTTTCCATTAAAAAAAACTTATTTAAAATAAAAATAAATCCAAAATATTAAGGAAAAAATTTTCATTGAAATAAACATGGAAAATTTTAAATTAATATTCGAATAATTGAGTGGTAATAATGGTGGGAAATTCTAATCTTTCATAGTATATTAAAATAATGATTCCTTTCACATTTTTGTTAAAAAAAATTAAAATTACATCATTAAAAAAATTACAATAATATTCCATTGAAACCATTTTATATAAAGTAAAAAATTATTAAAAATAACTTTAAAAAAAATCACAGGATATTATTAAAAAAAATCTTTAAATTTTTTTAAAGAAATAATGGGCACAGAAGAAACAATATTCCCAAATTAATTGAATACATAGTTTGTTTTCCGTAAAAGTATTATTTTAATATATTGAGAACTTAAAGGGAGTAAAATGAAATGAAAATATGTATCATCTAGAAATAACCTTAGGAGTAGAAAAATGAAATGTATTTATTAGATAAGAATGATTTAATTTCCTTAATTGAAATTCAATCATAAAAAGTCCAGAATAAAATTAGATTGAACCATAAATCCCTTACCTCATGCCTCATCTTTATTCATACATTTTTGAGTGAAATGTATAATAAATTTTGATTAATTATAAATATTTTCAAGTAAAATACTCATATTTATTATACTATATATGATTTACTTATAAAATCTTCATGCCTTTTTGTTAACACTGTTTTAATTTTTTAATGGATGGAATGAAAGAATGAAAAATTATAATTAAAATTTAAATAATCATTATTACATTTGATAAATCAGATATGTTTAATAAATTTACCCTCAAAATATTCAATGTAAAGAGTTTGTGAAAGATGAATCACATCAATTCATGGAGGTGGTAGTCTACATATATGCCCAAACGATGTTATCATTTGACAACAGATGAGAAGAAGGTGAATAATTGTTTTCAAATCATCATAATAAAAATTAAATATATTTAAGATAATAAATTAATTATTTTAGAATTGATACCATATATTTAGATGATATGTAATAAGAAATATAATTCAAAACACTTGGTTAAGAGTTATACCTCTTTATTAAGAAACCTTTTTTGTATTTCACATTAATCCTTGAATAAATGGAACTTTAGAAAGAACAAAATAAATAGAATATGGTGAAGGAATCTAGGATGATATTAGTTTAGGTATTGGAAATGTTAAAAGGATCAAAGAGTATGATTAAGAGAGGAGAATACGTCACCTTTTATAAATGATGAGAGGGGAACTCTTGGAATTTATTAGATTATTAAATTAATATAAATTTATTTTCATAGATTAATGGATTAAAATTGAAATAATTATAAGATAAGATTAAGATGATTCAAAATACTCTCATACAATAAAAATTGGACAAGTTTTGGTTGTTTTTCCACACTTATATATTAGGTTTAACCCCTCACGAACCGTTTTTTCTATTATCATGAAATCAAAGTTCTATACACATTAAGGGTTTAAAATGCTACCATAACATTATAAGTGACTCATAAATGAACTATAGATGACAGATTAAACCATATATCATTTATTCGGTGGAATATTGGATTTTTATGAACTTAAAGTCATTTAATAAATTATTATTGATTATAAAATATAATTAATGTCATTTTTAGAACTACTCATTTAATTAGACTTTGAAAAAATATGATTTTTTTTATTAAAATATAAACTTTTCATGAATCCCTAATATGTTATAAACATATATTAAAATATTTTAAAACTATCAATCACTAAATAAATAACTTTTAATGTTTTTCAAATAATTTACATTGTTTTTCTATTGCATGAGAATGCACTATGTCAGTGTTGAGTAAGAATTTAGGGTAATTATTTCTTCAATAAAAATTTAAAATAAATTAAAATGATACATAAAGTTTCTCATATTTCAAATAATTAATTATGAACAAACATAATTTTTATCCCTATCACAAAATATTATAGTTATTATAAGGAACACAGTGAAATTTTTTAATTTACCTTTTACCTAAATATTATAATGGTTAAAATAAAATATAAATGTAAAAAATGCATTATTTATGAAATTTTTATGATAATGGGTGAAATATACTAATAAAATTAAATATAGGAATGTATTTGAATGATTTTGAAGGCTTATCACTTTAATTTTGATCCTAACTAACCCATTTTACCTTTACTATTGTATAAAAAATTTAATATGGTAACTATTCATATTAAAAAAAAATAAAAGACACCTATTCAAAAAATATGAAACTCATAACTAAAAATATGTAATTAGTATTTCATGATTTAATTTCTAAATGTTGTTGAAATTAATTTAAGATAGAAATAACATATACAACAAAAAACATTTTTCAAAAAAAATTGCTTTTTAAGTATAAAAGTATTTCTATATCATATTCAACAATAAAATTGAGTTTGATGAGATCAATTTGTTTATTCCTAATATAATAGGAATTTTTTTTAATTTTAAACTGTTGTAAAATAAAATATAACGTTTTAAATTCTTGAAATAAAGATACATTTTGAATAAAAAACATTATTTTTCATTATTCACTAGAATATCCATCTATTCAAAAAAATCTAAAAAAATTACACGAAGATATTTTTGATATCATGATTTAAAAAAGATAGCATTTTTTTAAAATAATATCTTTAAAACATCTAGAAATTAATTATAAAATTAAGTCATGAAATTAAATAAAATCCATTTTAGAAGAAAAAGTATTTTTGAAGAGTAAAATGACTTTACTAAAATTTGAGTGATTATTCAATATAAAATAATTATAATAATTTTATTGGGTATGAAACTAATATATATATAAATATATAAATATATAAATATATAAATATATAAATATATAAATATATAAATATATAAATATATAAATATATAAATATATAAATATATAAATATATAAATATATAAATATATAAATAAATAAATATATATATGTATATATATAGATATAAAAATATAAAAATATAGATATATAAATATATAAATATATAAATATATAAATATATAAATATATAAATATATAACTATATAAACATATAAACATATAAATATATTAATATGTAAATATATAAAAATAAAAAAATAAAAAAATATAAAAATAAAAAAATAAAAAAATATTAATATATAAATATATAAATATAGGTTATAATTTTTTTAATCCTAAGAATACCCACCAATTCAACGATTTGGCTATAACTTTCCCATTAAATAATAGTATTTTTATTGTATAATGTTGTTTGTTTACACACTATGTTTTCTATAAAGAACACTATGAAAGGAATAAAATTTATTTATTGAGAAATATATCATAAATAAAATATGTACATGGATAGTATTAAAAAAATTCTTCAAAACATTTTAATGAAAACACAAACATTAAAGAAAATTTATTCCTAACTAAATAGTAACACACAATTGGTTTCCCTTAAAAACATTCATCCTTACTCTTGAGTACCTAAAGTGAGATAATGATTGAAAAAAATTAATTCTATATAAAAAACAAGAGGATATGAAAAATAAAATGTATTTATTAGGTAATGATATTATAATTACCACAATGTAAATTCTATAAAAACTTTCCGAAATAAATTGATATTAAAACATAAATCCCTTACCTCAATTATCATATTTCTTCATAAATTTTCTAAAATCCTATTTAATAAATACATATTCATTATAAATTTATTCTAAAACCAAAATCATATCTATCATACGATATATGACTTACTTATAACATATTATCACCCTTTTGTTAACATTTTTGTTATAAAATTCACTTTTCTAAGTGATAACTACTTCACTTTTCATAAATGTTTTGGTTTGGCAATCCCAATACTTATCATTTGACCATAGTTACATCATATATATTGTGTTATTACAGATATTAATATAATATATATTAATTATATCTATATATATTCATAATAGGTAGAGTTAAAAAAGGAATTACCCCATTTCTGAAGACGATATGATGTATGTATGTGTAAATATTGTTTTCATTTAACAATGAATTGAATGAAATAAATGTAAAAAATAATTCTCCTTTATAGAATCATTATCATATCATATAAATCATATATATTAATTAAATATATCCCTTTTATCATCAATTCAATGTAAAAGTGAAAATGAATCACATCGCTTTGTGGAGGTGGTAGTCTACATGTACGCATGAGAAAAATTATCATTTTCCAATGAATTAGAAGAAGGTAGATAATGATTTTTGCATAATAATAATAATAATAATAATAGTAAAAATAATAATAATTATGTATATTTAAGATACATAAGTCATTTTTGGTAATGGATACCGTAGATTTAGATGAAGTATGATAAGAAGTAAAAGTGAAAATTATTGGCCAAGAGCAATAAATCTTTGTTAAGAAACCTTCTTTGGCTTACACCATAAGCCTCTAAACGATGGTATTTTTGTAAGACCAGAAGATCTTATATGTGGGGAAATAATATCATATCATATTAGGATAGGAATTCCCCATGAAATAAGTCTCAATGGATTCAAGGAACAGAGGAGAAGAGGTACCCTTTTATAAGTGAGGATAAGGGACACTCTTGGAATTTCTTATGGAATAAAATTAATATAAATTAAATTTTATTAAAAAATTATAAAAATTCATATAATTATAATATAATATGGTCATGACTCTAAATACTTTAATTCGATAAAATTTGGACAATTTTTTTATGTTTCCACCGTTATTTGTTAGTTTTAACACCTAGCGACCATTTTGAAAATTATAGAAAAATCAATCTTTTCTTACTCTGTAAGTCTTAATAATATTTCCATAAAAGGAAAATGACTCATAAAAGGACAATAATTTATATTATAAAAAATAAAAAATCCAACTAATTTAAGATAGTTTTTTTATTAATTTTAAATTATTTTAAAAATAGTAATTATTATATAATATCATTAATGTCATTTTTTGGAACTATTTATTTAAAATTGACTTTAAAAATAACATGAAGGAAAAGAAATTAAAATATAAACTTTTAAAAAACCCATAATATGTTATATTTTTCAATAAAATTAATGGGACACAATAACACACTCATAAAAAATTACTTTTAGATTTTTTGGAATCAATTAGTTGATTTTTGTATGGATTACAGAAGCATTGTGTCAATGTTAAATAAGTATTTAAGGTAATTATTTCATAAAAAATATAAATATAATAAAATAAAAATAATTATTCATTTATCTTTTAAATAAATGCTTTGAACCAAAAATAAGTTTTTTTTCAATTCCACAAAATATTATAGATATTTAATGCAAGAAAGCTAAAATTTTCACTTTATCTCTTACTTAAATATTATAAGGGTCAAAATAAAAGATAAACAGGAAAAGAAGTCCATATTTAAAAATTTTGTACGAATATGGTAGAAATATAAACATAAAATGAAATATATATAAGTTTTTGAATTAAATTTAAGCCTTATCACATATGTTTTCACTATAATTAATCCATTTTACCTTTACCATGGTTACACACATTTACAATGGTTGTTTTTCTTATTGACTATAAATTCAAGGGACCTATTTACCAAATATAGATCTCAATATTCAAAATATGAAATCCACTTTTATGTATTCAATTTATAATAGTGGAATAAATTAGTTTTTGGTAAAAAACACAAAATTCAATGAAAAATAGTTTTTCATAAAAATACCTTTTTAAGTGTCAAAATTTCTCTATACCAAATTCAACCATAAAACTAATTAAATTTACTATAATTAGATTATTAATAATATAAGATAACTAATTTCACTTTTAAACTATTTTTAACTAAACTTTAACTTTGTAAATTCTTGAAACAAAGATAATGTTTTCAATAAGAATCAATATTTTTTACTATTTACTAGAAAATCAATCTACACAGAAAAATCTAAAAAATACACCATAAGATAATTTTTATATGACTATTTAAAAATTATATAATTTTTATAAATTATTTTTTTTGAAATATATATAAATTAATTATATAATTAACTCATATAAAGCAATAAAAACCATTTTTGAAGAAAAATATTTTCTAAGAATAAAACAACTTTACTAAAAAAATCTTAATTATTATAAAATAAATAATAATTTTTTATTTAGTAGCTATTTAATTTATATATATATATATATAACGTGGATAATCCTATTCCTACATACCGATTCAACGATTAGGTGATAAATGTCACATTAAATAATACCATTTTTATAGTAAAATGTGGTTAGTTTAAACTTTTTGTTTGATATAAGCCAAGGTATCAAATAAATAAACAATATTTATTAATTAATATGTCATAGAATATCATGGTTCTACAGTAAACATATATCCCACCATCCTTTACATTTTCTTGTTCAAGCACCACAAAGTCTCTTGTTGTTGGGGCTTAAGATAGTGGATTCAGATGGAGACATCTTATATCCTTCTTGAAAGTCAATGATGGAGCTATTAGAAGTTTTTTTTCTATCCAAGGGGTTTTTCTATAGTTTCACTTTCATATCCAATGAAGATGATGACTCTATGGCTATGGTTATGGATATTGGTTCATCTATGGTGTTGATGATTTAATATTTTTCAGTGCAGTTCTAGTGGTTTAAGTTTCTTTTTTTTGGTTGTTTTAACAATGATGACAATATGTATTATGAGGGATAGTATTTTCAGTAGTGGTTATGGAAAATGGTTTCTAGTGTATTTTTTTTCATAGATCAAGAAAAGTCCTACATATGATATGTGATATCAGTATGAAAGTTTAATTTGAAGGGTCATTGTTATTTCTTTCACAAGATAAATATGGGGGGTTCTGTTAGTGATGCTATTGAACAAAATAGCGTCATTATGCTTCATGAGATGATAACTATGTGATAGAAGATTGTTCCTCATAAAATGATACATATATTTCAAGGTTTTAGGCTTCCTCAGGCTTCATTATTATTTTTATTTATTTATTTTTAAAATTTATGTTTTATTGTATTGAATCACTGAATTGGTCCATCCAAAAATTAGGAGGCCCTATCCTATATTTTCTTCTAGTAATTTCTTATAATGTGTTCTATTTTTTTGGAATTTCTTGGTTACTTATCAAATTTATAACTGGATAGTTTTAAAATAAAAAGATATATATGGATAATAGAATGTTATTAAGGGAACATATGAAATTTAATCTTGATTTTAAGTTTTATTTTTAATAGAATGATTTTAAAGGGTCATTTTTAAATAGTATTTACTTAATTTAAATATAGGTCTGAGATTATTAAATGTTTGTGAAATTTCCTCAAGAAAAAAAGATATTTTTCAAGTTAGATTTCAATTTTTTTTGAAATTAGGCATAGTTTCACTTTATATACTTGATTGTGGGTTATTATTATTTATTGACTGAATGATTACGATGTAATATGTTTTTTGGTTTTCACATGAATTTCATTAGGTGTGTGGGTAACTAGACGGGTGATTCACTATTTATCTAGTATAATAACTAGGGTTCATTATCATTGAGATAATGAGTGCTCTTGGGTTTGGTTTAACTTGTTTATGTCACTTAGTTGGCTAATGTTTGGGGATAAATTTCTATTACATTTTGAATATATGGGTCATATCTATTCCAAGGTGTTGTTTATTATTATTATTTTTATATCATGTTATCTATATCATACTCTAATTTTTATAGATGATGTTGTGATTATGGTTTAACATCATCTTTCATTATTATTTCTTACTTCTTCAACACATTAGATTTTTAGACTTGTTTATTTATTACTATATTGCCATTTCATTTCCTTTTCCCGAGTTATCTTTCTCAATGAGAATATTTTTTAAAGTAAATATATAGGGTATTTAAATGAGTGGTTTACATGTTCTTTTTTAATTAAAATGGGATTTTCAAATGTGTGTGTGTTTTTTTATAAAATAATTTTTGGATGAGAAACTGATTTCCACCTGATTTTTTTTCTTTTAAATAAAATTAAATGGAAGTTTTTTAAAATTATTGATCATATTTTTTCTTTTTTCTTAAGGAAATTAAATATATTTTCAAAATTTATTTCAAATTTTAATTTTTGGTTTGATTTACAAATGAAAATAATAGAATCTATGGTGATTACCTATTAGGATATACAACTCACATCCTACTCACACTAATTGGTGTTTGAATACCAAGTGGTTTTTGTATGTTATAGATTTGATTATCATTATAATATATGAGTTTTATAAAAATATTATCCTTTGGTAACATGATATATCCTGAATATCCATTTCTGTGTTAATTTTTACTACTTTAGTAGTTCACATAAAAATTCCTTTTCTACTTTAAGATATTTTTATTAGTGGAAACACTATATATATGGAGGTATAATTGGAATAAGGGGATGTTCATTAGAAGGAGTTGGTGGGTGAGATGAGACATTTAATTTTTAACTTTTATATCTTATTCTTTGTTAATTTTTTTATATTTATTTTAAACTAATTACTTTTTTAGCATTGATGCCTGAATTATAGATGGTTCATACTATAATTATGATATATTTCCTCCACTGGTTAAATTATATTTACATATGTGAAATCAGACACAATTACTTCTTATAATTCCAATGATTCTTATCATCATCCCATGGGGGGATCGAGGATGACCATTGAGTCATTAGAAATACAAGTCAGGTGTTGGTTCATGTGGAATACCGATATGATTCTTTATAGTTTACAAGTTGGGATTACATGATTTATTGAAATTTAATGTTCATATTATATAAATGAGGTAAAACATATGTATTTTTTCTTAAGTTATCTAAAAAATATTGAATAAGGTTTTATATATAAAACCTATTGAGAATATATAACTCATAATTCATGTAAAATTATAACTACTACAAATTGGGCCTTTAACAATGTTAGTAAAAGGGATTTATCAGTGCTATAGAAATACTGATAATGTAAGCAATGTTAAAGAATTATCTTTAATAGTTCTAAAAAAGAACTGATAAAGACATCCCATTATCATCGCTAGAAAAGTGGTGATAAAGGGGGTATTTATAAGTGATTTTCATCACTTTTAAAGGACACCTTTATCAGTGTTTTTTAGTGCTGTTAAAGGCCACCTTTAACAGCACTGAAAAAGGCACTGATAAAGGCCTTGATGATAAAGGGTATAATTTTTTTTCACACCCCACCCCCTTTATTATCCCCCTCTTTATCAGCACCCCTCCCCCTTTATTAGTGTTTCCCCCACCCATTTATCAGTGATTTACCATAATTCCATGCCTCTAGTGAGTTTTGAACTTGGGACATCCATCTTATACACCAGCACCTTTTCTACTACCCTGTACTCTTTTTTACATTTTATGATATATAAATATATCAATATATATATTTCATTATATTTTTTATCCATATTTTTATATATATTCTTATATCTATGTGTATATATATATATATTTTAAATACATATTTATTTATAAATATATTTTTAAAATGGATATAAACTCTAGAAACGTTTAAAAAACATAAAATAATTATGAAACACAGAAAACCCTAAAACCCCTAAAAACCCAGAAAAAACCATGAATTCTAATATGGGAGTTTTTTAATCTCTAAAACCGGTCAAATAAAATCTAATGATATGTGATTCAATATGACATGTAGTATAAGCGAAATGGACACTCAGATTGGAAGTTATAGGTATTTGAATTTTAAGAAATCCGGGTCGGTGACTAAAAACTCTATTTCAGAGGCCTTTTAGAACTTTCTAGGGAAAAGGGACAATGTTTAAAGAGTTATTCTCTTAACTACAAGGAATAGAGCTCATCAAAATATTCTATTTTATATGTGGTAGATCCCAAATGGACACCCAGATCAAATTTTATGGTCATTTAATGTTTGAGTTCAATTTCCAATTTTTTTGAAACTGTAATAACTTTTATTCCTTTAGTTTTCATGAAATTTTAATATAATGTAGTTTTAGTTTGATTCATAATATTCTATTTGACTTGTTAGGGAGGTTAATTAGACTTCTAGATCAAATTTTATGATCCTTTCAACGTTTTTAGGGTTTTTATGATTTTTAGGTGTTTAAAGGGTTTTTCACATTAGATTACCATAACTTCTAAACCAGGTGTTATTTTTTCCTATACCACATATCAAATAAATTCTAATAATGATAGATACACCTTGGTGAACCACAGGGACCCTCAATCACCTCTATTGAGTCCAAAAGTCCTAGAAGGCCTCTAAATGACAGTAACTTCTACTATGGGTGTCCGTTAATTATTATTTTTAAAATATACCCTTTATTAGTACTAGTAAAAAACACTAATAAGGGGGGGGGGGCTTTATCAGTTATTCTAAAAATTAACTGATAAAAACCACCCGTTTATCAGTGTTTTTTATAATATTTGATAAATGCCCATTTTATCAATGTTTTTTTACTAGCACTGATAGGAGGGGATTTATTAGAACTTTTTTACAAGCACTGATAAAGGGAACCCTTTTACAGCACTAAAAATGCATTGTAAAATACCCCCTTTAACAATGCTTTTTCTCGTGCTGAGAAGGGGGGGGGGGGTTAATAGTGCTTTTATTAAGCACTGTTAAAACACTAGAACTGGATAAACTGAGTTTTGTAGTAGTGTATATAATCATATTATCAACATAATATCCTAAATGACCAACGATACCCATCATATAATTTTGCAGCATACCATGCATCTATGGGGGCCCCTACCTACTATACACGACAAAGGGTATAGAAACACATGGGAGAACCCATTTCATAACTGAACTTTTTTTTTTATAAAAATTCATGTCTATAAGATAACACTCATTACACTTTCGCATCACAAAGAATACGTGGTTCCTTTAATTATTTCAAAATATCTTGTGACAGAAGGTATAATACTCATTCATAGAGATTGAATTAGGTCTCTAATTAACTATCCTCACACTCAAACACCTAAAATGTTTTCTATTATAAAAGTTAACTAGTGAACTGACACTCACACTAATATTAAATTACTCTTGAATCATGTTGGTGAGTTTCATACACTCATAACATATTTTATGAGACACATATTGTATAAAAATATAAAATAATCCTCTTAGTATTGATTCTAGGAGCCTCAATCTCACTTATGAACAACCTCATAGAAAGAATTTATGAACCTAAAGTTTTATTGTGAATTTTTTTTGTGAATAACATGATATTATCCTCAATTATATGGCATGAATATGGATGATTAAATCACACCCTAATAATTATAAAACTAAGGCCTCCATGTTTGACATGACTACTCATCCACCGATGGGTAGAGGTACTTCAATAATATTACCTAATATAGTGATGTGGTGATGAGAACCACCAATCAGTAATAGTACATGAAACTCATCATTTATTAAATGAAATGTTTCCCTAATATTTGGATTCATTTTTAAGGTCCTTTTAGAAATTATCTGTCCATGAAAAACATATATTACTACCATACAAGGTAAAAATGGGTTAAATCATTATGTTAGATTTTATTTGATATTTTACCCCTCTCTTAAACAAGGATCATTCCATTTAATAATTCCCTATTATCATTGTCACTTTTTTTCTAAATTATAAATATACAAGTTTATAGTATCCAAAATCCAATTTAGAAATTTATTTTCAAACCACCCTAATTGATATTTTAAATGCTTAGATCACCATGAATTTTTCATAGAAATTCGTAACAGGCCAATAAACTCATATTATTATACCCAAAAAGTATAGGTGAAAGGAATAATTGCTTATGAACCTTCAAGTATTTACTCAATGAATTTTCATTTTCCCATAAGATATTTTCCCTAATTCTATATACTTATTTCTACTGGTGTGATGATGGTCACTTCATTACGAGTTACTATCCTTTTCCCATTATTCATTATTCCATCATCTATAATTTAGATACATTAAGTCCTAATTTTAATTATATAATACCCTCTTATATCAAAATATTCGAGAATATCTTTGAATTTTATGACCATATAGATTACACATGATATTTAAGTAACTTGAAATATCTTTTAAATTGAGGCTCATTGTTCACCCCCAACTACCAATACGAGTTCACATAATTCCCTTTACAACAATTTAGAAAAGGCATTTAAATATATTATTGAACACTCTTTATTTATGTAGGGTTATTTTGTATTACATACAATTTTAAAAAATTTACCATATGGAATCATGTTTAATATTATAAGATAATAAAAAACCCAAAAAATTTGATAGAAGATCCAATAAATTATGTTGTTAATAAAAAATTTGGCTTCAGAAGCATGAATTTAATGTATGAGATTCATTTTGATCTAATCTATAATACTATAAACTATAGATAATTAGGAAAAAATATAATTAGGTTAAAAAGACACAAAATATAAACTATGAAAAATTTTAGTAGTATATTTCTAGTTCCACCATCATACGGATTAAGTAAAACACAGGAAATAAAATTAAGGAGGTATAAATATTGTGGAAGAAGAATTTAGTCCTAAAAAAAATCCAATACATTATATCTGAGTATATGGATCAAGGAAAAAGATATATCTACCACTTAATGGGTATTATATCACTTATTATATCACCCATTCATTTTTTTCCTTTGTATAGAATCCATTATCATATCCCAGTTAACTTAATTTCCCTCACAACAAGTAAATGACATTAATATTAGAAATTTTTCGAGATTTCATGAGGATGTGATACTTAAAACTTAGTCCAAAATCTATGACTTTAAACTAGGAGATATCATTTTGTCCAATCTATATTAAATTAATCTATTCTATAATAATTTGTTTCTAAATGAAAGTCCTTAATCTATGATCCATTTCTATAGTGGACCTCTATGATCTTAAAATGTGAATCAATCATTTATCCAGATAAATATGACCAAAAAATAAAGGAATAAATTCCATACATTTTTTTAATTTAAACATTAACAAAGAAAATATAGAAATATATTCAGGTAAAAAATAAAAAAAGGGTAAGCTTGAGTAAAATTCTTGTATTCACCTATTAGGACCACCCGTTTAATTATTATTTAAAATATTGAGGAAGGGAAAAGGTATGAGTTTTTAGAATTTGTATTTGGTAACAGAAAATTTCAATCTATTCTCTCAAGATATAAAATTATAGGAAAAATATATATTCATTTAAAAATAAGAGGTTTCCTCCTCAAGGTTCTTCCCCTATCACGTTTTATCATTTTTTATGACTCTGTATCTGATTCACCATTCTTTTTTGGCTAGTTTTCATCAATTTTGGAATCCAATACCATTTTTTTTGGTTTCAACTCCATGGAAAAAAATTGGATCCATCTTCAAAGTCAAATAAATAGAATATTAATCATCTATAAATTATTATTCAAAGATGTATGACTATAAAATTCAACCACAAATTTTCCTAAACTCTAAGACAATAAACTATAAGGAATCATTTGGTCTAAAATTAAATACATTAAACTAGGGAAAATAACAAACTTATGTTTATAAAATCCTTTGAAATGTGGTCTCAGAAAAATTTGAGTAATTTATCAATAAGATCAATATTTTAGAATCTAAGGTAAAAGTTAGGGTATAAAAGGAAAGTGAAACTAACCTTGTCGGGTCTTATCCCAACTCACTCTATGAATAATATCCAAACTAGTTTGTGAATAAAACACATGTGTGCCTCTCCATATACCAGAGTACTATGAATAAAAATGAGGGCCTAGGGTGTGTTCATTGGGATAATATTCCCTCGATTCCGAGTAAGAGAAATAGTGGAAATAATTAAACATCATATATAGGAATAAATAATTAGAGTGTAGATTAAATTAATATAAATAGGACTATAATAAATGAAATACAGTAAAGTACCAAACAATCATTTCATACATAAAACACTGATTTTCCACTAGGCCGATCACATATAAAATAGAATAATGAAACTAAATACACAAGGCTCATTTAATACTCTAATTCAAACCGCATAACAGATCTCTAATAACCCTACCAAGATTATCTATTCCGATCATAATAATTAAAAATATCATACTAGTTGGTCATAAAACCAAATCCCTCACCCTATCCACCATGAAAATGTGCTTATTCTTGAAAGCATACTTTAGGTATACATGTATAACAAGGTTCATGTACCGTGGGTCAGAAATAAATCTCATTAGGATACCCCCAAAGGTGAATCTATAGCATGTCGTCATAAGTTCATGCTCAAGAAATACGCCTAGCCTTAATATGAAAGAACTTGAATAAAAAAATAAAATAAAATCATTTTAGATCATTGTGTTTGTTATCTCAATCGACCAATCATACTTATGCCAGTGATGAAAATTTATATCAGAAAGCTACATCACCATATAGGGATACAATTCCTCTCCCTGGGATCACCTGTACTCACCTCCAAAAAATATAAAGTTGTATTCTTGGTGTAAAATATATATCCTATAGATAAGTTATATAGATTAATTTTAGTCATCCTAGACATATGATGAAATCCATGTGTAACAAGGGGAACCAAGAAGGTATCTCAATGTTCCCTAATATAGTTCTATGTCGTGTTCCTATGTCCTACTCTATATGAGTCCAAGAAATTGGAACTAGGATAAATAACTATGTTGGATTCATATTAGGATATATTCAAGGAATACTCTCTAGATCCAAGATATAAACTCAACATATTCAATAACTAGATCAATAAATCATTCCTAGATAGATCTTTGAAATTCAATAATGGTGTATCCACCCAATCATCTAGAGTATCCTAGGAATATATCGAGGAGATCATCATCAATAAATGGATATGTCATAATATTCCAATGCTTAAGGGAAATTTTGACACATGAAAAACTCTATAATCACTTAGATCCTTAAAATGTTGGAATTCCAGGTGACACACTATCTAAGAGGGGTTTTAATATTTACTCAACAACCTACCTCTATAATCCATATGTAGAGTGGAATCCTAGTGAAACTATAGAATTTGGTAAATGTAGCATTAATTTAGATAAGTCTCATAAGAAAAACCCTAGGAAGTACCTCTAGGAATCCCCACTATACCATGAAATAAAATTAGGACAATAGGTCAAGTTCTAGGAATCACATATGGAAATCATAGCTACATTATCAGTAACTAAGTGAAAGCATGAATAAAAGAGTGAGGTTGGAAATAATCCTAAACTTGTCACTACTTACACAACCCCTTTTCTCACATATATGATAGTATCTCTAAGGTGAAACCCACCTCTATCTCTACTCAAAAACTATAATACACATTCTTAGGCCTGGTTAACCACTAGGTAAACCACTAGGGTCCCATATGTCAATAAAAAAGACATGTATCCTACTTATAATCCTTGAGGTTTAAATTTAAGTAGAGGTTTACCTCTTAGGAAAATATATATCACCACCCAAGAATATGAATCCCTCTTTAGATCATCATAAATATAAAGTAAATGAAGGCATACCATAAGGGATCCTCTAGGTTAGTTCATAAATGGAGGAATCCTGTAAGGTATCCTTAGTCACAATCAAGAATCTTAGGAAAATCCTGTCTCTCAGGCCTAACCCATCCCATAACATACTTTTAATATCTCATTACCTTCCAATATAAAAAGTTAAATCCTTATAATAGAGATGTACTAAATGTAAAATCCACTTAAACATTGGTCTAGGGAGATATCTCATGGTCCATCTCAGTTAAATTTCCCACTCTAGGATATCCTAAACACCTAATCTATCTATCTCCTCAAAAGGTAACCTAGTCTCATTAATGAGGGACTACCCCAAGTTACAACAACTAAGAAACATGGAGATCCTATTCTATATGATCCAAATATTCTAAAAACCCTCAGCTGGGTTTTATTTTATGTATCACTACAGATACTAGATAATCTATTTACTTGAGGAAGAACCTCCCTATTACAACTTTCTCACCCCAAAACAGCTCTTAGGTGTAAGGATGGAACCTTAAACATTACATATTATAGTGTATCTAGAGAAAAATTCACTTTATTTTCCAAAATTCATATTTGGTTTGTAGTTTTATTGAATTAGGTCATAACTCCAACATAACATAACAATATTTTATTAATTGAAAACTTCTGATTAGTATCAATGTTTCTCACAATATAAAACATATAAAATAAAACATGATTTTTTTTCTTGAAAATTATTTAATAAATTCAAGTTGAATTTTTACATTCCATTAAACAACCTTAAAACATTTTAAAAACAATTTAAAAATCCTTGAGGAGAATAAAAATCTTAGTAATGGACATGAAAAGAAAGAAAGAAATGACAGTCCATGAATACTTATAAAAATTTTCCACTTTCAAATTAATATTTGGGTTCAAAATAAACATTTTTATACCCATTAAATCATATTCTCAATCCAAAAAATTTAATAAATAATTTTATTAGAAATATTTAATAAAAATAAACTCATAAAGGTTTTATTTCAAACTTGAAAATGACATGAATTTTTTTTCACAAAGTTATTCTTTTCAAAATTTCATATGGAATAAAAATCATGATTAAATTTAAATTAACCATCACAACTACTCGTAGAAGGAATCCATAGTTTACTTAAAAAAAACCTTAATGTAAAAATCATAGAAACTCATGTATCGGTCATCATATTTATTATTGGAATAACCATATCATTATATTCCAATTATCTCTTAAGAGAATCTTAATCGGTTAACTCCATCCCATATTTTGAACAAACACATGGTTGAATTCCATACAAAATAAATTATAAAGATATGATGGAACCACCCATATTTGGTTTATAATAGTGACACCTATCATCTTAAAAAATTTACCATGAACTATATCATGATACATAAAATCTTTCATTATAAGAATATTTCTTAAGGAAACTAAATTTTCCATTTTGAAATCACTTATTTAAAAATATGCACCATTATAAAGTTTTTTTTTTCAAACAAGACTTATAGAATTTTTAATAAATATTTAAAAAAAATAGTCATGAAGGTGGTAAATTTAGATCATGATATTTATGTTAAGAAGAATTCCTTCAATAATTATGTTGGAAAATTCACAAGGTTTCTTATTTGGAAAATGATAAAGAGATTCATTTTATGAAGTTTTCTAAAAATTAAAACTTGGGTACAAATGAATTTAAAAAATCATAGTAGTATATTAAAAACCTTTTTAGAAGATTTTTCTAAAATATGAATATTTTATAAAAATAGATTATTAAGGGAAACATTAAAAGAGTGTTTTTAAAAGAAAGTCCATTACTCTGAGTCTAAAAAATCCAATATTTTATTTATATTCATGAATAATAAAATTATGTTAATTTATACTTTCGTAAAAACGTTTTTTAAGTTCCTTTTTTCTTTAGTTTTATTCCATACCATTTTACATACAATTAATAAATTAAATTAAGTTCACTTTGGATATTTTGACTATATTAGGTTCATATGACCTCAATGACTTCAGTAAGTCAACTATGGTCAAAGAGGTCATTATTACATCATATCTAGAATAATAATAATAGAATAAGAATTATTTTTATACATAAATTATACTGATAATTACATCCATTAAATATGGTAATAAAAAATGATTTTAATTACAATCATAAAGATGGTAGGCCATCCGTATACATGATTAACGTTTCAATTTTTCAACAATTGTTATGGAAATAAAGTATGCATTTTATTATATTTCCTAAATTATAATTATATCATAATTATAATTTTAATTCTTTAAATATATATATATATATCATACCTGTGATATGGTCATGAAAAATGAATCAAAACGCTTCATGGAGGTGGAAGTCCACAAGTAAACACAAAAACTATTATCAATTTTCACTGTACAAAAATGTTAGAAAATATATGTTATATAATCATTAAATAATTATAAAAATGTCATGAATATTTTATATATAACATAAATCCATCATTATAACCATTCATGAGGGATGGTGATGGAAAATGAATTATAGTGGTTTGTGAGGCGACATTTCTTCGTACACACGAGTGATGAATTCCTCTCAATTTTAATGGATTTTAGAGATTGATATAGGTTTTTAAATTAATATAATAACATAAAAGTTTATGTAAAATAATTTTTTATAATGTTTCAATGGTTTAATCATATTTTACGGAGTTTTAATAAAAAAAAAATATGCAGTTGAAAACTATCCCTCCTCTTTGGAAAACATTCATTTCTTAACAACTTTATTCCTCCAATATTAGTATTATGACCAAAATAATGTCTCTAAAATTAGTATTTATATTCAAGGATTTTATTTTGGTAGGAATTAATCAAAAAATTAGTTCTTGAGCTGTTATTTAAATTGAAGAAGCGATTCCCTTTTATAAGATAGGGTAGGGAAACTCATGGAATTTCTCAAAATTTTAAATTAATATAAATTAATTTTCAAATAAAAATGGATCCATACTTATTTATTTAGAATATAGAAAGGTTATTGGTTTCCATACCACAATAAAATAATATTTAGACATGTTTTGACTATTTTTGTATCCTTATCTTTTTGTTTTAACCATTTGTTAAGACCTTTTAAACATAAAATGACAACAAGGTTTTTTTTTATAAATTAAGGTTGAATGTATATACTATAAATAGAAAAAGGCCCATACATATACTCTGGTTTTTATTATAAACTATATCTTATTCCCCACTCCTATAATATTTTTAGTAATTTTATATCATTTATTGAAATATTATTTATTATAATATTTCATTAACGCACGTTTTTTATAACTATTCATTACATTGATTTGAATAACATCAAGAAAATAAGTAAAATTAGAAAAAAATATTTTAGTAAATTACTAAAATTTTCGGTGAATATAAAAAATTCATTTACATTATTAATTACCTAAAATTTTATCTCTTCTAATAGTTTTAATTCTGTTTCTTTTATTTTTCATTTAATTTAATAATTACCATGTGAGCATTGTATAAGAATTGAATATAATTATATACTAATTTAAAATTTAAAATAAATGAAGATGATGAATTTAGGTCATTTTTATTATAAAATAATATTTATAACCTAAAAAAGGTTGAGGAAAACCTAATGATAAAAATATTATAGTTATTAAAAACAAGAGCATGACATTTTTGACTTTTCTTAAAATAACTTGTCATAAATTTTATAATAACATCCAAATGGAAAATATCTAATATACAAGGATTTTTTGTGAATATGGATGTTATATAAACATACAATAAAATTTATACAATTTTATGGTAATTTTATAGTCCTTATCATATTTTTTAACCCTTATTTACAAAAGTTACCATTTTACAATTACAAAACAAAATTATTAGGTTACTATTCATATTGAAAAAAAATAAAATGGGAATATTTAATAAGTTTGGAACCACTTATTAGAAATATTTAATAATTTTTTTTAAATTTCATAACATTTAAGTTTCATAATTTAATTTAAAATTACACCTATTATTGGACCATTTTAAATAATAATAAACAAATTAAATTAGAAAACTAATCCCAAATATAAATTTACTTCATAAATAATTTATAAAAAAAACTTTTTTCAATTAAAAATCATTATTCTTTATTATTTATTGATTTTTCCATAAAATTATAGAACTTTATCCCAAGATAATTTTTAAATACAGAAATAAAAAATAAAATTCATTATTTAGAATAATGTTTTTAAAATTTTAAAAAATTAATTACAATATTAACTCATAAAAATTAAGAAACCCCATTTTTTAAGAAAATGTGTTTTTAAAGAATAAATTGACTATAAAAAAATACGAGGTATTATTTATTAATAATTTATCAATACATTATAAATGAGTAGTAACTATATATATATATATTTAAAAATGTTATTAATACTATTAATTATCTCCCATTTAATAGGTATGTCATAACAATCACATTTATATAATAATAATTTGTTGTTCATTTAAACTCAGTGTTGTGTATCTTTTAGGCTATAGTATTAATTTTTGAAAATAATGGACAATAAATTCTCCATTGCTTTAAGAAATTCAATATTCACAATTTTTTATTAGGATAAAAATCTTGGGGTGTGCCCTTTCAAAATACCTTTGTTGAAATTCCCACATCGTAAACAGGGTTAATAAAACATCCCATGAAAAGAGAGAAAAGGGAAGTATGAGGTTCATACGAAATAACACATAAATAGGTTTCCATGTGAAATATCATAAGTGAGAAGTAAAAATATGGATATTAAAGAGAAAGTTTACTCCTGAGGACTAATAAAGAGTGATAAGGAACATTTTCATGGGAAATTTGGCCATCACAAAACTGTAAATCTATGATGGGTTAAAAGGTCATTGATTTCTCAATAATAAAAGTACATGGATATTTTTTTCCAAAATAATTTTTCTAAATTTTAGGTAATATTTTTCTTACTGGACTAATAAGATAAGTAAATATTTTTACTTGAAAATTATAGTTTCATCCTTTAACCAATTTACACCACAAACTCATATTTTTTCCTCTAAATAATGAGTATTAAAGGGGATTTTTTTCCCAAATTAATAGAATAGACTTCCATGGATCAGAAAAGAATAAAAATATATTACTATTATATCTAGTAATTTTCCAAAACCAAATGTTTTATAAAAAGGTATGATAATTTCCTTAAAGAATAAAACATCATATGAATAAAAACTTTTTTATTCTCCAAAATTAAATAGTTATACCCAAAGTTCAACATAGATTATTAAAAACCATCATTAAAATTAGTCAAAAATATTTTAGGATATGATTGAAACACAAAAATTAGAAGGATTTTATCACATATTCATCTAAGAAAAATTTTATATTTTTCTCAAAATAACATCAACCACTTTTAATGTCTCATACTAAAAATTTAATTTCCCAAATCACATAATCTAAAAAATATGATAATAATTTATATAAATAACCTAATTCACCATTAATTATTCATAAAATCATATATTATTATAGAAGATAATTCATATTTTATTTATTAAATAAAATCCCATAGTGTTATGTTTACCTTAATCATATAAGGTTCCCAAAATAGTGAAGTTTTCTAAAAAATAACATCAATTAATTAATCACCAAGGAAATTTTAAATATCATGGTTATCTACATGATAAAAAATATGTTCCCAAAATCAATTAAATAATTATTTTCCAAATAATTTATATAAATAACAATTTCATACTAACCAGTAGTTCACATAGGGAAGTGGTAGTCATTTATCCCTTTTTAATCTTTACTTGTGGGTTTAAACGTCATGGCATTTCCAGATGTGGGGGGTTGTTATAAAAACATAGAGATTTACATTTCCTAAATATGTACTAGTTTAATTGTTATAATATTCTATTAAATTTTATAAAAATATTTAAAAATAACCTTAATATATTCAACATTATTTTTTTAATCGCAATGGTTATCTTAAACCGTTCATTTTGATTCTAAAAAATTTAATAACACATAATTAAGTCAAAATCAATGATAATATAGACCCTAAAGGCTACTAATTTCTTTAAACTTATTTCCATAAAAAATCCATTCTTCATTAAATAACCATTTTTTCACATGTTAAACTTAAGGGTTATATATACCTCAAACATTTATTAAAATTTAATAAATGTTTACAAAAAATTATAACCTTTTAAATCCACCAATTTTCAAATTTATATATTCCATGTAACATGTGTTTTTAAATTTTGAAAAAAAAACAAAATATAGAATATCATTTTGGTATTTCATGATTCCCATAATATTGATAAAATAAAACCATATCATAATTTTTAAAACTCAATACATAACCACATCCTCCCTTATACATCCTTCATAAACCTTTAACCATGATTCATCATTTTATTCTTTAATAATTCATTCCTATAGTCAAATATTTGAATTTAACCTTTCTAATTCATCAATATTAATCAAAAAAGGGTTCATACTTAGAACATAAAAAATAAATTCATACCTTAAATTGAGAAATCATGATTCCTTTGAAATCCCTTTTATATTATGACAAGATATCAAACTTATAGAAATTAAACTATCCTATATTTTTTGGAATTTATCTTTTTTAGAGACATGTAGAGTTGATATTTTTAAATCAAATGAAAAAATATCACAACCCAATTTTTTCGGAGAAATAAAATAGTTTTCGAAAATTTAAAAAATTTCTTATGTTTGACTTGAATACTTAGTAAGTTTTTATAATCGTTTGAATAATATTTTTTAATAATATTGATCATAAAATCACCTGAAATGGATAAGAAGGTTGTAAAAGATCTATTTCCATCCGTATTGCTAATCAATCCTCAATCTATAGAAAATAACATCATTAAAACCTAAAATTAATTATATCATGTTAAAATAAAAATCGTAATTTTAAGGATTACCCCCTTTGAAACTGAATATAACTTTATACATAAAATAATTTATACTTAAGTTAATTATTATTATAAATCCAATCTATAAAAATATCGTTAATATCCTTAAAAAATCATAGTAAAACAAAAAATGCATTTCTAAGACATTGAATTTATAATGAACCTTAAACATTTAAACCCATGATAATATCCATAATTATTAAGACAAACTTACATAAAAATATCCAAATCTCTAAAGTTTTCCAAACCTTTCTATGATACTAACCATATGGAATGAATGATAAACATAACATATTATAGTGAATTTAGACTATAATTAAATCTATTTTCCAAAATAGCATTTTCTTTCAAGGTTTTATACAATTAATTCATAACTATTACAAAAAATAACCATATTTTAAAAACGGACACTTCTGATCTGTATCCATTTTTTCACAATATAAAACATTTAAAAAAATGATTTCATTTTATGAAATTTGTTTATTAATTTAAACTTAAATTGTTATTTTCCATTAACAATACTAAAAACCTATGAAAAACATTTCAAAAACATTAAATGAGAACAAAAATATATATATGGGATATAGAAAGAAAGAAACAAATGGTCAGTATATGAATACTAAAATTTTCATTTTTCAAACAAATATTTATCTCCAAAATAATACCATTTCTTATGAAATAAATGATATTATCTTCCTAAAAAATTTAATTAATCATTTTTTAGTAAATTTTAAGGAAAAATAAGCTCATAATGATTTTTTTGGAAACATGAAAATCATAAGAAAACCTATTAAAAAAGTCAAACTTTTCACTATTATATATGGAATAACCATCATGATAAAATTTTGAGTAATCTCCACAGCTACGCTTGGGTGAAAATTACATTTAACATCAAGAAATTACCTTAGAGTAACCATCACAACTACTTATGTATGAAAAATCACATTTAATATTTGAATAACCATCGTAGTATATTTTCATTATCTCTTAAGAGAAACCTAATCTGTTAACTCTATAACATATTTGGAATAACTATATGGTAAAATTTCATTCCAAATGAATTGGAGGGATATCATAGAATCACCCATAATTTTTTATCATAGAACCACCTATCATCATAAACAATTTCAAATAACTAGACCATGATACATAAAAGGTTGCATAAAAAAACATTTCTTAAGGAAAATAACTTTTCCATTTTGAAATAATTTATTTAAATATATGTGAAATTATAAAAGAAAACATTATATTTAAAAATAACCATTTAAAATATTAAATAAATAATAAAATATAAGATTATTAATGATGGTCGGAAAAGGTACTCATGCTGCATATGTTTAAAAAATTTATTCCTTATGTAATTTTTTTTCTAGAAAAGTATCAATGTGACTCATAAAGAAAATAAACATAATATTCCTTTAAAACAATTTTATAAAAATTAAAACATAGGGAAAAATGAAATTAATCTATAATAGATGGATAATAATAAACTTATTTTTTTTATAAAATTTGGATATGTAATAAAAAGAAGTTTTTAGGGAAACTTTAAAGGAGGATTTTAAAAAAAAGGTCCCATACCTTGAGTATGATATGTCACATATGTTGTTTGTCCTGTTGAATAATAAAAATATATTAATTTTAACTTTATTAAGAACCTTTTTTATTTTTATAATTAATTTATTTTTATTTAATACCATGTTGTAAACAATTACCTAATTAAATAAATTCACTTTGGATACTTTGATGATATTTGGTCCTTAAGTATAAAATGACTTTGGTAAGTCAACTATTGTCAAAGTGGTAATTATTAAATAATATTTATAATAATAACCATGATATAATTATAATTTTTATAAATAGATTATAATTTTAAATCAAAACATTAAACATGGTTATGAAAAATGAACTGTGTTACAATGAGGGAGGCAAAAGGTCATACATACGCATGATTATCATTTCCATTTTTTAATGACCATAACATAAAAAAGGTAATAATTATATTCTATTTATGTAATTACCATTAAATCATAAATATAATATTAATTCTTGAAATATACTTATATTTTTTTCATCCCTGTGATTTGGTGATGAAAAAAGAATCAAATCGCTTCGTGGAGGTGGTAGTCCACACACATGCACAAATGACATTATCATTATCCTGTGAATGAAAATGTGAGAAAATATTTGTTTCATTATCAATATTTAATGATATATATTCTATGGATATGATATAAAAATATTAAATCCATAATTAAAAACAACCTTGATAGATTGTTATGGAAGAGGAATTACATCAGTTCGTGAGGCGGTAGTCTATTGTACACAAAAACGATGAATTCCTATCCCATTTGATGGAGGATGGAGGTGGATATAGGTATTTACATTAACATAATATCATATAAGTATATTTATGGTTATGGTTTTATTATTTTTTCATGGTTTTATTTGATTTTATAGAGGAGGAAGCAGAAAGAAAACTAAAACATGCAGTTGAAAACTATAACTCTTCTTTGGAAAACCTATTTTTCTTAAGACATTAAGACCATTAAGACTGGTATTCTACCAAAAAATGCCTTTTTAATTGGGATAGTGATTAAAAGAAGGTATTTTAAGGGTCTTGAAAAAAATGGTTCTTTAGGTTTGATGAAAAGAGAAGAAGAGACTCTCTTTTATAAGAGAGGGAAGAGACACTCTTGAAATTTCCTAAAATATTAAATTATTATAATATAATTTTCAATTCCAAATAGCTCCAAACTAATTTATTTTGAATATAGAATAATTATGTTTAGAATTACCATCATAAAATAAAATTTATACATGTTTTTACTATTTTATTATCCTTCTATTTTGGTTTTAACCCATTATTAACCCCCTTTAATCATACAATAACAACAAGGTTTTTTTATAAATTAATTGTTAATATAGTTAAAATAAATGGAAAAAAGGCCCCTAAATATATCATGGTTGATATTTTAAACCTAATCACAGTGCATTTGATGAATATAATTTTTTATTTCAGTAATTGTTTATCATTTAATAAAATATTTTATATTATAATTTATCATTAATATAAATTTCTAGAATTATTCATTACATTGATTTTAATAAACAAAATAAAAAAAGTTGGAAAAAAATATTTTAATAAACTCCTAAAAATTTATTATCTTTATAGAGAATTAGTGGTTTTTTTATCTGTAATTTAATTTCTTTTAATATTTTTAATATCATATATTTTATTTTCCCATTAATTTAATAAATACTACATCAATTTTGTATAAGACTATAAGGTAATTATTTCATCACTAAAAACAAATATCAATTAAACTGATGAATATTAATAATTTATAATTAAAAATAATATTTTTAACTGAATATAGCTTCCCGTTAACCTTTTGATAAAATTTAAATAGTTATTAAAAACTAGAGGGTTACATTTTTGACTTTTATTGAAATAAAAAATTATTAATGTTATAATAGCATCCAAATGGAAACATATGGTCATATAATCTTCATTTGGATGATTAGGGATGATATATAATCATAAAAAACTATTTATGAAAGTTTTAGTGTAATTTTATAGTCCTTATCATACCATTTTAACCCTTAATTAACCGATTTACAATTTTAACATGCTATCAAAAATAACTAGGGTTACTATTCATATTGTTCAAAAGTAAAATTGACCTATTTAATAAATTTTGAAACAATTATTAAAAATATGGAATAATTTCTTTAAAATTAAAAATATAGAAATGGTAGAATTTAATTTAATATTACCCTGAAAAATCTGAGTGAAAAACATTTTTCCAGAAAAATGTATTTTTGAAATATATTTTTTATAAGAAATTAAAATATAAAATTCATTTAAAAAACAATAATTGGATTATTTAAAATAAAAATGAAGAAATTAAATTATAAAATTAATACAAATAGAATTTTGTTTCAAAAATAATTATTATAAAAATACAGTTTTCAATTAAAAATCAGTGTTTTTCAATATTATTTGAAAAATAAATAATTTAACAAAATTATAATTAATATTTCAAAATATAATTTTTCAACACAATATTAATAAGTGGAATTAATTCTATAAAATAAATTTTCTTTAATTTTCATAAATAAATCATAATATCCACTCATAAAATGAAAGAAAATTGATTTTTGAAGAAAACATATTTTTGAAGAATAAAACGACTTCACAAAAAATAAAGTGATAATTTATAAAAAAAATTAGTTAATATATTTCAAATGAGTAGAAAAATTATATAACTCATATTTAGGTTAATGAAATTTAATCCAACCAATTTAATGGCTAGGTTATAATGGTCACATTTATATAATAATAATTCATCGTTCGTTTAAGCTCTGTGTTGCATATCTTGTATGATATAGTCATTATTTTTAAAATAATGGGATATTACATTAGGAATCCTCAAATCACCCCAATAATTCCACCACAGAAAACATATGAAAACCCCCCAAAATGGACTCCTATTTTGTCCAATTCTAACATTGGGGTATAAAATAACTGCAAACCCCCTAAAGGGCAGTAAAGTGATAGTACATCTTGTGTAACTCAAATATATGATGCATAATAAAAAACCTCCACTTTGGCCATGTAAAACTAAATGGATTAACTATATGTGGGATCTGGATGTGTATTACTATATGTCCAAGGCATACATGGGGTCTGGTCGTGCACTACTATTTTACTAGGACACATATAGGGTTATTTGTGTATTATTACATGACAATATCCCCCTTACAATGGGTTATTACCCAAGTATACAAATACATGTCCATGTATGACTACATAACATGTACTCCATGTACATAACATGTTTTCCCAAAAACTATATCAGCGTAAGTACTCAGCTTTATAGCTGAATACCACTATATAATGTATAATATAAGAACATAGTGTGTACTTTAAAAAATTGATATTCAAAAACTAGGAAGAACACATGACATGTGTTCCTGAAACTACACACTATGTGATCAAGATTTTTCTATTGGGAAACCCCTAAAACCTCCTGAAACCCCTATTTTTCCATGATAAATCACATTTTGACCCACAAGGTATCCTATGTAGTCATTATGGGGATTTGATAATTGAAATATTTTTATATATAGGTATTTATGGATATAAATTTAAAAAAACCTACCTTTGGGTGAAATCCATTGAAGCTTCACCTGTGCCAATGCTTCACAGACACCACATAGTGATCAGAATCCTCCTGAGCCTTGTGGTGGTTCCTCCTTTCTTCCCTCCTTACCTCTCTCTCTCTCTCTCTCTCTCCCTCTATATCCCTCTCCTATATCATCCAAGGAAATAAGAATACTTAAATAGGGTGTACATGAGAATTCATGGAACAAGTAGAAAGAAAATGGAAAATGAAAAGGAAGGAAAATAAAAGAAAAAGAGGGTGCTTGGGATCAACCCTGATGTCCAACATGATTTTATTCCTTGAGTAGGAAAAACCTCTATTCCAAACTCAACCACAAAGATATAATCTCAATATAAAGCTCCATTCAAAATATATCTCCGAGTTAAAATACATGATTAAAATAATAATTTTTTTTAATAAAATATTTAAACTAATTATTATTAAAAAATTCATAAAAATTATAATTCTACCAAACTCCTATCCTAGTGTAAAACCTGTATTCTGGGACCAACAAACTAGTCAGAAAAAGTATCTAAGATCACTTGATAAAGTAAAAATGACAATTTTACCCCTCTCGGGCATTTGAAAGAAAAAAATTCAAATTAATTCTCAAATTAAATCTTTAAAAAACATGGGTCTTTACAACCTCCCCACCATAACACTACTCATCACTAAGAATATTTTGTTGTCAACCAGTTCCTATGATCTCACCCCAATCATATTTATAACTATTTTATCTTGACCATCCAATAACCAGTCCCACATAAATCCCAACCCTCTACCAACATGAGATAAATTCAACCAAGACCAACCAAATACTCCCTAGTATAGGAGCACCCTTATCACTTCCTTTAAACCAAAACTAACTCTACTACCCTTGATTTATCCATCAATAAACACAATGAATTTCATGGAAAACACCCCTCATTCCTAATAATAAACGTGGTACATCATGCATTCCTACTTCTAGAAAATCATTTCCATGAAAACCACTGAATTTAAACTCGTAATTTGGGTATCCACCTTTAAATAGATAACAATGAACCCTCCACACATTGGTTACCTTGTACCACTCATCATGTAAAATCTCAATATGGTTCACTAATACATACATGTCACTCCTCCCAAGCCACACTAATTTCCCTCTCAATGATTGGCGAAGATTGATCAATATTGGTCATTGCACAATAGACAATCCATTATTTGATGTTACAACCACATAAATACATTTCTCATTTCATCACAACTACTAGGAAACCATGACCACATAATTTATTTGAAACCATCGGCCCTTTGATTAAATATGGATACTCAATAATTAGTGATTTAAATAGTTACAACATACAACCAATGTGCATAATTCATGTGTCTTCAAACATAGTGGGTGTAAAATCCCATACCAATAGGTTACACCACATGACTCACGATTCCATGAGCCACACATTAAAATGTCCATGGTGACCCTACTATACAACACATTAGTCATAAAACACTAGGAGATAACTTATAACCTTACTTGAAAATCTAAAACCTTACTTATTCCACAATTTATTCCATAACCTCCCATCACATGACATCTTAGAAGCACCACAATCATGCATCCTTAATATGAATGTGTCTACCTCATCTATATACTTATATGCCACTTAGAAACATTCTAGTCCTAAAATTCTACTTATTATTTGACCACAATGGTAATAGAACAATCACGAGTTAAAATTCATGGAAATTGAATGGTTCATCCCACTAGATCCAATATTGAAACACAATCACCCTTATTTATTTCCTATAAAACAAAGGAAAAATACCACTTATATCAGAGAACCCAACCAATTCTTATTTATTATACACTATACAAGAATAAAACCATGATCAATACCTCAAAAGGAATCATTAATCCCTATAAAACCATTAATAATAGGTTTAACTTGATAAAAAACACTGAATCACTAAGTTCTGAGTTGTAAATAAGGGTCTCTAGGTCTTCCACCTAACCCTACTAACATGGTATTAATATGGGTCACTAGTTCTGATCACCTAGACTATATTTATATCACATAATAAATATATACCAAATTATTTAAAATATATGGGAAACCTCATTTTTTACACCTTGAATATTATATAACATCTAACTTTCCTGAAAACACTCACTAAAAGTGGTAAAGATAACACAACTTATAAGGTTCTAAACACAAATACATGGGTTAAGTTATACTAGTGGTTAATTCCAATTTATAGAATAAAAAAATGTATAATTTGTAATTATAAACCAATTTAAATGTATACTATTATAACTACAAACATAATGAAAGTATTTTTATGGAATCACCTACTAGAAATTAGCCTACCAGGACCTGATCCTCTTCGAGCATCCTTATATGGGATTTCACTATGGAGGGAAAAGATATGACCATTGAAAATATGATGAAATAACCCTTATTAGGAATATGTATACAATACTACCCCCTCTCGGTTCTAGTTCACCAAAAAGTGTTCAAGTTTCGATTAAAATCGCACCGGATGACCCGATGTGATAACTATAGACAATGGTAAGTTAAGTAAAATATCATATCCAGATAGATGGGAAAACTCCATATAGGTTTTTAGGAATTATTATTTAACCACACCAAAAAAGGATACACCCACCGAGGGTCTAATAAAAGGTAATTAGCTTCATTTTTTGACCTACAAAGGTCAACTATACCTACAACACATCATCTCAAATGATCTGTATCATACTATACTCACATGGTTTGGTTAAGTAGAATTTCATTCCAATCTATGTCAGAAAACACCATATAGGTTGTTAGTGAAATGTTATATAATATATTCTAAGTAATAAAATCCCCACATTGGGTCCAATAATTGGGACCCTTGTGCCCTATCAACCCACTAGGTCCATTACACATATCGTGCATAAGGATTGAGTCACCATTCTCACTATCCAATGTCTCACCATAGATACACATTACCTACCATTGTAAATGAAATCAAGGTATTCTAACTAAGTATAATTACACTAGAAACTATAATGGAAAACACCATTTAGGTAGTCGTTGAAACATGAAATTTTTATCCTCATCATTAAAATATAAATCAAATACTATCAGTCCTATAACAAGTAACCATACATGAAAAATATGATTCATGAAAAAATTCTTATTTTTTTTAAAAATGGTGGGTTCTGGTCAAAAGACCAGAACAAAGGGCTTTATTCAAATAGAAATAGTCAAAAACAAGTTACAATAAACGGAAAGAGGGAAATTTTCTAGAATCCTTAATAAAATAAGGAAGCAACTCAGGCGAGAGTTCATTCCTCCAGGTAATCTCATGAGAAACTCCCAAGTTGGCAAGTCCATCTGCGATCATATTCTCTATAACGACCCATAATTTACATACATTGTTATTACTTCAGAATTGAAGCACACTTATTACAACATATAACAAAACCAAGAAAGGACCGTATAGGTATAGTGTCTTTAGAAACTGTGAAACATAAACAACTGGTTCATAAAGCATCTACTTTGCCTCCCATTTATTTCATCATATCTAGAGTCCCTTTTTGGTATATTATACTTAATGACCTTCTTCCTGACCTAGGGAAATAAAACATACAAAAGGGTGAGCTCAAATGCTCAGTAAGGGTAAACAAAAGAAATATCAATCACATTGTATACATAAGCACATAACTTTTGGAAATCTTAACCTGCAAAAGAGATCATAATTTAATAACATGGGATAAATCATGGCAGTGAAATGTAATCACAATAATCATAACATAAAACATGAAACTTTGTGGCATACACACATAATCCTAGAGAATCATTTCTTGTTAATCAAGACTCATTGGCAAGACTATCTTAGTGGACAAAGTCCCTTTCTGAACCGAGTCACCCTCGTTTCAGTCCTGTTTCACTGAACCGGTATAACCTACCGTTCCAGCCATGTATATCTCATGAGATATAAAATCTTTACCCAATGCATTAGAGGGAGATATAGGTCCCACCCATCTCATAATGATACCATTCTTATGTGTGCCACAAAATCATAAACCATACATCATAGCATAACCCATGTAATAAAAATGGGAATCTTAAACATTGTGACATCATAAAACAATTCATATAATATAAAGGAATTCATAAAAATAATTCCATCACAACATAATCAAATCAATTTAATAATAGGGATAAAAACATAACCCTTTATTATCTTATATGGAAAATAATTTTGATAAAACACTTGAACTCTATTCTTGAGGAAAATATCCTTTCTACTTCAAAAACACTTTTCCTTTCTTAACATGTTGTACAGTCATAAACTAAAAGAAGTTGATTAAAAATAAACTTGAAAAATTATAAAGGAATCTTCTTGGAAATAATGTTTTAAAAATCCATTCATGCTGTATAAGTTAAAAAAAACATTCTTCTCCTACTTTTGTCGGAAAAGTCAAAAAGTACCTCATACGAAAAACGACAAAAGATTCCTTTCATATCTTTTACTAAAAACTTACCGAAGGGTAAAATTGGTATTAAACAATTGTAGGTGGATGTAAATAATATTACATATTGAGGAAACATGGATGTGGATGATAAAATACACCCCAGTAAATACCAAAGTATAAACAATCTCGGATAAAAATGTGATTGTGATATTTCCCTTACCTTAGGTCCGTTTTGCTTCGTAAGTGTCCGAACCTTCTTTATAATGATTTAAATAATGTTATTGACTTATTAAATAATCATACGTATTTTTATGATATCATATATGGTCATATTCTTAGCTTCTTAGTAGTAATATTTCATTGCTACTTGTTATTCGGGTGTTTATAACTTTTTGTTCTTATGCGTGTTTTGTCGAATAAATTCTTATTCTTATCTTTAGGTTATAGATACCTCATTTCCAGAATGGTATTAGTGTAATATATATCATATTCATTCATTCAATTCATTTATATAATCATTATGAAATGAAGATCATGTAGAACGAGTCGCATCACATCGTGGAGACGGTATTCCGTACGTACGCACGAGTGATGATATCGTTCCTATGATCGTGGAATTGTATTGGAGTGTATGTATACTATTTCATAATCATTATCACTTTATAATAGTCATATATAGTCATTATATACACCATTATACCCATCCAAGTAAGGTGGTGGTGGAAAATAGATTACACCACGGCGTGGAGATGGTATTCCGTACGTACGCACGCGTGGTGATTTCTTTTTTTGTAGGATGGATAGATGGTGAAAAAGGGTTGTTTCATACTTATAATAAAATATAAGTATATGAGTGATACTGATGTTATTACTTCATAATGAAACAACTAAAGAAGAAGAAGTGGAAGAAGAAATAAAGATGAAAGAATCGGTAACGAACATTACCTCTTCTTTGAAGTGCTTCTTTGAGACCTCCTTTTAGGGCACTAAAATGGATCTTTTAAGAAGACCAGAACCTCTAGGATGTCTCTAGGGAAGTGTAGAGGAGGAATTGTCAGCGGTTGTCTGAGCTTGAAGGCTCAAAGTGGTGTGAGGAAGAGGGGGAGGAGGTTCCCTTTTTTAAGGGAGGAGAGGGGCACCTTTGGGAAAACTAAAAATATTATTTTATTATAAAGTCAAGTTCGGTTTTAAATAGATCCAAATTGACATATTTCAAAGATAAGGTAGGGATGGGTCTAAATCCTCTCATCCAATATAATTTAGACAAGTTTAGGTTCCTATTTTAACCTTATCATTTAGATTTAACATTAAGTTAAATAAGTTTACTTTTACCGTGTCTTCTTGTATTCTTATACTATAATTTTAATAAACTTACTATAAGCAGACAAACGAACCTAAATTTGTTTATTATTAATATATATAACCTTATATAAGTCATTTGGCCGAACCTTAGATTTTTAGGAATAAAATAACAATTACTAATATAATATTTGTTTTAAAAACTATTTCATGTCAATTTTGACACTATTTAGTAATTGATTTTTGTGAAAATCATAACAGAATTATTAGTTCGAACCAAGTTAATTAAATAAATAATAACATGTCATATTAACCTAGAAAATTAGTGTAATTCATAAAAAGTCTCAAATTTCATTTATTTTGGTGTTTATAACATCAATTATGTCAATATTTCATTTATAAAATAATTACTGCATCATCATTGTGTCATAAATAAATTAAATTATTTAATGTCTAAAAATTACAAATAAAATATAATTATGTAGGAAATCTTTTTATATTTCTAATTAATATTTATAGTCGAATTTATCTTATGTATAACCCTATATTAAAAATTATTTACTTATTAAACTTTGATTTTAACTATTTTAACCCTTCTTTAAATAAATTAATAATAAATGTCCTAATCTAATCCAAGTGGGCCTAAATGGTAATATTTTATTCCTAAGTTTGTTTTTGGTCGAATTAAACTTATCCAATAAAATTAGGACATGTGTTAGGGTAATAATAATATCATCTTTACCCTTAATTACCCAATTTACTTTTAACCGTGGTAAAAAAAAGTAAAAAGTTACTATTCACCAAAAATTATTTTCATCTAATTGAACCACATTTTAGTCCTTGATATTAACCGTGTCTCTCGGATTTTTGAAATTCCACTCACAGAAGCGGTAAAATTAAGTTTTATGAAAAATTCAGTTTTTTAACTACCACTTAGTGGTTTCATTATTCATCAAAAATTGAAAGTTTTCAGAAAAATATCAAAATTTCACCCTAGGATAATTTCAATATTCCGAATCCAAAAATGAAGTCCATTTTGAAAAATAAAATTTATAAAATTTCAAAAAGTGGTTATTACTATTCATAACAGCTAGTTTTAATAATATTTCAATAGCATATCGTTGTTTAGTGAAACTCGGTATTGCGTACGACGCAAGCTATCGAGGAAGGTCGCGATTTCGTGTAAAGCAAGCCAAGCAAGTATTGTGTAGAAAAATATTCCTTTGATGATTTATATAACATAAAATTCTTGGGTGTTACATTCTACCCCCCTTAAAATGAATTTCTCCCTCGAAATTCGTCACTTTGTAACAAACAGATGAGGATACCTCTCCCTCGTCATATCCTCAAGCTCCCATGTAGCTTCTTCTAATTGGTGGTTCCTCCATAAAACTTTCACCAATCGAGTGGTCTTGATTCGTAGGACTTTTTCTCTACGATCCAGAATCTCTATCGGTTGTTCTTCATAAGAAAGATCTTGCTCCAGCGGCACAACTTCTGAGCTGAGTACATGTGAAAGATCGGGTATGTACTTTCTCAGGAGAGATACATGGAACACATCGTGAACTTGAGAGAGATTCGGTGGAAGCGTCAATCAGTAAGCTACCTTCCCAACACGATCCAGTATTTCAAAAGGACCGATATATCTAAGGCTCAACTTCCCCTTCTTTCCAAATCTCATGACCCTCTTCTAGGGAGATATTCGTAAGAACACTTTATCACCCACTTAAAACTCTAGGTCTTTCCTTCGGTTGTCAGCATAACTTTTCTGTCGACTCTAAGCTGCTCTTATGTGTTGTTGAATAGATCTGACCTTTTCTGCCATTTCATCAACGAGATCAGGTCCTAATAGATTTCTTTCCCCAAATTCATCCCAGCAAGTTGGAGTCCTGCATTTCTTTCCATAGAGAGCTTCATAAGGAGCCATCTGAATACTGGAGTGAAAGCTATTATTATAAGAAAATTCCACTAAAGGTAGGTGTTGATCCCAACCACCTATGAAATCCATATAGCAAGCTCTCAACATATCTTCTAGGGTTTGAATTGTTCTCTCAGACTGACCGTCTGTCTGAGGATGATAAGCAGTGCTGAAACACTACTCTGTATCCAGAGTATGCTGAAGACTTCTCCAGAACATTGAGGTAAATCTTAGATCCCGATCAGATATAATAGAAAGTGGTACTCCATGCAATCTTACCACTTCCTTTACATATATCCTGGCAAGCTGATCCAGAGATAAATCCTCTCTAATAGCAATGAAGTGTGCAGACTTTGTAAGATGATCAACTATGACCCAGATAGCATTATTGCCTTTGGATGTTTTAGGAAGTCCTATGACAAAGTCCATAGTGATGTTTTCCCATTTCCATTCGGGTATGGGTAATGGTTGTAACATCCCCTTAGACTTATGTCTCTTAGCTTTAACTTGTTGACAAACCAAGCATCGAGAGACAAATTTAGCAACATCTCTTTTCATGCCATCCCACCAGAAGTACTCTTTCAGGTCCCTATACATCTTCGTGCTTCCAGGATGAATAGAGAATGAAGAACTATGAGCCTCATCCAGCAGCTCCTTCTTTAATTCGGGGATGGGAGGAACACAAACCCGATTCCTGAACTTTATTATCCCATCACAATCAAGGTTGAATTCAGGAACGTTTCTCACCTTCTTTTGTAACTCTTCATCTTCTTTCTATGCCTCTTTAATCTTCACATGTAAAGATGGTTGAACATTCATTTGATAAAGATAAGACTTTTCCCCTTCCATTATAATTCCAAGATCCATCATTTGTAAATCCATAAATATTGGATCTTTTGTGATCCTCATCATGGATAAACTAGCATGGTCTTGTCGACTTAATGCATCTGCCACCTTGTTTGCTTTCCCAGGGTGGTAATGGATTGAGCAGTCGTAATCCTTAATCAGATCTAACCATCTTCTTTGACGCATATTCAGCTCCTTTTGTGTGAAAATATACTTTAAACTTTTATGATCAGTATAAATATCACACCTTTCACCATAAAGGTAATGCCTCCAAATCTTTAATGCAAAGATTACCGCTGCTAACTCCAAATCATGTGTTGGGTAATTTTGCTCATGGATTTTCAACTGTCATGAGGCATAAGCTATCACCATATCATTTTGCATAAGAACACACCCCAATACCTTCTTGGATGCATCACTGTAGATCACAAACCTTTCTCCACTACAGGGCAGTGTGAGCACAGGTGCACTGGATAACCTTCTTTTCAACTCCTTGAAATTCTCTTCACATTCCTCCGTCCAAACAAACTTAACTCCTTTCCGAGTCAACTTGGTTAGTGGATTAGATAATCATGAAAAATCTTTCACAAAACGTCGATAATATCCAGCCAAACCAAGAAAACTTCGGATCTCAGTTACTGTTGTTGGTCTCGACCATCTTTTGATAACCTCTGTTTTTGCTGGATCCACAGATATCCCCTCTTTTGAGATTATGTGACCCAAAAATGCAACTTTTTGAAGACACAATTCACACTTGGTAAATTTGGCATAAAGCTTCTCCTTTCTTAGGGTCTTCAATATAATTCTCAAGTGATCTTCATGCTCTTCCTTGCTCTTTGAATAGACAAGAATATCGTCTATAAAGACTACCACAAATTGATCAAGATAGTCTCTAAAGACTCTATTCATTAGATCCATAAAGATAGCAGGGGCATTAGTAAAACCAAATGGCATCACTATAAATTCATAGTGTCCATACCTTGTATGGTATATCCTCCCTTTTGACCCTTAATTAATGATACCCCGAACGAAGATCAATCTTGGAAAAGTATTGAGCTCCGCGTAGTTGGTCAAATAAGTCATCAATTCATGGGAGAGGATATTTGTTCTTGATAGTGATCTTGTTAAGTTCTCGATAATCAATGCAGAGTCTCATTGATCCATCTTTCTTCTTAACAAATAGAACAGGTGCTACCCAAGGTGACACACTAGGGCATATGAATCCCTTATCAAGATTCTCTTGGAGTTGCTTCTTCAATTCCTACAACTCAATTGGGGCCATTCTATAAGGTGTCTTTGAAATAGGCAAAGCACCCGGTACGAGTTCTATTGAAAACTCAACTTCACGATTTGGTGGAAGACCCAGTAATTCCTCCGGAAAGACATCATCAAACTCCCGTATAATGGGCATATTCTTAATCGTGAGTTTCTCACCAACCATTTGAGATAAATAACCTTCATTTAGTGGAATCAATACCCATAAAATGGAAGAAATTTCCACTGGAAGGTTATGTTCATCCTTGCATCGATAGATGATCACAGGTTGATCTGGAATATGAAATGCGACTTAACTTCTTTGTAAATTGATATGAGCTCCATGTAGAGAAAGCCAATCCATGCCAAGAATCACATCAAATTCCACTATAGGAAGGACCACAAGATTTGCAGGAAGCACTTTCCCACAAACTTCGATCGAAGAAGAATTATAAACTTTTGATGCGACTGTTGTGCCATTAGGTGTTGTCACAACTAACTCAACATCTAATTGTTGAGGTAATACGGTGATAACCTTAGAAAATTCTTCAGAAATAAAAGAGTGGGTGGATCCAGAATCAAATAAAACATTTTCTACTTTAGAGTGGATGGTAAGTGTACCTTTCACCACATCGTTATCGTACTCCACATCACTGATAGAAATTGCATGTGACTTTCCTTTGTCTTTAGCCTTAAGAGTTTGTTGACGTCGACCATCATCATCAACCCTTGGATTAGGGCATTTATTGGCATAATGACCCATCTCCTTGCACTTGAAACGTTGAAGTGTAGTAGGTTCATTCTGTGTATCCCTTCCTTTGTTTGCATCATTAGACATCTTCTTCCCATCATCGCGGCATTCAAATGCACGATGACCTTCATTTCTACATTTGAAACATTTACTTGTCCCTTTAAGACAACTCCCTCCATGTTTCTTTCCATACTTTGAGCATAAGGGAAAGCTCATCTTCTTTTCAGTGGGCTCTTTAGATTTTCCTTTGAATTACATTTTCCTCTTCTTATCAAACCCATACGACTGATGGGTTGCTCCAATTTCCATCTCAACTTTGAGAGCACATCGAACGATTTCCTCATAGATATTGAAGTCCCTTATGGCTAAGGCCCTTCGAAGACATGGTTTTAAGCCACTAAAGAATTGATCGATCTTACTCTCAGGTTGGATAATAATACCAGAAGCGTACCTTTCAAGTCTTGTAAAATTTGCTTCATAGGTACCAACCGATTCATCATCCTTTTGCTTCAGTTCAAGAAACTCTTTCTCCATCTTTGTTCAGAGAATACGGGGGAAGTACTTATTGAAAAATAAGTTCTTGAACTCGTCCCATTCCATGGACTCAATTTCCTCTCTTTGCCTCGTATTCTTAATAAGATTCCACCATTGATCAGCATCTCCTTCCAAACGATACACTGCTAGGATGAATTTATCATGTTAGGAACATTGAAGAACTGAAAATATCTTTTCAGTAGTACTAATCCATTGTTCAGCAACTAATGGATCAGTAGACCCGCTGAAAGAAGGTGGACGCTGCCTCATGAAGGATTCAACAGAATGTTGCTCCTTCCTTTGCTCGTTTGGAAGTCCTGCATGATTCATAGCTTGAGAAAGTTGTGTGAGCATGGCTACAAGATTTTGAATTCTAGGTCCCATAACGTTTGGTCGCTCAGGGGGACAATCATTTCATTTCCCATCGCATTCCGCATTAACACGATTCCTTCGGGTTCCAGCCATTGACTAAAACCAAGAAGAATAGTGTGAGAAACACTAATTATAATAGGAAAACCACATACTCAAAAATAAAATTTCACACTTAAGGTCTTATCCTAGGTTATTCATGTACATTTCTAAAACACTAATATTGTGTTCTATGCTTAGACTTATCCTTAGGGTTCTTACTAAGGCTTTCACATCCTAGTTTCCAAAGGTTGACTATACCTTTCCTCTGATACCAACTATAACGACCCATAGTTTACATACATTGTTATTAATTCATAATTTAAGCACACTTATTACAACATATAACAAAACCAAGAAAGGACCGTATAGGTATAGTGTCTTTAGAAACTAGGAAACATAAACAACTGGTTCATAAAGCATCTACTTTGCCTCCCATTTATTTCATCATATCTAGAGTCCATTTTTGGCATATTCTACTTAATAACCTTCCTCCTGACCTAGGGAAATAAAACATACAAAAGGGTGAGATCAAATGCTCAGTAAGGGTAAACAAAAGAAATATCAATCACATTGTATACATAAGCACATAACTTTTGGAAATCTTAACCTACAAAAGAGATCATAATTTCATAACATGGGATAAATTATGGCAGTGAAATGTAATCAAAATAATCATAACTTAAAACATGAAACTTTGTGGCATACACACATAATCATAGAGAATCATTTCTTGTTAGTCAAGACTCATTGGCAAGACTATAATAGTGGACAAAGTCCCTTTCTGAACCGAGTCACCCTCGTTTCAGTCCTGTTTTACTGAACCGGTATAACCTACCGTTCCATCCATTTCTATATCATGAGATATAAAATCTTTACCCAATGCATTATAGGGAGATATAGGTCCCACCCATCTAATAATGATACCATTCTTATGTGTGCCACAAAATCATAAACCATACATCATAGCATAACCCATGTAATAAAAATGGGAATCTTAAACATCGTGACATCGTAAAACAATTCATATAATATAAAGGAATTCATAAAAATAATTCCATCACAACATAATCAAATCAATGTAATAATAGGGATAAAAACATAACCCTTTATTATCTTATATGGAAAATAATTTTGATAAAACACTTGAACTCTATTCTTGAGGAAAATATCATTTCTACTACAAAAACACTTTTCCTTTCTTAACATGTCGTACAGTCATAAACTAAAAGAAGTTGATCAAAAATAAACTTGAAAACTTGTAAAGGAAGCTTCTTGGAAATAATGTTTTAAAAATCCATTCATGCCGTATAAGTTAAAAAAAAAATTCTTCTCATACTTTTGTCGGAAAAGTCAAAAAGTACCTCATACAAAAAACGACAAAAGATTCCTTTCATATCTTTTACTAAAAACATACCGAAGGGTAAAATTGGTTTTAAACAATTTTAGGTGGATGGAAATAATATTACATATTGAGGAAACATGGATGTGGATGATAAAATACACCCCAGTAAATACCAAAGTACAAAAAATCTCAGATAAAAATGAGATTGTGATATTTCCCTTACCTTAGGTCCGTTTTGCTTCCTAAGTGTCCGAACCTCCTGTATAATGATTTAAATAATGTTATTGAATTATTCCAGAATAATACTTATTTTTATGATATCATATATGGTCATATTCTTAGCTTCTTAGTAGTAATATTTCATTGCTACTTGTTATTCGGGTGTTTATAACTTTTTGTTCTTATGCGTGTTTTGTCGAATAAATTCTTATTCTTATCTTTAGGTTATAGATACCTCATTTCCAAAATGGTATTAGTGTAATATATATCATATTAATTCATTCAATTCATTTATATAATCATTATGAAATGGAGATCATGTAGAACGAGTCGCATCACATCGTGGAGACGGTATTCCGTACGTACGCACGAGCGATGATATCATTTCTATGATCGTGGAATTGTATTGGAGTGTATGTATACTATTTAAGAATTAGTATAACTTTATAATAGTCATATATAGTCATTATATACACCATTATACCCATCCAAGTAAGGTGGTGGTGGAAAATAGATTACACCACGGCGTAGAGACGGTATTCCGTACGTACGCACGCGCGGTGATTTATTTTTCCGTAGGATGGATAGATGGTGAAATAGGGTTGTTTCATACTTATAATAACATATCCGCATATGAGTGATACTGATGTTATTACTTCATAATGAAACAACTAAAGAATAAGAAGTGGAAGAAGAAATAAATATGAAAGAATCGGTAACGGACATTACCTCTTCTTTGAAGTGCTTCTTTGAGACCTCCTTTTAGGGCACTAAAATGGGTCTTTGAAGAAGACCAGAACCTCTAGGATGTCTCTAGGAAAGTTGAGAGGAGGAATTGGCAGGGGTTGGCCGAGCTTGAAGGCTCAAAGTGGTGTGAGGAAGAGTGGGAGGAGGTTCCCTTTTATAAGGGAGGAGAGGGCCACCTTTGGGAAAACTAAAAATATTATTTTATTATAAAGTCAAGTTCGGTTTTAAATAGTTCAAAATTGATATATTTAGAAGCTAAGGTGTTTATGGGTCGAAATCATCTCATCCAATATAATTTAGACAAGTTTAGGTTCCTATTTTAACCTTATCATTTAGATTTAACATTTAGTTAAATAAGTTTACTTTTACCGTGTCTTCTTGTGTTCTTATACTATAAGGTTAATAAACTTACTATAAGCAGCCAAACGAATCCCAATTTGTTTATTATTAATATATATAACCTTATCTAAGTCATTTGTCCGAACCTTAGATTTTTAGGAATAAAATAACAATTAATAATATAATATTTGTTTTAAAAACTATTTTATGTCAATTTTGACACTATTTATTAATTGATTTTTGTGAAAATCATAACAGAATTATTAGTTCGAACCAAGTTAATTAAATCAATAATAACATGTCATAGTAACATATAAAATTAGTTTAATTCATAAAAAGTCTCAAATTACATTTATTTTGGTGTTTATAACATAAATTATGTCAATATTTCATTAATAAAATAATTACTGCATCATCATTGTGTCATAAATAAATTAAATTATTTAATGTCTAAAAATTACAAATAAAATATCATTATGTAGGAAATCTTTTTATCTTTCTAATGAATATTTATAGTCTAATTTATCTTATGTATAACCTTATATTAAAAATTATTTACTTATTAAACTTTGATTTTAACTATTTTAACCCTTCTTTAAATAAATTAATAATAAATGTACTAATCTAATCCAAGTGGGCCTAAATTGTCATATTTTATTCCTAAGTTTGTTTTTGGTCGAATTAAACTTATCCAATAGAATTAGGAAATGTGTTAGGGTAATAATAATATCATCTTTACCCTTAATTACCCTATTTACTTTTAACCATGGTAAAAAAAAGTAAAAAGTCACTATTCACCAAAAATTATTTTCATATCATTGAACCACATTTTAGTCCTTGATATTAACCGTGTCTCTCGGATTTTCAAAATTCCACTCACAGAAGCGGTAAAATTAAGTTTTATGAAAAATTCAGTTTTTTAACTACCACTTAGTGGTTTCACTATTCATCAAAAATTGAAAGTTTTCAGAAAAATACCAAAATTTTACCCTAGGCTAATTTCAATATTCCGAATCCAAAAATGAAGTCCATTTTGAAAAATAAAATTTATAATATTTTAAAAATTGGTTATTACTATTCATAACGGCTAGTTTTAATAATATTTTAATAGCATATCGTTGTTTAGTGAAACTCGGTATTGCATACGACGCAAGCTATCGAGGAAGGTCGCGATTTCGTGTAAAGCAAGCCAAGCACGTATTGTGCAGAAAAAGATTACTTTGATGATTTATATAACATAAAAGTCTCGGGTGTTACATTCGCCTCCCGATAGGTATGGGTGGCAATGAAATTGAGGTCGGTGAGCGCAGCTTGGCAGTCCATCCATCTGGGAGTGAGAGACCATGCAAGATGTATATCACCCTTCCAGATGGCTTGCATAATAGTTGTGGAGTCACTTTCAATACTGATATTCTTCCAGTTGAAGAGCTTTGCATAGGAGATGGCATGAATGGTAGCAAGCATTTCTGCCTCCAGCGCAAAAGCATTTCCACAGCTTCCAAAGAAACATCCAAGGATCCGATCTTGATGGTCTCTGAAAATTCCACCGCATCCAGCAAGTCCAGGATTTCCTTTTGAGGCTCCGCCCACGTTTACCTTAATCCATCCAGGAGGGGGTGCGTGCCAGAAAACTTCAATAGTATAGCGTGGCTTTGGGAAAATACCTTTGACACCAATTCGGCGAATGGTTTCGAAATCTATGACAGAATTGTCACAGCATGCTGTTTGGATCGTAGTTGCTTCTTTTATAGCCAACAGAATCCTCAGTTTACCTGTATTGATATAAAAAGTGTTATTGTTGAAAAAAGAGTCATTTCTACCATAACATATTATGTGCAGAAGTTCCGCAACAGCAGTAAGAAAGAGATTCTTGATTTGGGAAGATCTTGGGAATTCCACCACTCTTTTCAGCTGAGAGAAAATAAAAGAATCTAAACGCCATCTGCATCCAAAAAGGTCAAAGATGTAATGCCAAAGGGCCATAGCAGTATCACAGGATAAGAAGAGATTATTTAGGTCCTCACGATGCTGATTGCATAATCTACATTTAGAGCAAAGATTAAAACCATAAGATTGCAAGCAAACATCAGTTGGAATTTTTTTATGCGCAATCCGCCACATAAGAGTGAGACGAAAAGGCTTAATCCAGGCTTTATTGAAATTGGACAGCCAATTAAAATTTTCATCCCCGTTAGGGAAGTGAAAGTGATAAAAAAAATTTGAGTATGAAAGACCATTATGAGCAGGTTCCCACATGAGGAGATCCTCATTGGGGGTGAAATAGTAATTGTCCACAATTCCCTTGATAGGATTCAGAAGTTGAAGTTCAGGGGAGTTGAGCATCTCTTTAATGGAGCAGTTAGAAGGATTATGGGAAAAGGTATTAAGAATATCAGAAATGAGGGGGGATCCAGTCGAGTTATCAAACCATAAATTTAAAGAAGAATTTTTACTAACAAGCCATCTAGAATTTTCCATGATAGAGTGAAAAGAGGCTTTAATCAAAGGCCAGATAGAAGAAGTCATGTAATTGGAAGAACCAGACTTAAGCTTATCAAGAAATCGGATTTTGAAGAATCTCATGGAATGAGAGTTATTATGAATGAGGGACCATGTGAGTTTGGCCTGAAGGGCCTCATTAAAGATTTTAAGATTCTTAATACTGATTCCTCCATTTTCAATAGGTTTACAACAAGTGGCCCAGGAGACCATTACCAGCTTCTTTTCCAGAGTGCTTCCACTCCAGATAAAATTTCTTATAGCTGTATTTAATTTTTTTATCAGCCCCAAAGGCCATTTGTAAACCATCATCGAGTAAACCAGCTTAGAAACAATAGTGGATTTAACAAGGAAAATTCTTCCAGCCATTGAGAGGGATTTACCTTTCCAGGAAGAGAATTTCTTTTGAGTTTGATCAACGATGCTAAGAAACAAACAGGCTTTAGGTCGGCCCCAGAAAAGGGGGACACCAAGATAAGTAAAAGGAAGGGATCCTTCTTTAACTCCTAAGACATTGGTGATAAGAATTTTCCTATTTGAGGATGAACAAATTCTTATTACCTTTATCTAAAATGAGTAAAAAAATCAATTGTTGGCCTCTCTCCAATGGGAAAAGTGCCAAAAATCCATAATAAATCATACATTCTAAAAAAATGTGCATCACTCAATGAGAAAGTCATAATCAATGGTAACATATCCAACCAAGAACATCCATCCCATATCCTTAGAAACCTAGACTTCCAATCAGAACTTTGTTTCATGACAAAATAATACAATATCTATAATAGGTTTTGAAAATTTCATAATAATCCATTTTACCATGTCCCAAATGGAAATAAAATATAAAATGAACTAATCTAACACTAATTTTTCATGTATATCTCAATCTAACTCAATGAACTATTGATAAACAGGTTTTCCACCTAGCCTCTAGCACACCCCCACATATACTAGAGGCTATCGACTAGAATTATGGGCCAAGGGGGTATTCATGGGGAGACAATTTCTTCGTATTAGAAAATGAAAAATAATGGAAATAACCAAACATCATCAATATTTTTAGATAATTAGTGTGTATAAGAAATAAATGTAAAAAATGTTGTGATAATTTAAATTTAGTAAAATACCAAACAACTAGGTCCTATATACAACATTGATTGACCATGGGGTCGATCAAATATATAATAGAATAATGAATGTAAAATAAAAAAGAATCCTATATTAATCTAATACAAACCACATACCATATCTCTAAAGACCCTATCAAGATGATCCATCATGATCATAATAATCAACAAGAGAATATGTACCTGATCATGCAACCTTGGGCCTTATCAAATCCATTGTTCATCTATACTCAATATTGAAAGTAGGCATGAGATATGTAAGTATACTGAGGTATATGTATAGGGATGGGAACTAAAAATCAGTAGAAAACCCCCAATAATGAATCTATAACCTTATTTCATAATTTAATTCTCGTGAAATATGACCCTCCTAGAATATACATTATTGGAATACAATAAATAAAATAAATTCATTGCCTATCCCTGGGTCTATGATCCCGATTGACCAAACCTACTTTGATAAATTCCATGAATTTCTCTAAGTAAGCTATGTCACCACTTGGGGATACAAGTCCAAGAATTGGGGTTCACCCATAATCCCCTATAATAATTAAAAATTAGGATTCAAGGTATCATTCATACATTTATTAAATAAGGCATAAAGTTGGATGCTAGGAATCCTAGGGATACCATGCAAGATGTGTGTAACCATTGGAAACTAGAAGACATATCTGTGTTCCCTAATCCTATATGATGTCAGGTTACTAGGTCTGTTTCCATATGTATCCATGGAATTTGAACAAGGATATATCCCTAAGAGGGTTACTATTTAGAGATATGTTTATAATACTATCCAAATCTAAGATAATAACTTTTCATGATTCAATAATTTTCTCAAAAACCTATTTTGAGACAACTCTGGTATTGTAAAAATGGATTATCCACACTATCCTAGTGTGTATTCTAGGAATAAATCAAGGATTTAATCATCAATACTTGGGTATATCATGAGCGTCCACGGATCAGGTGAAATGGTTCCACCCGATAACCTCTAACAACACCTAGATCCTTACAATCTTGGAATATCATGAGACACACTAACTAATAGGGGTTCTAAGATTTACTTAGAAACCAAAATCTATAATCCTTGTATAGGGGGGACTCCTAGTGAAATATGGTATTTCATTAATCTAATATTTAAATCAAATAAGTCCCATACTCCAGGTTTAAAGAAGTACCATTAGGAATTCCAACCATACTATTAAATCACCTCAGGCCAATATAATGTGTTCTAAGAATCATGTTTTAGAATAAAAAATACATCATTGGTAACTAATTGAAATAAATAATAAAAGAGTGAGGTTTTTCATAATCCTAAACCCAAAACTTATGGCACAACCCCTAATATACAAATTTTTGGTATGGGTTCTAAGGTTACACTAACTTCCATCTATCCCAAACCCACAATGCAGTTTCTCAGGGTTAGTAAACCACTAAGGAACCAACTAAGCATCCTTGTTCAAAAAATAAGAGAGGCATCCGAATTGAGATGCTCAATGTTAAAATTTTTGTAGAGGTATCCATTTTGGTATCCTTTAAGGCATCACATATCTATAGGCATCCATGTTGGTATCCTTGGAAACTATAAGTAAATGGAGGTATCCCATAGGGGATCCTCAAGGTCGGTTCATAGGTGGAGGAATCCTATAGGGGATCCTCAAACAAAGACTAGATTCTTAGGCCAATACTATCTCTTAAGTGTAAAACATACCTCAACCATATTCTATCATCTCACTATCTCCCTAAACAAAAAGCGAACACCTCATAAGAGAGATGAACTCAATGGTAAATACACTTAAAAATAAATCTAGGGAGATGAATCATGAACTATATTAGTTCAAGGTCTTACTCTTGGTTGTAAAAAAATATCAACCTATCTATCTACTTGAAATGAAACCCAATCCCATTAACCAGGGACTACTCACAATTACACTATTTGAGGTACTTGGAAATACTGTTCCTTAACCTCCAACCATTATCACAACCTTTAGTGGGGTTTTATTCCATGTCTCAATAGGAAGACCTATGAAACCATTTACTGAAAAAATAACTTCTTTATTATATCTCAATCACCCTCGAACACCTCTCAGAAGTCCTCTAATCATTCCAATAGTTTCACTATCTCAATATCATGAAAAAATACAAAAAAGGACTCATATTTTGTTCAATTATAAATATAGGGTTTAAAATCATTAAAAACCCAAAAAATGTTGAAAAGGGTAGTACACTATTCATACCATGAGTACACGACATGAACTCCAAATCCCCCACCCTGGAAATTTACTTTTACATAACCTGAGTATACTCAGGGTTTTTAGTGTACTACTACATGACTAGAGCATACATGGGGTTCAGACATATACTAATACATTAACATGACACACATGGGGATTACCCATGTACTACTATATGGTAATGTATACCTTTCATGTGGTCCCCACCCAAATACCTGACCCCATGTCCATGTATGACTACATGTTCTGCACTCAGAGAACAAAAGTTGACTCCTAAAAGATTATTCTACATAATTACTTGAATACATAGACATGTACCACTAAACATTGTGTAATCCAATTAAACAGTGTCTAAAAACTCATGTTCCCCCAATAGAAATAATACATTGCATGTGTTCCTAAGACCACATGCTATGTGATCAATATTTCTGATTGAGATACCTCTGTGAACGTCCAAAAACCCCAATTTTTCATAGATTAAGAATAGATTGACCCAAGAGGTTTCCTATGAAATCATTATAGGCCTTCAAAAAATATAACAATATATAAAAAAGGATTTATGGATAAAACATTAAATCATCCTACTTTTTGAATAATCTCTATGATCCTCGTCTGTATCCATGCTCTATAACTGCTATATAATGATCCGACTCCTCTTAAGCTTCATGGAGGAACCTATATTAATTCCTCCATCAATCAATATACCTACCCCTATCCTATCTTAGTAAAAAATGAGAATACACAGAAGGGGTGTAATCTATAATCCATGTAATGGGTAAAATGAAAAGGGAATAAGAAAGGGAAGAAAAAAATAAAAATAAAAAAGGGGTCTGAATCCAAACTCAATCCCCGACGTGAGTTTATGCCTCAAGATGGAAAAATAACCCATTATGGACTCAATAATAAAGATATAATCTGAATCATATACTCTATTAAAAATAAATATATGAAGAAAGATGCATGAATAAAATAAAATTCAATTAATTAAATAGTAAACACTAATTATTCTATGAGAATTTAAATAGATCAGATTTCCAACACACTTCTGTCCTAGGTTAAAAACCCTATTACGAGACAAATAGAGTGGTTAGAAAAATTATCTGAGATCAAATGACAATTTAAAAGTCCATTATAACACTTATAAGTGCTCAAAATAAAAAATTACAATTTCTATTCAAATTCACTATCCAAACAAACACAAGTGTTTATAAACCTCATAAGGATAAATATTGAGCGCAAAAAAACTTGACATATACTCACTAGGTCCTTAGATATAATAAAAAATTAGAGTAAATTACCATCAACTCCATTTCATATCTTGGTTCACCATCCTCCTTGAATGATGTAAAACTATATAAATTAGTCCACCTCACATGAACTTAAGTTGTATAACCCCTCTAGAATGAGATCCAATATTTTATTAATAATTTTTCTTATTTTTACTGACCCATATTAAAAAAAATACCACTATATAACTATGTGTATCTTGAATATTATTCATATAGGATACATATTGATTCTAAAAAATGTTATTATTGTCCCATCAATAGGATTCCTTATACTTCCTTTCCCCCCTTTATCACAAAATTTGATCCATTTTGTTAGTTTAATCTATTTTTATATCCAATCATTATTCACATTGGGTTAACCATTTTAAATATAAGATAAAAAATACTATTTGGGGATAAAAATCATTGAATAAGACCCTATGTTTTGAGATAATTAATCGAATGAAAGTTTTCCTTGCCACATGGTCATAAAATGTATAGAGTAAATTACTTTTTGCTTGACCGCAAAAATCCTAAAATAGATTACTTAGGGAACAAAAATTATCTATATGACATAAAAACCTTATTATAAGACCTCAAACAACATAATACTACATCCTTCTCATATGAAATAAAAGTTTATGGAAAATAATTTTCCTAAATACATTAAACTATATGAAACCTCACATTTATTTCATGGAGTAAACTAGTCAAATAAAACACTCCACCTCTGTATGAGCTAGATTTACACAAAGACCATTTATATTCCGTCAACACACAATTTTAACATTTAAAATATCAAATTATATATGACCAAAAATTTATATTCTATTTTCATCATTGGTCCCACACCAAGGTGAAACATTCTAAAACAATATGTGTCTTGATTCCAAATCTTAAAAAATATGTATTGATTTCCAAATATACTATATTTTTTATAAATACATGTTCCTATATCATCCCACTCCTCATCATGCTTTGGAATTTATTTATTCTCATTGGGTTTTTTATTCTTGGGTAACCTCACTATTGTATAAGATCTATAACCATAAGATATAATACACACACCAGTTTACTCTAAATGAATTTAAACTAGGAGTCATTCATTGGTCCAAGTTATGTGACCATAGAACTTATAAAAACAATATGGTAATAGCATTATTACACTAAACTATGTGCATTCCCCCCATTTAAGGTTGATTATATCACTGTTTGGTTCTTTATTCACATCAGGTTAGATAAAATTATGCTGGGTATAAATCCCTATTATGAAAAAATCTATATGAACTAAAACTAGTAGTAATACTAAGGTGACTGAAGCCTTTCATTCACAAATATTATATAATTTTCAATGAATATTAAATATATCTAATAAAAATACACTCCCCATAACCATTAAAGTTTAGTGTACTGGGAGAATAGATACAAAACCAACTTATTTTTAGAATTATCTTCAACTTAACCCATGAATTTTCTGTCACATTATACCCTTCTCTTACATACCCATCTAAAAAAATTTCTTCACTAAATAAGAAATATAATAAAGGGAAAACTGAATATCACAGTAAAGGAATACATAATAGATATCAATAAATGACCATAAAAAATAATAATATAAGAATAAGGTTGCGAGATCATGATCATAACTTACAAAGCTCATACCCAATATGTCGTAGATCATAAGCATAATTCATGACATAAAAATTTAACATTTCAGAATTCATAAATCAAAAGAGTGAGGAATTATAAAAAATCAATCATGATTTATGAGATTAAATAATATGTATAAAAACTATTCATAAAACTATGTCACCATAATAGGTGTAGAAATAATCTCATATGTCAAGGTTAACTACAAAGACCATAATATCATAGTAGACCGGGCATCAACACCTATTTCCTATATCATAACAGAATTGGAATCACCACCTGTTTCCCATATTATTCTGGATTAGGAATACCAAGCTATTTTCTATTGTGGATGGATTACATCATATAATTTCACATAATTATCCTAGGATATATAATACTTTACCAAATAGTTGTAACCCATTTATACTTCTTTTACCGAGGTGAAAAATCATCTATATGGTTAATATTCAACATGAACAAAAATTAACTTATGCCAATTAAATTATTTTAGTTATGCTGATATAAAATATGGAATCATTTTTAGAAGATTCAATTTTTATATGGTGAATAAATTTATTTCAAAAATAAGCATGAAAAATGCAATGGAAATCATTTTTTGAAAAATGCATTATTAGGAATAAAATATGATTTATTATTAATTTAGACCCTATAAAAACAATTATATTAAGAATGAAACATTTATTTGAATATATAATATTTTAAGTAAATTAAAATCATTAATCAATAGAGATTAAATTAATTTATTATATTTTTAAAACATTTCTTGAATAGAAAACTAGTTTTCAAAAAAAATCCTTTTACTATAAACTTATTTTATTTCAATTTCTAACCAATTTACTACCAATGAATAAATTTTATACATGTGTATTAATTTTTTATATTTTTTTAATTTTTATTTATACCCATAAATACTATAAATGGGTAATATATGTCTCCTTATATGATAATATTTATATCATGATTCATTTAAATATGGTGTTGCATGTAAAATAAAAAGTAAAATTTATTTAAATATTAATATATCAAAAAATATATGGTTTTACATTATACCCACCTTAAAATAATTATACCCTTGAAATTATGTCATTTTGATACAATGAACTGATTATACCTCTCCCTCATCACATCTTTTGGCTCCCACATACCTTTGTCAAATTTATAGATTCGCCACAAAACTTTGACTAGGGGAGTGGTCTTATTTCATAGAAAATTATCTCTATATTTTTGAATCACCACTGGTTATTCCTCTTAATATTTTTATTTCACCATCATTATGACTAATGTGGTTAGTACAAGGGAAGGATAAATTATGTTATTCCTTAGGAGAGATACATGTAACACATCATGAACTTGAGATAGATTCAGTGGAAGTTCTATGTGATAAGAGATGATAACAATAAAATAAATAATCTCAAACAAAACAATATATAAAGGGATTAACATTAAATTATTTCAAAATCTTATAAACGTATTATGAGGATATATTTATAGGAATACCTTATCACTAACTTCAATGTCTAGATCTCACCAATGATCGTTAGTGTGATTTTTTTCAACTTTGAGCTTCCCATATCTACTACTGAATCACTCTAGACTTATCTACTATTTTCATAGTTAGACTGGGTCCAATATATTTCATTGTATATATTTATCCCATCATTTTGGGGTATAATAATTTCTTCCATATAGGTCTTTATAAGGAGCTATCAGAATGGTTAGGTGAATGATATTACTGTTAGAGAATAAAAAATTGAACGTGTTGAGCCCAAAAACCTATGTGATAAATAGTGAAATCCCTTAACATATATTATAGAGTTTTAATGGACCTATCAGACTAAAAATATTTCTTAGGATGATATAAAGTATGGATACATAACTTTGTATTCAGAGCCTACTGATGACTTCTCCAGAACTTGGAGGAAAATCTTGGAACATGATTAGATAGAATGGAATATTGTACTTAATATAGCTTTTAATAATTCCTTAATATATATCCTAGAAATCTAATCAATAGAGAAATATTATTTGATATAAATGAAATGAACTAATTTTAGAAGGTGATCAACTACAACTTAAATATAAATATTCCATTTAGATGTTTTGGGGATCCTAATGACACAATCCTAGGTAATGTTTTAACATTTCCATTCTAGAATGGGTAACAATTATAAAAAATCATTATAATTATATTTCTAATATCTAAGTGGTTGATATACCAAGAATTGAGATACATACCTGACAATATACCTCTTCATGTTTTCCCACAAAAGACATTCTTTCATATATCTATACATATTTATACTTCCAAGATGAATAAAAAATAATGAGTTTTGAGCTTCATTAAACATATAAACATTCCTCACATTTTCTTATTATTCTACATCTTCTATTAATTCCTTTTTAATCCCCACATGGATTGATGGATGAACATTAATTTTAGAAAGATATGTTTTTTACCCTCACCTTAGGATTTCATGTCCCAAATTATGTAAATCCAAACTTATTTGATATATTTCAGTAATCATCATGGAAAAACATGCATCATCCTTCAAACATAGAGATTATTCCACTTTTTCACCTTCTTAGGGTGGAAATGTATTGAGTATTCATCATATTTTATTATCTCCAACAATATTCTCTTGTGCATATTCAACTCTTTCTGTGTGAATATATACTTCAAGATTTTATGATCTTTAAAATTTCCACACCTTTAACCATAAAGACTATTATTTCTAGATACAATATAAAAATTTCCATAGACATATCCAAATCTTGGGTTGGTTATTTTTTCTCTTTAATTTTTGAAATTTCATGAGTCATATTCTATCACCATATTGTTCTACATAAGGACACATCAAAGTACCTTCTTTGATTCATAAATATATATCACAAAACCTTATCCATTTAAAGGTAGTGTGAGAAAATATATACTACAAAAACATTCCTTTTTCTCCATGTAATTCTATCTATATTCATCTATCAATTAAAAAATAACTTCCTTTAGAGTCAACGTAGTGAGTTGATTAGATAGTTGTAAGAAATTTCTCACAAAGTTTCACTATTATGCATCTAAACCATGAAAACTATGGATATAAGTGACCATGGTTGGTATATGGAATTTCTCAATAATATACATATTTGAAGGATCCACTGATATAACTTCATCTAAGATTATATTAATGATTAACGAAACACTATAAAGCCAAAATTCACATGTGCTAAATTTAGCATGAAAATTTTCATTAGAGTCTTTAGAAAAATTATTAATGATCTTCATGCTCTTCCTTTTCCTATAAATTTATAATAATATAATATATAAATACTACCAAAAACTTATCAAGGTAATCTCTATAGGCTATATTCATTAAATCCATAAAGATAAAATGTGAATTAATAAGTCTAAATGGAATCACTAAAAATTCATAATTCCCATACCTTATACAAAAGGTCTTATAGGGTATATCCTACTTCTTCACCCTCAATTGATGATATCTAGAATGAAGGAAATTCTAAAAAAAGTATTGATATCCTCAAAATTGATAAAAAATTCACTGATATGGGGTATAAAATACTTGTTATAGATAATGATAATGTTATGTTCCTGATAATCAATTCACAGTTGCATTGACTCATCATTCTTCTTAACAGAAAGAACAGGTTCAACCTAAGGTCACAAAAAAGAAGTATGAATCCCTTATAAAGATTCTTCATGAGATTTTTATTTAATTGCTTTAACTCAATTGGTTCTATTATATATAGAGTCTTTGAAATAGGTGTGTCACTGGGTGTGAGTTCTATTGAAAACTCATATTCATTATTCAGAGAATGAATATGAAAATATTCTAGAAATATATCAATATAATCCTAAAAAATATATATATCATAAATGTTTAATTTATCCCCAATAATTTAATATAAATATCCATTATCAATAGTAAAACCAATATAATTTAAGTAACTTCAATTGGAAGTGTATATTCATTATCACATAGAATGATGATCATAAATTGATTCAAAATATAAAATATAACTTTCCATCCTTATAAATTTATATGGAATCTATATAAGGAAATCCAATCCATGTGTAAAATCACTTCAAATTGAATTACAGGGATAATCAAAAGATTTTATGGAAACATATTCCCCAAAATTTCATTTGGGGAGGAACTATAAAATAGATATTCCATAACCATACCATTAGGGGTTTTTACTAATAACTAAACATTTAATCATTGATGTGATAATGTGATACTCTTAAAAAATTCCATATATAAAAAAGAGTTGGTAGATATAAAATCAAATAACACATTATTTTTCTAGAGTATATGATAAGTGCAACTTCCACTATATCCTTATCATAACCTACTTCAGTAGTGATGATCACATGTTATTTATATTTTTCTTTGGTATTAATAGTTTTTTTGAAAGAATAATCCCCATAAAACATTAAATTCATGAACTATTTATTGTATTACCCATACTCAATTAATTTTAATCATTGGAGTGTGGGTGGTCCATTTGTTGGCATTATAATTTCTTATATCGTATAAAAAAATATTCATTCCCTTTTGATATTCAGGGGATTTATGACCCAACCATAAAAATTTTAAAAACCACTCGGTTCCATTCAAGAAATTCCATTAATGTTTTTTCAAACATTTCCAGCCTATAGGTGACTTGAATTTCATTCCAAAATTTTATTTATTTTAATTTTCATGAGACTCTATATTCATTTTCTTATCAAAACCACGGTAACGATGGGAATATCCAATTTTCATTTCTACCTTGATATCTCATCAAATAGTTTCCTCATTGCTACAAATGTATCTTATAACTAACACCTTTTAGAGATGTGAATTTAATCCACCAAATAACCCATATATTTTTATTTCAAGGATGATGATTAAACTTGAATCATACCTTGCATGTATGGTAAAATCTTCCTCATAAGTACAAATGTATTCATTATTCTTTTACTTAATCTCATAGAATTCCTTCTCTATTTTTTTCCATAGAATGCAAGTAATGTTTTGAATGAGATATATCCTCTTTAATCCATCCCATTATATGGAGTAAAATTCTTAATATTACCTTGTATTCTTAATAAGATACCACTATTTATTGACTTAACCTTCCAAATGATAAATTACCAAGACATGTTTTTCATTTTTTTGTAATTGGAGAACAAAAACTATTTCCTTAACGGTAATGATACATTACTCAGCTACCTATGGATTAGATGACCCACTAAAAGATGGTGGATTATACCTCATGAATGACTAACATTACATTGTTAATTATTTTTATTATTTATAAGTTCTATATGATTTATGGAAATAGAAATTTTCTGGATCATTGAAATAAGATTCTTTTATCCAACCCACATAGAATTTAGTTTCTCAAGAGGGAAATAATTGTAATTTACATCACATAAATTATTAACAATGTTACTTATTATTCTATGAATAAAATATAAATCATACTGTAAGAATCATGTTACAATAATTAGAGTGTTAAATAATATATTTATTGAACTTCATTCATAGAATTTCCAAATTGTGAAACAATCATTTCAATCTATGCACCATAGTTTTAACGTAGGTCATTCATGATATAATATATTCAAATCAATCATAATGGTTCATAAATAAATTGTGAATTCACCTATACATATCCCCCGAGAGTTCCAACCTATGTGTGTAATAGTGACCCATTCACCATGGACTAGAATGTTTTTTGAGATATAATTAACCAACTCGTTTTATGGTTATTACTGTAAGATGAATATTTCCAAATCCACACACACTTATAGTATGTTGACATGGATATATTACTAAGAAAACTAAATAATAAATCCTATACCAAAACTTTATGCTTTTATCCAATACTTAGACTTATCCCCATGGTTTTCACCAAAGTTATTAAATCTAAATCTCTAAAAATTAAAAAACAATGCTATCATACCAAATAACTTTACCTAAGTATTTCATACATAAATATTATTTTTTAGATGAATATTTAATATTTATAATAACATTACACTCACTATAACTATGAAAGTATTAGTTTACTTAGAGACTAGATATATAAAAAACATATATAGTGAATTATCATTATCATATACCATTAATATTTTCTCACATTATACCATTAAATAACATAACCTACATAAAATATTTCTTCATAACTTGGGTAAATGAAAAATAAGAAATAATGATATCATATTCTCAGTAAAGGTAAACATACTAAATATCAATATTTGTTCTATTAAATCATAATATAATCTTAAGGGTCTCAGATCTTAATCATAACATAAAAATTTCATACCCAATATTTCATAGATCATAATCATAAGTCATGGATTACATATTATAATTTCAAAATACATGAATCAAAAGAGTAGAGAGTCATCATAAATCAATGATGAGCTATGAGTTCAGATCAAAAAAATAATATCATTTCATAAAAGTGTCTCTCCATCATAGGCTTATGAACCATATCATTTTTCATTATTAATCACTAAGACCCTCATATCAAAGTGGATTATGCATCAACGCCTGCATCACATATCATAATAGATCAGGAATAACCACCTATTTCACATATCTAAGTGGATAATTAATCCTTATATGTTTACTATAGTGGACTGAGCACATCAAATCATTTCCCATAATTACCTTCTGAGATACAAGTCTTTACCAAATAGGTTTAACATAGTTATACTTCTTTTACCATGATTACTATTCATGATGAAAAAAAATTAAGTTGACTCCATTAAATTATATTAATTATAAAAATTTAAAATATGGAATTCATTTGAAAATATTAAATTTTATATGTATTATAAATTAATTTTATCAATAAATTCATAAAACATAATGAAAACTATTTTTTAACAAATGAATTTTATGTTTAAAACTAGATTTATTTCTATTCCATGACTAGTAAAAAATCATATGAATAATAAAACAGATATATATATATATATATATCCCTAAAATCATCCATCAACAGAGATTAATTTAATTTATTATGATAAAATACATTGCACAAATAAAAACAATATTTTTAAAAAACTACTTTTTATATTAAAATGAATTTATTTATATTTTTACCCAATTGATAACCAATGATTACATTTTATACAAGTGTAATATTTTTTCATAACATAGTTAACCCTATTCATACCCACCTATCCAATTTCAAAGTTATTTATTTTTCATTAAATAATAATATTTGTACCATGATTCATTTAGAATCAGTGTTCATTGTAATGAAAGATATTAAAGAAATCAAATTTATTTATAGGAAAATATTTCATAAAATATTAGTGTGTTGTAATTAATTTAGACAAATATTTGTGAAATTAAACCCCGAACAGTTAATCTATTCTTGGTGGTTTGAAATTAACTGTACAAGAATGTCATCTCTCTACCCAAACTGAGGCTCCACGAATTGGTGTTTGGTTCTCCATTAATAATAGTTTGTAATAATAATTTAAATAAGGAAACCTTATGTTTTCATGAGCACTATAATGAAAATATAATAGATATCTAATGGTAAGTGATGTGATTCATTCAACCCAATTCATCTCTTTATCTATAATAAATGAACATTAAACTTAAAAATACCTAAGGGTCATAGCTAAATGAAATTAGACTTGGAGTAATTTTATTTTCAATACTATATAACATTAAATAAGAGGAAATTTTTTATATTATCTCTATGAAATTTAATAAAGATTTATATTATTTTATCAAATTATTATGATTATAAAATAGGTTCCCATTATCCCCTGATTCATATGAAAACCAATATTACTTGAATGGGACTTGGTTCTCCATTCATATTTGGTTAGAGATGTTAGTAATAGACAAGAAACCACCTTTTTGGACCAATATCATTGATCTTAAACTTGTAGCAATCCTTTTTTCAGAACTACAAGATCTTAAACTCCAACCATATTATGGTTTGAAATAAGAGGCCAATAAAATTTGAGATATTAAATGGTCAAGGCCACATGCAATTAATCTTCAAGCACCCTTGGTCAAATATATATGACCATAAACTTTTTATATATAACACTAGTCCAATATAAAATACATTAATCTATATATAATATAGATAAAAAACACTTATCACATTGAAATCTCATAAAGGGTGTCTTAAAAAAAGTTAAATTTTTTACTATAAACCGAATATAAGTATAAGGATTATAAAAGATTTATGGTATATTAAATAAATAGGAATACCAATTTTAGGGACAATTAATTTTCTTAATGAAAACTTAAATTATGTTTATAGGACCCCAAATTATAGGAATAAGTTATAAAAATACCTTACTCCATATGTATGATCCTAAATAGCATCAAAATCTGCCATGTAAAATCCATCATTGTGTTTGATAACTTCAAAAATTGGGAAGATTCATAAAATTGATTAGACATCCTATTTTGGTTGATATTACTTACAATTTAATATCAATATTCTCCAACCAGTTCACATTGAAAATGTTATCAATAACCAATTATGTGACCTTAAAAGTGATCAAATCATCCCTCAACATTCTTTTAATGTCCTGGAAAATGACTCATTAAAAAGTTTGCTAAAAACTCGGTTCCATCCAATGGTTTCACTGAAACGATGGCACCAGTAATGACCACACACTGAAACCATGGCACCGCTAACGGTGGCACCGTGATGGTGTCACCATGAAGGTGGTACCATGACAGTGTCACTATGAGGGTGGCACTGTGATAGAGGCATCATGATGGTGGCACTGTGACGGTCACATCGTGACCTTGTTACCACTTACAATGTCTCACCAAATGGTGTCCCACCCTTGTTTCTTTTTCCAGTTTCGCTCCTGTGACGTATCTTTTGACATAAAATTGTTTTAATACCTCATTCACAGCCATTAAAAACCCATAAATGATATCTAAAATACTCTAGGATCTGGGAGACCCTTTACTTACCAAAACATGTGGATTTTTCCTCGGCGCCACACACTTTTTCCCATACTTCCAGTTCCACCACTATTACACGCATTTTCCTCTAGTTAAAGGAAATCCTTTAACTCACAACCGTTATAGCCACCACTCCGATGAGAATTATTAAATGGAAATTAATTCCATCATGTGTAACCACCCAAACACGTGGTGAAACCATAATATGCCTTTAAATTCCTTCAAGATTTTCATATCCTGTAACTCTAGTATCTCATCTTTTTGTCACTATAGAATTATTTCCTTTTTCTTCTTGGATGGTTTCCTTCTTCTCTTTGGTGCGTTTGGAGTCCTCCTTCCCAAGGAAAGTGGTACACTTGTGCTAGAGATTTTCTTCTCACTCTTGGAGTCCTCAGAGTTTCTCCCCTGCTAGTCTCACATCCCTAATTCTTGGCATGTGGAGAGAAACATTGATCATTGATCATCCAGGAAGGGTTCTTCCTTTGTCTGTCTTTACTGGGTATCATGTAGGGAAGACATTTTAATGTTTTTATAGGGATGGATGAAACCAAACCTTAGCGAAGATAATAACCAGACTTTTAAAAAATAAAGGGGTGTGTTTTATGATGATGTTGTACTCTTTTACCCTTTCTAATATGTTGTGAATGGTATGGGTTTCTGTCCACTAAAAATCATGGTCATTTATGGTCTTTCCTTGTGCACTAATGAAACCCTATCTTCTGTGATGATTGAATGGTTGTAAGATGGAAATTGGTTAATCACGTAAACTCGATTGAATAAATGAATATACAGTGAACAAGAATACTTGGGTGATCACTTTGGTTAACCAAACAAAAAAAGGAACTCAATGAATAGTGTGATAGAATATGGAAACTCCCTTGCCCTATCTTGGTAATATGTGTGGTTATTCTGATTGATTTTTATGGGGTGACATGGAAGGGGATGAGATCCCCTATTGCGGTGCAGTTGTTGGTTTTTGAATCTGAGGCAGTGTGGGGCCGTATGTTGGGGCTTGGTTTGGTTAAAGTAATTCAGGGGATCTCAGGGATCCCTTTTGTTGTTGGGACTTTACAAGAGAACCTTATGTGAATGCTTAATATGGTTCTTGGTTATTTTTCCTTCCTTGGCTTGTGGCTATGCCTGTTAATTTCACAGTAGTGGAGAATTATTTAAAATGGAACCACTGGAATGTGATAAAAAGAATGGGTTCAATGGGGAATTATTTCTGAGAATGAGTTGTGACTTGGCTATGGGTGTTGTGCTTTTTATGAATGAATAGTAATGAGGGTGTTTGGTTCCTATTTTCACGGTGGAGCGTGTTTTCATAGAGTGGAACACTTCATGGGACACAATTGCATTATCAGTGATTCGTCTCTTGGCCACGAATTGGAGTCTTGATGCTGAAAATGGGATTTTTTACTAAATGCATAGATATAATCATGCAATGAATATCGAGCGTCTCCTTCAGAATCAAGGTCAATGGGGAGCTCACCCGAGTATTCGCCCCTACCCGAGGCCAGCGCCAGGGAGACCCCCTCTCCCCTTTTCTCTTCATCTTAGTGGCTGGTGTTTTTTCTAACTTCATTTACAGGGCTACATCCTCTAATTATATTCATAGGGAAAAGGTATGTCATGTAAGCGCACCAGTGTCGCATCTTTTCTTTGCTGACGACTTCCTCCTTTTCTCCAGAGCAACGATAAATTAATGCCAGGTGATTAGCCATGTGATCCAGTAGTATGAGAGGGTGTCTGGATAGTATATAAATCAAGAAAAATCAGAAATCTCCTTCAGTGCCGGGGTTACTCTTGCCAAGAGAGATGAACTGTGTGCATCAACAAACATCCATTTGGTTGATAAACACCAGAAGTATCTCAGGCTACCCACAGTGATTGGCCGGTCCAAAAAAGAAATCTTTGCATCTCTGGTGGATAGGATTGATAAAAAAATTCAAGGCTGGACCCCAAAGAGAATCTCCAAAGGAGGCAAAGAAACCCTCAATAAAGCTGTAATCCAATCTATCCCCAACTATTTTATATCCCTATTTATGATCCCTATGGCCATCGTCATTCAGATCCCCGCACGTTCTACCAACTTCTGGTGGCGGAAAAATGATAGAAGGAATAGACCCCATTGGATGGCCCGGGATATAACAACCCATACTTTACATACATGGTTAATACTTCAAAATTGAATCATACTTATTAGAACATATAACAAAACCATGAAAGGACCGTATAGGTATAGTGTCTTTAGAAACTGGGAAACATAAACAACTAGTTCATAAAGCATCTACACTATCTCCCATTTATTTCATCATATCTATAGTCCATTTTGGAATATCTTACTTAATAACCTTCTTCCTGACCTGGGGAAAGAAAACATACAAAAGGGTGAGTTTAGATGCTCAGTAAGGGTAAACAAAAGAAATATCAATCACATCATATTCATAAGAACATAACATTTTGGAAATCCTACCCTGCAAAAGAGATCATAATTTCATAACATGGCATAAATCATGGTAGTGAAATTTAATCCCAATAATCATAACATAAAACATGAAACATTGTGGCATACACACATAATAATAGAGAATCATTTCTTACTAGTCAAGGCTCATTGCCAAGACTATCTTAGTGGACAAAGTCCATTTCTGAACCGAGTTCACTTCTCGTTGCAGTCCTGTTTCACTGAACCAGTTTAACCTGCCGTTCCAGCCATGTCTATATCATGAGATATAAAATCTTTACCCAATTAATTGGAGGGATATATAGGTCCCAACCATCTCAGAATGATACCATTCTTATGTGTTCCACAAAATCATAAACCATATATCATACCATAACCCATGTAATAAAAATGGGAATCTTAAACATCGTGACATCATAAAACAATTCATATAAGATAAAGGAATTCATAAAAATATTTCCATCACAACATAATCAAATCAATGTAATGATAGGGATATAAACAGAACCCTATATTATCTTAGATGGAAAATAAATTTGATAAAACACTTGAACCCCATTCTTGAGGAAAATATCCTTTCTACTTCAAATTTTTTTTTCCTTTCTTAACATGTCGTACAATTTTAAACTAAAAGAATTTGATTAAAAATAAACATGAAAACTTGTAAAGGACGATTCTTGGAAATAATGTTTTAAAAATCCATTCATACCGTATAAGTTAAAAAAACATTCTTCTCGTACTTTTGTCGGAAAAGTCAAAAAGAACCTCGTACGAAAAACACAAAAGATTCCTTTCATATCTTTTACTAAAAACTCACCGAAGGGTAAAATTGGATTTAAAAAATTGTATTTGGATGTAAATAATATTACATATTGAGGAAACATGGATGTGGATGATAAATATTCCCCAGTATATTCTGAAGTATAATCAATCTCGGATAAAAATTGAGATTGCGAGATTGTCCCTTACCGTATGTCGGATTTGATTAGTAAGTGTCCAAAACTCCTTTATAATGATTTAAATAATGTTATTGACTTATTCCAGAATCATACTTATTGTTATGATATCATATATGGTCACATTATTAGCTTCTTATTAGTAATGTTTCATTACTACTTGTTATTCAGGTGTTTATTACTTTTTGTTCTTATGTGTGTTTTGTCGAATAAATTCTTATTATTCTCTTTAGGTTATAGATACCTCATTTCCAGAATTCTATTAGTGTAATATATATCATATTTATTCATTAAATTCATTTATATAATCATTATTCAATGAAAATCATGTAGAATGAATCGCATCACATCGTGGAGACGGTATTCCGTACGTACGCACGAGCGATGATATCGTTCCCATGATCGTGGAATTGTATTGGAGTGTATGTATACTACTTCAGAATCAATAACACTTTACAATAATCATATATAGTTATTTATTTGCACCATTATACCCATCAAAGTAAGGTGGTGATGGAAAATAAATTACACCACGGCGTGGAGACGGTATTCCGTACGTACGCACGCGCGGTGATTTCGTTTTCTATAGGATGGATAGATGGAGAAATAGGGTTGTTTCATAATTATAATAACATATCAATATATGAGTGATACTGGTGTTATTAATTTATAATTATAAAACTAAATAAGAAGAATTGGAATAATAAATAAAGTTGAAAGAATCGGTAACAGACATTACCTCTTCTTTGAAGCGCCTCTTTGAGACCTCCTCTTAGGGCACTACAATTGGTCTTTGAAGAAGACCAGGACCTCTAGGATGTTTCCAGGGAAGTGGGGAAGTGAAATGGGAAGGGGTTGTCTGAGCCTGAAGGCTCAAATTGGTGTTTGGAATATAGTGAGGAGGTGACCTTTTATAAGGGAGGAGAGGGGAACCTTTGGAAATATAAGAAATATTAGTTTATATTAAATCCCAACCCCACATAAAAACTTCCAAAATGAGTCATATCCAAATATTGGATGATATAGGGTTGTAATATCACCAACCAATAAAATTTATACATGTTAGGAATTTATGTTAAACATTATCAACTTGATTTATCCTTATTTATCAATTTAATTTTATTTGTGGTAATAATATTCTAAATTTTAAATTATTATAAATAATTACATATGTTTTGTGAATTCTCTATAATTTGACTCTTTATTACATTTTAGACCATATAAATTTTAATTTATAATTTTGAAATATTTTTGTGATTTTTAAACAATTTTATAATATGTTATTTTTATAAAATAACAATAGTGTCAATTTTGGAACTATTCATTTATTTGAATTTAAATAAAATATATACAGAAGATATGTTCGAAATAAAATCTTTAATAGATTCATAAAATTTCATATGTATCTAGAAAATTAGTGGATCACATTAAATAGTTCATATAATATTTATTTTAATATTTTTAAAACCATTTATTTTATATTTTAATTAATAAAATAATTTCAACATCACTATTGTGTCATAATTAATGATAATTATTTAATCCTTAAAAATTATAAATAAATTCATATGATGTAGATAATTGTATTATATTTGTGGAGACTATTCATGTTCGAAGTTTCATTAATTTTATCACTAAATTAAAATTATTATACTTATAAAATTTAAGAAAGTGACATGTTGTCACATTCTTTGGTTTTAATAATAATTAAATTATTTTCATGGAAAAAAGTCTATTAAATGAATGTAATCCTACCCTTAGGTGATATGGGTCGAATTTTAGTCATCCAATAGGATTTTGGTAGATGTTAGGGTAATTTTATAATCTTATATTTACCCTTAATTACCCGATTTACTTTTAACTATGGTAAATAAAATTTACCATAGTTACTATTCATAATGCCCAAAAATAAAATGTAGCCTATTAAAAATAATTTGAACCCACTAATTCCAAATATGGAATAAAATTTTCAAAATTCAAAACACATAAGCTGCAGTAATTAATTTAAAATTTATCTCGTTGTTAAGAAAACGGGTTTTAGAAGTTAAAACATTGCCAAAGATTGAAATGTTTTTACCTATGATTTCAATGTAAAATTAATTCTAATGACATAAATTATATTAAATAGTAAAAATAAATTCTATTTATACATTAAAACCATTCAATATTATAATTTAACCATATCAATTATCTCAATAAAAAAAGTTATTTTTAATTAAAAATTAGCGTATTTTTACTATTCATCAAAATATGAAAGTTATCAAAAAAATATCAAAAATTTATCCAAAGTAAATTTTTATATCCTGATTGAAAATAAGAATTTTATTTTGTCAAAGTTTAACTTATAAACATGTCAAAAAAGAGATTTAATGTGTGTGCGCCATCAAAAGGCGGAAAAACTGCATTTTTTTGAAAAATACTTATTTTACCTGAAAATTTTATTTTGTTCTCTTACCCTGTTCTAGAAAATGTGTAAGATGAATAATAATGTTATAAAATTCAAAATGTACTTAATAATATTCATAATTTCTATTCCATAATAATATATCGTTGTTTAGTGAAACCCGATATTGCGTACTACACACGCTATCGAGGAAGGTCATGATTGCGTGTAATGCAAGTCAAGTCCGTATTGTGTATTGTGAAAGATTCCTTTTGGTGTTGTGTATAACATAAGAAATAAAAAATAATATTTCTCATAAAATCTCAGGGTGTTACATTCTACCCCCCTTAAAATGAATTTTGCCCTCAAAATTCATCACTTCATTACAAACAGATGAGGATACCTCTCCCTCATCATATCCTTAAGTTCCCATGTAGCTTCTTCTAATTGGTGGTTCCTCCATAAAACTTTCACCGAGCGAGTGGTCTTGTTCCGTATTACTTTTTCGCTATGATCCAGAATTTCTTTTGGCTGTTCTTCATAAGAAAGATCTTTCTCCAGCGGTACAACTTCTAAGCTGAGTACATGTGAAGGATCAGGTATGTACTTTCTCAGGAGAGATACATGGAACACATCCTGAACTCGAGAGAGATTCGGTGGAAGTTCCAATCGGTAAGGTACCTTCCCAACACGATCCAGAATTTCAAAAGGACCGATATATCTAGGGCTCAACTTTCCCTTCTTTCCAAATATCATGACCCTCTTCCAGGGAGATATTCGTAAGAACATTTTATCACCCACTTCAAACTCTAAGTCTTTTCTTCGGTTGTCGGCATAACTTTTTTGTCGACTCTGAGCTACTCTAATGTGTTGTTGAATAGATCTGAACTTTTCTGCCATCTCATCAACAAGATCATGTCCTAATAGGGTTCTTTCCCCAACTTCATCCCATCAAGTTGGAGTCCTGCATTTCTTTCCATAGAGAGATTCATAAGGATCCATCTGAATACTGGAGTGAAATATATTATTATAAGAAAATTCCACCATAGGTAGGTGTTGATCCCAACCACCATTGAAATCCATAGATCAAGCTCTCAACATATCTTCTAGAGTTTGAATTTTTCTCTCAGACTGACCGTCTGTCTAAGGATGATAAGAAGTGCTGAAACTCAACTCTGTGTCCAGAGTATGCTGAAGACTTCGCTAGAACATCGAGGTAAACCTCAGATCCCGATCAGATATAATGGAAAGTAGTACTCCATGCAATCTTACCACTTCCTTTACATATATCCTGACAATCTGATCTAGAGATAAATCCTCTCAAATAGAAATGAAGTGTGCAGACTTTGTAAGACGATCAACTATGACCCAGATAGCATTATTTCCTTTAGATGTTTTAGGAAGTCCAGTGACAAAGTCCATAGTGATGTTTTCCCATTTCCATTTTGGTATGGGTAATGGTTGTAACATCCCCTTAGACTTCTGTCTCTCAGCTTTAACTTGTTGAAAAACCAAGAATCGAGAGACATATTCAGCAACATCTCTTTTCATTCCATCCCACCAGAAGTACTCTTTCAGGTCCCTATACATCTTCGTGCTTCCAGGATGAATAGAGAATAAAGAACTATGAGACTCATCCAGCAACTCCTTCTTTAATTCGGGGATGGGAGGAACACAAACCCGATTTCTGAACTTTATTATCCCATCACAATCAAGGTTGAATTCAGGAACATTTCTCACCTTATTTTGTAACTCGACATCTTATTTCTGTGCCTATTTAGTCTTCACATCTATAGATGGTTGAACATTAATTTGAGAAAGATACGATTTTCCCCTTTCATTATAATTCCAAGATCAATCCTTTGTAAATCCATAAATATTGGATCTTTTGTGATCCTCATCATAGATAAACTAGCATGGTCTTGTCGACTTAATGCATCTGCCACCTTGTTTGCTTTCCCATGGTGGTAATGAATTGAGTAGTAGTAATCCTTAATCAGCTCCAACCATCTTCTTTGGCACATATTCAGCTCCTTTTGTGTGAAAATATACTTTAAACTTTTATGATCAGTATAAATGTCACACCTTTCTCCATAAAGATAATGCCTCCAAATCTTTAATGAAAAGATTACCACAGCTAACTCCAAATCATGAGTAGGGTAATTTTGCTCATGGATTTTCAACTATCGTGAGGTATAATCTATCACCATATCATTTTGCATAAGAACACACCCCAATCCCTTCTTGGATGCATCACTGTAGATCACAAACCTTTCTCCACTACAAGGCAGTGTGATAACAGGTGCACTAGATAACCTTATTTTCAGCTCCTTGAAATTCTCTTCACATTCCTCCGTCCAAACAAACATAAATCCTTTCCGAGTCAACTTGGTGAGTGGATTAGATAATCGTGAAAAATCTTTCACAAAACGCCGATAATATCCAGAAAAACCAAGAAAACTTCGGATCTCGGTTACTGTTGTTGGTCTCGACCATCTTTCTATAACCTCTGTTTTTTCTGGATCCACAGATATCCCCTCTTTTGAGATTATGAGACCCAAAAATGCAAATTTTTGAAGCCTAAATTCGCACTTGGTAAATTTGGCATAATGATTCTCCTTTCTTAGGATCTTTAATACAATTCTCAAGTTATCTTCATGTTCTTCCTTGATCTTTGAATAGACAAGAATATCATCTATAAAGACTACCACAAACTGATCAAGATAGTCTCTAAAGACTCTATTCATCAGATCCATGAAGATAACAGGGGCATTAGTAAGACCAAATGGAATCACTATAAATTCATAGTGTACATACCTTGTACGGAAAGCCGTCTTTGGTATATCCTCCTTTTTGAACCTTAATTGATGATACCCTGAACGAAGATCAATCTTGGAAAAGTATTGAGCTCCGCATAGTTGGTCAAATAGGTCATCAATGCGTGGGAGAGGATATTTGTTCTTGATAGTGATCTTGTTAAGTTCTCAATAATCAATGTAGAGTCTCATTGATCCATCTTTCTTCTTAACAAACAGAAGAGGTTCTCCCCAAGGTGATACACTAGGGCATATGAATCCTTTATCAAGATTCTCTTGGAGTTGCTTCTTTAATTCCTGTAACTAAATTGGGGCCATTCTATAAGGTGTCTTTGAAATAGGAAAAGCACCCGGTATGAGTTCTATTAAAAACTCTACTTCACGATTTGGGGAAAGACCAGGCAATTCATCCGGAAAGACATCATCAAACTCCCGTACAATGGGAATATTCTTAATCATGAGTTTCTCTCCAACCATTTGAGATAAATAACCCTCATTTAGTGGAATCAAGACCCATAAGATAGAAGAAATTTCAACTGGAAGGTTATGTTCATCCTTGCATCGATAGACGATCATAGATTGATCTGGAATATGAAATGTGACTTCCCTTCTTTGGAAATTGATATGAGCTCTATATAAAGAAAGCCAATCCATGCCAATAATCACATCAAATTCCACTATAGTAAGGATCATAAGATTTTTAGGAAGCACTTTCCCAAAAACTTCAATCGGAGAAGAATTTTAAACTTTTGATGCGACCGTTGTGCCATTAGGAGTTGTAACAGCCAACTCAACATCTAATTGTTGAGGTAATACGACGATACCCTTAGAAAATTCTTCAGAAATAAAAGAGTGGGTGGATCCAGAATCAAATAAAACATTTTCTACTTTAGAGTGGATGGTAAGTGTACCTCTCACCACTTCGTTGTCATACTCCACATCAACGATAGTAATTTCATGTGACTTTCCTTTGTCTTTGGCCTTAAGAGTTTATTGACGTTGATCATCATCATAAACCCTTTGATTTGGGAATTTATTGGCATAATTCCCCATCTTCTTGCACTTGAAACATTGAAGTGTAGTAGGTTCATTCTGTTTATCCCTTCATTTGTTGCATCATTAGACATCTTCATCCCATTATTTCGACATTAAATTGCCCAATGACCTTATTTTCCACACTTATAAAATTTTCTTGTCCCCTTAAGACAATTTCCTCCATGTTTCTTTCCACACTTTGAGCATAAGGGAAAACTCATATTCTTTTCAGTGTAGTCTTTAGATTTTCCTTTGAATTCCATTTTCCTCTTCTTATCAAACCCATGGGACTGATGGGTTACACCAATCTCTATCTCAACCTTGAGAGCACATTGAACAATTTCCTCATAGCTATTGAAGTCCCTTATGGATAATGCCCTTGGAAGACTTGGTTTTAAGCCACTAAAGAATCGATCAATCTTACTCTCAGGTTGGATAATAATTCCGGAAGCGTACCTTGCAAGTCTTGTAAAATTTGCTTCATAGGTACCAACAGATTCATCATCCTTTTGCTTCAGTTCAAGAAACTCCTTCTCCATATTTGTTCGTAGAATACGTGGGAAATACTTATTTAAAAATAAGTTCTTGAACTCATCCCATTACATGGACTCAATTTCATCCCTTTACCTCGTATTATTAATAAGATTCCACCATTGATCAGCATCACCTTCCAAACGATACACTGCTACGATGACTTTATCATGTTCAGAACATTGAAGAGCTGAAAATATCTTTTCCGTGGTACTGATCCACTGTTCAGCCACTAATGGATCAGAAGACCCACTGAATGAAGGTGGACGCTGCCTCATGAAGGATTCAAAAGAATGTTGCTCCTTACTTTGATCATTTGGAAGTCCTGCATGATTCATAGCTTGAGAAACTTGTGTGAGCATGGCTACAAGATTTTGCATTCCAGCTCCCATAACGTTTGGTTGCTCAGGGGGACAATCATTGCATTTCCCATCCCATTCTGCATTGACATGGTTCCTTCGGGTTCCAGCCATTGACTAAAACCAAGAAGAATAGTGTGAGCAACACTAATTATAATAGGAAAACCACATAATCAAGAATAAAATTTCACACTTAAGGTCTTATCATAGGTTGTTCATGGCCATTTCTAAAACACTAGGATTGTGTTCTATGCTTAGACATATCCTTTGGTTTCTTACTAAGGATCTCACATCCTAGTTTCCAAAGGTTGACTATACCTTTCCTCTGATACCAACTATAACAACCCATACTTTACATACATGGTTAATACTTCAAAATTGAATCATACTTATTACAACATATAACAAAACCATGAAAGGACCGTATAGGTATAGTGTCTTTAGAAACTGGGAAACATAAACAACTGGTTCATAAAGCATCTACACTGTCTCCCATTTATTTCATCATATCTATAGTCACTTTTGGAATATCTTACTTAATAACCTTCTTCCTGACCTGGGGAAAGAAAACATACAAAAGGGTGAGCTCAAATGCTCAGTAAGGGTAAACAAAAGAAATATCAATAACATCATATTCATAATAACATAACATTTTATAAATCTTACCCTCCAAAAGAGATCATAATTTCATAACATGGGATAAATCATGATAGTGAAATGTAATCCCAACAATCATAACATAAAACATGAAACTTTGTGGAATACACACATAATCATAGAGAATCATTTCTCATTAGTCAAGACTCATTTCCAATACTATATTAGTGGACAAAGTCCATTTCTGAACCGAGTTCAGTTCTCGTTTCAGTCCTGTTTCACTGAACCAGTTTAACCTGTCGTTCTAGCCATGTCTATCTCATGAGATATAAAATCTTTAACCAATGCATTGGAGGGAGATATAGGTCCCACCCATCTCATAATGATACCATTCTTATGTGTGCCACAAAATCATAAACCATACATCATAGCATAACCCATGTAATAAAATTGGGAATCTTAAACATCGTGACATCATAAAAAAATTCATATAAGATAAAGGAATTCATAAAAATATTTCCATCAAAACATAATCAAATCAATGTAATAATAGGTATAGAAACAGAACCCTATATTATCTTAGATGGAAAATAATTTTGATAAAACACTTGAACTCTATTCTTGAGGAAAATATCCTTTCTACTTCAAAAACATTTTTCCTTTCTTAACATGCCATATAATTTTAAACTAAAAGAAGTTGATTAAAAATAAACTTGAAAACTTGTAAAGGAATATTCTTGTAAATAATGTTTTAAAAATCCATTCATTCCGTTTAAGTTAAAAAAACATTCTTCTCGTACTTTTGTCAGAAAAGTAAAAAAGTACCTCGTACGAAAAACGAAAAAAGATTCATTTCATATCTTTTACTAAAAACTCACCAATGGGTAAAATTGGATTTAAACAATTGTAGGAGGATGTAAATAATATTAAATATTGAGGAAACATGTATGTGGATGATAAATATTCCCCAGTAAATTCTGAAGTATAAACAATCTCGGATAAAAATTGAGATTGTGAGATTGTCCCTTACCTTAGGTCCGATTTGCTTTGTAAGTGTCTGAAACTCATGTATAATGATTTAAATAATGTTATTGAATTATTCCAGAATCATACTTATTGTTATTATATCATATATGGTCATATTCTTAGCTTCTTATTAGTAATATTTCATTACTACTTGTTATTCGGGTGTTTATTAATTTTTGTTCTTATGCGTGTTTTGTCAAATAAATTCTTATTCTTCTATTTAGGTTATAAATACCTCATTTCCATAATTCTATTAGTGTACTATATATCATATTTATTCATTCAATTCATTTATATAATCATTATTCAATGAATATCATGTAGAATGAATCGCATCACATCGTGGAGACGATATTCCGTACGTACGCACGAGCGATGATATCGTTCCCATGATCATGGAATTGTATTGGAGTGTATTTATACTATTTCAAAATCAATAAAAATTTAAAATAATCATATATAGTTATTTATTTGCACCATTATACCCATAAAAGTAAGTTGGTGATGGAAAATAGATTACACCACGGCGTGGAGACGGTATTCCGTACGTACGCATGCGTGGTGATTTCGTTTTCCGTAGGATGGATAGATGGAAAAATAGGGTTGTTTCATAATTATAATAACATATCAATATATGAGTGATACTGATGTTATTAATTTATAATTATACAAGTAAATAATAATAAGTTTAAGAATAAATAAAGTTGAAAGAATCGGTAACGGACAATACCTCTTCTTTGAAGCGCCTCTTTGAGACCTCCTCTTAGGGAACTAAAATTGGTCGTTGAAGAAGACCAGGACCTCTAGGATGTTTATAGGGAAGTGGTGAAGTGAAATGGGAAGGGGTTGGCCGAGCCTGAAGGCTCAAATTGGTGTGAGGAAGAGAGGGAGGAGGTGACCTTTTATAAGGGAGGAGAGGGGCACCTTTGGAAATATAAGAAATATTAGTTTATATTAAATCCCAACCCCACATAAAAACTTCCAAAATGAGTCATATCCGAATATTAGATGAGATAGGGTTGTAATATAATCAACCAATAAAATTTATACATGTTAGGAATTTATTTTAAACATTATCAACTTGATTTATCCTTATTTATCAATTTAATTTTATTTGTGGTCATAATATTCTAAATATTAAATTATTATAAATAATTACATATGTGTTTTGAATTTTCTATAATTTTACACTTTATTACATTATAGACCATATAAATTTTAATTTATAATTTTTAAATATTTTATTGATTTTTAAACACTTTTATAATATGTTATTTTTATAAAATAATAATAGTGTCAATTTTGGCACAATTCATTTATTTGAATTTAAATAAAATATATACAGACGATATGTTCGAAATAAAATCTTTAATAGATTCATAAAATGTCATATGTATCTATAAAATTAGTGGATCACATTAAATAGTTCGTATAATATTTATTTTAATATTTTTAAAACCATTTATTTGATATTTTAATTAATAAAATAATTTCAACATCACTATTGTGTCATAATTAATGATAATTATTTAATCCCTAAAAATTCTAAATAAATTCCTATGATGTATATAATTGTATTATCTTTGTGGAGACTATTCATGTTCGAAGATTCATTAAGTTTATCACTAAATTAAAATTATTATACTTATAATATTTAAGAAAGTGACATGTTGTCACATTCTTTGGTTTTAATAATAATTAAATTGTTTTCATGGGAAATAGTCCATTAAATGAACCTAATATGACCCTTAGGTGATATGGGTCGACTTTTATTCATCCAATAGGATTTTGGCAGGTGTTAGGGTAATTTTATAATCTTATATTTACCCTTAATTACCCGATTTACCTTTAACTATGGTAAATAAAATTTACCATAGTTACTATTCATAATGCCCAAAAATAAAAATCAGCCTATTAACATAATTTTAACCCAATTATTCCAAATATGGAATCCATTTTTCAAAATTCAAAACACATAAGTTACCGTAATTAATTTAAAATTAATCCCGTTGTTAAGAAAACGAGTTTTAGAAGTTAAAACATTTCCAAAGATTGAAATGTTTTTACCTATGAATTCAATTTGAAATTAATGCTAATGAAATAAATTATATTAAATAGTAAAAATATATTCTATTTATACTTTAAAACAATTCAATATTATAATTTAACCTTATAAATTATCTCAATGGAAAAAATTGTTTTTAATTAAAAATTAGCGTATTTTTACTATTCTTCAAAATATGAAAGTTATCAGAAAAATATAAAAAATTTATCCAAAGTAACTTTTTATATCCTGATTAAAAATAAGAATTTTATTTTTTCAAATTGAACTTATAAACATGTCAAAAAATAGATTTAATGTGGGTGCGCCATCAAAAGGCAGCAAAACTGCATTTTTTTTGAAAAATACTTATTTTACCCGAAAAATTTATTTTGTTCTCTTACCCTATTCTAGAAAATGTGTAAGATGAATAATAATGTAATAAAATTCAAAATGTAGTTAATACTATTCATAACGGCTAGTCCATAACAATATATCGTTGTTTAGTGAAACCCGATATTGTGTACTACACACGCTATCGAGGAAGGTCACGATTGTGTGTAATGCAAGCCAAGTCTGTATTATGTACTGTGAAAGATTATTTTGGTATTGTGTATAACATAAGACATAAAAAAAATATTTCTCATAAAATCTCAGGGTGTTACATGGGAGAAGCTCCGCAAACCCAAGTCCGAGGGAGGGATGGGATTCCGGAATCTGATTCTCTTCAACGACGCACTTTTGGACAAGAAAGTATGGTTCCTTATTAACCATCCATCATCTCTCTGTGCAAGGGTTCTCTGAGCAAAGGACTTCCCCCACGTGGACTTCCATGTTTCCTCTCTTGGCCCTTGTCCTAGCTTCCTCTGGAGAAGCATTTGGGGGGCCCGAAAGCTCCTGGAAAAAGGGATGGGATGGAGGATTGGGAATGGCTCATTCATCAACATCTGGACTGATCCCTGGATGATTGATAAGGATGGTATGTGGGCTACATCTCCTGCCCAACCGGGTCTTGAAGATGCCACAGTCAGCTGCCTCCTTTCAGACTAGGGACCGGGGTGGTGTCTGGAGAAGATACATGAATGGTTTAATGAAAGAGACCAAAGAATTATCCTGATCATCCCCTGGGTCCCAGATGTAGGCCCTGACCATCTTTTCTGGATCAACGACACTTCGGGCGACTACACGGTGAGATCTTGTTACAGACTTGCTCTTGGAAACCACTCTCAAGACTAGGAAGAGGGACCATGAAAATCCCTTTGGAAGCTCAACGTCCCCCAAAAAATATGCCAATTTTGGTGGCAGGTGTGCACGGGAACCCTCCCTACCATGAGCCTTCTCGTTTACCGACAGATGGCCAATGCTGAGTCCTGCCCCTTCTGCCTGAATATTCCTGAAACTCTATTGCACGCTATCATTCACTGCCTGGGAGCTAATGACATTTGGAATAAATGGGGACTGACTTCAGATGCTTCCCTTGAAATTTTATCTAACCTCACCAATCTTCTAATGCATTGGTGCTCCTCTCTCTCTTCGAACAATGTAGGCTCACTCTACACGCTGGTATGGATCATTTGGGTCTGGCGTAATGATGTTGTCTTTCACCACGTTCATAAACCTCCCGAATTCTAGATTGAATGGGCCAAGTCATGGATTGGGGGTTGGAAGGACCACAAAGGACACTTTTCTCCAGGTGAAACCCCCTCCTCTCCACCTCATTGGAATCCCCCACCGGAAGGGATTATTAAGCTCAACGTGGATGCGTCTCTCCCTAAGGACAGGCTTGTTGCTCTCAGTATCCTAGCCAGAAATCACCTGGGGCAAATCATTGCGGCAAAACATGAATCACACTATGCCTTTTGGGAACCCGCTGTTGCTGAGGCCTCTTCCATCCGGGCAGGTATGATGCTTGATATGGAATATGGATGGGTTGATATCATCATCGAGTCTGACTGAATCACCATTATCAATGCTATTAACCACAACGACTAAGAACTCCAGCCATTTTGCTCCATCATGAGGAGAATTTGTGTGATTTTCCAAGGCTTTTCTCGATTCTCATTATCCTTTTCCAAAAGGGAAGGAAACAATGCATCCCATCAGCTGGCGGCCTCAGGCCCCTTCGATGTCAACTAGCTCTGGCTGGACAATTTCCCTTCATGGATTTGCATTTTTACGTCAATTGATCTTCTTCATTAATGTTATTTGTCCTTCTTATCAAAAAGAAAAAAAAATTAATGAGGGTTTTTGTGTATGGGCTGGTTTTTGAACCCCTAGGCTAGGAAAAGATCTTGTTTACATATATGTATAATATAGTTCTTATGTTTCTTATTCGCGCCCCACCCAAGTTAAAAACCTCAAACTGAACACCCCCATTTCACGGGGGAGGGTGTTTTTACCAACACTCATATGAGTGGCTGGTTATTAGCTCTTTTTTTTTCTCCCTTTCTCGAGTATCCCAAGACTCTTTGGGCAGGCAGTGATGGCCTGAGGTCTATTATAGCCCAAGATTCTTTAGGCAGGGTAGGTGTAGTGGTTGGTCGAGGTGTGTGCGGGCACGTTGTTTCGCATGTGTCTTCAGGATGAGGCCTAGGTGTCCTCGGGCGTGGTGGTAGTTATTCTAGACCAGGTGTCTGCTGGCAGGGTTATATGTGGTTGTTGTGGCCTAGGTGTTTGCAGGCATGATGTGTGGTTGTGGTAGCCCATGTGTGTGCAGGTGGGGTATGGAAGTGGGACTGCAGTGATAATGGAAGGAGAGGTCTGAAGCATAGGATGTCTTCAATAACCAGTTGTAAAGTGGTGTAGGGTACCCAAACATCGATGTGTTATTACTATTACTTACTTTACTTGGGTTATTTGGGGAGTGTGCCTTGGTGAGGTTTTGGTGGATAGTTTCCTTCCTAGGTGCTTTGGTTATCTCCTTTTCCCACGAGGAATTATAATTCCTCCCCACTTGTGCATGAGATATTTTGGTTTTCCCTACCGGGTATACCTATATAATCATCCTACGTATATAAAACTGGTTTCGGGTTTTCAAGAGGACTTTGAGGGCTGTTCCAGACCCTATTAGCTCGGACGCCAGGACTGCTGATGTTTATTTTTTTCTTTTCTTTTGGTACTTCCCTTTATAGTTTTTCCTGACTTCGTAGCACTTCAAAATTGGTACATGCATATGGGAATGGATTGTTTTGGCCTTAATTTTACTTCCATATTTGGTGTTGTTTGGGATTTACTATCTTATCTACTAATCCTACCAAATAAAAAGGGCAATTCCATCCATATTACATGCGATTCTATACCCTTGGTGCTAGTCTCTACTCTAGGACCTATTGAAGGTAGGTCTTAGGAGGGTCATTTTCTCCCCTTCAACTTGAAGAAGGGTCTAGAAATATGTTGTCCCTTCCCTCTTCTTGGTGAAGGCGAGTCATGAAAGAATGGTATCAGAGGCGAGGTTGAGAGATATGATGGAGTTCGGATTTAGGCAGTGAGGATTGCATGGGATAGAAGGGAATCATTTTTAGTCAATCTTGGCATGTGAAATAATCAAGGGAAGACTGGCTGGGATGCTGGATTTTAGGGTCCCCTCGTGATCTGAAGCAAGGACATTGGACCTACTTAACGACCAAGTGAGGATACACTGATTTTAGGGTAAACACCCTAATAAAGGTACATGAAACATAATGAATTGAGTTCTGGTGTGTCTTAGGTACTTTAGGGATATCAAATAAATGAAACATTTAAGAAAAATTTAAAAGAAATATTCTACACTACTCGGGCTTAGGAATTTTTTATTTACATTGCAGCTATGGCACCCGGACGATGACCATGGGTAGTGTGGGCGATCGAGGCCCAGGTGGCTGATTTGACTGATCAGAAAAGGGCTGATTGAGAGGAGGAGGATGACCAGTGGTAGAGTGGGCTTCATGTATTTCAGTGGCAGACCCTCGAGAAGTATGAGGGAAGTGTCTCAAACAGGGATATAGAGAGCTGGCTCGAGGAGCAGGTGATAAATTTCTGCTTGATCTGGGCTCCGATGGAGTACTGGGTTCCTCTGGCTGTATGAAATATGCAGGGAGTGGCGCATCCGTGGTGTATTCTCTATCTTGGGTAGAAGAGAGAAGATGAGGTTTCATGGACTGACTTCAAGAGGGAGTTCTGGGTGGAATTCCTCTCTTCCATGATGAAGGAAGAGAAGAGGAAAGATCTACTCTTCCTTCAGTAGGGGAGAAGGTTAGTGAGGGATTTGGGGATCAAGTTCAAGGATCTCCTTCACTTTTCTCTGGACCTCTTTCTGGATAAGGTGTCTCAGGTGAGACGTTTAGAGGAGGCACTCTGACCTTCTGTCCAGTATGCTGTTACTCACTCCACACTACCAACATACTTGGAGGTCCAGAAGAAGGATGAAGTGGTAGAGAGGATGCACATGCAGGGAGGTGTTCCTCAATAAGGGATTCAGTTCGGCTCATCAAAGGGGAAGGCCGTCATCAGTAGGCCTCCATCATTAGGTCCTTCCAAGTTTCGTCTAGTGGGGAGCATGCCCCAATAGTTCCAGTTTTTCTCTCCTGTTCTTTGGCCTTTCTTTTCAGGCCCAGAACCAAGATTATTCATTTGTGGAAGCCATGGGAATCTTCAGAATCTGTTCCCAGACCGAGTGCAGTACAATGGGGTTGGGTAGGTTCAGCACCCACCTCAGTAGTAGAAGTTTCCAGCCAGACCCTTTCAACAACAACAGCAGGGATATCGAGCTCTCGCTCCTCCAAGAGCAGATGTTGCAGGAGGAGGCCAACCTCAGGGAGATCCTCGGGGACCTCGACCAGGGTGTGTTCGGGGAGGTGGCCATCAACCTAGGGGCAAGGGAGATGTGCATGGGTAGGTGCACGCCACAGAGGTAGCCGTTCCAACATGGACAAAATTCATCTGAGGAACAATCATCTTGTTTAGTACCCTTGCATGTGCCTTGTTTGATTCATGAGATTCACACACCTTTTTTGCACCTAGTATAGCCCATGCTTCGGGTCTAGACACACAAAAAATTTCTATAACCTTGGTTTTGAGTTTTCTAGTGAGAGTTCAGACTAGCCTATCTTGTGTTTTCCGTGGATGTAGACTGATGTTGGGATCACATCAGTCTACTGGGGACCTAATTTTTCTGCTGATGCAGCTGTATGAGGTCATTTTAGGTATCTAATGGTTGTTCTCTGTATGTGCTGTTATCAACTACTTCCAAAAAAAGGATCATGTTTTTAGATATGGGTGGACAACTTGTGACTTTCTTCAGCGAGCGGGGTCACCAGGAGGGCAGCTGGTGAGTAGAGCCCCTTCTTTCCTTGTTAGACGAGATATCAGTGGATCCAATAGACTTAGAGGTGGTGGATGTCTTAGGGATCATCAGTTAATTCATGGACGTCTTCCCTGAGGAGGTGGTGGATCTACCCCCTCGACGTGTTGTTGAGTTCGGGATAGACTTACAACCTAGTGCCCTTCCAATTACAATGGCTCCCTATCTGATCGTTCCTTCTGAATTACAGGAGTTACGGATTCAGATTTATGATCTGATGAAGAAGGGTTTTGTTTGACCAAGAGCATCACCATGGGGTATTCCAGTCCTATTCACAAAGAAGGTAGATGGTGGTCTCAGACTGTGCATAGACTGCTAGAGACAGAATCAAGTAATGGTCAAGAACTATTACCCTCTCTCAAGGATAGATGACCTCTTTGACCAGTTGATGGGGGTAAGATGGTTCTCCAAGATAGACCTATAGTTAGGATATCACCAGTTGAGGGTGAAGGAGGGTTATATCTCGAAAACTTCCTTTAGGTGAAGATATGAGAACTTTGAGTTCATGGTCATGCCGTTCGGCGTTACGAACGCACCAGCCGTGTTCATGGGACTCATGAAATCTGGATAACGGGAATATTTGGGCTGGTTCGTAGTCATGTTTATTGAAGACATCCTGATCTACCCAAGATTAGGGTATGATCATGTTGAGCATCTGAGGACAGTTTTAGAGGTCCTTTGACAACACCATCTTAATGAGAAATTGTCCAAGTTCATGTTTTGTACACGAGAAGTACACTTCCTTGGACATGAAATGTCCGAGAAGGGAATAGCGGTGGACCCGTCAAAGGTTGAGGCAATTGTTTCTTTGGCGGCACCCAAGAATGTGACGGAGGTTCATAGTTTCTTTATACTAGAAGGTTACTACTGGAGATTCATGTATAACTTATCCCAAGTTGCGGCACCTTTGATAGCCTTGCACAAGAAAGACCTGGCTTTCGTGTGGAATGGGTAGTGTGAGGAATCCTTGAGTTATCTGAAGGGGAAGTTGGTTAGTGCCCCAATGTTGAGGTTTCTAGAAGATGGAGTGACATTTGAGGTATTCTATGATGCTTTAGGCCAAGGCTTGGGGTGTGTTTTGATTCAACAACAGGGGGTGATCTCTTATGGGTCTAGGCAGTTACGTCCCCATGAGCATAACTATGCCACCCACGATTTACAGCATGTAGCAGTCATGTTTGAACTAAATCTGTGGTGGAATTACTTCATTGGGGAGCACTTAATGGTCTTCATGGATTACAAGTGATTGAGTTATATCTTCTCCTAGTAGGACCTAAAATTGCAACAGTATAGGTGGATTGATTTTCTTCAAGACTATGACTTTGAAATATCTTACACTAAAGATAAGGGAATTGTAGTGGTTGATTCCTTGAGTCGGAATTCACAGAATGATGAGGTTGGAGAGTCGACAGATGCTTGGAAGGCGATGGAGGAATTGGTATCCCTAAACCAGGATGCAAGGGTAGAGAATGGAAGAGGTTGTCTATTCCAGATGAAAGTTCAGTACTCTCCATTGTCATAGGGGGAGGAGTCTTAGTGGGGGGACTTACAGGCTGAAGTGATGCATGATCGTGTTAGCTAGGGTGATGCTCCAGGAGGATCGTCTGAAGACGGGTAGAATCAGATGATGTTTCATGGGAAGCTTTTCACCCCAATGGAATTGTGCAATGGAGTTCTTGGTGAGTTCCAAAAATCACCCCTGGTGGTGCACCCAGGAGTTTCCATGATGTACCGGGGCTTGAGGGGTCAGGTTTAGGGGCCCGGGGTGAAGTAGGCAGTGGAAGAGTTTGTGGAAAAGTGCCACATGTGTTAGAAGGTGAAGGCTAAACACCGCTTCCCAGGGCGTCTGTTACACCCTTTAGATGTACCCAGGTAAAAGTGTGATGAAATTTTGATGGATTTCATCACGGGACTACCTAGATATCAAGGGGGTTGTAATGCCATTTGGGTAGTGGTGGACTGGCTGAAGAAATTATCTCACTTCTTGACAATCAAGGAGTCGAGTGAAGTGGATGCCCTAGCACAATGGTATGTGGATGAAGTGGTGTGGTTTCATGGAGTTCTGAGGTCTATAATCTATAATTGGGATACTTGGTTTACCTCATGGATCTAGAAAGGTTTTCAACATGCTTTTGGCACCCAGCTATGCCACATCACTACTTTCCACCACCATACATATGGGTAGACAGAGCACACCATCCAAACATTGGAGGATATGCTACGGGCCTGGGTTTTGGAATTTTGGGGTCATGGGTACGACACTTTCTTCTAGTAGAGTTTTCCTACAATAATAGCTATCACTCTACCATTGGCATGGCTCCGTTCGAAGATTTTAATGGGAGGTCGTGTCGCTCACCCGCATGTTGGGTAGAGGTCGGGGAAGCAAGTGTTCTTGGCCAAAATGTGGTGCAAAGCACGCTGGAGAAGGTTCTGCTTATACAAGAGAGGTTGAAGGTGGCCCATGACTAGCAGAAGTTGTATGCTGATAATAGGAGGAGACCCTTGGAGTTCGACGTTGGGGACCACGTGTACTTGAAGGTCTCCCCTCAGTGTGGACAATAGAGGTTCAGCAGGGGGAGTAAGATTTCTCCCAGGTTCATCGGACCCTTCGAGGTGTTGTGGTGGGTTGGCGAAGTGGCTTATCAACTAGTGCTACCATCATCACTACTGAGAGTGCACTACATCTTCCATGGGTCTTAGCTCCATCGGTATCGACATGATGATTCACAAATACTCGACTAGGGAAAGCTGGATATCGAGGACGATGTGACGTTTATAGAGAAACTAGTGATGATCGAAGGTTGTGAGGAGAAGTTGATTCGTGAATGAACCATTACCTTGGTTCTTGTGTTATGGAGGAATGGTGGCATCGAGGAGAGTACATAGGAATGGGAGTCACATATGCGCGCCTAGTACCCAGAGCTGTTTTGAGTTTTTTGGTTTTGTTTTGTACTTGTTTGTGATGTAGTTCTTAACCTTGTTAACTATGAAATGTGTTGTTTTACTTGTTATATGAATGTGTGTGAAGAGTCCTGACTATGGGGAAGGGAGGACCCGATCCCTAATCAAGACGCATTAGAGTGGATGCGATTAAACCCGTGAGGGCGAGTCAACACCGCCCAAAGTAGATAATATCTTGACATGTGGGAATGGACTCCCTAATACATATTTCTGGACAGTGACACATTTATATCTTGTGTGGTTACTTGAGGGAGAGGTGTTCCTAGATGTCCAGGAGGTTTGATCTTGAGAGGTATCTTTCGAGGTGGTTGTTCGGACCCCTCTCTTTCCATCGGGTCTAGTTTTAATTCTTGAGGGAGAGAATTGTTTGAGAGGTATCTAATGTAATGGATCAGACAAAGATTCATTAAATAGTTTTCCAAAAACTCGATTCTATCAAATGGTTCCACCGAAATGGTGGCACCGGTCATGGTGGCACACCGAAACTATGGAAACACTAACGATGGAACTGTGATGGTGGCACCGTGACGGTGGAATCATGATGCTAGAACTGTGATGGTGGAATTGTGATGGTGGAACTATGAGGGTGGCACTGTGAGGGTGGCACCGTAATGGTCTCACCGTCATGGTTGCACACCGAGAAGGTGGAACTATGACGGTGGCACCATGAGGGTGGCACCGTGACGGAGGCACTATCACGGTCACATTTTCATGGTCACACACCGAAACGGTGGCATATTTTACAGTTTCACCATGAGGGTGGCACCATGATGGTGTCACCATGACCATGGCACCGCTTATGGTGTCTCACCAAATAGTATCCCACCCTTATTTCTTTTTCCAGTTTCGGTCCCGCAACATATGTTTTGACGTATGAGTGTTTTAATACCCCTTTTAGAGTCATTAAAAACCCATAAATGATACCTAAATTTCCCCAGGATCTGGGTGAACTAGGACTTACCAAAATGTGTGGCTTTTTCCTCACCAACACACCCTTTTTATCGTACTCTTAGTTCGGCTCCTGTTACATGAATTTTACTCTAGTTAAAGGAAATCCTTTAACTCACAGCCGTTATAGCCACCACTCCGATTATATTTATTAAATGAAAATTAATTCCATCGTGTGTAACCAACCAACTATGTGGTGAAACCATAGTCCTCCTTTAAAGCCATTAAAGATTTTAATATCCTGTAACTCCAGTATCTCAGTTTTTTATCACACTAGATTTCTTTCCTTCTTCTTCTTGGCTGGTTTACTTTTTCTCCTTGGTGAGTTTGGAGTCCCCCTTCTCAAGGAAAGTGGTGCGCCTATGATGGAGCTTTTTTTCTCACTCTTGGAGTCCTCAGAGTTCCTCCCCTCCAAGTCATGCACACCCAATTCTTGGAGGGTGGAGAGAAACTTTGATCGTTGATCATCCAGGTAGTGTTTTTTCGTCGTCTGTCTTTACTGTGTATCAGGAGGGGCAGATATTCAAATGTTTCTATGGGTATAGATAATACGAAACCTTAATGAAGATAATAACTAGACTTTTAAATAATGAAGGGGTGTGTTTGATGATGCTGTTGTACTCATTTACTCCTTCTTATATGTTGTGAATTGTATGGGTTTTTGTTTACTTAAAATCATAGCCGTTGGTGGTCTATCCTTTTGCACTAATAAACCTTTGTCTTCTGTGATTATTGAATGGATATAACATGGAAATTGGTTAATAATGTAAACTCGACTGATTAAATAAATGTCCAGTGAACAAGAATCCTTATGTGATCACCCCAGTTAACCAAATGAAAAGAAGGAACTCAATGAATGGTGTTATAGAATCTGGAAACTCCCTTGACCTGTCATGGAAATATGTGTGGTTATTCTGATTGATTCATGTGGGGTCACATGGATGGCGATGGGATCCCCTATTGTGGAGAATATGTTGGTTTGTGGATTCGAGGCTGTGTGGGGCTATATATTTGGGCTTGGTTTTGTTCCAATACTTCGAGGGATCTCACATATCCCTTTTGTTGTTGTGACTTTACAAGAGAAGTGTGTGTGAATGCTTAATATGCTGATTGGTGGTTTTTCCTTCCTTGGCATGTGGCTATACCTGTTAGTTTTCCAATTGTGAAGAATTATTTAAAATGGAACCAGTCAAATTTGATATCCAGAATGGGTTCAACGGGGAATTGTTTTTCGGGAATGAGTTGTGGCTTGGATGTGGGTGTTGTGCTTTTTATGAATGAATATTAATGAGGGTGTTTGTGTAAAGGCTAGTTTTAGAACCCCTAGGCCTAGATGAGTGCTTGTTTATCTATATGTATAATTTAGTTCTTATGTTTATTATTCACGCCCCACCCAAGTTAAGCACCTCGTGCTAAAACCCCCATTTCATGGTAAAGGGTGTTTTTCCCAACACTCATATGAGTGTTTGGTTATTAGGTCCTTTTATGCTCTCTTTCCCAAGTAGCCCAAGACACTTATTGCAGGCTGTGATGGTCTGAGGTCCATTATAACCTAAGATTATTTGGGTAGGGTAGTTTTAGTGGTTGGCATAGGTGTGTGCGGGCAGGTTGTTTCCAAAATGTATTCGGGATGAGGCCCATGTGTCTTCAGGCATAGTGGTGGTTATTTTGGCCCTAGTATCTATGTGTGTGGTTATGTGTGGTTGTTGTGCCCTTGGTGTTTGCGGGAAGGATGCATGGTTGTGGTAGCCCAGGTGTGTGTGGGTGGGGTATGGTAGTGGTACTATGGTGAGAATGGCTAGAGAGGTCTGACACGTAGGATGTCTTCAATAACCAGTGGGAAAGTGGTGTGGGGTACCCAAAAATCGATTTGTTATTACTATTACTTACTTGAAATGAGTTATTTGGGGGAGTGTACCTTGGTGTGGTTTGGGTGGATAATTTCCTTACCAGGTGTTTTGGTTATCTCCTTTTCCCACGAGGAATTAGAATGCCACCCCACTTGTTCATGAGAGCTTTTGGTTTTCCCTACTAAGTATACTTTTATACTCACCTTATGTATTTAAAACTGGTTTCACGTTTCCAGGAGGACTTTGAGGATCGTTCCAGACCCTATTAGCTTAGACGCCGGGACCACTGACATTGCTGTTTTTCTTTTCTTTTGGTACCTCCCTTTGGAGTTTTTCCTATACTTAGTAGCCCTTAATTATTGGAACAAGTATATGGGAATGGATTGTTTTGACCGTAATTTTACTTCCATATTTGGTGTTGTTTGGGATTTACTATCTTATCTCCCGATCTTACTAAATAAAAAGGGTAATGCATTCCATATTATGAGTGATTCTATACCCTTAGTGCTAATCGCCACTATGAGACCTATTGAAGGTGGGTCTTGGGGGGGGGGGGTCATTATCTCTCCTTCAACATAAATAAGAAAGGGTCTTGAAATCTTCTATCCCTTCCCTCATCTTGGTAAAGGCGGGTCATGAAAAATCCCTTTTCACAAAAATAAAATTCATATCTTCAATGTAGGAACATTCCTCAGTAAAATAATCCAAACAATTGGAAATGGGTTCATAAAATATTCTAAAAAACACCCATGCTCAGTATGGTGAATGATATAATTATCTATCCACAACCAAGTTGTCATCAAGGGAATTATCATGGACATGGTATAATTTATCCCTAATTCTTTATGATTTTTTTAATATTGTGTTGTTTATATCCCCATGAAAAATAATCAATAAATTATAAATTTTCACCACTAATATAATATTTACTCAAATATTATTATGTTTGGTTTTAATCTTTTATTATTTTGGGAGATTCAAGAACCCTTGTTTTTACACATTCTTGTATCATTCACTTCATCAAAGGAAACACATAATACCTTATCATTTTTTCTTCTTCTACAATTATATTCATTATAATTAATATAAAAAACATGTATTGATATCCTTTATATAATAATAAAATTTATGAGTTAAGATCCCTGCTTAGTAACAAATGTCTTGAGTCGAGATCCACCTATGAGTAAAAAAGGCCTTTTGTTGAAAACATTTTCATTATGATAAAAAATCATTGATTAAAAATACTACACTTAGTAATAAATTTATTTGGTTGGGATCATCATCTATAAAATAAATACCATGATTTAGTTTCTCAACTTGTTAATAAATAATTAGTTAGTTGATATTGTCCTCTTGGTAATAATAGCCATGATTTAATGTTATCAACTAATTAAAAAATGGACTCAATTTTATATATTAATCTTAGTAACAAAATCCATGAGTTGGGTAACTCTTATTGGAAATAAAAGAATTGATGCAAGATCCATTTCTTGGTAAATATTTTCTTTATAAGGAGATTCACCTCTAGAGAATAAACTCCCTGATTCATGATATTCATATTAATAAAAATTCCATTAGTCATTATTCCACTCTTGGTGATAAATGAATTAAGTAAAAATTATTCTCTCGGTAAAAAATTACCCGATTATAGATTATACACTTGGTAAAAAAATTCCTAAGCCAATATCTTCCTTGTAGAGAAAAATTACTTAATTAAAGGGCCTTATGTTGGTAAAAATTACTTTATATAAGATACTCTTATAGGATCAAAATTCCATATATTATGGTCTACCTCTTGGTAATAAGTTCCTTGAGTTGACATCCTCCTCTTGGTGGAAAATTCCATGAGTTTTAATAAAAAATCCATTTATTAGAGGTCCTCCTATTAGTAATAAGATCATTATATTGAGAACCCACTCCTAGAAATAAAACTCTCAAGTTGAGATATTCCTCTTTGAAATCCTCTTTTAGAAAATTCAACTCTATGAATGATCCAAATAATAAAAAATTCATCAATATGTCCTATATTTTTATAGAATCTTAATATTTTTATTCGGAATATATCAAATTCCATGGGTGAGTATTTTAGATTAACATAATAATTTAGTGTCCAATTTTCCATGAAGTTTATTTCATGATTCTCACTTAGATGTCTTGAAGTTAAATTCATAACTCACTATATCAAAAAAAAGCCAGTTGGGACCTCTATGAATCACATGGAAACTAATTCAAAATAGGGTGGAGATCCTTCAAAAAAAGGCCAATATGGGGATGTGGAGATGATAAAATCCTATCAGGAGTATGGAAAATCCCACATCCTTTATTATAAGAATGGTTACCCCATATTTTAGATTAATGTTTAGGGTCTTATAGACATATTTTTTAATGAAAAAAACTAAGGATATGACAATAACCTATACCTAATTGTAAATCAGTTTGTCATATTTGATTTGAAAGATTACCCATCTCTTAAACCAGGGTCTTTTTCTATTAATAAATCACTATGACTCCTGTCACTTTTTTCCTATAAAAAATTCTAAATCCATAATTATATTACATAAAAATATCCCACAAACGTTTTGATCATTTCTATTTCCTACTTACTAACTTATTTAATTTAATACTAAATAACTATAAATAATTGATTGAAATTTTTAATGGTTCAATAAAATCATCTAAATGGACCACCCTGGTATAGGTGAAATGAATAATTTTTATTGAGTTTAATGTAATCATCCAAGGCATTTTCATGGCCTCAAAGTAGAGTTTCCAAAATTCTTTGTGCTAATTGATGACAATGTGGTGATGATAACTCCATTACCAATGATTGAACTATTCCAACCAGTCATCATTATATAAAATATTATTTAAACATATCTTATCATGATTCACCTTCTCTAATATCCCATGTTTAATCAGATTTAAAAATATATATAACTCTTATATGTATTCTATTAAATTAACTTAGAATCTCGTTCATTTCAAGTGTCTTTTTTCACTCTAAACCTCATGTGGGAGTTCATAAAATACCCATTATCCTCATTAGGAAATTAAATTTAAAAATATTCCTAAATCAATCATATTTCTCAATTGTTTTGATTTCATTCCATATAAGGGGACCAAATTTCCCTAATGGGATTATGACTCATGTTGTAAGATCATAAACTAAAAGGACTGTTTTTCCCAAGATCCATTACCCTAAACTATAAAGTATGTTTTTAGTATAAGGTATATAAAATTAAACCATGGGATTCATTTTTGTAACAAATGAAATACCATAATTTAACACCCTAGGTTTTAGGAGCCATTACCTTTTCCCTTTAATAATAAATAATGTTTTTCTGTGATTTAAAAATAATTACTACTTGATTGGATACTGAGTCATAAAATCTATGAACCAAGATGACAGAACATTAAATAATTATAATGGAACATCACAATGAATAAAAATGAAACCATGTATCACATACACTAGATTATTAAATGTAACAGATGATTAAATATATAAAAACACCAAAAATTAAAATGGAATATTAAATTTAAATAAATAATATCATTAGAACTGGTAAAACCCTAGGCCACCATTGCCTATAAGAATCAACATTAATATGAAAAATTATAATGAGAAAGAATTACATCAAATAAGAAAGCATGTTGTGAGACTGGAATTAATGATTTTAGTAAGTCTAAATATTGGAATGGATTATGAACATTATAAATATTATCATTGTAAATACGGTAATTACAAATATGGTACTTGGATTTAAATGTATCTAATAGGTATACCAATGTGAGGTATTATGAGTAAAATGTTTAATTAATATCTTTTAGAAATAATAATAACAAAACTAAAATATAATATCTAATTAAAATATATTTCTTTATTAGCTAAAGTATTATTATTAATGAATTATTTGATAAAATTCAATCAAAATATTATAATATAAATAGATTGATAAAATTAAATATTAGGATATAAATAACGAATTATAATTATATTTAGGCTAAGGTCATTTTATTAAAAATGTATATTTCTAAAAATTATATTTTCACATGCTATAATTTTTTATTGGAAGAAATATATTATGGTTAAATATTGACAATATATATTATTTTTATATATTAACACTAATTTAATTATTTATTGGTGTGAAATAATGTTAAAAACACATAAATTTTAATAAATATATTTTTTTCTAGAAAATTAGTTTTCTTTTTATTTTCTATTATAATATAATAATGAGATTTATATATTTTTAGATTTTACAATCATAAAATTAACTTCATTTATGAATTCCACATATCAAAATGAGATTCATATGAAATTTGTGGATTTTTATAAAATAATTGATTTTTTGGGGAGTAGTGAAATTAATACTTATTTGTTTTATAAAAAAATCACTTTTTAGAGATTATCAAAAAAGATAATGAATTAAAATTTTATAAAAAATTTTACTATAAATTATTTTTATTTATAAATTAAAACAAATCTTAAAAAACTACTATGTTGTATTTAAAAAACCAATGATTAACATTTTGGAATCATATATAATAATTCACTTTCGAAATCAATTTTATCTATTTATATTAAAAATTAGTATTCATAAATTATAGAATATGAATATAGAAAATTGGATTTCATATTTTATATCATAATTATCATATTAATTTAGCCGTTCAATTTCAATTTTAGTTATAAAAACAAGATTATAAGGAATAAATATGATTAACATGATAATAATAAAACTATTATTTTTAAAGAATTGCTCTATTAGTATTGTATAATTTATACATATTAAGATAAATTAATATCTTATGAAAATAAGTATTATTTAATTTGAATTCTTATATATAAATATATTATCACCCATTTAATTAGTTATTAATGTAATATAATATTTAGAACACTGAATAGTTAAAACATATTTTTAATTTTTTTTCTATATATTACATTGATTAATATAAAAGAATAATTTATATTTTTTGAAAATGAGTTGGATTAAATAGAGTATACATTTGGTTTCATAGAGTACAAATTTTGAAATAGGGGTTAACTTGTATTTGTAGTAAAACAGAAATTACATAGTAAAAAAACTAGTGACCAAGGTAAAAACCAAAATGGTTTTACGAAAAAATATAATTGTAAAAGACTCAGAAATGTTTAATTTTTTTAAATGCATGGATAAATATTTATCAATGCATGACTGTATACAATAAATTATTTAACACTTTTTCTACCTTTAACACTTTAATAGTGTCATGGAATCTTTGAGATGTAATTGGTATTTAAAAAATTATATCTCCCCAACTTGGAGAAGCATATCTCTGACAGCCTTTCAATGCTACACATAAACATAAACATTCTCCTAAAACTATACCTAATTTAACTGTACTATATTTATCATTAGAGATCATAATACCCTATTCAATATAAGATATAACATGCCCTCCTTCACCAATAATACTTTAAGATAATTATCCTGATCTCAAAGTGTATAATACTTCTCCTTAATATTTTATTCTTAATATTTATATTAAAAATATAATATAACCATGAAATTTTATTATGATAAGTATTTTTAGTATTTATAAATGTTATTATACTAACATAATATAAATTTTTTTACTTTCCTCCAGTGCCAATTTAAAAATGAAGACATCCCCCGGCATGTGTGTGAATTACATCCTCCATAAATAGCTAGTTCTATTTTTCATAATATCTTCAAATAAATGATTTAAAAGAGTTTTTAATGAAAATAATAATATTTTTAACATTAATAATATTAATTTATAACTTTCTCCCATTAAATTAAAAATGGGAGTGCTTCCTGTGAGTACTTGCAGACTATCACCTCCATGTAATGACACATTTGATTTTCTATTGTCGAAAAAATAGATGAATTTAAAAACGAATCAGACATATAGAAAAGTAATTTATTACACTATTAATATTAATTAAAGGTAATATTTCATAATAATTATGAAATATTATTAATAAATGTCTATAGTATATATAATCGCATTAAATTAATATATCAAGGAATCTTTAATTATTTAATTCCATTTTGGAATCCTAAATAATTTTATATATAATTTACCGATATAATAAAAAATCACATAAAAATACAATTTTTTAATTATGAATCTATTTTCAACATAACTGAAAATTTTCAACATACTGAGAGTCTTACAAAGAAATTGATAGGGTATCCTCTAGTGTCTAACATAAAAAAATAATTTTAGTAAAATAATAAAATATGTTTATATATAGAAATTAAAATATTGAATTTATGTGAATAAGTATCGTAAGAAAGTTTTTAATAAGTACAATTTTATTATATAGGATTTTAACACACAAACATAATGAATGAGGAACCATGATATGGTATCATGAACACCACCCTCGTTACTTTTGGCTTACACATCATCTTTCTTTTCCACTATTTTACATCATATTATTATAATTTATTTCATGAATGTTTTATATATATGTAACTTCTATATATACTTAGTTTAATTTACCTTTAATTTTTTGGGATAATTCATGCTTTAATTCCCCTCCCTGATTCCCTCTTTTAAGTAAAACTGACTTTATAGAAATTCCCAACATCTTATTTAAAATAAAGTACCACCCAAATAAAATATTTTAATAATGAATAACTATTAAAAACCCTCAATATTTTATGGAATATTTCTTTGTTAAATTATGTTTTAAGAAAAAATAATAACCACTTTCCTTCCTTAAAATGTATTTTTCTCATTTTGAAAATCACTACCTATGCGGTTCATTTTTATCCATCTCATTAATTTTTCTACACTGGAACTCAATTTTCAAGGCCTACGATTCTTTATTAAAATATGAAAATACAATATTAATCAATTAATTCTTATCTTGGTAATCCTTAGGATTTTTCCTTCAGTTATATTTTGAGATAAGATTATGAAAACCAATTATTTACTATGTGTTTAATAATGATTAAAAATTATTTATGATTTATTTTTTTCATGACGAACATGCATGAATGTACATAATATGATTTTATGTATGTGATGGGTGAACCCAAAATTATATGTCCCTATAACACATTGGGTATTACATTAGCCATCATGAGATAATATTAAAGGGAATGGGGTGTGAAACCAATACACCATGGGACTCTACCCATTATGATTATGGGAATTGTGGGGGAACCCAATTCACTATGGTACTCTATCCACCATGATATTATTGGAAGTGAGTTTTGATTTATTATTATGATGTCATATTCGATATTGTTACCACATATTTATGATTCAGTGAACTATTAATATCATTTCCATATGGCATGTTTCCATGCTCTTTCTAATTATATTTATGTTATTATATAATGCCTCAAAAAATATACATGTTGTATCACCATTATTCTTTACACTGAATATTCCATTATTGGTATTTCTTGCTAAACTCTTCCATTATGTATTTTCCCCAAGATATCCTATGCCGTTATAGAATACCTATGGGAGTAAAGTAAACTATGATCATTTTTAAACTATGATGACGTAAATTTTTATAAGATGATTTTCTTATGTGTCAAATCTCTTAAGGAACTAGACCTATTGATCCTTGATTTTTTTGTAATATTGGATAAAATTATTAAAATAAAATTTGTTTATGGATTGGGTTACACTAGTTGGTATCAATTGTAGGTCTTCTTATTTTGGGGATTAAGACTAGATAAAATTAGTTAAAATACTATTGATAAGTCTATGTATATGATAACATTCTGATTTTTTTACAATTTTCAGTGTATGGTTCTCTTAGTACTGAAATACTATCTAGATATTGGCTAGTGGATGTTTTTGTGGAATAGTTTCACCTAGTGGAAATAACCCTGAATTGTTTTCTTGATTATTGAATCGATCTTCAAATGATATATGATGAATGGTCCTAATATGTCACACTTGGATAGAAACTCCATAGGGATATTCTTTCATTAATAAAGTTCTATTTATTATCCATTATGAAGGGTTTATTATATTAATAAATAAGGTTAATAAATTTGAGAAAATACAACCTAAAGAACACGTGGTTGAATAGAGAATAATTTAGGATGAATTGAAATAAAATTAAATGATATTAAAGAGTAATACATTTGGAAGATGAGTTTTTTCATAAAATCATGTTTGATAATTATAATATTATGTTAATTATTCACCACTCAAATTGATATCCTTTAATTTTAGTATTAGATGAATCCCAAATGAACCAAGTAAATAATGTATTCCATGAAAATCATGGAGATATTCCCCATGAGAAATCTATCAGGATAATAACTGTTGTAAAAAATTCTATGATTATTCCAAAAAAAGCATCAAGAATCCTGATTAAAAAATTGACTTAGTGAAGTTTCTAAAAAATCCAAATAAGTGAAGGATAGTGTCTCATGGAAGTTAAATTAGTAGAGATGATGATGGAAAAGAGATTCAATTTAATTTGTGTAAAAAATATAGGAATTGGAACCTAGGTTAATGTCTTAAAGGAACTGGGTGATGTTATATGTGTAGAAATTGAGGGAATACTAAAACTAATTTCTATTGAAAAATTAAGAGTTTAGTGGACATAATAAAAGGGAAAAAAATTAATCCCGAGGAACATCTAGTAGTTAGATGTGTTAAATATGGGAAACATGGACAATACCTATATTAAATACCTAATCCAAGGGATAAAAATGATGGTAAGCATTTTCCACTTCGAAGGATGTGTGAACAAGGGAAATAATATATAATATGAAAACTGAAGTGATTTATAAAAATTATATGGAGTGATTAACATTGAACATACACTCAAAAACCACAATTGTTTCATTTTATCCTTGTTCTACTTAATCCATTATAATTATAATTTTTTTAAGAAAATAAAATCCCCATGTTAAATAAAAGACGTTGAATTATTAATAAATAATATAGAGAGAATATTATTGTATCCCAATTTTATGTTTATGGAAAAATTATTTGTTTAAATAATATTATTCATATTTAGATTAATTTGTTGTGATTTTGAAAATGGATTAATTATCTCTATATAGAATAAAAATAATTAGGAATATAGAGATCACATACCATATCATCCTATGACATATTATTAATGAAAGGATGATTCTGAACACATTTAGAAGAAAATAATATAATGTCGGTATTAATACTGAATAATGATATACACATAGAACATTGTTTACTATGTATAAGGGAATGGGGAGTAAACCCATTTCACTTTGGGACTCTATCCCCTATGATAGTCATGGTAGTGAGATTGAAATTATTTTTATGATTCCATGTTTTATTTTGTTTCATTATATTTATGATTCCCTGAACTTGTGATATCAATCCATTATTCCATCTTTCCTTGATTAAGTCCATTTTTTAATATCATGTTATTTTTGTAAAATCCCAGACCTGGATGCCAATAAAAAATAACCGTAGCTTGGTTATCCACATGTCCTAAAGTGAATATCCCCAAATTCTAGAGGCTTTCGACTAGTAGTAAGGGCCTGGGGTGTATCTATGGGGAAACTATTCCCTATTACCAGATTGTAACATAGTGGTGGAAAACATACTTTATCAATAGTGTAATAAATATAACAATTAATAACTAATAGTAAAAGACACTATAAACACTGGACTAGTAACATTCCATAACAGAAAGAAGATATAAACATCTAAGAGATAGGTATATAGAAAAAGTCAAAAGTAACATCATATACAATGATGACCATGTCATGTTTTTACAAATCACACAAATAGGTATACATGAAATGGTTAAATACATGTTTCAAAATACCAAAAATACCTATCTCTAATATGAAACATAAAGCTTAACTCAGTCATGTGATCCCCTAATCCTAATTAGGAATAAATAACCAATAATAAGGAACTTTCCCTTAGACATACCAGCAGAAATAAAAACATCTCGGGTACCAAAGGAGGCTCAAGTAGGGTGCAAGATAAATTCCTTTAAGGATACCACCAATGGTGTCTAATTCCATCTAACTAGTGAATATTTTATAATAATAGTTTAGAGGAAGTAACAGAATATGTAAAATAAGTGATGTAAGTAAAAAACCAATAAAGTTCATGGTTCCCATGGAAACCCATCCTATGTTACTAGTTTCATCTTTATCCAAAAAATATTTGAATAAACAGTTAGTCTTGTATCAATTTATAATTAAGTCTCAGGACCTGAAACATAGCCCAACAACCTACATAATGATTTTTGGTCAAGAGTTCCCTAAGTAGGCCATCGATAAAGTATAAGTCTTTGACCGAATCCATGCTTGTGATTTTTATTGGAAGACACATCTTAAAAATAATTTCCTTTTGCATTAGATTAGGAACATAAGATTATCCTTGGAATTATTTATTTGTAATACATGTGTCACTCCAAGCATATCATGAACCAAACACCCTACAAGCCCATCCGTGGGAATCTTCAGCAGAACCTAGGTGTTGCTCTTGTATGGTATAACATCATAATCATTTGAGTCCAGGCCTAGAAGTTAACTATGGGTGCCCGTGTATTACTCCTGGGGTAAATTGAGTTTTCCCTTTGAGTCCATTCTTGGAATTCCATAATAAGTCAATGTATTACTCAAGTTTACGATGATAATCCCCCTGAGTTTGTCCTTGGCAATCCACTAGGGAGTCCAAGTGTGACTCAGTCCAAATTAAGGATGTACCCAAATAAGTTTATCCATGGTGATCATAGATGAATCCACGTGTCACTAATGAAAAAAAATATACATTAAATCAATGTAATTTACTTATTTTAAAAGTCATTATAGTGATCATTTTAGTTACTCATCACCTCAGAATATAGATTAAAATAAGGGCTAATCTTAGAAGTATTTTCCTCTAAATTATCTCATGTGGGCATGTTAACGTAAGAAGGAATTCATGATTGAGGAATAAAATACATGGTCATATCCAAGAGACATAGTCTTCCATTCAATTCCTTTAATAAATTCAAATTATAATTAAAATTCATAATTTAACATTCTAACACTAGGTGTAAATGAAAAACTTAAATGTAATCAATTCATAATCCATCCAAGGTGGTCAAATTAATTAAATAACTCACTATATGTGTGGTTTGAATTCTATGTCCTTAACCTTTTAACATTTATCAATGAGTATCATTAATTACATAGGACATACCTATCCATTTTAATGAAGGAGTAAAAGGGAGTAATTTGGAAAAATGGGTGCACAACAAAATGACATAAATATAAACACCTCAACATTAAGGTAAAAGAACAAGAACACTTAATGTAGGTCTATGTTAGAGTAATCATCTTGTATCTGCTACTGATTTGACTTAAATTGGGAGTAACATGAATAATGGATGAAGAAAATGAAAATAGGGAATATTAACTTTCACCTAAATAATTCCATTGATCTAAATTTAACATAATAACGTCACATAAGGAATGAATTACTTATCGGTATGAATTCAAAGAGATGATCAATGCCTAAATCGAATATTGGATGATAGAATGGTGGGAAATCCTATAAAATTGGATTCAAGGAGCTCTCCATTGGTTGAGAAAATATCCATGGTTGAAGAATGAATTAAGTTTTAACACATTTTACGATAAAATAGGTAATTTTTCCAAAATTTACTAGACCACACAGTTTAACTTCAGGGTTGTACAAACCGTGCACCAACAATGCACCCTGCAATCTAAGGAGGGGCACATCACACAGTTAGTGCACACAATTTTCCTAACCATGCACAAACCATGTCTCATCCCACTATGAAAAATTTTAGAGGCCCTAACATGAGCAAATGCCTCTATCCATATGGTTTCCTCAAACCATGCGTGCTCCTTTAGCCCTTTTTGTATCACTATACAATTTCATCAAACTATGTGAATTGGATATCACAGTTACTACAAGCTGTTCTAGCCAACTGTTTTTATCTAAAAGTTGGGTTTTGGGATCCAAATAATCCCTAAACACCCCCAACACCCCCATAACCTCAAGGGGTATTCTCATTATGCTATAATTAAGAATTTAAACGGATATTAAAGAGATCCATAACTCATAAGAAGAAATAGGTTCTTAAAAAATTCCCTTGTTAAAGAAATTAACCAAATTGACCTTCCATGGGCAGTGAAGCATAATTTGTGAACAAATCTAGACACCGTTCTCATAAATCATCCTACTACTCTGAGGTCTCATCCTGTATATAGTTCTGCTGCCATAATACCCACACTTGAGGAACTTCTAGAACATATAGAACCTTCATTCTACATTCCAATATATGAATAGGATGCTACTAAAAATATGCATCTACCTACAAATCAAACTACTTGGGCTAAAAATAATGATATGGGTCTGAATGATTACAACATAGAGGAGATAAGTGGAATATGTTATGCATGGACTAGTACCTCTATGTTCACTACAACTGATAGGCTACTGGCCTGAATATATTGATAATTGCAAATGACCCAATATATATAGGTAAAATATTACCCCATATCTTGATCCTATTATGTCCCAGCCTTGGTGAGATATGTAAAAAGACCCTATCCCTGACCACAAACTCCATAGGCCATCAACGACTATCAATATTGGATTTCTGCTGATACATTATAGTAGCCACCCACTTCCAAATCAACTAAACCTACTCTGTAGTATCCTGTATGAGATGAGGTCCAAGCATATGTACCTCTCCTACCTTTAACCAATACCTGATTTATTGTAATAAACTACCATAAGAATCTTCATAAGGTGTCGTTTGAATAGTATCCTAAAATATATTATTGTAGGAAAATTCAAATAGGGGTATACGCATTTCCCAAGATCCCCCAAATTCCAAGTGGCCTGCTTGAAACGTGTCCTCAGAAAACTGTATCATGCGTTATGATGGACGACTGGTCTGTGGGTGGCATGTTGTGATCAAAAGAATCTATTTACACAAATCCATCTACAAACCATGCTAGAATAGTGAGGTGAACCAGACATCCCTATAAAAAAAGATAGTATGAGGGACCCCATGAATTCGTACTATCTCATGGATATACAACCTATAAATCTCATCTACTAAAAATGTATCTTCAATTGGTAGAAAATAATAATACTTTTTTATCATGTTAAAAACAACCCAAACAAAGTCATTTCCTCATGGTGACCTCGATAAAAAAGTAACAAAATCCACTTCAAAGTAGTCCCACTTCCACCTAAGAATTGGTAGATATTATAAAAGTATGACTTGTTGTAGGTGTTCTTCCTTAACCTATAGATAGGTGGATCACCTCATGTAAAAACAGATATATCTCTTTTCCTACCTGGATACTAGTATTTGTGAGATAAATAACGATACATCTTGGTGATGCCGAGATGGACTTTTCAATCTAAACAATGAAAGAATCACATCACATCCTTGAACATGTCTACTTAAATCCATCTACAGACATGTATAAAAAAAATATAATCTTCTCCTATGGTACAACCAGAAGGAGGGACCTCATCTTCCACACTCTGTTATAGGACTAGGCCCTCAGAATCTAATAGCTTCCTCATCCTCACTCTATCCAGAAGGGTATAGGTCACAACTAAAGATGAAATAAAAGTCTACCCCTGATAGTCATACACCTCCAAGTGCATCTTAGAGTATAGATTTATAATCTTCCACTCATTTCTAGCCTCCTGATATGCTTGTATTTGAGTCCTCTTACTTAGTGCATTATCAACTAAATTACCATTACCAAGCATATAAGCAATCTGGAAGTTAAAAGAATTTATGTACTCAACCCAACTTCATTGTATCGTATTCAAATAATGCTGTGTAAATATATACTCGAGGATTTTTTGGTCCATGTAGATCAAAAAAATTCTATCTCAATAATTATTGTCTCCTATAGCACAAATCATTAACAACTACATATAACTCATGATCACGTGTTGGATAATTCCTCTCATGTGGACTCAACTACCGAGACCAATAAACCTTGAATCTATCTCCCTACTTCATCACTACTCCTAGCCCAATTCCCGATGCATCATAATACACAGTATAGCTCAAGACATACTTTAGAAGAATCATGTTTAGTGCTGAAGTCAATCTCCCATTCAGATCCTGAAAGAATGAGTCACATGAATTTGAAAATAACAAATTCACAACCTTATTATTCAATCCCATGAGTGGCACTTACATGTGTGAGAAGTTTTTTATGATATTACTATAATATCTATACATACCTAATAAAATCTGTATCTCAAAGTGGTTCTTGGGATAATCCCAGGAAACTAGATATCTTACCTTCTCCGGGTTAGAAGATACTCCTGTCTCTAAGATGATGTGACTCAGGAAGTTAATTTTATCAATCAAAAAATTTGAAAAATTTGAGAATATTATATAACCAATTATCTCTTAGTGTATCGAATATGATCACAAGATGTCTCGCATGGTTGTGTCAAGAGTGAGAGTACACAAAAATATCATCCACAAATAACCTGACATAAAAATCTAGATAAGTATAGAAAAATCAATTCATTGGTTCCTTGAAAATAGATGGTGTGTTCATGAGACCAAATGACAAAATAAAATACTCATATAGACCACACATGCTGGGAAAGGTTGTGTGAGGTATCTTGGATGGTCTAACATGCACCTTATGAGAACCCAATCTCAAATAAATCTTCAAGAACACCCTCTCTCCTTGGAGATAGTCCTAGACATCATCTATCCATGACATGAGAAATTGGTTCTTAACCATTAGTTGGTTTAATTTCTGGTAAACCACACATATCATGTGGTAATCATCCACTTTTTTCTCAAAAGAACCAGAGAACCCCATAGAAAAGTACTACGTCGGATAAATCCTATTACCACTAAATCCTCTATCATCCTTATGAGATCATGAAAATTAGACTATCCATCCAGTAAGAAGGAATGGATATTAATGTAGCTCTTAGAACTAGATCGATAGAGAAGTCTACATCTCTCACTAGATGTAGTCTTGAAAAGTTGTTCGTGAAAACACCCATGAAATGATCAACCACTGGAGGGAAATATATCTGATATGTTCCCTAATAATCTAGATGTAAATGTTCAATTAGGATTTCATCCCACCCATCCCATGATGCCCGAGTGTAGATCATCTTACCATGACATCCTATTAACCCTTGTAAATAAAGTCTCCACCCTCGGGTGATGTGAGGGTTACCCTTCAGTGATATAAATCAATGAAATCATGAAAGTAAATGAATTATTCCATCCAAATAGATGTCAAAACTTTTCATCTCGAGGAAAAAGAGGTCCCATACCACATGACACCCACCAATCTTGAGGGGGAACTCCCTGAACTAACATATATTATCTTTTTGAATTCCCAACGGAGTATCATGTTTCATAAATACATTTGAACATTGAATGCTGAGCCCAAGGCTCTCCATAACATGAAATGATAAGTAGTTATGATAAGTTACAATATAAAAAAGAGAAAATTCTAAAGTAGGGGATACTAGAATAGTACCTCTCACCGTAAAAGGTAAGAGATTCTCTCCTTAGGTTTCAGTTGCACTGATTATATCTTGCCCGATCTGTGGACTTGTGATATAGCCTGGTTACCTTGAGAAGGTCCACTATGTTGTAACTAAAAAATTGAGGTATGCCTACCATTACCACCACCTCGGCCTGATTGGGTAGCTGTAATCATAATACCTACCTAATGAGAAGTTGTATAACCAACTTGTACATGTGGGGTTGGTGAATTCCCTCTATCACTAGTAGCCAGAGGAAAAGATATGTAAAATTACTGTTGATGGACAATATTTTCGTAGGATCATCAATTGAATGAGAATCACTTGCACTGAGGTCTCATATGTCCCAGTCTACTACATTGGTGAAACCTCACATAGATACTTGAGTGTGTGCTCTGGATACTAATATAACCATATAGGAGATTTAGATGATGCTCATTACTGCTATTCGATGTAGTTCTAGAACTATATGTTGAACCACCCTGGCTCACATCCCCAGCCTCTCCTAGGTTCCACTTTGTGATAAGCACCTGATTCACTATTACAAAAATGATAGTTAACCAAAATAAATTAACCTATGATCAGATGTCATACCTTATACCATCCCTGAATCTACAGACATTAGATATTTTATAACCCATTATAATATGTGTGACGTGATGGATCTCTGTAAAGCATTCCAAATAATCCATAACTGATAACAAACCCTTCTCCAAGTGCATGAAATCTTCTGGTGTTATCGGCCCTCAACATCTCAGGATAGAATTAATCATATAAGGTCATAATAAAATCCCCCCAATCCACCTCCTGATGATAATCCTTATGAGTAATGACATACCACCATATCTTTCTGGAATCACGAAGCATATAAGTAGTGATATTTATCCTCCTCTCAGGAGGTGTCTCAAGATTCCCTAAGGTAGATATCATGGCCTCTATCCATGAATCTGTAGCCTATGGTCATCCATCCCTTGAAAATATGGATGGATGATAGTACTAGAACTCACGCGTTAACTATTCCTTAGTCGGGGCAGGTGGGGGTTCTCCTTAAATAGTTTACATGAAATGCATAATCAATTTACAGAATTACGCCTCATCACCTATGTATGGTACTATAAATAGTGCCTAAACTAGCACCAAAGGAGGATCTACTAGTATCCTATGTCCCACTGCCTCCGAAGCATGTTCGTCGCCACCCTCCTAAAATGTGATTGGAGGACATGGCAGTACCATATCTCTAAAAATTCCAAGTGGATTCCTTAGAATAAAATTCAATAATATATAAATTCACTTATATTAGAATATGATGGGTATAAGAATTCTTATATAAGGATCACATCCCTCTTCCTGATTCCTGAGTTAGGTCTTGGCGACATACATATAATATGAAAATAAGTGATACTTCCTACTACCAACTACTATGTTCAAATTTGCGTTAAGTAATATTTTATATGAAATATAATTTCCATTTAATTCATAATTCATTTTTAAATGGGTGAACCAAATGGTTCACCACTATTAATCCATATGGTCTCATACTCATCATGAAAAAATATAGAAACTACTTAATCTAACCCATAACACATTATAGTACTTATAACCAATAATCCAATACTCAACATGACATAGTTGACCATTTTGGGTGTCTACTATAGCCTAATCAAGAAAAAATAGGTTAGGGTATGACAATCACTCTATGTACCTACCATGTTTCTCAATTCATTATAAAAATTCATCCACAACAATAGTTAAATCTATCATGGAACCTTTCAAAACATCATGAAAAAAGAAATGCATCCTATATGGATTGGAATAATGCACCACATGAGAATTATAATAGGTTCCTAAAATGATGGATGAAATGGAATACCGTCATCTCATTTAGTTAAGAAAAAATAGAACCCACAATCATATCAATAATATTGTCACAATTAAAGTGCATCACCCTAATGTTGGAATAAATGAACTGTAATAGTCAAAATCCAAAAATCACCAATCCTTATTTGAGGCAATCTGGCATTTTTTCAAGCATGGGTTAACTAATCCTAGTAGTAGTTCATTAAAAAATTCCATTTCCTTCTAAATCCTACTTCTATTGTCTCAAAATATTAAGGCCATAAAATTAATGACTCTAATACCACTTTGTAACATCCAAGACCCAAATGCCTTTGAATAGTTCCCTGAGCCCGGTTGGCCACATGGCATCTAGAGAATCTCCCCAAATGCCCGAGGTTTCTGACTAGCGGTGAAGGACTACGGTGTATTTGTGGGGAGAATATTACTTATTACCAGAGTGTAATACAATGGTGGAAAAAATATACATCAATAGAGGAATCAATATAACAATGAATAAGAATAAGTAAAAGATAGTAAAAACATCGAAATAGTAACCCATTATAGTGGAAAGTAGAAATAAAAATCATAGAGACTGGTATATACAAAAATATAGAAGCAATCACATATAAATGATAATAATTTCATGTGTATACAAAGAATCAAAATATGTATACATGCAATTGTAACATCCCAATCCAGGTTCCACACACTAGTTCCTTGAGCTGGTTGGTCACATGACATCCCGTACACTTCCCCATACATTAGAGGCTGCTGACTAGCAGTGGGAGTCTAATATCGATCATGGGAAGACTATAACCTCTTTATCAAAGTAGTAAAACATCAAAAATAAATAAAAATAGCCAAAATATATAAGTATAACCTTAAAAATACAAGAATCACATTATGACCAAAATATGGAATACAATTTCCAAGACTAAATAGTAGATATGTCAGGGCAATACATGTCATGTGTCAGTATGAAAAACCCAAAATAAATAAGACACTGAAACCTCCCAAGTGGGACCCAAATCACATCTGATTAGCTCAACCATGCTCCATACCAACCCATCCATCAAATAAAGGGATTATCCCCTTAACCTTTCCTATAAACATGAAATCTATTCAGGTACTAATCAGGAAAACCTGAGTAGGGAGTAAGTATAACCTAGTAGGCAACCACCTATGGTGTATAAAAAAATATACAGTCAAAATAGTGTATCTATTTGTATAAAGATTAAAAAAGATATAATTTAATTATTTTAAATTTATTTAATTAATCTTTATTTAAACAAAAAACCCTTAGGTTCATGAGGACATGTAAACTCTAAATACCAAATTCACACCGTGCAAAAGTCTAAACTGCTCCAAAGGGATATCACATATCTGAATTCCATTATTTCCATTCATCTTCTCAATTCATGTCTAAATTCCAGTTTTACCGGTCATTATCTAACTCCCATTTGAATTCCATTGTTACCATTCATCATCTCAATTCATATCTGAATGAAATTGTTTCTATTTATTATCTCAATTCATATCTGAATTCCATTGTTACCATTTATCATTTCAATTCATATCTAAATTCCATTGTTACCATTCATCATCTCAATTCATTTTTGAATTAAATTATTACCATTATTCATCTCAATTCATATCTAAATACTATTGTTACGCTTAATCAATTTAACAATATTTATCACTATGAGTTTTCGATGAAGTAGACCATGTATCACACATGATTATCATATACATCACAATATCACAATATCACATGTCTCATGATATTACATTAATTATTTTACCAATTAATTAATCAATTCAACAATTTCAAATTCATATAATTCCATTAATTAATTCAATAATTAATTACTCAAATTAATTTCTTTACTAATTAAATAATTATTTTATCACCTCAATACCATTAATTAATTCACCAATTAATTAATCAAATGAATCCCATTAATTAATCCACCAATTAGTTAATAAAATTTAATTTCTTTTACAATCACAACATTCTCTATTAATTAATTCAATAATAAATTAATCTAAATCGATAATCCCAATATTCTAATAATTAATTCAGTAATTAATTATTCAAATTCAATCAATTTAATATCTTCAATTTCAAAATATGTTAATTATTTAATTTACGAGTGCAATTAATTCATAATTTTAAAACTCAATTGATAATCATCCAATAGAAACTATATAATTAAATACATGTAATTTAAATCCAGACTTTGGTATTTGAATAATTGACTACATACCTCAATTTGTTAATGAGAGATCGCCAAAGGAAATTACCCAAATTAAAATGGATAGTTCAATCCCATGATGAAGAACTAGATATTGAATCAAAACCTAGAAAACTATTAAATTTATAAAGATATAAAAAATACAGATCTATATCTAGAACTATTTGTGGATAAACATCCCTCTTTTATCCTGGAAGAAGAGTAAGAGATAGTGAGAGAGATCTAAACAGTAAGAAGAAAATACTCTGAGATGTGTGGATCTTCAATCTGGTCTTTGAATTGTGAAGAACAGAGGTCAGGTGCCTTAGGAATTCATCTGGGAGCCTCAAAATATGAGAGTTGACGTCCAAGTCTAAGTTATGTTCTATTTGTGTGAGTTTTGGGGATTCAGGTAATTTTAAATCTAATTTTTTGGGTAACTAATTACCCATGCATGGTTTCCTTGTAAGAGGTGAAATTTTTTCCAAAATCTATGCCTTAACCATGTGCATATTCAGGGGGGGTGAATGGTTCCTTCTAAAAGGTCACATGGTTTGACAAACCATTCACCACCCATGAGTATCCCCTCTATATGGATTTACACGGTTTGATGGGGTAGGCCACACAGTTTGGAAAAAATGTGTGCCAACCATGTAATTCCATAATCTCCTTCAAAAATTCTGAAATTTAACCCAAAAACACTCTATGAAATAACTCAAAACGTACTAAAAAAGGTGAAAATAGTACCTGAAAACAAGCATGAGTTATCTTTATAAAAGGTCAAGTTCTTACATACCCCCACATTATGAAAACTTTTCTTTTAGTTTTACTCCCAAGAATATCTAGGATACCAAGTTAAAAAAGATCAAGCCACTGAGCCCACATATCTACTTATCTCTCCCATGTTTCCTTTTGCACACGCAGTTGTTGCCACAATACAAAAACTATCAGCACCGACTTTCCCTATAATACTTTCTCAATGTGATCCCACATACATATCCGATGATACTCAAAATTAGAATCTATCTCAAGATCAATATCGTCCACAAATATCACATTATAAGGGTTTGGGTGAAACCGCCAAAGTTGAAACACATGAAAAATATAATGCATAACATTTTATTTTGGTGGATGAGTCAATATGTACGCCACAAAACCAATTCTCTTCACAAAATCAAATAGTACAATGAACTTGGGAACCAAATTTTCCTATCTCCCCATCTTGTGGTGACCCATTATCAGTTAAACCTAAAGAAAGACATGATCACCCTCTTTAAACTCTAGGGGTTTTTGATATCTATCTACATATTACTTCTTTCTACTTTGATCCATATAGATAATTTCCAATTCATCTAAAACTACTTTTACATCTCCTACATGAGACTCGGTCCCAATAATTCTAACTCACCTGCCTCCATCTAGTATAGATATGATCTTCATGTCCTACCATAAAGAGCCTCATAAGGTCCCATTGAAATAGTTTCCTGATAACTATTTTTATAGACAAACTCCACAATTGTCTGGTGCTTATTCCAAGACCCACCGAAGTCTAGAACACACACATATAACATATTCTCAAGAACCTGTATTATAAGCTCTAACTTCCCATATATATGTGGGTGGAATATTGTACTCATTAAAACTTCTGTACCAAACACCTTCTATTAGGCTTTCCAGTAACACAAAGTAAATCATGAATTATGGTATTAAACTATAGTCTATTTCACCCCATGTAGATGGAATATCTTTTGAATATACAAGTCACTTAGATGCTTTACTAAGAAATTATCATGTATAGAAAAGGAACATTCTACCATTTTCAAATGGTCCATGATCACCAAAATAACATCATTCATCCGTGGCATCCTTTGGAGCCCCACAAAAAAATCCATATTAATTTCATGCCTTTTCCATTTCAGAATGGGAAGTGGATCTAGTAAACATCCAGGTCATTGATGCTTGGAACTCACTTATTGATAGGTATAGAATCATTTTATCAACCCTACTATATCATTTTTCATTCCCATCCTCCAAAACATTCATCATAGGTCATGATACATTTTGGTTACACCTTGATATACCACCCACTTCAGGGCATGAACTTCACACATCATATCCTCTTGGATTCTCATGGGAACAACAACCCAATTATTGACATAGATGATCTAATAATCATCCATGGTCTAATTTGAATGTGAATCCCCACCTTCATGGATTTCCTTTAATTATAAGAAATAAATATCCTCATACTAATTCACTTTTATCAGACTCAAAATTACAGACTTTACTGAAACTGACATGAGAGTCATTTTCTATAGACTCTCTCGAACTGTAGCATGCATCTCATCTGGAAAGGCCATCATATTCCACTCATCAATGGACTCCTAAAACACCCAAGTCTGATTTTTCCTACTTAAATCATCATCAACACTATTTCCCTTACCGGTCATATATTATAGATCAAAATCAATGTATTGCATATACTCAACCAACCTCTACTATCGAAGATTCTGATATTTCTGTAAAAAGATATAAATTAATATCTTGTGATCTATATACACAGTAAAATTATCACCAAACATATAATTCATCCAACAATTCAAATCATAAATCACTATATCCAACTCGAGGTCATGCATAGGGTAGTTCTGTTCATGTGGACACAACATTCGTGACATGTATGCCACATTTCGACATCCCTGCATCAATAATTCTCCAAGAACAATACCAGAAGTGTAAAGAAACACCATATACTCATCACCTAGATCTGGTAAGATTAAGATCATTTTTGATGTCAAGATATTATTCAAATCCTTGAAGTAATTCTCACACGATTCTAACCAGTCAAAATTTATCCCCATTTTAGTCAATCCTGAAAGTTACACTACAAATATAGAAAAGTACTTCATGAATCTTTGATTCTATATAGTTAATCCTAGATATCTGTGGATTTCAAAAACATTATTGGGATGCTCACAAGAAAATTATTATGTTCTCTCAGTGTACTAAAGATGATATTAGGATGTCGATCTTGATAATCATAAGTCTTGTAGTAAACCAAGTTTTCATCCATATACATAATAACAAACTAATCCTGGTGTGGATAGAATATTATGTTCATCAAGGCCGTAAACTATGTTACTATGTTCTTCAACCCAAACAATATTATGATGAAATCCTAATGTCTTTAAATTCTTTTAAAAGGAGTATGAGGTATTCCAGAAGATAAAAATCTCAAATTATGATACCCTGATATCAATTTAATATTTGAGAAGATTCAAGATCTCCTCAACTGGTCAAAAAAATCGACAATACATAGAAGAGGATACTAGTTCTTTATAGTCATCTAGTTCAACTTCTGGTAGTCAATACATCAACATAGAGTCATGTCCTCATTATTTACAAAAAACTGATGAACCCCAATGTGATGTACTCGTATTGATAAACCCATTATCCATCAACTCTTCTAGCTAAGTCTTGAGGTAATGAATCTATTTTCTCTTCCATTATGTATGGTAGAATTGAAATTGGTTAGCCCTTGGCATGCACTCAGTAGTAAACTATGCATCTCTCTCATGTGGAATCCTTGAGAAGTATTCAGTGAAAAAATACTAAAAAATGTCCACTACAGGTGGAAATACATCCTAAATTACACCTTCATCATCCTGGAACAAAATAGAAACCAAGGTGGTAAGCTCCCCGAGTTAGTAATGAACTTCACCTGCATGACCCATATGGACATCCCACTCACCTTAATGAATATAGTTTTTACCCTTTGGAGATGTAAAAGTTACTCTCCTATGGTAAAAAACTACGTGGGATCATTATTCTGCTAACTAGTCCATACCCAAAATTATGTCATAACCTAACATGTTAAGGATGTAAAGATCCCATAGAAAATGATACTCCCAAACCTTGAGAGAAAACAATTTGCACAAATAGATATCTCTCGACCGTACTCCCGGTGGTGTATCTGTTGTCATAACCCCACTCACGAAATCTAGTAACATGATCAAAAAATTACCAATATGTATATAAATAAAGGAATTAGAGACACAAATATAAAATATGGAACTAGAAAGAATATAAGCTAAAAGAATACCACCTCTAACTGTCAAAGTTCCAACCTTGATATCCACCAGTTTATGCTGAATGACATGAAACTATCCTACCCCTCTTCCCTATCATGCGGTCTGAGTCCCCTGAGCTACACCACACTACTGATATGGGTACTCTTTCCCAGAATCACCTCACCCACTGGCTCTACCTCCATGGCCGATAGGACTATATTTTCAATATTGATACAGTAAAAAAGAGCCCCTCTCTGTAATTTGGTTTCATCTATCTCCTATATCATCGCCCATATATCACAGGTTCCTACAAAACTTATGTGTATGTCCCATCATTCCACAAGATCTGTAATCTATTGGAAGTGATTGATAGTTTTTATGACAGTGTCCCAACCTACCACAATAGTGGTAGATAATTTGAGTAAGGTTTTGTGTTTCTAACATTTCACCCTAGCTAACATTCTTATAGTGACACTTTTTCCCTCAGAACATGTTATTCCTAATTATCAAATATAAACCACCTATCCTCCCCTGGAAACATCCTTCAAGTTCCACTAAGATTTGAGATCCTGATCCACCACCTCAATAAACTTATTTAACCAAAATATGTTGACTTGAGACTTAATCTCAAATTTACATCCATCCTAGAACCACATTTCCATAGCCGTATCATCTCCTTATAATACTAGAAAAAGGGTTGTAGGTCTATAAAGAGACCAAAATAGTCCATCATGAACATGTTCCCTAAGTCAACCGCATAAACTCAGATTCCCTCGATTTTCTCAATGTCTTGGGATACAAGTGTTCTAGGAAACTCCCCAAAAGGTCATTCCATACAATTCCATCAGCCTGTCCAGTCAGAGCTCGAATATCTAACCAGCACTTCACTAATACTTCAATCATATAATCATCCTACTTGACCCTATTTTCAGCAGAAGTCTCTAATTGGTCAATTATATTCTATATGGACTCAATCTAGAACTGTTTTACCTTAGGTCCACCCTCTCTTATAAATGTCAGAGGGTTATTTAACGGAAACAAACTTTTAAGATCAGAAATTATTTTCACAACCCTCCCTGGGTATAGTTCTTAGGATTACATAACCCAAGAAATGTTCTGTCAGAACCACTCCCCAAATTTACCTAGCCCTATCTGTGCCTTAGGTTCCACTACTGGTGGAGTATCTGCATCCATAAATTATAGTCATCCTATCAACAAGCGTCTTTATTGTGGAATATCTATGCCATTCCAAATAGGAAAATTGGGACACATAACACAACTTTAACAAATTTTTGTTAGACTAAAATCCCAACAATCCACAAAAATTCTTTTCCCTAAACCTCAACCCACGATCCAAATTGAGGAACTTGCACCACCCTTAACCATCCTTTACCTAGGTCGTGGTTAACAGTGGGTAATATCGTTATCAGTTTAAATTTTCCCATTAGACACCTATTTATTAACATTATACATCATTTTTATATTTAAATTTATATTAGGAACCTTTTTCATCAAAATTTACACAATTAAGGAAAAACAGTTCACTTTGAAGCACATACCCAAAACTAGTTTTCCCCTGTGTTCCTAATATGATTATTGTCAGATTAATAATCTTGTGTGTCTAGAATAATACATGAATACAAAAATCTCATTCCATTTTCATCCATGTTTAAAATCTAAAAAATATATTAGAAACACTAATCAAATCACACAACAAGTGTCTCACTTGAGGTGACATAACATCAACTATAACAACACACATCAATAACAAAAATTCCACCCTGGGTACTCAACCTTTAACCTTATAAATTGGTTGTATACTCCCATACATGATCAATTATCCAAATCACAACTCATCCAATTATCCTATATATCTTTTCTAAATAGTAAGACAAAAGAAAATAAAGGAAAACTCCTTAGATAATACATTCTAACATCTCAAATCGGGTGCCACACACTGGTGTCCCAATATGGTCAATCACATGACCTTAGGTGTGCCACCCCATATGCTAGAGGATGTCGACTAGTAGTGAGAGAATAATATCAATCATGGGGAGACTACACCCTCTTTATCAAATTAGAACAGTAATGGAAATAAACAATAATTGCCAAAATATATCACCATAACCAAAACAATACCAGATTCACATGATGATCAAAACAAGATATACAATATCCAAAAATAAATAGTAGATATGTCATGCTAATACAAGTCAAGTGTCAGTATGAAGAATACAATATAAATAAGACATTGAAAACTACCAAGAGGGTCCCAAATAATGTACGGTTTCTTTAACCATATTCCATCATGACTCGTCCAACTAATATAGTGTCTTTTCCCTTAACCTTTTATGTAACAATGAAATCTATTCGGGTATTGATCAGGAATTCCTAAGTAGGGTGTGAGTAAAACTAACTAGGCCACCACCAAAAGTGTCTAAAATAGTGTCTAGTCAAAAAACTATATGAAGTTGTATAAAGAATAAAGAAATCTATAAAGTAAAGGATTTAAATTTATTCAATTACTCTTTATTTAACCACTTGATCCCCAGGTTCCTGAGGAAACCCAAACTCTGTATACCAACTTAAACCCATGTCATAATCGAAATTATACCTAAGAGATATCACATATCTGAATTCCATTGTCACCATTCACCATATAAATTCAAATCTGAATTAAATTATTACCATTCATCATATCAATTCATTTTTCAATACCATTTTTACCAATCATCATCTCAATTCACATCTGAATGTCATTGTAAGCATTCATCATTTCAATTCATATCTGAATTATATTATTACCATGCATCCTCACAATTCATATCTGAATTCCATTGTTAGCACTCATCATCTCAATTCATATATGAATTCCATTATTACTATTAAACATTTCAATTCATATATGAATTCAATTATTACCATTCATCACCTCAATTAATATTTAAATTCCATTGTTACCATTTATCAATTTAACAATATTTATCACTATGTGATTTTGATACAACAAACCATGTCCCACACACGATTATCACATATATCACAATATCACAATTTCATGTGTATAATAATATCATATTAATCAAATCACCAATTAATTACTCAATTCAACAATTTCAAATTAACATTATTCCATTAATTAATTCAACAATTAATTAATCACATCAATTTCATTACTAATTCCACAATTAGTTTATCAAATCAAACCCATTAATTAATTCAATAATTAATTAATCAAATCAATTTTGTTATTCAATTCACCAATTAATTAATAAAATTCAATTGATTTAATAAACCAAAAAATCTCCATTAATTAATTCAATAATTAATTAATCTAAATCAACATTCTCTATATCCCCATAATTAATTAAATAACTAATTATTCTAATTTAGTCAATTAGATATCCCCAATTTCCAAATACCTTAATTAATTAATTTACCAAATTTAAAAATAGAATCTGAACTATTAACAATATAATATCAATTAAATAATTAAAAACATGTAATTGAAATAAATATTTTGGGATTTGAATAATGGACCACCTAACTCAATTCATTGACGAGCTATCACCAAATAAAATTCCCAAAATTGAAAAAGAAAGGTAAAATCCATGATGAAGAACACGATTTTGAATCAATACCTAGAAAAAAGATTAAATGGATCATGATCTATCAAACCTAGATATATATCTAGAAATAAATATGAATAAACTTCACTATTTTATACAAGAAGAGGAGTGAGAGAGAGGGAGAGATTAAAATAAGAAGAATCACATACCTAGGGAGGTGTATATATTTAATATGGGATTTTAATTGAAAATAATGGAGGACAAGATCCTTAATAATTCATCTAAGAGCCACAAAAATGGTAGGAAATAACTTGGTTTCAGTGAGGGTCGATTTGGGTCAGTTTTAGGGGGTTTAGGTAATTTTATGTCTATTTTTTTGGGAAATTAAAAACCCACCCATTATTTCCTGGGCTGGGGCGTAGAGTTTTCCAAATAGTAAACCCTAACCGTGTGCCGCTTTTGGGAGGGGGGTGTACAATTTCTCTTAAAAGGGAACATGGTTTAAAAAAATATGAACCAGCTATTAAAATACCCTATATATGGGTTCTCATTATTTCCATGGGTAGGGAGCACATTCTTGGAAAATTATGTGTGAACCATTCACTTCCCAATATGCTTCCCGAATTCTCAAATTTCATCCAAAATCTCCCCATGAAATGAACCAACAAAAATTACTCAAAATATGTCAAAATAGTACTTGAAAAAAAGCCCAAGATATCTCCAAAAAAGTTTAGGGTCATACAAAACAATGAAATACATGTTTCAAAATACCTAAGGATGAATAAGATATATCTCTAGTAAGAATCAGGGGCTTTCGATCGGTCTTGTGCTCCCCTACTCCTAAGAATAAATTAAAAACCTATATCGGGGAACTTTCCATTATCCATACCTATAGAAATACAATCTTCTAAATAACCAAAGGAGGCCTGAGTAAGGTGTGAGATAAAATCCCGATATGCCACCACCAAAAATGTCTAATTCCATCTAGTCTATGAATATATAATAATAATAGTGTGAAGATAATAATTGAATATGTAAAAGAAGTTTTGTATGTAAAAAACCCATAAAGTATTAGGTTCCCATGGCCACCCATCCTCTGATACCTACTATGTCCTTAATCATAATGTCTCTAAATAAACAGTCACCCTATATAAATTTAAAAATAATTCTCTAGACACTATGTGTATCCCAATGTCCACTGTAATGATATGTGTTCAAGAGTTGCCTAACCAGGTAATCAAAAAGTATTAGGCTTTGAAAAAATCCAGGCTTATGATTTTTTTGGAATATTATTCTTATAATTCATTTCATTTTTTATAAAATTAAGAACATGAGACCATACTTGAAATTCTATATTTGTAATCGAGGTATCACTTAATGCATACCATGAACTAAACACCCTACAAGCCTTTCTATGGCGATCCTAATCAGAACCATGGTATCAATCTTGGTGTGGTATACCATCATCACCATATGAGTCTGTCCATTGGATGTCCACTAAGGTACCCTAAGTATCACCCCTAGCATAAATATAATAAACCCTCTGAGTGAATCCTTGGAATTCTATAAGGAGTCCAAGTATCACTGATGTGTACAATGATAAGACCCATAATTTCAATCATAGAAGTATGTTAGGGAGTTTGAGTGTCACTTGGTCATAAGTAAAATAGTATCCAAAGGATTCCAACCATGTAATTAGTATATGAACCCATGTTTCACCCAAGGCATAGTATAAACATTCAATCAAAGTCATTTAACTATTTTAAAAGGCATTACAATGATAATTTCAATTAATCCTCACACTATAAGATGTCTCAAAACAAGGAATAAGCATATAAGGATTATCCTCTTAATTATATCACTTGGTCATGATAATTTAAGAACCAATTTATGATAAAGAAAGTAAGTACTTGTCCATATACTAGGGACATGGTCTTCCATTCCCTTCCTTTAATAAATTTTAATTACAACTATAATTCATTATTAAACTTCGTTTTTCTAGGGGTAATTAGAAGACTTAAAATTTATTAATTCATATGCCACCCATGGTGGATAAATTAATTAAATAAATCACTCAAGGGGATGTTTTAATTCTATATCTTTAAACATTAAACATTTATCAATGAAACATTTTAATTTCATAGGTCATACCAATAATTTTTAATTAATGAGTTAATTCCATTTTAGGAGTAATTCTCTTTAATCGGGCATACGACAGAAAAACATATATATTAACACCTAAAACTTATGGGAAAATCATGATACCACCTTCTATAGGTTCTTAGTGGAGTCCTCATCCACTACCATCTCCTAATTTGACTCTGATCCAGAGAAAAACGAAGAAAGGATGATGAAAATGAATTTAGGGAATATTGGCTTGCACCTAAATAACTAAGTTGATCCAAAGTTAAATAAAGAAAGGAACAAAATGAATGAATTACTTACCAATAGGAATCCAAAGATATGATCGACGATAAAATTCATGTTTGGATAGAAGAATAGTAGAAACAACTATCCAATTTCCTTTAAGGAGATCTCCAATGGGTGTGCTTCTTTTCATGGGTGAATAAAAAATTTGGTTTTAGGTTTTAACACACTTTAATGTAAAATAGGTAATTCTTCAAAAATTTACTAGGACACATGATTTCAGCACATGGTTGTCCAAAGCATGTTCCAAATGTTCTTACTTCACTGTAAGGAGAGGCACCTAGCACATTTACTTCACAGTGTTTTCCTAACCCTGCACACACCGAGTCTCATCCAACAGTAAAAAATTGCAATGGCCCTCTTATGAGAGTGCACCTAGATAAGAGAAGTTTCCTTAAACTGTGTGGTATCCTATATCCCACTATTCATCCCTTTAGGGTTTTATAAAATTTTAGGGCTTGGGACCCATAATTACTACTAAACGTGCGACCAAACTGCTTTTCTACAAAATATGGGTTCTAGGATAAAAAAATCCCCAGACACCCATAATACCCCACTACCTCAAACGGTATTCACATTAGGAAATAATTAAGCATTTAAACCTAAATTAATGAGATTTTTACCTCATAGTAAGAAAACATTTCTTATAATTTATCTGAACATATATTTGTTTTCTAAGCTTTATGGTTTACTATGATTATTCCATTTCTAGGATTTCTTTCTCACCAAAATCCTTATATATTTTCCCCAGGGTATTATATATAGTTTTAAGAGACGTTTAAAAGTTAATAATTGTATGTGGAGTTATATATATATATATAATATAATTTATGTTTATGATGATTTTCTTATGTGTCTAATATCCCAATACTCTATACCTCTTGATCCATGGATTTTTTTTGTGGGAAAACTATGTTAAAAGTTATGAAATAAGACATGATTAAGTAATGGATTAATTTATATAAAATAAAAATAAATATTTACAGATTTTATAGGATCATAATATCAAAAAGTTTGTCCTGATTTAAATTTATGTAGTCTCCGACTATGAACATTATTATGTTGATTAAGAAAAAGACATTGAATGAAATAAAAGTGGAATACACCTTTATAAACTATAATTAAAACCCATAGAAACCAACACATTATCTCATGTTCTATAGATATAAGGAAACCTCAGACATACTCAAGAAAGTTTATATTCTACCCATTTAACTACTAACTTATTATTCACCTTGGAAGTTGATTTGTTCCAATGTTTTTTTAGGTTAACTTCACTAGCATTCAGTGAAAAATGTTATCATTATAAAATTTATCTATATCACTTGATGATAAGATACATGAAATTTAGAATAATATTAATGATATTAAACTAATAAATAACCTTTATCCCAATACATGTTGACTTAAAATAATGTGCACCATTTTGGTCCATGCAATCATGAAAATTATCCAAGCTCTAAGGCCATTAAAATGTAGTACTCATTTGGTATAAGATAAAATAACATAAACTAAAAGAATCATTTTGGTTTGAATTTCAAGAACATAAACTAAAAAAAATTGGTTAATGGATCATCATTTAGAATACGCATAAAAGGAATCTCAAGAAAAAAATAATGTATTCCCTTGATAGTTCTTCCATAGTATCAATTCAGGAAGAGTTGGTTCATAATAAAGTTTCATAGTTATTTTTAAAACTATCATTAATCTATAAAAAATCTAATCCAAACACTCTAGATCTAAAAATATACAAAACTGTCATATAAATTTAAAAAATAAGGTTTTTACCTATTAGGATTGGTGTGATATGAAATTTTACTTCAAAGTTTTAGTGTTTTTATAAAGGTTAAACTTTTGACGTCCCTTACTTTCACCAAATTTAGAGAAAGATATTATTATAATAATATGGATGGATCATAGTTCCTATAATATTTATTCATGAACTAAAATATATAGGTGTCTAATCTTTTGGATGATCTCTTTAATAAACTAGCACTAGTGGGCATAGATGTTAGGGAGAATCAAAGGCATTCCATAGAATTTCTAAAAGTATACAATGTTCACTAGGAGATCCAATTGAGGTTGGGATCACCCCACATTATGGGATTAAATTATTATAAATATCAAATCCATGAGGTGTTCTCTCCCTGAAGAATGTTTTATGATAGAACTAGTATTAATATATGATAATATATATATATATATATATATATAAATTTATACGGGTGATGGGTTAAATTGTACTAGAGAACGTGTGATTATATTTACCAATTGATATAAATCTTCCTTCATCTTGGTTTTGGGGTTGATCATCCATTATAATCCATTTTTTAATTTCTATATTGAAGTTATTATTTCCCAAGGATTAGGAAATTTTTAAAACATATTAATTCCTTGAGATAATTTTTTATTTTATATTATTACATTCCGTTGAATTTTTAAGTTGAATTAATTTGTTAATGAGATTATCATTTAAGTTATGTATCATGTGATCTCAAGGTAAAAGGAATCTTAATTAAATGTACATATTTCAGTGTCATCATGTTTCACAATGACATTTGGGGTCCTCTTTCCACACAATGGACCAATGGTTGGCTCATTCTTGATAAACTACTTCTAACACAACAAGTTGTATCGTAGATTGTTTTAAAGTTATTAATGGGAACTCAGACAGAGATTCCCAAAAATCGAGAGTTAAATTATGTTTACCATATTTTAATTTATATTGTTTTTATAAAGATTTTTTGAAAAGATAGAAAAGTGAGACTTTATAGTTTATATTGAATGTACATATTATTTTTGAAGATTTAAGAAAAATATTAGTTGATGAAGAATTACCTAAATCTTATTTTATTTAGGAAGAACCCATATACAATGTAAAAGATGGAATAAAAAAGTATTGACATAAATTAACATGGAGTTTTCCAAAATATATTGGATTAGAATATTGACCTCAACATCTATGATGCTAGAAAAACTATAGAGTAGATGTCCAAGAATGATAAGATGTATGAGAGGTCCATTTTGATATCACAAGGGTATAAAATTTTATATTTCCTTAATTTAATAATCCTCATGAAATGCATGTAAATTTTAATAAAACAATATTTTTTTGTCTTTAATAATTTATTCTCATAGTGAGTGATGGTGGAAGAGGGGATTACAATGAAGTTAAGGAACCCTAGTTTTGAAAATAATAGTTAGTATGGAGGGAAGAAGTACCATATATTATATTGGATAGATACAATTTGGATGGAAAATAATATTACATGGACACCAGAGTATAATGGCATTAGAGATCAAACTGATCTAACACCAAATGATAAATTTATGAGCATGATTTTATTTTTTTTTCGTAAAGGAATTTTGATAAAGGATAGTTAATTGTGTGGCTCATCTCACGAATATGAGTATTTACAAAACAATTATTCATGAATTCTCAATGTATCTATGGTTTGGTCAAAAGGAAGACTATACTCACCTAAAGGTTTTCAATTCTTGTATTCCCATTTTGAGACCAAGGATGGGGACAAGTTTGAAGTTACATCCTGAGGATGTTTCCTTATATGATATGATGTTGAAAAAATTTGTTTTATGATATGGGAGAACATTGAATAGAGGGTTATCAGATTCTAAAATGTATAGCTTAAAGAGGAGATCCCCTAGAAGGATTTGAACCTATATAAAGATGCTATTAGGAATAAGTAACCAAATAAGTAATATGACATTGAATTAATTAGAGGCCATGTGTTTGCAGAATATTCAAAGACATTGAATGATTGTTTTTAATATTCATAACCATTTTCTAGAACCAGATACATTGATCATGTTTTAGAAGTACTAAGACCCAATGTATGAGAGTTATCAAGGTTAGTGGAAGTTCAATATTGAGTTTATAAGAATAATTTATAGAAGGAGAAGAAACTCCAGAGGTTAGGATATATACACCGATCATGAGACTAGAGAAAATATTTCATTCCTATATACACTTTCCACTTATTTTGAACCATGGAGAATCTGTAAGCTTCATTAAGTTATAAAATTTGAATAAATCACTATATTGGGAGTTGTCAACAAATTATCAATTGGATTCCATTAAATTTTCAATATCTAAGTGATTACATATATTCTAGAATAATATTTGGAACTCTTGAAAAAATGGGTGTATCTTTTTATGGAGGAAGAAAATGATAGATTATTGTACAAATTATGTTTTGTTTTGAAGGTGTTCTTATAATAATAAGGTTTATATTTAATTAAGATATTCTCTCATATTTTGAGACACAAAAAATTTATATAATAATTATCCTAGTTTCTATGTAAGGTATGTATAAAAAAATTTAATTTGAATAAAATGTTCCTTCATAGATATTTGAGGAAATAAATATTAATATAGAATCTAGAAGGTTTCATACTTGAAAAAATCAAGGGATTATTGTGAAATATTAAGAAAATTAATAATGGGATTAAGAAGAAACCATGGTAGTGGAATTAAAAGTATGAAAAATTAATTAAGTAATGTTGTTTCATCCATATTCCCATGCTGTAAAACACTTTCATAGTGGTAAAAATGATATGAAAGGAGGATTTAATTTGGTAATATACCCCATTAACTAACAAGATAAAAACCAAATTATAAAGGACTATACCTCCCTACCTTAAACAATGATAATTGGATAAGAAAGGAATAATGAAGTATCAAATACATATGATAAATCCCTTCATAAATAGATATTGAAAGAGGTACCAAATATATTTAATCCTATTCTTTAAGCTACCTAGGGAAACTGGACTTGATCCAGAACTGGGGTCATCAAGGATAAAATAATACCAGAATCAAGAAGTGATCTAATAAATAAGTTGGACTTGGTAATGTGTTCTGAGGAAGAGGTGTTGAAGGATTTGACTATCAAACCCCTAAATTAAAATTTTTCAAAAATGTAGGAAAGAGAGTTACAATTGGATTTGGATGAATAATAAAAAGAATATATCAATAAAGATGGTCCCATTTGGATTTGTGGTTTTATGAAAATAAATTCAACATATAAGAATTTATAAATACTTAGAAAAATTTGGAATATTATTTCAAGGGCCACAAAAAATAATCTTCCAAAGTAAAATTATTCTCTATTTAATTGAAATTAAACATGATTCATGGTTCCGTTATCTTAGTTTAAATTAATGGTATTGTCACGTCTTATGTATCTTAATTTTTGGTACTATTTGGGTTTTTTCTAATGGATCACAATAAAAACATAAAATTGATTTATATTGAAAAAAAAATTAAAAAAGAGAGTGATTATTATAGTATAATCATAGTTAATATCTATTTTTATGAATGACTCTAATATGGACCTATAATGAAAAATACTGAAATAGTTAATGTTCGTTTTTAGGTTGTTTCTAGATGTAAGATCTCAATTTTTCTAAATAGTGTCGGGGATAGATGTGGCCAAATAATGAAGTTGTAATTTTTTGTACATATGTCTTTTAGATTTAATGTCAATGTGTAAAATAATGATTTGTGAGCTATTTTGTTTAATGGTAAAGGTATTTGAGGCTGTATCTTGGAGTTTATACATATTTGGACCAAAGAGAAAGAAAAAATTTACATATGATGGTTGATATATTGTTTTTAATGTTAAATATTGGATCTGATGAAAAAAATTATATCTACGTTTGTGGCGGATGATTTTTAAAGTTTCTATCAAGTAGATTATTTGAAATATGATTTCATGTTTGATATGGTAGATGTAATAGAAAGTGAATACATCAATCCATTTAGAACATGCCTTTAGATGGGGTTTTAAGATGATTTAGTATATATTAGAAGGATTGAAGATGGGTTAAATTAGATTTTGTTTTAATTAAGTAATGTATGGAATTATAGTTATAATGATAAAAATATGAAAATGTAATAAATGCATAAAAATTTTCTGGGTCTTTGCCAAGTTGTAAAGGATCATTTCAAAAGGTGTTTAAGTATAATCTACATGAATATAAATATGTATAAGAATCATCTTAAAAATTCTTAGATATCATCCCTAACCAATGTAATAATCATCCTTAAATATTATTAAACATAATTTTTGGGACGTTATTCGAATAATATCCATAGACATGATCTATGTAAGTGACATGTTCTTAGATAAATTTTGAGAAAACTATTGAATGAATAAAACATCCCAATTTTTTTTTAATGAAATGTATGAATAAAATTCAATATAAATATTTTGGATAATTGGAGAAAAAAATTAGTTGAACCACATGGTTTCATTCATGGAAAAAATATAATGGTCAATAAAATGATCATAATATTGTCCAAAATTAGTGGAAGACCGACTGAGTAAAAATCTATATACTAAGATGAGTTCTACACCGTAAGCCAATATCACCACATCATTTTAATGAGTTTATGAACACACGATAATGATTCTGGAGGATTTAAATAGAGTTTATTTTTAATGGATTTGAGAGAAGTAAATACAATATATTTCAAGGAATTGAAATGGGAAGACCTGATTAAAATTTTGAAATATTTCAAATAATAATTCAAATGCGAAATAAATTTTAGATTTGATTGAGTAGATTATCTGTTAACCAAGACTTGTGGGAGTTTATAAAATTATATGAAAATGTAACAAATGATATTATCTTTTGAATATATTTGCGTATACAAGAATAAATAATTGAAAAATATAATAAATGTTGAGATAATTCACAGTACTATTTATGAAAATTATAAATTACTAAGAGCTCGATAGACCACTATATTAATGTGAGAAGGAGTTTGAAAACGAAATTTATTAAATAATAATTATAATTATTATTCCCATTTATTTTTAAGTATAAAGGAGAAAAATATAGTGTAAAGATATAAAAAGATGATCTAGTCAAATGAAAATGTTATGAAGATTACCTATACATAGAGAGGATAAGACAGTTACATGGGTAAACCAATTGATATGTATTGTTCTTGGAGGAATATCTTTTTTCAAGTGGTCTAGTAGCAACCAAAATTAGAAAAATATCATTATATTTTGGGTTATTAATTATAATTGTATTTTTGAGTCTATAAACTCTCCTATATGACTCCAGATAAGAATCACAACGTATTTCTATTTTTATTAGATAAGGATGGTCTATGGTTGTAACCACTTGTGATGATAGTGGGGAATCATTGATTGAGATAAATAACCAATCACAATTAGGAGTGGATTTTTTCTCCAATCCTTAAAAATAAAAATTTCATAATCTCTTTTTTATGTCTATAATTTATTTGGTGGGTATATGTAGATATATTGATTGTATTAGTACATTAACATGTTTAAGTGGTTTATTTAAAAAGAATAAATTCGTAAAATTTTAGCATTGGTTCCCACCTAGTGGTCTATCTAGCTTGGGGAATCACAAGTTTAATCAGTGAAAATCCAAGTTCCCACTAAAAGATTCAACGAGTTTCTATGAATGGAGAATTAAAATTTAATTAATTGGTAAGGCGTCCATATGTTCAATTGAAGGAATTATAATATCTTGAGGAATAATATGTTGTCCTACCTTCTATCACTCAGCCCAATGGTAATAGATAATATAACACTTGTGTTTCCATCTATTACATAGGGAGTAGACACAAATTTTATTTATAAAGGAATTTTGGAATAGGATTTAAAACCATAAAATTCTATTTTTATTTTTTTTAGAAAATTTTTACAAAAAATATCAATCTTTAAGTGACAAGGAGATTTGGGATAAAATGAAGTAATGTTATGTTGGAAATAAGAAATTCAAGGATGAAAATTGTAATTCTAGATTATAATATCTAAAGACATAAATATAGATAATGATGTGGTCATCTAGGAATAATTTTAAAGGGTTAATGAAATATTTGTTTGCATCAATGTGTTTAGTTATAAATTATATAATCCCATCATTTTAAAATAAATTTTGATTAATTTTATCTATTCAGTTTATCAAAAAGTATAAAATATGGAAGATATGGAATTCTTGAAAAAATATGAGAAATATAATATACACATTTTTGATGTCATGAGAAGGGATCCATATTTCATAGAGAAATAATAATATGAGATAGATTTTTGGGACACGAGGAAATGAATATTATAAAAAAAGTGGTTAGAAAATCAAGTTATTGAAATGATATGGATGATTAAGACTAAAAAATATTTATCCTCTCTAAAAAAGTTATATGAAGGGAAAGTGTAATAGGAATGGTAAAGAAACCACCTAAGGTCAATAACTACAACTGCGTTGGATATTTTTTCAAGGATTTCCCAAGGAAGGATGTTCTAGAGAATGAATCAGCTTTAGAGGATAATAAATTTTAAAATAAAAGAATTGAAAAAAGTAAGAAGAATGCCAATAGAAATAAGAGAATCTTAGTGATCATGATGGATATTGGGAATTACCAAGAAGTAGACAGTGAAGTAAATTTTGTTTCCCATATTGTGAATGAATTTTTTAACTCCAAAAATGACAATGAAAAAGGAAGTGTAGAACTATTGATGAAAATAAAAAGTGGTTTAGAATCCTATATTGTCTAGATAACACATTTAAATAATGAAAATGTAAATCTAGTAAAATAAAATAAATTGATATCTATTAATAAGGTGGATTATAACAAGAAATAAGTATCTAATATTGGTGTGGTTAATAATAATAAATTGAAAATGGGTGGGAAAGAAAATAATGTTTGAGATATTTAAGAAAAGATGGCTTCAAAGTAAGAAGAGGTGTTCAAGGGAAAATATATTTTTATTTTATCTCAAAATGAATTGAATAATATAATATAGGAATTATCAAAGGAAGTTATGGTTAGAGGTGAATCTCCATATGTAATGGCCCAGACCCTCCTGGTCTAGTACTTTTCCAAAAAAAACTCAGTTCCACCAAACGATTCCATCGTTATAGTGGCACTAGTTAGGGTTTCACTATTGTGGTGGCACCGTAACGATTACACAATCATGGTCTCACAACAAAATAGTGGCACTGATTACAGTGTCTCATCGAACCGGTGGGACCTCTTACGGTGTCTCACCAAATCGGTGGCACTATTATGGTGGCACCATCATGATCGCACCACCACAGTTTCACACCAAAACAGTGGCATCGCTTATGGTGTCTCACCAAATTGGTGGCACCGTTACAGTGGAACTGTTATAGTGGAACCATCACGATCATACCATCAAGTCAGAACCACTTACAGTGTCTCACCATTACAGTGGCACTATATCTTCACCTTTCCTTTTTTTTTCCAGTTTCCCATTTTTCCCAGTTTCGCCCCTACAATATATATTTTGATTTAAAAGTGTTTTAATACCCGTTTCAAATCCATTTAATGCCCATAAATGATATCTAAAATCGACCAAGAGCAGGGTGACCCTTTAATTACCAAAACATGTGGCTTTTTTTCCTTGTGTCACCCCTTCTTCTCGTACTTTTTAGCTTCGCCCCTGTTACATAGTTTTTCACCGTTTAAAGGAAACCCTTTAACTCACAATCATTATAACCACCTAGCTGAGGATAATTATTAAATAAAAATTATTTACATCATGTTTAATCACCCAACTATGTGGAGAAACCATGATCCTCTTTTAAATCCATTCAAGATTTAATATCCCTTAACTCCATGATCTTGCCTTTTATCGCATGGAGTTTCTTACTTCTTCTGGACTGGTCTCTTTTCTTTTTCTTGGAGAGTTTGGGTCTCTCTTACAAAGGATAGTTATTCACCCATGATGTAGTCTTTCCTAATCACTCTTGGTGTCCTTGGATATCTTCTCCTACAAGTCATGCATCTCTAGTTCATAGCGTGAGGATAAAAACTTCAATCATTAATTATCCAGGTAGGGTTTTTCTATCGTCTCTCTTTATTGTGTATCATACGGGGTGGGTTTGATGATGTTCCCTTGGGACATGGATGAATCCAAACCATAAAAAAATGGTTTTTAAAGGATGAAGGGGTGTGTTTTTTGGTGATGTTGCTTTCTCTTTTATCTTCACTTATCGGTTGTGAATTATACGGGCTTTCGCCCACTGAAAATAGTGGTTGTTGGTTTTCCTTTCTTGTAAACTAATGAACCTCCATTTTTTTGGATAATATTGTGATTGAATGTATGTAACATGGGAAATGGTTAATCACATAAATATGGTTCATAAAAGGGATGATGAATGAATAATAACCCTTGTGTAATCACCCCGGTTTACCAAACATAAGGAAGGAACTTAGGGAACAGTGATCAGGGTTGTTCTTCTTGATACTTTTGGGGTGATTTTGATGGATATGGGATCCCCTATTGTTTAGTTTTTGGCTTGTGAATATGTGCCCGTAGGTTGGGGCTTGATTTGGTTCCAGTACTTTGAGGGATCTCACGGATCCCATTTGTCGTTGTGATTTTAGAAGAGAACTAGGTGTGAATGATTAAATTATTGTACGAATATTTCCTTCAGTTTTTGTTTTTACTTGTAGCTATGCATGTTAATTTCCTAGTAGTGAATTAATGTTTAAATGGAATCACTTGAACATGATAACAAAAATGGGTGGTGCTCTGGTTGTGGTTATTGTACTTTTGTGCATGTATGAATAGTAACAAGGGTGGTTGTGTATAGGATGGTTTAAGAACACTTAGGTTGGGATGAGTGATTATTTACTTATACGTATAAATTATTTTTTGTGTTTCTTATACACACCACACCCACGTTGATCACTTTATGCTTAACACCCCCATTTCACGGGGAATGGTGTTTTTCCCAACATTCTTATGAGTGGCAGGTTATTACCTCCTTTTTTGCTCCCTATCCCAGGTAGCCCTAGACTCATCGAGTAGGCTGTGACAGCCTGAGGTCCATTATAGCCCAAGAATCATTAGGTAGGGTACGTTGTCGTGGTTGGACCAAGTGTGTGCAGGCAGGTTTGTTTCCCAAGTGTCTTTGGGATGAGGCCCAGGTGTCTTCAGGCATGGCAGCAGTTATTCTGGATTATGTGTTTTTAGGAGTGGTAGAGATTGATGTGGACTAGGTGTTTGCAGGTGGGATGTGTGGTTTTGGTATCCTTGGTGTATGCAGGAGAGGTATGGTAGTGGGACTGTGGTGAGAATGGTGGGAGAGGTCTGACACGTAGGATGTCTTCGATAACTAGTAGGAAGGAGGTGTGGGGTACCCCAACCTCGATGTGTTATTACTATTATTTTACAAGACTTGAGTTATTTGGGGAGTATTCCTTGGTGAGGTGGAATGGATAGTATTTTCTTTCTAGGTGTTTTTATAACCTCTACAATCTCATGGGGAATTAGAATGGCTCCACACTTGTGCACGAGATGTTTTGGTTTTCCCTATTGAGTATACCTGTATACTCACCCTACGCATATAAAATTTCTTTCAGGTTTTGAGGAGGACTATGAGGATTGTGCCAGACCTTACTAGATCTAACATTGGGACAATTTCTATTTTCTTTTCTTCTGGTACTTTCCTGTTGGGTTTTTCTTATACTTTTTATGGATTTATCTTTGAACATGCATATGGGAATGGGTTTTGGCTTTACTTTTACCTTCAGTTTTTGAATTTTTTGGGTTTTCACCATCGTATCTTCTGATACTAATAAACTAAAAGGGTAATTACTTCCATATTACATGTGATTATAAACACTTGGTGATAATCACCACTCTGAGGCCTATTGAAGGCGGGACTTGGGGGTCACTATCTCTCCTTCAACTTGAATGAGGAATGGTCTGGAAATTTTCAGTCCCTTCCCTCATCTTGGTGAATGTGGGTTGTGACAGAATGGTATTATAGGCTAATGGTTTAGATATAGGGTTGATTTTATAGTTATGAATAGTGATGATTTCATGGTATCATAGGGAAACAACATTAAGAAATCTTGGTGCGTGAATTAGACTAGGGAAGACCGGCTAGGACACAAGATTTTAGGGCCCCTGTGATCTGATGCAAGGACTCTAGACCTACCTGTAACGCCCCGACCCTAGTTACCCAGTTTCGGTGCATTATTACATAACATTTTCATTATCACAAAAGAACATGTCTCGAAAAAACGATTAGTTTAGTAGCCTTGGAATCACTAGATACATTCATAAAGTTTGCATTACATCATAAAGTAAAAACTACAACACATCTTGTCTCTACACTCATATCCCCTTATACTATCCCTACATGTCATTCATAAAATACTTCGTCACAACCTGGAAAAAATAAAACATATAAAGGGGTGAGCTCAAATTACCAGTAATGATAAAAATATAGCGGAAAAATTCATAAATAAGCATAAACATTTAAGGTAATGTATAACTAAAACAAAAGCCTTTTAAACTTGAACTTCAGCATAATATGGAAAAAATAAAATGAAATAAATCCATTTACTTATTCACATGGATATTATACTAGTCGAATAATCACATGCAATATCAATAACCACTTTTATAATGATGGAATGTATAATGCCAGAGTATCATAACCACATAGTCAAGGCCTTGTGCCAAGACTACAAATAAGATTTTGTCAAGGCCTTGTGCCAAGACACTAGTTTGTCTCATGAGACCTACGATGCATCGAGGAGATATAGAGGGATCCAACCGTCACTTATTATTTCCAATGACTTCCTCATATGAATAGGTTTAAACATAAAATAAACATTTGTATTAAAACTAGCATACGAAATGTCAATAATATCTCCATAAACCATGAATAGTATAAAAATAACACATCCACAATCAAAAATATCACAAAACCTTCAATACAATATGGATGTTTTGTATCATAATAAATCAACTTCAAATAAGCTTAATATCCATCAACGGATTTTGACATAGATGAAATCAAAACTATTTGAGAAAAATATCTCTTTTTTTGAAATCATTTAAAAGTCACACATTTATAAAGAAATTAATTTAAAAGGGATTTTTGAATCAAAGTGTCCCATACCACTTTGAAACTTTTGAAAATAAATATCATTTCAAAACTTTGATGTCAATATAAATAAATCCATAAATTAATTTTGAAAACATGTACATTAATTAAAAATATTTAGAAAGATAAATCTTTAAAACATTTAAAATTCTGATCTTGAAAAAGAGTACCTTTCACAAATTCTTAAAATATTCATTTTAAAATAATTTAAAAGTCACATAATTATAAAATAAAACATTTACTATCAAAATATTCTTATAATATTGTAAGGTAAGCTTTGATGATTTTATAACAGTGGAAAATATCCGCACCCTCCGTATAAGATAAAAAAAGACATTCTTACCTTAATTTTGTCGAAAAGGTTAAAAAGGAACTTGTTCGGAAAACAACGAAAAGATTCCTTTATAAAATTCTTATAAATAGTCAAAAAAGGGTATAAATGACTTTAAACCATATTCTGTAAAGTAGTAAGAATTTTTTGAAATACATTTTTAAGAAACATGGATGTGGGTGATGAAGAGGTCCAGTAGATAATTACGTATAAACAACCTCGGATAATAAAGAGATTGTGAAATAAACCCTTACATTGCAATTTTCTTTGGTCAAGGGTAGGTTAAACTCCTATATAATATTTAAATAATCGTTATTAAATTATAAAAAAGTCATATACAGTAATATGATATCATATATGATCTTTTAACATTGCTTTGTAAATAATATCTTAGTATTATCATCGTTTCAGGTGTTAACTTACTCGTTTTATTTTATATGTTTTGTTACATAATCCGTGTTTGTTTTGGATAGGTTGTATATTATTCATATAAAAAATGATATCAAGTCCATAAACATTATTTTAATCATAAAATCAGAATTATACTTGCATGGATACGATGGGGAATGAATCTCATCGCGTTCATGGAGACGGTAGTCCGTACGTACGCACGAGCGACAATATAATTATTTTGGTATTAAAATAATATATAATTGGATGGTAGATAATATATACAGAATCATCATCATGTTATATTTATTATTTACCTCAATTACACATCATTATCATTACCATCCAAATAATAATGTTTTGAATAACAATTACACCACGACGTGGAGACGGTAAGCCGTAGGTACGCACTTATGGTGACATGTCATTCAGAGGATGAATATAATACTGAATATGGTTGTACCATATTTATAATAACATCACAATATATATAATATAATTGAGTTATTATTTTATAATGGAAATAACAAAGAAAGAAGTGGAAGAAGAAAGGAACTTGAAAGAGGGTGGTGAAATCATTACATTTTCTTCATGTTCTTCCTTTTTATTTGATCAAAAGGGATCCTTAATTTGGCTTTATGACTAAACAAAGGCCTCTAGGATGAAGTGAGGGAAGTTGGAAGGTTATTTGGGTAGAGTTTTCCCAAGCCAAAAGGCTATGAAGGTGTGAATTAGAGGGAAGGGGAAGTGCCCTTTTATAAGAGGGGTGAGGGGCATCTTAAGAAAAGCTAGAAATATTATTTTATAATAAATTAATATTCGGGTTATAATGGAACCAAAGTGGATTATTTAAAGTTTAAGGTGGGTATAGTTCGAAAACCACTCAACCAATAGGTTTTAGATATGTTTGGGTCACTATATTAACTTTATATTTTTTTAACTCTTAGTTAAGTAGTTTGACATTTACCATGTCTCTTGTATTTTTATATTATATAGTCCATAAAATTACTATAAACTTCCATGATACCCCCAAGTGGTTCATTAATAAAACAACTATCATTATATAAGTCCTTCGGCCGAACCGTAGATTTTTAGGAATAGAATATTAATTAATAATATAATATTTGTTTTAAAAACTCATTTATGTCAATTTTGACAATATTTAATAATTGATTTTTTTTAAAGTCTTAACAATTTTATTAATTCGAACCAAATTCATTTAAGAAATACTAACATATCATATTAACCAATAAAATTCGTGTATGTCATCAAAACTTTCAAATTATATTTATTTTAACATTTATGATACCAATTATTTGATTCTTTCATTAATAAGGAAAATACTGAATTATTATTGTGTCATAAATAAATTTAATTATTGAATGTCTAAAAATTATAACTAAAATAAAATTATGTAGGAAATATTTTTAGCTTTTTAATTAATTTTTATAGTCGAAAATATAACATATATAACCCTATGTAATTTTTTTTCTTCTAAAAGATATATGCTTATGTAATTTTTGTATTTACATCAACTTAATTAATATCAAGTGTCCTTATCACTTACAAGTGGATCCATGGGGTCCCAAAATCGACCCAAAGATTCCCATGGTCAGAAATATATCAACCAATTGGGTTAGGACACGTTTTAGAGTAATTTATTATTATTATAATATTATTTGGTTAGCCTTATTTACCGGATTACCCTTTAACCGTGGTAAATAAAATATTTACCGAAGTAATTATTAAAAATTTCTATAAATAAAAGTTTCCTATTTAAATAATTTGGACCTCGTGATTCTAAATATGGAATCTATTTTTCTAAATTCAATACATAGAAGTGGCAGAAATTAACTTATAATTAATTCCCATTGTTAAAACAAAAAGCGTGTTTTAAGAGATAATAACTATCAAAAGATTGGCATTTGCTTATGTCCAGTTTAAATGTGAAATTATGTCCAATGACAAAAATTTGATTAAATTATAAAAATATAATCTAATTATACTCTAAAAACACTCAAATTAATAATTTATCACTATTAATTATTTTGATTAAAAAAGTTGTTTTTAATTAAAATTTATTAATTTTCACTATTCATCAGAATATGAAAGTTATCCAAAAAGAACAAAAAATTCACCCTAAGCTAATTTCGATATTACTAATCCAAAAATGAAGTCCATTTTGAAAGATAAAATGTATAAAATTTCAAAAAGTGGGTATTACTATTCATGACGACTATTTTGATTGGTTTTGGTGTGTGTTAGAACTCGAAGTTGCGTACAACACATGCTACTATATTATTCAAAGAGAAGCATATCGTGGAAGCTTGGGGTGTTACATTCTTCCCACCTTCAATAAATTGTGTCCTCACAGTTTGAAATTATTTTTCAAAAATAAAAGGTTGAAAATAGAAAATACTTTTGGGAAAACCCACATCAGAAATTAAGTTAATAAAATTTAGTATTAATAAGAGGAAAAGGGAAATAAAAGGGTCACCACCAAACTATGATCTTGATTAGGAGAACATTGGTGGAAATTAGAGACACATAATTGGAGGAAAAATGTAAATATTTATAGGGAGTGATTGAGGTCATCAGTCACAAACAATTGTAGAATTGATGGCCTCAAAGCCATCAATCTACGATGATTTAAAATACTATCAGTTGAACAAAACATAAGGTATTAGGATAACACATTTTTAGTTTTATGATCCCTTACCTAATGTTTAAGAATTAATTTCTTCATAGAATAACAGAAGAAATATATATATATACATATACTTGACAAGTATAGTTCCATCCTTTCACTAATTTCTACCACAAACTCATCTTTCACTATAAAAGATAATAGAACTTAAAAAAATATTCCATTTATCCTATTCATATAGGGTTAAAAAAATGAATTTCTAATTCATCTGCCATAAATTTTAAAAAAAACTACATTATTCAATCCAAGACATCACGTGGGCTAGTGGTAGTTGATACACCCTTTTCTCCCTTCGGTTGTGGGTTCAAGTCTCGCGGCCTTGCCGGACGCAACGGGTTGGCGCCTGACCGCCGGGTTGTACTTTTATGGAAATACAAAAATAATATCAAACTAGAATTATCCAAAATACTTCTGTCCAAAATCAAAGTCCAAAATTTATAAGGATGGTAAAAACAATGAAGATCCTTTCTTCCGTGTAATAACATGTGAACACCTTCATCATGTATTCTTTTAAAACACTGCAACATCCTGAAATACCATAAAACCTTTTTGATTACATTCATGATCCCTTATTCCTTATAGAATACTAGATATACTCCTTCTATCCAAAAATGTTGTAAACTCCAATAATTATGGAATATAGAAATAATTAATCAGTTTCAAGGGAGTCAAGAATATCCAATATTATTTATCCAAATCAATCATATATTATTCCAAAATCACTACCTCGGTATAAGAACCATATTATGGTTTATATTTCTCTCATAATATATTTTCCAAAAATTTAACCTGATATTGAGTCACTTTTCTTGGTTCCACATGATCTCAAGTCCTTATTGAAATAGTACTACAATACATTCCTTATATACTCCATAATTACTATAACCAGTACAACATTTATACAACACTCAAATGACATAATTATTTAATAACAACATAAGAACTCTAATCATTCATCCTCATCTGTGGTAGTATCATTACTTTGTTATTATCCGATATCATCATTTGGGGAATACTCTGATGATTTGAACACTGGTTTGCGTAGTGTCCCAACTTCTTGCAGATGAAGCATTGAACATTTGAAAACTTTTTCTTAACCTTGCAGCCACGTACTTGGTGTCATTTTCCCCACACTTGTAACAAACTCCCATTCCCTTCAGGCAAGTTCCAGGGTGTTTCTTCCCACAATTATCACATATGGGAAATTTTTCATTTCCCCCTTCTCTTTTTCCATCTTTCTCTCTTACATCCATTTTTTCGCTTGCTTCACTTCAAAGCCAGAGGACTCAAATAATTCTTTACTTATATTATTAACACATGATACTATTTATGCATATGTTGAGAATAAATGGGAGAATATTTCCCTTCTAAATGTTGGCTTAATACCATGAAAGATATGATCCTTCTTACTCTTTGGATAATACATATTACTGGAGTTCACATTCCTTCTACTGGGCGCCATTTCTAAACAATGACATACAATTGATTAGTTTATGAATCACAATACATAAATCCAAACTTGTAAAACACTTAACATAAATTTAATAGTGTATGGATATAATCCATAATTATAAAAATGTTTTCTTTGAGGAAGTATATACTCAAAAACCCTTCATAATGGTTTGTAAAGAAAATGATAATTATCCTAAGCATATCCCCCAAGAGTTTCGTAACCAAGAGTGAAGTAAGGTCCGTTATCGTGCACCAGTTCCCGTTCAAGTCTAGATCAAAGCGGCATTTTTGGGTTTTACCCCAAGGCACATCTATGCTAGAGCCGCCTCTACTTTCTCATATCCAGACATGGATTTATTTCTCGGAAAACTCACAAAATCTCTACAATACCAAAATTCTAGGATGTTCTTCTACACTAATCCTCAAAGTCCATCTTAGGTCTATGTTCTCTAATCAGAGTTTATCTAAATATAGCTTCCAAGGTTGGTACTAATCCTCCATATAATACCAACTTTAATGCCTCGAACCCAGTTACCCAGAGTCAGTACATTATTACATAACATTGGTATAATCACAAAAGATCAAGTCTCGAAATACTAATTAGTTTAGTAGCCTTGGAATCACTAGATACATTCATAAAGTTTGCATTACATCATAAAGTGAAAACTACAAAAACATATTATCTCCACACTCATATCCCCTTATACTATCTCTGCAGGTAATTCATAAAATACTTCTTCACATCCTGGAAAAAATAAAACATAGAAAGGGGTGACTTCAGATTCCCAGTAAGGACAACAATATAGCGAAAACTTTCATAAATATGTATAAAAATTTAAGGCAATGTATAACTATAAAAAATGCCTTTTAAACTTGAACTTCAGCATAATATGGAAAAAATAAAATGAAATAATTCCATTTACTTATTCACATGGATATTATAATAGTCGAATAATCACATGCAATGTTAATAACCACTTTCATAATGATGGAATGCATAATTCCAGACTATAATAACCACATAGTCAAGGAATTGTGCCAAGACTACAAATATTATTTTATCCAGGCCTTGTGCCAAGACACTAGTTTGTCTCATGAGACCTATCGATGCATCGAGGAGCTATAACGGGCTCCACCTGTCACTTATTAAGTCCAATGCATTCCTCATATGAACAGGTTTAAACATAACATAAACATTCGTATTAAAACTAGCATATGAAATGTCAATAATATCTCCATAAACCATGAATGGTATAAAAATAACACATCTACATTAAAACATATCACAAAACCTTCAATACAATATGGAAGTTTTGTATCATAATAAATCAACTTTAAATAATCTTAAAATCCATCAAAGGGTATTGACCTCGATGAAATAAAAACTATTTTAGAAAAATATCTCTTTTTTTAAATCATTTAAAAGTCACACATTTATAAAGGAATTAATTCAAAAGGGATTTTTGAATCAAAGTGTCCCATATCAATTTGAAACTTTTGAAAAGAAATATCATTTCAAAACATTCATGTCCATGTAAATGAATCCTTAAAATCATTTTGAAAACATGGACATTAATTAAAAATATTTAGAAAGATAAATCTTTAAAACATTTAAAATTCTAATCTTGATAAAGAGTACATTTCATAAATTCTTAAAATATTCATTTTGAAATCATTTAAAAGTCACTTAATTATAAAATAAAACATTTACTTTAAAAATATCCTTATAATATTTTAAGGGAAGCTTCAATGATTTTATAATGGTAGAAAATAGCTGCACCTACCGTATAGGTTAAAAAAAGACAATCTTACCTTAATTCTTTCGAAAAGGTTAAAAATGACCTTGTTTGAAAAAAAAACTGAAAGATTACTTTATAAAATTATTATGGAAATTCAAAAAAGGGTATAAATGACTTTAACCAATATTCTGTAAAATAGTAATAATGTTTTGAAATACATTTTTAAGAAACATGGATGTGGATTATAAAGAGGTTCTAGTAGATAATTACGTATAAACAACCTTGGATAATGAAGAGATTGTGAAATAAACCCTTACCTTGTACTTTTCCTTGGAAGAGGGTAGTTTAACCTTATTTATAATAGATAAATCATTGTTTGTAAATTATAAAAGAATCATTTACATTAATATGATATCATATATGATCGTTTAACATTGCTTTGTTAATAATATCTTAGTATTATTGTCATTTCAGGTGTTAACTTACTCGTTTTCTTTTATATGTTTTCTTATATAAGCTGTGTTTGTTATGGATAAGTTGTATCTTTTTCATATCCAAAATTATATCAAGTACTTAGAAATTATTTTTAATCATCAAATGAGAATTATACTTGCATGGATACGATGTGGAATGAATCTCATCGCGTTCGTGGAGACGGTAGTCCGTACGTATGCACGAGCGACAATATCATTCTTTTGATATTAAAATAATATATAATTGGATGGTATAACATATTTACAGAATCATTATCATCTTATATTTATTATTTAAATCAATTACACATCATTATCATACCCATACAAATAATAATGTATTGAATAAAAATTACACCATGACGTGGAGACGGTAAGCCATACGTACACACGTTTGGTGACATGTCATTCAAAGTATGGATAGAATACTGAATATGGTTGTACCATATTTATAATAATATCACAGTATATAGAATATACTGGATTTATTATTTTATAATGGAAATAACAAAGAAAGAAGAAGTGGAAGAAGAAAGGAACTTGAAAGAGGGTGGTGAAATCATTACCTTTCTTCAGGTTCTTCCTTTTGATTTGATCAAAAGGGCTCCTTAAGTTGGATTTATGACAAAATTAAGGCCTCTAGGATGAAATGAGAGAAGTTGGGAGGATATTTTGGCAGGGGTTGGCTGAGCCAAAAGGCTTTGAATGTGTGAATTAGAGGGAAGGGGAAGTTCCCTTTTATAAGAGGGGTGAAGGGCACCTTAGGAAAAGATAGAAATATTATTTTATAATAAATTCATATTCATTTTATAATGGCTCAAAAGTGGATTATTTAATGGTTAATACGGGGATAGTTCTAAAACCACTCAACCAATAGGTTTTATACTGGTTAGGGTCACTATATTAATTTTATCTTTTTGATTTAACTCTTAGTTAAATAGTTTGATATTTACCATGTCTCTTTGTATTTTTATATTATATAGTAAATAAACATAATATAAACTTTCAAGGCACCCCAAAGTGGTCCATTAATATTATAACTATCATTATATAAGTCCTCCTATTTTTAGTAATATAATATCAAATTATAATATAATATTTGTTTTAAAATATCATTTATGTCAATTTTGACAATATTTAATAATGGATTTTTGATAAAGTCTTAAAAAATTTATTAATTCAATAAAAATTAATTTGAGAAACCCTAAAGTTTCATACTAACCAATAAAATTCGTGGATGTCATCGAAACATTCAGATTATATTTATTTTAACATTTATAATACCAATTATTTGATTCATTCATTAATAAGGAAAATACTCCATCATTATTGTGTCATAAATAAATTTAATTTTTCAATGTATAAAAATTATAAATAAAATAAAATAATGTAGGAAATATATTTTTATTTCTAATGAATATTTATAGTCGAAAATATAACATATATAACCCTTTGTAAAAATTGTTTTACTAAAAGATATATGCTTATGTCATTTTTGTATTTACTTTAACTTAATTAATATAATGTGTCCTTATAACTTAAAATTGGATCTATGGGGTCTCAAAATCGACCCAAATATGCCCATGGTTATTAATGTATCAACCAATAGGGTTAAGACACGTTTTAGTGTAATTTATTATTATTATAATATTATTTTTTACCCTTATTTACCGAATTTACCCTTTAACAATGGTAAATAAAATATTTACCAAAGTAATTATTCAAAATGCATAAAAATAAAAGTTACCTATTTAAAAAATTTGGACCTCCTGATTCTAAATATGGAATACATTTTTCTAAATTCAAAATACAGAAGTGGAAGAAATTAATTTAAAATTAATTCCCGTTTTTTAAAACAAAAAGTGTGTTTTTAAGAGATAATAACTATCAAAAGATTGACACTTGCTTGTGTCCAGTTTAAATGTGAAATTATGTCCAATGACCAACATTGGATAAAATGGTACAAATATAATCTAATTATACTCTAAAATAACTAAAATTTATAATTTATCACTTTTAATTATTTTGATTTAAAAAGTAGTTTTTAATTAAAATTTAGTAATTTTCACTATTCATCAAAATATGAAAGTTATCCGAAAAGTACATAAAATTCACCTAAGATAATTTTGATATTCCAAATCCAAAAATGAATTCCATTTTGAAAGATAAAATGTATAAAATTTTAAAAAGTTGGTATTACTATTCATATCAACTATTTTGATTGGTTCTGGTGTGTGTTAGAACTCGAAGTTGCGTACAACACACGCTACTGTATTATTCAAAGAGAAGTGTACCATGGAAGCTTGTGGTGTAACACTAAAAAATTACCAAGTGAGGCTACACTAACTGTGGGTTATAGGCCCTAGGAAAGGTACATGCATCATAATTACTTGACTTCTTGTATGTTCTGGGTGTTTTAGGAATTTAAACAAATAATAAGTTTAATAAAAATTTAAAAGAGATATTTTACACTACTCGGGCGTAGGAACTCCTTTTTTTACCTTGAAGCTATGGAACCTAGACAACATCCATGAGTAGTGTGGGCTATTGAGGCCCAAGAGGCCGACTTGACAGATCAGCAGAGGACTAATCGAGAGGAGGAGGATGACTGGTGGAAGAAGATGCTTTATGCATTTCAGCGACAGACCTTAGGGGAGTATGAGGGAAGCATCTCAGAAATGGAGATAGAAAACTAGATCGAGGAGTTGGTGATAGAATTAGGATTGATCTATGATCCGGCTGAATACTGGGTTCCATTTGCAGTCAGTCAGATTAGGGGAGTAGCACATCATTGGTGGACGCGCTACCTGGGAGTGAGGATGGAGAGTGAGGTTTTATGGGCTGAATTAAAGAAGGAGTTACATGTGGAATTCCTTTCTTATAGGACGAATACTAAGAAGAGGAAGAGTTTATCTCCCTCCAACACGAGAGTATGACAGTGAGGGAGTTGGGGATAATGTTCAAGGATCTCATTCTCTTTGCTTTAGTCCTCTTTACGGATGTGGAGTCTCAGGAGAGACATTTAGTGGAGGCACTCATAAATTCTCTTCAGTATGTTGTTACTCCCTTCACTATACCGAAGTACTTAGAGGTCCAAAAAAAGGATGAATTGGTGGAGAGGATGCACACACTGGGAGGTGTGTTGAGAGAGGGGATCCGATTGCGCTCATCGAAGGGTAAGACCATCAGAAGCATGCCTCCAACACTAGAACCTTCTAGTTTTTGGCCAGTGGGGAGCAGGCCCTCGGAGTTATAGTTTCAAACTCTTGGTCCTCACCCTTTCTCTACTGGACCAAGAATGAGGTGCTTCAACTTTGGTAGCTATGGGAATAATCCGAATCAATGCCCTGACTGTGTAAAGTAATGTGGGGGTGGGATGTTTTAGCACCCACCTCAGCAACAACAGTTTCTATATAGGACCTTTCAGTAGTAGCATCAAGGATAGTGAGCTCTTGCTCCTTCAAGGGAAGATGTTGCACGAGGAGGCCGAACTCAAGGCGCTTCTCAGGGACCTTAACCAGGGCGTGTTCAGGGAGGCAGCCAACAACCGCGGGGTAAAGGAGTTGGGAATGGGTAGTTTCACACCATAGAGGCAGTAGTTCCAGTAGGGCTAGAGGTCATTCAAGGTATGATCAACTTGTTTTGTACTCTTGCCTATGCCTTGTTTGATTCTAAAGATTCACACTCCTTTTTTGCACCCAGTCTAACCCATGATCTGGGTCTAGATTTAGAGAGACTTCCCATGCCCCTGGTGTTGAGTACACCGTTCTGAGGTCATATCATCTTGACTTATGTTTTCTGGGGATATAGAATGATGGTAGGGACACATTAGTCTATTAGGTACCTTATTTTGCTACAGATGTATCCATGTGATTTCATTTTAGACATAGACTGTTTGTTCTCTATGTGTGATGTTATCGACTGATTTATATAAGGGTTGTGTTTTCAAATATGGGTGGCCAATGTGTGACTTTCATCGGCGATTAGGGTTACCAGAAGGGCAGCCGGAGAGTGGAACCCCTTATTTTGTTGTTAGTTGAGCTGTCAGTGAAGTCAGGAGACTCAAAGACGGGGGAAGTTTCATGGATTCTCAGTGAGTTCTTGTACTTCTTCCCCGAAGAGGTTGTGACTCTACCCCCTCGACGTGATGTTGAGTTTGGGATAGACTTACAACCCGGTGCCCATCCGATTTTGATGGATCCCTATCGAATGACACCTTCTATGTTGCGAGAGTTATGGATTCATATTTCCAATCTCATGAATAAGGGTTTTATTAGACAAAGTGCATCGCCATGGGGTTCTCTAGTCTTGTTTGTAAAGAAGGAAGATGGTGGCCGCATGCTATGTATAGACTATTGAAGGATGAATCAGGTGACAGTCAAGAACCCTCACCCCCTATCAAGGATTTTCAACCTTTTTAACTAGTTGAAGGGAGAAGTTTGGTTCTCTAAGAGTGACCTGCGATTGAGATATCACCAGTTGAGTTTGAGGGAGGGTGAAATATCCAGGATTTCCTTCAGGTGCAGTTATGACCACTTTGAGTTCTTGGTCACACCATTTGAAATTATGAACACCCCGTCCACGTTCATGGGGATCATGAAAATAGTTTTACGCATGTATCTAGATCAATTCATAGTTACTCTTATCAATGACATCCTGATCTACCCAAGATTAGAGGAGGATAACTCCAAGCATCTGAGGATGAATTTAGAGGCCCTACGACAGCACCAGATATACGAGAAGGTGTCCAAGATAAATTTTTGGATAGGAGAGGTGAACTTCCTAGGAAATGTGGTGTCCCAGCAGGGAATAAAAGTGGAACCATTGAAGTTATAGGAGGTTGTTTCTTGGGTAGAACCAAGAATGTAGTGGAGGATCATTGTTTCCGAGGTCTAACAGGTTACTACCGAAGGTTCGTGCCCAATTTATCTCGAGTTGAATCACCTTTGACAGCCTTAACCAAGAAAGACCAGGATTTTTTATGGAGTGAGAAGTGTGAGGCAGCCTTTAGCTATTTGAAGGGTAGGTTGTTTAGTGCCCCAGTGCTGAGGTTTCGAGAAGAAGGGGTAGCATTTGAAGTTTTTTTGTGATGATTCAAACCTATGAGTGGGGTGTGTGCTGATGCAGCAGTGGGATGCGATATTATATGGGTCTAAGAAATTAAGTCCTCATGAATGTAACTAGTCAACCCATGATCTAGAACATGCAGTAGTTATGTTCGCACTAATGTTGTGGAGGCATTACCTCATCGGGGAAAGCTTTTTGGTCTTCATGAATCACAAGTGTTTGAGGTATATCTTCTCCCAACATGACCTAAAATTGCAACCATGGATGTGGATGGAGTTCCTTCAGGACCAAAACATCAAGATTTCCTACACCTCAGGGAATGGGAACATGGTGGCTAATGACCTGAGTAAGAAATCGTTGAAGGATGTGGTTCGATAATCAACAGATGTTTGGAAGGCGATGAAGGAGTTGGTTTCCCTAAAGATGGATGCAAGGGTGGAGGATGGAAGAGGATGTCTATTTTAGATGACAGTACAATCATCTTTTTTTTAGAAAGTGGAGGAGTGTAAGTGGGTGGACATAGAGGATGATGTGATGCGTGATCGTGTTTTCCAGAGAAATGCTCCTGAAGGATTGTCAGAAGATGGTAAGAATAAGATGTCCTTTCATGGAAAGTTTTTCATCCTAGTAGAAATACATGAGAGAGTTCTTGGGGAGTTCTAAAACTCACCCCTGGTGGTACAAATAGGAGTTTCCAAGATGTACCGGGGAATTAGGGGTCAGTTTTGGTTGCCCAAGGTGAAGCGGGAAGTGGCTGAGTTTATGGCATGGTTCCTCATGTGTCTGCAGGTTAAGGCTAAACACCATGTTCTAAGAGGTCTGTTTCATCCTTTAGATGTCCTCGAGTGGAAGTTGGACGACATTTCAATGGATTTCGTCATGGGACTACCATGAGTTCAAGGAGGCTATGATGCTATCTGGGTAGTGGTGGACCTGTTGACAAAATCAACTCACTTCCTAGCAATCAATGAGTTGAGTGCGGTGGATTCCTTAGCATAGAGGGTAGTAGGCAAGGTGGTGCGATTGCATAGATTTACGAGGTCCATAGTCTCAGATCAGGATACATGGTTTACCTCACGAGTCTAGAATGGATTTCAAAAATATTTTGGCACCCAACTATGCCTCATCACAACTTTCCACCCCCAGACATATGGGCAGATAGAGCAGACTATCTAGACATTGGAAGATATGCTACATGCATGTGTTTTGGACTTCGAGGAATCATGGATGAGACACTTTACTCTGGTAGAGTTTTCCTACAACAATAGATACCACTCTACCATTGGCATGACTCTATTGAAAGCCTTGTATGGAAGACCATGTCGCTCACCTCTGTGCTGTACAGAGGTCAGAGAAGCTGGTGTTCTTGGCCTGGAGGTAGTGCATAGAAAGACAAAAATGGTTCATCTTGTATGAGAGAGGATGAAGGAAGATCATGACTAGAAGAAGTCGTATTCCGAACATCGGATGAGACCCTTGGAGTTCAGGGTTGGAGACCACATATTCTTGAAGGTATCCCCTCAGATTGGGAAATTGAGGTTTGGAAGGGGGAGTAAGCTCTCTCTTAGGTTCATCAGAACCTTCGAGGTGTTGTAGTGGGTTAGCGAAGTGGTTTATCAGCTGGTGCTACCACTGCAGCTATGGAGGGTGCACAATGTCTTCCATGTGTCTCAACTCCATCAGTATCTACAAGATGATTCACACATTCTTGATAGAGTAAAGCTGGATATCGAGGACAAAGCGACATTCATAGAGTGACCAGTGAGGATAAAAGATCATCTAGAGAAGGTGATTCGTGGGAAAACCATTCCCTTGGTTCATGTGTTATGGAAGGATGGTGGCCTTCAGTAGATTACCTAGGAATGAGAGGCACAAATGCGTTCTAAGTACCCAGATCTTTTTTGATGTTTTTTTTCATGTTTTTTTGTATACTTGATTATGATGAAGTATTTGAAATTATTAACTAAGAGATGTGCTAATTTTCTTGTAATCTATATATGTGTGTGAAAATTCCTGACCATGGAGATGGGAGGACCTATCCCCAAATAGATACGCATTAAGGTGGATTCAATTAAACCCATGTGGGCGAGTCAGTACCACCAAAAGTGGTTAGTATCTCAACATGGGGTAAAGAGACTCTCTAATCCACTTGTTTGGGTAGTGGAACCTTTATATGTTTGGGCAGTTACTTAGGGGAGAAGATCGGTAGTGTATCCATAGTTGTTTAGGAGATAGATAAGGGAGAGGTGTTCCTAGATATCAAGGTTGTCCCGGATTTCGAACAACTCTAGGGTGGTTTGTCTATGAGAGGTATCTTACGAGGTGGTTATTTAGACCCCTCTCTTTTCTTCAGGTTTATCCTTGAATTCTCAAGGATGATAATAGTTTGAGAGGTATATGATGTAATGTCCCCGACCCTCCTAGTCTAGTAATTTTCCAAAAAAACTCGGTTCCACCAAACGGTTCCACTGTTATGGTGGCACTAGACACGGTGGCACTGTGATAGTGGCACTGTTGTGGTGGCACTGAAATGGTAACACCATCGCGGTCGCACACTAAAATGGTGGTACCACTTACGATGTCTCACCGAACTAGTAGCACCGTGATAATTGTACCGTCACGGCCGCACATCAACATGGTGGCACTGCTTACGGTGTCTCACCGAATCAGTGGCACTGCTTACGGTGTCTCACCAAACCTGTGGAACCATTATGATGACACTGCCATGGCTGCACCATCACAGTCACACATCGAAATGGTGGTACAACTTATGGCGTCTCACATAACTGGTGGCACCGTCACGGTCGCACACCGAAACGGTGGCACCATGTCTTCCCTTTTTCTTTTTTTCCAGTTTCCTGAGTTTTCCCTGTTCCCCCCTCATAACGTATCTTTTGACGTAAAAGTGTTTTAATACCCCTTTCAAATCTATTTAAGGCCCATAATTGATATCTAAAATCCCCTAAGATCCAGGTGACCCTTGACTTACCAAAGCATGTGGCTTTTTTTTTCTTTTCCTTGTGTCACCCATTCTTCCAGTACTTTTCAGCTTCACCCCTATTACATATTTTTTCCCTATTTAAAGGAAACCCTTTAACTCACAAGAATTATCACCACCTATTCGAGGAGAATTCTTAAAAAATAATTATTTCCATCTTTTGTAACCGCCCAGAAGTGTGGAGAAACCACAATATACATTTAAATCCATTCAAGATTTCATATCCTGTAACTTAAGGATCTATCCTTTTATCACACTAAGTTTCTCTCTTCTTCGAGTCTTGTCTCTTTTCCTTTACTTGTTTCATTTGGGTATCTCTTCCTGAGGCTAGTTGTGCACCCATGCTGGAGTCTTTCCTAGTCACTCTTGGAGTCCTTAAAGCTCTTCCCCTGCAAATCGAGCATCCCCAATTCTTGGTGTTAGGAGGAAAAATTTGATCGTTGATCATCCAGGCAGGGTTATTCCTTTATCTCTCTTTACTATATATTATAAGAGGTGGGTATGATGATGTTCCATCAGGAAATGGGTAAATCCAAACATTATCAAATATAATAAATTGTTTTTAAAGGATGAAGGGGTGTGTTTGTTGGTGATTCTAATTTCTCTTTTATCTTCACTAATTTGTTGTGAATTGTATGGGCTTACACCCACTTAAAATAGTTGTTATTGGTGGTCCTTTCTTTCACACTAATGAACCTCCATTTTTCTAGAAAATCTTGTGATTGAATGGATGTAACATCGTAACAAGTTAATAATGTAAATATGGTTGATAAAAGGGATTATGAAAGAATAAGAGCCCTTGTGTGATCACCTCGATTACCCAAATAGAAGGAAGGAACTTAATGAATGGTGTTGGTTAGATTTGAAAACACTCTTGATATGTCCCATTAATAATCATGGTTGTTCTTCTTGATGATTATCAGGTGATGTGGATGGGGATGGGATCCCATATTTTTCAGTTTTTATCTTTTGAATCTGTGCATATAGGTTGGGTATTGATTTGGATATAGTACTTCTAGGGATCTCACAGATCCCTTTTGTTGTTCTGACTTTACAAGAGAACCGGGTTTGAATGCTTAAATTGTTGTGTGACCGTTTCCTTCAGTTTTTGTTTTGACTTGTGTCTATTCCTGTTAGTTTTCTAGTAGTTAAGGAATGTTTAATTGAAATAACTTGAACATGACAACAAAAATGGCTGGTGATCTGGTTGTGGTTGTTGTGATTTTGTGCTTGTATGAATAGTAACAAGGGTGTTTGTGTATAGGCTGGTTTTGGAACCCTTAGGTTGGTATGATTTCTTGTTTACTTATATGTATAAATAAGTTTTTGTGTTTCTTATATGCACACCAACCATGTTGAGCACTTCATGCCAAACACACACATTTCATGGGGGCGTATGTTTTTTCCAACATTCTTATGAGTGACTTTTTATTAGCTCCTTTTCTGTTCCCTCTCCCAAGTATCCCTAGACTCTTCAGGCAGGCTGTGATGGAAAAAGGTCCATTATAGCCCCAGACTCCTCAAGTAGGGTATGTTGTGTTGGTTGGTCCAGGAGTGTGCGGGTCAGTTTGTTTCCCAAGTGTCTTCAATATGAGGCCCAATTGTCTTTGGGCATAACAGCAGTTATTCTGGCTGAGGTGTCTTCGGGCGTGGTAGATATTGTTGTGGACTAGGTGTTTGTGGGTGGGATGTGTGTTTGTGGTAGCCCAGGTGTGTGCGGGTGGGGTATGGCAGTGGGACTGCAGTGAGAATGGCAGGAGAGGTCTGACGGGTAGGATGTCTTCAATAACCGGTGGGAAGGAGGTGCGGGGTACCCAAACATCGATGTGTTATTACTATTATTTTACCCAACTTGTGTTATTTGGGGAGGATGCCTTGGAGAGGTGAGATGGATAGTTTTCCTTTAAAGGTGTTTTGGTTACCTCTAATTTCTCACAGGGAATTGGAATGTCTCCCCACTTATGCATGAGAACTTTTTGTTTTCCCTACTGAGTATACCTGTATACTCATCCTACGTATATAAAACTGCTTTCAGGTTTCCAGGATGACTTTGAGGACCATTCCAGACCTTACTAGCTCGAATATTGGGACGTTTTCTATTTATGTTTTCTTTTCTTATGGTACATTCTATTAGGAGTTTTCTTGTTCGTTTTATGGATTTTTCTTTGAACATGCACATGGGAATGGGTTTTGGCTTTACTTTTACCTTCATTTTTGGAGTTTTTTGGGTTCTCACTATTGTATCTCCCAATCATACTAAATTAAAAGGGAAATGAATTTCATATTTCATGTGATTCTACAACTTTGGTTCTAGTCACCACTCCAGGGCCTATTGAAGGTGGCACTCGGGGGTCACTATCTCTCTTTAAACTTGAAAAAGGAAGTCTATGACTATTTTCTGTTCCTTCCCTCATCTTGGTGAAGGTGGGTCATGACACCATAAGATGGAAAAAGATATGTGTTCCAATGATAAATTAAAGTCTACATCTTATCCATCAAAAAATATAATTCTTCTTTCTAAATGTTTATGTGATAAAATATTATATAAACCCATTTGTTACAATAATACAAGTGATAGGCACTCATATAAATTATAGGGAGGGATTGATATTTTAATTAAACTAATTTTTCAACAAAAAAAGACATGGTTTGAAGGGATAAAACCGTTAAATAAATTATTTATATATTTATATATGACATAAAAGATCATGGTTGAGAGTATTTTTCTAGTGTTATGGAGGGTATGGCCTTAAAAATTTATATTCCTACTATAATGTGTGATTTAAAATAAATAATCATGATTCAAGGGAGATTTTTTTGGAATTTTTATATACATTTATATTATAAGAAATATTTTTTCAGGAATGCATTGAATATACCCTTACCAAATAGATTTGAGAATATTGAAGAAAAATCTAGAATATGGGAGAATGAAAATCATAGAGCTTAGGGGGGGTATGATTTTTATCCTTATAGAAGTTAACTAGGGAAATAATGGAATAAAAATAAAAAACTATACATAAAAATTAATTTAATTATGATGATACAAATAATACACATGGGAAACCTTATAAATATTTTTTAAGAGGGAAATTCTTATAACATAGAATGATTAGTTTTAATTTTCTAAATAAGTTGAAAAAAATGAAACTTCATGCTACTGATAAAGGAAAAAAAGTGGTAACATAAAAAGATATGGAATTAGATGAGAAGTTTTATATAGTTTGCGATCAAAAAATTCATAAAAACATATGTGAATGGTTTGGATAGTAGTAGCATGGAAAAAAGAGAATATGATAATCATACCTTCCTAATAAGATTATTTTATAAATATGATACACGATCAAGGGAATCATGTTTCATTGACTTATGAGGCAAAGAAAACAACTTCACCCCATGTAACAATTTTTATGATGAAGGTGGGAATATAATCTATTGTGTTTTAAAATAGGGAATGAGACATGAATAATACTTCCCATACTACACTCAGAAGGAATGATAATTGAAGGTTAAGATAAAACATTGAGAATCAATGTCACGTATGAGTAGAAAAAGGGGTCCATCCTTATTCTCTATTATTCTTTTATTTGTGTGTTAACATGTGTAGAGTTAATGGAATAGGAAAAATCTCTCATTGGTTAGAAATAGTTAATTTTTACTTTATTATGTTTTATAACAATTGTGAGGTTGATAAACTAAGTTCAACCCATGAGGGGGCGAAAAGACGAATGTGGATCTATCATATAGTGAATCTAAAAATTTATGAGTGCTGTGAAAAAATTAAATGCTGAAGTTATTTAATTATACATAGATTTTTTTATTTAAATACTCTTTATGAAGTGGGAGTACTGGTTGATGAAAGGATATGAAAAATAAACAGTACAACCATCTTAAACATGAAATTTGAAATGTTTTTCTTTAATATGAGTTTAGGTTAAATATTTTAACTAAATATTTTATGATAAGGATTGGAAATTTATAACATTATTTGGTATCACAAGTGTGTGAGTTTATGGACAACATTAAAAATTCATTGTCAACTCCCTATTATTTTTTACAGTAGGTCACCCCAAGTAGACATATAGTGGACTAACTGATGGATATTTACTATGGATAATCCTGAAATTATATCCCTCTATTATAAGTAGAACAATCTATGATTTCAATTAAAAGGATGAGAAAAATATTCCTTGATTGAATATAAAGGATATGTTGAGATTGGAAGATAAACATATCCCCTTTCTATTTATTTTCAATAAAGGGTAGATGAATTTATTTGAATTTATATAATATCAGAGTGGTATTGATAAAAAAATATGAAGGGTGAGATTTATGATTGAAAATAAAGATTTTTTATTTCTCTATAAATAAGGCCGGGAGAAGTAAATTTAATGTTTTATGAGAAGATGAGATAAATTACATGAGAAATGGAAAATGTAGCTGGGGATAAAACAATGAGATTCTTCTTGACATACTCAAGAATTTTTTTACATGTGACATTTGTTGTTTAATTCTTAAAGTTAAACACATATACCAGTGCTGTAATTACTATATACAATAGTGGTGAATGACTTTAGAATATTTCTGCTAATGGATGGGGTGGAATTGGATGTCATTATTAATAATGTGTCTATTAAATAAAGTGATGATATATATCTATTTATGAAAATGCTTTGTATATTATTTAAAGATGTTTTGAGTTACTTTAAAAGGATTTAGATGGGTTGAATGAGTTTCAGTGTGAATTAACATATCTCTAAAATTATTATTGGATAGATGAAAATATAAATAAGGTATGGTTGTATAAGAATCATCTGTGTAAGTGTCGTCTATATAAGAATCATTTCAAGCACTGTATAAGAATCTTCTACCTACACATTATTGTGCCTAGGAATCATTTCTGGAACTGTATAATCACCATCTACCCATACATAAGTTTGTGGAATCATCATTTAACAAAAACATAATAATCACCCCTTAGTTGTGTAACAATCATCACTATGCCTAAATATTAATTATTTTATCCATATTTTAAGTATAATATATTTATACTTGATCCATGTAAGAATCATATAATTTTTATAAATCTTAAAAAACTATAGAAAAATGAAAACATTGTAAGGTTGAATTTCATTGAAAATTATGAAGAATACTTCAAATAAATATTATGAACAAATAAATAATACAATTAGTCATTGTAAAATTATTTCTTCAAGGATACAAATAATATTATCAATCAAATGGTCTCTATGTAAAGTGAAAATATACATATAAAAAATGATAATAGGTTGGATGGTGATATGAGTTAAATGTTGTAAGTCACCACTTTCATATATTTTAAATGAGATCATGCACATGTGAATAGAGATTATATAGTATTTAAATGAATAAAAATTTTGATAGGATTATAAATAATGAAATACCCAAGTATTTAGGAAATATAAATGGGATGAATATGTAGTAATTTTGAATGATTTAAAAGAACAATTAAAACTAGAAATATCTCTTATATTTGAATGTGTATGTTATTTATTGAACAATACTTCTTGGAGTTTCCATATTTATATTAAAATATCATAAAATATATTATTTTTTAATATATCTCTTTTGAAAATAAGAAAGAAGTGAAAAAATAAAATATTGTGAGAATACACAATAACGAGCGTGATAATTTTATAATATTTAGATCCCGATAAAAAACTATATATAAGAGAGAAGAATTATTTGGATACCTATTATACATGAGTACTTTAAAGTACAGAGGATAAACAAACAATGTTAGGATATGGAAGTCTAATAATCTTTGACATCCATGTTCTAAATAATTCTTGGCTATACAAACTTGATAAAAGATACATAATTGACTAGTTGATCTAGTGTGTTCATAGAGGATGATTACTTTTCATTTGGGCATAGAATCCAAGATTATATGTATATAAACTCATTTTTATGATTTATTATACTAGGAAAAGTGAAGGTATAGACTATCCTATGTGACTCTAGAGTTGAAACATTCTGAGAATCTATGTTATTTAGACTGCAAGGGTCTACGGTTGTAACCAATAGTGCGTATAGTGGGGAATTAGTGACTGGGGAAAATAACCAATAATGGAAAGGAGTGGGATTTTATGAAAAACCTTGTAAATCATTATGTGATACTTACCCTTTACATTGAATTCATATTATGTTTTTATGAGAATATGTTTTTTAGATCATGACCTTAACAATTCAAAGTGGTTGAGTTGAAAATGAAGACATTATATAATAATAAAACTAATTCACTCCCCACCTCCACACATCAGTATATTAAACATATGGTATCACATGATGAGGTCAAAAGAGACTTTGGGATATTTTTTCTTTTTTTGATAAGAGTATGTTTGAAGTCTAATATATTCAATGGCATGTACTAGGCCAAATATCACTGAAGTGAAATGTGTTTTATGATGATTCATGGTGAACATGAGAAATTATAATTAAGAGGATATAAAGTAGATATTTCAATATCTCAAAGTTTTAGTGGGTCCAACACTCAATTTTTGTTCTATATAGTCCGTTACAATAGATTATAGATGCTAACATTGGGGGGGGGGTGATTTATATTAAAGAAAGATAAAAAATTTTATGTTTACTTTTAGAGGGACTACTATATATTGGATTTTAGGGTTAAAACTAGTATTTATACAATCAATTATTAAATACTTTTCTATTTTGATAACATAAGTAGATTAGAAGTTAGTGTGGTTAATGGTACAACTAAAGAAAATCAAAAGGAGGAAAGATATCAGTAAACTTTATTAGGGAAGATAAGGTGTGATTAAATTGGAAAAGGATAAAAAATTTCACTCATGGATGAATCATATTCATCTAAAATACCACTTCATTCATAAGATTTTTGAGGATGAGATACTGGATTGGTGAAAGGTTTAATGGAATCAAATGCTATCATTCATTATAAAATTTTAATATCTTTTAATATTTTTGGGAAGTGATTCACTCTATAGTTCATAGTTAACATTGAATTCATATGATATCAGAAGATTCAATATACTAAAATAGTTAATCTAAATAATAAGGTTAATAAAGGTTGTGTACGTGACCTATTATACTTGGTGGAAAGGACTAGGAATTATTCTCAATTAAGAGATTGTAAGGATTTATGTGAGAGAAATTTTATGGATAACTATTAAAGTCATTAGTAATGTGTAATGTCCAATGAACCACACTTTTATTATATATAGATATGGAAATTATTGGAACTAGGTGACCATAACAAAATGACAAGGAAAATGATACAAGAATTAAAAATGCAACTATTGATACTGGAGAATAATCTATTTTAGAATGTAACACTTGTGAGTGTTCATGCTAGGGACACTCAAAATCATTCCATAGAATAATTATAAGCATGAAAAATTTACTAGGTGATCTAGTTGATGTTTGGATCTCCCATTGTTTAATGATTTTATAAACACAATGATAAGATCCACAAGGCATTCTATTTGGAAAGATTTTTTGTTTTTGAAATTGAGATTATCTTATGATAGAGATACTAGATATGGGTATGGGTTCCATTTTATTTAAAAATACATTACTAGATTGATTATTTAAAGTAATTATTTTTTGATCCTTACTTTGGATTTGATCTTTCATTCTAATATATCTTCTTAATATCTCTAGTGATGTTTCTTCATTAGGAGTATGTTTTAATATTATCTATGTTAATTACCTATATTCCTTTATTTTTCTTTATTTTTCAAAAACATTGAATTTTCCACTTGGTACATCTATTGTGACTGTATCTTAGATGTTTTGGTGGGTGTGAGGTTTGGGAGTGAGGAATCCTAATTATTGATACATCTTTTAGTAGATCTATGAATATTCTATAATTTCTTGCTCATTTTATTAAACAGAGGATGATAGGTTTGCTTAATTTGGTAGAACTTTTTTTTCTTCAGCACCCACTCCCCATATATAATACCTATATCTTATATTATATAATATTTTATTTCATTAATTCATATAATAATTTTATCAATTTTTCTTAATAATTTATGTATTTTTTTAGTTTTAGTATTCTTGTGCATAAATATTTTAAGAAATATTTTATTGTTACTTTTACAATAATAATTAATTTTTACACATTTTAAACTTTAAAACCTTTGATATATGATTTTTGATTAAAAAGTTATTTAATGAGCAGTATTTGAGGAATAGATTTGTGAAATTTTATGTTTTTAGGTGTAAAAATAAAAGGAATTAAAGGATTTTGAACATATTGGGATATGAAAATAAATGATATATTCTTGTTGAGAAAAATAAATAGGGTTCGACCCATAATATTCATCCCAAATCATGGGAACCCCTATGAAGGGGAACACTTTCACTAGTTGGGGACTGATCTATGTGAGAACATATGATAACTATGAGTAATGGATATGATTTTTGGTGAAGAATATGAGAAAAGGACCATGATTAGGTCAAATGGAGATCATTTGGTCATAACACAGGTAAACAATACCCTAAAATACAAATAACATTATAACCATACCCAGAAATTAGAATAATGGTATAATGGGGGGGGGGGAGTATAAAAAATTATAAAGAAAAAATTATACCAAGATGATGTCCAATGATGAATTTACCATTATGTCACACATAAAAATGTTAAAATGAATCATTGTTAGGTTCCTCTGATATGTCCTATTATTATATCTATTCTCGATATGATACAGGTTTTCAATTCATTTCATAATCATCTTCTTCACCATGTTCAAACTTTCCACCACCCACATAGTTTATCAACCACCTTCATTGGAATTTGAAACTCTTTCTATGGAAATACCTAAGATATTGTGCATTCAAAATTTTGGATATGGGGTAGTGGCATATCATTTTCACAACCCAATATAATTTGAATGCTTATTCTATTGGAATAGAATAATGAGTAAAAGAGAAAACCACTACTCCCATCACTCGCCCCAGTTTAATGTCAAACAACCACCAATAGAAAATCATATTCCAACAACTCCATGAGCTTCTCCATCAGAACCCAAGGCTCAAAAATCATATTAGGAACTCCTTAATGTATTCTTAGTTTCTATAAAACAACAAAAACCTTCCAAAAAACACATCAGGATGTGATATAATCTGAACCTTCCACAATTGTATCTTTAGATCTAATAACACCTCTAGATTATTCAATAAAAACTCAACCCCAAGACACATTCTCTTATACTTGTAAAATAACTAACACAATGAACCAATTAAACCCTTAAAGCATATTATCCAAACCAATTCAGTAGGGAACATGAAGCTATAATCAGAGTCACTGATCCTACCTCAAATCCATATTGGATACATGCATTGAGGTGGATATTTTCATACATTTTTGTCTTCATAAATTAAATATTTTATTAGTAGAAATATATATGGAAACATATCATAGAGATAAATTATAGGATTAAAATATTACCCTTGAAGTTAGAGTCTCCTAGTACAATTTCAAAGTTGAGGAGATCTTTCCACAGTGGTAAGTATCATGAATATATATTTTTGAAATAAATTCTTGGAGATATCAATTATAAAGGCATATAGAGTCCATTCAAGTTCAATACCTCTTGTAAAATACCTAAAAGGTAATAAAATTACATCCATTTGTACATAACACCACCACCCCACACACTTTTCCATTTTATCGATTCTATACCATATATAGAAGTAGTTAATCCATCCATACTTCCATTATATATTCACATCATTAATTGGTAAGGAAGGTGTAGATGAAGACTGAGGAGAGGGGTAGGTTAAGATATATTATGTTTGATATCTTCCAATTTACATATAATTTAATTTATTTCATTATTTATACCTAGTAATTTGATGGGGGAAGTTAAGGTTTCTTAATATGATATTCTGTTGTGTGACTTGTGAAACCCATATTAGTGATTATTAATGATTAATTATTAGAGATTATATATTTTTGGCCAATATTTATAAGATTTGATGATAAGGGATATGAAATGTGATTTTAAACCAAAACCAAGTATGAAATTATTTATCACTACATCCTATTGAATAATGGTTCAAGGGGTGTAATGGAAAATGTCATAGAAACTATAATAAAATCACTACTTACCATGATAAATGAAACCTCACAAGGAACCTAGGCCTAAATAGTATGTTTTTGTATCTTTAGAGGGAATTTTTTTCTATTGGTGATGTTTGTAATCTTATTTCAATTAGTAATTCAGTTGAAAATTATTACAATGCTGATTTCTAAGAACAATTACTCACATATTAAAAAAATAATCAATACTCCTAGGACATTTCTTTCCTCTTTCCACTTACAATAGACTTTAAATATGCACACATTAAATATAAAAAATTGAATAAAATTTTAATTCTAGAATTAAAATTCTCTAATTTAACCTTGAATTTTAGGTTTCTATTAATTATTGAAAATAATAGTTAGTGGACCAGCCAATAAACTATCCATATTTAGATGACTTGGTTAGTCCATACATTTTTTATCCCACTTACTTAACACTAAAGATGTAACATTTTCTGGGGTTTTTATTATTTAATAAACTATGTTTTCTTGATTTTTTTTAAATACAATAACTAAAAATAATAATAAAATTATGTTCTCAAAGTGGAATTCATTAAGGTTTCAATATATTTTCTCGATCCTTTATTCACTATTGTATTTTTTGTTCTTGGTACACATCTTGTGATTATAAGGACCTATTTAATGAAATATTTAGAATATATTTTTTGAAATTGAAATAAATACTCAATGGAGGTAGGAATACCATTATAATGGAATGGAAATAGATGAATATAAACTATTGGGTATGTAGAATTTGGAGGAAAAAAAATCTCCCCAATGGATTATAAAGAATACTCATAAAGTTTTACCATGTTAAAAATATCTAGAGATATCAAAAGAGAGGTGTAACCATTATTTTATTAGATTATCTATTAGGTAAATGAATTACTAATTTATTCACTACCTAATAGAATTTATACCATCTTATATCTATTATCTAAGAGAATATTTCTAAAAATTTATTAAATAATTATTTAGTATATTGAATAGATTTCCAAACAATTGGTGGATCAAGGAAGAAATATACATGAAATTCATTCTTTATTTACTAAAGAGGGAAGAAAATAGATGTATACAGAAATATGAGTAAGATTATTATTTTTTATTCAGATGATATTCTTGGTGGATCCTTAAAGTGATACATTCTAGTAGAGAGGATCAAGTAAATGAGGTAGAGAATTATCCATATTACTCAATGATAAGAGAGAAAATTCTTTAATGTACGAAGAAGGTATCAAGTGTCCTATTATCAATTCCATTAACATTAACTCCTACCACCATTTCTAATACAATATTTATATTATGGGATCACTTTTTTAGGATAATATCTATTTTACATAACCACTAATTGAATTTATTGAGACATGAATGTAAATTATATTAATCATATTTTCAATTTATTATCTATTAATTCACATGAAAAGGCTATGAGGGAAAGAAGGGATGAAAAAGGAATCCAATTATATAAATGATATGTAATCAAATTTTTTTCATCTATAAAAATAGTTACTAATTTTGGTTTCAAGGATCCCTAATTTGAATAGTTTTCTTCATATTTAGAGGTTGGGAATACGTAAAAAATGATATAATTTTAGAATTAGAGTAAAAATTTCATATCAAATTTAAGAATAATAATTGATAATCATTTGAAATAAAATTATAAGAAACATGATATATTTAATCCCACATATCCTAGGCTCGATGAATAATTTAAACATGAATTTTAAGGACACTATGTAATTATAATAAGTAAAAATTTTAATAAATTATCTAATGAATTTTACAATTAAACATATATTGAAACCATATTTAATGTATTATTTAAACACAAACTAGTGGGACCAATATTCCTTTAATTATACTTAAGAATCTGGAATTTTAGGAAAATTAAGTGTGGAATAGTAAAGGTATCAAGTGTGGAATTACAATTTCCCAAATTCATAGAAACCAACTTGGAATATCCAATTTTAATTTATTTTGTTTGAAAATGTTAAATAAAATAATATTGTAATTTCTATTCTAAATGGTTATTTATTTTTTAAGGAAAAAATGAGCAATAATGATGAACTTCATCTAACAAGTACAAATAAATATAAATGATACTTTAACACCTTGAGAAAAATCAATAAAAACTATCAAGGAATAAATATAGGAAGGAAATATTTATAACAAAATAATTAGGGGAACATCCAGGATACATAAATAAAATTATTTAAAATACATATGTAAAATATTCATTGGACAATGAAAATTGGATGAGTGGAATGAAAAAAATTCTCTTTTGGAGTGGAATTAATACATGGAAGATTTGAAGATAAAGTGGATGATCTAGAAAATCATAAATTCCCATAGAAATCAATAATTGATAAACCTAATAGTTTTATACTTAATATTTTACAGTTTCCTTGGGACCATGGTTTATCTTGAAAAGGGATAAGTCATGATAATGGATAAAAAATAAGATCTTATTCAGAGGAAACCCAAGCATATAATTGATATTTTCATTGTTGTTACATTTTTGTATTTATTTTATAATAACCTTATATCCACCACAATATGTATTCTTTTTTATAAACATAAATAGAAAATTATGGTGGGAAATTTTAAATGGAACGGAATCAAACAATACCATGACATGGTTATTAATAAATTTGATTGCTATAGCATACCTAAATTGAAATGTTAATTTTTCTTTAATTCATTTTTAATTCATTTGATACATCTACTAAACTCTATACACATTGATCATACATTAAAAAAATTGGGTGGGGAGGGAAAAAGGTGTAGTGTGTAGTTGATTGAAAATGGAAATACGTTGATAAAAACATAAATAAAATGTCAAAAAGATAAATTAACCTTGAAAACATTAAAACTATTTCTAGTAGAACCTGATCATTAAGTGATAATAATAGAATACTTATGTGACTAAAAGTTAAAAATGGATACATTATATTGAAAAACCAAACCTTGAGTGGTTTATTTTCCTATACATAAGAAATACTTGAATGGTTCATCCTAAAAAACAAATGAATACATCATTAAAATTAGATTAGTGTGAGAAACTAGGATCCAAACTAAATTACCATGAAATATATTGGAAGAAAGGTATTTGTGTGTGAGAAAAAAATCATATAGAATTAAAAATTGTATTAGAATATAATATTCAACTAACTAATCTAGCATTAATCCCATAACTATTACAATTAGTTTCAAGTTATGCATTTCTCTCAAGATAGTTTAGTTCCAAATTAGTCTCACTCAAATATTGTATAACTTCAATTCACATCACATAAATATTAAGATAGTGTAATTTTTTTCCGAATTTATTATGTGTAATGAAGGGGTAGGTGAATGTTTAAATCATTTGAAAAAGAGGGAAATCATATTATTTGTTAATTTTATAATGATGAATAATTTATTTAGTGAAATTTTAATGTTGGTGGATGAACATGTGTCTGTGCGGGGGGGGGGGGGGGGTCAAAGGATACTTCATGTAAATGGTGATATTAAAATAGGTACATGGAAATTAATTCCCAATAAAATAGGTTTTTGGGCTTGAGAGTAGATTAATTCTTGGTGAGATAGCTTTTGATGAATAATTAATTGAGGAAAATAAATTCTCCTAATTTGGGGAATGTTCATAACACAAAAGTTTCATTATTTTTCATTTATATTTACTTTATTCGTAGTTTTTTCTGTATAAATACACTATTATTTTACTGAAATAAGGATAATGAGGTGTTTTTTTTTCAATATATGTGTTCTAGGTGTTGAGAATGGTGTCTTTGAGATTAGTTTATAATGAAAAAATTTCTACATTGATTGACATAAATTGGGCTACAAATATTATCATACAACAAGTTAATATAGAATTATATAATTTTAAAAGGGAGTGTAAATTGTTATGGTAGTGTATATACATTTCCAAATATAATAAGGGTTATTTTATGTTAATTTTTTTGGAATTAAAATAAAAATATTTTTAAATATTTTTATTCTTTCCAAATTCATTTTACATTTTTTAATGTTAGTTGGAGTAGCTGAGAAATACTGATATAATCTAAAGTATACTTTAGAACCCTATTTCTATGTTCTAAAATTTCATATTCTGGTTGAATTATTATAATTAATTTGATGTATCAGAGTACCATGGTTCAGAAATAAAGCCATCTAAAGCATGTGTATGGTTTATCTAAATCTTATGTAAAAGAGACTCTACCTTTAAATAGAAGATATAGAAAAGGAAGGAAACTATCTTAAGCCGAACACACTCATTACACAATAGTTATTTTAGATGTGTAGATATAAAATGTTAAACATCCAAATCCAAACTAAATAAATAATGGTTGACATGATAATATATAAAGGTCCTCATTATAAAATATAAAATTAATTTTAGTGATATATAGAGGTATATATGAGTTGAAGTAGAAAAAAATATCAAAGTGTTGAGAGATTATTTTTATTTTGTAAGGGTAACATAATCTTATGTGGAGGTCATCCCATGATACATAATGGTATTTTAGATGGTATATTTTTAAAAGATAAGTGGTTTATATAAAATATTTCATGAATTTAAATGTGATGATGATTAGTTAGATATATTAGTCTCATGCATCCCAGGAAGATGATCAAGATGTGGTTAAATCCAAGAATGATGAATATGGTTTTCTTACATTGATGAATATTACCATTCCATGGGGATGAATTAAAATTAATGACCAGTTTAAAGTAAAAATATTATTTTAAAAGTTTCTACACCAAGGGTAGAAGGGCTATATCTAGATGATTATGAAATGGGGTGATATTAATGTCTAGGTTATGATAGAATGTATTTCCATTGATATGTTTTCTTATTATATATAGTGAAATTATTTCATATTGTGGTTGATTTTTTGGTGGATAAAACATGATTCATATGAAGAAATACACATCATGTTATGGAATATAACACTATGTTAGTAAATCTGCAAGAAACAAGGCAACATAAGTTTTCATATATTTGTATTTGGAACTTTAATGTAAATTATGATACAATTATTGAGGGTGGTTGTTTGGAAATTCATCATGAACAAAGTATATGTCACTACATGAAGATATTGAGAGATTTAGATAGGTATTGTGTAGATATAAATCCACGATTATTTTAAAAATCACAGAGTTCTAATAATATTTATTTGGGAAAGGTAAAAAATAATATTTTTGATATGTTATACAAATTTGACCACTAAAAATGGGAGTAAATTTACATGAATAATTTAATGGTATTTTCATTTTGAATGCATGAAAAGAATATATTATTTTGATTTTTTATGAATATAAGGGAAAAATAAGCTAGAGAAAACTTTTCAATAACATTATATCCATTAAAGTGGAGTTATTATAGTTCATAATTTGATATAGGGCTTGTTATATAAATTTTAGACAAATAATATCAAATAAATATTTTCATTTGGAGGCTCTCTTTCTCTTGATATAATTTTTAATTGAAGCTTTATTTTTTTTGATAGTTATTTTATATAATTTAGGTGATAATATTTGTATAATATTCAATTATATTTCCATAAATATATCTTTTTATTAATAAGAATTTTAATTTTTTTATGCATGGGGTAAAAATATCATGAACTAGGAAAATATTCATCATTCATGGTGGTGAAACTTGTTAAAAAACATGTTGTTCTAATTTATATTTTGGTTTCATTGTGAGTTTATAAGTGGTGCGAAAAATAAATAAGAGAGATATAATAATTTTTAAGAAAAAGGTTAACACTTATTCACCCCTCATTCTAAGTGTTAGTTTTATGTTAAATGATACTATGAATTAATATCAGATCAAGGTTCTATCTAAATAAAATCTGTTATTTCTTCTATGGACCATCACAATTTTATCAACAAAAATGTTATTATTACATTTATTGTGAATTGTTTGCATAATTTTAAAGAGATAATGGTGGCGTACTATTTCTTATACAGTCTTGATGTTATGGATTATTCCCTTCATGGTTTTTCTCTTCCATAGGAAAAAAACACCCTAGAGTCTAATTGAAAATAATAATGTTTATGAATATTGAAGTAGAAATTAATTCTATTCTTTAATCATTATCTAATTAGTTTATTATTAATTTAGTAGGATGTAAGACTACATGTGATATTTTGGAATATAATTATAGTATTTATTGAAGAAACTAGAAGGTTAAGGATGAAAAGTTACAAATACATTTCCATAATATATTAGAATACATGGATATGAATATATAAACTAATTATTTTACATATTTAAGGCTATTTACTATTCCATTAGAGGATAAAAATGATTTATTAAATACTATTTCATAGTGAGCAAACAAATTAGGATTATTTTATAATATTTTGGTTTCATGATCTCTAGTTGTGAAGATAAAGATCTTGATTATTTCACTATTGATGATACTCATAATACTCTCATCAATTATTTAATGATAATATAATGTGGTATACAAACAAAATTCATGGAGAAATAAATACATCACAAGCCCTTAAAATATTTAAATATAGAATATTGTCATAGTTTCTCCAATGATGAATAAAATATAAACGGCTACTCTAAGACTCTATCTCTCTCATGCCAATGATCATCACAAGAGTGATATGTATGTATAAATGGACAATTAATTCTTATATTCTTTAAATATGAAAGACCATTTCATTTATCTAAAAACTCTTCCATGAAAATGAGAACTTGTGTCTTATTTATACAGGTAAATATTTTCTAACAAATCATGTAACCATAAGATAATTTTGGATTCAAGTTATTACTATAACTAGAATTATAAATAGTTAATATTTTTTGAGTCATAATGAATATATGACTCTATATGAAATGTGGTTGAATATTAACTCGACTTTAAATAATTTTACAGTAATTGTGAGTGTTTTTAATCATTACTCAAGGTGTATGTTGGGGTAAGGTTGATGAAGATGAAAAAGATAAAATTTTACATATTTATAATCCATATAAAAGTTCATAAAGTTTTTATAATAATAAATCAGAATGGATAATAAGAAATGATGATATAAAAATCCACGAGAATGATGAATTTATTAATAAATCAAACATAAATGTTTTGGTGGATGGTTTTGTCCTTACTGAACCTATTGCATAAGTTAAACAAGATGCATAAATTCTAGATCTTTGGGATAATGATGTAGATGTATAATATTCAAGTGAAGATGGTATGAATTTGAGAAACTTGTGGAAAAAATCTATACCAAAAGAGAAAAATGTTGCTAAAAATTTCCCAGGGGATCAGAATCATGGTTTGAAAACCAAAGTAAAAATAATGAACGTTTTTTCAAGAGCATTATTTCAAAGATTCAACCAAAAATACTTGAAGAATATTTTTGAGAAAATTAATTGATCTAATACATGAATTATGTGAGGGATATAATTAAAAACAATGAAACTTGAAAATTTATTCCCTAGCATAAAGAGAAAACCATCATTTAGGAAAAATAATTTTTTTGAAACATGATAAAAGAAAAGTATGAAATTTAAAAATTAAATCCAGACTTGTTTTTAGGGGTAATCATAGATGGAGGAAATTGAATTTCATCAAATAATTTATCAAAATTTGATACATAATACAATCATAATATTTCTTGATATTTTACCACAATAAAGATTAATTTTTTTCAAGTGAACATAAATTATGTATTTCTAAATGGTATGTTAATCGAAGAAGTCTATATAAATAAACTTGAGGTTTTTATATTTGATACAAACAACTAGAAGGTTCTAATATTGAATAAGTCTCATTATGGGTTAATATAAGCCTAAAGAGTATGATATTTCAAGATTTATGGGAACCTCACAACTAGAAAAATAGTATATAGTGATGTTTTAAGGTTTAGAAACTATTTTTTAAAAACATACATGAAATAATATATATTTAATTTTTTCTAACAATGGTTTTTCTGTTTTGTTTTTTATTGATGAAATTTATATTTAGTTAGGTTTTTCTAAATAATAGTGTTTTTTAGTGGAAATAATTTAGAGCATGTTTTTATGAAGAAAAATATTTTTTGATTGTTAAAATCACTAGAAAATATCAAAATTGACATATTTTTTTGGTGGTTTTGACCACTATTAGTTATACAGTTTCATAGACATAAAAATTAATTTCCAGCTAATAAAACAACCATAACATGAAAAATATATACAAAATATAGGCTAACAATATAGCATAACTGTAATAATAAATTACATATGTCACTAAGAGTTACATTATAAATATTAAAATAACATTAAATTACACCATAACTTATAAAATTTCTACAAAAACATGATTCATTACTAGTTGACTAAGATGCAAGTTAATCACTCTCAATTAATTAGTTTTGTTTCTTCCCATCACCCCTCCCATAGTTCCTGCATCTAGTGACTATATTTAATGACGTTAACCACACATTAACAATGAGAATATTCAATGAATAATAAACAATGTTCAAATCAAATGATATATGATTTGATCTAAATTAATTTAATGTAATGGTATAATACTGAAAAATTGGTAGCCATACACATGACATAAAATTTTTAGAGCCATTATATAATGAACGTGACTCAGAAGTAAATTTAACACATCAAAAATATCAAATAATTGTATAGAGATAAATATAGAGAAACTAAATTTGATTTAATTATTATTTTATTTTCATTGTCATTATTTATTGATATTTCTGTTTTTTACTACTTTTATTTAGTGGGGTAATATAATTTTTTTTGATATTAATTTTTATTCATGGTTTATATATGTTTTAATTCATTACTATATAGCTTTAATTATTTATTATGGTTATAGAAGTTATTTTGTACTCATATTTAATGGGGTGAAATGATAATTGGAATATTTTCTTTTTATTGGAAAGGGTATTTGGAAAATGTAATTTGTATTATTTTAGAAGTCTAAAAATATTCCAAGGCAAGAATCTTACACTTCGGAATGTTACATTTACATTATTATTCTCCCTAATTTGAAATAAACCATAAGTTTTGAAGAATTTATTCTTACAACTTTTAGATAGGATAATTTTGTAATAAGAGAGTTATATATGTGTAGGGGAAGGTTTTTGATTTTACTTATATAGATTCTGAAGATTAATTTTATGAATTAAAATCTATTCTTATGGTAATTAATTTTTTACCCTAATGTTTCAAGATTAGTTTATAATTTCACAATATAAGGGAACATAAACTAAAGAAATGAATAGTATATTAGAGGAATTAACTTTCATTTGTATGATTTATTTCAAATAATGGCAATTACATTCAATGAATGTTACCTTTAAAGATTTAGAGTTAACTCTTAAGTTTTTTTCCTAAAATATGATCAAAATATAATCATACTTGTTCATGACATGTAAAATGTGACACTATAGAATTGTAAAACTAAATGTTAGAGAATGTTACTTACATATACAGACACAATATGATTATAGAGTTTAATAACTAGAGAGAAAAATATGTGAAAACACTGCATTTGAAATGAGGTTCTACATGTACAGTGGTAGATATGAAGACTCAAATCACACTAAAAGGAATATAGTTCACATTATATTGAATATCTTGGAGTTATCATGGGGGATTTATTTTATAGAAACATCATTTTAATATTTTATTTCACTCTAAGACACACCATAAGGAATAGAGACTATTTTACTACTTTTTAAGGAGAATGAATATAATAAATCGATGAAGGGAAATATGATATGACCAATGGAGGGATAAAACTGGAGATTAGAAGATACATGACATGATATAGTAAAGAAAACTATAATTTTATTATTATAACATAGGACTTAATCACTACAATACTTATGATATTTTAAATTTGTTCAAAATAATTTTGATATTTATAATTTTTGTGATGATATACAGATTATTATCTAAGGATTAAAAATTCTATAATAATTTAAAGATTATATTGATTCCACTTAAAGGGAATCTAATTATTTTTCTGTATAGTCAAAAGATTTATTATTTGTAATTATTGATTATTGTATAAATTTTTAAAATATCATGTTAATGATATGAAAAGATGGAAAATTTGATATAAAAAATAATAATAAACACAATGATATGTTGAAATCAGAGGATATGACTTTGTGAAGTAAAGAATATACAAGAAGTCTCAATGATATGAAGAATTAAATATCTTATTTTATAACTCCTTTACAAAGTTTTTTATAATGGTAAATTAAATTTCTCATAATGATGTAATACTGTGGGTTATCAAAATTTTCATGAGATTAAGATATGGATAATTCAAATAGTTATAGACCTAATTTTATTATAGATATTAAAAGAACTATTTATTATCATTTCAGTTAGAAAATTTACTAAAAAATAACTAATAAAATGATGAATATAAGAGTAAAAGAATTTAATTTTCCACTCCTTCACCTCCGATGAGTGTTTTTATTTCTATAGAAACACTTCGATTCAAATTATGAAATAAAATCACCAATAAAATCTACAATGCTAATACAAAATCATTCTTTGTATTAATAATTGATTCATGATCCACAATGGTTATTTTAAAAGCATCAATTTTCCTTTGTGAACTAGGATCAAAAAAAGAAATAATCCACCCTTCCAAAAACATTATTGATGAAGATATATGTATCTTAATGAACACAATCGACCAATATAGACCACAACCTACCCCCTTAATTGAAAAATATTATCATTTCAATTAACTTGAGCCGTAGAGTTATCTAGGGATATTGAAACATCCATTTCTCAGTTTGTGTCCCATGATTTTTTGGATTTTTATTGTAAATTGAATAATATTTTATTATAAATTAATTGAGTAGAAATATTTATTAATTAAAAATTTCATCTCTATATTTTTTTGAGGTTATTGACATAAATTGTTTTTTGTAAACATCAAACAAAAATTCTATCATTTTAACCAAATGAAAAACCACATTCCACTACTTCAAAATATTACCTAACTAATATTTTAAAAAACTAAATAACGTGACGTGTTATAGATATCTATTTTAATAATATGAATGGTACATTTACATGTCATTTACTCATAAAAATCATTGATCTAGCAGTGTAAGGAATCAATGGCCTCTCCCTATTGATATAATTTATCGTAAAAATTAGAAGAAAAGAATTTATTTCAATAAAACATGCAATGTTATTAAAAATTTGTTTTAAAACTACTATCATTTTATAAAAATCCTTATGAGAGTTATAACGATGATGGTTAAAAAATATTTTTCATTGGTACATAGGAATGAATTTTAGGACCTTATTATACATCTATTATAATGATTCATATATTTCATTTAATTAATTCCATAATCACCACATGCAATATTTCCTTTTTTTACAAATTTGTATAAGTTTGATGGGTTTGAATGAACATCGATTGTGTGAAAATGAAACATCATTTACAATGAAATACATAAAATGAGTTGAATTATTAAAACATTATCTTAAATTATTTAATATAATCATATATTTATAGATAATAATTATATTTGAATTATTTTAGAATCAAACAAGCCATTTTTTCTGGATCCTTTAATGTGTCTCCTATATAAATAAAAAATAGGGTGGGATGCCTCTTCATAAGCTAAAGTCCCTAAAAACTACCCAAAAATTCATTTTTCATCCTAAGTGGGTACCCCATATTAATCATAAGGAATAACAAACTTTATGCTAGTGAAATATAAAAAATATTTATTATTTAAAATTGTATAAATTTTATTATAATTTTAGTAAATTTAAAAAAATAAATTAAAAAATCAGTTTCAACGTTGAATAAATTAATGTTGTTACATTAAATTATATTGTGATGGTTATTACCCGCCAATATCCTCATGATCACAACTGAATATTAGCAGGACTACCAAATAGATTAATAGTATGTGTCCAATATGATTATTTATAAAAATAAAATACATTTAGTTTCAAAAAGAATGACAATTTTAATTTTTTAAATTAGAATAAACATATTAAGGCACATAATTTATTATTTTACATGAAATTTAATTTTAAATATATTTTAAAATATTATTTAAACAATATAACTTGAAATAAATATATTTATTCATAATCCATATCTATAATTTATACCCCAATACTAATTTCATGATTTATTTCACAATTAATAATAATAAACCACAATATAACATAACTAAATAAAAAATATTAATTCAATCAAACATAAATTTATTACTAGTTTCTCTAATGATATTAATATAAATTTCATGAATTTTTTCACCATTTATCTAATTAAACATCTTTTTTTAGGTAATATCACTTTATTTTCCTTAAAAAAGTTTCATCTATAATGTTTATTGCTTCTCAATTCATGTAAAATCAGTATTAATCAATTTAAATCCATTATCAAATAATTATGTTCAAAAAAATGTAAATATTAGACAAATTTAAATTGTGTATACAATTATAAAAATAAATTTCATTTACTCTAATAGGGAATCTATATAAAATAATAAAAATAATCAACACTAATAAAGCATCCCAGACAACCCCTTAAACAAAAATAAATCATAATTGTATGAAACTACCGCCATTTATGGAGAGTTAGAATATGTAAATTATTAAACCTAAATATATTGAACAATTATTCCCTAGAATAGTTAAAAAATAAAGTACCTATGATTAGAGTGAAACTAATCAGAGAAAGATCACCTGAAATCATTTCAGTAGCAGAGAGGGATTCCGAGAGTGGGATCTAACATTGAGGTTGAGAGTACTGCCCATCTGAAATCATGTGGTGTCAAGGGGGAGAATGAGAGTGGGGTTGGCATTGAAAGGTTGTGAGAGAGAGGTTGATAGGTCAAAACCCCTAGTTTTTATGAAATATATTCATAAATAATTTTAATTTCTATTATAGCTTGCATTAAATGAAACACCGAGTTCAAACTAACAGTGATATACTATTAATTTTTATCGATCACCTAGGGTTAAGATATACATGTATGAATTGGAATAAATAAATTCTTTAAAATTTATGGTAACATTTTCATGAATGAGTTATTTTGGTTTCAATTAATTATAAATAAAAATAAAAATTATTTAAATTTAAAAGAGGCACTTCTATGAAAAACTATTTTTATATACAGAGTGTATTTTGATCTTAATAAATTAAATTAATTACTATTGATAATTTTTTAATGAAATTTATATATTATATATTAAATAAAATGTTTTAACATTTTTTTAATATTTCTATAGGTATGGGATAAGAATTAACCAAGTTTTATACTTAAAATTGTATTTAAAAAAAGACGTTTTCATCGTGTGTTGTCTGCTTATTTTAAATTAGTTAATAAAAATTATAGACATTTTATTTAATTAAATTTATACCATTTTTTTAATAAGGGTGAATAAATTTGTTAAATTGGTCCTATTTATATTTGGTCATTTTGAATAGAAACTATGGAAAAAATTTTCAACTCGGTAAAGGTTAAATGTGGTTTATCATGAATAAAACTAATTTATATGGGAATAATTATTCATGTTAATTATCATTAATGAAGGTAAATATAACCTTATCACGTTAGGATTATCCTAGAGTTTTTAATAGTCACTTTTCATTGAAAATTACCTATATAGTATTTAATACAAATTAAGTTACAAAATGTTAGCTTCATAGATTAAAATATATCTTATGTGTCTACATATAGGAAAAAGAAAATTTTGAATGAATATAAGTTGATATTTTTATTATAATAAATTTTTTTTAATCATATAAATTTATTTCTAATTTCTTGTAGTAATATAATGATAATAAATTATTATTCACCACAGATGAAATATTTCTCCAATTAATAAAAATATTAACAAGTGATTTTAAAAACATTAAAAGTAATATAATTTTTGTGAGTTAAAATCTTCCAAGAATTTTTTAGATGGATATTACAAATTAGTGGTATTTTAAATAATTATATTGGAATTATGACTTTAAATTTATGCCTATTATGTCTAATTAAATGAATAGGGTCTAAATTTTAATGAAAGATATTTCATGAAAATAATAATTTTTTAAATTACATAAAAATGGAAAATATACTAAAATAGGTCAGGGGATAGAATATGGTCAGAAATTTCATCCATTTCTGATTTATAGTATATTTGAACCATTTTTATTGAAATTAATTTAATATATTTTAATCTTTTTTTAAAGTCTTATGGTTCCCTCCCTTCAATTACAAAAGGGAAATCTTCTTTTCTCTTCGTCACACCACATTGATCGTTATACCTTGAAAAACACAATTTTTTTTTCTTGTCCAATCCCCTATCCACATTATCCAGGTTATGGTCTTCTGAAAAGACCAACCCTAAATCCCTTAAAAGGATATCTAAACGAGTTGTTTCAAAAAATAGGTAACCGCTTCATTCAATCACTGTATTTTTAATTATAATTTTACATATTATAAATATTTTATATTCTAAATAAAATAATATATTAAGTATCCTAAAGATACTTAAATGTTATCATGGTTATGAAAAGACCTTTATGATATGTTTCATTATAATATAGAAAAATTGTGACATAATTATACCTTTATAATTATAATATCATATCCATCTTATTACTTTCTAAACTATTGGAAACAGATAACGTCGATCGTGTGCATGTGTGGACTACCACCTCTATGAAGCGATGTGATTCATTTTTTAATTTCAGTTTTATTTGGAAATTAATAATTATATATTTAATTAACATATATGATATTTATTATATAATAATTATTATGTGAAGGTGATTTAATATTTATCATTATTTCATTCCACCTATCAAAAAATAAAAACTGTGCTCATGTGTATGCAAAACCTACCGTCTCTATGAACAATGTAATTTGTTTTTCCATATATATAATTTATGAACGAAAATAAAAATGTATATAATGAATAAATATGATGTTAAGATCATTATTAATATTATTTATATGACGTAAACATGATTAAAATACATGGCCCAATACCATTGAACCAAAACATACATGAAAAAATGAAGCAGACATCACCCAGAAAAATGAATTTAATAATGATGTTTAAAAAAAGGTGTGATAAAAGATTATATTTAAATAATATATGGTATGAGATGAATTATAACTATTATATAATTTATGTGTAATATATATATATATATATATATATTGTATAGGAAGTACCAATGTGTTTTAAGGAAGTTATACTTGAGATAATGGATTTTCTTATCACTTTTATTTCTTTGGGACACATGACTTATGAACCACTTGTTTCATTATGTGGTATATATAAATCCCATTAATTTATTACATGATTATTATACTGAAAATTATGTTATATATATGTCTATAAAAGTTTATTTCTTTCCGGGGGCTTACGTTTCAAAAGTAACCAAAGTTATAAGGGTCTTATGTTACAATGTAATTGTTTGTCAGGATTGTTTATGATGAAGTTTCAAATGATGAAATATTATGATATATCTTGAAATAATCTCATGAATTTACTTCCCCTATAGTTATTTATATAAAATAAAAATTTCCATTTCATTTTACTTACCTTATGTACTCATAATCCAAAAAAATTGTTTAAAGGAAAATAAACATCATTTTTCACTTTGGTGAAAAAAACTTTTTCTTCCACAAACATGTTTTATAAAAAAAATTTAAATAAGGTTTTTAATATTATAATTTTATTTTTAAATTACTTTTTAAACATTTTTTTTTCAAATGGATGCTGCTTTTTATTTTTAGAATGAGGTGCTCTTTGATTTTATTTTAAGTATAAAAGGAATGTTTCGTTTTAACATATATTACATGAATTGAATTTTTCACCATCATGAATTCTTAATTATATTAATAATAATTTTCATTTTTCCAGGTTTATTTTAAAATAAAATGTTTTCCCTAATATTTTTTAAATTTGTATATTTTAAAAGAGATTTTTCAAAATCAAGTGGATATTTTTATGTGTAACATTTAATGATCTTTTAATGGTATTTCTATTCATAAGTGCCAGAAAACCTTGTTTTCAATTATTATTTACTAGTAATATAATCCAAGTATACCATCTATATTATTTTTCAATCTGTTTTTATGTTTCTCTAGATAATTTTGTATTAAATCTAGTCCTTTTTCATGCATTATTCCACGATAGATTTATGATATGTTTATGAAATCCATTTAATTTCCATGGGTTATGAAACAATGAAATGTTTATAAACCCCATTTAATTCCATGTTTTATTATATGATAATGTTTTATTATCTTGTGGAAAACATATGTATTATTTTCCATATGTGATGGGTGTGACCTATTACTCTTTACAATGCATTGGGTAAGGATAGATATCTCATGAGATAAACATGACTGAAATGGGAGTGAACCTTGTTTAATAAGACATTATGTATATTAAGATAGTCCTAGGAGTGCTTATTGACTTATATGATGGTTTAGGGAGTAAAACCATTCAATTATTAATGTATTTGAAATAATAATTTACTACTAATGAAATTATTTTCTATACTTATATTTATTCTGAAAGATAAATTACTTATGCCTATGTTATACCTCTAGGAAATATGTTATTTTCTTTAATTATGATTCATGTATTATGAATTAGAAAGATATATTACATGACTCAAGTTTATATTTTATGATAAGAAGGGTTTGATTTTAAAATGTTATGATAATGTTCTCATACCCTTATGTTAATTTTATGCTCAAGTGATTATTTATAACTTCATGGTTTACCCTTAATGAGAATGTGAGCTCACTCTTTCTAATATTTACTTTCCCTTGGGTTTAAAAAATTTAGTAAGTATTATATTTCAAATAAGGGTGATAATTATTAAGAATATACTAGGAAGATATGTACATCTTTTACGAACTAATTGTTTTTGTGTCTACATCTCAAAAGTCACTAGAACTATAAAGTTCTAGTCTAGATCACTACTTTATGTAATGAATATTCATATTCTAAGATGTGATATTTATATATTAAAAGTATTGGTCACTATAGTTGATATTAATGAATGTTTTAGTTATCATTTGGGTACTAGGATGAGAAAACATTAGTGAGAAAAATAGGGATAAGTTTATCTATAGAATAAAATTATAATATTTTGGTGACAATCCTTAAAAACCTAAAATAAACATAAGGTTTCTTAAAATAAAGTGACATGATTTTGATCTCCTATAATTAATATTAAATATTATGTTGTTTTATACTATGATCATTATTTCTAAAAATATGTATTTTGGTTTAAATCATTGGATGGAAATTTAAGAAACCATTTTAATGATGAATGTGATAGATAATTAAATGATTTTACTCATTAGAAACTAAATATTATGGGAGCTAAAGTGAATCATATTTTTTTATACTCACAAAAAATTCTCAAGTTAAAAATCTCACCATTATTATAAATGTGAATTGAGTGGAATAATGTTCTATTGAATCCTTCATGGGGTAAAATTCACATTATTTTAGTGCATCCATAGATCCAATAGTTGATGAAGAATTAATATGTACCATTGGAAATATATTTTTCATTCTATAGTACTTGGAACTTGGGAATTTTATTTTGGATATTTATCATTTGGAAGGGGAAGTGGATAAATTGTTGACTCTAATTAAGACCATGATCTAAGAGTAAAAAATTAACTCAATGTAGTATAATGTATTTAAGAAATTAATTTTGAAAAAGTAATTTCCTAATATTCTTCACTTGAAAATATAGAATGAAATATATTATCTTAAATAGATGCATGTTGAATCTATTGGCACCTATGATTAAAAATTTATAAGAATTTTAGGTATGATTATAGAGTTATCATCTAACCTGATTGTATGGTTGGCCAATTCTTCAGTGTCTTAAAACTAAGTGTTTTAAGGACATTATTCCTAAGGGAATTCAGCATCTATGAATAAATAATTCAAGGTTTCCTCAACGTGGATATGAATATTGGTATTTCCAATTAATATCATGGTTTTGTTATGAAAATAATAATATTTTTTCAAAGGAAATTCTAATAAACATGGAGAAAATAAGATGTGTTTTTTTTCCTGAATTTTTAGATTGAAACATGGAGTAATTATTCTTAATGATTCTAGTAAATGTTTTAAGCGATGAAGGAAACATTAATTAGGTAAATTCAAGATAAATTCATGGGAAGAAGATATATAATGATGAAAATAAAGAGAAACCTTTGTATAATATACCACCCACACTCCAGTGTTTTTAATACAAGGAGTATGAAAATTATTCAAAATAATGAAAAAAATATTATGTTTAATGATGATGATCAATTTAAATAACCTATTAAGCCTAGAGACAAAAGGAAATCTCACGTGATCACTATTTCTGATAATGAGTTTGATAATGACATGGTGAAAGGTACACTAACCATCTAATCTAGAACAAATTACATTTTATTTGGTTCTAGATCTACCCACAATTTCTTATGTAGATAATTTTATAAGGGTATCAGTATATCACTCCAGTGATTAGATGTTGAGTTAGCATTAAAACCCCAAATGTTAAGTTGATCTCGTTTAAAGTATAATATTATTCTCCAGTTGATGTTTTTCAGATTTTTTATGCTTTAAATCATGTTATACTCCCATTGGATGAGTTTGATGTTGTACTAGTCATTTATTTTATCTCTTTACATAAATACCACACCAATTTACGAGGAGGGGAATTAAAATTTGATATTCTAAACTAACCTGTGATCATATATCGGTACGAAAATAAATATGAACATCTAATAGAAATCACATCGATTGTATGGGTCTCAATTCGTATTCAAAAGTTGTTTCTGTCTCATATGGTTAAGGATAAAATCAACATTAAATATATCCCTATTATGTGAGAGTTTATTGATATTTTACTTGAAGATTTTTGCAGACTTCCACCAAATAATGAAGTTGAGTTCTCTATATAAATCAAAACTAGTTCTACATCTATTTCAATATCTTATAATGTTCTGAATTGATTTTTAAGAACTGAAGAATCAATTACAATAGAATACTTATCACAGATTCATTTAGACAAGTGTGTCACTATGGGTTGCACTAATTATTATTTTTAATTCTAAAATATGGATCAATGAAACCATTCATTGATTATCAATAAATCTCAAAATAAATCTCAAGAAATGGTATTAAATATCTTTTATTCATAACATTTTTTATTAGTTTCACTGATTTGAATACTTTTATAATATATAATTTCATTCTGGATATCACAAGTGAGCCTAAAAAAAGATCATAATCTTGTTGAATTATTTCAAAAATGGTATGGAAGATATGAAATTATAGTTATTCCATTTGGTCTTACTAAATCCCTTATTATATTCATGGATTTAATGAATAGATTATTTATAAATTAACTTGGTATTTTTGGTAGTATTTAAAGATTATATTCTTATATATTCAAATAGAATGAAAGAGCATGAAGATCACTTGAGAATTGTACTGAAGACCCTGAGGAAGTACAATATTTATAGAACATTTTCTAAGTGTGAATTCTAGATTTGGAGCATTTCATTCTTGGGTCATAAAATATCAAGTGAGGGTATATCAGTAGACCCTTAAATAAAAAACTATATTGAACATTGACCCAGACCAATCACTATTACTAAAATCTATACTTTTCTTGGTTTTTATGGATATTATTGACTACTTGTTAAGAATTTATTACATTTTTCTAACCCACTCAACAAGTTAACCTATAAGGGAGATAGGTTCATTTAGAAAGATGAATGTGAATAATGTTTAATGTAAATAAAGAAAAGTTAATATAGTGTACTTGTGATTACTTTAACATATAGTGGATAAAAATATATATTCTATGATGACTCATAAAGAAAGGGATTGGGATTCATTCTCATGTAGAATGAAATGGTGATGGATTATACCTCATGATAATTTAAGGTTCATGAGAAAAATTATTTAGACCAGGAGTTGGAGTTTGTTGCTGTATTTTTTGTATTATATATATATAGGAATTATATTTAAGTAGAATGGTTCAATATATATACCGATCATAAATGTTAGAATATATTTTCACTTAGAAAGAGTTGAACATGTGTTAGATAATATAAGTGGAGTTTATTGATGATTATGACTAATCCATTTATTATCACCCTGATAAAGTGAATAAGGTATCCAATGATCTACGATTAAAGGATCATTCTCTCTTATCTATGATGAGTATCACAAAAGATCTAATATTTTTGGATTTTTAAAGGTTAGATCATGAAATACGGATGGAAGGGGTGAAATAATATCTTTATCAAGTTAGTATTAAACCATCTATCCATGTGAAGATTAAGAGTCACATAAGGAACATATGAAACTGAAATAGAATAAGAGAAGTTTTCATGAGTTTAACCTTGATTAGGATGGGATGATAATGTTGAGGAACCATGTATGTGTTCCATCCATAATATATTTGATGGATCTCTTAGAGGGAGATAAATGTTCACTATTTCTATATTCATAATAGAAGTACAAAGATGCATAGAGATCTGAAAGTGTATTTCTGGTGTAAAGACATGAATATAGATAGTGAAAAGTATGTACGTAAATTCTTGTTATATTAAAATTTTGAGACTAATAGATAAAATTCTAAGGGGATGTTTTAACTATTACCCAAACCAAAATGAAAATGAGAAAAAATCACCATGGATTTTGTCGTCAGACTCCTCAAAACATCAAAAGGGAATAATTCTGTAGGTTTTGTTTTCAATCACCTTATAAAGTCAGAAAATTTTATTTCCATTAGAGAAGATTCCACCCTAGATCAGGTTGGTAGAATTTATATTATGAAAGTGGTAAGGTTTCAGGGAGTACAACATTATACTATATCTGATGTGGATATTAGGATTACCTGAATGTTTTGGTGAATTATTGATGAGAATATAGATATAGAGTTGAGTTTCAATATGACATATCATCAACAGATTGATGTTTAGTTTTAGATAACAATTCAAACCCCATTGGATATATTGAGATCTTTTCATATGGATTTCAAATGTTGTTGCGGTAATCAACTTCTCATAGTTGAGTTCTCTTAAAAAAACAACTTTCACTCGAGCATTTATATTTCTCCTTATGAATATCTATGTAGAAAGAAGTGTAAATATCCTACATGATTAGACAAATTTGAGAAATAGAAATATTTGGACCTGAGATAGCTGAGGAAATGACATAAAATGTTAGATCTATTCAGTAGAACATTAAAACAACTCAGAGTCGACATTAGAGTTTTTCTAACAATCATCTATGTGACGTAAAATTTGTAGTTGGTGATATGGTTTTTCAAATATTTATAAATAGAGTTAGTTTATTTGTTTTAGAAATAAAAAAAAGCTGAGATCTAGTTATATTGTCCATTTCTAGATTCCTAATCCAGTAGGGATGATAACTTATCATTTGGAACTTCAGTTAATCCTCTCTCAATTCCATGGTGTGTACCATTTATCTATCCTATGGATGTACATCCATGATCCATCACATGTACTAAAATCATAGAGAATAACACTTTAACATGATCTTTATTAGGAGGAGTAACTGGTATAAATCTTTTATCATAGAGTTAATGTACTGCAAAATGAGAAAATTCACCTAGTAAAATTTCTCTAGAGAAATCAAAAATTTAAAGAAGGTACATGGGAACCCAAGTATGTAATGAAACATAGATACCAATTTTTTATTCATAGTGATGAATTTATATGAAGAAGTTCATTTTATGGGGGGGGGTGGATTATTACACCCTCAAATTTTAAATTGTTTTTTTTCAAATAAATTTTACTTCTTTAATAAATTTCATTACACACAACATATAATTTAAACCAACCGTGACATACGACTAAATGATAGTTATCTCATAGACATTTAATGGGAGGATATTAATAGAAAAAATAAATTATTAATGTTTTATAGTAACATATATTTAATTTAATTCTTTGTATTTCAATTAGTTTGGAATAAAAAAATCATTCGAAAGTAAAATAGATATTTCTGTGCAAAATTATTTTTATGCACACAACATATTTTTATCATGTTAAATTAAATAAATTATTATTGGTGAATTATATTAATAAAATTAACATAATAAATGTTAAATAAAATGTTATAACATTTATTTAATTTTTTTCATGGAATAAGATATTAGTAAACCAATTTTTAAGATTATTTTTTCCTAAAAATCCATTCTCATCACCTGTTATATGTTAATTTTAAAAATAATATATGAAGGTTAAATAAATGGAATTATATAAAATGGATTAAATATTTGGAATCGAGAGGATAGAATTTGAAAAATATGACCCTTTTAGTTTTGCTCAATATGAATAGTAACCTTGGTAAAATTTGTCACATCAGTTAAGGGTATATTAGGTTAATCTAAGATAAAACTAATTTATAAGGAAATAATTTTCCTCTTAATTATTATTGGAAGAGTTGAATTTGAACACTACCACCTTAGGATTGAACATTAGTTTCTAAATGTAATGTTTTCCAAAAAAATGAAATATATAATATTTAAAGTAGAGAAGATTACAAAATGTCACTATGTTAGATTTACATATATCATATGTGTCTACATAGGGAAAAAAGAAATATATGAATTAATTTGAGTGTATATTTTTATATTAATTAAATTATTTTCATTATAAAAATATATTTATAATTTTGGGTAATTATATAATGTTCTTAAATTCTTATGAAACACCAATGTAGTATTTTTCCCAATTTATAAAAAAATATAAAAAATTATTTTGAAAATATTAATAGTAATATAATTTGATTGAGTGAATGTGTTACATGAATTTTTTAGATGAATATATATTATTTTTATTTTAAAGAATTATATTTGAATTCAAAGTTTTTATTTATGTCCTTTAATTCAAATAAACTAATATTTTCTAAATTGGAAAAAAATTATATTTTATAAAAATAAAAAATTTATCAAATCAATTGAAAGTAATTGAAATATTAAAATAGGTCAAGGGAGATAATATATAGTTTAATATTCCATCAATTTTATAAAGCCCCAGCCTTAAACCTTAATCTTGAGTTATTACAAGATTACACATTGAGGGTCTTTTCAGGTTTAGAGTTTTAGAGAATTAGATAATAAAACTTTCATTACATTTCACATTTAAACAAAGTGGTCACATAAAAGATAGTATTCGTTTTTCCCCATCAATGGAAACATATTTAAAATAAAACATGGATTCTTTCTTGACACTTCCTTGACACTATCATCATATCATGTACCATTCCTTTGACCTGTGAAAAACATTTCAAAAACATGGGATGAGCATAAAAAGCTCAGTAAGGGTTATAAAAAGTATGGAAAGGAAACATGAGTACATATATACATAAGAATGAAATCATCCTTTACCCATAAAACAAAATCACTTTAAAATACCTTATAAAATCATGAATAAATCATAGAAATCATAAGACATAAAGGTAACTTGAGGCATTCATAACAATATTACGTAGAGAGTAACCCTCTTGGTTACATATGGAATACCCATCACAGTATATTCCCTAAATCTTTTCGGAGAAACCATAACGTTTAACTCCTTCACGTTACCCAATGCATTGGAGAGCTATATCGGGCTCACCTGCCCTTATTTTATCACGGAACCACCCTTCTTCATAATAATGCCCAAGAACCACAACATAATCGTATCACATAAAACATGCATAAAGGAAACATAACATTTCCACATTTCAATCACAAGATATCAATACAACAAATTTATGTAAAAACATTTTGAAAACCATTTTCAATACCAAAATAAATGAAAAGTAAAACAGGGTATTTATTTTTCTTTTAAAAAAAGTTATGGCTTGTAGAGGAAGCCGAAACTCAAATAATGGTCACGGCGGCGGAGAAGTCATTGTCACCACATACATATGACAAAAAAATTCCATTTTTTTATTTAGTAAAATTCTTCGTATAAAAAAGAATCATTTTGGATAAACGTAAAAGTCAAAGGGGTTTATTAACCGTATAAAAGACGGTCATGTATAAAACAAAATATACCTTAAGGGATGGAGATTGAGACGAAGTCCCTTACAAAGATCATTTTTAAATAAAATAGATCTATTATGTTTATTCACTATAAGTACACATAAAGAAATTAAAAATACAAGATATGACATAATAATATCATGACATAATTTGAAAGTTGGAGATTAACCCAATGAACGGAAATTGGGTTAAGAAGTTCCCTTACAAACATAATATTTAAATAAAAAAGATCTATTATTTGTATTCACTATATGTACACATAAATAAAGTTTAAATACAAGATATTACATAATAATATGATGACATAATTTGAAAGTAGGAGATTAACCCAAAAAATGGAAATTGGGTTAAGAAGTTCCCTTACCTCGTATCCGACTTGACTCGATCATTCTTTAATCACCTGAATAATAAACTTGAGTTAATTTCTACTTTCTTAAGAACCTTTTTCAAGTTCATTATTACTTTTATATCTCTTATTACCATTTCATGAACATTATGTAATTATTTAAGTTAATAACAATCGTTTTGTCGATATTTGGTACTTGAGTCAAAAGTGAACTTCTTATATTTACAAGTTTTTCACGTAGTCAAATATACATTATCTCAAGAATTATATTCATTATGTATATGATATATATTTAATTTATATCCAGTATATACATGAATTTATAATATTACATAATCATTTATAGGTAAGAAAGGAAATGCACCATTCATGGAGACGGTAATCCATACGTACGCATGAACGCTACTTTCATTTCAATGTCATATTAATGGAATTAAAACTAAATGAGAGATATGTATATTTTAATTCCAGAATTATATTCATCATTTAGATGTAACATATATCATATATATCCATTATATATATGTACTTATAATAGTACATTACATTTGGGGATAAGAAATGAAATCCACCGTGCCTGGAGACGATAAGTCGTACGTACGCATGAACGCTACTTCCATTTCTATCTCATAATTTAATGGAATTAATACATAGTGATACATAATAGTGTTATAATTACAGTATGGTATCATATATAATATCATTAAATCTATCCTTTATACGTACCACATATGGTAATAACGAATCAAATCACTTTGAGGGGGCGGTAGTCCGCACTTCCTAAAATGAAGATATCGCGTATACCCATAATGGAAGCCATAAAGGTATGCCATAAATGAAAAATATAGAAGATTACAGAAAACATAAAAATATTATATATCATATATAAATATAGTGTCATCTTAATGGCCACCTTTGAAGGTGTTATAAGAATATTGAACAATCATCGTTTCATGAGGCAGAAATTCGCCATCCACAGAAATAGTATGTTCTATAACCATTAGGTGTAGGTGTGTGTAAGTGTAGCTCGAATTCTTCTTATAAAAACATCCTAGTATATTGAAGATACTAGAGTTTTTACAAAAGAAATGAATAAAAAGAGTTTAGGGGGTTGGAGAAGAAAAATAAAAAAAAGAACACAAGAGAAGACACTACCTTTAAAATAATATTATTTTATTACTAGTGTACAACATAATATTTCAAAGAAACTCATTGTTGCGTATCAGGTATGCTATCGAACATAGCAACCCCTTTAAAGTAAAATTAATATTTAATTCATAAATATTAATAAATATGAAAATTTATTATTCTTTATTTACCTGGGATGTTACAAATTTTATATTTCCAAGACAAAGGGATCCATTTTTATTGAGAATTAATTTAATATATTTCAATATTTTTTGAAATTTCAAGGGAGCTCCCCCCCTCAATTATAAAAGGGAACCTCTCATTTCTTGTCTTCACACTAAATTGAGCCATATAGATTTACCAAATTATAAAAAATTCTCTTCTACACTCCCATATCCACATTTTATATGTTATTCTCTTCTCAAAAGACTATCCTTAGATCCCTTAAGAGGATAAATAAAGGAGTTATTTCAAAGAAGAAACAATCACCTTAATCAGTCACTTAATTTTTAATTATTATTTATCCTCTTATAAATCAATAATATTGTCATAAAATGATGACTAAAATATCCTCAATATAATAAATTTTTATTATTATTTTTAAACCACCTTTATTCAGCCTCTTTCTATAATGCAAGAATAGAAAATATCATTTGTTCATTCATACGAATTACCATATCCACATAGCGATACAATTCATTTTTCAATAGAATATTTTATGAACATGTTTTATAATGGGATTAATGTTTATATATGATACAAATGAAAAAAAATATATTTCTCTAATGACAATTTCATTTCTACATTTTTCCTTCTAAACCATTAGAAAATGATAATGTTGATCATACATACATATGCACTACCACCATCATGAAACGATGTGATTTATTTTATATTTATGTTTTATTTAGATGGTAATAATTATAAATTTAATGAATATTATATATATATATATATATGAAATTATAATTATTCTGTAATTTTGAGTTATTATTTACCATAATTTCAATCCATCCAAAAAATGGAAACACCATTCTTCCATACGTAGAGCCTTCAGTCTCCATGAATGGTGAAATTTATTTGTATATCACTATCATTTATGAGTGAATATAAAAATTTTTATAATAAAAATATATTATATTAATATATTTATTAAAATTATGGAGATAACAGACCATGATCCATGTATAAGGACTAAAACTAGCAAACCAAAAAATGCATGAAAATTAAGAAGATATCACCGAGAACAATGATTATAAAAAAAGTGTTAAAAATGTATTATTAAAGGTTATATGTAAACAATATAAGGTATTATATAAAATATTATGGTTTTTAATTTATTTATCATAAATCAATATTTCTGATATCGGTGTTTACAATGCGTATTGACCAAGTTAGACATAGGGTAAGAGATTTTCATCTCAGTTTTAATTTCATGGGGCACATGACTTACACCACTTGTTTATTTTTGTTATGTATATTATACCCATGAAATTATTAAATGTTTTTATCATGAAAATTATTGGATATAAATATACATCTATGTTTATTTCTTGTATGGATCTTACAATTCAAAAGTTACCCAAGTTGTAAGGGTTTTATGTTAAAATATCATTATTTCTCTAAATTTTTTATGATAATATTGAGAATGATGAAATATTGTTATCTATATATAAATAATATACTTATATTTATTATCCTATTTTCTCCCATTAAAATACATGTTTTTATTTTATTTTCATCACATTAAGTAATCAAGAGTTTGAAAATATTTTATAAGGAAAATCGGCTTCATTTTTCTCTTCCATTGAAAAAAATATTTCTTCTATATAAATTTATTCTAAAATAATTTTTACAGAAGTTTATAATATTATACTATATGTATTTAAATTCATTTTTACTCATGTTTTAATTTTTATAATATTCTTTAAAATGAATCTTCTTGTCATTTTATGAAATTGGTAAATTTTGATTTTTTTTTCAAAAGTATAAAAGATTTTTTTTGTTTTAGCTTATAAGACCTGAATATAATACCCCAAAATCAAGAACACTCAATTATATAATGTTTCCTTTATATACATACATTTTTTATGAAAGTTTTTTCCATGTTAATTTTCAAATTTTTATATTTTAAGTGATTGATTTTAAAATGGAAAGTATGTTTTCCTTAATATTAGTTATTGATATTTCTATGGTATTTATATTCATAAAATATAAAAAACCTTGATTTCAATTTCGATTAAATACTAATTTGATCCAATGAAACCATCCTTATTATTTATCTATATGATTTATGTTTATAATGAACATATTTGTATCAAATCAATTCATTTTATAGGGGTTATGCCATGATGAATTTATGAAATTATTATAAATCCCATTTCTTTTCTTTGGGTTATAAAATCATAAAATGTTTATGAAATCCATTTCTTTTCATCAGTTATGATATGTTGAATGTTGCATGGTCTTACACCACACATATGTATGATTTTCATTGAGTGTTGTGTGAGACCTATATATCCCGCCCAGTGCATTGGGTGAATATTGATATCTAATGAGATAAAGAGGAATGGAATGTGAGTGAACATATTTTAGTAAGGGGCACTATCTAAAATGATAGACTCGGGAGAGATCCTTCACAATAATGATTTTTTTGGGAGTGAACCCATTCTGCTATCATATACTTTCCAATGAGTCTTATCTACTATGTAAATGTTTTTCTATAAATATGTGTATTACACAATTAATTTTCTTATGAAAATGTTTGGCTTCTATGGATTATAATATTTGATCCCTTTATGATTCATGACTTATGAACACTTATTATTTATAATAGGAGTCAATATTGTGATTTTTGATATGCATGGTATGATTTTAAAATGTCATTATCATGTTTTTATACCCTTATGTTCATGTTATTCTAAAGTTATCATTCATAATGTTGGTCACATTTTTATTTATAAAGAAAAATATTTCAAGGATCTAATAAAAACATATTGAATGGACCAATCCATAAGAATATATACACCAATACAAGCTTTCACTATGTATAAAAAATAACATAATATAAAAAATGTTAATAAAAAGGTCTTAATTTTTTTTATTTTCTCTCATTTGTACTTGAATACCTCTAGGATTAGTTTTTTATATGATTTCACTCTTTTTTGCAACATTTCTATAAAAACCATCATGGTTCATATATCTTGGTAGGTAATTGAATATTGAGATACATAATAAGAATATATGATTTTATTTTTTTATATGGGACGGAATAAGTCCTTGTTTAAGAAGGCTATAGTGATGTTGACTATTTAAGAAACATTGATGATAAAAATTACATATTAAGAGAACATTTTTCCGTGGGGGAGATGTGTTTCATTTAATTCCAAGAATAAATCACATATCACATTATGTTCCATTATGGTTTAATATATTTGTTTATGTTAGGATTGTACACATTGGACATGGATAAAGACATATACTGAGTAAATAGATATTATAGGTGAATACCCATTGGTTATTATCTGTGATAACCAAAGATATAAATTTTTTCAAAAAATATATCATTAAAATAAAGGTAAAAGAATATTTTATTAAATACCATTTCCTGATATAAAAGGTTAAAAATCGTACCATAATGTTGGAATTTATTCTATATAAGGAGAAAATTGGAAATATTCTTACAAAACAAATTCCTATAATAGATTTTAAGAAGCTAACAAAAAAGGGAATTCATATCATTCCCAGATAACAATAAGGCATGTTTTTGAGTTTCCACATCTCTTTAAATAGTTCTAAAAATTCTAAAAATGAAGGAATTTTTCTTATAGGAGAGAACCATATTATTTTTGAATTACTATAACTTTTTTGAGTGGGTATTAAAAAATGTTTAAAAAAAAATATTTCAAATGGAGTCACCATGTTAGAATTATTTTTGAAATTGTTAAAGTATATTTTTGATGTTTAGAATAATCAATCTAATTTCTATAGCAATATTGATCATGTAAACTTACATTTGATTATTTTTTGACTAAATTAATTTAAAAATTTGAAACCAACCTCTACAAAAACTATCATAATTTATTTAATAATTGGTATAAAGTATGATTTATTTTTTAGTTTCACATAGGGGAGATTTTAGAAATGACAAGAATCTAAAATAAATTGTTCATGTATTGACAAAAAAATATGTATGGGTATATTGTTGAACTCACTTTATGATAATTTTGTATTGTTTTTCAATACATGTGTTTGAGGTGTTTATTATGTCACGATTGAGATGGTTTGATAATAATAAGGGAGTTTCACTAAGTCATACAATGTGATACATTGATTATTTTGTTGTAAATTAACTAAGAATTGGTTAAATTTTAAAGGCTTCTAGAATTATTAATGCAATGTAGGTAAAATTACGAATTTGATAATAGTTATTATATACTATAATTTTTATTAAATTAAGGTTAATGGTATTTGGAAATATTAGGGTCGTTTCCAATGTCACTTATAGTTTTTTAATTTATATTGTAGTGGTTGGAGAAGTACTAAAATAATTTTTCATTCTAGTTGAGTACCCTTATAATTAAATTAAAAAATTATATATCCTTGTTAAACATTGATAATGTAATTGATGTGAAAGATTACTTAATTTGATAATTCAGTTTCATACAAAGATTTTGTAAGGTTCATATGAAGCTTACGTAAATGTTACTTTTCCTAAAATTTGATGATTTGTAAAAGGCATGAAATTAACTAATGTTTAACCAACTCATTATATAATGGTTATCTAGAGAGTTCATATAAAAAATTATAAAATTCCAGATCATTATTGAATTTATGTATTTCACTTAGATAATACATAATGTTAAATATGATCATATATAAAAGTAAGTTCAATGGTATTTGTAATTAACACTATGCTGAAATAGATAAAATGGAAATGTTTTGAGAGATTTTCTATGACATGAAAGAGTAGCTTAATGTTTTCTAAATTATATCACATGATTCATAAGGGCATTATATTCCATAGAATATTACAAGGTGAGGTGTTGTTTGAAGATACTACTAGAAGTTAAATGAGGCGATGCTTAGTTTTTTCTTCATGTGTTAAACATTAGAGGACGATGATCAAGTTGTGATTCAATACAAGAATATTATAGGAGGATTCCACACTATAATGAACATTATCATGTTGTGAATATATATGAGAATTATTGAGTAGATAATGATGGATCCATAATTTTTTATTTATACCTATATTGGGGACAAGAACCACATTATTATTACTATGAAAAAAAGAGATCGTAAATTTGGAATCATGGTTGAAATAATTTCAATTTTGATTTCTTCCTATGAGAATCATTGAGATCAATTCACTATAGGGATGAATTTTTTGTGGGCGACTCATTATTATTATAATGAGTGACACACCATGGTATGGAATGATACACTATGTTGGTTTACATATATTCATGTGAGGAAAATATGTTCTCTTTGATTTTTCTGAATTTCAACAGAGACATTGCCTTAATTATTAAAGGATATCATGATGAAATTATTCATTATCATAGAATATTCCACTACAAGGAGATGTAGAGTAATTTACATGGGTATTTTTGATATTTAATGTTATGATTATTCCAAAAATCTTATAGAGTTAGAATATTGAGTCTTTGGGAGAATTAAAAAATATATTTTTGATTGGTTATATCAGTTTGATGAGTGAGAGTGGTGGGATATTTATATTCCAAAAAATAAAGGGGTTTCCAAATTCAATGTATGAAAATGATATTCTACTAAGATCCTAAGAATATAAGAAAAAAGGGATGTAGGAAAAAAGGTCTAGAATATTGTATCATTTGAAGATGGATTGTGATATTTGAGAACTGCACATTAGACTTTTTTATGAGGTGAAAATTAATAATATTATATCAATATAGTCTTTTGGCGGCTCATACATTCTCTAAAAATCATTATTTTCCAAATATTTTTTTCTTCACTATTTTTCTAAGTCTGTTAAGTTATAAAATTTATAACATATTTAAGGAAACTACCTTTCCTATAGTTGTTTATTGATAAAAAGTTTATTAATGTGTTTTTGGGATAAGAAAACTTACTTTAGGGGAATAATCATCCTTCATAGAAGAAAACCTTATTAACAAACTTATTTTACTCATTTACATCACCACATTTTTGTGAGTTTAATAGAGGTGTGTTAAATAATAAAGAGAGTAGTTGGGATTTTGAATAAAATGGTTAAAAATCATGCAACCTCCATCATAGTGTTAGTTTCATTACAATAAAGAAAATAAATTATGGAATATATTTTTTGGTTATTTTTAAAATATTATAAATTTTTACATATTTTAAAATATAAAACAAATAAAATGTGATAATTATTGAGAATTTTGTAATATAATTGTTTTTGAGGCACTGAATGGTAATATTTTATGTTTTAAGGGTATAAAGAAACAGAATCAATGACTTCAAAAAATGTTGTGATTTGGGCCTATAGGATATATTCATATTAAGAAAAACATTTTGGTTCCACCCATAGTAGCCAACCAAACTTGTGGGAATCCCAGTGAATTTGTGGGATAAGATAAGGTTGGGACTAGGATATGGGATAATATTGGGTACCCCAACAAATTTCTAGTAATATGGTGTGAATATAAGAAGATAATTTCTTTCAGTAGGTTGGATCAGGGACATAGAGGTATGATATTGGTTGGCACTATACAAAAACACTAAAAAAATTACCCCATACCAACAAATCAGAATAATAGGTAGTGAGATGGAAATTATAATTAAGTATCTATTCCTAGATAAGGTATGATGTAAGATTACTTACTATAGGAGGCATATAAAAGAAATAATTAAGCCTCAAAAGGTGACCAGGGCATGACTTTCCATCAGATTTAATTCCAAGCTTATTAAATCCTTCCATTAATTTATATACAATTTTTGTCATTGATTTTGAACTTCATAGTGCCAACGAAGGTCACTATTCACTTTTATTAGAACTTGAATCTCTATCTATCAATATATCTAATATCTATGACATTTCTTATTTTCTATAACAGATTGATATATTCCATTTTCACTACCAAATAACATTTCAATTTGTTTTATCTCATCATACTAGACCATACAAATGAGTATAATGTGATTCCATTATTCTATCTTTGAACTCCTAATGAAATTTAGAACCTCCACCAATGGATCCTCATATTTATATTCCAACTCAAGTTTCTCTAGTGGAACCTTGATCCCATTCATTAAATCTTTTTCTATCTAATAGATAATCTGGTTCCAATGACACCACATTACTATCCAAAAATACATTTGGACTTGATTTATTTTTTCTCCTTCCTTAATGAAATCTTAATCACCAACGAAACCTTGAATATAACCAAATTTCATCAAATCCAATCCACCATTACTTATACTTCATAGATTATTGACATAGTTTCCAATTGGTCCCTAAAATGAGAATCTCGAAACTAATTCTATGGGAATCTCATGCTGTAAGTTGAGCCACTAATGAGATCATAATTAACCTGTGAAACATGGTTTAAGGGAAATATTTAAAAAAATTTGTGTTTTATAAAACTGGGTAATCTATTATGCGAATTTTAGATAGAATACAATCATGAGGAAAGGATATAGAAGATTACTCATACATGCTTACCCATTTGGTTATAATATTAGAGAATAGTTTTGAATATGAGGATATATTTCCATGGGAATAAATGTAATGAAAATTTGTTTTTTGGGGGAAATTCATAGTGATAAGTATTTCATCAGCATTTTGAAACCATTCATGTTCAAGAACCATTTCACACTACATAAGAGACTATAAAATTCCAAAAAATCAAATATATCACTACACACGACAGTAATGTCCCATCCTATTTAACATCCCCCATTAACAAAAACACTCTATTTCTTTAATCAATATATTTATATTGACCAAATCTATCTGTAGTGATGGAGAAGTTAGATTCCATGGAGAGGAGTTGGATGAGTTACATGATGATAGAGTTATTCTCATTTTTATTGATTTTCATCTCTTTTAGTATGCTTGGATATGAACTTGATACGAGGGATTAGGGGAATGTAATATGATTTTGTATTGAGTGACTTTTGAATCATTTAGTTTTTAATATTCATTCTTGATTTTTAATTGTTGTTTTCATAATAGTGAAATGATTCATGGGTGAAGGTGATTAAATGAGAGTTTAAAATTAAACCATATTGAAAATTATTGGTCATTAAATCCTATGGAATGATATTTTAAAGGGTTTAATGGTAAAATAATCAAAAAATTAGAATTGAAATCTCTTCCACCTAAGGAAAATATTATTCTAATGGGAACTCTTAACTTTGATAGTTTGTCTAAATCTGTCTTGAGTGGGAATTCATAGAATTTTGTAATGTTTATAATCATATTTTTAATATAAATTTATATTAAAGGAATCATAAGGATGATTACTAACCAAAATTATCTAAACATAAATAATTGAATCAATACTCCAATTAATTTTTATTCTTCGTCCTATAATAATGACTATATACAGACCCACAAATTAACTATAAAAACAAAAAAAATCTTTTAAATTATTTCCTGGATATTCACAAAACTACCTTTAATGTTTCTTTTATATTAATAATAAATAAACGATCTAGAGAATCAATAAAAAAACTATACACAAATATATGAATCAATTAATAAAAAATATTTTTCTCAAATTTAAATAATTATATTTATGTTCGATTCACTATTAAGGTTAGGTTAGTTCTAATTATATTTTTAAAACAACTCTAAATTTTTGTTACAATCTCTATGAAAATAAAATCATAGCCTTCCAATTGTTCAAAAATATTATAATTTATTTCTAATAATTATTATTCAAATGAGTATGATGTTAAGTATATCCCTAGTTTGGTCTAAAACCAGTGATACTAAAATATGAAGAATTATTTAGTATAAAAACAAGAGTTGCAACTATATTTAAAAAAACTGTTTTTTAGTGGAAACCCATGAATTTCATCCTTGAGAAAGTTATAGTAATATCTTGTTAAGTTAAATATTTCAAGGTTTAGGGAAAATCACTTGCATAAAATGAATGAGATAAAAATAATTTTGTGGATTCATATTTTTTCTAAAAAAATATGATACATTATCTTTAAAAAATATGTATGGGAAAAAATTAGAGTTAATTCTAGTCAAATATATTTCATATATTATTTATCCACATACCTTATATAAAATTTAACTACATTTAGTTTTCCACATCACATGACCCTAAAATAAATAACTCTTATAATATTATAGCTTTGTTTATTCCAAATCCCATTTCATGGTTTTCTGTATCCATTATAAAAAAAATACCCCTTTATAGAATTACATAATCCTTGATTCCAATTCCCATAATATAATATAATTCCTATATCCCATTTACTAATCATATAAATAAGCTATCATCTAGTTTAATTAACCAAGTTCATTAAATAATTTTTTCCTTTTTTCATTTAATTTTTTAAATGATACATTCGTTGTTCAGGATTGATAAGATTTATAATAATAGAAGAACGATAACCTTTTTGGGGATATAAAATAATTTATAGAAGAATAATCCAGTTGGTAGAGTATTAAATTATTATATTGTTCCTTACAAAAAGGACATAAAATATATGTATATGGTCATTGTTTCAAAACCTTAAACTACACGGAATAAGTTCCTTAGAACGTAACCTTATAATACTGTGTGTATGATCCTTAAAAATAATAAATAAAAATACATGACATATTATTATTACAGCCTGAAAACACACTACTTGTAATGTTAACTATTAGAATAATTTTCACTATATTAAAAATACCCTTAATTTAATTTTAATAAACCACTAAAAAATAACACCCTAATTTTTTATGTGCCACATCTACATAGAGAACATTAACAACCCTTCAAACCTATATTTTATCTTTTAAATTATCCTATTATGTGAGACAAAAAATTCACATTTTGATTAATTTATTTTCCCCATGCCAGGACATAACATTATAGAACACTATATGGATCAATTCATACTCTTAATTTATATATAGTGACTTATGAATCCATTATCTTGGACAAAAATGATATTTAATATTCCATCCCACTCCCTATCATTCTTTGGAAAATTTTTATTCTCATTTTCTTCTATGACAATGTATCCTAACTATGTTCTTTTAACTATGTCCTTAAGATGGACACCATACATTTGTATAAAATATATGACCTTAAACAAGGATTCATACATTGGTTAATGCTATGTGATTGTATGAATTATACACCTAATATGATTCAATCTATACGACCTTAAACAATATTCTCATCCCCAATTTTAGGTTGATTAAAAAAATGTAAGTTTATTTAAACATGTCTCATTTTATATAATTTAACTGGGAAAGTAACTTCATTATAGTAAAATATATATTATCATAAACTAGATTCCATAATTTTGTCTATGATGTATAAAATTAATCCATAGATATTGAATATGATTTAAGTAGTATGAAACTAATGATACATGCTTGTTGCTTATCTTACTAAAACTATAGTTTATTGAAATGAACTTTGATTCTCTATTTATATAAGGTTATTTCAATAACACTCAGAATGAAACCTTAATAAGGTCCATGATTATAGAATTAAGATTCAATGAACCACTGAGAAGGGGTTAAATCAGTTTTATTTTTAAAAAATTAATTTTTTAAATTAATTCTTAACAACATGTAAAATTTCCCAAACGACTCAATAAAAATGTATAGCTTACAGCGTGTGAGGAAATATTAAAGGAGATAGATATAGAAGGAAACTATAATTTCATGTTTTGATATAAGATTCTACTTGTTTCCATAGTTGGATAGACACCCCAACCTATGGTTTCTCTATTATAATATTTTTATTAATTACAATGACTCATGAGTCCCATAACAATGTGATTAGTTACATAGTCCAATCACCCATCTTTAGAAAAAACATTCATTACAACTAATTAGTTGATTATCAAGTAGTGTATTGTTATATACACTAGATAGAAAATATTTTTCCTCAATTGGTTATACTCTCCAACTACTTATTCACCTTGAGTGGTTATACCCCCCAACCAGTCTTCTCGTAAATTTTAATCCAATGGTAGAAATACTTCAACCATATCTTGGTTATTTTCCACCAACATGAAATAATCATCCTCCAATAGCATATAGGATATGGTTCTAAAATTTATAGCTTAAAAACATATACATTTAGGTATTCTTTGGAACATGAATGCATGGATTCATTAGTTTTCTCAATATCTAGGTTTCCTGAATACATTTATTATTTTGGTGTGTAAATTATATCATATGCCTTGAAAGGATCCTATCACCCATCTAACATTCTTTTATGTTCTAAACTATAGAGTATTAGATTGTTCTCCTTTGAATTATTAGAGTATTTATAATATTAACATAGAATGAAAGAATCTAGTAATTTCAACTGAAATATTCTTATCTATTATGATAGATATATTCATTAATGACATCATGAATATTATATCTAATTTAGTTATGAAATTTTTTAACTTTAAATATTCTTGAAATATCAGAAAGATTACATCAAATTCATTGATAATAAAATATCTAGGTTGTTCCACTTTTAAATAACCTAATGACTTGGCCATTAACCCCATGTTGTATTTAAACAAGGGTTTCAACATTATCAAACCAAATTATATTCCTTAAATTATTTTTAAATATTAATACATGTATACATGAAATCATTAAATTTCATTTCATAAACTATGGAATAAAACTCCCCATGTTGGGATTTAAACATCAATAGATTCTCAAAACAACCACCATGAAAGAACTAATTTGTGTTCTATACTATTTTGGTCCTTACTCTCTTCTCTAAATTGCGACACCATGAGAACCTTCGCACCTTTTTCTATCTCCATTTCTCATAGTTGGAACTATCATATGAAGATCCAAATACAAAAGTCACAAATTATCCACAATGACAAGGTATTATTAATTTCATAGATTAATGCATCATAGTCTATATTTATATAGTGTTGAGATCCTCATACATATCAAATTAAACTTTGTGGCATCATCCTAAATCCCAACTTTTACGATAATCAATAAATTGATCAAGATATTAGAATTACCTAAATATATATTAAAAAAAATCTTTAGATAACCTTGATTCATATTATTATTATAATGACACAACATTAGTAACATTTTAGATACCTTGATATAACCATAAGACTAACGTTATTAAAGTAATGTAACCTCTATGTTACCTTACATAACAAGATATTACATTTACACAGGTATTGTATTCCTCATTACCTTTATGCAGAGTACTGGACAACCCTTACACAAATAGTATGATTATAGACTAAACTTTATGAAACTTAAAATTTTCTATATACCATTAAGAATCAAATGGGATTGTTGGATCACCTTTTTTTCAAGGTGTAATAACCCTTCTATAGCATCCATAAATAAATAAATACCTTTATTTTTCTTTCCATTTTAACTAAAAACCATATTATGACTTTTTTAATCAATTATAAGTCTATCCATATTCCATAAAATATCATAGATAGTATTCTCAACACTAGAAATGACCTTTATCTTGATGATAACAAACCAATAATAACCTTCAATTTGAGACTTTTCATAAAATTCCCCAATTTTTTAAGCTATAGCCACAAGACACATCTCACTTTGGAATTTCTTTTTTTCATAATATTTACAAAAAAATTGTCTTTTGATTTTGGTAATTCAGGACCCCCACTCTATTTATTGATCAATACCATTTTCAAAATCTATAATTTCAATTCAATTTATATAACCCTTATTGAAAATAAATTAAAAGGAAATGTGGTAGTTTTAATCTGAACATATCCTTCACATGAAATAAATACATCTTCTTTAAACCTTAAAAATAACTTTATACACTTATGAGGTATGGACGACACCTCATTATTTCCCACATGAAATTTCTATTTTTTAGTACAATATAAGTCAACCTGGGTAGCATAGTGTAAAATATAGGAGGGATGTAACCAAATTTTTCAATGATGTCCATAAATTAGAAACATGATATAATTTTCATAGAAATAATTTTGGGGGTTTCTTATATAGATTTATTCTACACACATCTCAACAAACATATCCAAAAGTTTATGTGAAAAAAAACAACTCCCACTATTTTCTTATTTTATCATCAACCAAAACTAACCCTTTATACACAAATTTAATATAATAAAAACTAAATTCCATAAGTTTGTTTTTAAAAATTTATTCTTAAGATTAGAATTGAGGTATATAATCTGAAGATTCACCGCATGATAACTACATCTCATTATTTCTCCCCCTCAAATGATGCACTCAAATCATTTTCTCTAGGGAGGATGAAATATAAAACTAAGAATAATATATCTATTTTACACTTTGTAGAGTACCAATTCAATTACATCAATTCCATAAATGTTAGAACAAAAAAAAGTTTTATGGAATAGGGATTGATGACTTTCTTTAACAGATGTAACACTGAGTTTGAGAGTTTCCACTTAACCAAAGACCATTATTTCTTCCAACCACAACACTTCATTTATTATCAAAAATATTAAAAGGTATCTTACTCATCTATTTACCTCTAAAATTTTCTTAATGTGAAGTAGTTTTTAAGAACACATAATTTCTGTTGTGTATAACTCTTTTATCTACTATATCCATTAGATTATAGAAAGTTTCATGTTCTTTTGTTTTATTTTTGATCAACTTATAAAATTTTAGTAGTATTACCATTGAGATTTTAGAGTATTTAATGATTTACCACACCATTCAAACAAGTCACTGGCCATATTTATGTTTCAATTGATGGGAATATTTCATATATTATTGGACTTCATGGGAGTATTTTTTTCAAACATTTCTTTTGTTTTCCCCTCAAGGAACACCCTTGTTTCTCTTAACCACTATAAATAGTTTTTCAACCTTGATTATGGCCTTCAAGGATATCTATAAATTGAAATTTTATGTGAAATATCCAATTTATTATGCCCAAACTGGTTAGGAAACAAATAATTACTAATAAATATTGATATTTTTCACTAAATTATGTGCCATTAATAAAAAACTTCTTACTTATTTTGTATATTCTTCTCAATTTTTTGGGATCATTTCTTAGAACAAGATTTAATAAATAACCTTCTACCCACCATATTTATAATAGAAAAATTAACATAATTTTTATTTACAGGTATTTTTATAGTTTCTTACTTAAATACTAAATTTACTTGAAAAATAAATTTATTATAATCAATAGATTTTCATATGGGCAGTACATTTTTTATTGGTCGATTAGATAATTAATTCAATAACTTTAAGCCAGTCATATCAGTATTCTGGGGAATATGAATCTCAATGTAAATTTGTGTGACAATATATTTATTCACAATTAAATTTGAAATTATATCTTGTGTGAATTCTATGTTCCAAATTCTTACATCAAGTTCATGTAAAATAATGATTATGGAGTTGATCACATCCTACACTAATTTTAGGTGTTCTTTTGGACCCTCTTTTTTCCTCATGATTTTCTATTTATTTGATTTTATTAAATATTTTAATAAACTATAAATCATTTTTTTTATTTTACCTCAAATTTATTATTTTAAAACTTATAATTATTTTATTCTATTTTCTACGTTCATTGAAATTTATTACAACTATCATTTCAGATTAAACAATCTCAAAAAAATATATATGTAATTATTCTTTGTCTTGGGAAACTATATCATTGGAAATAGATGTTGATTTCTCCTAATATTTCCCATTATTTGTGAGTGTAATATTCAATATAAATTTCATACTTCATTTTTTATCTAAATCTTCAAATTATTCCTCTAGATATTATTTATCCAAAAAAGACCCCTGATAGTATAAGAAATAAAATTGATCAATTCTTAGGGTACTTTCTTTAAATGATATTTAATCTTATAATAAATATATCTAACTAATATTTTATCATAATAACTTGAAAAATGGAAAATAGAATATTCACAATAAATATAATTTTAACAAAATATACACCCTCGATTACATTATGTTAGTGGGGTTTCTACATTTATTATTTTATTATTCTATAATTTATTTACCTATATTTTCTACTTATTTTTCTGAGTCTTGGAAAATAATATGAAGATGAGTACGATAATAAGTATCTTAATTTTTCACCATAAAAGGTATCCCCAAAACTTCTTAAAAATTAACTTGTTTAATGCTATTGCAAGTGTTAGGGAAAACATGGATCTTTTTGGATAAATATTGGATTCACCTTGATAATAATAATAATAGATTCATGGCTTGGTGAACCAATAAATTGGGGGGGGGGGGTTAATTATTTGTATATTTTTATTTTTTATTATTTGAACCCCTTGAAATTGTTAATGTTCTTGATAGAGTGAGTAAAAAATGACAACCACACAACATGTGTAAAAATAATAAGAGAGAGTAGAATATGAAATTTACAAGGTTTGATATAAAATTAAACTCCTAACTATAATTTGTTTGATATACCAACAAATATTTTATCAACTGTAATCTTGATATCAATTATTGAGACTCTGGATTCCCATAGTAGTGTGATTTGTTATACCCACAATCACCTATCTTCAGAAACAACTGGTGATAAACCATAGTATTAAACCCCCCAATAGTGTTTGGTTATGCACCCCAACCACAAAATCATCAAGATAAATCAGTTATAATCAAGAACAACCCATCCTAATTGACTGGTTATATACCCTATCTTGTCATCTTTTCAATATAGATCTAAATATATAAAGATCTCCCACATCTCATATTTTATTATATAATAATTTGATATGATCTTCCTCCAAGATGGTGTAAGATCTTGTTTCCCATGTACAACTTAAATTCTTGCACATATTGTTCTTGTTTAGAACATAAATTTCAAACTTTATTATAGTTCTCTAATTATTTATAGGATATAGGTATTCATCAATATCTTGAATACTCAAGCGAATAGATGAACTTTTCCTCCTTGAATGGATCCCAACTTTGGTCCCATATTCTTCTCTCCTCGATACTATAGATCATCAGATTCTTCTTATTTTCTTGATTTTCGTATTTCCAGTATTATCATATCATCAAATAATCTCAAAATGGAAATACAAATATTTTTCTACCACATGATATATATATACATATATATTCATATAATAACATCATGAATTTTATTTATCATTAATTTATATATTTTATTTCATTTTTAACATTCTATAAATCCCCATTAGATATCATTATTCTTTTTCAATCATCAAATATTCACATTCTAACTCTTTTATATTAGTTGAATACTTGGTCAATAACGACACATGACTTTTAAATTACCAAAACCTTATTATACCATCAAATTGAATTACATTAAATCTATTTAAATCATCTTCCATGTATTTAGTAATTCATGTAACAACATGACATAACTTGTGACATAATATTAACCATATAGGTATTTTAGTATCATGGGATTCTCTAGAAGGCCACCTTGAATAAACTATAGTGTGGTCCATGATTTATTTGGATTCTTAATAACTATTCCATCATTTAAGTTATATGGGACCCTTCACAACTTGTTTCACCAATAATTTATCATAAGTGTAACCCTTATCTAAGAATTACATTAAAACTTCCATATATGATATACTATGACATGTGTTGTTTATTTCACAACTTCTTATGATGTAGTATCCATTTCTATCATGTTTTGATCCTTAAACATACTAGATTTTACCTCATTAGATATTATTTAATCTAAAAAACAATAATCAATAAACTTATCATGATATTTGAATTCTGTGAATATTTTTTGACAACATCATTTTATGAAAATATATAATTCCATAAAATATCCTAATTTACAAAACTTCAATGAATTACCACTAGATAGGTCTCAATGAGCTTTATACAGGTATTGATTTTCCAAGATGACCATGGAATAACTTAATATTACCTTGAAGCAGCCTTTATAATATCTAAGATACCTTTATGTATCTACTGTAACAACTTTCCACAAGTGATACAACCATGATATATCCTTTACATAGTGTAAGTTCACCTTATAGTGGTCTCAATTTTTCAAATAACCTTGACATAGAATACAGAATTTCCATTACATAGATAGTATTATTCTAGGATTACTTTTATGAAATTGAATATTTATTATGTACTTTTATGAAAATCATGAGATTTTGGGCCTACATTTACACAATGGGTAACTACAGTTACACAATAAACATAAACTAACATTTAACTTTATAAAAATAGAAATTTTAACTCAAAATCATATCATAATTTTCTTAATCAATAATGAGTCATTTCACCTCCCATTAAAAGTTATAGATAGTGCTATCAATAATTTTATTAGCCTTTATCTTGAATATAAATAGATTAATCATCAAATTTACTTTATCAATTTACCTTAAACCTCTCTAAATGATTTATTCATGTTTTATATTTAAGTGTTTTCTCAAAATAACATTAATCCTCCCATACATTATTGAAAAAATATAACTGATTTGTTCAGGTACTTAGAATCAATAAGTACCTTAACTAAAAGGAATCAAAATTTCAATGTTTTTGTACCCTAAAACATAGGTAGTACTTGTTCCACTATCAATGAACATAAACTTAAATTAATAAGTTTTGGTCTAAGATCAATGACCTTAAACTTTGAGTGACACTTTTAGTAAAACATATATGACCCCAAATTTAAATCACTCATTTTTTGGAAATCTAAAACATTAAAGTAAGATTCATCTAATTTTCTCTTAGTGGTATGACCATTAAACCTATAGTACATCGTCATTATTGTAAATAAATAATAAAATTTCTTACGGTCTTGCTTGGTTCTCTATTATCATCGGGTCATCTATACTTTTAAAAACAAATATCATCCATTTGTGTCCAATATTAATGAACTTAAACACGAGTTTATCATTTGGATAAAGTTATAAGAACTCAAAATATAGTCATATTGTGGTCTGAACTCTAATAGAAATAAATTCATAAAAAATAATAGTCAAATCTATATAACCTTGAACTTCAAGTACCCTTCGACAATGTTTTTTAAAAGAAAAATATAGAATAATTATTTCCATTTAAAAATTTATATCATAAAATATATAAAAAAGATATTAAAAAAATTATAGTATGAAAACAAACAAAAGTATGCTTTGGATAAAGTATATTCTTCACCTGCTAATAAAAAATCATTATTAGGTATCACAAAAAACTAATTTGTATAAAATAGAGGCATAAGTCTTGTAGATACAATAATTTGGCCCATTAAAAATTCAATATATGCTCATAGGATACCCTGGTTATGGAAAAATTAAGAGAAAATCTCCCTCAATCCATGTACATGAGACAAAACTATAACAAATTCCCCAATGTAAAAGTTAATATTGTGTTAAAAATTTTTCATAATTAATATTATTCTTGAAATTGGGTGGATATACCTTCTGTGATGATATTCCTCACTCTATAATTTCACCCTTCTCTTACCATTTCTCTATTAAATTCAATATAATTCATGGTGGTGTTACTATGAGGGTACTCAAACCCTTATTAAGAATTCCCTTATCATATAAATCCATATAATGTCATTAATTCATTAAACTTTCTCAACGAATGATTATAAAAATAGCAAGCAATGGATTCACCAAATAATCTAAAAGAGACCTCCTATGAACGATGAAATACATGACTACCTGTAAGACTCTATGTGTCCTCTGGTTTCATTTTCATGGCCCAAAAATAAATTTCACACAATTCTACATATTTTTTTATATCCACCTCAACCAAACACATTCATCAACATTAGTAAAATGTTTATTTATTCTACTAAAATAACCCCATCTCATTATAGTGAAATTAATAATTACCTATAGCCCACTATATAGGTAGTAAGGGAATTTAAAACGTCTTGAATGAAATTCCATATAATTTAATATTCCACATTCAGACTATATGGTGGTGGTATCATCATTATCTATGGAAACCAATTCTCACATGCTTTCACCCATATAAATTTTTTAGTTAGGCATTATTATATTATGATATAATCTTTCAATACACCCAAATGATTAATTAGGTGACCCATGAATTATATATATATATATATATTAAATCATTTTATATTAATATTTACTACATATTATAACAATACATTCCATAATACTATAAAGGTTTAGATCCTTTTTAAACTAAATACATAATAATAATATTTCATGAAATATATTAATCTTCTCCCAAAAAAATATTACCTCACAGTAAACTTCTTATAAATACCATGCATAAAATATTTCTTTATAACATGGGGAAGGAAACATAAATTATGGAGAGGTCATATTATCATTAATTTTAAAAACTAGAGGTATCAATCAATGATCATAAGTGAGCATAAGATAATCATATGTCTATCCGAACATTATCATATATTATGATAATCAAACCCAACCAATCAAAGATTTTAATAATAAATTATGGTCTTGTTACTTATTATAAATAAGGCCTAAGTTATAGGTGTGTGCTATGATAAAAAATAAATCGTGATCCATCAAAAAATATCTTAAGAATAATACATTGGTTTATGGCATACACATAATAATAGAAAATAATTTACTTATACCTGGATTACTATAAAGACTATCAAAGTGGGTTGGGTTTACTCCATATTCCATTATTTCCTTAGTCAAAGTTCACATATGAGACTATCATATTGGACAATGCCCATTTCTAAATTGAGTTAACTCCTAATTTCGGTCCTTATTATCTCTTGAGATATATATCATTACCCAATTTATTGTAGGTATATATAATTCTTTTCCCAACCATAACATAATGAAAACCATTTAAATGTGTCCCCCAAGATCCAAAAATATCCATCATACCATTACATCATAACTAGTTGAATGGGAAAGTGATTCATAAACATTTAAATATTTCATCAAAGTATACCCCTTGGTAAGGAAACCAGTTTTATAAGCATTTCATAACTTCATAATAGTATAATCAATTAAATGGAAATTTTTTTAATGAAATTTTATCATTTCATTATAGAATAACCTATGGAAAAGAAATTGTTCTCATAAAGGTTTCATCATAACTTCATTAACCCATGGGAATGAAAGAATGTTCATATTGAAATACATATTTAATAATAATAATTATAAAACATATAGAGAATAAAATTGGATGGTATTTTAAAGAACCAAAATCCTTTTACATATATATTACATATTTTTATATGAATATACATTACATTTCACAAACAAATGCATTCAGATCATAAAGGTATAGTGACTTTAGAAACATGGACACATAAATAACTTATTCATAAGTGAGCCACATAATATCCCACTACGTTCTTCGTAACTATAACCCTTATTATAAATATAATACATAACAACTTGCATCATAACATGGGAAAATGAATCATCAGAAATGGTGATCTTAGATTCTCTGTAAGGATAAAACACTGAGAAATCAACATCTCATGGTTATAAGGGTACGATAACATGATAATAGCTTTTTAAAAACATACCTTCTTTTCATATAATGAAAATATTAGTCATGGAATAAATATGGGTAGTTCATAAGATATGAAGAATAATATAATCAATGAACCTGAACCGTGATAGAATAACAACGGAACAAGTCATTGATTCATGGAAAAAAAAACTGAGCATATAGAATAATTTACATAGCAGTACAAGGATCATTTAATATACTATCATAGTGGAATGTGTTCACTCCACAAACCATTATAGTAGTTTAGGATCAATCCCAAGACTATCATAGTGAATATAGTCCCTTATGAACTAGGTTTACTCCAAATTATTATATTGTTTATCTCATGAGATATCAATATTTACACAATTAATTGGAGGGATATACAGGTGCCACCAATCACATAATTAAAATAATACATTTGTGTCCTAAAAGATTAAAAAACATTCAAAATATTAGAACACATTAAAAGAAATTATTTTCAAAAACATTACATTATAATATAAACATTGGAAAAGAAATAGGATCCATAATCATTTCATCATTTCATTATTTCACCAAAACACAACCCATTGAAAAATAAGCAGGTTTCATAAGAATTAGGTCATAATGAACATAAACCATTCATATAAATCATAATAATGTTATCCTCGATAAATCTTATGTAATATAAAATTATTTCATTTTAGATGGAAAATGAATTTAGAAGAAAAATCACTTTGAACGTTTCTTAAGGAAAATATACTTTATTTGAAAATAGCCTATTCAATATAAAAAATACAAAAAATATCATAGAAATAAATTTCTTGGAAAATGAAATTTAAATATTATAAAGTAAGATCCAATTTTAAAAGTGGTTATGATGTCGAGAAATTCTGTTCATGCCTTATATATTAAAATCATGATTTCTTACACATTTTCAGTAAAAGACAAACCATCCTTGTTTTTAAAAGGATATAAAGATTAATTTTTTAAAAACATTGAAAAAAAATTTAAAATAGTAAAAAATTATTTCAATAAATAATATGGTGAAAGATATTAAATTTTTGAAAATATTTTCAGAAATCATGGATAAGGAAGAAAAAGTTTTTTCGACATGTGAGGGAAATAAAGAAGAATTTTTGCGAAATTTTTTTAAACTCTTTATTACATAAAGAGAGAAAAATGAATGAAAAAATTCATTCTTTTTAAAATATAGAGGAATGAATACACATGATTTTATTGATATATTGATCATAATATTTCATAATTTGAAGTATAATCATGAAAAGAATCCGGATAAACAATGAGATTGTATCATAAGACTAGTACCACTTTGCTAAAATTTAATATTAACTCCCGTAAAGAATAATATTAAAAAACATAAAATATCATTATAATAAATAAATTCCTAATATTACATATAAAATGGGATTTATATACACATTTTAAAATAATACAGGTGAATAACATAACATATATCTCAAAGATGGAAAATTTAGTTAAAAATCTCTCACCTTAAGTCTCAACTTCATTCAATCACATTCAGACCTCTTACATAATAAATATAAGTTTATTATAAATATAAGTTATAGAAATATAATTACATATATATTTCTATATATGAATTAATTGTGATGTTTTATTACCCATTTATTATCAATTCAATGTTGAAGCCATGTTTTAAGCAGTAAGTGTTTTGTTTTTCATGTATGTTTTAGTTTTTTAATATTGGTATTTCTAATTTAATTAGAGGCCATAATATCCAGAATTGTAACCATGATATATATATATATATATATTATATTTTTAGTATTTATTTATTTATGTTATTCCATAAATGTTAAAAAACTGAAAATGAAATACACCATTCATGGTGACAGAATTCTATATGTACACCTGAACACTGTTTCCATTTCCTCAATAGATGAATAAAAATAATATATAGTATAACAACATTCCTTAATCCTATATATGTCATATATATCATTTATATATATATATATATTCAATAAATTTATCCCTTACTATATTTTATGTAAAATGTAAGGGAAAAAACGAATCACATTGTCTCACGAGATAATTATCCACCGTACACATGAACGGCATTATCATATTATCTACAAAATGAAAAGTAATAAGTTATATGTTACAATTTATTTACATATTTATATTTTTGTTATAATTATCTTATATATATAGTATATACATCATCATAACCAACCATGAGAGGCGTTGATGGAATACGTACCAAATCAGTTGGCGAGGCGGTAGTCCACGGTACACACGAGCGACATTATTATTTACCATTTTAGGTAATAAGAGATGGATTTATGGAATTAAATAAGAAATAAAAAAATATAATTATATATAACATAGTTAGTTTATTATATCATCATTTTTTAATAATAATTGAAGGAGGTGGACGAATAAATAAAATAAAACACTCGGTTCAGGACGATGCCTCTTCATGGAGAACTTCTCTTAGTTTGCAGCAAAATCCTTCATCGGATGGATTTATGAAAAAAATAAGGCTTTTTGGATTATTTTCAGGAATTAAGAAAGAGGTTTTTTTGTATTGGTTGATCCAATGTGTGGTTGAACTGTGAAGAGAATGGGAGATGTGGTGGCCTTTTATATGAGAGGTGAGTTGCACACTTGTTATTTTTTAATAGAAAAAGGTGTAACCAGATTTCTAACATGAAAAAAGGATCCAAAATTAACCATTATCGAGAATAAGATATGGTAAGAGAGAAATATGATCATACAATGGGCATTGTAAATTTTTTAAGTAATTTTTAAGTAATATATTTTTATTTTCAATCGGTAAACAATTTGTTACCATAACTGCAATAATTTTTTTTACTGTTTTTACTATTAATAATAGTAAAAAATTATGTACACATTATTAGATAATATAAATTATTATGACTAAAAATATATAATTCATTTTGTAAATTCCATTCAGATAAGTTCCAATATTTTATTTAAAATTAAACCCAAAGACAGGATGAAAAGGTAGTTTTCAAAAAAGAAAATGTTCAAAAGATTAACATGTTTTTATATCATAATTAAATATAAAAATGAATATAATAACATATATTGGAATAATAATTATTTTAACTATTCATCGAAAAATTAATCTTATGATATTCATGTTTATAAAATTATTTTTATTTAATAAAATTTATTTTTAGAAATTTTTAAATATTAATTTTCTTATATTTTACTACAACAAATAAAAAACATTTTCCCCATAAAATAAAATTTTCAAAACATAAAAGGACATTACTTAAATATATTTATTATCTTGTGATTATATTTGATTTATTTTAAACTATTATAATTCATATTTAAAATGTGTTTATTCCTATTCATTATTTTATGTTTAATGGGAATGTAAAAATAATAATTTTTAAATAATAATATTAATAGTTTGTCAGGGTTTGTTTAACTCGGTGGTGTGTGTAACACATGCCATCAAAAATATTAAATTAATTCAGAATGTTTATTTCATAAACGCTCGGGTTTTCACATTATAACCCCTTAAAAATAATTTTAACATAAAAATTAAATCACTATGATACAAACATATTCGGATACTTCTGCAACAACATATCCTCAAGTTCCCATGTAGCTTCCTCAAACTGGTTGTTTTATTCACAAAAGATTGAATATGTGAGTAGTCCTGTATCATAGACCATTATATTTTAAATCCAAAATTTCCACCAAAATTTCCTCATAAGAAATATATTTCTCCAGTGTAATGAACTCTTAGTTTAGTACATGTGAAGGTTCAGGTATATACTTCCTCTGAAGAGATACATGGAACATATCGTGAACTTATGTGATGATTGGTTAAAGTGCCAACTGATAGGATACCGTCCCAAAAAGTTAAATAATTATATGTGACCAATATACCTATTTCACAATTTTTCTTATTTCCAAATATCATTACCTTATTGCATGGGTTAATTCTTATAAATACCTTATTAAGAACATAACATTCCAAGTCGTGTTGGCAATTGTCAGTAGAACTTTTCAACCGAATTTTTACTTCCTTGATATGTTACTAAATGTATCTAACCTTCTCTACTATTTATTAATCTATCTACGATCCTAGTATATTTCATTTTATGACTTTATTCCAGAATGTTAGATCACTACACTTATTTCCATAGAGGGACTCATAAGGATCCACCAGAATGATTGAGTGAAAGATATAGTTTTATGAAAACTAAAGAAGAGGATAATATTGATCTCTACCACATTTAAACTTATATGAATGAAATACCAATATATACAATAGATTTTGAATTATTCACTCAGATTGAACATCTATTTTAGAATGATATATAGTTTGGAAACTCAACTCCGTATTAATATATTTATGAATACTTATCTAAAACATTGAGGTAAACCTCAGATCCTGATAAGAAGAACTTAAATGTGGTACTATATGAAAAATTACCACTAAATTAACTTATATTTAGTAAATATAATGTAATGATAAATAATCTTTGATAGAGATTTAGTGTACTAAAATTTTAAGGCATTAGACTAAAACCCATATAGCATTATGCCCTTTAGATGTTTTCAGGTGTCTAATGAAAATATTTATGGCGATGTCTTCCCATTTTCATTTTGGTATGGGTAATAGATGTGACATACCCTTTTACATTAATATATCAACCACAAAATTTGGACATACAAATAACCATGATACAAACTCTGTTATATTTCACTTCATGACATCCCACTGGAATTTCTCTTTCAAATCTCTATACATCTTGTTACTTTTAGGATGAATAGTGAATGAAAACTATGACCATGGTAAAAAAAATACCTATTTAAACCTCAAATTTATAGAACACATACAAGGCTACTAAAAAATATCATTCCGTCATGACTAAGGATGATCTCAAGAACATTTATAATCTTATTTTCATCTCTACATCTTCTTTCAACACATATTTAATCATAACTAGGATATATATTTTAAAATTAAATTGAGCATGATAATATTTCTTCCCTTAATTTATAGTTTCCATATCCATCTGGTGATAATATAGAAATATTAAATCTTTTTTTATCCTCATCATGGATATGATATCATGATCCTTTCAACTCAAAGAGGATTTTACTTTTTTTTCTATCCTAGGGTGGTAATGTATTGAGCGGTTATAATCTTTAATCGTATCTAACCATCATCTCAAGCACATATTCAACTCATTTTGTGTGAATATATATTTTAATTATTTTTAATTTATATATATATATATATATATATCATTTTACTCTCTAAATATAATTCCCCCACATCTTTAATGAAATAATTACTGAAGGTAACTCTAAATCATGAGTTCGGTAATGTGTATCTGGAAACATAAATTATCTTGAGGCATATATTATAACCATTTTATTATAAATAAGGGAACATAAAAATACCTTATTGTATTAATCACTATAGATTACAAATCCTTATATACTATATGGTAATATAAGCATAAGATAACTAACTAATATTCTCTTCAGTTCCTTAAAATTTTCCTCATATTATTTTTTATATGAGAACATAGATCCCTTTAGAGTTAACTTGGCCAGTGCATAATATTTTAAAGGGAAATTATCCAAAAACCATTGATAGGATATAGAAAATACAAGAAAACTAAGGATCTCAGTCATCATGGTTGGTCCAGGAAAACATTTAATAGCCTCTATCTTTGATGGATCTACCGATATAGTCTCTCTTTAGAATATATGACCCAAAAATGAATCCTTTTGCAACCAAAATTCATATTTTGTAAAATTTACATGTATTTTATTGTTCCTTAGTTTCTTTTGTACAATTATCCAGTGATATTCATGATCTGACTTTCTATTTTGATTTATAATAATATTATCAATAATGACTACCAAAAACTGATCATTTTAATTTATAACAATTCTATTCATTAAATCCATAATGATAGTGATGGAATTAATAAGAATAAATAGAATAAATATATTTTCAAAGTTTCGTACCTTTTATGGAATGATATCTTAGTTAAATCTTCCTTATTGATCCTCAGTTGATCATATAAAAAACAAAAGTCAATCTTGAAAAAGTATTAAGCTCTATGGAGTTGACCAAATTGGTCGTCAATATGGTGTAGATGATACTAGTTCTTAATCCAGATATTTTTCAGCTACAAATAATGAATGAAAATTCCCATTAATCCATATTTATTTTAAAAAAAATAATATGTGAACTCCAAGGTGACACACTTGGCTAAATTATTCCCTCAAAAAGGTTCTCATAAAGTTTCTTTCTCAATTTCTAGCAACTCAATTAGGGACATTCAATAGGGATTCTATGAAATAGGCTTAGCACTGGTTATGTGGTCTATTGAGAACTAAACATTAAATTTTGTTGGTAGTATAGAAAACTCATTTGGAAAGACAAAAAAACTACCGTAAAATAGGAATACCATATATTTTGAGTATCTCCCCAAGCATCTGAGATACATGAACCCCTTGAATTGAAATAAAAATCCATATAACAAATGTTATTTTATTCATAATTTAATTTCTTTGAACTGATAGATGATCATATTTTGGTTTGGAATATCAATGGTGGATTTCCTTCTTCGGCAGTTAATGTGATGTCTATGTAGTGAAATACAATCGATTCTTAAGATAACATCAAATATAACTAGAAGAAAAATGATAGTATTTTAATAAAGTATACTCTCACAAGGTTCATTAGGATGATAATTATATACTTGAGATGTGATCAATGTACCATTATAGGGTTTCACTACTAATTATAAATCTAATTTTTTCAGTTGCATCTTGATATCCTTGAAAAATTCTCCAGATATGAAATAATGGGTAGATAAAGAGTCAAATAAGACATTAATAGTTATAGATTGACTAGTAAGGTTAACTTTCTCCACATCATTATCACACTCATTATCATAAATAGTGATTGTATGAGATTTTACTTCATCCCTCTATATAAGAGGTTGTTGAAATTTGATCATCATCATTAACCTTCTTGTTTGGGAAATGTTTCAAAGATTTCACATACTCCGTTCATTTGGAACACTAGAGTTTTTATGGTGCATTCTATAGATATTTCTATATGTTTGTATCATTTTATAACATATTTCCATAACTTTAAGATTCAATTACACAATGAACTTACATTCTACACACATAACATTTACCAGTCTTCTAAATAAAATTTCCACCTTGTTTACCTCCACACTTCGAGTATGAAAGAAAGCACATCTTCTTCTCTACCAGAATTTTTGATTTTACATTCAACTATATATTGATTTTATTGTAAAAAGCATGATATTTATGGGTAACTATGATCTCTATTTACTACTTGAGAGAAAATTGAATTATTTATTCATAGCTACTAGAGTTACTTAGGTCTAAAACCCATGGAGGCTGGGTTTTGATCCACTAGAGAATCTATTAACCATATATTCATGTTGAATGATACTTCTTGAAGCATACCTTGAAAGTCTTTTAAAATTTTCCTCATGGTCACCAATAAATTATTCATCATTATTCTTTATCTAAAGAAATTACTTATCGATTTTTCTATAAATGATATGAGGGAATTACTTATTGAAAAACAATATCTTATACTCATTCTACTACATGGGGTAAATTTCTTGAAGTTCCCTTGTATTCGTGATGATATTTAACCATTTATCCACTTATACTTTCAAAATATAGACAAAAAAATAATTTTACATGTTCCAAACATTGGAGAATGAAAAATATCTTTTCAGTGGTATGGATCCACTAATCAATTACTTTTGGATTAGTGAAAGCACTGAAAGAAGGTGTACATTGTCTCATGAATGACATAATATAATGTTGTTCTCTCCTTTTATCATTTGATTTTAAACAAGATTCATGGCTTGAGAAGGATGTTTGAGAATATTAATGAGATTTTTCATCCAAATCCCATAACATTTGACTAATCCAGAGGAAACTCATTGGAATTTATGTAACACTCGTCATTCAAATAGGTCCTTCAGGTTCTGACCATTTAATATAACAAAAAAACATATTGTAAGTAATGATAATCATAAATGGGAATCACATAATCATGAAAAATTTCTTATATGATGTCTGAATCATGAAACATTATTCTAAATCAATGAAACCATAAGTTTATCTTAGTCAATTCATAGTCATCATATATTTAATTCATTCATAATGGGTTGTGAAGAGTTTGTGAATTTCCAAAGAATATACCATATGAGGGTCAAACTGGGTGTGTAGAAGGCTTATTGTCTTAAACCAAGTAATAATTAAGTCTATATTAGTGTTACCTTTTTAAACTTATTACCCTGAGGTACCTTTTTGATATCAAAAAATTCACATATAGTATCAATATGAAGACTTAATTTCTTGGAAACCACTTGCTCTATCATTTAATAAAATTCCAAGACATTTTTTTAATACATTGACTCATCCTTAGACTTATCCTCTGACATATCCTTAGATATATCCTGATATTTCTCACTAATGTTTTCATACACAAATTTACAATGGTTAAAAAAACCAATCCTATAATACCAAATGTAATGACTGAAACTTATCATACATATATATTACATCTTTCTATATGAATATTCATGACATTTCACAAATACATGCCTGGGGAACATAATGGTATAATGACTTTGGAAACATAGGTACATAAAAAACTAGTCCATAATGTGTTACATAATCTACCACTATTTTCTCAATAACTATAACCCTTTATGGATATATGTTATAAAATACCATTCATTATAACCTTGAAAAAGGAAACATAATAAAGGGTGATCTTAGATTCTTAGTATGGGTAAACCGGGGACATATGAACTTATTATGAGCATATGTTCATGAAAACATGAGAATAGATTTTGAAAACCATAACCTATATTTCATAGATGATAAAATTGACTTAGTAATAAATCATGTAAGCACATATGACAATAATCATAATGTAATCAAAGAAAATTCATCATGAGATCATAACATTGGCATAAGATATAAATTTATGGTATACAAATAAGTATAAAAAATAATTTCATTATCAGTTCAAGGATAACATACATGAATATTATTGAGGAATGGGTTCAATCCTAAAACCATTATTGTATTCATGGTTTAATCCAAATACTATCATCGTGTACAAAGTACCTAACTAATGGGATTTCACTCCCCATTCTAGTCCAATTTATCTCATGAGATATTAATATTTGACCAATGCATTAGAGGTTGATATAAGTTCCAATATTCATATAATGAAAATCATACATTTTTTTCTAAAATATCATAAAATATTCATTATATTAAATCCATGAAAAGAAATAGGTTTTATAAATATTTCATCAAAACCTGACTAATGAAAAAATAGGTTTCATAATCATTTAATCATTTCATCAACACGTAACCTGTGGAAACTGTATCGAGTTTCATACGCATTATTATATCATCAAAATGAAGAATTCATAGAAATACTAAGAAATCTATCTATAAATAATATCACTAGTAAATCATAATTATTATAAAAGTTTGTCATCTTAGATGAAATATTATTATGATTGAAAAATCACTTGTAACCTTTCATACTGAAAATATCCATTCATTGAAAATAACATTTTTAATATTAAAAATTCATAAAATATTTTATAAATTAATTTATTTTAACATAAAATTTAAAAAATATAAATTCACCCTCATAAAAAATAAGGTTTTAATTTTTTTATATGGTATACATTGAAACAAATATTCTGTTCACATTTATGTTTAATGTTAAATTATCCTTGTTCGAAAAAATACACGAGGATTGATTTTAAAAAACATTGTAAAAAGTAAAAAATGTGTAAAAATGTATTTTATTATATCATTTGGGTAATATAAAAATATTTTTGAAATATATTTTAGAAAATGTGAATATGAAAGAAAATGGGGTTTCAACCGAAGAGTGAAATAAAGATGACTTTTTTCTTAAAATCATTATTTTGAAAAATTGAATACATAATGAAAGGAAAACGAAGTGAAAACATTTATTTTTATTAAAATACCATAGGTAAGTGAAATAAAATAATTTCCTCAAAGATATACTGTAATATATCTTCATTCAAAGCACAATCCTGAAAATCCTGATAAACAATGAGATTGTATCATAAAACCATTACCACTTTATTAAAATTGAATTGTAAGATGCATGAATGAATAAAATTAAATGAAACATAAAATTTTAGGGAAATAAATATATTAGTGATATTAAATTTTAAAGGAGAATTATATATACCTCATGATCTAATATATTTATAGAGCATAACATTTGTATCAAAGAAGAAAAATTGAGAATCATATCCCTTACGTTTAGCCTCTAATTTCGTCATCCACAATTAAAACTACTGCATAATAAATATATGTTTATTATAAATATATAAAAATAAAATTATTATATATATCAGACAATATATGATTTAATTATGACATATTATTGTACGTTTATTAACAATTCCCTATTAAAGTCTTTTTTTTCATGCAATAAATGATTTGTTTTTATTGTATGTTTTGGGTTTTATTTTTGGTGCTATTACATTGATCATTTTTCCAGGATATACATTATTTCAATCATGATATTAATAAAATATATATTTATTATATATTTATTTAGAGTAATCTATAAACTTTAGATATTGAAAATGAACTAGAATATTTAAGGAGACGGTAGGTCATACATACACATGAATGTTGTTTCCATTTTGTTGATGAATGAAGTGAAAGAAAAGTAAATAATATATAACCTTTTCAATATTATATATATTTTATAAATATAATATATATTTATTAAAAATTTTCATCATTTCCTTCCAATTAAAAAATAATTAAAAAACGATTACATCACTTTGTGAGGTGGTTGTCCTCCATACACACAAATGACATGTTATAATGTTCTATGAGGAGTGGAAAATAAAAATATATATGTAAAAATATATTCAAATCATTATATTTATGTTTAAATATCATATATATACAATATATCTGTCATCATAACTAAGGGAGAGATGTGTTAATGGAAAATGTGTCACATCGGTTCATGAGGCGGTAATCCGTCGTATGCATGAGCGACATTATCAATTACCATTTTATAGAAGAGGAGATGGATGAAGGTCATGAATAAAAAATAACAAAAAATTAGTATATTTATTATTATTAGGTCATTATATCATCATTTTTTAATAATCATCGAAGGATGTGGATAATGAAGTTTAATAAAATCTTTGTTAGGGACATCATCTATTTTTGGAAAGCTTCTTGTGGATTACACCAAAAGCATTTGTAGGTTAGGTTTCATACAAAAATAAAGAATATTTTATGGAAATATGGAATATAAAAATGTATTTGGTAGTGAATGTCCAAATTAATGGGGTTTTTAAGTGTGAAGAGTGAAGTATAGAGGGTGGCCTTTTATATGTGAGTTGAGTGTCACACTTGTAATTATTTTAAAATAAAATGTTGTACTAACGTTTTTTATATGAAAAAAGTCTCCAAAATGAACAATTTATGATAATTATATATGATAATTTCTAAATATTTAAATCAACTAGGTTTAGGATAAGTTTTTGGATGTTTTTAAGCAATATCTTATTAGCTTAACCTGTTGACAAACCCATTTTTACCTTTACTACGGAAAGCAATTTTTACTATTTTTACATTTCATTACTATAAAAAATTAAGTTGAACTTACTAGATAATATAAATAATTATGATTCAAAATTTTGAATCCATTATTCCAAATTAAATTCATATAATTGGAAATATTTAATTTAAAATCAAACAAACAAATTTGATGTGAAAGTGGTCTTCCAAATTGAAAATGTCAAAAATATTAAAAATATTTTATATTATAATTCAATATGAAAATTATTTTAAAGGCCTAAATTAGATTAACTGAAATATAAATGAACTATTTTTAATTTTAAACCCATTTTAAAGTAACATGGAACATTATAAAATCTCTAAATGAAAATACAATTTTTGATTAAAACTTGTATTTTTCACTATTCATTGAAAAATTAATCTTTTCATAAAAATACCCAAAAACTTAATATAAAATTATTTTCAAATCATGTATTAAAAAATTAATTCTATTACATAAAATTATTTTATAAAAGTCTCAATAATTTATTTTATTATTTTTCAAAAAAATAAATAAATAACATTTTTTGAAAAAATTTTATTTTTGAAACATATATAGACTTTACTAAAAACTCTATATTTTTTATCGATATAATTTATTTATATTGAAAAATTATACTTAATAGTTAAAATTTGGTTATTTCAATTCATTATTCTATGTTTAATGTCTATGAAAAAATGATTGTTTTTATATTATAATAGTAATAGTTTGTCATGGTTCGTTAAAACTCAGTGTTTTATGTAAGGAAAGGTATCAACAAATTTAAACTTATTTAAAAAAATATATCATAAAATATCAATGTGTTATAGTATTATAATATCATAACCCTTGTGATTCATAATAATCCATAATTTATGTTGACATAGATGAAAAATATCTTTAAAATATTATTCAAATGATACATTGAAGACATAAGAAAAATATCATTTTCATTAGAAAAAAATTTTAACTAAAAATTAGTAGAATATTTAGAAAAAAATTAACATTGATAATAAAAATTAAATACATAAATTAATATTAAATTAAATAAATTATCATGATAGGGTGTAAATATTTTCATGCCATATATATTCTATTAGAACAATCATTTCACATTTTTTAAAAAGTCAATAATAATTTTTTTGGAAAACATTTAATTAAATTTTTTTTTTGAAAATTTGTAGAAAAAAGTAAAATTTAAAGAAAATTAACTTTTAAAAAATTTTCAATTATATTTAAATACTTACATAATTTTTTAAGAGCAGGTACATGGAATAAAATGTTCATCGACCAAAAATTTAATAAGGTCGAATATTCATTAAAAACATTTTCTTGATCATTGTAACTACCAAAGGGAGGTAAATGATAAAAATATATATAAAAACAAGAATATCCATATCTTTAGAATTTATATGTTGATTAAATTATATGATCTATATAATTTCTTTTAATTGAAATTTGACAAAGACAATATCCAAAAAAATTTGATTGTAACACAAACCCTTATCTCAAGTTAAATATTTCTTATTTTGCATTTAAATATCCATTATAATAAATATGTAATTATTTTAAATATATAATAGATTCATATTAAAACATAAAATACTATCTATCATTCCTTTATAATTTCAAATTATCCTTTTATTAATAATTTCTCCACTAAAATTAATATTCAGGGAAAAAAATAGGCTGTTTTCCAAACTTATTTCAGTTCGATGGTTTTATTTCTAAAACCATAGTCATGGTTTCAAAATATAATGAATCATGATAAATTTATAATACTTCTATTTATACAAAAAAATATACATTTATTATTATTTTTATAAATATGTGATGAAAAAATAATCACATCGTTGCATGGAGGTGGCTGTCCACACATATGCACAAGCGACGTTATCATTTTCTAAAACATGGATAGTTAAGTAGGAAAATAAGTTATTATAATTATATAAATATAATTATATTATAAATATAATATATAAACATTAAATCAATTATAATCACTACCCTTTAATGATGGAATAATAAAATGAATCATATATCTACAAGGATGAAGTAGTCCAGATGTAAGCATGAGCGATACTTTCATTTCCCTTTAGACGGAAAGAGTGTGGAAGATGATTTATCTATTTTAATAATAATAATTCTATATCTACCAGGGGGTTTCAAACATATATCAAAAATATTAGTAGGTGAATATTCATTACAAATAACAATGACCAACTCTAAAATATTATAGGTCATGTTCCTTTAGAAACATGGACACATAAACAAGTAGTTTCTAAAATATATGCATCATCTCCCACTAAGTTCTTCATTAATATAACCCTTCTTAGAAATATATAATGTGTTACATATCTTAATAATATAGGGAATTAAAAAATAAGAATGGGTGGGCCTATATTCTCAGTACGGCTAAACATGGGATATGTCCTTGATCACATAAGTATACCATGAATATAAGGGTATGATAATAAGAGTATACATTTTAAAATCATACCCTACATATCATGGATTATAATATTGAGCCATGGAATAAATATAGATAGTTCATAAGATATGAATCATAAATGAATAAAATAAAATGATAAAGGGGAGTATAACTTTAGCATAAGAAATAGAATTGTGGCATACACATAAGAATATAAAATCATTTCTATTATAGTAAAAAATGGAATAAATAATATAGTGGACTGGGTTCACTACTAAATCCATCATATTAGTCAATATTCACTACCAAGAATATCATAGCTTTTATAGTCCCTTTTTTATCTCAGTACTCCCCCATTCTAGTCCTATTCATATCAATAGAAATTTATCTTTACCCGATGAATTGAAAGGAGATATTGGTCCCACCCATAACACAATAAAAATCACAAATATTTTTTTTCCAGAAGATCATAAAACATTCACTATATCATAACCCATAGGAATAAATGGTTTTTCTAAATATTTTATTATTTCAAAACCCATGGAAAGGAAATGGGTTTCATAAACATTTCATCAATTCATCATTTCATTACTTGTTATGAAATAAGTGGTTTCATAGAAAACATATAATAATTATTATAAATCATCTAGGGAGATGATAATTATGGCATCGTTGGATCATATGTACAATTAATCATAAGAAATATCATCTGATTTTTTCATTAATGAATATAAATACCATTGATTGATCTTTATATCTTTTATGTTGATAATTTCCTTTCCATATGAAAAATTACTTTTTAAAATGTAAAAAACATCAAAAAATTAAAAATAACAAGTTTCTTTGAAAAGAAAAATGAAAAAATAGAATGAATTCTTCAAATAATTGTATATTCATAAGGGTTGGAAATTCCATTCATGCCGTATATGTTAAATGAAAACATCCCTTTCACACTTATATAAAAAAAATTCAAAAGTAACTCATTTGAAAAATAAAAAATAAAGATTAATTTTAATAAATTCTGAAAAAAAATTCAAACATAGGTAAGATTAAGTTTAAAAAATTCTTGTATAATAGTAAAAACATTCTTGAAAGCATTTTTATAAAACATTTACATGGAAAAGAAAGGGTTTTCGATTGATGTGATAGATAAAATTGTTTTGAATTAAAAATATTTTTTGGGATCCTAAGTACATTAAGAGAGGAAAAGGAATGAAAAAATATATTAAAATAAAATAACCAGAATATAATTAAATTAATTAGATTATTCATAGATAGATAATAATATTTCATCATTATAAAATCCATCATAAACAACCTCCGTAAACAATGAGATTATAACAAAAAAACATTACCTTGAGTTCTCCTTGTTTATTAATTATTCTACAATAATTTTTAATGAATTTAAATTTTATTATAATTCTATACTATAATCATAAGCATACTTATAATATCATATATGATCTATTTAAAATATTTTAACACCCTTTTTTATCAATAATTTTTTAAATTCTTCATTTCTCGGTGTTAAGTGTTTTCTTATCATGAGTATTTCATATTGATAGTTCCGGTCAATGTTATTTTTTCACAATTTAATAATGTGAAATATTTCATTCATGATATAGAAATCATAAATATTAAGTATATAAATATTTGGAATCATCCATAAAATTCATAGATAGAAAAATCAATTTCACTATTCATAGAGACGGTATGTTGTACATATACTTGAACATTGTTTTCACTTTTTATAGATGGAACAAAAAAAAGGTAATGAATATTTAATCTTTCTAAAAAAAATTATCATGTTATATATATATATATCTTATATACTCATTAAATCTATCCTTATTACCATCCCTTTAAAATAGAAACGAAAGATAAATCACATCACTTTGGGGAGGTTCTAGTTCAGACATATGCCCGAGCAACTTTATATTTTCCTGAAAGATTGGAAGTTAAAAAGGAATATGTTATATTATAGTTATAGAATTATAATTATATCTTATAAATCATATATAAACATTATAATAATCTTAGGACACATCCATAAAATATGGTGATGAAAAGTTAATAATACTGGTATGTGGAGATGATAAGTTGTCCCTTTGCACCGACGATACTTTCACATCCAATTCTATGGGAGTGATAATTAATAATATAGAATAAAAAATATTTAAAAATTATTTCTTTTTATGAAACATAATTTAATATTTAATGATAAATACCATATATTTATAGAAGGTAAATTTGAAGTATAGAAGAAAGTGGTCTGTTAAGGTGACTACCTCTTACTTGAAATAACTTCTCTGGATCTCCTCCGAATGACCCTAGAGTTGGTCATTTTAACCTCTATAATATTTCTACTGAAGTTTTTAAGGGAATTTATCAATTTATGTTTGATATTTAAAGATCAATGTGGTTTATATAAGTGAGGTAGGAGGTACCCATTTATACTTAAGGTGAGGGACAATTTTAGAATTTCTCCAAAGATTATAATATAATAACTTCATTCTCAAGTAAAATTCCACAAAATGGTTAGGGTTTAGAAAATAATATCATATAGAGTTTTAACAATTTTTAAAAATATAATTTATATAGTTTTTTTTTATAATTTCAAACCCCATTTTTTTAATTGACCCTTGGTTAACCAATTTTAATTTTAATTATATTAATAATAGTTTCATTTTTAAAGGGTAGTTACTTTAAATTATAGGGTGAAAAGTATCACATGAATGGACAAGTTAGGATTTTTCTACTATATAATATCAAATTTATATTATTTCATGATATTTATGATTTTTATACAATTTAATAAAATATTATTTTGAGAAAAAAACATTATTTTTAATTTTGACCTAATTTAATTAATTTGACCAAAAATACATAAATATATAGTTAGAGTTAAAATAAATTATATTAATTTTTTTAATATTTCATATTAACCTATAAAATTCATAAATAATGTAACTTATTAGAAAAATATCACCATTAAAAGTTTTAATATCGTTTATTTTTTTCATTAAATGAATAAATATTGTTTTAGAGTTATGTAAGTATTTAAGGTAATCATATAATAAATAGAAATTATAAATAAATTACCATCATAAAGATACACTAATTATGAAAAAATTAATATTATTATTAATTAATAATTATTTTTTCCTTATGTGGGCACATAATGGATATTTATAATTAAGGGAGTGGCATTTTATTCTTTTGTTGGACTTAAATATAATATAAGTTATTTTTTTTGAAAAGTGTCCATAAAAAAGTCAATATAGAGATAAATGTGAATTTTTTTAAATTAAATTGATCAAATATTTATTATTGCGAAACAATTATGTCCTTATCACTTAATTTTAACTAAGATTAACCAAATTTAACATTTACCAAGGTGATAAATTTTTCCAAAGTTCCTATTTATATAGGTCAAAAATAAAATGGGCCTATTTAAAAAATTTGAACCTCCTGGTTCGAAATATGGAATCCATTTTATTTTATTCAATAAATTTAAGTGTAAGAGATAAATTTTAAAATAATTATCAAAAATGAAAAGAAAACTATTTTTTTAAATAATATTTTTAAAAATAAAACATGGTCTATTGTAATTCAATTTTTAGTAAGAAATGAAATGAATGTTAAAAAATTAGATTGAATATAATATATTAAAATTTAATTGGAATATTTCACTAAAATAAATTATTTTATTTTATTAATATTAAAATACATTGCACACATAGAAATAGTTGTTCATAAAATTATTTCTTTTTTCCTTAAAATGGATTTTATAATCAGTTGATTATCAATGAATTAATTTTATACATATTTAACCATATATTACTAATAATTTAGTTATTCATATTCATTAAAACCAATTGAATGTATAGGTGATAAGTATCACTCTTAATATCAATATTTTAATATTATATCACTGTTCATTTAAAATCAGTGTTGCGTGTAATGGATGCTATCAATTAAATTAAATTTATTTGAAAATTTATTTTATAAAATCCTGCGATGTTACATTATACCCCTATTAATGTTAATTTATCCCATTATATTAATTATTCGAATTCAAAAAATGTTGATAATTTTTTTTCATTACATCTTCATTATCCCATGTAATTTGTTCGAATTTGAGATTTTCCTAGAGAACTTTCACCGAGTGAGTAGTCCTATTATGTGGAACATTATCTCTATAATAGATGATTTATACCGGGTTTTCCTAATAAGAAATATCATGTTATATTGGAATAACCTCTATATTTAGAACATGTGATGGATTAGGTATGTACTTCATCAATATAGGGACACAAAACACATCATGAACATTAGAGTGGTTCAGCGGAAGCACTATACAATAACATTCCATACATACGGAATCAAGAACATCAAAAGGGAAAATACACCTAAGGATCATATTTACCTTCTTTCCAAATATCATAACATTAATTGATAGATAAGTTTTAGAAAAAAACATCCTCACCAACTTCAAATTCCATTTCCCAGAGATGAATGTCAATATAAATGTTCAGTTAATTATGGTTTATCTTGATGTGTTTCTAAATTTATTGGACTTCCCATATCATTTACTCATCTAGATAAGGTATTAATAGAATTATTTCTCTAATATAATCCAGGAATGATAGATTTATATAGTTAATTACATATAGAGATTCATTCGATTACATTGGAATGCGTGAGTGAAACCTACTGTTTTAAGAAAACATAATTAGAAGAAGTTTTTGATCCCAACCACCTTTGAAATCCATAAAATATGATCTAAAAATATACTATAGGATTTGAATTTTTCTCTTAAAATGTTCATCATTTTGAGGATGATACACATTTCCGATACTGAAATATGTATCCAGATATTATTGAAGACTTATATAGAGCTTCAAAATAAGGCTCATATCCCAATCATATAAAATATAATGTGGTACTCCATACAACCTTACCAATTAATTAATATATATCATATATTGGTTATTATCTATGAAACATATATACATATTTTCTTTTTTTCTGTTTTGTGGTTTCTAATTAAAAAATCAATGGTGATGTTTCCCTATTTCACCTTGTGATGGGTATTGGTTGTAACATCCCCTTATATTTTTCTATCTAGGACTAAACATGATGACATATGAAGAACTGATATATGTAGTCAACAATATATCTCTTCATGTACTTTAATTAGAAATAATATTTAATATATATATATATATATATTCGTTATTTTACATCTAGATTGAATAAGGAATTGTGAACTGTGAGATTCATCAAACATCTCCATCCTCAAATACGGTATGGAAGAAACACATACATGTTTCATGAACCATATCATTCCACAAAAATCAAGGTTATACTAAGGGATATTTCTCACCTTTTTTTATAATTCCACATCGTTATTTTTAACCTATTTATTAGTAACTTGTATAGATGGATGAGCACTCTAGAAATATATGGTTTCCCCCCTTTATTCAATATTTTGTGATCCATTCTATCTAAATATATAAATATTAGATATTTTTTGATCCTCATAGTAGATAAGAAAGTATAATCCTTTCATCATAAATATTTTTTAAGCTTATTCACTTTACCATGGTGGTAATGTATTGAGCATTCAAAATATTTAATCAAATCCAACCATCTTCTCCAGTACATATTCAACTCCTTCTTTGTTAAAATAAACACTAAACTTTTATCATTAATATATATATCACACATTTTACCATAATGATAATTACTCTACATCTTTAATGAAAAAACTACCACAACTAACTCCAAATGACGATTTGGGTAATTTTACCCATGAACGTTCAATTAGAGTGAGGTATAAACTATACTATATTAGTTTTCATTGGAACTCAAAAAAATTATTTATTTTATGAATAACAATAGATATAAAATCCTTCCCCATTATAGGGTAATGTAAGAACATGTTTACTAACCCAAATTCTCTTCAGGTCATGAAAACTATCTTCACATTTATATATGAAAATTAACTTCTCTCCATTTTCTATTAACATAATTAGTGGATTAGAAATTAGTAATAAATTCTACACAAATCATATATAATTTGCTAAAAATACAAGAGAAATTAGTATCTATGTCCCATTGGTTAGTCTATGAAAATGTTTAGTCACTTTTATCATTGAATGATCTAATAATATACCCTAAATTGATATTATAAGACTCATGAATGAAAATATTTTATACCAAAATTCACACTTGGTAAATTTTTCATAAATATTCTCCTTCCTCAGGATCTTTTGTACAATTATATAGTGATATTAATGATCATAATTTTTGTTTGAATATAAAATAATATCATCTATAAATCTTCCTTAAACATATAAAGGTAACCTATAAAGAATTTATTCATTAATTCTATGAAGATAGTAGGGAAATTTTTTAAACAAAATTACATCATTGTAAATTCATAGTGTTTACACCTTATACAGAACACTGTATTGGGTATATACTACTATATAATACTCAATTAATTATATCCTAAATTAATATCAAACATAGAAAGGTTTTGGGATCCATGAAATTTGGGATCTTTGAAATTTATCAAACAAGTCATCAGTATAGGGTTGGAAATACTTATTATTAAGAATGATCTTGTTAAGTTATTGATAATAAATAAAGAGTTACATTAATCCATGTTTAGGTTTAACATAATGAACTAGTACACCCCACAATGTTTCACTTGCCCAAATGAATCCCACATCACAATTCTCTTGGAGTTTCATCTTCAATTCTTAAAACTCAATCAGGTTAATTCTAAGTGGAGAATATGAAATATATGTAGAACCAGGTATTAGTTCTATCAATAATTAAATATAAATATTGGGAATATGATTATGAAATACATCTGAATATTCAACCACAAACTCCATAAAATTTGGAATATCAATGATGTTGAGTTTCTCCCCAACTATTTGAGATAAACAACCCTTTTGAATATGGACCATGACCCACAAATGGATGTTATTTTTCTTTGATGATGTTATTTTTAATTTCACTAATAAGAAATCATAAGATGGTTTTAATTATAATATATAACTTTAATTTTGGATTTGGGTAATTAAATCTAATCTATTTTTAAAATTACATTATCTTCCACTAGAGAAAAAATAAGGAGATTTTTAGGAAGCACATTCCCACAAACTTCAATAGGAGAAGAATCATTAACTTGTGTTGTGATCACAGTACCATTAGTAGTTTTTACTATTAATTAATCATATAATCATTGAGTAGGTTATAATATACCTTTATCAAATTATTTTGATATAGAAGAGTGGGAAGATATGGAATCAAATAAGATATTAGTAGTTTTAGTGTGGATGAAAGGTGCACCTTTCAACACTTTGTTATCATACTATAAATCACAAATTGTGGTCACATGAGACTTCCCATTGGCTCTGGGGTTAAGATTTTGGTTACATAGATCAATATAATTATCCTTTAGGTTAGGTAAATGGCAATTATAATCCCAATATTCCCTTCATTTGAACCACTTGAGTGTCGGTGGTTCACTCTGTGGAGTTGTATCTCTATTTTTATCATTATTTAACTTCTTTCCATCACTTAAAAATTATATTACCTAATGAAATTACATTACGTACATTAAACATTTAGTTTTCCCATTCATAAAATTTTCACAATGTTTTTTTACACACTTCAAGAATAAATGAAAAGATCATGTTCTTATCTCTAATATTTTTTAAATTCCCATTGAATTCAACCGTTCATTTCAAACAAAAAATATGATATATATAGGTTACTAAAATATTCATATCTACCTTCATGTCACATCGAATTATTTATTCATATCTACTAAATTATTTCATGGATAATTCTCTACGGATACTTAGTTTTATGCAACTTAATAATAAGTCATCCTTACTTCCAGGTTAAATGATTATAATAAAAGCACACCTTATAGGTCTTGATAAATTTTCCTCATAAGTACAAACATATTCATCATACTTCTATTTAATCTTGTGAAAATCCATCTCGATTTTCATGAAAATAATGCAAGGACAATACTTTATTAAAAATGATATCTTAAACTCATCTCACACTATGGTGTTAATTTATTCCTGCTACATTGTGTTATTTATTAGAGTCATATTCTTTTCCTTATAGATGATAAGAAACAATATGAAATTTCTCATGTTTTAAACCCTAGATAAAAACAAACATTTTTCAAATGGTACTGATGCATTTCCTATCAACTAGTGTATCATGGGATCCTTTAAAATAAGGTCGAAATTTCCTAATGAAGGAATAAATAGAATATTGTTGCCTCCATTTATTGTTTGGAACTTCAGTGTGATTCGTAGCTTTATAATTTTGTGTGATCAAGGTATTGATATTTTTAATTCAATCTCCCATAACATTTTATTTCATACAAGGAAAATAATTTCCTTTTCTAGCACATTCAAGAATAAGTTGATTCCTTTAGGTTCATGCCATTGACTAAAATTAAAAATAATAATATGAGAAATAATAATCATAGTGGAAACCACACAATCTTGAAAAATAATTTATAGGATTTCAAAATCACAAAACCATCTTCTATTAAACCTTAGGTTTAAACTAAGGTATTCACGATAGTTACCATAATATTATAATTTTACCCAATATATAGAATTATCACCATTGGTCTCAATAAAATTTTCTAATACATGTTTTTAAAGGTTTAATAAACCTTGATCCCATACCAACTATTGGGAGAAAAGATTTTAATAAAAATATATTACATTTTAGTAGATGAATACTCATTAAATAACATGATGATCGATGCTAGAAGGTATAGTTCCTTTGGAAAAATGATAACATAATCAATCAGTTCATTAATGATCTATATTATCTCTAACTAAGTTCCTCATAACTGGTACCCTTCCAAGACATATCAAACTCCATACCATTATTTATAACATAGATAATGGAATCATAATTAAGGGTGATCTCAGATGCACAGTAAGGGTGAAAAATGGAGATATTAGAGATCACATAAGAATAACTTGAACAGAACGGTATGAGAACATAAGAATTAAATTTTAAAACCATACCCTATATATCATAGATTATAATATTGATTCATGGTATACATCTTGATTTTCATAAGGCAACAATCATAAAGGAATAAAAGAACATAAGCCATAAGATCATATGAATGGTATATTACATGGAATTTTGGCTTATAAGTAAGTATATAAAATCATTTATTCAGTAGTTAATGTTATCTAACAATATTATCATAGTGGTTTGGGTTCACTCCCCAAACCATCATAGTATAGATGTTTTACAACCAAGAACATCATAGTGGACATGTACTATAATGAACTGGGTTCACTTACAATTTTTACTTACTTATATCCTTAGATACAAATCATTACACAATTAATTGGAGTAATATATGGGTACCACACATCTAATAATGAAAATCAAACATATTTAAGCTAGAAGATCATAAAACACTCTTTATATACTAACCCATGGAAAAGATATTTGTTTCATAAATATTTCATAATTTTTCAAAATGTGGAAAGGAAATTGTTTTAATAAAAATTTCACCATTACAATAACTTGGTTTGAATTTGGATAAGTGAAACTATTGGGACCATTAATTGTGTAGGATACTAAAATAACATGTGATTTAGAAACACATCAAATATGCTCAAATTCATCATAAAATTTTTGTTGATAAATTATGGAAGGGATTAGAGTTGTATTTAAATGATCATGTATTCCTAAATTTTTCACTATGTTAAGGGATCATGAGGTTAAGAAATAATGGAAAATATAGTCTAAGGTATATTAAAATATTAGATATTCTAGGGTCTGTTGGAGTAGTTTATAATTTATTAACATTATGAAAAAAATAATTCCAATGTCCACAATGTATTCCACCTACCTTTACTGGTTAATTATACATCCAAAAAAACACATGAACCTAAAAATAATGATGTAGAGTTATAATATGACTTATAATTTTAAGAATACCCAATACAAATCCTTGGTAAAAGGGAAAAAGTGTCGATGAACAAGACAACATGACTTGTGAATGATCTATGGAGAATTCATAATTTAGAAGTGGCTATTTGGGAACATGAATAAGAATTGAAATAAAACACCCCCACCTGTTTTGATGTAGGAATTATATTTTGAGGTTGAAATTTCTTAATTTGAGGGTTTAACACCACAAAATTATACAGTAAAAATACTGTTTCCAATTGCATATATGACAAACAACACTAAGTGTGGAAGGGAATATAACATACATAGACATTAAACTATATTTACTATTTTAAATAGATTCAGTCTATTCTATAGCTTTGAATTCACATAACACTGAGTTATCTTTCCTTATATGCAATAATGACTTTGTTTAAATTCTTGTGTTATACGCACAACCGAGTTACATTAAATAAAAATATATTATCAAAAAATTATTATTTAATAGAATAAAACATAGTTGTTAATTTGGAAATTATGAATAAGATTAAATAACATGTAAGAATATATAATTAAATTTAATAGTTACCAATTAATTATAAAGGAATATAAAAACAAATTAAATATAATATAAATATTTTTATAGAAACAAATTTTATTACCCCAATGGTATTTCTTCATAATAAATTAAATTAATTACTATCAGAGAATAATACTTATTAAAAATATATATTATATATTCAATAAAATATTATTTATATTAATCCAATATATTAAATAGATGTAATATAAGAACAAATTAAATTTTATCCCTAAAAAGATGCAGTTTTCTAAAGGATAATTTTCCACCTTTTAACAACGCACCTTTTTTAAAAATGAGTTTTAGGAATTTTATAAATTTTATAAGAAAAAATAAAATTAATTTTTTTAAATAGTAATTTCAAAATCATCTTAAGGTAAATTTTTGGTATTTTTTTAATTATGTATCATTTTTTGGGAATAGTGAAAAATATTTCATTTTAATTGAAATATTATTTTTCATCTTAGTAATTTATATGGTTAACTTTTATATTAATTGGATTTAAATTTTAATTATATAAATTTAAAATCTATTATTAGAATTTATTTCATTAGGGTCAATTTTCTATGGAATTTGGATATAAATACATTTTAAGCATATGAACACTTTTAATTAAAAAACTTACATTCTCATTGCATATGCGGGATTAATTTTAAATTAATTTCTCCCAGTTACGAGATTTGTTTAAAAATTTATTTAAAATTTTTAATCAAAATAATTTTTAATTGTCTGTAAGTTAAACTTATTTTTTTACCAAAAAGATTATTGAAATAAATTAAAACTAATTATGAAAATTAATGTGAAAATGAGTTTACTTAGTTGTAATCTTTTATAATAAGGGGACAAATGACATATAAACTTGTCCAAAACCAAATTTATGGCCATATTTAGACCATATACACCCTTTTATATATTTTGGTTAATTATTGGAATAAAATTATTTAAGGGATACCTCCCAATAGAGTTTACCTTTTTATATTTACAAAAATGCCACTCCATCCCCAGTATAAAAGGGCACTCAACCCCTCAGTTTTCACACCTATCAATCCATTTTGATCATATAAAATTTGCCCAAATAAGATCTCAAAATTTCTTCCCTTATCTTAGATGCCTTAATTTGGACATAATTCCATCCAAGGATGTCTTTTGTTAAAAACCAGCTAATGAGTTCTCCGACGAAGAGGTAACATTTTTCAATGAGAACTTTTTTTATTTCCTTCTCCAACTATTAAATTATTTTCATATCATTATTATATAATATCCTTAGTATATTAAATATACTAAAATATTTTTATTTTAAGAGTTTTTCCAGTACTTTTACACACTTCCATAAAATGGGATACTCGATCATTTTTCATGTGTATGACAGACTACCGCCTTGTGAACCGACGTCGTCAGTTCATCCACCACAACTTTTAATGGTTGTAAATAATGATATTTTTTAGTCTATATATGATAAATAGGATATTAATAATTTACTTATACCTTTTTAATTATTTTAAAACACATACCATAATGCTTTTCTTTTTGTGGGATTACAATATCATTGTTTTTGGACGTGTGGACTTCTACTTTCTCAAAGTGATTTGATTTATTTACATGTTACATGGTAAAGGACCCTAGAACACCTTGAGAGGGGAGGGGTGAATCATTGTGCCATATTTTTTTTGTCAAAAGTTACATATCTTATTCCCATGATGGTAGGATCCTGTTAAACCTGTTTGACAGAAATGTGTATAAAACAAACAATCACAAGAAAAGAGACTACAAAAAAGTTTTAATTGGTTTACCACTAAGGTCTAGTCCATGATGAGTATACAGATATTGTTTCTATCATACTTAAATCCACTAATCTTCATTAGTTGTGGAGTACAATATTGTAGACACAGTCACTCTGTTCCTAGCACACTGACTTTACAATATTTTAGGGATAACATAGTACATCCCGCAGAACACATCCATCAACTCCCCTAGCTCATTGACTTGGGTGAAGTATTACTCAATTTATCAACTTGAAGGTAGCTTCAATATATTGGATTTTAATTATTTATTCCTGTATAGCATGGGTCTCTACTTGCACCATTTTCCGGAATTGATGCACTGGAAATCATTGAATAAACCAATCAGATATTCAAAGCCTCACTGAATCTCAACATTTCATTTTCATGAGACACCACTTATATCATAAATGTTTTGGTATTGTTTCATAAGATGTATTTTGTGAAACCCTTATCTTTCACGCAACCACACCATGAGATTCAATTAGTCGTGATGGATTCAAGGATCATTATTTTCATAATGTTTACTACATGTAAGTATTCCTCACAAAACTCCTTAGAATGGTAGATACACCTGATCTCTATTGAAAAAGTTTGAAGTATTTAGTGGGGGTGACTGCCTATTTACAAGCCTCAATGACCCTTCATGTAATATTCTGATGCATCTTCATCCGTGGATGTAATATTCTCTCAGAGTACATAAAAATAATTTGATATTGCATTGGTGCACATTTAAATATTTAAAGCACATTTTTTTCTTTTCCATATTTTGATTAAATGGTCCCAAAACATTCCTTGTGTGAAACTTTCAAAACCTTTTTTGATATTGCACGCAACTTCTTTTTCCAAAACAACATTTTTCCATTCTCTATTTTTTAGACCCAATTTTTTTTTTCAAACAATGGGAAATGACACCACCTTAAATACTACTGTTAGATTGAACTGTAAGATCCATTTCCTTTAAAAATCCTCGGTCTTCTATATGAGGATTGACCACAAACACAAACCATAACCCATTTCCAGGAAATAACAACATTGGTTCAGACACATGGAAAGTAGTAAGGATGGTTTCAATAAAATTATATGATATATATGAGATAAATATTATAATATAATTATAATATATATATCATTTACATTTAATTCTTTTAATATGTAAATAAAATTGAACCAGTGTTAATGAAAACATACGACCTACAGTCTCCATGAACACTACATTTTGATTTCCTATCACCAAATTTTATGGATTACTTTAAATAAATATATATTGAATATAATAATATTTAAATCAAGTTTTAAATTATAATGATGATTTAATCATGAAATATGTAACATGAAAAAAAGATAAAAAGTCAAAACATACTCAAAAAAAGATAATTAACACCTGAAGCAATAATAATAATGAAATGTTATTAAAACATGACATAATATATTATCATAAGATAATATATGATACTATAAATAATATTATAGTACTATTTAATTTTAATTACATGCTTAAAACCATTATATATGAGTTTAATGTGTCTTAAACAAAAAGGGATCAAAAGGTTAGGAATTTCATCTCAATTTAATTTAATTAAGGCATATTGTATTATTATGCACTTATTTTCATTTGTATGGTGTATATAGTTCCCCTAAAAATATAATATCTTGAATACTTAAAAATTAATGTTAATTTAATTTATATAATAATTATTTCATTTAATTTTATTTTAATTTAAAGCTACCAAGTGGTAAATAATTGCATACCGCAATTTCTATTTGTTAGTTTATATTACATCCCCACTGTCATTAGTATTCTTTGATTATGTGATGATGAAAATATATTGATGTATTTATAATTATTTTATATTGATTTATAGTTTATATACATGATCGATTAATTTATTAATTCCCACTTAAATTTTATTATCTTTTTATGAATTTCTTTCACAATGTCATTATAATCGAGATTGTTTTTTAAGGAATTTACATTAAAGGAAATTATTTGATCAATGTTCAATAAAAAATTTAATTTTACTATCCTATAGTTATTCATGATATTTTTCATGTAATCGTAATATTTTTCCACTTTTTGTAAACTAAAATGTTTTGTAAAATGTTTTTAATAAAAGATAACTTCATTTATCTCTTCAGTACAAAGCCTATTTTATCTCAAAACCTTGTTTTATGAATTTTTTTTTGAAAATATTTTTAACCATTTTAAAATGATTTATAAATGAAAATTTTTCACATTTTATCTTTTAAAAATGTTTTCAATTGAATCCTTTTATCTGTTTCTTAATAGGTCACTTTTCTAACCTTTTAAAATAAAAAAATAATATAACTTTTTTACTTGTACATAAATACCCTCCACCATTTATTTTAAGACACTTTTTAAATATTACAATGATATTTTAAAATAAAATGTAAAAAAAAAGATATTTTCAAATAAAATTACATTCAAAATGAAAGGGATATTTTCATAAAAATGGTTCTTTTTAAGATCTTTTTACTTCATCCGTGATAACAAACCTTATTCTAAATAAAATGGGTATACATCATATTGATACCATTTTAATTCATACATTAGATGGATTGTGATTATTTTGAACAACATAAGTATTTTAATTAATATACTTGTATCATTTTTGTAGTCATTAACTTCCCCTTGAGTTTTTCACTTTTCTTTGATTAGTAAACTTTAAATTCCCCCTAATTATCCATATCATTTCTCATGGATACGATTATTTCATTAACTTTATCACATTTCTATATATTTTGTATACTTTAAATGTTATTTGATGAAATATATAATTATTGGTAAATCTATATAGTTTACTAAATACAAATATTTGATGAGGAACAATTTTTATGAGTTAAATTGATTATTCGATATATGTAGAATGCTCGGAAAATTTAAGACACAGGTTGTGGACCAGTTAATGCCAAACCATTAATGAATTAGTAGTCTTATGAGACAAATACGTTTTTTATGCTTAGATAATGAGTTTCAACCAAGTATTATTTAAACTATCTTGATGAAAGATCTTGATGGTAAAGTTATCATGTTATTTTGAAACATGACGTTCAATAATGAAGCATTTCCATTATTTTAATTTAGTTATCATTATCCATGATATTTTCATTATAAAAAGTATATGGATGAATTTCATTATCTCTTTGTTGAATTAATGGAAAAATTTTCTATTATTTATCTTTACATTTTGATATTTTATCCAGTTATTTAAATGGTTTTTGGGCTCAGTTATTTACCTTTTCATATTGATTATAACTGTTTATTCCTTTTTTATTCTACAATACTTAACCCTTACTAATCAGTTGATCTCACACTTATTTTTTTTCCTTTACCCTCGATTATATAAAGGTCACTAAGAAAGATATGCAAGGAGATACAAGATGGAATGAAGTTTTTAATTTGGAGAAAAATTATATTTTGATTTTTATATTCATTTGTAATAAAAGACTCATGTATGTATGTAGTTTACCAAGACTAATAAACCATTTTATCCTTTGGGACATTATTTCCATGTATTTTTTTTTAATTTAAAGGTAGCATGACACCATATCAAGAAATACTTGGGTCATATATCTACTGTTGGTATCAGAGGATGTTTAGTAGAAACCTTGGGAACTAGATTTAGTATAACATATAACGGGGAAAATAACCCTAATATTGAATTTGAGGTTATGTATAGAAGAACATCCTACTATTTTGATAAGGTTGATATTATAAAGGTATTCATAGTAATCTATCCCAATCTGTATAAAATAAGAGAACATGGTTTTGAAATATATGTACTTTATGATAACAACCTTGAAGAGTGTGTGTCATTATTTACTCGAGCAACACCTTGTACCAGAGAACATTCCTTACCACGCCCCTGGTTTGGGACCACCCAAGGATATTATTTTGATAATTCACATTTTCTTCAAAAATAATTTTAAAAGATTTGAATAGATATGAAAATGAATGAACAAGGTTAGACCTAATGTATTTAAGGTTGAAAATAAGGTATCAATACTTATACATACTATAAATTATTATGCATTATTCCCAAAATGATAATTGTTTCTCACACTATGCTTTTTGGTTTTATTAAATGGATGGAACACGAAGAGATTATTATAGAACTGAACATGAAGGACAAGGTGGTGATGAAAGTGGGAAACCAAATGAGTTGTTGATATGAGTGAAAGATATCATGTTTGTGCCAAATATTTTTTCTTGAAATACGATTAACAACATATACCTCAACTAATTCACAGACTCACCAAAGAATATAAGTATGGAGTTTTCTAGGAGCTAAAGTGGTGGGGGACCATGTAGTAAAGAAGGCTCTATTTCCATTATATAAGAAATGAGGAAGGAGACACCCAAAAAAATGTCTCAATAGAATAGGCAAATTATTTATTTGTGGAAAAAAGGGAAAAAATAAAATAATAAATGAGAAAAATATGAAGAGTAGGATGGAAGGAAATAAATATCATCATGAAAGCCCATTTATAGTTCATTTCCTTAAATGTGTGGAACCTAGGCATTACCCGAGTAAATTAACTTTTATAAAAGGTAACCCTAGATCATGGAAGGTTCTAATTGGAAATAAAATAGAAAATTTATATATTTATTGTGGTTCATGAAATTAAATTTTTAAATGTTTTACCAATAGAATTTTAGTTATAGGAATTAGGAAGCATCTAAGGACTTTTCTAAATTTTAGAAGCACACATGTATTATTTAGATTAATTGTCATGGATGCCATCATAATATTATGATATTATGGTTGATCATATGTTATTGGTCTTAAAAATATATTTTAGGATTTATATAATGATATTATATGAATATTAATGAATGTTTTGAGAAATTTATTGAATTTATAAGTTTTAGTTGAAAAATTAGATGAGGAATAATACATTTACATTTGATAGATATATGTTTAAAGGTATAGATAACCATTAAGTTTTATATGATGTTTAATGAAACTATAGTCAGATAATATTAGTAGATTTTTAAAAAAAGATTTTTTTGAAAACCATATATAAATGTATTATTAATAATTAATTCCATTTCAATGATGTCCATCATAATTTTTAGGAACATTATAGGAATTATATTAATTTAATTTAGAAAAATAACAAACCCCATGAAGTGTGAAGACCCATCGAATACTAAAAGGAAATGGGGATGAACCCATTACTGAATGATGTTATGTTTTTTCACCTACTACTGGAGTACGTGATGTCCTGCTTGATATGTCATTGTTTTTAGTTAAAAAATTTGGTGAATAAATATTTATGATGAAATAATAGTAATAATTTTAATATTAGAGGTTAATGTAATAACCATATTGGTTTGTAATAATATTTATGGGTAGAAAAAAATTATTTTCACTATTTTATGGATCTTATGATCTATTAAAAAAATTTACTGCTTCAGGAATAAAGAATAATTTCTAGATATTCATTTCTTAAAGTAATGGTTGAATTGGAAATTGATCGAAGCACAAAAATGGATAAGATTTTGATTATATGAATATTTCATGTAATTATATTTTTTATATACATAGGAAGTGAAATAATAACTTAACATTTGAAAAATTATATGAATAAAATTCCATTTTCCTAATTTCATAATTTTTTTTGAATTGATGGTATTTTAAATCCTAAAAAAATTGTGGTTTTGAGTCCCACAACTTATTATTTATCATTTAATTTTTTATGATCAATTAACTCAGTAAATCTATACAATTATTTAGTCTTTTACTCCATGCAAATTACTTTAGTTAACTCCAATGTTATCCTACATAGAAATATAGTTATATGTTATTCCATGTGACCTTTTTTTACTTCACATTCACTCTTATTAAGATGATATTTTATTAACCCTTATATGATTTTGATTTTCTAACAAATTAATTTTCTATATTAAAATACTTGATTACTAAGATTGACTTTATATTGCGATGTGTCAATTTAATTATGGTGGGGAGAAAGTAAGACACCAAAATTCTAAAGAAAGAACATTATACCTGATAGAGTGTATGAAACACAACACCATGTGTTAGAGGGAATATAAAATCAAAAGTAATTAAAATATATTTAAATTGTTAAATATTTTTTTTCTATTCTATAACTTTCTATTTACACAACACTGAGTTATATTTCCTTAGATGCAAGAACCAATTTTTTTGACAGCTTGTGTTACAGGTAAGACTGATTTTTATTGAACAAAAATTTGTTATTAAAATATTATAATATAATATAATACAACCTAGAAATTGAATTTGAGGCCTTGAATAGGATAAATAATCTATAAAAATAAATTTTAAATTTAATGGTTACTAATTAATTATAAATGAATATAAAAACCAATTGAATATAAATGAAATGTTTCTGTATAAACTATTTTTATGCTCTAAATTTTTTTATTAATAAGTTAAATTAATTACTATTAGTGGAAAATATTAATAATATATATATATATTATGTTCAATAAAATAATATTTCTATTCATCCAATAGATTTTATAGACATAATATAAGAATAAATCCAATTTTACGCAGAAAAAGATGTATTTTTCTAAAGGAAATTTTGCAGCCTCTTAATGTTGCACCTATTTAAAAAATGTTTTTTGTGATTTTATAAATATTATATAGAAAAATATTTTTTTTGATATATTAATGTCATAATTATTAAAGGGATAATTTTTTGAAATTTTATGTGAAGTTCCATTTTTTATGAATAGTGAAAAATAATAAAGATTAAATGAAAAATGATTTTTCATCTAAGTAATTTTTATTGTTAAATTATTTTATAATTAGTTTTAATGTTTAAATTGATTTATTATACATATATTAATACATTTTATATCATTAGGTTCAATTTTATATTAAATTTAGATATAAAAACATTTTAAACATTTCATCATTTTCTCTTTAAAAACCCGTGTTCCCATTGCATTTTTGTGATCAATTTTAAATAAATTTATCCCTATTATAGGATTTGAATTTAAAAAATTATTTAAAAATTTAGGTAAAACAATATAATTTATATTAATGTCTAATAAGTTTTTTTTACCAAAAATAGTTTTGAAAACAATTAAAAATAATTACAGTGACTAAGATGAAAACGAGTTTATATAGTGGTTAAACCTTAATATTAAGGTTCCAAATAACCTATAGAAATTTAAAAAAAATATTTTATGTAAATATTTAAAACATATATTTAAATTTATATAATTTTGTTAATTATTGGAAGAAAAGTATTTAATGGATACCTTCTAATAGTTTACCTTTTTATATTTAAAAGAGTTCCAGTCCTCCACCACTATAAAAGGGAACTCGCCCCCTCACTCATTCACAGCTCTCAAGCCATTTTTATCATAAAAAATATTACCAAATAATATAAAAAATCCTCTAAAATAATCACAGAAGCCTTAATTAGGGAAAACAATTCAACCAAGGAAGTCATTCGGGGCAAAGTAAAATGAGTTACACGAAAAATAGGTAATGTTCTTCAACAAGCACTTTTACATTATCTACTTCCCCAACTCTAAAATTCCTTTAATATAATACTTATATAATATCCTTATTATATTAAATTTACTGATATGTAGTTATAAAAATAGTTCTACCTATACTTTCACAATGTTCCATCAAATGGGACACACAATCGTCGTTCGTGTGTACAACAAAATACCGCCTCGCAAACCGATTTCATTCATTCATCAATTACCACCATCAATGGTTGATAATTATGATGGATTTATAATTTATATATGAAATATATGATATTTATAATGTATTTATACTTCTATAATTAATTTATAACATATACCTTCTTGCTTTCCACATTGTGGGAATACGATAACATCATTTGGATGCGTGGACTACCACCTCAGAACGATGGGATTCATTCACACATTACTTGTAAAGTATTAAAGTTTATTTTAATAAAAAAATATAAATTATATGAAATAAATATTATAATTTAATTACAATATACATATATATCATTTTCTTTTCATTCTTTTAATAAGATAAGAAAATGGAAGTTGCATTTATGCGTATGTTTGACCTACCTTTTCTATGAATGGTGCATTACATTTCCAATATCCAAATTTTACAAATTACTATAAATACATATATATTGAATATATATAATATGCACATATTTTCTTACATTCTGTAGATAATAAAATAATGATCTATTTAATAGGATTAACAAATAACAAGACAAAACAAACCTGAAAGGCAAGGCAACAAACAATCGAAGCAATGAAAATAATGAATGATTATTAACAAATTATTAATAATATAATATAAGAAGAAAATAAATGATATTATAAATATTATTTTGGTTTTTTTATAATTCAATAAACTTCTTAATACCATTATATTATAGGTTAAAGAAATTTCAATCAAAAGGAAGCATAAGGTAAGATATTTCGTCTCAATTTCATTTCATTGAGGAATATTTTATTATTATGAAACTAATTTCTTTGGTATGGTTTATATTCTTCCCATTGATATGTAATATATTTAACAATTCAATATTCATGTTATTTTTGCTTAAATTTAAATCATTTCATTTAAGTGGATTTTAAATAAGAGTTACCAAGTGGTAAATAATTACATAACTCAATTTCTATTCATTAGGTTATATTACTTCCGCGATGTCATTAGTATTATATAATTAAGTGACTTTAACAATATATTGATGTGTTTCCACATTTTAAGTGGATTTATATTTGATACACATGATTTATTCTTTTATTAAATATAACCTTAATCATATAATCCTTTTAAGGGTTTATTTCAAAGTCTCACTCTAATTGAGATTGTTTATTCATGAATTTACATTAAATAAAATTATTTCATAAATGATCAATAAACACCTTAATTTTATTCTACTATAGTTATTAATGATTTTTTTTCATGTAGTAGTACTAGTTTTTCATTCTCGAGTTCCCAAAAAGTTTTATAAAATATTTTTATGAAACCTGAATTCATTTTTTCTCTTTGGTCAGAAAACTATTTTCTCTCAAAAAAATGTTTTATGAAAATGTATTTAATTTTTTTTATCATTTTGAAAAAAATTCATTACTTTGTTTACCGTTTTGTTTCTTTCAAAAATAAATTCCAAATAATCTTCATGTCACTATTCAAAAGTCACTTTTCTAATAATTTACAATGCCAATGGAATGTTATTATTTAACTTGTATGGATCTGTCTATTAAAATTTCATTGAGGACTACTTTAAATGTTTTCAAAAATATTTTCAAAGAAATTTTTTTTAAAAACATTATTTTAAAAGAAATGAATTTTCATAAAACGGGATTTTTAAAATTAATTTCCAAAAGAAAAGGGTATTTTCCTTTAAAATAGTTTTATTTATGATATATTTATTTAATCAATGAAAAAACCCATTATTCTTATTCCAATGGGAATATGTTACCATAATTATTCATCCACTAGATGAATGATTATTATTTTGAGAAAGTATTTTATTGAAATTCACTAACATGAATCATTTGTGTTTTACTTAACTTTCCCTTGATTTATTCAACTTTCTTTGATCATTCAACATTAAATTTCCCCATAATATATGTATCATTTATCATGGATATTATTATATAATAATCAATAAACCATTTTTTCATATGGTGTACACTTTGAATACTATTTAATTAACATGGGAATTATTGATAATTCTATATCCATTACTATATATAGATATTTGACAGGGCACATTTTGAACAAATTAAATTGATTATTCAATATAAAAGGAATGATTTAGAAAAGAAAGACATGGAATGAGGATTGATTAAAGAAATACCATAGATGCAATGCTAGTATAATGGGAATAATTAGTGGGATAGTCTAAGCTAATGGTTTTCTACTCATTGTGTTTTAAACTATCTTGAGGATAAATATTGATTATAAAGGTATCCTGTTTCTTAGAAACATGACATCCGATAGTCGAATATTAATTTTATTTCGATTGATTTATTATTATCCATGATATTTTTTCCATGAAATAATATATGGATTCATTTCATTCGCAGTTTATTACTAAAATGAAATGATTTATAGTAATTTATCTTTCCATATTGATTATTCCTTATCCAATTATTTGAATGGATCTTGTGCTTAATTAAATAAATTTCCATATTTATTATCATTATTGATTCATTATGTATTCCACTATATTAAACACTTATTGAGCATTTGAGATCACCATTATTTTGTTTTCTTTACCTAGGATTCCATGAAGTGTACTATGAAAGATATGTAAGGATATACTATATAGAATGATGTAACACCCTTTGTTTTAGTGATTTTTTTTCAAATAAATTAAATTATTTTATATATTACATTCTATTCTACACAATGTTAAACTTCAATTATATGAGACATCTAGTTAATGTTATAATACATGAAACATTGGATTATCTTTAATTAAAAGTAATGCTGAGTTTCTATAAAAAATAATTTTATTATTATAATTATTTAAATGAGATAGTAAAAATGTATCCATTAATCATAGAAATATGAATAGTAATATATCATTTTTAAATAATATTTAAAATTATTTTATATAAATAATAAAAAAAATATTTATAATAAAGCATATAAAATTTGGTAAAGTATTTATATGTTTGAAAATACTATTTTCTCTATTCCTCAAGGTTCTACATTTCCTTCTCCACTCGCTGATGCACCTATTTCACTAGATAAGGGTCCACCTCTGGTTCAATGGGAAGAAATATAACATCCACTAAATGGGCAGTCTCTTAACGATGCTACTAGGCCATGGGGGAGTGATATTTCAAGTAGGCGATTGATGGTTCCCCAATGTGGTAATCTAGGAATGGCATCCCTAGTATTCCAAGCATTGTGGTAGCCCCCCTATGCACGAATCTGGTGGATGGGTTTCCAATAGTGTATCTATCAGATAAGGAACTTGAGGTAGCATCGACATATCATCAGCTGACCTTGGTGGTGTGGTTCGATCTTGATAAACCCCATATTCCATTTTTCAATTCATTCATGGATTCATGGGGCTTGTAATCTACACTAGTTGTTTATATCCTCTTGAGAACAAAATTCTAGAGTAAATTTTTTTAAAGAGGATTTCATTTTGGCATTGTCAAGGGAAGGTCGTCTCTATGGTAAATAGAGTTTCTCTAATAATAAGTGGTCCTCAACATCACACTTCAGAAAGGAGGATAACTCGATGGCAAGTTCAGTTCAACTAATAGGGATTCTACTCCCTCTATACAACTTTTCCATTTTTCAAGCTGTGGGGAATGCTTGGAGATTATTTTTTTATTATGATGATAGCACATGTATCATGCAATCTTTATCGTGTCCCTTAATATAAGTGGAGTTGGTTATAGATAAGACCCTTCCATTCTGTATTCTAATCATAGCTGTTGTTGGTTTCAAATGGTGGAAAAAATATAATTTCACGACCTTCCCAGTTTTTTCTTAGACTTTGTTTTTAGGGTCACTCACTAGATATCTACAGGCCTAAGGAATTATCTTCTAAAATGTATAGATTAGCAGTTGGTTACTCATTTTTGTATGGAGTTCCTCTGAATTCTTTAGAGAATACTCATGAGTCAGGTTGCCTCATGGTGATGGTTTCTTTTCATGCTGCTTAGGTGCATCCCGAGACTCTAGTGGTGCCATCAGGGTTTGGTATTATAACGGTGGTTCTGATCGGTCAGGAAGTTCCTCCTCTAAGCTCAATTGGTGAGTCTACATTTTTTTTGGGATTTTAAAATTTAGGGCACATGGATCACATGCATGGTTTTTGTTGTATGATTATGACCTTTGCCTAATTTGAGTTTCTTACTAACCTTTCCACTAATTTATATAAGATGAAAATTTTCTCTCGAAGACAAATTTTATGGTAGCCGATCTTCTAGCACTTATGAACATACCAAATCCATTCTTAAGAATCTTTTTTACCTAAGAGGGATGATCAAATGGTCCTATTTCATCTCGAGATTGAGATATGTAATCCCTTATTGAGGCCAAATATATTTTTTAATTTTCCTTTCATTTGAGGGGATTGCTTCCTTATCGAATTTGGATCATCTAGTTGAGTTAGTTGAGGAGGCTATCTAGTTTTGGTGTTTAGAAAAGAATAAGGCAGATCTTCTATTGACACATGTTGTTACAACACCATAATTTCCTCTAAAGAGCAGTCACAATAGATTTATGATTTTCTAGGGGGAACTAGAATTAGTGGAGGATATTGACATAAAGGGATATGGTTCTTAGAATGAAGTGGAGTCAATTTTATATTCTTCAAAAAATGATTTTATTAGGCTTGAGAGATAAATGAATATTTTCTATTAACAACCCCAGTTCCCCAAAAGGAACTTCTCTTGGAGTTTTTTCAGGCCTCTAGGCCTCTATGTTTCTTGTTAAATGATTTCATTAATCACCTAGAATGTTCAGGGTTTGGGGGATTAGTCTAAAAAATAATTTATTCATATTTAGTAGATATATTTTAGGCTTTAGTTTTCATATCTCTGGATCACAAACAAAATGTTGATTTTTGGCACTCCTAGCCTAAGAGATGGTGGTTCTTGGAGTGCATTATTGATTATCCATTCAAATTTCACATAGATATTTTTTTCATTAGGGGTATTTTAGTGGAGATGGTTAAATAATCACAACAAAATATTTCTAAAAAATCATGGAAAGTAGTTCAGAGATTTTCTTCTCATTTGCATGTGCTAGGTGTGAAGTTTTAGAAAGAAGGGATCTTTAAAAACAACTTTTCAACTTTTATCTCGGTATTTTGCAATGGTTTTTTGGCAGGAATTCAGCACCATTGTAGACTCCCATGAAAATATAGGAGTCAGAGTAAACTCAGGCACATCAATATAGGTTTTTAAGGGTTTCATGTCTAATATGGTTCTTTTGGACATTGAATTCCCAGGATACAAGTACACTTGATGTAATAATATGAGGGAAAATTTGAGAATCTACAGTAGTTAAGATCGATTCTTTTCCAATAATCAAAGCATTAAAACCTCCTCCAAGGATTCAATGACACATCACAAAATGTCACTATCAGTCCACTCACTGATTGTGGTGAAGTAGAAAAATGAGGATAGTTGGGGGCAATGGGTTTTTACTTTCAAAACAACTAGGTCTAAATGGAGGGAATTATAGAATTGATCAAGGGTTCCTAAGATAAGACTAATATGGGTTCTTCATGGCCTGGGGAAATAAAGTATCTACAATTCTTAAAGAAAGATATATTGGAATGGATCAACGATAATACAAATAGAGTGAATAGTCTCGAAGGGATTTCAGAAGATATTGAGAGACTGGTTGGGAAGCTTCAGGACAAATGGAAAGATGAGGACTTTATGAACTTGGTGAAAAAAAATCTGGCTATGAAAATCATAGAAATTCAAAATTAATGAGGGAAAATTATAGAGGTATTTGGCTCTAAGAGAGGGATAGGAACACAGTTTTTTCAGGAATGTGTGCAAAAAAATGCGATTAGGAAAATCAATATCTGGTCGGAGGAATGATCCTATACAATAGAGGTTAAAGTGGATGGGAATATGGCTCTGCCTCATTTCATAGATATCTTAGTAAGGGATAAAAGATATAACGTTCAAGCTTCATATAGGGAAGGAAAGGATGATTTTTTTCACTATATCCTAAGGTTGGTAGAGGGTTTATATAATGATATGTTGGAGGAGATTATAGAGGATGGGGAGATAAGGGAGGTAGTTTACAGCATGAACCTGGATGGTGCTATAGGCACTAATGGGTTTCATTATTATTTCTTTATGGAATAATGGGATATCATTAAGGTAATTGTAGGGGAAGTAGTAAGGCACTACTTTAGAGGCAGTGGTATTTATAGGGAGGTGTGTTCTTCCAAATTAGTCCTCAAACCAATGATTAAGGATCCAACTATTCTAAAAAACTATAGGTCGATTTTCTTATAAAACTTCAAATATAATATCCTTACTTCCATGATTAATAGAAGTCTCAGCTGTGTGATTCCAAGATTAGTATTGGAGGAACAAAAAAATTTTGTACAAGGGAAGAGTATACCAGAAGGAATTGGTATTACTAAGGAAATGGTGGATGACATAAATAAGAAAATAGTTTGTTCAAATATAATCATAAAAGTGGACTTGGAGATGGCTTATGATTGGTTATAATGGAGTTTGGTTTTTAATGTCATGAAACAATTTGGATTTATGGAATGTCTCTAGGGTCTTTATTTTCAATGATATTCCTCACTATAGATGTCCATTTCGATGATGGGGAGGGGTTTTGGGTTCTTCAAGACCATTTTAGGTTTAAGAAATGGGGATCCTAGGTCTTATAGCCTCTACATTCTAGCATAATATGATCTCTCTAGAAACATTAATCATAGTATGAAGGAGGGAAAGATTAATGAATTGAGAAACATGTCTATGAAATGTTTGTTTTGTCATCTAATTCTTGATGATGGCACAATTTTTTTCTTAAATGGCAGGAAAATATCCATCAATAGATTCAATGATATTATGGAATCCTATGGCACATGGAGCATCCAAATGATACACTAAAAGGAAGAGAAATGTTTTTATCTCAAACAAGTGATCCAACATGCATAGTAGAATTATTCATGAAAAACTTGGAAAGAAATGGAACGAACTTCCTATGATATTCCCAGAAGAAACTATTTCAAATGGATGAATTAAAATGTTTTTTTTAAACCATAAATCAAGTCACATGAATAATTTTTAACAAGAATAACTATATGTTATCATTTGGTGGTAGATAAATTTGGTTAATAGTGCTCTAATTTATATTCTCATACCCACAATTTACATTATAAAATCACCAAATGGAACCTTATAGAGGAATGATTTTTTTTGAAATCCTTTATTTTGGATCCTATGTAGTCTTGTAAATTACACTGGGCATTATAGAAGAGAATATGATAAACTGATAGGTGAATGGGGTTTTCACTTGCATTGTGTTTTGGATAAAATGTTGGACTTGCATTCGAGGATTGTTTGGAAAATCATTTAATGGAAGAATATGTGGTCTAAATTCATGAGGAATTGGTATGTGGAAAAGTGTTATCTTTGGGGTGATCAGAATAGAAGTTTTTCCAGCTTGAAAAAACAAGATTAACCATTTTGATATTGTGATGGATGATGTCTGGTGGGTGTTAGGGTGCAGAAATATTAAGTATTGGTGCACTAACTAGGCCAAAGAGACTCTTTTCTTACTAGGGTTCCCAAATTTAGTAATTTCTTACATAGAGGAAAGTAGTTACATAGAATTTATTGGAAAAAATCTTGAGCAGTAGCATAAATTTATATATGATGGAATATTAATATCTGATGAACCTGATAGATGTGTTTACAAAAGATCAAAAACTGGTCTGTTCAGCTCTCTGGAGTTCCAGGCTATGAGACATATGAATAATATCCATGAGGAATAATATATAAAATCTTAGTTCAAGGAGATACCAACGAAGATGAATTTTTTAGTGTGGAGGTTAAGGAACCACACTTTTACCACTAATGACAATGTGTAGAGAAAGGGGTTGCAATGACTTCGAGGTGTAGATGCTGCACCTATCCAAGCTCTAAATCTATGTGGCACAGCTTTTTCAAATGTTATTGGGAATTCAAAATATGGAATGTTATGAGGTAGTATATGGGATTAGTTAAGGGTGAGGAGATAGTTACATAGTTCATGGGGAGATGGTTCCATGGTTTCCATCAACAATGATGAGAAATCAAGGGTCACAACCTGTTTTTTGTAGCTGTGTGTTGGGTATTCTGGGTGGTGAGGACCTTTGTGAGGTAATGTAGAAAGTTATAACCCTCATTTTTTCCAGTTTACATGAAGAATTCTATTTCAAAAATTAGTTCACTCATTATAATTGGAGGGGCACCTTCCATCCTTCATAATTTTCTATGGAGTGTTTTGTTCCTGTTTTGAGGGATTGTGGCAGATAGACTTGAGGATGATGTGTTATATGGTCTCTGCCTTGAGATGGTCTCAAATTAAAATTGGATTGATCTTATGAATCATAGGTCTTGAGAGGGGTTGTATTCATGTGAGAATTGAAAAGATTGATTTTATTAGGTTTCAATTCCTTCTTTAGTGCAAGAAATTCTCTGGGGCTGGAGGCAAGAGAGATGGAAACAGAGTAGTCTCTCTGTATAACTTACAACATTAATATCTTGGAGGTTGAGTTTTACTCGAGATGGTGATTTATGTTTTGAAAAGTAGTATTAAATTCTATTGGGAGATTAATTATCTTGTTAGAAAATATAGAGGACTAATGGATTCAAGGATTTGAGATGGGCACCGGTGGAGGGAAGGGAACTATGCAGCTGATATCCTGGCCAGCTAAGGGAATCACAACAACAATTTTACCGTGTATTACTGTACCTAGTCCTTACCAGTTGATTTCCATCCCAGTTTTAGGAATTATTCCCTTGGGCTTTATTTTTTTCATCCACCGTATAATTGCGACGTTGTCTTTTTTCTATTAATAAATAAAAATGGTAATTTTGATGGTGAAAATACTATTTTCTAAAATGAACATCTTTTTATGTCCTTCTATGAATGAAAATAAAATTAATTTTTGACACTTTTTTAAATTGAATATGATAAAATAATCTTCATTTTCTAATTCAAAATTTCTAAATTATCTTAGGATTAATTTTGGGTATTTTTCTGAAAAACATCATTTTTGGATGAATTGTGAAAAATACTAAATTTTAAATCCAAACAACCCCTTAGTATAATTTTTTCATACTGTTAAATCATATTTAAATTTTGGTTTAAAGTGTAAATTGATAAATATTAAATTATTTAATCATATTTAGTTCAGTTGAACCAATATCACATTGAAATTGGATATAAAAACATTTCAAAATTTCATTTTTTTGCTAACAAAACCCACTGTCACAACACGTCTATGGGACAAATTTTAAATAAATTTCATCCAATTATATTATTAGAAAACATGAAAATAGATTCCATATATGGGATCAAAATAAATTAAAATTTCTAATGAGGTCAAATATTTTCTGATAAAAAATATCAGTGAATATATTTAACATTAATTACAATGATCAAGTGCTTTAAATAATAAAATTAGGCTTCAACCCCAACCTTTTAAAAAAATTAATTACAATGATCAAGTTAAAAAAATGATTACTCTATGGTTAAACTTTTCCATAAGAGGAAAAATAGTCTGTAAACCTATCCAAAAGACAATTTATGAAGAAATTTAGGCCACATACATTCTTGGATCAAAAATTAACTATTATTAGTGGCACATAATGTAAGGAATACCTCTCAATAGTGTCTGACTTTTATATTAACAATAATTCCACTCCTTCTTCATTATAAAATAGAAACTATACCCCCTCACATATTCACACAACTTAATCCATTTTTATAATCCAAAATCATCCAAAATATAAAAAAACATTCCCACGCTTGATCCTATAAGCCTCCCTTTGGGTAGTAATCCAACCAAGGAAGCCCTTTTGTGCAAACCAAGAGGAGTTACACAAGGAAGAGGTAACAAAATTCCACAAGCTATTTGCTCTGTTTTCATTACCCAACCATAAAATATTTTTATTTCATTATTTTTTAATAAACTTGTAATCTTTAATATTTATATATTTTTAAAAAACTTAACATTCCTCTGTATGGAGGACTATCGCCACGCGAAATGTTGTCATTCATTTTTAATTTAACACTTATAATTGTGGGTAATTATGATGTAAATACTATTTGATATTTTATATATGATAATTATGATGTATTTATGCTTATGGAATTATTATATAACACATAACATCATTCATTCCATTTTTTTTAATTTCTATAACTTCTTTTGTGGACGTGTAGACTACCGCCTCCTCAATGCGATGTGATTCAGTCACACTTTACATGGAATGTATTAAGGCTGATTTTAGTAAATTTATATCTTATATATGAAATAATTATTATTCTAAAAAATACTATATATATTTATATGTCATTTAAATTCATTCTTCCAAAATTATAATAAAATGATAACATCATTCATGCGTACGTACGACCTACCGTCTCCATGACCAGTGCATTTAATTTTCTATCTCTAAATTTTGAAGATTATTTTAAATATTAATATAATGAATATTTAATATATTTATATAATGTTTTAAAATTTTGAAATAAGTAAATCATTATCTTATATAGTGTATCAATATTAATTATTCAAAACAAATATGAAAAACAAAGCATATATTAATCAAAATGTAACATTAACATAGAATTGTTAATAAATAGGTAATATAATGTTAGAATAAAACAATATATGTTATTATATATAAGAATATTATTCTCTGGTAGATGTATAATAAAATTATATTTATTATATATGATTTTTTAATGAGTATGACAAGATTCAATACATAAGGTATGTTTTTTATCGTCTCAGTTTTATTTCTGTGAGATTTATGCCCTATTCACCACTTGTTTCTTTTTTATGTATATATTTCCCATGAATATATTATATGATTATTATCCTTAATTTTTTTATTTATAAATAAATTTTATGATCAATATTAAATTTTTTTATGGTTCAAAAGTTATCTAATCATTAAAGTAATTTTGTCTCAATTTTTATTTGTTGAGACACATTCCTTGTTTTTCACCTATATTCTTCGACGAGGTGTATACACCTCCATTTTAAATGTAATATAAAAAATATCATTAATTTAATGAAATTTTATGGTTAATTTAATATCATTTTCTTAAATGGGGAGTATGACTCAAATTAACTATGTGTTAATAGTTTATTACAATGATCTCATCATTTATCAGGATTTTTTATGATTATGATTTAATTTATTAAATATCACGATCCATATTTCAAGAACACTCATGAAGTTTTTTATCCTATTTTTATTCATGAAATATTCATGTATTAGTACCATTTTTAGTATATTTACTTATTAATATTAAGAAAATTATTTCAAGAAAACCGGAGTTCATTTCTCTCTTTGGTTGAAAACATGTTTTATTCAAAAATAGTGTTTCTAAAAATGTTTTAAAAAAATATTTTTAAATGTTATTTTAAGATAGTTTTCATAGAAAATATATTTAAAAAATGTTTTATGGTTTTAAATGAATACTATATAAATTTTTCAGAGTTATTTTCAAAGAAAATGGTTTTCCAAAAAATGATTAATGTTTGAAAAAATGTTTTTCATAGAATAAAAGATATTTTCCGGAAAATACTTTTTTAAAAGATCTTTCCAAATTGTTTTACGTGCATGAGGAATTCCATTGTTATTAATCATTACTTTTTGGGGAAATGATCTAATGGATACTTTCATATTCTTTCACTGAATTGTTTATGTTTTTATGACATGATATTTATGATACCTGTTTCACTTTCAAGGGTTAAATGCTTATGAGACCTGCTTATTTTTAGGGTCTATTATTTTATGAAATGATTATGAAACTTTTAACTTTTCTATAGGATATGATATGATTATATGTTTATGATACTGATTTCACTTCATGGGTTATGGTATTGTCATTCTTTATGATCTATAGGCACAGATATATATGATTTTATTTTTAGATATTGGGACCCATATCTCCCTCCATTGAATTAGGTAAAACTTTATATCTCATGAGATAGAACTAGATATAATGGGGAGTAAAATCAATTTAGTAAAGTACATTTTCCATTAATATAGTCTTTGTAGTGAACCTTGGCTACTAAGATGATCATGGGATTGAATCATGATTTCTATGATTGTATGGGGGTGAACCCGTACTACTAATATATCCTTGACCATACACATTGACTACTATAGAAATCATTTTATATTATTTGGTGTCTGTTAAAATTATATTACTTATTCGAATGTTATTATTTCATGGATTATTCACTTGATTTATTTGTGATTAATGTCTTATATAATGATAAATATTTATTACATGATTCATGTTTATAAACATTGATATGAAGGGTATGATATAATATTTTCATGATCATATTCTCATTCACTAATGTTAAAGATTATGAATACATATCTTCGATGTTTAAATTTAATGAGAATATGATATCACCCTTTCTTATGTTTTCTTTCCCTAGGTTATGAAGATGTGTACTATGTATGACGTGTCTAATAAGGGTACCAGTCATGATGAACACAGTGGAAAATTATTTAGATCACTTACGCACCGGTGTTTGTATCTCCATGTTTCCAAATGCACAAATATAATATGGTTGTTGGGAATCTGTTTGTGTAATGTGTTAAATATTCCTCAAAAGTGATGTAATTTCTAATCATGTTAAGTGAGGGCCACCATATATAAAATTATTTTTTTTTGAAAAAAATAATGTTGTAATTTGTGTGTTCATTTGTAATATATGACTAATTTTTGTGTCTAGTTTCCCAAGACTATTAATCTGTCCTGTCCTTTGGGACATGATTTCCTTGTATCTTATGCCAATGTAATGGTATAATGGCACCAACTTCAGGCTTTCTAGGGCTGGGTTGCTATGGAGTGGGGGGGGGGGGGGGTTAACAGACTGAAAAATTATTCTATGACTAATAAAAGAATGATATTTATTTATAATGGTAATTTTATTATATAGCATAATGAAATTACATAGAAATAATTTTACAAATAAAATATTACATGTTAAATAACAATACAAATTACTATAGATATGAATAGTATACATATATAAATACCAAAGAATATCGACGATGCAATGATATACTCCATAGGTTCAAACTATGAATGGATGATTAATCCTTCCATGAGAACTGTTAATTGAATGATAAATGTTAGTAATATAATATATATTATCAAATAATTATAAAAATATTTTGTGAATGAAGTAGTAAATATTAATTAATAGAGAAATATATATAGGGAATGAAGGGAAAGTGACCATTGAGACCTTACCATTGAAAAATATGATAATTAGAAAATATGTCCATCAGATAATATGGCTATTGGACACTATGACTGTTATTAAAAAGTATATCATTATAATTATTGTTTATAAATTGAAATTTCAACTCATAGTGGATATAGAAAGTAAAAATGGTGTCCTAAACAAGTAGAGTCATGCCCTTTATTTCCCTTTTGTTAGATTATGGGAGGGAGGTAATGTAAATGAGATTCACCTTTGACCAAGACCAACCAGAGCTCCAACAAATGAGGATTGAATTTAATATACATTGGGGTAATTATATGTTAGTTCATATCACTAATAGGTTGATGTTAGTTAAACAACACCTTGAAACCACAAACTCATAAAACCTTACACCAATGGTGTACTCCAGTGTAATCATGGAACATGAATCTAGACTAAAATATCATTAAAATGAAATTTCCATTGTATAAATTAAATATATTTTTCATTAATTCCATGTTCATTATTTTTTTTAACAAAATATACATGAATATATGATGAATTTTGATATATAGATTTTGGATACTAATAAATCATAATTGTAATTTCAAAACATATATACAATTTTACAATAAACTCGGTTATTCTAATTAAAATTTATTTTCACAAAATACTCTTATAAAATAATATTTATTTATATATAAATTATAATATAATTTCACAACAATGTATGAATTTTTTATAAATTTCAGATTGTTCACTATATCGTAAAAATAATTATTTTTCAAAAGATATGGAGTATTTAATTTAAATGTAAATGATATAATACTTATAGAATTATGTTTATAGAATAAAAATTATATTTTAAATCATCACATAAAAAATAGGCCATAATGAATTTTTGATAAATTTTTTAAATACTTTATTTTTCATAGAATAATGAAATTATATTTTTGTGTTTTAGGTACGTTTTTTGACATAAAATATATATAATAAAGAATTTATAGTTAATTAAATAGAATAAATTACCTAAAATATATTATTTTATTAATATTATAAATTTTAGCATATTTAAAATAATTTCCAAACAAATAATTTACTTTCTAAAGTCTACAATAAAAATTATGAATTTAAAAAATGTAATTTGATTAAAATTAATATTTACATGACCAAAGTAATAATAAAATGTGGATTTTTTTCTAGTAGATTAAAATACTATAAAAAATGACTCATATTTATAAAAATAGAAGTATAAATCATGGTCAGTCCAATGGTTTTTCATTTTCCACAACCCAAAATCCCATGAACTATATTTTGAAATTATTTAAAAAATAATCTTCTTTTAGTATAAATTCCCACCCACCCCCCATTATTGTCCCCTAAAAATCTATAATCCATTAATTTATGGTCATTTTACCTTCCTTTGTGTCCCTCTAATGTGTCCTTAATTACTAAAGGTTCCATCCTCATGTTTTAGGAACAAAATATTCAAGGTAAGGGGAATCTCCATTTCTTATTTACCGTTCACATACCTATTTTGTGGAATGTGTTCTAAATGTTATATTACCAACTTTTTATCACATTTATTATTATAAAAGTACTATAAAAATTTTATTTTATAAATGGGAGACCTTAACCCCTACCATTATGATATTTACATTATCTATATTTTATCTCATCATGCTATAAAATTCATTTCTTGAATTTCTTTATTCAAAAAATATTATTTTATGAATACCAAAACAATTTACTTATCAATTGGTACTAACACAGATATAAATATAAAATATTAATTTAGGGATTTATATTTATTAAATCCACATTCCCTTTTAATGGGTTAAAAATTATTTAATGCTCAAGTCTTTAAGAACATACATGTGTAATGATTTTTTATAAAATAAATTTTATATTATCCATGACTTATTAATAAAATGATTTATTATGATAAATCTGGAACACATGAATTAAAATTTAGGAAGATTTCACCCTAAGAACACTCTAATGAACTAAGTTAATAAATAATATATAAAGATGAAATGTTTTATGATAACTTGGTGAATAACATTGGTAATTATGAATTACGACACCTTGGTGATAATCATTGGGGATATGATTCATTTTTATGTTGTATACAAATTTAAATGTTTTGATTAATGATATTTTTATTAATATATGCCCCATTTTATCATGACCATGAACTATTCCTATGCCTCATGGTCACATAAAAATTATCTTCTTTATTTATTCCCATAATGGGATTTATGCTCACCCATTTATTTTGATGTATGTCCCCAAGATATGATATGAAATAAAAGTAACATAGTATGAAACTATAAAAAATACATTAAACTAGATTTAAATAATGTTTTTGTTAATCAAGTAATATTTTCCTAATTTCTTAAATACCAATCCTCCAAATACCCTCTGTAATATTAACTATTGTACTATGTAATGAATGTTTTATGATCTATAAAAGTTGGTATGCAATTTTAGTTTAATATAATGTATTAGTTTCTTCCAATTATTTTCATTTTAATTTTTTTTGTTGTTACTAGAGTGAATCTATTATAGAATATTTCATATCTTATTCATTTTTTGGATACCTATTAGCATGGTTTTATTAATTTTATACTAAAATTTGTATTTGGCTTCTCTTTTTTTGGAAATGATCTACAAAAATGTGAAAATATATCATGTCCTAATGCTATTATGGACATTTCTATGAAAATAATATGTATCAAAGAGAAGAGTTTTGATGTTGGGTGAGATATTATTATTATTATTATGTAAATATTTTCCTTGATAAATAAAAATTTATTTAATTGGATTTATGTCATATTCAAAAAAAGGAATTTTTTTAAAACATTTTTTATAAAGACATGTGTTTATTTTGATTATGTAATAGTTTTTCCCATTCCTCCTTTTATATGTTGTTTGGTTGATTACCTTAATGCATCAGTTATAACATATTTTATTTCTCTTATTCCTTTTTGGCTAGCTACTAGTATTCTTTGATGATGTTAATATTAAGATTGGTTGTGATGAATTTTGTAATTGTTATTTACATTTTTGATTTTGATATATCTTTTCCACTATAATGGAATGGATAGAATTTGGATGCATCAAACACATTAGATCTCAACCATGTTTCAAAATAATTTTGTTTTTTATATTTCTCTTTATTCAATGCTTCAGACAGAGGTCTTATACATTTTCCATGTTATAATTGTTAGGGATGAACTTCTCTATATTTATGAGAAGTTAGCAAATATATAAAAAAGTTGGATTCTAAAAAAATCTTTTATTTTTAGTATCAAAATAGATAGATGAGCCAATTTTTAATTTGTTTTAATTAAAAGTTTTGTGTGGTACGAGGAATTTAAAATTTGATTAGTTTTAATTTGTGAATCATCATGAGAAAGATACTAGTACATTTTATAAAGATAATATATAAATAAAACTTAATAAAATAATGAAGATGTTGATGTTGAGGGAGTTATAAATTTAATGGACGATTCTAGGACCCTTATATATGAGGAACGTACTAAAAAAATAGTGGAATTTTTGATGTGGTTATATTGTAACATCCTAAAAAATTTATGTAATTAATAAATGGATTATAGTGTAAAAATATAATTTTATTAACTATATTTTGATCTCATTTAATCAAAACCAAAATTGTTTATTTTGATTTTTTTATTCAAAGCTATCATATTTTTTAATACTTGATTAATAAAGATTAATTTCTCTTTTAAATATTTATATATAGATTTAAAATCTTTTTAAATAAATTATTATAAAATTTAAATTCTTATTAATATACCAAAATTATAAATAATTTTTTTTATATGTGATATTATTCTTGTTAAATAATACTTTATTATAAAGTATTAATTACTATTTTCATATAAAAATTATATTAATTTTTAAAAAAATAATTATGTTTTTATATTAAAAGTAATGTGTGTTACTTTATAAATATGAATGATTAAATAATAATAATAATAAAAGACATTTTATATTTTTACTTTTGGGATTTTGAAGAATTTATTTGTATTAATTATTAATTAATTTTAATAAGATAATCTTTTAAAAAACAAAAGAGCAATAATAATAACAAAAAATAAATGTGTATAAATACATATATAATTTATAAGTATTGATTACTATATAACACACACACACACACACACACATATATATGATACATGATCCATTAAAAAAATAGTGATTTCATTATATTAAAAATATATCATAATAAAAATTGTAAATGATTACAGTCAATTGGGGGAAATGTGGAACACAGAAAAAGGTTAATGGGTGACTAAAAAAAGAAGAAAATGGGGTGAAACGATTCAAAGGGAGAATAAAATGATATAACAAAGAAAGATAATAATATCATGGGAGAGGCATGACTCATGTTGGAAGAAAAAAAGTTGACCTTCTATTGGGGGAAGACCGGCGTAAAGTTATAAGAAAAAAGTAAATGAGAAAAATAATATATCATTATAAATATAGTGATTGGATATATATAATAATAACTAAATATGACTCATGATGTGGGTCATTCTTTAGGTTATTTTAGTTTTTTTAAGAATATAATAACTTAGCTTCCCAGAGAAGCCTACACACCTGATTTTTTTATAAATAGAGACTCAAGGAGAACCACTCTGTGTGGTTAGAACACACGAGTCAGAACACTTCATTGGGTTCATGTTCTAATGCACACAACTGATTACCTTTTCCCTTTCATTTTCCACTATCAAGTAAGGAATTTTATTATTTTCGTTTGTTTTGTGAACATATATACATATATAGTTATATATATATATATTCATGTAAAACCATATATTTTTAATCTACGTTATATATACGATAAGTCTTCTTGTTTTAAAGGATCTTTCCCCTAAAATATTATGGTTACAAGGGTGTCCTTTTTTCAAACTACATACATACATGTACATATATATATTTATATATACATATATATGTACACATATGAATATAAATATGAACACATTAAGTGGATTTTTTTTCTCATTTACTAAGAAATTATAAATTGTATTTATCAACCACTAAACTAGTATTTGAAGATTCGTGTATGAATAATTTCCTATATTCACCTTGTTTACATAATTGCATGTGATAATTGTTATTATTTTATTTTTAGTTATGGGTCAAGTTATTATTTCATGTGAGAACTCGAATCTGCATCTCTTATCATGTCATGCATTAATAGTTATGGCAATTATCAAGCTCATGTGAGGCATTCCAAAAATTATGAGATCCTGCACACATTTAAATCCAGGTTTCATGCAATTACACTTTTCAAATAAAAGTGTCTTTTTTTCCATGTATGGGTTTATCTCTAAAATTATTTTAAAACCATTTGAGGAAATGGTGATGACATGAGAAATATTTTTCTATTTTAATTAAAATAATACTATATACGTATTTTTTGAAATAATTTTCGGTAAGAAATAAACAAAGGTAGGCCCGAGGGAAAATATTTTCAATATTGGCCCTGGTGGGTTATATGACGTTATGGGAGTGAAAACATAAGTATTACTAAAGAATAGTTACCATATATATGGATTTTAATAATGGTCTTCCTTGTATTATTATCAACCCACAAAAACATAATAACTTCAAAAGAGAGTTCCCAACATCTTTTCAAACATAATTATTTTGTGAAATATTGTTTTCCTATATATAATAAATTAATTGTTAAAATATATTTTAAGTATGTATATTTATTTCAAGTAATGTTTTATGAAATTTATTGGTTGTTTTGAATCCCCTTAATGGGAATTTTATGCACAACCAACTTATTATAAACTCTTTTTTAGGTTTATAATACTATTTTTGTTGAAAATCTGTTATGGAAGTGACACCCTAGGGAGTCATCATTTTCAATTTATAAATTTTGGTTGAAATGTAAGTCATGTGTCTAAATTTATAGAACCAAGACTGGTAAAATGTCCTATATTGTATTTAATGTTGTGTATTTATTCATGTTTCATGTATAAAAAAATTACATAGCATTTGGAAGGGCTGAATCTGGGTTTCAGGTTAGGGTCTTTATATATATAATCGAAAAAATGCATTGAATTTAAAACACTTACAATTATTATATTCATACATTTTTAAGAACTTATTTCATGTTAGTGTAGATATTCCCCCAAATCATTATGTAGAATTATTTTAAATTTACGCTATTGGATTCTATGATAATAAAAGTTATGATTTCTTAAAATATTACTCATTCTTCTAGGAGGAAACCATATAACTAATTTACTATAAATAATGTTGTATATTTCTATAGAGTACTAATGTATATGGAAAATAATATATTCATTCATAGTATGTCATGTGGAACTTTCTAGCGATTCATTGAATTCAAAATACACTCATGTCCCCTGAAACATTCTTAATGATATAATGAAATAATGATGAGAGAATTAAAGATAATGATGATTTATTCATATTTTAGATAGATTATCATAGAGAACATTTGATAAATGACACCCATATTTTGCAGCTGACTTGTGTAATGTTAGTTTGGGCGTTTCCTGTGATGGTTTTAATTTATTTAGTTAGATGCTTACTTTATAAAACATGGGGAATTTTTCATTAATTTTTATGATCATTATTCATGGATTTTAATGAAAAAACCATTAACATTATTGATTATACTAATATATATGGCATATTATCCTTGAAATGATATCTATTTCGACATGTAAACATAAATAAAATAGTTGAAGAATCTTTAGGATATGGGTGTGCACACATTAAATTCATCATTGAAAAATATATTTCAAATGCATGATGAGTTTTATTGGGATATAAATGAATTCCATTCTTATAAAATGGTTCCTTGTATGAGTATGAAGGTAAAAATATAATTTCATATCTGTATAAATAAATAAAATTATGTAAGACTTAAATATCGTTATATTTTTTATTTAATGGGGAATCGATAAATATTTCTAATAGATCATCTATATGTGAAGAATCACAAGAATTATGATAATTTTGTAAACATTGACACTCTACCTCATCATATTTTAGGAATCAATATTCTCAATGAACAGTAAAATGTGAATATTTCATTAGGGAATGTTCAAATGAAATTAAAAAGAGAATGAATGTTAACACTAAATCCACTTATAATTAGAAAAATTAAATATTTTTTTGGAGTTTGAATATTTTTCAATCAAATTTATATGTAATTATTTATATGTAATGAAAATTTATAGAAAACAATTGTTTAATTTTTATTTCTATTCATTTAAATATCGTGGTGGAAAACTAAATATTACTTTCAATATTTATATGATTTGATATATTGGGGTATATGACATGAACTACATCTTGTGTCTATCAGTTTAAATAAGTGGAATGTTCCATGTTCTTATTATGTGATGAAATATTTTGAGAAAAATAAATTTCTTAATATAAAGTAGAATATCATGGTTCTTAATTTCTATTCATGAAACACAACTAAAAGAGCCAACAGAAGAGATTTTAATAAAAAATAAATAAAAACTCAACATTATCACATATTTTTCATGATTTAATTCGAATAAAAATCAAGAATTATATATCCAATAATTTCAGGTTGAAGATGATTTGATTTTTCCATTCATAGGGGGTCCTCTGATAAAATGGTCATCCAAGTATTTCTTTAAAAAAGTTCCATCTATGTCACCATTAATTTTTTGTGAGTTAGAGAAAATTTCTCCTCTATCATTTTTCACTAGAATAAAAAATCTAATTTTCTATCATATAATATAAAAATATATTAGGGGAATTATTTATTTTTGATTGAAATATCCTATAAAATAAACAAGCATACAATGAAGAATTATGTTCTGAATAGGAATCATCTTGAAGGTTACATTTTGATAGGTTATCTATCTAAAGAATATATCGATATTTTTAATGCCTTTTTCGGATGTGAAACCTAGACATAACCATCCACTATGGAATGAAGACTAGTGGTATAGAAAAATGGAGCTTGAATTTATTTCTCTTCCCTAAATTAGAGGATTTCATGGGTAATATAAATTGGATACATTAAGGCTTAAAGAGAGGGATATATAACATCACCCAGTCTTGTTTTATCTCTGGTTGTTTCTATGAAAATATCAAAAATGTAATTTGAATATGTATGTGTTATATCACACTACATAATTTAACACATACCATAAAATTTATTTACTTCTTTATAAAGGGAACATAAAAAGTTTTAAGTACATTTCACATTTTTTTTACTTTGGGAAGGAGGGATACTTTTTATAGAAATGAGTTACCGAATTTGATAGAAGAAATGATATGACCATTACATTAATCAACTTAAAATATAGATATTATTTTAGTTCTATAATTCATATATATTATAGGTACTGAGTCTAACTGTTAACTTTATCTCTCAAGAATTAAATGCACTAGATTATGGTACCAATTCTTTGGTTTTTGTATTCAAATAATTAATAACCTTTTGGTTTATATTTTGTTACAACTATTTGAGAGGTAAACATGCCTATAAAACATGATATAATCATGTTAACTGCAACAATGGACTACTATTCCTATACATCATATAGCGGGCCATGATGTGAAAATGTGAAATTATGAAGTTTTTTAGAAGTTGATGTTGTTGAATTCTTACTCTCACGGTCATGTCACTATAATTAAATGAAAATGGTTTTGTTCAATGACATGATATGGTACATTTATTGATCAATATGGATTTATATTTATTAAAATGAGTCGCTTACTCACTATTTTTGAGCCATATATTTCAATATCAATGGGAAAATAAGTTTTTTTATGTTAAATATATTCTGAGACCACATTATGGTGTCATTATTGATGTAATATAAAGAATTATTTTTGATGATGGTGGGTTGAAATTGATTCCATTGATACCTAGATGGTGTTTTCAAAAATATTTTATTTGATGACTCAATTTTTCCAATTTTCATAATAGATGTTGAACATGAAGTTGTGTTTGGTTATATTTAAAAGAAACCATCTATGTTAAAATTTCATTCAATTTCACTAGACAAGGGTTTTTCATATTGTTAATATATTAATTAATTTAATTTTGTTTCAGTTTGGAATGATTTTTTTCATATTTTTTACGTTTTTATTGCATTTAATTAGATTTATTTTAATCCATAAAGCTAGGACTGATATAGTTTTAAAAAACAAGTATAACATGGAATTAAATTATACTTTCTAAAACATATTCTAAAATAAAAATCATTAATACGCTATTTTAAAATGAGTTTGAAACACTTATTAAAAAAATGATTAAATGGGGTTCTTAAACCAATTTCATATAGATTTTATTCATGAAGTTGTTATGATATTTATATTCCCTTTATGACTTATAATTTGTATAGATGATATTTTAAAGTTTCTATTGTATAATTCATTATTTTGTAGATTATGGAAGATATTGGGGAAATTAAAAGGAAGATATTTCTTAATAATATTGATGATTACATGATATAGGGATGCCTTCAATAGTTCCCTTAGTAAGTATAATAATTTTAATATTTTTGTTATAAATTTCATTTAATGTAATGTTCATATTAATTATAAAATTTATTTTTGGACCATTTATATGAACCAGTGTTACTCTCTACTCAGACCAGTAGTAGGGGTTAAAAGTGTTTTCAATTGATATAGGGTGCTACTAGAGTTACAAAGAGCACTCTTCATACCTACCCACTCCAAAATCCTTCAAAAAACTTTCCATATACCATAGTATTCCGTCCACCACTTGATTCTCTAGGGATTTTTTTACCTATTTTGCCATAATCATCTGATTTAGGCTCTACTTCTCATATACCATCTCCGTATCCACTAATTTATCCTCAACCCTTTTATCCTTATCCTACCATGTCTATGTCGGATCTATTTCCTACTCCGACACATCTAGGATATGTTGATTGTGATCCTTCATCTTATAATCCACATCATGTAGATGACTCAAAGCATACATTGGAATAGAAACATCATCCAGAGGTTATTGATATAGAAAATCATATAGATCCATCATAGCTTAATGATTATCCTGGATTAATATTATGTTTATAAGTCTCTCAAATTATATCACATTAATTTTAGTTAAGTTGTATTGTCAACTAATTATAATTTCATTCTTTTATATTATTCAGTGGGGCCATTGAATATGTGATGTGGGTGAAACTATATGCATGGATCATAGATATTAAAAATACAAAAATGATAGAATAAAATGATGATGAACAATTTTTTTGTAAAAATGCTTACAAACGTGGGAGTTTCATAGAGACAATATCCATTTATAGATATATCATTCCAATTCAACTAGTCTCAAGGTGGAATATCAGTAATCAAATTATGAAGAATGCATGGTATGAGATATATATTAAAATTTGTTAAATTGAAATATATATAATCATTTTATTCAAATAAATTAACATTCTCATCATAGCATCGATTTAACTTTTGTGATGGCCATGATTTGAAGGTGAAACAGTTGATGGAACTTGGGGACTTGTGGTAATCATATAAACATGATCTATATATTGGTTGGAAGAGTGATGTGAGCTATGAGTTAGAGGGTGTGCCAATCATCAATGACTACCCTAATACACAATACCAAGAAATGATAATTTATAGAAAGAGAATTGATTTTTATATATTCTACAACTTTAATGGGTTGTATTAAAAATTTAGCTCTTATTAACTATATTAATTTTTTTGTTTCAGTATTAATTAAAAAGTAACATAAAGAAAAAGTATTATATAAAGTACCTAAACATTATGGGTCACACTATAGTGCATGTGTATGAGAGGCAGCAAGTACTTTTATAACCAATTGGATTTTATTAGGCACTATCACAATAGTATGAAACCAAACATTTATCCATTTAAATGAAATTAAAATTAATAAAAGTAAATGTAATATAATACAAACATATATAATAAACTAAATCTTCCTATTCATAATATAATAATAGATATTGAAGACAAATAGAATCAATTTTAAATAAACCAAATACACATTTTATAATTAAAAATGAAACAATCAGTTCTAATTAAACCCACTCAAAAATGGGTTTGACCAAACTAAACCAAACAAAACAAAATAATACTAAAGTAATACAAATAGAGTATTGTTAATTTAAATATAATAAGACCAATCTATAGATAAACAAATCTATGATTATTTTCCTAATAGAACAATATACACTTAATTGAAATAGAATAGGTTTACATGACCCAAACATCAATTATGTAAAACCAATTTGACCCAAACTAGACTACCCAAAACTGAATCAAACCAACTAAAACCTACCTATTCAAATTTAATGAAATTGAAATATGGTAAACTATATTGATTTGAACTAACTAAATAAAAAATTATTTGAATTGAAACAACATGAAATAAATGAAATATAAATAAAATGAATCATTTTGAGAGGAAGGTATGAAAAAATTTGAAATTATATGAACAATACAAAACAAGATGAAACTAGATGAAAAGGAAATTAATCAAAGCAAAAAAGACTATAAAAATCTAATCGAGGATTGATTTAAATGAAACTGATTCAATTAAAATTTAAATGAATTTAATGGATGTTAACCCAAATAAATTATATAAAACCATGAAATAGAAAACAAAATCTAATTTAATTGAATTGATATGAAATCAAAAAACATGATATTACTTTTATTGATCCAAATAGATAAGATCTGAACTATAATTAATTCATATGGATATAAAGGGTGTGAATTAATCCTAAAAACATTTATTTAAACCTTAATAATTAAATTCTAGATAAATTAATAAAAAATGAATGAAAATAATTAAAACAAAATTAAATATCCAATCCAACCCTAGTCAATAATGAATGTAATAAAACTAATATGAATAAACCATGACTAAATTAATCAAAATCCATTGAAATTTTAAAAAAATTTATGTTATTTTTGATTATTCTAGTATTTTATTAGTTTTGTTTATTAATATACTATTATTCAATAATGAAGTGTTTTTATAATAGATTCAATTTATAGTAAGAGAAACTAAGCATAAATGGTCTTGTGCCTTGGGAAAATTTGTTTTTCTCGAGTTAGTGGAAGAAAGATGGATGTGATGTAAATGAAAAAATTAGAAAACATATTGAGTAGTTTTTTATTTATTTAAAATTTTGATATATAATTTATAATTACATATATTATTTATATTTTCAATAGTGTTCCTTGGTTTCCCTTAATGAGAATGAAGATGGAAACTATAGAATAAATAATCATCTCAGATAGATATTAAGTGAGGAGCACCAGGGGATAATACGATGTCAAACTCAGATGAGCAAAATACCAAATAGGTATTGTCCCTAATAAAGTACATCTTAATTATCTTGCAAAACATTTCTTTAAAAATATATTGAAAAAGATTTCATGGATGAAAAAATAAATATATTGGGGAATAAAAGAGGTAAAATGGTGACTTTATAGTTCTTGATTTTTATGAATGATTTATGTTCATCACATACATTAGAGGATTATATGTTTTTTATACTTATATTTCAAATAGTCACTCTCTATATGATGAAATGTGTGATGTAAATGGTGGTCCTAGTTGTGATCTTTGTGATTAAACTCCTGGTGATGAAATTGGTGTAGAATATGTTGATATTGGTGAGGTTGATTTGATGTGGGTGATGTTTATGATGATAGAGGTTGCGATGATGGAGACATTGATCCCCTCCCTTACTGATTATAATGTAATGAGAAAATTTTATGGATGGTTTTTAATAAATTAAAAAAATGATTTTTTTGATTATATACATATGTTATAGTGTTGTGAATGGTTTGGAAATTATTGATATAATAATCAGTTTGTTAGATGAAAAATCTACAATATATATACCACATATAATGTTTACTGTGGTTAGTATTTTGTTTAAATTATATATTATTAATAGTTCAGATCATCTGGATGGGACTTCATTGCTGGTTGGGAAGGGGAACCAATACCAATGGTTTACCTGAACCATTGATATTCATATATACCAACGTTTTTAAACTATTGGAACTCAAAATTGCTAATGGGCTAAACCATTGGTTTCAATGAAACCCATTTTTATAACCCTATAGAGATGGATTGAAACCCCAAAGATCATAAAACCATTGATATATGAAATACCAATAGTTATAGTGCCTATACTAAGGGTTTAAAACTCTTGGTATAGGGAAGTTTTCTTGTAGTTTAATTTTATCCAAAATTTACTCTTACCAATAAAATTGAGTTCAACATAATTCCCTTTAATTTAAAAAATATTATATAAATGTTAAAATATCATATTTAATGTATTATCTATAAATATAATTTCAATAAAAAATAAATAATGATTAATTTAATTTATTAACATTAAAACACATTGTGCACAAAAAAAATAGTTTTTTAGAAAAACAAATCCTTCAACCTTCAAATGGTTTTATTTTAATTTTTAACTAATTGGAAACTATTGAATTAATTTTTTTTAAATATATAAAAATTATTTTCCACAATTTATATAGTATCATTCACACTCACTAATCCAATTAATAGGTGATAAATTTTATATTTAATAATAAAAATTTAGTAATATATCGTGGTTTGTTTAATCTTAGTGTTGCGTGCAATGTAAGATATCAAAGAAATAAAATTTCTTTAAAAATAAATATATCAAAATATATTGGGGTGTTATATTATTACCCCATTATAAGATTTTCTACTTGAAATTTATATCAATATAATTCAAACTATGAAGGATATTTATACTTCATTGCATATTTGGGTTCCCATGTGGCTTCCACAATGTATGGTTTCACCACAAAACATTAACAACACGAGTGGCCTTGTTCTAGAGAAGTTTCTCCCTTCGATTTAAAATCTCCTCCAATTATTACTCATAGTAAATATCATGCTCCAGAAGTGAAACCCTTGAGATCTATACACATGAAGGATCATGTATATATTTTCTCAAAAGCGATACATGTAACTCACTATGAACATCATTAAGGTTCAGTGGAAGATCCATGTGATAAGAAACATTCCCAAACCAATAAAAAATTATTAAATTCATGATATATATTGGGAAGAAATTTTCATTATTTATGAATCTAATAAATTTATTCCTTGGTGGCATTCACTATAATACCCTCTAACCAGCATTAAATTCTAGATCCCACCAATGACTATCAATATAACAATTATGTTGACTTTGAGCTACCATGATGTTATTCTGAATGACCCAAAACATTGCTACCAATTTGTTAACAATATAAAGTCCTAACAGCTATATTTCTGTAACTTCAATCCAGTATGTTGGAGTTATTCACTTCCTTCCATAGAGGGAATCTTGAAGAGTAATATGTATGCTTGAATAGAAGCTATTTTTATAAGAGGATTCGATAAGTGGAAGGTTTTTATCCAACCCACAATTGAAATATTGAAAATATAATCAAAACATAGCCTCTATTATTTTATTGATCCTCTTAAAATCTCTATCTAATTGAGGATCATATATTGTACAAATGTTTAACATCCTATTTTATTTCAGCTATGGACTTCTCTAAAACTTCAAGGTAATCCTTGGATCCTGATAAGATATAATATAATGTGGCACAACATGAAACCCTAACACTTGCTTAAAGTATATCCATTTAAACTGATCAAGAATAAAATATTCCTTGATGGAAATTAAATTTTCTTATTTTCTATGGATATGGAAAAATACTGACATTACAGTTATCCCTTTAGATGTTTTGCGGAGTCCGATGACGAAATCATGAATAATTTTTCACCATTCCAATCTAGGTAAGTGTAATGGTTATAAAATCCCCTTAGAATTCTATCCTAAACATGCTAACATACCATGTGTGGTGATATGTACACCAAAATATCCCATATCATGTTATCCCAATATAAACACTCTTTGGGATCTTGATACATCTTCATTCATTTAGGATTAATAAAAAATGATGAACCATGAGATTCAACTAGTCGCTCATTCTTAAAGATCAATATTGATAGGACACATACTTGGTTCCTAAACATATAATCCACTCACAATCATGGTTGAACTTAGGGACATTTTTCAACATATTATTCAGTTCCACATCATCCATATTCACCTCTATAATCCCCATATTGAAGGATAACTGGGAATTCTTATAATGAAGATTAGATTTATCCACTTTATTAATGATTTCATGGTCTATATTTTATAAATACATAATTTTTTATCTCTTTAATCATTTTAGGATCAATGTACATACCACATCTTTCACCATAAATATAATTCCTCTATATTTTCAATGGAAGAACCATTGTTTCAATCTCAAAATCAATAATAATGTCATTTTTATCATGAATTTTAAACTAGAATGAGGAATGAACTATCAAAAAATTATTTTACAATAGGAAACATCCCATTCCCATCTTTGAACCATCACTATATATAACAAACACTTCTCCGTTGAAGTGAAGTGTAAGAACATGTATGATTACCAAACTTCTTTTCATGTTGTTGAAATTTTACTCACATTATTATATCTAAAAGAACTTAGAGGTGTTTGGATTCAAAATTATTATTGGATTAGATATCCAAGATAAGTCCCTCACAAACCACTGGTAGTATCGAGAAACCCAAGAAAACTAAGGATCGTAGTTACCGAAGTTGGTCTAAGCCATTACTTAGTAACTTTAAACATTAAATGATTTATTGATATACCCTATCTTGGGATTATATTCCCAAAAAATGAAGCATTATATTTCTAAAAATTATTATTGGTAAATTTTTCATAAAACTTTTTCAATATTAATGTAATAAACATATTTCTCAGTTGAACTTCATACTCTACTTTACTCATTAAATATATAATAATACCATATATAATGTCTACCATAAACTAAACATGGTAAGATATAATGAATAAATTAATTAAATTCATGAAGATAATGAGGGGATATGAATGTTTAAATTGAATCACTATAAATTAATGATGACCATACCTCATATGGATGGATATATTCAGTATATTTTTATTCTTAACCCTCAAATACTGATATAAAAAATAATGGTCAATCCTGGAAAAGATTTGATCTCTATGTAGTTGATCAAACAATTTTCCAGTACGAGTACGAGGATAATTGGTCTTGATAATGATCTTGTCACATTCTTTATAATCAATGAAAAGACTGATTAACCCATCTATTATCTTTATAAAAGAATATGTCTGACTCACGATGATACCCTGGGGTATATAAATACCTTATAATGATTTTACTAGAGTTTATTCCTTATTTATTATTACTCAATAAGGTCCATTAAATGTGGAGTATTTCAAATTGGTGTATCACATAGTATGTGCTCTATTGAAAACTCAAATTCATAATTTAGTGGAAGAAGAGAAACGTACTCCAAAAATATATCAGCAAAATCCAGAATAAATGGAATATCATCAATGTTGAGTTTTTCCCAAACTATTTGAGATAAGTATCCCTCCAGAATAGTTTTATAACCTATATAAAAGATTTAACTTCCATTTTAAGTTCATATTCATCCTTGAACTGAAATATTGTTATAACCAGATTTGAAATATCAAATGGTACTTACATTTCTTATAAATTGACAAGGTATCTTTATATAGAGATTTAATCAACTCCCAAGAGAATATAAATTTAAACTAGGGTGGACTCACATGATTTTTTGGAAGAAAATGAACACAAACCTCTATAATAGAGGAGATATAAACTTTAGATGTGATCATCGTACCCTTAAGAGTTTTTACTAACAAAACACCAGTTCATTCTCATGACCTACTTTAGTAGTAATGATCACATGATATTTAATGTTTTCATTAAGCTTAAAAGTTTACTAAAATTGATTATAATCATTTACCATTGTATATGTGAAGTTTTTGGAATAATGTATATATTCACTATACTTATATAATTTGAGTGCGGGTTGATTTTTTTTGATCTTTTTCACTATTCCTTGCATTAAATGACCTCTTCACATCACTTGGATGTAATTATCTAAATGAATTTATTTTCCACAGATAAAAACATTACCATTATCTAAAACATAATTTCATCTATGATTATTTACACACTTCTAATATGAAGTGAGATTGATTTGAATTCAATAATGGGATTTATTATTAGACTTTCCTTGAAATTACCCCTTTCTCTTTTCCCCCATTACCTTAAGAATACAGATAGTCTCTAATTTAAATTTCCATCTGATGAGCACATAAAATTATTACTTTATATCTATCAATGTCCTTGTAGAAAATTCCTTCCATAGACATATTCTCAATACAATAATGAATATGTCAATTTTATTTCAGGGTCTATGATAAAAAATGCATTCCTTGCTAGTTATGTAACATTTTCCACATATGTGATATTTTGTTCATCATTTTTCTTTTTTAGTTTAAGTAATTACATTTCCATTTTTTGGAATTCATTTGGGGAAAATACTTATTGAACAATACAGTTTTAAAATCTTCCCAAGTCATGGATATAATATTATCCTCTTACCCTATATTCTTGATAAGATTAAAAAATTGATTAACATCATCTTAAAAATGATACACTTCTAAAATAACCTTATCATAGTTAGATAATTAGGGAACAAATAATATATTTTATATATGATTCATCCATTTATTAGTTTAAAGTGGATCCGATAAACCACTAAAGGAATGTGGATGTTTTTTATAAAAGTATCAATAGTGGTTTATTCCTAAATTTGGTAATTTTAATTTTCCAAATGATCTATTTTACTGTTAATAGATTTAGATAGTTGGGTAAGAATAACAACATGAGTTCCCAACACAATTTGATTTTTTTCATGAGGATGGTCCTTTTATTTCTTATCACATGAAGTGTTAATATGATGTCTCATGGTTATATCCATTTAATAAAATAGAAAATAGTAGTTTGTGAAAGAATAATCATATCGAGTAATTATTTAATAATAAAAATTATTTATAGGAGATTTAAATCAGGAAGCCTTAATTTTAATCAATTTCATCTTAATTTTATCCTCTGTTATTCATGGTCATTAAAAAAATCCTATATATTGGTTCATCAATAAAATATGATTTATCCCAAATATATCCCCTTAGATTTTCTATCTAGTTGTGTTGTCTTAGACTCAATCATCCCGTACATGTGAAAAATGAGTTAACACCCAATCCAACCCGTTTATATTTATTACCCCAAGTTGAATATGTGTAATAGTAACATCAAATATCCATTATTTGGATAGGGATACATTTTCTTTGAAAACCACACAATAAATAACTTACCAATTATTCTTGATTTCATGTTATACTTAGAGTTATCACTAGGGTATTACACAATGGTTTCTAATCCAAATCTAAAAAGAACAATTAAAAAAAATTCTCTAATACTGACTAAGGTGACCCAAGAATTTTATACATATACATTTAATCATTTTAAAGGATTATTCATTACATATTATAACGGTAAATACCCTATAATGGTGAGTAATTATTTTCCATGAGGACTAGAAACAAAATAATATGATTTCATGAATGATCATTAGTATCTAGCTCAAATATCTTATAATATATTATAATTATTATTAAAAAAACACTTAAAAAACTTTTTTTCAAAAACCATGGAAATAAACATACAAATTGGTGATCTCAGATGGTAAGAAATGGTAAACCAAAAATCTATTAATCAATGATCATAAGTGATCTTAACATAAGTTCATAGTTATAATAACCTGATTATTACTAAATATGACCAAAACTAATCAATCTAATATAATAAATCACAAATCATAGTATAAGGATTTGGCATAAAAAATATATAAGCCATAATTGTATGGAAACATCAATAATAAATTAGGATCCATAATAACATATCATAAGTACAAGACATAGGTTTGTGGTATACAAATAAGAATATAAAATCATTCCTTTTGTCAAATATCACTTCTAAGACTATCAATGTTGATTGGGTTTACTCCCCATTCCATTATTTACATAGTTAAGGTTAAATTATCAAAAAATCATATTGGAATGGTTCCATTACCAAATTGGGTTAAATACCCTTTCTTTTCCTCATTATCTCATGAGATATCCATCTTAACCTAATTTACTTTAGGGATATATAATTTTAGGACTACCCATAATATAATAAAATTCATTAAAATGTGTTCCAAAAGATTATAAAAAAACATCATATCATCATATCATAACACATGAAATGGAAACAAGTTTTATAAAAATTTCACCATTTAATCAAAACATAACTCATAGAATAGAATTAGTTTTCATATATATTAATTAGATAATCATATAATAACATATGGAAATGAGATGAGTTTCATTAATGTTTCATCAGTTTTTTATAACATAATAAATGGAAAATAAATAGGTTTCACAATGGTTCCATAATAACATAATTAAACAGTGAGAAAGAAATATGGTTTACATAATTATTATTAAATCAATATAGTTAGAAGATATCATTTAAAATAAAGTTGATGGTATCATTAGTTCGTCACCCCAATGAGGTAGGAAAATCCATAATGGTTGTTAAAAAAATATGGAAAATACATTTAAAGCATTATTCAAACCCTTCTTTGAAAATATGAGAAAAATATCCTATTCTATTTCTAGAATTTGAACTAAAAATTACTAGAATATTAAGAAAATAAGATTATATAAAAATACACATTTAAACATTAAAGTTATGAATCCATGAAATTATTGGACATGATGTCTATAAAATATATTCATACCATATTTGTTTAAATAAAACATTATTTTCTATCTTTTATAAAAGGATAAAACAAATTATTTAGAAAATATTTCTTAAAAAAATATTCTGTTTTAAAAGTCATAGAAAAATAAAAAAGAAATAAAAATTAAAATGGTTAAATATTTCAATTATATTTAAAAACATCCATAATTGTTTTTAAGAGCATGGACATGGAATATAAATATTGTCGACCAAAAAAGGAATTACGTTCAAAATGTATTTTAAAAAAATTTTGGATGATATTATGTACCAAAAATATGTAAATAGTTCAGACACATAAATATACACGGAATAACCATATGAGAATAAAATATATGGATTTTAATGGATAATATTAATATAATTCCCCTCATTAAAAATTAAACACATACAATCTAGAAAAAATAGATTATAACATAAACCCTTACCTTAAGTCATATCTTGATTCATTGGTATTCAAATATCATGTATGGTAAATATTGATTTATTATAAATATATTCCATAACCATATTTATACATAAAATACTGTGTATAATTTCTTTTATAATTTCAAATTATTATTTAAATAAAAATTTCTTCATTAAAATGAACATTCTAGTAAAAACTTGTCCATTTTCCATTTATGTTTTGGTCCTCTGGTTATGGTAATTACACGTTGGTTATGGATTCATAATATCTAAAATATTAATAATTTTATATGTATCATATTAATTCAACATATATAATTATATAATTAGTTATATAAAGTGATTATAAAAAATATATCACATTGTTTTGTAGAGGTGGCAGTCTACACGTACACATAAGGGACATTACCATTTTCTTATGTATTTATTAGTGAGAATTTAGTATATGTATTGTAATTTTACAAGAACTACTATGTAATAAATATTATATATATATATATATATATTAATTCCATTATAATAAAAAACAATTAATTATGGTGATGTAAAATGAATCATTTCTCTATATGGAGGTGGTAGCCCACACGTTAGCATGAGAGATAATTTAATACTCCCATTTGATGTATAGGATGTTTAAAATTGTTGATTCATCATCATTATAAGAATAAAATATTTTTAATATTATTATTTATTTATATTATAATGGATACCATGTATTTATACGAGGTAGAAGAAGAAATAAAATTGAAATCACTTGGTTAGGAGTTATACATCTTAGTTAAGAAACCTCCATTAGCTTACACCTTAAGCCTTTAAAGGATGATATTATGATAAAACAAAGAAATATATGATTTTATTAGGGATTTTATCAAATTAATATTATAATTATTTTATGAGATAATAATCCCTTGAATTTTGTGATAAATAGGAGTAGTGGAGTCATTTTATAAAGGAGGTAGATGACACACTTGAATTTTCAAAACATTAATAAATATATTAATTAATTACTCCAGTAAAGAATATATAAAGTGAAAAATACTTGAGGCTAAAAATGAATAGGTATAAATACAATAACCTAATAAAAATAATGGTAATTTTTTTATATTTTAAACCATATAAATTATGTTAACTACCTTTTAAACCTTTTATTTTTTACCAGGATAAGAATATTTTTATTAGAGTAACTATTCATTATGTCCAAAAAAATTGTTGAACATATTAAATTATATTATGTAAAATGAATAAAAATAACTAATAAATTTTAAAGCATTAAATTTCTATCACTTTAACAAATTTATTTTAAAATAAGAATTCACAACACAACTAAACCATTTTTTAGAAAAAAATAATTTTAATAATAACATTATGTTAGCCCTCACTCAATTCCATTAGAAAACTATTAGGAGAATTGAAAAATATTTTATTCAATATATTATCTATTAATATTATAAAAATAATTCATAAATAGATATTAATAGAATTTATTATGACAATAAATATTGTGTGCTTAAAAATAGTTGTTTGAAAAACATATCCATTAACTTCCAATGATTTATTTGTTTATACCTAATTGAAAAATGCTAAATTAATTTTATAACTTTTTAAAATTAATTTTTCATAATTTTTTTGTTCATACTTTCTATTGAAATATCTAGGAAATAACCATCACATTAAATAATAATAATTCAATAGTATATTATAGTTTATTTCAACTCGGTGTTTTGTGTAAAAATATATATCAAAAAAATAAAATTAATTTATAAGGAAATATATAAAAACATAATTGGGTTTCAAATTATTTTTGATTCAAGTAAACTTGATGTTACACATTTGGGAATCATAACCACTATCAAATATAACTAATAATATTAGGTGACCCAAACCCACACTCCCGGGTCTGGTGCTAAAAAAAATTTTAAAAAATTTCTATGATACCAAGTGAGATTATCCGGTATAAAATTCAAAAAAATTTAAATTATTATTAAATATCATAATAATATAATGCAATACAGAGAAACTTCTGATTTAGTTTATTTTGAGGAATAATTTCATAAGAAGCCTATTTATAATACTTATGAATATTTATCTATAATACTACTATACAAGGATACCATAAATAACTTCCATGGGTAACAATCATTGGTAAAATTGATTTATTGTCTCATGAACTTCAGAATAATGGCTAATTAATTATGGTAGTTATAGAATAAAATAAGAAACCCTCAAAGATTTGTTTTTTTCTCACAGACTCATAACTACCTAAAATCTAATCCTAAAAACATCCACATATGAATTTTTTGGAAGGAAAACATATCTTATTCTCTTTTGGGGGATTCAGACCAGTTTATTACAACTGTGATTACCTCAGAATCTCACCATATTCTTGTCACATTCATCTATGCTAAGTGAGATATCCAAGATAGGGTGGATTTATGGGAGTATATCTAATCCTTTGACCATAGAACCTTTCAATGGATAGTGGGATATGACTTTAACATAATTTTAGACCAATAGGAGAAGAAGGGGGAGGAGATATTCTGAGGAAGAATATTTTTAATTTTTACAATTTCATTTCTTGAAAGGGGATCCTTGACCTAGGCTTCATGGGAGATATTTTTACATGGTACAACAATAAAAAGGGAATGGATTTAACCTACTATTTGATTAACTGGATTCTAGTTAATTACCATGGAATATCATCCTTCCAAGATGCTAAATTTAATCATCTAGTTCAATCCCTCTCTGACCATTCACATATTTTTATTGATCTTTTTACCACAATAGGAAAATATGGTTGCTTCATCTCCCATAAGGGTCCATCCACTCTTCCTGGTTATAAAAAGGCCTTGGAATCTTTGTGGTCTAAACCTATAAGTGGTATTTTGTGGACACAACTTCACAACATATTGAGAGTTTTTAGGGGTGACCTCTAGTCCCTTCTTACAAACCTACCTCCTTGATTTTGTGAACTAGAAAACTTGAGTGCATAAGCTAAAAAAATTGAGGAATGAAATAAATATGGTTGGGGTGATCCCATATTTCATAGGCTGATTCAGAGGAAAAACAACCTGGTTGAAACATTATTTGAACCATAATTCTTATCTTGTGAGCAATGTATAATTAATTTCCTCAATGAAGGAGATTAAAACACTACTTATTTTCAAGACCGTGTAAAGTAAAATATTAGGATTGATTGGAAGACTATCCTTCTATAATGTGTCTAATTATCTAATGATCAAGACATGGGGGGTGCAAGGGATAAAGCCCTTTTTAAAAAATTTATTGTAGTTACAAACCCACGCATGAATGCTAGAAATCTTCGGGGTCATGTAATGATTTTTGATTTTATTACCAGGGTGGTTACTAATGGTGTAAATTCTTCAATGGAATCTATTCTGGTGGAACCTAAGATTCATGAGGCTATTATTTCCCTCAATCCTCTTAGTGCATCTAGGCCTTATGGGCTTCCTAATTACCTATACACGGCCTCTTGGAATCTGGTTAAAAATGATATAGTGGAAGATGAGCATGATTTATTCAAGGGGGAAGCCTTCCTCATGCAATGTGTGCCATGTCTCTTTTCTTTATTCTATAGTCTATGGACCTGTCCTCCCAGAAATACTATAGACCAATCATTCTATGAATATTTCCTTACATGATCTTAGTTACTGTGATCAATCGATGACTCTCCCTGTATCTCAATAATTCGATGGATAAGGAAAAACACGACTTTCAGAAAGGAAGATACATTCAGGGTGATATATGTTTGGCCAAGGAGATGACCAACAATTAAAGTAAATTTCTTTTGGATATAACATCACCATCAACCTGGATATGGATAAACCGTATGATCAGGTTGAGTAGTCCTTCATTATCAAAGATCTTGTCTACATGGGCATCTCATACTCTTTCATTGACAACTTATTATGATGTTTCAGGTTTCCCTGGATGTCCATATCTTTTATGGGGAATAATTTTGGATTCTTCATTTAAATTAGGGGTTTAAGGAAAGGTGATCTTATTTCTTTAAGCCTCTTTATTTTGGTGCATGATACCTTGAGTAGAATCATTAACATGAGCCTTCTTGATGGAAGCATCCTTTTTTAGTGCCGATCAAATTTTCAGAGCCTACCACACGATATGTTTATAGATGAAATAATAATTGTTGTTAATGTAAGTAAATGGTATTTATATGGTATCAATGAGGTTATTTAAAGCTACTGAAAATAGAGTGGTCATGTCATGAATCTTGATAAAATTAGTTTTATCATCTCAGGAACATGCTCTACTAGGATGGTTAAAGTCATTTAAGAGAGTTTTGGATTCAACAAAGGGGTCTTCTGGTGGATTGACATTGGGAACCCATTTTCTCTAGAAGACTATATGTGAACCACTTATATAATTTGGTCGATATGACAAGTAATAGGATCACAAAATGGAAGATTAATTTTCTTTCTTTAAAATGTTGAATTACACTCATAAACTATGTGTTATCCCCTCTTGCAATGTACACTTTATCCTCCACAAATGTCCTTTCCTGTTTTATTTTGTGATTGGAGAAAACTGTGATAGGTTATATTTGGGAAGCTCCCAAAGAGGGATGTTAGAATTGGTCTTCCTAGGATCATATGGCATAAAATACAAAGGAATGGGGTATCGAGGTCAATAGAATTTTCAGATCCATGCAGGGTCTACATGTGAAGCTCACATGGGAGGTTCAATCCATATGTGGTCCTTTTTTGACTAGAAAATATAGGGATATATTAGAGACCCCGCATGGATGATCTTCTATTATACGGTTCATGATCCAACATCTTATTTTTTACTTGATAGTCATACTCATTAGATTTTTGTCTGAGGGGAGATAAGCTTCTAGGACCACAACTGGGCTGGTAGTAAACTCGGCTTCCATGGTGGTCCTAAACTAGACTTATCCTTCTGTCAAGTGAGTCGTTACCCTATTCTAGTCACGACCATTCTAAACTGTGACCAACAAAAGGGTTTAGACCCCATTCAGTTATCTTCCACCCTGCTATATGTGTCTTCATAGGGTCAATGTTCGGTGTTTTCCCAGTGAAGGACTTCCAAAAATTCTTATATTCACTAGGTGCATAGGAAAAATAGAGAGAGGTGATGTGGTTCAATGATCTCCATGGAAAATAAACCTTTTTGGTGTGGTGAGTTAGGAAAAATGAATAGTCAACCGACAAAAAAGAAAAAGAAAAACAGTGTTCATCACATGTCCTGGTGTTCCTACTGCTCTATTCCAAGGGAGGAGACTATCCATAATATGTTATTTGAGGGAAAATGGGCCCAAAACGTTTGGTGTACATATGAAATTTATATAGGTATATAATTTAATGATTTCACAACCACAAACTTTTGATACAGATAGGTTTATGTTGTGGGATCAAACAATATATGGTTTAAAGAAAGAGTCTGCATCCTTGCGGACGAGAGCTAGTTTATCTGGAATGTGACAAGAAAAGATCATTTTGAGGGTTTTTAAAGTTTTATACCAGATATTACCATGAAAACTAGAAATATAATGATTGATTTATGTCATCTGATAATGAATTAGGAAGCACCCCATCCTTGAATGTTATTCGAGGTTCCAGATTAAATTACACATCCTCTACCAACATCTTTGTGGGTCGATATGTAAGACGGAATCCTCATAGCTCTAATTTAAAACTTAACATTGTTGGTTTATGAAGCTCTAGAGACATTCATGGAGGTTTTTTTGGTTAAAGACAATATAGTATCAATTTTCATAGCTTTCTTGGCCTCCTTTGTAAATGGTTTCTCTCTTTAGGTTGAATCTAATGCTCTTCTAGCTGGAATTCAGTTGTCCTAAAGTAGAAGCATCCCCCTTTCCTCTTTGGAAATGTAATTTCTAGTCCTATATTAGTTAATAAATGGACTCAACCATACTCCTTGGCCTATTTATTATCATGTTCAGATTTTGGGGATTATTATGCATGACGACTTAGAGATCACTCACATTTGGCACGAAGGGAATAAAGAGGCTAACTATCTTTCCTCCAAATCTCCTTTGGATAATGTTTTATCTTCTTTTAATTGCACATGTTTTTTTATGTATGAGGAAGTGAGCAATGTTATTGGTGACGCTCTTGGTTTGCACTATTTTAGGCTTTCATAGCTATCTTTCCTTATTTTAACCCCTCCTTTGGTTTCTTCCCTTTCATTGAATAAGAAATTCTGATTATAGTGGTCAGATATAATTTATTACCTATAAAATGTAGATCTATATAGTTCCTGAAAGTCACTTAATTAAAAACTATAATTAATTATACTAAAATATAGCAATTATTTATCATATAATAAAAACCCATGATTGATTTTTTTCATTCGTCAAATCATAAATAATAAATGGAATGAATAATTTTTTTCACAAAATTTATTTATGGGATCACTAAAAATGAAATCTAACATATAATATATTGATACCCTATTTTTTTTACCACAATATAGTCTTTTATATGAAAATAATTAGGAGGATTATTGAAAAGTAACTTTCGTGGAAATAAATCCTTTAAAAAAAGAGGAAATTACAGTGAAAAAATAAAATTACATTTATATTTTTAATAAAATATGTATTTGGGAAAGTTATTTTTCAAAATTTCACTTTAGATGAAATAAAAAGAAGTAATTTAAAATATAAGACTATTTGAAAAGGAATATCAATAATGAATACATGTAAACACATTAATTATTCAAAATGGCAAAGAAAAAACAATTTTAATGCATTTAATTTTTAATGAAGAATATTGACCAACTAATCCTTAAAAAATAAAAAAAATATCTTAATAAAGTTAAGTTAAAACATTTTGAAAAAGTTTACTTTTTAAAAATATTTTTTAATAAATAATAAATGAAAATTATATAAGGAAATCAAAATATTAAGTGAAATACTTATAAAAAACATTTTGAAAAATAAAATTCAATAGTGGATACTAGAAATGACAAAAATATTATCTAAATAAATATGGAGTGTAAGTTAAAACATTTTATTTTGAAAGCATGAGATAATATTTTGAAATAACATTATAGAGAAACTACATCATAAAAATTGTAAAAAAATTACTTATGAAAAGTTGTTAAAGGAAATATGAATGTCACATTGGATAAAATATAATTGGGTTTACAAATTAAATGGGAACATTTTTGGGAAATAACAATATGGAAAAGTAACAAAAATCATCATTAAAGAGAATTGTAATTATCCTTAACACTGTTATATTTTTATTAGGAATAAATTCATAGAGGTGGAAAATTTGAATCAAAAGATTCATTTTAACTATATTAAAAGAGATATTACCCAAAATAAATAAAATCATAGGTTATATGAAACCATTTTTTGGGGAAATATGTTCATGAAGAATAATTATAACTTAATGAAGGTAGTTGAGTTAACAAAGATCCTTAAAATTTTAGCATCAATTTAATCAAAAGAAATTTAAACATTGAACAATATATGGACAAAAAATCCATTAAATAATTGAATATGTTAAAAAATCATTAGGTAGTAATCATTCCATATTAAATATTTCATGGTACAAAATAAGAAATTTGTCTCAATAATTTAAATTTGAAACAAATAACACCTCACATTAAATTCCTGCTTATTTTAATGGATTAAAAAATCATGTATAACAAACATAAACATATCTATAATTAATTTAATAAACTTTTTCATCTATTAAATTTATTGTAAACATAATTTTAAATTATTCTATACTTGTATATTAATTTGTTTTTATCAGTTTTCAATATACGGTGTGTATAATATTGACCATTTTGAACTAGTTTCATAACAATTGTGTTGTTATTCATTTTTATTAGAAGGTTATTAATTATTAGATTACAAAAAGAACAATAATTTATTTATTAAGATATTTTATAAATAAATACTTTCATTCTATGAGAGTTTTAATTATCATTATTGTATATCAAAATAGAGACTATCATTGTTCATTTATTTTTAACAATAGAATAGTGGTATCTTAATTACAGAGTTTAAAAATAATTTTACCATTTTATAATCAAAATAAAAAAATATTATTTAATTATTTATTTCGTATATCATTAGTAATTATGTTTTCATAGTAATCCATTATATTATTTTATACCATTATTCGAATAGGTGGTTATACTGACACTAACATTATCATAACATAATTGATTGATAATTATGATGATAAAGGTTGTTTATTTTGAAATAATATAATTATTATAGAATATTAATTATATTATTTTGATTATTATATGAAAAGGAATCAAATTTTATGATATTTTAGAAAATAATAAATAAACAAGATTACAAACAATATGAAATACTTTGTGAAAGTGGAAGTCCATGTATTGTATTATTAACAAATTCATTTCATGAAGAGTAAGAGCAAAAAAAGGTGGATTATACTTTTTCCTTAAATAATAAAAAATATTTTATATATTTAACATTTATTATTCAATTTCACCCTTATAATCATCAAATACTAGTGGTGGTGGAAAAAACTTTTACACTTCTTAGAGGCGGCATTTCTCAAAATGTTCAAATAATAGTTTAATTTTGATTTATTGAATATAGAAAATACTATTAATATTCTTATCTTAGAATAGTAAAATAAATTAATTGTATCATTATATAATTATTATGAAACATTATTTGGGAAACGAAGAATGAAAATTAATGAAGTTAGTAAAAAGCGTTTTCATGTTAAAGTCTTCGGATTTCTCTTGGAAGACTCCTTGGAAATGGAGGTATTATTATAATAACTTAGGACTAAAAACTAAATTTAAAGGGAGATAATTGTATGGGACTAAAAAATATTAGAGTTTATAGTGGAAACCTTGTTATTTTAGTGTAGTTAAAGGGGTGTTTAGAGGCCCCTTTTATAAGTGGTGAGAATGACATTATTGTAAAACTTTCAAATTAATATAAAGATAACACATGATTCACATTTCAAGAAGACTCAAATTTAGAGAATAATAGTTTTAGGGATGATAAAATATTTACATTTCTTCAAAATATTCATTTTTAAACTTCTTTCTATGATTTTTATAAGTCCTTTACTATTTTAGTTTTCACTTTTATCATTTTTAGTTTCATAATGGAAAATGATTTTACCTATGTGATTTACATTAAATTCTTAAAAATAGTATTTATTACACAATTTGGACCAATTATTCCAAATATTAAATCTATTTTAAGATAAAATTTCTATGAATTATAAAAAATTGTTGTTACATTAGAAAATTTAATGTGTAAAAAATATGTTTCTTGAAAAAAGTATATTATTATTCTATTTTTTTTGTAGGGTGAAATTATCAATGTTTTTTATTTTAATTATATAAATTAGTTTATTATAAACAATTAAAATTTATGTTTTTTAAAAACAATAAAAAACAAATATTACCAAAATATTATTTATTTAAAAGAAAATAACAAATATAGTGTTTTTTTAGAAAATATAAATTAAGTCCTTAAAATATTTATAATAAGATTTATATAGTCAGAATAAATTTTTAAAATTTGTATTTTCGCATATTATATACAAATTCTACAAAGTTAATGGTTTTATATACTTCTAGGTCTTTCTTATATTATGATAAAATTGTCAGTTTTGGTAAAAAAACAATTTTCAGTATTCACCTGAAAATAATTTATTTTAGATAGATAAAAAATATCATCCAAATATAATTTTATTATGTGAAATTAAAAAAATGAAATCAATTCAATAAAATTTAAAATGTAAAATTTTTTAATTTATATTTTAAATGGGTTTATATATATATAGAAAAAACTATTTTACTGAAAAATTCCATTTTAAAACATTTTTTATTCTTAATCCTATTTTGAATTGATTTATAATTAATTAAAATATTTCTATATACTATATGGTTTATTAGTTATATAATTTTATTATCTCATATGACTTGGTTTTTTTGTTCTATTTTGTGTTTGAAACAATATACAAAGTACTATATTAATTTAGTGAAATATTTATTACAAAAACTCAGACCCTTACATTCTATCCTTTTAAATAAATAACATCATTTCATGTTTAATTATTTCACACAGCTTAAAGTAGGTGATGGTATTCTTATCATATTCATACTAAGGGATATAACTTCTAGTATGACATCTAACTTAGTCTCTCAGTCTACATTTAGTTATAGATATTTTCTCAAACATTAATACTTCATAAAATGACATACTCAAGTACGCATATATATATATATCCTAATAATAAATTCACCAATATATAAATTTGAAAAACCACATAAATTTACAGGATATTAAACTATAGTCAAATCATTTATTCTTCCAAAACATTAATTCCGTCATTAACCAAAAAATTTATTAACCACTTGTTCATAAAGTTACTCACTTGTTAATATAATTAAATGGATGAGATGATCATCACTAAAAATATCTTGGGTAACCTTTTTATTAAATCAATAAAAAATAACAAGGATGTCAATATTATCTGATACAATTTAATGAAAACAAACAAAACCAATTTTACATTAACTAAATTCGTTCATTAAACCTAAGATTAAACTGTCCCTCAATCATGTGTTCTTCGATAGTTATCCGCAATAATATAACATTTTTATAAAATCCCATTTCAAGGTAATTAATTCCATTTTATATATTCCTTCAAGAATTTAATGTAAAAATCTTAATGAAAAATAATTATATACTACAAAACATCCTCATTACATTTATAATTGACCACAATATCATTGATAAATATCAGTCACTATTGAAAAAATAAGAGTTTCAAGATTTATTATCTATTTAGATATAACCTTTTTAAGTTAGGCATGACTATGAAACTCATCTTTTTTCAATAATTATTGGAATACGCTAATATTTTCAACTATTTAATTTTTCATCCTTAGTTGTACGTAACACATAGTTATTTCTAGACACATGCCTTTATCTGCATCATTTTCATGGTCCGATTTCAATAAAAAACTAAAACCAAAATTATTATTTTAATATCCAAAATATGAATATTAAAACATCAATATTATTATATATTCCCTCATAAAACCCTTTTTTATATATTATACTTTTTGTTTGACCTATGAATCTCTTTGTTAAGTCCATGGTAATATAAGGTCATTTTATTAATATGTTTTGTAACTTAATTTGTTAATATCATACCAAAATCCTTAATTTAGGTTCATTAGATAGAATATTAACTAACCATAGAATATCAATTGAGATCATGAAATGGAAGGACATAACCTTGGAATGTTGCATAAACTATTGTTAAGTCAAGAATTTACTTTCTTTTACACTGATGATCTCTTTATGTTTAGATATTTATAAACTTAGCCCATAAATCATATATAACAAAACCATAACAAAACAAAGTGGACACTTTTGAATAGTATCAATTTTTCCCATAATTTAAAACATTTAAAATAAACCACGATCACTTTTCTGAAAAATATTCATGACATTCAACTTGAAATCTCCCAATCCTTACTCATACATATTTCATATTAAAAAAATTATAAACATGGGATGAGTATAAAAAACTCAATAAGTGATATATGAGATTGAAACCATTATTCCATTGATAGACATTAAAACCCATGAAGAAGTTAAGAAAAATTAATACTTTTCCCTATTAATAAGTAGTAAATAATTTCCATTGAAAATAATCTAATTCCATAAATTTTTAAATCACAAGGTCTCCATAAAACCCATAGAAATAATATAAAAAACAATAAGTTACCTTGGGAAATAATTATACTTCTTTCACTTATAAATGTAAAAACCATGTGGTCAAATTCTATACATGTCATTCTTACAAATAGAATTGCCATATGACTGACTTCCACACACAATGTATTAGAGGTTATAATGAAACAAACCATCATCGGTTTATCTCAGAACCGACCATAATAGGTTTATAATGCAACAACTGATAAAATATCCGAGTACTATTATATAATCAAAACACATAAAATCTTGAAATTTTCAGCATATAACTCTTAAAATTTCATTTTCACTCATAAGAAAGCATTTCATGTTATATAAATAATCAATCCTTTTTCAAAATAAATTTGAAATAAAAATATGTATAAAAGAACAATAGGTGATTATTTTTCTTTTAAATATATGATGTACTGTAGAGGAAACCAAATATCAAAAAATGATCATGATGAAAGAGAAGTTTTTGTCACCGTATACATTAAATAGATCATTCTTTTTATTGTTTGTCAAAACGTTTCCTATAAAACATGTAAAATGGTTCTATTTAAAACATTTTAATAAAAATAAAAATAAAAATAAATGACCTTTATAATTTTTTTATATCAATATATATATGTAAAATTATATAAATAATATTAACATGAAGAAAAAGAATGTCATAATTAAGTCTTTAAATATTTTAGGTGTCTAATACAAATTTGAACTACTCAAGCATAATCCCCATAAAAGAAAAAATTTATCAAAACATTATTTAACGTGATAATAAATTAATTAATGACATGATAATGCTAAGTTTCTTTATATACACCAAATAAAAGAAGGTGGGTGTATAACATCAAACTATTCCTCAATGAATAGTGATTGAGACAAAGTCCATTAATGTGATTCTGATTCATCACGTAAAATATTTATATTACTAAATAATAAACATAATAATATTATATAATTTCATCATTACATTTTACCTATTTATTATTCCTTATATATCAATTATTATTATTAAATACCAATTTCCTAATTATTTGAGTTCATGTTAGACGTTTTGATGATATTATGTGCCTGAGTCCAAAATGATTTTTCCATGATGTCAATAGTCAAAGTGGTCATTATTACATCATATAATGAATAATATTCAGAAAATTATAATAAATTATATACATAAATAAAACTTTTATATCCATCCATAACATATGTACATAAAAAATTATTCATGTTACAACCATGGAGACAGTAAGTCGTAAGCACACATGAGTAATATTTCATTATTCAAAGATAATTATAGAAAGAATATAAGTATTATTTATGTTTATATAATGATAATAACATCATTAATTTTATATTAATAATTTAAATATACTTATATATATAATTCAAGTAATTTGGTGCCAATGAGCTTGTATCCAAGTGGTAAAGGCTCCTACATGGCATCCAAAAGACCGAGGATCAAATTCGAGTAGGGACGAATTTTTAGGTACTATAGCTAAATCGTACTCGGAACTGTAGCAGTTAAAGAACTATTACAGCGGTGGAATTGTAGTAGGGGATGAACTGTAGTAGGATCTATAGTAGTGGCGATACTGTAGTAGGAACTATAACAGTCTGGGTAATGTAGCTATACTATTCACTAATGGGCCCTTGGGGCCAATAAATTGGCTTTCACACCTTGTATTTAGGCCACATTCCCTTGGGAATTTGGTTTATTTAATGGGACTACCTACATCCAGATAAAATTGGTATTTTCATTAATAATAAAATGTGGATTCATCCTCAACCTTTAAAAAAATTATTCAAGTAATTTTTTGATGAAAAATGAATCACATCACCTCATGGAGGTGATGGTTGACTCGTATGCACAAACAACATCATCATTTTTACATGAATGTAAATGTAAGTATATAAATGATATATTATTATTTAGAAATAAAAGATATTTCATAAATATTATTTATAATCATTAGTTCCATCATTATAACCAGTACTAAGAGACGATGATGAAAAACGAATTATATCGGTACGCAAGGAGGTAGTTTGACGTACACACAAACAATAGTTTTTACCATTTTATGGAAGTACTGATGGATTTTGGTGATGATATAAACATAAAAAAACAATTGATATTGATTATACTAGAGTAATTATTTCGTCATGGTTGAATAATATTTGAAGAAAGTGGAAAAAGAAAGAAAACTTTTACACTTAATTAAAAATGATACATCTTCTTTAGAAGATCTCCTTTGATTAAAAACTTATCATCTCTAAAAAGGATTTTCTAACAATAAGATGACTCTATAATATGGGGATAGATTATAGGAATGTATTTGGATTTATATTTTTTGAAACAAATAGGTTTTAATATGTGATCAAAAAAGAATAATGAGTTCCCTTTTATTGGATAGGGGAGGGACACTCTTGAAATTTTTTAAAAATATTTAATTAATATAAATTATTTTCCTAATACTAATGGATCCCAAATATATTTTTTCAAATATATGATGATTCTAGGTATAATAAACTTCATACAATGAATATTATATAAGTTTTTACTATTTTTTAATCTTTAGTATTTTGTTTTAACCCTTATTTGACCTTTTAAATTCTTATTGTGATATCATGAAATTTACACATTGATGGTTAATATAATCACTATAAAATTACAATATAAAATTAAATTTTTCATTTATGATATTTTTAGTATTATCCAAATTATTTGGAAGAGTTGTATTTTTTATAAATATAATATAATTTAATAAAATTTTATTTAATTTGAAATATCAATAACGTCAATTTTCATATTATTCACTAAAAGAATTTTTAGAAAAACCAACAAAAGTTTATATTCAAAAAAATACACTAAATCATCCCTATATTTTCAAATTAATCTATAAAAGTTTATTACGACATTAATTATATCAATTCATATTTATTTTAATATTTTTAATATTATTTTTTATATTATTCCATTAATTAAATATTTATTGCATCGTCATTAGGTCACCATTTAACATAATTATATTAATGATAAAAATTATAAATAAATTACCATGATATAGATTAATATTTAATATTTGAAATGAAAATTTATAGTGGAATATATCACCTATATAACCCCATATTAAAAATATCTCACTTGTTAAAAACAAAATTGTGATAAAATTTATTTTTTAAAATATAATATTATAAATTTCATAATCTTGTCCAAATGGCTTAAAAATGGTATAATTTCGACCCAATGATTATTTTGGTACAAAAAGATCATAAAATGTAATTAAGAAATGTGTTAGGGTAATTTTACAATATATATAATATAAATTTACCTTTGATTACCCTATTTACATTAACTGTAGAAATAAAAAAATTATTAAAGTTTCTATTTATATGTTCAAATTTTTTATGAGAATTAAATTCCAAATTTGGACCTTATTATTCCAAACATCTAATCAATTTTTCAAAATTCACAACATAGATATTGTAAAAAATAATTAAAAATTAATCTCGTTGATGAAATGAGAAATAGAGGTTTTGATGTAAAACCTTTCAAAAGTTCACAATGTTTTTATATCCAATTTCAAAGTGAAGTTAAATATAATGAACTAAATTTGATTAAATGATATAAAAAAGAGCTAATTATAATTTAAAATAATTAAAAAATATAATTTAACATTATAAATAAATTTTATAAAAAAGTAGTTTTCAATTAAAATGCGTTATTTTTTTTACAATTCGTCAAAACATGAAACTAAAAAGAAAAATTCCAAAAATTAAAAAAAAGAAAATCTAAATACTTAGTTTTTAACTAAGAAGTTTATTTTTCCAAATATAATTTATAAAAGTGCAATATACTAGATGTAAAACAAGTGCGCCATAAAAAGGCTTCAAGACCGCCTTTTAGAAGAATAATTCTTCTATTCATAAAATTGGATATGTTCTTATATTTGGTATTGAAAGAACATAAAATTAATGGAAAAATTATATATATATATATATATATATCGTTTATATAATCCAGCATGAGTTATTTATTAATTTATTTATATAAAACTTTCTTGTGCACATTTAAATAGTTTTTTAGAAAAACATTTCCTTTTATTTTAAAATTGGTTTTACATTAATTTATAATTAATTTTACACCAATTAATTAATTATACACTAATAAATTAATTATATATACATGTGTAAAACATATTTTCATAATTCATTAAATAATGTTAATTCCCTCCATTCTAACGCTTAAGATTTAATGGTAACAGAATAATATTAAATTGTTCATTTTAACTTGATGTGAGGTATCATATATGCAATCAAACATAGATTTTCATTTTAAAATCACAAGATGCTATATTATTTACATCATTAATAAATTTATCCCTTACAATTTGATGTTGGGATCGAAAAATAGTGCTATTGATATTTTAAAATACCTTTATTGAAATATGGCATTAGAAAAAGGATTAATGAAACTTCGACTATAAATTAGTGAAAGTGATGTTTTAAGGCCATATGAGATAACACATATGAGTGTTACATATAGGAAAACATGGATATGAAAGAAAAACTAATTATTATGTTCTAATAGAGAGTGATAGAGTACGTGGTCACAAGAAAGTTAGAAATTATAAAACCATAAATCTACAGTGAGATAAAAGGTTTTTGATTTTTTAGTAAGAAAAGTAAATGGATAACATTTTTAATTTTATGATATTTTCCATAGAGTTGAGTAATTATTTTACTTCCTAGAATAGTAAAACATGTAAATATACTTTATAATTAATGTTTCATTTATTAATCTAATTCCACAAAAAACTCATCTTTTTCTCCAAATAAAAATTATTAAAGAAGAAGTTTTCATGCCTAAAACAATAGAATCATCTTCTAGAGATTCCTATAACATATAAAAGATTATATTTCAGTCTATCATGTATTTTAACATTAACCAAATAATGAATGGTTAATATAATGTATGATAATTCCACAAAATGAATAAACCCTTATATGAGGAAGAGCAACTTAAATCACAAAAAATCAAAAAACATCGTGAAAATTAATATATTTATTCAAAAATAATCTATAAAAATATCAAAAACCAAAATCCAAAAATATTTTACAACATAGTCTCCAAAATAACATCAATATTTTTTAGTAGCTCAAACTGAAAATTTAATTTTATAAATCACATAATCTCCAAGATATGATAACAAATTTCATAAATAAACTAAGTCATCATAAGTCCACAATAAAATCATATTTTAATCCAAAATAAAATTCAACATTTATTCTTCATGATATTCTATTTACCTTAATCTTATGAAATTAACAAAATTTAAACCATATTCATAAAAAAAATTACTTAATCACAAAATCATTTTTTTATAGGATAAAAAACTTCCCACAATCAAATTATTCTTCATCTATAGAATTTTTTAACTAAAAAATACATCTAATCCAGACTAAATATAGTCTAGTGGTAGGTGATTCACCTTTATTTCCTTTCAATTTTGGATTCATGTCCCGTAACATTTCTTGACATGATGGGTTGTCTGCCAACCTATGGGTTTTTTAAACCATGTAATTATTATAACTTTCTGAAAATAGAGAAATTTGTTGGGTCGGAAAACGGGGAATGATGGCAAGAGGGGGGGGGGGTGAATTGCCTTTTAAAAAAAATGATTAACAAATAAAAAATCAAAGTTGAAATGCAGCGGAAATAAAGAGGCAATACACACAAAATTGATAACGGAGTTCGGGCAAAACCCGGCCTACGTCTCCGCTCCCAACTCAACCGTTGAGAGATTCCTACCGCTTGCTTTTCAATGGTTTTAGCAAGAAACCCACTAGGCTTTGAGGTAGCACTAGGACCTATTACAGCTTGCTTTTGAAATGGTTTAGCAAGAACCCACTTACTTTTAATGGTTTAGTAAGAACCCACTAGCCTTTTTAACGGGTGAAGGCTAGCTCACCGAAACACAAGCCTTTTAAAAGGAAAGGCTTGAAGAAACCTCTTCACACCTTAATGGTGGTGTGAAACCCAAAAGAAAGGGGGAAGAGAAAAGGTGTTGGGGTTTGTAGGCACAAACCCAAAATTAAAGCTCAAAAAGATAAAACAATAAAAACCGTATTGTTGAGAAGCCTTGGGCGCCAAAGGTTGAATGGAGTTGAAGACGTGCACTCCCAAGCTTCTATGGTGGTGCTCCTTGGATTGGAAATGGATTGGAGCAGTTGTGGTTCCCTTGGAGCAATCCGCCGGAGGTTTTCCAAATGAGGAGAATTGTGTTCGTTGGCTTCACAATGCTTAATTATGGTCCGGCAATTGTTCCGGGGCTTCAAGGTCCTTTATTTATAGAGGGGGAACCCTCATATGGCCGTTGGAGGTCTTCGGAGCCGTTGTAAAGGCTTTCGGAGCCGTTGGGAGGCAAGTGGAGCAGCCTGGTCAAAGCCCCAACGGCTAGTTTGACTGGCTCCACCGGCTGGCCGGTACAATCCCACCGGCTGGCCGGTGCCTTGGAAAAGGGAGACTTGTTCTGTCCAGGCTCCACCGGCTGACCGGTGGTGGAGCCACCGGCTGGCCGGTGGTGAGGCAGTAGCAAACCCTGTTCAGTCTGGGTGCCACTGGCTGGCCGGTGTTTGGCCACCGGTTGGCCGGTGGTGAGGCAGTAGCCTCCTCTGCTGTGCAGGTGCCACCGGCTGGCCGCTGGTGTGCCACCGGTTGGCCGGTGGTCTGAAAATCAGTCCATTTGATGATTCTTTCTTGGGCCATTTTCTTGGCAACCTAGTGCCTATCAACACAAACACTTGAAAACAAGTTATAAACATAAGAGGGTGATTGTGATCATGAAAATTAAACCTCGAGGGGTTTGAGAGGTACAACAATCTCCCCCTATTTTGATGATCACAATCACCGAAACAATTAATGTAAAATACTTAAATTAAAGACATTCTTCAATGATAGTTTGAAAATAAATCAAAGAATGAGAGAAAAGATTCTCCCCCAATCAATCAAGCAATTTCTCCCCCTTTGTGATTATCAAAATAGAATGGGGCATAAAACTTGATTGAGGGAACTAAGTTTGAAAAACAAGATGGAGATATTAAACCAATGAAATTTTTGAAATTGGAATTGCAAGTTTTGAATCAAAAATTGAATAACAGTTTGAATTGAAAGTTTTAAAAGAGAATTGAAATTGAAAGATTTTGAATGAAAATTTGAAACCAAGTGTTGAAATTGAAAGTTGGAATCGAAAATTTTGAAATTGAAATTAAACGGGCTTAATTTTTGAAATTGAGAGTTTTGAAACAAAGTTTGAAAACAATTTAGAAAGTTCTCCCCCTAAATAGAAACAATGAATCACCGGGGAGAGGGATTTTGAAAAGAGATGATTTTCGGCCCGGAGAGACTCGCAAGAAGGGATTTTTCAATCCAAACTTGTCTCATGGAGGGTCTTCTCCTATAGAACTCATCGGAAAAGAAAAAAGACTTGGGTTGGCCGTACCGGGCATTTTTGCAATTACACTCACAAATGAGGTGCCCGAGTTTTTTACAATAGTTACAAAATTTATAACTAGAGCTCCCCCTTATAAAAACAGTTGGAGCATGGGAGGAGGAAGCTTGGTTGGTATAGCCAAGTCCATGTGTGGTTCTAGAAACACGTTGAGAACCAAGGAGATTGGACAAATTTTGTTCACCTTGGGTGAACTTGGCTAGGGTCTCTCTTAGATCTTTGATGGTTGATTCCATAGAATCAACATTTGGAAAATTTTGGATTTTGAGGGAGAGTTCCTCCTTCTCTTTGAGAAGTTGGTCTTTTTCAGAGGAAAGTTTTTTGAAATTCTTTTTCAAAGCGACAAATTTTGAAGATAAAGCATGAAAACCTTTTTCCAATTGATCTCTTGCGTGCGAGAGTTCTTCATAGGATAAATGATTCAATGAATTAGAAGAACTAGAGGAGGAAGAGGAGGAAGATACCTCATGTTTTGCCATTAGGCAATTATTACCATTGTCGCTCGAGGAGAAAGAAGAGAAGGAAGAGCTATCACTCCAAGTTTTCTTTAAAGCCTTCTTCTTCTTCTTCTTGGCCCTTTTCTTGTGAAGTGGGCAAGCGGGTACGGATTTTGCCTCGGGTTCTTGCTTTCGAGCGGGTTCTTGCTTTTGATCGGATTCTTGCTTTGGAGCCTCGCTAGTACCTTCATAGGTTAGTTCTAACAATTTCCAAATATCATAAGAAGATGTGCACGAAGAAATAAAATGAAAAACATTTCTATCTAACCCGCAATGAAGAGAATTCATGGCTTTGCCATCAAGCTCGAAATTTGCAATGTCGGCGGGGGTCCATTTAGATTCATCTTGACAAGAGAGAGTAAAACCGTGCATGACAATTTTAAAAATAGGATATCCAATACTTTTAAGAAATGTGGTCATGCGGGTTTTCCAAAAACTATAATCGGCTCCATCAAAGAATGGAGCACGATCCAAAGAGTAGCCCTCGGGGGATTGAGAGGAAGAAGCGGTAGAAGCCATCAAAAAATAGGATCTTTAATTTGAAACCGGTTAGGGAATTATTCAAATACGCCCTCTGATACCAAATGTTGGGTCGGAAAAACGGGGAATGATGGCAAGAGGGGGGGTGAATTGCCTTTTAAAAAAAATGATTAAAAAATAAAAAATCAAAGTTGAAATGCAGCGGAAATAAAGAGGCAATACACACAAAATTGATAACGGAGTTCGGCCAAAACCCGGCCTACGTCTCCGCTCCCAACTCAACCGTTGAGAGATTCCTACCGCTTGCTTTTCAATGGTTTTAGCAAGAAACCCACTAGGCTTTGAGGTAGCACTAGGACCTATTACAGCTTGCTTTTGAAATGGTTTAGCAAGAACCCACTTACTTTTAATGGTTTAGTAAGAACCCACTAGCCTTTTTAACGGGTGAAGGCTAGCTCACCGAAACACAAGCCTTTTAAAAGGAAAGGCTTGAAGAAACCTCTTCACACCTTAATGGTGGTGTGAAACCCAAAAGAAAGGGGGAAGAGAAAAGGTGTTGGGGTTTGTAGGCACAAACCCAAAATTAAAGCTCAAAAAGATAAAACAATAAAAACCGTATTGTTGAGAAGCCTTGGGCGCCAAAGGTTGAATGGAGTTGAAGACGTGCACTCCCAAGATTCTATGGTGGTGCTCCTTGGATTGGAAATGGATTGGAGCAGTTGTGGTTCCCTTGGAGCAATCCGCCGGAGGTTTGCCAAATGAGGAGAATTGTGTTCGTTGGCTTCACAATGCTTAATTATGGTCCGGCAATTGTTCCGGGGCTTCAAGGTCCTTTATTTATAGAGGGGAAACCCTCATATGGCCGTTGGAGGTCTTCGGAGCCGTTGTAAAGGCTTTCGGAGCCGTTGGGAGGCAAGTGGAGCAGCCTGGTCAAAGCCCCAACGGCTAGTTTGACTGGCTCCACTGGCTGGCCGGTACAATCCCACCGGCTGGCCGGTGCCTTGGAAAAGGGAGACTTGTTCTGTCCAGGCTCCACCGGCTGACCGGTGGTGGAGCCACCGGCTGGCCGGTGGTGAGGCAGTAGCAAACCCTGTTCAGTCTGGGTGCCACCGGCTGGCCGGTGTTTGGCCACCGGTTGGCCGGTGGTGAGGCAGTAGCCTCCTCTGCTGTGCAGGTGCCACCGGCTGGCCGCTGGTGTGCCACCGGTTGGCCGGTGGTCTGAAAATCAGTCCATTTGATGATTCTTTCTTGGGCCATTTTCTTGGCAACCTAGTGCCTATCAACACAAACACTTGAAAACAAGTTAGAAACATAAGAGGGTGATTGTGATCATGAAAATTAAACCTCGAGGGGTTTGAGAGGTACAACAAAATTCATTACAAATAACCATAACATATTTCATCCTTCAAGGTTTATAATACCATTCATTATGCCTACGAAAATTTATTAAACCATAATTAGCTTAATAATAAAAGTATCCAAAAATACCATTAGTGACCTTAAAATTTCATAACATAAAGTCTAAAAAGGTTTCTAAAATATCAAAAATTTTATCAAACATAAAATTATAAACCAATTATGATATCCCTAATGTTAATAAAACATCATAATCTCCAAATTTTTTTATAAATTTCCTTTAACACAAAATATAAAGACCCAACATTTAAACATTACATAAAATTCAATTAAGTCAATAATTATAGATTCTTTAACATTGAGAATATTCTAAGGTTTAGAGCTCTATAAAATTTTCCTATGACTCATACATAATAAAACCATAATAATAATAGGTGTAAACTTTGGAACAATATCCATTTATCCCATAATATTAAACTTTTGAAATAAAGCATGATCACATTTATGAAATATATTCACTACATTTAGCATGAAATCTCCCAATACATTCTCATCATTACGTCTTGTGAAAAACATTTAAAAAGTGGGATGAGCCTAAAAAACCCAGTATTGGATATAAACTATGGAAAGCGTTAGTCGATTGATAAACATTAAAACCAATGAAAACATTATTATAAAGCAATACTTTTCACCCTCAATAAGTAGAAAATAATTTATATTGAAAAAAATCTCATTTCATAATTCTTAAAATCTCAATATTACAATAAAACCCAAAGAAAAAATAGAAAATATATAAAGGTTCCTTGGGACATAATTACACTTATTACTCTTATAAATGGAGTGGCCATGAGACTGAATTCCATACATGTCACTCTTACAAATGGAATATCCATATGACTGAATTCAATAACTAATACATTAGAGGTTATAACATAACACCCCATAATTGGTTTCTCATGTAACCACACATAAAATATCCATGTACTATTATATTATCATAAAAAATAAAATATTTCAAATTTTATCATACCACCCTAAAAATTTAGTTTTAACTCATAAAAAAATATTTCAAGTTATAAAAATAACCAATATAGTTTCAAAACCCACTTTCGATAAAAAAATTAGTAGAAAAGTAAAATTTGGATTTCTTTATATTTTAAAAATATGAAGTATAATAGAGTAATCCAAATATCTAATGATGGTTATGGGAGTGTAAAATTTATTTTCTTCTTATACATTAAAAAGAACAATCATTTTTTTTCAAAATGTTCCATATAAAACACATAAAACAATTCCTTTTGGATAAAATTGAATGTAATTAAAAATATACATAATAGTTATTTTATAATTCTTGTATATTTTTATAAATATGTAATATAATATCAAGAATATTGACATAGAGAAAATGATGTCATAATTATGTCTTTAAAAATTCAATTTATCCTATACCACTTTGAACATTTAAATCATATTCCCCAGACAATAATAACATAATAAAAAACATTAAATAACATGGAAATAAATTAATTAATTATGTGGTAAGTTAAGGGGTATTTATATAGAACTATTAAATGAATGTGGGTGTATAACATCAAACTATGCCTCAATGATAGAATATTGAGATGAGGTGCCTTACCTTGAGTCTGAATCATCAATACAATCATTATATTCGAGAATAATAAAATTAGGTAAAATTATTTACCTTTTTAAGAACCCTTTTAATGTTTATTATTCCTTATATATTATATATTATCGGTATATAATAATTTCTTAATGATTTAATATCACGTCATACTTTTTGGTGACATTCGATGCTTATGTACAAAATTAATTTGGTATGATGTCAATAGTCTCTATAGTCATTCGTCTATTATCTCCAGAATAATATTAATCATATAATAATAAATTTTATACAAAAATTATAATTTTTAATCCTTCCCAATCATATAGATATTTAAATTATACTATGTTACAATCATGGAGAGAGTATTTCGTATGTAAACATGAGTAAAGTTTGAAATTTTCTACGATCATTTTAAAAAGAAGGTAAGTATTATTTATCTTTCCATTATTATAAAAATATCATAAATATTATTTTAATAATTAATATATATTTATATATATTATTCATTTTTTTGGTGATGAAAAATGAATCATATCGCTTCATGGAGGTGATAGTTTACACATATTCAAAAAGGAAGTTATCATGTTTATACTGAATGGAAATGTAAGAAAATAAATAATATATTATTATTTAATAATTATAAAAATTTCATAAATATCATATATAAACATAAATTCTATCATTACAACCATTATTGAGAGATAGTGATGAAAAATAGGATATATTAGTTCGTTAGGCCATAGTTCATTGTAGACAAAAACAATAATTCTTTTTCAATTTAATTGAAGTGGATAGGGATTTGTTGATGATATTAATATGATCTGATCTCTATATATTGTGTATAATTAATTTATAATTTCATCATGGTTGAATAATATTTTATTGAATTGGAAGAATAAATAATACACAAACACATAATTAAAAATTATATCCTTTCTTTGGACAATATCCTTTGATTTACACCTTAACACCTCTAAATTAGGTGTTCTGAATAAAACAAGGAATCTAGAATGTGGAAATGGATTATGGGAATATATTCTCATCCTAGATTAGTTGAACCAAATACGTTGTTAAGTGTGAGGAAAAGATAATAATAACTTTCCTTTTATGAGAGAGGAGAGGGGCACTCTTGGAATTCTTCAAATTATTTAATTAATTTTATTGATTTTATAATCCAAAAAGCTCCCAACATAATTTTTTTTCAAAAATATGATGATGTTTTTTAGAATCCCAATAATCAAATGATAATTATATAATTTTTTAATTTTTTTAATCTTTATCTTTTTGTTTTAACCCAATTTTAATTTTTTAATTCTTACCGTGATATCATAAAATTTACAAATTTATGTTTAATATAATTACTATAAAATTAAAAATGACTAAAAATTGGGTAATGGATGAAATTTTTAGATTTACACCAATTAGTTATCTGAATTTCATATTTTTATGAATACAGTATCATTTAGTAAAATATTATTATTTTAAAATATAAGTAATGTCAAATTTGATAATATTCATTATTTGTCCTTTTAAAAATATCATAACAACTTGATATTTAAAAAAACTATATCAACTCATCAATAACATGTAAAATTAATCTATAAAATTTTTATATGACATTAATTATATCAAATTAAATTTATTATAATATTTTTAATATCATTTATTCTATTCTTCCATTAATTAAACAATTACTCCATCATCAATGTTTTACCATCGACGGAAATTATTTTATCACTAAAAATAATAACGGATTTAAAATTATGTAGATAAATAATTTTTCATTAAAATTAATATTTTTTGTAAAACATATCACCTAAATAAACCCATATTAAAAATATTTCACCTTTTAAAAATAAGTGTGACAAAACTAATTTTTTTTCAATATAATATTTTAAATGTCACAATCCCATAAAAATGGTCTGTAGAGGTTATAATTTTATAAAAAATATTAATTTTAAAAAAATATAATTAAATTAGGACATGTTTTATGGTCATTTTATAATATTTATAATATAATAATTACCTCCAATTACCCGATTTACTGTTAATCATGGTGATAAAAAATTACTAAAGTAACTAATCATATTTTACAAAAATGAAATGAAATTATTTAAAAAATTTGAGCCTAATGATTCAAATATAGAATATAAATTTCAAAATTAAAGAACATAAATTAGATAAATTAATAAAAAAATATTCTCATTGACTGATCGAGACAATATGTTTTTGAAATACAAATGTTCAATAGTTCACAATATTTTTATGTCCAATTTCATTATGAAATTGATTACAATGACATAAATTGGATTAAATGATAAAATAATAATCTAAATAAAGTTTCAAATAATTCAAAAATATAATTTAACACCAAAATAAATTTTTTAGAAAAGTAGTTTTCAAATAAAATGATTAATTTTTTAATTATTCATCAAAACAAGAAAATTATTAGAATAATGAAAAAAATAAAAAAAATTAAATATTGATTATATATTTTCAAATAGGTAGTATATTTTTTAAAATATTACATATAAATGGTCAAAAAATAAATTTAAAACAAGTTACCCATTAAAATGTGGGAAAAATTACTTTATTTGAAAATTACTTCTTTTATTCATAAAATTGTATTTGTTCTTATATTTTGTCTATAAAACATATAAGATGAATTTTAAAATTATATATATATATCATTAATATAATCCAAAAAGAGTTATTTATTGGTATAAAAAATACTTCTCCACATTCAAATTGTTCCTCAGAAAAAAGATCATTTATTTTAAAAGGCTTTAACATTCATTTATAATTAATTATTCACTAAAAATTAATTCTATATACATGTGTAAACTATATTTTTTACAATCAGTTAATATTTTTCATTCCTTCCTTTCTAACAACTAGGTTTTAATAGTAAGGTAATAAAATTTAATTCTTAGTTTAAACTTGATGTGGTGTATAATATACTTTATTAAACATAGTGTTCCCATTTAAAAAAATTGGACGTTACAGAAATCCTAGTATGTTCTTATTTCTATTTGTCATACTACAGATGATGATTTAATTAATACATAGTAAAACCATTTTAGGGTTATTTCCCCTTGGTAAATATATTTCATGGCCTATATCCCATTATTGTATCCATACAGGGATGTGATTACATGGAAAGCCCGAAAATATACACTTTACCGAATCCTCAAGATGTTATCCAATAATTCGACTAACCCCTTAGAATTACCAGAGAGTTTTGACTAAACTAATATCATCCTTCTAAAAAAATTTACTAAAATAATCACAATATATTTCTTAACACTCCATTGAAACCAACTAAGGTGACCCAAAACTATACACTTGGTTATCGTACAAAAAAATAATACATTTATAAATTAACATTGATACCAAGTGGGATTATCCATGTTAAAAAATCATAAATTTCACATTTTAATTATATCTCACAATTATCTGATAAAAGAACATATTTCATTTTGGTTTAGTGTCATTGACGATTGGTTACATAGGAAAATAATTTAACAAAAAATTGTGGACATTTATCAATATTTGTGCCATTCTTGACTATATTATAGACTTATAATAGGTTACAATCATGTTCATATCCTCGAGAAAGAAAACCTAAGAATGGCGTGAGGTCATATTCATAGTAAGGGAAATATAATATATGACTAAAAATGTATCTATGTGGGAAAAAAATAGTCATATGGGAATGAGAGTATAATCAAGATCTATATAATTAACATTAGAAAAACATAACCTGATAAAAAAAAAAGATAATACATAAGAAATCATAAAATATGTAAATTTAATAAAATAATAACATTATAGAAACCTAATAATAATAATGAAAACATTTTTGGTTAGGAATCAAAACTTGTTTCCCTTAGGGGTTCAGTCTTCACTAACCTATTTTGTTTAGTTGATTGATTCATCACAACTCATTTTCTATGATCTCATGAGATATAAATCTTTATCCAATGAATTAAAGGGATATAAATGTATGAGATGTTACATAATAAAAAACCATATATATTTACACTATAATATATCAATCATTCAACATATCATGAAAAACTAAAGGATAAAACAGGTTCATTCATCAAATCATAAAAACCCAATATAAATAAAAACAGGTTTCCCAAAATTACAATAAGGTTTCACAAAAAATGACCTCATGGGTATAAATGTTTGATACCAGAAAAAAAATCATCCCAAAATAGTATTTTATAAAAACAATTATATATTTATTCATGAAAAATAAATTAAAAGTATATAAATCCTCTTATATAAATATGAAATATTAGATAAATCGTAAAAATGTTTTTATAAAACTCATTTATCTTTTTTGAATGTTTAATTTTTTACTATTAAATATTAATCATAAATATATCACCTTTCAGAAATTAAGAATATTTAATTTAAAATATATATATATTTGAAAACAAATATAAATAATGAAGCCATTAATTGGAAAAATGGTTTCAAAATGGTAATATAAAAATATTTTGAAAACATCTAAAATTTCAAGAAGAATATTAAATTAAGAATCATTGAAAAAATATTAATGTTTCCAAAAAGGTGAAGAAAAGGTATTTTGAAAACATCTACTTTTGAAAAAGAAAATTCAATAAAAAATCATTAAAAAATATCTAATAAATTACAAATGTATTGTGAATGATTGAAAAAAATAAAAAATGTTTAATTATATACATAAATAATAGATACTTCAAAAGATATAATACTTATAAAAATAAATATGGAGTTGATGATAAAAAATTTGATTTTTAATGAAGGAAAAATATTTTCAAAATACCTTTTTCAAAAACCCTTATGATAAAAAATTAAAACATATTCCATTTGAAAATAGATAAAGGAAATATAAAGATCAAATTGTATATATATAATTGGGTTATTAAACATAAATTAGAAAATTGGTAAAATGTTATAATATGATTAAGGAAGAAAAATAATCGTTATAGTTTATTGGAATTATTCTTAAGGATGTTATACTTTTACAAGGAATAAATTTATCAAGGTTGATAATTTGAATAAAAAGATGAATTTTCCTAATATTGGAAGAGAATATGACATGAAATAAAATATTATTGTGGAATAATCCAATATTATAGTATATATGTTTAAGAATAAGCAATAAGACTCAAGAAAGAGAGTTGAGTTAATAATCACTTACAAACCGGGTATCCATTGAATCACAATCTATTAAAATAAAGAACATTATATGGATCCTAAACGCCCATTAATTAAATAAATATGTTATAAAAAATTATTTAGTTTGAAATCATATCATATTGATGATTTTAGAGTAAAAAATATGAAATCTTTCTCTAGAAAATATATTTGATAAAAATAACTCCTTACTATGAATTCCATCTTAGTAGATCACACTCTGACCTCCTGTATAAAAAAACCATGATTACCACCTATTTGAAATAACTCTTAATTTTTATAAAATTTTAAAAACATAATTTAAAATTATTCTCTATATTTATATTATTTAGTTTCTGTCTATTTTAAAAATTGGGTGGAAGTAGTATTGATCGTTTTGAACTAGTTTCAGAATAATAGTATTCCTCTTCATTATTATAATATAGTTAAACAATCCCAAAAAAATAATAGGTAACAAAAAACTTATCAATTATTATAAAATTTTAATGACATTCAATAAGAGTTTATGTTATGGGACATTTTGATGAAATTGACAAAAATTATGTTTTACGGTTTAAAAAAAATGAATTGTTTTATCATTATTTAATAGTTTTATTTTAATGTCACTATTCTATAAAAATAAAAAAAAATCAGTTACCTATTAATATCATATATGATTAGTAATTATGTTTATATATTCAACCATTATATAATTATATAGCATTGTACATGTAGGTGGTTAGAATGACCAAACATGAATATACTATAATTAATGGATGATTATGATTAAGAAAGTGGGTTCTTTTGTAATAATATAATTATTAATGAAACAAAATATATTATATATCTAATTTTGAGGTTTTAAATCATTTATTAATGTACATAAAGTAATTAATATGACATTATATGAAAAATGAGATACATTTCTTCATGGATGTGGTAGTCCCCACAACAAAAGACTATGTTTTTATTTAGCAAAGTATGAGAGGGAAATAAGGAGGATTTTAATTGTTCTATTAATAATTAGAATAATATTATAGCTAACACATTTTTTCTTCAATTTTACTCTTATAATCAGTTAATAGAGGTAGTGGAGAAAAAAGGATGTTGTCTCTCCATGGAGATAGTAGCCCACACAACACACGAATGACAATTTCATTTTTCTTAATGGAAAAGGGAATAAGTGGTTCATTGTTATTCCCATATAATAATAAATTTCAGTATATGAGTGTGATTATTACATTATATAGTAACTATGAAATTACATTTTGGAATATAGGAATTAAAAGAAATTTATTAGAAAAAAATACTCACATTGAGGACTTGGGTTTTCCCTTGAAAGACTCTTGGCAAATCGAGGTCTTAAGATGATCCATTATGCCTAGAGAATAATGAGAAATTAAGAGGATTTAAAGGTATTTTAAAAAGTTCATAGTATTAAGAGAAAACATGGTTCAATGACTTTTCCTGAATGGGTTATGAGATGACCCTTTTATAAGTGGTGATAATGATATTCTTGTAAATATTTCAAGATAATATTAATAGATATCATGTTTTACAAGTCAATAAGACTCTAAAATAGAAAATAATTTAGTTTGGGGTTATATAAGGTCTATAATACCTTAACCATTAATTTTATCAAAAGTTTTCAATATATTATTTGTACTTTACAGAAATAATTTTTTCTTTTACTATTTTTTTGTTTATCGTTGTAACTAGTTTTTACCCAAGTAATTTACTTGAAATGCATAAAAATAAAAATTTCATTGTTACATAATTTTTTAAAAATGATTAAAAATTTGATATATATTTTATGAGATTAAATTTTTTTTATTAATAATTAATTTTATCTTTAGCATATGTAATGAGTAAACGCGTTTCTTTGGAAAAAAAATGTAATTTTAAGCAAAAACATTATGTATAGGGTAAATTTATCAATTTAATTGATTTTAATTATATAAATTAGTATGTTATAAATTAAATAAAAATTAAGTAGATTTAAAATATATCAAAACCAAAATTTTGAAGAATAATATTTAGTTAATAGAAAAGACCAAATAGAATTTTTATGGGAAAGTATTAATTATGTTTATAAAAAATTAATCATTGGTTTTATATATTCAATATAATATTTTTTAAATTTATAGTTTTAAGTATTAAGTTCAAATTTTACAGATTCATATGTTTTATGCACTTCTATGTCTTTCTTATATAATGATATAATTTATATATTTGTTAAAAACTATAATTTTCACTATTCACTCAATGAACAATTTTTTTAAAATAAAAAAATAACCCAATTTTTATTCTATTATTTAAAAATTAAAAAATAATTTCACTATATAAATTTAAAATTAAAATCTTATAAAATTTTTATACTTAAATTATAATTCAATATATATAATAAATAATAAAAACTTTTATATAATAAAGTCCTTTTAAATTATTAAGTACTCTAAATTATATTTTTTATTCATTTATAATTTATTATGACATTTTAATATACCATTGGTTTTAATATTGTTATTATGTTGTGTAAGAACCTGGTTCTTCTTTTTGAGGTATGGGCTTCTTGTTTTCTCTTTTCCTTTAGTGTTTTAATAGAATATGAAAAATGGGGGGAAAATCCTAAATTTTGGAACTACACGCCATGTACTTTTTCCACACACTGTGTACTTCTGGCCATGTTGGGATGAGTACACGGGGCATGTAGCCATGTCGGTGGCAAAGGGTGTAGGAACCGACTACACGCCGTGTAGTTGTCCTTTACACGTTGTGTAGTCAGTCGGAAGGCCAAAATAGTAAGGCGGTGGAGCAGCCGCCAGGTGGGCGGCAGTACACGCTGTGTACTTAGGAGTAAATGTCGTGTACTCATGTTGATGGATGAACAGTGTGGCAGTGCTTCCGGAGTAATGGTTAAATGAAAGGAATACACATCGTGTACTTGGAAGTACACGCCGTGTACTTTGTTTTTTTGGCTTAAAACAGGCAGTAGTCTCCTCATTTGGCAGAGGAGGCATTTGATCCGTTTTGGAGCCAAAGGAGGATGCCGGACCATTGAAGATCCGCCGGGTGTTCATCTGGAATCGGTTTCTGCCTCAGACGATTCCATTGGAATCGCACAAGTAAGGGATTCCACCTCCTTGGATGATTCTTAACAATTATTCTCCTAATAAAAGTTATTTGGGTTTGAACAGTTTGACTTCTTCTTCAAATCTACTCCTTTATTGGGAGTTTCTGGAGTCGGTGTTCGGGTATAACGCTCGTTGGCGTATAAGGTAGGTGGCTTGGTGTTTAGTTTTTCAACTGCTGTGCATTTTGTACGTTTTTGGGCCACGAACCCATGTTGGGGTGTTGTGTGGCTGAGGCTGTTTCTATATTTAATGCCTAGAATTGCATAAGTGATTAAATTGTGATAATAAAATTATGGTTGGGATCGTTGCTGGGATCCGGAACCACCCCTGGGGTGTGTTCCACTGTTTAGCTGTTTGGCCTTGATATGAGAGGGTATGTCTTTAAAGTAGTAATTGTAGAATTTCCTTGAGAGGAATTGATTTTTATTTTTTGTTACCTTTTGGGAATGGCCCGGTTTCTTGTTTAGCCTAACGGCGTTGTTGTGATTAGACTGTGGGAACTATGCTATTTAGCCCAAGGGCTGTAGTTATTTCGCCTGAGGGAAACCTTTCATGCATAAGGGCTTGACTTCTGTGCCTGAGGGAAACACTTTCTACGACTGAGGGAATATTCTGTAACGCCTGAGGGCTATACCTCCGGGTAGGATTCTACTTACCCAAGGGTAAGGTTTTCTTGTCAGAGGACGTGGACTGTTTACTTAGAAATGCACTGTGGTGATTTCAAATTTTTAATAGATTAAATGAATAATAAAATGGAAATATAACTGGTAGTTAGTCACTTTTGAGTACTGCTAACTTTATTGCATTTTACTACTGCACACTATTGTTACATGCTCACATGCAGTTGGGAACGATCCTTTGGTGGGTGCATACTGAGATATATTTCTCACACCCTGTTTGGGTCACGCTTTTCAGCCCAAAAAAATTACATTTCTGCAGGTGTGGATAGTGTCAAGAGTCCCTATACAGGTACTTCATTACTACTGAAGAGTAGGATGGAATGGGACTGGTCCTAGGCTTGTGATGCTGCTGTCAGCTGTTTTGTTTTTCTTTACTTGTACTCTGTATTGTATTGTACTGCTATGTAACATGTTCTGGCTGTTTTTCTAGAAATTAAGACATGTTTCACCATTTTCTATAAATTGTTGGTTATATACACTACTGTTGTTTATTTCTGTTGTTCATGATTTACTGCTTCTGCTATTTGTTGTATGTTTTATTTTGTATTCCACTGTGCTACACATTGAAAAATGAGGGCATAGTTTCCCCACTATCAGACGTGGGACCTCGCTGCAAGTCGGCAGCCTCTGGCATTTGGGGAGACGTGCTTGAGGTCACGTGGGGAACCGGGTTCGGGGCACCCGTTGAGTGGCACCCGGAACCGGGAAATTACATGTTGCCATATAATATTTTGTGTATAGTTTTTGTTTTATATTGTGTGTGAAACAAGTGATTGGACATAGTATTAATTAAAATAATTCAAAATCTCATTTGGTTAGATATTAGTTCTCTTTTACACCCTCTCATATAAGGGATCTCATTATCAATAAATCAAAATCTTTAGTTGAGATCCAATAATTTCATACAAAATATTTTTTTTGAGATCCTTCTCTTGGTAATAAATTCATTGATTTAGATCCTCCCCATAGTAATTAGTGCCCTTATTAAAGATCCAACACTTATTGATAACGAACCATGAGTTAAGATCATCCTATTTGTAAAACAATAGTTTATCTAAGAACATGATCCTAGAAACAAATACCTTGAAATGAGGTCATCATCATGGTTATAGAAACCCTTTAGTTGAGATCCTTTTTTTAGAAACAACATCCTTGAGTTAGGATTCCCCTATAGGTATCAAATTCATTGAATTGAGATCCTACTCTAGTTAAAAAAACCATGAGTTATGATCCTACTCTAGTCAAACAAAAACCATGAGTTATGATCCACCAATTGGTAATATATTTTAGGATTCAAGATCCGCTTCTAGGATATAAAAACCATGGGTAGAGATTAACCTATTTGTATAAAAATCCATGATCTACGATCCTATTATTGATAAAAAATTCCTTGAGTTGAGATCCTACTCTTGGAATTTTATTCTTACATTGAGATCATCTTATTGGTTAGAAATACCATGAGTGAAAATTCACTACTTGTTAACAAAATCAATGAGTCAAGATCCACCTTTTAGTAATAAATAAATTTATATGTGGTCATAATATTTTAAATAAATTAAGTTTGTCAATATCTTTGTCCTAATAAAAAATTCATAATGTTGACTTATTCCTCTCAGTAACACAAACCTTAAGTTGTGACCATACTAATAGAGATTAAAATCCTTATCTCGATTTCTAATTGGAGTAATAAATTTTTTAAGGTGATATCCTCTTCTTGTTCATAAATTAATTATGTCAAAATACTCAAATTGGTCATAATAAAACATGATCTTAGACACTCATAATATCATTAATATCCTTGAGTTAAGCCTTTAAGTGGGATGATTAGGATTTGTTCAACTGCAAGGGGGAGGGGTTGAATCATTATTGGTTTCTTTAAAAATATTCCCACATTTATTCATTACCAATATAAATGGATATGTGAGTGGATATCTTTTTCTCTCTTCTCAAAGTAATTTTTCATGAATAATATAGAATTGAACAAACACAAAAGGGAAAAAAAGATTTATAATGATCACTTTTAAAATTAAAAGGCATATCATTGGTGTGAATGGAAACTCACAAAGATCAGATTACCCACTATTATCTAAATATGGGTAGAATGATAATGGAAAATAATCAAGTAATTTTTCACATATCACAACAATGAACAACATCCCTTTAGGTTTTTGTACTATGATCCTAAAAGTTTAAAATAGAGTAATATAATAATAAAAGAGTCTTCCACCAATTTATAACTATAACAAGTCTTTGATTTGTTACTTGGTATACCTTTCCATCTTCACATTCTTTCATAGAAACATGTAAGAAAATTATTCTATTTTTTCTATATACACATAATAATGAAAAAATTTATTCCTCTTCTATTATGTTTACAGGGGTAAGTCACCATATTCATTAAATTTATGTGATACCTCCCACAATATGATCTTTATCGTGAACTGTATTATCTAGAAAACATTATTGTATTGGATTCTTTAAAATATATTTTTTATCTTATTCTTATTTCACTCTTTCACTCTATGAAAACATAATCACATCATTCTTCCCATTCTCTTATAAAGCACATAATAACATCACTGGTTTTATATTTCTTCAACTTGAGTCATCTACAACACAAGTTGTGATCTTTATACATTGTATTTTGTTTGATTTAAATTATTTATATAATCTTTAATGTTGTATCAGTTATTTTCCATGGATAAAAGGGTTTTCTTTGATATAATAATTTTATTGATCAAACATAATCATTCACTTATAAAGAAAATATTTTTTTCAGGACTTGGTAACATATATTAATTACCTCTATTTCACTTGAATTCATTATATCACAATATTTCATTTTTAATTTACATGGTTTTATATGAAATCATTATCTCTAATCCATAACATTAAAAACTCATTCTACTATTGTTTTGTTTGAAAAAAACCCCACTGTATACATATATATAAGAAATATTATGAATGTAGCTGTTTATTTCATCGAGCAATGGATCTCATAGATATTTCGTATGTATTTCATCATCTTATATAATCAAAAACATTTATAGAATTATAATTATTTATTTAATAATTATTTTTCATAGAACCATTATATCCATTCAATATACTTCTTGATGTTTTTTACATGTTGAATTTTTTGTCGATATACCTTATAATGTATTTGAACCTTACAAACTTATTTTATCTACATTATAACAAAAGTTTTTGAATTAATGTTACAAACTAAATAAACCTTATAAATGAACCTTATAAAGTCTCATTCATCGTTGAGAAGATATGTTATAAAGATAATTTAAGTTTTAGAAACTATTACATTATATAAATGTCCCAGATATTTGGAAGATCCATACAGAAATCATTTAATATTAGTTTACTTTCTCATGAAGCAGTTTTTAATGAAATCAGATTTCATACAAACGTCATTCATAAGAAGAAAACCTCTCATATAAAAAATTTATCACAAAATATAATTAATTCAAGGATATAAATTTTCAAACATATCTGATATAAATATTCATATTCATAAGTAGAAAACCCATACATGGATAATAATTCAATAATCATAGTAAATGAATTCACGTTACATCATTCCTTGCATAATTCCATAAATTTCATTATCTTATAGACTTACAATGTCTATATAATTCGGTGAATCATATACTATATTTTGGTAATCATAAAATTTTATCTTATGATATTAATTTCATTGATTCATTCCCATATAAAAATAATAATTTTTTACAACCTAAAACAAAGGGCCAAAGTTATATAAGGAAGACATTTTGAATGACACCATATAATCCAAAAAATGAATGTCACTTAAAATGATGAATAATAAGCAAATTCACCAATATCACATCAGAATAAAACTGTAATGACCCAGAAATTTCTGTTGAATTTTTTTGCCTAAATAAATGGGTATTTTACGAGTCAGTGAAATTTTATGGCCCTTGATTCCGAGGCTCGGTGTGCCCAGAATCAATTTCTGATGTTTTGTTTGGGTACGTCCAGAAAACATACGAGCGGGATTTTATAACTTTTGAATCGATGCTCTGAATTGAAATCAAAGGGCATACATGATCTTGCAACACCAGTATTCACTTAATAAGACATTCACCTCGACGTCAGTTGGTCGATAATAAAAGTTCGTTTTTGGCTTTTTATAAAACAATAATAAAATAAAGTGTACAATGCTTTATTTTATTTTAAACTTCCATGTGAGTGTGTTGATTAAAATCTCCACTTGGGAGTTGGAAGTGGTACCGCCACACCCTAACCTCCCATAAGAGGTTATGGTGGTGGGGCCCACTAGAGTATTACCTCCCGTGAGATGTTATGTCATGGCAACCCCACGAGGCTTAACCCCTATTAATGGGGGAGGATAAAACCTACTAAACTCCCCATTAAATGGGGGGAAAACCTTGACCTTACCCTTTAATTAAATGGAGCCAACCCCCTTAAATTAATATTCCAACCTCTTGTGGATACATTGGAGGATCCTACGTAATTAATTCAACTTTTTGAAATTTGTGGCAACGATTAAAATAATAGACAAACTATTATTTTGGGCTCTTTATTTTGGTAGAGGTTGGGAGAAAAGTGAATTTTCTCCAATGAAGAATGCTCTCCAACAAAGAATTCTCTTCCGGAGAAGAACGCTTTCCCAACGAAGAACGCCGACGAGGGACACCTTCCACTTGAAGAACAACCTCCTCCAACCTTCTTCCTCAAACTCCTTTAACATGGGATGTGTTCATCTAACACAGATAAATGACCATCTTTACATGAAATCAATGAAATAAGACCGGAGAATCAATGGTAGGGGTCTAGTTTCATTAAGTTCCATGTCTTTCTTCTTTTTAAGAATCTAAGATTGATGGAAATTATCTTTTACAGGTGGAATATTGCACTTTGTTCTTGAGAACCAATTGTTACCACCCTAAACGCTGAGGGTGCGGGCCAAACCAACATGGCCCTACTGCTCTACTGATCTTGTTTTAATTTAACTTTGGCTTGGCGATGAAGTAAGAGTCAATGAAGGAGGCAACGATGAAGGGGTGCTACCCGCGGCCACCACGAATCCTACCGCCCCCGCGGTGCACCGGGGCTCCAGGCTGCACACCACCAGCCGAGCAGTGCCCAAACCACCTACCCGCAGCCTCTCGACGCCCGGCCCGGTGAAATCCCCAGCCGTACCCGTAGCCTTTCTAGCCCTACCAACGCCATGCCTGGTGCCCCCGCGCGCTGCCCGCGCCCAACGTGCTGCCCAGCGCCCCCAGGCACTGCCCGTGCCCCCGTGTGCTGCATGCGCCCCATCATGCTGAGCCGCTCCCCCGTGCCATGCCCGACGCCATCACATACTACCATGTGTGCTTCCCATCACCTCTGCACCCTGCCCGACACCTCCGACGCCCTACTGACCCAGGACCACTACCGACCCTTTATTTCCTTTGGCCATAACTTTGGCACCAGACGTCCGTTTGAAAAACTGTCAGTAGCGCAGGTATTCTTGGAGCGTAGCCATCTCTTTGATTATACCACACTAGAGTTTGGGGTTTAGTTGAGATACATTTAGGTTGGATTGTACTCGAATCCAACCGGGCCACCAGAACTAAAAGGCTAATAACTCACAGACCAGGCGTACGATTGACGCGTCGTCAGTTGTGTTGAGACCCCTATGACGAGGCAGACCTTTGAGATATTTTTTCGTGGAACTTTTTGATAGTTGGAGTATTTACCAGTAGATCGTGGAGAAGATCCATCCGATGACGAGCAGACAGAGTGATGAGGCCTAGTAGCTGGCTGAGACCTGACGACTCCTTGACCGATTCAACTCGAAGTGATTCGACAAGCCCAGTGGGAAGATCATGGTAGTTGGAGGCAGACCCACGGAGGAGGAGTGTTTGGTAGTTGGCAGCAGACCTGTGGTACTCGACAAGAGGATTACCTCTGGAGGCTATTAGGGGGAGAACCTGGTTGTTGGAGGCAGACCCACAATGGAGGAGTGCCTGATAGTTGGCAGCGTACATGCGGTACTCGACAAGAGGAGTACCCCATTAGTTCAAGGTTTGTTGGAAGCACCTGGTATTTGGAGACCTACCCACTGTACTAAACAGAGGAGGAGTTCTCCAACAACCATGGTTTCAACAATGTGAATAAAAATCTTGGTTGACCTGAGTTAATGACTTTTTTGTTTTCCGCATGATTGAGATGGGTTACTAGATAACATAGGTATATGTATGGGAATATACCTATGTAATGGTTATCCGTTGATTTCATACTTTGTGGTTTGTCCTTGTTGGATTTTGTGAGACCTTGAGGGTCTCAGGGTCCCTACTGAGTATTGTTATACTCACCCATGCACAGGCTATGCACACACCTTGTTGTGTTGGTTACAGATGATGGACAACGTTGACTGAGGCAGAGAGTAGCATGACTGGATGGTACCCGGAGGTGGACCACTCGTCATGATGATACATGGAGTAGACGATTAGACATGGAGTGTTAAGGAGTTCATCCGTACCTACCCTTTTGGTAGGAACCCTGAAGGACGACCTATTAGCCGCTTTAATTTTCTTTAGTTGTACTTTCTTTTCAGTTGTAATTGTACATTCCTATTGGCCTGGTATTTCTGACCCCTTTTTACCTTCCAACACTTCTCTTGTATTCAGTTATACTTAGTGTTTTGCATCTAGTTGTGTAATCTGATGTGTTTGTTTACAGTTATAAAGGCAATGCCTTCCGAGTTTAGGGATTTATGCCTTTGGTGCCAGTCTCCATCCCCTGGCCTATGGAAGGACGGCTTGGGGTAGTGACGATATGGGCCCCGGGGATGGGTCATGAAAAATTGGTATTAGAGGAGTCTGTTCTACCGCAGAACTTAGGAATCTGGTATTTCTTTTCTTTGAAGAAATAGTGTTACGAGTACTAAGTTTGGTTTTTACTTCAGGGTGTCCAGTGTTGGTGCGGGAAACCGAAGTATCCATACACCAGGACCCTAGCTTCTGATTTCTGACTTAGTGCACGAAAACACTTATTACGTGTGTGTTTTCAAAAGTTTTTCTTAATGTCGGCTCAACCAGCTCAGCTCACCAGGTACAAATCTTTTGACCATGTCACATCTGTTTCTTTTATGATGCCTTCCTATGAATGACAAGTTAGAGCCCCGAGAGTTTTAAGCACTGTCAGCCCACCGAGCGATGAGGCCTTAGTACAAAGCCCTTTTCTAGTGGAGGCACCATCGGTACTACTTCCCGTTGGGCCACAGATGCAACCAGCCCCAACAGAAGACGATGCACACCGCTAGAGCGCATTGCATGAGTTCCAGTGCGAGAGGCCACTTGGGTTCAGGGGAGAGATAGACCCACAGGCGGCTGAGGATTTGATTGAGGTTGTGGTGAGAGTCTTCAGGCTATTAGGGACACCAGCAGACTTCATGGTGATCATTACTGCCATCCTCTTTCAGGCAGCAGTAGGCAGATGGTGGAGCCTGGTTCTCCAGGTGCATGACAAGGAGATTCTACTATAGTTAGACTTCGAGAGCCTATTTCGGGCGGGGTTTTTCCCAGTCACCATTCGAGCGGTGCCGATACCGGAGCCACTTCATCTACAACATGGTAACTTGATAGTAGTATAGTACTCAACGAGGTTCAATGACCTTTCGCACTACTCCACTGATATGGTACATGACCCATTATTCAGGTCCCATACCTTCAAGAAGGGGCTTAGGTGGGAGATCAAAGCTCTGATGATCTCACTCAGCATCTCGACAAATGTGGGGGGGGGGGGGCTAGTGAGAGAACTCATAGTAGAGCGTTTCCTTGCTGAGTAGTCTTTAGCAGGGAGACCCACCACTAGCTGACACACAACAGAGTCTTCTATAGCTAGAAGTAGATAGATGTCGCAGAGGTCCATGTGGACCAGACCTCTAGGTGGTCGACCGCATGACTTAGGATCAGTTGTGTGGGGCACCCGGAGTGGAGACTGAGCTAGTCATGCTAGGAGCGGGCAGTGTTACTCATGCGGTAGGCATGGTCACATGGATCGTGACAATCCAACCCTCCATTATGATGATCAGCAGATAATTGATGGATCTCCCAGGCAGAGAAAAAGGTTTGATCGATGCAGTCCACAGGGAGAAGGCGAACGTGGCAGAGTAGATGGACGTGCAACTGGCAGTGGACGACGTTTTGAGGCATTGCCACCACCACCACCAGGAGGTCCACACTGACCACAGGGAGCGGGTGGACAGGGGAGAGATCGGCTTTTGGCAGCTCATTCTTATGATCACGATGCTTCAGAGATGATTTGAGGTATGATCAGTATCTACTCCACCTTAGCTGTTGTTTTTATAGACATAGGTTCCCATCACTCTTTAATTGGAAATGCCCTCGTTTAGAGCTCGGAGTTTCCGATGGAGCCATTGGATCGATCCTTGCAGCTATAGAATCTTATGATAGAAGACTCGACGATTACGCACTGGTGCTGGTAGTGTGAGAATACTCTAGGAGGTGAGAGATTTGGATGGGATCTCCTCATAGCAGCGTCGATGCCTTACGACGTTATCTTGGGTATGGATTGGCTATCTACATTTCATGCTCAGATTGACTGTATTTGGTGAAAAGTGCGGTATGTCTGCATAGATAGGACTAGGTTTACCTTCACTGGTGAGAAGGTAACCTTTTTAGTATAGGACAGACTTACTCGGAGGAGGGTGCAGCCGATCACTCACCAGTTGTCTTGCCTTACCCTCGGAGCAGTTGATGTGGAGAGTCCGAATTATCTTGTAGTGGAGGACCGGTACGTGGATGTTTTCCCAAAAGATGTTCCAGGATTACCACCTCATAGAGAGGTGGAATTATACATTGATCTGTACACCGTGACGACACCGATATCTACACCAGCATATCTAGTGGCTCCCGCTGAGCATTGCGAGCTGCGTGTACAACTAGAGGACTTGTAGGGAAAGGGATTCATCCGACCCAGTGTTTCTTCCTAGGCACCCCCGATTCTATTAGCAAAGAAGGTGGATGGGATCTTGAGGATTTGTGTAAACTACCATCGCCTAAACCAGGTGACCGTGAAGAACAAGTACCCACTCCCGATGATTGACGACCTCTTTAATCAACTGAAGGGTGCTCAGTGGTTCTCGAAGATAGACCTCAGATCGGGCTGTCACCAGCTCCAAGTTCGAGATGAGGATGTTCAAAAGATGGACTTCAGGTGTCGGTACAGATACGATGAGTTCTTGGTTATGCCATTCAGCATAACCAACTCTCCAGCAGTGTTCATCGGACTCATGAACAGGATCTTCCAGCCTTACCTTGATCGCTTTGTCGTAGTCTTCGTCGATGAAATTCTGATCTACTCGACTACTGAGGAGGAGCATCCCTTCCATTTGCAGTTAGTACTGGACATACTAAGAGAGCACCAGATTTATGGTAAGCTCTCGAAGTGCCAGTTTTGGATTCGAGAGGTTCAGTTCTTGGGACACGTCATCTCAGAGGCTGGAGTTGCAGTGGGTCCAGTGAAGATTTAGGCGGTACATTCTTGGGATCCACCCAGGAGTGTGACGAAGGTATGAAGTTTCCTGGGTTTGGATGGATACTACAGAAGATATGTTCCATACTTCTCCAGAGTTACAACACCACTATCAACCTTAACGAAGAAGGGGAAACCCTTCGTGTGGTCGGAGAGATTCCAGAAAAGATTTCAAAAGCTGAGGCTGAGGCTGACTAGTGCCCCCATGTTGAGGATTTCAGAGGAAGGTGCATGGTATGTAGTTTACTGCGACGTATCAGAGACCAGACATGGGTGTGTCCTGATGTAGGAGTGAGCACTGATTTCTTATGGTTCACGGCAGCTGAGACAACATGAGTAGAACTATTCTACACATGACCTGTAGTAAGAAGTAGTGGTCTTCTCCTTGAAGATGTGGAGACACTATCTTATGGGTGAGCGTTTTATTGTGTACTCTGATCACAAGAGTCTCAGGTATATCTTCTCTCAGAGGGACCTGAACCTGAGACAGTAGTGATGGATCATGTTCTTCCAGGACTATGTCTTTGAGATTGTCTACACTCATGGTAAGGGGAAAGTTGTAGATGATGCTCTCAGTAGGAGATCTAGTATACAACTGCTAGGAGAGGTGACAGAGTAGCTATCTGCCTTACGAATATCCTTTGTGGATAAAGATTGAGCATCCTATCTAGAGTCTCTTACGGTCACTCCCCCACATCCTCAGTGAGTCAGGGAGGCACATCATGGGGATGCTGAATGTGCGACACGACATGATCAGATATCCACAGGGTAGGCACCTAATGGATTTTCTAATGGTAGGGAGCACGTTATCCTCTTCCTAGGACATACCTTGATACCAGTGGCACTATAGGAGGAAGTGTTGAGGGAGTTCCAAACATCACCTCTAGTGATACATACCGGAGTGGCGAAGATGTACTAGGATCTTTGACGACAGCACTGGTGGCCAGGTATGAAGAAGGCAGTAGCAGAGTTTCTCTCTCCATGCCTCACTTGCATTAAGTGAAGGCAGAGCACCTGGTACCAGCAAGATTGGTTCAGCCTTTAGAGGTCCCAGAGTGGATGTGGGATGAGATATCCATGGACTTCATGATAGGTCTTCCACGTACATCTAGGGGTCACGACTTGATTTGGGTGATCATCGACTGACTCACCAAGTCGGCCCAATTGCTACCGATCAGAGAGTAGGGTTCAGTAGAGATCTTGGGATGCCTCTATTTGTAGGAGATTGTGCATTTACATGGAGTAACTTCCTCTATTGTCTTAGACCGTGAAAAATGGTTTACTTCCCAATGATGGAAGGGGTTGCAGGAGGCTTTCGGGACACAACTTTGCTTGAGCACCTCCTTCCATCCTCAGTCATATGGCCAGACTAAGCGGACCATTCAGACCCTCAAAGACATGCTACATGCATGTGTCCTCAACTTTGGTCATGGATTGGTGGATCAATTTACATTGGTGGTGTTTTCTTAGAACAACATCTATCACTCCACCATAGGGATGGAACCTTTCGAGGCATTGTATGGGCGACCTTGCAGATCACCCTTGTGCTGCACAGACCCTGGGGAGTCAGTACTAGTGGGACCAGAGATGGTACAAGCTACCACAGAGAAGGTGTAGATCATCTAGGAGTGGATTAAGACTGCACAAAGTAGGAAAAAGTCATATGCTGACAGGAGACGGAGGCCTCTAGAGTTCGAGGATGGATACCACGTCTTTCTATGGGTCTCACCTCGACGTGGTTTACAGAGATTTAGATGACGCGGAAAGTTATATCTGTGATACATCGGACCATTCCAAGTCTTTAGAAGAGTAGGCGATGTTTCTTACCACTTAGTTCTTCCACCTCAGTTGCACCGGGTGCATAAAGTCTTCCACGTATCTCAGCTGAGGAGATACGTGCACGACCCTTCCCACAACCTCGACCGCGGAGAGTTGGACGTCGACGATGGGGCGACTTTTACGGAGGTTCCAGTGGAGATTGAGGATCGACAGGAGTGGGTCCTAAGTGGATGGTCGATATCTCTAGTGCGTGTTCGCTGGAAGCATAGGAACCTCTAGGATATAACATGGGAGTGGGAGGCTCAGATGTGTGCTCAGTACGCCCATTTTTTTCCGTTGTTTGAGTTGTAGCTTACGGGGACGTAAATCCCTAAGGTGGGGAGAATTTAAAGTCTCAGAAATTTTCATGGAATTTCTTTTCATAAATACATTGTAATTTTACGAGTCTGTGAAATTTTACGGCGCTTGATTTCGAGGCCCAGTGTGCCCAGAATCAATTTCTAATGTTTTTTGGGCACATTCAGTAATCATACGAGTGTGATTTTATAACTTTTGAACTAGTGCTTGTAACTCAAATCTGAGGGCACCGTTGATCACACAGCGCCAGTATCTTCTTAATAAGACTATCACCTTGACGACAGTTGATCAATAATAAATGTTAGTTTTTTTATTTTTATAAAAAAATTATAAAATAAAGTGTACAAAGCTTAATTTTATTTTAATCTTCACATGAGTGTGTTGGTTAAAACCTCCACTTTGGAGTTGGAGGTAGGACTGCCACACCCAAACCTCCCATTAGAGGTTATAGTGGTGGGTCTCACCCAAGAATAACCTCCCATGAGAGGATATGTTGTGGGGAACACACGAGGCTTAACCCCCTATTAATGGAGGTGGGTAAAACCTCCTCAACTCCCCATTAAATGGGGAGAAACCCTTGAACTTACCCTTTAATTAAATGGAGCCAACCCCCTTTAATTAATATTCCAACCTCTCGTGGATTAATTGGAAGAGCTTACATAATTAATTAAACATTATGAAATTTTTTCCAATGATTAAAATAATAGAAAACTATTATTTTGGGCACTTTATTTCGGTGGAGCATGGAATAATATAGAATTCTCTCCAACGAAGAACGCTCTCCAACGAAGAACGCTCTTCCAGCAAAGAACACTCTCTAGATGAATAATGCCGATGAGGGATGCCTTGCAGTATGATGAAAGACCTCCTCAAAGCTTCTTCCTTAGGCTCCTTCGACATGGGACGTGTTGGTCTACCATGGATTGATCACCATCTTTCTTCGACGTCAACGAACGATGACTGGTGAATAAAAGGTACAGGTTTAGATTCATTAAGTTCCATGTTCTTTTTTAATAAACGAAGGATGATGATGATTATCTTTTACGGGTGGAATATTGTGCTTCATTCTTGAGAACCAATTGTTTCCACCCTAAACATGGAGGGTGCAGGCCAAACCAACATGGCCTGACCCCTCCGTCGATCTTGTTTTGATTGAACTTAGTCTTGGTGATGAATCAATAGGCAATGAAGGAAACAACAATAAAGGATGTGCTACACACGGCCTCTGCGAATCGTACCACCCTCGCGGTACACAGGTGCTCCCGACCAAATACTGTCGGCTGCACGGTGACCTACCCACCAACGGGCCTCCCGACGCCCTACCCGGCGCGCGGCCCAACCGAACCCGCGGCCTGCCCAGCCCTGCCGGTGCCCTGCCCGATGCCTCCGCGCGCTGCCCATGCCCCGACGCACTGCCCCGCGCACTACCCTACACCCCCCCGCACTGCCCGCGCCCCTGCGTGATGCCCTGCGCGCTGCCCGATGCCCCCGCACGTAGCCCCGTGCGTTGCCGTGTGTGATGCCTTGTGCTCTCCGCTCTCCCCTACACCCTTCCCATTGCCCCCAGTGCCCTGCTGCACCCTGCCCGGTGCCTCCGGTGCCCTGCTGCACCCTGCCCGGCGCCCCAGGCATCCTGCCACGGCCTACTCGGCCCCTGCTACAGCCTTCCTGCCACCCTCACGCCCTGTCCGGCGCCCCCGCAACGTCCCGGCTCCCTCGCGGCCACCCGGCCGAGCCAGTGTCCCAACCCCCTCATTGCGCCCTTTCCGATCCGGCCCAGCTGCACCCTCCAGGCCGAGCCATTCCAGGTCGCAGCCTCGCAACACTCCAGGCCGAACTGGCCCCGAGCCCGGGCTAAACCACCCCGCAGTTCGCTGGGTCTGGCCCAACAGACCAGGTTGAACGTAGTGGGATGACCTACCCAACAGGCCGGGTCATACCCAATGGGTCTGTCCGGGTTGACCCAGACCAGGTCGGTCCAGACTGGGTAGGGCCGAGTTAGTCTGACCGAGTCAGACCGGACCCGGGCCCACTACCGACCCTTTACTTCCTTTGGGCATAACTTTGGCACCGGACGTCCGTTTGACGAACCGTCAGCAGCGCTAGTATTTTTGGAGTGTAAACTCCACTTTGAGTATACCCTTCCAGAGTTTGGGGATTAGTTGAGATATGGTCAGGTTGGATCGTACTCGAATCTAACCGGGCCCTTGGGACTAATAAGCTAATAACTCATAGACCAGGCGTCCGATTGATGCGCCGTCAGTTGCATTAAGACCCCTATGATGAAGCAGACCTTTGAGATACTTCTTCGTGTCACTTTGAGATAGTTGAAGTATTTACTAGTAGCTCGTGAATTGGATCCTTCCGGTGATGAGCAGACAGAGTGCGGAGACCTGGTATCTGGCTGAGACCTGACAACTATATGACCAATTCGACTCGAAGTGATTTGACTATCCCAATGGGGAGCGGCTGGTAGTTGGAAGCAGACCCACAATGGAGAAGCACCTGGTAGTTGGTATCAGACCTGTGGTACTCAACATGAGGATTACCTCTTGAGACTATTAGGGGGAGCTCCTGGTAGTTGGTGTCAGACCCACAGAGGAGGAGCATCTGGTAGTTGGCAGCAGACCCGTAGTACTTGACATGAAGAGTACCCTAGCAGTTCATGGTTACTGGGAAGCACCTGGTAGTTGGCAGCAGGCCCACTATATTCGATAGATGAGGAGTTCCCCAGTGGCCATGGTTTCGACAATGTGAATAAAAATCCCGGTTGAGCTGAGTCAATGACTTTTGTATTTTCCTCATGATCGATATGGGTTACTATATAACTTAGGTATATATATGAAAATACACGTAAGTAATTGTTATCTGTTGATTTCATACTTTGTGGTTTATCCTTCTTGGATTTTGTGAGATCTTGAGGGCCTCAGGGTCCCTACTGAGTATCATTATACTCACCCCTGTACGGGCTATGACCGCACCTCGTTGTGTTGGTTGCAGACGACAAACAACGCTGACTGAGGTAGAGAGTAGCAGGACTAGACGGTACCTGGAGGTGGACCACTCGGCGTGATGATACACAGAGCAGACATACATATGTGGAGTGCTGATGAGGCCATTTTTACCAACCCTTTAGGTAGGAACCCCGGAGGATGACCTAGTAGCTGCTTTACTTTTCTTCAGTTGTACTTTATTTTCAGCTGTACTTGTACTTTACTATTGGGCTTGTATTTCTGTCCCCTTTTTACCTTCTATCACTTCACTTGTATTTAGTTTTACTTAGTGTTTTCTTCCAGTTTTTTACTCTGATTTGTTTGTTTACAGTTATAAAGGCAATGCCTTCCCAGTTTAGGGATTTAAGCCTTTGGTTCTAGTCACTAGCCCCTAGCCTATGGAAGGCGGGCTTGGGGTAGTCACGATATGGGCCCCAAGGGACCGGTCGAGACCAAAAATTGGGGAGGGAGCTTATATATTAACATGAGCACTAAAATTTGAATCATTTAATTTACTTAGTGCCCACAATGTCCCAACAACTAAACCTCTTTCCCCTCATGGTATCTTAATAATATCGTCTCCCTATATCTTCCCTTATAGGGGATATTCATCTTATATGCCACTTCTAATCTTACTTGAGGATGGATTCCACCTTTATGATCAATCGAGGATGCTTGTGATTCCTTAGTTCCTTGAGAGGATGTAATGGATTTGGTTTGTAATTATTTTTTCTCATTACACTGTATAAAATTATTTGAAAATTATAATAAAGTAATTCCAAAATGTCAAAAACCATATACCAGCCTTTCAAATTATACCCTAAATTTTCCTATTTTATATTTATCCATGAAATTTCATTATTACAGTTAAAATGGATGGATCTTCTTCAAAAATATTCATCATAGAGATATAAATATACTGATTATAAAGTGTACATAGAATATCAAATAATGAAATGTTTTTTTAAAACAATTTATCTCCAAAATAACCATTGTAAGAACATAAAACAAAAACCAAATTGTTCCTTCCCCTTTCATTAAACTAATATATGATGGAACAACACTTGAAAATTATTCTTTACAATCTACATTGGATTATTCTTCTAATATCTATTATATCCTTCACTCTAATTATTAATTCTCTCTTATTGACATCAGAGAACAATGAACTCTATAAACATATTAAAAACCTTTTAGGAAATTTAAAACGCACACAATGTTGGTTAAAGGATCAATCCATTCCTCTTTAAGTACCAAATTTCCTTTTTCAAGAACCAACACATGGTAAAAAAATCCAATGGTCATTTCCACCACTTTATAGAAAAATCCTTGAGTTGAGATATGCATCTTGGTAACAATGAAATTTAGTTGAAAATATAATATTGGAAAAAAATACATGGATTAAGATTATGCTATGGGTAAAAAATTAATTGAGTTAAAATCTTATTCTTGGTAACAAATTACATAATTATAGATCCACCACTAGGTAAAAAATTACTTGTGTAGAGATTCTACACTTGATAAAAAAAATCCTAAATTCATGATCCAACCCTCAATAAAAATTTCCTTGAGATAGGATACTCTAATAGGTAAAAAATTATTTGAGTTCATATATTACTCTTAATCACAAATTCATTTAGCTGAGATCATCCTCTGGGAAAAAAATTCATTGAGTAAAGATTGTCTACATGATAATAAATGCATTGAGTCAAGATTCCCCTCATTTTAGCAAGATCCTTGAATCATGATCCTCCTCTCCATAAAAAACTCTAAAGTTTAATTCTTATTCAGGAATAGAATCATCCTATAAAGTCTAGTCAAAGGAACCTTCTTAAAACAAAATGAACATATCAAAGTTCTATATCATTCCGTAGTATTAATAACTGATATTTCCAAATGAATCCATCGAGAACTCCATTTCCACATTATATTAAATTTACTAAGGGGTTATATAACCTTCATGTTTTTCCCAATTATCTAATGTGATGATGAGAATTATCTTCTTATTGTAGATCATATACCATTCCATTATAAAATAAAGGTTTCTAAAATCATTATGTTCATTTTGAAGGCTATTACAGGTGTATTTTTTAAATTAAAATCTTAGGAAATGGGTATAAGAAATATCCAAAGGATAAATCATTATGTTATCATCAATTTGAAATATTAAAACTATAATAATCTAAAATACGTTTTCTTTTTAAAACTATTCCTGATCCATGTCACCTTTTTCTAGATATAGTTTCTTTTCAATAGTTAAAAAAATATAAAATATTTTAAATAAATTTTACATATTTTTCATTTTTCCAAACCTACTTCATGAATCGAATTTTTGGATATCCATTAATATTTCAATTATTTTTTAGGATAATAATGTCATCTTAATATAACCCCTTAGTATAAGTGGTGTCTATAATTTTCCAAGAGACATTAAGAAACCCCCTAAGGCATTTGTATCATACAGTAATAGATTGTCCATAATTATAGATGCTATTTAGTGATAGTGTGATTGTTGTCACTGCATTACCAATGGTTGACCTATTACCATGAGTTATCATTACATCATATTTGATTTATAAATATCGTCTTATGATATAAAATATAAAATATTTCCATCATTGATTGGATTTGAAAATATATCCTAGTTTTGTACTACCATTAATTACAAATTCTATTTAAGAAACTTGGTATCTCATTTATATTTACGATCATTAATTACCCCAATCATCTGGTTAGAATTCACATAATCCCCTTTCACCCAATATATAATGGTAAATAGAACTAATTCTTGAATTACTATATATCAATTTGTTATACTTTCATTACATACTTGGTGAATGAATTTCCCATATGGAATTATGTGCAATGTCACAAGAGTGTAAACTATATGAAATATTAGTATAATATCCAATATATATAATGGAGAACACCTATTTTTTTTATTTTAATACCTTAATCTATTATATTCATTTTAGTAAAAACATTCAGGCCAAAAACTATAGTTAATATAGTGTAAATCTCAGTTTTTCAAAAACTCAAAATGGGTGACATAAAAAAATGTTGAGTACTTTATTTATAGGACCACTATGATGTGACAAAGGTAATATTCAGGGCATATAATGAAAGAGACAAAAATATTTTTGAATTAAAATTTATTCTTTGAAAAATATAATCCACACACATGTGGTATATAAATATAGGAATAAGTTAATGATATTGTATGAAGGGGGTTTATTCCAATCAATACCATTTCAGTGTTCATAATGGTAAGATATTCATTCCAACATTCTCATTGCTTTAGATTCATCCACATCAACTGAATGACCTTCCCATCATAAATTTCTATTATTAATTTTAAGATAATATGTATGAAATTTAGTTTATGATCTATTATAATAAACTAATAGACATAGTTTCGTTGAATCTATATGAATTCAAATAATTGTGTAACATTATTTTTATTTTCTACAATCCCATAAAGTATGATGAACACCTATGGCCCATTTTCTAAATAATTAATCTATGTACCATTACTTTGGTTTTTTTATATGAAATTAAACTAAAAGCATCATTTCCTTCATTATACATGACCTTATACTATAGAAAATAGAAGGCACAATGTTCTCCAGTTCAAAATACTATAAAGGTTGACTTGAGAAAATTTTTAGCATCCACCGAATAAAACCAATTCTTTTGATAAGATCAAATTTTAGGTATCAAAAAATTTGTAAAATATCTGGAGGTAATGGAATTTATTCCTTGAAAGACTAATTTTCACTCACTAGATTTATATTTTTATTATAATGTTAGATCAAGTTTTATAGAATAGTTTCCCACTCTAGGAATTCCACCTATTTTGTTACATCATATAATAATACACCAATATATGATTTACCAATCACACTATGATAGTTATTATAATATTAGTAAAGTGACCCTATATTTTGGATCTAATCTCTATGGAAATAATCCCATATATATCCTCTTGGCCAATGTTTTATGATAATATGTATCCAGAAATTCTTGGATACTATTTTATAACTATAAAATTCTAAAACAATTTATCCTAAACTCTAATAGAACAAACTAAGATTAATTATTTATGTAAATAACCATGACCATATACTATAAAAATATAAAACAACACTTTCTTGGATGAATACTGTTGAAGGGTATCAAGATGAAAAGTCATGTAATTTCTAACTATGCATTATAAATCAAGGTAATAAGAATAATATATAGTCTAATAAGAATCAAAGCATAATATTATGAGGAATAACATCTACCCCTATAAAAAATCTATATTCATTAGGTCCTCAAATATCAGAAAAAATTAACATGAATTTATATCATCTAAATTTCATATCGTGGTTCATATTCTAACTCACGTCACATTAAAATACATGTAGTGGTCCACATCACTTTTCATTAAACTATATATCTATTTTAAGGTTTAATTCTAGTATACACTTTAACCCTTTTTACAGTTTTCCAAACCAATAATAAAAAATAACCATTTTCAAACTTCAAATATCTAGATTCTTTTTCTCATAGGATACACATAGATTCATGGATCGGTTGTTATGTTTCTTATAATATTATTCCTAAATTCCCCCACCCAACCATTATAATTGATCATATTCAGTCATTTCTACTATTGTTTGATAATATGTTTTTCACATTAGAAAAAACATTATATTTTTTAGAGAATATCACCCTTTGGATGATATACAAAAAAATCATTATTGAATAATCCCTGATATGTGAGTATTATTTTTATAAATATGGTTATTATAACATGAACATAAATTGTTCAATAAAAGGCACTAGTCTGATGACCCAAAATATACAATAATAAGGTATTTATAACTAATCTTCAATCTGTAAAGTTAATATTCTTAATTACATTACCTTAATGAAAATGAAAAAGTATCATTAATATATTACATTAAACATCATGGAATTGTTCTTTTCATAAAACATTAAATTTCACAACTATAGCGACCATGCTTTTTTTACATTATTTTTACATTATTTTTAATGATAAACAACATAAATTCATTACAAAAAGAGGATATAAAGGTTTGTTGTATTTGGAAAACAAGGACCATACATAAATCTTACATCATAAAACATAAAAATTTATTTAATCTCTTCTTCCCTAGCTTCTTATTGTCCATTGAGTTCTCCTTAGTACACATAATCACCTGAGGACATACATCAAAAAGGGGTGATCTAAAAGCCGAGTAAGAGGATAAGAGAATCAGACCATATAACATGGGATGCGAATAAAAATTTTCATCATAACTTAGTCATAGGATTATAATCATGAGAAAAATCATTACAAAAACTTGGAATGTGGAAATGCATAAAAATGAAACATCATGTCTTAGTGGTCAACTACCAAACATAGTTGTGCACAAATATAGCATCATGTTCACACATATTTTACCTTATATCATGATATTAATCAATTTTACAAATTAATTAAATAACTATATACTTCAGGGAACATCCATCGCATCATAACATTCATAATGTGTTATATAATTCCTGGCACACCCATCGCATCATAACATTCACATTATCATGCATGCCACATAGAACATATGTAAAATGTGAACATAAAATAACCCATGAAAATATATGGGATTAATTTCATGGATAATACATTCCTAAACATTGGTTTCTCAAAATAAATGGGGTATAACTTTCTAGGCATTGTACCATAAACCTTGAGTGAAGAACAAGCACTCTTCACAGAGTAAGAAGGGTGTGTTTATTTGAAAGAAGAGTTGTTTTGGAACACATTGGGTTGGTCATAAAATCAATTATAAATAATTTATATCCCATATAATGTAATATAATTGTTAATAAAAGTTTTTTTCGAGAATATGAATACTAGAAATGGGTTTAAATAAGGAAAAGGCAAATAATGAGAGTCGGGTTTGAGAAATCCCCGAACTTTGTGTCCGAACATTTTATTAACATTAATGTCCTATATAATGACATTAAATTATTTTATTAACAAATAAAAAACCTTTTATACATTAAAATGATTCATAATAATTTTATTAAGTTCTTTTATGGGCATTTGGGTGAGTTATAAAGATTAATTGTATTGTTTGGGATTGTTTTTTTCTTAGTTTTCATGAATGGTTCACTTGTACACAAGAACATAAGTTTTTTGTAGAACATGGATAAACATCAAGGGCTGATATTACATGTTATTAATGATATTAAAGGATTTTAAATGTTATTTTGAGGAATTATGTTATAAATAATGTGGATGAATCATTAGTTAAAATTTAATGATGAGCGAGTTAGGTTAATTTGTGCGGTTTGTTGATCAAAACGAACATGTTTTATTTTATGATTTTGTATTATGTATTAAAGTTGTTTATTGAACATAAAAATGGTTATAAAATATATATTAAATAATTTTTTAATAATTTAATGGTTTTATTAACAGCTATAAGAACATGGTTCTTCTTATCGGGTAGGAGTTGCTTCGTTTTCTTTTCATTCGAGTTATTTCTGAGAAAATAATGAAAACTGAAAAAAATTTATGTTTTAGAAGAACATGAAATGTAATCATATGTACAGGACATGTATTCTATCCGTGTAGAATGAGAATACATGGCGTGTGATTTTTTTTCCAGGGAGAGAAGAAAAAATCCACTAAAGGTCATGTACTCCTTAGTACACACCGTGTAGTCATGTCAGCAAGGTCGGTGTGGGATGTGTAAAGTAATTCAGCGAATTGATGAAAAATAAAATGATTTAAATGCTGTGTATATGAACATACACACTGTGTACTACCAAAATTCATCTTAAAATGTGTATTGGACTCATTTTCTCTTCTTCTGGATAGAGGAGCTGCTAGGTGAAGAAGAATGATTTGCAAGAAAATTTACTTCTTGAGTTTCGTCATCCAGAATCTGATTCATGTGCCGTCAGTGTCATTAGATTACTCATGGTAATAGATTTCTTCTCTTTGAGCTGTTATTTATTATTTTTTTTCTTTAGAAAGTTATTCATGGTTGAATTATTTACCTCTTTTCTTATATCTACACCGTTCTAGGCTAATTGAAGGGGCGACCTCAGATTATATCAGTTATACGACATCGAGGTAGGTGGTCTTGTGCCTCTCGTTAAAAGTTGAGTGTATTATATGTGAAAAAATGGTATGATATCATTTTTGGGTATAGTTTTTCTCTATAATTGAAACTTGTTGATACCTAATGATGTTTATGTATTTGATTATATAAAATTGAAGCATGTAATTATTGTTGTCTGATTTTGGGACACCCCATGGTTGTGCTCCTTGTTTTTAGCCGTTTGTTAAGAATGAATTTGAATCTTGAGAATGTTTTCCTTATTTTGGGTTGATTAAAATCATATATTTTTATATGAAATTTCCACATGAGTTGTTATGATTAAAACCATATAGTCGTTTAAGATGCAGTTTTTCTACTATGTAAATTTCCCACCCGAGTAGTTATGTTTAAAGACATGTGATAGCTTAATTCACATGTGTTTCTTTTGAAATGAAATGTTAAATGATTAAAAGAGATAATTAGGAATGGGAGATCCATAGTGTCTGTTAAAAGACAAGGTCAGGCTCATGTGACTCATTACATCTTGTTTACCCTGGGTGAACCTTTGTCTCGATTAAATGAAAATGGACATACTCAAGAGTTTAATTACATAAAGGATTTTAAAGAGACACAATTTTGGTGTTTGGGATCAATGAGACTTCTTTATAAAAGTTGAGAGAATATTTGATCCATTGAGGGATACCTAGAACAAGATCTATTGGCATCTGAAAAATAGTTACATGCTGAAATGATGATATGCTTAAATACAGAATGGTTATGTCACGAGTTGATGGTTACTTTGTTACATGTGGTTGACATACCTAGGTCAGACTTTGAGACCGTTGTTTACAGAACTTCTTAAATGAAACGGAATGACTCATGACATGTCTTCCAAGCCAAAGAACATTCTTTGATTCAGTCTTCACTTATTTTTCAATATGATATTCTGAGACATCTATTATGTTTACTTCTATAAGGGGGGTTATAAGGCTAAAGAAAAATCTCTAGATAGTTTTACAAAAATGAAACTAAACTACTAAGGAAAATAAACAGAAAAAGGCATAGTTTACATTATTACTTCTTAGTTTCTATTTAATTTTATTTCTATTTCATATAATCACTGACTGTTAGGCTCAGATCATTGGTGGTTGTCTACTAGGATTAGTCTCACTCACTGTTTGTTTCATGTTTTTGGGCATAAAAAGATTATATGATTATAGGTGTAGACAATGGAATGCACCCTTATATATGTACTTTATCGATTCTTAGTATTATGAGAGAATGGGAACATTTCGTGTCTTGCGATGCTTCTGAGTTTTATTTCTATTTCTAAACTTGTATTGTATTTGTATCTAACTGTAGTGAATCTTGTTTTGGATGATTTCTTAGAACATATAACATGCTACTTTATCATTTATATGGTTTGAGACTTAGATATTTATCTATCAGACATCTACTATTTTGTTTTAAGTGCATGGTGTTTACTACTTTCACAATTTATTAATATTTATTCCACAGTGTTACACTATGCCAATGAGGTCATATATTCCCCAATATCACAACCAAGGACCACGATGCTAGTCAGAAGCCTCTGGAGTTTGGGTAATGAACTTGAGGCCTTGTGGCTAATCGGTCTAGCTATGGTTTTGTGGTAAACCGGGTTGGGACGTTACAAAGTGGTATCAAAAGGATTTATTTTCTGCTTTGTCTAACTATTGGGAGCCTATAAACAGGGATAGGAAGGAATGAGTATTTGTAAATTAACCTCTTCCCAAGAGTAGCTAGCCCATATATAGGGAAAATCCAAATTTACTCGATTTGACTCGTGATTTTTAGATTTTGATCTATTAAAATTGATTCGATTTCACCATTGGGTGACACACTTGATTTCTTATATTATTATTGATGCAATTTTGGGTTTTATTTTAGTTGAAACCTATTGAGATTATGGTATGCCATCTCATGCATTATATAGAAACTTGTTAGAATCAAATTCCATGCATTATTCCATTTCATCTAGGATTAATTAGTTATCGCATCCTATGGTGATAGATGATTTGATAGCTAAGCCTACTTTTGTGATAGGTGTATTGGTATGTGATTTGGTTTGGATTGTATTGACACCAAAGTGTGTACCCAAGGTGTATGGGTCCTCTTAGACTGGAATTTGGCATATCATGACCCATAGTTTCTCTATAAATGTACAATGATATGTTTTGATTGGTTGAAAATCTTTGGTTTATGGGGAGTATGGGCTCCCACATATCAGAATTTTGCATCCCGCTGGTTGGTTTTTCTCCAAAATAGGGGGTTTTTGGGAAATATAGTGTTTGTGTCCTGAAAAACCTAGTATACATGATGTGTAGTCTATCCTAACATGTCATGTGTTCTTCTTATTTGGGGAAGAATGTGTTCTATGTTTTATGAAGAACAGGGCATGTACCAAGCGGATACGCCTTGTAGTCATTGACCATGTAACCTTCCGTGTGAGGGGGACATGGGTTTTTGAAATTTTTTTAGAACATGACATGTATTTGGGAGTTCACACCATGTATAAATTGACCATGTATCAGACCATGTGACTAAAAAAATGGGTGGATGAAAGCGTAGTTGTACACGCTGTGTTGAGGGCGAACATGTTGTGTAGTCTTACACTGATAGAACCATGTAGTTCTAGCCGTGTAGGAGTACCTGGTCATAAAGGAAACTTGAGTACACGTCGTGTCCCTCAGGGAACACGCCGTGTACATAGGGTGTCACACAACCATGTGGGGAAGAGGTACACACCCATGTAGAGGCCTTGTAGAACACTCCATGTAAGGAGTTATACATGCCATGTACTCCTATTTTGAAAAACATGACTGTTGTTCCTTAACTATCCCATTTTTCACTTCTGAGTTGCAGTTTCAACTTCATTAAAAATCATGTTGAGGTGTGTGTGCTAGAATAAATAGAGCAATGCCACCACGATGACCTCAAATAGTGTTCCATCAGAGTGGCAGTGAGTATACACTAGAGGAGGTAGTCTATCAGAAACTGATGGATCCTCTAGTTGTTCTAGCTATTGCACCATCTGTTATACTAAACCCGATTGAAGAAACACAGTTTTGAGAAGGTTTTGTGTGGTTAATTTAGACCTTCCAAGGAGCACCGAAGACTACCACATCTATAGTAGAGCTACCTCGTATATTCCAACAGTATCATCCATCTACTTTTTTAGAAGATGGTGGACCTTAGGCTGTAGAATTGTGGCTGGAATCAGTGATGACTATCTTCAAGCGCCTTGAGATGCCTCTTGAGAGGAGGGTCAAACTCGTGAATTATATGCTCCGTGATTATTCCAAGAGATGGTGTAATGGTACCACTCAGGCATGGTGTCACCATGATATAACATGGAAAGACATTTAGATGGCCTTCTATGATTATTATTTCCCTAAGACATTGAGGGCCGACCAAGCCCAGAAGTTCATGCACATGGAGCAGGGCACCCACTCGGTTATAGTGTATTCTGCCTGATTTACTAAGCTTCAGTTAATGACACCTATTTTGATGGGTGATGACACATATAATTCTAGATGATCCAGGGATGGTCTCAGGTATGACATCTGATTACAAGTTAATGTCATAAGGTTTCATTCTGTTTCTGATATTATGAATTACACACAGATTACTGAGCGCAACCAACAAGAATTTGGGTGTGTGATCCAAGGAAGTTCGGCACGGAGGTATGGTAATGTATCGACCAGAAGAAATAAGCATTGTATGAAGTTTTCTTGTGTACATACGAGTAGTCATGATGTGTCTTTTGGTAGGTGATATCAGTGTGGAAGAGTGGGAAATCTGATGCCCCAGTGCCCAAAGGACCCAGTTGAGTGTCGAGATTGCAGAATTATGAGGCATCTACATCACTTCTATAGAAAATTTCCACCAGTGGAAAGTGAGAGTGGTTCTGTAAAGACTCCACATGTAGGAGCTGGGTCAGTAACTTCTCACCAGTCATGAAACTGAAATATGTCAGGGCGTGTAGGCCAAGGTGGTGGGTGTGGCCATGGTAGCCATACCCGAGGATCATAGAGACCATAAAGAACGTTAGCTTAGGGTATCTAGGCTCTGTCTTAGGGACATAGTACAGGTCAAAAATATGCAGTGCAAAAAACCCAACAATAGAAATATCCCAAACATTCTACAATCAGAGGTACTATTATAGTTGCCTCTGTTTTATCTTCTACACTTTTTGATACTTGTGCAACACATAGTTTTATATATATGCCCATTGTGGAGAGCATCGGGATTTGTGTTTATACATATAAAAAAGTTATGATTCTAGACACTCCACTAGGGATAATAATGGATTGTGTGCGTGTCTTTAAGGAGTTCCCCGTTGAGATTGGTGAGTGTCACTTTCTATGGAACCTCTGTGTCTTAAAGATGACATGGTTTTCTTTCATCCTCAGAATGGATTGGCTAGTATCCTATCTGGCCTTTGTTGACTTCTATCACTACAGGGCGAGTTTTCAATCACCATATGGAGGTTCTTTTCTATACAAGGGCGAATGGGTTGTCCAGGCGAGCCAAGTTGGACCTGAGCATCGTGGGATGGGAGGGATGACCACCCAGATTGTGAGTTTATATCTGGATTATTAGGGAACATGTATAGAAGATTTACCCCCAATGGTTAATAATTTTAGTTATATTTTACTTGATTACTTCTCAAGCTTACCTCCTATAAGAGAGAAGGATTTCACTATCTACCAAGTCATAGGAGATGCACCGATATCCATTCCTCTATACAGGAATGAAAATATAGAGTTTAAATAGCTCAAGAGGCAGTTAGATGATCTAGAAGCTAAGTGTTTTATCTAAACTAGTACTTGTTCGTAGGGGTTCTCTAGTCCTTTTCACGAAAAAGGAAGATGGTACCCTCATTCTATGCATATATTATCAAAAACAAAACTGGTTGACGGTAAAAAACTGATATCCCTTACCACAAATTGATGACCCGTTTGATCAGCTTTGAGAATCTTGAGTGTTCCCAGAGATTTACTTGAGGTAAGGATACCACTGGGTACGTTTATGACCTGCCGACATACCTCATACAACCTTTCGTAGAAGGTAGAGTCTCTATGAGTACTTAGTAATTCAGTTTGGGCTCACAAATGTGTAAAAATGTTTCATGGAGATAATGAACCATGTGTTCCATCCTTACCTAGATTCATTTGTGGTGGTGTTTTTGGGTGCTATCTTGGTGTATTCTCACAATCGACATGATAATGCAAAACACATTGAGATTGTTTTGAATACACTGAGAGAGAATTAGTAAAATGTTATTCTTGATATATTCCACTTCTAGATGGATTAGAGGCACTACCTAGGTCATATCATCTTAGAGACTGGAGTATCAGTGGACTTAGAAAAGAAGAGGGTAGTAGTTACCTGGGAGCAACCCAAGAACCTTTTTGAAGGTGCATATTTTCTTGGGCCTTGTTGGTTACTACAAAAATTTTATAAAGGACTAATCATGCTTAGAAACGCCAATGATAGGCTTGACTAATAATGGTGTCAAGTTTGAATGGTATGATTCTTGTGATGAATCCTTTTATGAGTTGAAGGGATGTTTCACATCTTCCCTGATACTGATATTTCCAGAGATGGGAAAGAGTTACACTGTGTACTTTGATTCATCAGGTATTGGGATGGGGGCAGTGCTTATGTAGGGAGATCGAGTAGTTTTGTACCGGTCTCGATAATTGAGGACACATGAGAAAAATTACCCAACACAAGATCTCAAGTTAGCTGCAGTTGTTCATGATTTCCACCGCTGGAGACATTATTAATTGGATAACCTTTTGTGGTGTAGAAAGACCACAAAAGTCTTAAATACATCTTCACTCAGGATGATTTGAATTTGAGATAGCGATGGTGAGAGGAATAACTTTAGTCATTTGACTTTGAGCATGCCTATGTGCAAGGTAAAGGTAATAAAGTGGTTGTCGCACAGAGCAGGAGGACTCAGATACAAGCAGTGATGGAGGCTAGTGGTGAGTGGAAGATAGTGGATTTTTTATCTGAGATGCATTTATAGGTGCATGATAGTCATGAAAAAATTAACTTTTATCTTTGGCTATTAACTATACCCTATAGGATATATTGAGGATGTGGCGGATATCAAATTCCGAAGGCCTAGTTCTACGGGAGAGTGTGGCAGGTGAGGACCCTCCTACTGGATGGAGGATATGTGAGGATGATGTTTTTACAGTCCATGGAAGTGTGTGGGTTACATGGGATTTATGTGAGGAGCTAATGTGGGAGTTTCACGCTTCCGCTTGGAAAGTGCATCCCAGAGTTACCATGATGTACCGTGACATGCACTGTCAGTACTGGTGGCTAGGTATGAAGTGAGAAGTAGTTGGTTTTGTTATGAGGTGTTCCAATGGTTAGCTGGTGAAGGTGGAACATTAGTGGCCAGATGGACTTCTATATTAGCTATCCATTCCTAAGTGGAAGTGGGATGATGTCATGATGGATTTCTTGATGGGGTTACTGAGGTCACCAAGAGGCGATGACACTGTTTTGGTCATAGTTAACAGCTTTACAATGTTCTCTCACTTCTTTCCGATCAAGGAAACCTTTTGTGTCGATGATCTCAGAAAGTTGTATACCTGAGAGGGAGTACGAATTCATGGGGTCCCTAGTTCTATCATTTCAGATAGGGAAGCCCACTTTACATATTATTTCTGGTAGAGTTTCCATAGGGTGTTGGGTACGCAGTTTCTTCTGAGCACAACATACCACCCTCAGACCGATGGACAATTAGAGTGTACGATACAGGTTCTAGATGAAATGTTGTGGGCTTGTGTCTTATAATTTGGGGGATCTTGTTAGAAACATATACTCCATTTTGAGTTTTACTATAATAATAGCTTCCAGGATACTATTTAGATGGTACCATATGAGGCTTTGCATGGTAGGCGATGATAATCACCCATATGTTGTCTAGAGGTAGGAGAGGCAGCTATGCATGGACCTCATTTTGTCCAAGAGACTACTGAGTAGGTTCACATGATTCTGAAGCAGATGTCTAATGCATAGTCTTGTTATAAATCTTACTCCCATCATCATAGATGACCCTTGGTGTTTGAGGTTGGGGATTGAGTATTCCAACGTGTCACACCGAGATTGGGACACAATAAGATCAAGATAGGGTAACCTTTCACAATGATATGGCTGACCATTTGGGATTATGGAATGAGTCGGGTCAGTTTCCTATCAATTAAAGTTTCCTCAGAGGTACCGATCTAGGCACTACGTCCTCCATGTATCTCAGATGTTCCGGTATCACTTAGACCCGTCTCACATTGTTTAGCCTGAGGAGGTTGAGATTCACATTGATGCATCCTTTGAGGATCATCTTATTCATATAGTTGACAAGAGAATGAATGTTTTTCCGTGGCCGGTTAGTTCCTCTTGTATGGGTTCTATGGCAGTATGTCCGAGTACAGAATGAGTCTTGGGAGAGGGAGGCTGACGTATATGCTTAGTGGCTGGATTTATTCTCAGATATTCCATCAACATTAATGAGAGGGAAATTTGGGGATGAATTTCTTAAAGGGGGGAATTTTTTAAGAAACCTATTCTTCTTATGGTGTATGATTTGCTTCATTTTCTTTTCATTTGATTTGTTTTTGTGAAAACATGGAAAATTAGAAAAATGTTAAGTTTTAGTAGAACAGACTTTGTAATCCAATGTACACACAGGGTAGTTTGAAAGTATAGGTTGTGGATACAAGGTGTGTGCTTTTTTTGGAAAGGGAGGGAAGAAAAAAGACACTACATTCCTTTTACTTATTAGTACTTGCCCTGTAGTCATGTTGGAAAGGTCGGTGGGGGACGTGTAATCTATGTCGGTAAATTGATGAATAGAAAAATGATGTACATGTCATGTATATGACCTTACACGCAGTGTACTACTAAAATTTATCATAAAATGGGCAGTAGCCTCATTTTATCTTCTTTCTGGATAGAGGAGCTTCGGGGTGAATAAGAAGGTGCCACGAGAATGTTTCCATCTCCCGTTTCATTGTCCAGAACCCAATTCATGTGTTTTCGCTCTCGTTGGATTACTCTGGGTAAGATCTTCCTTCTTCGTGTGGAATTCATGATGATTTATATTAATGAGAAAGTTAATCAATGTTGAATGATTAACCTCTTTTCTTAGATTTATTCCTTTTTAGGATGATTCAAGGGTCCACGTCAGATTATATCCATTATAAGACATCGAGGTAGTTGGTCTTGTGCCTCTAATTAGTAGTCGAGTATATTATATGTTCCAAAATGGTACGAGACCTTTTTTGGGGATTTTTTTTGATCTATAATTGAAACTCGTTGATACCTAATGATGTTTAGGTATTTGAGTATTTGAAATTGAAGCATGTGATTATTATTTTCTAATTTTGGGACACCCCATGGGTGCGTTCCCTGTTGTTAGCTATTTGGAAAGAATGCCTTTGATGCTTGAAAAAAGTTTTCCCTTTTTGGGGTTGATTGGAATTATACATTGTTAAATAAAATTCCCACATGAGTTTTTATGATTAAAACCATATAGTAGTTTAATTTTCATGTGTTTGATACTTTGTAAATTGACCACGTGTTTTGTTATGTTTAAATCCATGTGACAGTTTAATTTACATGTGGCGCTTTTGAAATGAAAAGTTAAAGGATTAAAAGAGGTAATTAGTAATGGAAGATCCACAGTCTCTATTAAAAGACATGGTTATGCTCATTTTACTCATTACATCTTGTTTACCTTGAGTGAAACTTTGTCCCAGTTAAAAGGAAATGGATAGACTCATGAGGTTAATTACTTAAAGGCCATGAGCATGCCATACTTTTTGTGGTTGGGATCACCAAGTCTTATTTATAAATGCGGAGAGAATCATTTATCCATTGAGGGATACATAGAACGGGCTCTTTTGGAAACTGAACAAATAGTTAATTACTAAAATCCAGATGTTCTTAAATACAGAATGGTTATGTCACGAGATGACAGTTACTTCGATACGGGTGGTTGATGGACCTAGGATGGACATCGAGACCTTTATTCATAGAACTTGTTAAATGAAATGGAATGACTCATGGCACCTCTTCCAAGGAAAAGCACAAGCTTGGATTTGGTATTCAGTTGTTTATGAAGATGATCTTTTGAGACATCTGTTGTGATTACTTCTTTATAATGGATTCATAGGCAAAGGATGAATCTCGATATAGTTGTACTTAAATGAAACTGAACTTATACGGAACATAAATAGAATAAATGGATATTTTACTTGAGTACTTATTATTTTTTTGTTTTCTTTTACTACTATTTCATATATTCACTGACAGTTATGCATGAATCTTTGGTGGTTGCATACTGGGATTAGTCTCACACCCGGTTTGGGTCTTGTTTTTGGGCCGAAAAAAATTATATGACTATTGGTGTAGATAAGGGAATTCACCCTTATACAGTTACATGATTGTTTCTTAGGAGGAGAAGATCATGGGACCAAGAAGAGGCTTGTGATGCTTCTATGTTTTATTTCTGTTTCTTCACATGTATTGTATTTGTATTTGACTACAATGTATCATGTTTTGGCTCCTTTCTTAGAACATATAACATTTTCAATTATCATATATATGGTTTGAGACTTGTATATTTATCTATCAGAACTTCACTTTTTTGTTTCAGTGGCATGTTGTTTACTTATTCTACTATTTGTTAATATTTATTTCGCTTTGTTACCCTCTGCCAATGAGGGCATAGTTTCCCCACTATCACACCCAAGGCCCTTACTGCTAGTTGGAAACCTCTATAATTTGGGGAAATATGGTTGAGTCCATGTGGAAAACTTGTACGACTATTGGTTAAGTGGTAAGACATTTTGGGATGTTACAATAGCCTTAAAAATGATTAAGGAAAATGGAAGTGCATGTCCAATGATGTAGGTAAATTAACACATCAAAGATAACAGTTTCATTTTAATAAACAAAGAGAGGGAGGGAATATTATAATGAATAATATTACATTAACATGATAGAATACCAGTATATAAATAAAACTAGAGTTATCATGACATTTGGATAAGATAAGTTGAGGATAAGAGAAGAAATTAAATTAAATTTGAATGGAAATTTAAAGAAAAGTGAGAGAGGAATTACCTCTTAAATCCTCCTCTTAATATCCTACATAATAAACTTGTATTGTATTTTTTATGAAACAAAAATATCTAGGTCACGGGGGATGGGATATATAAGTGGTTTGAGCAGAATTTAGACAATTCATGAAGCTTGATAGTTGAAAGGAAGTGAGGATGTGAGGGGTGGTATTTATAGTAGAGGTGAGAGGGGTTTTCTAAATATTATATTCATTAATTTATTATTTATCCACAAGATAAGAAATAGTGAGGATTACTATAAATAAAATAGTAATAAATGTATTTAAGTTATAACTAATGGCTATTTACATTATCCATGAATCAAGAATGATGCCGAAATTCATTTATATATCATATTTTGTAAATTATTGAATTTCACTATTCACAAAAATTCCAGTATTTTATAAAAATTCCAAAAATTAACCCTAACCATTTTTAGATACATAAAATAAAAAAATGAACTCCATTTTATGAAAATAATTTTCTAAATATGTTTACTTTAATTTTTAATTAAAATCATAATTTATATGAAAAATAAATATTTTAAAATTAAATCATGCTTTTCTAAAACATCAAAATTAATTTATGGTTTCTTAAAATTGTAATATAATATTAATAAATCTAAATAATATTTTACGAATAGATTTTATGAAAATATATTTTCTTTTAATTTGTTATACTAGTCATTAAATATTCATGCCTTACAAAAATACCAACACTACAATTTAATTATATCATATTGTCACTTATAAGACTGAAAAATTTTATTTATAATATCTTTGGTTGGGTTCTTATTAACATGGATGATTTACTATTTATAAGGGCAATATTACAATTCATAAGGTTGACATTACTATTCATATGTGTAAGTTACTATTCGTCAAAAAATTAAATTTATCCTATCAGACTCCAAACATCTTTCTGATCGCAACCGTGTAAACTAGATTTTTGAAATTCAAATTACAGAAGTTGAAAATTTATGATTAATGGTCACATAGTAGTTCATTTAAGCGTGACGTGTCATTGTATTTCCTAATGTGATTTTATGTGATTCTGAAATTACTACAAGAAGGGAGACATTGTATTGATTAAATTTTGGTTCATTACGTTCTTTCCCCCCTTTTGGATTTTTTTCCTCAAAATATCGTTTTACATAAACAGGTGAGGGTAATTATCCTTCATCGCATCATCTGTTTCCCATGTTGGGTCTTCATACATATAGTTCCTCCACAACACTTTGAAATGGTGGGTTGTTTTGTTGCGTAGAACTTTATCTCTATGGTTCAAAATCATTACACGCTACTCCTCATAAGAGATATCATCATCCAGTTGTAGCACCTCTGAGTTCAGTACATGTGAGGTATTTGGTATTTACTTCATTATGAGTGATACATGAAACACATCATGAACATGAGCAATATTTGGTGGAAGTTCAAGCAGATTGGCCACGAATCATATGCGGTCAAGGATCTCAATGGGGACAATGTACCTTGAACATAACTTCCCTTTATTTCCAAACAACATGACTCTCTTCCATGGTGATATTCAAAGGAAGTCTTTATCTCCAACATCAAACTCCAAGTCCCTTTGATGGTTTTTAGGATAGCTCTTTTTCCGAATCTGAGAATATTTTATATGTTTTTAGATGACTTGAACCTTCTCTATCATCTCTTGCACAATATAAGATCCAAGTAGCTTTCTTTAGCCAATTTCATCTCAACTGGTTGGAGTTCTACATTGCTTTCCATATAGAGATTCATATAAAGCCTTCTAAATACTCTATTAGAAGCTATTGTTGTTTAAGAACTAAACCAATGGGAGATACTGATCACATCCTCCTTTGAAATATATACAGAAGGATCTTAGTGTATATTTGAGAATCGGAATAGTCCTTTCAGATTGGGCATCAGTTTGGGGGTGATAGGGAATACTGAAATTTAATTTAATACTCAAAGAAATTTGGAGACTCCTCCAGAATTTATATGTGATCATTGGATCAGAGTCAAAAATATTTGAGAGTAGAACCCCATGAAGCCTCACCACTTAGTTCACATATATCTTTATAAGTTGTTCAAGAGAGAGATTTTTCAGAATAGATATAAATTTGGCAATCTTGGAGAGTGAGTCCACCAAAACCCATATCACATTATTTCCTTTGAATGTCTTTGGGAGACTCATGAAAAAGTCCATAGTGAAATTATCTCATTTTAATATGGGTATAGGAAATGGTTTCATCATCCCTTTGGATTTTTTCACTATTCTTTAACTTTATAATATATCAAGCACCTTGAGATACAATCCACAATATTCTACTTCTTGTAATCACATAAGAAGTGTTCTCTAAGATCTTTGTACATCTTGGTGCTACCAGGATAGATAGTGAATTTTGGGATACTTTCATTGTCCAATATCTCTTTCTTTATTAGGATTATGAAGTAACACAAATTTGTGTTCCAAATTGAATCACACTGTCATAATTTATATGGAACTATTGAATCTTCCTTTCCTTTTCCAAATTCAACTTCATTTGTAACTCTAGATCATCCATTTATGCCTCCTTAATCTTATCTTGGATAGATAGTTGGGAAATAATTTTGGAAATATATGATGTATTCTCTTCTGTTCTGATTTCCAAATCCATACATTACATATCCATGAATATAGGGTTTTTGCAATCTGCATCATGGATAGAGTAGGAGGTTCCTTTTTGCTTAGAGAATCATCTACCTTGTTCCCATTTTCCGGAATATAGTGAATAGAGAAATCATAGTCTTTGATTAGCTCTAACCGTCTCCTTTAAGGATTGTTAAGATCATTTTGTGTGAATAAGTACTTTAGACTCTTATGATCGGTATATATGTCACACTTCTAACCATAGAGGTAGTTCCACCCTATTTTAGAAGAAAAAATCACAGTTGCTAGCTCTAGATCATGCATCAAGTAGTTATTCTCATGGATCTTCAACGGCCATGAGGTGTAGGATGTCCCATTTCATTTTTCATGAGTAAACAACCCAAACCTTTCTCCAAATCATCACTATATATTTTAAAACATTCCTCAATTTTTGGTAATGTGAGTACAGGTGCAGTGATCAGCCTTCTATTTAGCTCCTTGAAGGTTTCCTCACATTCTTCCATGTAGAAATACTATACCCCTTTCCTTGTTAACTTATTTAGATGGATTGACAATCCTAAGAAATTTTTCACCAAAAGTTGTTAGTACCCAACTAATCTAATAAAACTACAGATTTCTATGACACTAGAGGGTCTGGTTCATTCCTCAATCATTTGTTTTGAAGGATCCATAGAAACTCCCTCACATGTGACCACATGTGCCAAGATCATGAATTGATTCATCCAAAAGTCACACTTTCTAATCTTTGCGTACAACTTCTCCTTTCTCAATGTCAGCAACACAAGTCTTATAGGTTCTTCAGGTTTCTCTTTTCTCTTGGAGTATATGAGAATATCATCAATAAACACTACCAATTTTTTTGATGTAATGTATAAAGACTCGATTCATAAAATCCATGAAGATTGCAGGGGTATTAGAAAATATGAAGGGAATCACCAGAAACTCATAGTGCTCATACCTTGTATGAAAGGTAGTGTTCTGAATGTATTCCTACTTCACCTTTAGTTAATGATATCCAAAATGGATATCCATATTTGATAAGTACTAATATCCTCTCAACTAATCAGACAAGTCATCAATCCTCAGAAGAGGATACTTGTTCTTTATGATGGTCTTGTTGAGTTCTTGACAATCGATACAAAACTACATTGTTCCATCCCTATTCTTCACAAAGAGAACTGGCGCAACCCAAGGTGATTCCCTATGGTGTATGAACCCTTTTCTCAAATGATCTTGACTTTGTTTCTTTAACTCCTCTAGTTTGATATGATATATCCTATAGGGACACATTGAGATAGGAGTAGCTATGGGTATGAGTTCCATGGATAACTCTACCTCATGATCTAGGGGAATTTCAGGTAACTATTTGGGAAATACATCACCGTATTCCCCCATGATCAGAATTTCCATTAAGTTAACACTTTCCATTGACTCAACTATTTGAGTGATTTATGCCTCTTCATAGGGAATCAACACCCACACTGTTGAGGAAGTTTTTGAAGGAGATTCATGATCTTCGTTGAATTTGTAGAGGATCATGTGATTGTTTAGAATATAAGAAGATATTTCCATTTTTTAACAATTGATTTGTGATCTGTATAACAAGATCCAATCCATTCATATTATAGCATCAAATTATACCAAGGGAAGTATCACAAGTTTTTCTGGAAGAATCGTCCCCCATACACCAATAAGAGAAGATTCCAACACTTGGGTTGTAATGATTTCACCACTTGGTGTTTTTATTGATATCTCTACTTCAAGGATTTGGGGCTTTGATTCACTAGTTATAGAAAAATTGTGAGACATAAATGAATTCTTAGAACCAGAATCAAATAATTCTTTTTCCAAACTTGAGTGAATAAGGAGCGTACCTTGTATGACTTCATTTTATTTCTTAACTTCCATATTAGTGATTTCATAATACTTCCCTTGGTCTTTTGGCTTTTTTTATGATGATGCTAATTTTTCACGAGGGATCGAGGTCTAGTGCACTCACTTTTATAGTTACCATTCTCCCTACAGTTGTACATTTGACTATGGTTGGTGTTCCCCTTTCATTAACATCATTTTATTCGATTATCATGTCTTTTTGAAACTCTTAAGATTTGTGTCCTTCTCTCACACAATGGAAGAATTTACCCTCACCTTTGAGGAAATTACCATGATGCTTATTCCCCCATTTTGGACATGTGGGTGGTTGAGTTTTTTCCTAACTTTCTCATTAGATCCACCGACATGAAATTCCTTATTTCATTTCTTATCACCGTAGCCATGGGACCATTATCCAAACTCTATCTCCAGTTTGAGAGAACATCTAACAACTTATTCATCACTCCCAATGTCTCAAATTAATAGAGACTTTTGAAAATGTTGTTTTAATCCAATGAACAATCAATCATTTTTTCTTTCGTTGTTGATAACAAAACCAAAGGAATACCATGAAATCCATGTAAAATTTATTTCATAGACAATGAAAGATTATCCTTTATTTTTTTCTTTAGATCTATGAACTATCTATACATATTAGTATGAAGAGTTTGTGGGAAATAATTGTTAAGTAACATCATCTTAAATTCTTCCCACTCAATCTCCTAAATTTCATCCCTCAGCTTAGTGATCCTAATGAAATCCACCCCTTGGCCAGCCTATCTATCGAGATGATAAATGGATAGAGTCACCTTCTCCTTATCGTAATAGTAAATCACAAAAAATATCTTCTCCATCGAGTTGACCCATTGTTATGCAACTAGTGGATCAGAATATCCATTAACAGTTGGTGTTCATTTCAACTTAAAATAGTCGACAACCAGTTGCTCCCTCTTGGGTGATGGAGGCTTTTACACATTATTTAGGCTATTATTAATAACTTGAGACAACTAGGTAAGATTCACCATGAAGTTTTGAACTCCACCCCATAAAGAATTGGGAATTTAATTTCGGAAATCAGTGGATTGTCCAACACACAGTTTGATGGCATGGTTTCTCCAGGTTCCCACAATTTTCTAAAATAGAAAAAGTTAGAAGAAAATAAAATTTAAGAAGTCATGAATAAATAATTTTATTCCATTTGGAAATTAACATTAAAATCATATATTATGGGATCCCTAAGTTTAGAAAATATTATTGTGTGATTACATATACTTAGACTCATACTAGGGTTTTTACTAAGTTTCTCTAATCCAAATTCCCAAATTAACTAAACCGTGACTTTGATACCAACTATAGAGAACCTCCTTTTCCAACACTACTTTTTACATCATTTTAATGATACAAAACATAAACGAATTACACAAAGACAATAAAAAGGTTTAGTGTCTTGATAAAACTTGTACCAAATACAACTCTTATAACAAAAAACATAAAAAATTATTTAATTTCTTCTTCTCTATCTTTATATTGGCCCATGAGTTCTCCTTAGTACAAATAATCAGTTGACGATACACATAAAAAGGGTGAGCTAAAAGCCCAGTAATAGGATAAGAACATGAGAAAATAAAACATGGGATGAGCTTAAAAATTATCATCATAACATAGGAATTTGATCATATCATGAGACGAATCACTAATAAAAGAGTTTGAATGAGACAATGCATAAAATGAAACATCATGTCTTAGTGGTCAAATACCACACATAGTTGTGAACAAATCTAGAATAACATACACAAATATTTCACATTAACTCATGAGATTCATTAATTTACCCAATTAATTGGATAACTATATATTTCTTGGCGCACCTGTCACATCATAACATTCATATTGGCCTATATAATTCTGGGCACACCGGTTGCATTGTAACATATACATTATCAGGCATAACACATAGAACATATGTAAAACAAAAACATAAAATATCCTAGGGAATGATATGGGATTAATTTAATATATAATAAATTTATAAAAATTGGGTTCCCAAAAAAATTGGTAATAAAATTCCTCACATAGAACCATCTACCTTGAGTGAAGAAAAAACACTCTTTGAGGAGTAAGAAGGGTCTCTTTATTTGAAAGAACAGTGCTTTTGGAAAGCATTGGGTTTTTAATAAACTCAATTATAAAGAATTTATATATCATAAAAGGTTATATAATGATGAAAAAATCATTTTTAGGGAATATAAATACCTAAAATGGGTTGAAAGAGGGAAAATCCAAAGAATGAGAGTTGGGTTCGAGAATTCCCCTTACCTTGTGTCTGAACTCTTTCTTTACTTAAATTTTTTATATAATGACATTATATTAATTAATTAACCATTATATAACCTATTATACATTAAAAATATTAATTATTGTTTTGTTAAGTTCTTTTAATGGAATTTGGATGAGTTATGATGTTCAATTCATTGTTTTAGTGTATTCTTTTCCATAGTTTTCATGAACAGTTCACTTGTACACATGAATGAATGGTATTTAGAACATGGATAAACATTAATAACTAATATTACATGTTATCAATTATATTAAAGGATTTTAAATGATATTGTAATGAATTATGTTATATACCTTGTGGATGAATCGGTAGTTAAAATTTAATGATGATTGTGTGTGGATAATTTGGGCAGTTTTTGGATCACAACAAACATGCCTTGTTCTATCACATAGTGTTATGTATAAATTATTTTTCATGAAAAAATGGGTTAAAAATAAATATTAAAATATTTTCTCAACCATTTAATGGGGTTTTTGACATCCTTGAATGATTTGACGGAAAATGGAAGTGTGTCACCCATGATGTATGTAAATTAACACATCCTAGGTGACAATTTCGTTTTTATAAAAAAAGAAAGAGAAGGATGAGTATAATGAATAATCATAAATTTACAAGATATAATATCATTATATCAATAATAATAGAGAATAAAAGAATAAATTAAATGAAAGTTGAAAGGAAATTGAATGAAAAGAGAGGAATTACTTCTTGAATTATTTGCTTGAGATCCTCTTGAAGGAACCTAGGATTGATATTTGGATGATACCAAGATCTCATGGATGTAAGTGAGAGTCTAGGGAAGTGGTTTTTTTCAGAATTTAAAAAAGACTTTGAGCTTTAGAGTTTGGAGGAAACGAGGCTTTTAGGGTTGGTATTTATAGTGGAGGGGAGAGGGGTTTTCTCAATATTATATTCATTAATTTGTTATTTATCCACAAGAAAAGAAATATTGGGAACTATTATGACTATAAATAGTAATAAGTGAATGTTAGTTCGAAAACATTGACATTTACATCATCCATGACTCAAGAATGATGCATAAATTCATTTACATAGCATATTTTCTAAATTATCAAATCTTACTATTCCCAAAAAATGATGTATTTTAGAAAACTACTAAAAATTTACTCTAACCATTCTTGGATGTGTAGAATTCAAAAATGAAGTCCATTTTATGAAAATATTTTTCAAAATATTATTAATTTAATTTTTATTTAAAATCATAGCTTACTTGAAAAATACAAAGTTTAAAATTAAAAACCGTTTTTCTAACACTTCGAAAAATTAATCAAGGTCTCATAAAATTATCATAAAATCATATTAAATATAAATACTAGTTTATGAATCCATTTTATGAAAATATTTTTTTTAAATTAATAACTTAATATTTAAATATTCATGACGTACAAAAACACCAACACTATATTGTAATTATATCATATTGTCAATTATAGGATGGGTAAGTTTTATTTGTACTATCATTGGTATGGTTCCAATTCCCTTGGCTGTCTTACTATTCATAAGGGTCATATTAATATTCACTAGGTTGACATTACTATTTATGAGGGAATATTATTATTCACCAAAAAATATTTTTGTCTTATCAGACTTGAGAAATCTTATTTATCACTACTGTGTATGTCATATTCTCAAAATTCAAAAAAAAGTGGAAAATTTATGTTTTATGGTCACATATTAGTTCATTTAAGCATGATGTGACATTGTTTTTCGTAATGTGATTTTATTTGATTGTTACATTACCATATGAATAGAGAAATTTCATTGATAAAAGTGTTGGTCGTTACAATAACACCTCATATTAATCACAAGGTTTTCAATTATAAAACCCATCAATCTACCTTTATATGTACCAGTTATAAACTGAGTTTTTTCGTACACCTACACCACATAATTCTATCACTTTAATAATCCCATTTCATGTATAAACCAATTCAGGTTGGGATTACATTCATAGATTGACAAGAAGATTAATTATCAAAATAAAATGTTTTTCTTGATTCTTTATCATATTGGATATATATTCCCACCCGGATATCCTATATTTGGCCTAATTGAAAGTTATTCATTCAAAAAATATCCCATAAATCTCTATAACTTGTTTGATTCATTTTAGGTTTTCCAAAAAATATTATCCTTAATATTTTTCAAATAATATGATAATAAACTAAAATCCATAAAATTCTATGCTTTATGAAATTAAACTAGAAGTCTTACTTTCTTCTATATTGTAAAACCTTAAACAAAGGAAACTCAATATGGGTCGAATGATACCACATTAGGCTATCTTCACATACCCCCTTAGGAGGATATTTATTTATGTTTTAATTTATTCATTAAGTACTCTTTATCGATTATTCCACTATAAAATAAATATCATTATTTTTTTAGATCAGTGAGCATAATATAGAAGCAATAAAATTGTCAATGTTGCATAACATTAATTTTAAGACACCAGATATGATCCCAGGAAGTATGAACCTATAACTACAATCTCATTACATATTATACAAAAAGATAAGGTTTCTTTCATAGGTATTTGGTACACCATTTTTTAGGTCCACTAGGCTATATACCCCTGGGGGGGTGACTCATGGTGCAAAAAATTAAAACAGCTGCCCCTTTTGATCTTTTTTTGTTGTTAGAAGAAACACTATTATCTATCTACTTTAAATTAAAGAGTGTAAAATAATCTTAAAGCACACACAATACATCCTCAGAAGATTTACTCATAGTTTATAGACCTGTAGGTCTCTTTATTTTCTCTAATTAATACATCCTCCACTGTATATAGATGCTCTATTGGGGTCCAAATTTCATCCACTGATGAATACCCATTTCCCCTGATCACTAGGAAATACCCTATGGAAATACCTTCAAAAAGTACCCTACTTCACGAAGCTCCCAATTCTATGAATCTCAAACAATCCTTCACAAATTCCCTGCCTCTTCGCAAAGCACACACCTTCACAAAGCTCTCCACCTCGCGGAGCACACTGCTTCGTAGAGCTCGGACCTTCAAAAAGGTCAATCCTTCACAGATCTTAGGACATCAAAAAGATCAATCTGTCACAAAGAGACTTCCTTTGTGAATCCCACTAAGAAAACATGGAACACACAAGTTTCCCAGATCTAGATTAGCCGCCGTGAAGCTCTTGTCTTTCCCGAAGCACACTACCTATACAAACCTCCTTCACGATTCGAGAGAAAAAAAATTCTAGGAAAACTCTACCAATCTTTATGGGATGGGGGCCTATTTATAGGTGATTACACTGACTCGAGAACCCTCCGTGTGATGTTAGTACCATGACATATGAAATCACAAAGCTCTGAAGTTTCCGCCATAATTATCTCTACATCGCAAGTAACCAAGGAATGTTTTGGATCACAGATCTCGTTGTAATAACGAAGCATTCCATCAATTCCATTGAACCTCTTCCACAAAGCTCCTTCGTAATTCCCTTCATATTTATCATTCGTGATCTCATCGTAATGACAAAGAACACCATCAATGTAACACCTCAATATATCATAGTATGTTATTTCTACAAAGTAATTCAATAACTTGCACAACACGCAACACCGAGTTCGAGCGCACCATGACTTACCAAACTAGCTGTTCAAAAGCGGTTATGAATAGTATTATCTTAATTTTGAATTTTATATATATTATATAAATTTTAACATCAGTATTATTTTTTTCTAAGACATAATTTAAGAACAAACTTATTTTTTTCCAGATAATGGAATTTTTTTTAAGAAAATGCAATTTTACTACCTTTTAATGGTGAACCATTTTTAAATCCAATATTAGGCACTTTTATATATTCAAATTTAAAAAATAAACTTCCTATTTAGAATTGGGACATAAAAAAATTCAATAATTTTTTGGAGTTTTTCTGATTACTTTCAATTTTTGAGGAGTAGTGAAAAACACTACGTTATTATTTAAAACCGACTTTTATTTAAATAATTATTTATTTTATCTAAATTTATTTTTAGAAAAATAGATATATAATACCTATATAAGTTCAATTTAATTCATTGGAGTTGTTTTATAATAAAATTATATGTATAAAATTTTATTGAACTTTTTAACGTTTTTACCCATCTTCTAGGAGCATTCACAAATTTTCATAAAATTTAATTTTACCACTTCAATGAGTTGAACTTAAAAATCCAAGAGAAATGGTTGACATCATTAAGTAAAATTTGGTTGAATAAGATGAAAATAATTTTGTCTAAATAGTAACGTTTTAATTTTATTTACCACGGTTAAAAGTAAATAGTGTAATTAAGGGTAAAAATGTTATTATAATTCTCTAAAAGAAGTCCTAAATATTTTGGATAAGTGTAATTAGACAAAAAAAACCATAGGAATAAAATATGATTTTTTAGGGTCACTTTGATTAGATTAGATCATTTATTATTATTTTATTTAAAGAAGAGTTAAAAGTGTTAAATTCAATGTTTATTTACTAAACCATTTTTAATATAGGGTTATACAGAAGAAAAATTAGATGATAGATATTAATTATAAGGATAAAAATATTTAATAAATATTTTTATTTTATTTATAATTTTTATACATTTAATAATTCAATTTATTTATGACACAATGATGATGCAATAATTACCATATTAATGAATTAATAAAACAATTCATATTATAAATATTAAAATAAATGTAAAATTAGACTTCTGATGATTTACCCTAATGTTTTAGGTTAATATGACATGTTGGGGTTGATTAGATAATTTTTTTCTCTTTTATAAGGTTGTTATGACTTTCACCAAAACAAAATACCAAATAGTGTAAAAACTGACATAAATTTGTTTTTAAAACAAATACTATATTATTAGTTGATATAATATTACTAAAAATATAAGGTTTGGATAAAAAGATTAAATAATATTATATATGTCATTAATGAACCACTTTAGGTTCTATTGGAAGTTTTTAGTAAGTTTATTAACCAAATAGTGTAAGAATACAATAATACATAGTAAAAGTTAAACTATTTAACTAATAGTTAAATCTAAATGATAAGGCTAAAATGGTAACCTAAACATGTCAAAAACCGATTGGTTGATGTTATTTTGACCCATATACATGTAAGGAACAAAATAAATTCTTTTGTAGCCATTATACGGTGGATATAACTATATAAAATATTAATATGTTAATGTTTTCCTAATGTGACCCTCACCCCTCTTATAAAAGGGCACTTCCCCTTCTCTTAAAATCACACCTTCAAATACATTTGGATCGGACATACCCTACCCAAATATCCTAAAATATTCTATCAAATAAAACTAGAGTCCTTAAATTTATTAGAAAGCCAACCTAAGGATCCCTTTTGATCAACCCAAAGGGAAACACCCGAAGAAGCGGTAATAATTTTACCACCCTCTTCCAAGTAATTTTCATCTTGCACTTCCTATTTCGTTGTTGTTTCCATAACAAAATGGTAACTATAGTAAATTCTAAATACTATGATGTCATTATAAATATGGTACAACAATATTAATTATTCTATCCATCCTATAAATGACAAATTCACCATACGTGTGTATGTACGGATTACCGTCTCCACGTCGTGGTGTAGTTTGTTATTCAGACACATAATTATTTGGATGGGTATAATAATGAGTATAAATAATTTAAATAATAAGTATAACATATTAATTATTCATTATATTTTATATACCATCCAATTACATATTATTTCACCATCAATATAATGATATTGTCGCTCGTGTGTACGTACGGATTACCATCACCACGACACGATGAGATTCATTTCCATGTTCACCATTCAACGATGATTATAAAAATATATATTATTAATAAGTATGTGATATATTATATAATAACTCTAATGGATATATATATATATATATACTTACATATATCTTATTCACTTACTTCCGTTCAATACGATATGAAAACAGAAACAACGTTTATGCGTACGTACGGCCCACCATCTCCATAAACGGTGTTTTCCATTTCATATATCTACATATTATACATATTTATATTATATATATATGATATTTAAATCATGTTCTATATTCTGTAATGATTTAAATCATGATCTAAGTGACACTATCAAGAATAACAAGTTAAAACATGTACGATAAAGAACACAATTATTACCCGAAATGTTAATTTAACATGGAAATAATTATTAAATGGATAGTATATAGTCATAAATGAATCATGTATAATATAATAAATATGAATATAGTTATGGTATAATTTAATAACATACTATGGTCACTATACAGAGGTTAAACATACCCTCAACCAAAGGAATGTGCAAGGAAAGGGTTAATTTCACAATATCTTCATTATTTGTGGTCGTTTATATGTGAGTATCTATTAGAAATTCTTTATCACCCACATCCGTGTTTCATAAAAATACTTTCAAAAGGAATATTTTAAGGTTTTATGGAAGGGACTCTTTAACTAGATTATCATTTTAAATGGTTTTAATATTTATTCTTCTAAATCATTCTCATTAATGTCCATGTTTTTAAAATGGGTTTTAGGGATTTATTTATATGGACATGAATGTTTTTAAAATGATAATTTCTTTCAGACGTTTCAAAGTGGTATGGGGCACCTTGATTCAAAAATGTCTTTAAATGTTTTATTTTGTAAATTGTGTGACTTTTAAATGTTTTCATGAAAAAGGGATACTTCTCTAAAAGAGTTTTAAAAATAATTTTCATATATGTAAACATCCTTTGATGGATTTTAAACTTATTTAAAGTTGATTTATTATGATACAAGTCTTATATATTGTATTGTAGGTTTTGTGATATGTTTGACCGTGGATGTGTTATTTTTATTCCATTCGTAGTTTATGGATAAATTATTGACAATTAGCATGCTAGTTTTAATACAAATGTTTATGTTATGTATAAAAATTTTCATTTGAGGAATGCATTGGAATTAATAAGTGATGGGTGGAGACCACTATAGCTCCTATATGCATCGGTAGGTATCAGGAGGCAAACTAGGGTCTTGGCACAAGGCCTCGAGAAAATCTTATTTTTAGTCTTGTAATAAGGCCTTAACTATGTTGTTATGAAGTCTAGAATTATTAATTTTATCATTATGAAATTGGATATTGATATTATATTTTATTATTCAACTATTAGAATATCCATGTGAATAAGTAAATAGAATTATTTGATTTATCTTTACCATATTATGCTGAGGTTTAAGTTTAAAAGGCTTTTTTTATTTTTATACATTTAAATAAATGTGTATGCTTATTTATGAAAGATTACGCTATATTTTTATCCTTACTAAGAATCTGAGCTCACCCCTTTCTATGTTTTATTTTTCACTAAATGCAAAGAATTATATTATGAATAACCTGTAGGGACTGTATAAGGGATATTAATGTGGTCAATGGAGACAATGTTGTTCTTGTTTTTCATTTTATAATGTAATGTAACATTCATGTATGTAATCGAATTTCCAATACTCCTAAACTGATCAGTCATTCGGGACTTGTTTCCTTGTAATCATGCTAAGGTATTAAAATAATTCATCGGCTCTGAGTAATTGTGGTCAGGGCATTATAGTTGGTATTAGAGGAATTTTAGCAACAAACTTGTAAATAGATTTAGATAATCTATGATTAGAGAACATTTCCCTAAGATATAATTTGATGATTAGTATAGAAGAAATTCATAGAATTTTGGTATTGTAGAGATTTTGTTTATTTTCCAAGCAATATATCCTTGTCTGGATACAAGCTGGTAGAGGAGGCTCTGGTATAGATATACCTAGGAGTGAAAACTATGACAAGGAGTTTCAGGCTGGACATGGGGTATCCAGGTACACAATAATGGGCCTTGCTACACTCTTAGTTACGACACTCCTAGGGGATATGCTTAAGAAAATTCACATTTTCTTTACAAACCATTATGAATGATTTATGAGTATATACATCCTCAAAGAAAACATTTTTATGGTTATGGATTATATCCATAAACTATTCAATTTATGTTAAGTGTTTTACAAGTTTGGAATTATGAATTGAATTTCATAAACTAACCTATTTTATGACATTGTTTAGAAATGGTGCCGAGTAGAAGGAATGAGAACTCCAACAATAAACATGATCCAAAGATTAGGAAGGATCATACCTTTCATGGTATTAAGCCGATATTTAGAAGGGAAATAATCTCCCACATATTCTCATCATATGAAGAAATAGTATCACATGTTTATAAGATAAGTAAATAATTATCTAAGTTCTATGGATTTTAAGGGAAGGAAGAGAAGAAAAGGATGGAAGAGAGAAAGATGGATAATATGAAGAAGGGAACGAAGGATTTTCCCATATGTGATAACTATGGAGAGAATCACCATTATAAATGCTTGAAGGGAATGTGAGTTTATTATAAGTGTAGAGAGAATGGACAGAAAGTACGCGATTTCAAGGGTAAGAAAAAGGTTTCAAATGTACAATGCTTAATCTACAAGGATTTGGGACACTTCGTGAATCAATGTCCCAATAATCAGAGTATAGCACAAATGATGATTTTGGATAATAATAATGCTATGATACTACCACAGATAAAGAGGAATGACTAGTGTTCTTATGTTGACATTAATGAATTATGTCATTTTAGTGTTGTATTAATGATGTACATGTTATAAGAATTATATATTATATAAGGATTGTACTACAATACTATTTAATTAAGGATTTGAGATTGTATGGTACCAATAAATGTGACTCAATGACAAGTTAAACTTTTTGGAAAATACTTGGTTGAAGGAAAGATAACCTTTAATATAGTCCTGATACTGAGGTATTGATTTTAGAATAAGATATGATTGATTTGGATAAATTATGTTGGATATTATTTACTACATTAGAACTAATTAATGGATTGTTTATTCCATCATTGTTGGAGTTTAATATATTATTGGATATAAAGAGTATATCTAGTATTATATAAGGAATAAGGGATCCAAAATGTAATCAATAAGGTTTTATGGGAATTCATGGTGTTACCATGTTTTAAAAGAATACATGATGAAGGTATTCAAATGTTATTACATGGAAAAAATGAATCTTTATTGGGTTTACCTTCCTTATATTTTGGACTTTGAATTTAAACAGAAGTATTTTTGCTAAGTCTAAAGGTTGGAATGGGTTATGTTTGACATTGGATACTATTATTAAGGTTAAATCATTTCTTAATATTATTTTAGGATTGTTATAAAAAGGACAGCCTGGAGGTCGGGCGACAACCCGTCACGTCTGGTAAGGCCGCGAGACTTGAACCTACAACCGAAGTGTGGAAAGGGTGCATCACCAACCACTGGCATATGTGATGTCCTGGTTTGTATAATATCTTTTTAAATAGTCTGAGAAATTAATTATAAATTCATTGTCTTTGGAATCCAATTCGATTATGATAAATAAAATATTTTTGAATTCTATTATCTTTTAGAGTGAAAGATGAGTTTGTGGTAGGAATTAGATGAAGGATAAAACAATACTTGTCAAGTATTTTTTTTCCTCTTATTCTATGAATAAATTAATTCTTAAACTTTAGGGAAGGTATCTTAAAACCAAAAATGTGTTATCCTAATACATTATGTTTTTTTTGAACCAATAATATTTTAAATCATCATTGATTGATGGCTTTGAGGCCCTTAATTTTACACTTGTTTGTGATTGATGACCTCAATCACCCCAAATAAATATTTATGTTTTTTCTCTAATTATGTGTCTCTACTTTCCACTAATTTTATACTAATAAAGATAATAATTTTGTGGCGACTTTTTCATTTCCCTTTCCCTCTTATTAAAACTAAATTTTATTAACCCAATTTTCGATGTGGGTTTTCCACAAAGGTATTTTTCTATTTTTAACCATTTATTTTTGATGAACAATTTCAAATTGAAAGGACACAATTTATGGAAGGAGGGGAGAATGTAACACCCCATGATTTCATAGTATGTTATTTTTTCAAAGTAATTCAATAAATTGCGATACACACAACACGGAGTTCAAGCGCACCACGACTTATGAAACTAGCTATTTAAAAGCAGTTATGAATAATATTATCTACATTTTAAATTTTATATATTTCATATAAATTCTAACATCCATATTATGTGTTTCTTATACATAATATAAGAAAAAATAATTTTTTTTAGATAAAGGAAGTATTTTTCAGAAAATGCTATTTTACCGCTTTTTAATGGAGAACCATTTTTAAATAAAACATTTGACACCTTTATATATTCAATTGGAAAAAATAAACATCTTCTATAGAATCAAGACATAAGAATTTATTTTCAATAAATTTTTGGTGTTTTCCTGATAACTTTCATATTTGGGTGAATAATGAAAATACTAAATTTTAATTGAAAGAAATTTTTTTATCAAAATAAAATATATTGTTCAATTATACATTTGAATTGTTTGTATGTATAATTAGATTATATTTTTATCATTAAATAAAAGTTAGGTCATTATAGGTAATTTCACATTTAAATTTTACATAAACACATGTCAATCTTTTGATAGTTTTTACTTTTAAAAAACTGGCTTTTTGGTTTTTACCCCAGGAATTAGTTTTAAATTAATAAATGAAAACTATATGTTTTGAATTTTGTAAAATAGACTTAATTTTTGAATTCTGAATATCAAAATTTGTTTGGGGTTAATTTCTGATATTTCGTTGAAAACTTTCAATTTTTGATGAATAGTGAAAATCACTGCGTTATTATTTATAACCAACTTTTTATTTAAATAATTATTTATTTTATTTATATTTAATTTTAGTCAGTAAAGATGTATAATAAAAATATAAGTTCAATATAATTAATTGGTGTCTTTTTATAATAAAATTTGATGTATAAAAGTTTATTGAACTTTTGAACTTTTTTACCCACCTTCTAAGAGCATTTGAAAATTTGGATAAAACATTATTTTACCACTTCTGTGAGTTGAATTTCAAAAATCCAAGAGACACGGCTGACATCAGTATGTTAAATGTTGTTCAATAAGATGAATTTTTTTTGGTGAATAGTAACATTTGACTTTTTTTTACCACGGTTAAAATTAAATAGGGTAATTGAGGGTAAAAAAAATATTATAATTACCCTAACAAATGTCCTAATTCTATTGGATAAGTGTAATTCGACCAAAGACAACCTTAGGAATAAAATATGATCATTATGTCCACTTGTATTAGATCAGGACATTTTTTATTTTTTTATTTAAAGAAGAGTTAAAAGTGTTAAATTCAATGTTTATTAACTAAACCATTTTTAATATAGTGTTATAAATAAGATAAATTCAACTATAAATATTCATTATAAAGATAAAATTATTTTCTACATAATGGTATTTTATTTATAATTTTTATGCAATAAATAATTTAATTTATTTATGACACAATGATGATGTAGTAATTACCTTATTAATGAAATATTAAAATAATTTATATTATAAATATCCAAATAAATGTATATTAAGACTTATGATGAATCACACCAATTTTAAAGGTTATTATGAAAATTTAGGTTTTATTAGATATATTTTTTCAAAGTGAGAAGATTGTTATGACTTTCAAAAAAACAAAATACCAAATAGTGTCAAAATTGACCTAAATATGTTTTTAAAACAAATACTATATTATTAGTTGATATAATATTCCTAAAAATATAAAGTTATGACGAAGTGTTTAAATAATATTATATTTGTCATTAATTAACCACTTTAGGTTCTCTTGGAAGTTTAGAGTATGTTTATTAACCATATAGTGTAAGAATACAAGAAGACACTGTAAATGTTAAACTATTGAAGTAATAGTTAAATCTAAAAGAAAAGGGTAGAATGGTAACCTAAACTTGTCTAAAATCTATTGGTTTAGGGTATTTCTACCCATAACCACCTAATACTTTAAATAAATTCGTTTTTAGCCATTATAAACCGAATATTATTGGATAATAAATTAATATTTTAATCATTTCCTAAAGTGACACTCACCCCTCTTATAAAAGGGCTCTACCCATTCTCTCAAAATAACACCTCCAAAGACATTTGGATTGGCCAAAAACTTCTCAAATATCCTCCCAACTTCCTTAAAATCAACCTAGAGTCCTTACTTTTATCATAAATACAACCTAAGGATCCCTTTTGATCAACTCAAAAAGAAACGCCCGAAGAAGAAGAAATAATTTCATCACCCTCTTTCAAGTTCTTTTCTTCTTCCACTTCATCTTCCTTCTTTGTTTCAATACCAAAATAAAAAATACAGTAACTTATACATAATTTTATGCTATTATAAATATGGTATAATCATATTCATTATTCTATACATCCTATAAATGTCAAAGTCACCATACGTGCGTACGTACAGATTACTGTCTCCACGTCGTTGTGTAGTTAGTTATTCAATCAATTCATTATTTGGATGGGTATAATAATGATTATAACTAATGTAAATAATAAATATAACATGTTAATGATTATTTATATTTGATATAACATCCAATTACATATGATTTCACAATCAATATAGTGATATTGTTGTTGGTGTGTACATATGGATTTCCATCTCCACGACGCGATGAGATTCATTTCCACGTTCACCATTAAATTATGATTATGAAAATATATATTATTAATAAGAGTGTAATATATGACATAATAATTCTACTATATATATATATATGTACTTACATATCCTATTAACTTACTTCCGTTCAATACTCTATGAAAACAGAATCAATGTTTATGCGTACGTACAACCTACCATCTCCATAAATGGTGTTTTCCATTTTATATATCTATCTATTATAAATATTTATATTATATAAATATATATGATATATAAAATAATTTTTTATATTCTGGAAGTATTAAATCATGATATAAGTGAATCAATCAAGAATAACAAGTTAAAACACGTATGATAAAGAAAGAAAGTATTACCCAGAATGTTAATTTTACATGGAAATCATTATTAAATGGATAGTATGAAGTCATAAATTAATCATGTATGATATAATAAATATTAATATGGTTATTTTATAATTTAATAACATACTATGGTAATTATATAGGAGGTTTAACGTACCCTTGACCAAAGAAAAGTTCAATGTAAGGGTTAATTTCACAATCTCATTATTATCTGAGGTTGTTTATATGTGAGTATCTACTGGGACCTCTTTATCATCCACATTTGTGTTTCATAAAAATATTTTTTAATGAATATTTTAAGGTTTTTTAGAAGGGACACTTTAACTAGATCATCATTTAAAATGGTTTAAATATTTATTCTTCTAAATCATTCCCATTAATGTCCAGGTTTTAAAATGGGTTTTAAGGATTTATTTATATAGACATGAATGTTTTTAAAATGTTAATTCCTTTAAAAAGTTTCAAAGTGTTATGAGAAAATTTAATTCAAAAATATATTTAAATGTATTATTTCATAAATTTTATGACTTTTAATTATTTTCATGAAAAAGGGTTACTTATCTTAAAGATTTTTACAAATTATTTTCATATATTTCAACATCCTTTGATAAATTTTAAACTTTTTTAAAGTTGAATTATTATGATACAAGTCTTCCTTATTGTATTGACAGTTTTGTGATATGTTTGACCAGGATGTGTTATTTTTATACTATTCATGGTTTATGAATAAAGTATTTACATTTTGTATGCTAGTTTTAATATGAATTTTTATGTTATTTATAAGGCTTTTCATACAAGGAATGCATTGGACTTAGTAAGTGAAGGGTGGAGCCTGCTATAACTCCTCGATGCATCGGTAGGTCTCATGAGGCAAAATAGTGTCTTGGCACAAGGCCTTGACAAAATTATATTTTTATTCTTGTCAAAAGGCCTTGACTACGTGGTTATGAATTATGGAATTATGAATTCTATCATTATAGAATTGTCTATTGACACTGCATGTGATTATTCAACTTGTATAATATCAATGTGAATAAGTAAATGGAATTATTTGATTTATCTTTGCCGTATTATGCTGAAGTTTAAGTTTAAAAGGCTTTTGTTTTAGTTTAATGCATTTCCTTAAATTTTTATGCTTATTTATGAAATTTTACACTATATTGTTATCCTTACTGTGCATCAGAGCTCACCCCTTTCTATGATTTATTTTTCCCCAGATGTGAAGAAGTATATTATGACTGACCTTCAGGGATATTCTAAGAGATATTAATGTGGTCAAGGGAGACAATGCTGTTAATGTTTTTCATTATATAATATAATGTTCCATTCATGTATGTAATCTATTTTTCAAGACTGCTAAACTGATCTGTCCTTCGGGAATTTATTCCCTGTAATCATGCTAATGTATTAAAATAATGCACTGGCTCTAGGTAATAGGGGTTGGGGAGTTACAATCAACATCCTTCTTGTCTTCACGAAATCCACTTCAGGAATCCCATATATGTTAAACATAAGAATTTTCCATATTTTGATTATATCTTCAAGGAAATCCACATTTCGTGATGCCCACCAAATCCCTAATTTCGGACCTAAAAAATTTGGCAGACACTTGAAAATGACGCCACCTTTTATATGTTCTTTTGTACCGCCACCAGATCATCCATTCTTTTATCATGGTTCTTTTTCATCCTGGGTTGTCAATAAAATATCTGGAACCCAACAATTCAACTTGTAAACCTACATTGTCAACAAACACAAACAACCCAAAAATGATTCAACATTTCCTTGAGTGATTTTTGCCCAATAATCTCCCCTTTGGGGTTGTTGACAACTCTTCTCATAACAATTGTTTGCACTTTGATAAGTCACTAAAGATCCTTCCATTATCTACCATCCTTCACCACATGCAGTTTTGATTGTGACCAAAGATTCACTAACCACATATTCTAAGTCCACATGTAATATGCTCAATGTGATAAACAAGAGTAGTATGAAAAGTTCATCAATGGGTCACTTTATTTCAAAAACCTATTTATGATACCATATTAATACCAGTAAACTGTTTTCATCACAATCCTTAGCTATCATGTTATATAATCATTGATTGATCACTTCAAGTATTGTCTGATTAAAAAAATCATACTCCACCTATCTTGTTTCTCTCCCCTACCTCATTGCTCCACCTATTAGCTTCTCCTCATGTCTTTGAATAATACATTTTCTCTCTTCTTTTCTCCCCCATAAATAACTATTTATCCCCTTTTTCAACAAACCCAATGGTCACTCAGCTGTGGTATGAAACATATTAGAGAACATATATCATCACATTAGGAAAAAACACACCATACCTTGGGGGGTCCCACAACCACACTTTTTCATGTCTGGGGAGTTGAATGGACTCCCAGAGCTAGTCAATGCCTCTTAAAAGCTTCCTTGGGTATGGAATTTGTCAGAATGTCTGCAACTTGTAGCTTTGTAGGCTCATACTACAACTTCACTAGTCCTTTCTCTACATTCTCCTTGATAAAATGTTATTTGATCTCGATGTGATTTGTCCTTGAGTTATGGGCTAGATTTTTTCTAATATTGATAGAAATTTATTTATCACACATGATTACTATAAGATACTTCACTTAAACTCCCATATCGTCAATCTACTAATTAATCCACAACAAATGTTTGCAGGCTTAAGTGGAAGAAATGTACTCACCTTTGGAGATTCTCAATGAAATGAAATATTTATTCTTTCTTAGCTATAAAATACACGGTCCACTAAGATATAAATAACCTCTTGATGTTTATTTTCTGTCATCTACTGAACTGGCCCAATCTGTATCTGTATATCCCAGCGTCTCTTGCTGAGATTTGTCATTGTACATCAAACCAAAATCCATAGTTCCTTTGATATACTGAATTATTCTTATGACTACAAGTATGTGTCTTTCCTTAGGATTGATTTGATATCGCGCTTCTTGGCATTTGGAAAAAAAATTCATGTCTTGTTGCTATCAGGTACAATAAATATCCAATAATTTTCCTATATTATGTGACATTAACTAACTTTCCATCATCATGCTTTGATAATTTCATCCGAGTAGCCACCTGAGTCTTCATCTCCTTGTAATTTACCATTCCAAATCTTCTCAGAACTTCCTTGGAATATTTTTATTGAGAAATTAATGTTCTTTTCCTTTCTTATGTCACTTATAAACCGAGGAAAAACATTTTCTCTCCAATCTTTGACATGTCGAACTCACATTTAATGAATTCAGTAAACTATCTACAATGATCTTCTTCTAATTCGCGAAATATTATGTCATAGGCAAAAACCAGCCCCATTATCCTTTTATTACTATTGTTTTTTAAATAGAGATTGTAATCAACTCCCCCAAATTGGAAACCAATCTTCTTCAAGTACTGATCAAGCCTTGATGACCATGCTCTTGGTGCTTATTTCAGCCCATACAATTCCTTTTTTAGACGAAAAACATTGTTCTCGTCCTCATGAATGAGAAAACCAAATGGATTATAGATATACACCTCTTCCTCTAGAACACCATTCAAAAATGCAGATTTGACATCCATATGGAACACTTGGAACTTCTATTTCACTACAATGGCTAAGAATAATCTTATTGACTCCAGCCTTGCAACCAATGTAAATGTCTCATTAAAATCTATTACCCCTATCTGAAAGTATACTTTTCACCCTAGTAATGATTTGTTTCGAATCAATATTCCATATTCATTCATCTTGTTATGAAAGACCCATTTAGTCCGGATGGAATTTTTAACTGTTGGCCTCGAAACAATATCCCATGTTAGATTTTTATGAATATGATCTAGCTATTCTTTTATAGCTTGAATCCAGTTTTCATATTTAGATGTATCAACCAAGCATTTAGGCTCTACATGAGATAAGAAAGATGTCTTCTAACGTGATTTAATTCTTCTAATCTAAATTGTAGCTGATTGATAACCAATGATATTCTACTTTTTAATTTCAGCTCGACTCCTCGGCTTCTGTGTAGATTCAGATTTTAATTCCTCATTCTCATCAGTAGTATCTTCTTCTAAATTTTCATCATCCACTTCTTCTTCTATTGAGTTTATTTCCTCCTCATCACTTTCATCAAGACATTGTTCACTATACTATTTAATGCTCTCTTTATTCTCCACTATAGTGACATCATTTCTCTCAACTAAATCTCCCAGCCTTTTGTTAAAGCATTTGTATGGTTTTCTCTTTCCTGAGTATCCAATTAATATCCCCTCATCTCCATGTGACTCAAATTTGCTATATTTTTTCTTTATTGAGAATGAAGCAATTACTCCCAAATATTCGAAAGTATTTCACTATTGGATTATTTCCATACCACATCTCATATAGAGACTTTCCTTCCTTTGGACACAACATAGCTCTGTTAGAAATTTAGACCGATGTCACCACTACTTCCTTTCAGAACCATTCTGGTAGGTATTTTTATATAAACATCATTATGGCCATGAATTTGATGATTCTATTTGTCCTTTAAACTTGTCCATTCTGTTGGGGAGTTCTCACTGATGAATCTTGATGACTTATATAATGTTTCTCAAGATAGTATTCCACCTCACTATTTGTGAATTCCATACCATTGTTAGTATGAAACTTTAGAATTTTCTATCCAATAATCGTTTCATACTCCCTTAAGTACTATTTTAAGCATGTGAACACATCATACTTATGGGAAATAACAAATTCCCTTGTTATTTTTCTATATTCATCAATGAAATAAATTTAGTACCTCTTTTCGAAAATTTCTCTTGGTGTCATATGCCCAAAAACATCATCATGAACCAATTCGATCACTCTTGTTGACTTATTTTCCATTTACATATAAGTCTTTCTCATGAGCTTCCCTTGTGGGCATGCATCACACATATTATTACGATCATGTGATAGCTTAGGTAGGTCCCTAGCTGCATCACACTCAACCAGATCTTCTAAGTTTGGTTGAAATAGATGATTGAGTCGTTTATGCCATAACTTTTTCTCTTCCTCTCTATAAAAAATCATATATTCTTCTCCACTTACTATGTAGAGATTTCCCTTTGTTCTCTTTCAATATAGAACCACTACACCATCTCATCCTTTTATGATACATGTCTTGATAGTACACCTTATAGAAATCCCTAAGTCACATAATTGGCTAATGCTAAGAAAATTGTGATTGAGGCCTTATATTACTAGGACATTAGCACGTCTCATCTATTTTCCCCCAAACCTGACCTTTCCTGAGCCAATAATCATGGGGCCTTCATCATTTCAAAACTTGAACAATTATTCTTTGTCATATTTTATGCTGGTGACAAGATCCTTATTACCTTTCATGTGAGATGTTCAATCAATATCAAGGATCCATACACTAGAACGGTCTGATGATTTAATGGAAATTTATTCCACCACTGCCTTCTCGTCCTTTTTGTTTTTGATCCATGTCATTGAACTCACACGTAGTTGAGTTTGAGATTCTTGATCTTCCTTAAAGTGAAATGGTCCAGCTTCATCTTGCATAGATACAAATCCATATTTTATTTTCAACTCACCTGTTGGTTTGTTGATTTGATGCTTGAAACAAATTTGATTCAGCCTTGGCACATTCCTTTGCATGCTTGATATACAATATCTATCCATGTTCCAAAATTCTCCACAGAAAAAACAATGTCCCTCAAATGATGATCTATAATACCATGCTCTGTTTGTATGCCACTATTATTCTTGTGCCCTTTGATATCTCTTGGCTATAGAACACACCTTCTGTGAATGTCCCATATTTCCACAATAATAACACCTGATATAGGGTGGATTCCTTCATGTCACTTCTGAACTACATGTTTCCCCTTAGGATATCTGAATACTATAATTATTCTTTGTTCCCAAATCAACCATCAATCTTAGAATGGGTTCTTATGGTCAGACTTCAATTTTCATAGCTTTTTGTTTTCCATCAAGCCCCCCATCGACCTTAGCATCTGAACATAACTAATGCTTCCTTTATATGGAACCACTATGCTCCACTTTTATCATCTCAATTTTTTGAGTGATCTTCTTTCCTAATATCCCAGTATGAGTCAATAGTTTTTCTTGATGTTTATGCTTTTTCCACAAACTAACAACTTTACCATCATGTTCTTAAATATGCGTGATTTGATCTTTCCTTATGTTATTTAGGACATGAATCTCCATTTTTTGTTCTTTGACGTTTAGTATATATTCATCAACATTTTTTGAGATCTCTATCCTAGAAGACATATGGTTTCCATTTTATTTTACCTGCTCTTACATGACTTCTTCCTACTGTTTCATGTAGATTTTTGGTATCATGTACTTCCTTGTTAGATTTACTTATTTTCTCTCTCCAAACATCTATCTCTTCAAGAGCTTCTTCAAATTAGGATTCAATGTTGAATCTTCCTTCAATTTCATCATCTTGTTCTTCATCATCGCTTTCTTCCTTTTTCCAAGAAATACCAACAAATGTCGCCATAACATTCTCTCCCTGATCTGTACAGTTCTCTATTTCTTCAACCTCATCAACCTCAAACTCATCTAAATTGCCACATTATTGTGAGAGAAGATTCTTTTTCTTAAAGAAATTTGTCTAGAATAATTTCTTTCCTTTCGAGTAGGCTGAAGTCTTCTTCTTGGGAATTTTCATTTCATCCCCCTCATATTCTTGAAAAATCTTAGGGAGCATTGCGCTAATGTGACCAACTTTTCCATATCTAAAGCAATCCAGTGGAAGATTCCCTTTGAAATTTCCTTTCATTTTTGAAGATTCTAGGAAAGAAATGAAATCACCTCATCTATCTCTTCTTCATCCCAAGAATCTTCAATGGTGAGATTTTAAATGGCTTTGAATGCCACCTCATTAGACTCATCCTTTTCCACAACATCATTATCATCATTTCTCATTTCATATGCAACAAGGGTGTTGTGCATGTTATCAAATATTAGCTCTTTTGGGTCTTTTATAGGAGTTGGTGGCCTAGAACTAACTAATTTGTACTTTATTCAATAATAAATAACTTATCACATCTTTGTTGTTCTTCTTCATGGAAATTCTTGTGATAATATTATAATGATAGCTATTTAATAAAATGGTCATAGCAGACCCCTGTTATGATGAGAACCCATAAGTTCCATAACATTATTCTGTAATATATGTTATATTGCTGGATGGTGTTATTTGAGGATCACAAATAATACAAACCATTATGGGAGAGGACTCATAAAAATTTGAGGCACCTTCTCATGGTGTGTTCCGTTGTTAATATCTAGGAGGATTTTAGGAGAACAAGACCCTCCAGTAGAAATTCCACATTTCATTGTGTAATTGGATGTTTCTATCTACAGATGTCTGTATTGGTCCTTAAACATTAATATTATTATTAATGGGTATTACAACTCACACACATAGATGTATTGAAAAAAACCACGACGACACACTGTTCGAAGCAAGGTAGGATAAGTTGGGTGTGTCATGAGTGATATTGCATTAACAGATAATGTAATAAAGGATTTGTCTCTTCTGTTCCATAACAGGATTAGATATCTTAGTTCCTTTAATGGAATTGATATAGCCTAAATAAATCCATATCAATGGTGAGGAATGGGCAAGTTCAATTCAATAAAGTCAAAGAAATAATAATTTAGCACATTGGTTGATGGCCCTAGCATGCTACATGCTTGATATGAGATATCTTGACAAAGGGATTACATTACACGGTAAGAATTCATAGGAGGTGGCACGTTTTTATGGTGTTAATTTACTTCTCTATGGGGTCCTTGGAATGTTTCTATATGCTAACCTTGGTCTTTAGGCAGGATCCACCTAATTCTACTAAGAAAGAGGCATATAGGGTCACACACTAAGTGTGTCTAAGTATCTTAGTTAAATGCTAATTTAACAAGTTGAATAAAGATTATTATAGACTGTGGTTTAATAATTATTTTAGGATTCCTGATTGCATTTATTTAGACACTATTTATTTGAGAGAATATATTGTGGGATAAATAATATATTTATTAGAGAGTAATGTAGTGATATTTATTTGAGAAATAGATAGTCATTATTCAAGGTCTAATAAATGTGGTGGAGGAAATAATGAAAAATGGAAAATAAAAGTACACGATGTGTATATTAATATATACAAGCCATGTAGTTTTTCTAGGAATTTATGAGAAATATTAATATTAATTTAATTTAAAAATATTAGTTGTAATTAGCTTGGCACATGTAAAGTGATAATAATATTCAAATGCTATTATTAGACATAGGGTATTCCTAATAATTAAATTAAATAAATAAACGAATTTGGTTAATCAATGAATTTTATTATTCTATGTAATTAAAAATAAAAATTATATATTTCTCATTAGCCTATACATTTATTTTTGTTGTGAAAAACGGATTTGGAAAAAGCCCTCAAGGCAAGAGAGAATTATTTTCCCACCAAGAACGCTCTCAAGCTACGAGAGAGAGGGATCCTCCTCCACTGGATCAAGGAGATCGAAGGTGGACATCGTAAGCAAAGGATATTTCATGCTAGCACCTGGAGATCACTTCAGCGATGTTAAGTGATACGTGAAGCATATTCAGATCACCAATAGAGGAATCCTACACTTGGATTCTATGACACAATAACAGATCACATCAGATCGTGATCAGAAACATCAACGAAGAAAGAATTCCATAAAGGTAATTCCTTTCAATTAATTAAATTAATTATAACCAACATATGATGATACTATAAATAGTTATGAGACTCCTCTCTTTCTTTTTCATTATTCATTCTATTCTACAGATCTGGTGTTTTATTATCATGAAGGATCTCAGATTGATCATTGTTAACGATAAAATTAAAGTTAGGTACACCCACCCATGCGCTTCGACTATGCCCGAAACCTACAAATGGTATCAAAGGGGTCATATAGTTGATTATAAATATTTACTATATCTTTGGTGATTTGCACATTTAATAATTTACTTGTTTCAATTCAAGTTAATCATTCTTTAAATATGAATCTCGATATCTGTTCCTCCTATCTCGTTTCACGTTAACCTTACAGAAATAAAATTTTCACTTAATTGTGATTAAAATAAAATATAGGAACTTATCTAGAAGTGTAAAACTTTCCTCTCCATACAGCACCAGAATACATAGTGTGTATTCGGTAGTACACGCCGTGTAGTTTAGGTTCAATGCATCAGACCTGTCTTCCAAATTAGTCCATGTGTTGGAGTATTTTCAAGACTTAAATGACATCGTGTGTTGACTAGGAATATATGTCACATGGTTCCCAGATTACACGCCATGTGGTCCACTAAGCACGGCATGTAGTTCCTTCATTTTAGGGTTGGACCGTGTACCCCGTACACAACTTGCCTGACTAGAAACCATGTACCACAGATACTACATGGTGTGTGTCGCATTGAACACACCATGTACTCTAAAGATTTTTGTAGTACATCTACATGCCATATCCCTGGGCATGTATTTTGGATGGATGATGAACAAAATTACATGCCATGTAGTTAGAACTACATACCCTATACTCATCCAAATTATGTAGATTTATTAAAATATATTATTATATTATGCAAACACTTAAGACGTGCACCATAGTGTAGGCGTAAATCTGAGGCACAACACATGATCGATGTTTTATATATGTGTGTTTAATTGAACATCTGCGTAATGTTCATTTCTATTTATTGGGTAGTTATGAACGATAATTCACCGGTTTGAATCCAGGTTACAAGTTATATACAAAGATAATTTTAAAATAATTTTTTTTAAATTATGATGGATGAGAATCTCAAGGAAATTCAAAAAAGGGTTTTGAGATAAAAGTATTTCTTAATTAAAGATAATTAATTGATTCGAGTGTGATTTATATTAAACAAGAACAATTAAATAATTGAATAATAGTTTTATGTATATTTAAATATTGTTTCATGTTTAGATGATAATGAGGATTACCAAGACCTTTTTATGTGAATGGTTTCTTTTAATTAATTTATTTAAATTATATTAGTAGACATGTGAGCCTTCTCCTCATTTATATGTAGGGAATGCACGCCCAATGTTTCTTTTATGTTAAACCCCATTTTAACCCTCAAATGAGAGTGAGATAAAAGCATATGTAATGGAAAGAGCACCCAAGCTAGTGGAGGCAGCTCAAGTTAAGAGCCAAGGTTAATATAGTACAAGGAGATACAAAGGTTAACATGTGGAAAGCTGTAAACACGAATCCAAAAGGTTTAAGTTGTTTCTCCCCTATGTCTTCAGTTAGTTTATCAACCACCAGATAAACGCTGTCAATGATATTTATTTGAGAATTAAATAGTCATTATTCAAGGTCTAGTAAATGTGGTGGATGAAATAAAGAAAAATAGAAAATAAAAGTACACACCATGTATATTAATATATACATGGCGTATAGTTTTTCTGTGAATTTATAAGAAAAAAAATTATTTATATAATCAAATAATATTATGTGTAATTCGCCAGGCACATTTCAAGTAATAATAATTGTCAACTATTATTATTAGACATGGGGTATTACTAGGAATTAAATGAAATTAATAAATGATTTCAGGTAATTAATTCATTTTATTATTCTATGTAATTAAAAATCCCAATTATATATTTCTAATTAGCCTAGCCATTTTTTGTGGTTGTGCACAATGGATTGGGAAAAATCTCTCATGCTAAGAGAGAATTATAATCCCACCATGAACGCTCTCAATATATAATAGAGAGAGATCCTCCTCCACCAGATGAAGGAAATCGAAGGTGGACATCGCAATAGAAGGCTCTTTCATGCAAGCACCCAGAGATCCCTTCAATGAAGTCTAGAGTTATGTAGAGTATATGTGGAACAATGCTAGAGGAATTCTACATGTGGATTCTATGACTCAATAACGGATCACATTAGATCATTATCGGAATCATCCATGAAGAAAGAATTCCCTCAATGTAATTCTTTTCAATTGATTAAATTAATTATAACCAACATATAATGATCCTCTCTATGCTTCAAAGAATACCCTATTTATTTTTCATTCTTCATTATATTCTAAAGATCTGGAGTTTTATTATCATGATGGATCTCAGATTGATCTTTGTTAACACTAAAATTAATGTTGGGTACACCCACCAATGCACTTCCATTGTGGCCAGAACCTACAAGTGGTATCAAAGGGGTCATATCATTGATTATAACTATTTAGTTTTTCTTTGGTGATTTACACATTTAATAATTTACTTGTTTCAAATAAAGTTAATCGTTCTTTAAATATGAATCTTGAGATATATTACTCCTCTCTCATTTCTTGATAACCTTATAGAATGAATTTTTCTTTTAATTTTGATTAAAATAAAATATGGGATCTTGTACAGAAGTCCCAAACTCTCTTGGCCATACAAAACTAGAATACACGGTGTGTATTCGGAAGTATATGCTGTGTTTTCTAGGTTCAATGCGTTAGAACGGTCTGCCAAATCAGGCCATGTGTTGGAGTATTTCTATGTTTTAAATGACACTGTGTGTTGAATAGGAATAGGTGGAACACGATTTCTGGATTACACGCCATGTGGTGTACTAAAAATTCCATGTAGTCCCTTTGGTTTAGGGTTGGACCATGTACCCCATACACAGATTTCCCATCTGGAAACCATGTAATGCGGATAATACATGGTTTGTGTCCCACTAAACATGCTGTGTACTCTAATGATTTCTGTAGTACATCTACATGCCATGTCCCCTGGCGTGTACTTTGGATGGACAGTGAACAAAAGTACACACCGTTTAGTCAGAACTATACACTATGTACTCATCCAAATTACCTAGATTTATTAAAAATTATTATTATATTATACAAACCCTTCAGACATGCACCATAGTGTTGGCGTAAAGCTGAGGCACAACACGTGATCGGTGTTTTATATATGTGTGTTTAATTTAACATCTGTATAATATTCATTTCTACTCATTGAATAGTTATGAATGTGAATTTACCAGGTTGCCTCCATGGTACAAGTTATGTACAAAGATAATATTTAATGAATTTATTTGGTTAAAATTATGATGGATGATAATCTCAAGGTAATTTAGAAAAAAGGTGTTGAGATAAATGGATTGATTAATTAAATATAATTAATTGATTCAAGAGTGATTTATCATAAACAAGAATGATTAAATAATTGAATGCTAGTTTTATTTAAGCATAAATATCATTGCATGTATGGATGATCATGGGCTAGACCAAGACATTTTTATTTGAATTGTTTCTTTTAATTTATTTATATAAATTAAATTTATAGACCTATGAGCCTTTTTCTCATTAATATATAGTTCATGGATTCCCAAGGTTTCTTTTATGTAAAACCCCAATTTACCCCTCACCTACAAGTGAGAAAAAGTTTATGTAATGGATGGAGCTCCCAAGCTAGTGGAAGTGGTTCAAGTTAGGATCCAAGGTGAAACCAATCCAAGGAGATACAAAGGTGAACAGGTGGAAAGCTGTAAACACAAACCCAAAAGGTTCAAGGTGTTTTTTCCCTAGGTCTTGGGATATTTTATCAACCATCAGATAAAAAAACTAATAGAGCAAGATGAATATCGTACAATTAATTTTTTTTGTCTGCCAGTTGCATGGTTTATTTATAGTGGGTTTGTTGTCAAGATCACATAATTAATGAATTAAATAGTCATTCAAGGTGGAACTAAAATAAGACAATATTATGCGTAAATATTTTCCTACACATGGTTGATTATATAAGTATATCCCACTTAATATTAACAAGAATGTAATCAAAGATAATAAATCATAAATTTACGTATAATGATAAAATCCCTCAAAGAAATATAAAGTCGGTATATCCTTCCATAGTATTAGTTAGAATAAAACCATAGTTCAAAGTTCTTGACCAACCCTAGTTATGGTGCTTTCAATTATCGTGGAATTATAATTCAAGGTTTTGGGTTGACATGACTTGGTTCAAATCAAGGGTTGACTGACACAACAGGACTTGGTGTGACCAAGAGGGAATGATTTAGGAAATACAAAATAAAAGGGTTTTAGGATGGGTGAGTCCACTCAGTAGATAAAGGTGTTGTGAGTTAATGAAGTTGGCATTTAGAATGCCTACATAAAACCAATTGAGTTTCTTGACTAGACATAGTTGTTGTAATGCAAAAAGAAATATGGATCCTTGCCACTAGAATATTCAGGCAACAGAATATTCCGAAGTCAATGGCGAGGGATATTTGATTTCGATAAAATAGTGGGAGACTAATTAATATTAATTTATTTATTTGTCTAAATTTTATCATAATAAAGTACTAAACCTTAGCACATCTTAATTTATAGAAATAAAAAAGAAAAATGGCTTCAAATATATCATTGTAAACCATACTTGAGAAGGAAAACCTTCTCACTGGCACCAATTTCCAAGAGTGGCATAGGCGTTTACACGTCATCCTTCTTCCCGAGATGAAATTGTATGTTCTAGAAGAGCCTATTCCAGTTGCGCCTGGGAAAGAGGCCAGTGAAGAGGAACTATCTCTCTATATGAAACATATGGATGATTCCATATATGTCCAATGTTTGATGATATCATCCTTGTATAATGAACTCTTGAAGCAACATGAATTCATGGATGTGTATTACATGATGTATCACCTTAAGGTTCTCTACCAAGAGAAGGAGAGACATGAGATATATGAGATCTCCAATGATTTGTTTAAATCTAATCTTGGAGAGTCTGTGCCAGCTGTGCCACATGCAGTCAAGATTATTGGCCACATTGAATGCCTAGACATCTTAGGGATTAAATTCATGGATGAATTGCGTACAGATCTAAACCTATCATAAACTTCCCATGAACTTCTCTAGCATTATTGTCAATTATTACTTGAGAAATAATTCGAAGTGTCTATTAAAACTTTTGACCTTAATTTTCCTATTAGATAAGGACATGGGGCATGAAAAACCCACAGTCATTATAGTGAATATGAAAAGGAAGGACAAGGAAAAGTGGAAAAAGACTTAGAAATGGTCTGAAGGCCAAAAGAGTTATCCCTCCAAGAAGGGGAAGATCTATAGGTAGGGTGAGAAACATGAGGCGGTATATTTTTCCTGTGGAATTCCAGGACACTAGAAGTAGAATTTCACCCAAAAGTGTCGGGACTCTAATGGTGCGTTCGTTATCGAGTGTAATCTTTCCATTTCTACACATTGGTAAATAGATACAGCTTTTGGGGCTCACATATGTATTCAAATGCATGAACCAGGTAGATTTAAAAAGATTACCAGAGGAGAGGTGGATCTTTGAGATGCCAATGGTGCAATGTTGCACGTGTTTTCCATTGGTGATTACCATCTCTTATTGTTAACTGGGATGACTTTGGATTTACAAAACTCTTATTATGTGCCTAGTGTTACCAAAAACATAATTTTTATATCCTATTTGAATATGGATGGATTAATTTTCATGTTTGGAATTAAGGGTTGCTTGTTTTATAAGGAAAATGTGTGTTATGGTATGGAGCATTTAATTAATGACTTTTATGTATTAAATTATGAAAACCAAGTGTTGGAAATAAATATTGAAACAAACTCACATGACTCATACATCACCTAGTTATGGCATAATTGTCTCGGTCATGTAAACGAGAAGCGCTTGAAAAAGCTATGCCAAGATGGCTATTTAGACTCTACTGAGCTAAAACCACTTGATAGATATCATGCCTGTTTATAAGGAAAGAATACCAAGCCTCCTTTTGATAGATAGGATGAAAGGGACACCGAGCTTATAGGATTGATGCACATAGATGTGTGTGGACCATTACTAGTAGAAGTTAAAGGTGCATATTCTTACTTCATTACTTTTACTGTTGAATTGAGTAGATATAGCTATGTCTAATTAATGAGGTATATGTAAGAATCATTAGATAAATTTAAGGAATTCAAGAATTAAGTTGAGAATCATCTTGGTAAGAAGATAAAGAAGCTTTGATCGGATGGAGGTGGGGAATTTCTGAACCATGAGTACATCAATCTTCTACGAGAGTCTGTAATTCTATCTCAGCTCACCCCTCCATATACAAAATAGTGGAATGGTTTTAGTGAAATGAGGAACCACAACTTATTGGACATGGTGAGGTCAATGAAGAGTCATGAAAATATTCCATTATCCTTTTGGGTATATGCATTATAGACTAAAACATAATCATTAAACCAAGTACCAACTTATGAGGAAAATGGAACTCCCTCCAAGTAATGGAATGGAAGAAACCCATTTTTTCAGACACACATGTATATGGATGCAAGGAATTATTTAAGGCCTTATCAGGATACAAACTAGCACACTGGATCACAAGGTGTATCTTAATTGGATATACCAAGGAAACAAAAATATATTTCCCATATAACCCTTTAGAAAAGAATGTGACTGTTTCCAGATAAGCTGTTTTCTTGAGAGGAAGAAAATATATAAAAGGTATAGTGGGAGAATGATTGAATTCGACGAAGATGATGCCCAAGATACACAAGAGTTGGTACAGGAACAAGTTCCATAGGTCTCCGTGGAAGAGGTTCCAGAAACACAAGTACTGCGTTGGAGCTCAGGAGAGGTAAGGAAACTAGAGAGATTTGGTTTCCCAGTCATAGAGAATGGTGAATCATTATTGTTGGAAAATGATGAAACTATATCCTACAATAAATTATTAGAAATCTCAGAAACTACAAGATGGCTAAGAGCTATGAATTTTGAGATGGATTCCATGTATCAGAACCAAGTCTGGGTTCTTGTTGATGAACCATATTATGTAAAGCCTATTGTATGAAAATGGGTATTCAAAGGAAAAATGTACATGGGAGGTCATGTTAGCACCTATAAAGAAAGGGTAGTGGCTAAAGAATTTGGACAACATCAAATAATTGTCTATGATAAAACCTACTATCCATTTTCCATTTTTAAATACATATGATTAATACTTTCCATAGTAGCTTACCATGACAATGAGATTTGGAAAATGGATGTCAAAACAAAATTCCTTAATGGGAACCTTCATGAAGATGTCTAGATGACACAACCAGAAGGGTTTGTGACACCAGGTGAAACCAAATGCATTTGTAGGGTGCATAAATCCATTTATGGATTAAGGAAAGCATCTAGGTCATGGAACATTCGTTTTGATGAAGCCATAATGGAATTTGTATTCATTAAAAATGAAAGTGATCCATGTGTTTATAAGTGGTTTAATGGAAATGTGATCATTATCCTAATAGTATATGTTGAAGAAATATTGCTTATTGGAAATGATGTACCAATATTACAATCACTTAAGGACTGGTTGAACATGTTTTTATCTATGAAGGACTTGGGTGAAGCATCCTACATTCTACGGATCAAGATCATTCATGATAGATCTAGCAGGTTTCTTGGAAAATGTCAGGGTACATACATCGACCATATACTAAAGGGAATTATTATAGAACAATCCAAGAGGGGATTGGTTGTAGTGTTAAATGGACTACATCTTTATAAGAAAATGTGTCCTCAAACACAACAAGAGAATGATTCAATGAGTAAAATACCATACGCCTCGGCTATAGGATCCATCATGTATGCCATGTTATGTACCAGGATCAATGTTTCCTATGCACTAATTTTGGTAGGTAGATATCAAGCAGATCCAGGAGAACAACATTGGATTGATGTTAGTACTATCCTTAAGTATCTGAGAAGAACTATGAATATGTTCCTGGTGTATGGAGGAGATGAGGATCTTCTCATTATAGGATATGCCGATGCTAGTTTTTAGACAGATCAGAACGATCTGAAGTCGCAATCTGGATATGTTTTCTGTATCAATGGAGGAGCCATGAGCAGGAAGTGTTCAACGAAACCAGTTGTTGCCGATTCTAAAACAGAGTCTGAATATAGAGTGACTAATGATTCTACCAAGGAAGCTATATGGAATCAGAACTTTGTCTAGGAGCTTGATTTTATTCCTAGCAGTAAAGATCCTTTCACATTATATTGTGATAATACTGCAGCGGTGGATCTCAAAAAAGAACCAAGATCACATCAACAGACAAAGCACATACTCTTAAAGTCTCACCTGTAGAGGGATTTCTATCAATGGTGTGAAGTAGCAGGGAGCAGAGTGTCCATGGAAGAGAATGTGGTGGAACCCATGACTAAATCTCTATCTTAGCAGAGGCATGAATATCTTATGATAGCTAGAGGGTTAAAAGTTGTTAGAAGTTGTCTCTAGTCCAAGTGGGAGTCTGTCAGAGTTGGTGTCCTAGAACCAACTAATTTATACATTATTAAATAATAAACACATTATCACATCTTGATTGTTCTTTTGTGTGACAATTCATGTGATAAAGTCATAAGGATAACTTTTTCATTAAAGGGTCATAGAGGATCCCTGCTATGATGAGAACATGGAAGTTCCATAACACTGTTCTTGAATATATGTTCTATGGCCGGATCATGTTATTTGAGGGACACAAAAAAAACATTCCATTGTTGTTGAGGACTCATAAAACTCTGAGGCACCTTCTCATGTTGTGCTCCCTTGGTAATATTCAGGAGTATATTATGAGAATGAGACCCTCCAGTAGGAAATCCACATGTCATAGTGTCATTGGATGTTACTATCTATGGACGTGTGTATTCGTCCTTAGACTATAAGATTATTATTAATAGGTAGTATAACACACATAATTAGATGTATTGATGAATACTATGACAACGTACTATTCGCAGTGAGGTAGGATACGTTGGGTGCGTCATGAGTGATACTGTATTAATTGATAATGCAAGAAAGGATTTGTCCCTTCTGTTCAATAACTGGAGTAGATATCTCAGGCCCATTGATGGAATTGATATAGCCTAAAAAAATCAATGGTCATGGTGAGGAATGGGAATGTTCAATTTCTGAAATTCAAAGAAAGAATAATTGAGCACATGGGTTAATGGCACTAGCATGCAATCTGCTTGATATGAGATATCATGAAAACGGGATTACATTACACGATATGCATTCATTAGAGGTGACATGTCATTGGGGAATTATCTTCTTTCTCTATTGGTTCCTTGGAATTTTTCTAGATGAAAACCATGTAATTTCGGTAGGCTCCACATAATGACACTATGAAAGTGGCCTAGAGGGTCGCACACAATGTGTGTCCAAGTGTCTCATTTAAATATTAATTTTACAAGTTGAATAAATATTATTGCTGACTGTGGTTTAATAAATATTAAAGGATGCCTAATCACATTTATTTTGACAGTAGGTATTTGAGAAAATATATTTTGGGTAAAATCTATATATTTATTAGCGTGTAATGCAGTGATATTTATATGATAAATAAATAGTCATTATTCCAGTCTAGGAAATGTGGTGAAGGAAATAAAGAAAAATTGAAAATAAAAGTACACGCCGTGTATATTAATATATACATGCTGTGTAGTTTTTCTAGTAGTTTATGAGAAATAAAATAATTTATTTAATTAAATAATATTATGTGTAATTCTCTTGGAACATGTCAAGTAATAATAATTGTCAACTGTTATTATTAGACATGGGGTATTACTAGGAATTAAATGAAATGAATAAATTCTTTCGGGTAATTAATTCATTTTATTATTCTATGTAATTAAAAATCCCAGTTATATTTTTCTAATTAGCCTAGCCATTTTTTGTGGCTATGAACAATGGATTGGGAAAAATCTCTCAAGCCAAGAGATAATTCTTTTCCCACCAAGAATGCTCTCAATCTATGATAGAGAGATCCTCCTCTACTAGATCAAGGCAATCGAAGGCGAGCATCGCATGCGAAGGCTCTTCCATGCTAGCACCCAGAGATCCCTACGGCGACATCCAGAGAAATGTAGAGTACATGTAGATTGCTACTATAGGAATCCTACACTTGGGTTCTATGATGCAATAACGGATCACATGAGACCATAACCAGAAACATCATCGAAGAAATAATTCCATTAAGGTAATTCTTACGAATTAATTATATTAATTTTAACCAACATATGATGATCCTTTCTTTGGTTCCGTGACTCCCCTATTTCCTTTTTGTTTTTCATTCTTTTCTGAAGATCCAATGTTTTATTATCATTATGGATCTCAGATTAATCATTGTTAATGCAAAAATTAATGTTGGGTCCACCCACCAATGCACTTCCATTGTGCCCGGAACCTACATCTTTATCTTAAAAAACATAAACTTTTGGATTCAACAGAGGTGGAAGTTTTATCAAGATGGTTCTCAAAATCTTTATGTCTTCAATAACTATTCCAAGGCCTTGCATGTATTCCACTACAATATTTACACTTTAAAATAATGCATCAATAGACTCATTTGAGTTCATTCTCAGATCTTCATACTTGTTCAACAACACTTACAACACTGCCTCTCTAACCTTTGAATCTCTTTCATATATGATCAATAGATTTTCACACATAGCATGTATGTTATTTCCTGACATAACTTTAGTATAGATAACATTGTATAGGGATGCCTCTAAAGAATTAATTCCCTTAGCATTAGCATCTAATTATATTTTCTCAGATTCTGATAATGCACCACTGTTAATATCGACAGTAATGACATGCATTTCTACTATGAACACATCCATTATCAATGATAGGAAGTAGGGTTGAATCTGATTCATACATAACTGAAAATTGTTCCTGTCAAAGATCAGAATCCCTTTGTGATTGGTGACCTCCATTCGATAGAGAAACACTGATATCAACCTTTATCTCTGATACCAATTTTTAGGTCCACTAGGCTAGATACCCAGAGGGGGGGGGGATGAATCTGGGTAAGAAAAATTAAAACAAATTCCCCTTTTGATATTGTTTTGTTGTTAAACAAAACCCTTTTATATCTCTGATTTCTGTTGCAGAGTATAAATGAACCTTAAAACATGCCCAGGACATAATAATTTTACTTGTTTCACCCTCACTGGGCTACGTCCAAGGAGAATACACCGATGATGTTCCGAATTAACAAATATACTATAAACGTACTATTGTTTACAAGTTTGATGTGGCCTCACTGTCCCTCCTAGTTTAGAACCACTCAAAATTTGAGAACTCACTTCTTTCTCAAATGAATTGAGCTCACTACTTCTTCAAAATAATCACTCACAGTTTATATACCTATATATCTCATCAATATCTCTAATGAATGTATCCTCCACTATATTTAGTTGCTCTATTGAAGTCCAAAATTCATCCACTGATGAATACCCATTTTCCATTGATCACTAGGCAACACACTTTGGGAATACCTATGTCAATCACCCTAATTCAAGAAGCTTTCAATTTTTTGAAGCAAAAATAATCTTTCATGAAGTCCCTGCCTCTCCGCAAGGCACACACCTTCGCAGAGATCACATCCTCGTGAACCAAACTACTTTATAGAGATCAGACCATAATTATTCTCATGACTTCATAGATATTAGGCTGGCGTAGAGCTCAATCCATCACAAAGAGAATTCCTTCACGAACCTCATTGAGCCAATATAGAACACACCACATTTACTGAGCCAGATTATCCTCCATGAGGCTCATGTCTTTCACAAAGCACACTATCATCACAATTCGAGAGAAAAAAATATTTCTTGGAAAATTATCTAATAATATCAAGTGGGTGTAGGCCTATTTATAGGTGATTCTACCGACTTGAGAAACTTCCATGCGAAGTAAGCACCACATAAACTCAAATCACCTAGCTCTGTTGTTTCTGCCATAATTATCTCTGTATCGTGAAGCACCATGGAAATTTTTTGATCGATAAGCTCATCCTAATTGGGGAGCATTCCATAGATTCCTTTCCACCACCTCCTCAAAGCTCCCTTACAATGCCATTTGTCTCTTTCATTCATGTAAATCTTCATAATCGTGAAGAACAACGTCAACATCCTTATTGTCTTTGAAAAATCCACTTCAAGAAGGACATCTGAAACTAAAGCCTTTTCCATATTTTGATGATATCTTCAAAGAATTACACATATCGCGATGCTCAAAAAATCCCAAATTTTGGGCCCCAAAAATTTGAAAGACACTATAAAACATCACCACCTTTTATTTGTTCTTTTGTACCACCTCCAGATCATCCATTCCTTTTTCATGGTTCATTGTAAACTTGGATTGTCAACAAAATCTTTAGAAATCAACAATTCACCAAGAAAACCTACATTTTCAGCAAACATAAGAAACTAAAAAATAATGCAATGTTACCTTCAGGGATTTATTCCAAACTCAATTATGATTGGGTGGTCATAATCACTCTGTGTGGGGTGCCATGTTGTTGTATGGGCCCTAAGATCCAAAATTTAGTTATAGAAAGTTTTGAACAGTATGAGTCCACAAACCCTTTTTTCTACCAATTCCAAACTAATTTAACTTAAACTAAAATCAATTAATTATAGCCTAAAATCAATGGTATTAAATGTAAAGTAATAATTTTAATTAAAACTGTATATTCTTAAACATAAAACACCATTTGATTTGAACTCAATAAATCTAAAGTAAGAATCATCCAAATCGATATTGGAATAAAGTAATTAAAATATATTACTTTTATCATTTACTTCATATTAAAATTAACAATTAATGTATGAATGTTTACATATATATTAATGTCATCTTATCTAAAATTTTTCTAGAGAAGAAATTCCACTTTTGGTTTAATCTTAGTGTCCTTTAAATTAGGGCGATAAATTAGGTCAAATATCTAATAACATAAACGTGAATCATGTTGTAATCTATATTCAATGACTAATAAACTATTAGATTCTAAATGTTTTATGATTTATGAATTAAAATATCAAGAACCCATGGTCAGATATATCTGACCTCAAACATAAGATATATGGTTTTGATCCAATTTTCAAGAACCTAATATTCATAAAGTAATGAAAAAAATATTTTATCTTAAAACTATGAAAAGAAATGCATGAGGAAAACATGATTATTTTACTACTAATTAATAATAATTTTATTTGTTATAAAAAATACAGTGTTTATAAAATATATGGAATAATTCTTATAAGGATAATTATTTTTCCATAAACGAGTCTACATGTGAACAGAAGAGTGATTGGTCTAGGAAAAAGTTATAAAAAGTCATCCTCACTCTGTGTGAATATCATTAAATAATAACCAATGTATTCATATAAAGTACATCATTTATTTCAATTAAATTTATAATGATGTAACAAAATAAAATTTAGTATTCCTCCATTTTAGGTGTACATTCAATTATAATTAATTATAACCTTCTATATGAATTTTCACATAACAATGTTTCCAATAAATAATATTGTGACTTTCAGTGTGCTCAAACACTTCCAATTTTTTTTTTCAAAAAATGAACATAATATATTCTTTTTAAAACCCATTTTGAAATAAAATTTAAAAAATTAAAATTGGTTTATTAACTCATTTTAAAGGATCCTTTTTATTATAAGGAAGTATATAATTTCTTTAGAGCCTCGATATAGAAACCGGGGAAATATATGTGATCTTTAAAGAAAGTGACTCTATATTGATTCATTTCAATCCATCCACATTATCTAAAAACATTCATAGAAATTATTAATTGGTTTATTGATTATTTTGAAAGGTCCCCCATGATATTCTGATTGTAAAAATTTCATATGAGTCACCAAGTAACTATCGATGGATTTCATTGTTTTGGAAGAAAGAATACATAATATCAAAAACCAATATTTGATAGTGCGGTTGTTGTCACACCATTTCCAATGGTAGGAAAATTCCAACATTTTATATCATGAACCAACCTGATTGAACCTTGAATTAGTCACTAGATATTATCCATGAAAATTCCTAATATCTATTCTCGATTATCCTCAGATAGAAACTAATGTCAGGAATCATGTATACTCAATTTGGAATGGTTTATCACATAAATGCAGGAAATAATAAAAAATATAAATATAAAAAAATAAACTAAAAACTAGTATGGGAAATGAAAAAGGTGACATAGGAGATAAAATTAAACACTAGACATTCCTCCATGTGACCTCGCATGTCACCAAAATCCACTGAACCAATTCCATTCCATGGAAACTAAAACAAATTTAGAAGATTCACCACAAGGTAAAAATAAATATAGAGGTATATTTGTGATTATTAAAACTCAATAAGTGGACCATAATAAACTACTCCCTAGTCCATATATTTAAAATAAATCCAAATCATAATAGAATGAAAACAAGGCACATAAAAATTGGGGTTTCTACTCTTTTACTTAAATCTTGTGACATGCTTCCATTTTCAGAAAAAACATCATTCTATTATATTCCCAAAAATAGTTTCCAAATAATGAAATAAGTTTTATAAACACTCTCATTAAAGAAAAATAATGCTAAAACAGGTGTCTCAGTATGGATTCATAATATTAAATAATGTAAACATACAATTTTATTTGAAAATTAAACTAAGTAAAAGAAAATTTTAAAATAGTATGATGAAAAAAAAAGAATAAAATAGAAATAACCATGAAAAATAACTTTGTATATAGGGTTAGTGAGGGAATAGAAACCTCATAACTTTAGTGACCAAACATATATGCAATGTTCAATTCTTCTTATTTATCCAACTAATACAGATAATCGTAGTTTTTTTATTTTTAATACATAATAATTTTATGTAGGCACGATCATTCTAAGTGTACTTATCTAAGTCTTCCTACATAGGTACCCAGGACTCCAATGTGTCATGCCTGAATATAGGTTACTTTTTATTTATCTATAATATACATATATATCATATACATTATACAAAACCCATCTTCCATATAACCTTTGATCTTTCACATTAAGCGCTTTCACTTCCCATGTCACTTAAACCAATAAAGAACCATTTTACTAGGTACATGTCGCAAATCACTCCTTTAACACATACATAACTATTTTAATTAAAGAAACATGAATTAATAGGGGTTTTCATTTCATTAAAATGTTTTTTTCCATATGAGGACTCATCACCATTAAAGAAACACTTTTCCTTTAGAAAATACCATTTCCCTAATTTTCTATGTTATAAAACCATATTCTTCTTTTAAAACATATACATGTATGTTTATATATGTGAACTATTTTCTGAATACACATATTCCACAACCCGTTAGTGAATATGTTCATTGTTATTACACACACACATATCCATCCATGTATATGTATTTAAGTCACAATCAAAAATTCAAAAAACCAAAAATCCTTTTTTAATTTCTACATTTCAAGATAGAAACCATTTATAAAACAATTTAAGGATTAAATATTCTCTGCAATTTATAATAATCATGATAATAGGCTTAAAATAAATAAAACCATCTTTGATGCTCAATAATAACATGGAAACCATGTAAAAAATTCCTTTATAAGAACCAAAACAATTTAAATAGAATATAAATTTCACAAGATAAGGAAAACTCACATCAAAATCACCAATAAATTGATAATTTAAAATTAAAGGATCAAATATACGGTACCGACCTCAAAACATGTCAACTAGGATGATAGAACACCAAATTCGATATAAAGATGCATATGGAATCAGGAGTAACTAATACAGACTCTGATGAAGCATAACCCTATTTTACACTTACAAACATATAAACCTTTAAAAACATATATAAATACCCCTAGATACAATGTAGATATCCCCATATCCATAAGGGAATATCTATAAAGGGGGTATATAGATATTCTTTACTCATGTATATGTTTTTAAGTCACCTTAACAAATGGTGATTCAAAGATACCCCCAGGTGGTCCAATGTATTATAGGAATATATGAAAACTGAAAAATGAAAAAAATCCTAATTAAAATTGGGAAAAATATTTAAACTGGAAGAATTATTACCCCTAATTGATGGAGAACCACCCACCTTTAATGCACGTGACCCAATATCATATCAAATGAGTCTAAGGAAGCCCGAAAGATGGATGAAACCCATCTTCTTGAAAAACACACAAAAACCATACCACTGAAACACCATAGGATTCGGGAAAACACATACCTAAGTGGGGGAATATAAAATTATGCTGAAGGATGTTATATAAAAGGATAAATTCTTAGTTAAAGATATTTCTCCATGAATTGATGAGTAAATAATCCACTATAAGAACAGGAAGAGGATGCCACATATTATGGATCCTCTATTATATATATTGTGCAACATGACATAGATAGAGGGGGGGGGGGGAATTTGTCCCGGGAAAGGGTTATAATAATAATAAAATAATAATAAAATAATAATAAAATAATAATAATAATAGAATTAGCAGTAAAAGCAGTGGTAGTAATAACAATAAAATAATTTTCCAGCTCATACAGTTTGGCCACACTACTGGCCAAACTCTGCGCCAACGAAGCAGTCCACTGTAGGCCTTTGGACACCCCGCATGGGAAGACCATACAGTTATGGAACCAAGAGATTACTGTGTATTTGGCTATGTGAAAACTGCATACTCACTACAACAGTTTAGCAAAATTTCTACTAAGAATGTATAAACTTTTAGCCCATGTTGAAAAACAAAAATAATTAATATTTAAAACACTATCTCTCTCGAATATAAAAAATGAGGACAAATACAATTAAATAATTAAAAATAATTAATAATAAATAAAAATAATAAGAAATAATTAAAATAAATTAAAAATAATTAAAAATAATTAAAAATAATTAAAAAATAATTGAAATTCCATGGTTGGGGTAGGGAATTACTCTTACTGTTAATAATTTATGTACCCAATATTCCAAAAATATTTGGATAATGGAATCATTAAGAAAATATAAAACCTAAAAAATGGAACCTCAATCACTAAAAGGCGAAAGAATGAAGACTTAGTTCACATCTAGAAACTCAATCCCAAAATCCACAGAAGCTCATAAGGTCATCTTCTAGAAGATAACTCCGCATCTAAAGAAATAACTGAAAATGATAAATGAATCAAGATAAAAATATATAGATGTAGATTGAGGGACTCACATATCTCAACATAACATCGAAAAAAGAAACACACTGACCCCGAACATATAAATCCCAAAGATATCCTCATTGTTGTTTTTTGGGATCTTCATGAGCATCCATCACACAACCAATTACCCAAGCGAACCAACAAACCCTAGGATATGGGCTTGTAGTGGTATGCATAAGATGTTTTACTCCTCTATGGAGCATTTAAATTTGGTTCACTATATGATATTTATATATTGATATCCCCACCAATTTAGAAATATACTCAAACATCAATTGACAAGTCAAAACAACCCACAAATCTAGACAAAATCTTTAACACCATTGTGGCCTCTTAAATACAAAAGTCACATTTGAACAGCATAATAAGAGACATCAATGAGAACCCTAGTGGGTCTATAAACAATTAAGGTACTAAATAGTAATGTGGTTTCACTAAGAAAAATTTCCAATGGACTATTATCTAAAAAAAGGACCCAACTAAGGAAACTAAAATCTGAAACCATACAAGATCACAATTCAAAATCACCTAAGTTAGAGAATCCCAAAACCATTTCTACTGACATATAAAAAAATCATATAGAATGATAATTTAGAGACCCAAATCTTGATGTACATGGACATTACATTACTTTTTCGGAATACTTAATACATAACAAAAACAGACACCAAAGGACCTCAATAGTTTTGTGCCTTTTGAAACTTGGAACATAATCTTCTAATCTTGGTGAAAAATCCTGAACATCTCCAATAATGATCATCCTTTTTTTATTACCTACAACATTTCCTTATATCCTCGGGAAAGGAAAACATAAAAAGGGTGAGCTCAAATACTCAGTAAGGGGAAACATAGTGAACATAAAATAATCTATAAACATTTGAAAGAAAAAACATGAACATGAAATTTAAACATCAAAATCATGAGAAAATACATAAATCGTGGAAGTATGTAAGGCATATATCATAATGGAACATCAATCATGATAAAATATATTGGGTATAAAACATCTAATTGTGGAAACCATTCAGAACATGTTATTATATCCATAGTATCCAAGGAATTGCTGCCAAGACTATCTTAGTGGACAAAGTCCCTTTCTGAATCGAGTTCACTCCTCGTTTTAGTCCTGTAACACTGAACCAAATTAACTTACCATTCCAGCCATGTCTATATCATGAGATATAAATCTTTACCCAATTCATTGGAGGGAGATATAGGTCCCACCCATCTCATAATGAAATAATTCTTACTTTTGCCACAACATAAACATAAATCATTCATCCTAACCCAAAGAATAAAAATGGGTCTCATAAACATCATCCCATCATAACATAATCCATATAAAATAAATAGATATCATTTAATCATAATAAAAGTGAAACCATGTAAATCATAGAGACATTATACTTGAAACATACACGTATGAAATAATGTCATCTTAGATGGAAAATGGTTTTGATAAAGCACTTGAAATGAATTCTTGAGGAAAATATCCTTTCTTCTTCAAAATCAATTTCATTTTACAAAACGCCATGCAATTTTAAAAGAAAGATATTTTGTTGAAAATAGTCATGAAATATTTTTGAGTAAGATTAATGAAAATAAGGCTTTATAAAACCGTAAAAATCCATTCACATAGTATAAGTTAAAAATAGCATTCTCCTCGTACTTTTGTCGGAAAAGTCAAAAAGTACCACATATGGTTAAAAACTAAAGATTCCTTACATACCATGTGTTAAAAGTAAAAAATGGTTAAAAAGTACATTAAAAAAACTTTAAACCATTTTTATAAAACAGGAACATAGATGATAAATATAACCCCAGTGAATACTTACGAATAAACAATCTCAGATTAAAACGAGATTGGAAAAGTTATCCTTTACCTTAGGGCTGATATGCTTAATACATATCCGAACCTCATGTATGATGATTTAAATAATATCATTGTCTTATTAAAGAATCAGATTCATTGTTTTGATATCATATATAATTCACTTATGACTTTATATTACCTGTTCTTTTGTAAGTTCCATGTTAAAGCAACATTTTGGGTAAAATCGTTTTATTTATCGTACATGATTGGACTTGTTGTTCTTGATATTATTACTTATATCCTGATTTACTTAATATCAGAATGTAGAACATGATTTTTATTTAATATATATTCATCATATACATATATATATGATAGATCAATAAATGGAATGAAATACATCGTTCATAGAGATGGTATGTCGTATGTACGCATGAACGCTATTGTCTTTTCCTTATTGAATTGAATGGAATTAAGTAAATGACTTACATATATATATATATACATAAATATAGTATCATTATTATGTCATATATTTCATTATTATTAATTATATATCCTTTATAATCATTCATGACTGGTTAACATGGAGAATAAATCTCATCACGTCGTGGATACGGTAGTCCGTACGTACGCACGAGCGATGATATCATTTCCATGATCGTGGAGTTTTATTGAAGCGTATGTATAATATTTCAAAATCAATATTACTTTAAAATAATTATATCTAGTTATTAATTTACATCCTTATACCCATCCAAGTAAGGTGGTTGTCGAAAACAGATTACACCACGGCATGGAGACGGTATTCTGTATGTACGCACGCACGGTGATTTTGTTTTCCGTAGGATGGATAGAAGGTGAAATAAGGTTGTTTCATATTTATAATAAAATATCATTATATAACTACTACTAATGTTATTACTTTATAATGAGACAACTAAAGAATAAGAAGTATAAGAAGGAAGAAACCTGAGAGAATCGGAAGAAGAGATTACCTCTTCTTCGACGCACCTCCTTTAAGACTTATCTTAAAAAAGTAGAGTTGGTATTTTGAGAAGACCAGAACCTCCAGAATGTTTCTATGGAAGTGGAGAAGAAAAATGGGAAGGGTTTGGCCGAGATTCAAGGCTCAAAAGGGTGTGAAGAGAAGAGGGAATGAGTGCCCTTTTATAAGGGAGGAGAGGGGCACCTTTGGAATCTTCAACAATATTAGTTTAATATAAATTCAAACCCCACATAAAAAACTCCAAAAATGACTCAATTCGAAGATTAGATTATATAGGGTTGTAATATCATAAACCAGTCAAATTTAGACATGTTTTGTGTTTATTTTTAACCTTATCATTTTGATTTATCCTTATTTAATCTATTTAAATTTATTTGTTGTAATAAAATTATAAATTATAAATGGATATAAATAATTACTTATGTGCTATTAATTATCAATGATTAGATAATATATGACATTTCAGACTATATAAAATTCAACTTATAATTTTTAAATATTTTTGTTATTTTTAAACAATTTAATAATATGTTATTTTTATAAAATTACAATAGTGCCAATTTTGACACTATTAATTTATTTGAATTTAAATAAAATACACACAGATGATTTATTCGATCTAAAATATTAAAAAGGTTCCTAACATGTCATAACAATCTATAAAATTAGTGGATCACATTAAATCGTTCATATAATATTTATTTTAAAAAATTTAAAACCATTTATTTGATATTTTTATTAATAAAATAATTACTACAACATTTTTGTATAGTTATTAAATATACTTATTTATTTCATAAAAATAAAAAATAAAAAACTAGTATGAAGATAAATCTTACATATTTCATTAGAATACATTTAGTCAGATTTATCTTCTAAAAAACCAAAATTTTAAGATGTTTTATTTATTAAATTATGAATGTGACAACTTTGACATCATATAAATAAAATAATATAAGTGTCATAATCACTTTTATAAGACTCCACACGGTCATATATTCTGTCATTAGATGATTTTGGTATATATATACACTAAAAATAAGTTTTGGTCAGGTTTGTGAGCCTTTTAATGGGTATTATTATTTCAATAAAAACTATATTACTTATTTTTCACTAAATAAATAATTTCTGCATCATTAATGTATAAGCTATTAAAGTAATTAAATATCTCTTAAAAATTATAAACAATTTACCATGATAATGAAAAACATTTTATATTTCAAATGAGTATTTATAACCGAATTTATATTCTGTATAAACTTATATTAAAAGTACTTTAATTATTAATGTTGAGTGAGACATATTTCACTTTCCTTTAAATAAAATAAACTAAAGGTCTTAATCACCTCCAAGTGGGTTCTAATGGATTCCATTTCGACCCAAATATTCCTTAGGACGAAATATAAACATCCAATTATATTAAGACAAGTCTTAGGATAATTTTATAATATTATATTTACCCTTAATTACCTGATTTACCTTTTACTATGGTAAATAAAATTTACAGTAGTTACTATTCATAATGCCCAAAAATAAATAGTAGACTATTAAAATAATTTCGACCCACTGATTCCAAATATGAAATCCATTTTTCTAAATTCAATACACAAAATTTTCTGAAATTAATTTAAAATTATTCCCGTTGTTAAGAAAACAAGTTTTAAAAGTTAAAATAGTGCAAAAGATCGAAATGATTTTACCTATGAATTCAATGTAAAATCAATGCTAATGACATAAATTATATTAAATGGTAAAAATACATTCTATTTATACTTTAAAACTATTAAATATTATAAATTAACCATAAAAAATATTACGATGAAAAATGTTGTTTTTAATTAAAATATAGCGTGTTTTTATTATTCATTACAATATGAACGTTATCAGAAAAATATCAAAACTTTATCCAATGTAAATTTTTATATGATGAATCAAAATAAAAAGTTTATTTTGTAAAATTTAACTTATAAACTTGTCAAAAATTATATTTAAAATTGGTGCACCATCAAAAGGCGACAAAACTGCATTTTTTGAAAAAAAAACTTATTTCACCCGAAAAATATATTTTGTTCACGTATCATGTTTTAGAAAAGTTGTAAGATGAATAATAATGTTATAAAATTCATAATGTATCTAATAATATTCATAAAGTCCAGTCCATAATAATATTATAACAATATATCATTGTTTAGTGAAACTCGGTATTGCGTACTACACACGCCATCGGGGAAGGTCGTGATTGCATGTAATGTAAGCCAAGTTAGGGTTGTGTGTAGTGCAAGACTATTTTATTGTTGCATATAACAAAATCCAACCATATTTCATTTATAAATTGAATATATATATATATACACTCAATGTTACATAGAATAACTATTATCAAACAAACTTGAAATTGTGTGTAACACGATCCAAGATCAGTGTTGCGTATACTACAAGCTAATACGGTGTTGCGTATCGCGCAAGATAATCATGGTGTATCATAAAACAGAAGATATGAATGAAATTAAAAAGAATATATCTTATAAAATCTCAGGTTGTTACATTATACCCCCCTTAAAATGAATTTCTCCCTCGAAATTCGTCAGGGTTATAAATTGTTTACTATTCATTAAAACACACATCGTAAAAAGGAATAATAAAACTTAATTTTAAAAACTAAAGTATGAAACGTAAAGATTACCCAAAGTAACTCATCACTCGGTTTCCATATAGGAAAATATAGGTTAAAATATGGATATGGAAGAAAAATCTAACCATCAAGTTCTAATGGAGAGTGTTAGAGAACATGGCTATGAAAAAGCAAACAATCAAAAAGCCATAAATTTGTGATGATCTAGGGTACCATCTGATTCATCGGATATAAGGGAACTAGGAGAATATATTTTTTTCAAGATCATTTCACTAAAGTTGAAGAATTTGAATTATAAGAACTACTTACTTTATTTTGGTAAAATTTTTGTTCACACCTTGAACAAATTCCACATCATCTCTTTAAGAAATGAAGTTGAATTTGTCTTTTGCGAAGTCTTAGCAGATCATGTGGTAGAATAATAGGTCATTCCATCTATCTCAGACATAAATTAGAAAAAGTTATATACATAAGTCCATCTATGGTGAGATGAATCAGATATGGTTCATAAAATGGACTTATACTTCATATTTCATACTGCTTAATATAATAAAACTGGATTCTACTAAACAGAGATTTCATGTAGTCCAGTGGTAGGCGATTAAAGGCCTGTCGCACTTCAGTTGTGGGTTCGATTCCCATAGCCCTGTCCAACGCGATGGGCTATCGCCCATCCTGCAGGTTTTCCTTTTTCTAAAACTACATTATTATAACTTTCCATCAATAATATCAAAAAAGTTATAGCCTTAAAAAATACTAACTTATGTCCAACATAATCCATTATGATCTTTAGGCTTATCCAAAATACTGTTGTCCAATCTCATGTTTTAGTGAAAACGATTACCAGGGAGTTAATATAACAAGAATTTTAATACCATCGTTGATCCCCAAATATCATAAGATATGTCTTATTGGTCACATTCCAAACATTTGAAGGCCTTAATCATGTATTCTCTTGAAAAATGAATACCCATTGAACCTTAGTGAAAACATGAGTGCTATCAAAAGTTAACTCTTTCCACATACCAAAATCCTAAAATTCTATATACTCAAACCATGATATCACTTAGTCTTTATATCAATCATGAGCTCATTTCATTTTTTCATTATCCATTCATTATTCACATATCATCTTCTTTCCAAAAATATCTGAATAACCTTTCATAGTTACCAGTACCATTCAATATATACTCTCAAATACTTTAGGAAATACAATAGTGTAACAATCCTGAGATGATTCTTTATTCCATAGTACCATAGATTATTCTTGACAAACATACAATCATTCCACCAAATTCTTGAACCACTGACCGAGCTTCGACATTTCTTTTATCTCATATATCATTTTTAGTCTCCTAATCATCATAAAAATAAATATTACCCATACGACCATGCTGATTCTCTTCATGAGATTTTCCCTTAGGGATTTTTTTTGCATAATGCCCATACATTCCACATTTAAAACACTTAACCGTTGTTTATGTCTTAGAAATACCATTATTTTTGTCCATGGTGTAACTGGACCTTTTCCATTACAATTACTAGCTTTTTGTCCTTCTTTTCCGCTCCCAAAGCATCTTCTAGTTCCTTTTAATCATTATCCTTGGTGCTTCTTCCCACATGATTTACATGATAGAAATTGAACTTTCTTTACTCTATTATCATCATGAAACTCCATATTTCTCTTATTAGTTGAGTCAGGAAGCTTACCCAAGTTGAGATTATTGATCATATTATGAGATTGATTATTAGGCATAATAACGATATGTGGACCTACAGATCCAATTTCATTCTTTTTCTAATGAAGAATATCATTCCATTGTCCATCATATCCTCTATTATCCTGAATCATCCCATTCCCATCCATTTCATAAAACCCAAAAAAATAGAGTGAGAGGCCAAAATCATAATCAAGGGGTATTATCTTCAATATCTAACATCTTAGGTTAAATTCTAATATCGTTAGCATAATTCTAGGACTATAACCTATACTTACACTTAACCTTAGGGACATCCCTAGACATACCTTAGAAATATCTCTAGGGATCTAACTAAAGTTCTCACATCCTAATTTACAAAGGTTGACTAAGCCTTTCCTCTGATACCAACTGTAGAGGCCCGAAGCTTGACGTACATGGACATTACACTAATTTTTCAGAATACTTAATACATTACAAAAATAGACACCAAAGGATCGTAATATTTTAGTGACATTGGAAACATAGAACATAATCTTCTAATCTTTGTGAAAAATCCTCAACATCTCCTATAAAGATCTTCCTATTTTGTCTTACCTAAAACATTTCCTTATATCTTGGGGAAAAGTAAACATAAAAAGGGTGAGCTCGAATGCTTAGTAAGGGAAATCATAGTGAACATAAAACAATCCATAAACAATTGAAAGAAAAAACTTGAACATGAAATTTAAACATCAAAATCTTGAGCAAAGGAATAAATCATTGAACTACGTAATGAATATATCATAATGGTACATCAATCATGATAAAACATAATGGAAATAAAACATGTAATTGTGGAAACCATTCCGCACATGTTATTATTTCCATAGTAGCCTAGGCATTGCTGCCAAGACCATATTAGTGGACAAAGTCCCTTTCTGAATCGAGTTTACTCCTTGTTTCAGTCCTGTAACACTGCACCGTATTAACTTACCATTATATCCATGTCTAACTCATGAGATATAAATCTTTACCCAATGCATTGGAGGGAGTTATAGGTCTGATCCATCTCATAATGAAATCATTCTTACTTTTTGCACAATATAAACATAAATCATTCATCGTAACCCAAAGAATAAAAATGGGTCTCATAAACATCATCCCATCATAACATAATCCATATAAAACAAATGGATATCATTTCATCATAAGAAAAGTGAAGCCATGTAAATAATAGAAACATTATACTTGAAAAATACACATATGAAATAATTCCATCTTAGATGGAAAATGGTTTTGATAAAGCACTTGAAATGAATTTTTGAGGAAAATATCCTTTATTCTTCAAAATCAATTTATTTTCACAAAACGTCCTGAAATTTTAAAACAAATAGATTTTTTTGAAAATAGTCATGAAATATTTTTGAGTAAGCTTCATGATAATTAGGATTTATAAAACCTTTAAAATCCGTTCACGCCTTAAATGTTAAAAATAGCATTCTCCACATACTTTTGTCAGAAAAGTCAAAAAGTACCTTGTATGGTTAAAAGAGAAAGATTCATTACATACCATGTATTAAAAGTAAAAAATGGTTAAAAAAGGATTTAAACAAACATGAAACCATATTTAGAAAACAGTAACATAGATGATAAATATAACCCCAGTGAATACTTAAGAATAAACAATCTCGGATAAAAACGAGATTGGAAAAGTTATCCCTTACGTTAGGTCTGATATGCTTCGTATGTATCCGAACCTCTTGTATAATGTTTTATATAATGTCATTGACTTATTACATAATCATATTCATTTTTATGATATCATATATGGTTCACTTATGACTTTATATTACCCATTCTTTTGTATGATCCATGTTAAAGTAGCGTTTTGGGTAAAATCGTTTTATTTATCGTAAATGTTTGGACTTGTTGTTCTTGATATTATTACTTATATCCTGATTTACTTAATTCCAGAATGTAAAAAATTATTTATATGTAATATATATTCAGTATATACATATATATATGATAGATCGATAAATGGAATGAAATACACCGTTCATGGAGACGGCAGGCCGTACGTACGCATGAACGTTGTTTTTGTTTCCTTATTGAATTGAATGGAATCAAGTAAATGACATAAATATATATATACATAAATCCAGTATCATTATTATGACATATATCTCATTATTATTCATTATATATACTTTATAATCATTCATGAATGGTTAACATGGAGAATGAATCTCATCGCATCGTGGAGACTGTAGTCCGTACGTACGCACGAGCGATGATATCATTCCCATGATTGTGGAATTGTATTGAAGCATATGTATAATATTTCAGAATCAATATTACTTTAAAATAATCATACCTAGTTATTTATTTACACCCTTATACCCATCCAAGTAAGGTGGTGGTCGAAAACAGATTACACCACGGTGTGGAGACGGTATTCCGTAAGTACACACGCACGGTGATTTCGTTTTCCGTAGGATGGATAGAAGGTGAAATAAGGTTGTTTCATATTTATAATAACATATAATTATATAAGTAATACTGATTTTATTACTTTATAATGAGACAACTAAAGAATAAGAAGTAGAATAAGGAAGAAACTTGAGAGAATCGGAAGAAGAGATTATCTCTTCTTCGACGCACCTCTTTTACGACTTCTCTTAAAGAAGTAGATTTGGTATTTTGAGATAACAAGAACCTCCAGAATGATTCTAGGGAAGTGGAGAAGAGAAATTGGAAGGGTTTGGCCGAGCTTAGAGGCTCAAAATGGTGTGAAGAGAAGAGGGAAGGGGTGCCCTTTTATAAGGGAGGAGAGGGGAACCTATGGAATCCTCAAAAATATTAGTTTAATATAAATTCAAACCCCACATATACACCTCCAAAAATGACTCAATTATAAGATTAGATTATATAGGGTTTTAGTCTCATCAAACAATAAAATTTAGACATGTTTTGATTTTATTTTAAACCTTATCATTTTTATTTATCCTTATTTAATCTATTTAATTTTATTTGTGGTAATAAAATTCTAAAACATAGATGGTTATAAATAATTACTTATGTGCTATGAATTTTCCATAATTATATAATTTATGAATTTTTAGAATATATATATTTCAATTTATAATTTTTAAATAATTTTTTGATTTTTAAACAATTTAATAATATGTTATTTTTATAAAATAACAATAGTGTCAATTTGGACACTATTCATTTATTTGAATTTAAATAAAATCTACACAGAGGATATATTAGAACTAAAATATTTAATAGGTTTATAACATGTCTTATTATTCTAGAAAATTTGTGGATAACAATAAATAGTTCATATAATATTTATTTTACTATTTGTAATACCATTTATTTGATATTTATCTTAATAAAATAATTACTACAACATTTTTGTATAATTATTAAATATACTTTTGTTGCATAAAAATTAAAAATAAAATAATAGGATGAATATAAATCTTACATATTTCATTAGAATACATTTATTAGGATTTATCTTCTAAAACAACCAAATTTTAAAATATTTTATTTATTAAATTATGAAGGTGACAACTTTGACATCATATAAAATAAAATAATATAAGTGTCATAATCAATTTTATAAGACATCAAACGGTCATATATTCTGTAATTGGATGATTATGGTATATATATAGACTACCAATAAGTTTTTGTCAGGTTTTTCATCCTTTTAATGTGTATTATTATTTCAATAAAAACTATATTACTTATTTTTCACTAAATAAATAATTTCTATATCATTAATGTATAAGCTATTAAAGTAATTAAATATCTCATAAAAATTATAAATAAATTACCATGATAAATAAAAACATTTTATCTTTCAAAGGAGTAGTTATAACCAAATTTATATTCTGTATAAGCTTATATTAAAAATACTTTAATTATTAATGTTGAGTGAGACATATTTCACTTTCTTATAAATAAAATAAACTAAAGGTCTTAATCACCTCCAAGTGGGTTCCAATGGATTCAATTTCGACCCAAATATGCCTTAGGACGAAATATAAACATCCAATTATATTATGACAAGTGTTAGGGTAATTTTATAATTTTATATTTACCCTTAATTACCCGATTTACCTTTTACTATGGTAAATAAAATTAATCGTAGTTACTATTCATAATGTCCAAAAATAAAAAGTAGCCTATTAACATAATTTAAACCCACTGATTCCAAATATGGAATCCATTTTTATAAATTCAATACACAAAATTTGTATAAATTAATTTAAAATTAATCCCATTGTTGAGAAAACAAGTTTTAAAAGTTAAAGCATTGAAAAAGATTAAAATGATTTTACCTGTGAATTCAATGTAAAATCAATGCTAATGACATACATTATATTAAATGGAAAAAATATATTCTATTTATTCATTAAAACTATTAAATATTATAATTTAACCATATAAATTATTACTATGAAAAAGGTTCTTTTTAATTAAAATATACCGTGTTTTTACTATTCATTAAAATATGAATGTTATCAGAAAAATATCAAACCATTATCCAATGTAAATTTTTATATCCTGAATCAAATGAAGAAGTTTATTTTTTAAAATTTAACATATAAACATGTCAAAAATTATATTTAAAATGGGTGCTCCATCAAAAGGTGGAAAAACTGCATTTTTTGAAAAATAACTATTTCACCCGAATTTTTTATTGTTCACACAACATGTTCTAGAAAAGGTGTAAGATGAATAATAATGATATAAAATTAAAAATGTAGCTAATATTATACATAACATATCTTCCATAAAAATATTATAAAAATATATCATTGTTTAGTGAAACTCAGTATTGCGTACTACACACGCCATCGAGGAAGGTCGTGATTGCCTGGAATGTAAGCCAAGTTAGGGTTGCGTGTAGTGAAAGACTCCTTTGTTGTTGCGTATAACTACAACCATGTTTCCTTTATAAAGTTAACACATATATATATATATACACTCAATGTTGCGTAGAATAACTATTATCAAACAAACATGAAATTGTGTGTAACACGATCCAAGATTATTGTTGCGTATACTGCAAGCTAATACGGTGTTGCGTATAGTGCAAGATAATCTTGGTGTATCGTACAACAGAAGATATGAATGAAATTAAAAAGAATATAGCTTATAAAATCTCGGGTTGTTACATTCTACCCCCAATAAAATTAATTTCTCCCTCGAAATTTGTCGGGGTTATAAATCGTTTACTATTCATAGAAACCCACATTGTAAAAAGGAATAATAAAACATAATTTTAAAAACTATAGTAGGAAATGTAACAATTACCCAAAGTAACTAATCACTGGGTTTCCATATAGGAGAACATAGGTTAAAATATGGATATGGAAGAAAAATCTAACCATCAAGTTCTGTTGGAGAGTGGTAGAGAACATGGCTAGGAAAAAGCCAACAATCACAAAGCCATAAATTTGTGATGATCTAGGGTACCATCTGATTCATCAGAAATAAGGGCACTAGGACAACATTTTTGGTTTTCAAGACCATTTTTCTAAAGATGAAGAATTTGAATTAGAAGAAATACTTACTTTATTTTGGTAAAATTGTTGTTCACGCCTTGAACAAATTCCACTTCATCACTTTAAGAAATGAAGTTGAATTTGTCTTTTGCGAAGTCTTAGTAGACCATGTGATAGAATGATAGGTCATTCCATCTATGTCAAACATAAATTAGAAAAAGTTATATACATAAGTCTATCTATGGTGAGATTAATCAGATATGGTTCATAAAATGGACTTATACTTCGTATTTCATACTACTTAATATAATAAAACTGGATTCTACTAAACAGAGACTTCCTGTAGGCCAGTGGTAGGCGATTAAAGGCCTGTCGCACTTCAGTTGTGGGTTCGATTCCCACAACCTTGTCCAACGCGACGGGTTGTAGCCCATCCTGCAGGTTTTCCTTTTTCTAAAACTACATTATTATAACTTTACATCAATAATTTCAAAAAAGTTCTAGCCTTAAACAATACTAACTTATGTCCAACATAAACCATTCCAATCTTTAGGCTTATCCAAAATACTACTGTCCATTATAATGTTATAGTGAAAATGATTACGAAAGAGTTCATATAAAAAGCATGTTAATACCATAGTTGATCCCCAAATATCATAAGATATGTCTTGTTGGTCACATTCCAAACATTCTATGGCCTTAATCATGTATTCTCTTGAAAAATTAATACCCATTAAACCATAGTGAAAACATGAGTGCTGTCAAAAGTTAACTCTTTCCACATACCAAAATCCCAAAATTCTATATACTCAAACAATGATATCACTTAGTCCTTATATCAATCATGATCACATTTCATTTTTTCATTATCCATTCATTATGCACATATAATCTTATTTCCAAAAATATCTGAATAACCTTTCATGGTTACTAGTACCATTCAACATATACTCTCAAATACTTTAGAAAACAAAATAGTGTAACAATCCTTATATGATTCTTTATTCCATAGTACCATACATTATTCTCGATAAACATAAAATCATTCCACTAACTTCTTGAACCACTAAATGAGCTTCGTCATTTCTTTCATATCATATATCATTTGTAGTATTTTCATCATCATCAACATAAATACTACCCATACAACCATGCAGAATCTCTTCATGAGATTTTCCCTTAGGGAGTTGGTTTCCATAATGCCCGTACATTCCACATGTAAAACACTTAACAATTGTTGATGTCTTAGAAATACCATTATCATTTCCCATGGTGTTAACTGAACCTTTTACATTACAATTACTAGCCTTTTGTACTTCTTTTCTTCACCCAAAGAAACTCCTAGTTCCGTTGAAACATTCTCCTTGGTGCCTCTTCCCACATGATTTACATGATAGAAATTGAACATTACTTCCTCTATGATCATCATGAAACTCCATATTTCTCTTATTAGATGAGTCTGGAAACTTACCAAAGTTGAGATTATTGATCATATTACGAGATTGATGATTAGTCATAATAACGATATGTGGACCTCCAGATTCAATTTCATTCGGTTTCTCATGAAGAATATCATTCCATTGTCCATCATATCCTCCATTATCGTAAATATTCCCATTCCCATCCATTTTCTAAAACCCCAAAAAAAATTTGTGAGAGGACAAAATAATAATCAAGGGGGATTACCTTCAATATCTAACATCTTAGGTTAAATTCTAATATCGTTACCATAATTCTTGGACTATAACCTATATTTATACTTAACCTTAGGGACATCACTAGACATACCTTATAAATATCTCTTGGGATGTCACTAAAGTTCCCGCATCCTAATTTCCAAAGGTTGACTAAACCTTTCCTCTGATACCAACTATTGAGACCCGAAGAATGACGTACATGTACATTACATTACTTTTGCAGAATACTTAATACATAACAAAAATAGACACCAAAGGACCTCAATAGTTTTGTGCCTTTGGAAACTTGGAACATAATCTTCTAATCTTGGTGAAAAATCCTGAACATCTCCAATAATGATCATCCTTTTTTTATTACCTACAACATTTCCTTATATCCTGGGGAAAGGAAAACATAAAAAGGGTGAGCTCAAATACTCAGTAAGGGGAAACATAGTGAACATAAAATAATCTATAAACATTTGAAAGAAAAAACATGAACATGAAATATAAACATCAAAATCATGAGAAAATACATAAATCGTGGAAGTATGTAAGGCATATATCATAATGGAACATCAATCATGATAAAATATAATGGGTATAAAACATCTAATTGTGGAAACCATTCATAACATGTTATTATTTCCATAGTATCCAAGGAATTGCTGCCAAGACTATCTTAGTGGACAAAGTCCCTTTCTGAATCTAGTTCACTCCTCGTTTCAGTCCTGTAACACTGAACCAGATTATCTTACCATTCCAGCCATGTCTATATCATGATATATAAATCATTACCCAATGAATTAGAGGGAGATATAGGTCCCACCCATCTCATAATGAAATCATTCTTACTTCTTCCACAACATAAACATAAATCATTCATCATAACCCAAAGAATAAAAATGGGTCTCATAAACATCATCCCATCATAACATAATCCACATAAATCTAATGGATATAATTTCATCATAAGAAAAGTGAAACCATGTAAATCATAGAGACATTATACTTGAAACATAAACATATGAAATAATGTCATCTTAGATGGAAAATGGTTTTGATAAAGCACTTGAAATGAATTTTTGAGGGAAATATCCTTTTTTCTTCAAAATCAATTTCTTTTCACAAAACGTCATGTAATTTTAAAAGAAATAGATTATGTTGAAAATATTCATGAAATATTTTGGAGTAATATTCATGAAAATAAGGATTTATAAAATCGTAAAAATCTGTTCACGCCGTATAAGTTAAAAATAGCATTCTTCTCATACTTTTTTCAGAAAAGTGAAAAAGTACCTCGTATGGTTAAAAAAGAAAGATTCCTTACAAAACATGTATTAAAAGTAAAAAATGGCTAAAATGACTTTAAACAAGCATGAAACCATTTCTATAAAATAGGAACATAGATGATAAATATAACCCCAGTGAATACTTACGAATAAACAATCTCGGATAAAAATGAGATTGGAAAAGTTATCCCTTACCTTAGGTCCGATATGCTTCGTACGTATCCAAAACTCCTGTATAATGATATAAATAATGTCATTGAATTATTAAAGAATAATATTGATTGTTATGATATCATATATTGTTCACTTTTGACTTTATATTACCCGTTCTTTTGTAAGTTCCATGTTAAAGCAGCGTTTTCGGTAAAATCGTTTTATTTATCATACAAGTTTGGACATGTTGTTCTTGATATTATTACTTATATCCTGATTTACTTAATTCCAGAATGTAAAACATGATTTATATGTAATATATATTCAGAATATACATATATATATATATATGATAGATCGATAAATGGAATGAAATACACCGTTCATGGAGACGGTAGGTCGTACGTACACATGAACGCTGTTTTCGTTTCCTTATTGAATTGGATGGAATTAAGTAAATGACATAAATATATATATACATAAATCCAGTATCTTTATTATGTCATATATTTCATAATTATTCATTAACTATACTTTATAATCATTCATGAATGGTTAACATGGAGAATGAATCTCATCGCGTCGTGGAAACGGTAGTCTGTACGTACACAGGAGCGATGATATCATTCCCATGATCGTGGAATTTTATTGAAGCATATGTATAATATTTCAGAATCAATATTACTTTAAAATAATTATATCTAGTTATTTATTTACACCCTTATACACATCGAAGTAAGGTGGTGGTGGAAAACAGATTACACCACGGCGTGGAGATGGTATTTCGTACGTACGCACGCGCGGTGATTTCGTTTTCCGTAAGATGGATTGAAGGTAAAATAAGGTTGTTTAATATTTATAATAACATATAATTATATAATTAATACTGATTTTATTACTTTATAATGAGACAACTAAAGAATAAGTAGTAGAATAAGGAAGAAACTTGAGAGAATCGGAAGAAGAGATTATCTCTTCTTCGACGAACCTCCTTTAAGTCTTCTCTTAAGGAATTAGATTTGGTATTTTGAGAAGAACAGAACCTCCAGAATGTTTCTAGGGAAGTGGAGAAGAGAAATGGGAAGGGTTTGGCCGAGATTATAGGCTCAAAAGGGTGTGAAGAGAAGAGGGAAGGGGTTCCATTTTATAAGGGAGGAGAGGGGCACCTATGGAATCCTCAAAAATATTAGTTTAATATAAATTCAAACCCCCCATATAAACCTCAAAAAATGACTCAATTAGAATATTAGATTAGATAGGGGTTTAATCTCATCAACCAATCAAATTTAGACATGTTTTGATTTTATTTTAAACATTATCATTTTTATTTATCCTTATTTAATCTATTTAATTTTATTTGTGGTAATAACATTCTAAATTTTAAATGGTTATAAATAATTACTTATGTGCTATGAATTTTCCATAATTAGATAATTTATGACTTTTTAGAATATATAAATTTCAATTTATAATTTTTAAATATTTTTGTGATTTTTAAACAATTTAATAATATGTTATTTTTATAAAATAAAAATAGTGTCAATTTTGACACTATTCATTTATTTGATTTTAAATAAAATCCACATAGAGGATATATTAGAAATAAAATATTTAATAGGTTTATAAAATGTCGTAGTAATCTATAAAATTTGTGGAGAACATTAAATAGTTCATATAATATTTATTTTACTATTTGTAAAACCATTTATTTGATATTTCTCTTAATAAAATAATTACTACAACATTTTTGTACAATTATTAAATATAATTATTTGTTACATAAAAATTTACAATAAAAAACTAGGATGAATATAAATATTACATATTTCATTAGAATACATTTATTAGGATTTATCTTCTAAAACATCCAAATTTTAAAATGTTTTATTTATTAAATTATGAAGGTGACAACTTTGACATCATATAAAATAAAATAATATAAGTGTCATAATCACTTTTATAAGACTCCAAACGGTCATATATTCTGTCATTGGATTCTTATGGTATATATATACACTACCAATAAGTTTTAGTCAGGTTTTTGTGCCTTTTAATGTGTATTATTATTTCAATAAAAACTATATTACTTATTTTTCACTAAATAAATAATTTCTGTATCCTTAATGTATAAGCTATTAAAGTAATTAAATATCTATTAAAAATTATAAATAAACTACCATGATAAAGGAAAACATTTTATCTCTCAAATGAGTATTTGTAACCGAATTTATATTCTGTAAAAGCTTATATTAAAAATACTTTAATTATTAAAGTTGAGTGAGACATATTTCACTTTCCTTTAAATAAAACAAACTAAAGGTCTTAATCACCTTGAAGTGGGTTCCGATGCATTCAATTTCGACCCAAATATTCCTTAAGACGAAATATAAACATAAAATTATATTAAGAAAAGTGTTAGAGTAATTTTATGATATTATATTTACCCTTAATTACCCGATTTACCTTTTACTATGGTAAATAAAATTTACATTAGTCACTATTCATAATGCCCAAAAATAAAAAGTAGCCTATTAACAGAATTTGGACCCACTTATTCCAAATATTGAATCATTTCTTCTATATTCAGTATACAAAAGTTACAGAAATTAATTTAAAATTAATCTCATTGTTAAGAAAACAAGTTTTAAAAGATAAAACTTTGCAAAAGATTGAAATGAATTTACCAATTAATTAAATCTAAAATCAATGCTGCTAATGACATACATTATATTATAAAGTAAAAATATATTCTATTTATAATTTAAAACTTTTAAATATTATAATTTAACCATTTAAATTATTATGATGAAAAAAGTGGTTTTTAATTAAAATATAGTGTGTTTTTACTATTCATTAAAATATGAAAGTTATCAGAAAAATATCAAAACTTTATCCAATGTAAATTTTTATATCCTGAATCAAAATAAGATGTTTATTTTGTAAAATTTAACTTATAAACTCGTCCAAAATTATATTTAAAATGGGTGCGCCATCAAAAGGCGGAAAAACTGGATTTTTTGAAAAATATTTATTTCACCAAAAAAATTTATTTTGTTCACATAACATGTTTTAGAAAATGTGTATAATGAATAATAATGTTATAAAATTAAAAATGTAGCTAATACTATTCATAATGGCTAGTCCATAATAATATTATAACAATATATCGTTGTTTAGTGAAACTCGGTATTGCGTACTACACACGTCATCGAGGAAGGTCGCGATTGCATATAATGTAAGCCAAGTTAGGGTTGCGTTTAGTGCAAGACTCCTTTGTTGTTGCGTATAACAAAATCCAACCATATTTTATTTATGAATTGAGTATATATATATATACACTCAATGTTGCGTAGAATGACTACTATCAAACAAACTTGAAATTGTGTGTAACATGATCCAAGATTAGTGTTGCGTATACTGTAAGCTAATAAGGTGTTGCGTATAGCGCAAGATAATCGTGGTGTATCGTACAAAAAAAGATATGAATGAAATTAAAAAAAATATATCTTATAAAATCTTGGGTTGTTACAGATAATCGTTCATGAGTTCACATCTATATGGAACAACCATATAAATCCTAAGAAATCTGGACCACCAATATCACCAAATAAGAAGTTTGAAAAACTAAATGTCACAAAAAGGGGGAACCTAAATAGTTTCCAATGTGACATCAGAGACAACATACTTAATGTACATTTCCCACACCTGAAATGGACTTTACTATGTCACAAGATTCACTTTGAGGCCTATGTATTTAGCCGCGATGTCTTCAAGTATCAACTTCTCCATTTTTAGGAGAAATCAATTCCTGAATGAAACATCCTCTTCTCACAACAGAACCAATAGAGATTCATTAAGTTTCCCATATAACCACTACAATGGTATTATTTTTCAGGATTTCATTAATATGGATAAAAATATGAAAACATAGAATAATGGAAACAAATGAGCATGTGGTCTAATGAATGAAAAGTAATAACTAACAAAGGAGACACCCTGGGAATTGGTTCCTCCAGTTCACAGTCCTCACCATATGGGGAACCCTTACCATCACTGAGAGAAGAAAAACATCCAACCCCTATTATCATCCCCTTGAAATAGACTTAGATAGGGATGCCCCACACACAAATATTTGAAATAGATCTTTCTTGGATGAGATAACTCAATCCTTAACCGACGAGCGGAGAAACCACATGAAAAGATGAGGTTTCAACAGGTCACTCAAGGCTAACTTTGAGAAAAAGAGACTTTACTCTTCCATATGGTTTACATAACCCTTCAATATATATTAACCTTACTGAACACCCATGAAATATTCTATCATACAACCTCTAATGCACTATTATGACCATGGAAAATATGAAACATAAAAAAATAACTCAATCCCACCAGTCAAATGGGTGTTTTGAAGACCCCCAATATTGAAAGAGCCCCTTGATAAACCTTCAAGACCTTTCTGCGTGGAATTCTATAAAATGATAAGCATAAAACTAAATGAAAACACCTCATAAAACAAAACCTGAAATATAAATTGTAAATAAAGAACCCAAACTCAAATCACAATTCCATCGAAACATCCCATAAATTAAAACACAAAATACTCAAAAAATATATATTGAAATCATAGTGGTGAACAAAAAAATACCCATTTATAAAACACCCAAAAATCATTTTTTTGAATACACTTTCTAAAAGAAAAACATGCTTTACATATGATTCACCCACGATTGGTATTTCATGAAGCCTATTATATATGCAGACTTAATCTATCCCAAGTACCAATTCACACATACACATAACTAACCATTAACCACACCCCTAAATCCATATATGTGATCAATTTTAGGTATAAAAAGAATAAAAATAAGACATTTTAATTTCCATTAAATAATACATCCATAAAAATATTTAAAATTCCCAGGGAAACTATATTTCACATTTAAAAAAACTTTTTCAAATTCTCTAAATCAATTTCCAAAACAATTTCTAATTCTATTATTACAAAATCATTGAAAATGAAAAAAACAATTCTCCTTCCATTTTAAAAATAACACAAAGATTTTCATTTTAGAAATAAAAATTTGATAAAACCAATATTATTTTTAGACCCAAGGGTAAAAAATTAATCCCATTTTGTACCCACATCCAAAATAATAAAATAAACTTATCACATAATAGATCAAAATTCCAAAAACTTTGAAACATATCTGCTAACCATAACATAGTCTCTCTATTTGGATGACAATGCACCAACTGTGTGATCACCTTGGAGGCCAATAGAGGTAGTTTCATTGTATGTGTATGGTTTATAGACAATTTTGAGTGATTATTCACCCTCTAAATCCATATAAAATTCCACTCCATCATATTGTGTTCCTAAATGAAACCCAAAAATTTTCAATTCTAGTAAAACATACTCAATAAAAAAACATATGAGATACATGTTCATATTTTGAGGCACAATCATCTTAAATGATGATGGAAATTCAAGTACCCATTTGAATAGATGGTGATCAAGAACATACCAATGACTATCCACTTGAATTCTAATAATCCTAACTCTAAAAAACCAGATATCCCTAAATAAAATATGATAATTCCTCTAATCCTATTTTTTCATGAACAAAAAAGGTTAACCCAAGATAGTCACCTGATCTAACCACTAATGAGACTGTAGATGCATTACGAATCCTTTTAGGTTGGATATTAGGGTCAAGAAATCAATATAATCAATTGGTAATTATTTATACCATAAATTAAAGACAATTAAATGAATAAATAATGACATAAAAATAAACTAGACACTAGAAATGGAAAATAAATGGGTGATAAAATAGATAAAAGTAATCACTAAGCGTACCTACACATGACATCATTGGGCACCATCATCCACTAAACCAACGTCACTCTATGGATACCAATACCGAGTTAAAAGGTACATTAGAACCTAAAAACAAATATATAGGTATAGGTTTCTTTTTTAAAACATAGAAGGTGTGTCCAAAAAAAATACTCTCTAAGCCTTTACTTAAATAGAAATACACATCATTCTAGTTTAAAAATTAGGAATATAAAATTGGGTATTCTACACTTTTAAGAAACAGAAGTGAAAAAATTACATTTTCATAAAAACTTATTTCTATTATATTTTAAAAAATATATTTCGTATAATGAACAAACTTTTATAAAATTTATCATAAAAGATAAGTAATTCTAAATTAAGCGTCTCTATGTGGATGTATAATGGTTGAGAAAGTAAAAAATACTTTATCATTTTTTTTCAAGAAAAGGAAACTATTGAAATAATCATTTTAATATATTACCATGAAAAACAAGAATAAAAGAGAGAAAAACCATGGGTAATTTATAAGTATCTAAGGATAGTTGGTACCTAGGATCCTCGTATTCTCAGTTATCAACCATGTATGCGAAGGTTTCTTCTCTTTCTTGATCCAACCAATCCACACCATTATACTTTCATAGTTATTTATCATAATCCTTCAAGGAAAGGTGGGTCATGCCTATCATACTTGTCCATGTCTTTCCACCTGGGTTACCAGGATTCCAATGTACCATGCCAGAATAGAGGTTTTTTTATCAAGCTAGAATGAACATACATATAAAATAACTTACACAAAACCCATCCACCTTCTCACCTATGATCTGCCTTAATATATTGCCCTTTCTATGTCAGATAAACCAAGAACACGAATATTTACCGTTCCCATTTCACAAGTACCACATCTAACTTGTACTTAAGATTTTTAATTTAAGGGGAATAACAAAATAGTGGTTCTCATTTCCCTAAAATATTTAAATGTTTCAACTAGGCCTCAACTCCTTTAAATAAACACTTTTCCTTTAAAAACCCTTTTTTCTACTGTTTCTAAGTTATAAAACCACATTTATCACTTACAAAATATAACCATAGATTTATATATAATAATTTTTTTATCACATTGGAAATATTCTACATTCTATGAGTGATTATGTGAACATGTGGTTCCCATATTTATAAATATATTTATATATAGTCGTCTTTGTATATGAATGTATAATTCAAAAATTCACAATACTAAAAAAATTATAAAATATTGAAATACTACCTCAAAATATGTCACCTATAAAAATGGAAACCAAAATCCACTCCAAAGTGTCCCACAGAAGAAAGGGAGACCAAGAGGGACTCTGATGAAGCAATAACCACTTTTACACTTAAAGAACTATGAACATATAAATATATATAAATACCCTTAGATGAAATATATATATATTACCCTCACAATGAAAGAATATGAAAAAAGAGGTTATATATATACTACTTACCCATGTATTTGTGTGTAAGTATATTTTAGGAATGAAAATACAATTAAACTCCATGGTGGTTATGGTAAACTAGGATAATATATGAAAAATAAAAATTAAAAAATCTCAAATGAAAAGTTTTCATAGGAATTATAATGAAATAAGGTTTACCAGAAACTGATAGAAAAATCCAAACCTTCAATGGGTGAGATACAACATTGTCTCAAACAAGTCTTTGGAGTCCCTCGATAATGAAGAAATCTTACCAACATGAAAAAAACCAAATCATTAGACTATTAGAATACCCTAGAGTATGAAAAAACTCTCACTGAATCAAGGGAAATGAGATAAATGAGGAAGGAGGTTATATAGAAGGAGAAATAATTACCCATAGAGATCGTAGAAATAATCATGAATGAAATCATCCACCAGAGGGAGAGGATGAGGAGGTCACGCAAGAGGGTTCCCCACCTAGGTGTGGTGTGTTATGTAAAACATAGAGGGGGGAATGGGCTTTGGCTGATCAGGTAGGGGGAAGGGGTAAAAGTTAATAATAATAATAATCATCACCATAATGGGAACAAAAAAACAAAGAACCCAAACTATAATAACAATAATGATAATAATAATAACAATAATCATCATCATCATTAAGAAAACTCTAGTGCACATTTTTTGGCTGCACATATATCCAAACCATTTGTCAACAATAAATCCTGATTCAGGACTCTAAACACCCATAAAGGGAAGGGAAAATGGTTCCCAGAACCTTTCACTGGTCAGATGGTCAACTACGTTAAAACTAAAAATGCCCCCACACTGTTTGTGCAAAGTTCATGCTAATTAAGAACCAAAAGTGCTCCCATATTGAAAAACCCAAAAGGTAAAATTTAAAACCTCGTCTCATATGAGGCTCAAATAAATCCGAAATAAAATGTTATAATTAAAAATAATTAAGAATAAATAAGAATAATTAAAAAGTCTAGGTTGGGGTTTTACATCTTAATACCAATATCAGTTTGAATTAAGAATTATTATGATATAATATACACATTCAATGTTCTCTAATGATCTATTATATTGAAAAACATTGGATGTTAGAAAATCATGAATTTCACCCGTTATCAAAGAAAAAAATTAATACATAAAACATTAAAAATCTCATAAAAGGGTATTTATTATCATGGAAACAAAATCAATGATTTAGTGTCCTATTTTTGGTAAAGAAATATATGTTTCAATATCTTCCTCATGGTATAAACTTCCTTGAGTTGAGATCCACCTCTGGGTAACAAAGGCATTGAGTTCAGATCCTTATTTTAGTGATAAAAACATGGATTTGAGATCATTTTCTTAGTTTCAAAATTCCATGGATTGAGATCCTCCTATTAGTTATAATTTTTTGAGTAAAAATCATATTCATAGTTATAATAAAAACTCATATGAAAAAATATTTACATTGGTAACAATTGCTTATAATATATATTTTCCTCCTGGTATAAAATTCCTTGTGTCAAGATCCTCCTCTTAGTAAATAAACACATGAATTAAGATCCAAATCATAGTAAAAAAATATATGAGTGAATATCCAAATCTCGCTAATATTTACTTTGAGTAATGATTCTATACTTAGTAACAAAATCATGATTCAAGATTCTCCTCTTGGTAATAAATTACTTGAGTGAGGTCATTATCTTGATAAAAAAATTATTGAGTTGAGATCCTTATCATGGTAACAAATTAGTTGAGTGGTTATATTCCTATTAGTAACAAAATCCATGAGTTTTGGTCCTTATCTTAGTAACATTTTATATGATTTGATATCCTTCACTTGGTAAAAAACCTTAATTAGAAATCTTCAACTTGATAAAAAATATTTCAATTTAATATTTCCTCTTGGTAAAAAATACATTCCATATTTCCATGCTATTGGTAGAATATTTCTTGATATTAAGTCACAATATTGTTAATAAAATCCATCACTCATTGTATTACTCTTAAAAAATAAATTTTTTAGTCGAGATACTCCACATGGTAGGTCTCCACCTATAATGTCAAATTTAGAAACCAAACAGACATACAATGATGACCACAAAAATGATGCATCATTTATTTTAATTAGATTCTTTTATTGTGATGAAATTAACCTCTATGGGGGTTAGATACATGAAAATGTGGTGTGAAATTTCCCAAATTATCCACACTTGATTGGTAAGAAGACGACTGAGTAATATAGTTAATGAAGGAGATATAAATGGTACCTGCATGTGCCACCTTAATTCCCATTGAGTAAGGGTTTTAGATCTATCAAAATTATTTCCCATTATAGTGACATTGTTTTGAGTCCAACAAGCTTTGTGTTGATATATTTTCAATGATGAATAATCTTTGGAATATGAATTGGGAATGCTCTTGGTGTTTTCTTTTATGTTGAAGATATCGATTAGTATGTAATGGAAGGAAGGGTTCATAAATCAAATTATTCAATATAATGTGTTAATTTAATGATTAGATATCCTTATATTGGTTATCATTCTTTTTTCAACATGTTTCTGGGTGATATTAGATATAAATAATAAGGACTAAAATAGATTTGGTTGAAGTCTAGCTATATATTGATGAAGTGAAGAGCAGCATTTGGGAATCTATATATGTGCTCCAGGTAAGAGAATATCTATGTGTGGTACAACCTATGGAAATGACATGTTTCACCAATATATAGTGCTAGATATGGTAATATCACACCCTGATTTCATTTATGATGGAATTTTCATAGACAAATTCACTACAACAAATTAATATTCTAATTAAAATATAACTTCACATATGAAAAAAATTTATACTTAATTATTCAAATAGGGGAAATGTTTATGTTATGAATATTCTTATACAATGGGGTTATATGGGAATATTAGTTATACATGATAATCTATATATATTTATTGATCCTATAATAAGAATAGTGTCATACATAAATTTTTTATAGATAAGTAATCTTCTATTGATGAAAATATACACATTTGTAAATTAGAAATTTCTAGGAATTTGTATTCAAAGAATGACATACAATGTTTTTCCATGTAAAAGAATTGAATCACGTATATGAATGAGTAATAGATAGGTTATGGTTATACAAGATATAAAATATCAACTTATGTAATCAGAGCATAATCTATGCAATTGAACTACGAGCTTTATGCCACATGTCAAGAAATTCATGACTGTAAACCCTGTATATTAATCATGTGGGTGTGATATGAAGATATTTTTACCATACTCAGTGTTTAATGGTATTTATGACAAAGAATACCCTGATTAAAGTTTCCTTGATTAGAGAAACGGTATAATTTTATAAAGACAATTTAATGAGATTTAATGTGGAAGAAATGTACATTTTCTGGATGATGGAAATGTGGTGGAATTTTTATTCAGGTTTTTATAATTTTACCATTAGTTATGGAAGAAACTTCTTGGAATGATTTTTTAGACCTGATCTGAGAACTTATGATATTTAATTATAAGGTATTAATCAAGGATATAAATATTTTACTAATTAAAAGGAATAATATGAATTAATTGGGGATAAATGATATATATTTTACCATTTTGGTAGATATTGTAATATAATGTTCTATATAATAGAAAAAGTGATAGAAATAGAATATGAAGTTGTTCTTTTTTACTGTTGTGCATGAAAATTAAGAAGATAATGGTATGACTTGTATAAGGGTGGGTCTTAATAATTCAAGTAGCACAATGAAAAAATGTTGAACTCTAATATTCAATGTTCATTAGATTATTATGAAATTTATTTTATTATATCATCTATGTGAGGAGAACATGCATTATCAAAGGATTATAGTACAATTCAAGTGAAAAACACAACCATTTTTCTATATACCAAGTGAATATTTTCCAGAGGATATTTTGAACTCAGATTATTTAAAAATAATATCACTGGATAAAAAATAATAATTTGCAGTGAGCCTTGTGAACACCCATGTTCTTATTGATACATTTTTCTATTATGATCAATAGATTAATTTCTCTCTAATAGGATGGAAAAGTATATTTCTAAAAGAATAAAAACATAAAAAGAATTCATCACCCCCCTAAATGGTCACATAGTTCCTATATGGTCTTATATAATTTTATCATTCAGTGGTTTCTTTGATGAATATAAGTTATTTTTTGTTTATATAAGAAGAATATAACTATGTATGTTTAGAGTTTTGTTAATAGTAATATAATTCCTATCTTCTATGGGAAGAAAAATCATATTTAGATTGAAAAATTATAAGCAATATATTATTCATTGGATATGAAGTTATGAAACATGATGTGAATGGTTTCAATTATCCCACCAAGGTTTATCCCATAGTATATATAGACAAGAAAAATATATTGAATTATTTATATGCCTAAATTTCAATTTTTTCTTCTATACTATAAATTTTTCAGCGTGTTAATGGAATTAGAATGTCTTAAGGCATCTGGGAAAATTTAAATAATATTTTTAAGGGAATATGAATGTTATTAATGTTATGTTACAAATTTGGAGAATGAAATAAAAATATTGTTAAGGGGAGATAATGAATATATTGTTTTTTTTCTTCACATGGATAATAATATATGAATCAATTTAATAATCATTGGACAAAAATTTAATGACTAAATAGTTTTCATAAAGATGATGGGAATTATTCCTAAAATATTAGATGCCAAAGTTTCATATTCAGATTATCTTGATATTTAATGAATATATATGTATTATTTTCATAGTATTATTTTTACATATGAGATGATATATGACAATAATATCAAAAGGCAATGAAATGATAGTCATGAAATCTCCTTTATAGATACTAGGAATGGTAATTCAATGAAATTTGTTATTGATAAAGTGGTTAGAAGTTGAAGTGAATAATAAGTATTAAGAACACATGTCTTTATTTTCTATAAATGTAAATGTGGCAGATTGAAGTATAATGAAAAATTACCATTTATGTTCTTTATCTATAGATCTATTGTAAGGTTTTCATCCAACTTTACATGAACACTATAAGATGGGGATAATGATGAAGAAGATGGAAGGAAAATAATACAACAATATTATAAGGGAAAAATCAATGTCTCATTCAAGAAAATGAAAAAATATGTCATAAAAATATAAAAAATAGATGTTTTTATCCAAATCTAAGGAAAACAACAATGGTGAATATGAAGTGGAAGCAGAAAATTCAAGTAATGAAGGTTCTGAGATGTTTCTTATTACAATGTTAAATGATTATAGTTTTAACAGTGATGAAAGTATAAGATCTAGATAATATTATTTGGAATCAAATATAGAAATGATTCTAGAAATATAATTGAAATATTTTTTTCTAAAAAAATATAAAATGTAAAAAAAGAGATCAATAAGTAAAATAATAATGGAATACCTATTAAAAATGAAGAAAAAATTTATGATGATTGAAAATGTAGATTATTGGAAGATATTAACAGAATAAAAAAGTTACTTGATGAAAATATAACAAAATTTTAATAAATTTAGAATGATAGTTTAATGTTAAAGAGTTATAATATGATCTAATTTAACAAAAATAGGTTGAAGTTGAACGGAATATTTCTATCTTTCAAAATTCAATACTATAAGTTGGTGAAATCTCTATGGAGTGTAAATATTAGAAATAAGTACAAAATAATCCTCATAGGAAAATAAAAGTGATGAATATATTTTCAAGGGTTCTAAGAAGAAGAAGAAAGACAAGAGTACCATTTATGTAGTTAAAATAATCGAATTCCAAAATTATTTAATTTCATAAAAATCCATAAATGAAGAAAAAATGCAATAAATAGAGACTATATTTTATATTATAAGAATTAAAATATTAATAAGTTGTTGCTTTAATTATACAAAAACTTTGTATCACTAACAGGGTTAATGATTTATAGATTGAATTATTTGGGATTATAAATACATAGGTCTAGATAACATGATAGTTATAAAGAAAAATATGATTTTAATGATTTTTTTAGAGTTATGGAGATTTATATATTACAATAAATATATTCTTGTAAAATCAACTATACTATAGTGGAACCATGATATATCGGAAGGAGAGTTTGAGGGGATTTTTCCCACTTAAAAAATGACACACTCAAAAGAAATCTAAAAAATAAAATTTGATGATTGAATATATATTCCAACACTATGAAAATATTTATGTGAGTTTTAATTAGTCTAGAATCTATAAAAAATGGTTTCTCAGGATTCTAAATGGCTAATAAGGTTTTTATAATAAAACGTAAAAGAATTTGTTAGAGGTAGAAAAGGGAATTGGGAAGGATCTTGTTGTTGAAACAGAAATCAAGAATAAATAACAAGAATGACAAAGGATTTTATATTTTATGTGTTATTGAATCATTTTTTTATATTTAAGGAAATTTAATAATGTTAATGATTACAAATAAGTAAGAGTAAATTTTTCAAATTATTTTACATTAAAAATAAAAGGATTTTGATATTGAAATGTTGTAAATAAAGAGACTAAATCAATAAGTTCCTTACTTGTTGATTGATTGAGATATACTATTTTGAGTGTTTCAAAAAAAATCATAAAATAAATTAAGTAATTTTTAAAATACATTATTTTATTTTTAATATTATTTAATATGGGGATGTTGTGACAATAGGTTAGCAAACCAAGGGAAAACTATTTTATGTTAAAGATGCATCAAATTCCTGTTATCTGAGTATAAAGGAAGAAAACCATATATTTCATAGTAGGATTAAAAATATATAATAGATAAACCTTAATAAATTATGAAATTGATTAAATGTTTATGATTTCCCTAAATAGATAATAAGTAGTAATTTGTGTTTTTTGTTATGTCAGAAAAGGAATTGTTTAAATTATTGACATAAAAAGGATGAGATACATATTACTCAATCTATGGATCTTATCAATTCTTTAATATGTAGAACTATGAGGAAGAAAATGATAAATTTTCATATATATTTTATTTCCTTTATTAATAATTTCAACTTTATTATATGTATTATGTTTTAAAACAAAAATAATAATCTCTCAAGATGTTTAAAAGTTTCAGGATATGTGTCCAAAAGAATATTTCTACTCAATAAAGAAGATCTAAATTTCTAATGGAACAAAATACAAAAAATTTAATATTAAATAGTTATATCTAGAATCATGGTTTTCATCTTGATCTTTTTCTCCATATACACCATAAAAATTGGGATGGCTAAAAGTAAAAATAGAATCATGTATGAGATGGCTGGAACTAGGTTAATTGAACGTGATGGTTATCAATTAATTATGAGAAATGATATTAATACAAAAGTATAATATAAAAATCACTTATTTTTATGATAAAATTCATACATGTGTATGTAAAAAATTTATTATAAAAACCAAATGTTTGATGTATTTATGGGTGTTTGGAATCACCTATATTATCAAAGTTAATGTTGCTAATCTTATAAAGTTTGATCAAATAGGTGTTAATGGAATATGACATAGATAAAATATAATTAGTTTAGAAAAAATAAATTATAATAAAAGGAAATTAATACTTATTAATTTAGTATGTAACACCAAGATATGTTAAAAAACACTATGTTCAATAGTGTCTACAACATACAACAATAAGCTTAAACAAACCCAAAAATATTATTATTTAAATATGACTATTATAAAATATCCATTAAATTATAGGTTATGATTAGTGTTAAAAAAATTATGGAATATATATGATTTAATCAATAAAAATTTATTGTCCAGTTCTTATGAAATGAGAACTCATTTTTTAGTAAATTTATTTGATGATTCAGAAATACATTAATTTCAAAAATAATTTTATTTAATTTTTGGGAGATAATATTATAATTAATTTATGTAACTTATATAAAATGTAATTTATAAAAATAATAACATTTTTTAAATAATAATATCCAAACTATCTTTCTAAAAATTTTCATATTTTTCTATATACAATTATCTTATAGTGAATAGTGAAAATTACAGATTTTTATTGAAAACTGTATTTTTGTTTCAGCCATATGAGAAGATCCATTCAATATTAAAATGTTTTAAAAGTAAAATTTGACTTAATATATATTTAAAAATCCAATTGTGTTCATTAGAATCAATTATATGTTTAAATTTTCTATAAAACCATATTTATAAAAAATTAAGATTTTAATAAAAGCAATTTTTTTATAAAAAGATATTTTCACATCATTTTGTGAAATTATTTTAAAATTAACATATTGAATTTATATAAAATTAATTTGATGAAATTTATTATATATTTGGAATATTGAGTTTGAATGTTTTTTAAATATGTCTCTTTTTATTTTGGAAAATATTAATAGTAATTGTGGTAAAATTTATCACCATGGTAAATGGTAAATAAGATTAATCTAAGGTAAAAAGAACTAATAAATCCATAATTTTAAATCAACATTATTATTGTATTAATTTAATTTTACCCTTAACACCGTTGTGTGTAAATTGAGTTGTTTAATGGAAACATGTCCATTAAAATGACTTATATATTATTTAAATCACTAGAAGAAACCAAATGTTAATCTCTTTTCTTTTAATATCTTTTAAGTGTCCACATAGAGATAAAATCAAGATATGAATTAAATAAAATGAATGTTTTTGGATTAAAGAAATTATTTTCATGATTAAAATTTATTTTTAATTTTTATATATTATATAATTACCTAAAATTATTGTACAATGCTAATAAAGTAATTATTTAATTAATAGAAAAATAGAATAATTGATTTATAAAAAAATATTAAAAGTGATATAATTTTAAAGGGAAAATTAGTGACATAGATATTATATATCTATGTGAAATATTAGTTTATTTTGAAATGAAATATATTTAACACACAAATTTTTTTTGATATATTTGAAGTCAAATTAAAATAATATTTCCAAATTTGACATTAACGATACTATATCAAAATAATATTTTCTTAAATAATTTAAAACTTATAAAAATATTTAAATTGTATAGTTAGAATAATATATGGACTAAAACTTCATAAATTTTCTATTTACAGGTTAACAGTAACATTATTTGTATAATTATAAAATTTTAAGTATGAAAAGAAGTTACCTTCGTTAAAGATAAAATATGTTAATGAAGGGGTTAATAAAAATGATAAGTATTAAAATGATGTAAAATATTTCATAAATTTTATTAGATAATTTTATTTAAAACATATTCACTTTTTATTTGAAAAATTCCAATTTTTAAGCTTTAAAATATAAGATAATCTCATTTTATTTTAATTTTTTCAATAAATTCAAAAAGTCCCCATCACCTTTATTATTAAAGGGTACCCACTCCATAACTTATTTACAAAGAATTTATCATTCTATATTTACAAAAATCTAACCATTCATCTACTAAAATACATTATCCAAATTCTAGTGGTGTTGTGTGCAACACCCATATTTTTTTGAAATATTAAAAAAAACTAAAATTCATTTATGGATTCTGTTGCAGGCTACAAAAAGTTAAGATTTACTCATGAAAAAAAATAGTTAGGATTAAAATGAAAGAAAAAAATATTTTGTAGTATATTACAAGGAACGGTATTTTTTCTTATGTTACACACAGTACTGAGTTCCTTAAATAGCTTGTGTTACATGCAAGATTGAGTTTTAACAAACTACAATATACTATTAATATTGTTATTTAAAATGATGGTTTTCTATTATCTATTAGATTGGTGGGAATTAATTGGATTATATAAGATATAAAAATAAATATTTTTTAATGTCAATATTTTTTTACTTATTTATTAAAACTTAAATAAGAATCATTTAAATGAAAAATAATTTTTTTTTCAGACGAACAATATCTTTTCTAAAAGTTGATTTAATCGTACTTGGAACACGTAATTTAAAATTAAAATTTAACAATTATAGAAACTTTATTTAAAAATATAAACTTCATGTTTGGAATATTTTTATAAAAATTATCTTTGGGTTATTTTATTGGTATTTTTCTGAGAAGTTTTATTTTTTGAAGAACGGTGAAATATATTGAATTTCAATTGAAAACTGTTTTTTTAATAATTTACAATTTTGAACATTATTTTTAATTAGATTTAAATTCATAACAGTTAGATTATAAATATACTAATCTAATTTAGTTCCATTTACCCATTTTTATATTTAATTTGGATATAAAAACACTGTAAACTATTGAACATTTTCACTTTATAAACCAAAATTCATATCATGTATGAAGGATTAATTTTAAATTAAATTTCTCCACTTCAGTAAATTGAATTTATAATAATGGATTTAATATATAGAATCAGAATAATTTTTAATTTCTATGAAGGAGAAAGTAATTTGTGACCAATATTATTAGTGAAAACAGATAAAATTAATTACAGTGATTAAAGTAAAAACATGTTTACTTAGTGGTTAAACATACAATATAAGTTGTAAAATGTCCTACAAACTTATGAAAATCCATTTTATATACATATTTATACCCTAAGACAATTATTATATGTTTTTTTAGTTATTAGGGTAATCTTATCAAACATTTACCTATACAATTGATTATGTAAATAAAAAGTCAAAAAATGAACCTTCCTTTCCTTTAATATTTATAAAGCCTTAAGATTGGAAAAAATAAAATATGCTAAGTTATAAATATTATTTTTAATGGTAAATGAGTTTCTGTATCACAATATTTTTTTTATTTGTTTATAGATTACATAATTTCATTAAAATCTTAATAAAATTATACTTAATAATTAATTAGTTAATAATTAACAAAAATAAATGATATTAAGAATGGTAAAAGAGAAATAAATTGAATGATTTATTTTCTTAAATTAATTTTTTAGATGAATATATCATTTTACCTATGTTTTAACTTAATATATTAGCAATAAATAATTATATTGGTATTTTTAAATTAACATTAAACAAATAATGTCAAAATTGACTTTAATGTTATTTTATAATAAATGATATTTTATTAAATGATTTAAAATTAAAAAATATATATATAATATAACATGTGATTTTTAAATGATAATAAATATAATCTATGATCAATTTATGGATTAATTTTATTTTGATAATAAAAATATTTACCCCTATATAGTAAAAAATTTGTTAGGACGATTGGGGTTAAAGTTAAGATGTTACGAGTTTCTAGAACTTTGGTAAAAATTAATTTACAAGACATATGGGTTTTTTATTTAATAAATTATATAAAAACATTCAGGAAAAATTGGTTATAATTAGATAAAATTTATCAATTTAATTTACTCTTAGTGGATTAATTTCCTATATTAGAAAATTAGTTACCTTAATAAAAACTAAAAGAGAAAAAATAGGGAAACATAGAAGTTAGGAAAAAACAATATAAAAATATTTTTTTGTGTTTGAGGTATTTAATGATCACAATAACCATACAGTTCATTATTATAAAATTTCTTATCCACACTAGGTAACTCAGATCTCCCAATAGTGAATAATTTTGAGTGTTTATAATAATACTACTCATCATCAACTATAAAAGGGGACTCATTCCCCCCTTATTCAAAACTATCAAGCGATTTTGATCGACCAAAATATATAAAAATAAATCCCAATGTTACATAACCTAATCATATAAGCCTTATTTTTCTCATAGATAAAACCTTTTAAGGTTTTAGTGAAAATCTAAGGAGGATACATGAAGAAGAGGTAATGTTCTTCAAGAAGTGTTTTTATGTTATTTCATTCTTCAAATCATTAAGTTATTATTATAAAATTAATATATATTAACATTAATATAATTAATACACTTATATGTTTTTTATGTATTGGTAAGACATAAAAGTTCATATAATTCCATCACGTTGGTTTTGAAATCATCGTTTGTGTGTATGGTTAACTGTCATCTCACGAACTGATGTCATTAGTTTTTCGGTTACCACCATTCAAGGTCTCTAATAATGATGTATGTAAATTTTAAATATTATATATATATATGATATTTATTATGTTATTATTATTCATGAAATATTATATAACACATACCTTCATTCTTCCCATTTTGTAGGAATACGATAATGTAGTTCGTCTGTACAGAAGACTATCGCCTCAGGAAAAAATGTGAATCATTATGGGATTACATAAAATGTATTAAGGATGTGTTACATTGAAATAGGTGATATATAAGAAATAAAATTTATAATATAATTATAATATATATATATATATTATTTACTTTTATTTATTTTACTAGGATATGAAAATGTATACAATGTTTATACACATGTATGAACAACCTTATCCGTGAACGGTGTAATTCATTTCATATTTGTATATTTTCTATATTATTATAACTAAATAAATAAATAATATATATTATATTTATATAATTATTATTATTCAGGAAATTATTATAAATTATTAATGTTTGAGAACAAAAAATATTAAAAATCAAATCTTATACAAATGATAAAGCAATACATACTCCAAAGAAAACATTAACATGGAATTACTAATAAATAGGTAAGAAAAGGATTTGAGAAAACCTTATGGGGTATTATATATATTAATTTATTTCATTTTGATATTTATAATAAACTTATATTTATTATAATGGATGTTTGATTGAGTATAATGGAATTCAAGTCTTAATGTAAGGGGATTTTTAGTCTCACTATTATTTATTAGGGACTTATTCCATATTTACCATTCATTTATTTTGTGTAGTGTATATACTTATCTATGATATGATATATCATTAATCCACCTCATCTAATGTTAACTAATTATTTTATTTATTTTGTTAAAAATATACTGAAAAAGAAGGGGATTTCCATCTCTGTTTTTTTTTCTCTATCACACATATCATATTCAGTATATGAATCATTAATGTGGTGTATATACTTTCCTAGAAAATATATTATGATATTTATATTAACAAATATAGTTATTTACACATCAATTAAAGGATATATATTTCATGTGATTTATGGATGAAAAGTTTACAAATTGGTAAGATATTTTTGTCTCAATTTTCCTTCTTTTAGACATATATTTTCTATGCCCCAATATTCTTCCATGGATTTTATATACAAATCCTCTGACATGTGATGTCATTAGTTTTTTCATACTCCTGACTTTTTTTGTTTAATTTTTGGATATTAATTCAGGGGTATTGTGATTAAAGGCTACTGAAGTGGTAATGAGTAAATGCTACAATCTTATTGTTTATTTGAATTGTTTATGATTATACTAAAGATGATAAAATATTATTATATATATATATAACAAATTATGATGACTATTTTTACACTATGGTTATTCATGATATATTAAATTAATAATAACATTTTACCAATATTTGGTACTGAAGATAAATAATAATTTTTTTAAGAAAGTCATCCAATATTTCTCTCTTTGGTTAGAAATCTATCTTCTTCTAAATCCATGATTTTGAAAAATCTTTTCAAAAAAAGTTATTAAATAATATTATAAGCTCATTTTAATAGAGAAGTATTTTTTTAAAAGAAAATTATTTTAAAAATTATTTTCAAATAGGAAAGGATATTTTCATCTTGATATGTTTTAAATTAATTTTGAATGATTTGTTTTTAAGTTTCCAATGTTTTTCTTCAACGAACTCGATTTTGAATTTTTTTTTGGAAACTGATTTTAAAAGAAACGTTATTTACTAAATTAATGTTCAATTTGATGTTTAAAAATCATTATCTATATAATATGACATAAATTTATATAATTTATTCTTTACTTGGGATATAATAAAAAGATACCTTTATATTTTATTCTTTGAATGTTTTATGATAATGATGAAAAGTTGTTTATGAAACCCGTTTCTATTCCAGGGGTTATACAATGATAAAATATATATCAAATCCACTTCTTTTAATGGTTTATTATATGATGAAATGATTATGAAACGTTTATCTTTTAAAATAATGATGATATGATTAAAATATAATGATACCCATTTCATTTCAATGGTTATGATATATTGATTGTTTACAATGCCATGTCATATATAAATATGGTTATCCTAATGTGACAGTTGGGGCATATTTCTCCCCTCAATGATTTGGGTAATTTCAAATGTTCTTCAAGCTTAGAGGGTGTACATTTTATTATCCCAAGCCCATAAATGAGGGTATGTAGGTGTTTATCCAATGCTAAATGATGAGATTAAATGAGTGATTAGAAAAATACTAATGATGAGGGAATATAGGTGGTCTACTAAAGATCAAAGATGTGGGTGTGTGGGTTGACATTACAAGCATGAATTGGAGGGTACATATGTCTTCATCCTAATCCTTAAGTAGGTACATGAGTGTTTATCCCAATATTAAAATGTTACGAATGTCATAACTGATATCCCTGACCAAAGTTTTTCTATGCATATGTCTATTATATAAATTAAAAAACTTATACCAATGTTATGGTCGTATGGATAATGTTATTTGATTCCATTTTTATTTATAACTTTATAACTACCAATCTTTAGGACATGATTCATTGTTATGATCTTTGATATCCAAGGTATGGTTTTAAAATTCAAAGATCATGATATTGTACCCTTATGTTCATGTTATTATTACATATCGTCAATATATAAACTTACTAAGAATGAGAGCTCACCCTTTATTATGTTTCCTTTTACCAGGATACAAAGAAAGGTTTTATGTTGGAGTAGGTTAAATTTATGGTCTTTCACCAAGTTAGAAGAATATTTTTTCAAGTTTCTAAAGGTATTAAACTATAATGGTCTTTGGTAATGTGTTTTTGTAATATAATGATTATTTAAAAATATGATGTAATATACCTATATGTTATTCCAGGTTTGGTATAGTTGGAATCAAGGGAAAGTTTTAGTGAATATTTAAAATCTAGAACGTGAAAACCACAGTGACATCTCTACGGACATGTATAAGAATAATTATAAGGATGAGTCAATTAATAAAAAAATGTTATGTAATTTTTACAAATTATGGAGAGAGTGGTTTTAAATCAATACAACTTATTATGGATACTAAATGTCGATGTCGATCTGACAAAGATTTACCGACGTGTAAAAACACTAAAAACACTATATTAAAAAAGAATTTCTATTGGGAACTAGTGCACTACAATGGACCCTACATCGCCTTTGGTTTTACACACTGAGGGGATATTTTTTGGAATTTAAAAAATCATTATGAACCATTAAGAAGGGTCTAAATAGAAGATAAATATGGAATATCTAAAATAAACCAAAGGTGTCATAAATTAAAGAATAACATGTCATTATTTAGACATAATATAAGTGATTATCTTGATTATTTGGTTTCTTATTATTCTTAGCATTAATCAAACAATGGTTTCTAATCTTATTCAATGTTCGGAACTAGAAGGAACAGGATTCACATTGAATATTATTACATATTTTCTGATGATCATCCAAATGGTACGATGACTTAGGTAAAAGAATGTGTGATTATTCAATATCATTTTTTATGGAATATGACTAACAAAGTGTACTATAACCAAATCTCAAACATAAAAATTAATATAGGTAAAGAGTACACGGATTTTTTGGGTGATGGTAACCATTAAATAAGATTCAATTTCCCATATGTTGAGAATGTTTAGAAAGGAACCCGAGTGAATGTCTCGGAATAACAAGAAGATTTTTTGATTAAGGAAATGAAATAAACAATGCATGAATTTTGAATGAAATTTTTTTTTGGTTAACAAAATGATTGTGAATACTTGTCTTTATAAGGTATTATCATAGGATGCATGATTTAAATTTGGTTGTTATGGGTGTTAAAAAATCAATTTCATTGTAGGATTGCCTTTGAAGAGAATAAACAGTGTAAGATGAGTAATGATTATATTAATAATGATGGAGAGGCTAAAAATAACATGTGAATGGATATAAGTGTTATGTATTAAGATGATGAATCTTTGTTAATTTTTTGAGAAGGATGTGGGACGACTAAAGTATATTTGGATTAGAATTCAAATATTATGCTACATGAATAATAAATTATATAAGTATTGTTTAATAAAATCTTTTCAATAATGATATGAAAGAATATGTTTAATGGTACTGATGAACTAGAAAAATTATTTAATGGCAGGGATTTATTTAATTATTAAGGGAATATAACCCTTAACATATTCCTGAGGATGAGAAAATGATGTTCAGCAAAGATAAATAGATCATTTTTATAGATAAAGTATGTTGGATAGTATTTATGACTTAAAAAATGATAAAGGATTTGCTAAAAAAGTAGAATATGGTATCATTGATATTGTTTATATAACTTTTTTATTTGTGGTATATATCCAATAATCCATCTTATATGTATGGAATAGAAAATCATTTATATTTTTAGTATGGTTTTATAGAAATTCATTTTATTACCATGTTTCTAGAGAATGAATGATGAAGGAATTCACATATTTTGTATGTGATAATCAAGAGGTACATGTATGGGGGATCAATGTGAAGCTAATTTTGAGAAATTTAGTGACCTTTTTCAAATTTTTATGATTTTAATCTTTTCAAATGGAAAAATGTTCAACAATTTATTAAATAGTTTATATTGAACATTGAAATAATTTTTAGATAGTAATGTATTATTCATCCATATAAATATTTATTCACATTGGTTAAATTGTGCTAACCATTTTGTTAAAATTATATCTAAAGATACAGACAATGATGTATCATTCTTTCTATGGATCTTATTATCCATTAGTTCCTCAGGAATGAAAAATTCACTTTCATTAGTTCGAGTAAGAGATGAAGTGGAATTTTTAACTAGGAAGAACCGAAGTGTGAGAATATTCTTATTAAATGTAATAAAATAAGGTAATTATATCTTTTTTATGAAAATTATTAAACATTAGTTAAATAGTTTTGGAAAAAAATAGCATAGTGCCATCAATTCTGATAAATCGAATTGTCCATAAAATCCACCTTGATTTATAGTTTATTGGTAGTTAACATTATTTTGATAAACCAATTTCTTTTTATTAGTGATCACAAATACTCTCAATAATCATTTATTCTTTTCTTCAATTTCCAAACCTTCACATCCCACCTATTTTCTTATATGTGGAAACCTAGTTATGAGATACTTTGTGTAACCATTATGTTCCCAAATTTTCCTTATTAAAGAATGTTTTAGTATTCAAATTTTTTGTGGGGATATATGAAATGAACTTTAAATTATTAAATTCTTTAATAACCAAAATAATTTTAAGGGAAAAATTCATCTTAAGGGGGTAGAATATAACACCCCAAAATTTTGTGAATTATTTTTTTCTAAATAAATTAAAATATATTAATGCACAATGTTGTATGCCACATTAAGATAAGATTTATTTATATGAAACTCTACGCTACGCTTGCACTACATGAGACACAATATTTCTCTTTCAGTTCATACAAAACTAAGTTTGTCTTGTGTTACACACAATACCATGATCCTGCGACAGCTTGTGTAACATGTAACACCGAGTTTTACCAAACTACAATATATTATTAATATTATTAATTAATATAATAGTTATCTCATATCCATTTGAAATTTGCGAATGAATTGGATTATATAAAATAATAATATATATATTTTTAACATTTTTTTATTTATTGACTAATTAGAAATAAAATATGAACCATTTAATAAAAAATGAATCTTTTTATAAAAAAATGTCTTTTTTAAAAGAAAATTTAATAATAATTGGTGCACTTTATTTCAAATTAAATTTACCAATTTTAAAAAAATTATTTTATTAAATAAATTTAGTTTTTGATATTTTAATATAAAAAGTATCATAGGGGTAATTTTTTGTATTTTCATGAGAAGTTTAATTTTTTGATGAATAATGGAAAATAATGAAGTTTCATTGAAGAATACCATTTAGTTTAAATCATATATAATGTTAAAATTTATTTTGAATTGGGTTTATATTAAAAAGAGTTCAATTAAACATATATTAATAAAATTTATTTCATTTGAATCATTTTATTTTTGAATTCTGATATGAAAACATTATGAACATTTCAACATTTTTAATCTAAAAACATACATTCTCATCACATATAAAAGATGAATTTTAAATTAAATTATTCTACACAGATGTGTTTAATTTTGAAAAATGGAATAAATATTTTATATAATCATAAATTATAATTTCAAATAGGTACAAATTTATTTTTTACCAATATGATTTGTGAAAACAGTTAAAATTAAATATAGTGATTAAGGTAAAAATAAATTTACTTAGTGGTAAAACATATAATATATGTTATAAAATGGATTACCAAATTTTCCAACGCCAATGTTCTAGAAATATATTTAACCATAACACATTATTATATATTTTTATGAGTTATTGGGATAATATTATTTGAAATTGACTTATTTAATAAGTTACGAAATGAAAAAGACAAAAAACAACCTTCCTTACCTTTTATATTTATAAATATTTGGGATAGATAAAACTTCATATATTAGTTTATAAATATTATTTTAAAAGGGTACATAGTTTTTTTATCATCATAATTTGTTTTAAATTTTTAGAGATTAAATAATTACTTCCAATTATTAATAAAGTTCAAAATATTAATTTTTTAGTTAATAATAAAATTAAATAAATGATATAAAAAATATTAAATTTGAAGTAAATTGAATCAATTATTTCCCTAGATAAATTTTCGAGATGAATTTATCATTTGAAATAATTTTTATGTCAATATATTCAAATAATATTTTTTTTATTATATCTGAAAATTAAATATTAATAAATTAATGGATAATCGACATTAATGTTATTTTATAATAAATAATATTTTATTAGATTATTTAAAATTACCAAAACAATATCTTCTAACAAGTGATATGTAAATGTTAATAAGTATTCTATATGACCCTTTAATTGACCAATTTATCTTATATAATCAAAGTATTGACTTCTAAATAGTAAAAACATTGTTTTCTCTCTTAGGGTTAAGGCAATGGTTTCACATTTTACTAGCACTTTTGTTAAAATTAATTTACAAAAAATATGAGATTTTTTATATTATAAATTTTATATAATATTTCATAATAATGGTGTATAATGGTTCTAATATATCTCACTTTAACTTATTTATAATGAAACAATTACCTAGGATATAATATTAGTTTCCTTAAAATCCAAATTGGAAAAAATTGGGAAACGTGGAAGTTAAGGATGAAAATTTTAAAAATGATTTTGTTTTCATGTTTTTCATTTATTTATATAAAAATAATACCCTATAATCTTTTATTATTCAATTTAGGATCCACATTATTCAAAGGATACCTCACAATAGTTAATACTTTTGAGTATCTATAAGAATGTCACTCCTCCTAAACTGTAAATGGCACTCAGACCCCTTCATCGCACCTATCAAGCTATTTGGATCGACCATCCCATTCCAAAATCACTTAAAATATTTCTTAATCTTATCCTAGTATCCTTATTATGTGTATAATGTATACCCTATATGTTTTTATAGTAAAACCAAGGAGTATACCGAAATAAGAGGTAATGTTCTTCTAAAAGAGACTTTATTTTATTCCCTTTTCCACCCCATTAAAATATTATTATACCATGATTATATAGTAAACTCATTATATTAATAATAAAGATATGTAATTATATTAATTTTTTGACTTACAACATCACACACTTCCATAAAATGATTTCTGTAATCATCATTAGTGCATACAACAGACTACTACCTCACGAACCGATGAATTTTTTTCCATTACCACATTTCACGGTTGGAAATAATGATAGAAATACTATATATATATATATATGATATATATTATATTTATGATCTAATTATGGTTATGGAATTATTTTATATAGATACCATAATTCATTAAATTTTATGGGAATATGGTAACATCGTTCATGTGTACGATAGACTACCACCTCACGAAGCGATGCGATTCATTCACGCTTTATATGGAATATATTAATGATTTGATAAAGGTACATTTTATATACATAAGAAATAAAAAAAGATACTATAATGATAATATATATATATATAATAAACTTTTCTTTCTTTCAATATATGAAGAAAATAGAAACAACGTTCATGTGTATGTACGGCCTACCATCACCATAAACGATGTATTTCATTTCATATTTATATTTTTTATAGATTGTAAAATATTCATAAATATAGTATATTTATGATATTTATTTAATTATTATAATTATTTAAATTATAAAATTATTACTAATTTAGTAAAACAAAAAATATTAGAAATCAAAACTCATACGAAAGACAAAGCGGTTTTTACCTAAAAGGAAACATTAATATGGAATTGTAAATAAATGAGTACTTAAATGGAATGAGAAAATAATATGGGGTGTTTAATATTTGAATATTTTTTAATATATTTATAATAAACTTTTATTTATTATATTGAATGTTTTAAGGAGTATGACAAGAGTCAAGACTTATTGGAAGGGGGTTTTTTAGTCTTACTTTTATTTTTGAGACACTTTTTCCATATTCAACACTAATTTATATTTTATAATATTTATACTACCCTATGATGTGATATATCATGAATATAACTCATTTAATTATAATTAATTTTTCTATTGATGTTATTAAAATTATACTCCAACAATAATGGATTTTAACATCATTTTTATTTTTCTAGGATACACATTCCATGTTCACCTAATGATTCTTTTATCTGTTGAATATAATTCCCGTGAATATATTTTATTATTTTTACAATTAAAATAATTTTTATTTACACATATATTTTAGGATCTATCTTTTAATGGATTTATGGATCAAAAGTTACCAAATCGGTATGAAATTTTTTTCTAAATATTCCTTCTTTGATAAGTACGCTATGTTAGGAACCTATATTCTTTCCTCAGGTGTATATAAATCCCCATTAACATGTTATACCATGAATATGATCATAATAATGATACTTAAAGATTAATATTATGTTATTAAATCATGGGGATTATTATTCAATTTTAAAAAAGTCGTAAGGATTTTATGTTAAAATATCATCATTTATCGAGATTGATTATGATTATGATTTAAAGTAAAAAAATATAAGGGCCTATCTTTCAAAAATTATCATTTATATTATTACACTGATGTTATTTATAATATATTTATGTAATGTTACCATTTTTAAAATATTTTTTACATAATATAATTATGAAAATGATTTTATGAAAATATTAATTTCTTTCTTTCTTTGGTCAAAAATATATTTTCTTTCAAAACCATGTTTTATGAAAATGATATAAACAAATGTTTTTAAATGATATATTAGGATATTTTTCAATGAAAATGATTTTATAAATGTTTTATGTTATATAAATATTATTTTTTTAAATTGGAAGATATATTTTCCATAAGAAATGATTTAAATTAATTCTCAAAGATTAATTTATAACATAACAATGGTATTTAAAAAAAGTATTTAGAATTTTATTATGAAAGTGACTTTAAAACAATATTTTTCTCATTCATAAATTCTCCATAGTATATTTAATTTTTTTTATGTAAGGTGACATATGTTCATATAATTTATTATTTACTAGGGATATAATCCAAGGATACCATTATTATTCATCCTCTGAATGGTTTATGATTTTGATGAATTTTTTTTATGAAACTCATTTCTCATCCATAGGTTATACCATTAAAAAATTCTTATGAACAGATATATTTTCACTGGTCATTCTATGATGAAATTATTATGAAACCTGTATCATTTCCAAAAGATATGTTATTGTGAAATGTTTATGATACCCATTAAATTTTATGGGTTATGATATGATGAATGTTTATTATATTGTTCCTCATATAAATATAGTTTTAATTTTATTATGGGTGGGAAATATATATCCCTATAATGAATTGTGAATTGATAAATGTTCTGTGATCATTGAGAGTATATACATTTTTATCCCCAGACAAAATATGAGGGTACATAAATGATTTGTCAAAGAAATATGATGAGGATACACTGGTGATTAGCCTAAGAATAAATATTCAGGTAAAGAGGTGATTAGACAAATAAAAAAGATTAGGGTACATGGGTGGCCTTTCCAATCCCAATAATGCGGGTATATGGGTTTTCATCCTAATACCAAAGAAGATACATGGGTGGTTATCCAAATCCTAACATGTTATGAATATATAGGTGGGTTTCCTTGAAAGAATATTTTCTATGCTTATGTGTATTCCAAAAATTAAAAACTTTATACCAATGTTATTCCCTCATGGATCATATTCTATTATTCTCTTATGATTAATGTATTATAAAATTCGAAACCATATTCCACGATTCATGATTATATTCTCTGATATGTTGGGAATGGATTACAAATGTTAGGCTCATGTTCTTATATAGTTATGTTCATGTTATGTTTACATATCTACTTAATATAAACTTACTGAGAATATAAACTCACCATTTCTTATGATTCATTTCCAAATTTTATTAACAATTGTTTTAAGTTCAATTAATAAAGCGGGATATTTTTATGGGATATATTGATAATATTTCACCATGTTAGAAGTTATTTTTTCAAGTTTACAAAGGTGATAGACTATTACAGTCCTTATCTGATTGTTTTTTTAAAGTAATGAATATTCATAAATAATGATATAATATCCATGTATTTTAATATTTTTCACTATATTTTTCATCCTAAAAGACGAAACCAATGATCCTTATGATGAGATCTAAAAGATTTCTTCAATAGAATATGTAATTGATCTAACTGATCAATTTATTATATTTACTTCTTCATTAACCACATATAAATTTATCATATATATCATTAAATTTTAAGATAATTATCCTATATTTACTCAAATATTTTCATGATTATGAAAACAACATTACCCACCATCCTTTCCATCAAATGGGAAGTTAATGAATCACCCATGTATATGTATGTCATACTGTCTCTACAAAGTAATGAAATCAATTTTTTATTACCGTCATTTATGGATTGAAATTATGATGTGTTTAATTTTTAATATTATTTTTTTAACATAATTATACCTCTTTAATTAAAATATCATTTTTAACTTCTTATCTTGAAAACTATTGGGAAATGATAATGTTGATTGTGCAAACATTTGGACTACCACCTCCACGAAGTGATGTGATTCATTTTCAACGTATATTTTGATTGGATATAAATAAGTATAAATTAGATGAATATATATGATTTATATTAAATAATAATTAATTTTTATAGGTGAATTATTATTTACATTTCATTCATTCTATTCATTGAATAGTGAGAACAATGTTCGTGTGTTCGTACATCATATCTTGTCAATGAATGGTGTTATACATTTTTCTATAAACAAATTTTTTGGATAAATATAAATTTGTATATAATGAATATATATTATATTTATATAATTATAAAAATTATCGATATGATGTTACCATGATCCATTTATAAGGAACAAATCTACTAAATCAAAATATACTTGTAAAACCAAGTAGTTATCACCTAGAAGAATGATTCTGATAAATAATTATTAATAAATAGGTTATAAAAGGTTATAAGTAAATAATATATGTTATGATATATATAAATATGGATCTTTAATAGGTGTATAATTAATATATAGATAATATATAGGAGAACTAAAAACAGAAAAAGGAAGTTAGGTGTAATGTAAGGATTTCTCGTCCTAGTTTTACTTCTGTGAGACATATACCATATTCACACTTATTTTTGAATGTGGTGTATATAATGACCCTTTGATATATTATACCTAGAATCTATATATATTCATAATATATAAATATTTATTTTAATTTCTTTCTTTCATATGGATTACTATTTAAATGAAACCAAAGTGGTTATGACTTATTTCACAAAATCATCCCCATTTGAGATTATTTATTTTTATGTATCAATTGAAAAATATTTACATTTAATGTAAATGAATTATAAAAAGGTTTTCAAAAATGTTTTTACTCTTATCAAATTATTTTTCATTTAATTTTTACCCTTCCTTTACTTTTTACAAAATTATTTTAATCTAAAATTACTTTAGTTTTTGAATGAGGTACTTATCAACTTTTCTAAAAAATGTGTGAATTAATTATAACATTATATTATATGGAATGAAAGGAATTTCCAACCATCATGATACCTAGCTGGTTCAAATATTACTTTAAAAATTTTCAAGTTTTTTTGATAAAATTATTTCTATATTATGTGCATAGTTTTTTTATTTTATTACGGGATTTTTAATGAGGAAAGGGTTTTTTTTCAAGAAATTTTCCTTTAATATATTTAAATAAAAATTATCTATGTTAATATAATTTTTTGAATCTTATTTGTATGATATAATTTAATGAAACTTCCCCCATATTTTCGGGTAATTTATTGACATTACGTATGTTTTTCTTCTAATATGGTTAGTTATTGATTGTTAAATAATGTTGATTTAGTTGTATTATTTATTCATATGGGGAATTAATTAGACATAATAAGTAATTGTATGGGTGAACTAAGTACCTATGATGCATAATTATATCTCATCATACAAACTATATTGAGTATTGGATTTTCCCTTACCCATTTATTTTCAGATGTATTGGAAAAATCATTGAGATAAGTTTTATATGTCCCAAATTATACTATTAATCATTATAAATTCAGTTATTTATGTTCATTTTATTATTTTATTATCTATTCATGTACATGTTCTGAGTTCATGTGATTATTGATATTTATTATTTTATCATCATATATTCATGCAACATTATTCTCAAGTTATTGTTTAAAAGACATGTATTTTAGTTATTTACTTTTACTAATTGATCATGATTATTTATTTATGATATATTTCATTTTACACATAAACTTTTTAATAATATGATCTCATCCATTTCATTTTTTTAATTTTCACTAGGATTATATGAAGTGTTTTTTGATTGATATGAAATTATATTCTATGGGTAGTTACTATTTTCTCAAATAAAATATAGTTTATATTTTATGTTTTAAATTGTGATGTTAAACTCAAATAAGATTTTGGTTTTTCTAGAATAATAAACTATTTAGTTCTTTGGGATAATATCATTTATATGTATTGAAAATGTGATAATGTAACCCTTGGATTTGGGATACTGAGTTTGGGGTATTTATAGTTGGAATCAGATGAAGTTTAATGAAAACATTGGAAACATGATTTAGAAAACCATATATTAGGGAATAAAAAACATTGAATGCCTTTGAGTATAAGTATAAGTATATTTTAACAACATAAACATTAATATTTTAGATATTATGCAGTTTAACACTATGATTATTATTTATAATAAAATGTTTTCCGATTTTATTCAATGGTCATAATTAGGAGGAATTAGGCTAGCACCGAATATGAGGGACAATAAATTGAACATGAGGAACCAAATTTGATGGTAGCTCTAGATACAGATATTTTAATTATTTCTAATAAACTACCATGTTATATAATTAACAATATAAAATTTTGTGAGATTCCAAATTTCTAAAATAAGTGTTAAATTTTATTTTATGGAAGTTTATGTGGAAATGGTCATAGAGGTATGAATGCTCAATTTTATTTTTTCATGAACATTTGAAGAACCTATACGAATATTTTAAATAGTGGGGAATATGTTCTATATGTGGATATAAAGGGCTTGAGGAGACCAATTTATAAGGACATCAATATATTATATGTGTGGAACTTATGAATTATTCTACTCAACACCCTAATCTAGGGACTACTCCCTAAACCAAAGAAAGACCTATTATATAAAAAATATTTAGGTAGATTTATTGATGTTTTTGTGTATAAGAAATAATTTTATTAATGGTATTATTGTTAAAGTAATAATGATACAAATATTTATTTTCCTAAGTTATTTTTATTTAAGGATTTTAAATTTTATATTGAATGGTACTACTAAGATCGAAATGTAATATAGCGATCAGGTACTATTTTATGGAAGAAAATGATTAAGGTAGTGATGACCCTAAATATGTGATTGATAGAAGGATAAGACTACATTTTATTAGAATGATATGTCTATTTTTGTTCCTAATTTTAGGGGAATATATACCCCTTTTGATGTTTTCTGTGACACGAATTTAACGAGGTATTTTGGGAAAATTTTATGAGAATACAACCATATAGTTAGGAATAAATATTTCTAAAAATATTATTTGGGGAATAATGATTTCATATTTTCTGGACATAAGTGTAATTATGTTAGTAAAAATTTTGGTTAATTTGTTTCTAAGGCTGAGATATTTAAGGATTATTGTGGAAAAAAGAGTTCGGACATTTTGGGATTATATCATATATAAAAGCTTAGCGGTATGAAAAAGTTGTGATTTGACAAGTAATGATATTTTTTGAATATTTTCATCATTTTTTTTGGAATTTTATAGTGTTCGAAAAATGACAACCTAAATTCTGGGTGACAACCCATCACATATGGCAAGGCTTTGTGTCATGAACACATAATTGAAGGAAAAAATGGTGCGGTGCCTACCACATACCATTATAATGTCATGGCTATTATGATATTGTTTTTACATGAAAAATTTTATAGATAAGTAGTAATATTATTTTTGGAAGAATATTGTAGGATCAAATATTTGTGATATTTTTTGTCATTTTGATGTGATTAATGACATTCAGGGAGACACTTCTTTAATTTGAAGTATATATAAACTTTAGGTTTAACATGAAGTATTAATTAGGAACAATGGTATTATATATTTGGAAGTTCAAGATAAAGATTATGAGATAACATTTGAGGTAAAAAAATACATTAATATTTAGGTTATTGGTGTTATATGTGATACCTAGAATAAGGATAAATTTAATGGTGATTTTGATTATTTTTGTATTTTATCAAGGTATTCATAAGTTTTTAATGTGGAATTATGGACTGATTTATGTTTACTATTGATAAATATTTTACTATTTTTTTGTATTTGAATATCGTCGATAATTTTTTGGAGGAATTTTAATTTTAAATAATTATCAAAAGCATTTAGTTGATCTTTACATATTTTTATTTGAAGTTAATGTATTATTTATCATATTGGATAACCTATTCTAACCATTTTTTAATTGAAAATATTTAGTGTCTAATGGAATTACTTAAAGATATTATGATTAGTTAAAATTAATACTGGTATAAAAAAATTCATTTCAAATATCCATCTCTTGGTGTAAGTAATGATTTGGAAATAGATAAAATAACTACAAAATTATGATATTTCACATATCTTTTTACTTTTCTTACTGTAAAATCAATGATATTTTAAGTCATCCCCGATTTAGGATTTTTGATGGCTAATTTTTTTATAAACATATTCTCTATCATTCCCCATTAGTAATTACACTTTATTTTTTTCTTCCATGTCAATATTTTCCACACACATTAATGTTATCCAATTCATAAACCTAGGTTTGTGATAATAATAAAATTTCAATTTACATCTTTTTAAATGTTTTATCAACATTTTATGATGTGGGTTTTCCGTAAAGCATTTATAAAATTACAAAACCAATTTTCCAATAAAATTTCCAAATTAATAGGAAAATTTTAGTAAATCTGGGGACAATGAAACACCATGATTCATTAATAGAACACCATAATCGATAGCTTATAAAATATGAAAAACTATGCCAAAATTAACACAAAATATTTTTATTTAAATTTGACCATTATAACCAAGGCATTAAATTGGTATTTATTAATAGTGTTATCCAAATTATTAAATATATAGGATGACTTCAAAAACAATTCATTGACTGATTCTTATAAAATATGTACTCAATTTAAGTAATGTTATTTTACTCTTTTGAAATACATTTCCTTCAAAAAAAATTATTTGTTTTTTTGAGAAAATAATACGATTAATATCCCGAAAAAATGTTAAATTTTATTTTATAAATATAATAACATATTTAAAATCATCATATAAAAATTATATTTGAGAAAAATTTTCATATTTTTTTGAAAAGATTTATTTTCTAGTAAATATCGAATAATACTAGTTTTTATTGAAATATGTATTTTGTTTCAACCATTCAAAATGTTCCATTTTATTTTTTAATTATTTTAAATTAAAAATAGTTCTAATATATTATGAATAATAAAATTATTTTCTTTACCACTAATTACATTTTTTATATATTTTTCATAAGCATATTTTTTAATCAAAAATCACTTTTAATAAAAAAATTATTTTTCAAAAAAGTTGTTTTTATTGCATTTTGTGAAATTATTTTAAAACAAATTTCCACAATATATTGTGATTGAAAATAATACAATTGATTCTATATTTGGAATTGGGATTCTAAAAAATATTAAATGTATCCCCTTTATTTATTTTGTTAATATGAATTATAAGAGTCATATAATTTAACACATTGGTAAAGAGTAAATGAGGTAAATCATGGTTAAAACTAAATGATAGGTCCATACTTTTTCAGAATAATTAATATTTGATGAATAAAATTAGACCCTAAAAACCTAAATCATTAATTATTTTAACTAATAATTTTCCATGAAAATGAATTATATATTTTTTAAATCAAAGGAAGTTACAACATTTCATTCTCATTGTTTTTAATATTTCGTATGTGTGTACATAAAGAAAAAGGAAATTTATGAATAAAAATAGATGTATATTATTATATTAATGAGATTATTTTAATTGTATTAATTTATTACTAATTTTTATGAATTATATAATTACTTTAAATTCTTTTATAATTATAATACAATATTAATTTAATCAATATAAAAATAAAAAATATGTTTTAAATAATATTAATAGTGATATAATTTTAATTATATAATGTTTCACAAATATTTTATAGATCATTTTGACATTTTAGTTATTTTTAAATGAATGATATTCTAAATCCAACATTTTCATAATTTATTTGATGTTAAATTAAATTAATTGTTTCTATATTAACATTAACATTATATTATCAAAATAAAATTTTATTAAATTATTTAAAAACAAATAAAATATTTAATGTGGAAAATTAGGATAATATATGGTCTAAAATTCCCTTCATTTTTAATTTATGGGTAAATATTTATCATATATATAAAATTATAACCATTTAATAGTGAAAAACTCATCACCACAATTAATTTTAAAAATGGGTTAACCAAGGGGTTAATAAAAAAGGTAAGGATTACAATGATATGAAAGCTTTTCAAAAGTTAACTAAGTGATTTAATTTCATCCTTAGATAATTTTTATTCGATTTAATTATAATTTATATGAATTTTGTTCTAAAATTTTCTTCTTATATGTTAATTTTCTTTATAATTTTTAAAAGTTATACTCACCTTAATTAAAAAAAGGGAACCTCCTCCATCACTTATTTAAAAAAAATTGAACCATATATTTAGACCTATGTAATGGCCCGGACCTCCCTGGTCCATTACTTTGTGAAAATGTGGTGTTGGAGGTGTTATGGGAGGTCAAGGTGACTTATCCCCCAGCCGCTGCCTACCGGTAGCTGCTGCCTATCGGTAGCTGCTGCTTACCGGTAGCTCGGTATACCGGTAGCTGCTACCTACCGGTAGCCGCCGCTTACTAGTAGCTTGGTCTACCGGTAGCCGCATCCTACGGGTAGCTGGTTTTACCGGTAGCCGCGGCGTACTGATAGCTCGGTATACTGGTAGCCGCAGTCTAGCAGTAGCTCGGCTAACACTTTGCCAAATTTCTAGTTCTGGGAACAGTGTTTCTAGTTTTATGAACAGTATCGGTAGGTGAACAATGTTTCTATCGGTGAGGTTCAGTGAACAGTGTTTCTATCGGTGAGGTTCTATTGGTGGACTTCTATCGGTAGACTTGAACAGTGTTTCTATCGGTGAGGTTCTATCGGTGGACTTCTATCGGTAAACTTGAATAGTGTTTCTATCGGTGAGGTTCTATCGGTGGACTTCTATCGGTAGACTTGAACAGTGTTTCTATCGGTGAGGTTCTATTGGTGGACTTCTATCGGTATACTTGAACAGTGTTTCTATCGGTGAGGTTCTATCAGTGGACTTCTATCGGTAGACTTGAACAGTGTTTCTATCGGTGAGGTTCTATCGGTGGACTTCTATCGGTAGACTTGAACAGTGTTTCTATCGGTGAGGTTCTATCGGTGACCTTCTATCGGTGGACTTTTACAGTGTTTCCAGAATCCTAAGAGTTATCGATTCCATACTTTTCCAAATTTCACAAATGAACAGTGTTTCCAGACTTCATGAGAGCTACTGATTCCATACTTTGCCAAATTTTGAGTATGTGAACAGTGTTTCCAGCTTCGCAAATTTGACATTTTCTTTGACGTAAAATACTTTTAAAACCTTATTTTAAGGACTTTAAGGCCGATTCAAAGGCCATAAATCCTATATTAATTATTCCTAAGGACGGGATGTTTTTACTTGGTCAAACCGCGTCGGTTAATGCGATCCGTTTTTAATGGAGAATTAATCGGATCTTAAACCGCCGCCCCTCTAATTTATTCTTTTATAGGGAACGAGATATCCTTCTTCATTGTTTTTCCTCCTGGTTCTCATCTACGAGACGCTAGAACCTTGCAATCATTCCCGTAGGAGTTTCACAATCAAACGTTACTCGGATCAGTTCCGCTCTGTTTGATGCAACCAAGTTGTGTCGATCGTTCTTCCATATAAGCTGTCGTGAGGAGAAGAGGACTGTGACCCGTTTTATGGATAAAGGACGTCAAGAACTCTTCAAGGTAGGGGATTCATGGCTTCTCTAATTGTTTTTGTGAAACTGTAGAATTAGCATGATTTAACCCTTTGGATCACAATGAAATTGACCTAATTAAATACTTGAACCGGATTAAAAGAATTGGTTGATCGCATGTTATTGCTTTGTACCATGATAACGGTTTGCCTCATGTTTTCCTAGATAGAGTGATATCTATGATTTTCTTTAATTAGTTGCTCGTTCATGATGGAAATTGATAAAGAACGTAAAGCCGGAATTATTTGTTAAATAATTGGCTAAAGATAAAGAGGCATGTTAATGAATCTGTTAATTCAAGATGGATTAAAGAACTATTAGTTCGATAATTTAAAAAGGGTTCTGAGTTACCTGCTTGCTTGTAAGGCTGAATGCCTTGTTGTTTGGAGCTCTGAGTGCTCATCTTGTATGAAGGCTGAATGCCTTGTTAAAGGGCCGAGAGCCCATTTTGAGATCTTTGATTTCCTGCTTCTTTTGATTTGATGTGACCCTGGATGGATGTTGTGATATGTGGAGGTATGGGGACTTTTGGTTGTGGCAGTGGATGACGCCTAGTGTGGCAAGATGCATCGGTTTATGCATGTGGGTGTCAGGGAGGACACCAAGGATGATGGTATGAGATGAATGTGATGGTTTGATGTTGGTGGTTTGGTTTGGTTGTTTATCTACTTTACTTTTCTCCACTGCTCAAGGCAGCTGGTCTTGGTTACCCTCTTTTCGAAGGAGGCGAAGACACGCGAGGTATGCCACGTGATTTTCGTGTTTAGCCTCCTGATGGAGGATGGGTCTATGCTCTTGCTATAGGATGAAAAGACTCGACAGGTAGTATATCTACTCGCCGTGTTGAGCCCCTTTGTGTTTAGTAGCATAGGATGTTTTTCTAGAATGCCTGAGATTATGGAAAAGTAATTCTGAAATGAAAGTTTGTTTAAATGGTGATAATCCATGGGGATGGAGAAACTGGAATTTAATAGTGATGTGAATCCTAAAAAGGAGCAGTTTATGAATGTGATGCCAATTTAGTTTAATGTGGTAAATTGGTCATGGTTAATTAATGTTAAAAGAATTAATTAACGTACAGTGGAACTGATAAAATGAGAGTGGAGTAATCTAATAAATATCTTCAAATGGTTGTGTGCTTATAGGATGCCTAGTCTTAGAAGTAGCAGCCTGGAGTCTGAGAGACGTTAGCTGCAGTTGTGCCTATGACTAGGTAATGCACATAGTGTGGTTGTCAGTTATATATATTCTGTACTTTTGTGTTTCTATACGCTACTCCACCCTGTCGGTAAGGGTAACCGACACCCCGGGGATTCTGAGCCCTGGGGGGGTGTTTTCCCCAACATTCTGATGGGGGGTTGAATGGTTGACTACCCCCTTTGGCCCCGCTCTCTTCTCTTGGTAGATACTTGTGCCATGAGGCACAACGGTTAGTTACCCCATATATGTGTGTAGAGGGCTGTAATGGCTTGTGGTTATTCACACACATATATTCTGGATATAGTATCCTATGCACTACTATAGGTGTAATGTGTATAGGCTATGATGGCTTGAGGATCCTTACTCGGAGTATGGGCTGTAATGGCTTGAGGTATTATACCCGATGTATGATACACGTTATGTGGGCTGTGGTGGCTCCCGGAAACTACCTGGTTACTTTTGGTTGTGAGGACAGTGTGGTGCTTCGCCCAGGTGACTACGGGCAAGCCTATGTGGTGCACGAGGTGCAGATTGTGGAGCTTAGCCCAGGTGTCTGCGGGCAAGCCTTTGGAGAGAGATGCACAGGACGTATGTCGTTTGGGAAAAGAGGCAAACCAGTGGGGAAGTAGTAGCGGGGTACCCTTGATATTCTTTACTACATGCTATATTCTTGTATGCGTTACTTGGTGAGAGTAGCCATGGTGAGGTTGGGAACTAAGTATACCTGTTTAGGTAACGAGTTAGTTTCACTTGTTGTTCACTGGGCTTTAACATGCTTTCTTTACTTTTTCACGAGAGGCTTGGGGAGGATCCTACTGAGTATACTGTTATACTCACCCTATGTATATATAAACTGTTTTTCAGGTCACTTGGAGCAGGTTGGAGGTCATGCTAGTTACTTCTAGTGTGTGGTTGGAGGAGGAGCTGTTCGGTCTTGTGGTCGCTGTCGTTTTACTTTCTTTTGGGTACTTTTAGTTTCCCCTTTCAGTTGTAGTACTTTTGCATGACATTTCATATATGTACTTGGTTTCCTTTTATATCTCAGTTCTATGTTGGAGTTGATTGGAGTCTATTCTATCTCTCTCTTCTGCATGTGTTCTCTTAGAGGGTAATGCCTCCCATTTGTGTGTGTATTATACCCTCGGTGCTAGTCGCCAACCCGGGGCCTACTGGAGGCAGTACTCGGGGGTCATTATCTCCCTTCTCACATTGATGGCCCAGGAGGGGTACACTTTGTGGGGAGGGGGTCATGACAGAGTGGTATCAGAGGTCTGGTTGAGGGATAGGATGGAGTTTGGAGTTAGGCACAGGTGAGGATGCATGGGATGGTAGGGCAACGATGTCATTCATGTTTAGAATGTGGGGTAAAAACTGGAGACCGGCAGAGACATAGGCGTTTAGGGCCCCCTGTGATCTGTTTCACGGACCTTTAAGCTTACGATGGCTACTAAACAAAGTGATACCGGTTGCAGGGTAGAGACCTAGGAAAGGATCATGCATCATTATTCTTTGCGCTTGTGTTTGAATGGGTAGACCTTGGGATAGGTAACCTAAAATAAATAAAACAAAACAATTAATTAATTAATGTTGAGTCTTCCATATTCCAGGATTAGGAGCTCTAACAGTTGTTATTTTGCAGGTATGGCTCCAGGTCGACGTCCTCATCAGGTTTGTGCAGAAGATGCCCATCAGGCTGTTCCAGCAGATCGCCGCCGAGTAGAGGTTGACGACGATGACACTTGGAGAAAGAAACTTCGAGAGTTTCAGCGCCAGAGTCTACAGAAGTACGAGGGATCCGTTTCAGATGCAGTCATAGAAGACTGGTTAGAGGAGATCGAGATAGGCTTCAGTTCGATTCGTGCTCGGAAGGAACACTGGGTGTCCTTGGTTGTGACGATGCTGCGTGGAGCAGCGAGGTAGTGGTGGTTCTTGTTCCTCGGTGATCGTGAGGAGTCAGCAATCTCATGGGAGGAGTTTCGAGACAGGTTTAGAGTCGAGTTTCTTTCTTCGACTGCAAAGGCGTCTAGTCGCCAGGAGCTTCTTACCCTTCGACAGGGGAGCTCTAGTGTTCGAGAGTTTGGAATCCGTTTCAGGAACCTTCTACGATATGCTTCAGACCTGTTAGCAGATGATGAGGCCAGGGCGAGGCATTTCGAGGAGGCTTTGCGTCCAGAGATCCAGTGCCAGGTCACCCCATTTATGCTAAAGACATATATTGAGGTGCTGGCGAGGCAGAGGTTGTTGAGAGGACATTGGCCAGGACTGGATCATCACGAGAGGGGAATCGTCATTATTCCTCACGAAGCAGAGCTGTGGTCCGGGGTTCCCGGTTTTCAGGACAGAAGAGTTTTTGTTCACCTGGGGGTAGGTCCCAGCCCTTCCCATCTCGTTTCTCCGGAGGTAGCAACTCTCAGGCCTATTCCAAGGGATCAGGCGCTTGTTTTTCTTGTGGTGGTCATGGTCATCAGCAGCGGGAGTGCCCGACCTTTCAGAGCAGTCATCGTGCACCAGGTGCTCCACTCCAGGTTCCTCCGTTGAGGCAGTTCCAGCCGAGGCAGCAGCAGTAGGTTGCACCAGCTTTAGATCACCAAAGGGTAGATGGAGCAGGCAGAGGACAGCCCCATGACACTCCCCGTCCTCAGAGAGCAGAGTGTGACCGTGGTGGTGGTCGTCATCAGGGTCAGAGAGGCCGTGGAGGAGGTCGTGGTCAGCTTCATGCTCTAGCGTTACCAGCCCCAGGCGAGCCAGATGTCGTTCGCAGTACCCTTTGCTTGTTTTCTACCTTGGTGTATGCCTTGTTTGATTCAGGAGCAACACACTCCTTCATATCACCTACCCTTGTCCATGCTTTGGGACATGAGGTAGAGAGGCTTCCAGTGCCCTTGGCGTTGACTATGCCAGTTGGAGGTCGAGATGACTTGTTTGAAGTATGTAGAGACTGTGAGCTAGTGTTGGGGCAACACCGCTCTTGGGGAGATTTTCTATGTTTGCGAATACAACCATATGATGTCATACTTGGCATGGATTGATTTTATTCGGTGCAGGCTGTTGTGGATTTCTACAGGAAGAAGGTCGTTTTCTTTGATGAAGATGGAGAGAAAGTGGTGTTTGCTGGCGAGAGAGATCCTCAGATGAGTCATATACTAGTTCCATCCTTATCATCCATGATGGCTAGGATCACGCTGAGTTCTTCATAGGTTCAACAGTTGGTGTTTCTAGGGTTGTAGAGGAGGTGGTGAGACTCCATGGAGTACCTAGGACGATCATTTCTGATCGAGATCCTTGTTTTACATCCAGGGTGTGGAGAGGTCTCCAGCATGCCTTTGGCTCCCAACTGTGCCTTAACACTGCTTTTCATCCTCAAATGGATGGTCAGACAGAGCGAACCATCCAGACTCTTGAAGACATGTTGCGCTCTTGTGTTCTTGATTTTGGAGGTTCATGGACGAAGCACTTACCCTTGGTAGAGTTCGCTTACAATAATAGTTTCCACTCTACCATTGGTATGGCGCCATTTGAAGCCTTGTATGGCCGGCCATGCCGTTCTCCGTTGTGCTGGACTGGGGTCGGAGAGTCATCAATTCTCGGACCAGAACTAGTGCAGAATACAACAAAGATGGTTCAGGTGATTCGTGAGAGGATGAAGATAGCACATGATCGTCAGAAATCATATGTTGATCAAAGGAGGAGACCCTTAGAGTTTAATGTTGGGGATCATGTGTTTCTAAAGGTGACTCCCCGCCGTGGGCAGTGAAGGTTTGGTCGTGGAAGTAAGCTTTCTCCCCGGTTTGTTGGGCCTTTCGAGGTGTTGGCTCGTGTTGGAGCTATGGCATATCGAGTAGCACTTCCCCTCAGATGAGTCGGATACATGATGTTTTCCATGTATCACAGCTTCGTCGTTATCTTCATGATGAATCTCATATTATCGATTGGGGAGAGATCGATATTGACGATGATGCAACCTTCGAGGAGCGACCTGTGGAGATCCAAGACCGCAAGGAGAAGGTGTTGCGTGGGCGTTCTATTCCTTTAGTTCATGTCTTGTGGCGACATGGTGGCATGGAGGAGAGTACCTGGGAGCGTGAGTCACAGATACGTGCTCTGTACACAGAGTTGTTTAATGTTTAACTCTTTTCATGTAATGACGTTTCCTTTATGGTTAGACCTTTCATGTTTTATTTATGTGCCTTATTTGTGTGATGCTATGATTGAATTGTTTGGATATGGATTGTTTGTTTCCATATTCTCAGATGTCGTAGTTTTGTTCCAGCTTTCGAACAACTCATGGTGGTTTTTCCCCTGAGAGGTATCTTATGGGGTGGTTGTTCGGACCCCTCTATTCCTCTGAGTTGGTTTTTAATTCTCGAGGACAAGAATGTTTTGAGAGGTATCTAATGTAATGGCCCGGACCTCCCTGGTCCATTACTTTGTGAAAATGTGGTGTTGGAGGTGTTCCGGGAGGTCAAGGTGACTTATCCCCCAGCCGCTGCCTACCGGTAGCCGGTCTACCGGTAGCTGCTGCGTACCGGTAGCTCAGTCTACCGGTAGCTACTGCCTACCGGTAACTCGGTCTACCGGTAGCTGCTGCCTACCGGTAGCTCGGTCTACCGGTAGCTGCTGCCTACTGGTAGCTGCTACTTACCGGTAGCTCGGTCTACCGGTAGCTGCTGCCTACCGGTAGCCGCCACTTACCAGTAGCTCGGTCTACCGGTAGTCGCATCCTACCGGTAGCTGGGTTTACCGGTAGCCGCGGCGTACTGATAGCTTGGTATACTAGTAGTCGCAGTCTAGCAGTAGCTCGGCTAACACTTTGCCAAATTTCTAGTTCTGGGAACAGTGTTTCCAGTTTTATGAACAGTATCAGTAGGTGAACAGTGTTTCTATCGGTGAGGTTCAGTGAATAGTGTTTCTATCGGTGAGGTTCAGTGAACCGTGTTTCTATCGGTGAGGTTCAGTGAACAGTGTTTCTATCGGTGAGGTTCTATCGGTGGACTTATATCGGTAGACTTGAAAAGTGTTTCTATCGGTGAGGTTCTATCGGTGGACTTCTATCGGTAGACTTGAACAGTGTTTCTATCGGTGAGGTTCTATCGATGGACTTCTATTGGTAGACTTGAACAGTGTTTCTATCGGTGAGGTTCTATCGGTGGACTTCTATCAGTAGAATTGAACAGTGTTTCTATCGGTGATGTTCTATCGGTGGTCTTCTATCGATAGACTTGAACAGTGTTTCTATCGGTGAGGTTCTATCGGTGGACTTCTATCGGTGGACTTGAACAGTGTTTCTATCGGTGAGGTTCTATCAGTGACCTTCTATCGGTGGACTTGTACAGTGTTTCCAGAATCCTAAGAGCTACCGATTCCATACTTTTCCAAATTTCACGAATGAACAGTGTTTCCAGACATCATGAGAGCTACTGATTCCATACTTTGCCAAATTTTGAGTATGTGAACAGTGTTTCCAGCTTCGCAAATTTGACGTTTTCTTTGACGTAAAATACTTTTAAAACCTTATTTTAAGGACTTTAAGGCCGATTCAAAGGCCATAAATCCTATATTAATTATTCCTAAGGCCGGGATGTTTTTACTTGGTCAAACCGCGTGGGTTAATGCGATCCGTTTTTAATGGAGAATAAATCGGATCTTAAACCGTCACCCCTCTAATTTATTTTTTAAAAGGGAACGAGATATAATTCTTCGTTGTTCTTCCTCCTGGTTCTCATCTACGAGACGCTAGAACCTTGCAATCATTCCCAAAGGAGTTTCACAATCAAACGTTACTCGGATCAGTTCCGCTCTGTTTGATGCAACCAAGTTGTGTCGATCGTTCTTCCATATAAGCTGTCGTGAGGAGAAGAGGACTGTGACCCGTTGTGTGGATAAAAGACGTCAAGAACTCTTCGAGGAAAGGGATTCATGGCTTCTCTAATTGTTTATGTGCAACTGTAGAATTAGCATGATTTAACCCTTTGGATCACAATGAAATTGACCTAATTAAATACTTGAACTGGATTAAAATAATTGGTTGATCACATGTTGTTGCTTTGTACCGTGATAACGGTTTGCCTCATGTTTTCCTAGATATAGTGATATCTATGATTTTCTTTAATTAGTTACTCGTTCATGATGGAAATTGATAAAGAACGTAAAGCCGAAATTATTTGTTAAATAATTGGCTAAAGAACAAGAGGCATGTTAATGAATATGTTAATTCAATATGGATTAAAGAACTATTAGTTCAATAATTTCAAAAGGGTTCTGAGTTACTCGCTTGCTTGTAAGGTTGAATGCCTTGTGGTTTGGAGCTCTGAGTTCTCATCTTGTATGAAGGCTGAATGCCTTGTTAAAGGGCCGAGAGCCCATTTTGTGATCTTTGATTTCCTACTGCTTGTGATTTGATGTGACCCTGGATGGCTGTTGTGATATGTGGAGGTATGGGGACTTGTGGTTGTGGCAGCGGATGACACCTAGTGTGGCAAGATGCATCGGTTTATGCGTGTGGGTGTCGGGGAGGACACCAAGGATGATGGTATGAGATGAATGTGGTGGTTTGATGTTGGTGGTTTGGTTTGGTTGTTTATCTCCTTTAATTTTCCCCACTGCTCAAGGCAGCTGTTCTTGCTTACCCTCTTTCCGAAGGAGGCGAAGACACGTGGGGTATGCCACGTGCTTTCCGTGTTTAACCTCTCGATGGAGGATGGGTCTATGCTCTTGCTATAGGCGGAAAAGACTCGACGGGTAGTATATCTACTCGCCATGTTGAGCCCCTTTGTGTTTAGTAGCATAGGATGTTTTTCTAGAATGCCTGAGATTATGGAAAAGTAATTCTGAAATGAATGTTTGTTTAAATGGTGATAATCCACGGGGATGGAGAAACTGGAATTTAATAGTTATGTGAATCCTAAAAAGGACCAGTTTATGAATGTGATGCCAATTTAGTTTAATGTGGTGAATTTTTCATGGTTAATTAATGTTTAAAGAATTAATTAACTTACAGTGGAACTGATAAAATGAGAATGGAGTAATCTAATAAAGCTCTTCAAATGGTTGTGTGCTTATAGGATGCCTAGTCTTAGAAGTAGCAGCCTGGAGTCTGAGAGACGTCAGCTGCATTTGTGCCTATGACTAGGTAATGCCCATAGTGTGGTTGTGAGTTATATATATTCTGTACTTTTGTGTTTCTATACGCTACTCCACCCTGTTGGTAAGGGCAACTGACACCCCGGGGATACCGAGCCCTGGGGGGTGTTTTCCCCAACATTCTGATGGGAGGTTGAATGGCTGACTACCCCCTTTGGCCCCCACTCTCTTCTCTTGGTAAATACTTGTGCCATGAGGCACAACGGTTAGTTACCCCATATATGTGTGTAGAGGGCTGTAATGGTTTGTGGTTATTCACAAACATATATTCTGGATATAGTATCCTATGGCCTACTATAGGTGTAATGTGTATAGGCTATGATGGCTTGAGTATCCTTACTCGGAGTATGGGTTGTAATGGCTTGAGGTATTATACCCGATGTATGATACACGTTATGTGGGCTGTGGTGGCTCCCGGAAACTACCTGGTTACTTTTGGTTGTGAGGACGGTGTGGTGCTTCGCCCAGGTGTCTGCGGGCAAGCCTATGTGGTGCATGAGGTGCATATTTTGGAGCTTAGCCCAGGTGTCTGCGGGCAAGCCTTTGGAGAGAGATGCAGAGGACGTATGTCGTTGGGGAAAAGCGGCAAACCAGTGGGGAAGTAGTAGCGGGGTACCCTTGATATTCTTTACTACATGCTATATTCTTGTATGTGTTACTTGGTGAGAGTAGCCATGGTGAGGTTGGGAACTTAGTATACCCATTTAGGTAACGCGTTAGTTTCACTTGTTGTTCACTGGGCTTTAGCATGCTTTCTTTACTTTTACACGAGAGGCTTGGGGAGGATCCTACTAAGTATACTGTTATACTCACCCTATGTATATATAAACTGTTTTTCAGGTCACTTGGAGCAGGTTGGAGGTCATGCTGGTTACTTCTAGAGTGTGCTTGGAGGAGGAGTTGTTCGGGCTTGTGGTCGTTGTCGTTTTACTTTCTTTTGGGTACTTTTAGTTTCCCCTTTCAGTTGTAGTACTTTTTCATGACATTTCATATATGTACTCGGTTTCCTTTTATATCTCAGTTCTAAGTTGGAGTTGATTGGAGTCTATTCTATCTCTCTCTTCTGCATGTGTTCTCTTAGAGGGTAATGCCTCCCATTTTTGTGTGTATTATACCCTCGGTGCTAGTCGCCAACCTGGGGCCTACTGGAGGCGGTACTCGGGGGTCATTATCTCCCTTCTCACATTGCCGGCCCAGGAGGGGTACACTTTGTAGGGATGGGGTCGTGACAACCTAAACCTTACCATTTATCTTTTAAACTTCCTTATCCCAATAATAGAGCTTTTTATCATCCCAAAATTTGAATCCTTGGATCCATAAGAGGACAACCAAAGAATTTCTTCCAAATATACTTAAATATTATCATGAATATTGAACAACCATTATCTAAACTCTTTCACATCAAATGGAAAGTGAATGTATCAGTCGTGCATACATACTACTTACTGTCTCCACATAACGATACAATTTATTTTCCATTATCATATTTTATGGCAGTGAATTATGATAGTTTTAGTTTTTATATATGATATTTATAATATTATTATTCTACTTGAATTATAATATCATATATGCCTTCTTAATATCTTAACTATTTGGAAATGATAGCATCTCTCATACATACGTGTAGAATACCACCTCCATAAAGTGATGTGATTTATTTTTGGTTTCTACATTAATTAGATGAAAATTGGGATAGATTTTATAAATATATATTATTTATATTTCATAAGAATTATAAAAATTTGAAATATTATTTTCATTTGTTCCAGTCCATTTGTGGAAAATTGAAAATGGTGTTCATTCATAAGCACAAACTACCATCTCCTTCAATGACGTAATTCATTTTTCATGATAATTTTTTTGATGACTTTAAAAATATATATAATGAATATATATGATATCTATAAAATTTTTATAACTATGAATATTATTTAACCATGATCAATGTACAAGGTCCTAAAATAAAAAATAAAAACATATGTGATAAAAAATAGGTAATCACCTTGAAGAGTGATTTTAATAAATAATTATTAATAAATGGGTGATAATAGTTTATATTTAAATATTATATGGTATTATATATATGAGTATTGATTTTAAATTTATTTATAATAAATATATATTTACTATACAGTAGGTTTGAACACATTTAATGTTTGTCGTCCCTAAGGTATGTGTTTCAATCTCACTTTTACATTTATTAGACATTTGCCATATTCAAAACTTATTCATTATGTGTGGTGTATATAATGAATCTTTTAACTCTTACACCAAGAATATCTTTTTATTCATGGTATTTAATGTTTCATTAGAATTTATTTCTATCACATGTCATATGATTCAAATGAAATCCAAGTGGTAAGGGTTTATTTCACAATCTCATCACTATTCTGTATTTTTAATTTTTAAGTCAAAACTAAGGGATATTTCTTTTTTATGTCCATGTTTTATAAAAATAATTTTAAACATGTGTTTAAATTAATTTTTCAAATGTTTTACTCTTTACAAAATATTTTAAAAGGAATATTCATGTCATTTACCAAATGAGGTGCTTTTTGAATTTTCATTAAAAACTGTGAAATGAGTTTTTTTAAAATATTCAAAAATATTGAAACTTCATACCATCTTGATGTCTTGATAATTTTAATTTTACATTAAATTTTAACAATTTCATGTTCAAATATAATTATATATTTATTATTTGTACACTTTTTATATTTTTAAATTATATTTTCAAAGTGGAAAGTAAATTTTCCATAAGAAATGTTATTATAATATATTTTAATGTATTTTCATATATAAAAACGTCATTTTATGAATATTATAATGAGTAACTCTAATGATACCAAACACAATATTTCTTCATATTTTTAATGGCCGTTTTGACTTGATAAAGTATTGAAAATTGGAATGATAGTTCATTCAATGTGGCCAATTATTTTTTGTTATCGTATATTGATTCAGGTGTAATATTTATTCATATAATGATTGAATTGGACTTATTATGTGATGAGTGGGGCCTAATATAGACCCAATACGCATTCGTAGTCCTTAGGAGACAAAATGGAGTTGGTTTTGACTTAGAGTTTACCCATTTATTTTCAGATGTCTTGGCCAAGTCTTCGATACTATGTTTTAGATGTCTGGGTTTATGCATTCCATCATTATAATTTCAGTTATTTATCTCCTTATGGTTATTTTATATTCTATCCATGGATTATTTTCCAGATCATGTGAATTTTTATATGGATTATTCGACCATCCTTTATTCCTAGCATGTTATTCTCACGTTATTGTTTAAATGGGACGTTTTTTAGTTATTAACCTTTCCATATTGTTTTGTATTATCCATTAATGAAAGATTCCAAAGTATTCATACCATTACTGAGAATCTGAGCTCAAACCCTTCATATTTTTCCTTTTCCATAGGATTGAGGAAGTGTTTTGTTATTTATATGTAAGGATATGATATGGGGAAAATGGTGCTCTCATAGAAAAGACTATATTGTATTTATTTTTTTCATTTGTAATTTGAAGCACAAGTATGTATCTTTTTTTCTCGGCTACTAAACTACCTGTTCATATGGGATTGGATCAAATGTATCTAATACCAATATAATAATGTAACCACCAGCACAAGGACACTAGCTTTAGGGTATTTACTTAATATATTTGAAAATATTAGAACATTCAAAATAATCTTGTCATATTCAATTTTATATTTACGTATAAGTTATGATGGTTATATTTATATTAAATTAAATAATATAGGTGATCTTTTAGAATTTTTACAATATAAAGATGGTGAGTCAATAATTTTCAGTGATAATATAGAATAATTTTCACCCCATATCAGGCTAAGGAATCAAATAGAGGTTTTAACTTTCATTGAGGATCAAGGAAAACATGTTAAACCAAATTATAATTGAGGATAATTTCACATAACTATGTTCTTACACATTTCAATCCAATTTATATTTAAGAATCATTGAATAACCAATTGGTTATTTATTCCATGAATAAGTAATTATGTCAAATTAAGAAATGGGTCATGGGATAAGGTTCCCAAACTGGAATAACTAATTATGATTAGAAAAAGTGCGTTTTAAAGAATAAGTTTAATGAAAATGGTGAAGTGGTAAGAAATAAATAGATACATGTTTTTATAGGATACACACAATTATAAGGCCTTGATTTTATGAAACTTTCACACCAGTTACAAGAAATCAATCCATGGGAATATTTCATTCTATTTAGCTCAAAGTAAATTATTTATATTTAAAATTTATGTCTTGTTTGAATTAATTAATGGATAGATAGTAAAATAAGTCTAAATTGGGAATATTCGTAGTTTATTTCTTTCAAAATAAGACAAATATGTGTGTATTCCAAATAAGGATTTATTTGGTTTGAAGTAAGCCCTAAGAGATTGGTATTCCAAGGCATATTCAGATTTAAAGAATTTTAATTTCCTGAAATAAAGGGTGTGTTATAACCTCTATATAAAATAAAATAAAGTTTTTTCTACCATTAATATTTCTTATAATGATGATATCATATTTTTAAGGAATAATAAATAATATTTGAAAGGGGTTTCCAAAGATATAAAATTAGTTCTTGAAATTTATTTACTGGTGGAAGTGAGGTGCGTTCATGGACTGTAAATATATCAAGGGAATGTTCATATTTTCCTATTATAATAAAAATATTCAAATAAAGTACATAAAATATTTTTAATTTAATATTATAATTTTTTACACAACTGTCTAAGTGGGATTTTTTTATTATGATTGTTGTTGGAGGGGATGTTGATCCTAAATAATTTAGAATATTAATCTGAAGCATGTAATATTTAACAAACTGTATACTAGACTTGATTTATGTTTTTAACCTCTATTCCTTATTTCAATGTGCACATAAAATATCATATTTTGTGGTAGAAAAAATAAATCATAGATCCATTATGGGAAATTCATATTATGGGATAAATTATTTTAGTTAGGTAATGCTAAATTTATTTGGCTATACATATAAAATCATAGTAGATTTTGTCATTGATAAGAGATCCACATCTGGTGTTTTATTCTTGACAAGAGAAACATGTTTGTGTTATCCTTGAAGTAAGGAATTTTTATTTACTGTTATCTCTGAAAAAGATGAGTATTTTTCTTCCACTCTATCAATATGAAAATTAATGTTTCTGTAGAAATAATTTGAAGAATTTTTTCTAATTTTAAGCTTCCACATCTATTGGTTTATGGTAATAAAAGTGTTATAAATCTAAAAAATAATCTAATGTGATATTAAAGATCATAGAACACTAATATTAAATATCACTTCGTTAAGGATCTTGGGTAATGAAATGAACTAAATCTATAATATGTACTAATGGGGGAGCAGGTGGAAAATATTTTTACTAAATTGAAGGATACCTTTTATAAGATAATGATGATTATATGAGTTCAAACTCACCGTCTTGAATGATAAGGTATGTTTTTTTCTATCCCCAATATCAAATTTTATTTGGATTTTGTTGTTAAAGGGGGGAAATTTGGACTCAGAATTATATCCATTGATATGTGGGTTGCCTATTTAGAGGAGATAATATATTTGGGGGAGTATTAAAAAGGTTAAATTTGTGATGTGATCATGTGTGTTTATGGGTGAATTGTGTTAATTTTTTTTGAAGAAGGGGAAAGAACTATTTCTTACATATTAAAGTTAGTTTTTTATGATGATGTGATGGAGAAAGAAGTTATGAATGAACATTGATCTTTATTTTATGAAAAACATGGAATTTAATTTTAATAATTATTTCCTCTAACACTAATCTTGATCACGTAATATTATAAGTGTTGGATAGTGATATAGGCCCGGGTTTCAGAGTTTCAAAGATTAATGTTCCATAACTAAAAACAATATACAAATGGGAGACTGTTGAGACAATTCTCTTTAGAGATTATTTTTTCATATCAAAGAATTAGTTGTTAAAAAAAGTGGGAGTAATTATGGTGATTTATTTGGTTTTCAATATGTAAATTAGATTATAATTGAATGAATAGTTTTTAAATTACAAGTTCCAATGTAAAGTATTATTTTAATATATAAATATCATGATATTTTTTATTACAATAATTGAAATTTTTTCTGTATAATGATTTATGAATCTAGAATAAATGAAATAGATGAAGATGAAGCCTCACAAGTGGTTAAATAATTGTATAACTACATATATGAATCTACAAATGTTCTCTATTAAGATAATATCTTCAAATGGGGCATCCTAAATAAATGAAAATTTGTATCCAAATTTTCTAATTTTTATGGGAGTATTTAGGTGTGGGTTATATTACAAAATGGAATTTTAATTTCTAAATGTACAACTAGATATCAAAATGATCATGAAAAATTATCTTCACATTTTAATAATTAAGAGATGTAATTAGCTACATAGGAAAATTTTTTATATAGGAAAAAATATGTATAAATATTTTTCATCTTGCAGTATTGTTTACAACGGTGAATCAGAATATATGAATTATTCACACAGTAAAACTGGTTAAATAAGAAAATCTATAGAACAAACTATTCTTCCAAATAGAAAAATGACTATATATTAAAATCAAATACATATGGTATTTTTGATATGAAGTATGATATATATGATTTTTTAGTGTATGATAATTTCATCATATCATAAAATGCATCTTATATAGGTTTTAGATATATTAGAGTGAAATTATCGATGTATGAAATTATATCTCGGTGTAAAAAATTAAACTGGATATTTTTCAATGTGAAGAAGTAAGTCATGAATATAACCTATATATTAAACAAGAATACACTATTCATGGATAGTTTCAACATTATGAGAATTAAAATTTATTTTGGATTTTTGATTCTATTATTTTCTTTTCTATTAAGGAATATATGGTCATATATTTGATAAAATGATTTCATGAGATTTAATCTCGATGAAATGTGGTTTTAATGGAAGATGAAGTGGATATGATATTTATGATGGTATTTTTTCTATTTAAATCTGTTATATAGGAAGATTATTATGTATGTTTTTTTGAAAACCCTGTCAAGAGTTTTAGAGATTTTAAATCCCATATAATTTTATGGTTAATAAATATTTGAATAAATAATAAAGAGAAGAAGAAGTAATTGATAGTGGATGATATATATTTTTCTATTTTTCTAGATCATGTATTAGTGATTTACATATATGAATAAAGGTTAGAGTAGAATATGAGGAAAATGGTCTTTATCACTATTGTTCATGAAATTGGAATAAAAGAATACCTGATTTGTATAAGGGGATGTGTGAATAATTCATGTTGGACTTTGACGGTGGGTTGATTCTCATAGTTAAAGCCTCATTCCATTATTTTAAAATCTATTCTATCATATTATCTATGAGAGGAAAATGTTCACTATTAAAGTACTATAATTAAACTCATGTTATGACTATACAGTTATTTATATAAACCACTAAAATTTTTCTATAATAAAAATTGAGATCTATAATTTTTTCAAAAAAATTTGATTGACTAACAACTCTTATTGTGTTACACACCTTGTAAATTCTCATTTAATTATGGTTGTTTTTTCTTTTTATGTTTAGAAGATACATTTATCTCTATAAGGGAGAATATTTTATTTAATTAAGAAAAACATAAAAATTGTTAACCAATGATTCACCAACCTCGACTCATTGGTCAAAAAGAACTTGATTGTTCCTCCCATGTGGTAATGCAAACAACTTTTTAAGAGTATAAAATGGGAAAAATACCTTTTTGAAGGAAAGGATTACCGAATCATTGGATTAATTTTAAGGTTAACCCATACATAATTTATCCTTTAAATACTTAATATATGGTTTTAACCTATATCATGTGTATAAATAGTTTCATCAAATTTGAGTGATAGATTATTTATCTAAAACAATCAATCTGATAAAAATTTATTTTCTATTTAAGTTAGTTATTTTTTCCAATGAATCATGGAGGAAATGCGGTTTGAATTTATTTCACCACATCCACACATATGAAAAAAATAGTTTCACATGATCGTGATTGTATTAAGAGGCTCCAGATATGTTTCTCAAACAAAAATACACTTTAGAATAGAAAGAATCAATCTTGGTCAAAGTCAAACATAGTGATATTTCTCAAGAGAATATTTCTTGAGGTGATATGAAATTAAAACCGAAATAAAAAAATTGAGTGGAAGAATAACTTCCACATTTATGCCCCTCACTTCACTGAATTCATGATTTTTTTTTAAATTAACCCCCCCCAATATAACATTTACATGGTCTAGACTTAAGAAGAATGGAAAAAATGGTTAGATATAGTGAAATTTACTACTTTTGAAGAAGTTATTACTTAAAGGCTTTCTAGGATAAGATATGAAAAAAATCCTATAATTTATTCATTTTTATTCCCATCCCTTCTACTTTCAAGTGTGTTAGATATTACCAATACCTTATCCTTGAATTATTCACTTACTCTTCACTTTATAATAAATATCCTAGAGTTTTTTCCTTTTCAATGTTTTTCCACTAATGAAAATGATAATTAATGATAATGAGATAATGAAATAACTTTCACGTGTACACTACCGTACACCCTATTTATATAAATTTTAAAATGAAACTTATATCCAAATGATTTATATTCGTAAAAAATGAATTTTTTTTCAGTAACTCACTTTTGTGGATTTGAAATTATGATATTTTATTATGGATACTTATATATAAGTTAAATAATAAAAATTGATTCATATAAACATAAAAATATAGGGACATAAAATCCACATACACTTTTGTATTTCCCTAATAATTAAAGTTACCAATTAAAATATATGTGTTCTATACCCATGTTCCCATTCTAAAGAAGGAATTGAGTGGCATATAAAGTATCCAATACTTATAAGGACTATATATGTGAATGTTGATGATGAATGTATTCTATTGACTTTATGTACCAACTTTAATAAAAAAAATTCAAACAAATAATCCTTTTTAATACCCCTATATCTATGGGATAAAACCCCTCTATATGAATTATCTCATCTTTTCACATAACATATATACTAAATAATATTTGGGGTATTTTTTGGACAGGTGAACTACCTATACCTATGTTCACCTATATGCCCCAAACATTGTGTAAATTTTATATAATCCTCACTCTTATTATATGAACCTTATTTTTGGATAGTTATGAAGTACCCTACCACTTACGTTCCACAAAAAAATTCTAATGAATTGAGTCAAAGATGAATTTTTCCTTAATCAAAAGCTGATTTAAATTAATTTTAGTTTCCTTAAAAATAAATAAAATTCAATCAAACCCTTTTACAATAGGTTTTAACCCATTTTGGTGGGGGATAATTCAATGAAACTAAAATTACTATGAATAATGATTTGAAGAGTATGCATTAAATCATTATGAGAGTTATATACCAGAAAAAAAGCATTATTTTTTTTAAGATTGAACCTATAGTTTACTCATTTTTGGACAGTACAAAAAATTTCCCCATAAATTCAAGTCATTTATCATGGATAAAATCTCATCAAACTTAGAAAGGAAGGAAATTTAATCAACATTGATGTAGAGTAATACATTTATAAATTATTGATAATATTTTTGACAACTAACATAGAGTCTTTTGGGTCTTACTATTTAGTCTCCATTATCTAATGTTTCCATAACATTAAAAAAATAACATATATAAACTCAAAATATTTATTTGAGTTGGAAAACCAGAAAATAATAATGGAAATCCATAATTAAAGAGTATGTGACGATATCATTACTCCAAGTACCTCAACATAGTTTATATATGTATTTATGATGTCTAAATAGTAGTTAGGAGTTGAAAATATGTAGGATGTATAATTGGAGGCATGTAAATCCCAATTTGATATTAATGAATGGGGATAAAGTATATTTAAATATTAATTTAAGGTAATTATTAAAATAGAATTCAATTTATTTGATCCCTCAAACCACTGAGTACCATATTGATTTCTATAGAGTATAAAACCTAGTTGTCACCACATACATAGCCAACCACGGTATTGTTGCTAATCAAGAGGTTTTTTATCTCTTAGATGGTTTACTAGGTACCTAGTGTACTTATTCAATGAATTCCATGGAATCTTATATTTAATTTCAAATGCTTCGCCCACATACACATCATTCAACACATCATCGACTTTTTAGAATTTCTATACTCAACAAAAAAATATATAATTACTTTTTTCTAATCTAAAATTTGAATTTAGGAAGTACCATATCATTTATGGGTGCTAAAAAACTCCCTACCATAGAGATTCACAATGTTGACTTGAATCTCCAATCCTCCTTACTTAAAATCTCCCCCACTAGAAACTAATATTAGACTCTCACACACACATCTCCTATATAATGATCATGTGTTTCCATTGAGAATTCACCAATATAAGTATCATTGCCTATAACACATTCTATCTCTAATCTACCATCACATTGATCACTTCTCAAATGAAGCTTCTGCCTCAAGATAAACATCATCTCAATAAATCACATTAAAGGGTTTGAGGTTATTCATTTTGAAGTGATACATGTGATAAAGCTCATGCATAATATTATATCACTAATGACTAAATAAATAAAAAATTCTACCAATATCCAGTGAAATCTAAAATTATCAAAAATGTATGGAACTGGCTTCCTCAGAATCCTCATCTAAATATGAATCAACCATAGTGATGTTCAAAAGATTACCCAATCTAAAGAAAGGTTTTAGGGGTATTTAGGAAGTGTCATATGGGTCCCCAAATTTATTTCTCCATCGATAATAATGGATATTATTTAACAAACTTGAGTAAATCTCCATATAATAACTGTATATAATCAATAAAATTTAATTTAAAATTAATATAAAACTGAAATAACCTCAAATTAATTAAAACACTTTAAAAATTTCAATTAGTTCTTTGTCATATTGTCCTCACCATAGCAAATCTCATTGAGGATTTCCCTATAAATATGATCACCTGAACCAAGAATCTATTAGAAATATTCTTGATACTCTCTATACTAGTGAAAAGTGATTGACTACTTCATTCCATTCATCGTTGATCATAGAAACATATCTTATTCTCTCACGTTCATGATAGGGATAAAGGAATGAAAAATCTATCTATGACTTGAGAGAATTATAATGTATGTATCTATTTTATAGAATAAAAAATTAAAAAACATCTAATTGTGGATTTATAATTAGGGTAAAATATTTGACCCTTGAAAAACAACCCTTCATCTCATTTTTTTTATTCTAAGAAATATCCAATATAAAATAATATGTTATTATTATTATTTTTTGAAATGTGTTTATTTAGAAATAATTTAATTAATAAATAGATTAATATTAGTTACAATAATTTTAAATATATGTTTTATTTCCATTGGACATTAATTCAACTCTATTATTCTCTCATGGAATTTTCTAAATATTGAATAATACAATATACATTAATATAAACAAACATTAATAATTTTATTAATAAATATAAAATATTTTCTGAAACCTTATTAATAAATATTTATTTTAATATTCATTTAAAATTAAAAAAAAATATTTCATATATTTTACTCACTATACCCATGAATAAATAGTTATTTATTTATTAAAATGGGAATAATTAAATAAGAGATATAATTCAACTCAAATATTATAAATTCAAATATTTATTCTTAATACTAAATTCAATATAAATTAATGAGGTTTTGAAAAAACATAGTGTATAAATCTATAGAACTCCTTCTCAATGTCATTAGGTGAACTTATTTAATGTCATATATTGACATCTAATAAAAGATTAGGGAAACTAAGGGGAATGATTTTAATGAAAAAACTACAATAACAACCTTACATATTATACTATATAATTTAATATATTTCACTCTAGATATCTCATCATGAAGGATCCATATTAGTTTCATCAATCTATATATTCAACTTATATTTCTTTTACTTTCTAAAATGATTTTTTATGCGAACTAACCTAGCCTTGAATTTATCTTAATGTTCAATTTCAATAAAACAACAAAATATATCATCTTTTAATAAACTAAAAGGGTTAAAAACTTTATATAATTATTCAATTTATTTTATATCACATATGAATCATATAATTTTTTCCATGTTATGATGAGCATATTTCATTAATTGTTTCAAAGATATATCAAAATACTTAATTGAAGATATACATTAATTATAATATCAAGTAGAAGGATCAAGACACTTGTTCACATATAGGAATATCAAATTTTATTAAAAATATTTAGAATTATTATTTTTATATCCATCTACATTACTTCACTTCTTAGAGATTACCAAGTGCAAATTCCGTGAGAGGGTGTATTAATGTCTATTATACCTCAATGAATTGACTTTAAATCATAATATGTGCTTCATTTATTGAATGTATCTAGAATATATGTCACATGTTTAATAATAATGTGATAAGAAAATTTAGTTTATAATCATATAAGAGAAATGTTAAATTCCATCAATGTGGAAAAAACTCCAAGGATATAATCACATTAATATTATACATAACAGAAATAAAAATGTGATAATATCTTTATTAATGTACATGTAATTTAAAGCATAAATTCAATGGGATTGAGGGAAAAACCACCAATAGACTCCCACTTTCACTTTATCCAATGACTATTAACTTTTATTCTAATATATATCATAGAATATTCATGCTTATTTAGATGTCTGGATTTAGATAATTGGTTGGATATATTTTATTTTTCGGATAGACTTGTTGTTGTTTCTTCATTAATTTGAGTAAAATACCTCAAGATATACTACTTTGAATGTATATGTTAGGTCTTTTAGTGTGAATTAGGATCCTCATCTAAAACCAATACTTATGATTTTTCATAATATAGTGTGGCAATTTTTTTACTAGTAAGAACAACACCAAACACCTTTATGAAATTACATTTTCATTATAATTATATATATGTATTATAATTCATTATATTATCAAATTGTCTATAAATTTGATTAAAACATGAAAATTAGAACCCTTATAGCTCCAAATTCCACCATTAAGTAAAATATCATATCATGACATTGATTTCAAATCATATCGACCTATTTGGAAACTAAAATTTTTGTATCCCCTCACAACTAGCTCATTATCTCAGATATAAAACATGAACATATATTTTTTATACCTCTGGTACTTCAGGATATATTTTAATGAAACATAAAGAGTCTCTCCTCAGTCTTCTGGATGTCTTATTGAAATTATTAAGGCATATTCTACATAAATCCAATTACATATAATGGAAAATATGATACAATATATCACAAATTCATAAGGGATTATACCCATAATTCCTATCTAATCATACCTATGAGGACAAAATTTTTTGGTGAGATTTTAACAATATTAAATAGGAAGAAAACCCCTCTTGGATTTTTTATCCTATATCTCCTCAACACAATGTCATATATTTACCTTGAATTAGTCCATATAGCATCTTTAATATATCTTAATGGACATTCATCCCTAGATATTATTTCATTAAGAATAATTTATTGAACCACACCTAATATGACTGTAACAGTTTTATCGCATTTCCCCTTAGTGATATATTATTAAAACATATTTATAGGAAATTTACTAGACTACCACTAAATCCACTTTTAGAAATAGGGATCAAATTCAATTGTAATAAAACCAAACTCTATTATGGAATTGTAAGAATCAATGTTCCATAATTTTGATGCTTTCTTCTATCCATAAGTGGATATTTTCATCATTCAGGACATATTATCATTATTTTTACTCCATTAACCTTTATTCATGTTTCTTGTAGACAAATTTATTATTATTTCCACCAAGAAAATCAATCAAATCATATAGTTTCCTAATATTATAGTCATTTAGTACTATAATTGTATATACAATTAAAATTGATTTTTGTATGGGTACTGATGAAATATTTTCATCAATGCTATACAATGTTGTTGCTTGAAACTTTAAGAAACATGGAATGCATTAATGGTACTATCATTATCTTACATGTTTGAATTCTTATCAAATACAAATGTATTCGAATGATATTTATAGATACAAGAGGATATTCCAAAACCCTATTGTGGTGTATGTATAATGAATCTATTTTAAAACTCATGGATTATTTATATATTTTATCTTTTTAGTATTTTACTATATCATTTTAGGATATATGTTTGTTATTTTCAACTACAAATGTGTCCCCTTCATCAGCGATGCCCTTTATATCTAGTTATGTATCTTATATAATACAGGGGATGTAGTGCCTTTATAGTAACCTATCATGGGTTTCCATGAATACCCTTTTATATGAGAGATACTATATATATTGTCATTGTTTTTACATTTTTATATCGTATAAAGATCTTTATTGTTCCTTGAGATGCATATTTTTTGTTAAAATTATCCTCACAAATGATTCAAATCCTCACCCATGTATATATGACTAAAATATTTTCTTCACATACCATAACATATATCATATTTATCTTTTAATATTTGTTAGAAATAAATTTAGTGTGTATACTACTAATTATAATACACTCCGAAAATGTATAATGGATTATTTTCATGAATCATAACTAATATTCCTTTTCCAATAGTTTAGGGTTCCTCTACTCACTAACACAATTCCACTATAGTGTATAAAGGGGAGTGATTTTGGATACTATTCCATTCAATTTTTGAAAATTGATAAACTCTAGGTTAATATATTCTTCACCTATATCTCTATGTATATTTTTTATCATCTTATAAAGATGATTATATACTTTATTCTTATATTCATCAAAATTTTAAATGGAAATAGACTTGTACCTAATTAAATAGATATATAAATATGCAGCGAAGACTTAATTTAATGTTATGAAGTATTTTAATATGAATCAAATTTATACAGGAAAATGTCCATACATATCTAAGTGAATTAGCATAAATTTTTTATTTCTTTTCCAACCATTCCCACTTAAATAAGACTTGGTTATTTTACCCTACAAAAAATAAGTATACCTATCAAAGTGTTTCAGATAAAAATAATCCAAATACCCTTATTCAAATAATTTAGTAAAAATATTTAGGGTCAGATAAACATATTAATGATTCATTTACTATGTATGATATAAGGCATGAAATCATGATTAATTATTGATTTACAAGATGTGATTAATATATTTTTGGCACATAAATACCATTATTCAGATGTTCCATACTATTAAATATGTTTTATTTATTAAAGTAAAATTATTTATTTATTAACATGAAAATAAAACCCACTATATATAATGTAGACACAAAAATATTATTATTGGTTACACTAGGAATAAAACTATAATTATTAAAATCTAAAATCAGTTCAGTCGTTAATGTGAGATGATAGTATTCTATAAACTATAAAACTTGTCTCACTCTATATCTACTTCACATTTTTCTAAAATTTAGAATATACTTAATTCTTGTATTTTTATTTAAATGTGATAACAAAAATCTGCATCAAATACCCAATTTATTAAATTGAAAATATTACACATGATAAAAAATATACCTAAATAATCTCATTACTTCCTTATTATAAGACGTTTCTTCTTCTAGGGACCCTTACTAACATATAAAAAACATATAGCTTCATTATTTTTATCCTCCCTTTAGATCATTCTCTTATTAAAATGGAATTGGGAAGGAACCTTAGGATTTGAACCATATTAATATCTTTTCACCATCATTTTAAATTTATTAGCTGTAATTATTGAAGGGATTTCATGCTTAATATTTTTATTAACATAAAAAATAAAATTTAAAAGATCTGGTAGAAATTTTTTGTTATTATATATGATTAAATTCATAATAAAACAAGATATTATCAAATTAAGTGAGAATGGATAAGGTCTATAATTAGTGGTTGTGGTAGCTTGAATCCTATAAATTCTTAATATACAATTTATAGGATCATTGTGACTATAAGAGTATCATCTTGAAATTATTATCCTTTCTTGAATACAAATAGTGACTTATATATTTGATTCCGTTTTTTTAAAATTTCTTTTGAAATAAATCATGAAAATGAGACACCATAGGTTTAAAATCCATGAATTTAAGAATATTTCAGAGATATTGTGTGATTTATGATAACATGAGGAATTGGAAATCCATTTCAAAATCAATGTGTTTCTAGAAAAAATTATTATCATCCTAACTTTCATCTATAAAAGGCTCAGTAGAAACTAGGGACTTTTAAAAATTAAACTTCCTCTCTTAGAATTGTGTAATGAAAAAGTTACTATAAAACTCTTTGATGCAGTCACACATTAAGAGATATGTTTTATCTAATACATAACATAGAGAATCTAACTTGATTTTGTTGATTTAATTTTTTCTATAATAAATAAAATAAAATTTCTTTTATTTTTTTGTTACTATTTAGGATATAATTAATTAATTAATTAGTCTTCCACTATATTATAAAATCCATATTTCTTTAACCATTGGAATAAGAATATCTAGTTGCATAGATATTTTAGTGGAAAAGATCTATATTTCAATTGGAATAACATATATATATTTATTATTAAATTTTTGGGAGGTGTTTTGGTAGTATTTTCCTTACAACTCAATTAACATAAAACTCTTGTATCTATTGAGTAGAATATTCGATAAAAAATACCCTTATAGAAATTTCTTTAATAATTTCTTCCTAGTTACACCAATATATTGGAAGGTAAAATAATCTTAAAAATATATTGGTTTAGTTGATAAATTACATTAATTAAGACTCATTGGTACTTTAATGTTACCTTGTTAGTACTAGACACATAATTTGAACTATGGTTATTTTCTAGTTGAAGTACTAGAAGTCCTTTCTAAAGTATAATTTTTTGATGTATTTTTTCTAACTTAGTCATATATAATTTTTATTTTATTTTTCAAATTATTGTTAATATTATGAGTTTATTACATAATTTATTGACCATGTCTAATAAAATATTATACCACAGATATTAATTTTTGTTTTATTTGATATATTTTCTAATTTTTTTTATACATGTTAATTAATTATTGTGATATATTACATAAGTAATTAACTATATATAATATTAATATATCTTATAGATTTAATTTTACTATATCTTAGAATTATTTTATATTTATTTACATTATGTTACCATGCCTCTATAAAAAAACTAAATGCATCATATAAATAATTACATAAATAGCCATACATAGGAAAAATAAAATAAATATATGATCTGATCTGAGATTTCATCAATTTTTTAGTTCATTGAGTGTTGATAAAAATATTTTTACCTTAGTTGAACTCCATTATTGAAAAACATTTTCTCTCACACATGTGAATAGTACTAGGAATTTGGTGTTACATAGAGTACACGATAGAAACACAAGCCAAGGCATAATAAATGAGGGAGGAAGATTCAGAGATAATCATATTTTATTTAAAAACTATATGAAATAAATTCATTAAATAAATAAGTAAATTAAATAAATAAACCCAAAATATACACCAATTTTCTAAATATCAAGATAAATCACATTATTAAACAACAACACATTTAGAATTATCATTTCTATAAATTATAACTAAAATAAATTTACATGAAATAAATAAATATTTATAGTATCAATTAATTAATTAGTCAATTTATTTATCTTAATATTATATCCTCATGATCCCTATGATACAAAAATCCCATCTTTTATAATTTGATAAAAATTTATAAATTTTTTCATAATTAAATTATTTTAGTACACAGTGTGTACCCATGAGGATACATAACATGCACATTCTTTAATATTAAATTTCAATTTATAGAATTTAATATTTAAATGTAATGAACTATCACTCAATATGTCATGTGAAACTCATTTTTTGTGGTCCATGTTGTGTATTATGTACTTACATGTCATGTATGACTTCATACAGTGTCATGATATACATGATGTGTGAATCTATGGGTCAAATAGTGTAGTATTCATGACATGTACAACCAAAAAAATAATAATGTGGTGTGTATCTCATAAAATTAACATAAATTACATGATGTTTTTGAAGACCATTGAACATTGTGTAGTTACACATATGACATATCATTTAGAAATTAATTTTTTGACAAACATAAAATGAAAAAAATTACTTTTCATGTACCTCGTGTTGGTTACCATTTTTTATTTGACATGTACCTACCAAAAAACATGATGTGATGTTTGTGTCTCACCATGTTTCTTGGTTAGAAATTAATAAACATCATGTAATACTATTGTATACCAACCAACACGGTGCACTTATATTTTCAGAAAATCAAATAAATATGAGGTTACATTGTGTGCACATATGAGATTCACAATACATAGTCCATATCAACCTATATTATATACTAGTGGTCAATAAATCATGTGTAATTAGGCCACATAATAACCAATATAGTATATTTAGATTTGTGTGATCCACTCCTTATGTAGATTTCCATGATTACATGGTGCATAATATTGTGATACACGCAACATAATTGTGTAATGCATCCAGTAACCTAGGTACCTACAGATGAATCTTTATAGAATTATACAATAATTTCTTTACTCTTTATATCCATAAAAATTAATTTTAACATGCTTACCAAACCATTATATTAAGAAAAAAAATATAAATATGAAAATTAGAAATTAAAATTATGAAATTGATCAAATAAAATATAAATATTTATAAATTAGAATCTTACCACTCTCATTCCATTTGAAGGATCCAGGTAACGAAAAGTACTAGGAGGATAAAAACTTTTCATTATTAATAAATATCAAATCAAAATATTAGATGAATATGAAAAAGGAACCCCATAATATCCAGAGTGTATTTTTCAAATTTAATTTATAAATAATTTTTAACTATAAATAACATGAGAATGATAATCATCTTGGTTAATTTTTTCACTATTGTCATGTTTTTGTTATGGTGGATAATCCAATTGATGATTTCTAAGTATTTATCCACAGATAATCCATAAATATTCTAGTGTCATTAATACTCTATGTTCAATATTAGAGTGATCGAGTGTTTGAAACTATTAATCATTGATTGAAATAATTTATATATTTATCTATTATTCTTGAGATGGGGGTGGGAGGGAGGAAGAATCTATTCAAGGCATGAGATAATTCTATAGGTTTTATTTTTTGTATAAAAACCCACAAATAAAAAATGATATACCTATGAATGTATAGTAACCATCTTTTCTTATGATGTGCTACAACTTCTACTGTTTGGGACTATATTTTTGACATTTTTTATTGCAGATGGATTCTTCTTAACTCTCTCAACAAGTAACTAAAGAATTTTGTGGAAATTAAAACCTCTTATAATATCAAAAATCTTTTATTATATGCTATTTTTTAGATTCTCCATGTGATTTGGTATGATATAAATGCTCCCATTCACAATAATTTCTCATTTAGTCTAAATGCAGGTCAGATTCAAATCCTTATAGCCATTCATGAAGCTTTCTTGATTCAAAAGGATTGATATGGAAGCTATATAAAAGCCATTTAAATTATTCCATTTATTTATATTGGAAGGATAAATCATCATTCTAGGCATATATTTTACATGTTCTAGAAATCCCTATTCCCAGGATGAACTAAAGTAAATGTGGACGGTGCTTCTAAGGGAAATCTGAGACCCTCGAGTTGTGGTGCTATCTTCAGATACCACCTTGGGGAATTCCTCCATTGTTTCTATGGAATTTGAAGAATAACTACATCCCTAGATGATTAAATGAGGAGTGTGATCCACACTATTTCCTTTTCTAAGCAATAGGATCGGAATAATATTTGGATTAAAAGTGATACGGTGACTATTGTGTAGGACATTTGTAATGGAGTGGGGAATATTGCTTGGCCTCTTAACATACAATGGATGAACTATATTCATTCTCTCTCAGAGATAAGTTACATTTTCACTCATACCTTTGGTGAAGCCAACTGGGTGGTAGATGGTATTGCTAATAAGGGAGTTATCTAGGACATAACATTTCTTTTTGACCTTCCTGATGATCTTCATCCAATTTATGAAAATTGTTGTAGAAATATATTCTGTCATTTAGACTTTTTTAATACACTATTTTTTTAATATATTGTTGCGTTTCTTGGTCATTGACCAAGGCTTCACCTTTATTTTTTTATTCTATTAATTTTACATGTGAAATTCTGTTACTCGGATTATTATTATTATCATTATAATCATCATTATTTCCATGATTGTTATTTAATTAAACATCATTATTGAAATAAAAAAAATTAATGTTGATTTCATTTAAATTATATATATATATATAATTTCCATTATCCATTAACATGAGCCCTTTATCCTCTCTGAAAATTAACCAATCCTTTGATAACACTATATTTATTCACTTAAATATAAATTATTCATTTGATAAATAAATAAATACTTTTTCACTGAACTCATGAATAAATACATATTTTTTAATCTAGATCTTTCAAATAAATATTTATTCTATTATATTCAATAAATTTTTGATTAAATAAATATTTACTTATTTCCATTTTAATATTTAATCACATGATAAAATTAAACTCACATATTTAAATGTCAAATATGAATTATTAATATTAAATTCAATTAAATTTATTGATATTTTTTATGCACATAGTGTGTGACCCTCAAGACACTTATCAATTGAATTATATGAATGTACCTAAATTCCATGACCATCACCAAACAACATGTTATTGAATCGGCAGAGAAATAATTCAAATTAGAAATTATAATAACATCCATATTTATTTTAATATGTAATAAAATCTGTATATCCATCAATATCTCATCAAACATGATATATACTTGTATCATGACCCTATATGATTGATTTAACATAATTTTAATTTTTTAAATAATCCCTTATATAAAATATCATAGCAATAGATTTATTGTAAATTTCTATTTGAATAAATGTTATAAAGATATTGTTTTTAATTAACCATGATTATAAAAATATTTTCTTTAGTTATTAAATTAATTTCATATCTCATTTGATCTAGGAAATGTATATATCCTCACCATGAGCATATGTCACCATGTTTTACATATATAAATTGAAGTACTTGATTTAGGATATTAATTAATTATTATATGAAATGTAAGGACCAAAAAAATGTTTTACAAATAGAAATATCCAATTATAGTGAAAACATGTCTAATTATTTTTTGAGAGTCAATCCTAAAATCCTCCCATATTAGAGACCACTATGTTTTATTTTCATCAGAATAAATCACAATGTATTATGAGCCTCCAAAACATGATAGTAAAATTTCATCTCTGAACCATTTGAAAAATACAAACAGGTTATATCAAATATGTTTAAGAATAATCCCATAGAATCTCTAGGATTTAATTTTAATAGGGATCTTCTATAATCCTTTAATGAGGCAAATACACATCGAACACAATCATAATTATATTTTTTATATTAACAATCACACTATGATAATATTTTTATTAATATAATGGTAATTGAGAGTAAAAATTTTGTTTTTTGGGGAAATATCTCACATAGATACCATATGGACTTCAATGATCATCACCTATAGTAAGATTATGGTCGATACATTCTTTAAATGTCAACTTACTACATCATAATTTGAAGAAACCACCATAAGATCTCCTGTATGTGGTACTCCATAATAATTTCAAAATCTCCCACCTCAAACCTATATAGAGGGGAAAAAATTGCCCACTATAATGTTCCTTAAAAGGGGACATCATTTCCAAATAATAGTAAATGTTTCTATATACTAAAGTACCGAAATAGATTTGATAAGTTGAAGATTTATGTGTTTTTCATTATGGAATGTGGATACCGGTGTATAATTGATGTGTTGGGATATGGAGTGAGAAGCCACACACTGAACCTGGATTTTCTTCCTATGTATTGTAGGTAGTGGTGAAGATATTTGGATTCTATTTTATATGAAATATAAAATTTATAATAAAAAAGAAATGAGAAAGGTTAAGATACTTGGTGAGAAACATTTACTCTATATGAATGATTTAGTTAGTCCCAATGGAGAATAAATTTTTTGACGATGAAGAAGTATGTTCTATAATAATTTATAATATGTGGAGAAGTTAAGATGAAGAGGAAAATTAATGTTTAAAATATAGAGTATTACAAATTGTTTAGTTGTAGATAAAATTGTTAAGGAATGTTAAATTATTAAGTCACGATTTCATAAATTTTAGGAAGACATTAAAAGGAAGATCTATCATGAAGGAAGGTAGAAATAGTAATGAATATCCTTTTGGTGAAGGTATTTTTGTAGATAAAAATAGTGCTATAAATTTAGAGTATGAGAGGTTTATTGGAATAATATAACTTGAGTATTTATTTTTATCACAACATAGTGAACTGAGATGAATATTTTTAATAAGAATTAATAAATTTTCAAGAGTTATTTGGATATGTTTCAAATGTTTTTTTCGTTATGTTAGTAGACCATTATAGGATTTCATAATGTTATATGCATATTTGTTATAAACTAGAAATATAAAATTTTATTATTTTTTGAATCCTATACTATTATTAGGGTAAATTTAAATCTTTATATGGTACATTATGACTTTTTTGGGTATAGATTTTAGACTTAGTAAGCTATAAAATTTGTTGAAGAAGAGTAAAAATGGAAAATTCATGAAAATAATGATGTAATTTTTATGTACATACAATATTTGTAAGGTAAAAAAGAAATATAACAGGGTAAAATCCTTTATTTAATATTGAGATTATAAGATCATTTTTAGTTATATAATAGTTGTATAGTACAACCTACCTAAGGTATTATACATTTTTGTATAAAAATTATCTAAGGTATAATTGAGGATGACAAAGAATCACTTAACAATTTATACACTATAAAATGGTGAAATAAAATAGACTCATAAGGCACTCACAAGCACTTTATATGGTACATTTATAAGTAACACAATGTACATAAAAATATTATAAATAAAGGGTTTTTCTATAATTAATAATATGACGTTTTGGAGAATAAAAACATTTGATGATTACACTATTCTTCAATAATTTAATCTTCACAAACATCCAAAAGGATTTGTGAGTAAACATTAATTATTAGAAATAAGTATTCAAGACCACTGGGAAGATGATCAATTTAATTTAATATTATTGATAATGATGGAATTTCAATATTTATTTATTCTAAGAAAAATAATAATATTTTATGAAAGTTTTATTGTTTAATATATAAAAAATTAGAAAATGAGTTGTGATCAATGATTTTTAGAAAGAATAATATTTTTGACATGTTAAGAATATTTACAAGGAAGGATGCTTTTTAGATAAAATAATTAAGCATGATATATGGAACATACAATTAAATTAATCAAGAAATGTATATATAATGATGTTCTAGGTATACTTAAGATTATTTACTATCACAAAATTTATCTAACATCAAATATTGATATTAAATGAGTTGAGTACAGTGGATTATTCCTAAAATGTTTATTCAAGTTAGAGTCTACTATATTTTAAAAATATTCAACACCATAATGAAATGGTCCACACTAAAACATAACATGATATATGTTTTTCATACTAAAATTAATATTTTATATTTTATATTTGTTTTTTGACATTATAAGATAATGTTTCTGAATAATTACATAGAATATTTTGAATTACCATCCGATGAAAAAAGAAGAAAATGAGTATAAAAAGTAAATAAGTTACACCTATAATTTTATATGATCCAATTATTAGAGGGAACATGGATATATAATATTATTAGGGACCCCAGTGTTCAAAAAAAAGAAGAAATATACGATATCATGGAACTAAATTCTATAGGAAATAATCAAAATATAATATATAAAAATATGACAGTGATAACCAATATATAAAATAAATAAATCAGATAGAGTAAACTAAAAAACAATTTAAAATGAACATAAGAAAATATTTTTTTAAGTTGAATAATAATACGGTGATGATTATCAGATGAAGAAGATTCACCAACTAGTTATTAGTTCAAAAGGAAAAAGTTGATTCAATAATGTCTACTATAATCAAAGTTTGAGAAAATTAACAAATGATAGATGGAAAGTGATATGATTTTTATAATCAAAGGGTTTATCCTTTTATATATTTAGGAGAAGAACTATTTTTAAAGACTATAAGAGATCGTGATTGAGTTATCAATTAAAGTTTAGCATCTTTAATGCACTATATATAATGTTCGACTATATCAAAAACCAAGTTGAATCTATTTTCCTTGAGGTGTCAAAAGGAATTAGAATACACTATCTAAGACAATGAGATCAAACCACATTGATTTAGGGACAACATGATATTCTTAGAGATCTATTTTAAAGGGATAGAAAAAAAAACATTTTAAAGGTGGAACACTATAGAACTTGTGTGACTCTAGGTGTGAAAGGATATCATAATGTTACTCTATAAGACTAGTGGGGAGATGGATATATTTTAGTCAATTTGAGTATAAGATTTAGTATGTGATTTATTTTGGGGACATTATGATCTATTGTATTCACATAGGATTATATTGGAGAATATAATTCATGATAAGGATAAATAAATAATCATAACAAGGAGTAGGCTTCCAAAACCAATGGAAAACCATGTAAAAATATTATTCTTAATAATTTACATGCATTCCCACATACCTTTTGGTGTATTTAAAACATACATACTAAAAATATAAACTATTATGTTAATATATAATAGAGGTAATAATTCAGTGGTGGTAAATACAAAAAAGTGTACTAGGAATTTGGTAATAAGTTGGAAACACTTGATTCTTTCCCCTATCAATTGTCTTCACTAGTACTAAGGGGAATCTCAATTGGAACTGGAGATTACAATTACTTTTATTCGATCTAAATATTCTTTATAAAGTATTTTTATTGGAATATTTGATGTGAATATTTTTTTTATTTCATGAAGAGACTCATATGTAAGAAAACATATCAATTATTAATGATACTAAAATAGCGGCCTTATTTAATACATTGTAAAAAACAAAAAGTAGATATGTCAAAAAAATAGGAATAATTCCACACTGAAATAGGACCAAATATTTTCTAAATGTATTAAGAATTTATATGGTTTAACTACTATATTTTTTTCTTTTTGTTCCTCCAATTAATAATGCACAAGATACGGTGAAGATGAAGAATAATTTTAGGATTAATGACACAACAATTTTGTATTATAAGATGAAGGAGAAAACTTTAATGGTCTCCATTCAAGTGATAAATTAATAATTTCAAATATTAATGGACTATTGGATGAAAAAAATATAAATTGAACAAGAATATTTTGTTTTATAAGAATTATTAGATCAAAAGGTTGGAAAATTAAATAGACTTCTGAAAGGAAAAGACGAATCTCTTGAATTTTCAAGGAAACGTTTTCTATGGATGATGATGAATTATAATGGGATGAATTCAAGAATTAAGTGTTTGAAAGACTTGATACCAAATTTATCTAAGAATTTTAGATGCTATGTAATGTTTCATTGAGTTTCGTGAACAAAAAATGGATGTTAAATATAAAATGATAACAAAGTATTATTATTATCATAAATAATAAAGAGATCTACATCCTAAAAATGTAGATGTTAAAATTTTAATGGGAAAGTTTGTTTAGATTAGTTAACTATATGATATTAATTAATCTTGATATAAAATATATAGTCATATAATCAAGCTAATATAGAGCTTTCCAAGCTCTTAATAAGATGTTTGATGACGCTCATGTTTATAACTGGTGTATTTATTCAAAATGGGACTCAAATCACTATCACAAAATAAATGATATAACTAAAAGATGAATCCATATCTATATAATATAATATATTAATGCATTATAAAATTAATTTTGGTCATACTAATTTATTTTTTATTATTAGTGAATAAGTAATGTCAAAATATAGGAAAATGTGGAGGAAGAAAAATATTGAGAAACCCACAACACCGTCATGTGTGAATTCAAAAACGTAAAAGAAAAAATATTCATAAATAGGGATAATAAATAGTAATCTCAGAATGATGCATATATTTTTATGAAATTGAATCGAAAAAGGTCTATTAGAAAATGATAATGTTTTCATAGGTTTGGGAATATGTCCTTATAATTATATTATAATATGTCACTATATCAAATTCAAAAAAATCTGATGTTATGGGATCATTTTTAAATATGAATGGAATCGTAATGTAAAGAATAAAACATTACAGACAAATAATATTCTATCATGAATTAATAGATTTTAATAACTTAAAAATTATTGTTATTTTATATTAAAATTTTGTTAATTAATATAAAGACAATTGGTATGTACTATCCCAATAAAAATCTTATACTGATAAGAATAGGAGACCAAAACAGAAGGTCTCAAAATGAAGAGGAGATATTAACTTGTGTACATATGGAATAAATAGATGATGAAATATGTAAAGTGTAATACTATTAGGAAAGAAGAAAAACATGAAACACCATATAAAATAATATTATTTTGTTGTGGAAGGTGGAAAAATCTCAATGGACATTGGAATATTACTATAAATATCAATATAACGAGGATAAATATGCAACCAAAAATGGAATCAATAAAATATAGATATATTATGATTGTTTTTTTAGTTGACATTCTTGATAAAGTTCATATGGAGATTCCAATGAAGGGTAACTCATAAAATTTTAAATTATTGTTTGGTAGTTGAAAAATGTTTTCTTTAAAATATTTCTAGCCCAATTAGGAGAGTCTAAAGGTTTGTAATATTCAAAATAATAATAATTTTACATGATTTATAAATTCAAGAAACATATTCCAAAATGATGGAAATATTAAACCAAGAAAATTTTATTGATTCCTAATTATATTCAGATTAGAAAAAAATATTAAAAATGAAGAATATTTCAATTAGATTCTTTGGGTATCCTTATAAGGATGTGAATAGGTGTTCTTGACTATTTAATATTTCACTTTATCTATCAAACCAAATTTTATGGATTATCCTTAGCGATGGTATTAATGACTTTTTTGGTGGAATGAACCTTACCTTACTAGGACCACATTTACACTTTTTCCATGATGATTATATTTGATGTAATTTTGATTGAAAATGATCTATTTTGATCAAATGTTGGTGTGTGTATCCTATAAGACCAATTGTAAATCCATGAGAAAATTTATAGTAACTTTTATCCATGGTTGGATGTGATCACAAGTTGTTTTGTATGATGTTATATACTCATTTTGATATTATTTTCAAACTCTTGTGACCTCATAGAAATATGTTACCATACCATGGTGGTTGTTATTTTTAATTGAGATAGGTATAATATTGTGACATATTCATCCCCTAGTGGGAGAGTTTTCCTGATTTTGATGATATCCATAATGGAAATGAGCACTAGTTGGAGGTATGAGGAAGACATGGAATTGTATCAGGGGTGTTCTCCTGGAATACTTTATTTTCCATGTATAATTCACCATGTGAGGGAATATCTGGTGTGATTACTTCATGTTCTCATTAGGAGAATCTTGATGACATGTTTCACTTGAGGGATAGATCATGATTTATATCATCTCTACGATCCATTGAGGATTCCATACAAGGGATGATTTGATTCTTCGCACTCATTCAGTTAACTTTAGGCATGGAGATAGAGAATGCATGTTCAGTGTTGTGGAAGCTTGGTTAGTTCACTACCACATAGTTTTGGTTGAATATTATGCCTTTATTAATTTATTATTATTATTTCATACACTTTAATACTTGAGAACATAAGTTTAAAGATGCATTGGTGGGGTAATATTGAGGCCTGTATTCAAAGCCTATATTAGAATTTTTATGTGTAGGTAGATTTCATGAGAGACCCAACGAATGGTAATAGACCTATGGTGGATGGATGAGAAGCTTGAGTAACTGGACATACATCAAAGGACCCCACAGTTCATGTATTTTTCATCTATTTTATTTATTAGGTACATTCTTTCTACATCAAGAGATATTATTATTTTCATGTAATGTATTCAATTTAATTTTCCTTGGAAATACTCTAATTATTTATTTTTTTTATTTATATTTATTATTGTTCCTATGATATGATACTAAAGGTATAATCGTCCCATTGATGAACATAGACCCTCACCACTAGTTAAAAACCTCTGGAATATGAAGAGGCTCTCATGAGGTCTTGTGGAATTCTAGTTTAGACCTAGTGATTCGAGTCTAGATGTTACAATTTAATAATAATAATAATAATTATTATTATTATTATAAATAATGGTTTAGGTTAGAGTAAGGCACTTCCTATATTATAAAATAATAAAAAAGATAACGACAATAATGGATAATTTTTTATTACTATATCAACATATCCACTGACATTAGAAATATGATAAATGTATAAAATTAGGATGAAATCCTAAAAAACAAACCTAATGGGACATATTCTACCATATTTCTAGATAAACCTATACTAAATTGTTGAATATGAAATAAATATTTAAATCCCACAACTAGATATATTATAAATTAATGAAATTCCACCCACTCCTCATTAAGGATCCTATGTACCATATTGGACATATAGATAATAACGCAAATTAGACATAAAGACACATTCAAACCTCATCTAATCCCAACTAAACTACTTTACATACATCATAAAATAAATAATATCCCAAATTTTAGTATTAAGAACATTACTCTCCCTATGTAAAACAATACCTATAATGATGGATGGGTGTGAATGTAGACATATGTGATCAAAATCCATGAATGGTTTGAACCATGGATGTATGGGGGAGTCGAAAACAGAGATACCTAATTCAATGTACATAGGGGGGATCTATATAAACAATCACCTATGAATGTGGATATATCATGGCTATAACAAACATGTGATGAGAATATCTTGTGATTATGGTAAAAATTAATGACTGTAACATGTAATTATAATAGTGTTACATGAGTGAACTAAAAGAATAAGTAGTAACTTAGTGGGCCTATGTTGTTTATCGTTACCTTTTGGAAAATATAGACATTGATAAATTCAATATTTTATGATTTTATTCATATATGATCCATAGAATCAATATCTAATATCATGGAACATCTTCATTGACCAAGGTTGAAGTAGTTTGGGTATAGCTCATACCTTCATCTCATATGTTCCTTAAGGCCACAACCATTCCATGAACATATAACATTGACTAAACATCCTATGTTTATCATGATACATTTTATAAAAATATAATCTTTCTCTCATATAGACATGGTCTAAATATGAATCCACATTTCCTTTTAATAGATCCAGAAATACAAATATAAAAATATTTGGATCCCGAACATCATTACCCGATTGTAGACCGTGTATAGACATAACATTTAGAATGGTCTCATTAGTCACCACTCATTAATCAATTCCCACAATACTAAAATTAGTTTTTTCTATTGATTTAAACATCATTAAAATTCCACTTATGTTGGAAAAAATCCATCTTAATATCTATATGTTTTAGAAAATAACTCAATTTTGCTGTTTAAGATTTTAATAATGTTCAGAAATGATATACCTAAAACTCTTATGATCTTTACACACAGTTAACTTATCTTTGAATATATCATAGTTCCAAAAGTTTAGATCATGGACCATAATGGAAAACTATAAGTCAAGAGTGTAGTAGTTTCACTCATTCATTATTAGTTGAAAATATCTATAAGTGACCACCCTATCCTCCTACATCAATACATTCCCTAGTCCAATCCTAGATGTTTATTATAATAAATTTCATCCTTTAGAATGGTAACATAATATTAGGACTTCTATGAATTCTATTATTCATTTTATCTATATGAATATAACCTTCCAGTACATGTTCAATTAAAATTTCACATGTTTCATGGTCAAGATTGTCATTGACACTAATAAACTAGATTAATTATTAATGAATCATTTTTATACCTTTCCATTATAATAAAGGCCATGATAATAAATAGATTCTTGGGTATAACCTAAGAAGTCACTACCTTCACCATTTCTAGATCCCCTAAAATACCAGCCTCTAATGCAACATAACTAAAAAATTAGTCCTCAAAAATAAAAATTTGACAGTTGTAAATATTAGTGAAATGATTATTATCATATAGTTTGAATAGAAAAATATACATATTTTTCATAACTTAATCTTGTTTCTAGTATTATATCGAAATATAATCTATGAATATCATGAAAAGAGAGCCTATTTCAATGTAGAATGTTTATCTTATGAGAACCCTGCATAATGTTGGGGAATTATTATATTTCATGGAATCCATGAAAACACATATAATTGATACCTACTACAAAAATATATACTTTTTATATCTTGAAACCTCAATTTGATCATAAAAAAACCTAATGAGAGATCAGAGTTGGAGATCCATCCAAATCCTCTAAAATTATCAAAGAAATAATTTATTCAATGAATTAGATAAATTATCATTACAATAACTTTATTAAATTTTTGGTATTACACACATAATTGTAAATTTTTATATCCCTTAATGGATATTAATACTGAAGAACCCAATGATGTAGTACTTGAAAAAAATATTCTCTTCCCTTTAAGGTCTGTGATAAGAATCTTCATCACCCTCCACCTGATTGGTTTTATATGATATGAGTTTACAAATTTGGTATCATAACAAAGAATAAGATTAATAGTGAAACCAAACTACCAATTAGGATGATAATAGAAGAATTTTTTGGTTAATATATCTTAGTAATAGTCCACCATTGGAGGAAACCAATGGTAGAATTTTTTCCTCAGATACCTTACAAACTACACTAATCCCCTAGTTCGTATAATCACAAAACTATTGATTTCTGTAACCTACATGAATTTATTTCATATCCTTCTCTTTCATTAATATAGACCCACGAAATTATAGTAAATAATATGATAATAGACTTATATATGAGTTAATGTGATATCATAAGTGAGTCATCCACAATATTCTGAGTGTCACAATAAAATATTTCATTTAAAGGGTAATGAAATATCATAAGGGGGTATAACTAAAAACTACTAAAATAAACCATGGGTACCTACAAAAAAGATTAATCCTCCTTAAAATATGATTTTCTATAACATAATGTAATTTTTAACAAATTTTTATTAAATAATTTTATTTCTTTGACAAATTATGTTAAACACAAAACCATGTTTTAAAAAACTGTGATATAATATTAAAATGTCAATATGTTAAATTTATCACATATCCATTAGATTATAAGGTATTAATAGGACCATCTAAATTATAGATAATTTGTAGTTAAAATTTTATAAAATTAATTCATTCGTTATCAATAAATTTTAGTTAAAAAAATTAAAAATTTAAAAAGATATTTTTCTGAATTAATATTTTTTGCAAGTAATGTATTTTTATCCTAAAAAAATATATTTACCATTATTGATGAATTATATTAATTAAATTTATATACTATATAATCATTAAAAGACTAAAACATTAATTTAACATTTTTTATTAGAATGGGATAAAAATAAACAATGTTTTATACTTAAAATATTTTTTTAAAATCAAATGTTCTTCCCCATGTTAGCAATTATTTTGAGAAACTAAAATTTTCCACTTATAAATTTTTTTATCATGAAAAATATATTCCACGTTTAGAATTATGAGGTTCAATTTGATAAATAATTCCCTTTAGTAATTATGAATAGTATTCATGGTATAATTTTCAACCTCAATAAATTGTAAATATGGTTTAGCAATGAGAATAATAACTGTTAGGGTCACAATTATTCATATAAATTCTTATAAGATGAAGGTAATCCAACCCTTATGACCTCAGGTTCCAAATTTAAATTTTTAAGTGACATTTTCCCATGGAAATGACCTATATAATATTTAATGTTATGAAAAATAAAAAATTTCACTCTTGGTTTTAAATATTTAATATATATCCCCACAGGGACAACTGAAATTTATAAATGAAACAAAATTTCTATTTCTAGAATAATGATATTTTTTTCGTGATGTTATTTACTTCTAAATTTTTGTAATTATAATTTTATATTAAATTTTTATGCAACAACGACATAGTATTTCATCAATTAATATAAGAATAATATATATAATTTTTTAATTACTAAAATTTATATACCTTGCATGATTTATAGTCATGAATGATTTTTTAGATAAATATTACATATTATTGTTGTGTAAAATTATTATATTTTAATTTTATATTTTTCTTGGGGCCTTTAATATCATAATAAAACAACAGTTCCAAAATTTACATTAATTATATTTTATAATATAGAATATATTATAAAATGATTTAATATTTTAATTGTATTATGTTTTTTGATATGAATTGAAAATGGATTGAAAAATAATCCAGGGTCCAATTATGTGTCAATTATACACTTATGGTTACATTAAAGTCTCTTTATGGTTGTTATATTTGTTATTCGGTTTAAGGTTAAAAATATTTAACAAAGGGATTAATAAAAACGAAAAGGTTTAAAATGAAATAAAATCCGATATAAATTTTATTGGATTCTGTAATTTAAAAATAATTATTATTTTATAAAAATTAAATTCCATTTCGAAACATTTTTATTGATAATGACTTTATCATATTTTAATACTTTATGTAATTACAAGTGCATCCTCTCCCTTCCTTATAAAAGTACACCCCCATTCCCCTTCCCTAGAAGACATTAATCGATATAGCATAAAAATAATCCAAAAAAATAACTTACCAAAATAATTATACAAATTATAGAGGATACGTTATTTCTAAAATACAACCCTATAATTCTTAAGAGAATATTTAAAGTTGTTATTTTCAAGAAGATGTAATTGACTTAACCGATCTCTTTATTTATTTATTTTTATTTTACCTAAAGTAATTATAATATCTTCTTTATAAAATTATAAATTTAGCATACTTAATATATTTAAATGTTATTATGGTTATTAATCCACTTCTACTAATTTTTTTCCATAAAATGGGAAGTTAATGTATCTCTCATGCATTTGTATGGCATACAGACTAAACATAGTGGTACAATTCATTTTCCATCACGACCGTTCATGGATGGTTGTTATGATGAGTTTAAAGTTTATATATAATATTTTTGAAATAATTATTATATTTAATTATATAATCATATATACTATATTACCTTACAAAAACATTATTAAACGAGAATATCACTCATGCGTACATGTGGACTACCAGACCCACCAAGCAATGCAATTTTGTTTTTCATTTCCATTTTACTTGAATGTTAATAAGGATATATATAATAAATATAAATATATAAATATATATTATATAATAATTATTCTATAAATGTTTTTTATTAGTTTACATTATTTCATTAGTGTTGTTGAAATTTAAAGCATCATTCATGTTTACATAATACCCATCACCTACATGAATAGTGTAATTCATTTTTCAATTTCTATCTTTTAATAATGATTATAATCATGTATATAATGGATATATATGATATTTATATCCTAATTAACAATCTGGATATAATGAAAAAATAATTAAAGTACAAGGATTAGAAATACCGTTCATAAATTAACATAAAAACTAAAAAAACAATAACTTCTAATGATGATATTAATAATGAATTATTAATAAATGGTTGTTGAAATTTCATAATGGGTCATATCTGATATTACAATAATGTGAGTGAATATGGTATGAAATTATAAGAAATTTATATTTATTAAAAAGTAGTATAGTGTGATATTAAAGAAATTCAAACTCATGGTGACAGTTTTATGTTACAATATCTTTGTTTATTGATATGTTTTTTATGTTTTTATGATGAAATTTAATGATATACCTATTAATAACCTAATTAATTTTTTATAAACTTTATTGTTATTGAATACATGATTTTTTTTTATTTTTCTCTCTTTATAAAATAATATACTTAATGAATGTTTTGAAGGAACATAATCATTATATCTCCCTTCGGTTATACTTCTTTCCCTTCAATGTATATGTCTTCTAAAAATATCTTTGAATTTTTTTCACTATTCACCAATGATTGATTATATTAATTTTTCCCATGTTTTTATTTTTCTAAAATAGTTTAAAAATAATCTTCATGTCTATTACAGAATGAGTAACTTTTTCACTTATTTTAAAATATGATATGAACGACTAATTTAAATTTATAACGAATGAAAGGAATTTTAAGACATCACAAATGGCTGATACAATAAATAATTGTTTATATTTTTCCTATTAAAATTTTAATAAAATTAATTTTCAAATTATGTTGTCAATTTATAGTTTTGAAAAGTCATTTTATACATTTAAAGGGAATTTTCCTCTAAATAATTTTAGTGATTTTATATTGGTATTTATTTTTATCAAAGACAACACTCTTTGATTACAATTATTATTTACAGGGGATAAGATGCAAGGGTACTATTAATATTATCTCTATGGATGGTTGATATTTATGATGACCAGATGTTTCTGAAACCGATACCTTTTCCTTGGGTTATTTAATGATGAAATGTTTATAAAACCTATTTAATTTTAATTGGTTATGATATGATAATTTGTTTTGTGGTCATGATAAAAACATATGTATTATTTTCATTATGTTATGGGAAGGAGATAAATTATATATACCACTAATACCTTTGGTAAATAATCATATAAAATTAGGTAATTAAGACTTGATTATGGAGTGAACCCTTTTCGATAGGGGACTATGTTCCCAACCGTAGTCTTGTGGGTGAGACATAACTACTATGGTGGTTTGTGGTGTGAACCCAATCCAATAATAATGTTTTTTAAGTGATCATTGGATATTAATGAAATGATTTTATATGGTTACGATTATTACACAAACTAATGTCTGGTAAAAATGTAATTCTCTTAGGAATGATGTTCTTTGAATCCATTATGATTCATGTCTTATGAACATCCAAGATTTATTAGTTGAATCAAGATTATGATAAATGATATGTAACATATGTTTTTAAATTTTATACTCATTTTATCATACCCTTATTATCATTAAATGATCATTTAATCATTAATGTCACCCTAGTTTACACTTTCCATCAGTGATCAACCATTCTTTGTATCCTTTTCCATAGGTCATAAAGAAGAGTAATTAAGTAAGATATGACTATATAGGGTGCTAGTTATAATGATATTAGTGTGAGATGATTTAGTTCACTTAGAAACTAGTTGTTCATTTATCTATGTCACCCAAGATAATCAAACTATACGATTATAGAATGTATCACTATGTTATGTATTGAATATTCATATAAAAAATATAATATATATCTATGAAAAGTATGGGTCACTATAATTCGTATCATAAAATTTTTATTTATCCTTTAGAAAATAGGATGATAAAACTATTTGAAGAACCCTAGGGACAGTTCTAAGAAAATGATGAAATATTAATGTTTATGTAATAATCATGAATGAAAGAGGTTAAAATTAATGTATCATATATTTAAAATAATTTTTCTTGATTTAGATATCCTATAAATGATTTCTCCTGATTATGTGGTTTCCACTATGATTACTATCGAAAAAACTATGTTTTTTTTGTTTTATTCAATACCTAGAACCCAATATAGTCATATTAAAGATTAATGAGATGAATAATCCAAATATTTCTATCCATAGAAACCAAATGATTTGGGATCTAGAATACAAAACCTCATTACTATTCTCACTCAACATTCTCAATATATGAATTACCTCGAGCTTCTAAATTAATGAAGAAGGGAACAATGTTTTATTGAGTCCTTATTGACCCAACAAACGACATTCTTTTAGCGGGTTTTATGTTCCACTATATTATAAGAAATGGAGCAATACCATGGAAAATATATTTTCCATTCTCCAGTATTTAGAGCATGAAAAATTCAATTTTTATCTCTATCATTTGGAATGTAAATCATATCAATGATGGGATCTTATCAATAAAATATAGAAAAATAATTAACTGATTTAATGGAGTGGGATCAGTTTAAGAAATTAATTTTCAATAATTACATTCTCTATATTATTCATATGAAAATGGTGAAGGAATTAATTGTGCTATAATAGAAGGATGATGAATCTACCCATACATATTGGGAGTATATAATGACATTTTAAGGAACTATTCAAGCGTTAGGATCAAACTAGAATGTATGGATAATTTATTGTTTAGTGTCTTAATTCCAAATCTTATAAGGTAACCATCCATAAGATAATTCAGAATCAATGAAGAAATCATTTTATGTTCTATCAAGGATGAACTGGATATTATAGTTACCTATTCGTATCGTAGTTTTTATGATAAATGAAATATGGAATTCAAGAGAAATTTGACAAACCATGTAGATAAGAATATTAAATTATCTTTATGATCTATGTTTAGAATGGAAACATGGTGGAAATTTTCTTATGGGGGATAGTAAATGTTTTTTGTTTGTAAAGGAATTTCATTATGAAATAAAATGAAAAAGTTATTGAAATAAGTAAATAAGTTATAAAAATAGATAGATTACTTAAAATAATGAACCACACACACTCCATTATTTCAAATTTAAGGTGTATGTGAATTATTCCAACGAGTGCTAAAACTTGAAGGTCAATGAAGGCATCGATTTCAGTAAGTTCTTAGTCCAAGAGGCAAAGGGAAACATCATTTAATAACAATTTCTGATTAGGGGTTTTATAATGATGTGGTGAAAGGTACACTTACCATCCACTCCAGAATAACTAATGTCTTATTTGGTTATGGTTTACCAAATATTTTCTGTCTTAATAGTTTTATAAGATTATTAAAATTCCAAAAAATGATTATAAATTGATTTAATAGGGACAATTCTTAATGGTACTATGATCGTACCTCATGTCTATGATTCTTATCTAGTTTAATTATGTGGTAATTTTATTCTTAAATTTATTTATTTTCCATTTTTATTAGTTTGATGTCACTTTGGGATTGGATTTTATTTCTATAAATAAATCTCACATAAATTTACAAGGATTGGAAGTCACATTTGATATTCCAAACTATCCTATGATTCCCTATCGGTGTGATGATAAATATTAATATCTTATGGGAATTATATCTATTATATGGTTCTTAATTCATATTCACAATATATGTTTATGGTTAGGGATAAAATCAACATTGAAGATATTTATATTTTTTAGTAGTTTCTGCATGTCCTTTCAGAAGAATTTCTTAGTCTTCCCCCAAATCATGATATTGAGTTGTTAATATAACTCATACATGGTTTACACCTATTTTAATGAATCCTTATAGAATGGATCCAATGGATTTATATGAATTAAATAATAAAAAAATATAATATTGATAAGTGGTTCCTTTATCCATTTTTCTGACCTTAGGGAGAACAAATTATTTCATAAGAAAAAATATGGATCAATGCGACTTTGTACTGATTATCAGCTATACAAAAAATCAAAATTAAGAACAAGTATCCTATAACTCATACTAATGGATTGTGTTATCAACTATATAGAGATCAATACATTTATAATATTAAAATTCATTTTATATATCACCAATCGAGGGTTAATAAACATGATATATGCAAGTCAACCATTCGTACATTGTATGGACACTTGGAATTTATATTGATTCAATTTGGTATTATTAATTCCCTCACTATTATTATAGATCTAATGAAGATAATATTGTTAGATTACCTTGATTACTTTATGTTAGTATTTATATATAATATTATTATATATTCAAAGAGTAAGGAAGAAAATGAATATAATTAGATAATTTTGTAGTAGACCCTAAGGAAGAATAATATTTATTTAAAAAATTACTATGATTGAATTTTGGATTTGGAATGTTTCATTATTGGGTTATATAACAACATGTGAGGTAATATTGTTTGACCCATCAATGAAAGGTGTTATTAAACATTTTTATAGACCAACTAATATGACTAAGAACCATATATTTTTACATTTGAATGGATAATATTAGACCTTTGTAGATAATTTCTCATGACTGTCTAATCTACTCACATTGTTTACTCAAAATGGATCGATGTTCTTTTCACTGATGAATTTGATGAAAATTTTATCTAACCAAGGAAAAGATTAGTCATTTCACTTATGATTACATTTTCCCGTTGTGAAGAAGGGTTTTTAATATATATTGGTGCATCAAATAAATAATTGGGATGTGTTATCATGCATAATTATATGGTGATATCTTATTCCTCACACTAAATGGTGTTTTATTAGAATAATTAAGGAAGACATAATTTGGAGTTAAATGTTGTAATATTTATTATTAATGATATTGATGAATTATATTTATGTAAAAATGTGTGATATATATAATAAAAAAAATTAATGTATAAATTCACTCAGAATGAGTTGATTACATTTTATATAAGATGGTTGGAGTTTACTAAATATTATGAGTACTGAATACATTACAACCCTGGGGAAGTGAATAATGTAGAGGAAGATCTGTGTTGAAAGGATCATGCTAACTTATTTAGGATGAGGATCAAATAAGATAAAATATTTCTTGATTTATAATGTATGGATCTTTCAAACTTAAGAGATGTAGAAACATCTCATATTTCTCAAATGAATGTCCAACCATATATTTGTGATATGATTATAGAGGCCCAATATGAAGATGTAGATATGAAAAATGTATTGATGAATGTTCATGAGATTAAAATTAATTATGATTTAATGATAAGGTTTAAGACCAGTATATGTGTTTCATCAATACCATATTTGAATAAGGAGATATTGGATGAGGCTCACTGTTCATTCTTCTATATTCATCATGGAAGTAATCATTTTTATAGAGATATAAAAGGGTATTTGTAGTGGGAAAAAATAAATATATATATTGATGAGTATGTATCTCAAGGATTATTATGTTAGCATGATAAGGATAAGATATATAATTCTTAGAGGATGTTATGACCATTAACCACAACAAAATCAAAATTCAAAAATTTTACAATGGTCTTTGTCTTCAGACTCCCCAAATCTTCTATGGTCTATAATTCTATTTGGGTTGTAGTCAATTTCCAAATAAACTCAATATGCTTCATTTAAATCATATAACACAACATTATTGATCAAACTTATAGAATATTAATAAAGGATGTGGAAAGGTTACATGGAGTACCACATTATATTGTATATGATTACGATTTGAACCTTAACTTAATGTTCTGGAAAATTCACCATATAGATCTACATATCGAGTTGAGTTTCATTACTTATTATGATCCTCGGATACATGGTAATCCTGAGTGAACTATTAATACCGTATAACATATATTTAGATCTGTTTTCAGTGATTGCAATGATTTTTGGGATCAAAATCTTCCTCTACTCATTTTTTTCATACTGTAATCTCGTTAACTTGAGCATTTAAATGGAACCTTATGAAAACCTCCATAGAAATAAATTATGATCAAAATTTTTTTGGAATGAATATGGAGAAATAAAACTATTGGGTTCTAAGATAGCTGTGGAAATGACTTAGAGAGTTAGGTCCATTCAACAATGCATCAATACGACTCAGAGTCAACCAAAAAGTTATGAGGACAATCATTAGTGTGATATAGAGTTTGAAGATTATAAGAAGTTTTTTCTATGAATTTCTCCATAGAATAAATTTATGCTACTTATAACTAATGTAAAGATATTTCAAAGGTATATTATCACTTTTAGGATTCTTGATCAAGTAGGGTTGATAACTTATTGGTTTGTGCTCCAACTGAACCTCTATCATGTTCACGACGTGTTCTATGTATCTCTCATGAGTAAGTGAATACACGATCATTAATATGAACTAAAATCACTGGTTTTACCCTTATAAAACTATAAATCATTTTAATAAAATCCATTATAAATATTTAATCATAGTTATAAATTATTGTGGAACAATACAAATCACCTCGTGAAGGTTCTCTAGAGGAGTAAAAAATTTGAAGAAGCTACTTAGGAACCCGAGGATATAATGAAACAAAGATAACATCATTTTTTGTATTGGATTATATTATTTTGAGGTTAAAATTTATTTTATGTTTGTTATAATGTTACACACTAATATTTTAGAATATATTTATCCTTAAATAATTTGATTTCTTTGATACATTGTGTTATACACATGACTGAGGTTAAAAGAACCTCAATATACTATTAAAATATTATTATATAATAGTAATTTTATATACAATAAAATAATGGGTAAGAATAGTACTACCTATATTATGAAACCTGTATGGTCACATATAAAATGAATTCATGTTTATCAATTATTTATAAAAAAATCATTTGAATGTTAAAAATATATGTTTTTTTAAATAAAATCCACGAAATGAATTTCATAATTAATAAATTAAATTAATCATTATTGGAATATTATATTAATGAAATTCATATGTTATATATTCATTAAAAAATTTATATATTTATTAAATTTTTTTGTTACATCGAATAAGAATAAAGAAATTTTTATTCTTACAATTTTATATTTCTAAAAATAATTCATTGCAATTTACATTTTTTTAAAATAAAATTTGAAAACATAAAGAAATTTAATTTTAAAAAATAGATTACATATATAGATTTAGGGGGCTTAAATTGGGGAAAATATCCCTATTATTTTTAAGAATTATGATTAATATCCATGGTAAAATTTATAATCCCAAAAATGATAAATCTTGTTTATCTACATTAAACCAAAGTGTTAAGATTTCCATTTTGCATATAAATTCATATTAGATAAAGGTAATTCGACCATTATAACCTTATGTTTTAAATTTACTTTCTTAAGGGGCACTTTTCCAATTCAATTACCTATATAATATTCAATACAATGAAAAATATACAAAATGTAACTCTTTTACATTTAAATATCTATTATTTATGATCATATGGACAAAATAAAGATAGGAAGGAATAAAAATATATAATTTGAGTAAAGTGATATTATTTTCTAGATGGTAATTTATTTAAAAATTTTAGTAATTCTATAATTACCTTAAGTTCTGATCCAATGTGGATGAATTATTTCATGAATTAATAGACAAATAAAATAAATTGTTTTAGAAAATATTAAAATTAATATTGTTTTAGTGAGTTATAATATTATAATTTTTTTAATTCAATATAATGTATGTTTTATGTGAAAAAGTAATATATTTTAATATAATATTTTCTTTCCATATTTAAGGTCAAATTAACTAAATAGATCCAAAATTCCCATTAAAGATATTTCATGTTAAACAATATTTTATTAAATTATTTTAAATTCCTAAAAAAATATCTTCATCCTTGTGAATTAAATATAGTTAAAAAAGTCATCCCTGGTCCATTTATTACTCACTTATCCATTAATGGTAAAAATTTTCCCCATTTGCGTTCAAAATGGTTGTTACTATGTTAGAGGTAAACAATATTGAAAAAATGAGTTAATAAAAATAATAAGTTTTAAAATGAATTAAATACATATATAAAATACATTTTATGATTTAATTTAAACCCTAGACACATTTAATTAAATTTCATGGTAATTCAGAAGCATTTTTCTTTCTAATTACTTTATTATCTTTTCATCTTTTAATAAATTCTAAGTGTGTCATATCCCACCATTATAAAAGGACACCCCTCTTTCATCTTCCTTGCAAGAAATTGATCCATATAGATAAATAATCCCCAACCAAAATACATTCTCAACATATATATACAAATTAAAGATAGTATGTTCATAAAATAATAGTAACCTTAGGATATTTAAGTGAAGATAAAAAGGAGTTGATTCAAACAAGATATATCAGTTTAACAAATCTATTTTTTAATCATTATTTTAAATTTATTAAATATATTATATTATTCATAAAATAAAAACTTTTACATATTAAATATACTTAATTTTTAATATGGTTATGAAAAAAACTTTATTCACCATATTTCCATCAAATGAGAAGTGATAGTATCACTCATGCGTGTGTACGACGTACCGTCTATGTGTAGTGATAATATTAATTTTCAATGACCATATTTTAAATATGGTTATTATGATGGGTTTACATTTTAATTAAATATTTATGAAATAATCGTTCTTATGTAATTATAGTATCACAACTACATTCTTAGTTTCCAATCTGTTGGAAAATGAAAATGTTGCTCGTACATACATCTGGACTGCTACCTCGACAAAGATTTGTGATATGTTATTATTTTCTATTCAAATTGGATGGTAATAAAATAATTTTTAATTAATATTATATATATATATATATATTATAATTATGATTCTATAAAGTTTATATATTTTTTTATATTCTTTCTTTCTACCTGTTGAAAATTGAAAACAATATTCACGAGTACGTACAACTTACCATCTCCATGAATGGTGTAATTAGTTTTTCAATCTATATAATTTATGAATGATTATCAATATTTATATAGGGTATATGTATTATATTTATATCATGAATAAAATAATGAATCATATCAAACCATGATAAATGTACAAGGATCATATATATATAATTGAAATTATAATGGAAAATGAAATAGTTAACACCCAAAAATAGTGATTTTAATAAGGAATTATTACTAAAAGGTTATTAAAATATTATTAGGGAATAAAATATGATTTTATAATAATTTAAATGAAATTTTGTATTGAACTATAATATATTTAAATTTATTATACAAGAGGATAGATCACATTCAAAAAATTCAATCTCTAGGTATGTTTTTTATGTTACTATATAATTGTTTATCGATAATGTTTATCATTACATTTTTTATGATAAAATCTCCTGTTATTATTTTCAAGAACCTAATTAATTTTATCATCCTTTGGTTTTTTATAGATAATTAATTCTTTCATTTCATTTTCCTCTCTTTATGAACTCATGATTCTGAAAGAAGTTTTTATTAAAAATACACTTTATTTATCTGTTCTATAGAGAACTAATTATTATTCATGTCTATTTTTTCTAAACAATGTTTTCAAGAGTGAATTTAATATTCATTAATGATTTTTCATGTTATATTTTATAATGTTTTATTTTTTATAAATATTTTAAAATGAATTTTTTTCTAAATGAGGTACATTTTGAATTCTTAAAAAAATGTAGAAGGAATGTATTATTTTAAATTATACAGGATTAATGAAATTCCCCAAAATAATTAACACTCAATATCATTTATAATAATACAATTACATTTTATAATAAATTAATTTTACCATAATTTGTGAATTCATTTTTTTATATGTTATTTTTAATAAGGAAGTGGTATTTTTCAGTGGAATGTTTTAATGAACATACAATGGTATTTATATCCATTAAAGGGAAAAACAAATTATTTTACATCTGAATTACTAAGGGTATGATCCAATTTCACTATACTTAGTCTTTATCTTTATGGATTTTGTTTCTAATAGAAATATGTTTTTGAAAACCATTCATTTTCTATGGTTTATTCTATGATGAAATAATTAAATTTTATATGAAACCCAATTATTTTTCATATACTATATCTTGATGAATTTTTTAAGTTCATTTGTAACAAATATATATGTTTTAAATTTTGTGATTTTTTGGATAAGAAATATATATCCCTCAAATGAATTTCATAAATATTGATATCTCTTGAGATAAATAAGACTATAAGGGGGTGTGATCCTAATTGCGTATGGGGTTCTATCCACTATGATAGTCTTGGGAATGAAACTTGACTAGTAGGATTTATTTGGGAGTGAATCAAAATAACAATTATATTCATTGGTGTGATAATTTTCTATGATGGAAATAATTTTATATTCTTATTTGTATTAGAAAATATTATTTAAAATGTAAATGTTATGCTCTCATGACACTTGGTCTTTGATTCCTATGTGATTATTGTCTTATAAACTTTCATGATTAATATAATGACTTAATATTGTGATATATGATATGTAGGTTATGATTTTAACATTTAATTTACATAATATCAAACCCTTAAGCTCATGTTACGATCAAATGATCTTTGATATGACCCTACATTACCATTAATAAGAATCTATGTTCAAAAATTCATAGGATTATATTTACCAAGGTTATGATGAATGTTATTAAGTTTGACATGTCCATGAAAAGTTCCAGTTATGAAGAAACTAATGGTAGAATATGTAGTTCACTTATTAATTTGTTTATGTATCCATGTTTCTAGTGATACCAGACCTATACTATTTTGGCATGGGTTACATGTTATGCTTTAAATATTTATCTTAAAATGAATTATATATACATGAGATAGATGGGTATCTATGGTTTTGAAAGTTAAAACCCCAATTTCGACTACAATATTTTACCCAATTAAATATCTAGATAATCATAAATTAATGAATGAGTAACATTTATATCAAACCTATATTCCACTTAAGTGTATGCCATAAAAATAATGAAACTCAATATTTAAGGCCCCTATAAACTATTTTCAACATCACAATAAACAAAAAAATTCTTCCATAATCTAATCCATGGATCGATATAAGATAAAAGATAATGACCTTTTAGAAAAATAATTTTATATTACTGTTACTAATTTTCCAAGAGAATTTATCCAACTCATCCTAACTACACAAATTTTGCCTTTATATTTTTCACATATAATCCTCTCAATCATGATTGTGAATGTTGTGTTTGACATGTGCGTCTCCCTATACCTACATGAGGAATTATTTGGAAAAAATGTTTTATATTCATCATCTATTTATAGTAATGACCACCCAATATCATTTTTTAGAATAATGAACTCCCACGGGAAAATATCTAACTCTATAATTCCTCTATATGAGCTACCCCAGTTAGAGAAAGGGAGGATCCCTTTTATTGGATTCTCTAACACTCCCACAATAGAACATCTACTTATCCCTCCACTTCCATAAACTAGAATAAACTTCAATCTAACTAATTAAAATTCCTATAATTTCGTATTATTCTACCTTCATAAGATCTTTCTCATCGATAAGATCCTAGAAACTACCTATGAGTATGAATTATCCATTAAAAATGAACATAAACTCAAACAACAAAATATAATAAAATATCATATTATAAAGCCTTATAAATCTCAAATCAAGAAATATGTTTCAAAATTGGGTAACTATGGTAATTGAGTCACATATTCAGTCATAGAAATAACCCCTTAATGAAGCTTCATGAATTACTAATCTGAGTGTACTTTCAAGTTCTTTAAGAAGATATATTCAAAGACACGTGTTTCAAAATCCTCTATATTATGACTTCATGAATAATAGTGTTCACTAAGATACCCCACTAGTATCTGATTGACCCCTATAATATAAATATATTCACTTTACCCCAAATATTCTCTAGGTTCTCTCGAATATATAATATACAATTCATATTATTGACCAAATCCTATGTATCCCAGACTCCTACATCCGCATGGAAATATTGTTTTTGTTTTAATTGAAATTACCTTGTAGATTATTCAATAATGGAATCATCTAAAAACACCAGTATCCCCCACTCATTTTATCTTGATCATACCACTATGAAGTTTCTGAACCTTGAATTTATGTGGGATTCCTCTGAAACATGATAAAATGTAGAATCATGGTGTTCCTATTGATATTTGAAAATGTGGGAAGAGTATATAATTAAAAACCCACCATTTAAAAAAAATCCAACAATTTAAATTAATTAACATTCAATGAATTATAGTAATACACTCATTTAATTCCTAATTTATAAGAATATAACCCATACTATCCCCATGAGCACATCAAAACCATTCTAGTTCTCATAAAATTCCATGTGATTAATCATCCAATGCATATTAATCTTACCCCATGAATACTTCATCAATGATTCCATTCTCATATACCATAATAAAACACATCCCAACCCCTTACATATGGTTCTTATCCACACAAAATATGATAATCAAAAACACATTATTTAAAATTAATGATTTTCATAATATGATGAGAAATAATTTTAATTAATATATATTTATATAATAATTTATTTAAATAAAAATAAAATAAAATATAGATTCTAATTTATTTATGAAAACCATGTTTCAAAACACAATGTTCTAATTTTTATATAATAGTGATCAAGTTATATGATCCAATATATCAAATGTAATGCACGTACTTATTTTCCCTTTCCTTAATGTTTCAGTAGAAAATAATAAACCATAAACCATAATGTAATCCATAATTAAAACGAAAACAATATATCCACAAAAACTGAGAATTATAGTCTCATAACTTTGGTGACTTACATATCAACCATCTAGATGTTGACATTACACAGTCATATCCATAATCAAAACTTTTTAACAACATAAAACTATTCAAGAATCCCCCAAAATAATATAAAAATAAAAATAAATTGATTTAATATCATTTGTAATGTTCTTAGATAGCATACTAAAAAAACAGTGAATGGTTGACATGGAACTCAAGAGTGACTTCCCATGTGATAGTGCCTTTCGACAATATGTGTTGTTATAATCCTTAAATGAGAATACAATTCACTAAATATCATACCCATAAAATAATAAAATATATATAAAACTTAAACCATAAATTTCTAATAACATTTAATGACATAAAATTTTCATATTTGATAAATATCAATACAAGGTAATAAATAAATTATAACACATATCAATATTAAAAAACTAATTTATATATATAGATGATCATATACATGATGGTATGTAGGGAAAAAATACATGATTCACAAGAGAAAATTATATATGAATATTCCCTGATATAAAATTTTCCGTTTTTGATTCCACCACGACTCACTCCTTGAAATAGGGTTCTACCATATAAAAATATCCTAAAAAATCTATCAACTCTTAATAACATTAATAGGCATGGTATGTATAAAAATTTCCTTAGGACCCAAAAAATAGAACATTTACATAAATCCCATAATAAATGTGAGTGCATAAATAAATTGAACATCCGATTTAAATAATAAGTTTATGTTATGTTGCACTTAATAAGCTTATATATAACCCAATTATACCTTTTTTTATCTCATAATTGTGTAGTTCATTATCATGAACCCATTTTACCCTAGTGAACAAACCATAATGATTCATAACCTCTAATAAAGTTCATATATTACTAGTAGTATCCCTAATGTGGGAGGAGGTATAACATTGATCTTCCCATGGGAATGAATATAAAAAAGTTGATTCAGAAAACACTTTCCGACCCTTATCATCCAAATTAATGAGAAGAGAACCCAAGTAGTGAGGAAGTATTCATATAACCAACCTATCAAGAAATAACCCATAAATAATTTTATGATACTTGCATTTCCCTCAGGAATCTATTTGAATGAGAAGAAAATTCAAATACCAAGAAAGGTGTTATATTACTAGACTCTCTTGAATATATCAACTAATAAGACATTAAAGATAATATAATCAACACATTATCCTAATGGGATCACGGTCCAATTGTATCCATCTTAGAAAAAATTTCATCTAATATAGTTTGGGTGTTCTATACCTGGAATTGTTGAAATTTAGTCCAACCACCTATGAAACTGACCATTACATAATCAGTATTTCCTATAATCTTACACACCCATAAGAAAAATGTAATGACCCAAATCTTGTTGTACATAGACATTACATTACTTTTACGGATTAATTAATACATATCAAGAACCAACACTCAAGGACCGTAATAGTTTAGTGTCTTTGGAAACTCAGAACATAATCTTCTAATCGTGGTGAATGATACTCAACATCTCCCATAAAGATCATCCCATTTTTGTTTTATTACCTAAATCCTTTCTTTAAATCTTGGGGAAAAGAAAACATAAAAAATGGTGAGCTCAAATTTTCAATAAGGGTAAGTATTGAAAAAATATAATAAATCATATACATTTGAACTTAAAAACATGAAAAAAATGTTTAAACATTAAGATCTTGAGAAATGACATAAAACATGTCACTACATAAGGCAAAGATCATAATGGGACAACAATATTTATAAAATATAATGGGAATAAAACATGTAATTGTGGAAACCATTAAGCACATGTTATGATTTCCATAGTATCCAAGGCATTGCTGCCAAGACCATATTAGTTGACAAAGTCCCTTTCTGAATCGAGTTCACTCCTCCTTTCAGTCCTGTAACACTGAAACAGATTTACTTACCATTCCATCCATATCTATCTCATGAGATATAAATCTTTGTCCAATGCATTTGAGGGAGATATAGGTCCCACCCATCTCATAATGAAATCATTCTTACTTGTGCCACAAAATAAACTTAAAACATTCATCATAACCCAAAGAAAAAAACTGGGTTTCATAAACATAATCCCATCATAAAATAATACATATAAAACAAACGGATATAATTTCATCATAAGAGAATTAAAACCATGTAAATCATAGAGACATTATACTTGAAACATACACATATGAAATAATGTCATCTTAGATGGAAAATGGGTTTGATAAAACACTTGAAATGAATTCTTGAGGAAAATATCTTTTCTTCTTAAAAATAATTATATTTTTAAAAAATTCCATTCAATCTTAAAATAAAATTATTCTATTGAAAATATTCATAAAATTTTGTAGAGGAAACTTCATTGAAATAAGTCGTTACGAAACCGTAAAAATCTATTCACCCCATATAAGTTAAAAATAACATTCTTCTCGTACTTTTATCGGAAAAGTCAAAAAGTACCTCGTATGGTAATCAAAAGAAATATTCCTTACATACCAAGTAGTAAAAGTAAAAAATGGGTAAAAAACATTAAACATACATGAAACCATTTTTATAAAACATGTACATGGATAATAAATATAACCCTAGTAAATACTTACGAATAAACAATCTCAGATAAAAACGAGATTGGAAAAGTTATCCCTTACCTTAGGTATGATATCCTTCATACGTATCTTAACCTCCTTTATAATGATTTAAATAATGTCATTGACTTATTACAGAAACATATTCATTGTTATGATATCATATATAGTTCAATTATGTCTTTATATTACCTGTTCTTTTGTAAATTTCATGTTAAAGCAGCGTTTTGGGTAAAATCGTTTCATTTATCGTACGTGTTTCGACATGTTGTTATTGATATTATTACTTATATCTACATTTAAATAATTCTTTAATGTAAAACATTATTTATATATAATATATATTCAATATATAAATATATATGATAGATCGATAAAAGGAATGAAATACACCGTTCATGGAGACGGTAGGTCGTGCGTACGCATGAACGCTATTTTCGTTTCCTTATTGAATTAAATGGAATTAAGTAAATGAAACATTTATGTTCATAAATCCAGTATAATTATCATTTAATATATTTAATTATTATTTATTATATATACTTTATAATCATACTTGAATGGTTAATTATGGAAAATGAATCTCATCGCGTTCGTGGAGACGGTAGTCCGTACGTATGCACGAACGATGATATCATTCCCATGATCATGGAATTGTATTGAAGTGTTTGTATAATATTTCATAATCATTATAACTTTACAATAATCATATATAATTATTTATTTACACCATTATACCCATCCATGTAAGGATTTGGTTGAAAAAAGATTTCACCACAGCGTGGAGACGGTATTCTGTACGTCCGCACGCGTGGTGATTTCATTTTCCGTATGATGGATAGAAGATAAAATTGAGTTGTTTCATATTTATAATAAAATATCCATATATTAGTAATACTTATGTTATTAATTTATGATGAAACAAATAGAGAAGAATAAGTATAAGAAGAAATAAATTGGAATGAATCGGTAAAGGATATTACCTCTTCTTTGATGCGCCTCTTCTCAACCTCTTCTTAAGGAACCAGGGTTGGTATTTTGATAAAACCAGCTCCTCTATAATGTTTCTAGGGAAGATTATAATAGAAATAGGTAGGGTTTTGGCGAGATTCAAGGCTCAAAGGGTTTTAAGAGAAGAGCGAAGGGGTGCCCTTTTTATAAGGGAGGAGAGGGGAACCTTTAGAAAAACGTAAAATATTATTTTATAATAACGTCATATTAGGAATATAATAGCTCCAAATTGATTTATTTAGAATATAAAGTTGGAATGGGTAGAAATACTCTCAACCAATATATTTTAGACAAGTTTAGGTTACTATTTTAACCTTATCATGTAGATTTAACTCTAAGTTAAATAATTTAACTTTTACCGTGTCTTCTTGTTTTCTTACACTGTATGGTTAAGAAACCTACAATAAAAATCCAAAAGAACCCAAGTGGTTCATTATTAATATATATATCCTTATCTAAGTCATTTTATGTAACCTTATATTTATATGAATTAAATAACAATTAATAATATAATATTTTTAAATAAAAAATATTTTATGTCAATTTTGACACTATTTGGTAATTGTTTTTTGTGAAAATTATAACAACCTGATTAGTCAGAAAAAATTTAATTAAATAAATAATTACATGTAATATTAACCTATAAAATTAGTTTAATTCATAGAAACTCTCAAATTACAATTATTTGGGTATTTATAATATCAATTATGTTAATATTTCTTTAATAAGGTAATTACTGCATCATCATTGTGTCATAAATAAATTAAATTATTTAATGTATAAAAATTATCAATAAACTACCATTATGTAGGAAATATTCTTATATTTCTAATGAATATTTATAGTATAATTTATCTTATGTAAAACTCTATATTAAAAATGTTTTAGTTATTAAACTTTGATTTTAACTATTTTAACTCTTCTTTAAATAAAATAATAATAAATGTCCTAATCTAATCCATGTGAACCTAAATTGTAATATTTTATTCCTAATGTTGGTTTTGTTCTAATTAAAATTATCCAATAGAATTAGGTCACATGTTAGAGTAATAATAATATCATTTTTACCTTTAATTACCCTATTTACTTTTAACTATGGTAAATAAAAGTAAAAAGTTACTATTCACCAAAAATTATTTTCATCTCATTGAACCACATTTTACATTCTGATAACAACTGTGTTTCTCGAATTTTAGAAATTCCATTCACAGAAGCGGTAAAATTAAGTTTTATGTAAATTTTCAAATTCTCATAGGAGGTGGGTAAAAGACGGTGAAAAGTTCAATAAAATTATTATATATCTAAAATTATTATAAAATGACTCCGATGAATTACATTGAACTTATATAGGTATTATGTTTCAATTTTGACATAAAATAAATTTAAATAAAATAAATAATTATTTAAATAAAAAGTCAATTTTTAAATATTAACTTAGTGTTTTCACTATTCATCGAAAATTGAATGTTTTTAGAAAAATACCAAAACTATATCTATGCTAATTTTGATATTCCGAATCCAAAAATGAAGTCCATTTTGAAAAATAAAACTTCAAAAAGTGGGTATTACTATTCATAATGGCTAGTTCATAATAATATAATAATAATATATCATTTAGTGAAACTTGGTATTGCGTAAAACTTACGCTATCATGGAAGGTCGTGATTGCGTGTAATGCAAGACAAGTTAGGGACGCATGTAGTGCAAGCTCCTTTTGATGTAGCGTACAACAAAGGACATCGATGAAATTAAAAGGAACATTTTTCATAAAATCTCGGGGTGTTACATTCTACCCCCCTTAAAATGAATTTCTCTCTTGAAATTCGTCGGGGTTATAAATTTTTTACTACTCGAAAGTTTTAATAGAAACCCACATATTAAAAAGTAATACCAAAACTTATCTTTAAAAACTAAATTATGAAACATAATGGTTTCCCTAATTAACTAATCACTGGGTTTCCACATAGGAGAACATAGGTGAAAATATGCATATGGAAGAGAAATATGACCATCAACTTATGATGAAGAGTGGTAGAGGACATGGCTATGAAATATCCAAAAATCACAAAGCCATAAATTTTTGATGTTCTAAGGTTCCATATGATTCATCAGATATAAGGGAACTAAGAAAACATTTCTGGTTTTCAAGATCATTTCCCTAAAGTTGAAGAATTTGAATTAGAAGAATTACTTACTTTATTTCGGTACAATCTCACCGTTGTTATCCCTTGAAAAAATTCCACTTCATCTCTTAAAGAAATAAAGTAGAATTTGACATTTTTGATGTGTTAGGAGATCATGTGATAGAATTATGGGTCATTCCATATGTCTCAAACCAATGGTTAGAAAAAGTTATCAAATATACATAGGTCAATCTATGTTGAGGTTAATCGTATATGATTCCAAAAATGGACTTATACTTAATCTATCATATTGCTTAATAAAAATAGTTTCTACTTGCCAGTGACTTATGTAGGCCATTAGTTGGAAATAATGTCTTGTCGCACTTCGGTTGTGGGTTCGATTCCCACAGCCTTGTCCGAAGCGACATGTTGTCGCCCATCCTGGAGGTTGTCCTTTTTCTAAAACTACAATATTATAACATTCTTGAAATAATATCGAAAAAGTTTTAGCCTTAAACAGTACTGACTTATGTCCAACATAATCCATTCCAATCCTTAGGCTTATCTAAAATACTTCTATCCAATCTTATAGTATAAAGAGAACGATTACTAGAAATTTCATCAAACAATCAAGTGAATACCATCATTTATCCAACATATATCATATGATATATATTTTTGGTCACATTCCAAACATGTGAATATCTTAATCATGTATTCTATTGAAAAAAAATACCCATTGATCCTTAGTGAAAACATGAATGTTGTCAAAAGTTAACTCTTTCCACATACCAAAATCCCAAAATTTCTATATACTCAAACCATGATATCAGTCCTGAGCTCATTTCATTTTCTCTTTATCCCTTCATTATGCTCATATCATCACTTTTCATGGTTCCCGGTATCATATAATTATTCAAAACCAATACATAGATATTCCAAAATTCCACGATACCATAAATGAGATTATGTGATACTATTTTGAAATCCCATTACATAAAGACTTAATCATTACACAACATCATTTTCATACTCAACATCACAAACAGTGATTGCATTTGACTTCCCTTTATCATTTGCCTTAATAGGTTTCTCACGTTGATCATCATTAACCCTTGGATTTGGGAATTGATTAGCATAATGCCTCATTTCCTTACACATGAAGCATTGAAGTATTGGTGGTGCGTTCTCTAGAGTATTTTCTTTATTCACATCATTAGCAACCCTTTTTCCATTACTTCGATAGTCATCTACTCGTTGACCTTCTTTACCACGCTTAAAACATTTTCTAGTCCCTTTAAGAAAATATCCACCATGATTCTTTCCACACATTGAGCATAAAGAAACATTCATCTTCTTTTCACCATTATTTTGAGATTTCTCCTTGAACTCCATATTTCATTTCTTGTCAGAACCCTGATATAGATATGTTACACCAACTTCCAGTTCTACCTTGATAACACAACGCACAATTTCTTCATAGATATTGAAGTCTCTTATAGTTAATGACCCTCGAAGACTTGTTTTTAATCCCCTGAAGAATCAATCAACTTTACTTTTAGGTTAGATTGTAATGCCAGATGCATACCTTGCAAGTCCTGTAAAATTCACTTCGTATATACCAACAGATTCATCATCCTTCTGCTTAAGCTCAAGGAACTCCTTTTCCATCTTTGTTCGAAGAGTATGAGGTAATTACTTACTGAAAAACAAGTTCTTGAACTCGTCCCATTCCATGGATTCAATTTCATATTGGGGCCTTGTATTCTTAATTAGAGTCCACCATGGATCTGCTTCACCTTCCAAACGGTAAATAGACAGAATGACTTTTTCATGTTCTGAATAGAGAAGTATGGAAAATATCTTTTCAATGGTACTAATCCACTGTTCATCAACAAGTGGATCAGTAGACCCACTGAAAGAAGGTAGAGGTTTCCTCATGAAGGACTCAATAGAATATTTTTCCCTTTTCTGCTCATTTCGAAGTCCAGAATGATTCATAGCTTGTGTAAGTATATCAATAAGATTTTTCACTCCATATCCCATGAAATTGGTTTATTGAGGAGGAAAATCATTTCATTTTCCATTACATTGATCAACACGGTTCCTTCGGGTTCTAGCCATCGTCTAAAACCCAAAAAGAATAGTGTGAGAGGAAAAAATAATGCTAGGGAAAACAACATAATAAAGGGGGAGTACCTTCAATATCTAACATCTTAGTTTTATTTCTAAGATCATTAGTGTAATTCTAGGATGATAAACTATATGTATACTTAACCTTAGGGACATCCCTAGACATAACTTAGAAATATCTCTAGGTATCTCAGTAAAGGTTTCGCATCCTAGTTTCCAAAGGTTAACAAAACCATTCTTATGATACCAACTATAATGACCCAAAGCATGACGTATATAGACATTACATTACTTATAAGGATTAATTAATACATATCAAGAACCAACACTCAAGGACCGTAATATTTTAGTGTCTTTGGAAACTCGGAACATAATCTTCTAATCATGGTGAAAGATCCTCAACATCTCCCAAAAAGATCTTCCCCGTTTTGTTTTCTTACCTAAATACTTTCTTTAAATCCTGGGGAAAAGAAAACATAAAAAAGGGTGAGCTCAAATGCTCAGTAAGGGTAAGCATGGAAAAAATAAAACAAATCATATACATAGGAAGTTAAAAACATGAAAATAATGTTTAAACATCAAGATCATGGGAAATTACATAAAACATGTCAGTACGTAAGGCATAGATCATAATGGGACATCAATCATGATAAAATAGCATGGTAATAAAACATGTAATTGCGGAAACCATTAAGCACATGTTATGATTTCTATAGTAGCCAAGGCATTGCTGCCAAGAACATCTTAGTAGACAAAGTCCCTTTCTGAATCGAATTCACTCCTCATTTCAGTCTTGTAACACTTAATTGGATTAACTTACCATTCCAGCCATGTATATCTCATGAGATATAAATCTTTACCTATTGCATTGGATGGAGATATAGGTCCCACCCATCTCATAATTAAATCATTCTTACATGTCCCACAAAATAAACTTAAAACATTCATCATAACCCAAAGAATAAAATGGGTTTCATAAACATCATCCCATCATAACATAATCCATATAAAACAAATAGATATAATTTCATCATAAGAGGAGTAAAACTATTTAAATAATAGAGACATTATACTTGAAACAGACACATATGAAATAATGTCATCTTAGATGGAAAATGGTTTTGATAAAACACTTGAAATGAATTCTTGAGGAAAATATCCTTTCTTCTTCAAAATAATTTTCTTTTCAAAAAATGCCATGAAATCTTAAAAGAAAATTATTATGTTGAAAATATTCATAAACTTTTGTAGAGGAAACTTCATTGAAATAATTCATTATGAAACCATATAAATTCATTCACGCCGTATAAGTTAAAAATAACATTTTTCTCGTATTTTTGTCGGAAAAGTCAAAAAGTACCTCGTATGGTAATCAAAAGAAATATTCCATACACACCAGGTAGTAAAAGTCAAAAATGGGTAAAAAACATTAAACAAACATGAAAATATTTTTAGAAAACAGGTACATGGATAATAAATATAACCCTAGTAAATAGTTATGAATAAACAATCTCGGATAAAAACGAGATTGGAAAAGTTATCCCTTACCTTAGGTCTGATATCCTTCGTACATATTCGAAACTCCTATATAATGATTTAAATAATTTCATTGACTTATTACAGAATCATATTCATTGTTATGATATCATATATGGTTCACTTATGACTTTATATTACCCGTTCTTTTGTAAATTTCATGTTAAAGTAGCGTTTTGGTTAAAATCGTTTCATTTATTGTACGTGTTTCGACATATTGTTCTTGATATTATTACTTATATCCTGATTTACTTAATTCCAGAATGTAAAACATGATTTATATATAATATATATTCAGTATATAAATATATATGATATATCGATAAAAGTAATGAAATACACCGTTCATGGAGACGGTAGGTCGTGCGTAGGCATGAACGCTGTTTTTGTTTCCTTATTGAATTAAATGGAATTATGTAAATGAAACATATATGTTCATAAATCCAGTATCATTATTATGTAATATCTTTCATGATTATTTATTATATATACTTTATAATCATACTTGAATGGATAATCATGGAAAATGAATCTCATCATGTTCATGGAGATGGTAGTCCGTACGTATGCACGAATGATGATATCATTCCCATGATCATGAAATTGTATTGAAGTTTTTGTATTATATTTCAAAATCATTATCACTTTACAATAATAATATATAGTTATTAATTTACACCATTATACCTATCCAAGTAAGGTGGTGGTGGAAAACAGATTAAACTACGGTGTGGAGACGGTATTCCGTACGTACGCACGCGCAATGATTTCATTTTCCGTAGGATGGATAGAAGATGAAATTGGGTTGTTTCATATTTATAATAACATATCAGTATATGAGTTATACTGATGTTATTAATTTATGATTAAACAAATAGATAAGAAGAAGTATAGGAAGAAATAAATTCGAAAGAATCGGTAAAGGATATTACCTCTTCTTTGACGCGCCTCTTCTTATCCTCCTCTTAAGGCGTTATGGTTGGTCTTTTTAAGAGACCAAAACCTCTATAATATTTCTATGGAAAATGATAAGGGAAATGGGAAGGGGTTGGAAAAGCTTCAATTCTCAAAAGTGTGTGAATAGCGGAGGGAAGCGGTGCCCTTTTTATAAGGGAGGAGAGGGGCACCTTTGAAAAAACATAAAATATTATTTTATAATAAAGTCATATTTGGTTTATAATAGCACAAAATTGATTTATTTAGAAGTTAAAGTGGTTATGGGTCTAAAACATCTCAACCAATAGATTTTAGACAAGTTTAGGTTACTATTTTAACGTTATCATTTAGATTTAACTCTAAGTTAAATAATTTAACTTTTACTGTATCTTCTTGTTTTCTTACAGTATATGTTTAATAAACTTACTATAACAAGAAAAACTAACCCCAAGTGATTAATTATTAATATATATGTATATCCTTATTTAATTCATTTGACCGGGCCTTGTATTTTTAGGAATAAATAAACAATTAATAATATAATATTGGTTTTAAAAACTATTTTATGACAATTTTGAAACTATTTGGTAATTGATTTTTTTGAAAATCATAACAACCTGATTAGTTAAAAAAAAGTTAATTAAATAAATAATAAAATTTCATATTAACCTATAAAATTAGTTTAATTCATAAAAATTCTCAATTACATTTATTTTTGTATTCATAATATCAATTATGTTAATATTTCATTAATAAGGTAATTACGACATCATCATTGTGTCACAAATAAATTAAATTATATAATGTCTAAAAATTATAAATAAAATACAATTATGTAGGAAATATTTTTATCTTTCTAATTAATATTTATAGTCGAATTTATTTTTTTTATAATCCTATATTAAAAATGTTTTAGTTATTAAACTTTGATTTTAACTATTTTAACTCTTCTTCAAATAAAATAATATTAAATGTCCTAATCTAATCCATGTGGACCGAAAAGGTCATATTTTATTCCTAAGGTTATTTTTTGTCGAATTAAACTTATCCAATAGAATTAGTACAAGTGTTTGGGTAATAATAATATCATTTTTACCCTTAATTACCGTATTTACTTTGAACCGTGGTAAATAAAAAAAAGTTACTATTCACCAAAAATTATTTTCATCTCATTGTACCACATTTTAGTTACTGAAATCAACCATTTCTCTCGGATTTTTGAAATTCCATTCACAAAATCGGAAAAATTAAGTTTTATGTAAATTTTCAAATTCTCCTAGGAGGTGGGTAAAAGACGGTGAAAAGTTCAATATATTTTTTATATATCTAAAATTATTATAAAATGACTCCAATGAATTACATTGAACTTATATAGGTATTATGTATGAATTTTGACCGAAAATAAATTTAAATAATATAAATAAATATTTAAATAAAAATTCAGTTTTTAAATAGTAACCCAGTGTTTTCACTATTCATCAAAAATTGAATGTTTTCAGAAAAATACCAAAAATTCACCCTATGCTACTTTTGATATTCTGAATCCAAAAAATGATGTTTATTTTGAAAAATAAAATTTCAAAAAGTGGGTATTACTATTCATAACGACTATTTCATAATAATATTATATTAATATATCATTTAGTGAAACTTGGTATTGCGTAAAATATACGCTATCCTAGAAGGTTGCGATTGCGTGTAATGCAAGCCAAGTCAGGGACGCGTATAGTGCAAGCTCCTTTTGGTGTAGTGTACAACACAAGACATCGATGAAATTCAAAAGAACATTTTTCATAAAATATCGGGGTGTTACAAAAAATCTCATTTTTAAATCCTACTATAAGTCACACATATTTCATTCATGTATTTCCCAAGCCTAGGGACCAACAAAGGTCGTTAATTAACTATCCCATCACTTAAACACTAAACATGATGTCTAGTATGAAATTTAATCCATAAACCGAATATTTTTCCTTCATTTGATCACACTTAAATAGATAATATAGTTTCCATACACCCACCATGATTCAAATGGGTCACCTATATCATATAAAGGATACATAAGCCTCATATTTTGGATTCCAGGATCACCACTCTCATCTAGACACAACTAAATAAAAAGTTGTATTATAATATATATATATAAAAGGTTGAAAAGGTTTACGACCACCAATGCGGTGTATTTAAGTGATCACTTAATGGATACCAAGTTATAAAAAATCCTTAATCTATTAAAATTAAATAACTAGGATACGAACCATACAAGGTGGATTTTAGATAAAAAATAGCGAATAAAAATGAAAAATAAAATATTTAAGAGTATACTATGTTTTCTTTAACATAAGGATCATAACATAATTTATGGTAATTTATATAAACTTTAAATGATGTTTAGGGAGATTAAAATATAAAGAAACACAATGGGGGTGATTGAAATCACAAAAATCTACCTCTTAAAGAAGAGGAAGGGTATTTAACTCATATTTGGGAATAATAAAAAAATATTAAATAAACTGAATCTGGTTAAACACTACGTACATGGTGGATTTTTATTAAGTTCCTGATAGTTAATCGATGGCATTTAATAGAACCACCTATTGATAAATGGTTTTCTTAAGGATTCTACCTCCCAAAAAGAATCAGTAGGTACCTATTGTCCTTTTACCATTCACATGGCGGCACATTCTCTAATACTTAAGTAGTATTACTCCATGCCCATCGTCAAATCCGTCACAAAATGCCTAAATTTTTTGAACACAGTCACAATCATATATAATTAAATTTTAATGAAATTAATAATTTGATTTGGGGAATTCATCGATATTTGGGAGTTTTTACACTTATAATGGTTTTTTACATTTATTATATTATTTAATTTCTTATAATTACATTCTTATGTACTATAATGAGTTTTTTATTTAATAAATTATATATTATATAATTTCAATTGAAAATTTATTTATTTATTTATCACACAAATGATTAATATCATTCTATTAATAAATTTATTAGCTAGTTAATAACATTGCATTAATTTTATATTTAATGTTAACGAAAAGGTATTTAGTGAAATTTACTAATACATAACCATAAATATATAAAATTATTATATCCATGTATACTTGGATAAACCAACTTCTTTTCTATCTTGACACAAATATCAAGTGATTCTCCACTACAATCAATATCTTTTGGGAAACAAATTTGTTATACATAAAAGATTAGAATTAAAAGACTTAATTATATTGATTTATCACACTAGAACCCAAAAAATCATGATTAATATCCTAATAATCATAGTGTACATGTAGATATCACTAGGCAGACCAATTATTATTTTGATAAAGTAATGACATCTATAAAATTGTGTATAAATCAAATTAAAAATAAACTACTTGAGGTGGCTATTATAAATTGATATTCAATTATAAAATAAACATGTTGAACCAATTTTAGTAATTGAATTTTAATGATTTAACTCTTCATAATTATATTGAGAATTTTTTGAAAATTTTATATTGGGTATCCCATTATGATGCTTCTCATATGCTTGGATCCTGCAAGAGGTATTAGATAAGTCATTAAAAATACATATTTCGATTTTATTTATTAGTATCGATATTTATGGTATAATTTTGGGTTTTTATTGGGTCAAAAAAGAATTTGAGTAGGTATGGTCAAAAAGGATGATAACCCATAAAAATATTAGAAGACATATCCGGTGGTCATAAAAGAAAAAAAGGTGTAGAGTATGGGTATGGATGGACATTTACACCCACAACACTCATCGGCTATTCCGTGTTAGCACATGAATCACACATAATGAACAAGAAATAAAAATATTAAAAGTGTTGACATGTCATGCATACTGTTCCCACTGGTCTTAGGCCTAAATTTTGTCAACTATTATATATTTAATTATTTTAAATTATATATATACCCAAATAGACAATATCATGCATTAGGGGGTTGTCAACCCCCTCACACATTATTTTTTAAATAATAAATAAGAAATAATAAACAGTAATGTAGATATATATATATATTTATATATTTATATGTACATATATTTTTTATATTTAAAAATGAATTATGAAATTATAACATAAAATTTAATGGAAGGATGAATGTTTGTATACCAATAACCATAACATTAATAAGTATACAATTAAAACAAATAAAATAAATTTAATCTATTAATGGATATCAATACAGATTTTTTTTTAAATTCTACTCTATGTTTATAATTGAATTCTGAATAATCACGATATATCCTCATCTTTGTTTGTTTTATATTATATTTTATTTTATTTATTTACCATTTTATTTTATTAAATGGTTATAAAAATTTATAATTAAGTATTGGAGATATGTAATCTATACCTCCCACTATTATGATGGAAGAATCATTATTTCACTGATTTGTTTAATGTAACCTCCCACCCATGATCCTCCTTGCTTTCATGTGATTAATAAAAGAATATAAAGAATTTATGGGTAGGAGGATCAAGATATAGTCCAATGTAAATCCAAACATGATGAATCACAAGATAATAATGAATTCATTAACTTCAGTCAAGCCATATTATGTGTGTTACTTCTCCTATGCTCTATTTTGATTTATCATAACTCAATAAACCAATAAGTAGGTATTAAATCATCATAATTTCATAATAATTTTATCTATACATGGTTACTTTTCAATTAATATGATCACAAAGATTATGATTACAAAGAAACATGCATATATAAAATAATTTTGTTTCCCATAAGCAATGTTTCTATAATGAGTTTTTAATTATTTATTAAAGAAAAAATTGAATATTTATTAAGAATGGATAGAAAAAATATTATTCCTTAATCTATGATAATGGTAACCCCTCTAGGTAAATATTCAGTCTCAACATGATTTTAAATACTTTATTTATAATTAAAACATTATAGATAGTTGTTACCTATCCTCAAGTTTATTGAAATTCATCAAGGAGTTCTAAAGATAATCATGTTATGATAAGTAACGATATTTAATATTTTATTGTTTTATGGTTAAATTTTGAGTAAATTCTTGTGTTATGTTTATAGATTGGATTTCTAGTAAAAAAACTGAATTTTAATGTTCAAATAGGTGGATTTAATGAGGAATTCCAAAATACCATTACTCATAGATTCCATAGATTATATATAACTTTAAAAACAATTAATCTTCAATATATAATATATAAATTAGAAATTTATCATTCACATAAACTTATAAAAAATTTAACTATATAATAAATCATGTTAGAGATAATAATCTTCCAGTAAAATATGAAAAAGCGAAAACTAAAGATGTAAAAGTACAATAAATAATATAATTTCTCCAAACTAACATGTGATAGTGAAAAAAATATATACAACATAAGAATTATACTAAAAAACACCAAATGTAACATCATTATCATGTACCACTATACACCATAATCTACTTTCTCAACTAGCTCAACTAGCTACACCGGTTTTAGTGAGAACAATAGTGTACACCATATATATATACACAACATTTTTGGGATTAACACTTGTTAAACCAATGAAAAAGTGAGACTTAAAATGCAAAATGATACTACCACTATCAACATGGTGCACCATTATTTTAAAAATCCAAGATGATTAGAACTCCATAGTTAATCATGATTGTCCTATAGTAGTGATTCGAATGAATGATATTATGGGAAGTTTCCTCAGATGTTTTTGAATGAGGACAAAAAACACTAAAACAACATGTGTTGGCCTGTGGAAAAATCATTAGTATGATAAGTGTCCCAGGTGGGTAATATCCTATTGTGTTATCAAAACAAAACCAAGGTATTTCAGGAGACCCATGGGGTTAGATGATCAAGCTCAAGGATGAGTCATAACAAATGGTATCAGAGCCAATACGTAGCTGCAAGTGAAGTTGAATTTCCGAGGGTTAACTATTGGGGTCCACAATAAGGGAATTTTACTTTAATGGGGTAGGGAGTATAACAACCCTACAAAAGTGAGACTTTAAATGAAAAATGTATCTACACATTTCAACAAGGTGCACTTTACCTTTTAGGATTTCACCTTATTATAACTCTACATTTAATCATGCTTTCCCTAGAGTAGTGATCAATATGGGTGACCATATGTGAATCTTACTAGGGTTTGTGTCAGTGGGGAAAAACACTAGAAGAAAATGTGTTGGCCAGTTTGGATAATCATTATTCTGATAAGAAACCCCATTGGGTAATATCATGTGGTGTCTTAAAAAAGAAACCACTATATTATAAGAGACCCATGGGTTTAGATGAACTACTACAAAGAATAGTGGAGTCCGCGTTATGACAAGAATCATGCATTGGTCAGTATAAATATACATAGAAAGAGGAGAAAAAATTAAATAAAAATAGATAATTCAAATCAAACCCATGACTAGGGAAATACTATGTAATTGATAGGGTGTTAGATATGCTTCATGGTTAAGAAACGCAATAATATCTAATAAATCAAAATCTTATTTTCTAATAGTCTCTAAGGTTCACATATTGTAAAGAACCAAATATTCTTCCAATATAAAAATATTCAAAACTCCAATGTTTGTATTCTCAATATAGGTTGTATCTAGAAACCATCAAAAAGGTGAATTAATCACATGTCCTATAAAATTTGAATAAAATTTCACAAAAACTTCTGATACTACAAAAGTAAAATGATACCTCACTATAACTGTAATTGGGGACCCATGGATTGGAGAGGAGTACACATTAGTCAAGGGGGTAATAAAACATAATAAAGGAAGGACCCACACCACATCTCATGGAAAAACTATAACATTAATAGATGTATAAGAATTACCCAAACATTTAAGGGATACAAAACATCATATCGTATAGGGGAAACATGATATATTGGAATTGAGTGGGTACAAACCCCATACAAGAATGGAGGACTTACAGCCCATGAATAGAAGACATGTACCCCTGTATATGTGTGTGGGTGTGGGGGGGGGGTAGTCAACTCCATAATTCATATGGGGGACTCAAACCCCATCCTTAGAATGTATCTAGGATTTAATGACCATGTATCGACACTAATCATATCTCCCCAACTATAATTCTTTATCATCACAACTAAGGATCATTATATACACTAAATTCCTCAAAAAACACCCACAATTAATGATACATATATCCTTGTATTCTTGAAGTAAAATCACTCAAAATTGGATATTCATGTGTCTAATTATGAAACTCATAGTAGGAAATATAAATAATAATGATATTTTTTATTACATGATATATACTTAATTTTTCTCAATATGTGGACATATTGGAGTGCATAACTACTAGAAAAGGTTCAATCGTCATATAAATTGAGTTACATATCATATAATAGAATGTTTTAAATATTATTCATATATTCTAACTCAAAAATTACAATTACACACTTCATTAACACAGTTTGAGATGTTTATCCTATAGTATGTGATATTTAATGTCTCATATGCAAGTGAGGCAATTATTGGATAATTTAGAGTTAATGATGATCCATAACTATGGGGGGATAATGTTAAGGTAGGGTCATATAGTTTAGTGTTAACATTAGGTGAATAATACATGGAGAAATTGTTAGGATAAGTAATGAGACAACATATACATTAAAGAATTGATTACCCACCGCATGAATGTATTTTCACTTGTATTCAATTCATGTGTCATGGGAACTAAATTCATTAATGAGGTTAGTAACCCTCGATATCAATAAATTTCAGTTCCCATATACTGAAGGAAATTTTAGTATATCCTCAAAAGGTAGGGTCAAAGTCCAACACCTATAGATTATTTTGTATTAATATAATATTAGTTGTGGTTCCTTCTTTCATTAAGTTATTGTAACCCCTTGAATAATATTCACTACTCAGTGATGCATGAGTCTCATAGTATGTTCATATTGGGAAAGAATTATTTTTTTGTGGTCTAGGTAATTGGTATTATGTATTACACATATTTTATAAATCATGTGACACATCTTCATCTATGTATAATTTATAAATATAACTTATACCTGGAGTATGAACATGTTGTATTTGATACTTTTAGTTTTATAGGAATCTATTTTTGTTTAAAAGATGTGAACCTTAGTGAAGAAGAGTTGAGAATATTGTGATTTTATCATTATATGTTGTTTTGTAGACATTATAACATATATGTAATGCTTTGTATTACTTATTTTTTCCCTTATTAATGACTTTTAATTGATTTGTTATGTATTAAAATAGATTTTTTTATGGGAAACATACTTGGTATATTTATAGTCCTCCTTGCATTGGACATATTCCAACATAAGTTATTTCTATTATGAAAACGAATATTTCAGTGGTTAATGGAGTTTGTAAATATATAGATACTAATTGAGCTAGTTAGTGATGGAGTATAGTAGTATACAGTATAAATATTTTTATTAGTGATCCATTCAAAGGGGTTCTTGAATCATGGAGGTCTTTTCTCGTATACATACCAGTTATAACTGATCATATTATAGGACTTATTTTTTCCTTTAATGTTTTTCCTCTATGGAATTATATTGAAAATCTGTTTCTTTGCATATTTATTTCTATAAATTACATTTATATTTGTATATATACAGATGGTGGTTGATGGATTCATAAATATTTTTTATTAGAGATGCATTTTTATTGAATGATGATTTAAGAAAATGCATCCCATAACTATTATTCCATCTAAAGATTAGTTAGAATCCCTTGACCAATAGGATGTGGGATTGTGGTGGTATGACTAACTTAATTATAGATAAGCTAGTGCTACAGTGGGATAGTTCAACACCATGGCCCAAACCACTAGGTCCAATTTGAGTTGCCACATGACCACACGCACACCTCCCCATATCCAGGATGGTGTTTGCACTACTAGAAAAATAACCTATACCAATGGTTTGGAATCATTGGTATAGGCCTCCAAGCTATCAGTATAGCCTATACCAATGGTTTTGGGAACCATTAACAAGTAAGACATGGGAATATATCTATACCAATAGTTTTTGGAAAACTATTGGTTTAACTAATATAAAAATCTATACCAATGGTTCCACAAAACAGTTGGTATATGTACTTCAAATAACAATCATTCAGTTGGTTTTAATCCCAACACCTATCGGTTGTGATTGAATGACCTAACCACAAACCTAACTTACTGTTGTGAACATAATTTCAAAAATATATATATATTATCATAAGTGTTTTAAATTTTTATTTATTTAATGTCCTCTATAATAAGATTCCATTAAAAATACATGTACCCATACCAACCGTTCTTAAAACCACTAGTGTAGTCCTATACCAACAGTTTTGAGAAACATTGGTATAGGTTCATTGATTTTGGGACCTATACCAATGGTTTTGGTGAAACTGGTTGTATAGGGGGACCTATACCAATGGTTTGGCCAAAACTATTGGTATATGGTCTCTATAATGGACCTATACCAACGGTTTTCCCAAAACCATTTGTGTAGGTCCAAATTAATAAACTATTACAATGGTTTGCCCAAAACCATTGGCATAGCTCCAAATTAGGGACCTGTAGCAACGGTTTTGGGAAAACCATTGGTATAGGTCCATATAAGTGACCTATATGAACGATTTTGGCCAAACCATTGGTATATGTACAAATTAGTGAACTATACCAACGGTTTTCCCAAAACCGTTGGTATAGAACATATTTACAGTAGTTTTGACTGGCAGAAGAGGCCTATGAAACACCACGAGGATACCATTCCATTGATTCTAGGTAAAGATCAGAGTACAAATAATTTAAGTTCTAAACATAATAAAAAACAATGAATAAAAAATAACCATTAGTAAAGAAGAATCTAAAACTGAAACCACACCGTTCAGTCTCAATATGGAATGTCAAATAGATAAAAAAAACTAACCCAAGGAATCATAGTATGTTTTAAACCATGTAAATAAAAGTAGAAGTTGATATCTATCCATAAATCCATCCATAAATTTCCATATCCTCTTACTAACCTACATAACTATCCACCATAGGGGAACTTCCCTTCCCTTGATCCCCAATCATGAAATATACATGAATAATGAAATGCCTGTGTAGGATGTGATTTCAAGACTCATCTAGAAGCCACCAAACATTCTTAACAGAAGTGCATCATATATATAATGGATCATTCCATGATAGTAAAATCAACTATTATAAGAATTATTTATATCATATAAGAAAAACAAATTTTTTCAAATCCAAAGAGACTAGATCAATGTGATTTCGCACATTTCCTGAAGGAATGTTAATCTGCTAACTCATACATCCACTTGGATTGGGTAGTTAAAAAATATTTCTAACACATCCTCCATGATGATACACTATCACACATACAAAAAATATCGTCTAACAAAACACTATTAGGGGATATTCCACTAGGATCATATGTCACACACAAGTGAAAAATAAATAATTAAATCACATACATATTATACAGGTTACAAATTGATAATAAAAAATCATGACAAATAAATAAAGTTAACTAGTAATTAAAAATCCATTTTCATGAAACAGAAGAATATGTAATAAAATTATGTGATCATGCATCATTATATATCCCAATTGGTATACTCACATATACTGAAAATCATACAATGATTTTAAAAAAAACCTGAACTAATGTTAAGGAAATCTTATCATAGGTATGATAATGATCAGTAGTGTGGATTACAATCCCTGTCCAAAAGCATAACCAAATCCCAAGAAAATACACTACTGACAATGATTTTGGTCTAGTTTAGGTTTCTTTTACAAATCATTGAATCTAGTTGAAGAGTCTATAGATCTTAATAAAAACCTTTTAGGACTTGAAAATACCTCAAGATATGATATAAACATCTATAATATAAATTTTTATGATCATTCAGATGAGAAGAGGATCATTTTATAACATGGATGGTCTGACCATATAAGAATCTCTGGATTGATTCATCCTCAATGAATAAAAGTGTTAAAACGGAGGGATAACATTTAAAAATTACTAGAGGGGAACCCTTGGGGAGGGATTAAAATAAATAAAGGGAGAATAAGAATAATTGAGAGGGGTTATATTTTAATAAATATGTTTATAAAAACAGTTTCCTCACTAAGCTCCATTGAATGACGTTGTTCTTATGATGTCCTATATTTTCTATTTGGTGGCCACATAGATGATTTTTTTGTACCCTGAAGTACCAATAGATAGACGGTGGCTTCATTTATGAATCACTTCTTCCTAGGATCCCCACAAACCATCTGGTTGTATATTATGACATTAAAATTTATATCACATCCACTAGAATTGCATCAGTCTGATTCTAAGTTCTCCAATGCATATATCTCACTAATAAACACATAAAAAATATCTTAAAAGGTCTAATATTTTTTACAATTGGTTTAACAATAATAGAGTTTCCATAATTGTCCCCATGTTATGACTTATAATCCCAGATAAGTATTCCAAGAGGTTTTCTAGAACAAATCGGCCCACTACGCTTGAATGATTTCTTCATGCTCTGAAATATTTTATTAAATACACCCATACTTATATATAACATGGATTAGATTAATGGTATTTCCTCACAACACCTTCTCGCTTTTGTATACTATCAGAATAGGTCATTCCTCAAAACATAAATCCTAAAATATCTCAACATCCCCAGAGTTGAGCACATGCATATGACCATGCTCTTACTCCTAATATCGAGACACATAGATTTTTTTACATGACATGATTTTTTGTAAGGATATATAATTGATATCCCACCATCACAATATGTTTAATGATCTCAAATGAACCTACATACCATGGTTCTTACATCACCTTCTTCCCCAAATGATTATTCCCTAAATGAGGGGACACCCACAAGAAATCCATATAGCCCACAAAGAAATCCATGGGTCATATCTCTCAGTTAGCATAAGATATAAAATAGTTCTATTTCGTAACCTATTATTTCAAAATCAAAATAACTTCTATAAGGTCTCATGTTATTAACATAGCCTTGTATCTAAATATCCACCCACCAATTTCCTAAATAGTAGTGAATGACATTTCCACCATTACATAGCCTCAAACCAATCTATCTGAATCAAGGATTGAAAATTTTAATTATACTAAAACTATACTAGAGCCATGTGATTATAAAAAATACAACTAAAAAAGAATACATTTTCACAGACTATAATCTATTGTACGGTAATTCTCTTTAACTTCCTATTGGTCTATGGAAAAATGGATTTTCTCAGTTTAAATAATGTTTCGAACACCTTTTTTAATCCTTTACAAAACTAAGATGTAAACCATATATCCCTTTTATATTCAAATCATTAAGAAACTCCATGAAGCTACAAAATTTATCAAAAATTAACCTTTCCTAGATTATCCATTGAGTTTGTCTCTTGAATTGGTATGAAGTGATCCACCATGGTCAACTGATCCAATAAAACCCAAATTGCATCTTAACCTTTTGAGGTCTGAGGAAACCCTATCACAAATTATGAAATCACATAATCCTAGTTCCACATGTGCACTTGATGTTTCTAGAGAAAAAAATATAGGTATCTAATGATGGTATTTAATTATCTAACTAGTTTGACAAACACGTTTATTTTTATTTTTATGAAATTCACTATAAATATAGTGGGAAATATAAAATTTAACTTAATCAAAAAAATCACAAGTATAATAGAAAATTGATGAAAGTTCTTAGGATATTCACTTATATTTCCACCCCTAGTCCATTATGATAATATCTTCCTTCATTTGACCAGAGAAATGTGAGGGGAAATAAAATTTCCATAAAAATAGTTCATCAAAGTAAACATAGTCCTGTTTCCATACATACATAAATATTTTCATAATGGAGGATTTTAAATGCATTAGTTTCCCCAAAATTCAAATTTTCCATCCGCATTCATGTTTATATGAGTTCTTTCCTTATCTTTGGTATCAACATCCAAAGTCCCAACTTATATTTCATTCAACTAGTTTCCCTCATAGAGAAGACATTCAACCACTATTGGGATCACCATTGGAATTTATTTAGTTTAAAAATGAAGAATATTTTTTACAATATCTCTCATCCTTCCAGGATACCAGAATTTCAGCATGACAATTGAATAAATTAATGGTGACCCTAGGTTCACTTCCGATTATATATCATGAGAGGTTCTCATCATCTCCTCTATTGTGAAATATTGAACCATAAACATTATGTGAACCAAAATAAATCCTTTCCAATCAAAATTATACAATGAAATTGAATAGTTTTTTGAAAACCTCTCATGAATCATGACATAATATTTATAATGATATTGATTAGAGGTCACTTTTTCCACTGAATATGATGGGAAAAATTTTGGTTTTGAAACTATTGTTCCTTGATCCTCAACCAAACCCACCTATCAGTCCACCAACCAGGCTATGAGATTATACTCTGCATCTAATATAGATACTTAAACCTATTTATTCTTATTAATAAGTGAATTTATATCTAAATTTCCATTCCATTGATCTTACTCCAATCAAATTCTAATTTCTACAAGTAATTTAACCAATGACTATAATAAAGATTCACATAACACTGAGGGAGGATTTATTATAGACTCTTATAGTCTTTATATATGACTAATCCCTCACCAAAGATGTAGTTTCATAATCAATTAAACACAAAAACCACCACTATAGTCTATAACTCACTGGTAGGTTAGTTTTTATCATAGGGTCAAATCCAAAAGGACAAGTAAGAAACTATAATATCTCTATACATTATAATATCTCCCAGTTCAATGCCAAATATGTCTCAATAAATTCCACACCCAACTTCGAGCTCAAGAAGAATCAAGATCTCATATGATGTTATCATTTTCAAAAAGAAAAGAGAGAAATAATTCACATTTTTAAATCTATTAATACTTTAATCCCTTATTGATTATGATGATCATGGGAGTTTATATAAGAGAAATTTTCTGGATTAACCTGCAATTGTACCCATTCAACCTAATAAAAAATCACATATCAAACAAATTCCCAAGACATTTCAATTTAATTGACTACATAATCCTTCTCTAGATCAACAAATATTCTCACTTGAGAAACTGAGTGACTATGTTAGGGTACATCCTGTATCTAGAAGTGAATCTTCTTATACCTTGTGTAAATACGATGTGCTTGAATAATACATGGTATGATATCTAGGTTTATTATATTTGATATTGACATCATGGAAAATATTTAAATCTATTAACTTAACAAAATGAAGAATAAATATAGTTATGGGTGAAAAAAAATCATGATTTATTAGAACAATTTTGAAGCATTCATAAGTCCAATGGGAATAACGAGATACTCATATGTACCATACCTCCACCTAAAAATTATTTTGGGTAAGTCTTCCAACAGGACCAAATAACAGCAGTAACTAGAACGAATATCAATTTCTGAAAACCACTACCCCCCTCAATGGATCAAATAGGTTTTTAAAAAATTTAAATTGGTACTTGTTGTTATAATAAATTCATTTAACTTCTAGTAGTATACAATGTGATACCCCAAGATTTTAAAAGAAGAAAATTATATTTGATAGCTTAAAGAGAACTCAATAGTGATTTTATCTCGAATTGCACACAACACTATGATTTTATTTAATTATAAGAAAAACATTGTCTTTATTTCATTACATTCAATATTTATTTTTTTATGTTCTATAACATATTCAACATGAAACACTAAACGTAAAAGACCCATGATATATAACACCGTTATAACATAACTTTAAAATTTGTGGGTATGAAAAGTGTTTACTAATTTATTATATATATATATCTTACCAAATATAAATTATTGATAAAGTTTTTGTATATTATCATTTAATTTTTAGAAAGGTGACTTAATTCATTAAAAACCTGTTTTCTTCAAAAAAAATCATTACTTTTCTAGAAAAAATATTATTAATAATTTTTGAAAATTTTAGAAAATTTATTAGATGAAATGAAATTATTTTTTGGATTCATAATATCTAAATATACACTTGTTATGTTTTTTCAATTTTTCATAAAATAGTAATTTTTCCATCAAAAGGGATAAATAAGTATTTTTGTAAAAAAATTATTTTCTTTTGAATAAATTAAGTAATTTTAATGTAACAATATTTTTTAAATGTTTTTTCAAGTAATATAAGTTTTATTTAGTTATATTTAATAAACATTATTAGAGGAAATCAATTTTATATTGGTTTTTAATATAAGTTAGTTTTTGGGTTTAAAGACAAGGTTTTTTTAAAAACCTTTTTATAAATAATAATATTTATCATCTTTAATTAATTAAAATAATACATAATTGGGAGTGTTTTAATTAAAATTTATAGATTATATATAATTGAATATTAATTTATTTTCAAACAATATTTATTAGATCATGGTGGGGAATATATTGACCAATCATTCATAAATATTACAAGAAGAAAAGTTTATCATCTACCTACTGTCAATGTAGGGCTTATAGGATTATCTTTAAGATATTTGTATCTTAATTTATCGGTAGGATGATACTTATTTTGGATAAATATAATTATGTTCTTATTATTACAAGGAATATATATTTTGTTTTAATTTTAGACATAATTTTTTTATTCAAGGGTTTGATATAAATTATATTTAATTTATAGAGATAATATATTTTATGTTATAACACATTATCATAATATTTTAAATATAGTTGTATTGGAAAATCATGTATTGGTGACAAATTATGATAGAAATTCACATGAATCATATTATTATCTATTGTGGAATTATTTTTATGAAATAAATATGTATTTGATAAAGATATATCATGATGGTTATTAAGAATCATTTGTCCAAAAACAATTCAAATATGTCAATCTTTTTTTGAAGGTGTAATGTCAAGATATATTTTTGTGGTAAAGGTTCTAGGGAAAAAACTCTTATAAAATACGTTCATAGAGAAATTTAAAGAACGTTTTGAGTCACAATTAGGGGAAAAGTTAGTGAATTAGTTCAAAAATATGTATATGGATAGTTTATAATAAAAATTAGAGGTGAATTTTTAGGCTTTTTCACTTTTAATGATGATATATGTACATGTGTATATGTATAGTTATTGAGGTACAAGTAATGTTCCTCTAATAAATTTATGGAATAAAATTGTGATGTATATAATCAATTTGGTAAGAAGATAAAGAAACATTGATTAGATCAAGGTGGGGAATATATTGATCAATGATTCATCAATAATCACCAAGGGTGTGAGATAATTTCCCAAATAACTCATTCTTATACACATTAATGTAATAGTGTATGTTATTAGAGGAAACATAACTTTTAAGACATGGTGATATCAGTGATGCTTCATTAATGAATTAAATTATCTTTTTTGATATATATAATTAATCAATGGTATAAATAACTAATTATATAAAAAACAAGGTGGATAATATGATCCCAAATAAATTATATTAATGGAGGTGAATAACCATGAAAAAAATTAATTTTTGGAATTTAAATCATTATTTAAGGATAATAAAAATAGTAATTTTACATTATAATGTATGAAACACATCACTCGGGAATACTAAACTACAAAAGTTATATTACCAATTTAATCCCTTATATATTAAATTTACAGTTGAGAGATGTGATATATTTTTCATATGGTATAAAATCTTCTTATGTGAAATTAAGAGAAATATGGAGTTTAATAAACCTAAGGTATAATATATTCAAGATACAAAAGAGTTAGAAAAATAAAAAAACAATAAGACTCTATTGAAGAAGTTCTCCCAAAGATAAAAGTGTAATATATGTAAACTAATGATGATAGAGAAGCAGATATCTACGGTTTTATTTTCACTATATAATGTGCCACATTATTCATTGAGAATAAAGATCTCTTATTCTATAAATAAGTAATAACAATCTAAAATACACTAAATTTGAATAATCTTTTAATTCAAAAACATATTTAATATATCAGTATCCAGTTCGGGTTTTTCAATAGGATATTGTAGGAGTTATATACATCATAATAAATAGGTATTAAAGAAAAAAACTTTATAAGGATGATATACCTAAAATCTACATAGAAATAATGTCCATTAATGCTTACCAGTAATCTCATATAATTGACTATATCATACCCTTTTAATCAATTTTTTTGCTATAGTACAATAGAAATATACATCCCATAACATATTAATATTATTATAAAATTGTTAATATGGATATAAAATGATTTAATATGTTTATATTTCACAACTATAAGGGATCATGACACCAAAGGAATATGACATGTAATACATAGAACATATATTTATTTATGGGTTCAAGTAGGCATGAAGATCATTGAATGTTAATTTTTCTGAATCTATAATATGATTTTGTTTCATTATCAATAAAAATTTTAAATGTGTCTATAAGAACATCAGTGATTGTTAAATAGTAATTTAGTAGTATATTTTAATTAAATATTATGAATTTGAAGGTGAATTCCAACACTACAGTCATCTAATATTTGGTTAAATGAATTCTTATCCAATATATAGTTAGGATAAGAAACTATGTTGTAGTGATTTATATATATATAGTGGCTCTTTATAAAAATATATGACAAATTAAAGTATATACATTTATTGGTTTTGGAATTGATATAATTTGAATGAATATAATTATTTATTTTTTCCTTTCTCAGATGGCATAAATCTGTTTAAAAAAATATGAACTTTGAAATAGGTCAAGAAAGAAAAAATCAATAAAATCTCTATAATTTTATTTATTAGTTCTATCTTGTATTTTGGTGAATTTACTAGTGTTGATTTTTTTTATGCCTTGAACAAAGTATACATATATAATGTTAATTTAAGAGTGATGGATTAGTAAATAGTTAACAATAAGTTATGGTACTTGAAATATATGAATGATATTATTAGAAAAAATCAATATAGATGTCATTGGATTGTGTTTGTTTAAAATATTCCAAAAAACATATATAAATTATTCGATTTTTAGTTTTAGGATTGTTTTTATTCTTAGGGGATATTGATGATATTTTTTTAATAATGAGAAATTTATATAATTCACATAAAATTATGTGGAATTGATTTTAATATGGGGTTATAAATCATTAGAAAATGGTTGTTTCATGATTTTATATTTATTACTATAATGTTTATTCATTGTGTTGTAAATAGTTATCAATGTAACAAAATCAATCCACAATAATATGTTTAGGTTAATGATTTGTTATGAAATAGTAAATCAGAAAAATGGGTGTAAAAATGCGTGTTATAGAAAAAATATAAATATTATAACAAAGGATTTAAAATTGGATTCACACCATGATGGTTGGAGTTATTTAATAATATGGTTATCAAGGAAAATTATAATATATTTTCATTACATAATATTGAATGTAGAATGTAGTCCAGACCATAATTTTTAAAGGAGACATGTTTTTTCACAGAATTACACCATGAAGTGTTTTGTTACTCTATATTCTATTTGAATTGTACATTTCTCATAACTTATAATTTCTCATCGAGAGAGGGGTGATTGTAGATTTAAATTGGATGTTTTTTACTATGTTTTTGAAATCAAGTAATTATAAAATTTCCTTTGAATATCAAATAGGTGTGAATAATTTAATGAAGAGAATGCTTTATATTATCAATTAATTTTATATAAATAACTTATCATGTGGAGAAGGGGAATAAAAGAGGTAGATAACAAATATTTTTTCTATTTGTTAGATAATTCAATAGATAATCAAATATATATAATTATAAAGGGATCACTGTATTGAATAATATTAAGAATACTACAACACCTATTAAGGAGTAATATCTTTATTAATTTATAATTGTTATATTGTACACCTAAGAGATAAGTGATTTCCTCTTGTGTGAGACATTAAAAATACGTCATTCTGGAGATTGGTTTGAAACTATGAGGTGTAATGAGTCCAATATGAATTTTTGAACAAAAAATATGATTTAGTGATTTATCGTACAATGAAACATAGTTTAATTTATACTACATCGGTATTGTCTACTAATTTTAAACCATGTACAATCGTATTTTTATCTCAATTATTTGTTTCAATCAAACTTTGTGAGTGTGATTTGTATTTTTATTAAAACAAATAAGACTATAAAAACAAGATATTTGAATTTAGCATACCCTAATTCACCCACCCTCTTTAGGTATCCATACTTATGATGGAAAATTAGGTGGAGGTTAATGATTAATGTGTATTCTTACTCCGGAAGACACAAAATTAGTTGTTAATAAAATAAGAATTATAATTTATAATCAACACAAATTCCAAATATGAGAGCATCAGATGAATCACTACTTTAATTCATTATAAATTTATGTGTATAAGGATATATTACATGGAATTTTAGAAAATACAGGATATGGATTATTTTTACAAATAAATATTAGTTAGATTTATGGTGATGAAAATGAATTATGATATTTGTTGATAATTTTATAATAAAATATATATTGGTGATGTGATTTAAATCCTCAAAAAATATGTGTGGTAAATTACTAGACATCATTAAAATATATACAATGATATTTTATGTAATATTAAATTCTTTTTATAGAATTTATTAGAACATGATATTTTTTTGAATGAACCCAATGATGTATTTATTTTAATAGGTGAATGTGATTATGGATGGATATCATAGACTTGTTAAATTCATTGATGACGTTAATATATTGAAGAATGTTTCGGTATATTTTTAACCTCGCGTCATTCTATAAGTTTTGATGATTGATGAAAAGGATAAAATATTATCCAACTTTTTTTATCTTCTTAAAATTTTTTCCTATTATATTAGAACTTATGAATATAATAGTATGAAAAAATACAAATATCATGAATTATAGTTGAAGGAAATAAAACCGATCAATATTGAGGATAACCTGGATGAAAAAGGTATTAATGATGTTATTTAATTCCATTATTTAAATCCAAAAAATTGAAAATGTAATACTATAATTGAAATATTTCACTCTATTGATTTTAAAAAGGGAAGTTAGATAACGTTTTGGAAGTGGGTCCAATGAAATTATACAATTTTGAGGAAGATGATTCACGCAAGATGAAATCATATAATGTTACATAAGGAAACAATAATTTATTTATAAAAAATATATTACATTCACAAATGATAATAATTTAAGGGGATTGAAAAGTGGATGAGATTTAGGAATGTAAATATCTCAATGAATATGTAACCGTCTCTATAATAAACACACACAAAATCAACGAGAAATTTTATAATGATAACATTAATGTTATGGGTTTTGAAAACTTCAAGGCGGTGTTGGAGGCCAATTATTAATAAATATATGTTTTGAGAGATAAAATGAATAAATTATATATAGTTATTCATGATTAAAATTTTAATATTCACATATATAAATAAGAAAGAATGTGTTGATAACTGATATTGAAAACCATAAATATATGAAATAGTAAACATCCAAAAAATTACTAATATTATGACCAAGGTATAAAAAAGTGTTAAATAATTATTTAAATTATCCAATACCATAAAAACATGTTTTAATTAATTTAGAAAATTATTAAAGGCATCATTTAGATAAGTTGAAATTTTGATGATCAACAAAACCATTTTACTCATAATATTAAATAATGTTGTTGGCTCATACAGTGTATAAAAAAATTAATTGAGAAACATGGTGATCCCTAAAATAATGAAAAGGATTCCCTAAACAATAATGGGATATTCATGAAGGAAAATATAGTTTAGGGAATTATCATGAAAATAATTATATCTTTGCTAATAGAAATATATTATCACCACTCCTAACTAGATGACTGATTTTGGATAGACTAAAAAAGGGAACCTATAAATATTGAAATTAATTCTCTTGAAGTTCAGTGTTATCTTTTTTGTAAATATATCATTAATAAAAAAATGTGTTATATATAAATCTTTTACTTCTAAGAATTTGATAAAACATTGTATACAAGTAGAAATAAATATTCACAGTGTAGTTTTTAATGTATATTATAAGTGTTGTGATGGTTAAGGACACATTTCCATAGTTCTCAAATAAAGTTATAATATGGGTGTGTAAAGGAAATCATTAAGTAGTTTTATATAATTTATAAAGGATTCATTAAGGAAGAAAATAATTCAAAATAGGTTTTAGGTTTACAAGATATGGAAGAACCATATAGTTGAAAAGGGTAATGCACATATAAACCACTAAATAGTGTTAACAAACAAGACTAGGTTAAAATGGTAAAAAAGGTTATAATAATGTATATTTAATTAAAAGAAATATATCAAGATGGAGTTTTTTTCTTGATAGTGGATTTGTATCACAATTGATGCGGAATATTGATCACGCCATAGGGATAAAATATGATAGAAATGTAGTTAGAATGTTTGGTAATGGTAATGGATTGAATATTATTTGAATCAGAAATGAAAAAACTGGCCAAAAATTTATAAAATGGATGAATGCCATTGTAGTTTATGGTCATGGTCTATTTTACGTACTATAAGTGAATTATGTGAATCCGGCCATAAAATGAACATTATGGTAGGTATTTACACTATCATGGGATAGGATGGTACCATTTTCATTTGAGTAATATTCCTAAAATGAAATCTCTCCCTTGTAAGTAGATATTTAAATTCTATGTAAGGAGGATAAAAATAATTTATTCAATAAAAAATAAGGCAACTAGATATTAAAATACATGGAAGGATTAATGAATCATGCAGGTTAACAAAATATCCTTATTATTAAATTTAACCATACTCATATGTTGTTTTTTTATATAGGGTATGATTATATAAAAGGAATATAAAATAAAAGATAAAATGTTGACAAGGATGTTGGGATTGGTTTATGTTGATTTTTGTGGGATGATATAACTAAAAGATATTGATAAAAATTGAAATAAAATACTCATAATTAAGTATTAGAGTAGAAGTACAATTTTGATAGTTATAATTCATAAATCCAAGGTGTTTAATCACATAACACATTATCAGAGATTCATGGAAATGGTACTTGGATAGAAAATAGTGAAATTGAAAAAATAATATGGTGTTACATTAACTAATATCCAAGTAGAGTATTATAATAAGAAACTATTGATAATGTATCATGTTTTAACAATGATAAAAACTCAATAAAATTGGATATTTTTTATGAAAAAATAAATAATCAATAACATAGATACAAAATTCTTATTTAAAAACATTTAATAAATTTTTGGGAGGTAAGTGGAAGAAAAATAAGTTTATTTCACTAATAATGATTTGTTATTCCACGTGAAGAAATTAATATATATAGGAGATATCATATGGGAAGAGTATTACATTGTAGTATTTTTATATCATTATAATTTATTTTTTTACTCTAAATAATGTTAGGATCCACTATAAGTTTGAAAATAAAAGAGATAAAGTATTTAAGGATACTCATAGAAGAATATGGAAAATAAATTTAACAAAAAAATCAAAATATTTTTGAAACCTAAGATGTTATAATTATAAAGAACTATTATTTTTTAAAACTAAATAAAAAAATATATAATAAATATTTAGTGAGATGAATAGATCAGGGGGAGAAGAAAGAGATAATATAGATTTAAAAGAAGGCACTTAAGATAGGGATGATGAAATAACTTCTTCAACTATAATAATGTAAATATGTAGGATTGAAATATATGGAATAACAATGTTATTTAAGGATAATTGTAGAATATTTTAGGGTAATAATTTTCTAAAATGAAACATCATTCTAATCTAAAGTAAATTATGAATATTTTTATGTTGATACAAAGGAAGAACATTATATTAGGATTATAAATAAAGATCATGAAAAAATCAAGGTCAATTAAAATGGTAGGTCATTCGAATGAAAATATCACTATATATTAAGGGATAAATATAGGTAAGAAAAATTAATTAAAAAATTTGATAGAGGAATATGATAAAATAGACATTATAATTCTATGTTCCTCTATGATTTCTAGTATTTTTTCATTAATGAAAATGGAGGCCTGTAAAAATGAATTTAGTATTATAATCTCAACCTGGTGACTACAAAAAAAATCCCTCTACAAATGATATTTTTTTACCAATTAACATGACAATATAGTTTTCATAAATATTATGTGGTTATGATATAAAAAACTAATGGAGTGAGAGTAACATCTACCTAAAATATTATTTTCAAGTTAGTATCATCTTTATAAAAATTTTATGATCTCATTTAGGATAAAAAATATCATTATTTTGATGGGAATGATAAAAAATTATTTACAATATAAGTTGGATTAATGTTTTGTCATTTCCATGGATGCATTTTTAGTTTTTAATTCCAAAGAGAACATGAAGGGATATTGAAGATTATTTTGAACACATTGTTCATGCATAGACTCATTAAAAAAATTCACAACTGGTATCTATGGATTTATAATTTAAAATTATTTGTTCAAATAGTTTTATATAATTTTATTATTATTGATCTAGTTATATTAATAGAAAACATGTATTTGGAAATTTCGAAGATTATGTTCCAAAATTATAGTTTCCTTAAATTTGGTAGACAATTACTAGAAATTAAATTTTAATTTCCCTAAAACTAATCCACTTTTGGAATAAATAACCTTAAATAATGTTATATTCTAATAGATAGAGGTATTTCTAAAATCCATTGATTATATGAATGATGGACTCAACGAAACATCAATATTCCTATTTCCATGGTCATGAAATCGATACACTACATTCTGTGATATTTCATGACAAGGATTGAGGTATATGTTAATTCTAATTTATAATGAATTAGATAATGTGATGAGGAAATTATGACTATATGAAATGAATATTACCACTCTTTATCATTAATTTCAAATCATAGTCTGTGTATTAAAATGTCGGAGGCAATACTTGCTTAGGGAGAAAATCATAGTACATAAGAATCAAAAAAAACCATGAAATAGATTCTCTCATAAATATATAATAATTTGGTATAGTGAATATTAATTTAATATATTTAATCCAATAATCTTGATATTTATATAACTTTATGGAAATTAAATGTTTTGAAAATTTTATTTATTTAAAAATTGTAATTAAGTGTTTCTAATGAAGTGGAGAATTAATGGAAACTGATAAGTATCATAAAATTATTAATATTAATATTAAAATGAAAAATATACCACAGTATTATCTTAATTAAATTTATCATATTCACTAATTGGACATCTATATGAGATTCAGTTTCCAAATATCATGTGGTGATGAATACATTAAATTCTAAAATATGTGGAGATTATTGATTGGTGGATAGAGGAACCTCATCTATGTCATTGTTTTTGTTGTATTATTATTTTTCTATATTTGTTTAGATAAGTTGTAATATTGGATTATTATAATTTTTTGTGGGCCATCATTCTCAGTGGAATAAAAATTTGTCATAATATTAGATGAAATATTTGGTGTCTAGGGATAATGAATGAACCCATTTGTTTTTTCACTTCGTACTTAAAAATAACATAGGTTTTGGAAGAAAGAAAATTATTTCTAGTAATTATCTAAAATATATGTTATATGGAATTGAATTTACATGGTTTACCTATATCAATTTTTTAGGACAACTCAACCATTTTACTTCAAGATTTATGAATAAGATATATAGGATATAGGGATTTGGTTGAAATTTATCATGCATTATCTTCCATAGTAGAATAGTTAATCATGGAATACAATAATATATTATAATATAACCATCTTGGATGTACTATTTATTTTAAGTTAGACTAGAATACCATATATCATATGTAGAGTTCACAAAAAATATATCTATCAATCCACCTTTGTATGGACCCTTTCAAATATTTAAATGAAAGACCTTATTTTATCCTTTTAAGTTAATGTATGTTGGATAAAATTTACAATTGTGGTTGAAAAAGGTTCAAGGAACCAAAAATAAAATTAAATATATTTGGTAAAATGATTATAACATCCAATAGGCAATATAGAACATATATAAACAAATGATACTATCTTCTCAAATTTATTTTTAGTAAACATATTATTTTATGAGTCGTACATATGTTTGGATAAAAGTAACTTAGATAATAAGAAAATACTACACCTTATTATGATATTGAATTTTTAATTATCAGGATGATTATATGGATATCCTATATTATTCAATTACATTGTCAATTTATCTTTATCCATGGTGCAGTTCATACCTATATGTGAAATAAATATCATCCATACACATTTACTATATTTTTTAGGGATTTTGTAACTTTTTAGAATATGTTATTCATATATATATATATATATATATTATTTTTTAGACTAAACTATTAATTGGAACGAGTATTCGTTTGGTCAATGTTTTATATAAAATAAATTGTAGATTCATAAGGTGATTATTAAATGGTAATCCTTTATATAGTAGTGGTGGTATAAAATTTTCACATAATGAGATTCTCCGTGATTTTTTTAGATTAAAATATATACAGTGTGGAGATTAGGATACATAAAAATTGATAATCATATCATTGATTTTATTTGTAAATCATTTTAGAATAAAAAAGTGGTAGAGATGTTTTAAGAGGTCAAGATAAACCTAGTATCAAGTTGTTAATGTTATTAAATGATTTGGGTGATAAATGATCCTAGTGACGCGTTCGTTATGATATCATACGAATATATATAGAAAATTAATATATAATTATTTTAATATTGGGTAGTTTGGGAAAGATACTTAACCATTTTTTTATTATGGTCATGTATTGTTTGGTCTTATTTCAACATACTTCCCCAAGGATAAATTTTCCTAAATTAATACATGGATCATGTAGTTTAGCATCACACCTAACATTCCCAATTTCAGATAAAACTTGGTTTGGAGATAGTTCAACTTAATATAACCATTCCATAAATTTACTAAAAAAATTAATCACTAAGTCAATAGGTTGGTACATGACCATCCCTTAAATAATCATAGTCAATAAAATACATGTGTAGCATCACACAATCATTCCCAATCTCAAAATAAATATCTTTTAGTATTTTATAGAACTAAACTGGTAAAAACTCATAATGATCAGGATACTAGATGGTTATATCACCCAACTTTTTTAAACACACAAACAAAAAAATTCTATGTTAGCATCCACCCAACATACATTATCTTAAATGGATACCAGGTCAGTATCCACACAAATCATCTAATATCAACAATATTATAGATTTATTTCCATAGATAAAATATGATATCATCTAGAAAATATGTTGGTCTCTACCCAACCATTTCAATATCAAATGAATATGATGTTGGTCTCTACCAATCCTATCAAACCCCAACAGGATACATGGTTGGTATCTAAAATCACTTCTTGACTTATAATCAATTTACATATAAATTCATGTATTTCATGATAAGTATTTTAAAAAACATCAAAAAGGAAATAAAAATATAAAAAAATTAGACAATAATCAAATAAACTAGAAACAAAATACCTACCCATATCCGTCAAATAATAACCACACACGCCTTAAGTGTAATGTGTCATAACAAACCCGTTTCTTGTACCTTGGACAATACTAGATTGATTGTCACATTAATATAGAATTATGATATAATCTATATAGGGATTTTTTATACTTATTTCATCCCACAACTCAAAAAAAATATCTCTCTCATAACACATTTCCCATTTATAAATTTCACAAGGCCCCTTTATAAGGTCTCATACAAAACATTACTGAACAAATAAATATCACAATATGGATTCCATAGGCTACTTCTCAAATTTAAACTAGAATAACACCTTCAATAATACCATTTATTATCTTCACATATCAAAATGTTCCTTTTATGTTGTAGTATAATTATATAAGTCATCAATGGCGGATTATATACAAAATATTAAAGGGGGGGACTGATTATCAAGTAACTAGTCTACTAATATAGTGGCAGTGGAATACACTCTATGAATATACAAAACATTACAAGGTGAATCAAAATAATATCATCACCATTCATAGGTAATCCCCACTCTGGGTATCAATCCTCTGTACAATTTCTCATATGAACTAATCATTTTACAAATTCACAACAAACTGCATTGTAGAATATAGTAAAATTATCACCCAAGGCCCTATTGGGTCCCTTAATCAATAATCGTTGTTTGGATAAACATTTTGAGTTCCCATCACAAATTTATCCCAATCGAATCACCTTGTTAGAAATGAAGACTAAATAAAATATCATGGAAATATGTTTTGGATCACCATAATGGTTTCAATGGGTCACATAATTTGCACATTAATATTTTCTTACTCACTCTAGTCATTAACAACACTTCATTCCCCCAAAGAGGAAATTACATTTTAAATTAATGGATCACAAGTACTATCTATATTTCTATAGAGTTATTTCCTTCTAATAAGTATTGTTTTATCAATTTTTTATCATCACTAGCATCCAAAATATTTTGTATCACCCGTGAACTCAATTAATTAATTATAACATAATTTTAATATATTAATACTATAAATTCATATTTGAATAAGTGGGGAAATACTTATTGAGTTATTATAATTAAAAAATATGGATTAAATAGAGTTCAAACTACACCTAAGGGTCTTTTAGTCCACTATGACAAAAAATGAAAAAAAATATTTTCAACTATGAATCTAATAAAAAAACAAAATTAAAAAGATTATAATAATATATCCAAAACTTTCCACCCCTAAAACAGTAAGAAATTAAAAATGCCTCCCTTCTCAGGCCTCCATTTTTATTTTTATGATAAATCAAACAAGTAAAAAAATACCATTTAAAATCATATTTTTCTGTGTTTTAACATCATTTTTTATCCAATACAATTGTAGGTGATGTTGTATGTGTTATTTTTACATTGTCTATATAAATTTTATGTTAAAATCATTATTCTTAAAATATGAAACATTAGTTATTGTATTAAAAAATATAAAAAACAAAAATTATAGGAAATTCAATGTTAATTATTAAAATAAATTAGGATAAATTTCAATCGTATCATTGTCTATATGAAAATTTGATTTTACATGTTACTTTGATCATTGGTTATTAAAATAACCTACATCAATTCTATCTTGGTTTTTCATATAATTAAATGTATACTTTTAACATGAAGGAAATGATAAGATAAATGAACTAAAAATGTTTATAAACCAAATGAGAATCATGAAAATAAACACAAATAATTGAATTAACAATATTTCATGTAGTGCGTCCTTCCTATATAAATTTACTTCATTAGTACTCTTTTTATTTTGAGTAAATAACTCATGTGACATCCTAAACAATGGTTATTGTGGTATTTTTAAAATATGGCTAACACATATTATTTGGAAGTTTTATATTCTCAACATGACAGGAAGTGATCATCTTATTCATAAAAAAAACATAAAATGTATTCTAGTGATGAAAACCAAAAAAAAATTTAATGATTGCATAATGATGAATACAATGGTAAAATCATGAAATGAATAAGTGATAGAATATTGATGTAGATTAAGTTGGAGTAGATTGTATATGTTAAAAGAAGGATAATGAAAAGAAATATATGGTATGTGGAAATTTTTCGCCAAACCAAATAATTTTTAGTGTAATGTTTAATCTATAATGTTCATTATGAAGAAATTGAATCAACAAGGTTATTTGTTTTGAAATTTAACATTTATAATTGGTTAATATACAACCAATGTTACAAACATTATCTTGTTGGATTTTCAATTTTGAGTATATAAATAACTAACATTTTTTAATCTTTTTTTTATTAAATAATAGACTTTAGAAACCCAATTTGAATTCCATTATTTCTACTAGTATCCCTTTAATACTATTGTAATTTTAAAACTATTTGATTAAATCACATATATATTAATTTTATACAAAAACTGAAATTATTTGATAATTGATAGAAATGATAAATAAAAAGAAATAAGAAGTATGAGACCTCTCTTTATATCAATGGACAAGACTCTTCTAAAATTTCTCATCATTAATAGAATCACAATGCGTGGAGAAGGATAAGGGACCCCCTATTATCGAGCGAATTTATAAGAAGATAAGAGGATGAAGTTTTTTATAAACTCTATATGAATTTAAAAAAAATATCCAACTAAAAACAGTGGTCAAGGGTATTCAAATGGTTTTAGATGGCACTAACCAAATCTTGAATGTTCTAATCAATACCATGTACCCTCCTTAGAACCATGGGTCGTGGGTTCTATTGAAAATGTATTCCCATAAAAAAAATTTCATATATTTTTATTTCCTGGCTGGATACATGATCTACCCAGACATCCCAATTGAAAAAATATCTAAAAACCTTCCATGGGTATTTTCTTCCAAACCTTCCATATAAAAACATCTTTATAAATATCAAAAACTTACTCATAACCCCTACATAATGATCTAAATATCAAATAATGAATCTATATATCCTGATATCTACTTGATTATATTCCATTTTTATCCCCTCTGAAGCAATAGAGAAATACTCATTATGAACCCCAACACTATAACATTTCTATACATTGTGAAGAATAATTAGGTATTTAATATGAATCAAATCAATTACTGTTATTTTATGAAACTAATAATATTTGGGAATTTTATAAATTAATGTAATTCGACCATAACATCCAAATATTGGAAAATATTTTTTTTGTCAACTTCCCATACTCCAAAAATTCATATATAAAATTCATTCATCGAATGGAATGTGTTTTTAAAATTATGATTAACTTTACTATATCACATATGAAAAAAAACAATGGATGATTTTTCACACCTAAATACTCTATAAACATCAAATCCACTCACACCATGCCACCAATAAATTTCTATCTTATAAATTATATTTCCAAATATTGACAACATTTATATGTTAACCAAATTTAAAACATATACACAAATAATTCAAATCAAATGTCAGTTAAAATGTATTGTTCACATAGATATATACACAAGGATCTCATAATCATCCACACTAGAATTCATAGTCTGCAACCCATGAAAATTTCCCTCAAATGAATCCATATAAATCGAACATGCCATTATAAAATTTTATCATTAGTCATTTTCTTTAATCGAGAACACTATATTGGAAAATTCCCCAAATCTTATATCTCTTATACACAAAACATACTAACTCTACCTAAATATAAATTATGAATATACACACCACTATATATCTCAATAACACCACAAAACATATTACGTTTAATCCTTGAACATAAATGAAAACATAACCATATCTTGTTTGGATTTACCCTAAACATGAAACATGATATTAATGAATGTTATCTCATGATCAGGTATGAATTCTCTATAAATTCATAGTACACTCTTCCTGACTTAGTATTTCTCTTATCCACACTCAATAATATCAAGAATAATCTAAATTTTTCATTAATAAAATGATGATACTCTTGAAAATACTTTTAAACCTAATAAACTAATCTCAAAAAAACTCTCAAGTGTAGAGGTGTTTCATAGTAATCAACACTACCTCTATATAATTTTTTAATGTTTCATCTGAAAAAACTCAACTCCAAATTTAAAATCCTCTAAATCAATATCCTCAATCACATCAATGTGACAATAAAAATACTAACTTATTGGTGATCTATATCATACCACCAATATTCAAAAATTTTACTAGTTTCAAACTAACTTTACATTCAAAACACATCACTTATCTCATTGTTTGATGAATTCAATATAAAGTCAAGAATCATAACAAGTATTATTTCACTATCTCAGACTAATCATAATCCTTATGATCCATTGGTGTTTTGTAATGACATCAAAAAAATTATATCTATAATAATGTATATTTTTTATATCATTATTCTATAACAGTCAAACAACATATACCTATCCTCATAGCCTCATATAATTGGAATCATGCCTAATGTGGCCTTATATATTTAACTCCCAAATCCATTGAATGAAAATATAATGTGTATAAAACATTATATTGAAAATACCATACCCAATCACACCATAAATATATCAATTAATTTTTTCTCATAAAAATCCCATAACTTAATTATAACTTCTTAGTAAATTTAATATGTCTTTGTCTATATCAAAATATCAATTAAAAATATATCCTTCAAATTTTTTTAATCAATGTGTCTCATATACTATTCATGTCTAATCATGACTTACCAATCATTCCTCTATCATAAATTATAGATCGCTAAGATAAGTGTATTATATTCAATCCTTGGTCATAATGTCCTACCCACCACTTATATTGTGTGGAATCCCTCCCTCTTATATTTATAAATTACGAGTTCATGGAAAAAATTTATCATTATGGTTAATGGCCACCATTGATATTGATATTATTCTATCCTCATGTAGGTTTAAACTAATTCTCTATGATACTAATCAAATCATGTCATCATGAGTCCTATCTCATTAGTCTATGCCTCACATTATTTATAAGATAACAATGCATCTCTAAAAATTCAATTATATAGCTCATGATGTAATATTTTTGAACTCATTACCATACATACTAATGGTAGTACAAATGCCTAAATTAATAACTCAATCATATATTTTCCATGTTTCATTCTCATCACATAAATAATCTTACTATTATCCAATCATCAAATGTAATTCAAAAGATTATAAAAATAATTCACTCAAGCTATCCTCATATACATAATCCTATAATGTAAAATAAGGATAGCCACCCATCTATTAGTTCTGACACTCAAAATGTTATATATTGAGACACGAATCACATTTTCTAGGCTCCACATCACTTCAATTAATTACACAAAAAAATAGGATCACAAAACACAATGAAATTTTGATTCTTCTATCGCTAGAAAAATCAATTAAAATAAGCCATACAATACACATGTGTTAGGATTTCCATCCACCCCATGTTTTTTACATAACCATAGTATACTCTCATGGGTCATTTTTTCATACAAGTGATTATTGATAACATAACTAGAATATGATATGTATGTAAAATATCAACTTTGTCATGTTAATTTAATTATTGTTCCATCCATACTTTATTTGTGAGAAAACTAAATAAGTTATTGCAGATGACTTAATTAATTGAAACCAATTTTTTAAAAACCATTTTATAATAGAAAACATCCATGCATATTTCATGTTATATACCAATCTATTAATTATTCATCTTTAGAGTCCTATTAACATCATAGGATATAATTAAAAAGTAAATTATAATATTACAACATCATAATTTATTGAAATTTATCAATTTCTATAGACAATAGAAATAAACAAAATCATATCCTTATGATAACTGGGATTTGTAAGCCTACTTATGCTTCCAAAGAAAAAATATGGATTCTATGCCAATATATATCCAAAGATAACTCTATATGATATATCGTAAAAATTAAATAAAATAATATAATTCCATGATACCCTATTTTAATATACTGATTTGGATGCCAAACCATCAACCCAATATGGAACATCACATGACCTCTAACGCACCACCCTAAATACCACATGCTATTGACTAGTCGAAAGAGTAATGTAATATCATATGGGGATACAATATGTTTGGTAACACAGCATATATTAATTTATAATGACATAAAATATAAATTCATTTTCAAACACACTATAATGAAAAAATTAAAAAGGAAATCTATGAAAATAATTTACATTATAAAATAATAATTGAACCCATCACCTACTATAATAGTCATACATAACCCAAATAATTTCCAAATTTATTGATTATATGTTCAACAAAAGTTTGATGAAAATAAATGTATAAATCAGACAACACTTATAGAGAACTTATCATAGACACCTAAATATTGTTTTCGATAAGATGATATTATCCAAGTAGTGTTCCCTAATTCCATGGGGATGGGTTATAGTGTTGTGAATCTAAGATTACCATTATGGAAATATTTACTTAACATGGTCACCATAAAAATTATTTCCCTCTGTCAGGAACCATGTCAGGTCATCATCCAAAATGTCACCCGATCTATTCTATTGCAAGGTCTGAGGGAAATTCCTAATACCCATGGGCTTGCACAAGTACCCTTGTATCAAAATAAGGATTGAGAATGATTTACCCGAATTTCATAATCATTAAATGATCAATAAAACTTAATAAATTAATGTGAAAAATTTAAACCAAATAAGCCTTAAACAATTTTGATAATTTAGTCACAAGGTTTGTACAGAAGCCCAAAAACTACCATAAAGTAAGGAGACCAAAAACAAACTCAAAAAATCACAACTTTGAATAAGGATATCACCATCAAGACATATCCACAACAACCCTCTAAATGAACATTTAGCAACCTGAATCACCATCTCCTAATTCCTTTCCCTTACCTATGGTAAATATAACCTATTCTTCTTACACCCAAGGTTCTAAATAGGGTATCATCCATTTCCTTGGAAAATTCCACCCAAAAGAATTCCATACTCCAAAAACTAATTGAAAAGTACCCTTTTATGTTATATAAATGAATTAAATTGAAGGACAATTTCATAGGAAACAATTTTACCCATTTTGAAGGAATGAAACAGTAAATAAAAACATCCCTTCCTTAGACGTAACCAATATACCTTGTCGTATACTGACAATAAGGGAAACATAGACAAAGTGAACTAATCATGGGAAATGATCTTAGGTACTAGCTATAAATGGGACCCTACAACCTCATGTCTCGGTGTAATGTAGCATAAAAATGCTGACCATATTCTTTATCATGAATGAGCCACTAGTTGGGGACACTCCAAAACCTAGTGTTATCCAATCATAATTAAAGTTTATCTAGAGTCATTATCACCAATATTTCCATGTGAAACTAGGCTAAAGACACTTTTGGATCACTAGCACACTAGTCCTAGTCTTCCAACCTAGTAACCATGCCTTCCCTTCTAGTGCTCATTAAAGTTCCATGTTCAAATAACATACCACATTCACATACTTAAACCAAACAAGGAACTACAGATAGAAAATACCACCATTTTCACACCCAAACCCACTTTTAGAATAATATGCACACTAGAAACATTTCAAAACATGATTCTCACCACCTAGATAATTCAATAAATCATTTGAAATATTTATTAGATAAATTTATGAAACACTCTAAGGATATATCTCTATAATACACCCAAAATACCTTATTTAAAATCAAACTCACCCCAAAACCTTTCTATAATATGATTTTTATCTCATACACAGTCTAACAAATTATTTACAAAAATTATAAAATTCCAAAAAGTGACACAACAGTGTTTTATAAATATATTTCACACAAATATTTAGGAAAACACCATTAGAGCACCAAAATAATATTAATTCCTTTTATAAACCACAATCTCCCCACATAGGAAAATCATAGGACATGAAAACATTCCAATGAAATAATTATAAATTCATAAAAGAATGTTTAAGAATAGAGTCACATACCTCAGGTGGAGAAAGTTCTATAAATATGTGCAAAACTCCAACAACACCCTAACCGCACCACAATGAAGAAAAATTGAACCCTAATTCATGAGATCGAACTAATAATGTCAATATTTAACCCTCAAAATGGTAACCTAGAAAATGGAAAAATCAAAACCCTAAAGGAGATAAAAAACAAAAATATTTATCAAAAAGGGTTCGGTTATCAGAGGGATACGTGAGAGGGTGAGGCTGTTGGAGGGAATTCGTCCCTCAGGGGGTGGCACTGGCGGGGGGGGGGGGGGGGGGTCGTTCTGGCAAGGGGTCACACCGGTAGGGGTCACACTAGAGAAGGGATGTTCCAAAGGGGAGTCAGCCAAGGGGTGACACGTGCAGGTGGGGAGGGGAGGTAGGGTAGGGATACATGATGGAGATGGGGAGGAAGAGTAGAGGAGGTAAGGGAGAAAAATAAGTTTAGAAAATGAGAATAAAATAAAATAAAAGAGAGATAGAGAAAAAAATGAAATGTAAAGAAAAACCTAACAAAAAAGATTAAATATAATAATCACTATACTAATAATGATAATAATAATAATAATAATAATCATGATGATAATAAAAATTATAATTTAGTAACAAAAATAATATTATTATTAAAATAGAAAAAAAATAATTTTATTCTATTTTCTCATTTTATTATGTCTTTAATATGATTATTATTCATTTAAATTAATTTAATTTTTTTGAACACCAGGGAGGCCGCACTGTGACTAGGGAAAAATTAGATGGTTTTGACTATGCTCTTTCAATGTGCAAAATGATTCTGAGCACAAAACACTCTTTTTTCAACAAAAAACAAAATAAAAATAGGATCTCGACCCGAACCTCAACAATAATATTCAATGACATAAAATATAATTAAATAAAATTATTTGGAGAGTCATGGTGTGACATTTTCGTTAACAAATTGAACCATCCCAACACATCAATTGGATGGATATTTCTAGAGAAAAAATATAAGTAGTCTAAAATAAATATATAATAATAATGGAGAAACAAAAAAACACTATATACATGTAACAATAATCACATATATTTTAGTGAAATGTAAAAAATGGAAAGTAAACAAGTTCAAAGATAAGAAAAACCAATAACCTAGGAAGACATAATAATATTATGGAAAATTGTTGATGATATAATGCTATTCAGTATTAAAAGGCCTCTCACTTAAATAACCCATGGAGACCAATCATAATATCCTACATTCACACCCATCTAGTTAGCAGGGAAACCAATAACAACTACCAACCTTCCTCAACATAATAGTGAATTAATATTTGTCTTCACGGACACGTATACACATTTATATACATAGATAACTTAATAATTTAATAGAAAATCAATACTTCTTATCATATGAATATTTTTCAACTGGTATTTGGTCTCTTAATTAAAACTATTTCATATAACTCTATATATCGGGATGGTCTATACCAACACTACCAACTTCAACCCTAGCACTCAGAATATTTTATGGTCTAGATAAGGACCCCATGGGGCTTATCCAATCAAAATATTCTCATAGAATTTATATTCCTGGATGATGCAAGGGAAATACTATATAATAGGGAATGTGAGGTGTGTATAAAGAGTCATGGAACTATAAGATAACCCCTTTGTGAATCGGGGAAGGGATACATAAGAGTTATGGAATTGCTGTCATATTTCATTCAAAATACTTCACAAAGGATATAACTTCTTTAAATTTAAACAATAATTGAATACTCCATATAAGATGATAAAAAACATATTCAGATAATATCTATTCTAAAATATCAAAATTTATTTTTCTAAATAGCACTCTTAACAAAAAAATAATATGTTTGTATATGAAATAATAAAAACTCATTATCATAATTTCAAATAAGGTAACATGTAATAATGAATACAAGAAACTAATATAAAAATATATTTCCATGACGTAACAATTAATCATACCAACATTGGGTAAAATTGTCCACTATTCGTGGTGTTTTTATATTTTAGGGAATTATTATAATAATTCATATAAAATTTTGAAAAATACATGATTGAAAATTTTAGACTAATATCTTAAGAAAAATAGATCACTCAACGAATAATAATCATTGATTCATCAAAACTAGAGGTAAGATGTTATACATGATAGATTTATCAAAATTAAAAAACACTTTATAGATAATATTTAATTAGTAGAAAGAGTTTATCATAAAAAGAGGACTTTTTAAATAACAATTTTACTATTTATAAGTAATTAAAATTGTTTATCTTGAAATTAAAATTTTGTAAAGAATAATTAAAGCTATGTTCGAAAACTGAGGAAGATTTTGGAAAAGTAATATGATTTTTAGAAATATTTTATGAAACAAAAACTTATTCATGTACTTATTTAAAATTAAATTATTTATAGTTTTTAAACATTATTTATCATTTAAAACAAAATAGGATGACAATTTAGGAATAATATATTTTATGAAATAAATCATATATATAAAGAATGAAAATACAACATTTCAAAAAATTCTTATAAATTTTGATCCCAATCATTTCCTTCCATCTACCCTAACCCAGTCATTACATCAAAAAAAATTCAAGATCATATCAATATTTAGGGTAAGATAATTTACTCATAACTCATACATAATTAATTATAAGGAAATGACTAACTTATCCATTATAATTAAAATAATAAAATAGGGTTCTTAGATTGAATATAATAACCATATTAATGTTTATATCCTAATTTTCATACTTCATGTTGATTAAAAACATTAGAGAGAAAATATAAAAATAATATATAGAGAATAATATAATTGACTAGAAATTATATGTAATATAATTATATAATAAAACTCCAAAAATAAAGTAACATAACTTCAATTATAAATTTTTAATATAAATAAGGTATACTTAAAATAAAATAAAATTAAAAATAGTTATCGAATGATAATTTAATTATCATATCCCATATAATAATATGAATGAATGTTCAGTGCAACTAGTACATGAAATTTATAAAATCTGGTAACTTTTACTCATGAAAATAAGTCACCAGTATGAAAATAATGGCTTAACAAAAATTCAAATTAAACAAATCTATGAATAATGTTTTTTAAAGTAACCAAGTGGAAATTAAAAAAAAATCACACAACTTCTTTTAAAAATGAGATTATAATTCATCATTTTGATATAAAAATATAACGTTGGAAACCCATCATTTAAAAATTAAAAAACTAGTATATGAGATTTATTATTAGTTTTGGAAAAAAGGTGTCAAATATTTATAAGTTATAATAGGGATAATCACAAGATTTGTCGAGGAAACTTATTTTTACGATGAGAAATTTTCCCGAGACAATGATAATGAAACCAAATTCTAGTTAATATGGAATAACTCAATTGAACAAATAGAAAAAATTCTATAGGAAATAATTTTAATCAATTAAATATATATATATATATATATGTATATATGTATGTATGAATGTATATATGTATGTATATATGTATGTATGTATACATGTATCAGATTTTGTGGGTGCATATACTTTTCTTGTGTTTATATATAAATATATACATTTATAAATAAAAAATAATTACTAATCAATAATTATAAATTAACTTAGTTTTGAATTATTTTAATTATTAATTATAAATAATTAATAATTAGTAACTAGAAGTTTGTAATTATTTAAAAATTGTAAATAATAAACAATAAATTATTATAAATAATATATATTAAAAATAATTATTAAAAAATAAATAATTGTAAATGAAAATAAATATTATTTTCAATTAAATAAAAATTAATAATTAATTATTAATAGTTTTATATCATTAATTTTAGTGGAAATTTACTGAAAACCTCTAAACAATTAGCAGAAGTTTACCAAAAGTATTGATAAAATTAAATAAATATTTTTTTAAATGTATAATTTCAAATTTTGTCGTAGTTTTCTATAGAGCACAAATAAAAATAGGAATTATGCATTTAGAAGTAGTTATGAAAATGATTCAAAAATAAATTTTTGTCTGTAGTGATTCATAATACAATTTAACTACATATCTTTTGATATATAGTTAAAATGTAGTGATTTTTCTTTTTCCTTTTATGACTTTTGAATATTTTTAGGAATATTTTCAGGGTATGAAGATATGACATCATGAGATTATAAAATATAGTAGGACCAAAATTAATATTATAAAATATTAAATATATTAATATAATGCACATATAGTTTTCATGAATTTTTTTAATAAATTCCAAATGGATCCTTGGATTAGAGATCTAGGACCATGTTTGGGTCTGAAAATTCGTGTTTAACCAAGGCATGACTTAATGTTGGTCAGCACTAGATTTCCGGTTTATCCAGAATTTTTTAAATATATTTAACGAAATAAAATAAATAAATAATTGATTTATTTATTAAATTACTTAATTAAAATACTTTATAAATACCCTATTATGAATATTTTCTAAGGGTTATCTGAATAACCTTCGAAAAAATTCTTCAGTACCCACCAATCCATAATCTTGATTGGGAAAATCAATTTTGGATTTCCCCTTTTTGATTAAAACTTTGATCGAGTAGTAATGGCCTTTTTCTCATTATTGATTTATTTATTCCTTCGCATAAGCTATGTTTCTTGTCATATAATTGATCGGTTAAACCATTTGATTTCCTTAATATCACCCACATTATACAATCATTTTCCAAGAACACTTTACCAATTATGGTTCTCTTTTTATTGTGCTTTCCCTTCTCTATTCATAGTGTTCTTCCCTACTATCCCAAGGGGCATAGGTTCGATATTTTCAGGTAATGTTTGAGTACGATCAAATCCCAATATTTATTGTTGTATCACAAGTGGAACTTGGATCAAAAATTATCTAATTTACTGATGAAAAACATGGGATTGGGTTTAAACTCTATAGATAGTGTATTTGAAGTGGTGATAGGATCCAAAAGTGGGTTCACAGAGGGCATGTCGTGGGACATGCGGTTGGTATATATGGATATGGAATTTTTTTCAAAATATATATGGAATCTAGTTTTCAAATAGTAATAGAGGGTGATGTGTGTTATATTTATTTTTAATAATAACATTTGATAGTTATTACTATTTGAAAAAGTAATAATATGTTGTTTTTAATTATTGTTCAAAATATTTTAATATTAATTTGTGTTGAAAAGAGAGGGAATGGGCGATACCGTGAAGTAGAAAGTAGAAATTTTGTGCATATGAACCATATTTTGGGCATGAAGAAGGGGATCCATCTCTCCTAATTCATTTTGGATTTATATATTATTTTGATTATAACATTTTAATAAAAAATAAAATAAAAAATGATAATCTGCGGAGATAGGTGGAGTGCACCTAATGAAGGGGTTCATGTGATCATGAAGGGGGAATAATCCACCATAGTACCCAATTCAAAAATATGTTTATATTATATAATAATATAAGATAATAATAATAAATTTTTTATCATATCTTTTTTGACTGCAAATTCTTTTTACAGTGTCATAAAAATGGACTCTCTAAGCAATCGCTACCCTAATAGTGAGAAATTGGATTCCAAAACATTTTTGGGTGCCTTTTTTCAAACTAGGTGATCAATACAATGAAGAAACATATTTATGTGTTGCTGTGAAATTTATTTTTTTCATTGGGTGTCCTATTTGGGAATGTAAATATCATATTCTGAGCTTTTTTTCTTGATTATCATAACTTCATGATTTTTTTGTCCTTTCATGGTTGTTTTATTTGATATATCTGTGGATTGAAGCTTTATCCCAATGGATCGATGATGAACCACATGTACTCATCCTGATTTTGGATAGACACAGATTTTGTCTTGTAAGTAATCTATTCAATGAACATTTCCACATATAACACGATGATTTCCTTCGTGGTTGATTTAGAGATAGGGTGTAGAATGTTCCGATTAAGACACTTTTTTATCAAACTCTTGATGACGCCATTGATCTGGAAGGATCATCAAAGAGATTCTAGGTAGAGAAGGAAATCCCTTATTCAGGGCACAAGTACTCTATCTACTTGGATGATACTCCCCTGATGCTCTAAGGAATGATCCTCCCTTTCTTTTTTACTATGGGTTGATATGGTACTCCCCTATTTATGGTGTGATTCCTAGATATATGGGAACAATACCCCCTATTGCACATGGGAACAGGTCCCCCATATTTTGTATGGAGATATAGATTGTACTCTCCTATATAAGCACATGTCCTCTATCTACTGAGATTCATACCCTCTATTATATTAGGGTGTAGGCCACCTATATACAGGGATGGTACTCCCCTGTCGTACTAGTGTATTGGTCAGCCATACTCTCCAGTTAGGGGGAGATGTTACTCCCCTATTCATAGTAGTGGTCCTTTGTCTATAGGGATGGTACTCCCTTATGGCACCACGGTGTAGGTCCTCCATGATCTTTATATAGATAAAGATGGTAATACCAAACATAAGAATATTCTCTCTATCTATAGAGTGTTATTACCCCATCTTCGTGCTTCAAATGGGTTTGAGTCCTCCAAAGAGTGTGGCTCCCCCAGCTGTGAGGCATAATGGCAAGAATCATGCACTTCAAACCAAAATATGGGGAGGATTTAAAGTATTTCTGAATTGGAGTTGTGGCTCCCTCAACTGTAGAGCATAGTGGTGAGGTGTGGGCCCCTCCACACACTTTTTATACATTTGTGCATGATATTGGGCATCAGAACTAAAACTTTGGATCTATAAATAGACTCATTATTCTTAGTGGGGATATGGAGATAGAAATCCCCTATATCTCTCATTTGGAATTATTATTGATAATATCTAGATGTTTATGGTTATTCATTTATTTTTTAATTAACATTCCTTCAATATGTAGATTTGAACTATTGTTGTGTCTCTCTATCACTCCATTTCTATTTTTTGGGGCATCCTACATGGTATGAATATACTCATCCCTACATGGGATTTTCCCACATGTTTCATGTATTATGAATAAGACGGATAGACCACTTGTGATAATTGTGGATAATGGTGGTACACAGATGAAACTACAACATACAATGGTTAGGCTTAGAGATCTGGTATTGGTATCTCTCAACATTCTATTATTCCAGTTGTGGTCAGTATGGGAAATATTTTCTAGTTGAGTGTGTATTTCACCCTTTAAATTTCATTATACACTATCATACCCATTTTTATTTTTCCTTGAGGTTATTACATGCGTGGTTTTTACTATGGTTGAAAATAATTTCTATTATTATTCCTCTTCACTAGTACATATATATGGTTGGGTGCATGCATATAGATAAAATATAAAATGGTATCACATTCTAGTTATGCCTTATCCAGACTTGTTGATATACCCTATCCTATTGAGGTCGGATTGTGGTTGTGGATGCATGATCTTCTATAAGATAGGAAGTCCCTAGTAGTTTGGGTTATTTTAGAGTGGTATTAGAGTAGTTCTTTCCATGCTATGGTATTCAAATTTGTCCCCTTATTATTATTGTGTGGGACTTAGCGAAATGATGTTGAAGTGTATTGGTGAATCTTTCAGTCTTGGAAATCCAATGTTGGTGTCATGAAAAATGTATCCATACACTAGGACTCTGAGTAAATTATTTTCAACAAGGAATTATGAGACAAAGGTTTTAGGGAAACTAATTTTACATTAATCATAATGTATTGTGTCTCTCGAATTTTATTTCCTTATTGAGCCAGGTTCCCTAATATTCCCTTTTACCATGGTACATATCAATAAAGTTCAATCATATCCATAATGAAATACAACTTGGGTTTTGAGGAAATTTAATGATGATGATCAGTTCAGTGATGAGGCCACAGTTCATGGTTCAACCAATGAGGTGGTCTCTTAAAGAGGGCATCGAGAATTTTCACCAGATATTGGAAAGCGTAGGGATCATTATATGGATTAGGAAGATAAGTCTCTATGTGTTTGGTATTTTATATTTCTAATAGTATTTTATTAGGGTATGCATATTATTTGAATATTTTTTGAGGTATAGTGAGTAATTCTAATGAGGTTTCATGATGATAGAAAAACTCAGGTATTAGAGGTTTCACTTGAGGTAGTGATTAACGTTTTTAGGATTGTGAAAACCTTAACCAATTAGATGGATTTTATGGTGGTCAATAATCTCTATGGGGTAGTTCTTGGCACTATAAGTACCAAAATATGATGTACCTAGGTTGGTTTTTCAATGAAGGTTTCATAGATAGATATCACCCAGGTTTTTTGTTGTGACAGACTCCCCCTTCTCATGTGGTAAAGTAAAATCACATACATATTGTGTGAATGTACTTCTTGGATAGGTCACCTCTTAATGGTGGTGATATGAGAGATAATTCTCCAGGATGACATGATATGTTGTTATAGCATTGATCTAGGGATGTTTGACATGGTATTTGTCCTGAAAGGAAGAGGGACACTTCCCCATTGAGATTAATTCTTATGATATGATTCATAACATTAAGGGTGAGGTAGTTCCACCCAAATAAAATAATGTCAAGGTATGGAGGATGAGTTCCTTTTAATTCTATGTTCATGTTGTTATGATTTTATTAGGTGTTAGGGCGATCCATTGTTGTGGTTTGTAGGTAGGAAAGGTAATATATAGCTTCATACATCAGGATCTTGGGGATTAATGTTTTTATGTTTGGTCTGGTGTCCAACATGTTTCTCCACAACACCATCTATAGTTAGAGCACAGTGTCAAATGAAATATTTCCCTAAACATAGCCCTAGTTTGAGACCTAACGATAATAGTGGGGACCTTTTTTCAAAACTTATACCACATTCTCCTTCAAGAAGGTTCAATGATCAAACCTTTATATAAATAGTTTGACATGACTTGAAAATATGAGAGATCCCCTTTGAAATCCTTCCATATGTGCAATGGGACCTAATGATGTTTTCCTCCAAATGGTTTGTACTTTTACCATCAATGCTCATATTATTTATACATTTTACTGCATAAGTACATCCTATTTGTTTAGGTGGTGTTTTCTTTCATTGATATGAAGTGATCCCTTTGTAGGGTATAATGAGATCATTCCAAATAGTTTACAATTGATTCCCTATCATTTGGATAACATTACACTTGGAACTGAAGATTCATTGAAAACATAGTTTCCAATGATGGTCCAGTAGTATATGGGAATCCAACTTGTGGAAATGTTGGGTTTCTCTCTGAATTTGGTGTTTTTAATTCATATACATGTCCAATGTATAGAAAAATATATGTGAAAGAATATTATATGACCCAATGATGCTATAAGTGATGGAGGTGTGGTCAGAGGAGTCAGTATATAGGGGGAATCGCAAGACCTGATGTATTTTCCTAGGAAGCCCTATGTTGTTCATCTATATAAAGATTAGATCTTGAGGTCAAGTTTGTTTTGGTGTCACCCCACCTAGGTGAATTTTTGGGAAGAGTATCCCTTCCTTAGAATCAATTACCACATCTACCAAGGGATGGAGTAAAACTAGATCTCAAAGTATGACCACCGATGGTGGTATCAACAACTCCAAGAATGGAAGGAAAATGAACTGAGGGTAACATCCTTGAGTCACTTCTGTTGAAAAATGTTCTTAGAGATACCCTTTGGATTGTTGAATGTACCGGAAGATTTTACAATAATTACAAGACTGATCCATATTTAATTGATTGTTTCATGGTAGTATTCTATGATAATACCCTCATGAAATCTATTTCAAATTTGGAGAATACAATACATATTAGGATGGTTCAAGATATTATATAGGAGTGTTAGTGAAAAGGAAGATCTCACAGAGGTATTTATATATTCAATGGTCAACTTCTTGGTATATGCCTTCGCTAAAATTGGACTGAATGTGAACCCTACAAGTTTTTAGGCAGCATGAGCTTGAGGGCCACCCTCAGAGTGGCAACAGAAGAAGATGCTCACAGTGAGGTTATTCATCCATTATTTTCAAAATATGTAATAGAGAAGCTGAAATGTTTCATGTTGACCCTTGCAAGTGAGGATGGTTTTGTGTACCTCATGTTTATTGTTTTTACCTCTCTACGACTTTATTGTGTTAGGTAAGAACAAATTGTGTATATGGACTGGGAGATATTTTGTGACCAAAAATCCAATGGATACATTATTGATGGATTCTTTGATGGTTAGGTTTATTAAAACCATGTTCAAGGATGGTCGTTGGAACATATCATGATATAGGAAAAGGGTGTTGAGGTGGTTGAATTCCCTTAGTAGTATACCTTAATTAAGTCATGTTGTTTCTAGATCCTTTGGTTTTTTGTTTGGTGGCCAAGGATGTTGTGGATTATTATTGAGTTTAATTGTGAACATCTCACCTACCAATAGGTAGGCACGAAAATTCTTGGTGGAAGTAGAATTCATATGGTGTTATTGCGGTTCTTGTGATGAGGCTTCTATGATTGATGTGAGGTCATGATTTTTATTGAGTTATTATAGGATTACTCACCAATTTTATCCACTTCCTACCCTTTTGATATTATATTTAACTAGTGGGTTTGGGAAGAATTTTTATGAATGATGTAGTATTTATTCACTAAATTCCCTCAATGATAATTTAAAACATGATTATTACTTCATGTCATGATTATGGAGAGGATGCAAGAGGCCTTTGGAATTCAAATGTGCATGAGCAGAGTGTTTTTACCCCAAATAGTTTTCCAAGGATACAATTCCATTTAGTTTCTCTATAACATGATTATATATTGAATTTTATTTTTTTTTCATTTCTGGGAGGTTCTCCTACCATCGTTGGATTAGGTATTATATCAGTTATCACTCTTCCATTGATGTATCACCATTTGAGACCATGTTTTGGAATACTACATTAGTCAGATTGAGTGGGAGTCAGAACATATAGGCATATGGTTGGTTCTAGTCATGGTTGATAAATGGGTGAAATTTATCTAGTAGAGTATGAGTACTCTCTCAAAAACAATAGGTTTCATTTTTGGGATGATTATAGTGGAATTTGGTTTTTTATAAGGAGATCATCTATTCCAAGATATCCCACCTTTTCAAGGATCAAAGGTAATTGGCTAGGATGACATGATATCTCTAAGCATTGTAGGAACTTTTTCTAGTTACTGCATAGAGTTAGAAGGATGGTGTTCCACTTGAACCTATGATTATAGTTATACCAAGTTCTTTGTGTTTTACACATTTCACATATGAGGGGTCATGTGCATGACTCGTTGCACATTTTCAACCTAGATGGCCTGGGAATTGGGTGTGGGTATTCTTTTCAAGGTCTCAAATGATGATTTTTAATAATATTAGTAAGACCATAATGGACATGTGGTTACCCTGGGTGAATGTTAGTCAATTTCATGGTAGTATGCTGGAGAGTTCATGAGAGCAGGAGAGCCTGATACTGGCTTGGTATCCCAACATTTTTTAATAGTTTTTTGGGGTTTATTTTTTTGAATTGGGGAATAATTTAGAGAGACTTTTTTTCATTTTAAGACTATGGAATATTACAAAGATTTTTTTTGAATCCATTCACTAAGAGGGTGTGAGATTTTGAATCCTGGTGATCCTAGAATTGATATTATAAAAATTTTATATATATTAATATCACAGACACATAGTTTCTCTAAAAAATTGTAAGAACCTCGAAACAAAGTATATGATCATAAATCAAATACCCCAGTTGATTATGAAATAGGGGTTGTACCCTAGTCATGACCTAATATTAGTTAGTTCCATAAGTTTGATAAAGGAATCCTTTTTTGGATTTATTTGACTAAAATATATAAATAATTTATGAATTATATTTATTAAATGTCCTAATTAAAATCATATATAAATAACCTCTTATATATATTTTCTAAGTGTTAACTAAATAACCCTTTCATGATCTAAGCGGATGTTCAGATCATTCTTCTTTGGTGAATCAAAAATGGAAAATGAATGATAATCAGATTAAGGTGGATCGACAGATAATGATTGAATTGGGGTTTCCTTATCACTGAATAATAGATTCTTCACTAAAAATCTGTCCATAATTGAGGTAGGAATCATTAATTATAGATTTCCCCAGGATTATTAGAATATTATTCAATTATTTTATATCTTATTTTGATCTAAAATTTTTTTATTACTTCACATGTTCCATGAATCCTTATTGTATAATTGATCTGTTAAACTCTTTGTCACACTTGATATCACACTAATTATATAATAGTCCTCTAATAAATATTGGATAATGATAGTTTACTATGTTCATTTTCTTTTCCCCTCTCTGGACATTGTGTTCTTTACCATTTTCTTATAGGGATGAGGTTTGACATTTCGTTGGGGGGTCAAGAATAATCAAATAACTAGGATCATTGTGGTCATATGAAAAAAAAAGTAAATCAATAAATTTTATATGGATTGATGAATTATTTAGTATAATGTTGATAATCCATGGAATCAAGATCTACAAGTGAGAGGGGATTGAAAATAAGTCTATAGAAAGAATTTCTAGGGACAAGTGGTTTCTATGGATGGATGTAAATGTTATTCTAAAAAGATCATTTGGAATTATATTTATGTATGGTTGTAGAGGGTGGTGTCTGTTATTTTTATTTTTTAATAAAAATAAAGGTGAAAGTTGTAATTTTTTTTAATAAAAACAATATTTGGGGCTTAATTATTATTAAAAATATTTTTATATTATTTTTCCATGAAGATAGATGGATTTGGAACCACCTTGATGGGGGACACGAACCACATGTGTCCATGATCCTTATTTCAGACACAAATAACGGGATGAATCACCCCCCCCCCATTCCATTTATTTACTTATTTAATTTTTATAATAATATTTAAATGAAAAATAAATGGAAACAGAAATGATAAATAGAGGGGATATGTGGTGTGTGCTTATTGAAGGGGGTTTGTGTGAACATGATGTGGGAATGGTCTAACGTAGAACCCAATTCATAGATATATTTATATTTTATAATAATAACAATAAAATAATATTGTTATATTTTTTGTTATCAAAAATTTTGTAGTCATAACTTATTCATATAGAGTCATAATGTTGAACAAAATATTTCATCATTACACTGTTTTGGATAAATTTGATTTAATTCCAATGTTGGGTGCCTTTTCCCAACTCATGGCTTGATCCCATGAAGTGACATATATATGTGTTATGAATGAAAGAACCTTTTTATTGGGTGTCTTATTTAAAAAAGAAAATAGCCTATCTTGAGTGTTTTTCCATGAGGATCAAAATGGAATGATCTATGGGGAAATTCATTTCCATTTGTAGTGACATAGAGTGCACTGGCATTTTTTCCCAAATTAACAGGTGAAGAGCTTCATGTGCCCATCTATATTTTGGGAAGACACATATTTTGGCCCGAAAGTATCCCATTATAAGAAAATTTTCATTTATACTATGAAGATAGAATTCATAGTGGATTTTGAGATACAATATGGAATGATCTGAGTGAGATAAATCATTAGTTGACACTTGATGATGGAAGTGGTTGGGGTATACCATTCAATAGATTACAGGTAGAGATAATAATTTCTTATTTAGGGTGCATGTCCACTATCTCTAGGGATTATACTAACCCATTTAGATAAGGATAGGGACCCATATAATCATTATTCTAGGTATATATAGTACTTTCATTTTTTAGGTTTGGGTCCTCTACCTATGGGGAAAATACACCCCTATAACAATAGTGTGTTGGTCCCCCATATTTTGATACACATATAGAGATGGTACCCCCTCAACATGTGTATATGACCTATTTAAACAAATTTTAATCGCCTATATTATTTTGGAATGTGTCCTATATCTATTGGGATGGTACTCTCCTATCAGACTATGGAACATGTCCCCCATAATTTCAAGTTATATAGATAATGTGCCCCCATATTAAGGGAATGATTCGTATATCTATGGGCATAATACTCCCTTGCCACACCAGGGCATGGGTACGCCATGTTCATTAAACATATATTGAGGATACTCCTTTGAAGGTTGCATGTACTCTATCTACAACGTTTCACTCCTCATGTTATCATGCTTTAATGGGGTGTGGGTCCTCTATATATCATGGGTCCCTTAGCTATGGTGAAAATTGGTGAGGATAAGGATCATCCACAGAAGTTATAGTGAGGTTACATATGATATATGGTTTGATGTTGTTGTTCCATTAGTTTTTGTTGGAAGTGGTGGGGTATGAACCAATCTATATGGTTTTTGATGTAGTTTCACATAGTGTTGGTCATCAGAGATGGACCTTTGGAGATGTAGGAAGACTTATTGTTCTTAGTTGGGTTGTGGAGATGGAAATTCCCATTATCTATCATTTTGAATTTTTTTTAGAATACATTGAGGTTTATGGTTATTATATCAATTTATGATTGAAAATCATTTTTAGGTTGATATGCAATATTATTGTAACTCCCTATCATTCCATTTCAGTTTTAAATGAATCCAACAAAGTATAAAATCACCCATGCATGGGATTTTCCCACACATGTCATGTATTTTGCAGATGATGGAAATATCTATGGTGATTATGGTGGATCATGGTGGTACCACATTTAATTAAGCACCTATGGTGGTCATTCAAAAATATTGAGATATTGGATCTCTCATATTTCATTATTTATAATAGCATTCAGGATGTGACATCTTTTCTGAATGGGTGTGTATTTTGACTCTTTAAATTTTAATTTTCACTTTCACACCCTTTTCTATTTTTCCTCATGGATATTAAAATCATGTTTTTCACACATTATGATATTGTATTTCATTATTTTTATTACTGTGAACTTCAAAATGATGATGGTTGGGTTTCTGCATTTATTTTAATTAGGAAAATCCCTTCAATTTTAGTTATACATTCTCATTGCCTATCACCATCCACTTACCTATAGATGATGGAGTGGGTTTGTGGTATCCCAGTCTTCTGTCAGCTATCTCAAGCCTGACGGGTTGAGTCATTACATAAAAAATATTCCAAGGAAAAATAATATTTTTTAATAAAATTAATTAATATTTCTACCTATGAAAACTATCATATTCTACTCATCACACATAATAATCAACAGATGAAACTAACTGATGTATAGAATCATTTCTATAATGATAACCTATAGTCAAGACTATGTCCTAATGTAATTTTAATTGGGTAATCAACACCCATTAATAGAATCATAGGAACCTTGAATGTACATATAGTGTTTCTCTAGTGTAATTCACATAAAATAATCAAGAACACGTCCATATTTAAAATTTAACTCAGTCTTTAATAGTGCCTACTCAAATATCAATCCAAATTTCAGATTTTTTATAATATTTTTTAATTATCTAAATCCATTGATTCCCAACATTAGTATTTGGAAATACAATGGGATAACACCTGAAGACATACTTTAATAATGTAATGGTCAATGATTTTCCTAAGGTATATAAAACACTCAAATAGAAACCAATATTCATGATGTAGGACTCCAATTCCAAAAAAAATCCATGTTTTTGTGAATATCTCATCTATATCCATCTCTTATATAATCGATTAAATATAATGAAAATTGTATATACTGTAAGGTTGTTATTATATGTATACACTAAATATCTCCCACCCCTAAACCCTCATGTGTTTATCTGAAAAGGTAATAATAATTCATTTATGAATCAAGTAGATCAAATAACCAATCAATATCCCAAAGCTAGGTCTACAATTTATTATCTACCACATATCTTATAGGAATAAAACTTTTAATTTCATAAAAAAATATAAGAAAAGTAAAAATCATTAATAAAATCAATATGCATCCCACTAAATATTCACAGACCAAATCATTACCACCAGTCCCAATGGATTACATCTTGAGGATACCCTCTATTTATAAACTGGATCTAAATAAATGGGACTACATGAATTACATAAACAAAACGAAATAGTCATTACTGTTGAATACTGAAATGTATTTATTATATCAAAAACATCATGGAATACAATTATTACTAAAATAGGAGTAAGATATGATTATTTTATAGCTATCTGAAATTATTAGAATATATTATTGTTGAGTTAATATTTTTTTCACATAATGGAACATAAATATTTTCTCGTTGAAACAGTTTGAATATAATTTATTTGAAAACCCTGAATAATCATATCTCATTTAATCATCTTATTTTTCATCATCCCACAACAAAATCTTTTGAATAAACCATTATGTATAAATAATTTTATGATCGTATACTAAGAAAATTATAATATCAATGAATCCATATAGATCTAATTGATCAAATAAATTATAACGAAGTTTCCACCATATCATCCTTCTACTACATAATCATACCTATATGGTTAAATTATATATGGACTAATGTTTTTAAAAATATATCTTTCTTGAATGGACAAAAAGACTTCAATTTTTATTCATTTTTATCATCCCACTTTTAAGTGTTGAAGGGGAGCCCTTACAAGGCCCATATGCTTCATGACATTACATGACCGAACGGTATTAAAGGAATTCATCCTAGACTAGGAAAAATTAGAACAACCCCTCCCCAATGTCTGCATCATGATCATCTCTGCACCTTTTCATGTATGTTTAGCTAGATGACCTGTGTAGATATTCACATTCATGGAACTAATGGATTTTTCAATACACACTCAGTCTTCCAAATTAAATAGCTAGGATCTAGTGAATACACTCTCTATGAGTCCTTATTTAAAGATTTTTCATTGTATAATATTTCTGGTTTTCTTCTTCACATCATGAAGCTCTAAGGCCTTGAGGTGGCACAAAGGCCTTAAGGTGGCCCAAAAGGCTTATTGACCTGAAGGCCAGGGTGGCCTGAAGGTCTTGAAGGGCTGGAGGAACAAACCAGTTTCCCAAGGATGAATAGTTCTGGCTACTAAAATACCATATAATGCCTTCAATAGTACCTATTTTAGTTCCTCTTAAAGTATATTTATAATTACACGAAAGTATGCCTCCGCCTATATTTGATCTCGGGTCTCATGGATTTACTATAAAATTACCCACCAATAGGGTTGAGGCTCATATATGAAATGAGAATAAATGAAGACATAAATGAGATACAATAAATATATGAGATGAATATATAAACCAAAAATATTCACTACATGACAAACAACACTAAAAAATAAAAAAAATCACAAAATAACTAACTTTATAGAAATTGAAATAAATTAAAATAAATAAAATTAATTAATCATTAGTTATGAAATGAACATTAGAATATTTGAAAAGTAGTCCCAATTTCCTTGGATAATACTCATAATCACATTTATAAATTTTACCATTTTCCTTTATATACACCATTCATACATACATGAGATGTGAATTTTAATGATGTGAGTAAAACTCAATAAAATGAATCCAATTTCTCACGAAAATATCAAATTTCATAAAAAATTATACATCTTTAAAAATAAATTTAAAATAGAAAATTATTTCATCAATTATATTAAATTAATAGAATATCTATATATATTTGTATTTAATAGGACACAATGATACTCAATCTCACCATCATTGACCATTATTCAAAAATATGGGCGATAAACCTATAAAATAATAATTTCATATCCATATAATAACATAGACTATAGAAATGCCATAAAAATAGTGTACCATCGCTCATGGAATAAATATTCTTCTATAGAATTTCATTGATAATTGAATTAACCCAATACATATCATAAAATTTTTTAAGGAAAAATATAAAATGTTAATGGGGTAACATTTCCAATACAAATTCATCTTACTCATTATAATGTATGCATTTGTATAAATAATTACACTTTTTTAAAAGATTAAGAAATTATATTATATCAATTAATAAAAAAATGTTTACCATAATGCATAAAAAAACAAGAATAACCTAATACCTTAATTAATCACTCGATCTCAAACATTCATAGTTTAACAAACTAAAAAATTTAATTTAATTTATAGTTTAAAAAACAAATTTCAAAAATTTAATATTAATCCTAATTGATTGAATCAATGAAAAATATATTTTAAATTCCTATAACCATATTAAAAATCACTATCATTGGAATTAAAAATAATTTAAAATAATGTTTTTCTTATATTAATACATTAAATATTTATTTTTTCCATGAAAATCCAATTTTCATTACATACAGTTGAACATGGAAATGAAAATTCAATTAATCTATAAAAAAGCATATATATGACATATAAAACGTTTAATGAGGGAATATTTTTAAATAAAAATATCTAAATCATGATGGATCAAAAAAATCACCAAACATTAAAAAAATAATAATAATAGAAATATAGTGAAAATGAAATAAAAAATAAAATGAGAGAAATTAATGATTATATTGTCGTGAATAATTAATGCCCTTCATCACATATATATGTTTAATAGATTAATAAATAATTAATATAGAGTTGTTAGATGGTGGAGAATGGTGAGAAAATTTTGTGAGGTTGTTCCACTATTCATCAATCAAAAATTATAAAAATTTGACATTTGAAAAAATTATAAAACTTAGATAACAAAAATTACCATCTTAAATAACAAAACAAGTTGACCATCAAAATTATGGTGGATTTACAATTTAAATTTATTATTAACTATTATTTTGATGGTTTACCAAAAAACAATTTAAATTATGAATAAGAAATGAAGTAGTTATTCCTTCTCATTAGTTCCCTGATGGATACTCCCTATTATTTTATTGTAGAATAAATCTATTCAACGAATGTTCTATGAAAACTTATCATTTTATGGGATCCACAAGAGTTTTAGTGGTCTTTTACCAAGGACATAAATACAAAACTACCCTTATATTCTTTATATCCCCCTTTTTTGGACTCATCAACCCTATTTTAGATAAATTTAATTAAAATTACATTTAATATAATAATAAATATATAAATTTAATTCAAATAGGTAACTAAAAAATAAATGTTGTTAAATTTATCAACATTCATGTTTCTTGGACATGTGAATCCTCACTGATCAACTTCAATAAATCACCTAAGACATTAACACATATTCTTTCACATCTCACTCCCATATATATTCCTATATCTAATCATGGTACAAAAAAACATAAAAAAGTGATATAATCCACAACTATGTTTGCATATTTTTGTGGTATATGATATGAACTAGAAATTCCATAAGAAAAATATTTATTTTCATATCAACATTATCAAAGATAATGATGTGAGAATGATCCAACACGAATCCTTTGTATGAATGAATTAATCTATAGTTACTACTCACTTAAACCTGATAAATAAAATCAAATATAAATAAGGATAATTTGTTTAAATATAAAAAATATGTATAGAACTAAGGAAAATGTAATGGATAAATCTTAGATAGGTCCACCAAGTGTGTACTATTTATTTAATACTCCTAAATAAATTGTTCTAGTGGTTATAAAAAATATGATGGTGGGTGTGGTTTAATTGAGATAAACAATCACATAACATTCCTAAAAATTTTACTTAATGGTAATTTATTGTAGAATATCCCCTAAATATAGTATATTAGGTTCATACCCATTACAATATTGTATAAGTTTTTATTATGGGGGTAATAGGAATGGTTTTTCATCCTGTTTTACATTAGCCAAAAAAAATTTGGCCACTTCTTCTTCAATATTCATTGATTTTATATGATGTGATATATTAAAAAACATCATTTAAAATTAAATGATCAGTTTTTCATAAAAGAGGAAAAAATCATGTAATTATTAATTACCCATGGAATAGAAAGGTTATGGTTGTATAATAGTAACATTTGGGCAGTGAAATGACATTCATAACAGTGAAAAATAAAAAATATGAGAATCCAATGTCAAGAACTCCCCCTTCAACTGATCTGATTCAAGTTTCATTTCTGCATACAAGGGCATCATGAGGATTTTAGAATAATTTTGAGAGTGAAGGGTTTTGGATTAGAGTTTTCACTTTCATGATTCCTTTTGGAAATTTTTGGGGATAAGTACATCAGGTAGTATAGAAAATTCACGATTTAAATCAATATTGTAATGTGATTTTTCAACAATATCCTTGGTTACAGATTCCAAATATCTTTTGATGTCCTACAAAATTTATTTTATGATTTCATGCAAATAACTCTATCCATTGTTTTATTTTCATACTCCCCTAACCTACAAAAATAATAATGAAACCATATTTTACATATGTGAAGTTGAGTAAAATATAGTGTCTTTTTTTGAATTTTAACATTGATTTTAATGGTATTAAATTAATTAAATAAAATAAAATAATTATTTAAATTCTACTAGGATCCATAATAGGACAACGATATTATTTTCACCTTTGTTACATGGTGTGAATTCCAAATACAAAAAAAAATTGGTTGGGGGAATATCACCTGAGGAACTTTTTCAATCAGTCAATCAATACTCTTAAAAAATTAAAATAATTATTCTATACCTTATATATTTTTTCAAATAAACAAATATATGAGGTTTTTAATAAATAATTATTATATGAATATAAAATATATTTATAAATGTGTAAAAATGATGAAATTTATCAAGGAATGAAGCATTGTCAATAGAATTATCCCGAGTAAACTTTTATCATTTGATTAAAGTCTCTAAACCAGAAAATGAAAAAATATTGTTTTATGTTTCATCATCCTCTTATTTCATCATTTAATATATGGAGTGTATTTTTAAATGATCTCTACATACCATCTACATCCACCTCTTCCATGGTAATCTAGAAGGTTCCTCAATTGAGAGAACCCACTCTGTTACCTTCTTGGAATGAAAACACATCAGTGTAATAATAGATCAAAATGTATCTATTTGGTTTATTCATGATCATTGAATATAGGGAAATAATGTATAATAATAATTCACAGCTATTAAACTATAGTCGGTATGTACTATCCCATTTCCCAACTACTATTCATTCGTGGTATAAACTAGTATAAATATGAACTATTAAACATGATTGTATAGAGGCTTCAAATCAAAACTGGGTTTATCCCATTATAGATTCCTTTGGTATGCAACTCATTATCTTGATTATTAGTGATTAATGTGGGGAAAATGAGAGAGGGAGAGATAAATATGGAGAGTGTAAAAGGTTTTTTTATAATAACATGCAGTTTGATAGTTATATTTTGAGATAGAAATGGTAAACATATATATATTATAAAATGATCTATTATTTAATCCCTATACACATAATGAAAAAACATCCACTAGAGGTGAATACGACACATTTAAATATTATATGATAGGCTTGTGTTGCAAAATTTATAAATCTAAATGTTTAAAATTGAATAAAAACACATATTAAGTTCACTTTGTTAACATACCAAGTGACAAAACTATATTTCTACCAAATTTAGTTAAATATTATTCTTTCAGGTGATTAACATTTTTCATAATTTTATAACAATTCAGGCATATATTTGGATGTTATGGGAAGATATGACTTTTTTATTCAGATTGAATATTGAAGTATATTATTGACTTCAACGACCATCGTCTAAATGAATAATTAAGATCTAAATGAAGGTATCAAATAAAATATACATAATATACTTTTGAAACAATATTAAAATAATTAAATTAATGTTGTACACATAAATATTATATGATAAAAATAATAGAGTGAAATTGATGGGAAAAACTAGAATGAAAATAAAATTTCTAAACAAATCCTTAAATTAAAAAATAATACTAAATTATCACTTAAATAATATAAAATTACCAGTTAATGTAAAAGATGTATAAGAAAATTAGAAATATAAAATTACTTAATTTTTAAAATTCAATAAAATTTATTCACTTAATCTAAATATGTTATAATTACTATAAGTTATAAATTTTGTAGGATTTAAAACAATAAAAATTAATTTTAAATATATGAAAACATTTTAATTCCCAAAATTTCACAATTCAATGTTCTTTGTGTCCTTTATAAAACAATACCCTTTTTCTAAACTGGCCAATAAAAAAATAAATACATTATATATTATGAAGAATAATATATTAAAAAATAATCAATAATAATCTAGAAAATGAGATAAATTATATCCATATATTCTTGTTAACCAGTTAATTAATTGAAAGTATATAAGAAATGTTCTTGTAAAACATTCATCGCATGTTTTGAAAATCATGTATGATTTGTACCAATATTCCTATAATAATAATATAATTATAAATAATTTAATTTAACAAAATTTTATAATGTCTTACCTTTACATGAATGTTCCCCTGAGGTTGAATCTTAAATAACCGCGAGCATATCCCTAAACTTCCAAAGGACAAGGACTACTATCAAGGTTATACCATAACCATATGTGGGATAATTTATCTAGAAGGAAAATGGTTTTAAATAACTGTTATAATATGTAAGTAATTAATAAAATACATTGATAATAAAATATAGACGTTATAGTTGATGACTATATCAACCAAAAAATATGCATGTCATGTTATACAATCATAAAATATAATATAAATTTTTGCAATATGTTTTCTTATAAAAAAAGACAATAGACCAGATAAATGGAATAATAAATCTATCCATATATAATTCTCAAACCCACCCTTACTTAGTCTCATTGACCCTAGAAACATATTATATTTTACTAAATAACATCGGTCCCTTGACTTTACCAAACCTATGATATATGAAAATTATATCTATGAATGAATTTTAAATTCAATATGTGGGTTAAAATAACTTTAATGATGATCATTTATCCATAACACACTCCATAAAATTACAAGGGTAATATCCAAAAAATTTAACTCTATATGTAAATGTTTTCGTTAAATAAATGAAAATAACAAACACAGTGAGTAATCATTGTGATGACCCAGACCCCCCTTGGTCCCTTCCTTTTCCAAAATCTGGATCCTTAAGGGGTGCCGATCGGTGCGACCGATCGGTGAGACCGATCGGTGAGACCGATCGGTGAGACGGATCGGTGCGACCGATCGGTGAGACCGATCGGTGTGACCAATCGGCGGAACCGGTCGACGTCACCTGGCCTTGCCAAGTTGTTCCAGTAACGCGCACAAAAGTTTTAATTAGATACTGAATCGACTCATGAGTCGGTTTAAACCACTCAACACCTTTAATGATGAGTCAAGCCGCGTGGTCAACCCACGACTTCCACGTCTTACGCGGTTTCACGTTTTCACCTCAACCGTCCCCGGATCTTATAAATTAAGGGTTAGGCCATGGTTTCCCCCTTCTTCGATCGTGGCTCTTCTGGTGCATCGGGACCGCCGCATCATTATCCGTAAAGTTCCGCGCCCCCGGCCTAAACGTCGATCATCTATCAACAAGTAGGGAATTTCTCTCGTCTCTCACTTTTGTGTATCATGCGGGGTGGGCGTTATTTTTGTTCCTATGGAATTGGTTGAACCGAACCTTAATAAAGATAATAAACGAAGTTCTAAAGAAAGAAAGGGAAGGGGTTGTGATCGTTGTTTATGCTTTATCTTGTGATCATCCTTTTTAGTTGTGCTGGTTTGTGTTTTCTGGAAACCGAGGCCGTTGGTGATCGTTGTATGTGCACTGATGAATCCCCTCCTGATGTTTTAAATGGGTTGCTGAAATTGTGAACTCCTGTTGTGAAATTGGTTAATCACGTATATCCGGCTGAATAATTGAAAGCACCAGGATCAACCCTTCTGTGATAACTCCCGGTTAGAACACACGGAATTTGAAATCATGGAGTGTGTTAAGTCGTTTAAATCTGAAAATCCATGACTTGTGTTGGTAGTGGTAGTTGGTTGTTTTCCTTTCGGGCCGATTGCTGGAAATGTGGGAGGGGATGGGATCCCCTATTCTTTTATACTCTCGGTGGTTGTGTGAATTTGGGGGATGGGATCCCCTATTGGTATGGATTCGGTGGTTGTGAGTTTTAAATCCGAGTGGTTACTTGTTGATATCACAAATTGGGGAGAGATCCTCTGTTGACAGAACCGTGTGTGAGTGTTTTGGTTGATCCTTGCTTTTGAAGCTTTCCTTGGTTATGGTTGTGGTAGTTGCCCAGTAGTGCTTAAAATTAATTGAACATTTGACTGAACGTGAAACAAGAATGGGACAAATGGTTTTGTGGGCATGGGTCGTGAACTGTGACTCGGACGCAGTGGTGTTGTGTTCTGTAGGTTGGCTAGGAAAAACTAAGCTTTGGATGAGTGTTTGTTACCTATATCTATACTTGTAGCTTTGTGTTTCTTATTCGCGCCCCACCCAAGTTGAGCACTCAGTGCCGAACACCCCCATTTATGGGGGGGGGTGTTTTTCCCAACGCTATTCTTAGTGGCTGGTTATTAGCTCCTTTTCTTCTCCCTTTCCCGGATAGCCCAAGTATCTTCGGGCAGGCTGTGATGGCCTGAAGTCCATTATTAGCCCAAGAACCATCGTGCGGGGTGTTGTGGTGGTTGGCCAGGTGTGTGCGGCAGGTGGTTTCCCAAGTGTCTTCGGGATGAGGCCCAGGTGTCTTCGGGCGTGGCGGTGGTTGTTCTGGCCTAGGTGTTTGCAGGCATGGTTACATGTGACAGTTGTGGCCCAGGTGTGTGCGGGCGGGATTCAGCAGTGGGACTGCGTGCTGTTGAGGCCCAGGTGTGTGCGGGCGGGATTTGGCAGTGGGACTGCGTGTGGTTGTGGCCCAGGTGTGTGCGGGCGGGTGTGGCAGTGGGACTGCGGTGAGAATGGCGGGATTGGTCCGATGCGTAGGATGTCTCAATAACCAGTGGGATAGTGGCGCGGGGTACCCAAACATCGATGTGCTCTTATTATATACATTACTTGACTTGCTTTATTAGGGGAGTGAGCCTTGGTGAGGCCTGGGATGGATAGTTTTCCTTGTTAGGTGTTTGGTTTACTCTTTTCTCCCGGGACTTTAGTACGTTCCCCCACTTGTGCACGAGAGTCTTGGTTTTCCCTACTGAGTGTACTTGTATACTCACCCTACGTATACAAAACTACTTTCAAGTTTCCAGGAGGACTTCGGGGATCACGCAGGACCTTACTAGCTCGGACTTTTGGATCAGTTGCAGTTGTTTTCTTTTCCTTTTTGGTACTTACCTTGTAGTCACCTTTTTGCACCTTGTGGCTTTCACTTTTGAAACATGCATGTGGGAATGGTTTACTTTTGGCTTTACTTTTCTTTCTACCTTGGTGTTGTTGGGTTTTCTTCTCCTTATCTTTCGATCCTATAAAATAAAAAGGGTAATGCCTTCCATTTGCGAGAATTTTCTATACCCTTGGTGCTAGTCGCCACTCCGGGACCTATTGAAGGCGGGTTTCGGGGGTCATTATATCTCCTTCAACATAAAGAAGGAAGGGCCTGGCAATCTACTGACCCTTCCCTCCTTTTGGTGAAGGCGGGTCATGTCAGAATGGTATCAGAGCTGATGGTTGAGAGATAGGACGGAGTCTGGAGTTAGGCACAGTGAGGATTGCATGCGATGGTAAGGCAACAGTGTTGGGTGACCTTGGAGCATGAATTAGGCCAGGGAAGACCGGCTAGGACACGGGATTTTAGGGCCCCCCGTGATCCGATGCAAGGGCTCTGGACCTACCGAACGACCAAGTGAGGCCACACTGATTGTAGGGTAGAGACCCTAGGAAAGGTACATGCATCATAATGACTTGTGTTCTTGTGTTTCTGGGATGTCTTGGGAATTAAGAATAAATTAAATCTTAATAAGTTTTAAGAACGATATTCTGAACTACTTGGGCTTAGGCATTCCTTGTTTACCTTGCAGCTATGGCACCTGGAAGGCGACCACGTGTGGTACAGGCGATCGAGGCCCCTGAGACTACTTTGGCCAATCGGCAGAGAGATGATCGAGAGGAAGAGGACGACCAGTGGCAGAAGACTCTTCGAGCCTTCCAGCGACAGGCCCTCGAGAAGTATGAGGGAAGCACCTCTGATATGAAGACGGAAGGCTGGCTAGAGGATCTAGTTATAGCCTTCGGCCTGATTCGGGCCCCGACCATGTACTGGGTTCCTCTGGCTGTTAGCCAGATGCGAGGAGCGGCACGTCAGTGGTGGATGCTTCACCTGGGGAATAGGAAAGAGTCTGAGGTTGCTTGGGCGGTTTTCGAGAAGGAGTTCCGGGCGGAGTTCCTCTCCTTGAAAATGAAGGCGGAGAAGAGAAAGGAGCTACTATCCCTCCAGTAGGGGAGCATGTCCGTGAGGGAACTTGGAATCAAGTTCAAGGACCTCCTACGTTTTTCTCCGGACCTCTTTCCCGATGAGGAGTCTCGGGCAAGACGTTTAGAGTAGGCGCTCCGACCCTCCCTCCAGTATGCTATTACCCCCTTTACCCTTCCGACATACTTAGAGGTCCAGATGAAGGCCGAAGTGGTGGAAAGGATGAATGCTCTGTGCGGAGTGTCATGAGAAGGAATCCAGCTGGGACCATCGAAGGGGAAGGCCGTCAGCACCAGGCCTCCAGCATCGGGACCCTCTAGGTTCCGACCCGCAGGGAGCAGACCGCAGCAGTTTCAGGTTTGATCCCCTGGCCCACATTCTTTCCCTTTAGGCTCGGGACCACGGTGCTTCATCTGCGGGAGCCCTGGACATCTCCGGAGTCAGTGCCCCGATCGGGTGCAGTACGGCAATGGCAGTCATCCCCAGCATCCGCCGCAGCAGCAGTTTCCAGCCAGACCCTTCTGGAAGCAGCAGCAGGGACAGCGAGCTCCCGCTCCTCCGCAGGCAGACATAGGAGGAGGAGACCGACCTCAGGGCGCTCCCCAGGGACCTCGACCAGGGCGTGGTCGGGGAGGTGGCCGACAGCCGAGGGGCAGGGGAGCTGGGCGTGGACAGCTTTACGCCGCAAGGGCAACAGTTCCAACAGTTCCAGAAGTTGTTTGAGGTACGATCAATGTGTTTAGCACTCTTGCTTATGCTTTGTTCGATACCGGAGCTTCGCAATCCTTTGTTGCACCCAGTCTAGCCCGTGCCTTGGGTCTAGATGCCGAGAGACTTCCAGTGCCCCTGGTGTTGAGCACACCAGTTGGAGGTCAGACCGACTTGCTGTTCGTTTGTCGTGGATGTAGACTGATGTTAGGGCCACATCAGTCGGTTAGGGATCTCCTTCTGCTACAGATTCAACCGTACGACGTCATCCTAGGCATCGACTAGCTATTTTCTGTGTGCGTCGTCATCGACTATTTCCAAAGAAGGGTGGTGTTCTCAGGTTTGGACGACCAGCGTGTTACCTTCACCGGCGAGCGGAGCTGTCTGAAGGGAAACAGGAGGGAGGAACCTCTCCTCTCCTTGTTGACCGAACTGACGGTAGAATCAGTAGATGCGGAAATGGTGGAAGTGCCAGAGATCGTCCTTGAGTTTATGGAAATCTTTCCTGAGGAGGTGACGACTCTACCCCCTCGACGTGATATCGAGTTCGGGATAGACCTGCAGCCCGGCTCTCGTCCAATCTCGATGGCTCCTTACCGGATGGCACCTTCGGAGCTACGGGAGTTGCGGATATAGATTGACGATCTGATGAAGAGGGGTTATGTTCGTCCAAGTGCGTCACCGTGGGGCGCTCCAGTCTTGTTCGCAAGGATGGAGGATGGTGGCCTCAGGTTGTGCATCGACTACAGGAGTATGAATCGGGTAATGATCAAGAATCGCTACCCTCTTCCGAGGATAGATGATCTTTTCGACTACCTGAAAGGGGCAGGATGGTTCTCGAAGATCGACCTACGGTCTGGGTACCACCAGCTGAGGGTGAAGGATAGCGACGTCTCGAAGACAGCGTTCAGGTTCAGGTATGGGCACTTCGAGTTCGTGGTCATGCCCTTTGGTGTTACGAACGCCCCGGCCGTGTTCATGGGGCTTATGAACTCCATCTTTCGGGAGTACCTGGATCGGTTTGTGGTGGTATTCATCGACGATATCCTGATCTATTCAAGGTCATAAAAGGACCATGCAGAGCACCTGAGGACAGTTTTGGAAGTCCTCCGACAGCACCAGCTCTACGGGAAGTTGTCAAAGTGCAAGTTCTGGGCACGAGAAGTGCACTTCCTCGGTCATGTAGTGTCTGAGCAGGGGGTAGCAGTCGACCCATCAAAGGTTGAGGCAGTTGTTTCTTAGGCAGCACCCAAGAATGTGGCGGAAGTCCGGAGTTTCCTCGGACTGGAAGGTTACTACCGGAGATTCGTACCCAACTTCTCCCGAGTAGCAGCCCCTTTGACGGCTTTGACCAAGAAGGACCAGGTTTTCGTGTGGAGCGAGCAATGCGAGTCATCCTTCAGCTACCTAAAAGAAAGGCTGGTTAGTGCCCCAGTGTTGAGATCACCATAAGAGGGGATGGCCTATGAGGTATTTTGTGATGCTTCAGGATAGGGCCTGGGATGCGTGTTGATGCAACAACAAGGGGTGATCTCTTACGGGTCCAGGAAGCTACTCCCCCATGAGCGTAACTATGCCACCCATGACCTGGAGCTTACAACAGTCGTTTTTGCGCTAAAGTTATGGCGGCACTACCTCATCGGGGAATGATTTGTGGTCTTCACAGATCACAAAAGCATGAAGTATATCTTCTCCCAACGGGACTTGAACTTGCGACAGCAGAGATGGGTGGAGTTCCTCCAGGACTACGACTTTGAAATCTATTATACTGAGGGAAAGGGCAATGTGGTGGCCGATGCCTTGAGCAGGAGGACGCAGAAGGATGTGGTCCGAGAGCCGGCAAATGCCTGGAAGGCAATGGAGGAGTTGGCTGCCTTACACCTGGATGCGAAGATGGATAGTGGCAGAGGCTGCCTATATCAGATGATAGTGCAGTCATCCCTGTTTCGAATAGTGGAGGAGTCTCAGTGGGGAGACCCCGAGTGCGAAGTGATGCGTGATCAGGTTGACCAGGGCGATGCTCCAAGAGAATGGACAGAGGACGGTCAGCACCGGATGCTTTTCCAGAAAAGGTTGTTTGTTCCAAGAGTGATGCGTGGCAAGGTTCTCAGTGAGTTCCACAACTCACCCCTAGCGGTGCACCCAGGAGTTACCAAGATGTACCAGGGGCTGAAAAGGCAGTTCTGGTGGCCCGGAGTTAAGCGAGCGGTGGCAGAATTTGTGGCTAAATGCTTAGTATGTCAGCAAGTGAAGGCTGAACACCGGGTTCCAGGCGGCCTACTGCAGCCTTTAGCTGTTCCCGAGTGGAATTGGGACGACATCTCAATGGATTTCGTCACGGGACTACCCAAGTTCCAAGGAGGGTGCGACGCCATCTGGGTGGTGGTGGACAGGTTGACGAAATCGGATCACTTTATGGCAATCAGGGAGTCAAGTACTGTGGATGCTTTGGCACGAAAGTATGTGGATGAGGTGGTGCAGAACACGACAGAGAAAATTCAGCTCATACGGGAAAGGATGAAGGCGGCCCAGGACCAGCAGAAGTCGTATGCCGATACCAGGAGAAGGCCCTTGGAGTTCGAGGTTGGAGACCACGTGTTCTTGAAGGTCTCCCCGTGGCGTGGGCAACGGAGGTTCGGCAAGGGGGGTAATCTTTCCCCCAGATTCGTCGGACCCTTCGAAGTGTTACGGCGGGTCGGCAAAGTGGATTATCAGCTAGCGTTACCTCCGCCACTAAGGATACATGATGTCTTCCATGTATCCCAGATCCGTCATTATCTGCACGATGATTCACACGTCCTTGATTGGGGTGAACTGGACATCGAGGACGACGTAACCTTTGTGGAAAAACCAGTGATGATCGAGGATCGCAAGGAGAAGGTGCTTCGTGGGCGAGCTATTCCCATGGTTCGTGTGTTGTGGAGACATGGCGGGCTCGAAGAGAGTACGTGGGAGAGGGAAGAACAGATGCGTGCCCAATACCCCGAGTTGTTTTGAGCTTTGTTCCTTTTGTACCTGTTGTGGTAGAACGTTTGACTTTTGGCTATGAAATGTACTGGTTTATTTTCCTCGGTTGTGTGTGAGAAGCCCCGGCTAAAGGGAAGAGGGAACCCGACCCCTAATCAAGACGCATTAAGGTGGATGCAATTGAACCCATACGGGCGAGTCAGTGCCGCCCAAAGCGGATAATATCTTGACATGGGGGAGGGAAACTCCCCAAACCCACATGACCGGGCGGTTTGGCATGGTATGTTGCTTGGTTCTTGACAGGGGAGTGTTTTTAGTTAGCAGAGGTTCACTCCTAAGAGGTATCTTTCGAAGATGGTTGTTCGGACCCTCTCTTTCCTTCTAGTTTGTTGTGATTCTCGAGGACGAGAATCGTTTAAGAGGTATCTGATGTGATGACCCAGACCCCCCTTGGTCCCTTCCTTTTCCAAAATCCGGATCCTTAAGGGGTGCCGATCGGTGAGACCGATCGGTGAGACCGATCGGTGAGACGGATCGGTGAGACCGATCGGTGAGACGGATCGGTGCGACCGATCGGTGAGACCGATCGGTGAGACCGATCGGTGAGACGGATCGGTGAGACCGATCGGTGAGACGGATCGGTGCGACCGATCGGTGAGACCGATCGGTGTGACCAATCGGCGGAACCGGCCGACGTCACCCGGCCTTGACAAGTTGTTCTAGTAACGCGCACAAAAGTTTTAATTAGATACTGAATCGACTCATGAGTCGGTTTAAACCACTCAGCACCTTTAATGATGAGTCAAGCCGTGTGGTCAACCCCTGACTTCCACATATTACGCGGTTTCGCGTTTTCACCTCAACCATCCCCGGCTCTTATAAATTAAGGGTTAGGCCATGGTTTCCCCCTTCTTCGATCGTGGCTCTTCTGGTGCATCGGGACCGCCGCATCGTTATCCGTAAAGTTCCGCGCCCCCGGCCTAAACGTCGATCATCTATCAAAAAGTAGGGAATTTCTCTCGTCTCTCACTTTTGTGTATCATGCGGGGTGGGCGTTATTTTTGTTCCTATGGAATTGGTTGAACCGAACCTTAATAAAAATAATAAACGAAGTTCTAAAGAAAGAAAGGAAAGGGGTTGTGATCGTTGTTTATGCTTTATCTTTTGATCATCCTTTTTAGTTGTGCTGGTTTGTGTTTTCTGGAAACCGAGGTCGTTGGTGATCGTTGTATGTGCACTGATGAATCCCCTCGTGATGTTTTAAATGGGTTGCTGAAATTGTGAACTCCTGCTGTGAAATTGGTTAATCACGTATATCCGGCTGAATAATTGAAAGCACCAGGATAAACCCTTCTGTGATAACTCTCGGTTAGAACACACGGAATTTGAAATCATGGAGTGTGTTAAGTCGTTTAAATCTGAAAATCCCTGACTTGTGTTGGTAGTGGTAGTTGGTTGTTTTCCTTTCGGGCTGATTGCTGGAAATGTGGGAGGGGATGGGATCCCCTGTTCTTTTATACCCTCGGTGGTTGTGTGAATTTGGGGGATGGGATCCCCTGTTGGTATGGATTCGGTGGTTGTGAGTTTTAAATCCGAGTGGTTACTTATTGATATCACAAATTGGGGAGTGATCCTCTGTTGACAGAACCGGGTGTGAGTGTTTTGGTTGATCCTTGATTTTGACGCTTTCCTTGGATATGCTTATGGTATTTTCCTAGTAGTGCTTAAAATTAATTGAACATTTGACTGAACGTGAAACAAGAATGGGACAAATGGTTTTGTGGGCAAGGGTCGTGAACTGTGACTCGGACGCAGTGGTGTTGTGTTCTGTAGGTTGGCTAGGAAAACCTAAGATTTGGGTGAGTGTTTGTTACCTATATCTATACTTGTAGCTTTGTGTTTCTTATTCGCGCCCCACCCAAGTTGAGCACTCAGTGCCGAACACCCCCATTTATGGAGGGAGGGTGTTTTCCCCAACGCTATTCTTAGTGGCTGGTTATTAGCTCCTTTTCTTCTCCATTTCCCGGATAGCCCAAGTATCTTCGGGCAGGCTGTGATGGCCTGAAGTCCATTATTAGCCCAAGAACCATCGGGCGGGGTGTTGTGGTGGTTGGCCAGGTGTGTGCGGCAGGTGGTTTCCCAAGTGTCTTCAGGATGAGGCCCAGGTGTCTTCGGGCGTGGCGGTGGTTGTTCTGACCTAGGTGTTTGCAGGCATGGTTACATGTGACAGTTGTGGCCCAGGTGTGTGCGGGCGGGATTCAGCAGTGGGACTGCATGCGATTGAGGCCCACTTGTGTGCGGGCGGGATTCGGCAGTGGGACTGCGTGTGGTTGTGGCCCAGGTGTGTGCGGGCGGGTGTGGCAGTGGGACTGCGGTGAGAATGGCGGGATTGGTCCGATGCGTAGGATGTCTCAATAACCAGTGGGAAAGTGGCGCGGGGTACCCAAACATCGATGTGCTCTTATTATATACATTACTTGACTTGCGTTATTTGGGGAGTGAGCCTTGGTGAGGCCTGGGATGGATAGTTTGCCTTGTTAGGTGTTTGGTTTACTCTTTTCTCACGGGACTTTAGTATGTTCCCCCACTTGTGCACGAGAGTCTTGGTTTTCCCTACTGAGTGTACTTGTATACTCACCCTACGTATATAAAAATGCTTTCAGGTTTCCAGGAGGACTTCGGGGATCACGCAGGACCTTACTATCTCGGACTTTTGGAGCAGTTGCAGTTGTTTTCTTTTCCTTTTTGGTACTTACCTTGTAGTCACCTTTTTGCACCTTGTGGCTTTCACTTTTGAAACATGCATCTGGGAATGGTTTACTTTTGGCTTTACTTTTCTTTCTACCTTGGTGTTGTTGGGTTTTCTTCTCCTTATCTTTCGATCCTATAAAATAAAAAGGGTAATGCCTTCCATTTGCGAGAATTTTCTATACCCTTGGTGCTAGTCGCCACTCCGGGACCTATTGAAGGCGGGTTTCGGGGGTCATTATCTCTCCTTCAACTTAAAGAAGGAAGGGCCTGGCAATCTGCTGACCCTTCCCTCCTTTTGGTGAAGGCGGGTCGTGACAATCATGTTCTTGACTAGACAACATGATACATAGTCTCACATAATTCATGTATTACTAGAAATTATGTAAGAAATAATATTGTATATGAAAGCAAATTTCTCGGTTTAATGTCGCCTATTTAAAAAACCAATAAAAATAACATTATATAAAATGGAATCACTCTACGTCCTTAGATTAATATATTGAATATCCCCTATTTGAAGGGTATACCATTTATCAGAAAAAGTGGATGTGACTAAAACCATTTTCATAAAATGTAACATGAAAGATAACTTGATGCTATAGGGAAAACTAAAATGAATAACTTAACAAATTTTATTCACTACATTGTAGGGATTTTGTGACATATTTAATAACCATAGAATGGTTTGAAAATGATCAGATAATTTGTAATAATTAATATCCCACTTCCATGATATATCCTTAGGCTACACTAAATCCCTTAAAATTCAAGTATGGTCTATATTCTCTCCACAATATTCTAGTAAGTTGTATGTAATATAGAAATAATAATGGGAGAAATAAGTTATATTGGAGTTTTGGAAAAACTAAATAAGGACCCCCAGAGTTTCTATATATCCACAATTGGATTTAAAAATCCCTCATATATGATCCTTGATATTCCAAGAACTAACTCATGCATTCAAAAATGTGATCTGATGATTTTGATAGTACATGAATCAAACACATAATTACAACTCATAAAAATTTTATAAAAAATATAAATGAATTTCATTTAATGATATGTTCCATTGGTAAGACAAAAAACGATAACTATTTATCATTTTGATGTAATTTTATATTTCATAATTGTATACCATGTGAATTAAAATAATTATTTTACTATTATATATATATATATTATAGAAATATATATATATATATATAATAATTTAGGGAACATCTCTTTAAATCTCCCACATGTAGTAAATCGTAATATAATTCTTTCCATTTCGCCTTATATTGTATCATATATTATAACTCATGAAACTATATACAAATATCATTTTCGATATCTTCCCAAAAAAATTGGAAATACATTATTAACATTACCATGTATCTTATCATATGAAATATGTTTTGATCTTTCCAAAAAATCAATATTATCTCTAGAAAACATTTACAGTATATATCTACATTAAAATAAATACCCATTCATTCAACAATAATGAGTAACCCCACAATCCTTTATATCAATAACAAAAAATTTGAATATCCAAATCCATATATGTAAGAAAAGAGAATCCTATAGAATATAATCAGTTAAACAATATATATAATGGTATCCAGTGTGATATCCATCAAACACAATTATCTATATACCCTTTTCCACATGACTACATCATATGCAGTTTCACATTTTCATATTTTCCATTTGACAAATACATCGAGTGTCCTAGGATATAGAGTATGTCTATCCCATATAGAAAAATCATATGTATAAGCATCTCAAAGTGTTCAATGATATGATTGATAAATACATCACTTTCCATTCATCTTTATAAATAAGCACATCACATGGCCCTTATCCGGACAGAGATATAATATCAATGTGAGAATGCACATAGCCACAATATCTCTTAATCGAGGGCCTTGATATCATAATCACCATACAAGAGGTAAAATCTCTTCTTTCTTAAGCTCTAACTAATGACATGATCAATATCATACCCGACCAACCTTAATTATATACGTTCATATGTTGACTTGTATAAGTAGGGTATCATGTTATAAAGTTTCTCATGATTGTAATCTCACCAACCTGATGTTATGGGGAATGTAACATGATCCATTATCCCCTAGAATAACAAAGACATATTTCTATGATACGCCATGTGGTACACATAGTAGGTCATCAAAAACATATATATATTATCTTAATCATTGTTTTGTGCCTCATCACAATATTTTTCATATGCATACAAGAATAATAGTAATGCCAATATAAACATTTAATCATCACCTACAATACATTTTAATGAAAATATTTTATGGATAAACTCAAAGTCATTCTTGGGGAGGACATTTATTTTTAAATTTTAAAAAATGTATATATATACTTTCATTTATCTAAAAAATATTAAATAATAATAATAATAACATTTCATTTATTATGATATATATTAATATTCTTAATCTCTATAAGAATATTAACAACCATAAATAATATTATTAATATTATTAAAAATATTTTAACAAAACAATGATAGTAATCAGTTTATGTTATCATATATGTTAAAATGGTAGATTATCCTCGTGTATGATACACTTTATAATCATTCTGAACACAATAGATCATATAAAATCTATGTCATATCTCGATGTGACAACATAAAATCTCTATAAGTCTATACAATAAAACCACCCCACTAAAATATATAGTGAGAGACATATATTAGGTAGAACAATTATTATAATGGTGAGACTTATGAATCTATTGCCTAATTTCCCAACACTTTACACATATTAAAAATTCTTAACTAAACAACAACAAAACATACAATGTTAACTTATTTTTTCTACTTTAAAATCTTAATATGTTAATATTATCTTCTTTATAATCTTATCCCAAAAAACATTTTAAATGAAATAATGTAACTATTTTAATTTTTATTTATCTATTTTCTTATATAGTCTTAGGAAAAATTGATACACATTGTTAAGGTATCTATGGTAACACTTTACATTTCTCTTTACTACCATACCCTTAACTCATTTATGATATCAGTTGTAATTAAAATTTTATTTTTATTTGAAAAATAATTCAAGAAATAATATTCTTATTTTCAGAGTAACAAAAATAACTCTTTCAAATTTTATTTCTCATCACATATTCTAAACACTACTAGGTTATTGAGATAAAAGAACATTATCTTTTAATGATATTACAATGAAATCCACTTTTGAAATGATAATTACATTTAACACATTAAAATTCACTTTAACATGACATATCAAAAATATACTTGGAAATTAATTGAAAAAAATTAAACATAAATTAATTTAATCATTCATTTTTTTAATTTTTAACTTATTTAATTGCAAAAATACACCTAATAGCATCATATAAAATTTATTATTTTCAAAATATATGGATAATAAAAAGAAAACTTCTCTTGGTAAGAAATAAAATTTATTTTACTTCATTGTTAATAGAAACTATTATTTTATTATCATATATTGTATTGAATGTGATTAGAACATATTTCACTTATATTAGATTTTATTAAAATATACCATGATTGGGTGGTGGGCACACATTCCCACATAAATTATGAAATACTTGGATACTCATTTTATCATAGATAAAACTATTTTGCCCACTCATTCTTCTCAATACATGTTATAATTTTTTTAATTCATTGACCATGCGTAAACATTTAGTCATATGAACTCTTTACTTCAAAAATATTATATGATCATAAAAGTGAAATGAAATGAGGATAAATATATTTTTTTAGATTCATTTGTGTTTTATACTATTCATTATATTCAGATTTAGCGACACTATTATTTATGAATTTAAACTAAAATATCAAATAATTCATCCTTTGATTTGGAATTTTTTATGTTTAAACTAGTTTTTAAAATAGATATTTGTTATCAAAAACCATTAAAAACCAAGGAATTAATTTATATAACATAAATTGTTGACATAAATATTCCATGGAGTCTCACAAACTCTATAGGGTATTTCAAATAATCCCATTATATGGAAATATTATTCCTCTTAAAATACTAGGTTTCAATGACCTTAGATAGAATCATGAAGAATCATATATTTTAGAAGAATTTTATTCTTAAAATTTGAACATTTTACCACTTTTATTATTCATGTAGTTCTAGAATATAGACATCATATTCTGAATTCACCAATTCCTACCACTATGAGAATATTGGGTAACTATTTCTTCATTTAAATCATATTATAAGAATATATCCATAGATTAAAATAACATAAATTCCATAACCAAAACAATCCATATTTAATATCGTACTAAATATTTTTATAGAAATGAAAAAATTAGAACTATGGATATCAGAAGCATCTCATCTCATTTCTTTTGAAGAGAAATTATTTGAATGACCTCCCCAAAAGAAGAATGAGATAATACACATTTTATGGAATGTTTAATTAAGATCAAATCATCTTGGTTTCCAATTTAGAAACTCATTTTCTCTATTACTTGAAAGAAACTTTCAAGATCCAAATGATTATAAACTACTTACCTTTATTATATTTACAACACTCATCCTATCATATAGTTGATATAATATATCTTGAAGTAGAATATAAATGAATTATATAAAAAATTTATTTTTGAAAATGTAGTATCATTAATTCTTTTAGAATACTCAATCATATTGAATTAAAATTTTCATATAAAATCATATAGATTATATGAAACTAAAATTATTGATGTAGAAAATATTTTTGAGTATATGAGTGCAGATACGATTCTGTTTTTCATTCTGTATCCAATTCCTTTGAAATGTTAAATTATTCACTCAATGATTCTATAAATATTTATATTCACTTTTTGAACAATTTCAACATATTGGTTATTGCGAAAGGGAGAATTCTAAAAAATTGAATTCTTATAATTAACTTTTCTTAAATCATGAATCATTATTAAGATTATTTCTAATGCAACTAGTCTTAGGATATACTTATATTAATCATCTTCTAATAAATAATTAATCATAATGTTTATCTTGATGATGATGATGATATTTATCTATAATTGAAGCTTTTTCAATGGAGTATCATGTATTAAGAACTATTTACTAGGTATTTTTATTAAGTAGGATCCCACTAAAATAATGACCCCCTTTTGAAAACTCATCATAAACATTAGTGGTAAATGATCCATATTTCACTATCCAATGAGTATAGTACCACCCATTTTAGGTACATGAAATTTAATTCATGTATTTTGTGTCTTTACAATGACTGGTTTCAATTTCATGAGGTTCTGAGGGATTTTAGAATGTTTTGGAGGATTTTATATAGGTTCATAGTTTTTACATGGTTAGTAAAACTCATTAAACATTTCTAGGAAACCATTAATGGGAGAATGGTGGAAATTGGTTAGGTTTATTATTGGAGAACATCTTGGAAAAACTTTTCAATTACCTAAAATTACCATGAGTATTGATACAAAGAAAGAAACATTACTGGTGAATGGGTGTTCTAACCATGAAAGCCAACCATGACTGGTGTGGACATAATATAATAACATCACATTGATAAAGAACAGTTTTCCAAACCGTATAGCATAAACATTGGGGGTACAACTGGGCCGAAAAAATTTATGTATCTAAAGTAAATTAGAACAATTAATCCACTCTAATATCCTAATAACTCTTGCCCCTAAATTCATTTTTCTCCCCTATATTCATAGGATAATCACATTAATTCATCAGTGATTCGTAGTTGAATTAAAGATAATTGGAAGTTCGTATTCATTTTTAAATACCCATTATTAATTTTGTATTTCTAGATCCATTCTTACTCCACCTACTAGAAAAATATGTCTAATAATTTTTTGGAAATATCAATTCTGTATGATGTTAATCTTCAGAGTATCTTATTAGATCCAGTGAAGGTAACATGGTTATATTTAGGATCTTGAAGAATCATTATATCATTATACATTTTTTCCAACTATTGAGACATAGGTAGATTATATATTATCTCCATAGGACTTAGAACTCCATGTCATATTTTTTTTTAAATATTTTGATTTAAATAGTTTTGAATTCTTTGAATGAATATTGATAAAAAGTCATTTTGGTTGTGGATTTTAAAGTTGGAAAAAATTGATGGATTTCTAGAAATCATCTTTTTTTATAAATTTAAAATGATAAATTTTAAATCACTACTTAGTTTTTAATAATGTAAATTATTTTTTTGAATTATCTAAATAAATGAATAGTTTTTATGAAATGGTTTTGGTGTACTTTTTTTAATGTTTTGTGATAGTGAATTCATTTGCGTGACCCTATATAATGGTTCTGTGTCATTGGGGAACCTTGTATTGGTCACTTTTTATTGACTTGATGGATCAATGAGAGACCTATCATGATTATTGAACTGTCAACTAGGAAATCCTAGAGAATTTGTTGATAAATGTTTATTGGTATACCAATAAAAAGATATGGTTTTAGAATTTGATAAATTTTTTCTCTTGTAAATGGTTAATGGATTTCATATAAATTTTTTGTACTTATTTAAAAATATTTCATATAAATTTTGATAATTAGTTCTTTTCCTAGTGGAATGGGTTGAGAATTAATCATGAACATCATATTGAGTCTACAACCACCCATATCTTGGAAACATTTGTTTATTTTAGGATGTTATATATTGATACCCATGTAATGTAATGAATCCAAAATCATTAGTGGTGCTTTTTAATTCCTTGGGAATAAATTGTGGATATAGAGTTAAAGCATGGAGTAGGTTGGCTATTTTTCGTTGATGTCACTTGGGGGTTTTGAGTTTTTAAGTATATTGGTTTACATAGAGTATGTATTTTGGTTTCCACCAATACTCTAACATGGTTTGTTTTTATGTTTTTTAGTGGTACTTTTTTTTCATGAATTAAATATAAGATTGGATATTTATTGTTATGTTGGTTTGGTTGTTTTATCTTTAAATTGAAAATCCACACTCAAATGTTATTGGGGACAATGGAATTTATTACCATCCTTTGGTGTATTAGGGATTAACATAAGTGATTATTGCACTAATTACTCTTATAATTCCAATAAGGAGGGTCGGGATGTAACAAAGGTTTTTATATTAATTATTCCTGGAGTTGGAAATGTTATCAGGTTTTTTGGACTTGGATTTCGAAATAGTATCTGTCTTCGCCATTTCATCATTCAATTTGGCAGAAATGGTATATTTCTTGTTTATTCTTTTTTGGGATGGTAAAAAAGAAAATAGGATCATAAAAAATATGATTTATTGGAAAAAAATAATAAATGTATTTTTTATATTGACATTCATGTTACCATGTCTATTTGGTTAATCTAATTTTTGAGATGCTTCAATGTGAGTTTTCACATTATCATCCCGGCTCTAGATAATCAGTGTTTAATGTACTGCATTTATAGTAATAATTTCTTGAGGAAATATATTTTTCAATATAAATTTATTATTTTAGGATATAGGAATAATTGTTGATTTTTTTAAAATAGTGAAATATGTTTTAAGAGGACGATTGTAGTATTTTATAAAATGATTAAAATGGTGAAAATGGTCGAATTATGGAATGATATGTTATGATATTTTTTGAGAATGTGGTTTCACCTAAACTATAGGTGAACTAAAAATCTACTGGAAAGTAAATTCTGTATTATTTAGATTATGGATAGGAAGTAATTTGATGATGTACCACAGAAATAAGTCCATTTTATTTAATTTTGAAAGCCAAATCTACCCATATTTCTGAGGATCGGAGATGGAAAAATATGATTTATGATTGAATATGATGAATAAAATTTGCCATTTCCTTGGGACAATTGTAGAGTTAGATGTAAATTTAGAAACATATATACTGGTGGATTGGGCATGCTAATGGTGGAAATTAGTAGTTCAAGATAAATTTGAACATGGAATGAAATGTAAAGATATTAAAAAAAAATAATGATATTCTATAGCCATATATTTTAGATGATGAGACTAATAAATTAATTTATTTTGATATTTTAGAACAACATGGTGATATTTTATGTGGTCAAATTTGTGAATTTAGTTCATTTTCCATAGATGTTGTTTCAGGGAATCCTTAAAGGCGTGAATTTTTTAGTAAGGGTTGTGGCTGAATATTTGATCAATGGTTTTCAATAACTGTATTATGTATTATACATATATGGTCAACAGAGAAATTGTTGTAGAAAGGGATATATTAAAAATATGTTTGGAATATGTTTGTTTATTTCTATGGGAATGGTTTGAAAATCCAATGATGATAATAATTGAAAGATGAACACCCACTTCCAGAGTGGTTGGACACCTTAGAATGAGACCATGGTATTATTAAATCTGTATACTTAAAAGAAAAGTAGGAGAATATTTTTTATATGTGTTTATATTGAGCCATATGAAATGATATTGAAAATTTCTAACATGATAATGTCACACTTATATTCACACGTTACATATTCAGTGTTATTATCATAGTTATCCATGGTTGGGTGCTAGAGAGACATCTCATGGTTCCCAAAAAATTGATACATAAATGGGATTAATACAATAGAAAAACTCTCCTAAATAGAATATAGTGAGCCCATGTAATTCTAGGAATTATATGTTTTGTGAAGCTATGAAATATAAAGAAAAGGACAAATGGAAATGTTAAATGAGTAATCAATAGTATTGTGATGATGAAGTGATGAAGGATGATCAATTAGGTCCTACTATGGTGATACGTAAAATTATTTTTAATTCTATTATGTACATTCTTTGTTTGATATAGGTGTGTCCTAATTTATTTATTGCATCTTATGTTGTGGATAATATGTGGTCTCATGTTGAGATAATTTATTCTATTGTGAAACATTAAACTCTTATTGGATAAATAAAGTGTTAATATTTTATATCGAGATATTTTTCTATAATTATCGATGGGGTTGAGTTTCTTTTGTAATAATTGATCATTGAGTTTTATTTATATGACAATGATTTCTGTATGGATTGGTTAAACTTGTTTTTGTCCCATGTAAATTTTTATCCGAAAAAATTATTTTCACATATCATGATGGCAACGAGTATTAATTTTGAGGAGATTTTTATGTATAGTCTAGTAATGTATGGTTTTTTACATCATTGGTTGAAAATATCCCATAATTTTTGGAAGAACATCCATTGGAATATATGAATGATTTTGGGACTATGTATTTTATAAATATCATGGAAAATTTTTTTAATGTGTTTCTTGGAGATTTCTCTAGGTTTTCACCCAAAATTGAAGTGGAGTTTGTGATTTTTCTCCTATTAAGGAAATTTTTATTTCTATTCCATCTTATTGTATGACACCAATGGAATTTATGGAATTAAGGTTTTAGTTGGAAGAGTTAGAATGTAAAGTGTTTATTTGACTAAGAACTTCTCTAGGGGAATATAGAGTCCCATGACTCTGATACATTGATATTATATTTTTTAGATGAATATTAATTACACTAGAAAAACACACACCTAAGGAAGAAAATTGTTTAGTGACTTTGGATAAAAGAAATATAATATTTTAATATAGTGAATGATCTTCAATTATTTCAAAAATGTTCATCCGCTTTTTACTCTTCATAATCATACCCCATATTAAAAAATCACTTCATAACCTAGGGAATTCAAACATTTGAAAGGGTCATCTCAGATACATAATAAGGGTAAATTAGGGAAATACAAAATAATAATGTAAGAATAAGGGTATGAGAACATGAGAATAATATATAAGAAATATACACTACATATCAAAGAAAAAATATTGAGGCATTCCAAAAATATTATAATTTAATACGATATGAATAATAAGGACAAGAAAGAATATTTTCCATGATAGGATAACATTGGAATAAGACGTGGAATTATGGAATACAAATAAGAATATAATATAATTTCATACGTTAAGGTTAACTACTAATAATATAAACATGTTTGATCCATAATCATTATTTTTTTCCATTTTGGATTAGGACACACCTATTTCCCACATTGTATTATGACACATTAATTTTCCATAGTGTATAGATACATAAAATTTTACTATAGTAGATAAATCCATTATATTGTTTCCAATTATTATCTAATGAGATATAAATATTTACAAATGAATTAGAGGTAGATATAGGTCTCAACCATCACATAATGATGATCGCACATATGTGTTCCATAATATCATAAAAAATTAATCATCTCCTAACCCAAAAAATAAAACGGGTTTAATAAACATTTATTCCTATCATAGACTATAGAAAAGGGAAAAAAATTTATTCCTTTAATCATTTCATCGTATCATAACCTATGAAAAAAGAAGCATGTTCCCTATGCATTATATCATGGTATAACACATCAAATAGAAATAGGTTTCATAAAAATATTTTCATTATAAACATGAACTATTAATAGAAAAAACAAGAATGATATCCATAGATCATATCCATGAAAAGAATAAGTAACATAAAAGGATTCCATCTGAGTTGGAAAATGATTTTTATAGTTCTCATGGAAATTTTCATTGAAGAAATATAAACATTCATTATAAATAATATTTTTTTAAAAAAAATTCCAAAATATAAACAAGTTTGATTTTTTTCTAAAACATGGTTATGGAATAATTTTTTTTTCAGCAGAAAATATGATATTTCTCAAAAGAATTATTTTTAGAACTCTTGAGTACATATGGAGAGGAAAATAAAGGAAAACATGTATTCTCATGGGATAACTAGAGGATAAAAAATTATATGTGTTTCTTGATAGATGGATCTTAATATTTTTTTCATTCAAAACAAAATCATAAAAAATAATTATAAATGAAGATTTTGTAACAAAAAATAATTACCAATTTTATTACATTGAAACATATCACTCATGAAGAAATATCATTAAAATTAACATAAAATAAAATAATAATAAATAAATTCCTCACATAACATGTCAAATGGTATTTATATACACCACATAAAAGAAGATACGTCCATAACATAACCATATGTCTCAATAAAGGAAAATTGAGGCAAAAAATCCTCAACTAATTTGGTATCTTTTGAATCATCGTGTCACTTCCCCAAATCAAGTTCCACTAAATAGGTTCCCTAAGCCTGGTGAAAACATTACATCTTGTGCACCTACTCATATGCAACTAGTTTCAGACTGGTATCAATGTTCTAACTAATAACTTGAGGAGAATATACCCTATTTATCAGAGTAATCCACATTATATAAAATAAAAAGTAAAGGAATCGAAAAATCACAAGAACTAAACATTCATTACAAACCATTTCTAAAACTAGGTAATATCTAACAACTAAATGTTAAATATTTCATTTCATTTCATATAGTTCCCAGTGAAGGAAACCACAAAATAAAGAAAAACTAAAGGATCCACAAAATAGGTCAAGAATTGAGGTCTAGGTCCCTCATCCATGCATATACCATTCCCATTAAACCCTATAACATATGTAATTTTCCCTCATCCTGACCTGTAATGATGAAGTCTGCTTGGGTATCCAATGGCGGCCAGAGTTGTGTGTCATTATAACTCTATAGGACAACACCAATGGTGTCTTTAAAAAAACCAGTATAGATAGATAGTGCATGAATGTACTAAAAATGAAAAGATAATCGTAGAAAAACCGTGTTCCAATTGTTAATAATATTCACATGAACCATTATCATCATTTGAACCACTGATTATGAATTTTCATCAAATACACTTTGGCATATTCTGGTCAACTATATTATATATGAGGATAAGTAAAGTTACCAATCTCACTAGAGAAAACATTTCACTACATTTACATCACACTTACATTAGAGCCTCAGTTCATGTAGTCTCATCAAATGCAGTTGTTAGGGATATAAAGTCTCAGTCTAAATCCCTAACATGTTCATTATATATGGGGTTTGGGGCCTTAGTACATGCTGACCCATAGGTGTAGAACCACAATTCAATACCCCACATATCAACAATACATGTTCACATGATTCTTTAACTATAAAACTTTTATCAACCATAACCATAACCATTTATCACATACATCACTTACATTAATGGTTCATTGAACCCATAAGTTATCATCATTTATAAACCCATTTATAAATAATCATAAAATAGTATTAATCAAATTATCCCATTTATCATTGACACATCCTATCCCATTAACATATTTACCCCTTATAATTCAATACTCATTTAACCCTGTAACATTGTATAAAACTCCCCTTATACAATGTTAACCAACAGAAAAATTGTTCATTTTTTCATAACCTGGGTTACATTTCAACACTTTATTCATTGGATCTAGGTCATAACAATTCAATCAGATTGTTGACATTTCAATTTCTATGTTTAATAAGTGTCAAAACCTAAGGTGTCTTATAAATTAATCTAAACCTACCTCAAAACTTATTATTGGGGTTGTTAGGGGTATAATTAATCAATTTACCAACCTATTTATACAATATTACAAATGACATAAAACTCACAACAAGAAGGAACCAAATACACTAAAAATAACTATTTAGTATCAGTTCTAACAACCACTGCAGTAAACAAATTTACAAAAAAATAATAAGAATAAAATCATGGATTTTTAGAAAAACCACCTCTAATTTTTTTTAAAATTAGTGGAAGTTTCCATTGAAATGACACTAAATCTATTACAAATTATAATTCCTCCCCATCCCCCACTCCCTATGCATGACTGAAACCCATATCCCCCCACCTGACCTCGTCCTCTTCCATCCTATACAGGATCCCGACCACGAACCCATGACCTCCATCCGACTTCCCTCTCCCTGGTGGTGATGCATAACCCACCCTCTGACCTCCCCCCTTCGTTCTCAGCAGTGAAATTGACCCCCATGCCCACCCTCCGACCTCCCTCTCCCTAGCTCAGTTTTCCTCCTTAGAAATTTAGATCTTCTCCCACTCACTACATTCACACTAAGAACACCTCACCTCGATATTATCCTACTTCCAAAGGCCTCTCCATAGGTTTTTATATATATTCATTGTAATTCTTCTAGGTAAATCTTTACAGACCTATTCATTTCCTCTCTTCTTTTACTCCCACTTTTTCAAACCAATGAAAGGTATAGATGACCAAGTCGGTTTAGATCAATTTTGACATGGGTTTTTTGTGATTTTAGGGTTCCTTTTAGCCTCTTAAGGCTTCTTGAGCCTTGTTGTGGTGATTTATTGTCACACTTTGTGGATGTGGTAGATCAAAGGTTGGTTTTTTCTATTACATTGTTTATTAAATTAATAAAAAATTATTCATTTCTTCTTTAAGTCCATTTTTTGATTCATAATGAAATTATTATATGTGTATACAAATATATTTTAAATAGAAACCATGTTTCACTTTTTTCCCATTGAATATAGAGTTTTTTTCTATGAAAACGTGCATTTTAATTTTTTTCAACTACCATGATCACCAAAAATTTTATGAACTACTAGAATGTATTTTATTATGTGATTTAAAGAAATTAAATTCTTTTTTCTCCTTAAAATAATTTTTAATGGAATGTTTTTTATACCAACGGTGTGCATGGATTTTTTTAGAACCAATGTGGGGTTAACTTTAATATAGTGAAATTTGATGATTTAGAATTTTGGTTTTCAAAGAAATTTTAATAAACAGGTTTATCAAAGTATATTATACTTTATGGTAGGAATATTTCATTAATAGTGTTAAAATTTAACCATAAACCATTCACCTTGATAAATTTTGGAAATTGAGATGCTATAGTGTGTTGATTTCCCATAACAGATTCTTATATTGATTATTGTTCAAAAAGAAGTAGAAGTGGATGTTTCTAAAAGGGATCATAGAGGTGGGTGTGAGGATATATGATGAATATTTAAGAATATTATTTTCGATAATGGATGTGTAGAATTTATTTTATAACATGGGAAGTGATGTCCAATTTTTTCGGAAATTCAGTTGCACAAATAAAATAAGCTTAAATTGTACAATGATGTATAATCACATATAACAACCTAAAACATCTTTTTTATCCATTTTAGCTATCCAATTGTGCGTGCGATCCAAATAAAGTATAATTTTAAATCATATATTTAAATTGGTTCTCTTGGTCTTAGTTAGATGATGGAAAATGGTTTGGACAATGATCAATATACCTAATTATTCAATGTAATGAACCTTCCCTAGTAAAAACACTAGGGCAGAATAAGCAATTTTATTTTTATTTCATAAAAACAATATAATCTATATATAAAATAGAAAAAAATGAATAATCTTTATCATCTTTACTTTAGAGGTTTCTTCCACATTTTCATTATAACAACCGGATGTTTTTATGAAATATTTTTCTCAAAATAACATAACTTATTCAAGATCTTGAATTTCCTATAATTTTGAGTTTAAATGAACCACAAGATTACATTAGTGTAAAATTACAATTTTAACATAGCCTTTAGGTTAGTGAGAATAAATATCACTAACTTATGAAAATGTATGGTGAAGTCATTCCTTATCAATTTTTTATGTAAAATATAAATCAATTGTATATTTTTGTCTTTTGTATTAATAAATTGATTGAATTACTATTATAAAATTAAAATAATTAAATATATATGTCATATAAGTAATAAAACATTTTATATATTCATCCAACAGATATTTTGGTCATTGAGTAAGAATAAACCCTATTTGATGTTTGAGAACATATATTTTTTTAAATTACAATTTTCTTCCTTTTAATGGATAACCCCTCTTAAATTAATATTTTAAAACATTAATAATTTTTATATGATAACATAAACATTGGAATTGGAATTGGGATATAAAAAATTTACTTTGAATGAAACTAAAATGTTTTTTGCTAACTTTCCAATTTCGATGAATATAAAAAATACACTAAATTTTAATTAAAAACAACTTTATTTATAAAAATAATTTAGATTGCTAAATTATAATATTTAATGGGTTTAGAGTATAAATAGAATATATTTTTATCCTTAAATATAATTTATTTCATTAACATTAATTTTACATTGAATTCAGATGTAAAAACATATCAATATTTTGTAATGTTTTAACTTTTAAAACTTGTTCTCTCTTTCTGAAAATGAGAATAATATTAAATTAATTATTATAAGTACTATTTTTAAATAATTAAAAATGGATTCAATATTGGGAATAAAGAGGTCCAAATTATGTAAATATCGTTTTTTTGGACATTATGAATAGTAACTTCAGTAATTTTTATTAATACAGTAAAAGGGTAAATTAGGTAAACTATGGGTAATAATACAAATATAAAATTACACTAACACTTTTATTAATATCATTATATGAGTTCAGTTTAATCTAAATAATTTTTTGGGTCAAAATGGTGTCTTACTGAAGTGAGTTGAATGGGAATAAGGCGTTAAATGTTTTATAAAGAAAAGTTAAATATGTCTCAATCAAATATTAATAACTATATATTTTTTATATGAGATTATACAGAAGATAAATTATATTAGGAATACTCATTTTAAAGATAAATTTTTTTCTCTATAATGGAAATTTATTTTTTATTTATAGGAAGTAATTAATACCCTTAAATATTTATACTTTAATGATGAAAAAATTAATTAATTGATAAGAAATCAATTAAACAATTTTTATTAAAATAATAATAACCATCCAAGGACCCAAACGATAAACTAAATATTATTGGTTGAATATATATTGACCAAAACCATCCTAGATTCGAGTTAGTTACAATTTTGGGCCTTATAGAAGAGATTGTGATACTTATATTATTATATTTAAATTGAAGTCAAAGTTGTCACATTCATTATTTAATAAGTATAACATTAAAAATGTTGGATTTTCTAAAAAACAAATCAGACTAAAAATATTATTCTAAAATTATATGATTTATCTTCATTATATTATATTATTTTAAATTTTTATTCAAGATATGATTATTTGAAATAAGTATACAAAATTGATGTAGCAATTATCTTATTCAAATAGATAACGAAATAAATTTTATTTAAAATGTTAAAATAAATATAATTTTGGGTAATTAATATTTCTAATGAATTTAATAGAATAAATTTACCTCTTATAAATATAATGAAATAGTTGGTTCTAAGATAACTAGTTATTTTAATTTATATAAAAAATAATGAATTGAATAATGGAAAAGTTAACAATGTTGATTTTTTATCAAAATAATGTTTTATCAAATTATTTTAAAATCCTAAATTATTTTTAATAAAATATAATAATTATTATATTTTATAAAATGTTATAATTTATTTATTTAAGGTCTATGTTATATAAAATATTTTAATATTTCACCCTTTTAATACTCAGTTATTTATTACCCTAGTTAAAAATTTAATAGATTAACTAAGTTTCAATTAAAAATATATGGTTTAAATTGGAAGAAATACTTGTAAAATTTTATTGTTTGATGATATTGCAACATTATATAATCTCATCTTTGCATTTGGTTCATTTTTAAGGATTTTGGATGGGGTTTAATTTTATTATAAATTAATATTTTTGGAGATCCCAAAAGTTCCTCTCACCTCAATTATTAATGGGAACCTCCCCTTCACCTATTCACATCACATAGAGACATTATTCTAATCAATACCCTGCCCTTTTCTATATAAACATTCCTAGTTTCATTATAGAGGTTCTGATATTCTTCAAATACCAACTCTAGTGCTTTAAGAGAAGATTTAGGGGAAGCATGTCAGAGAAGAGGTAATCTCCACTACCGATTCCTTCAAACTATTTTACTTAAACTATTTTTTCATGATTTGTTTCATTATAAATTAATAACTCTATTATTAGTGATATATTGAGATTAAGTCATAATTATGAAACAACTATATTCCACCTTCAATCTATCCTATAAAAAACAAAACCATGACATGTGTATACATACGACCTACCGTCTCCATGCCATGATGTAAACTGTTTTTTAACACCACCTTAATTAGATGGGTATAATGATGGATATAATAACTATATATGATTATTACTACATTATATTTATTCTTAAATATTATACACCCTTAAATTCAATGTCATTCCATAATTATGGGACTGATATTGTTGCTCGTGCATATGTAAAACCCACCGTCTCCAAGATGCGATGTGATTCATTCTATGTTATACTCATTAAATAATGATTATAAAATTTTTTATTATGAGTAAATATAATATATATAATGTTAATATCAATTTTTAAGTATGTAACTATGACCTATTAATGAGAAATGGAACTTATCTGATTAAAAATGCATAAGAAAACAAAGTTGTTAATACCCAAATAACTAGTAATATTGAAATATTATTAACAAACAGATGAATATATGATCACATATGATATCATAAATAAAAATATTATTCTAAAATAAGTAAATGAAAATATTTAAATAATTATATTGGAGGTTAGCATACATACAATAAAATTCATTACTAAAAGGCAAGAGTTAATTTTCACAATCTCATTATTATATCAGATTGTTTATTTGTAAATATAAACTGGGGTATATTTATCATCCATGTACATATTTTCAAAATAATTATTAATATTTCTATTATTCTGTAATTTTTTAATGTCAATTTTACCCATTGGTGAATTTTCATTAAATGGTATAAAAAGAATATTGTGTCGTTTTCAGTACGAGGAAATTTTTGACTTTTCGGGAAATAGTACAAGGATTTATTTACATTTATGGAATGAAAGTATTTTTACATTTTTATAAATGATTATTTCCAAGAATATTTATATACATGATTTGAATTTTATTTTCAAGTAATATTTATTTAGAATTGTGCGGTATTTTCCAGAAAAATATATTTTTGAAGAAGAATGGATATTTTTCTTTAGAATTAATTTCAATTATTTTATTAGAAAATTTTAATCTAACATGAAATTATTTAAATAGGGTTATGTTATTATCCCTTTTATCACTATGATTTGATTTTTTTATGAAATTCTATATCTAAAATATATTTTCTTTATATGGATTATTATAGACTGATGATTAAGAAACCTATTTTATTCCTTGGGGTATGATATGATTTATGTTCTTTTGGAACACATTATAATGATTTAATTATAGGATGTATGTGATCTACATCTCCAAGCAATGAATTAGGTAAAGATTTATATCTCATGTGATAGACATGGATAGAGCATTAAATGATCTCAGTTCAGTAATATAGGGATGGAATGATGAGTGAACTAGATTCAATAATGGTCTTTATCTACTATGATGGTATTGGGTATGAACCTCGATTAATATGAAATGATTTTCTACACTTATGTGTATTCCAAAAAACATCATATTTTATTTCATGACTTTTTGGATTACATTCATTGATTTTGATGAATGTTTATGATTTATCCTATGGCATGAAATCACAATCATTCATATGCAGGATAAGATTTTCAAATGTTATGTTCTTATGTCTTATGTTTATGATATGATTGATATTTCCCTTGTTTACCTTTACTGATAATATGAGATCACCTTTCCATGTGATTCTTTTTTCCAGGTTATTAAGAAGGTTATTAAGTATGATATGTTAGAAAGTGACCTAGTGATGATGAAATAAGTTGGATAAAATTAAGATGCCTTGTCAAAAAGTTGTTTATATTTACCAATTTCCCAATACAATATACCTATATGATCCTATCATGGTATTGTTATATTTTTTAAGGAATAATCTCTAACATCAATTTATTATTAATGTATGAAAAGTGTGGGTCGTTATAGTTGGTATCAGAGTAAATTTATAGTTAACATTTGGAAACTATGGTGAGAAATCTTTAATAAGAACCCAATGGATGTGTCGAAGTATAGGATACAATTGTAGTGTTTCATAAATGACGATTAATAATAAATGATAAAACCTAAATTTCCCTAAATTTAAATCAAATTATTGATTATGTGGTTTTTCTATTATGAATAGTGTTTCTAAAACTATGATTCTTGGTTTTAGTCAATAGCTAGAACCTAAAAGAACCACGTTAATGCTGAATGTGACAGACAATAAAATGTCATCCCTCCTATGAAAACAAATTTTATGTAAGATAGAATAAAAAATATGATAGTTATTCTCATCTAAGTTTCTCAATCTATGTGTCATGCATTAATTCTACATGAACAAAAAAGGGAACATGATTCTGTTGAGTCCTTCATGAGGAAGCATCCACCTTCTTTCAGTGGGTCTTATGATGTATTAGTGTTTAAAAAATGGATCAATACCATTAAAAATTTATTTTAAGTTCTCCAATGTTTTGAACATGATAAATTTATCATACCAGCATGTCATTAGGAATATGATGCTGATCAATGGTGGAACCTTACCAATAATATGGGGGGAATAGATGAAATTGATTCCATAGAATGGGATGAGTCAAAGAAAATCATTTTCAAAAAGTAATTTCCTTGTATTCTTCAAAAAATAATGTATAAGGAGTTATTTCAACATAAGAAAAAAGATGATGAATCCATTGGTACCTACAAATAAGATTCTACAATACTTGCAAGGTATGATTCTGGAATTATTATCCAAACTAAGAGTAAGTGGATTAAAACCAAGTCTTTGAAGGGAATTTTTCCTAATGGGATTAAATAGCTGTGAAGAAATATTTTTATGTTTTCTCAAGGTTGAGATGGATATTACAGTAACCCATCAGTCCTATGGGTTATATAAGAATATAGAAAAGAAAATCAAGGGAAAATCATAAGACAACAATGAAAATAAGATGATTTTCCCTTATGCTTAAAGTGTGGAAAGAAATATATAGAAAATTTTCTTAATTGGATTATTAAATGTTTTTAGTGTGGAAAAGTAGCTCATATTATAGTGGAATGCTGATGTGATGGTAAAATGAGGTCTAATTATGTGAATAAAGGGAAGGATACATAGAATGCACCTCATACACTCCAATGTTACAAGTGTCTGGATATGGTTCATTATGTTAATAAATTCCCTAATCCAAGGGTTGTTAAGGATGATCAACTTCCAAATACTCTTAAGGACAAATACAAAGTCATTTCACATGCGATCACTATCAGGTAAGTGGAGTAAGACTGTGAAGTGATGAAAGGTACACGTAGCATCCACTCTAAAGTGTCAAATGTGTTATTTGATTATGGAACCACACAGTTTTTTTATGAATGTTCGAAGGTTATTGTTGTATTACTTTAATAATTAGATGTTGAGTTATCTGTGAAAACTCTTAATGGTGCAGTAGGTGCTTATAATGTTTACAATTCTTCTTCGGTTGATGGTATTGGGAATGTGCTTCCATGAAATGTTGTTATCCTTCCTATAGTGGGATTTTTTGTGATTGTTTGAATGTATTATATTTCTCTATACAGATCGAATATCTATTTCCAATGAATGGAAGTAACATTGCATATTCCAGACCAGTATTTGATTATATATCATTGTAAGGATGAGTATGAAATTCCACTTAATATGTCTTCCATATTATGGTTCTTGATCCCAATAAATGAAGGTTATCTATCTCAAATGGTTAGGTTTAAAATCAAAATTAATAATACACACTTTTTATGGGTGTTAGATGATGTCTTTCAAGAAGAATTACTGGGCCTTCCACCAAATCGTGAAGTCATGTTTTCAAAAAAACATATACTAGGTCTTATTCCTATTACAAATACACCTTATATAATGGACCCAACTGAGATGTAAGAATTTAAGAAGAACCTCCAAGATATTCTTGCCAAGGGGTTCATATGACCCAGTAAGACACCTTGGGGTTCACATGCTCTATTTTTAAGAATAAATATATATCAGTAAGGATATGAATTGATTATCGAGAACCTAATAGGACCCCTATCAAGAAAAAATATATTATCTTTCCTATATTGGTGACCCATTTAACCAACTACGTGGAGATCAATACTTTTTCAAGATTGATCTTTGATCATGATATAATCAATTAATTTTAAATAATGATGATATACCATAGTTGGAATTCCACACAAGGTATGGAAACTTTGAATTTATAGTGATAACTTTGGGTATCACTAATTCCCCAGCTATCTTTATAGATATAATGAATTGAATCTTTATAGACTATCTTGATAATTTTCTGGTAGTCTGTATGGGAAAAATTAAATTCTACATGAATAGAAATGAAGTATAAGATGTTCACTTGAGAATTATACTAAAGTCCCTTATAAAGGAGAATCCTTATGAAAAATTTACTGAGTGTCAATTTTGGATTCAGAAAGATTCATTTTTGGTTCCCATAATCTCAAAATAATGGATATTTGTGGATCCATAAAAATAGAAATTATTAAATGTTGTCAGACACCAACATTTGTAACTGACATATGAAGTTTTCTTTATTTGGATGGATATTATGAATGTTTTGTGAATGTTTATTTGCAATTATCTAATCCACTCAACATTTTGACTCAGAATGGAGTTATGTTTGTGTGTATAGAGTAATGTGATGAGAATTTTGGAGATATCAAAAGAAGGATAGCTAGTGCACCTATTCTTATAATGCCTTGAAGTGGAGAAAGGATTGTGATCTATAGTGATTCATCAAAAAAGGATCTCATACGTGATCTCATGAAAAATGATATGGTGATATCTTATGCCTTATAACAATTGAAAATCCATTAGGAAAATTACCTAACTCATGATTTAGAGTTAGGGAAAATAATCTTTTCATTAAAGATGTGGAGGACTTGTATTTATGGTGAAAGGTGTGATATTTATACTTATCATAAACGTGTAATGTATATTTTCACAAAAAAGGAGTTTAAAATGCACCGAAGAATATGGTTGGAGTTTATTAAATATTATGATTTCTTAGCACATTACCCACTTGGGAAAGAGAACAAGGTGGAAGCTATTTTGAGTCTACAAGACCGTGCTAGCCTATCCATGATGAGGATAACAAAATATCCATTATTTATGGTCTTTAAAGGATGGGTCATTAAATTTTAAAGGAAGGGGAGAAATATTTTATTTCCCAATTGAATGTTCGACCACTTATAAAAGTGATGGTAAAGGAGGAACATAAAGAAGATATAGAGCTACAAAAGATGGTAAGAAATGTTCTCGAATTCAACCTTTATTTAGTGGAATAATAATGAACCAAAATCCGGTTTGTATTCCTCCCATGCCAAAATTAAAGAAGTTGATATTAGATAAGGCTCATAGTTCTTCAATCTCTATTCATCATGGAAGCACAAAGATGTACATGGACCTGAAAGATTATTCTTGGTGGGATGTAATGAAAATATATGTTTCCAAATATGTCTATAAATTCTTAGTTTTTCAAAAAGATATGTTTGAGAGGAAGAAGTCTAAGGGGGTGTTACAACTATTACCCATACCAGAATTGAAATTGGAAAACATCACTATGGTTATTGTCATCTGACTTCACAAAACATCTAAATTCCATATTTCTACATGGGATATTGTTTACTACCTTATGAATTTGACACACTTCATTTCTATTAGATAGTATTTGTCTCTTAGTCAGATTTAAAGAATATTTGTAAAGGAAGTTGTAACATTGCATTGAGTATCACTTTCCATTATATCTGATCGGGATCTGAGGTTTACCTCTAAGTTGTGATGAGGCCTTCAGTAGGCTCTGGGTACAATGTTTTGTTTCATCACTACATATCAACCTCATACAGTCGATCAGTCTGAGAGGACAATTCAAATTCTATAAGACATGTTTAGACATTGCTCTATGGGTTTAAAGGGTTATTGGTATCAACACCTATTTTTGATAGGATTTAAATACAACAATAGCTTTCACTAAAGTATTAAGATATATCCTTATGAAGACCCCTCTGGAAAGAAGTGTTGAACTCCAACTTTTTAGGATGAATTTAGTGAGATAAATCTATTAGGACCTGATCTTGTTGATGAAATTGAAAAAATAACTGATATATTAAACAACACATAAGAACATCTCAAAGTTGAAAAAAATGTAATGCTGAAAACAGAACAAAATATACCAGGATTAAAGTTGGTGACAAGGTGTTTCTATGAATATCTCCCTGAAAGAGGGTAATGATATTCTAAAGGAAGGGAAAGGTAAGGCCTAGGTATATCGGTCCTTTGGAAACTCGTAGTCATGTTGGGAAAGAATATTACCTATTTTCACTTACATTGAATCTATCCCAACATTATAATGTTATCCACACATTTCTACGAAGAAATTACATACATGATCCTCCACATGAACTAAACTCATAAGTTGTACCATTGGGGAAAGATCTCTCTCTTATTCTCTCCATTCATGGATACAGGTGAGCTTGTAAAACACAATCCATTTATTTTGGCTTCACAAGAGAAGATGATTTATTAGGTGTATAATGAAATACATAAAAGTGGGGGTGTTATTTTACAAATAAAAAAGATATAATTATATTATTTTGGTGATGATGATCAATTGGTGGTTTGTGATAGAGGACATCATCAACAAAAAACATCAAACAATTTTTTCCTGAAAATATAGAAACAGAATAAATTTCAATAGGGGTGAAAATGAAGGACCCATCATAATGAAAGGTGATAATAATGAAGAAAGTGAAGATGAACGTAATTGAATGCATAAATTGGTAATGAACATATATTAAAATTTCTCATTAATAAGTGTTTCATACATATATAAATTATTCATTTTTTGGTAAAAACATTTAGTTTTTTATTTTTTTAGATAAAATATATCTTAACAATATCAAATGAATCAATTCAATGAGAAAAAAAATTTGGATCTTAGACGGTCAAAATCTAGAAGCACACCACCACTACCATCGTATTATATGGATCTTAGTGATTTTTTTGTATCTGAGACTAAAATAGAGCCACCAGTTTCCCATGATGTCATTGGTATCCCACATGTCGATTCACCTTCAGTGATAGAGCATTACATCACTCCTCCATCTGAGGGATATTTTCGAGTTACCATTACTACTATGTATTCCATGATTCAATAAAACATTATATTTTATTAATGGTCTAATGCATTTATGAAAATGATAGGAAACCATAGAAGGGATAAAAATATGAAAACAAAATAAATATGGTACCAGAAATACTTCTATAATATCATTCCTTTTGATGAGTTTGGGATTCCAACTTGTGGCAATGTTAGATTCGATTGGTAGATTCATGGGTAGCTTTCTTATGAGATTGTAAACTTTCCCATTAACATCATCATGTTATTTTTCATTGTTTTTTGTTAAAAAACAGACACCAACTAAATAAAAACACACCTCTACATACTAAAAAACATATATAAAAACTATTTCTCAACTATAAAAATCACTAAAAAATGATTATTGACCATGACATACATAGTGGTTCTCTGAATAGCCACTAAAAATATGTATTTATAGTTTAAAACACCCCAGGCTGTAAAAACTCCAACATATATTGAATTTTTTTATAGTAAACCTCTTGCATTATCTTTGAGAGCCCAGTTCCTTCGAGTAGAGAACATTGTGCAGGTGTGAGGGAGACCGAGCATGAGGTATGGTGTGACTAGACGAAGCATGATGGGTGCTGTGACTAAATAACCACTTCTTAAAGGTACATAAACCATTAAAAAGTGTCTGAGGGACCAAACTAAAAAAAATATGCCATATTGACTAACAAATAGGGGAAAGTGTCCATATTTTTAATTTTATAATTTAGAATCTAACGACATGTCTTTCCAAATGATGGTTTTTAGATAGGATCGTAAATTATTTTTTAGTTTTTTAAAACACTAAAATGTTATTGGAATGGTCAAAATAATATTAAAAACATTATATTGATGTAAAATCAATGAAAAATAAAATCAGAGTTATTTTTTATGTGTACACATAGACAACATTCCAATTTGACGTGTAGTGTGGTAAAATGGCTCAATAACCACTTCTTAAAGGTACAATAAACTTTAAAAACAACCATAGGGGGGAATAAATAGGGAAATGAAGTCGGATATCCCTTAAATAAGAGAAAGATACCATATATTTAATTTTGAATTATAGGAACTGACTACATGTCATTTTTAATGGAAGTATTTCTATTATGGAAATAAATTATTCTTTAGTGTTTTAAAACACTAAAACATGTGTGGAATGGTCAAACCTATATAAAAACACCCCAGATTAGCATGAATTAATTGAAATAAGACCGCTTAGTTTTTTTATGACATGTATGCATAAGAAAAATGTCAATCTGACATGTGGTGTGGTTGAAACAACTCAACAACCACTTCTTAAAGGTATAAAAACGTATAAAAATAAGTGTCATGGGGTTAAAACAAAGAAAAAGGTATCACATTGCCCAAAAATCAGGAAAAAATGAAGTCATATTTAATATAAAAATTAATGGATTGATGAAACAACATTCAAAAGACTCTTTTCTTGTTATGTTTGTAACTAAATTTTTGTATTTTAAAACACAATAGCATGCATGGAATAGCCAAAAACATATAAAATGACATTGTATTGACATGAAATCATAATAAAACCGCCTATAATTTATATTGACATGTTAGTGTAGAGAAAACATTAATTTGACATGTGGTGTGGTCGTAATGAATTTTTAACCACTTCTTAAAGGTATAAAACACATTTAGAAAAATTTCATGGGGTCAAAAAAAAGAAAAAGATAGTGGATTTCCTTTAATTAAGGAGAAATAGCCATATATTTTGTTGGGAAATGTAAGAACAAATAGAACATTATTCCGTTAGAAAGTTTTCCCATCATGGTCATAAATACATTTTTTGTGATTTGAAACAATTAAAATTGTGTGGAATGGTCAAAACCATATAAAACTATTTCATATTGACAAATAATCATTATAAATGAACCAGTGGGTTATACTCGATGTTTACTCATAGACAAGATTTCAATCTGACAAGTGATCTGGTCAGAATGAGTCAGTAGCCACATCATAAAGGTATAAAAACCATTAAAAACAAGTTTCACATGGTAGAAACCTAGAAACAATTTTCAGCATGCCCTGGAATCTGGGTAAAATGACTATATTTTTAATTGTGATATTTGGGAATTGAAAACACCTAATTCTGAGTTACAGTTTGGCTGCTATGTCCATAAATCTGTGTTTACTATTTGAAAACACAAAAACATGTATAGAACAATCAATAAAATATAAAATGACAGTAACACCCCAACCCTAGTTACCCAGAGCTGGTGCATTATTACATAACATTGGAACGATAAAAGGAATCATGTCCCAAAAGACCGATCAGTTTAGTAGCCTTGGAAGTACTAGATACACTCATAAGATTTACATTACAACATGAAATAAAAACAACAACACCATTTTTCCCCTTATTATGATACCAATATCCTTATCCTATCCCTACAGATCAACCATTAAATATTTCCTCATGTCTTTGGAAAAATAAAACATTGAAAGGGGCGAGCTCAGCTGCTCAATAAGGATAAAAATATAGCCAAAACATTTGTAAATAAGTATAAACATTTAAGGAAATTTATAATACTAAAAACAAAGCCTTTTAAAAATAAACTTTATCATAATATGTAAAAGATAAAATCAAATAATTCCACTTACTTATTAACATGGATATTCTACTTGTCGAATAATAACATGCAATGTCAGTATCCACTTTCATAATGATGGAATGCATAATTCCAGACTTCATAAACACATAGTCATGGCCTTGTACCAAGACTACAAAGAATATTTTGTCAAAGCCTTGTGCCAAGACACTAGTTTGTCTCATGAGACCTACCGATGCATCGAGTAGCAATAGCGGGCTCCACCTATCACTTACTAAGTCCAATGCATTCCTCATATTAAAAGGTTTAAACAAAACATAAAAATTTATATTAAAACTACAATACAAAATTTCCATACTTTACCCATAAACCATCAATGGTGAAAAAATAAAACATCCATAGCCAAATGTATCACAAAACCTTAAATAAATTTTGAAAGTTTTTTATTATAATAAATCAACTTCAAACAAACTTAAAATCCATCAAAGGATGTTGACATAGATGAAATCAAAACTTTTTGAGAGAAATATCTCTTTGTATTTTGAAATCATTCAAAAGTAATGAAATTATAAAAGAAAAAATTTATTTTGAAAATATTCTTATAATCTTGTAAGGGAATATTCAATGATGTTATAAGGGCATAAAATAGCCACACCCTTCGTATAAGTTAAAAAAACATTCTTACCTTAATTTTGTCGAAAGGGTCAAAAAGTACCTTGTTTGAAAAATGATGGAAAGATTTATTTCAAAACATATAATGTAAAATAGGGGTATATGTGACTATAATGCATAGTATAGTAAATTATAAAGTGTTCTGAAATACATTTTAATGAAAACATGGATGTGGATGATAAAGAGTTCCCAGAAGATACTTATGTAAAAACAATCTTGGATAGTAAAGAGATTGTGAAATTAACCCTTAACATGTAAATTTACTTAGTAGATGGTATGTTAAACTCTTGAATAATAGTTATAACATTGATGTTAAATTATAAAAAAACTATATACATAAATATGATATCATATATGATCTTATAATATTGCTTTATTCATAATATTTTATTAGTGTCATCGTTTCACGTGTTAACTGATTCATTTTCCTTTATATAATTTGTTACATAATCCATGTTTTTTATGTATAGGATATATTTTATTTCTATACAGAATTATATTATGTTCCTAAAAATTATTTTTAATCATAAAATGAAAATTATTCATGAATGATTTCGATGTGGAATGAATCTCATCATGTTCGTGGAGACAATAATCATTACGTTCGCACGAGTGACAATATCATTATATTGATGGAGAAATCTTATGTAATTAGATGATATATCATATATAAAGAATAATTAACAAGTTATATTGATTATTTACATCGGTTATACTAATTATTATACCAATCTAAATAATTAAGTGTTTGATTAACAAACTACACCACGACGTAGAGACGGTAGTCTACATGTACACATATATGGTGACCTTTTCATTTATAGGATGGACGGAACAATGAATATGGTGGTAAAATTTTTATAATACATCATAGTATATAGAAGATACTAGAGTTATTTTTTTATAATGGAAAAAACAAACAAAGGGGAAGTGAATGAAGAAAAGAACTTGAATGAGGTGATGAAATATTTACCTCTTCATCGGGTACTTTTATGATTTGATGAAAATGGATCTTTATATTAGCTTTATGACCAAATTAATTCCTCTAGGATTAATGGAGGAAAGTTTGTAGGATATATTAGTAGGGTTTGGATTCGCCCAATGGCTTTGGATTTGTCAAATTAATAGAAGGGCTAGTGCACTTTTATAAGAGAGGTGAGGGTTACTTTAGGAAGAACTTGAAATATTATTTTATAATAAAATACATTTGGGTTTATAATGGATAAAAAACTAAATATTTAAAGTAAAAGGTGGTTATGTGTCGAAAACTTCTCAACCAATAGGTTTTAGACCGGTTTAGTTTATCATATTAACCTTATGTTTTAGATTTAACTCTTCGTTAAATAATTTTACATTTACCATGTCTCTTTGTATTTTTATATTATTTGGTTAATAAACATACTATAACAAGCCAAGAGAACACCATGTGGTTAATTATTAATATATATGACCTTATATAAGTCCTCTGTCTAATCCATGTATTTTTTAAAATATTATATCAATTAATAATATAATATTTTTTTTGAAACTCAATTATGTGAATTTTGACACAATTTTGTATTTTATTTTTTATAAATCCATAAACAATTTATCACCTAGAATAAAATTTATTTAACCAACCCTAACATGTCATATTAACCTATAAAATTATTTTAATTCATTATAATTCTCTATTTACATTTATTTGGAAATTTATAATATCAATTATTTTAAAATTTCATTAATAAGGTAATTACTAAATCATCATTGTGTCATAAATAAATTAACTTACATAATTTATAAAAATTATAAATAAAATATAATTATGTAGGAAATATTATTATATTTATAATGAATATTTATAGTCTAATTTATATTTTTTTAACCCTATATTAAAAATGGTTTTGTTATTAAACTTTGAATTTAACTCTTTTGATTCTTCTTAAAATAAAATAATAATAAATTTCCTAATCTAATACAACTGGACCAAAGATGGTCATATTTTATTACTAAGGTATTTTTGGTCTAATTTCACTTATTCAACAGAATTATGACATGTGTTAGGGTGATTATGATATCATTTTTACCATTAATTACCCTATTTACTTTTAACCGTGGTAAATAAAAGTCCAAAGCTACTATTCACCAAAAATTATTGTTATCTTATTGAATCACATTTTACATAGTGATATTAAGCATATCTCTCAGATTTTTTAAATTCAAATCACAGAAAAGGTAAAATTAATTTTTATACAGATTTGCAAATGCTCCTAGTAGGTGGGAAAAAGACAGTAAAAAGTCTGATAAAATTTTATATACTTTAAGTTATTATAAAATGATTGCAATGAATTACATTGAACATATATAGGTTTTATGTATCTATTTTGAACTAAAATAAATTATAATTAAATAACTAATTATTTAAATAAAAAGTTTCTTTTAACCAATAACGCAGTGTTTTTCACTACTAATCAAAAATAGAGTGATTTTATAAAAATACCAAAAAATCACCCTAAGCTATTTTCGATATTCCGAATCCAAAAACGATGTCCATTTTAAAAGATAAAATTTTAAAAATTTTAAAAATTGGGTATTACTATTCATAACATCTAGTTTGATTGGTTATGGTGTATTTGAACTCAAAGTTACGTACAACACAATCTATTGTATTATTCAAAGGGAGACATACCGTGGAAGCTTGGGGTGTTACAATGAATATATATTGAAGCAAAATTATTATAAAACCGATAATAATTTTCTTTATGTGTATGGGTATAAAACACATTAATCTGACCAGCAGTGCGGTCAGAATGACTATGTTGACACTTCTTTATGGTACAAAAACCTTTAAAAACAAGTGATGAGTGGGTAAAAACCATGAGAACCACATCATATATCCTTGAAATTAAGGGGAAATGACCATATATTTAATTGTGAAATTACAGAACTTGTGGAATGAAATTTTGAATGATTGTTTTCCCATTATGTCTGTGAAGGATTTTTTAGTGTTTTAAAACAATAATGCATGTGTGGAATGGTCCAAACTATAAGATAAAAATGATGTAAAATCATTAAAAATCACCACAATGTAATTTTTGAAATATAGAACATGTTGTGATATCAATGTCTTTAAATTATTTTTATTATATAAATTTCTAGCACACTATAAGTCTCTTAAAAAATAAATTAGAATATTTACCTATCCCTTTTTAGTTTCAAGTGTCGAGTATTTTCTTAAATATTTCTATTTATGTTTTCAAAGTGTTTTTCATTATATATATATTTTTTATGAACATATTTGTTTTATTAAATAATAACAAATTTTATGTAAGACATTCTAAATCTATTCGGTGTCATTTCTTTTTAGCATTTATTTTTTTAAATATTTAGTTTTGATTGTAGGTGGTAGTTACTACTAGTAGGAATAAGGTTGACCATTCTGATCCATGACATTCTTCAGAAGGCAGTCATGATGATTTTTAGTTTCCATGGTATGCTAAAATTTTATCAATTATTCTACTATAATTATGATTTATTATTCTTAGTTTTATTATTTATTTATTTTTTTTACAATTGATTAGATGATTTGGTCTGTTTTAGTTGATGAGATGCAATGGAGGCAGAAAGATGCAGTGTATCTCATGATGTGTATGTATATTTTTCATTTGTTGTTATAGGACATGTGTTATATGTATGTATTGATGTCCAAGGTTTTGGTTGACCGAAGTATGGGTTTACTAAGATTGAGGTTGTGTTGAATGTGGATGTTTTTTTATTTTTTAGATGTTTTTGACATAAATATAATAAATTATCATATATTCTCATTTTAGTTTATTCCATGCCACTTTTTTTATATTTGTAGATTTGTATTAATTTCATTTTCAAACAATATGATTTAGTCACGATTTTTATCAAAAATATTCTAAAAACATTATATAAATTATTATTTTTGGTAGTTAGCATTAACCACCACTAAAACAACTACCATTGAACATATCAGCTGAAGAACTTTTCATTTTTTAAATACCTGTAAAAAAAAATTTTATAAAAGAACTATGGCTAAAAAAATATAATTCTCCACTTAATTCTCCAAAAATAAAACATAGAAAATCCCTCATGAAATTAATTAAACATCCTCCAAAATAATAGAGACTTTGAAATACGTGGTGGTATTGAAATCCGTCACAATACTAATAAGCAGCAGTTTAAACCACCAAAAGATCACAAAAAACAACAATTACTTCCCCTTTTTTGTAGTGCCATAATGACATACACATAAATAAAACATCAAGATGATGTAATATAACTTGTATACTACCTACCATGATTCTAAAGATGAATTATCACTTTACCATAGACTTTGATTCATATTCAAACACCATATAAAGACCAAAACTATGAACTATACGAAAAAAGAGGATTTTAGTGACTCAAAAGATGAAGAACAACTACACAATCCCTAATATGAAAAAATGAATAGGGATGACTATTAGAATGAATGGTAGCTTCGATACACACACAATGGACCTCTAGAAAACCAAAAAATGAAGTAGATCTATTGTTGGAATGATGGGGAGTTTTGGATCATCACCCTTACTACTAGAGAAGAAATGAGGAAGAAAAACATGGAAGGGGTTCATAAATCCTGAGGGGGAAAATTTAAAAAAACAACATTTTTAAATGGGCACAAAGTTTGGAAACTTAATTATCAATACCATGAAATAATTGTGAACCACCCACTATAAAAGAGGGATTTATGTCATATAGTCTCTGTGGGATCCCACACAGGTCGAAAAACTATGCGTTAACTATGCATATTGTCTTCATCCAAGTTATCATGGTTTTAACTTCCAACTTGCATGTTTTCATCAAACGTGCACTAAGAATTTCGTAAATCTTAGCTTGAGCACAATATTATTAATAACTCTATTCCAACCATGCATCATGCACCAGATGGATCCATTCTCCATTCATTCATGTCCTGAACCCCCAGAACAACCATGAGCCCCCTCATACACACATTAATCATTTAAGTAACCAAAATAAGATTCTCAAAACCAAAATATAAACAAGGACGTAAGTCATGAAAATTATGGTATCTTGTAACATCCCCACATTATAATGTCTCATCATCAACTGACTCTCCCCTGAATCACCTTGTTTCTGATGTAAAGAGATAGGTCAACTGGGCTCTTTTTTCATTTTCAATCTCCCATGTGTATCTATAAGGTTACCATGTTACCAAAAAATTCAATCCAGTGGCAAAATCTTACCCCTAGAAACATTCTCACTATGATCCACAATATGAACTAGATGCACCTTTAACAACGTATATTCTTCAAGCTCAACATAATCACCATCAATGACATGAGGTGGGTTAGGGTGATCCTGTCAAAGCTATAACACATGGGAAATATTGTGTATGCTAATATACCATAGTGGAAGACACAATAGGTATGCCACCCATCTAATTATCTCCATAATCTAAAATGACCCCACATACATGGGAATCAAGATAACCTATTTACGAATCTGATCCACAAACTTGGTGAGAACCAAAAGAACACGTGATCACCCACCACAAACTCTAGAGTTCATCGATGCCAACCAACATACAACATATCTTTAATTTGAGTAATAACTATATGTTTTAGAATCTATTGATCTGATTCCAATGTCTTGTGCATGAGGATTAGTCCCAAAAACTATGATTCCCGAATATCCATCCAAAACAATTGTGATCTATATTTCCTTCCATTAGAGCACCTCAAATGCTGCCATATGAATCATCACATAGTAACTGTTGTTATAGTTAAACTAAAAAATCTCCTATTTATTCTCTTGATATCCCTTATAATCTAGTACATGTGTCCTGAACATATCCTCAAGCACTTGAATATTACTCTCCAATCTCCCATTTATTTTCAGGTATAATGGATTACTCCATATCACCAATATAGCAAGAGGATTCTGTGAACCTTTCCAAAAGTATGATGTAAAATCTAATTCACAGTCCAAAACAATAGTTCGTTGAACCATGTGAAACCACATTATCCCCTCGAATGTTCAACTTTCCCAACTGGTCATCGTTCAAGGTCTCTCCATTTGGTAAAAATTATGCCACCATGGTCAACCAATCCTGAACTAGAAAAATTGAATCATTCTTCAATGGTTTCCTCAAATGTCCCAACAAAAATCCATTTTCACATTATCCCATTTCAATTATGTAATCAAAAAAGCCTGTAACAAACCACCACATCAATGATCCTTAAACATCACTAATTGATAGGTAGTCATTGCATCATGAAACCTACAACTTCATTCTCCATCCATGGCCACCAATATTTTCTGTGAATAAGGTGTTAAATTCTGGTTTAACCAGGATTCATCTACCATTTAACATTTTGGAAATTAGGAATAAAATATTCCTATATACATGTAGGAATAAAAACACTACACCAGACATAGAAAATATCATCATCACCAATGGTCTAACCATAAGATGAATCCCAACCTTAAAAACATTCCCTGTAGTGTAAACACTTCAGTTTCTCATACTGAATCTACCTGATCTATCTTAGGAGCATGGACTCAACTACCAAGGATGAAAGGGAAATCTTTCTATTCCCACCATAAAATAGTTTATTCATCTTAGAAAAAAATTCCATCATCCTCCACATGGAACTAATTTCATGAACTAGATAATTTTTTGTTTTATGGATAAAATAATCTACAACATTGTTTCTTTTTTCAAATGTGTAATTTAGATAAAAATAAAAATACATCATGTAATCAATACATATTTATTTTTGAAAACTAAAATAATAATGGGAGAATATTTACTTAAGCATTTTCGGATCCATTATTATAGTAATTGTTTATACAAATAAATAAAGCTTCCAAAACATTAAAGAATAAACCACTATGGAGAAATCAAGATCTTGCGTGGGATAATTCTGTTCATGAGTTCAAAAAATTCATGACAAATAGGCCACAACATGATCCTCCTACATCATCACTTCCCCAATTCTAGTACAAGATTCATAAAAAATAAAGGTATAATATTTACCTTGTTTGGGTAGGATCATAATTGGTGTGACATATAACCATATCTTTAACTGTTTGAAACTATTCTCACATGCCATATACTATTCACAATTTATTCCCTTCTTGGTAAATCCCAATAGTGGTGTTTCAAAATGAGATCAGTATTTGATGATCCTTCGATAATATTTGTAAAAACATAGAAATCTATGAGAATCAATGAAATTTTTGGGCTTCTACCAATATACTACCACATTCACATTATTTGGGTCTATAGACACACCATCCCTAGAGACGATGTGTCCTAGGAAATTTATGATGTCAATCTATAAATTAAAAATGTATATCAAGTGATATAACTTATTCTATATTTTTGTACGTAGGAAACTGTAATGATGGTTTGAGTGATCATCATGAGTATTGGAGTACACTAATATAACATCCAAAAAACTACATCAAACTGATCTAGGTATGATTGAATGATTCGGTTAATCAAGACCATAAACAATACCGACATAGTAGTCAACGATAAGTTTATCATGAAAATCTCATACAAACCATAACATATCTTAAAAGAATTCAATGTTATATTAGATTGTCTAACCCTCAACTGGTGATACCCTGATCTCAAATTATTCATGGGGTACATAGAATAACCCATTCACTTTTCAAAAAGATCACTAATTGAAGGAAGAGGGTATATGTTCTCAATCATAATCTGTTTCTTATTCTTATAATCAACACAAAACCCCATCATCTATTAGACTTATTGATGAACAACACTAGATATACCCAATGTCTCATAGTCCTAAGAATTAAGCCTTTTTTATCTAATTTATCTAATTCAGTTTTATGTTGCTATAGCTTTGATGGTACCATTTCATATGGAAGAATAGAAATTGGTTCAGCTCCTAGCCACCACACTATCTTGAACTCAACATTTCTCTCAGATGGATACACAAAGAAGTATTAATGAAACACTTACTGAAACTAATCCACCATAGCAGAAAGAAAAGTTTCTCTACTCCCCCATTATCAAGAATAATACAATCCACTTGGGCTATGAATTAACTAAACTACTCATAGGATAGCCTTGCACGACCTGATTAGATATCCCATTCCTCACGGTGAATATTAGTTCTTCCCTCAAGAGACTTTAATGTTACACTATAGTGTTAATAGTCAATATAGACCTAGTGAAACGTTATCCAATCCATCCCCAAGAGTATATCAAAACCCAACGTATCCAGCAACAAAATCATGAGGACTTGGTACCCACTATCCTATAGGGTACACTCCATTCATTACCAGATATTTTCTGCATGCACACCAAATAGTGTATCAATCATAATAACTTTGAACATATTTTTCACCGCTAGTATGAACACACTCAACAATTTAATAAATATAAATGAATGTGAGTCACTTGTATCAAATAAATCACTTTAATGCATGTAATATTGAGGAATAAAATCTTGAACTATCAATAGCCCAACCTCACCAGCTCCAGATGTTTGTTGAACTACATGAATATGACATTTCCATATTCCCTAGGCTTTGGTATGAAATCCTAATACTTCACTGCCCTACATATATAGACACCATTATCCTAGAGTACCACATCCACTACCATGACTAGGATGGATGATAGATCTAAAAATGACTTTTCAATATAGGGTAAGAGACCCCCTACCTCCTCTATGTAATGAAATTTTTCCCACATAATCATCCAACTATCGAGTGTTCCGATAGAACCTCTACAAATTCCGCTTTCTTCTACATGATCAGTAGTGACTAGTGATCATGGAAACTAACCTTGAATTTCTCTCGGCCTACCACACAAATTTCTAAAAACATGATCACTACCCTGAGAGAATGGTTCTCATTTATAACTACTCTATTTAAAACAATCCTAATGAAAACTATCAATACATCAATTCCTACCATCGGAATTCGCACCATTAGGTCACCCAAGTGAAACTTATGGTCCCCTACTAGGATCCTCTTGAGGTTTTCTTCTGAAATTAGGGCCAAATCCACCACTTCGGAAAACCACTTTAAGATAAAGATATTATACTGGTACTTGATATCTTGCCCAAGTATATCCCAAAAATGTCTCACTATAGCTATATCATCCCTTTATAATGCTGGAACAATGTGGTTCAAGTTAGTAAAGAATCCAGCATAATCCATCACTTCCATTATCCACTAAGTCAAACCCATAAACTCTGTATCCTTCTGCTGACTCAGGGCTTATGAATAGATATTATCTTGAATTTTTTTTGTAAACCCTTCAACAATATACCCTCTACCTAATTAGTCTAATCCAACATATCCCACCAGTGATTTTCTTGTCCTCGAAACATGTATGCTAAAAACCCAACACTCTTCTCACAGAGAGGGTAAAAGGGATCAAGAACCATCAATATGGACTCTATTCAGAATTTGGCTACCTCATGTCTAACCTCTCTATAAAAATTCAAAGGGTGTTGTAGCTAAAAATCTCCATCCAACTCAAACATACTCAGCACAACTAGTCATGGGATCCATTCCATCATCTACTTAAAACTTTTCTCTCATGTAACTACTCCTCCCCTATGTTATACAAGAATAATGGGGTATTCTACATCACTATTTTGGTAGAATTCCCATTTATATCCTCTTGTATCCAAACCGACAAATGTCATTGTAGTGAAATTTATCTATAATTCCAAGCACACATCTTATAACACAAAAAATAAATATTATATTGTTTGTACAAAATAAGGATCTATAATATCCCTAAACACCCATTCTTCCTACTCTATCGCCAATGGACATAGTCACATCTCTACTATTACCCTTAGCCATCCCAACCACAAGTCATGGTTAACAAGGGGTAAACCAACTTACACAACCTTAATTATTTTCATTAACTATCTTTTTTTTAACCCATTTCACATTCAGAAACATAAAAAATTATATATTAGGTACCATTCCATCTTTATGAGTTGTTAAATCCAAAATTTTAACCAATTTATAATCTCAAATTAGGCACTATTCTCTATTTATTCATTTACATTATTTATATTCACCCATTTGAATCATATTTTGTATAATAAAATTAATATTTATCACATATTATTTCATGATTAGTTATATAAAATTACTCTTTATACCACCAAAAATATCTATAAGTGTAGTGTATTTAGGAATTTGGTACAAAACATAACATTTTAAAAATGGGATACATTAACATTATTGAAAAATTCCTTAATATACTTAAAAACTCCATGGTTTTTTAAGAATACATGGGATTACCTGGGGACAAAAATAAGAAAGGTGTTACATATAAATCTCAGTAAGGTAATAAACATGACATAATAAGAAAAAAATAATACATGTATAATGAAAATTAATATAACATGATAATTAATTACTTGGGAAATTTGGAAAGAAATTAAAACACTTCATCATAAACATAGGTCAAGGATAAAACCACCAAGATATCAAGGTGGAAAAAATCCCACAATGGAATAAGATTAACTCCTTGTCCCAAAATGACATATCATGATACTAAACATAACTCAATGCCTTGTAGAACTATCTGGGTGCACCATCATATTCACTTCATTCTCATACTTTAGTGTGCAACATAGATCATTAAAAATCGATTCATTATTCATCATAATTTATGTCAAGATTAAGGAGAGTGGAATAAATATGTGTACATTCCCAATAAAGAAATATATTTTCATAAATGTGAACACCCTTTATATTAAATGGTTATAATATTCACTACAATTTTTTCCATGGAAAATCATAGTGAAATTTGTTTAGCACAATGACGTCACTTAAAGATAAATTAAAATGGACTGATGGGAGATAAAGTGGTATCTTGTAACATAGAAATAAAATGGACAGTAATAGGGAAATGAAAATCATACCCAATATTGGAAATTTGGAAATTAAGGCATAAGTTAATAAAGAAACCTGATTAGAGAAAATAATCCTCACAATATTTCGTTGTGGCAATGAGTGTATATAAAAGATCATGGGAGGCTTACTTAAAAATAAATGGGATCTCATAATTTTTAAATTAAATTGAAATTAAAGGGAATATGGAATAACATATTAAAACATATGAAAATGGAAATCAATAGAGATAACATAAAAGATGTTCATTAATGGAAATGAGAAGAGATAAATGCCTATCTAAATTTCTTCATGGCAATAGGTGTACATAAAGGATCATTGTATTCTTAATGAGAGGGAAAGGGGATATCACTATTTATAAATTAAATATAAATTAAGGGGAATATGTAATAAAATATTCCAATAGAACAATATTTAATTCAATAGACACAACATAAAAGAAGATCTTGAATGGAAATGAGAAGAAATAAATCCCTTATGAAATTTTGGCATGGTTAAAGATGTATATAAAGAATCATAGGTTCCTTAATGGGAGTGAAAGAGGTATCTTATCACATATAAATCAAAATTAAAGTATCTATAATATGGAATAACATATCCAAAAATGTAAAAAGGTAAATTAAGAAGCATAACATAAATGTGGTTCTTGAATGAAAATGATCCTGGATGATCCCTTACAAAATTTTGAGCTTGTAACGGGTGGACATAATGGATCATTGAAAGCATAAAGAGAGTGAATGGAAGATATAATAATTTATAAATATAATTTATAGTAAAGATAATATGTAATAACATATCCTAACACAAGAAAACATAAATTTAGATACAAACCAAAATAAATTTCTTGATAAAAACAGGATAGTGGGAGATTACCTTTCAATATTTTGGCATAGTAAAGGGTGGACATAAAGGATGATTGAAAGATTAATGGCAGTTAAAGAAAGTTATAAGTATTTTTAAATAATATTTACTATTACGGTAGTATATAAGAACATATCCAATCATAATAAAAGAAAAATTTAGAGACATAACAAAATATGTCTTGATAATAAAAGGATAGTGGAAGATTCTCTTACAAAATTTCTGCATAGTAAAAGGTGGACATAAAGGATCATAGAAAACATAATGATAGTGAAATTAATATATAATTATTTATAAATAAATTTAAATTAATTTTAATATGAAATAACATATCAAGACATAATCAAAAAATATATATATACATAACAAAAATAAGTGCTTGATAAAAAGAGGAGTGTTGAAGATTCCCTTAAAAAAATTCCGTATAGTAATAGGTGGAAATAAAGGATCATTGAATGGTTAATGAGAGTGAAAAGAAGGTAAAAAATATTTATAAATAAAATTTAATGTTAATTTAACATTTAATAATATATCCTAACATATGAAAAATGAAAATTTAGTTATATAACAAAATGATGTTATAGATAAAAAGATCTGAGTGGAAGATCCCCTTACAAAGTTTTGACGTATTAATGGATGGACAAAAAAATCATGGAAGTATTAATGATAGTGAAATTAATATCTAATAATTTATAAATAAAATTTCAAGTAATGATAATTTTTAAGATCATACCCATACATATTAGAAAGTAAATTTAGAGACATAACAAGAAGAAGTTTTTGATAAGAATATGTGAGTGAAAGATTCCATTACTCGGGTCTATGACTAAAATTGATTAGTGGGGGATTATTGAGAACTTTGAGTCCCATTTTATAGACTATATAGAGTGGAATGGAATAGTATGGATGAATCTAATTAATTTTAGTGAATGTAAATTTGAGCTTTGGATGATTGTATTGGAAATGGAGTGGATTTCTTTATTATATAGGTTTTGGACACTATACAGTAAAATAAAAAAACCACAAACCGTCACATGTTTTTATTCCATGGTTTTTCCAAATGGGACTATTTCCCATTCTTTTATAATGCCAATGTGTAAACATAATAAAATAAATCTCTTCCCTATGTTTTAGTGAGTCATACTCTTAATGAAAGGATTTTAAAACTATAAAATATATTACATGTCTAATATCTTTATAAAATAAAAAAAAACATAAATTAACATTATATTAAAAGGAAACACATATTTTTTCAGGGATCCCATTTATAGAATTTATTACATCACTTTTGGGCCATAATGATGTCATAATACATAGTGTATATATATATGGTATTAATTTTTTCCAAAAAAACATATGTGAGGGAAAATAATTAAAAACTCAACATTATTTAATTTTATCATTTTGATTCCAAAAATAATTTTATTTTTATCTAATTAATTTTATAAACATATGAATTTTACTTTTAAAATAATAAATTCTATTTATTGAAAATGATGATTTTTTTACAATAATAATTTTCAAACGCTAATAAAATTTACATTTGAGTTCCTAAAAATCATATGATCATTTTTATTAAATAAACATAATTTAATTATAATATTTTAATATAATATTATTTATTTTAAAAAATAAATTTAATTCATCAGAAGGAATGTCTTTAAAATAAAATTTTTTTATGTCATCAAAATATATTTTTTATTAAACTGATTACTTAATCAATTATAAATTAAAAAACAGAAGGAATTAATATAATATTAATGTAATTCAAAATTTAAAAAAAAATTAATACTATTAGGGTTGTATTTTTTCTATTATTTTTTAAATTATTTTTTACCTTACTTAACATATTTTTATTTTATAGTGGTAATAAATATTTTCTTCATTTAATTTTCTTATTTTATAAAATTTAAGTTGAAATTATTACCGAATATTAATTATAATTACTTAAAATTCCGAATAATTTTTTTCAAAAATAAATTCACAATGGTTGATGAATTTTATTTAATATAAATTTTGTAAACATGATGAAATGAAAATTAAAAAATATATTTTCTAGGGTAGGATGATTTTAATATAACTATATATCTAGAAATATTCATTATATATATTTAAATTCAAAAAATAGATATATAATATAAACATTTAAATTAAATAATTTTTCATTTAGTTCCATTTAAATTAAATATAGTAGAGAAACCCAATGCATTTTAAAATTGTTCTAAACAAATGCATTATTTAAAAATAAATATAAACTTGAATTAATGTTTGGTATAAATATTTTTAATTGACTTAAATATATCTAACTAATACTTATGTTATATTTAAATAGAATTATTATAATGATTTTACTTTTAAATTAATTAACTTGTGAAAAGAAATGATAATTTAATATAGTCTATTTTTCCCTATTAACTAAAAAATCTATATATTTTAGAAAATAATTTTTTTCACTATTTGATATTTTTTATATAATGATAGAAAATAGAGTTATGTTTCTTAATTTTCTAGAAAATAATAAAAATATTTATAAAATTAAATAAAAATTATTTTTCAAGAAATGGTATTTTTTATGGAAAAAATGGAATTACCAAAAATTGAAGGATTATTTAAATTTTTTTCAATATATTATGGACATTTATTTATTTGATAACATAGTTAGTTTTATTCATACCAAATAATCTAATAGATATGTTATAATCATTTTTTTCAAAAAAATGTGGTTTCTTTGGGTTTAAAACTATATATCGCATACTCTATCGAATATTATTTTTTTAAATATACATTTTACATTATTCCACATTTGTAAAATTTCACCCTCAAAATTAAAACAAGCACCCAATAAAAATGTTTTGAGATTAGAAAATATATTTATTTAAAAACCACATCGTAAAACATCTTGGTAAAAAAACCAATTTAAAATTGAGAAAGAGATGCTTGAATGTCATGACTCAAATAGGTTTCAATGTAGGAGAACATTAATGGGAAGTGGAAACATAGACATGGAAGAGAAAAATTACAGAAAAGAACTAGTTGAGTGTGACAAATAACATGGTTAAGAAAAGGTTAATGACTATAGTACCATATATCTATAATGGAAAAAATGACTATTAATTCATCATAAATAACCATAATATGAAAACATTTTTTTATTCAATATTATTTTCCTAGATTTAGGGTATTACTTTATCATATATACTTGGAATATAAAGAAATATACTTTATTGAAAAGTATATTTCATTTCCACCATAGTCTCAACATTTTCTATAAATAATGGGATAGTAAGATGAATGTTTTTAATGCTTGATGCACTATAAAATTATAACAGATCACATAATACACCAATGAATAAAAATATATTCTTCATGTATTTTACTATATACAAAATGTTTAGAAAAATTTATGATAATACCATATTCTATTAATCAATAAAATTGGAAAAATATTCATCAAGGTTCAATATAGATCAGTCCATAAATAAATAGCCATATATAATACTAGTATTCTCAAAATTAAATATTGTTTTAACCTAAAAGGATTTCTCATACCCTTCATCATAGACCTAAAATCATAATATAATTCAGATAAAATAATCCTAATGGGTATATATATACCTTAACCAAATAAATCATATACCAAATTATAATTAATGTCCTCAAAATCAAAAAACATTATCCTATAATATGTTTCTAAAAAATATAATTATAATAACCCATACTTTACATACATGGTTAATACTTCAAAATTGAATCATACTTATTACAACATATAACAAAACCATGAATGGACCGTATAGGTATAGTGTCTTTAGAAACTGGGAAACATAAACAATTGGTTCATGAATCATCTACATGGTCTCCCATTTATTTCATCATATCTATAGTCCCTTTTGGCATATCATACTTAATAACCTTCTTCCTAACCTGGGATAATAAAACATACAAAATGGTGAGCTCAAATTCTCAGTAAGGGTAAACAAAACAAATATCAATCACATCATATTCATAAGAACATAACATTTTGGAAATCTTACCCTGCAAAAGAGATCATAATTTCATAACATGGGATAAATCATGGTAGTGAAATTTAATCCCAATAATCATAACATAAAACATGAAACTTAGTGGAATACACACATAATCATAGAGAATCATTTCTTATTAGTCAAGACTCATTTCCAAGACTATCTTAGTGGAAAAAGTCCATTTCTGAACCGAGTTCACTTCTCGTTTCAGTCCTGTTTCACTAAAATAGTTTAACCTGCCATTCCAGCCATATCTATCTCATGAGACATAAAATCTTTACCCAATTCATTGGAGGGAGATATAGGTCCCACACATCTCATAATGATACCATTCTTATGTGTGCCACAAAATCATATACCATACATCATAGCATAACCCATGTAATAAAAATGGGAATCTTAAACATCGTGACATCATAAAACAATTCATATAAGATAAAGGAATTCAGAAAAATATTTCCATCACAACATAATAAAATCAATGTAATAATAGGGATAGAAACAGAACCCTATATTATCTTAGATGGAAAATAATTTTGATAAAACACTTGAACTCCATTATTGAACAAAATATCCTTTCTACATCAAAAACATTTTTCCTTTCTTAACATGTCATATAATTTTAAACTAATAGAAGTTGATTAAAAAAAACTTGAAAACTTTTAAAGGAAGATTCTTGTAAATAATTTTTTAAAAATCCATTCATGCCGTATAAGATAAAAAACATTCTTCTCGAACTTTTGTCGGAAAAGTCAAAAAGTACCTCGTACGAGAAAAGACAAAAGATTCCTTTCATATCATTTACTAAAAAGTCACCGAAGGGTAAAATTGGATTTATAAAATTTTAGGGTGATGTAAATAATATTACATATTGAGGAAACATGGATGTGGATGATAAATATTCCCCAGTAAATTCTGAAGTATAAACAATCTCGGATAAAAATTGAGATTGCGAGATTGTCCCTTACCTTAGGTCTGATTTGCTTCATAAGTGTCTGAACCTCCTGTATAATGATTTAAGTTATGTTATTGACTTATTACAGAATCATAATTATTATTATGATATCATATATGGTCATATTCTTAGCTTATTATTAGTAATATTTCATTACTACTTGTTATTCGGGTGTTTATTACTTTTTGTTCTTATGCGTGTTTTGTCGAATAAATTCTTATTCATCTTTTTAAGTTATAGATACCTCATTTACAGAATGTTATTAGTGTAATATATATCATATTTATTCATTAAATTCATTTATATAATCATTATGCAATGAAGATCATGTAGAACGGATCGCATCACATCGTGGAGACGGTATTCTATACGTACGCACGAGCGATGATATTGTTCCCATGATTGTAGAATTGTATTGGAGTGTATTTATACTATTTCAGAATAAATAACACTTTACAATAATCATATATAGTTATTTATTTTCACCATTATACCCATCAAAGTAAGGTGGTGATGGAAAATAGATTACACCACGGCGTGGAAACGGTATTCCGTACGTACGCACGCGCGGTGATTTCGTTTTCCGTAGGATGGATAGATGGAGAAAATAGGTTTGTTTCATACTTATAATAAAATATCATTATATTTGTGATACTGATGTTATTAATTCATAGTTAAACAACTAAAGAAGAAGAAGTGGAAGAAGAAATAATGTTGAAAGAATCGGTAACAGACATTACCTCTTCTTTGAAGCGCCTCTTTGAGACCTCCTCTTAGGGCACTACAATTGGTCTTTGAAGAAGACCATGACCACTAGGATTTTTCTAGGGAAGTGGGGAAGTGAAATGGGTAGGGTTTGGCCGAGCTTGAAGACTCAAATTTGTGTGAGGAGGAGAGGGAGGAGGTGCCCTTTTATAAGGAAGGACAAGGGCACCTTTGGAAATATAAGAAATATTAGTTTATATTAAATCCAAACCCCAATTAAAAACATCCAAAATGACTCATATCCGAATATTAGATGTGATAGGGTTGTAATATCATCAACCAATAAAATTTAGACATGTTAGGAATTTATTTTAAACATTATCAACTTGATTTATCCTTATTTATCAATATAATTTTATTTGTAGTAATAATATTCTAAATTTTAAAACATTATAAATAATTACATTTGTGTTGTGAATTTTATATAATTTCACACTTTATGACATTTTAGACCATATAAATTTTAATTTATAATTTTTAAATATTTTTGTGATTTTTAAACAATTTTATAATATGTTATTTTTATAAAATAACAATAGTGTCAATTTTGGCACTATTTATTTATTTGAATTTAAATAAAATATATACAGAAGATATGTTCGAACTAAAATCTTTAATAGATTCATAAAATGTCATATGTATCTAGAAAATTATTGGAGAACATTAAATAGTTCTTCTAATATTTATTTTAATATTTTTAAAACCATTTATTTGATATTTTAATTAATAAAATAATTTCAACATCACTATTGTGTCACAATTAATGATAATTATTTAATCCCTAAAAATTCTAAATAAATTCCTATGATGTAGATAATTGTATTATATTTCTGGAGACTATTCAGTTTCGAAGTTTCATTAATTTTATCACTAAATTAAAATTATTATACTTATAAGATTTAAGAAAGTTACATGTTGTCACATACATTGGTTTTAATAATAATTAAATTATTTTCATGTATAAAAGTCCATTAAATGAATATAATACTACCCTTAGGTGATATGGGTCGACTTTTAGTCATCCAATAGGATTTTGGAAGGTGTTAGGGTAATTTTATAATCTTATATTTACCCTTAATTACCCAATTTACCTTTAACTATGGTAAATAAAATTTACCATAGTTACTATTCATAATGACCAAAAATAAAATGTAGCCTATTTACATAATTTGAACCCACTGATTCCAAATATGGAATCCATTTTTCAGAAATTCAAAACACATAAGTTTCAGTAATTAATTTAAAATTAATCATGTTGTTAAGAAAATGGGTTTTAGAAGTCAAAACATTTCCAAAGATTGAAATATTTTTACCTATGAATTCAATTTGAAATTAATGATAATGACATAAATTATATTAAATATAAAAAATATATTCTATTTATACTTTAAAACCATTCAATATTATAATTTAACTATAAAAATTATCTCAATGAAAAAGTTGTTTTTAATTAAAAATTAGCGTATTTTCACTATTCATCAAAATATGAATGTTATCAGAAAAATATCAAAAATTTATCCAAAGTAAATTTTTATATCATTATTGAAAAAAATAATTTTATTTTTTCAAATTGAACTTATAAACATGTCAAAAAATAGATTTAATGTGGGTGCGCCATCAAAAGGTTGCAAAACTGCATTTTTTTTAAAAATACTTATTTTAACCGAAAAATTTATTTTGTTCTCTTTCCATGTTCTAGAAAATGTGTAAGATGAATTATAATTTTATAAAATTAAAATTGTAGTTAATACTATTCATAACAGCTAGTCGATAATAATATATCGTTGTTTAGTGAATCCCAATATTGTGTACTACACACGCTATCGAGGAAGGTCGTGATTGCATGTAATGCAAGACAAGTCCGTATTGTGTACTGTGAAAGATTCCTTTGGTGTTGCGTATAACATAAGACATAAAAAAAATATTTCTCATAAAATCTCAGGGTGTCACATTCTACCCCCCTTAAAATGAATTTTGCCCTTGAAATTCATCACTTCATTACAAACAGATGATGATACCTCTCCCTCATCATATCCTCAAGTTCCCATGTAGCTTCTTCTAATTGGTGGTTCCTACATTAAATTTTCACCAAGCGAGTGGTATTGTTCCATAGGACTTTTTTGCTAGGATCCATATTTTCTATTGGTTGTTCTTCATAAGAATGATCTTGCTCCAGCGGTACAACTTCTGAGTTGAGTACATGTGAAGGATCAGGTATGTACTTTCTCAGGAGAGATACATGGAACACATCGTGAACTTGAGAGAGATTCGGTGGAAGCGCCAATCGGTAAGCTACCTTCCCAACACGATCCATAATTTCAAAAGGACCGATATATCTAGGGCTCAACTTTCCCTTGTTTCCAAATCTCATGACACTCTTCCAGGGATATATTCGTAAGAACACTTTATCACCCACTTCAAACTCTAAGTCTTTTCTTCGGTTGTCGGCATAACTTTTTGTCGACTCTGAGCTGATCTAATGTGTTGTTTAATAGATCTGACCTTTTCTGCCATCTCATCAACAAGATCAGGTCCTAATAGCTTTCTTTCCCCAACTTCATCCCAGTAAGTTGGAGTCCTGTATTTCTTTCCATAGAGAGATTCATAAGGAGCCATCTGAATACTGGAGTGAAAGATATTATTATAAGAAAATTCCACCAAAGGTAGGTGTTGATTCCAACCACCTTTGAAATCCATAGAGCAAGCTCTCAACATATCTTCTAGAGTTTGAATTGTCCTCTCAGATTGACCGTCTATCTGAGGATGATAAGTAGTGCTGAAACTCAACTCTGTATCCAGAGTATGCTGAAGACTTCACCAGAACTTCGAGGTAAACCTCGGATCCCGATCAGATATAATGGAAAGTGGTACTCCATGCAATCTTACCACTTCCTTTACATATATCCTAGCAAGATGATCTAGAGAGAAATCCTCTCTAATAGAAATGAAGTGTGTAGACTTTGTAAGACGATAACTATGACCCAGATAGCATTATTGTCTTTGGATGTTTTAGGAAGTCCAGTGACAAAGTCCATAGTGATGTTTTCCCATTTCCATTCTGGTATGGGTAATAGTTGTAACATCCCATTAGACTTCTGTCTCTCAGATTCAACTTGCCGAAAAACCAAGCATTGAGAGTCATATTAAGCAATATCTCTTTTCATGCCATCCCACCAGAAGTACTCTTTCAGGTCCCTATACATCTTTGTGCTTCCAGGATGAATAGATAATGAAGAACTATGAGCCACATCTAGAAGCTCCTTCTTTAATTTGGGGATGGGAGGAACAAAATCCCAATTCCTGAACATTATTATCCCATCACAATCAAGGCTGAATTCAGGAACATTTCTCACCTTCTTTTGTAACTCGACAACTTCTTTTTGTGCCTCTTTGTTCTTCACATGTATAGATGGTTGAACATTCATTTGAGAAAGATACAATTTTTACACTTTCATTATAATTCCAAGATCCATCCTTTATAAATCCATAAATATTGGATCTTTTGTGATCCTCATCATGGATAAGCTAGCATGGTCTTGTCGACTTAACGCATCTGCCACCTTGTTTGCTTTCCCAGGGTGGTAATTAATTGAGTAGTCGTAATTTTTAATCAGCTCAAACCATATTCTTTGGTGCATATTCAGATCCTTTTGTGTGAAAATATACTTTAAACTTTTATGATCATTATAAATGTCACACCTTTCTCCATAAAGATAATGCCTCCAAATCTTTAATGCAAAGATTACCGAAGCTAACTCCAAATCATGAGCTGGGTAATTTTGCTCATTGATTTTCAACTATCGTGAGGAATAAGCTATCACCATATCATTTTTCATAATAACACACCCCAATACCTTCTTGGATGCATCACTATAGATCACAAACCTTTCTCCACTACAAGGCAGTGTGAGCACAGGTGCACTGGATAACCTTATTTTCATCTCCTTGAAATTCTCTCCACATTCCTCTGTCCAAACAAACTTAACTCCTTTCTGGGTCAACTTGGTGAGTGGATTAGATAATCATGGAAAATATTTCACAAAACGTCGATAATATCCAGCCAAACCAAGAAAACTTCGGATCTCGGTTACTGTTGTTGGTCTCGACCATCTTTTGATAACCTCTATTTTTGCTGGATCCACAGATATCCCCTCTTTTGAGATTATGTGACCCAAAAATGCAACTTTTTGAATCTAAAATCCACACTTGTTAAATTTGGCATAAAGCTTCTTCACTCTTAGGGTATTAAATACAATTCTCAAGTGATCTTCATGTTCTTCCTTGATCTCTGAATAGACAAGAATATCATCTATAAAGACTACCACAAACTGATCAAGATAGTCTCTAAAGACTCTATTCATCAGATCCATGAAGATAGAAGGGGGTTTAGTAAGACCAAATGGCATCACTATAAATTCATAGTGTCCATACCTTGTACAGAAAGCCGTCTTTGGTATATCCTCCCTTTTGACCCTTAATTGATGATACCCTGAACGAATATCAATCTTGAAAAAGTATTGAGATCTGCGTAGTTAGTCAAATAGGTCATCAATGCGTGGGAGAGGATATTTGTTCTTGATAGTGATCTTGTTAAGTTCTTGATAATCAATGAAGAGTCTCATTGATCCATCTTTCTTCTTAACAAACAGGACAGGTTCTCCCCAAGGTGACACACTAGGTCATATGAATCCTTTATCAAGATTCTCTTGGAGTTGCTTCTTCAATTCCTGCAACTCAATTGAGGTCATTCTATAAGGTGTCTTTGAAATAGGAAAAGCATCCGGTAAGAGTTCTATTGAAAACTCTACTTCACGATTTGGTGGAAGACCAGACAATTCCTCTATAAAGACATAATCAAACTCCCATACAATGGGAATATTATTAATCGTGAGTTTCTCTCCAACCATTTGAGATAAATAACCCTCATTTAGTGGAATCAAGACCCATAAGATAGAATAAATTTCCACTAGAAGGTTATGTTCATCCTTGCATCGATATATGATCATAGATTGAACTGGAATATGAAATGTGACTTCCCTTATTTGGAAATTGATATGAGCTCCATATAAAGAAATCCAATCTATGACAAGAATCACATCAAATTACACTATAGGAAGGATCACAATATTTTTAGGAATCACTTTCCCACAAACTTCAATCGGAGAAGAATTGTAAACTTTTGATGTGACTGTTGTGCCATTAGTAGTTGTCACAGCCAACTCAACATCTAATTGTTGAGGTAATACAGCGATACCCTTAGAAAATTCTTCAGAAATAAAGGAGTGGGTGGATCCAGAATCAAATAAAACATTTGCTACTTTCGAGTGTATGGTAAGTGTACCTCTCACAACTTCGTTGTCGTGCTCCACATCACCGATAGTAATTGCATGTGACTTTCCTTTGTCTTCGACCTTAAGAGTTTGTTGACGTCGATCGTCATCATCAACCCTTGGATTTGGGCATTGATTGGCATAATTCCCCATCTCCTTGCACTTGAAACATTGAAGTGTAGTAGGTTCATTATGTGTATCCCTTCCTTTGTTTGCATCATTGGACATCTTCTTCCCATTATTTCGATGTTCAATTGCTCGATGACCTTATTTTCCACACTTATAACATTTTCTTGTCCCCTTAAGACAATTTCCTCCATGTTTCTTTCCACACTATGAGCATAAGGGAGAACTCATCTTCTTTTCAGTGTGGTCTTTAGATTTTCCTTTGAATTCCATTTTCCTCTTCTTATCAAACCCATGTGACTAATGGGTTACACCAATCTCTATCTAAACCTTGATAGAACATCGAACAATTTCCTCGTAGCTATTGAAGTCCCATATGTCTAATGCCCTTCGAAGACATGGTTTTAAGCCACTAAAGAATCGACCGATCTTACTATCAGGTTGGATAATATTTCTAGAAGCGTACCTCGCAAGTCTTGTAAAATTTGCTTCATAGGTACCAAAGGATTCATCATACTTTTGCTTCAGTTCAAGAAACTCCTTCTCCATCTTTGTTCGATGAATACAAGGGAAATATTTATTGAAAAATAATTTCTTGAAGTCATCCCATTACATGGACTCAATTTCATCCCTTTGCCTCGTATTCTTAATAAGATTCCACCATTGATCAGCATCACCTTCCAAACGATACACTCCTAAGATGACTTTATCATGTTCAGAACATTGAAGAACTGAAACTATCTTTTCAGTGGTACTGATCCATTGTTCAGCCACTAATAGATCAGAAGAACCGCTGAAAGAAGGTGGACGCTGCCTCATGAAGGATTCAACAGAATGTTTCTCCTTCCTTTTCTCATTTGGAAGTCCTTCATGATTCATAGCTTGAGAAAGTTGTGTGAGCATGGCTACAAGATTTTGCATTCCAGATCCCATAACATTTGGTTCCTCAGGGGGACAATAATTGCATTGCCCGTCGCATTCCGCATTAACACGGTTCCTTCGGGTTCCAGCCATTGACTAAAACCAAGAATAATAGTGTGAGAAACACTAATTATAATAGGAAAACCAAATAATCAAGAATAAAATTTCACACTTAAGGTATTATCATAGGTTGTTCATGGACATTTCTAAAACACTAAAATTGTGTTCTATGCTTAGACATATCCTTAGATTTCTTACTAAGGATTTTACATCCTAGTTTCCAAAGGTTGACTATACCTTTCCTCTGATAACAACAATAACAAACCATACTTTACATATATTGTTAATACTTCAAAATTCAATCATACATATTACAACATATAAGAAAACCATGAAAGTACTGTATAGCTATAGTTTCTTTAGAAACTGGTAAACATAAACAACTACTTCATAAAGCATCTACACTGTCTCCAATTTATTTCTTCATATTTATAGTCCCTTTTGGAATATCTTACTTAATAACCTTCTTCCTGGCCTGGGGAAAGAAAACATACAAAAGGGTGAGCTCAAATGCTCGGTAAGGGTAAAAAAAGAAATATCAATCACATCATATTCATAAGAACATAACATTTTGGAAATCTTACCCTGCAAAAGAGATCATAATTTCATAACATGGGATAAATCATGGTAGTGAAATGTAATCCCAATAATCATAACATAAAACATGAAACTTTTTGGCATACACACATAATCATATAGAATCATTTCTTATTAGTCAAGACTCATTTCCAAGACTATCTTAGTGGACAAAGTCCATTTCTAAACCGAGTTCACTTCTCATTTCAGTCCTATTTCACTGAACCGGTTTAACCTGCCATTCCAGCCATTTCTATATCATGAGATATAAAATCTTTAACCAATTCATTGGAGGGAGATATAGGTCCTACCCATCTCATAATTATACCATTCTTATGTGTTCCACAAAATCATAAACCATACATCATAGCATAACTCATGTAATAAAAATGGGAATCTTAAACATCGTGACATCATAAAACAATTCATATAAGATAAAGGAATTAATAAAAATATTTCCATCACAACATAATCAAATCAATTTAATAATAGGGATAGAAACATAACCCTATATTATCTTATATGGAAAATAATTTTGATAAAACACTTGAACTCCATTCTTGAGGAAAATATCCTTTCTACTTCAAAAAAAATTTTCCTTTCTTAACATGTCCGATAATTTTAAACTAAAAGAAGTTGATTAAAAATAAACTTGAAAACATGTAAAGGAATATTCTTGGAAATAATGTTTTAAAAATCCATTCATGCCGTATAAGTTAAAAAACATTCTTCTCGTACTTTTTTGGAAATGTCAAAAAGTACCTCGTACGAAAAATTACAAAAGATTCCTTTCATATCTTTTACTAAAAACTCACCGAAGGGTAAAATTGGATTTAAAAAATTGTAGGAGGATGTAAATAATATTATATATTGAGGAAACATAGATGTGGATAATAAATATTCCCTATTAAATTCTGAAGTATAAACAATCTCGGATAAAAATTGAGATTCTGAGATTGTCCATTACCTTAGGTCTAATTTGCTTCGTAAGTGTCTAAACCTCCTATATAATGATTTAAATAAGGTTATTGACTTATTACAGAATCATACGTATTGTTATGATATCATATATGGTCATATTCTTAGCTTCTTATTAGTAATATTTCATTACTACTTCTTATTCAGGTGTTTATTACTTTTTGTTCTTATGCGTGTTTTGTCGAATAAATTATTATTCTTCTCTTTAGGTAATAGATACCTCATTTAAATAATGGTATTAGTGTAATAAATATCATATTTATTCATTCAATTCATTTATATAATAATTATGCAATGAAGATCATGTAGAACGAATCGCATCACATCGTGGAGACGGTATTTCGTACGTACGCACGAGCGATAATATCGTTCCTATGATCGTGGAATTGTATTGGAGTGTATGTATACTATTTAAGAATGAATAACACTTTAAAATAATCATATATAGTTATTTATTTTCACCATTATACATAAAATTAAGGTGGTGATGGAAAATATATTACACCACGGTGTGGAGACGGTATTTCATACCTCTGCATGCGCTGTGATTTTGTTTTCTGTAGGATGGATAGATGGCGAAATAGGGTTGTTTCATACTTATAATAAAATATCAGTATATTATTGATACTGATGTTATTAATTAATAATTAAACAACTAAATAAGAAGAAGTGGAAGAAGAAATAAAGTTGAAAGAATTGGTAACGGACATTACCTCTTCTTTGAAGCACCTCTTTGAGACCTCCACTTAGGGTACTAAAATTGGTCTTTGAAGAAGACCAGGACCTCTAGGATGTTTCTAGGGGAGTGTGGATGTGATATGGGTAGGGGTTGGTAGTGCTTGAAGGCTCAAATTGGTGTGAGGAGGAGAGGGAGGAGGTGCCCTTTTATAAGGGAGGAGAGGGGCACCTTTGGAAATATAAGAAATATTAGTTTATATTAAATCCCAAACCCACTTAAAAACTTCTAAAATGACTCATATCCGAATATTAGATTAGATAGGGTTGTAATCTCATCAACCAATAAAATTTAGACATGTTAGGAATTTATTTTAAACATTATCAACTTGATTTATCCTTATTTATCAATTTAATTTTATTTGTGGTAATAATATTCTAAATTTTATATTATTATAAATAATTACATATGTGTTGTGAATTTTCTATAATTTGACACTTTATGAAATTATAGACCATATAAAGTTTAATTTATAATTTTTAAATATTTTTTTGATTTTTAAACAATTTTATAATATGTTATTTTTATAAAATAACAATAGTGTCAATTTTGGCACTATTCATTTATTTGAATTTAAATAAAATATATACAGACGATATGTTCGTACTAAAAGATTTGATAGATTCATAAAATTTCATATGTATCTAAAAAATTTGTGGATCACATTAAATAGTTTGTATAATATTTATTTTTATATTTTTAAAACCATTTATTTGATATTTTAATTAATAAAATAATTTCAACATCACTATTGTGTCATAATTAATGATACTTATTTAATACCTAAAAATTTTAAATAAATTCCTATGATGTAGATAACTGTACTAGATTTCTGGATACTATTAATTTTTTAAGTTTCATTAAGTTTATCACTAAATTAAAATTATTATACTTATAAGATTTAAGAAAGTGACATGTTGTCACATTCTTTGGTTTTAATAATAATTAAATTATATTTATAGACAAAAGTATATTAAATGAATCTAATCCGACCCTTAGGTGATATGGGTCGACTTTTATTCATCCAATAGGATTTTGGAAGGTGTTAGGGTAATTTTATAATCTTATATTTACCCTTAATTACCCGATTTACCTTTAACAATGGTAAATAAATTTTACCATAGTTACTATTCATAATGCCCAAAAATAAAAAGTAGCCTATTAACATAATTTGAAACCACTGATTCCAAATATGGAATTCATTTTTCAAAATTCAAAACACATAAGTTGCAGTAATTAATTTAAAATTAATCCCGTTGTTAAGAAAACAGGTTTTAGAAGTTAAAACATTGTCAAAGATTGAAATGTTTTTACCTATGAATTCAATGTGAAATTAATGCTAATAACATACATTATATTAAATAGTAAAAATATATTCTATTTATACTTTAAAACCATTCAATATTATAATTTAACCATATAAATTATCTCAATGAAAAAAGTTGTTTTTAATTAAAAATTAGCTTATTTTTACTATTCCTCAAAATATGAAAGTTATCAGAAAAATATCAAAAATTTATCCAAAGTAAATTTTTATATCCTGATTCAAAAGAAGAATTTTATTTTGTCAAATTGAACTTATAAACATGTCAAAAAAATAGATTTAATGTGGTTGTGCCATCAAAAGGTGGAAAAACAATATTTTTTTGAAAAATACTTATTTTGCCTGAAAAAATTATTTTGTTCTCTTACCATGTTCTAGAAAATGTGTAAGATGAATAATAATGTCATAAAATTCAAAATTTAGTTAATACTATTCATAACAGCTAGTCCATAATAATATATTGTTATTTAGTGAAACCCGATATTGCATACTACACACGCTATCGAGGAAGGTCGTGATTGCGTGTAATGCAAGCCAAGTCTGTATTGTGTACTGTGAAAGATTCCTTTGGTGTTGCGTACAACATAATACATAAAAAAATATTTCTCATAAAATATCATGGTTTTACAATAATACTAATATTTCATCATATAAATCCTCAAAATGTGTATCAATGCTTTTAAACATAATAATATTCTTAGGCATATCATCCGAAGACTCTTGTAATTTTTTCCATTGTTAGTGTCCTATTAATGGTCATTAATAAACCAATCAAGCATTTTCTAAAGTATCACCTTATCACTATATCACATTTATTGGTTATCAATGCCATTAAATTTTAATTTTAATTCCATAAATAAAAAGCAGAACTATGGAATAGTCCAATGATGTTTGATGATTGTTACAACAATAATCTCATTGATATACCACTTATACAATATAATCCTCAAATACGCTAACTTAAAATATTTAATATTTACAATTAAATGATATGTATAGAATACTTCCATACATAGTCCAAAAAAAGGAAGATAAATACACTTTCTTATAGTGAAATAGTGTTCATACTAAAAAAGATTCATCCTAGTCATTTTACTTGTATAGAATCTAATGATGATTCATGTTATAAAGGGTGTGTTACTTATCCCATGTATTTATATATGTTTTTTAAAGGTACATCCAAGTATAACATCGAATTACACTAAAGGAAGACAACTAATACTTTCATGAAGAACATTCCCCTAAACATCAACATGTTATACATCATCATTAATTTTTTTTGTAAAATCATTTTTGGGGTTGAATTTATGTTCTTAGAAAACATAGAAGAATAATCATATGGAATGAATTAGAATTCAACATGAAAAACACAACATGCACTTTATTCATCATGATCTATCTTTGCATAGTACCTTCCTTGATTCCTTGATCTTGGAGATTGTTGATTCGCATCTTTCTTCACAACCCCTATAGTAGATAATTGTATTTGATAAGGATCAAACTCCTCACATTTTTTACACTGATCTCTATAAGGTACCTTATTTGGAAAATTATTTCCATCATTTATATTATACATTTTTCCATGAAAATGTGATACTTTATGCCCTATCTTCCCACTATTTAAACATATCCTAGATACATTATAGAATATCCCTTGGTTTCTCTTTCCACACTTGTTTCACACTGGAATTTGTGTTTCCTTTCCATTAACACCTTTACTAAATAACCTCCATTAAAACGTTATATTCCTCTTCTTTGAATCAATTCTGAATTAAACAATGTACAAGTTATTAATTTTTATTTTTCATGTTTTTTGGGGAAAAATAATATGTTTTCCTATATGATATCCCATCATGTTAGGTATCTAATATGGGAAGTCACCACATTTCCATTCAGATTAGTTTTTTAATCAATTACTCATATTTCCCACCATTGTCTTGAATAAAGGGAAAATTATTGATGAGTAATTTAAATATATTATACACATAAACATGTAACCCATAACATTAAAGTGATAATATATAAATGAAATTTATTCCCTATAATACGATTTTGTAATCTTAAATATTTGTTAAACATGATCTATTTTCTAACACAGAAACATATGTTCATTTTGGTTCACTTTATAATAGTTTGTAATGAGATTATTAATTTACTAAAGTGTATGCCCCCAAATTTCCAAAAATACTGCATAGTAAGGCCCATTTTTGTCTACCAAGTTAGCTTGAGTGAGGCTTAGGAAACCTTGTTGGAGTTTTTTCCCCTAAGGAACATCTGTTACAGAACAACATTCACTTGAAAAATCTAAATAAGGATGAATTTTCTTGAGAAACCATTTAAACTATAAGTACCAAAATCTTGGGATGTTTTCTTTTACTAAGTATTATCTCTAAGTATATCAACATATTTTTCTAATCCTTATAATAAAAATAAGGACACATTTTCTTGAATACCAACTATAACAACCCTTATCTTTATTACACATTAATTCATGATTTATTACATAAAATTACACTTAATATAACCAAACAGATCATGATTTATAGTTTTTCTGGAATTAGATACATAACCTAATATTTTGACCATGGGATGACAATATCATTGAAAAATTCCTTAACATGATTCTTAAATTCCATGGATTTTTAAATCTTTATGGGATAAAATAGAAAAAGAATTAAAAATGTGGTGAGCTATAAAGTCTTGTATGGTAATAAAAAAGCGAAAACATGAAGAAGATAATACATTTTATAAAATAGACATATAAATGGAACCTAAAAAGAACATTAATGATGAGGCTTGATATAGAATGATAATCATAACGTGGGAAATGTGGCAATAATTTAAAACACTTAATCATAATTATAGATCAAGGATAACCCCGCCATGAAATCATGGTAGACAAAGTTCCATAAAGGTATTTGGTTCACTCCCTATCCCAGCATGACCTATCATGATACTAAACATTAGAAAATGAATTTTAGTGCTATCTGAGCACACCCATCATATTCATTTCATTCTCATGCTTAAGTGTTCCACATCGATCATAAAACATAGATTCCATTATCATCATAATTAATACCAAAATTAAATAGTGTAGAATATATATGTGAAAGTCCTAAATCAAGAATTATATGTGAATAAATTTGAGTATCCTTGATAGGAAATGGGTATGGTATTTACTACACAATTATTTTGGAATGGAAGATCACTGTGAAATTTCCGTCGTAGATTATCATCACATAATCATTCATAAAAATAGGATGATGAGAGAGAAAGGGGTCTCTAATCACATAGACAGAAAATGGTAACTGATAAGGATATGTAAAATCATATCCCAAAATTGTAAATTTATACATTAATGCATAAGGTAATAAAGAAACATGAAAAGATAAAATAATGAAAACTATATTTCGGCATGGTAATGGGTGTACATAAAAAATAAGTAGAGGCTTAATGAGAGTGAAAGGGGATATAATAATTTATAAATTAAATGGAAGGCTAGGGGAATATGTAAGAACAAATTCCAATATACGAAAATGGAATTTAAGATACATATCAGAAATTTAATTCTTGAATAGGAATTAGAAGATAGATATCCCTTATGAAATTTCAGCATGGTAACTGGTTTAAATAAAGAATCATAGGAGGCTTAGTGAGAGTTAAAGGGGATATCATCATTTATTAATTAAATTTATAGTAAAGTGAATATGCAGGAAAATATTCCATCACAATAAAATGGATTTAAAGAGACATTAAATAAAAGAATCTCTTGAATAGAAATGAGGCGAGATAAATCACTTATGAAATTTTGGCATGGTAAAAGTTGAAAATAAAGGATCATGGAAGCATTTATTAGATTTAAAAGGGTGTGTAATCAGGAATAAATTAACATTAATATATGTGATATTTGTATGAAAATATGAAAACACGAAAAAAATAAAAATTAGGTAGCATAATATAAAATAATTTCTTAAATATAAATGAGAGTGGAAGATCAATTAAAAGATATTGTCATAGTAATAGGTGGACATAAAGGATGATGGAAGGATAAATGAGAATGAGATGAAGATCTAATTATTTATATATAAAATGGGAAGTATGGTTAATATTTTGTAACATATACCAAGGTAATAAAAATAAAATCAAGAGACATAAAAAATGAAGAGACTGATAGAAAGGGGACAGTAGAAGATTCCCTTAACAAATCTCAGATAAATAACGGGTGGTAATTAAGAATAATAGAAGGATTAATGAGAATGAAAAAAAGATACCATTATTTATCAATAAAATAGAAATTTAGGGGAAAATTTGAGAACATATCCCATCATAATCAAAAGGAAATTTAAAGAGATTAAGGAAACAAGTTCTTTATAAAAAGAGGAGAGTGAAAGATTATCATTCAAATTTTGGCATTGTAATTGGAGGAAATTAAGGTTCATGGAAAGATTAATGAGAGTGAAAGGAAGATATAATAATTTATAACTAAAATGGAATGTAAGGGGAATATGTAAAAGCATATAGCCACACAATCAATAGAAATTTATAAGCATAATAAAAAAAGTTCTTGATAATAGAGGAGTGTGGAATATTCCCTTAAAACATTTCCTCATTGTAACACATGAGAATGAAGGATCATTGAAGTATTAATTAGAGTGAAAGAAAGATAAAATTATTCAAAAAGAAAATTTTAAGTAATTGAATTGTGTAAGAACATATCCCAACACAATGAAAAGGAAATTTAGATACATAATAAAAAATGTTCTTGATAAAAATATGAGATTGGAAGATTCTATAAACAAATTGTAATAATAAATGGTGGAAAGTAAGGATCATGGAAGGCATAATGAGTGTGATAGGAAGAAATAATTTTTTAAACATACAATGAATAGTAAGTGTAATATTAGATAATATATCCCAACATAAGAAAAAGGATATTTTGCGACATAGAAAAAAGGGCATCTTTATAAAAGGCGACCGTTGATGATTCCATCACAAGATTGTGTGATTCTGAATTCTTAGGAGGGGTTTCTTGAGAGTTTGGTGGCACCTTGAGAGGATTATAGAGTGTGGATATCATATTATGGATGTGATCCAAGGATTTCTAGTGAAGTTAAATGGGGTCTTGGGTATGTTTATATAGGAAACTATGGGGATTTATTTATTATTTATATTTAGGAAACTATATAATAAAATAACCAAAAACCACAGAAGATGCCATGGTTTATGACATGGGTTTCATTCGAATGGTATTGGTTTTCATTATTTTATAAGTTCATAGAACAAAATTGATAAACCAATACTCTTGATTATGTGTAGGTGAGTAAGGACTCTGCAAGTTCATCTGGGAGACTCGGGATCAAATCCAAGAAGAGACATTATTTCTAGGTTGTTGTGGTAGTACTGTAGTAGGTACTGTAGTAGGTACTACAGCAGTACTATAGCTAGGACTGTGCACAGCTATAGCGGGAACTGTAGTAAGTACTATTTGGCACATTAGCAGCCGAGAATATGGCCCCGTTTGGGCTTTCGGGCCACCGATTTGGACCCCAAGTCCTTTAAGGCCTTTGGGCCACCCAGGCCTTCAGGTCAGTAAGTCCTTCGAGCCACCTCAAGGCCTTCAGGCCACCTTAAGTGCAGATGCCAACCAGACGACCTATGAGGAACAAGATCTACAAGGAGGATGAGTGAGGAGCATTCACCGCAGCAGAAGATAAACGGATTGCAAGAATGAGAGGGTAAGTTACCTGCCATCAGGACAAGCCTGTGAATGCACAGGAATTCCAAGATGAACTGCCATGCGAAGGTGGAGATCTTATTTTAAGATAAAGATGCTGGGGAGGAGCAGTTTTAAGTAGTTATGTCTGGGTTTTAGGTAATGTTTGAAGCCTACAGGCAAATGATTTCCTCTAAGGCCTACGAACCATGTAATACTTATGCCTATGGGCCTTGTAGGGTTCCACTTTACCCCTTGAAAGGTGGATTATCAAAAATAATTAAAAATTTGAAGGCCTTTGGGCCATTGGAGGAGTAATACTCTTAATGAATGTATTTTGAAACCATAAATATATTACTTGTTTTGGAAGATTAATAATGGATTTATTAAATAAATAAATTAAACTCAAAATAACATTATTTTAAAGGGTTATAATACATTTGGTATAAAATCCCATTTAAAACATTTATTATATCATGTTTGGGTAATTGTGATTTCATAATTCACAATGTATTTTTATTTGTTATATAATTTTTATCCAAAAATTTGACTCTCTCAAAAAATTATGTTTAATTCACCATCGTATATTAATAAGTTTTTATTTTAATAATAAATTTCATTTTATCTAAATAGTCTTCTAAATATTTTTGTTTATACTTTTAAAATATTGGTGGAGATATGTTGAAAAATATTTGTTTTTATACAATAAAAATTTTGGGACCCTTAAAAAGTATACATTTGAATTTATGAAAATTTTATGATAATTTATATTTAATAAAAATAATTTAGTAATAAAATTTTATTAATATATTTTATATTTTGAAAAAAAATCATTAATTCATTAAAAAGAATTTCTTAAAAGCCATTTTTGTTTTATCTAATAAAAATATAATTTTTATCAAACTAATCAATTAATCATTTATAAACTAAAAATAATAAAGAATAAATATAATATTAATTTTATTATGAAGGGAAAATAAATATTCCTACTATTAGGGTTACATTTTTTCTATTCTTTGTTAAAATTTTTCCCTTAATTAATATATTTTCGTTTTACCATTATAATTAATATTTTCTACATCTAGTATGCATATTTTATAAAAAATATAAGTTGAAATAATTGCCAAATATTATTTATTATGATTTAAAATATAGAATAAATTTTATCAAAAATAGATTCATAGAGGTGGATGAATTTTATTTAATATAAAAAATTTAAACATGATGGAAAATAGTTTTCGAAAAAATGCATTTTAAAGCAAAATATGATTGTACTTTAACTATGTAACTTGTAATATTAATTATGTAAATTTAATTTATAAAAAATAAAATATCATCGAAAACTTTCATTTAAAATAATTTCTCATTAGGGGTTATATTAATTAATTATAAGGGAGAAACATTATGAATTATAAAACACTACTTAGAAAAATGTGTTATTTAATATTATAAATAAACTTGTATTAATGTATAAGAAAAATAAAATTAATTGAATTAAATATATATAAATAATATTTATGTTAATGTTAAATAAAATTAATATAATAATTTTACATTTTAATTAATTAATTTATCAAAGCAAATGAAAAATTTATATAAAACCTCTATTTTCACTATTCAGAAAAAATCAATAGTTTTTGAAAAATCAAAAAAATTCACCTTATGTTAATTTTAATATCATGGTAAAAGAATGGAGTAGATTTTATAAATGTTACAAAAAATAATTATAATATTTATAAAAATAAATAAAAATAATTTTTGAAGAAATCATATTTTTTTATGGAAAAAAAAGAAATTACCAAAAATTGATTGATTATTTCATAAGAATATATTAATATATTTTGGAAATTTAAATATTTCATAACGTAGTTAGTTATATACATACACAAGAATATAATAGTTGTGTTATAATTGCCTTGTTAAAAAAATTATGTTTTTTTGGGTTCGTCATTGAGTGTCACATATGCTATCGAAAATAGTTTTAATTAAAAATAAACAAGGAATTATATTTCTCCAACACAAATTCTTTCAAATTTTCATAAAAATTTGATTATTTAGACCCATCATGTCCCACACATCCTCCCTGTATGTTCCTATTATGATACATGCAACCTATATAACTAGGTGCCTAAAATAATGCATGAATGCTCAACCTCATACCTTTTTAGATAACAGAAACGTATCATAAAATAGTAACTTCACCAACATGTGAATCACCCAAGGGTGAAATATCATTCGACTATAAAAACAGACATCAAAAACAAAAATTCCACCATGGGTACTTAGGTTTTCCCTCATATATGGGTTTTTTACTCCCATGCACAAACTCATTTCCATTTCCCTTCACATCTTAGTATCACATCTACCATAAAAAAATAGTAAGACAACAGAAACTAAATGATTTGAAACAACCTTATAAAGTCCTCATCCAATGAGCCACTAAACTAGTCCCCCAATGTTGGTCACCACATGACCTCAAGAGTGCCTCCTTGTACATCATCGAATTTCGAAAATTATTGATGGTGTAAAAGATCATGTGGGAAGACTATACCAATTTCATAAGAGTAACCCACAATAGATAAAATATGATGTAAAGGAAACAAAAAAGAACATGGAATAAACTTGAATTACCCACCATTTCCCAAAAAACAGGTATAAGATAATAACTAAATGGTAATTATGCAATTCCATTTCATTCAATTCCAAGTGAATGAAAACCAAACATAAAGAAAAACAATAGAATCCCCAAAATGGGTATTTACTCCTAGTCTCGATCTGACATCCATAAACATCCCGTTTCGAATTAACTCTCTAGAATATTGGCTTTTAACTTGTACTAGAATGAAACTATGAAGGTTACTTAGGAACCTAATGGGGCTTGAACAGGGTGTGAGTATTACTCATTAGGCCACCACCAATTGTATTCATAGAATATAATGTATAAATAGATAGTTTAAAAATGTTCTAATTAAATGAAAAAATAAAAAATTGCTAAACCAAGTTCCATTTCTTAGGAATACTATCTTGAATCATTTTCATTATATAAAACTGTTAGGGGAGTATATCCTTAGTCTGACTCCTTATCCCATGCATTCTGGGGGTGGGTTTTGGGAAATCAATGTATCCCAACTTGTGGGCATAATACATCAATTCAATTACCCACATACCACTATGAAATCTAAAAATGAATCCCTAACAAAAAAATTACCTAATATAACCATAACCATTTATCACAATCTTGTAATAATCAATAGTTCATTGAACACATAATCCTTCATGATGACTTATACTATTTACACGTGATCATTTACAAGCCTTAACTGGATTATCCCATTTATCATTTACCTACCTTATCCCATCAACAAAATTACACTTTATAATATATAACAGATTTAACCCATTAATATTGTACCAAATTCCACTTATAACATGTTATCCTATAGAAACAATTTCAATTATTTTAATTTCAAATCCTATCATACATTTCAACAAATTAATCATAGGATCTATGTCATAAAAAATAAATTTTACAGTTAAAATTTCAATTTACATGTGTAATAACTAGTACACCCCATGGGTGACAATTAAACTAGTACAAGTCAATTTCAACGCATCCCATGTGAATAATGTGGGGTGAAATCAATCATTTAACAAAAAAAATTATCAATTTTTACTAAAGGAATCAAACTTAAAATAAAAAGGCACCAAATCACAACCACATAAACATAAATCAGACATCAAGATAGTAGGATATAAATTTTGTACCACCTAAATTGATTTTGAAGACAAAAACTCATCTAAACATAGTATTTGATTTTGAGTGGAAAAATTCTAATATAAAACCTATGACCTATTGGTAAAAGTAGTTATTAGGGATTTTAAAGATTAAGAACAACTACACAAGCCCCAATCCAGAAAAAGGAAGGAATATGATTGTTAGACTCACCTGGATCATTGATTAGTTCCCAACGATGATCAAAACGACTTTGAAAAGAAAGAGATAGATCCTTCATATATTTGGTATGTTTTATTTTGTGACTCATACTACTAAAGAATAAATTTTGAATAAAAAAGAGTAAGGGTTCATAAATATCGAGGGGAAAAAAATAAAAAACCCATATTTTAAATGGGGATCATGGTTTGGATTCTTGGTTCTCCAAACCATGTGCCACCATCTCTCCATGAGGGGGCCATGTCAAACATTATCATGGGGAACTCACAATGTTCGGAAAATCCTATGGTGATCTTGAATATTGGTTATATCTATGTATTTATTGTTTCACCTCCTGTTTTCAAGGATTCATCATCCATGTTCCCCACCTCTGGGCAAGAATGGTTAGAGCGCACCATCAATACTAATCATGATCCAACCGTACAACAAGAACATGATAGCCCCATTCTCCCTTATTTCATGTCTTTAACCCCTATAAAATCCCATATCCTCCTCATACATAATATAAACTTTTCATTAACACAAACTAAGGGTCTTAAATCAAAACATAAACAAATATATACCCCAAGAAAATCTAGGAATCTTTCTTATCAACCCCCTAAAATAGTGTTCCTAAATTGATATGTATATACCCATAGTTTTAAATCTATATATAATAAAATACATTATTGGTCAATATATTCACCACCAAAGTGAAATTTGTTGTGAATATAGAACATTTCTCCTAGAAGTAAAGAGTGACACTGAAGTCCCTTTCTGCTTGGATATATTATGAATCATAACCCCCAAAAAGAAATAAAATCAAATGAAACATAACATATCATTTAGTTATGTATATTCAAGATATATCATTTCTAATCATCATTATATACACCACAAAAAAGAAATTAGTAGTGAATTTTCATATTTTCCCCAGAAATAACTGAGACACTTGAAATCTATTACCTTAAGTCTTGACATCCATTGTCCTTGTTAAAACGTCATATAAAACAAATATATTTTTATTATACATATATTAATGAAAAAGTTTTATATATATAATACCATATATTATTTTTTGTGATCTTTTATTACCTATTTATTATCAATTCCATGTTCGAGTTATGTTACGAGTAATAACTACTTCGTTTTTTCATATTATTTTTTTTATTTTTTTTGTGATATTAAATTAATAATTATTATATCATATATAGAATATTAACCACGATATAAATATAATATGTATTCATTATATATGTATTTATTTTAGTCTATAATATTTAGTTATAGAAAACATAATACAATATTCAAGGAGAAGGTAGGTCATACGTACGCATGAATGTTTTTTCGTTTTTATGTTTAGATTGAAAGAAAGAAAAGTAAATGAAATATTATTATTGAAAAATAATTTTTATATCATATATATCACATATTATCATTAAAAACATCTTTATTACCTTCCATGTAATGTGTGAGTGAATCAAATCTCTTCGTGAGGCGGTAGTCTATCGTACACACGAGTGACATTATCGTGTTCCCACAAAATCTGTAGTATGATTAAATGTGTGATATAATAAATAAATAAGTGTAATAATATCAAGAAATTTATACATAAATAATAAATTCATCAATATTTCCAACCTAGACATGCATTAATAAAAAAACTGATGACATCGGTTCACAAGGCTACGGTTCACTACACACATAAACGATGATTCTGTAACCCATTTGATTGGAGTAGAGATCATTATAGGTCACTCACATTACAAAAATCAATTGAATATATGTAATATATTATAGTTATTATATAATAATGGTTTAATATTAATTTTAGGAGGTGGAAGAATAAAATAAAATAGAAATAATGGATGATGAATGTTACAACTTCTTCTTGTATCATCCAATGGTTTGTAGAAAAAGCCTTCCTAGGATGGATATCTGTAAAAAAATAAGGCATATAGTATGATAGGATGTAATTTTTAACATTATTTGAGAATGTATATTTTAACCAAAAGGGTTTTAATGTGTGAATAGGTGAAGGGTGGTGGCGGTTATTAATATGTAAGGGAAAGGAACCCCCTTGGAAACTACATGGAAATTTACCAAAAGACTACAAAATAATAAAGGCATTCCTTTGAAAAAAGTTTCAAAATTATCCTATATTAGATCATGGTAAGGTTAATATTAGAATATTTCCCACCAATAGGATTTATTCATGTGTTTATCATTTATAACCTCTATCTATTTAGTTTAACCCTCTTATAGGGAAATTTATTCCCTAACCATGGTAAATAAGTTTTACTATTTTCCTTAATAATGTTTTTAAAAAACTTAATTTTACCTAATTATATATTAAAATTTATTCTTATTATAATAATGTAATATTTTTTTTTGAATTTAATTCATTGAACTTGGAAATTTTAAAATAGAAATAATCCCACAAATGGGATAATTAATGAGTTTTGAAAAGAGAAAATGTACAAATGTTTATGAAGTTTATTAATAAAAATGAAATTTAGAATTGATTGGAATTACCTAAATTTGATTAATTTATGTAAAAAGGAACTAATTTTACTTTAAGAATAATTTAAAAAATAATTTAACTTTCTTGAAAATTAAATTAATATATAGGTTTTCAATTAAAATTATATATTTTTTTTTCTATTTATGAGAAGAGGATCCTTTTTAAAAAAAATCCAAAAATATAACTCTATGATAATTTTGAAATTCTAATTTAAAAAAATTTATGTTTATTTTATCAAATCACTTTTTTAAAATTTTTCAAAAATAATTTTATTAATGTTCAAAAAAAGAAAAAATAATCCTATTTTTTACAATAGTATTTTCAAAACATATAGAGTCTATACCAAAAATTAAGTAACCTTTTTTTTATAAATATGATTTTTTATCCAAAACCATTATAATTAATATTTATTAATTAGTTATTTATTTTCATATCTTTAATTTTAACATCCCGGTTATAACAACTATTTTTTAATATTTATAATAATAATGTATCCTAGTTTTGTTAAAACATAGTTTCATGTGTATTGCAAAAAAAACTCATGGTTATGTGTAACAAAAGAATATCTCATTTTTATACATAAGATAAGAAAAATTTTCTCTTCGTGTAATATAAGTTAAAATAAGTTTTTCATATAATGAAAATATAGAAAATATAAAATTTAATTGAAGAAAAGACTTCACAAGATTTGAGGGTTTTACATTCTACACCCCTATAAATGATTTTCCCTATAAATTTTTCACATTGATACCAAAAAATAAGGAAACATATGCCTCCATACGTATTAAACATCCCACATAGATTCCATAAGAAAGAGGATTCAATATAAGACATTGACCAATTAAGTGGTCTGGTTTTATAGAACTTCCTCTCTTTGATACAGAATATATAGTAGTTGTCCTCATAATAAATACAATTCTTATTGGTATGACCTATGATTTTAGTACATGTGATGGATCAGGAATGGAATTCTTTTGGATTAATACATGGAACAATGGTTACGACACATTCATGATATTATCAAGTATTTTAATTGGACTAATATACCTTGGTCTTAATTTTCCATTGTTTCTTACCTGGATAAATTCATATAAAGTCTTTCCTACCAATATCAAATTCTAGGTAATGTCAATTATTAACATCAGAATATTTCATTCCTAATTTTCAGGTTCTCCAATTTTTTAAATTGATAATAACTTCCCTAAAAACTCATCACCATTATCATATTATAGTACTAATTTTTTTGTAGATTAATTAAAATAAATTGATGTTATAAAATTATTTCCATAATGAGATCCCAGAGGAACCTTCTAAATTTTGTAGAAAAATACACCATTGGAAGAAAACTCAACTTCAGAAAGATGTCAATCCAAATAACCATTAAAATCTATGGAATAATGTCTTAGCATATCCTTTAGGGTTTTAATTATTTTTTCAAATAGACCATTTGACTTAGGATGGTATGTAATGATAGGACAATACTATGTATTAATATAATTTCAAAGACTTCACCAAAACATTGAGGTATACTCTAGATTCTATTAAAATACAATTTAATATTTTATTACATACTACATTAACACTTCCTTATTTTATATTCAACAAATTTCATCCTCACATAATTCTTCTATGATATCAATGAACTATTCTATATTTATAATGTGATTGAATATAACCCATAATTGTCTAAAAATAAATGATAATATTAACCCTAATAATTACTGTTACCTTTAATAATATGTCCACAAAGTATAAATTTATTTTTTGTCTGACAAATTTTACACTATATACAAAACAAAAGAATTTTATTTCCATAAAAGTCTCTTAAAATATCCTTAATCATGATAAAATCCATTCACATAATACATTAAAATGGGTGTCAATGGGTTTTAAATAATGATGAAAAAACTCAAAAACCATTAAAGGTATCCATAACTCTTATTCTAATCTCATGTTGATATATATATTATTTCCAAAAGATAATTCTCCCTTTATTATATCAATATGATCTTATGTTGTAAAAACAATTCTATTGGATGTTTTGGATCAATATTGTATAAATAGAACATAAAATATAATATCCTTATTATATAATTTATATTATGGATGATAATCACATGAAATTTCACTAATGGATGAAAAATAATATTTTATTAAGGCTCATTAATAAAAAAATCAAACATGAAATTCCCAACTAAGGAGGTGAGGACGATTTTTAACAAATTATAATGATTCAATTCAACCATCAATATCAAAAAAATATTCATCTTTTTCCATTGTCTATAGATGATGTTTGATTGATCACCATTATTATCCCTAAGACATGGGAATTGGTTAAAATAATGACCAAAATCTATTCAATTTAAACTTTGAAGTGTTGGTGTTTTATTATATATAGATTTATCATTATTTTCATCCTAATTATTCCCACATGTGAGTATTAATGAATAATCATACTATTCAATACATGATTACTATATTCTCATTTAGTCTTTATTTACTTTTCTTATCAAAACCATGAGATTGATATTTATCACCAACATGTATTTCCACATTGATATATTATCAAAAAAGTGTATTCCTCAATACTAAATTCTATTATGTATAACTAACTTTGGATCCTAGTGTTTATGTCATTGAAGAGTCAATTAACCTTACTTTTAAGTTGGATAATAATATCAGAGGAATTACTCATAATTCCTATAAATATTTTCTATTTGGAAACACCAGATTCGTCTTTTATTTGTTAGTTAAAAGAACTACTTATCAATCTTTGTATAATTAATATGAAGAATGTACTAATAAAAAATATGTTCTTGAACTCATCCCAATCCATTTATTCAATTTAATCTTGTTTCCTTGTATTAATGAGAATATTCTACCATTTATCTCTTTCACCATCTAAATGGTATAAAAAATGAATTTCCCGTGCTTTGACCAATGGAAGAAGGAAAATATCTTTTCATTGGTGCTAATCCATTTCACAAAAACCGGTGGATAAGAAGGGATAGTGAAATAAGTTAGACGATTCCCCAGGAAATATTTTTCAAAATGTTGTTCCCTCCATTTCACATTTAGAAGTAGACTATGATACATATCTTAAGAAAGTTATATGATCTTAGAAACATGATTTTTTTATTCCAACTCCCAAAATTCTTGGTTTCTTTAGAGGAGAATCATTCCATTATCCATCACACTCAGTATTATAAAAGTTCCTTTAGGTTCCAGTAATTGAATAAAAATATAAAGTATAATGTAAAAGAAAATATTCATTATGGAAAACCATATAATCATGAAAAATCAGATATAGGTTGTCTAAATAGATATTAATTATTTTAATCCCATGAAACCTTGTGTTTATTATTGTTCATTCACAATCATCGTCTATTTAAATCTATCATGATGGTTAGTAACGAATTTGTGAATTCCTAAAGAATATCCCCCAGGAGTTTCACACTAGGTTTGTAGTAAGGCCTAGATTCAGGTATCGGCTACATTATAGTCTTGTTCAACATTCCTTTTTAGAGTTGTTTCCCCTAGGCTCCAATGTGATAGAGCCACATCCACTTTTAGTATCCATAGAGGATGTAATTTCATCAAAACTAATCGCTCTATCCTTTACCAAAATTCCATGATATTTTTCTATAATTTTAATCATCATTTAACTTATCCTTACACATGTCCATAGAAATATCCTTAAAAATATCCCTATATATTTCATTAAATTTTAATCTTCTATGACTTTAAATATTAAATAAACTATCCCATGATACCAAATATAGCGTAAGTAGATTCTCATACATGAATATAGTATCTTTTTATATTAATATTCATTAGAGTAAAAACAACTCTAGGGAAACATAATATATTACTACCTTTTGAAACATGGGACCAAATATTCTCATCTAGTGAATGATCATCAATATTCCTCATAAAGATATTCTTATTTATTACACTTCCTATACATAACACACATAAAAAATTTCTTCATAAACTGGGGTAAGTAAACATAAAAAAGGGTGAGAATAGAGTATTATTAAGGGTAAATAAAGAAAATAAATAAAAATAACATGATCAGATGGTCATGAGAATGTGTTCATTAAAACTGAAACCCATACCCTACAAATCAAATATCACATTCTTAAATCATGAAATAAAAATTGGAAATTAGAAGACACAAATCATATGGAAAATAATGAACCATATCCATGAGAGAATAACATTGAAATAAAATATTTATTTTTGGTATATAAATAATCCTATAAAATCATTTCATATGTCAAGGATAACTAAAATGACTAATCAAAGTGGTTAAAGAACCATAATTAGAATCCCATTGTGGATTCAGACACACCCATTTCTCAGTGTGGATTAGGAAACACATGTCTCCCATAGAAAATAAGGACACACTTATTTCCTATAGTGGATCAGTCCCAGTAACCTTTTCCTTGTTACAATATCATTAGACATAAAACTTTATCCAATCCACTTTTGGGAGACAGAGTTCCCACCAATCACATAATGAAAATCATACATATGTGTTCCATATGATCTTAAAATATTCATCATATCATAAGCCACAAAATAAAATGGGTTTAATAAAAATTTCGCCTTATCAAAACCTATTAAAAAGAGACAGGAATTATAAACATTTTATATATCATAACATGTTGAAAAAGAGGAAGGTTTCATAAGAATTTTATAATGGAATAACCCATGGAATAGAAACAATATTTAAAAACATATTTTCATTATAAACATAAACTATTCAATGAAATAATATGAATGGTATCCTTTTATAATAACCATTGTAAAGAATAAGTAGTATAAAAATATGTTATCATAGATAAAAAATTCTTTTAAAATTCCACATAGAACATTCCTTTGAGGAAAGACAACTTTCCATTGGATATCACGTTTTAAAACATAAATTTTTTTCGATATCCTATTTATTTAAAATAGACATTAAAATATATAAAAAATTATTTAAAAAAAATTAAAAACATTTGTGGAGAAAAATATCATTTCCTATTTTGAATCAATTTTAAAAATATAAAACATTTTGAAATTTTTTATAAAACAAGGTTTTTTATTGTTTGTAAAGTGTTTTGGATGTAAAGTGTCTTCATGGTTTTGAAAAGTGTTTTCTTAAAAGAAATGATTTTTGAAAACTCAAGTACACTAAGTGAGAAAAAATAAGGTTAAAAATTTATTCTCATGTAATAACTAGAGGATAATAAAATTAATGAGTTTATATAGATATTTATCACATTATTTTATCATCATAAAGATAATGAAAAATAATCTGTTAAATTATTATATTGTAACAGAAAATATTTTCCACTTTGGTAACACTGAAACACAATCCCCATGAAGTAATATCATTAAAATAAATGTAAAATATAATGAGTATAAATAAATTAATAACATTATATTGCATTTAAGATTTACAAACACCATATAAAATAATATATGTTTTTGACATAACTATATGTCTCAATGATGAAAAATTGAGAAAGAACCTCATGTCCGCTTTGGTAAATTTAGAATTGAAAACACAATCAAATAAATATAATAAATTTTATATTTAAATAGGAAAATATTAATTATAAAAAATGCTATTTTACATTTATGGGTATTATATACATCACATAAAAGAAGTAGGTGGTTAATATGGTTTGTGTCTCATAAAACTAAAAAGTGAGAGAAAAATCTTATAATACTTGGGTATATTTTCAATAATTAAAACCATTAAATAATAACATAAAATTAAACAAAAAGTATCAATAAAATCATTATATTATTGATATATCATGTCAAATAGGTATTATATATACCATAAAAAATGATTGGAGGATTTCTATATGTCTCTAAGAAATAAAATAAAGACTAGATTTCCCTTACATTATGTCTTGAATTCTTTTGAAAATGTTCAATCATACAATATAAAAAAAATTCTTATAAATATATGAAATATTTATTTTTATATATGTCAAACTTTATATTATTTTCATAGGACTTATATTACCCATTAATTAACTATTCCATGTTAAAGTTACATTTTAGGTAATAACTATTATTTTTTTCATATATGTTTAGATTTTTTAAATTTTTTAAATATAATTTGATCAGGATTTTATAATATCTAAAATATTAATTAAGATAAAAATATCATATATATTTATTATATATGTATTTATAAATATCCATAAAATTTATTGAGTGAAAATGAAATTCAACATTCATTAAGATGGTAGGACATGAGTACGTATAAACATTGCTTTAATTTTCTTTTCAGATTCAAATGATGAAAGGTAAATAAAAAATTATAATTTCAAAAAAATCATATATATTACAAATTTTCATTAAAAACATCATTATTATATTTTATTTAAATCATTAATGAATTATATTGCCTCATGAGACTGTAGTCCAATATACACATGAGCTATGCTATTATATTCCCACAAAATGAAATGTATGGAGGTATGTGTGATATAATAATTAGTTAAGTTTAATAATATCATAAATATCATATATAAATTTAAAATATATCATTATTTCCAACCATAAGGGGTGATAATGTAAAAACAAATGTCATCAGATCCTTTGGTGGTAGTCTGTTTTACACACGAACGATGATTTTGTAATACATTTAATAGAATAAGAAATGATTATTGGTCATTAATAATTTGAGGGCGTCCATGACAGTGCTCTTTCAAATTGGCACCATTTCTGGGGAGGCAAGTAATTTATTCAACCATTTAGAGGTTTTTATTTAATTTTTCATTTTATTATTTTCTTCACCTCTCTCTTTAATCTTTCCCCTTTCTCAAGTTTTAATTTTTTTTCATCCTCTTATTTTATTTTTGAACCATCAACTCAAACTTCTCATTTTTATTTTACTATGGTCCACTTTATTTCTTTTCATTTTTTGATTTATGACATGAACTAATCCTGAAGATCTCTTAGATATTGACCCTAATATTGAACATAGCCTTAGGGCTCGAATCAGACATTCTCAGTCTGCAGTAAGTTTCAATATTCATCCAGATAGTGAATTCCTACACTCTAGGAATTATGAAATTGGAAACACTTCTATGTCCAAATTAAAACAAGAACCAATGGCTGAAAATAATGGAAATTAACTTAATAGAACCATTCGATAATTAGCTGCAACAGATATTAACTATCAACCAAATTTTATTGCATACCTGAATCTCGAATCATACTTTTAATTGAAATCTGGATTAATTTATTTTCTTCCAAAGTTTCATGGCTTATCTGGTGAGGATCCCAACAAACACCTTAAAGAATTTAATGTGGTTTTCTCAACATTAAAACCAAGAAATGTTTTTGAAGATCAAATCAAATTATAAGAATTCCCATTCTCACTTGATGGAGCTGCAAAATATTAGATATATTATTTGCAACCTGAAGATGTAACATGTTGGAATGATTTGAAATGTCTATGCTTGCAAAGATTTTTTCCAGCATCAAGGACCACATCCATTCGAACGGAGATATTAGGGATCAATCAAGCACAAGGGGAGTCAATGTATGAGTATTGGGAGCGATTCAAGAAGTTGTGTGCAAGCTTCCCACATCACCAAATTAGTGAGCAATTACTCATCCAGTAATTCTACGAAGGACTCACACCTATGGAGAGGAGCATGGTGGATGCTACAGCTGGAGGAGCATTGGTGGACAAGACACCAGTAGCCGCACATTAATTGATCGACAAGATGGCACAAAACCCCCAACAATTTGGCGATCGGGGTACACCACATGTTAGGGGAGTACATCAGGTATGTCCTTATTCCCTTGAAATTAATTTGATTGATACCAAGTTGGAAGAATTGACCACTATGGTGAGGCAGATTACATTGGCTCAAAAGACATCCCAAACCCCTCCTTCAAAGCCTTGTGGCATTTGCACTGAGACAAGCCACCCAACTGACTATTTCCCACAACTACCAGAGACAGAGGATTGTGCATCGGTATTCCCAGGTAGACCAGTTCAGCAGCAACAATAACCATATCCCCAAAAGAAGTTTGATTCATTTGCTCCTACATAAAACCAAGGGTGGAAGCATCAGTCGGACATGAGGTATGGCTCTGGTCAACAACAAAGGCCACCCTTTCAACAAAACTTCCACCAACCTCCGCCATACCAATGGGGTTTCCAACAACCCCAAAGTAGATTTGAAGCTCAAACATCAACAAGTTAGCAACAAGGGAATATCCAACACAAGGTAGACTCTAGCACTGATGATCTTATGAAACAAATCGTTCTTAATCAACAGAATGAGCTAAAGAGTCAAGGTTCGGAGTTGAGGGAGTTGAAGACTCAAATGGGCCAGATTGTGACAGCCCTCCATGAACTTGTGAGTAAGAATTTCGGAAATCTACCTTCCCAAACCACTCCAAATCCAAAGGGCAATGTTAGTGCCATCACATTGAGAAGTGAGAAGAAAATTAAAGATACATCATTACCTACCATTCCACTGGGATTCACCTCAACTCCATATAAGCTGCATTATATACCAACTGATGAGCAATCCAAGGAGAAAGATAAAGGTAAGAAAAATATTTATGATGTTCCTCATAAACCACTTCCTTTTCCAAATAGGGTTGTTCAAACCAAGAAGATAGCTGAAGAAGCAATGAAAATGGAGGTTTTAGACACATTAATGCATGTGGAGATCAACATTCCTCTACCTGAATACATTAAATAAAATCCAAGGCATGCGAAATTCTTAAAAGAACTTTGTACCAATCGAATTGGGATCAAGGTAAATGAGAGGATCAACCATGGAAGGAATGTCTCAGAACTCATTACACCAACTCTAGCAATGCCAACAAAGTGAAAGGATCCCGAAACATTCACCATCCCACGTACCATAGGTGATTTTCACTTCTCTGATTCTCTTTGTGATTTAGGAGATTTAATAAATGTGATGCCTCACTCTATATTCTTTTCCTTGTAGGATGGTGAGTTGAAGCCGACAAGAGTAGTGGTGCAGTTGGAAAATAGAGCTACAGCATATCCAGCAGGAGTCCTTGAGGATTTACTTGTCTGGGTAAGATACATGATCTTCCCAGCAGATTTATACATGCTTAACATGGAGGAAGATCAGATAAGTTCTCATGCTCCCGTAATCTTAGGTAGACCCTTCCTCAAAACTGAAAAACTATCATAAATTTCAATGAGGGTACACTTTCCATGGAGTTTAGAGATGAAGTTGTGATATTTAATGTTATGGATTCCATGAATTATCCCTCATAGGATCACTCTGCATTTGTTATCTCCCATTTTGAACCACCAAATAAAAACTCCATGGAATTTTATTGTCTTTTGATTAGGGAGATTATGAGTATTGGTTCGAGTTTGATGTCTAAGAGCACTTCCACACATGTTTCTGATACACAATCCTCTCTTGGATTCAATTTTGATGTGGATTCATATTCTGATTTTGATCATGTTCACTCTGATTATGACATGGCCATTGAGTATGATGATGGATTTGATGCTTTATTCTCTGATTTTGATGATGTCTATTCTGATACTGATGCTCTTTTTGCACATATTTCAGTTCCTTCAATGTCTCCATCAATACTACACCCTCCTTCATTAGAACTCAAGACATTGCCACCAAATCTGAAATACTCATACTTGTTGAGTGGTGAGAGATTACCTGTTATCATTTCTAACAATCTCCCTTGTGAACATGAATAAAATCTTTTGAATATTTTGAGGGAGAACATCAGGGTGATTTGGTGGACCTTGTATGACATATCAGGTATTAGCCCCTCCATTTTCATGCATAGGATTCTCTTAGAGGATGGGGCTAAACCAGTGAGACATCCACAAAAGAGACTCTATCCCAGCCTCTTGGAATTTGTTAAAAAAGAAGTTGAGAAATTGCTCGAGGAAGGTATAATCTTTCCCATTTCAGATTCTCAGTGGGTAAGTCCTATTCGAGTTGTGCCTAAGAAGAGTGGTGTTACTATTGTCAAAAATGAGAAAGATGAGTTAGTTCTAATGAGGGTGAAAAACAGTTGGCATGTGTGTATTGATTATAGGAAACTAAATCAGTCCACTCCCAAGGACCATTTCCCCCTCCCATTTATTGATCAAATTCTTGAGAGACTAGCTGGAAAAAAACACTATTTTTTCTTGGATGGATTTTCTGGATATTTTCAGGTTCCTATTGCTCTATAGGATCCGGGGAAGACTACATTAACCTGTCCCTTTGGAACATTTGCCTACCGGAGGATGCCATTTGGACTTTGAAATTCCCCAGGTACCTTCCAGAGATGCATGGTGAGGATTTTTTCTTATTTTATTGAGACCGGCATGGAGGTATTTATGGATGATTTAACAGTGTATGGATCCTCATTTGATGAATGTCTAAATAGTTTGGGAAATGTATTGAATCGTTTTATTGAGAAGAATCTGGTCCTGAACTTTGAAAAGTGTCATTTCATGGTAGAGCATGGAATTTTCATAGGGAATGTAGTGTCAAAACATAGGATAGAGGTTGATAGATCTAAGATAGACATTATTTCATCCATACCATATCCTTCTTGTGTGCATGATGTTAGATCATTCCTAGGGCATGCAGGATTTTATCGGCGCTTCATAAATGATTTTAGTAAGATTTCTCTTCCTATGTCACGATTACTCCAAAAGGATTCTGATTTTGTGTTTGATGATTCTTGCAGGACATCCTTTTATGAGCTAAAGATGTGTCTGACCACTCCACTGATCATACAGCCCCCAAGGTGGGAGATTCCTTTTGAGCTTATGTGTGACGCCTCCAACATCGCGGTTGGATCTGTCTTATCTCAGAGGGTGGAGGGAAGTTCACATGTGATCGCCTATGCATCAAGGACACTGGATTCAACCCAATAATACTACACAACCATATAAAATGAGTTTCTTTCTATCAAATTTTCTTTAGATAAATTCCGTTCATATTTATTTGGCTCTAAATTAGTTGTTTTTTCTGACAATGCAACTCTAAGGTACCTCTTGAAGAAGCCAGATGCGAAGCCCAGGCTTATCCGATGGATGCTCCTTCTTCAAGAATTTGATATTGAGATAAAGGACAAAAAGGGGTCAGAAAACTTGGTGGCAGACCACATGAGTAGGCTTACTCACACACTAGAGGATGACACTGTGGACCAGGTACCACTTCGGGACACTTTCCCCGATGAGCATCTTTATTCCATCTCAGGTACGCATCCTTGGTATGCAGATTTAGTTAACTACCTTGTCTCCTCTGAAGTCCTTGCAAATTTAAAGAAACATCATGTCCAAAAATTAAAGAGTGAGTCAAGATTTTATGTTTGGGATAATCCATACTTAAGGCACATGTGTAGTGACCATGTTATTAGGAGGTGTGTTCCTGATCATGAGTTTGAGTCTGTTTTGAAATTTTGTCATACACTTGCATGTGGTGGCCACTTCGGACCCCAATGGACAGCTAAGAATGTTTTGGACTCTGGATTATATTAGCCTAGCTTATTCCATGATTCCCATGTGTTTTGTAAGTCATGATCTCATTTCAAACACACTGGGAACATTTCTAGGAGACATGAGATACCCCAACAACCCATACTATTCTGTGAGATTTTTAATGTATGGGGCATCGACTTTATGGGTCTTTTTCCTAGTTCATTTGGATTTTTGTATATTTTGGTTTCTAATGATTATGTGAGTAAATGGGTGGAGCCAAGGCCACCAGTACTGACGATTCTCATGTTGTAGTGGATTTTTTCAAGGCTCAAATTTTCTGCAGGTTTGGAGTACCAAAGGTCATCATCAGTGACCAAGTGACACACATTTTCAATAGGAATTTTGATTCCCTCCTTTGTAAGTATGGGGTGACACACAAAGCATTAACACAATACCACCCCCAAACAAATTTCCAGGATGAGGTTTCAAATCATGAGTTGAAACAAATCTTGGAGAAAACCGTGAAACCAAATAGGATGGATTGGAGCAAGCACTTGGATGATGCATTGTGGGATTATAGGAAAACATACAAGACACCCATTGGTATGTCCCCATTTCGGATTGTCTCCCTGTGGAAGTTGAGCATCGAGCTTATTGGGCTATAATGAAATGCAACATGGATTTATCCCAAGATGGAATCCAAAGGAAACTGAAAATTCAAGAGCTTGAGGATATTAGATTGTCTTCATATGAGAACTCAAGTCTCTACAAGGAATGATCAAAAGAAGCTCATGATAGAATGATCCAACCAAAGGAGTTTCATGAGGGAGAGAAAGTCCTTCTCTACAGTTCATGACTGAAGCTGATGCCTGGTAAGTTGTGTTCCAGATGGTTAGGTCCTTATGTTGTGACTAATGTTTTTCCTTATGGTGCAGTGGAGATCACACAAGAGGACACAAGAAGGATCTTTACAGTCAATGGGAAACGTTTTAAGAGATACATTGAGGGACTTCTTACTAATGTGGTGGATTTTATCACACTGCATGACCCCATCATCACTCGATCACATCAGGCTGTTCATAACCCTTTCACTTTTATATTATTTTTCCTATTTAAAAAAAATATGCATTTCATGTGCATATATCATCTCATGGGTTCACATTGAGGACAATGGAATATTTTAAGTGTGGGGGAGGTAACCATTTAGTTTAGTAATTTCAATTGTTTCCCTATTAAAAAAAACAAAACAAAACAAAAATTGTGTGTTTTTCAAATTTTGTGTGTTTTTTTTTAAAAAATTTATGTGTTTTTGAAACTTTTGAGCTGAAATGATTCTCATCACCATTTTTAAATCCATATCAATAAGTGAAACAATTTACCCCTTGAAACTAAGCTTAAATGAATGCTGAAATGACTTTGTTTCAAGTTCAAATATTTAGTGATTTCATGAAAAGTACACTAAATTTTGAATCCCATGCCACATCTCAATATCTTTATATTTTAAATCACATTCCTTTGAGGCTTCTAAACCATTATTTTCATATTCTTTACATTCACCTCACTTTTTGAGAGAACCAATCCATGCTTTATTTAACTAGAATTTGATTTATTCCTGTCAAAACTTGAGGGTTTCAGGTACTTATGTTTAAATGATTGAGGCATTAGTTTGGTACTAAAGCCCCTATTTCAAAGAATCCTTTTTATAATGGCCTACATTGAACATTTAATCCTTTTAGACCTTAGAATTCATGAACATCATGTTAGGTTAGCCACATTACAAGCCAATTTTCCCTATCCAACCAACTCTTGAAGTGAAATTACATAATCTAGTCGAGCTTAATTGTGGGGGAAGTTGTATTGTGTTGTGCTACCACATTATGTGATACTTTTGGTAGAAAATTAAATTCTGAAGAGATGTGTTTGCTGCTGAAGGAACTCATTATATTGAAAGTTGTGCCTTTTCTGGAGCTTTCATGACAATTGAAGGTGTTCCTTTTCTGGAGCTTCTAATTGAGGTGGAAATCTATGCCCATCTGGAGCTTTCAAGAAAATCATGCTTGAGAAGATTGACATTTTTGATGCTGAAATGATGAATGTTGTAAACTTTCCATGACTTTTCATGATTATGGAGCTGAATTTTTACTATGGGGATTGAGTAGAAGACCATATTTAAGTGAAAATTGGAATAATGCAATTTTGCTTCAAAAAGAGTCAAGCCCTCCTCATTCAGCCTCTAAATTTTTCACATCTAAATCCTACCAACCAAAAGCCACAGAACAACCCTGAAAAGTCTTCATGATAAACATATTTCCTTGACTCACATTGGGTGGTGATGTATGAATTTATCAAGCCTATGGTGACCCTTATATGAGTTTGGATGATAAAGACATTACAAAAAAAATGATATTTGTGTGATGAGAGAAAATTCAAGCGAGGTAAGTGTTTTGTGCATGGGAGGATAAATGAAGTGGAAATATATTGAATGATATAAATGGAGAACTTGAAATAAGGTTTTTATGAGGCATGATATATTTTGGTTCTTTGTGTGTAATTGTTTGATCTCAAGGATATGTGTTTTAAAATTGGTTTTGATTTGATATTGATGTTTACTAGACATGAGGTTTTTCCCAGGAGTGCAAAATGGTAGGTGTGGGGGAGTTGATAAAAAACTATTTCGTTGAATATTTTACTGATAATAAATGTTATAATTTCCTCACATTGTGTTAAATATGTTTATTTATAACATATTTTGGATTTGATCATTCATTTGAAAATTTTGTGAAAATTCAAGTTTTACCCTTTATAGTGCACTGTATTATTTCAAAGATAAATATTTTTATAATTATTAATTGAATTTCAAATTTTTTAAAAAGTTTCATAACTTAATTTTTCTACAACTTTTATTCAGGACACTAGAGGTAAAGAGTGCATTTGGTTGTTGAAAATGGGACATGAAGTCAAAGTTGGTCTGGACTCGCCAGAATGGAGAAGCTTTTGTATTTAGGCCATAACTCCTTCATATAGGCCTGGATGGAGCCCAAATTTTTATAGGAGATATAGGAACCATATCCTCACATATGATCCTTCTGGAAGGCTGGCCAATTCACGCTTTTTGGTGGTCCAATGGGTGGTACGAGTTGAAATAAAATATTTGGCCGAATTTCCAAATTCACACTTGAAACCACTTGTAACCTATCCTCCCCTTACCTCTATAATCTGAGTTTTTCTCATTTTGAGGGGTTGGTACGTGCATTAGGAAGTTTACGGCAGAAGATAAGAGGTTACACTCCAATTATCCAAGCAATTGAATAAGAGTATCTCTTGAAGTAAAGATCCCTTCGTCAAAGCCCTATTCTTCTTCCTCATGTTGTAATGTTTGTGTTTTCTTAATAAACTTATTTGTTATTCATTTATTTATTCTCTTTTCTTTTCTTTTTTTTAAATTTATTCTTCTCTTAATCATCCTTTTTTGTCTGGAATTCTTGAGGTGAAGAGTTATTTGGTTATACCCATTATAAACCTTTGCACATGCAAGACACTTCTACGATGATTACACCACCCATGGAAGAGTATTTATTTTCAGTAATCGATCTACCTCTCACCTTATTCATTCTTTTTTTTTGAATCAAAGATATAATGTAATTCACTAAACATGATCCATTAATTTAGTTTTTAAATTATAAGAAACTAAGTGTGCAATTGAACAATTAACACAAAACGCACGAGGTCGGGATTTGTGTGAATTGTGAGAGTGTGATCTTAATCGGTAATACAAGACCACACAGGATCAATTTATAGAGTTCAAATAAAATCCATAAACTCAATTAATCCTCATTTATATAGTGTTTATGTGCCTTAATTTACCAATGTCCATAAGCTATCCTTAAAACATCAATCAAAGCAGGGTGCTAGGATAGCATGTTCCGAAGCTAGCCTAGGGTTTAATTAATTTCATCTTTGTGGTAAGGTTAATTCTCATACGGTTTGGGGGTTAACAAATTAAGGGATCATAATTAAGTGAATATTAAATTTAAATTATAATGACTAATAAATGATTGAAGAGGTATAGTTGGATCGATTATGTCTTTTAAATATTGTCTAAAAACATCTTTTTGTTGTGTCATTTTAATCGAACTTCATTTCAAAAATAAAAGCAAAAAAAATACAGTCTTCTTCCAGTAAACTTCTTCTAGATTAATTAACTATAACCAATCCCCATCCATTCAAGTAGTGTTTTTATTCTATTTTATTTTATTTTTATAATACCTTTATAAAGTTGTTTTAATTCACTTCCTCCTTTGAGAGACGACCTTGGTCAGCCACTCTACTGCACCTAAGTACCCCAAAATCCCATTAATCATTTGAGGGCACCCACGACAGTGCTCTTTCAGATAACCATGTGGTTGTTTGTGTTATATCGTGCCCATGGGGATCTTTATGAGTCCCTAATAAATAAGGTCCCCATAGAGGGTGTGAAATAAAATGAGTTTTGTTTATTATAGGTTTCAGGTTTAAACCTGAATCATTTTTCATATTGATATGTCTTAGAGGTTATGAGATATCATGAAATTATGTAGACTACCTAATTTATGTGTAACATTTTCAAGAATTTAGCCAATACCAATGATAAATTTTATTTTGATTTTATATTACTGAGGGATGATATTACTTTATGATTTTAAGTGGAATATATTAATACTTACCTGGGATTTGGAAATTTTTATAATTGTAATAGATAAGAATGGTCAAATAGTATTTAAGTATTGAGTCCAATACTATTAAATTCCTAGTATATACTATTAGTATCCATCTATTAAACCTGATATTGTATAAATTTATTTACAAATATATTGGATTGAGCCTTTGGGACTATATGGAATTCCCAATATGATGGAATTTGACCTCCTAGTCAATGTGATTTCTTAGTGTCACCCACTATGAATTATTTGTATTCCTGGTACAATTGGATTACCTTAGGCCGTCGTCATGGGAATTAGTTAGATTATTGATATTATTGGATTACGTATGATTTCATCCAAAGAAATGCTACTTGTACATGATACTATATGTCCACTGGGACTGGTTCTAGTTGGGATGGTTTCTAGATCTGATTGAAGATACGCTAACATTAGCTAAAGCATGTATTGTTTATCTCTTATGTTCCATTAGAACATATTGATTCACAATTAATATTTAATTAAATTTCCTTTTATATTTTATTTATTTATATTTGAATATCACATTCATATTCACTATAATAAACAATTATTTTAAGGGAAATTTTTATCAGGCTCTATTATATCATATTCCCACTATTCAGTGGCCTCTATTGTAAATAAGTACCCAAGAAGAATTCAATGACCATGTGTTTAGGATGGGTCTTGTATCACCCCCTTTTTCAAGTAAGTAACCACTTATTTAGGTATTTTAAGTTTCAAAAGTTTTTTATAATGTTTTGGAAGGTTTTTAAAACTTTTAGAATGATTTCAAATATTTTCTATCGATTCACTATTTGAGAATGGTTTTTATAACTATGTGGGCCAACTACTGAAGGTTTTCCTTGAGGAATAGAATGTTTCATTGTTAGCACACGATTTGCCTTACTATGAATCTAACTATGCATAGTTTAAAATTTAGATTCATAAATTAGATCTAAACCATTTTCACCTCTAATATACTCAATTTTTATACTAAATAACCATAAATTTTGATTTCTTCCCCATAAAATATTTTGTGACATTTATAATTTATCTATATAAGATCTGAGGTATTTTTATGGTGCATTGATGCCCAACTCCTTTGGTAAGTCTTCTTTTATGGTTGTTTTCATGTTTTTTCTGAGATACATTTTCTTCCCTCTCTTTTTTTATTAGATCTAGTTCTATGTGGATAGATATAAAGTGGTTGATGATAATAATGGTTATGTTTGGCCTTTTTTTCTATGTTAAGGGATCTAAATCAGTTTTTTGGAGTTTCGATGCAGTTTTGTGGGAATTGTCTTTTTATTATTCCTTTTTTTCATAATCCCCAATGTTAGGGGCCTCACTCTTGACTTATATTTTTTAAACATAAAGGATTAGATTCAAATGTGTTAAATTACATCTTTTTTTTGTCAAACTAATGTGCATAATATGGTAGAAACCTTTTTTATTGATTTTTTGTATATTTATGGTTTCGTAGAAATTGGTTTTGAAAAGTGCTTGGTTTTCTTGATCTAAAAATATTGATTTTAAAATATGTGATTATCAAATTAATGAAAATAATTTTATTGAAAGATTTTATATAAATGAATAGTTTTATTCAAATGGTTTAAATTAGTTGGGTTGAAATGGATTGGGAATACAAGGGTTGTGTGAGTTCATAATTTTGACGTGAACCTGGATAAGGGGTGTGTACCATGGGTGGACAAAGGTACGTTACATTGAATAAGTGTCATGTGTTAGTAGGTCACAAAGAGGATGATTTTTTTAGAAGATTAGTGTATGGATGATAAACCACTAGTGAATATGGTATTGTTAATGAAGCAAGAATGTGTGGGTGTGTGGTGAATCATAAAAAGGGTATACCGGAAAGGAATGTCAAATGATTTAAAGTAATGTTTAGTTGGTTTTCCATGGGACCTATTTTATTATTTTAACATTTTATTATGTTAAATAGAAATAATTTCATATAAATTTTATTCAATTATTAAATATAAATTGTTTTATATAAATTTTATAAGATATCCTATCCTAGTGACAAAAGTAGAAATGTCATTTATAGAAATCATATTGAGTTTCATTACTCACCCTTTCTTTAAAACATTAGTTCTTTTGAAAATATATTTTATCGAATCATAGGAAAATAAAAATATAGAACAATTTTCGAGTGATGTGTCGTGATACTTGGGATGCATTGTCGACTTGGAGCATGAACAAAGTTTGGAGTTGTGGAGTTTTCTCATTAGATTCATTAGGTTCTATGGATTTTTTTTCTTCTACTTGGTACTTTGATTTCAATTGTTTTCTTCAATGGTACTTTGTTGTAGTTGTTTTTGATATCAATGGTTTAACTTTGAGTTATTTTAAATTGTTATCATGCACCATATAGTGGTTCTTTGGTTATGTTTTGTTTTTTCGAGTTGTTTTAATATTGGAAGGAAAATAATCCCCCATCAGTCAATGAATCCCTTGGAATTTATTAAAATCCTTTATAATCATGGGGATTTCCCTTAAGACCAAGTAATATCCTTCCACCTTAACTAGAAAACGAGGAGGGTCTAGATGTTTCAAGTGGTATCTTCTTTTTTGGTCCTTGATGTGAAATTTTTTATTAGTCTTGGTTAGTGTTTGACTAGGTTATCATTTCTTTTTCATGGATTTGAAATTAATGTTGGTAAATTCCTTGATATGGGATGGTTAGAAAGGAGTAGGATTTTATGGACATGAAATGTTGAGAAGAAAAAGAAATAGATAACCTTTTTATGATGAACATCATGTTACAATGGATTTGGGTACATAAGTTGTTTGGAGACACTTATAGGAATTGGAATCTCATTTTCACGTGTTTATCCAATGAGACAAGCATGAAATGAAACATATAAATGACATCGCACTAGTATTTCATATTTTATTTTGAGTAAAATATTATTATTTGGTGTGAAAATGTTGATTTTTTAAAAAATATTGAAATTGTTTTCAAATGTGTTATTTCAAAAAGGGGTTGGTTGTGGTATTTTGAAAATAGTTTGATCTTGAAAAGAAAGGTTGAATTTTTGTAAAATGGTTGATCATGGAACAATTTTAGTTTTTAATGCAATGTTCTAATATATTAACTTAATAAAATTTTAAATTATCATGCCTTAAGTTTCTAGAGATTTTGACATCTATATTTTTTTGGTTATAGAAAATAGAACCTGGTAGGAATCATAGAAACCAACGAGAGTAAGCCACTGAGAACATGGATGAACCTGAGCCATATCTAAACCAAAATCTAGTTCAGGGCATTGTAAATTCATTTAAATCTATAGAAAGAGATAACTAATGGTATAAAATGAGGCAGGTGGATCACTCCATCTGGTTCCTGAAGTAGAATCTAGCCATCTTTAAGGGTGATTCAGAAAAAGAGAAGGAAGAGGTGTGGTAGAATATGATGAATCAAATCATCAATTTCCATGGAACACCAGTAGATATAAAAGTCATAATAGTGATGTATATGATGGAATATCTTGCAAGAAAGTGGTGGGATTTATGGGTTCAGGATAAATTACACCAAGAAATTTCATGGGAGTATTTTTAAGAATTATTAAAAAAAATTACAGCTTCAATCATTCAGTATCTCTATAATTAAATGAATCTCCAACTTGAAATAATAATGTCTTACAATATTAGTTTATATAGGTAAAATCATGAAATAATTCCACTTTGGAACAAATTGCAATGCTAGTGCATCCTTGAGGGCATCAATTTTTTAATTGGGGCTAAAGTAGGAGATTTACACAAAGATTTCTATGATCTATATAACAGATTACACAATGATGGTAAAGAGATTGAATGTAGTTGAAAGGTAAATATTAGGATTTACAGGCAGAGGGATCATGTTGATACATATGTGAAACAATGAGAAAACTAATTATTAGGGCACACAGATGAGGGACACCTATTTCCAATTCATGGAAATGATTTAAGATCAAAAAGATAGATCTGTAAATCTTCCTCTAAGACCCAAAATCAAAGAAGGATGTTTTAGTGTGGTATGTTCAACCACATGATGTGAAAGTGTATGAAACATCCTAGATCATGGAAATATTTCAATAAAATGGGTATTATTCAGCTCTATTTTCATTATTCTCTGAGGTGGGGTGTTCAAGACACCTATCATTTGTCAAATACATCGTATTATTCAATAGGATGAAATAATTGGATCATTTATCATCAACTAAACATATCTAACCATGGTGATTCTAGGAATACCATGACTCCATAGTAAGGGTAGTCATAATAAGGAAATAAATAACATAGTGTAATGATAATTAAAATATATAAGGATGTATAAGTTTCTCTAGATGATCAGTCTAAACCATCGATAGTTCAAAGTATGATTCTTTTGAATCCTACCCTTATGCAATCTTTTTTTGATATAGGTTCATCCAATTTTTTTATTTCTTCATATGCTATTGATTTTCTATGTTTGATGTGGGGAAGATTTATTTATTATTGAAACTAAAAACTCATCTGTGTCAAAGTTAATATTGATCCATTCTGTGTAGAGCATGTTCTATAACTATCGATGGAGCTGAGATAATATGAGATTTAACTATACTATAAATGGACATATATGACATAATCTAGATTATGAATTGGTTGACCATGTTCATTTTTTCAATCAAATATTTTACCTAACAGGTTAGTTTTACGATTAATGATGGCATTGAGAATATCTTTTGAGTGGTCCAAAATGAAAATTCAAGTGCAATGAGAATGTTGTCACTAGAATTTGGAATGATATAATACTAGTAGGTAGTGTTGAAATTTACTTCAATGGAATTGGTCAATGATAATAGTTTTCCAGAAGTTTTTGTTTAGTTTCTTGATGTTTTCTCGTAAATTTAATAGGTTTTCCACCCATGAGAGAGTGGAGTTTACAATTTTTCTCCTTTTGAGGAAAAATACTATTTCCCTTCAATCACAATGAATGGAATTAATATAATTGATAGTATTGAAAGTTTGACTGGAGGAGTTGTAACGAAATGGGTTTGTTCATCCACGAACATCTATATGGGCATTGCGAATTTTTTTTTCATAAAGGAAAATGGAACTCTTCAGATTTGTATAGATTATCATAATATTTTCATGTTTCGATAAATAATTGGTGTCAAAATCAATGAATTGATTATATTTTCAATAAATTTATGATAGGTAAGTTGTTCTGTAAGACTAAACATCAATCAGTATATCACCAAGTTTGTTTTCTAAAGGAGGAAATTCCAAAGATTGTTTTTACAAGTAAATATGGCCATTATGAATACAAGGTAATTCCATTAGATCTTATTAATATAATAAAATACACTTTGTAATTTATGATTATTAAATTTTATAGTTAATTTTATTTCATTATGGTGGTCTTTGTGAATGTCCCATTGGTGTATCAAAGGACAAATAAATAACATGGTAAATAGTTGGACATAATGTTGGAAAATCTACAAGATCATCATTTTTATTCCAAATGATAAAATACTAATTTTTGGATTCATGGGGTACATTTATTTTTCCCTGTAATTTCAAAAAATAATTGTTCATATGGATCCATAAAAGATAGAGGTTGTTATCTCTAAGAAGAAACCAAATAATGTCTTCGATATATATAGTTTCCTTATTCAAGCTAGTTATTACAAAAACATTGTTAATGATTTTTCAGTAATGAAATCACTAATGAATGTTTTTAAAAGGAATAAGGATCCATTAAAATTGGAGGAGGAATGTTATAAGTCTTTCCAAGAACTCAAAATTCACCATACATCAGCACAAATCATTATTTTTTAATAATCAGAACAGGTGTACATGGTGTGTTTTGAAGCTATGGGATTTGGTTTGGGATGTGTTCTCATATAAGGGGATATTTTTGTTTCTTATAGCTCAATATATATATGGATTTTTGAGAATAATTACCCAAAACACTAATTAGAGGTTTCTACTATAGTCCATGATTTTATGAATCAGTGTTATTACAACTTCACTAAGAAATTTACAATGTTTACAGATCATAAGATCTTGAAAACCGTTTTATCTTAATGGCATACTAATAAAATATATATATATTATGGATTGAATATCATTAAATTATTGAAATTGACTTGATGTATACATTAGGTAAGAGAAATACTATGGCATGTTCATAAATAAGAAATGCTTATTCTCAATTTGAGGAATACGTTTTAGACTAGTGGAAGTCGATGTTAGTAATAACAGAAATGAACTTTGAATGTTAAGATCACAGTGATGTTGTGGTTTTATTCCATGTTTTTTTTGTTATTGATTTGATATATATGGTTAAATAATCATAGATGCATGATTCAGAATGTATTGTGATGAGGTCAAAACTCAATGGTATAGAGACAATTAAGGGCATGAGTCTAGATGAGAGTTTAGTTTTGTGGTTTCTGGATTGGATGGTTGTACATCTGGAATGTCAGGAAAAACTTCTTTGATGATTAACTCTATTCAGGATTGGCTATTCATTCTATAATAAATAATATGTCTAATTGGTTGAAAGAGCAGTATTTGTGGGATGATATAAAAAGTAAAGTGGATGTGTTTATTTTTTTATACTTAACTTTATAGCATGTTACAGATAAAAATTAGTGACTTGTAGGTATGTTATAGTCATTAATTATTTCTTTTTTTTAATTGTCGAAGATAGCTATGGATATTTTAATAGGTCTCCCAAGAATAATTCTGAAATACAATTCCATATGGGAGACAGTTTATCTACTAAAAATTTCATCACATTTAATCCCTATTAGTGAATCTCATATGGTGGATGACTTATCAAAAATATGTATCTGAGAATTCGTAAAGTGACCTGGAATTATAGACTAGATAGTGTCAGGAAATGATCCTAGATTTACGTTTTGTTTCTATAAATCCTTATAGAAATTCATTAGGACTCAATTGACTATGATTCATCATATCATCCTCAAATAGATGTGAAATCCCAAAAGATGACAAAAATGTTGGAAGACATGGTGTGGTATTCTGTAATTGATTTTGGAGGCAAATGGGAAGATAAAATATCGTTGTTAGAGTTCTCATATAACAATAATTATCATGAATCAATACAATTTGATATTTTTTAGGCATTATATGGGTGTCCTTTTCATTTTACACTTTGTTTTGTTGTAATAGGTGATACTTCTCAAGTAGGGATGAACCTTGTCCAAGATACAATATAAATGATTTAGATGATCATGAAATGGACATAGACAACTTAGAGACATCAAAAATCATATGGAGATCATCATCAAATGACTTTTTCGTTTGAGGTGAGTGATCTTGTGTTTTTGTGGACCCCACCAAGCCTTGGGAATCATCATTTTTGAAATCTTAAAATGTTATCTTCTCAATACCTATGAAATTTTTATATAAACGAATGGGTTATGGAGGTGGTCTGTAGGAAGGATTTTCCACCAAATTTTTGTGTGGTGCATAACATGTTTTGTGTATCTCCGTTGAAAAAGTTTCAGCCTGATCATGACCATGTGAGTTTATGGGATCACATTAACCTACAGTCAGATGCTTCATTGGTATATGGGACAATAAGGATTTTGGACATGCAAGATAATTTTTTTTGTGGAAAATCATTGTTCTAATACGTTTTGTTTGTCAACATGGTCAGATTCAAGAAGAGACTTGGGAATGAGAGATGGAAATGGTCGAGAAATGGCCCAATATCTTTCATGAAACTGGTGGACTTATACTTTCCAAGGATGGGAAAGCTAGTAGTTTATTGGATTTATCACCCCCATTTTTAATTAAGTAACAATTTATTTATTTATTATATATTTATAATGATTTTTGGTGAGTTTTTGGAGGGTTCAAAGAAGTAGTGCAATGTTTATGTGGATAATCTATAGGTTCACACTTTTAGAATAGGTTGTGGAAACTATGAAAATACTACAATAAATTGTGCATAATGAGACTTGGGCTAAGTTGAAGGTGCATTGGTAAGAACATGGGATGTACAAAGCATTCAGCCACATAAGAGAAACCCTGAAATGTGGGATAAATGAATTGTTGATAGTTGGGGCATGATTTGACTAACTATGCAGTCCAACCATTCTAGTTGATCATTGTGGTAGATAATAGTGCACAGTTAGCACACTGTTTTATAAACTGTGCAACTGACCATCCATGATTTATGATTTAGAACCTGAAAAAGTTGATACATTTTGTTTTGAATTGCAATATTCTAATTTTTGCGCAAAATCATCCCATAATCGACCTAAAATTGATATTCCTTCCTCCCAAAGTCTATGCAAGCTTTCCCCATCGATCCAAAGATGATTTAAGGATTTTCATGGTGTGTTGAAGCCCAATTACCTTGTTAAGTCTCAATTTTTAGTATTTTTTCTTGGTTTTTCATAGATATACATTCTTCCATATCCCAGATTCTTAGATATAGTATGTCATAGATAGATATAAGGTAGTCGAGGAAATCATTGTTATTTTTGAGAAAATTTTTTCTTGTAGAAAATAATTAGGGTGTCTTTTTGGAGTTTCTACATAGTTTTCTGATCATTTTCTTATCATTCTTCATTTTATCCAAAATTCATAAGGAAGGTGGAATCAATATAGATTTCACTTTTTATAACATAAAGTCTTAGTTGGAAATAGATTAAATTTATTTATTTTTTTGTATAATAGTGATTTTAAAATCATGAATGAAACCATCTTTAGTTATGGAGTTTTTATTTGTGGATTAGTAGTAATTGGTTATGAAAAGTCCTTGGATTTCATGATTTTAAAATTTTAATTTGAAAATGTTGCTTTGTCAGATTTTAAGAATATGTTTGTTTCAAAGGATTTAAATAAATGAATTATTTTTTAAAATGGACTAAATTGGATTGTTTGGAATGGTTTCTATATATACGGGTTGTGTGAGTTCATGATTTTGACATGAAACTGATTACGGGGCATGTACCATTGTGCTAAAAAGGAATGTGACCCATGATAAGGGGCATGTAACATTGGGAAGTTAGGATATTGGAAAAATTTTGTTGACTTAGTGGATAAAAGAGAAACCTCTCATGTGTTTTGAACATTAATTGAAGCAATCATGTGTGGTTGTGTGGTGAATCATGGATTGGTAGTGTAAAAAATAAATGGGTTATAGTTTAATGTATTGATTGGTTGGTTTTCTTTGGGAACTATTTTTGTATGGAAAATGATTTTTTTAAACTACCTTGTCTTGATATAAACTATTTTCAATTGTTTTATATAATTTTTCTATATAAATGTGATGAAATATTCTATCCTAATGTAAATAGTAGTGAAGTAAATGGGAGAAATCCTACTAAATTTCATTACTCACCCCTACTTTGGAATTTTTTTTTCTTTTACAGATACCATTTCTTGGGACATGGTAAAAGGTAAAGTATCATTCTTATCTGGTAGTGCATAGTAATACTTGGAATTTATTGGGGAGTCGGATCATGGATCATGTTTGGAGTTTTGGAATTCTGTCATTAGATTCCTTGGGTTTTGTTGGGTTTCTCTTCCTCTTGGTACTTGGATTTTAATTATCATATGTTATTGTACATTGTGGTAGTGTTTATGATACCAATGGTATTACTTTGAGTTTTTTTTTAAATTTTCATTATTCCTCATGTACTAGTTTTTTGATTATAGAATTTTTGATTGGGTTGTTTTTTTTCAATGGGAAAATTGAACACCATCGCTTAAAAAATCCTATGGCATTTATTTCCTACCTTTGGAATCTTTGGGATGTCACTTAAGGACAAGTAATATTTTTCATCCTTTTCAATCCAATGTGTAGGGGTGAGATATTACTATCAGAGGCTTCATATTTAATCTTTGATATGGATGTAATTAATAGGATCAACGCTTTTATGAGAAATGGATCATAGATTATTGTACAAGCCTTATCGATTTATGTTTAATTTTGTTTTAATAAGGTGTAAACCTAGTGGGAGAAAATGTAATGAGTTGACATTATTGTTTGTTTATAAACAATAATCAATTTTTTATATAATAAAATATTGTCTATTAATCTCAAAATTATATAATTCTTTATTGGGATTGATTTTTTTATTTTATTTTCATCTTATGAACTCTAATATATGGGGTATATTGACCCCATGGTAAAACCTAAAAATCCTTAGTAGTTAGAATCCATTATAATACAAGGTGAACCACTTGATTTACCAGTTTCTCTCTATCCATGACCATAATCAATGGTCCAGTTTTAGGGAATCATGTTGTTATTGGGGTTGAATCATGAAATTAAAGTAGGGAGAAAATTAAAGGTTATTCAACTGGTCTAGAAACTATAGACTTAATTGGAGGATAGGGTGTAATAATTCCCCCAAACCCTATGGTATGTGTTGTAACATATTCTCTAATAGTTACAAGTTCACCCCATTATATGTTTTATAATTTATGGAGTGGTAATAGATGTAAAAATTCTCTCAGACATACGGTTTGAGGCTGCCATTTTTATACCATTTGAGCATTCAATACATTAATAACCATATTAAAATAGTGCACTCTAGTATTTTGTGGGTAAAATGTGACTTTTAGACACTATTGATGAATGTTATAAACCAAAAAAAATTATTAAGAATTTATGGTCTTGGTTTCATAGATAGGACTCATACTTTACTTTTCTGGTGGGTTGATTCATGATCTTGTATAACAATTATTCCCAAAAATAATTTTTTAGATTTAAGAAAATTTGAATTATTTACGGAATAATTATAATAAAGGAACCCAAGACCTGAGTCACATAATTAGGTAGTAACAACATATGAATGAATTTATGAATTACCTTATTATCTTCCAAGTGGAGTAATGTTTAGAGATCTATGTACAACTAACCCATCAATGTGTATTTTAGTTGAAAATTTGTTGATCATTTAAAGAAGTATCCTCAAACCCTTAATGAAGTATTTATAAATATAATAACACTATTTTACCAATTTAATATTTTAATCTAATGAACTTTAAACTAGATCAATATGGAAACATTATTCAAACTATACCATGGGGTGGATAATGTCTCCCTAAAAAGTTGGTTTTCTTAATTTTAGATGGTTGACTATTCCCTAGAGGTGAAAATGAAGATGAATCATGAATTATTATTTAAATGTTGTGGAAATATTGTACTGATATGTAAAATATTAAAGATTATGATTGACATCATATCATATATTAGTTCCATCTATATGATGTTGGAGTCCTCCCTATCTACACTGAGAGATATCTAGACCATCTTTGATAATAAATTTTTTTTATCTCTATTTAAATATGTTGATTGGGATTATCCACCAATTCATCAATCACATATAGGGTACTTTGACCATAGTGTGGTATCGATGATGATAACAAAATTGGTTTATCCTTTGGAAAAATTTGAACATGAATATGATGGACTTCCTGGAGTGGAGGACTTCAAATTTCAACATGTACCTCAGTTTAAGGGTTTATTTGGAATTTTTGTGATATTTTTAGGATATTCATACTATCGAGATTTCACATTTTATAGATTACAAAATAATGAAATATCATGGGAATGGGGTAAAAAAAATTTCTCTTAAAATTAATTATAATTAAATGGAATCTAGATTGAAAAATATTTGATCACCAAAGACTGTAACACCATGGTAGTAAATTTCATGTTTTCCATCATGGGGAGGATGGAAAATTTTTTAATATTTCTTCTCATATGTGGAATATCTACCTCATATACCTTAAGGAGGACCTCTACAGCTATTATCTTGATCACCATGGGGTGGGGGACATCAATTATTTTCAATAAATTTATTTAAAACATTGTAAATACCTCTATTTCATATATCTATTTATCAAATATCATAGGTATGGCCTCTTTTAATTTTTTTCATCACTAAAAGAGAATGATGTAATTACTTATTAGGAATTATATTGTGTAGAGGACCGTTATAATAAGAATAATATGGAGGAAATATCTTATTACTTTGTGATGTTTAAACATATATAGATTATCCACAATTTATATCCAAATGGTTGTGAGGAATACAATTCCAGATAACTCTAGGAAGAATCACTATGGTGTCATTTGTGGATATGACCATGTGGAGGACCTATGTGGTTGGTGAGTTTCTGATTTCTTACATGGGGAGAAATTCTTTGTTTGGATTTTTTGTTACCATGGGTAGAACATCCATAAATATTACATATGAAGAATTTTATTGATTTTGATGGTTATATAACTATGGAAGGGATCTCAAAATTATTTTTCATCTTCCGTTATTGTCAAAGTACATTCCAAACCAATAACTAATGTTTTTATAGATAATACCATTTGTTTATTATTTTTGATGATTTGAAATAATCCATATTAAAACATTAATATATTAATATTAGTTCTATGGACATTGATGTGATCAATAATAATGGTTTTCTTAAAGGCTCAGGCAGTACATGACCCTTGATGTGTCCTATTCTTTAGCACCCTATTATAAAAAAATTAAATTGTGAAAACTTGAATATCATTCCCTATTACCATTTGAGGAGTTGAGACTGAATGAAATTTTTAAGGGCAAGGGTTGGTGGGATACCATAAGGAATACCCTACATGTATATTAGGGTATAATTAATTTCCTTCTCTAAGATAAACAAGATATTTCTTTTTTCTCCCTAGGGAAGACATCCAAAATGGTTATAGGTGGATATAGGGGCCACTTGTGTCCTATTTTCCTATATTTGGTAGAATAATGTACAATAATTTATATCCTAAAGGATTTTTCAATCAATATCTAAGGTTAGGAAGAAACTATTAAATATATATTTCAAAATAAAGTTGTTCCCTATATAGAATTGAAGAAGACATGTGAGATTCAAAACTTATTTGGGTTGATGGTTTGTGTTAGTCATTGTGGAAAATGCATATGTCTAGGGATCCAGATACTCGTATTAAAAAACCACAATGGATGATATGTCCTTTACCCTATCCTATTTAGTGAATTTATGGATTTATGATTTATTGATCAATGAAAAAAGTTGGATTGATATGGTAGATATTAGTAAAAACCAAAAATAATAATCTAGTCAATACAACATCACAATTTAGTGTGAATAATTAATCTATCTCTCTTAAGAGAATTTATTTTAAATTGGTTTCATCATTTTTATCCCCTCATTCATTTTCATACACATTTTTTTTCCTATAGTGTACCTTTAAAAAGTTAGCTAGTATGTAAAATAATGAAACAGAACATTGAATTTCATTTTATGGTCAAGAGGATGTGAGGTTATCTCATCCCATAAATGGTATTATTACTTAGTCTAGGACTATACAATATATTTTGAAGATATTGATCATATTATTCTGAGTAACAATATCATATTCATTAATCCTGAATGCAATCATCTAATACCATTTGTCGATGTGAATATATCTATGTATGAAATATTCTCCATATCCCCACTCATTGTTTAGGTATTCACTTGTCTAAAGACATAAATCTTGGATCACATTAATTTATTATTATCCAAGAAGGTTATGGTGGTGGGGATTCTGATATATCACAAAATATGAGAGCCACCTATGTATCCCAATGAATGGAATTAAAACTATTTTTGTTTTGTTCTATTTAAAATGTAATGCCATGAATTTTTAAGTCCATGTGATAAGGGACAATGTGGTTAAATTATGTTAGTAAAAACATGATCAAATAAGACACATTTAAAATTACGTTTCCATGGAAAATATTTAACATTTAAATAAATGAAAATATGAATAATAGTTTCCATTTTTAAATCCATGAAACTAAGACATTATATGTTTCTTTTAATTTCACTAATCCATAAATGTTCAATCAGGTAGAATATGGTCGTATGATTAAGATATATTGTAAAAATTTAAGAGTATTGGATAATAGACTAATAGGTTAAATAGTTATGTTAATGGATAATATGGGAAATATTCATAAATAGATTTTTTTTCAAATAGATATATGAGTCACCTAAGGTTTGGTTGAGGAATACACTAGGTTGGTGTGTATTTTTGTTTTTGGATCATTTATTGGATAAAAAAGAGGATTATGAAATGATTATTTATATTCTTAGTATATATGGTAATAGTTAAAAATATCTACGGAAAGTGACTCTATTGAATCATGTCAAAATGGGATAATTGGTGTCTCGTTGATTAAATAAAATGTGGTTGACTAAATCCCCGATAGAAATGGATACTAGGGTAGAGAAAACAAGATGAGTGTGTTTAGTCAGGTAAATATAGGGATCTATATTATCAATTAAATACTTGATTGATTATATTTTGGATACCCTTCCAATTAGGGAGAAGAATAAAGAGATATGTATTACAAGATTCCTATTTCAAATTAACAATGGGATACATGATCAAATGGGACTATAAATATGTTTATCGCGACATGATAACACAATTTTGATATGCATTGAGTTTTCCTTGATTAAATAGGGTTTTAGGGTTTTGAATATGATTAATGTAATCTGATATGGTATTTTACATAATCAAAAATGAATAAAAACTCAGGGGAAGGATCAAGCCAAAGGAATTCCCCTACGGTGGAATTTTATGTCAAGACATACAATTGATAATCGTGAAAATAATACTCTATGAAGATCCAAATATAAATAAGTTTAGATTTATAATCAAAAAAAATTCATGACTCGACCCTACTCGGGCTCGAGCTGCAACTACCCCAAGCCCGCCTCCATAGGCCAGGGGCTGGCGACAAGCGCCGAATGCTAAACAACTCGGGCAGGCCTTTTCCTAAGTATCTGTACACACACACGAAACCCACTCAATGCAGAAGTGCAGAGTAAAAAGAAATGTAAAGTACCAACTACTATAAATAAACAAAAAAGTGCATCGACCTCTAAATTGTACAAAGAAAGTGTTGAAGGTAAACTTAAAATAAGGGGGGGAAACATGCACCCAACCAATAAAGTGCCACAACCCGGCCACATGTAATCAAAAGTAAAACAACTATGAGAGTCCCACACTTGGAACCTGACTATGACCACCGTACGTGGTCTAAGCTCCCGAAATTCTATGCTCCTATGTAGTCATGAGCAACATGTCCGTCATCTGCAAGGGCACACCAAGTGCGGGCAAAGCCCAAGCCGGGGTGAGTATAAAAATACTCAGTAGGATACCCCGAAGGCTCAAGGGAGAAACAAATGTGGTACTGAAGAGTGAGTAGTAGATCAAACAAGGAACAGTAAAGGAGTACAATAGAGAGTGCAGAATAGAGTATAGCTCAAACCAACAAGAGGAAGGAAGTAGAATCGTCCTAACACAAGGAGATAGAAACAGTTAGAAGATGAACTTTCTATCAATCCTTCGTTACCTATATCAGGAGAGTAGACTCGTCTAACCACGAGAAGCTAGACATGGAAATCATGTGGCATACCCCGTGCGTCTTCACCTCTCCTGGAAAGAGAGTAACCAAAACCCAAGAAGTGGGTACTGGAACAAGGTACACATATATATGATATGTCAAGAAACTTGAACTAGATTGTAAGGGGATCTCCATCCCGTAACTCGTCACAAGAAAGTGAGTATCCAATAGTCCTAGAAGTAAACACCATCGATGCCAAGCATCCTACATGTCTGCCCCAAATGGCAAGCCAAGGGGCTCAAATCACCGCACCTGAACACTTTCCGCTTTGGGTGGCACTGACTCGCTCGCACAGTTTTAGGTCGAATCACAAGGACGCGGCATGGAGGGGAAAGTGCCCCTCGTACTTGAGAGTTCTGGGGAAAGTCAATCCACACCTCGTCACAACCCCACAATCGATAGGTCTTCTCAAAGTCAAAGTCGTCACATCACAGACCCTTGGAACCAAGGTTCATGATCCGGTAATCATGGAGAAAAGCCACAGACTAGCCTAGTAGTAAGGATTGGTTATGAAAGAAGTCATCGGGTAACCCACTTCCTAGTTTCTATTGGAGGATAAACCGTAAGAGGTTATCGGGTAACCCACTACCCAGTCTCTGCTGGAGGGTAAACCCTAAGACATCATCGGGTAACCTACTGCCCAGTCTCTGTTGGATGGTAATCCCTAAGAGGTGATTAGGTAACCCACTGCCCAATCTCTGCTGGAGGGTAAACCCTAAGAGTTCATCGGGTAACCCACGACCTTGTCTCTGCTGGAGGGTAAACCCTAAGAGGTCATCAGGTAACCCACTGCGCAGTCTCTGTTGGAGGGTAAACCCTAAGAAGTCAATGAGAAACCCACTGGCCAGTATTACTGGAGGGTAAACCCAAATAAGTCGATGAGCAACCCACTGCCCAGCCCCGCTGGAGGGTAATCCCAAATAAGTCGATGAGCAACCCACTGCCCAGCCCCGCTGGAGGGTATACCCGAAACTTCTCTGGCCATCCCTACTGGATGCTACAACATTGGCCAACAGAACACTGAGTGGGTATCACGCAACCACCCAACTCTAGAACAATTTACCTAATGGAGGTTCAGCACTTTGGCCATCACTGGGCGTCACTAGCACCACTACCGTGCGTAGGTTCGGAGTATGCCCAAAGAAGCCTCCGACCAACGCCCTTTTCATATTTCCACATTTTAATGAGATTTCAAAAGAGGGTCTGCTCTCCCAAACGAATTAAAAGGTTGTAATCCTCATAGAAAAAAACATGAGATAGACTACTTACTCGCAGGAAACGGGCTTATGGTGGAAAAGTCATTCCACATCGCTTTATTCCAATACGACGTCTCGTGGGGCCCACACCTCGGTTCTGAAAGAGGTCGGGCGAACTACTCCATAGCGATGCTCTCATACAATCATTCCAAAACGACTATTTGTACGCCCCAGATAGACGCATGATGAAAAATTCACAGTATGATACACACAGCTCTAAAGAAGGCTCATGGGGTCCACGTGTCAACTCCGGTTTCAACGCCTGAAACCACCCCGGTCAATTTCGCCTTGATGCCAAGGTCACAACACTGCCGATGACGCCTAAAATAGACTCCGGATGCAGAAGCTATGTTTTCCCATGTTATACGCAAATGGGGCCATGTGGGGCCCACACCTCGGGCCTGAATTTTAGTGGGTTGATTGCGTCGTTGCAATCCCCCCAGAAAAAGACTCAGAAATAGTACTCAAACACCCCAAACGGATATTGGGTGAAAAAGTGGCATATCACTATAAAACATGCAAACTGTGACCTATGAGGCCCGCACCTTGTCTCTAACCCGAACGCTTTGGAGAGCGTCTCAAAAGGTCTGCATGAGGACTAGGGTTACACTGCCGCAAAAGGCGCATCAATCGGGCATCCCAAGCAGGAGTTTGGTCCAATGAAATAATTAATTAGTTAAATTGTTAACTAAATAATTAATTAATTACTCATATTCAGCGTTTCATTCCACTGAGCAATGAAACAAACCCGCAAAATTTCCGAACCAACTTTGGAAGGACCGTCTAGTCTCGGGGGCCACTGCGTCTCTGAAGGAATGTCAAACAGACGTCCGGCTCGTGAGCCACGTCTGTCGCAACTTTAATAATAATTTATTATTATTAAATTAATGTGTTTCGGGTCACCCACCATTGATAATGGAACCCAAATACCCCAGAACCCATCATAAAAAGTCTTTCTCGAAGAGACCGATCCACAGCCATAGACGACACATCAAATGGATGTGTCGTTTAGAAGTTGGGACCCACCGAACGCAAGGGGGCCAAACTAGGCCAGTTCAACCCGGCCGGCCCGGCCCCTCATGTCGTGGCCCACCGTCCGCGGCCTGCCCAGATGCACTGGACCCGAGCGGGTCTGGTTTTCTCCACACAGACCGGCCAACTGGCCAGTCTTCGTTGCAAACAGGACCTATGCTTTGTGGGTCCTTCTCTCCCAAGAAGAACAGCCAAAGTCCGGTCTTCTGCGTCGCGCAGCAGGACCCGAATATCGTGGGTCCTTTTCTGTGGTTTCCTCTCCTGAGTTCATCTCCTCGGGGGCCTCCTCCTTCTACTGTGATAGGCCAGCGCACCCCAGCAGCACACTGTCGTGCCTCGTCGTGGCCTGCGCCACCCGACGCAGCACCGTGCTGACGTCGCAGCTGCCTCGGCTCCTCCGGCGGACTCCTCTGGCTCGACCCCACCCACTGCCTAACGGTCACCCGCGACGCCACACCAGTAGTGCCCCTCTACTCCTCCGCCAGACTCCTCCGTCGCGCCACCCAAAACACCAACCACCGTCCTTGTTGGAGCTAAAACATCTGACGACTGCCGCCACAGCTCTAATGGCCTAATTCCAAAACCGAAAAAAGATTCGGGATCCTCTGGACAAGGCCTTTGCAACGTCTACCTCTGATCGATGATCCGATGGCTGGTTGACGCATCCGAAAATTATGGCAGGTATTCACGAAGAACAGAATGAAGAACGGGGTTCCAAACATAGATCGATGGCCATGTTTATGCATCCATCGATGATTTTGTAAATTAATGATGGAAAACAAATAGAAAAACTGATAACCGAAGTGTAAATTGAATCGGAGCTCAAAAACAAAATAGATCCTACCACGATTCCAATGTGCGTTATAGGTGATGCGTCCATGAGGCTCCACCTTCAAACCTCCGATCTTTTGACAAATATCACTCCTCGATCCTACAAAGAACAGAGAAGAATGACTAGAGAGATAGAGAGAGAGGGAGAGAGAGATAGAGAGATAAAATGAAATGGGTGTTCCCTCAACACTTAGAGAATTTATAAAAATTCACTAAAACTCTCCCAACAGGCGCGGATTCCAAAACCTCCTCACCTGCCTATTTTATCTCACATCTAGGCAAAACACCCCATTTCAAACTCAATGGAAGTCTCGGATTTCAATTCCGAGACTCTTTTTGAAATTTATTAAAAAATAATGCTAGTGATAAATATCACTAAGTGGAAATTTTGAAATGACCAATTTTCCCTTGGGTGACATCTCTCATAGTAGGACCGCGCCCGAAACCTTTATATCACACCTAGGGTAAAAACCGCGTTCTGGAACCAAACGTGGTCTCATATTTCCGATGCGATCAACCATCTATGAGATATCACATTTTCTTTAGTTAACCACGTGTGCTTAATATAAAAACACTTAACATTTTTATAAAATTAATTACGGGCACACCGGGCCTCGGAATTGCACGCCGTCTGAACACCCTGCTTTGGAATAACATCAAGAATATTCCAAAGTATTTTATAGAAAAAACCTGGTTCTTACATCATTCCATACTTCATGATTTTCTTCCCCAAAAATCAAAACTAGGGGAAAAACTCAGGGTACTAATCCCACACCTGGATCTCGTGTACCCAGAAGAACTCTTGCACAGTTCTGCATCACTGCGCATGGACCAATGAATTTGTTCCGTTTGAATGGGGTCTTCCCTCGTCGATGATGTGCATAGGTGCACACACACTTCTTCTCAATTAATTCACGTGGGAGTAGTTATGCACCAAAAATAGCCTTTGTGTTTAGGTAATGGCGGTGGGGACCTTTTCATTCCTACGCATGGTCTCAAATAGCCTGAAGGACCTTGGGGGTAGCTCACCTCCCCGGTCGAACTCCTACGTCACACGCTATGACTAGAATCACCGTTTGGACCTGGGACAAAGCCTGATGATTCCCTTCTTTAGAATATCCATATGGTGAATCACCAAAGGATATCTAGTCACACATGGTTTCATAGTCGATGTCCCACGACCCAGCCTCTCTTACACGCTCAGAGAGTGAAGGAGTCGACACCGTCAACTAAAGAAAAAAGTCCCACGCATTCCACCTTAAGAACACAGGGTTACACCGACGCCCCGTGCCACCCTGGTAACAACTCAAGCAAGGAAAAGGGAGAAAAATCATTTCACACATAGAGTCTAACAATTCTACTGCAAAAAGTAGTAGAGTCGTAGAGCGTGCCTCTTATCAACTCATGCTCTGTAGGATCGTAGACATCCAAAGCTCACGGCTGTCCATGGTCCCAACTGTCAGCTCCCAGAGCCTGACGTGGACCACCTGATGGTGATGGGAAGATCTCATAATGTCGTCCCCCGCTACTAGCTCCTCTCGCTCCTCAGCTAGAACCACCACTATGGGCACTACTCCGATCATGGCAGTGCCTCTGTCATGGTGGTGAACCTGCGACCTGCTCGATATTCCTTGTATGCCTGGTCGGGTAGTCCCATGCCAAGTGACCTTGCCTATCACAAGCATAGCACTGGCGCTCTTTAGCCTTCCCTGGTGCCCTCTGGCACCACTTTGGTGTATGAACACAGCCCAGATTCCACTCACAGAAGGGTATCCTTAGCTGAGGACCTGTGTTTTGCCGCCACAGTGGTGCATGACCACATATCGAAAACCGGCAGTGGGAAGGCCGCATGTGTTGAGGTTCCGTCTACTGAAGCCTGCTAGATGCGGCTGACGTCTCAGCTCTGTCGCGCCTACTACCACCACAAACCATAAAGCGTGACAGGAAGCTCTCAATCACCAGTGCTTGATCTAGAACCTCAGTATAAGTGGGAATGCCTAATGGTACTATGATAGCACAAATCTCTCCACAGAGACCCTGCTCGAACTTCCATGCTCAGAAGTTTCCGTCATGGACCATGTCCGGGTAAAAACTTGCACGGTCTACGAAACTAGTCACATACTCAGTCACCGTCATCTCTCCCTACCGAAACTACAAGAGCTCCAGGATCCGAACAGAGTGTAAGCAGGAGGGGTAAAACTCCTCACGAAATAGTAGCTAAAAATCTCCCCATGAAAGTGACGACTCATCAAGTAACTAAGTCATGCGACTCCACCAACACCCAGCTAATATGTGGAAAAGGCTGGTTGCCAAAGCCACCCTCCGATATGGTGGTGTTTGCGCATGCCTAAAGAGGCAAAACACTGTCTCACGCCAAACCTCTGTTGCCTGAGGGTCTAGCTCACCACTAAACCTCAGTGGTCTCTGTCACTGGAGCTCACGGAGCACGCTCAACCTGAGCTCAAGCTCTGTCTACTCTACTGGAGCTGTCTGCTACTCACCAGGTGGGGGTGATACTTCTAGCCCACCCAGAGAAAGGGACTTGCATGATGGGTCCTAAACTGAGGCCTCGTCTCTCACAGGGTCGTCTTCACGAACCACAGCTGGTATCCTGGCTGTCTATCTTCGTAGAGACATCCTGAATGTTCTCAAGGAGTGTCGCCGTCAGATGAGCATATATGTATATAACAGTAACAACATTGGTGAGATGACTCAAGAATGACAGTCAAGACTCAATCCTATGTGATGAAAAAACCAATTTCCCTACAACGAGTGTCTCATCATGCCGAGTCGACAAGCGGGTTATCAGGGTCCTAGTGAAAGGATATGTCGGCCACCACACCGTCACTAGACTCCATGGCCTGAGAGACACTCTTGAGACACATTGACACTCTTGCCCTAGATCCCAACAAATTCATTTTTAGGGACGCCCAAACAATTTCCCAAGAAACGAACCACCTCTGATACCACATTGTAACGACCTGACCCTACCCGGGATCGAGCCGCAACTACCCCAGGCCTGCCTCCATAGTCCAGGGGCTGGTGACAAGTTCCGAAGTCTAAAAAACTCAGGGAGGCCTTTTTCTAAGTACCTGTACATACACACACAACCCAATCAATTCAGAAGTGCAGAGTAAAAAAAGAAAAGTAAAGAACCAACTACTATAAATAAACCGCAAAGTGCATCGACCTCTAATCAGTACAAAGAAAGTGATGAAGGTAAACTGAAAAGAAGGGGGGGACACGCGCCCAACCACTAAAGTTCCACAACCTAGAAATATTTACATGAAAGTAAAACAGCTGGGAGAGTATCACACTTGGAACCCGACTACGACCACCGTACGTGGTCCAAACTCCCAAAATCATATGCTCCTCTGTAGTCATGAGAAACCATTCTATCATTTGCAAGGGCACACCAACTGCGGGAAAATCCCAAGTAGGGGTGAGTATAAAAATACTCATACGGATACCTTAAAGGCTCAAGGGAGAAACAAAGGAGGCACTGAAGAGTGATCAGTAGTTCAAATAGGAAACAGTAAAAGAGTACAACAGAGAGTGTAGAAAAGAGTACAGATCAACCCAACAAGAGGAAGGAATTAGACTCATCCCAACACAAGGATATAGAAACGGTGAGAAGATGAACTTCTCGACAAGCCTTCACTACCTATAGTAGGAGAGTAGACTCATCCAACCATGAGAAGCTAGACACAGAAAGCAAGTGTAATACCCCACACGTCTTTGCCTCTCCTGAAAAGAGTTTAACCAAAACCCAAGAAGTGGGTACTGGAACAAGGTATACATACGTATATGCTCTGTCAAGGAACCCGAACCAGAAGGTAAGGGGATCTCCATCATGCAACTCAGCCCAAGAAAGTGAGTAGCCAACAGTCCCACAAGTAAACACCATCGATGCCAAAAATCATGCACGTCTGCCCCGAACTACAACCCAAGGGGCTCAAATCATCGCACCCTCACACAATCCATTTTAGGTGGCAGTGAATCACCCACACGGTTTTAGGTCACATCACAAGGATGCATCTTGGAGAGGACATCGCCCCTCGTACTTGAGAGTTTTTGGAAAAAATAAATCCACACCTTATCACTGCCCTGCAGTCAGGAGGTCTTCTCAAATTCAAATTCGTCACAACACTGACCCCTACAACCCAGGGTCCCACTCCGGTAATCAAAAATAAATTCCACATACTAGCCTAGTAGTAAGGACTGAGTCTGAAATAAGACGTTGGGTAACCCACTTCCGAGTCTCTACCGGAGGGTAAACCCTAAGAGGTCGTCGGGTAACCCACTGCCCAGTCTCTACTGGGGGTAAACCCTAATATGTCCTTGGGTAACCAACTACCTAGTCTCTACTAGAGGGTAAACCCTAAGAGTACATTGAGTAACCCACTACCCAGTATCTGCTGGATGGTAAACTCTAAGAGGTCATCGGGTAACCCACTGCCCAGTCTCTGCTGGAGGGTAAACCCTTAGAGGTCGTCAGGTAACCCACTGCCCATTATATACTGGAGGGTAAACCCTAAGAAGTCAATGAGAAACCCACTGCCCAGTCCCACTATAGGGTAAACCCAAATAATTCGACGAAAAACCCACTGCCCAACCCCTCTAGAGGGTAAACCCAAATAAGTTGATGAGCAACCCACTGCCCAGCCCCACTGGAGGGTAAACCCGATACTGCTCTGGCCATCCCTACTGGATGGTAAAACACTGGCCAACATAACACGGAGTGGGTATCGCACAACCACCCAACTCCAGAACAATTCACCTAATAGAGGTTCAGCGCCCGTGCCGTAACTGGGTGTCACTAGCACCGCTACTGTGCATAGTTTTGGAGTACGTACCAAGAATCCTCCGACCAATGCTGTTTTCATATTTCCACATTTTAATGAGATCTCAAAAGATCCTCTGCTCTCCCAAATGGATTACACCGTTGTAATCATCACGGAAAAACAGATGAGATAGACTACTTACTCGCAGGAAACGGGATCTTGGTGGAAAAGTTATTCAACACTGCTATATTCCTATACGACATCTCATGGGCCCTCCACGACGGTCTTGAAAAAGGTTGGGTAAACTGTTCCATCGCAATGATCTCAAAAAAAACAAGTTGATACGACTATTCGTACTCCCCAAACGGATGCCTGATGAAAAAGTTACAGTACGATACAGACATCTCTAAAGACAGCTCGTGGGGCCCATGCCTCAACTCCTGTTTCAATTCCTGAAACCACCTCGGTCAATTTCACTTATATGACAGGGTCACAACGCCACTGACAGCTCCTAAAACAGACTCTGGATGCAGAAGCTGCAATTTCCCGCGTTATACACAAATAGGGCCCCATGGGGCTCACACCTCGTGCCTGAATTAAAGCAGCAAGATTGCATCATTGCAGTCCCCTCGGAAAAACAATGAGAAAAAGTTACTCAAACATCCCAAAAAGATGTCGGGTGAAAAGTGGTGTTTCCCCATAAAACGTGCGAATTGGGCCCTGTGGGTCCCGTACCTTGTCTCCAACCTGAATGCTTCGGAGAGAATCTCAAAAAGTCCGTACAAGGACTGCGGTCATGATGCCGCTGACGGAACTTCAATCGGACATCCCGAGCAGAAGTTAGGCCCGACGTAATAAATAATTAATTAAATAGTTAACTAAAAAATTAATTAATTACTCACATTTAGCATTTTGTTCCACCGAGCAACAAAACCAACCCGAAATGATTTCAAACCAACTTTGGAAGGACCCTCTCAGCTCCGGGGCCACCGCGCCTCTAAGGTCACGTCAAACGGACGTCCGGATTGCGAACTACATCCGTCACAACTTTAATAATAATTTATTATTATTAAATTAATGAGTTTCGGGTCACCTGCCTTCGGGCACAGAACCCAAAAACCCTAAAGCCATCTTAAAAATTCTATCTAGAAGAGACTGATCCACAGCCATAGACGGCGTGTCAAACAAACTCACTGTTTAGCAGTTACGACCCCCCGAACGCAAGGGGGCCTAGCCGGGCCGGTTCACCCCGGCCGGCCCAATCCTAGCCGTTGGCCCACAGCCCAGCCTTGGGTCTGGCTCATCACATCGCAGCCCGCTGGTCGCGGTCCGCCCAGTAGCACCAGACTCGAACGGGTCCGGTTTTCTCCACACAGACCGGCAAACTGGCCGGTCTTTGTCATCAACAAGACTCGCGCTTTGCGGGTCCTTATCTCCCAAGAAGACCGGCCAAAGGCCGGTATCCCGCATCGCGCAGCAGGACCCGCATACCGCGGGTCCTTGTCCACAGTTTCCTCCCCCGAGTTCAGCTTTTTGGGGGCATCCTCCTTCAATCGCGACAGGTCAGCGCACCCCAACAGCACGCTGTCGTGCCTCACCATGGCCTACGCCGCCCGATGCTAGACCGTGTCGACACCGTAGCCACCTCGGCTCCTCTGGAAGACTCCTCCGGCTCGACCGCACTCGCTGCATGATGGTCCCCCGTGATGCCACGTTGACAGTGCCCCTCTACTCTTCTGCTGGAATCCTTCGCCGCGCCACCCTGAACTGCGGCCACAGTCCTCACCGGAGTGAAAACTTCTGATAGTCACCGCCACCGCTCTTATGGCCCGATCCCAAAACTGAAAGAATATTCGGGATCCTCGGGGTGAGACCATCGCAACGCCTACCTCTAATCGATGATCTGATGGCTAGTTGATGCATCTGAAAATTATGGCGGGTATTCATGAAGAACGGAACGAAGAACGGGTTTCCAAACATAGATCAATGGCCGTGTTTGTGCAGCCATTGATGATTTTGTAAATTAAAGATGAAAAATAAATATCAAAACTGATAACTGAAGTGGAAGTTGAATCAGAGCTCAAAAACAAAAGAGTTTCTACCTGGATTCCGATGCGCGACGTAGGTGATGCGTCCGCAAGGCTCCATATTCAAACCGTCGAAGTTTTGACGAAGATCGCTCCTCGATCCGATGAAGAACAGCGAAGAACGTCTAGAGAGATAGAGAGAGGGAGGGAGGGAGAGAGAGAGAGAAGGAAACGGGTCTTCCCTCAACACTTAGATAATTTATAAAATTTCACAAAAACTCTCCCAACGGTCGCGGATTCTGAAACCTCTGTGCCCGCCTATTTTATCTCACACCTAGGAAAAACACCCCATTTTGAACTCAACGGAAGTCCCGGATTTCAATTATGATAGTTCGTTCTAAAGTAATTCAAAAATAATGCCAATGATAAAAATCACTAAGTGGACATTTATAAATGACCACTTTTCCCCTGGGTGACATCTATCATAACAGGCCCACACCTGCAACTTTTATGTCGCGCCAAGGGAAAACACTGTGTTCCAGACCCAACTATCATCTTGGATTTCCGATTTGATCAACTGTCTAAGAGATATCACATTTCCTTTAGTTAACCACGCGTGTGTAATAAAAAACACTTAACATTTTTATAAAATTAATTTTGGGCACACCGGGACTCAGAATTGCACGTCGTTTGAACACCCTGCTTTGGAATAACATCAAGAATATTTCAATGTCTTTTATAGAAAAAGCTGGGTTATTATAATTTTTAGGTTCTAAAAATGGTATTTAGAATTAACTATATTAGACACCAAATAATTATGTTGTGAAACCTCTATATAGAAATTACATAGGGTTATCTTGGGGTTTTAGTAATAGTTTTACACTAAAAACCCCAAAATTAATTTTAAATTCATGATTTATAAAAACATAAATATATATTTTGGGAATCTCTCCCCACCCTTGAGTCTTATGTTTAATATTTACCTAAAGTAAAAGCCTCTTTAAACATTATTATGATGGATTTGTTTCTAAAAAATGTAATTTCTAAAATTTCAGGCCCTATAGATTACGTCAACCTCATAGTCTATGTTGTTTGATGTGTTTAGTGACAATAAACATAACCATGTTAGCCAATATATATAGAAATTACCTAGAATAATAAAATATTATTATTCATGTTGGTATCAATCACATTAACACTGAAATTGATTAAACTGATTTAAGAATTTTACCTGGCTACAAAAAATTGCATACAAATCTTCAAAAACAATGAAACCCTAACAAAAAAATTATAATGTAACATGGAAACCCACAATGTACCTCAAAAATAGACCACATGTACTGAAGTCTAACCTCAAATCACCAGTGTAAAAAAAGTTTTTTCTTATTTTTTAATCACAAATGAAAATGATTTATTGTTCATTAATTTGTTAAAAACCTAGTTCCAAAAATGCTTATATAATTTTCCTATTCCCACACAATGAAGAAATTATAAATTCATGAATCCAAGAACATTAATGGTTTATCTTGGAGTAATTTTGAAAATTTACTATTTGGATTTTATGGGATTAAATGGTGTTTTAGTTTTCTTACGTGAAATATATATGTAATATAAGAATATCTACTTCATGGATGATTCTAAAATTTTATTTTAGTTACCGTTAAAAGTGGGGATAGAAGATGAAACCTTTTAATAATTTATAATAGGAACTCCAATTATAATTATACTTTCATTACTAGGATACATATATGAAAATTAATGAATAAAGAATAATAACATGGGATACAAAACACATTATATGAATAATTAATAACTAAATAAATAATATTTATAATGATTGAATAGTTTAATTATAGGTTATTGATTGATTATATTGAAATTTTATTCAATGAAGAAAAATTATACATCTCGTAATAATGTAATTAATCTCAATAGGAAAATATTTTTCAAATTCTTAAACAAAAGGATTTGTTATTTGATGTAATGCACACAAATTGTGACATCTATTGATCAAAAAAAACTGATGATGTTGTGTTTTAAAATAATTAACCACCAATAAATTAATATTTACCATTGATTACAGTGATTAATTAGATATAAATTATACATTTTCATTATGTATAATGATTTTGTAAAGAAATATATAATGTTAAAATTTAGTTTTTTGTGGAATTTTTTTTATCTATAATTGGACCCTTTTCAAAAATAGATAATATATAATTTTTATGGTAAAACTGTTATTGAAAGTTCTCATCTTATGTCATGTATTGATACCCATTATTGTTTAATAAAATATATATATAATAAATAGGTTTTAATGTTGTGATATGATGAAAATGGCATACAAGATTTCTTTTCATGACATAAAATAGAACATACATAATCATTTATCGAAGCAATTATTTTGTCAATTGAAAAAACATTCTAAAATTCCATGGGTGAGAATGTATAACATATCTCTATAAACAAAGATGAAATTTGATAATGAAAAACATAACATTGTTTAAGGGATATATAATAACATCAACTTACTAGATTGGTTTTTTAAACAAACACTGGAGAGATATCTTAATTTTGTACATGATCCTGAATATAGTAGTCCATCACATCCATATGATTCATCTTTAAATGATTTAATATATTTTTTAAGGTACTTATAGTAGATTAATGATCACACATAATTTTCCTTTTATTATATAAAATAAAAAATTCACTTAGAATATTTTTTTGTGGAGTATATGATCAACACAAATAGTAAAAAAACCTATTAAACTTTGGTTTATAATTAATAAATAGTGTATTAATTATTTTATTTCAATGAAATGGGGAGAATTTATAATTTAATGACAAATTCCGTTAATGTTTTCCATATTTTGTTTATGTCTATACAAATAACAATCCATTTAACTAACAAAATCAAATGAAATACATCATGGATAAAATAATATAATACTTAATTCTCCAAAAACATATCTTAATATGAATTAAACTAAATATAGGCAAGGAATATTAATGATAGATAGAAATATTTCACAAATAAAAACAATAATGAAAACGTTTAGTCTATTGGAAGCAAAGATATAAACTCTTCAAATAATGACGGTATATTTCTGTTAATCTACTGATATAACATAAATATCCTATTCTAGTTTTAATTTAATACACATAATTGTATTCATGATTAAACTATAATAAAACAAAAACATTTAATTATTTATTTAAAATATATTATTTGTATTAATAATATCTCATAATACCATTAAAATATATGAAATATTATAAAGAACATCATTTTACCTCAAATGCTCATTTAAAATTCATTGGCCATACAATCTAAAAATTTATTATAGAGGTATTGATATTTGGGTCCAAATATAATTTTATAGTTATTTATAAATATAATAAATATATAATTTTAATAACCATGTGATGTATAAAAAGTATTCCCTAAAAGGGGGTGAATAAATAAATTAATATATTTTATAATTTCTCTAAAAATTCAAATTTCATTACTAATTTAGATGATAACAATCAATCTATCTGGTTTTTTCTTATTCAACATATAATTTTTAAATATTATTCCATTAGATATTGTGAACTATATTTTAAATCCACAAAATATAAATGAGTCTAGAAATAAATATGGTTCACCACTAAGAATGAATTGTTATATCCATGGAATGGTATGTCATGACCAATTTCTATAAGACCCAATAGTATCATCCAATTGTTATACTGATCCTAGTTTATATCTGAACTCGTATGTATACAAATGTATACCATGAATATTAATTTTATCCCATAATAATTAAATATTGTTCATTAATAATAAAGAATGTATAATCATTAACCACCAACATCAATCTAAATTTTTATGTCAACATTGTATGAATACATAAATCAATATTCAATAACTAAATCTCTCAAATTTAGGTAAATCTCTCTCTTTGATAACTCAACATCTTCCATAAACATTCACTAAGATATCATGATCTATAAATGAATATTTAATCAAAAATATTTAAAATAAAACTCAAAAAAACACTATAAAACCAAACATAACAATATTTCTCATCAAAGTGTTTAATATTCAATTTCCATGTATTCCAACATTAATCAATGTTCTTATAAAGAAAATTACTAAATGTAATATTTTTTTAGTAACTTCATATTTTTCTTTAATATATTTCTCTCTTATTTTCCTTGTAGAATTGTGATATAATCCAAAACAAATACCCTCTCTAAATATCACATATTATTATCTACTTTATACTTATATATTATATAATTTTAAAGAGAATTTAAAAAATAATGTTGGGATATATATCATTATTTAATAATTTTTTTATTACCATATGTTTAAACTCCATTACCATTTAAATATAAATAAAATTTTAATTGATTTTCATATAAAGGAATTAATATATTATGGTGCTTTATTCTCTACTATTAATCTAATGGGACATAATCCTATCACTATAATGAATGCACAACACATTAATATCAAACTAATGTTTTTGTTTAATTCTATATATTAATTCCTAGAAATTTTAACTTAAAAATCATGATATTACCTATACTAAAAACAATTTCTTCACTTCACAATCGTATTCCATCACAACATAATCATACACCTATAATAACATATAGAAACACATATAAATCTTTGAGACCTTCATCATGACATGATATAAATTTCTTTAATAGGAATAAAAAATATAAAACTCTTGATAAAATCAAGGTGAAAGAATATTAATTGTGTTCAAAATTATACCATAAAATTTTAAAAAAATACATAAATAAATTTTTGTTGAGTAATAAAATATATTATGAAGTTATTTATCTTATTTATAGTAATAAAATTAATCAAATTGTTCTTAAATAATTAAATAACCCAACAATATTTTTAAAAAAAATAAAACATTACATGATGACACTGAAAACCCCTTTTAAGATGATCTTGAAAATATAATTCATCTGATGATGAATGTGATTAATCCATTAAAAAAGTTAAAAAAATTCTAATGACATCCACTAAATCTCCATTAAATAAACACACAAAAACACATTTTTCTTGGTAACAATATCCCACCATGCATCAAACGCCTTCATTAAAACCCAAGACACTTCCATTGGATTTTTCTATCAATAGAAGAATATAAAAACCATTCATTCCAAAGATTATTATTTAAAAATCTTTATAATTACCAATTAATCATAACCCAATATTTCTAAGACAATATGAGCTTACAAGATGTATGAATAAATAATGATAAATAATAATCATAATGTTATCCTTAAGAAACAGTAATATAATTTTTAAATATTCTATTATTATAAAAATAACATATTTTTATAATAAACTCTATTCCTAGACACATACTCAAAAAACATATTAAAATAGTTCAAAAAACATTAATTACACACACACACATGATAAAATCATAGATTTAGAAATGAACAAGTTTGTAATGAAATCGTAGGATTCATCTCTTTATTAAGAAATATACCCTAAATAGAAACCAACAATCAATATGATATTACCCATGTATATTATTGTGTATATAAATATATAATTGGAATATTTCATTATCTCCCATTTTTCAAAAATAGTCCAAAGAAAAAGATAAAAATAGAATTGATGCTCAGATCATTATCCATTGAATGATAAACAGTGAATTTTATTCTTCATCCTCCATGGATTGGAGGTCAAATTTTTCATGGTATGACAAAAGCATTGAAAAATAAATAATCTTCACCATTGAACATATTATATTGTGATAAACTTAAATCTTCATAGCCTCATCAAGGAAACGTGTTGAAGACTCGTCCTTCTCACTATAATTTATTTTGACCTCCTTTTTATAAAATTGGCATTTTTATTTTAAAATTTTAATTCCATAAAAACTTATCAAAGATATAGTTATTTGATATATTTAACATAAGATATTTTTTCCATCCTTTATTAATAATTGGATTTTTTTTCCATTGATCATGGATTCAACAGTCTGAAACAACTAAACATTAAAATCTTATTTTTTCATGTTTGTAAATGTTTTTCTACTAAATTACTTAATATTATAAAAAAATACTAAAATATTATATGATAAAACATAAAAATATAAACTAATTGATTACACCTTCAATAATTTTAATTTAATCTATCAAATTTATTTTACATCTTATAACATTGATATTAAATTATATTCTATATGAAATAAGTTTAATATATTTCTACCCTTGTAAGTTTTCCCTTAACATATTCTCATAATCTATGAAGGTATGGAGAATTCGGTTTTGAAGAGTTTTAATTTTAATAGTAATTTTTTTAATTTCACACATTTTGTTTAAGATTGAAATTTAACTAAGAAAATATCATTGAATAAAATTTAATGGTTTTTTTGACCATGTAATGGAGTTTTTACTCTTAATATATTTTTTGTAATGAACTTAAATAGGTTTTATTTATCAAATATTTTATAATTTAAATAGTATATATTTAGATGTTACTAAATTTATTTTTTAGTTTTTGAAGAAAATTGTTAATTACTATGTAAGAATATTCTTGAAAAAACATATCCATGATATTTTTCCCTGAATGCGACGTTTAATTTTAATTATTAGTGAGTTTTGAAGGATATTGAAATTTTATATGTTTAATTAAATTTGAATTATTTATTATTATAATAATTAATTTCCATATGATATATTTAATTAATATTTTTTTGTAGATTGTATTCAGATTAAATTAATATCATGATTCTAACGGTGTCGTGCTTTCTTATAGTGGTGTAAATTTGTATCATGTATCAGACTCAACCCTAAAATTCTAAAAATTATTTTTCTATAAATATATACTTTTTTATTTTAAAACCTTATTTTGGTATATTTTAATATGGGTAGTTCACAAGATGAGGATAGAGTAAGAAATCGTAGATATAATGAGGAAGTTTTATCTAAAATATTAAAAAAAATCACCAAGCCAGATCTAAATTGTTCTTGAAAAATTTATATATAATGTTTATATTTAATATTTTATTTGTTAGATAATTTTTTATGATAATAAAATTATTATAAAAATATATTTACTTGGTCCATTGTCACTCATCATTACTTCTTATTTTGACACATAGATGTCTCATCGTTGTCTTTTCCATGTTCACTCAGAATTTTTTTGGAATAGTGTTTTAAGACTTTTATGAGACTAATTTACAATATGGGTATTAGGAGTGTGAAATTATTTCACTCCATTCTAATATAAAATAAAAAATAAAAAAAATTATTTCTATTAATATTATTTACATTTTATAGGTTTATTTTTAAAAACATTTTATTTATGTTATCTTTTATCTCATTAATAGATTGGATGTTACAAAATTAATAGTATAAAATAATTATGTGAAAAAATAAACATTTTAAAGAAATGTTTCGGTTTTTTGAATAATAAGGAGTTTTGGGTTTGAACAATGATTATGAAACATTTTATATGTGTAATACGATACTTTAAAACAAAAAACGATCCATATAATTCTCTTATTTTAGTTTTTAATTATTGAATTTATTAATGGGGATCTTCTCATGTATGTATCCTTAATTAGGATCAAATCACATATAATTTCATTATTTATATTTACTAATAATTTTATTATCTTCATATTGGCCTTGAAAGGAAGTTGAATTATATTTTTTTGTAATTATTTAATTTTCATTTTTTATAAATCAGTTTTTTTCACTTTTTTGAATCTTAATAGTTTTTATTCATTATTCATGTCTTATGATTTAACTAATATTCTTATTTATAATTGATCATTTAATATCTAAATTAATAAAAAAAATTATTCATTAGAGATATTTTTAATTATTTCCTATGATTTAATTTATTATTCAAAAAACCATCTTCTATTTACAAAATTTTCTAGTTATTGAATATTGACAATTTAATATTTGATAATTTCTTAATTATTGTTTTTAAAAATATTATAATAAACAAAATTCATAGTCTGTTTTATATGATAAAACTTTTGTTACTAGAAAAAAATATAACAAAAATGACGACCCTTGGATATGGAGATGTTCATACAAGAAAAGTGATCTAATAGTACATTACATCTATATAGTTTAAAAATATAAATATAATATAAAAATGTATTATAAGTCACATTAGAATTTAAAATTTTGAATTATACCTGAATTATGTTATACAAAATAAACCTATCACAAAGTGAAAAAGATGTATTGGAGGGGGTTTTCTTATTAGCGGTAGTTTAATCCACCACAAAACCAACTAGCAGTTCTCATTTATAGTAAATTGTATTTCACTATCAACAATAAAAAAGATATGATTTTGAAAAGATATATTCTGCCTTATTAAACAATGGTTATTCATATATTTAGTGGTGGTCCTTATCAAACAAAATTTAAGTAATAAATGTAGGTTAAATAAAAAAATGATTCTACGTAATGTTTTAGTGCTTATATTTCATAGTGTTTTGTCCAAGAATCACTCAAAAAATAAATAATTTATTTTGGTGAATTCCATATCCAATATGAATATAAACTTTTATTTTTAGTGGTGATTTATATAAATTTATGCTAAATAATGAAAATAATAAAAATTAAAATATATAAATGTTTTTGAAAATAATTTATACTACATAGAATAAAACTGCATATTAATTAATTAAAAACATAAATATAAATAAATATTTACAACCCATATATACAAAACACACATATATATCATAATAAGTAAAAATACATTAATTATAAACTCAATTATCATATATAAAACATAAATCCATCATCAAACCACAAATCATTACATATATATCTCTAGATATACTACGTATGACCATGACAATAGATATTATCATTTTATATAAAATAGACAACATCACCATCATACCAACTAAACTAAAAATAAGATACAAATAAGAACATATAAAAAATTAAAATTTCAAGTTGAATCAATGTTAATTTTTATCCATATAAAAAATTATTAACAATTACAATCTCATTCATTATACTTTCTTGGATTAGAACACTTAACCTCATTCATATTTTTAGCTTAAGTCACCTATAAAATAAAACTATAACATTTATGAAAAGTAATAGGAAATAGAATAAACACTAAATTTATTTAGATTTTATAATAATTTTTTTATTTTTTAATAAAGAAATATATTTCTACAGAAAAATGATTTATCACCCTATATTTCTGATATTAAATGATGATTTTAAATTTATCCTGTTAATTAAACCCCCAAACTCATCTTGAAATTTTTGAAAACATAATATCATCTATTTAAGATATGATTCAACTCTAAGTACAAGAAATGGATGTGTTTATAACAATATAAGTATCCCAATAACATTTTCCATTACTATATGACTAATTTTAGAAATATAATAGAAAATTCCAAAATTTGACATCTACACCTATAAAACCTTTACCTAATATTCCTTTCTTATTATATTATATATTTTATGATATTCATATCTTATAATTAAAATACGATAAGAATAAAACAAAATTTATTCATTCCAACCTGTAATTTTCAATGTATACTAGACTAAAATCGGAAATAAAAATTCAAAACAACAGCATATATTTGAAAATAATTCTAAATATTGTATCAGTATCTAACCTATTTAAATTAAAAACTCTACTCATTAATTATTCCAAAAATCTCATTTTTTCACTATATATGGGTAAAAAATTCATTCTAATTTAGAAAAAAAATACATTACTTTCCATTCAAAATAACATTATGTATGATACTAATGGGGTTTAATTAGAGAAAAAATCAGAATCTATCAAAAAGGGAAGATTCGAGGTGTAAATATTTTATTATTTTAAATGGATAATAGAATGTGGAAGGAATATACATTGATAAGGAATTTTTCATATTATAATAATAGATAAAATAATAAACATTCCCTCAATTATATAAAAAAAATATTTTTTTATCAAATAGATAGTTAATAATGGGTTTTTATGAGGATAATGATAAGGAGGGTATATAGAGTAAATAGAATGGTTTCTAGTTTGTAATGATGGAAATAACATTTTTAAAATGATGTCTATTTTGATCCTACATTCCAAGAATAATTCAAACCGATCTTTACAATGAATTGACATCATTTTAAGAACTTTTTCTATAGTTTAAGCATTTATAACATGTTTTAGAATTTAAATTAAAAAAGGTTTTTTCTAATTCAAAGAAAAAACAAATTAAATGTTATGGGTTTAGTTCTTATATTTCAGAAATCAATATTAAATTGTGGTGTTATGATTTTATGATAATTGATGTTCATTTTCTTCTTTTCAACCCCATAACACCTATTTTTGAAAATATTCATATATATAAAAACTACTAATTCAATCATTAAGATTACATAAAACATATAATAAATGGATCGTCTGCTCATAAAAAAATAAGTTAATGATATATTTCTTATGTTTTCACATTAATCGATGATAATTTCATTGTATTTAAATATTACAAGTTTTATTATCATTTGAAATCACTAGAAATTAATCTTCATTTATCGCAATAAAATAGAAACTCAAGTTGACATGGATTCAATTTTTTAGCTTTCATAGATCAATATACTATTTTTAATATTTGTTTTAGTGAAATCTAAGACCATTTTCTTGGTTTTGACCTAGTGAAGCACATTGTTGAATACTTTCATAACTTTAAAAACAACTTATGTAGTATTTTTTAGAAAAAAAATATCACATTAACAAATGAAAAATAATCCAATCATATGTGTTTTTACAAAGTAACAACAATATATGATCACTTTCTATGGATTTGATTGTATCACACACATTTTAATTTTTTAAAATACAAATGAAATGTTCCTATCCATCCCCAAAAAACCACACATCAGATTAAAGTGTCATCAGTTCCTACATTTCAAAAAATCAGTCTATAATTATTATTCTATGATTTTATAGAAACACGAGGTTGTATTATTATATTTGACACCATAACATACATTTATATATAATATTTAATCACTAAAAACTACTTATTTAGTAATTCAAAGGACAATTCACATCAGACTGATGTTCCACCTACTCTTAAACATTATAAATAATTCAAAAAAAAACATTTTTATGATTTCATATTAATATATGATTGTTTTATATTTTACCCATTAGATGATTGTTTTACAATTTTTAAAAATAAAAAAAAATTATTATTTATTAGAAAAATTTCACCACATGGATTTATGTCGATTCGTTTATAACATATAAAAAACAATAAAGTATTTTATTACTTTGATTTGAAGAAAAAATTATGAGGCCATATTAGTGGTTTTCCCTACAAATTTAAATATTTAATGATTTTATACCTTCAAAAAATTCTTACTAGGTCAATGAGAGTACACTCCACATCAGAGAGGTATGACTTCTACTCTTAAAAATAAGAAATAATCCAAATATGGGTTTCTTATGGTTAAAAAACTGATCATTTTATATTGGTTTTACAATTACATGTCGATTTTTGAATTTTAATACATTGAAAATGTTTTTTTTCAGCATCTTGAAAAAGAACCAAAATTCATAATGATGTTGATTATATTACCAAATTTAATAATTCAAACCACTATTGGTTTAATTGTATTTCATGTCAACTGAATGTTTATTTTTCATGTATTTGACCACCTCAGTTCTTTTTTTTAATGACTATAACATCATTAATAAATATTTATTTAGTCATCCTGAGCACTCTGAATGTTATATTGATGTGTTTTATACTCTTATATATATAAAATAATTAATAGAAATTTTTCATGATTTCACATCAATCTGGGATTTTTCATCTGGTTTTGATAGTAACATGCTCATTTTGTATAATTAAAACACTAACAATTCATCTAATTTTTACCCTATAATGAAAAAATGAGCATGTTGGATTGATGTTTTATCAAATCCAACACATCATAAATAATAGAAATATATTTTTAATTCGATTTCAAGTCATAATAAGATCATTTTATTTGGTTTATACTTTTGAATAAATGATTTTTAGTATAAAATCACTAAAAATGCATTTTTGTTCATCAAAATTAAACTAAAAATAATATCAATGTGAGTTATATCCTAATAATTTAAATATAAATAATGTATTATTTCAGTATGATTATAAAATATTTTTAGGTCATTTTCTTCGTTTTGACCCCTAGGAACACATTTTAATGACTTTTTTATGTTCAAGAACTTCTTATCCATTCATTCAAAGAACACCACATGTTGGATTGTGAGGAAAATTACTAATAAACATCAAACATAATTCAATGATAGTTACCTTATGATTTCATGTCAATCAAATATCATTTTTATATTTTTTGAAGATTACATGTTCATTTTTTCTAAAACCCTAAAAATTATTTTTTATTCTTTCATGAAAACCACAACTCATAATTATCTTCAATTAAATTTAACATTACTAAAATCGATATATTAATATTTTACTTTGTTTTTAAGATAACATGATGTCGTTGTAGTGGTTTCAACAACTGTACACCCATTTTTATAATACTTATATATTTAAAAATAGTTGTTAAATTATTCCTAGCTAACTACACATTTGATTGATGTTAAATATACACATACACATTAAAAATAATTCATAGATACTTTTTTTGATTTCCATTAATCTATTATTTTTTTTATAGGGTTTTGACCATTTCATTATAAATTTGGAATTTCACAAAACTAAAATGAATTTCTATTCATCACAACCAATATATATGTTAAATTATTTTGATTTAATATATTTTCTTTAAAATTAATAAATGTTTTTTTTCAATATTATTTCATGGAAATGCATCATTATTTTTTTTATTTTGACTAACTACCTCACTTTTTTAAAGAAACCTATTTCATTAAAAAATTATTATTCACTAATTTTGATCAAACCTGAAAATATAATTCCTCCTTTTTGAACTTCTAGAAAAAAATATTCAAAGATACTTCCATTATGATTTATTTTAAAATAGATATCATTTTCAATGATTTTAACAACTATACAGTAATTTAATGGTTTAAAAATACTAAAAATATGTTTAATATAATATCAAACTATACATTCCTCAATTTAATGCCGATCCAGTTCCACCATTCCGTAAATCAATATACTAAAAATGTACTAGGATTTCACAATAATCTAAGACTTTTATTTTTTCATCCCCTAATACTTGTCTTTAATGTTTTTTTAGTGTTAAAAAGTTTTTATTCAGTCATTATGAGCACACTGCACGTTAACTTGTTTTGTTTCCTACTCCAAAATATCAAAAATAATTAAACGATAGTTTTCCTTTTATTTCAGGTTAATATAATATTTCTTGTTATGGTTTTGACTATAACTTACACATTTAAATGTTTTAAAACATAAAAAATGCATTTACAGTCATTTTGAGATTATAACAACTAAAATTTTTGTTGATTTAGTTTACATATTTCACAAAAAAAAATTATTTTTTTAGTGTGATATTATTATAATATATGGCCTTTTCAAGGTTTTGAACCCATGACTAAATTTCTAAAATAATTTCATTTCATTAAACACTAATAATTCATTAATTACAAGAACACATAACATCATATTGGTTATCCATATATATATAAAAATAAAACAATTGTTGATTTTTTTTATGTGATTTCACTTCAACGATAGAATTTTATGTATGGGATTGATCATTAAATAGTCATTTTAGAGTTTTAAAACTCATAATAATGCATTTTAAGTGATATCAAGAAACCAAAAATCATATTAAAGTTTCATATATTCTTAGATTTTAAAAATCAATCTAAAAATGATGTGATATGATTTAATCAGAATCTAAGTTTATTTTATTGATTTTTAGAATAAAGTATATTTATAAAACCACTTATATCTTAATAAGGTTGTTTAATTTTTCTTTTCACACTGTAAGTGTTTATGATAAAATATATACTACAATAAATAAATCAATTTAGGGAACACTCATCAATTATTTACATAAACAAGGTATGATTTTCTATGATTTTGACCATTATAGGGTTATTTTAGAGTGTCAAAACTATAAAAATATATTCATGCTGACTTGGAGAAAGCCAAAATATTAGAGGTTGTAGACTCAGTTTGATCATTTAAATATTCATTCTATTATTTTTTTTCTAATAGTTATGGGATCCTAGGTTATGCTATTGGTTTTAAAATCCTCACAGACATTATTTAATACATTCACTTCATTAAAAACTTATTATTACTTCATTAAAAGAGAATCATACATCGTATTGATGTTTTGTTACTCCTAAAAACAATAATATATAATTAATTTTTATCCTATTATTGTAATTCAATCAAATATTGTTTTTAATGGTTTTTATTATTGTATGGTCTTTTTATTATTCTGAAAAAAATAAAAAAAACTCTATTTATCTTGAGAAAACTATAAATAATATTTATATATATTTAGTTCCAAAATTTCAAAAATTATTCTAATATTTTTTTACTATGATTTCATGATAATAAGATTTCATTTTCATTATTTTGACTACAATTCATATGTTTTTAATAAACATTAGTATCTTTAAAAACTAGTCAACAAGCCATTATTTGAAAACTACATTATAGATTGGTGATATTTCCTGTATTACACAACAAAAAAATATTTCACAGATTTTTCCTATGATATAATTTTCAATTATTTTTACTATTTCATGTTTGTTTTGAGTTTTATAACATTTTAAATGAATTTTTTTATCATCTTGAGAAAACCACATATCATATTTATGTTATTTTAGTATATAAATTTTAAATAGAAATAATCTATTTCCATTTAATGATTTCATGGTAATATGAGGTTGTTTACTAGTCTTTAACCACCGAATACACATTTTTAATGAAATTTGTATATTTAAAAATTTACTTATTCAATCATTATACGGATCTTTTGAATTAGATTGTTGGTTCATATTCTTTTACACATAATCAATAGTTCAATAATACAATTTACTATTATTTCTAATCAATATGTGGTAAATTTATATGTTTTTTTAATGTTACATCCTCATTTTACAGTTTTCAATCGCTAGAAATTTGTTTTTGGTCATTCCATGAAAAACCATAACTAAGATTGATGTGAAACCATTCCATAAATTTCATAGATAATTATAATATTTTTTTATTTCAAGTAATTAAAATCGATTTACATGTTTTTGGATTCCTAATTCCCATTTCTAAATACTTTTATATCTTAAAAATCAATTTTTAGTCAAATTTCATATTTTCATCATATAAAAGATGATAGCTAATTGAAAATTATTTCTTGGTATTAAATGAATTTATATATCTATAATAAATAAATAAAATTCAATTTTCAAATGATTTAAAATCAATATGATATATTTTTTATATTATTGACCACTAGAGACACATTTAATAGTTTTCAACCACTTAAGATGTGTTTTTAGCAATAAAAAACAACTTCGATTGATACAACTTCAGTTTCAATATTTAAAAATATTTTATTATATTATTTTATTATTATCTCATAGAAAAATAAATTATTTTACTTTAATTCAACCCTCTTACACTTTTTTATATTCTTTTGTATCATTAAAAAGTACTCAGACATTCATTCTAAGAATGCCACACTCCAGATTGGTGCATTGTATACTCATACAGATAAAAATAAAAAATATAAATAGTTGATAGAGAATATTTTTAATTAAATTCACATGGGATATGATTTATTTAAAACAAAAAAATTATCAATTTATGGGTACTTTTTTTTAAATTATGGTTAATGGAATAATTGGGAGTGAATTTGTAAAATGGAATAAAATTTGATTTCATAGAATTTTTAGTAATCTTTTTTATTATTTTATTGAAACATATAATATGATATAAGAATTTTTTATAATATAAGAATATATTTCTAATTGGTGTTCTAATAAATGGGCTCATCTTGAGCCGAATATTGAATGAGATCATGGCTATCCACATAGAGGGTAGCAGACCAATCACCTAAAGGTAACTAGAAAGGGTTAGCATGAAGGATGCCACAATGGGTCAGACCTGGATTATGAATTCACCCAAAAAGGAATGTAATTACTTGTATTTAATGACTTGAGGGTTTCCTAGTTTGGTCAGGAATTGGATAAGAGATCATATGTGAGATGGTATATGATATTCTCAACTAGTGATCTATTTCCATATCCTGGCTAATAAGAATGCATGATACAATGTTAATATTTTATGTGGAAATATGTTTTATAACCACTATTTATCATTTAATTGTGTGTTATAAGACATAAGTAATGATTTTATTGATCCATGGAATACATTTTATGGAGTAGTCACAGAATACTCATCGTTACAATCCTAGGATTCTCCTACACTTAAAAAATATAAGCGCATCATGATTTGAAACTGATTATTATTATGTAGTGTTCACATCTCATGATTATTTAATTTTAACCATTTCATACAATTATATGATCAAGCATTTTATAAGTTATATTAACTTCATAATATTCTATATTTAATTAAATTTTCTTACAATGATTTTATTATAATTATAAAATAATAAATTTTAAGTAAATTTATTTACTCAAATGTCTCTGGTACATTTATCCATGAATATAATATTATCATTCTGATAAAAATTATTCAAAATTTTTGTTTTTTCAATAGGTGACCTAAATCATAACCCTATATATAAATACATATAATTTTTCAAAAAAATTAGTTCTAATAAAATAGTATAAATAATAATTAATAAATTCAAATAAGAATATTCTTTTTATTAAAAAGTTTATGACCCAATGATATGAACAAAGAAGTGTTTTTCATGATTTATTGTATTAATTATAGATTATTCCATAAGTAAAATTAATTATTAAAAAGTTATAGTTCTTTTGTTTATATTATTATGTTAATAAAAATTATTCAAATATCTCCTTAAATAAATCCATGTTAATATTAATAAAAATCAATTAATTCTCATGATACACAACATAAATCATTTTCTAATATATATTTTGTGGTATTGTGAATCTTCAATTAAAATGTTTCCATAATATAAACCTAATTCCTCTCCATATTAGGACCAAAATGTTCAATTTTCAAAGGGGTGAAATGGATTCAAGAACATCTGAAAGGAATGATATCTAGAAATAAAAATATAACATATTAAAATTATATTAGTAATTTTAATAATTTCATATAAAATTATATTTATTGAATTTTTAATTTTAATGGCCATCATTTGGTTTCAAATAATCATTCTTCCAAGATAACATAATTTCCCTCCATTTTTTTTGTAATTAATTGGAATGAAAACTATCTGATGTGTATGAATCATAAAAATTTGTTCATAGAAAAGAATAAAATTAGTATTATACACCATAAAATGATAGAACAAATATATAATTTAAAATTAATTTGTGTCTAATAGGTCTTTGGTCTTCCTGTATTTATCTCTTCTATTGTTATTTTTATATGTTTACCAATTAAATTAAATAGTTAATAAATATATTATATTTTTTTAAATGAATTAAATACATATAATGGTAACCTTCCAATAAAACCAAGATACTGGAATGGAAGAAAATTATACCTCCCTTGCTATACAATAAAATTAGTTTCCAAAAACATTTGGGGAAGATAGTGTCTCACTAAAAGTCTTTGGTATAGTGGAAACACTCAGATCCACTGAAGGTGATTGTGGTGACAATGTGTTCTAAGAATATGATCTATATTATAGCATTTAAAATTAATTATAATATATTTGTTGGAAAAAATTAACCATATCATAAAATCTAAAAAAACAAAATAGAACAATTTATATATGTACAAGACACAGTTATATGTGAAATTGTAAAATAGTTTAATTGGAAACATATACATTCAATAATATTAGTATTCAATTTCATAATTGTTTTCAACCTCATCATCAAAGATTAGTTGATTTCAGATGAAAATTTTAAAATCTTTTATTAATATTCATTTATAATACACCATTGTTTTTCTAAATTTTTAGGTACATTTGTTATTTTTATTAAAAAGATTAATTTTTAACATAATATTTAATTTTGATTTATTAATTTTTAGATTTTCAATGTCAATTAAATTGTTCATATCAATTTTGAATTTTAATTTTTCAATTAAGTCTAGAATTTCTATACCAATTTGGATTTAAGTTTTTGTTTAATTATTTATTTATATATATACATAATATGAAAAAAAATGCACCCAACAATTTTTATTTTATACCATAAAATCAATAATTTTTTTATATAATAAATTGATCAGTACATCTAATCCTCATATGGTGAATTCGGAATCAAAAAAATTAAAAATTCCTAAATTGGTTGTGACACCACTTCCTTGATTTTTTTAAAGGAAATCTACCATGGGGGTCTATTTTTCGAATCAACAACACCCTACTTCATGAAGTAAAATTTTCCAAAAAGGAGACCTAATGGGATATTTTTATCTATCCACTAGACCACTTTGCAATAATCTACCATGAGCATGAGAGAAAATTATACAATGGGAGATATCAATAACATGTCACATTATTTTTGTGTAATCGATCAAAATTGAATGTTTATAATAGAAATATATTGACTACACCTATCAATTGACCACACCACTACAAAAATGGGTAAATTACTGAAGCGACCATCAGTCTACTGTTGACTACACCACCTCCTTTGAAAACCAGTCTTTGACATCCCTTTAATCTACATGAGATGAAAGATTTAAAATTTAAACAGTTCAATTCACCATGTCTATTTTGTATTCAAACAACTAAATATATTTCTTGGGGATGAATTTGATATAAAATCTCCAATAAAACACTTCTCATTTTCTCTAGGATTGACCACAATAGATAAATTGAAACATTGAAAACATCTGTATGTGATTTAAAAATCAATAGGGCTTTAACATTATGTTGCTCTAACAAAATAACACGATCATAGACATTGAATTGAAGATTATCTCATTGATTTTGAATCAATAAAATAACCCAAGAATTATTGAAAATGGTCAGGATCCATCCCAACACATGTAATACATGCTGAAGGAGGTAATCCTGGCCACTAGAGATGAATAGTGGTTCCACTACACCTAAACCACCAACACCAATGTTTGGATTTCTGAAGATATATTTTCCCACATTTAATATAATAGCACTAACTATTGTAGTTGGTTCCCAAAAACAAAATCTTATGTAATATTATGTTAAAATTATTATTTTTTAATTATCAATAAACATATTATCTCATTATGATTATTCTCTTGTGTAAGATTGTGTGGGATAATTTCCTATTAGAATTTCTCACACTAAAAGGCCATAATAGTTCAAAAATATTTTGAAAACCCATAAGTGTCATGAGAATATTCATAAATTATTTTTATATAGGTTATAAAAACAATTTAAGGGATTTAAATGATTTAGACTACCATTGGAGGATATTTATTGGACTTTGAGGCCCCTTCTGTAGCTATATTCCCTTGGAAATATCTGGAGTATGATATTATGAGAATGAGACATTCTTGTAGGAAATATATATTTATATGTGTTAGTAGTTTTTCCTATCTTCAGACTTCTCTATTTATCATTATAACTTATTATTATTATTAATGAGTATTGTAAGTTGCATACTCTGATCTATTGATGAAAATCATGAACACATGTGCTCATGGTAATGTAAGATCTGTTTGGTGCATCAGAAGTAATGTTTCATTAATGAATAATGAGAGATATGATTTTCCCTTATGTTCAATGACGGAAGATGATACCATATTCCCTTTTATGGAAATGATGTACGCTATATAAATTCCTAGCCTTGATGTTCTATATAGAAGTTCTAATTTTGGAAATTAAAAGAAATATACATCAAGAACATAGGTTGATGGAACTCGCATGGAAACAAATTGATTAGAATTATTATGAAAATGGGATTATATTACACTATTTTCATTATTATAATGTATTTTGTTAATTAAACATTAAATACATTCTTTATGGGTTCCATGACATGTTTCAAGATTATAACCTAGGACTTTAGGATACTTCACCTAATGCCATTATGAAAAGTCGTAATGGGAAACACACTAAGTGTATTAATAATATCACTTAAAAATGTACTTTTTATTAATTATTTAATACTTCAAATACATATTATTCCCATATGTGGTCTAATAATTATTATTTTCTTAATCACGTATTTTATATCTCCAGTTATTCGAGAGAATATAATTTTCACATCATATTTAATAAATATTTATTTTCTATTAGTTGAATATAATAATGATAATTTTATTAGAAAATAATGCATCGATAATTATTTATTAAATAAATAGTTATCACTGAAGGCCTGATAAATAATTTGGAAGAATAAGAAACCTAGTAAGATAGTCAAGTGAAAAATAATATATATTTAAAAGTATTTGAATAAATAATATTTAACTTTAATTTATGAGTTCAACACATGTAGAGAAATAATAAAAATACTATTATTATATGCATGAGGTTTTATAGGGATTAAATAAATATTAGATGTCACTGGTGTAATTATTTTTCTAATTGTATTGATTTATAAAATCGATTATATTATTTTTAAGATAACCACTTAATTTATTTATTTTTTCAAAATGAAGCCATAAAATCCTCTCAAATCCATTGGGAGTTGCGATATCCATGAAAACATCCAATAATAGAGAGCTATCTTCTTCCACCTTCCACTATTATGTCTAGAGAAACTAAGAATAATTATTTATTTGTGATTCTTCTAGTGATCAAAGGAGGATAATGCAAGTGATATGGACTATGATTCCATCACCCAAAGATTTTGATAGTTATGTTCATAGATTTTTAAAACACATGTACATCATTAGATGGAATTTTCTTCTTTTTCCTAAAACACAAGGATGGTGAATCATAGAAGCACTGTTAGATCTATCCACAAGGAATGAATTTCTCACAAGGTCATTATTTAATTACTTAAATTAATTATAAATAAAATGTGTTGATCCTATATTTTGATTCCAGTGTTTTATCCATTGTATATATTTTTTAGTCAATTCAATTAATAAAAACAATTTTGTGTGTGTAAATATATGATCTATCATCAATATTGAAAGAAAGGAATGTTTGGGATGACGCATCACACGCTTATACTATTCCTGCTACCAATATGTTGATTCAAAGGGGGTCAGATAATTATTTTTAATAATTTAAAGAATTTTTATTGATTTATGAATAAGTAATTTTATCCACTTAAATTTTAATCTTTATTTAATCCCAATTTTGATATATGGATCTTTCTCTTCATTTATTATACATATAATAGAATATACAAATTTTATTAATGAAATAAATTTGAAGAACATATCTGGAGGTTCCATGGAATCTATCTAGAAAACAAAAGTGTAAACAACATATAACTCCAAGGTACACACCTTGTACTAGTGTAAAATTCCTCAATAATTAATTAAAAAAATAATTCAAGGAGTGTGTATTTATTAAACATAGTGTACTTAATTATACACCATTTGTTGTGCCGTAAAACATGTCACAGATTTACTAAGAGTGCACATCTTGTAATATAAGTAATGGCATAAAATCATTTAGTAAGAGATGGGTCGTGTATCTTATTACATGCCCCGAATGACTGATTAATGTTTAACTCTGAGACCTCATGACATGTATCCCTTTTACATGACATTGGAAAAAAAATTATTGAAATTTTACACAAGGAGACCCTAGGATTGTGTCATAAATAGATGATGAGAAAACATACATTTTAGGAAGCCCCAATGTTCATGTCTTGTACTATTACCAAATTACACAGAATTAAAACTAATTTTTTATACTATGAAAACCTTATAAAAATGTTCTTTTGGGTGGTCATTTTATTGAAATTACATTCCAACTGATGTGTTTTAATACATATTAATGTTTAATTAATATCTTTTTAATGTTCAGATCTAAATACCATGAATGATTCATGTTATACTTATTACACAATATATATTGATGAATAACATTTGACCTAAACATTCATTTAATTTGTACAATCATTATTTTTACATCACACATCATGAAAGTATGAAATAATTGATGTATTTAAAATGTCACAAGATTAGATATTTTTTTAGTATACTAAATATTGTTTAGTTAAGATGGGTACTCATCATATTACTTCCAAGTAAATTTATGTAAACTGTTTGTTTAAAATAAATCTATTTAATTTGTATAAAATTATGATGGGTGAGAATATCAAAGAAATTTTGATTTGAATTTTGATAAAAAGTGATTAATTAAAGAAGAAAATTAAATTATTCATGATAAATTTATCTTAAATATGAATGATTAGGATTTTAATGGAAGTTTATTTAAATGAAAAACTATTTTCCTGCATATGGATGATCAGGATCCATGACCAGGCCATAGTGTGTGATTAGTTGTATATAATTTATTATTAAGTCAAATTATTGTTCAACATGTAATTTCACCTCAAATCATTTAAAGGATTGGGTTCCCAATGATTTTTTCAGGTAATCGACATTCGTTAACCAGTGTGTGAGTAAAATCATATGTAATGGATGGATCTCTCAGGATAGTGGAGGCAATTAATGTTTGGAGCTAGGGAGAAATGAATGAAAAAAAAGATACATAGGTGGACTGGTGGAAACCTATAAGATGAACCATAATTTATTCCATGTGTTTTTACCCTAGGTCTAAGGATAATTTTTCAACCTCTAGATAAATTAACCATTAGTGGATACTGACTATCAATCAATTCTTTTTCAAGTTTCACGGTTATTTCATAATCAATGGTTTCTTGAAATAACCTATAATAATGAATTACAAATCATGAAATATAGAAATCAAATAAATTGGATTACAGGTAAATATTATCTAAGACAAGTTTTATAACATAGGTAAATCTAATTAATATTATCATGCATGTAATAAAGGTAATAATTTTATGTTTATGCATAAAAGATAAGATCCATGACCTCAATGCTCGAAGGCATTTATATTTTATTCAATTTTGATAATCCACTTTTACAGGTTTAGGGGTAACCATTAAATAGTCTATAGAATCATAGGAAATGTGTCTTAAAACGCAGTCATTTCATGTATTAGAACTAAACACCCAGAAACAATCCCTATATTGTTGGGGTTAAATATTTTGGTCCATAAAAACTGACCTAAAAATATGATTATCAAGTAATTACAAATGAATGAATTTATGGGAATGGTACTCATGGAATATACATACACTCTCATTCAACCAAATATCGGAGCATTATTGGTGGTTATTACTTTCTATAACCTCTTCTTGGAATGAACCTCAGTATATCACCAATTTGTTTGTATTGAACCGTTCAATATATCACCAATCCGCTGAGACTCGTCTTCAACAATGTTGTCCCACTACACTACCACATCATGTCTGACTGTAACTGATAGCTCACTCCTTGTCTATCTCTAGACACTGAATCTCACTTCCACACTCCTATGATACATTTCCATAGACCTTGTCATCATTCCCCTATCATCATCTGATATTATAAAGTCTACTACCACTGTATGATAAGACCTATTACACAATCTAAAACCTCTCATCCTCATCGTTGGTGGCTCACCATCAGCCATTAACCGATATATGAGACTCTTGTCTCAAAAACGAAGACTCAATATTCCATTGATTGATACCCCCCTACTTCACACCCCTACCACATTACCTCATCCATGCACAAGCCTCTATTAAATCCCAAAATTTTAGGTTTCCAAGGTTTGAAACCTACATGATACATGATCGCATGGAAGCCTTAAAAAAAATTTCAAGACACCAACTGCATAAAATTACTCAATTATTTTTATTATGTCAGTGTATCCTTCCACTACCTTAGTTCAAATCAAACAAAAGTTCAATGCTCATTACCAGCCATGGTTGGAGTTCATTCAATTATCTAGGAATTATAAGTTGATGTTTTAGGTTGAATTAAATTTTATCATATCAATAGTTGACTACCAATATAATAATTGGTGTAATTGAGAGTCAGTAGGTTAGGAAATACAATTTAACGATTTATGTCTTGGTGAACCAACTCAACATATAAAGGAACTATGAGTAAATAAAGTTTCTCTTTAGAATTCATACCTAAATCCCTTAAAATTTCTCAACCAACTGAATTTGGGGTATTGAGAAGGGTAATATGGATACTTAAAAATAGAATGTCCATGAAGTTGGATGTTTTGAAAACATTTTTGGGGGATATTGGGTTTCTATAAAATAGTGGGAGATACATAAATATAATATTATTTATTTTTATAAATTTTATCAGATAATGTATTAAATCTATTCTCATATTATTTATAGAAACAATAATAAAATTATTTCAATAATATACCTATAATCTATACATGATAATGATAACCTTCACAAAAGGAAAATTTTACATGAGTGGAAATTGCACTCTCACATTATTCTATACCATGAGAGGAAATCTATCTACTAGAAGAACATATTCCTAATTCTCCTGGTAATGAGGCTAGTGAGGAAGAGTTTTTTATATATGAAAATATGTTGAACTATGATAAATATATTCAATTATTCATGCCATCATCCATGAAAATTGTGAATTTTAAGAAATATGTGTATATGGATGCATATAACACAATGTCTCTCCTTTATGATCTCTATAAAGATAAAGAGATACAAGATAGTTATGATATGTCCAATTCTTTGTGTAAAACTATAATTAGATATTCTGTGACTGATAGGACTCGTGTAGTCATGATTATTGGATAAATTGAATGCTTATACATCTTAGATATTAAATTCCATGATGAGTTCCACACAGTTCACACAATTTTCTCACTACCCCATACCATATCAAGTATTATTGTAAATTGTAACATAACAAGTACTGACATGAGTTATTCAAAATAGGTTACATTGTTTCTCCATGTATACATGCACATGGCTCATGATAAACACAGAGTCCTTATGGTGAATAAGAAAATAAAGAACAAAGAAAAGGGGACCAAGTGTCATTACAAGTATAAATCTCCCGAGAACCTTCTTTATAAGAAGAGAATTATATAGATCTAGGGAAAGGAAAAGGATGCAGTATGTTTTTCATATGGAAAACAAAGACATTGGTATATGAACTTCACATAGATGTAATGGGAAGCTAAAGGTGAACTTATTATTTAGTGTAATCCTTCCATATATAAGAATTTTATATTACATAAAAATTTTGGAGCTCATATCTGTATCCCAATTCTTGAACCACGTAGATTCTGAAATATTTCTAGAGGAGATGTGGCGTTGTGAGCTGCAAATGGTGTGAGAATGTTTTCTCTAGAAATTAGTGAATACCACCATTTATTTATAATGTGAATGAAATAGATTCTAAGAGATTGTTATTATGTAAGAACTACTTCCAAGAACATATTTTTTGTGTGATATCTTGATATAGATAGTTTTACTTTAAATATTAGGAATAATATTTGTTTCCTAGATATAGAAAACATATGTTATGGTATGGAAAATTTAAATAAAAAACATTTTCTACTAAATTATAAAAACAAAGTATTTGAAATTGATAAAGAATCATGTTCACATGACTCATATGACACCTATATATAGAATCAACATCTTGGTCATGTAAATGATAAGATTTTGAAATAGATTTTTCAAGATGGTTATCTAGAGTCTTCTGAGTTCAAAAACACTTGAGATATGGAATAATTGTTTATAAGAAAAAATTATTAAACATCCATTTTTCAGAAAGGGTGAAAGTGATAGAGAGATTCTAGGAATGGTACACACTATCGTGTATAGTCCCTTTTTATTAGAAGTTAGTTGTGGGAATTCATAATTCGTATATTTTTCTAATGACATCATTAAATATGGCTATGTGTACCTGATAAGGTATAAGTCCTTTTACTTTGAGAAAATCAAAGAATTAATGAATGATGTAGAGAATAAATTTTTAAATAAGATAAAGAATATTCAATCAGATCAAGGTGATGAATATCTTGACTGATATTTTATTAAGATTTTATGATAGTTTGGTATTCTAGCAAAAATCAGTCCAAAATAAATCCATTGTGGTATGGTGTTTGTGAAAGAAGGAACTATAGATTGTTAGACATTATAAAGTTGATGATCTGTCAAAAATATTATTCATTATTATTTTAGGGATATGAATTATAAATTGCAGTAGACACACTAAACTGCGTCCAAATAATGTGAAAAAAATAATTCCCTATGATTTATGGAGTGGAAAACCCCCATTTTTGCACACAAATATATTAGGTTATGATGTTTTAGTTAATGACTTCTCTGGTAAAAACCTATACCATAGGGAAAAAAGTCTATGTTTTTTATGGTATCTAAGAGAAAAAAATTGATACTACCTATACATCCCCTTATCCATGAATGTGAATGTCGTCAGATAAGAAAGTGTGTTTTTGTGCCCAGGCAGGATCTAAGTATCAGTGTGAGGGGGAGGGTTTGAATTTGTTATATCTTTTTATTTTATGTTTTATTATTAATGAAAAAATCATCACTTACAGTTAATGATTTCTTTCCGTCTTGAAAAAATAAAACACACATCCACTGGAACAAGTTAATTTACAATGTTCCCAACTCAAAAACTATATTGACGTCTTTATGTTGGTATGTAAACTATCTAACACCACAAAATAAACTAGAAAACAATTATTTTGTGTGGAAAAAAATTAGTAGGATATATTCACTTACACTCATGTCGAAAAAAATTCCATACAATAGTGTGTGTGATTATTCTAGCACAAAATATTTATTAAAATTTTCTATAATAAGCATGTTATGGTACTTCTTGATCAAAGTTCACAAGGAAGTTTTTCAAAAACAATTTCACACTTCCTTACCCAGTAGAAAGGAAGCACTTCCTAGACTTCATAATGGAACTCTTTCTGATAGCTCACTCCAATTCACAACTCTAATTGGATCATTCTGATAAAATATCTACAACAAAATACCATATAAATAAATCAAAAATAATTTTTTTCTTAGTATTGAAAGCCCAATCATATTTCTTGTTTGAGGATTTAGCCTGATTTGACAATCATATGAATAAAATCTTATTCTTATTCTTTAATTATTTTTTTGGGATAATTTTTTCTTGAAATTTAAATCTAGATATTTCTTCTCTCTATTTCATCAGATATTCTCTTTATACATCTCAGTAGTACTTTTTTAGATATGTAAAGAGGACTTCCATGTTTTATTGGGGATCTAGGGATTATTTTGGAGGGATTATTACAAGGGTTTCCCAATAAATTTTTTTTCAAAATATAAATATATTTTAAATATCGAAATAATATTTGACTTCATATATGCTTCTCAACTCTTATCAAACCTTCTTAGTTATTTTTAATACTTCATCTCACTTCAAAAATTATTCACAAATTCATTCATATTCTTATTTCTCATTCTAACTTCCCATTACAATAGATAGATAATGTCAATCTAATCATCTTGATCTACTTGAAAATAATTCAGAATAGAAGATGTACAATACAATGACCACATTAAAATATTAAGACCATTTTTATTTCCTCAATATTGAGAAGATAATTAATTATTCATTACATTTTTCTACACAAAATGAAATATATGTGAATAATATGTATTTTCATTATTATCTTTAGAACCGACACCCCATTCCAATGTCCCCATTGATAACACTTTGAAAATTAATTCAAACATCCATTAAAGACTCCCTTGATAACTATTTTGGGTCTTTTTGAAACAATATTTGTTTTATTCATTTATCCATACCAAAGATCTTGCATTCAATGAAATATTTTGGTTTCATTTATATTATGTTGGATATTGACATGATTGTTATAAGAAAAAACATTTATTCTTTCTCGGGAACAACCTTAAAAAATAACCTTGAAAAAAATTATTTTTTTCTAGACTTACATGATAAGGAAAAAATTATTCAGTCTAGAAAACAATAAACAAATCATCTCAAAGATAAATAATTGAATACATTTTTTATTGATCCATGATCATTTAATTTGTATTTATCACCAAAAAATAATCTTATTCTCTATATTTATTGGTTATAACACTTTCTGAATAATAAAATTCTACCACAGATAAAAACTATTCAACCAATATAAATAGAAATCAATAATATTACTTTACATCAGAATCCATTAGAATGGATTAGTGGAACACCACATCTGATGGGCCGATTCCATCAAATTCCATAACAGCAATTCCTTTCCTTCTCTGAAAACGATCCAAACAAATTATTTATCTAAATATTTGTTTCTCATATTTTTTAGTCTAAATGAATCAAACATATTCATAACTTCTCATTTTGATCAACATCATTTGTTTTCAAACATTTATACATCCAGTGTTCCCATTCTGATGAAATGATTCTGGAAATCAACATCTTCAACAACTTCTTTATTCTATAAAATTTTAATTTTATCTCAAATTCCTCATGAATATGAAGATATTTAATATCAGCTATAACATTATCTAACATATAATGGAATGTATAATAACATCCCAATGTTTTCAGTATACATATTTCTTACCAATTGTACCTCAATACAATTACAGCTCTCCCCCTTTATTTCACAAGTCATGCATCAAATGGTCTCTAAAAAAAATTTATCTTTATATATTAAAAAATAATTATATGTTAATTGGAGAAATATAGAATATAATAAATCTTCTGATTATGATATTCTCTCAATTTATACCCAGCGTGTGTCTAGACCTTCCATAAAAAACATCTACTGAATCTGATGAACTTTAGTAATAAATGTGTTGTTGATGTCCTGAATATGATGGTATTCTAATCACCCAAATATTTGACAAAGTGAGGTGATTTTTATCCCTTGAAAAAAAAAGACAACACAGGAAAAATAACAACTTTTTGATTATGATGGTGAGTGTATTCTTCATGTCGATGGTTTTGGATCTTATTCTCATACAGATTGTCTTGATTCATCTAACAACTTCACACTCAACATTCCCCAAACAATAATTCCATTAAATTTATCCTCATACTCTAATTATTAAATATAATTATCATTTTAACCTATTAACATAAATTAGAACCAAAATAAATCTTGGAAATAAAATTTAACCCCATAATGTTTTTAAATACCCACATCGATACCAAACAATCACTTATAATCATGAATACATGATGTTTTACTTTCACAATTTTTCTTTTTATCATTCCTTTATTTCTCCTCGTATTTATTATATCTAAACATTTCAATTTCCTCAATCCTTATTCAAAATAAAATTCAAAGGTCCCATCATTATATGTTTCCACCTTATTGAAAAATTAACTCATTTACATGGGTTGGAACTTTTCATCTCAGAATATTGGAATTATTCTTAAGGAGAACATAACTATCACACGGTTTTCCTATAAATGAGAATTTAACTAAAAACACTATTTATATGTCAGAAAACCATGTCTAGAAAACAAGATTGTATATTCAAGGTTATCAATGTTTTCCATTACACAACATTCATGTAAATGATTTTTATCTAACATTCAACGTTCTCGTGACTGGGAAATTTTTTGAAAGAATTTTTTTATGATAATATTATCCTACACTAATCACATAAAAAATTTCATAATTTTATGATCTATAAAAACACAACTTTCTAAAAACTTTTATTATTCATAAAATTATTACATTGTTTTTCAAGAATAGTAAAATACTCATGAACACAAATTTCTTTATTTCGACTTGTTCGAGTCCCTACATGTTAGTATATGTATAAAAAATTGGAAATAAGGAGGAACATGAGATTTTATTAAATGAAACAATCAAAATGATAGTCCCCACTCAGTTTGGAATTTTTCTTCTTTTTCATGGATTTTTCATCAGATTTGTGTTCTTTCTTCTCGTCATCCTTCTATGATTTTGTAAAAAAATTATGATCATATATATAATCTTATGATGAGGTTTTTGAATTTTTCAAAACATTGGTAACATCTTCATTTCAAGTAGACTGTAACATCTTCTTCATGTCTTCTTCTTAGGCTAGAAATATAGTAAAGAAACTTTCAGAAACATTCCCATATTTGTCACACATCTTTTGCCTTTTTGACTTTTTAGTTCGCAATCTATTAATATCTTTTTACAACTTTTATCTCTTTTTTCAAAACTAGTTTCATTCCACTTTCATCATGGTTAGTTATTCATATTTATTTCTATCCATTTTTACTTCTTATATCCAAATAACTGATCAATATCTCCTTTTAGACTAAGTATGATTTTTTTATTAGGTTTCAAAATACCAATCTCACTATTTTTACTTGGAGGGTATTGAATACACCTCAAAGATTAATTCTATAGTTCATGTAATATTTTAAATGTTTTTGGTTGAACCAAAAGACATTATCTGTGTGTTTGAATCCACTACAATGCTAGCAGTTCCAATAGATGAAACATATTTTGCTGTAACTTTCAAACATTACAAATATTTTGACATGTTCCTCAAAAACTTTTTCATATTTATTATAAGAACACTTTTTACCACCAAACATTTTATTATCAACTTAATTCATCCATTTTTATATTGTTTTCCATTTTAAAATTATTAAAAATACATGTAATTGAATCCATTTCAGATCTAGGATTTTTAGAAACATGCAACTTCATGACTTGTTCGTTTTTGACCAAATTGATAACCATCATAGATTTAATCATCTTAGATTAATTTACCACATTATTCTGAACAATTAACGGTATTTTTTATACTTAATAGGTTAATACTTATAATATCTTCCACAAGCATTAGAGATAGAAATATTAAAACCATAAAAAATCTATGCATCTATGGAATGCTATTGTTGAAAAAGCCCAAAATAATCATATTTTTCCATCAAATTTAGTTCAAGATTTTCATTAAGATTATTATATTTCTCTAAATTATTCTCTATATCATAAATATATTCCATCATCTTTATTTTATATTTAAGAAAACATTATTGATTATTAATTTAATGTTGTTCACTTTTTGTCTTCCTTAATTCTTTCTCAATACTCACAATCTTCCTCACACCTGATTTCAATTCACCTTTTATATGAAATGAAAATCGAGTTTCTTCTACATAAAAACTATAAATTTTTAATTCTTCATCATTCACAATTGCAATGAAAGTATTATCACCATAATTCTCAATATAATTTTTGGTTTAAGCTTCATTTTCAGTGTTTTAAGAACAAATCATCAGAAAACATTCTTCATTGACTATTGAAATAAATTTTTTTTCTTCAACGCCATTTGTAAAATATTCAATATCATAATACATAGAAAAAAATCTTCCCCTTTAGGATTTAGAGAACTTATTATATTATCAATTGTAAAAGGATTTTTTTTCTTATCATCCTTTTTTCTTATAAGATCTTCTTGACCTTGTTTCTTCCAAATCACATTGTTCTTCATCAATATATTTTTCATTAACTATTTGAGGATATTTGGAAACAAAGTGACCAATGAATCCACATTTAAAATATTTCATGGTATATTTCCTTTTATAATTTATTATAACTCTATTCAAATTTTTAGAAAATAAAGATAAAATTTCATCATGTTATTTATATACTGCATATTAAAAACTGGAATCTCTATATTCTTATTTAAGAATCCTTATGGGAATTTAATTATTGGTACAATTGAATGTAATTTCATGATAAATATTTCTAAATTCATAATATTATCTTTTATCATTTTATATGTAATGAGTGGACAAATAAAATAATCTATAGATATAGCTTCTAGATCTCAATCATTTAAAGTGTAAACTTTATCATTAAAAACATCAAGAAGAATTACGAGATCATTTAAAAATAGTATAATCATACAACTATTCTATTATACATATAATAGTGTTAACAATATTGTTCTCCCTGGTAAATAATTCACCAAATTATTCATTCTAACCCATCTTGAGATCTTCATACTTCAGTCTCCAAATATTTATCCTTTCCTAATTTATATTTGTATTGAATTCTTTAATGTTATCCAACTTATCACATATACATTAGAATGATGAAAATACATTTACTCTTAGAAACTGAATTTCAGAAAGTGATAAAAGTAAAGAAATCTTATCTCTTCCATCATTATCGGGGTTTTCCTTATCATACTTTATAAAAGTAAAATTATCAGCACATATGGGAAAGAATATGTAATATATTTTGAAACATCATATCCACAGGTAATAAGATATGGCATCATTATACCTTCATAGATATGATAATTCCTACCATTTAAGATCAGAATCCTCATATTATTCACACATTTCAGATTCTCCATCACAACTTCTCTATCAAAACTTTTTCAAATAATAAATGAAGGGAACCTTTACTCTGATAGCACTTATTGGTGCCCAGGAAAGATCCTATTTTATCGAGAAAGGGTAGGGGTATATAAGTGATGTCTTTTTTCCTTTAAGTTTCCTTACTAATGGAAAACCTCCACCCCTTTTAGTGATGTATTTCCCTACTGAAAACAAACTAAACAGACATCAATAGGGACACAAGAATTAACATGTTTCACTACTCAACATGAGTATCTATGTCCTTGTTATGGTATTAAAATAATCCAATACCACATAATATACTAGAAAATAATACTTTTGTGTGGAATACAATGAGTAAGATATTTCCGTACACTCGTCTAGCACTATGTTCAACATAGCAGTACATATTCCTCATTTAAAAAGAAAGATATAATACAATTTTACATAACAATTATGTTATAGTGCAACTTGATCAACATTAACAAATATGTTCTTTGAAAGAAAATATTCAATTTCTTACCCTACCGTGGGAAAGTATATCATATACTTTATAATTATAATTAGTATGATAACCTAGTCCAATTTATAAGCCTTATTGGATCGGTACGTTAATATAGATCTATCTGAATACTACTTAAATAAATCTGAAATAATTATGTCTCGGTCTGAAAATAAAAATTTGATTCCCATTCTTAGGATTCATCCCAATACGATGATCACATGAATATGATTTTTCTTATTATTATTATTCTGGTTCCTTTAAATTCTAGATAATTCATTATAATAATTATCAAATTAGAAACTTCTTCTCCATGTAAATTCATAGCCTCTCTATCTACTTCTCAACATTACATTTTTTTATAAAAGTACAATGTACTTCATCATTTTGAAGGCCATCCAATGATTGTTTCAACTAGATTCTGAATGTTTTTTACCCACATAACCAAATATACTAAAACATAAATTTACATTTAATATTATATAAATCATTGAATTATTCAATGATTTTAAACTCTTCATGGACCTTCCAGAATATTCTAAAGACTTCAACATTCTTTATAAATTCTTTAAAAACATCGACCCAGTTCTAATTTCCCATTAGATTTTTCCATTACAATGGAGACATAAGGGCACTCTAATTTTCTTGGCCAACATGAAAATAAATCAAAACTAAGGAATTTCCATTATGCTGACCACATGAAGATATCCAAACCATTATAAGATCATCATTATGATGAATATTATAGATTCATTATTATATTTCTATGTTCCAAATGAAACATATGTCAATAAGATTTCTTCTCATAAAAATCATCAGAAATAACTACCCATTTTGATGTCCCCCTTTAAAATACTTTTGAAATTAATTCAACATTCCTTTTAAGATCCACCTTAAAAATAGATTTATTGATGGTTGAAAAATTATTATTTTATTCTTTTCTTATGAATGAGGATCCAACATCCGATTATATTTATGGGTTTCATTGATAGTTTCATAGCCATTGACATAATTATAATAGGACAAAATAATTCTTATTTCTCTACAATGACATGAAACAATACACATGAAAAAACTATAGAGACCCTATTTATGTTCATTAATCACCTAAAATGAAATAATTTTTCTATCTTTAAAACAATAAGTATCTAATGTTGATGAAGAATTATTCACTACATTGTTGATTGATATTTGATTTTCATTGTCATATTGGTCACCAAAAACTTATCTCATTCATTGTATTTTCTAGTTCCAACATTTTACCCACAAAATAACCCTACCTTAATAAATATATCAATATGATATCAAAAAGATAACAATAATATAAATTGGTTTGAGAATCCATTATGGTGGATCAATGGCACTCCGCGTCTGATGGACCGGTTCCAGCTGCATCAAATTCAGAAACTCTTTTCCTTCTCTGAATATATATTGAATAACTTATTTCTCTAAATATTTATTTATAATTTATTTTTGGTAATACTAAAAACCATAATCTTTATAACTTCTCATTCTAATTAACCATCTTATTAATCAAACATTTTATATCTGGTGTTCTCATTCTAGGAACTGAGACCAGAAAGCTTCAACATCATAAACATCCATTATCTAAAAAGATTATATTATATCATGATATCCTCATGACATTAAATTAAAAGAAATATAACTTATAATTAAAAATATTATAACTTCTCATCATTTACAATATACACATTTCTTACCAACCTAAAATGAATATGATTGGAAGCAGTCCCACATTCTTTTATAAGGGTTTTATCACCTGTTATCAGTCCAATTACGACCTTTTGGAGTTTAAAAATAAAAAAGAATCATAATATTTAAATAAAATCCAATAAGACTATAATACAACCTCCCATTATGATCTTATCTCATTCTCCATCCAATGTGATATTGATGAACCTTCCTTATAGAAAACTTCTACCTATTCTGATAGACTTTCTTAAGTAATGTGAGTCTGATGTTCTGAATATGATGAGAGTTTGATCACCTAAATCATTGAAAATGGGATGTAATTTATCTGATTTGAAAATAAATAAAACACATAAAAACTAAAATATTCCTCATTACAATGGTGAGTCCAATATTCATGTTGATGGTTCTAGATCTGACGCCCATGACGATATTCTATGTCAAATTAAAAGACACACACACACATTTCCTCAATCGAAACATCAATTAATTTTCTCATAATTCTATCATTATTCAATATAATCATCATATTGTCCTTTTAACATAAAATACAACCAAAACATAACTCGGTACTGAAACTCAGTTAAAAAACTTCCACCCTAGCACACAAAGTGTATCTTTATAAGGTATCCTAAGGAAAAAAATTAATACATCCTATACAACCCATAATACAATAATGTTACTACCTCCAGAGAATATTTTATTTTGTAGAGGTATCGCATCATCAAGAAAAATAGTTGGAGAAAGATTAACTACAATGAAGTTTATTCTCATGATACAATAAGGTTGTCAGGGGAACAAATTCCATAGGTCCCCCTGGAAGAAGTAGTTCTTAAAATTGAATAAATAAATAGAAGAAATATTAATGTAATAGAAATAACGGGATATGGTTTTATAGTCACTAAATATGGAGAATCAATATTAGTTGACAATGATGAACCACTCTCCTACAATATTATGGTAGAGAGATGTAAAGATTCATGATAAAAATAATACATGAATTATGAAATGGATTCCATGTATCAGAAACACATTTCATTTCTCATAAATTCACCAGTTAATGTAATGCATATAGTGTGAAAATGGGTATTCTTGGAAATACTAGACAAGTATGTTTGAATAAATAATTTTAATGAAATTTTTTTCTTAAAGGGTATAAAAATCATCAAGGAATTGACTTTAATGGAACCTTTCCACCAGTTTCCATGTTTAAATCCATGTGAATTCTAGTTGTTCTAAAATAATATCATGACTATGAAACACTATATATGGAATTCAAAACAACTTTACAAAATGGATTACATTAAGAATATGTATATATAACACAAACAAAATCATATTTGGCATCATGGGATGCCAAAAAGTATTTTCATCTGGAAAATATCCATTTATTGATTGAAATAATAATCCATTTCATTGAATATTAGATCTAATGAAGCTGTAAAATAATTTTGTTTCATTAAGAATTAATGTGATACAAGTGTTTACAATAATTTCAATTGAAAGGATGTCATTATCAATGTTTTTTATGTTGATTATGGATTAAATTTTGGAAATGGAATACCATTCTTATAGTTAGTTTTGTAATGGTTAAACAATGGTTACACTATAAGGTACTTTGGTGTAGAAACCAATATTATAGGGATAATGATAAATCATGAATAATCCAAGATTATATTTTAAATTATTCAAAATATATACATTGAATAGATATTGAAGAGATTTAGTGTGGAATAATCCAAAAAGGGAATTATTCTAGTGACACATGGTATATATCATTCTAGGAAAATGGATACTCAAACATAATAGGAGAAAGAAAGAATGAGTAAGATCCCATATGCTTCAATGATAGGATAAATCATGTATTCCATGTTATTTACTACACTTGATGTTTCATATTAATTGGTAATGGTAGGATGATATAAAATAGATCCTAGATAAAAATATGTGGATGCTATTTAGTCTATCTATAAGTATTTTAGAAGAACTACAGATATGTTCTTGGGGTATAGAGGATATGATAAAATTTTCATTAGTGGTTATAATAATTATAGATTTTGAATATATCTGAATGATAAAATGTTGTGCACATGATATGTTTTCTATCTCAATAGATGATCATAGAGATTGAAGATTTCAAAGAAGCTAGTTGTCACTGATTCGACAGTGGAGTCCGAGTATATAGTAGATTCAGATGTAGACAGGAAAACTATTTAGATATGTAATATTATCAAATATAGTGATGTGGTACCTAACAGTAAAGACCCTATCACATTGTATTGTGATAATTCTGAAGCAATTACTTTTCTGAAAGAGAAAAGGTTACAAAAATAGACCAATAAAACACTCCATAAGTTTGAAATCCTAAGGAAATTTTATCATATGGGTGAAGTTACAGTAATTATATTTCCACATAATATATAATGTAATACCCTTGTACTAAAATTATTATCTCAATAGATGCATTATTATCCTGTGAGATCTCGCAGACTGACAGTTTTTAGTATTTTTCTATAGTGGAAGTGAGATTTTTGGGTGATGTCACCTTATAAGCAAATCATGTTTAATTTATGTTGATTTTTTTTTCTTTGTTTTTAATATTAGTAAACATATTATCACATCATTATTATTTTTATGCATAACATAGTTTGTGATAATGTCCTAAGAGTAGTTATCGCCAAAAAATGTCATAGTAGTTCCTAACTGTGATGAGAGCCTACAAGATTCATGGAAGCATTACTAAACATTTTATTTATAAATCAATGAAACCATTTAAGGGTAAAATATGATTCAAACTATTATTGAAGAAGATTCACATGACACTGAGGAATCTTCTCATGCTGTATGCCCTTGGTAATATCCAGAGTAGGATATTTTGAGAACAAGACCCGAAAGTTGGAATCCCATATTTATATGTTTCATTGGGTGTTCTTATCCATGGATGTGTGTATTTATCCTTAAACATTATCATTATTTTTAATTAGTATTATAATTCTTTTACATTGTGGTGTTTATGAAAATAATAAAGACATATGTTCAATGCATGGTAGGTTACGTTGGGTGCTTCATGAATAATATTCCATTAATTAATAATGTAAGAAATGATTTTTCCCATACAATATTTAATGGAATTATATAGTCCTGACCCTTTTATGAAAATGATATATCAAATAAAATAAAATAGAGATAGTGTTCTATATGAAAGTTAACTTTTTTGTAAATTCAATGAATATGAAATTGAGAACATAATTTGATAAAAATAGCATGCAACCTATTTTATTAGAGATATCATGATAAAGATAATATATTGAAAATTTAGTGTTTGAATGAGATATTATGTCATAATGATATTATATTCATCATCTATGTGTTCCTTGGCATGTTTATAGATTTTAACCATAGTCTTTAGGATGCTTTTCCTAATTCAACAGAGAATGATTCCTATAGGATAATACATTATGTGTATCCAAAATATCAGTTAAATAATATATATTATCTATTTAATTTTTCAAAAAAATAAATAAATATTATTCCTCCATAAGTTTTAACAATTATTTCCATTTTCAGGATCAAATATTTTCTATAAAAAGTTATTCAAGAGAATATAAGGAAAGTAGAATATTTAATAAATATTTATTTTCCTTTTACAAAAGATAATAATTATTTTTTTATTAGTGAATAATTTAGTGATATTTATTTATTAGATAAATAATCATTATTCTAGGATTGATTAATATTTTTGAGGAATGGAAGAACATGTTTAATGGTTTGGGAGAAATAATATATATTGAATATTATTTGAGAAAATAATGTTCAATTTTAATTGACGAGATTAGCTTATGTAGGGAAATAATATTATTATTATTATTGTTGTAGATATGGGGTTGTGTAGGGAAAAAAATTGTTAAAGGGAACTTATAAATTATTTATCTCTACCCCATGAGATATATAAACCCAATTATATTTTTTCAAGAGAGACAATTCAGTAGTTTTATTTTTCTCAAAGAATCAAGGGGATAATATTGAATCCCTATAGAGATCCCTTCTCCAAGATTGCTCCCAAAAATAGAGATTTATACTCTTCCGCCATTCAAAATATAGTCTAGAGAGATTAATGAAAATTCATTGGAAGAAATTCTAAAGTTTATCGATGGTGAAAAACACATGTGATAAGATCTTTTATGCAAGCACACAGAGATTCTTACAGTGATTTTAAGAGATTTTAGAACAGATGTGGATTACTAATAGAGGAAGTATTATATTTATTCCTATTTAATAATGATGGTACACCATAGATCCATTTTCAAATACATTTTAGATGAAAGAATTTCTAACAAGTAAATACTTGAGTTGTTTAAATTAATAATAAATAAAATGTGGTGATACAACATTCTAGATCTAGCATTTTATCAATTGTCAATATTAATTGATTCAATTAAATTGATAATAGTTTTTATAATTTTTTAATTATTGTATTGATCATTGGTCATTAAAAAAATGTTAATATGATACATGAAATGTTTCTAATGTAGCCAGAACATACACTATGTTCATAAAAAATAAATGATGGTGATCTGGTTGAAATTTTCATTTTCTAGATCATCTGAAGGTCAATGAAATGATATATGATATTGATGAATTCCACAAACCAAGACTTGGTTTATGAATAATAGCATTATTTAAAACCAAAAACCTATAAAATTTGACAAAATCTACGATAAACCAAATTGAATGGAGATGAAATCTTGGTTTGGAATAAAGATAAATTGAAATCTAAAACAAAATATATGTCACAAAATTCTCACTGATGAAATCATATAAGGACGTGCATTTTTTAGATGATTGAATCTAAAGATGATCATAAAATATTATAGTCATAAAAACCATGAAACATCACTTATCTTACCAAGAATGAACATGAACTAATGCTCATTATTGGCACTATGTGAATACAAAAATCATCTTAGAGATAAAAGAATCCATTAAACCTGTGGAACTAGAGCTTGAACCTGACATTAAGAAGATTATAGAACTAAATAAAATTATTTCTCACCAATATTTATGGATACATCACATGATGATGAATATCAAACCTCTACTAAATATCACTAAGTCAACCATGGATGAAGTTGGCTAAAGCTAACTGAGTAATTTTATAGAGAAGAAGTTTAACATGAGAATGATGAGAGGAATAGACCCATTTAAAATTTATTGGTATTTAAAAAAATAGGTTATTTCCTTGATGATTAGGTAATCTAGTTTACTGCAATTGAAGATGAGGAAACAGTAGTTTACACCCATGTACACCAGGTTCTTAATTTAGTTTATAGACCATGTTTTGTTCACTCTTGTATAACTACAATGTTCTAGATACATACATCATATTCATCACTGAAATTATTAGAGGATCATAGAGAAAATAATAAGTCTTACACTTCTCTACAAATCATAGTTTTACATTCGAATGAATTTACACTAAGGTGTATATGTGTGATGATGCGGAGATGATACGTACAACTAAATTAATCTGAATCGTAAACTATGAAATGTTCAGTTAATATATGAAAACAATAGTATGATGGATTTCTCCACATGAACTAAATTCTAGATGAAATTGTGTTGTGGATTATAAATTATTATCTATATCTTATTTTTTAGGATATTTAGCTCCGACTGACTGCAGTATAGGTCTTCTAATATTTATTTCCATATTTGAATTCAAATTAAAATCTTTTATCTCTTCATATAATATTTCCATTGTATTCTCTATCATGTTATGTATTCTTGAAAATAATTATTGCATCATAGTGATCTCAATCTGTTTGATCATTGATAACTAACCCACTGTCAGTTGTCCATAGGAAATCAATGTGGTGCATTTAAAATTTTACAATTCAATGTGTTACATTGTTTCTCTCAGATTCTGAGGCGGCATTTCTAATATTTCATAAAGAATGATATCAACACTCAACACTCCATTAAAATGACCACACTCCTATAAATGTTACACTTCAATATCTCCCATATTCAAAAAAAATTAACATTGGTGGAGTTGTATTATTTGAATGGGATAATGGTATATTATTTCTTCTATCTAAGTGACTATGTCTATTGACTTGATTGAGAAGGGTGAATACCAATTCACAAAGAAAATATATGATTTTTTTGATCTATTTGGGAGATTACATGATTATATAAGATGTGTTATATTAATATTAAAATATATCGGGTGTGTGGAAGAATAATACTAATCCAGTTCATTGAGTTAAATGATTGAGAATGTTTTTTTAATGATGATTTAATCCACATAAATTCACCCAATGGTGTCCATGATTTCATATTAACCCTTATTTTTCATTTGTCTTTTCTTTGATATTCATAAAATTAAAAAATCAAATAAACAAAATTCATTATTTATTATTTTTAAAATTAAGAAATAAATATTGATAAGTGATTTATAATAATGAATAAACAACCCAAAAAATGATCTTTTGAGAATGAACTTGGTAATCCTTATGTAACATTACATGTGTTAATCAAATAAAACATATGTTTTATAGTGGTATGTGAGAACCATACCACCAAATTAGTTCTATTTCTTTGTAGTAAGGTCAAAGATTCATTTTTATTCACTTGTAAGTATTCTTACTCTATTAATATATTTAAATAGAAAAAAGGACCATCAATATGTATCACTAAGGGTGAAGGGACTTGTTATATTCTCAAATGACACAATATCAGTGTTACATATAAAATTTTGATGAATTAATGGATGTGTGTTAAGAAATATTATTATATTTTTGACAATCTCATACTGAAATGGGAATAGTAGTAGATAACAGACCAAAATAAAATCCTCCAACACATGAAGAGGACATCCATGATGAGGAATTAATGAAATATTACAATTTTCCACACAATTATGAGATGATAATGGATCACTCATGAAAAAACATTAGAAACAAGATATACAATTTGATGATGATTTCTAAACTCTCCATCCTTACATTTGATTCTTTGAAAATTAAATTGGTCTCTAACACCATTATTTTAATGAAATAAATTCATCATCATTGTATTTTGATTTGGAAGAGACATATTTTCTTTTAACACTTTATATCATTAAATCATGCAACCTGAACTCTATTATAGGTTATTTTGTCTTAGTCATTTAGATTTAGTATAGTTACTAGAGGCACTCCATGTCAATTAAAAAGACCCCCTATAATCAACCATGGAAAGAAACTAGAGGCAGGCACAATACATTGGGATATCCTAGTGACCACTCATAAAAGAATTATGAATATATTGCATATTATTATGGAATTTTTATCTAAAATCACATTGTTAAAAATCATTTTAATGTTTTATTTTTAACTGTTATCACATTAGATAATATTGTTATGAATCATTAATGTAGTATCTACTAGATGAGGAATCCACTAATGTGGTTGTGATAGTATAGGTGGCACCATTAATCATCCATGAAGCCCACATTTGGAGTTCTAATATACTTCAAGGGGTGGAAATGAAGAAATATGTTCAAGGGTTCCTTGAGGGAGAATTGAAGTTAAGAATATTTGGATGGAATTGAACATGTTGGTTCCAATCAATTAAACTGCATCCTCTTATAGAATGGGAATGACCATAAGGTTTTCTAGATTTTCACTATATAAATACATGCCCTCTTACATAAGATACCCCAAGAATCTCCTTCCATCTCCTGACTTTTATATTTTCACTTTAATAAAAATAAATTTTTTTATTCAATTTCTTTTTTATATGGTTTCCTTAATTTTAAATAACCTATGAGGTGAGCTCGTGATTTCAATAGAGCAACCACGGGAGATCCTAGCTCAATCCAACTTAAAAAAGAACGCTTTTATTATACCTATCATTTTATATTATTAATTCACTATAGTTTTGATTCAAGTTTTATAGAACGTAAATGAGTAGTGTTGAAAAAGTGTGGTGGGGGAGATTCAATCCAATTTTAAGTTTTTTTAATTCCTTTTAATAACTATTTTTGAATATATAAATTAATTTCATTTACTATTCACATCATTTATAGTACATCTATTTACTTTTATAAAAATAAAAATATATATAAAACAATTAAAACATTTCTTTGTTTATAAATTTTATAAATAAAAATTATGTATTTTTTTTATGATTTCTTTTACCATTCATTGAGTGTAATGATTCCAAACCTATATTAATTATATTTCTCGAGTTAATAAATTTATTAGTTCTAAAATACTAAGAACTAGAGGAATGTTTTGTGATTATATCAAATACTTTATTGAAATATAGTATTAGAATAATGAAACGGAGAGTGAGTAAAAATATTTATATGGAAAAAATATTACAACCTGAGGTGGCTATAATTTTTTAACACAATCTGAGGAAACATCACCTCTATAAAAAAGATCACCTTATCTATCCACCTAAAAAAAATTGATATAATTCATTTAAAACTGGATTAAACCAGAAATTGGGATTCCTTAGTGAATCTCAAAGACATTAGGATCCATGTTTCTTATTAATCCCTCAGTCTATATGAAATAAGAACCTATTTATAGTTCTATAGAGATATATGGATAAGAAAAATTCAAAAAATTATTGAAGTTACTAACATTAAAAAATTAATTCATCCATGTTACCAAAATATTTATCATAAATGAGGAAATGGACAACTAAATTAAAATAAATTCAATTAAATTTAATCAATTTAGTGGACAAATGAAGTTTTGTTTAAGAATCATATGAAGGAGGGTTAAATATATTTTATTTTTTAAAAAACATTATTTCACCTAAAATATATTTTTAACCACTTATGTACATAGAAAATTGATTAAATTGAAGTCTAGAGGGAATTTAATGAAAAAATTACTATTATCAAGTTGATTTTTTTGTTTAAATAATTTATTTATTTTTATAACTAATTATAAAACCAATTTATATACTTAAAATTGTAATTTTTTGTCATGGAATTAGGATTTTTAAAAATAATTTAAGTGGCCATAACCTCTAGTCCACATACAGATGGCCAGGAATAAAAAAATGTTAATAATTAAATGTGGAACCACTTCTTCAAAATTTTAAAAATGAATATAACATGAGGAATATCATTCCAATTGACTACACCATAGGGAATTATGTAAAAATTATCCCAAATAAAATAAACCACGATCTTTTCATCTATTTAATACACCATGACAGTTCAGGACACTATTAACTTGAGTGAAAATTCCACAAAGGGAGGGATCAACCAAATCTCCCCTTCTCAATGTGAATTCAAAAGCAATAGAATGTTTAAAAAATTAAGTGATCCACTATACCCCTTTAAAATTTAGTAATGTACTATAGATTCCATGGAACTATAATCAAATTCTCTACATAAAATGAAATTCAATTGATCACAACCTGTAAATAAAATACAATAGAATATTTGGAAGATATCCCAATTGACCACACACACTTCTTGGTTTGTCCACACTGGTAAAAATCCTAAAATTGTATGAAACATAAAAAACATCACTAATAAACAACATCTTTTATTCTCCACTTATGACTATAAATCATTTAATTAAAACATGAAGAAAATACCCAAGAGATCATCAAAACCCTAAGGCGATGACACCATATTGTTTTTGATGATGAACACAACCATTATCCCCATGTAACAATTCTCCCATTGAAGTTTTTTCAACTATAGAACTCCAACATTATAGTAGATTCTGAAGATCCATACCACCATATGAATCTGAAGATGAAATATATAACCATTCTCACAAGATTATATTTTTTGTTCCACTATTCCCAAACATTTGAGGTTGATGTTCAGATTGTAATAAATTTATTCAAAACAATTCATGATCAACACCCTCTATTCATAATGAATTATTATGGCCATGTCGGATTTTATTTTCACCAATTAGTTGATCCCAGGCTCAATTATAGAATATTGGAAGCTAATAAATGATGAATATTTGATTCAAGTGGTAGATGAATAATAACCACAATGAAAAAACCTTACTGAATATTGAGCGATGTTAATAAAAATTAATACAGGGGGAGATAAAACCCAAATCTGAAACAAAGGTAGATTTGAAAATTATACCAAAGTAGTTTTTCTAAATTATCATTGATGAAATCGAACCATGTCATGACATATATGAAGGATCTCTATTGAAAAATGTTAGAAGAGATTCTAAACATCCAAACAATGAAAACATCCTGATCCAATGATAGATGAAAAAGAATCAATTCTCTTCAGCACTGCCTTGTGAAAATAAAACTCAAGTAGACATAGATTGACATTGTTCAACTAGTGCATCCAGAGACTTATTGGGACTATCATGGGATCAACAAACAATATATCAAATCTAATCATCATTATTATCATAGAATATAATAGTTTATGAAGAAAAAATCTCACCCAAAAGTCACCACATCCACAGAGGATAAATAAGACCAAAAGTTACTAATCCATTCTAGATAAGAGAAAACAAACCCAAGAACCTTTAGAGAATGTGACATGTTGAATCATGGATGATATTGATGAGCATAAGAGAATGTTGAGATGAATAATTAATCAATCTGAGTGTGATTGAAGATGATAAAAACATAGTTCACCTCATATGAACATCAGGTGACCGATCTTATGTTATTCCTAATATTTCCTAACTCCATCTCAATTTCTGTGAGCCTAATCCATCTATCAAGGGAATCACTAAAATAACCACATGATTATAAAGTGTAGAAAATGAAATAAAACATTATGAAAAGTAGTATATTAGAACCACTAGAATATTCAATTTGGAATAGAAGTGTGATTTTTGGAATAAAATACACTTAATATTATCAATGGTAACCATCAGACATGACACATAAAGGCAATCCATGATAATAAAATTACACTAGAGTTCACTATATGTGTTCAATTGTATATAAAAGTTATTTATCTCTTTTAGATAATTGTTCTTCAATGGGTTTTGAGGATACTAGACTCATGTCTACTATATTTTATCATTTCATATATTTCTTCCCCCATTTTTATTATAATCAAATTATGTTCACTTTTCATCATGTGTTTCCTTTTCTCCTCCTTCAATATAATGGTTTTTTCTAAACACTATGACTTCCTAGTGATCTAAATATCCATGATCAGAGAGAACCTAACTATTATTGGTAGATTGAGGGGAATAACATTTGTAAGTTTTATATTTTTAACATAAATTTCTCACTATATTTATCTCTAATTCTCATGTAAATGTAAATTTGGAATTTCGAGGAGTTCATCTTCACTTTTTACTCCATAAATGATAATGTACTTCTCTACTTGTTTCAATTCAATGTATCCCTCCATTTTAATCACACTTTATATATACAGATTCATGTTATTTTAATGTGAAAATGATAAATAATTTATTCCAGGTGAGTGAATAAGTCCATTTACTTTGTAGAAGAGTGTGATTACCCATTTACCAAGGAGATAACACGATATGTCTAGTTTTTTTAGCGGAATACTTGAGGAGAGTATTGGTTTTATACTAAATCAGATAGTTGATGGTGTATCAACAAATGATATTGAGTCTACGAATTGAGATAGAATATTTAGAAAAAATTTAATTTATGATCAAACCCACAATAAAACTTCATATGAAATCATAATTTTCATCTTTACCATGATGTGTATTCAATCTTTTTTTTTAATTTGTAAAACCCAAATACTACATAAACAAAATTCTTTATTTCTTGTTTTAAAAATAATTAAAAAACATATATTAATAAGTTATTTTTAAATTTAATGAACTAATCCTTACATGATCCTAGGAAATGACCTCAATCAACCCTATCATATGTTAAATTTTTTAATAAAACTAAAATAAAGATTGGAAATGTCCTATAAAAACAACATGATCAATAATTCTTCAATTTACCGTCACCAAGAAGGTAAATTATTTTAATATATTAAATTAAAAAAACTAATGTTATTTTTATTTTTTCCTGAGGTTCATTTGTAAAAATTACAAAATGGAATTCATCAAATAAATAATAAAAGTATCTCTATTTCAGGTGTACAAACACACTCCAACATTTATATACTTCACTATTAGTATAATAAAACATAGTTTCTTGTGAATCTAAGATAAATATGTCCTTATCATCATGATCATTGGTATGGATTAGGAAATAGAATTTAACATAGGTAAAATCTAATGAATATTTCTCTATACGCATATCAATGTTGACCACTTAGAATTTGAATACAATGACCGTAAATTGTTAATAAATTTTTAATTAAATTATATCAACAAGAATTCCATAGTATCCCACATCTTATTGTGTAAATAAACCAGTATTTTTAGCATTAATGTATTGTTTTATAATTAACTATATAAAGATAATAGAGATTAATATTTTAAGCATTGAATATCATATCCTTCATGAGAGTTAATGTAACAAAAAATAGAAAATCAAATGACATTTCAGCATGATTATAAACATTCATTTTCAAAAAAATAATACATAGGTATTACTTTTAACATAGAAAAAAAATATGTGTTAATAATCGGAATATGTGAATGTAGTTATATTCTATGTGATCCATTTCATAGTCTATTTATTAAAATATTTTTCTAATTTCAACTAGGTTAGAGATCACCCCTTAATTTTATTTTTTAAATATCAATTAAATAACCTATGGATCAAATATAAGTAAATTGGGTAGAATATATATATGCGATTTTAGTAATTAAAATTTATTTATTGAAAAATTTGAGTCCCTTCCAATAGGTCATTGAGTAGTTATAATTAAAAAATAGAATTTTTTAGTATGAGAAATATTAGATATATTTTAAAAATGATCAAAAAAATTTAAATCTATTCTATATTCCAAGAAAATAAATTGAAAAAAGTCCATGTAGTATTCAACTTTGTAACCCTCAATAATAGAGGATTCAAATTTGTCTTTATTCTTTACATATGAATTCAAATAACCAATATATCTGATAAAAGATAAGAAACATATTAAAATATATATATAATTATTTGATATAATTAAATTCATCAATGGAAATAAAAAAATAACATACATCTAAGTTAGATTCATTTATTAATATATTATTAGTACACACTATTTAGATTCCTAAAAAATGAACAGTCAAATGAATTAATATAGTGAAAGGGGTGAAGAAATCTATAAAGTAAAATATATCAAAACAATTCACTCTAAAAAATTTTCAAGATAATTTGGATTTAGATATTATTGAAAAAGAACCATTAATATGGTTTAAAATAAGTTTGAGATACATAATCATTTTAGGAACCATTTTATACAATTCCATGTATACCATCAAATCCTTCAGAATATGGGAGTGGCGATTTTCTAATCAACATTAAATTTTATTTTATTAATACATACACCATGAAATATCACAATTATATCCGTCTAAGAATTTTTTATTCTTTCATGTTTGAAGTAATATGTTTTTTCATGATTCATCATTGAAAAAATTTCAAGATTTTACCTTCCATTCACATATTCCCAAAAATCATATTTTTTTTATTCATTGATTTCATTTTCTTAACAAAAATAAGGTGACCCTTTTATTTACCATACTCCATAGGAAATGTAAAAATTATATTATCATAATATTTATTTTCAATAAAAATTACATCTATCTTATGGTTTAGAAAATTAAACTCCCTCTAAAAATTTTAAGAATATAACCATTTTCTTCTACTATTTTATTCCAACAAATTCAGATATTTTACCTTGTACACATTCCTCCTAAATTGAACTAATTAATTTTTTCAAATTCTATATTTACATTCAATAATTTTCACATGATTTATGATCTAGAAAATAACATTGCTGACTTTATCAATTAAATATATCAATGATATTCTCAATGATACATCAAGTAGTTCCACTCCAACATCCCATAATTTTCAAAATTATTTTATTAGAGGATTATGGTATAAGTAAATATAGTTTCTAAGAATTTCAATTAATATAATTATAATGTATATAATGAGTGATTACATTTTTATACACATTTGTGTTGGTTGAAAATAAGCGATCAAAATAGTTTACCATATTCTGTAATTGTACATAATGTACAAAAAGGGTTTAAAACATTATAATATAATCCCAAACAAATATTTTGAAAATCTAAAAAAAAATTGGATATAACGAAACATACACCTTCTATAACATTGAATCTTTTGGATATCCCATCAAGTAATCATTGTTAATTCCCTTTATATTTTCCTTAATGTATTTTTAAACATTTTATGACAATAATAATGATATCAATCATGGTTTTAGATGAATGAAATACAATACCCACATGATATTTTTGTCGCTGATCAATCCTGTTGTTACATTAATTTTTACCCTCACTTCTACTCATGGATTTCAATATAGTTTTATGAATATATATTCATATTTCAATACCAAACTATTAACCCTAATAAAGAATTTAATCATTAGGGAATATATATATATTTATTATAATAAAATATAATATTATTTTAGATTTCTTATCTCATATAATAATATAGTTATTTTATATTCATCAAATTCATTATAAAGATATTCAAAAATTAGGGAAAATTAGTTGTTAATAATTCCACCTAGAAATTGGATATAGTAAAACCTGAGTAGAAAGGAAAACATAGAGTACTTGGAAAAAAAATTATATGATTCATTTTTTTCATGAATTAATTTATAAGAATAATTTTTATCATTGATTTTATAAAAATAATTAACCTACTTAATATATATTGATGGTTTTATTTATATAATAAAATGTTGGTCATTATATGATGAAATTCCAAATACATCATTAATCATGTTTCAAACTAATTTCCCTACTATCATGAATTTTTTTCATTGAAGAAATAACCATTGAATTTACTATACAAGTCATGTGTTCATAACAAGAATGAAACTATTACAATATCAAGTGTTCATATACTTCATTTTTATTAAATCATCACTTTAATTTATAATTAGGAAAAAAAATTAACAATCCACTGATCAATTTATAAATTCATAATCATTAAACTCATGCAATTCCATAGAATAATGAGGTTCGATTTATTGAAAATAAATCCTACTTTTTTACAAAAAATTGAATTACAATTCTTATCCACATAAATTGAAAAATAATGATAGTACTATAAAGTCGAATAAGTGAAATAAATTTTTAACATTTCTATGTAAATATATATGATTCACCTGCTATTTAAATTTCATCAATACAATTTATTATGTTCATTAGGAAAATAACAAACTTTTCTCTAATGAAATTATAGAATAATAATTCCATATTAAAAAGAATATAAAAAAGTAATTGTAAATACATTAATTTGAGAGTTTCCAAAACAAATAAATTATGAATTATGGTAGAGAATAGAGAAAAATAATAAGTGATATGTTAGGGTTGTGGTATTGTAAACAACAATGTGGGAACAAAATTGGTGTATGCGTTCAAGGAATGGTAAATATATAGGGGATCATATATGGGGTAAAGGGTTGAGGGAGGGGTGGAAGTAGGACTGGATCACTAATTGAGAGAAAGGTTGTGTATGTAGTGATTTTGATTAAGGGTTTAGGTTAAATAATAGGGATATGATAGTTAGATCATGAGTGTGGGAATAGGTTCAATGGGTGGGAAAAAATCAAAGGGTTACGGAAAGGTGGAATAAAATGGGATAGATAATGGGGGTGGGATATGGTCAATGTTGAAGGGGGTTGGGGATGTCTGTGGATGAGGATGGAGGATGGTTGACAAGAGATAAATAACTTTATTTTTTTTAATAGATAGGTTAGTTTTAATTAACAAAAAAATTAAATAAAAAAATAAGAAACATGTTTGAAAACATCTAATAAATTTTGATGGAATTCTATCAAAAAATATTTTGCAGTTATATAATGTGTTTCTAAATAACTGTTACAAGAAATTATTCTCTTATGGTGTATAAACATTGATATATTTATAGGAATAATTCTTTATAAATTAAAAATATGATTTTCATAAATTTATCAACTAAATACAGTTTTAGTTTTCAAGTTACATTGATAACTTATTTTGATATAAAGATTCTAATGAAATTAAATTACTTCAAAAATTGGGTATTTTCACATATAAAATGTTATAAAATATAATATCATCACCATCACCTCGCTATTCCATAACGAACCTCCAAATAATCACACCCACATCAGGTCGAATGTGTTGGGCAGTTTGGGCTACCGAGTATAGAAATGAGTTCCTCATACCATTCTAAAAATGTGAGTGAAATTCTTTGAGGCATATTTTTTTGCTTGAATTAGAAGAGGGTGAAATAATTTCACACATCCTTTTCTAGATGAGGGGGTGAAATCATTCCATGAACTTTACTACAACATAAAAAAGAATAAAAACATTATTAACTTTTTCAATGTGATGAAAAAAAATGAAATATTATAATTTCTCCAAATGGTTTTCTAATTAAATGGGTCTTGTTTTCTTTATAGATTTGAGTTTTCAGAGCACTAGATCATTTTTCACTCTCACCCACCATTAAAAAAGTATTTTTAATTTTTATATAGATATATAAATAAAATAAAATTATAAAAAGGGTTTAAAATATAGTTTTAAACAATACAATTATTTTTATGTTTTAATATATATAGTAAAAAACCTATAAACATTATTTAAAATATTTTTTTTATTATATTTTAAAAAATTAATTTAATATGGAAATATAAGTTAAAACCCCACCCAACACAACATTTTATAGGGGAAGTGACCGTGAAAACCCATTTATTTTCTTTGTAGGTGTTCATTCCATATTCTATATATTAGAATAAATAAAATACATAAATAATGACATAAGATTTAAAAATATGCCTAATTAAAGTTAAATATCATTAATATAAATAATAATTTAGTTTATAAAAAAGAATAATTAAAATTACAATTAAAATAATAAATATTAAATAATATAATTATTTATTAATAACATTTTTAAAAATAAATAATATTATTAATTATTTATAATATTATTTATATAAATAATTTGATAAATATAAATAAAAAATAAAAAATAAAAAATAAAAAACAATACAATATATTACTAATTAATTATTTATTATATAATTATTTTTATAATTAATTGTATAAAAAATAATAACTACTAATATAAGTAATAAGTAATAATATTTATTAATAATAAGAAATAATGTATTTATTAATTAATTATTTCATTAATAAGTAGTAATATAATTATTTTGTCATAATAAATAACAAAAATTAAAATTCACAACGACTAAGTAAAATTATTATTAATATAATTAATGTAATAAATAGAATTAATAAAATTAATAGGATAAATAATAACTAATAACTAAAAATTACGATTATAAATAATAATAAATAATAAATGTTAATTATATATTATAAATTACAATTATTTATATTGGGGTGGCTCTAAGAAAATTTACGAATCTAATGAACAAGAGTTAGATTTTGTAAATAGGCAAAACTACTATGGAGATTGGGAAATGTCTTTTCCATTAGTTTAAGGATGAAAATACTAGTTGAATTCAATAAAATGTTGCATCACCCATGTGGTTACCAATAAGGAATCCATTTCATAAAGGATTGAGTTTTGTAAAAACACTAATTATATCTTTCTTAATTATTCTGATGGGATCTAAGACATTGAGGTCAGATGATTTTGTTAATCAAATCTCGTGTTATTGGTCTTCAAATCATGGATATGTGTATCGATATGTTATGTATAGCTTCATCTTTTATTTTAGTAAGGGTAATTAATGGTGAAGGCATAAGAATTTTATATTTTTCATTCATGATTTATTTTCTATTACTATGGAATGAGATTACAAATTTAACACTCTTATGTAAGATAATCCCCTTATACAGTAACATTTTGGAGTCATTGACCATAATTAGATCCCATTTAATCCATTATGTTTGTATGATATTAATTTATCTATTTCTGTTTCGATAAATATTGTTTAAAAAATAGATTGCTAGGTTTTGTTACTATTATCATTTTCTGGATGAATTCAATCAATGCCCCACCTTAGTTAATAATGTATTACATTCAATACTTAAGGATTAATTTACATTATTTTATATGTTTTAAAATGTTCTATATTTTTTGTACTATAATGTGATAGGGAAAAATTGAGTTGTAGTAGTAATCTTATATGTATCTTTTTCTCAAATAGTGTCCTTGAGGACAAGAATTTTTATAAGGGGACAACAGGGATAATATCACAAATTTTTCAAAAGGTGAGATTGATAATGTGGGGATGGGGTGTTCAGTGGAATTATTCTGACAGTAAAATTTTAGACAAGATGAGTGATAAATCACACCATGTTACTAAAATTCATAATGAAATATATGATTATTATTTACATGGTATATAAATTATGACCCAAGGATTGTATGAAATTGGTTTTAAGGGTACATAATATGGTATGAACTCATTGTTCTATAAAATAAACTGTGAATGATCATGAGATGAAATTGAAAATGATCCAGGAGATGATAGACAGATTCTACATGTAGGGATTTTCTTTTGGGATTCAATTTCTACGGATATAAAGGATGAATAGAATCATTTCATTTCAATTTATGGTTATTATAAAAATAAACATAATTTACAAGATTATGTAGATTATAAATTATGGAAGGGGGATAAATTTTTCATTTAAAAAGGAACATGGAAGATGAGAATAGATTTTTCTTCTTCAAATATTTTAAATCCAAGAAATGATTTTACACATGATCTGATCAAGATGAAGTATATCCTTACAATGTAGGACCTCCTCTTCAACATAAATCATCACTAATTAAGCTTTCATATTATAGGAATTTACGAGTGTGTTACTCTATGTGGACTTGTATTAGTCATTTGTTCCTTTCTATGGAAACCTAGTTCACCCTAGGGATGAGTCATTAAGAATAAGGGAATCCAATGATATTGATTGGGGTGATGAACTTTGTACTCTAGATAAAATAATACCTTAAAATAAAATCTCAATATATACTAAATCTTATTATACTAGACAAGATATATCAAAATATTTTTATAGTGGTCAATATCTAGATAAATGGGTTTTAATGGGAAACGTGGTCAATACTTCCTCAAGTAAGATAGATCATAGAACTACTATTTTTTTCAATGAACTCTTGATATGGATAATTTCATGATTAATTAGATGAAAATAATGGTATCTGAGTCCAACTTCTTTTATACACTATAAAAATCTTCAAATAATAAATATAAAGTATTTTCGGCATGTGGTCATTTGGGGATGGAATGTGGCTCTGAGAAAGGATTGGGAAAGGCAGTTGTGGAGGATAATTCATTTATGTTCTTTGATACATGTTGCTCAACTAGAGGCTTTGAGGGTGAAAATTATACTAATTTATAATTATATGATTTTGATTAACATTGGAAAACACAAATACATAATGGAGTGTATGGAAATAATGTTTAAAAGTTAATGATCATGGCCATAGTATATAGAGGGTCCATTATAACATGAGATAATTTTCACAGTTTAATTTTTTAGAAAATTTTGTTATTCCACATTAGCATTTCATATTTCATGTTAATATATTTTTAAGATGTTGTATTTTTTTTCTATTTACATCCTCATCTCTTATTTATTAATTGATTCATTTTAATAAATGTTAAATAGCCAATGAGCCCCATGATTTATCGAGTACATGCCAGTTTTAGGTAACTGTGAGGTCTTGATATCAGACTAGTCACACTAGAATGTTAGAGAGTGTGTCTAGTGTGGTATAATATGATAAAGCGATTTAATAAAATTTAATTTTATTGTCAGTTATATAAAAACCTATGTCATAAAACAACTTTATCAAGTCAGTTATTTTATAATAGATTGACAAAGCAGGATACTTATTTTTTCAAACTAATTATTAGATAATCGATATGAATAATAAAAATAAATAAATACTTTTTATTCTAGTGTATCTGTTAGATTACATTAAGATATAATTAATAAGTAACCCAAAAATATCAAGATATTCTATGACTACTATATTTATTAGATCCATAAAAATATAGCATATTTTATTAAATTAAATTGTATGTATGATAAATTTTTAAAATCTATTCCTCATATGAAATGATATCTTCAAAATATTTTCCATATTTAATTTCAATTGATGATAATGACTTAAAATTAATTTTTAATTAATATATGAATAAAAATCAAGCTTTAGAACCACAAAGAAAACTCACGGGGGAAAATGATGCAGACCAAGGGAATCTCCTTGAATTACAACCTTACACTCTAATGGAAGTTAACCCAATCTGTCATAAATTACAAGATCCTCGTTCGGTCTTCCCATGCAAGATAGTGAATCTGCTGAAAAATTAGCCTCCCTCTAACTATGGTTAACCATATACCCGTGATTGGTATCCACTATGAATCTATGAATCAGATAAATCAAATCCCATTGAACCACATAACACCCTTGAATAGACGTCACAAGAACGTCTGAGTCTGATTCGGCACAACTACCAAAATGTAAAGCATCCTACGTATCAACATTCTAGAAAGAAGAACTCGAAAATCCACACCAAAAGAGTTTACCGGTCCATAAAATGTGGTGAACCCCATGATGACTGAACCCCATGAGTCTCGAACACCCCACCACCTTTCATCATCTATTCCATAATGGAACCCTCCAGGGTTAGCATCTGACTGCCCATAGGAGGCTTCCACCAGATCCAATGACAGTCCACCCTACCCTACACACAAGGTCTATTTATTATCTTAAAAACCATAAATGAAAACATTCCCCCCTTCAATAGCGATCCCCATATGAACATAAAAATAATTAACTTCATCTAAAGAAACAATAGAGACCATATTAAACCATGTAGAACTAGGTTGAGGGCCTCCCAGATATTCCAATTGATGGAATTGATGATAACCGTTTTCAATTGTATTCCATGACCCTACTCTCCTAACCATTATACCAATAAACCATTAATCCATTCAAGATAGGATGATCATTTTTTAGGAATGGGTGGGGTTAGAATAAGGACTAGAGATAAGTCACCAAGATGCTATAAAAAAAGAGGTGCAGAGTAGATTCCACCCATGGGCCCTCACGAAAGGAGCGACACAAGGCCAAGGGGATAACCATACTTTGAATATTTTCATCTGTCATATGCATCATGTTCATTATAACCTAATCAGAAATTTCATTTTCATAGGGGTATCATTACACCACACCTTCAACGACCACTCATCACGAACATTATCTGCATGAATCATCCTTTTTTATTCCCAACAATACTACCAGAGCTCAAGCCCCTGAAGAAACATCTGTCCAGTCCACCATTCTAGAAATTAACTTAATAAACCTTCATTTTTCAGTATTGAGAGAATAATAATTGAGATCATATTTTACACCCACCCTATTGAACGAAATATCTAGATAAGGGAATCCTAGAAAGAATATCCTTTCGCCATCCCAGTTTGACTTCCAAAATATGATGCCACCTTTCCCAAATATCTACAAAGTAGAGCCCCTGAGGAAATCAACGTGGGAGAACATACATCATGCCATTTCAGAGTGATATGAACCATGGGAGCCAGATGCCTCCCATTGATCACCATACCACACCCTAAATAATGACACCCACAGAGAACCCCTAACAATAACATCCCAAGCCAAGAAACCTTGCATTCCATATTTGTCTTCATTAAGATCACATATGCTGACTCCAACATCGACAACAGGTCATTCCATATAGGACCCGGATCAATAGAGACTTCACCCAATGTGAATGGAATCCCATAGTAAAGCGGTCAAATTTTTCTCCATCATCCTGTTAACCCCTTTGGGAGCCTTGAAGATTGAAATGATGTTCATCATAATAGATGTAAGTATTCTATTATTCAAATTAACCAACCCTCCAAATGATAGAAACATTTTTTTCCAATTTAATATGCTTCCCAGTAGGCATTTGATGATACCACCAATGTATTGTTTCATGATATGACCATAAACAATTTGCACACAATGATATAACAATGGAAACATCATCTCTTGACAACCTAGGTTGTCTTGAATATCCCCACATCACCTTACAGGACACTTATTTGAAATGAAAATATGGTTTTATTTTGAGTTAATAATATGAGAACTCAACTGGCCATAAAATTAAATGATCTCCAGGATTTTATGTAAGGACATATGCCTTCCATTAATAAAAACAAGACATTATTAGTAAACATTATATTAGGAATACCTTCCACTCCGCACTAGAAATGATATGGAGCCAACCATCCATCATCCAATACTCTATTGAAATTCTGAGATAAGGAATCTTGAGCCATGATAAAAATTATTGGAGATAATGGATCTCTCTAGATAACTCCACAAATAGACTTAAAGAAACCAAATAACCTCCCTATAATAGAAAAGGAGATCAAAGGGGAAGAATAACACTTGAATCATATGTCAAAAAACCACTCCTCAAATCCAAACGTCCATATCACATAGATAATGAAACTATAATCAATTTGTTCATAAGTATTATCCATATATGCTTGAATGATAACATTTGATCCCACTGATCTTTTATTGACATCATTCACAAGTTCACTAGCCATCCCAACCGCCACTTGAATGCTCTAACCTTTGAAAAACCAATGTTGTTCCCTCAAAACTAGCCATGGGAAACCCCACTCAGTATCCATTAAATGAGAGTTCTCAATATCATATAGGATACATTGAAAAGGAAAATTGGTTGGTAATGAATGAGATTAGTAGGATCCTTTATCTTTTGTATAAGAGGAATCTTATATAAAATAACACTCTTGTTTAGTGCTCTAATATACAAGAAGTCATTAATTGACTCAACCAGCCAAGGAATAACAAAATCCCAAGCTTCCATAAAGAATGGTATGGAATGCAATCTAGACTGAGGGTGTTTTAATTTGGAATCCTAAAAATTGTATCTTGGATCTCCTCCTCGTTAGGTAAAGACATTAAGAAGGGATTTTCGGAAACCCCCATAGGGTGAGGCATACATCCCAAGAAGTCCTCATCTTCCACTTGACCTTAATAATCCTCATATCTAGAGGGATCCACACCAACCAAGAGATCTTCAAAAATCTATAGTTTCATTATTTCCACCACCTCCATGTCCAACATGAAAACTCCATTTACATGGATTAGGTTGATCCTCATGCTTCTATTCTCCTTATAACTTGCATGATTAAAGGAACTGTTTTAATATCCCCATCTAGTCATCTCACTCGAGACCTCTTCTAATAAATCCTTTTGATGTAATGGCCTAGTCCTCTCTGATTCATTCCTTTGCTAAAATTAGGTGTATGAGGTGTTTCGGGAGGTCAAGGTGACTTATCCCCAACACTTTGCAAAATTTCCATTTTTGTGAATAGTTTCATCAGTGAAAAATTCTAACAGTAGACAATTGTGAACATTGGAATGGTAACCTTCTGTGGAAAGTGCCATTAAACCTTAGGTGAACAGTGTCATCAGTAACCTTATTGAATAGTGAAATGGTGACCTTATGTGAACAGTTCCATTGGAAATCATATGTGAACAGTGTCATCAGTAACCCTATGTGAATAGTGCAACAGTGAGGTTCCAATGATGGCTTGTTTCCTTTGCCAAATTTTGAGTTCATGAACTGTGTTTCCAGAATGGTGGGGTTCCAATGGTGACCTATTTTGTTTGCCAAATTTTGAGTTCATGAATTGTGTTTCTATAATGGAGAAGTTCCAACTATGACCTCTTTCCTTTTCCAAATTTTTAGTTCAAGATTAGTGTCTCCAAAATGGTGAGGTTCCAACAGTGACCTATTTCGTTTGCCAAATTTTGAGTTTGTGAATAGTGTTTCTAAAATGGTGAGGTTCCAACAGTGAGGTTTGTGAACAGTGTTTTTCCATTGCCAAATTTTGAGTTCATGAATAGTGTTCTAGCTTCCTACAATTTCACCCCTTTAACATGTCCATTGACATAAAATTCATTTAAATATTTTTTTAAGGACTCTTAGGCTGATTAAAAGGCCATAAATCCTATATTAATTTCATTAAGGCTCATGATAATTTTACTCGGTCAAACCACATGATTTAATGTGATCCTCTTTTAATGGAAAATCCAGCGTATCTTAAAATGAGGCTCAATTAAATCTTCTAAAGCTGACGAAATATCATGCTCCCTGGTTCTCCCCCTCATTCTCATTTTTGAGACACTCGAACCATTCCTTCCATACCATAGGAGTTGTGCAATCACACATTCCTCTATGGAGTGGTTCCACTCCATTTTGATGAAACCAAGAAATTTTGATCAATCTTCGATATAAGGAATGATCCATCATCATTATTTTGGGTTTATCTCCTTATGTTTCTCCTCTCCCTTTCATGGAATTTTACCCCCATGATCGTAATGGTATTTTCTTGTATGTTGACCAGTGTGGTGGTGTTTCTGCATCCTCGGGGGGGGGGGGGATACAGTTGTCACGGGGGAGGAGATCATAACCTGTTGTGTTGCTCATTCTTGTATAAAGAACATCAATAAATTTTTAAGGTAGGGGATTCATTGCTTTACATTTATTTTACGTGCAACTGTATAGTTAACATGTTTTATCCCACTAGATCACAATGGAATTGACATAATAAATTTTTGAACCGGAAAAATAAATTGATATCGATCATACGTCATTGCCTATTTTGTTTCTAGATAGTGTGATTTTAATGCTTTCGTTGATTATATTTTCATTCTTGATGGAATTAGTAAATAACATAAAGATAGAATTAATCTATAATTGTTTCGCTAATGAGAAATAGTCATGTAACTGAATTATGTTCTTCTACATGTAATTTTATGTTAATCAAATTGGTGTAGTAAGTATGTTTAATTATTTGTTACAGCTTACTGGTTAGGTTTCCCGAATTTGGAACCAACGAATAATAAATTGGTTAATCCAAGATGGATTAATGAACTAGTGGTTTGATAAAAGATAATTTCTTGTAGGGTTATAAGTTACCCTCTTTCTTGTTTAAGGGACAATAGCCCAATTGTTAAGATGCTTGTTTTCCTACTGCATGTGTTTTGATGGGAGCTTGGATGGCGGTTGTGATATGTAGGGGAAGGTAGGCCTACTGGTTGTGGCAGCAGTTGATGCCTAGAGTGGTGAGATGCATTGTCTAATTAATTATTTAAATATTAATTAACCATTAACAAATCCACATTAAATTACATTAACATAACATCCAAGTTCTACTATCCCTTTAAGATATTAACCTCTATATTTCATTCCAGCAAGCTCCAACCCCATGGGTTATCATCATTATTCAATAATTTATTTACAGCATTACTTTCCCATATTCCCAGTAATTCTAGAAAAACATTCTATACTACTAAACTCAAGAGGGATCAACACGGTGAATAGATGAAATACCCATCAATTCTTTGCTACCAATAAAAAGAGTGTAGACACATCCTTCCTTGAGAAGATAAACACGGAAAGCATGTGGCATACCTTACGCGTCTTTTCCCATTTCATAAGAATGGTAAGCAATAACAACTACCTTGATTAGTGGGGAAAGTAAAGAAGACAGATAACCAAAGAAAAAAATAAGAATCCAAACATTCGCATACAACCCATTTCATCATCCCCAGTGTCCTCCCCAACACCCACATACATAAGCAGATGAATCTCACCACTCTAGGCGTGAACTGCTACCACAGCAAGTAGGCCTCCCTACCCCCACATATCACAACAGCAATCTAGTATCACACCAAAACAAAAGCCGTAGGAAAAAAAACATCATATCAATTGGTATCTAGGACCTTAAACAAGAAAGAGGGTAACTTCAAACCCTACAAGGAATTATATTTTATCAAACTACCAGTTCAATAATCCATATTGGATTAACTAATTTATTATTCATAGGTTCCAATATCGGGAAACCTAAATAGTAAGATATAACAAATAAATAAACATGCTTACTGCACCAATTTGATTAACATAAAATTACAACAAGAAGAACCAGTTTCATTCACATGCCTCTTTATCTTTAGCCAAAAAATTGTCAATTAATTTCTATCTTTACGTACTTTACCAATTTCCATCAAGAAAAAAGAACTAAACAAAGAAAGCATTGATATTACACAATCTTGCATATCAAGAGGCAATAACATATGACTGATATCAATTTATTTATCAAGTTAAAATATTTATTATTTCAATTCCATTGTGATCCAGTGGGATAAAACATTCTATCAATACAATTGCTCGTAAAATAAATGAGAAGCAACGAATCCCCTACCTCAAATAGTTCTTGACGTTCTTTATTATATTATATAATCTTGTATGAGTTACTTGGTGAGAGTAGCCACAGTGAGGCTGGGAACATAGTATATTATTTATAGGTTCCAAATTATCTTTTATCTAACGAACAGTTCTTCAATCCATCTTGTATTAACCAATTTATTATTCCTAGGTTCCAAAGTTGGGAAACCTGACCAGTAAGCTATCGCAAATAATTAAACATGCTTACTGGACCAATTTGATTAACATAAAATTATAATAATAAGAACAAGATTCATTTAAATTACACTTTATCTTTAGCCAAAAAAAATTTAAATTAATTCCGGTTTACATTCATTACCAATTTCCATCAATAATGAAAAGTTAAATGAACCAAGAATAGGTATCACACTATCTTTAAAAACAACATACAATAACATACAATCAATATCAATTTATTTATCCAGTTCAAATATTTATTATGTCAATTACATTGTGATCCATTGCGATAAGACAATCTAACTATACATTTTCATGTAAAAGAAAAGAGAATCAATGATTACCCTACATCAAATGGTTTTTGATGTTCTTTATATGAGAACAAGCCACACAACGGGTTACGATTTCCTCCCATATGGAAATTGTTTCCACCCAAGGATGTTCTAAGAATGTTTAATTATTTATGACATCTTATTGTTATGGTTTCCCAAATTTGGAACCAATGAATAATAAATTGGTTAATCCAAGTTAGATTAAATAACTTGTTTTCTGATAAAAGATAATTTCTTGTAGGGTTCTGAGTTACCCCCTTGATTGTTTAATGGCCAAGAGACCAATTTTTACGATGTTTGTTTTCCTCCTGCTTGTGTTGTGATGTGAGCCTAGATGGATATTGTGATATGTGGGGTAGGGATTCCTACTTGTTGTGGAAGAATTTGATGCCTAGAGTGTCGAGATGCATCAACTTACACTTGTGGGGTTTGGGGAGGACACCAGGGATGATGAAATGGTTTGGATGTGATTATTTTAATTCTTTATGTTTCTTTGGTTTTTTATCTTCTTTTCTTTCCCCAATGCTCAAGGTAGCTGGTATTTCTTACCCTTTTTCTGAAAGAAGTGAAGACATGATGGGTATGCCTTGTGCTTTCCGTGTTTAGCTTCTCAATGGAGGATGTGTCTATACTCTTGCTATAGGTGAAAAAGACTCTATGTGTAGTTCATCTACTCACCGTGTAGAGACCCATTGTGTTTATTAGTATAGACTGTTTTACTAAAATTCTTGGGAATATGGGAATGTAATTTTGTAAATAAATAATTGAATAAATGATGTTAAACCTTGGGGTTGGAGCTTGTTGAAATGAAATGATGAGGTTACAGTTTTAAAGGGACTGTGGACTATGGGTGTGATGCTAATTAAATTTTATGTGGAATCGTTAATGGTTAATTAATTTTTACAGAATTAATTAATGTAAAGTGTAACTGATAAAAAGGGAATGAAGTAATGTAATAATGTTCTTTAAATGGTTTCCTTCTTATAGGTTACCTAGTCTCAGAAGTGGTAGATGGGAGTCTAAGAGACGTTAGCTACAGTTGAGTCTAAGAGTAGGTTATTCCCATAGTTTGGTTGTGAGCTAAAATATATTTTGTACGTTTTGTTTTTCTATATGCTACTCAACTACGTCAGTGAGGGAAACTGACAACCCGGGGATTCTGAGCCCTGGGGGGTGTTTTCACCAACATTCATGTGGGAGGATGGATGGCTGACTACCCACTTTGGACCCACTCTCTTCACATGGTTTTTACTTGTAATTGTATGAATAGTGGTTAGTTTTCCACATATATGTGTGTAGAGGTTTGTAAGGGCTTGTGGTTATTCACACAAATATATCCTAGATATAGTATCATATGGCTACTACAGGTGTAACGTGTATAGGCTATGATGGGTTTAGGATCCTTACTCGGTGTATGGGATTTAATGGATTGAGTTATAATACCCAACGTATGATGCACATTATACAATCATTGGTGGCTCCCAAAAACTACCTGAATACTTGCTTACGTGAATGTGGTCGTTTTGTTGCAAGAGGTTCATATTGTGGTGCATCACCCAGGTGTCTCTCGGAAAGCCTTTTTGGAGAGAGATGCTTAGGATGTGAGACTTTGGGGAAAAGCGGAAAACCAATGGGGAAGTAGTAGAAGGGTACCCTTGTTATTCTTTATTATATTAGATGCTCTTGTTTGCCTTACATGGTGAGAGTAGCCATGGTGTGGTTCAGATATTAGTATACCTATTTATGTGACGAGTTATTTTCACTTGTTGTTGACTATGATTTATCATGATTTCTTTACTTTTGAATGAGCAGTTTCGAGGAGGATCCTACTGAGTATGCTATTATAATCCCCCTATGTCTATATAAACTTTTTTTCAGGTCACTTGATTCAGGTTAGAGATCAGGCTGATTTCTACTAGCTTGGGGTTACAGAAGCTATTTGGGCTTCGTGGTTACTGTTGTTTTTACTTTCTTTTTGGTACTTGCAGTTTTCCCCTCTTACATGTAGTAGTTTTTCATGACATTAGATATGTGTACTTGGGATATCATTTATATTGTAGTTTGACATGGATTTGGTAGGTGTATGTCTTATCTCTCTCTTCTGTATGTGTTATCGTAGTGGGTAATGGATCCCACCTGTGTGTTTACTATACACTCAGTGCTAGTCACCCACCTGAGGCCTACTGGAGGCGGGACTCGGGGGTCATTATCTCCCTTCTCACATTGTCGGCCTAGATGTGGTACACTTTGATGGGAGGGGGTTGTGACAGAGTGGTATTAGAGGTCTGGTTGAGCGATATGGTGGAGTATGGGGTTAGGCATAGGTGAGGTTGCATGGGTTGGTAGGGAAATAGTGTCATTCCTATTTAGCAAGTGAAGTTAACACTGTAGGACGACTAAGACGTAGGCGTTTAGGGTCACCCTACGATCTGATGTACTAACCTTTAAGTATACAATGGATACTAAATGAGGTGATACTAGTTGCAAGGTAGATACCTTTGAAAGGATCATGAATCATTCTTCTTTGTTCATGTGACTGAATGGGTAGTCCTTGGGATAGGTTAACCTAAAATGAATAAAAGAATATAGTTAATTAATTAACGTTGAGTCTTCCAAATTCCAGGTTTAGGAGCTCTAACTGTTTTTTATTTTACAGGTATGGCTACAGGTCGACGTCCTCATCTGGTTTTTGCAGAAGATGTCCAATAGGCTATGATATCAGATCATCACTAGTTAGAGGTTGACGATGATGACACATAAAGGATGACACTCTAAGAGTTTTAGTTCCAGAGTCTATAGAATTACGAAAGATTCGTTTCAGATGCAGTCACAGAAGACTGGTTGGAGGAGGATGAGATAGGAATCAGTTTGATCTGTGCTCTGAAAGAGCATTGGCTGTCCTCTGTTGTCACGATGATACATGGAGCAGCGGGGAAGTGGTGGTTCTTATTCCTTGGGGATCTTGAGGAGTCATTTATCTCATGGGAGGAGTTCTGAGACATGTTTAGAGTCGAGTTGCTTTCCTCGTCCGTGAAGGCATCCAGTCACGAGGAGCTTCTTACCCTTTCTCAGGGGAGATCCAGTGTGCGAGAGTTTAAAATATGTCTTAGGAACATTTTGTGATATTCTTCAGACTTATTTCCAGATGAGGAGGCCAGTGTGAGGCATTTTGAGTAGGATTTGCATCCAGAGATCCAGTTCCAGGTTAACCAAATTATGCTGAAGACATATCTTGGGGTGTTGGCGAGGGTAGAGGTCGTCAAGTGAACATTGGCCAGAACTAAATCATAACAATAGAGGGTCATCATTATTCCTCATGAAGTAGAGAGGTGGTACATGGATATCGGTTTTCAGGGAAGAAGAGTTTCCATTCGGCCAGGGTAGGTCATATCCCCCGGCATCTTGTTTCTCTAGGGGCTGCAGCTATCAGGCCTATGCCAAAGGATCAGACGCTTGTTTTTCTTGTGGGATCGAGGTCATAAGTAGTGAGAGTGCCCAACCTTTCAGTTAATTAATCATGCACCAGGTGTTCCCCTCTAGGTTCCTCTATTGAGGCAACTCCAGCTAAGGTAACAGTAAAAGGTTTCACCAGCTTTAGATTAGTAGAGGGTAGATTGGGAAGGCAGAGGACAGCTCCATGATTCTCCCCATCCTCATAGATTAGATCATGACTGTGGTGGTATTCATCGGGCTCATAGAGGCTTAAGATGAGGTCGTGGTCATCTTAATACTTTAGAATTTCTAGCGCTAGCTGAGCCAGACGTCGTTCTATGTACACTTTGCTTGATTTCTACCTTGGTGTATGACTTTTTTGATTCTGGAGTGACGCAGTACTTTATATCACCTCCCATTTTCCATTCCTTGGGACTTGAGATAGAGAGGCTTTTTGTGCCCTTGAGGTTGACTACGCCAGTTGGAGGTCAAGTTGACTTGTTTGAAGTATGCAGAGACTGTGAGCTAGTGTTGGGGAAACATCTCTCTTGGGGAGATTTCCTATGTTTACGAATAAAACTATATGATGTCATCCTTGGCATGGATTGGTTGTATTCAGTGTAGGATATTATGGATTTATTAAGGGGGAAGTTTGTTTTATTGTATGTAGATGGCGAGATAGTAGTGTTTTTTGGCGAGCGAGACCCTAGGATGGGTCATAGGAATGTTATGTCTTTATCATCCATGATGGATGATCTGAGGCTGAGTTATTTATAGGTTCAGCAGTTGGCATTTCCAAGGGTCGTAGAAGAGTACCCCAATGTCTTTTCAGAAGAGGTTGTACCATTACCTCCTCAATGAGAGATCGATTTTGGGATCAAGCTACAACTAGGATAATCTCTTATCTCTGAGTCTCCATATAGGATTTCCCCTTTTGAGTAACAAGAGCTATGTATACATCATGATGGTATATTACAGTGCAATTTTGTTCGGACGAGTGTGTCACCGTGGGGTGCACCAATTTTGTTTTTGAAGAAGGCTAACAACAGTTTTCGGTTCTGTGTCGATTATGGTTGCTCAATAAAAGTGACATTGAATAATCGCTATCCACTTCCACAAATTGATGATTTATTCGATCAACTAAAGGGTACAAGTTGGTTCTCAATGATCGATTTTCTGTTAGGATATCATCATATGCATGTGAAGGATGAGGATATCCCTAAGACTACTTTCCATTGTCGTCATTGGAATTATGAGTTTTGTGTGATGCCTTTCGGTGTGACAAATTATCTTGGCATGTTCATGGGATTGATGAATGCTATGTTTCATGAGTTCCTAGACATGTTTGTTGTGGTTTTCATCGATGACATCCTTGTGTACTCCCCGTCTGAGGAGTAGCATTAAGAACATCTACACACTGTTTTGGGAGTTCTTCATCAACATTAGTTGTTTGGGAAGTTTTTGAAGTGTGAGTTTTGTGCTTGAGAAGTCTGCTTATTGGGGCATGTTGTGACCTATTTGGGAGTTGTTGTGGATCCATCAATGATATAAGTAGTTGTGTCTTGGTTTTCCCCCAAGACAGTGTCATTGGTGCGAAGTTTCCTTGGTCTTTTAGGCTACTACATGATTTTTGTCACCTATTTCTCTTGAGTTGAGAATCCTCTAATAGCTTTGACCAAGAAGGATCTAGAATTCATATGGAATTATCAATGTTAGGAAGCTTTTGAGTATCAAAAGGAGAAGTTAGTAAGTTTTCCAGTTCTTTTTCTTCCAGCATAGGGAGTTTAGTTTGATGTTTTCTGTGATGTTACGCATATTGGGTTAGGCTGTTTTCTGATGCAGTAGAGATCAGCTATTTCTTATGGTTCTTAGTAGTTTCGTCCCCATGAATGTAACTATGCCACCCATTACCATGAGTTAGAATCCGTGGTGTTTTCTCTGACATTTTGGAGAAACTACCTCATTGGAGGGTGCTTTGTGGTTTTCAATGATCATAAGAGTTTGAGGTATTTTTTATCCTAGAATGACTTGAACTTATGACAACATCATTGGATGGAGTTCTTACAGGAATATGACTTCAAAATATCATATACACCTAAAAAGGGGAATGTTGTAGTTGATGCGCTGTGTCGGAAGTCGCGACATGATGTAGTTTGTGAATCTAGTGACTCTGGGAGAGTAATGGAAGAAATATTAGAATTAAATCTCGATATGGGAGAAGATGTTGTATTTTTCAAGATGATGGTGAAGTCATCTCTATTATAGCAGGAGGAAGAGTCCCAGTTGTGGGATCTAGTGGTGGAGGTCTGGAGAGACCGAGTTGTTTGTGGTGAAGCCTATGATGTTTGGTCTAAGGATGAACAACACTGAGTGTTGTATCAAGGAAGGCTTTTGGTTCCTTTGGCCATGCACGAGATGGTTCTTAGAGAGTTCCATACTTCTCCTTTAGCAGTGCATCCTGGAATGACAAATATGTATCGTGCCTTGAGGAGCCATTTTTGGTGGCCTGGACTAAACCCTGCAGTTGTGGAGTTTGTGTCTCGATGTTTGGTCTGCCAGAAGTTGAAGGCCAAACACAGTGTTCCTCGTGGTCTGCTCCAACCATTAGTTGTTCCTTAGTGAACATGGGAGGAAGTATCAATGTACATTGTTACTGGTTTACCTCGAGCTCAGGGAGGACATGATGCTATTTGGGTGGTAGTGGACCATTTAACTAAATCATCCCACATTATATCTATCAAGTAGTTGATCTAAGTGGTTGTTCTGTGGAGGCAGTATCTAGGGGAGGTGGTGAGACTTCATGGAGTTCCAAAGAAGATCATTTCTGATCAAGATCCTCATTTCACCTCCAGGGTGTAAAGAGGTCTCCAATATACTTTTGGTACTCAACTATGCCTTATCACTGCTTTTCATACTCATAAGGATGGTCAGATAGAGTAGACCATCTAGACTCTTGAAGCCATGTCAAGATCTTGTGTCCTGGATTTTGGAGGATCGTGGATGAGGCACTTACCCTTGTAGGAGTTCTCTTACAACAATATTTTTCACTCCACCATCAGTATGGCGCCGTTTAAATCCTTTCATGGCCGACCATTCTATTCTCCATTGTGCTAGACTAGGGTTGGATAGTCATCAATTCTCGGACTGGAACTAGTGAATAATACAACAGATATGGTTCAGGTGATTCTTGATAGGATGAAGACAGCACATGATCTTTAGAAATCATATGTCGATCAAAGGAAGACACCCATAGAGTTGGATGTTGGGGATCACTTGTTCCGGAAGGTGACTCCTTGTCATGGGCAGTGAAGGGTTGGTCATGGGAGTAAGTTGTATCCCTAATTTGTTGGGTCATTCGAGGTGTTAGATCGTGTTGGATCTATGGTGTATCGAGTAGAACTTCCACCGCAGATGAGTCAGATACATAATATTTTCCATGTATCACAACTTCGTTGTTTTCTTTTTAAGGACTCTCACGTCACCTATTGGGGGGGAGATCAATGTTTATGATGATGCAACCTTTGAGGAGTGACCTGCGGAGATCCAAGACCACAATGAGAAGGTGTTTCATGTGCATTGTATCTCTTTAGTTCGTGTCTTGTGGTGACACGGTGGAATAGAGGAGAGCACCTAGGAACGTGAATCAGATATACATGCTCAGTACCCAGAGTTGTTTTATTCTTAACTCTTTTTAGGTTATGACATCCCGTTTGTGGTTATATAGCTTTCATGTTTATAATATGGATTTCTTTTGTTTCTTCGTGTGGCTTGCTCTCTTTTGAGAACTATCTCGATGGCTGGTTGTTGGGACCCCGTTTTGTTTTCCTATAAGGTCGGTTTCGAATTCTTGAGGATGAGAATGTATTAAGAGGTATCTGATGTAAGGGATCGGACCTCTCTGGTCCATTCCTTTGTGAAAATCAGGTGTATGAGATGTTTTGGGAGTCCAAAGTGACTTATCCCCAACACTTTTCTAAATTTCCATTTCCGTGAACAGTTCCATCGATGAATAGTTCCAACAATAGACCATTGTGAATAGTGCAATGGTAAACTTATGTAAATAGTGCAATGTTAAACTTAGGTGAATAGTGTTGTCGGTAACCTTATGTGAACAGTGTCATCGTTGACCTTCGGTGAACAGTGCCATCGGTAACTTTATTGAACAGTGAAATAGTGACCTTATGTGAATAGTGTCATTGGTAACCTTATGTGAACAGTGTCATTAGTAACCTTACGTTAATAGTTAGACAGTGGGGTTCCAACAGTGAGTTTCCAACAGTGACCTCTTTCCTTTTCCAAATTTTGCATTCATGAATAGTGTTTCCAGAATGATGAGGTTCCAACAGTGACCTCTTTCCATTGCCAAATTTTGAGTTCATTAACAGTGTTTCAAGAACGGTGAGATTCCAAGGGTGACCTCTTTCCATTTCCAAATTTTGAGTTCATTAACAGTGTTCCAGAATGGTGAGGTTCCAACGGTGACCTCTTTCCTTTGCCAAATTTTGAGTTCATGAACAGTTTTTCCATAATGGTGAGGTTCCAACAGTGACCTCTTCCATTTCCAAATTTTGAGTTCATAAATAGTTTTTCCAGAATGTTGGGGTTCTAATGGTGAGGTTAATGAATAGTGTTTCCAGAACACTGAAGTACCAACGGTGAGGTTGATGATCAATGTTTTTCCATTACAAAATTTCGTGTTCATGAACAATTTTTCCATCTTCCTACAGTTTCACCTCTTTAACGGTTCCTTTGACATAAAATGCATTTAAAGACACTTTTAAGGTCTTTAAGGCCGATTGAAAGGCCATAACTCGAATATTAATTTCTCTAAGGCTCAGGATGCTTTTACTCGGTCAAACCATGTGGTTTAATGTGATCCGCTTTTAATGGAAAATCCAGCGTATATTAAACCGCAGCTCCGTTAAATCTTCTAAAGGGGATGAGATATCTTTCAACCTAATTCTCCCTCATTGTTCTTGGCTATGAGTCACTTGAAACTTTCATTCCATCCTGTAAGAGTTGTGCAATCAAAATTTCCTCCTTTGATTGGTTCCCCTCCATTTTGATGCAACAATTAAGTATTGATCAATATTCGATATAATGTATGATCTATCATCATTATTTTGGGTCCATATCCTTCTGTTTATCCTCACCCTTTTATGGAATTTTTTCCCCATGTTCCTAATGGGATTTTCTTGTGTGTTGATCGGTGTGGTGGTGCCTCTGCATCCTCGGGTGGAAACAGTTGTCACGGGGGGGAGGATATCATAACCTTTTTTGTATCTCATTGTCCTATAAAGAACACAAATAATTGTTTGAGATAATTTATTCATTGATTCTATTTTATTTTATGTGAGACTGTATAGTTATCATGTTTTATCCCACTTGATCATAACGGAATTGACATAATAAATATTTGATTCGGATAAATAAATTGATTTTGATTCTATGATATTTCCTCTTTTTTTACTAGAACAAGTGATATCTATGCTTTCTTTTTTTAGATTTTCATTCTTCGTGGAATTGGTAATGAAATTAAACTTATAATTAATCGAAAATTGTTTGGATAAGGTTAAAGAGGCATGTAAATGAATTTGGTTCTTCTTATTTTAATTTTATGTTAATCAAATTGGTGATGTAGTAATGTTTAATTATTTGGGATAGATTACTGGTAAGGTTTCTCAAATTTGGAACCTACGAATAATAAATCTGGTAATCCAAGATGAATTAATGGACTGGTTGTTTGATATATGATAATTTCATGTTGGGTTCTGAGTTACCCTCTTTCTTGTTTAAGGGCTCAGATCCCAATTGGTAAGATGTTTGTTTTCCTGAGGCTTGTGTAGTGATGTGATCCTGGATTGTTGTTGTGATATATGGTGGACAGGGAGGCCTTCTAATTGTAGTAGCAGTTGATTCCTAGAGTGGCGAGATGCATCGGCCAATGCATCTGGGTGTTGGGGTGGACACCAAGGATGATGAAATGGGTTGGATGTGAATGTTTAAATTCATGTTGTTTCTTTGGTTATTTAACTGTTTTATTTTCCCCACTCTTCAAGGTAGTTGTTCTTGCTTACCCTTTTTCCAGAAGGGGCGATGTCGCACTGGGTATGTCATGTGCTTTCTATGTTTAGATTCTCATGGGAGGATGGATCTACACTCTTGCTATAGGTGGAAACGACTCAATGGTTAGTTCATCTACTCACCTTGTTGAGCCCCCTTGTGTTTATTATTTTAGAAATTTTTTACATAATGCTTAGGAATATGGGAAAGTAATGCTTTAAATAAATAATTGAATAAATGATGTTAACCCATGGGGTTAGAGCTTGGTGGAATAAAATGATGAGGATACCATTTTAAAGGGACAATGGACTTTGGGTCTGATGCTAATGAAATTTAATCAATAATTTTTAATGGTAAATTACTGATTACAGAATTAATTAACATAAATAGAACTGATTAAAAGGGAACAAAGTATTGTAATAAATCTCTTAAAATAGTTGTGTTCATATAGGTTCCCTAGTCTTAGAAGTAGTAATCGGAAGTCCAAGAGACATTTTCTGTAGTTGAGTCTAAGACTAAGTTATGCTAATAGTGTGGTAGTGGGATATAGAATATTCTGTAATTTTTGTGTTTCTATACGCTACTCCATCCCTTCGGTGAGGTAAACTGACACCCTAGGGATTTGGAGCCCTGAGGGGTGTTTTTCCCACATTCTGGTGGGAGGATGGATGACAGACTACCCACTTTGGCCCTGCACTCTTCTCTTGGTAGATACCTGTGCTAGTAGGCACAATAGTAAGTTTTCCCCATATATGTGGGTGGAGTTCTGTAATGGATTGTGGTTATTCACACACATATATTCTGGATATAGTATCATATAGACCACTATAGGTGTATCATGTATAGGTTGTGATGGCTTGAGGATCCTTACTCAGTGTATGAGTTGTAATGGGTTGAGGTATAATACCCAATGTTTGATGCACGTAATACGAGCTGTGGTGGCTCCCAGAAACTACCTTGTTACTTGATTATGTGGACGTGGTGGTTTTTTTGTATGAGGTGCATGTTGTGGTGCTTCGCCCAGGTGTCTGTGAGAAAGCCATTTTAGAGAGAGATACTTAGTACATGCGACATTTGGGCAAAGAAGCAAACTAGTGGGGATGTTGTAGCGGGGTACCCTTGATATTCATTATTATATTACATAATCTTGTATGCGTTACTTGGTGAGAGTATCAATGGGGAGGTTTGGAACATAGTATACCTGTTTAGATGACGTGTTAGTTTCACTTGTTGTTCACAGTGATTTATCATGATTTCTTTACATTTTCATGAGAGGAAACTGGGGGGATCCTACTGAGTATATTGTTACACTCACCCTATGTATATATAAACTGTTTTTCAGGTCACTTGAAGTAGGTTGGAGATCAGGATGGTTTCTACATGCTTGGGGTTGCATGAGTTGTTTGGGCTTCGTGGTTGCTATTGTTTTTACATTCTTTTGGGTACTTTCTATTTTCCCCTCTCTGTTGTAGTAGTTTTTTATGAAATTACATATGTGTACTTGGGATTTAATTTATATTGCAGTCATACTTGGAGTTGGTTGGTGTCTATCTTATTTTCTCTTCTGCATGTGTTCTCTTAGAGGGTAATGCCTCCCATCTGTGTGTTTAATATACCCTTGGTGATAGTCCCAAACTCGGGGACTAATGGAGGCGAGACTCGGGGGTAATTATCTCCCTTCTCATATTGCCGGCCCAGGATGGGTACACTTTGTTGGGAGGGGGTCGTGACATTTAATCTCCATGAATTTATCATCTAGGATAACATCACTATCACATAGAATAATAAAGGAGTTCTTGTCCTAATCATTATAAAGACCATATTATAGTATATAAATATAATCCTAGATACAATACACCCTAGATACATCATTAGGCATATTTTCCAAACATCTTCTAATGTACTTATTGGGGTATTTAATACGGTTAGCTAGACCACACCATGATCTCCAATCCTCCCAGCGATCCCACGAGCCTTTCAACATCTGAATGAATATCTCATTCTACTGCCAAATATTGGAGTAGTGGAAGGATCAGTACCCGAAGACATCTCACCTGATCTCCACACGAAATAGAGCATGATCCAAACGTGAATAAGAGAGATGAGTAACCGATACCCGAGAAAATGAGTCCAAACCATAAATATTTGTAATACATATTTCCTGATTGATCCAAATGTGGCTGGATACCATGTGATTGTTTTACCAAGTATATTTTGATCCAGTGAACCCCAAATCCTATAGCCCATAGAGGACATTAAATCCCAAAAATCCTACATTACACTGTTAGAAATGGAAAAACAGCCTATTTTTACTGATAAATCCATGATCAAGTTGAAATTGACACCTAAAAACCACAAGAGAGTGCTTAAATGAAAGTTCCCTAGATGTTGACATAAATAAAGCCTCCCAAAAAATTTAGTACCAATATAAATGATGGATAAATAACTCCATAAAATTGTAGGAGATCTTGGTATTAAGGCAGTGTTGCATGAGGCTCACCACCTCTACCGAAACATGCTTCTTCCAAAAGGTCAGGTTATTCCAATTGACTGGGAACCCATGAAGAAACAACAAGAAACCCATTTTCTATGATATAGATGAAATATTGCATGAGTCATGTTTGGGATTGATAATCACTATAAGTGATGACTAATGAATCCTGGATACAAAGGCCCAAAGTAACTCTTCCCATGTTCCACCAATAATCTAGCATTCCAAATCAGTATAGAGAACACTAAGTAAATCACTTCTAAAGTTTTTTTCCAAAACATTAGAAAATGTTATAGATGGGAAAAAACCTATATCCTTTGACTTGGAAAGTGTGACTGGCCCAACTGGCTCATTTAATGATACACACCTCTTTGGGGTAAGAACTTTCTTATTGAATGAACCTTTTTGATCATCTGAAGGGGACAACTTGTTAGATGAGGAAAGTAATGGAGAGCTCACCCCCAATTATCCTTGAAGAAAAGAGACCAATAGATGATGTTGTAGGGAACCTAGAGCAGCCTGAAGCTTCTTCTCTACTCCCAGAGGCATTAGATCCAACTTTGAAAACACTTTGACAAAAGATGTCATGCTACAGACCAAGGACCATTACCGAAACTCCAAGGAGATCTTCGATGAGAAAAAAAATATGGAGGAGGTTAAAGAGACCTTAGAGGATGAAAGATAGATCAGGTGAGAAGGACACTAGCATCCCATGAAAACACTATCCCCCTGTAAGATATAGAGTCTCTACAATCCCCGATGTTAGATCTTGGATCGGGTGAAAAAATTGATCAAGTCTGTTTGGGCTGAGGATGGGTCCGAAAAAAGGATGCATGTATCAGAAGCCCCCCCCCCCAAGAGACCACATTAGGGGCATGGTGACCACCAAATGAATTTGAAATTGAAATATCCTTCTCAATGGTAACATCGTACACCTTCTCGATCGCCAAACATGGTAGACCCCCAGCTTGTTCGACTTGAGATCTGGCACCCAAAGCACTAGCCTTCGACCTCTTCCTCCGGTAGTCCATCGTCGAATATCTATAAAAATAATAAAACACAAAAAATCAGAGGGGATTTATTAACGATCCTTTTCCACTACCTAATGTGTAACACCATAAGGATTTAAAAATGAATTGAAATGAATGAAACTTTGTTTTAATTAGATAGTTACAACTAGAATTTATTCATAATTTTTCCGCTTCTATGTTTCGAATTTTGAATAAAATTCATCTACAATTGTGGTTAGTAAGTTATGTGGAGTCTAATGGAACCAACTTGATTTTTGATGAATAGTTACATACCCTTAGGAATAGTAATGTGAATAGTAATATGACACTAATGAATATTATATTTTATTATTATTTAATTTTCATAAGGCTTTAAGATAATAACTTGTTTATTAATTTATTCAAGGTGTTAAAAAATTAGTTATAGTCTTAAGATTTTTATTTTTCAATAAATTTTTATTTTATTTAAAAAAAAATTAATAATATTTGGAAAATTATTTTCCAAAAATGGAGTCTATTTTTTAATTCTAAAGATCAAAATATGGTAAGAGTGAATTTCGGGATGGTTCTGAAATTCTTGAATTTTTGATGAATAGTAAAATACAAAAAATTGCGATAAATGCTAAATAATTAATTTACTACATTACAGGTGATGCAAGGATGATATAATCCCACTGGTTTCTAACTCACATGAGATTTTTAGTTATTTTTTGTCACATGGATCATGAATATTCATAGTCTTGAGCAAAAATATTAAAATAATGATTAAAATAATGTAAAATCCCTACTCTCCTCAAATATAAATACCACCATCATTCCACTTTCCCACTCACACCCCTCAAGCTTTGAGAATTTTATAAGTTCTTCCAATCACCTCCCTCAGGATTTTTCCCACGTCCTTGAGCAATTGGTCTCAGAAAAAGGCAATAACCAAAGGCCTTAAGGAGGATCTCAAGGAGAAAAGGTCAAGAGGTAAGAATCCTCTTCCTTTTTCAAGTGTTTTCAGTCCCATTCCATTCTTTTATTATACTCTCTTTCCCTCCAGTTATCGAAGAGGTATGAAATCTCATGAATCATATATAATTTATATGATACCATTTTCATGTAACTGATTCATAATATTCTTTCCTCTAATCTCCCTATTGATCTAAAAATAAAAACACAGTCTATGTTGTGCCAATTTACAAAAATAATGGAGGATGTGTTAACAATATCCATTAAATCCTTAAAAAATGATCATAAAACCCCTTTAATGGTTCAAAAAAATGTAAATATTATTTTTTAACCAATTTTATGTTGTGTAATAATATTTTATTTAGGAAGTTAAATTATAAAATGAAATAATTACCTGATTATCGAGGAACTTTAAAAAATATCTAAAAAATATCATGAATGTTTCATATAATGGTCCATCATCTAATATGATAAATAAATGATATATGGTATAATTATATATTATGGAAGAATATGAAAACCATTTCCTTCCACATTGGGAATTTTATTTCTAGACAATAAGAAAATCAAATACAAACCGTCCATGGAAATCATGTAAAGAACACACCCAAAACAATCGAAGAAACAAAACACTAATAATTAAAGGGTGAAATGATATTATGAAATGATAATATAATGTATTATAAACAAAAAATATGTTTATTTAAGATAGTATAAACACTATTTCAACCATTATACAGGTGGTTTAAATGAGTTTTATGTAAGACAAAAAAAGGTCATGGCATTAATAACCTGATTTCTATTCGTTGGGATAACATTCTACTACAATATTTATGAGGTATTAAATTTATTTGTGAGATAAAAAAATTTATATTATGTTTAATTAAGTCTTTTTTTAGTGTATATACATATTCCATCCACTCTATGTCTCAATTAAAGTATATGACATTTCTAAGGGACTTTAATTTAAAAATCCTCATCTAAAATTCTGTTTTACAAAAGTCAAAAGAAATGTTTTTATAAAATAATTCATGTTTTATGATTATGTTATGTTTCATGGTAATTTATTATGATGAATGGTGGGACCTATATATCCCTCCAATTAATTTCATATGTGTTAGTTGTAGGTCGGTCGTATGGTTACTCCAAGTGTAACTGTGATGATTACACAAATTGTAAGGTAGACTTGAGGGTTACAAATTATCTGGTATTCGAGAGGGTTAAAATATTTTGTAATTAATCACACTAGATGCCTTTATGGTTCTAGTTTTGTTAATTATGTTTTTTGGGAGTATTTTGGAAATATCATGGTTCATAATTTAAGTATATATGGGTTACAAGTATGTCATTTTTAAATGATTTCATACATTACAAGTATTAATTAACCAATGTATTCTTTCCTTCTTTATATATCCCATACTGAGTTTTTTGTGTTCATCCCATGTTTTTAAATGACTTTCAGATGTTATAAGGATGTGTAAGAAAAATAAGGATTCCATGTTAAATGTTATGAAGATTATTCATAGAAATCATGTTTGATTTGAAAGGTATTATATTTTTTAAGAAATGAATATTATTTTTAAGGCATCCACACTGTATTAATGTAGAATTTAATAAATGTTTTACATCCCAATTATAAAAATCTATTAACTTTAAAAGATCCTCAATGTGAAGAGAAGTTATTTCTTGACTAAATTCCATATTATGAAATAAAATAATGTTGGGTCCTTATAGTTTGTATCATTGGATTGCTTAGATAACTTGTGGGGTTAGGTTGATGTGAATAGAAAAACATAATTGATTTTTTTTACTTTATTATTAATTTGAAATGATATAGAATTTAATGATGACCATCTCACTTTGACTAATATATGTCTGTCCAAAATGGATTTTAGTAGGAGATACAGGGAAGCTGAAGTGGAGAGGCTCTGACGGAATGATATCCTTTAGAATATGTAGCTCAGAATGGTAGGGATTGGAACTGGGTAGTTTGTGGCAGTAATGGCTTAGATAACATGTGAAATAAATGGTTTTGGCATCCATTAAAGAGAACTACTAGAGGTACCATAATGGAACATGATGACGGTTGGACATTTTATGAGACAATACCCTCCTACTTTCAACAGATCTTCTGACCTAGTAGCGGCTGAAGGATGGATTGAGGCCCTTGAAATGATATTCAATGTTATGGGAAATTCTAATAATCAAAATTTAAGTCTTCCAATTTATCGTTTTGAAGGTTAAGAGAATCAGTGGGGTTCAATGGTCAAAAATATCAGTGATAGAGAGAATATTGATGCCTTAGAGTGGGAAGAATTTAAAAGTCTTGTCCTTGATTTTTTTCTTAAGGTGGTGTATCATAGGATGGAGATAGAATTCATTGAATTACAGTAAAATGAGGATGATTTAGTTGTTGTGTATGATGTAAAATTCACCTAATTGGTGAGGTATGCTCAAAATTATATTCTGGATTTTGATAGTAAAATCATCTACTTTTACATAGTATTAAAGTCGAGGTATCGAAGGGCATTGTCCCCCCATGAATTCAGAAGTTATGAGAAAATTTTCTAATGTGGTGAGAGGATAGATTTGGAGTTTTATAATAGTAATTTGCACTTTTTCAATGAAGAGAAGAATTGGTTCATATGGATAGCGATGTGTAAGAATCAATCAAAGAAAACTGAGGGTAAGAAATTCTAGTTTCCATTTTGTGAAAAGTGTGATAAAATGAACCATGGGGAATGCATTACCAAAACAGGGTTGTGTTTTAGATTTTGTAAGTTTAAATATAAATCCCTACATTGAAATGAAAACGATCCTAAGACAAATACTGATAATATAACTCAAAAGTGTTTTAAATGGGGATAGATGGGTCATTATTCAAATTCCTACCCAAAGAAAGATCTGAATGATGCAAATAATCCAATATATATGTAGAAAGATATAGTGAGATCTTTAGAGACTCCATTATCATATAATAGGCCATCCAATGATTTTTTATTAGGTACCTTGTTTGTTTACTCAACTTTTGTTTGATACAGAGTATATCCATTCCTTTATTTCTGATGAATTTTATTGTAAATTATAAATATCTCCTCAACAATTTAGATCAGAACCTAATGATAAAACACTAGGTGGAAATATTATATTAAATAATAATTATAAAAATCATTTTATTATGGTATGTGTAATGAAATTACCTGCAAACCAGGTTTTTTTCCCTGATTAGAGTTTGATTTCATTTTGGGAATGGATTGGATTTCTTTTTTTCATGATAATATTGACTATAGAGATGAAGATGTTTTTTTAAATAGTTTTAGTTTGTATACAAGAATGAACCAATAATATTAATAACATATCAGGATGTTTAAAAACTATTGAAATTTGGAAATGAATGTCATCTTGCAAAGATTGTTGAAACAAGGGAACTGTTTAAATTAATGATGTGCCAGTGGTAAATGAATACCTTAATGTTTTTCCTGATGAGTTACCTAGCATCATACCTGATTGAAAAGTTGATTTCACAATTGACTTTTTTTCACTTGCTAAGCCAATTTCAGAACCCTCTTATCGAATAGCTCCAATGGAAATTCATGAATTGAAAAATTAGTTTTAAAATTTTCTTGATAAAAGAAACATTTTTTCTAGCATATCACCATAGGGTGCTCCTATTTTATTCATTAAATAGAAATATGGTTTCATGATACATTTCATTGATTACAGAGCTTTTAATAACATCACTATTAAAAACAAGTATCTGTTAACTCATATCGATGACTTGTTTGATCAGTTGTAGGGAGCTCATTATTTTTCCACGATTGACTTGAGATCTGGATACAATCAACTAATGAAGATGGAGGATGACATCCATGAAACATCTTTTCCTACTAGATATGGGAATTACGGGTTTTTTCTTAGGTAGTTTGAGTAAACTAAGGACCCTGCTATATTTGTGGATCTTGTGAATTGAAAACTTGATATGTTCTTGGATATGTTTGTAGTTGTGTTTATTAAGGAAATTCTGGTATTTTCTAAGAGTAATGTAAAGCATAAAATTAATCAAAGGGTTATTTTTTAAACCATTATGGAAATTAAATTGCATGGAAAATTCAGCAGGTGTGATTTTTTGTTTTAACAGATTCCTTTTCTGGGGAACATTGTAAATAATTATGGAAAAATAGTTGATACTTTCAAAACACATGTGGTTAATGAATGGAAAAGACCTAAAAATGTTGCAAAGATTCATAGATTTATTGGATTAGGTAGTTATTACTGAATGTTTGATAAAAACATTACACGATCATCAATCCCACTAACTATGTTAATTAGAAAAGGGGTTAAATTTATTTGGACAGAAGAATATGATGTTTTTTTGGAACTAAATAAGATATTGGTGAATGCTCCAGTTTTGGCTTTGACATCCCAAAATGGTGAGTTTTTCATCTAAAGTGATGCTTCATTGAAGGGACTTGGTTTTGTTCTGATGCAGAATGATCAGTTTATTTCTTATGCTTCAAGACAACTAAAACTAAAAGGGTTAAATTATCCCACACATGATTTGGAATTGGTATTTGTGACTCATAATTTAAAAATTTTAAGGAAACATTTATACGAAACCAAATTTCAAATATATACTGACCATAAATGTCTGAAGCATATATTTACTCAGAAGAAATTAAACATGATGCAGAGAAGTTGGTGTGAACTTATAGTTGATTATGATTTCACAATCAATTACCATTTAGGAAAATCAGACAAAGTGGCAGATTCCATGAGTCAAAAAAATCATGTATCATTAAACAGGTTACATTTGGAACATGATCCCATGATTAATGATTTGAGGGATTTTGGATTAGAAGTTATTGGTATAGTAAATACATCTATTTTGATTTTGGTTTCTGATGGTCATCGTTATCAGATAGAATTTAGAATGGGAATATGGATGGCCAAGAGCTATATAAAAGGTAGAATTGGTTAAAATGGGTATGTTTCCAGAATTTAACCTTGATAAATATTGTGTTTTAATATTTGGTAAAAGTTTGTGTGTGACTTGGAATTCCCAATTCAAGAACGATTTATTGTGTGAGGCTCATATATTTCCATTTTCTGTTCATCCTAGAAATACTATGATGTATAGAGGCATTCATAAGTATTATTGGTGTTATGGAATGAAAAGAGATATTTCTGATTTTACCATGAAATGGTTGACATGTCAATAGGTTAAACTAGAGAAGTAGTTACTGAAGGGGATGATTCAGCTTTTTCTAGTTCCAGAGTGGAAATCAGTGAATGTAGACATGGACTTTATGGTGGGACTACATAAGAATTCTTGATTTAATAATGATATTTTGGTTATTGTTGACCGGCTAAAAATATATGAAAATATTCTTTCTATTCGAGTTAAAATGTATTTGGATCATCTTTCTCAATTGTACCTCAAAAATATTGATAGGTAATATGGCGATCATCTTTCCATTGTATTTGACCAAGATTTTAGGTTCACTTCTAACTTTTGGAAATGGCCTTCAAAATTTTTTGGGCAAAAAATTAAATTTCAATGCATCTTTCCATCCTCAGTCAGATGGGCAGTCAGAATGAAAGATTCTTACTTTTGAGGATATTCATTGACCTTGTTGAATGGAATACTAGGGAATTTGGGATCAACATATTTCTTTAGTTGAGTTTTCTTATAATAATAGTTTTCATTCTAGTATACAGATGACACTTTTTGAGGCATTTTATGGGAATCATTGGGGAAATCCATATTTTTGGGATGATTTCAGGGAACGAAAGTTGATGGGAATAGAATTTTTAGAGGAAGTAGATCAGATATTGATGATGATCCAGAAATACATAAGGAATTCTAAGAGAAAACAGAAAATTTATGTGTACAATAGGGTGAATGACATTTATTTCGAGGTCAATGATCATGTTTTTCTTATAATCTCACCATGGAATAGTGTTATACATTTTTTTGGAAGAGAAAACAAATTCCACGGTTAACTAGGCCTTATGAAATCCTATATAAGGATGGTCCAGTCACCTACTGAGTAGTGTTTCCTAGGAGTTTATCAATGGTACATAATATTTCTCATGTTTCGATGTTGAGAATGTTTGTGCTAGAGACTTCTCATGTCTTGATCCCAGAATCAATTTACCTAGATGAGAACCTTTCTTATGAAGAGAAACTAGTTCAAATTCTCGATTGAAGGGAACAAGTATTGTAGAATAATTTAATCCATCATGTAAAGGATTTTTTGGAGAAACCACATGGTTGAAAAAGCAACATGGCTCTCTAAAAACACTATGAAGGAAAGGTACCCTCACTTTATTAATAACTTAACAAAATTGTGAGGACAAAATTTCCAAAATGTGGGGACAATGTAACACCCCACGGTTTTAAAAATGAATTTAAATGCATGAATATTTGTTTTCATTAAATAGTAATAAATATCAATTAGACATAAAAGTTTCGCTTCTATGTTTTGAATTTTGAATAATATTCATCTATAACTATGATCAGTAAGTTATGTGGAATCAAATGGACCCAAAATATTTTTTGGTGGATAGTAACATACCATTATGAATAGAAATATGAATCATAATATGATCCCAATTAATAGTAAATTATATTATTATTTTATTATATTTGGTCATTAAAATAATGGAAATATGATAAATTTTTTTAAGATGTTAAAAAAATGAGTTATAGACTTAAAATTGTTATTTTGGAGTAAGTTATGATTTTATTTAAAAATTAAATTAACAATATTTCGAAATTTATTTTAAAAAAATGGAATTAATTTTTGATTTCTAGGTGTCAAAAAATTGTATGGGTGAATATTTGGTATTTTTCTGAAATTCATGGATTTTTTATGAATAGTAAAATATGATAAATTATAATAAATACAAAATACTTGTTTTACTGCATAATAGGTGATACAAGACTGATTTAGGCCAAATTGTTTCAGAATCACAATAATATTTTACTATTTTGGGTCACATGGATCAATACTATTCACATTCTTGAGAAAAAATATTAAAATAATGATTAATATAATGTAAAATCCCTCCTCTCCTCCATTATATATCCCACCATCATTACCCTCTTCTTCTCACAACTCACAGGCCTTTACCATTTTCTATGTTCTACCAAATACCCTCCCTAAGGCTCTTCCCCACATCCTATATATTTTGGTCTCACTAAAAGGCCAAAACCAAAGGTCATAAAGAGAATTTTATGGAGAAGAGATCAAGAGGTAAGAATCGTCTTCCTTTTCATGTGTTTTCCTTCCAATTCCTTTATTTTGTTATAATCTCTTTCCCTTTACTTATCTAGGTGGTATGAAATATAAATAATCATATGTATTTTTTCTTATACCATGTTCATGTTCAATATTCATAATCTTCCTTCCTCTACTCTCCCTCTTGTTCTAAAAATAAAAACACCATCCACGATGTACCGATTTTCCAAAATCGTGGATGATGTGTCTGCAATATATATTAAATCCTTAAAATCAGATCATAAAACCCATTTAATAGTTAAAAAAGAATTGAAATTTTATGTTTTGAACTATTTTATGTTTTGTAATGATCTTCGATGCATGACATTAAATTATAAAATGAAACAATTTCATGATTATCGAGGAACCGCAAAAAAATATCTAAAAATTTTAATTATTGTTTCATCTAATGATACATCATAAAATTTGATAAGGAAATAATTTATAGTATCATAATATATTCTAGAAACATATTAATACCATTTCATTCAACTTCTGGAATTTTATTTCCATATGACAGGAAAATCAAATACAAACCGACCATTGATATCATGTAAAGAACGCACCAAAAACAATGGAAGGAACAAAATAATGATAATTATAGTGTGAAATTTTATCATAAAATTATCATATAAGGTATTATAAACATGAATATATATCTATATGATAGTAATAACACTCGTTTTCTATTATACAAGTGGTTTAAATGAGTTTTATGTAAGAAGAACCTGAGGTAAGGGAATTTATACCCCGATTTCCATTCTTTGGGTTAACATTCTACTTCATTATTTAAGTGGAATTAAAATTTATTGGCTGATGAGTTTTGTTTATATTTTCTCAAATCATGTTTAATTATACTTTATATACCTATTACATCCACTGTAAGTCTCCCTTAAATAATATGACATTTATAAGGGATGTTTCTTTTAAAAAAATATTACAATTCTATTTTACAAAATTCAAAAGAATTGTTTTTATAAAATTAATCATGCTTTATGATTATTCTCTCATTATTTGTAATTGATTATGATTAAGGGTTGTACATATATCAACCACCAATTAATTGGGTATGTTAATGTTGTAGGTCATCTGTATGGTTACTCGAAGTGTAACTGCGATGGTTACACAAATTGTATGGCAACTGTGAGGGTTAAAAATTATAAGGTAGACGAGAGGGTAAAAAGATAATGTATGTAATGCAACAAGATGCTTTTATGGTTCTATTAATATTTTTTATGTTTTTTGGAGAATCTTGGGTAAATTTCATGTTTCAAAAATTAAGTATATATGGGCGAAAAGTATGTCTTTTGAAAGTTATTTCATATGTTACAAGTATTCATGTACTTATATGTTCTTTCCTTCTTTTTATATCCCTTCATGAAATTTTTTGATCATAACATGTTTTAAATAATTCATTAACTTTTGGTATATGATATTTTTTATTTTTCATGATATCAATAATTTCCCTATAATCAATTCACAATAATATATATCTTTATTTATTTAAAAAAAATAGAATATTCATAAGGTGAAGAACTAGGGTATATAAATCCTTTAACGCACAATTACTGTAGTTTTATCATCAAATATACTAATTAAAAAGAGTCTATTCTACATGGAGTTCTTTATAGAGGTCATGCATCTTAGATTAAATCACCAAGACAATGAACTTCATTCTTTGGTGTATGTTCAATTAACTCTTTCAGAAATACCTGAATGTATTCATGTATAATAGGTACATCATTAATTTGAAGATTAGATTTTCTATATATATATTGCATCTCCTATTCTTACCCATGAATCTCACTAAGATGAGCTTTTAGGGGTGGATCTAGACATAATAAAAATGACAAAGTCTCCGTTATAATGATAAGGAATTCCCCATCCTAATCAAGAATCCCAATTTCCTTCCCTTTGTAATAATTTTTTTCATACCATTTTTTAAACCATCCCATATCAATGATTATATAAAAATAACCCATAGGTATAATAATAAAGATAGATAATAGGACAAGTTTAAGTACAATAATGGGTACCAAAGGAAACTTTTTTTTTTATGATGAGACTTCCACTCAGAGTATTTGGTGATAACTTCTTTATGGAGGATCTATGAAAATATATAATTTTTATAGAAAATAAAAATCATATAAAACTATGGAAAGATCCATAATAAAATAAATCATTAGATAATTTATGGTTATGATTAAAGTACCCATGTACACCACTTTTGGAACTTTATCCTCAACTATTGTGATCACCTAAGTTTGGATTTTTCCCATTAGTATTTTAGAAGGAAAATTTCATTTACAAATAGGTCAATAATTTCCAAATTTATCCATATAATTATTGTTAAATATTTGAACATTAGAAGCTTAATTTTTTGAACTTTCAGTCATGAGATTGGTGTAATTTCTCTCCACACATGAAGAAAACTCCCAATCCAAGCAAAAAATGTACCTTAGTATTTCTTCCCAAATTTATTAAATGTTGAAAATTCTAACCATCTCATCGTACCTTTTTAGTGTTTCCTTTTCTGATGTAATCATTCATCCATTCCTAATCAAGACTTCCAATGGAGTAATAATGCTTGGATAATTAATTAAATTCCATGATAAATCATGATACAATGTCAAAACATGATGAGGAGGTCTGGTATACTAGTTCCCTTTAAAGGATTGTATTTATCACCTTAGAAAATGGTAAATCATACTATTCAAATTATGTTTTTATTCTTCATCATGTCATGATAAACATGTAATGTGGTCTTCATACCTATCAAAATGATCCTCCTCCATTTGTATCATAGTCGTGAATTGTCTCTCTATATATGCTCATTGTTCATGAGGAAAATAATTTTGCATGAAAATTTAAATTAAATTATTCAATTACATTATTTAATTTATTATACTCAACAATAGTGTTTTGAGTCAATTAACAACATTGATATTCATCCCCTAAGAGAAAATAAATTTCAATTGAATCCTTATGCCTTTACCTATCCATTTCTTTGTTACAAATAGACTTACAGACCCCTTAAATTATGGAGGTTTCCGACACATGAATCAGTATACCATTGTTCCACAACATTTTAGATTAGAAGTTTCTCTATATGAGAATGGTTATTGGTCATATCCTGAGTGAGGGTCCCCAATAGAGATATAATTAATTCTTCTCCACTAGTAACACTAGTTAAATATTAATTATCTTTATTAAAAGGGGAATACCTACATAGATTATGTGAATTGATAATATTTTCATTCCTTACTATAGGAACCATTTATAGATAATGGTATAGAATATATTAGATCAAAACATTTTAAGTCCTAGTGTATAATTTCAAAACATGTGAAATAAAAAATAAAAAATAAAATATATATATAGATATATAAAATAATAATATAATCATTGTTTTTTTGTGAATATTTTAATATCATAAAAATTTCACAATTATATCATAATTTATTTCAAGGAAAATTTTAATTAACCCAAAAATATCCACCTAGAGTGTCAAACTAGGTCCACAATAGGGTAAAAATCACCGTACACTAAAATGATTGTCACAATATAATAAAACTGCCTATTTTTTGGGTTATTAACCCTATATTAATCTATTCCTCAACCATGAGCACTTTTAGTATCCATAAATGTATGTATTGATAAATAAAACACATAATCATGACCATACAAAAACATTCAGACATAATCTAATGATTATAATTATCCTCAATGTCAAACCAAGATTTATATTCCCAAATCTATGTTTTCTTAAATTCATATCCTAAGGGTTCTTCTAAAATTAATCTAATACCATCTACAACTCCCCAACTCCTATATCCCAAATACAGGGGTTATGTCACTACTTTTTTTTATAAATAAGGGACTGCATCTCAAATGAATAATTAAATTAATTGTCTTTAGAGAATAGATATATACAAGATTCTAATAATAAATTAGAATAAAAGAAAAATAATATAATAGTTATTATGATATATTTTTTATTTCTTCTATTAAATATATAATTTCATTCATAGATCCCCTCTTCATATCATAGGTAATGGAACGCATAATAAAATTGATCTTAGATGCTCAATAAGTGAATGTGTATGACTAAATATATCAAAAGGTAAATAAAAATAGAATAATATGGCCTAGAAAAATGTCTAAATTTTTACATATTACTAATACCATGTAAACCAGACTAATTACATGGGTAACATTACAACATTGGTAATCAAATGCATTACAATAACTAGTTTCATAATTATAAATTCCTTAATATTATAGTCAAGGACTTATACCAAGAAAAGATGCATAAAGATGTATGGAATATACTAAATAATAAAAAATATTTTGTCTCATTAGAAATCATAATTCATCAATAAGTGATAGTAGGACACATTAATCACATACTAGGTATAAATCATATATCATATGAATGGGGGAAATAATAATAATTGCAAACCTTCATATTGGAAAACTAGTGTTCAAAACGTCAATAATTATTTAATCAACATAATCATAATACATTAAGAGTGCTACAAAGAATGTTATAATAATATGAAGTCCAAATTATATAATTATTTCCAACAAATAATTTTTATATATATAAATATTAATTAATCAAATCCCTCATAGATTTGTTGATTTAAATCATGTTTTCATTTTTGATCTAATATATTCAAATCTAAAAATTTCACAAAAATTAAGGAAAATATTTTCATTGAATGAATATTTTAATATTTTAATTTAATATTCAAATCAATGACTTTTTATGATAGTGGAAAATTTAGTTATTCCTTATGAGTTAAAAAAAATATTCATTTCACTTTTTTTAAATAGGTCAAAAGTGCCTCCTTCGGTGAACAAAACAATGTTTCATTTTAAACAACTATCTAAAAAGTAATAAATATGTATAAATTTAATTATTAAATCATTTTAGTATATTAAAAATAGCATGTTATTAATTTTAAGTGAAATAAAGACATGGAAGATAATGATTCACAGTAGATTGGAAAAACATTGTATTTTTCTCCAAAAAATATTATTCCCGTATCTTGAGTAAATAACAAGAGGAAAGTGGGAGGAAATATTTTAATTTATATAAATAAATTTATTATAATAAAATATATTTTATTTTACAAATATTGGTCAAATAATTCAACTTGTGTTGAATGAGTCATAAACAATCCCAAATATTGATGGGATTATTAAACAAAGACTTACCTCAGGTATGACATGTGTTGAATATTATTTTATCCTCTTATATACTAAATTTCAACTTATTATAATTCTATAATAGAATTATATATAAATTTATAATTTCAATTATATTCCAAATATAAAATTTTAATAACCATTTATCAATAATTCATTATTAAATTTGTCATTTATGAGGGTTTAACATTTCATTTATCATGTAAGATTCAGTTTTGAGGCTTTGGTCCATATAAATTGATCTAGATAATATCTTATATATAATTTTATTATTACTAAAAATATAATATATATTCATTATAATTTTTTAGGAACCATTTTTTATATTTGGACATGGAAAATGAATCACATTGCTTCAGGGAGACGGTAAAACATTTGTATACAAGACCAACGTTTTCATTTCCTTAATGGGTAAAAAGGGTAAGAAAATGGATGATATATTATTTTCCATTATTATTATTATTTCATAATTATCATATATATTCATTATTTTTATCATTATAATTATCCATGTTAGTTGGAGATGGAAAACATTATATCATTTCACGAGGTAGTACTCTATCGTACCCAAGATTGATGGATTTGATTTCTATTTACAAAATAATGTGATGGATGAATATTTTTCATCAAATATATTAACATATATTTATATGGGAGATACAAGTAATATAATGTTTTAACAATTAATACATAATTTAACATGGTAAAATAAGAAGCCAAAAAAGAGAGTTCTTGATGAATGCTATTAAATTCTCTTTCAAAAAAAACCTTTATATATATTATTAGAGAGAGTAATATTGGTATGATGGGAATAAAATAGAATATATAACATTCCTAATGAAGTAATGGAGAAATATTTTACTGGTTTTTATTTAATAAATTTCTTAAGATAGGTAAATATGTGAGGAGAGCATGTCCCCTTTTATACATGATATGAGTGGAACAATTGTAATAATTCAATTGATATAATAATTGCATAGATTAATATCTCAAAATATATCATATTAGATTTTTATATGGTTAAAGTAATAATAAAACAAAATAAAATGGATATCTCAAGATAATATGTCATTTTATCTATTATATTTTTTAGATTACCCGATAACAAACCAGATTTAACCCAAACCCTAATGATGAATTTTTACTATTCTTACTTTTATTTATAAAAAATGAATGTTTCCACTTTAACAAATTTTTAAATTATGACTCCATATATTGGAACCATTTCATTGAAATTCTATTAACTGGAGTGTAGAATATTCTTTGAAAATAACCCCATAAAACACATCAAAAAATAGTTTTTAAATAAATGCATTCTCAAGCATTAGACAATGAAAAATAATCTATATGAATATTAATAATAATTAAATGGATTTAAATCAATATATTTGGATATATAATCTTTTAATTTCATCTAAATCGATTATCATTCAACATTTATTTGGTAAATTAAAATAGAAAAAATTATGTATTTAAAAACTGTTTTATAAAAAATATAAGATTTTCCTCAAAATAATCATATTTTTATTTATATAAAATTGTGAATAAATTAATGGTTATTTAAAATTAACATGAAACATTTTTATAATTAAAATTATAAATATTAAATTTATCATAAATTCTTATATCTATGGGAAAATTTTCAAAACCCATTCTATTTTTATTTTTACCAAGTATGTTTAAAATTGATATTTATCCTATTAAATTAGAACTTCTGTGTGATGAATTATTAAAAATTTTATTATTTTACAATTTTAATATAAGAAAATGTTTTATTTTTATAATTTAATCTCATTAATTACTAAAAATATCAATTATTACTACAAAAATGTTGTCACTACTAAGATGAATATTGGTTTGACCAATAATACACAATTCATAGGACACTAATAATATAAGACCATAATAATATATTAATAGAAAATAAAAAAGAGAAACTTATGACATGAGTTATTTACCAAAGAATAAAATTGTACCAACATCTCCAAGGAAGTTAGAGATTAAAATTTATGAAGATATATCAATAAGGAAATGATGTTTTTATTATTATAAGAAAGATAAAGTAATAGAACAATAGAATATAGAAATGAATATCCTATAAAAATGTAGAAATATGGAAAAATATAAAAAAATATAAATACAATAGAGAAATGACATGTTTTTTATAGAGGACATAAAAGATGAAGAATATAAATGTCTTGAGAGGTTTCTAAAAAAGTGTAAGAGAAAGACATATAATAATGTTTGTGAAAGGATAAAAACAAAATAACATAAAAATATTAAGTTCCTGAAATGATTAAATGAACAATATAATATATTAAAGAAAAAAATTAAAGTATTAGAGTCACGAAAATTTTTTTTTAAAAGAAATAGGAGTTTACACTCATGAATAAGGTTGATTTTGTACCCGAAGTGTGTTGAACTCTTTTTCAATAAAAAATTTAAATATCCATGAAGATAGTGAAAGATGAAATGAATGTTTATTATTTAATTTCTTAGGTGAATATGGATTTTCTAACTATGAAAAATGATGAATAATTAGAAAAAAACAATACATCACAAAAAATAATAAATTTTTAAACTATAGGTGAAGTTAATATGATTAGTAATTAAAAATTTATAACTATAAATAATAGTTTTTTGGAGAATATCGAAGAGTCAAATAAATTTATCTAATAATAAAGTTGATAGATACTAACCATATTTCAATATTCTTCTATAAAAGAGAAGATGCACGAAATTTATTTAGAAATTAAAGGGGAATAAAAATGAGTACTATATGATGTTTTTATGATTATAAAACTTGATTATATAGCAATCAAATATAATATAAACATATTATTTGAAAATAAAACCATTCATAATGAATAAAATCAAATATCTTCCCTTGAGTGGGATATTTGAATAGAATGGTGCAAGATAAATATTATTTCTTGTTAAATGTATAAATATTGATATCCCATATAAAGAATAATGATGTGTTATCATTTTCAATAACCCAATTATAGTTTTTTTTCTTTAATATATTGATAAGGGTGTGATTTTTTGATTTATTTGGGGACAAAAATTAATATGAACATGACCATTTTTGATGTGTTAGTTGATGTGGTGTTTTTTTACAAATCATATTGATTATATTTTGGTAAAACCCAGAAAAAATTTTCAATGTTACAATAATATTATTATAATATGATATATTCATTATTTTAATTAAATAATAACTATTCTTCTTTACACAATTTCAGTCCACATAGAAGTATATTTGATTAGTTTCGTAACCATCGATATGAAAAATGTTTTTCAACAATTCTCCCATAAAAAAATAATTTATTCCATAATGAATAAATATGCAATTTGTTATTATTTTTAGTATCTCAATTCTATTTGGAATATATTTAATATATTTATAATAAAAATATAAGGTATATATGATCCTAAAATAATCTAACTTGAATGTTTATTATCTCAAAAAAAATGTTGAAGTTGATTTATAGTGTTCGGGATTTGTACTTGTGATTCCAAATGTTAATTCAAGTGATTTAAAATGTGTTGAAAATGTTTATGTCTACTAATGTATGATTATGTAATTTCACATCTATTGAAATCTAGTTGAGTATGGAATTCATAAGGTTTTTTTCTTAGATGATGTGTGGGTTTCTTAAGATGGTTCCATTGTTTTCATAAGACACTACCTACCATAAAATATATTTCATGAGTTTATAATATATATTTGATCACAAAATATTATATCGCAATCATGTAATACTTTGAAAAATCATATATTATAATTATTATTCTTATATTATATTATGAATTTCATAATATATTGAGGTGCAAAAAAGATAAATAAAATTTCTATAACCTGGAATGGGTATATGATATCAGGTATTTATAAGATATTCAATATTTGTAAAATATGGATGCCTTATATGATTCCATTGGTTCATAAGATATCTTATGTTAATAAGATATATATAACTCATAACTTGTATGACCCTCATAAAATGGTGTGGTAGTTTAATATGATTTTGAATCACATAAGACACTTAGCCAGTGAAAAATATATCAGTTGAGTTTATAAGATGTTTGAATTTGTAATACCATATGAATACAGATGATATGTCTCATAAGGTACCTGAAATAATATTTTTCACCCAAATTTTATGATATTTGATTTTATATTATGCATGTGAAACATCATATAATACCTTTATTTGTTAATTTTTGAGACTCCTCTTGGGTGAGAAATCTATAGAACTCAAGATTACATACTCTGATTAAAAATTCAAAATTACTTGATGATAAAAATGATATTCATTATTTAAAACATAAAAAAAATTATTTGACTAATGTTAGTGTAATGGGATTTTGATCTTCATTAATGAGAAATGATAGATTAAGCTGAGATGTACAACTAAAACAATAATTCTGATTTAACCGAGGAGGTACCAAATTAATAGAATATATAAATGGTGAGTGAGGATTCCTGTGATATCTATTAATTGAGTAAATATTAGAAGAAAATATTTAATTATTAATAAAAAATTGAGGATGTTATGTTGTGAATAATTTTTTAAATATTAGTGAAATTAAAGATGAAGGAAGTGTTATAGATTTTGTCACTATATGATGAGATGGTCAATATTACAAAAGTGAATTTTTAATTTTCTTCATATATTAATAAATAATGAATTATTTAGAGATGGTGTAGAATATATTTTAATATTAACGCTTTTGAGAATTCTAATTGAACTCAATTTTTTGTCTATTTTTCTTACATAAATGTGAATAGACAATAAAGGGAGTAACTCCAAAAAATTTAATAGAGAGAACTGGATAATGAAAAAAATGACCATAGGATATACCCAATTAATTTTCTTTAGAAATGTAAAATAGGATTGTGGGATTTTTCCTATGAAAATGATTTTTTGGATAACATTATATTACATGAAATATTCCCATTTTGGAATATCTATGAAATGAATAAAAAATATATAATGAGTTGATCTTTTGAAAAAAATATATCTAGTATAAGAACCATTACAGAGTAATGGAGATAGAAATATATTGAACATCTCAAGAGATCCATACAAAAATAAAATAGATAAGAGTAGAAGTACTTACATTGTTTAAGTTGAATATCATATGTATATTAATGAAGAAAAAAAATTCCAAAAAAATAAGAAATGGGTTACTATACCTCTTTCTATGGTACACAGAATCATAGAAGTTGAAAGAAAATTGTAATAAAGATAGATTTTTCTTGTTTGTATGATTATCTACTAACTATTTTTTCTAGGAAAACGTTTATATTTATGACACATTAATACATCATTAATTATATTAAATGAAACTTTATATAACCTAGAATATTTGGATTTATAGTGTATTTTCAAAATAAGTACATTATATAAAAATGTAAAATAGGAAAAACATTATCTTTATTAAAAACATCTATAACATCATCACACTAAAAACATCATGGGATAACCTAGGTACATACATAAGAAAAAGGTGATCTATAAATACTAGTAAAGGAATGAAGATGGAATTACTTGAAGAGAGTAATACATGTTATACAATAGGAATTCCAATGGGAAAAATGTTGTGATAATCATGAGCATGAATAATAAGACATGATATAGCTTGATAACAAAGATTAAACATGATAAATATAGAAAAACATAAAACACAACACCATTAAGAATGTTCATCACTTAATACCAAGACATCATAATGGAAAAAGTCCAATATTGGAATCGATTTTTCTTCAATACATAGCATGAAGTCACATGAGACTAAACATTATCCAATGCATTATAGTATTATATACTTTCAGGAACACCCATCACATTCATTTCATTATCATGCTTAGGTGTTCCAAATATATCACAAAATGAGGAATCATTTTTAATTAAATTTTATTCAATGGTCATGGAGTCTAGAATAAAAACATGTATGTAGAAAATAAAAAATAATAAGTGCATAAATGTAAAAAACCATGAAGGAGAATTGGTATGAGTATTCACCCCAAAATAGAAAATCACATTTGATTTTCAGTAGCATTACAAAATCATTTGGAAATAAATAAAATGGGTTGTGGGAGAGAAACGGTTCAATAAAAATTTCTAATGAAAATGGATAGTAATAGGGACATGGAGAAACATATCCAAATAATTGAAATTTTAAATAAGAGGCATAATAAAATGATGAAGCGTGAATAATGCGCTAAAAGAAATGGTCCCTTACTTGAGTGTGTCACTCTAAGTGCTTGTGAGGATATTATTATGATCTTTGGGTAACCTTGGGAGGGCTCTAAAGAGGGGAGGGAAGAGTAAGGATGTTTCATAAGAATATTTAGTGTATAGAAATGTGATCTTGGGTGCATTTATATTGGAAATTAGTGGGTATTTCATTAATAAATCTGAATAATTTTTTTGGAATCTATATCAAAAAATAAATAAAACCAAAAACTCTTACAATATTTTTCTAATATTTTCATTCAAATGGGATATATTTTCAATATTTATTGATTCCATTGGCCAAAAATAATTAACTAATAACCTAGTTGATGTGGATTTGAGTTATACTCTTAATTAAATTATTTCAAATCCTTAAAATATACAAATGGGTTTGGAGGATTAATAAATATTTATAAAAATAATCATGTAATCAAAAAATTACATTATTTTAATGGGGAAAAATAAATTTGGATTTAGATACCCATTATAGAATTTTTTACATTACTTATGGGTCATATGATGTCATAATACACCCCATATATATATATATATTATTTAATTTTTACAAGAAATTTCGATTGCCTTGGAAAATTATGAAAAATTCACTGATGGATAATTTTAGTGTTTTAATTCCAAAAGTAATAATCATTTTATCTAAATATATTACTAAATATTGGTATTTTAACTTTAAAATAATAATCATTCTATCTACATGGTGTAATTCGTGAACTTTATGAGCTTGAAATTTTACTAATAAATGGTTTAAGTTTGGATGAAATTTTTGGATCTCATTTGCTGCTTGGTCATGAGAAAATTTTTGTGATTATATTTCGCTCAGAAGCTCTGATAAATGGGAATCATAGGGTTATAACATACTGTTTGAGGCCATCACTTCCTTTTTATATGTCAATTGGATATATAAAAACCCCATATATATAAAAATAGTGTGATCACTATTCATTGAATATATTATCGATTGAAATGATTCTTAATGGTCTCTTAAATATGATATTATAAAATAAAACCTATAAAGTGAATGTATATTTTATAACAATTTTACATAATAATAAATTTAATAAAATAAAATTTCTAATATTATTTGTAAAAGTTTGGGAGGTAGTAATCTTTCACCCTTCCTAAATTTCAGGCTCAAAATTTTTCACTTCCCTCACAAAAAATGATGACGGTAACTATGTTTTATCACCTATTTGGGTTCCCAACACACATCTTCATACATGTGGTTTCTCTAGAACTCTTTTATTAGGAAGATTTTCTTTTTTAAAGAACATGGTTTATATGATTTAATATTGTTAAAATATAATCATTATTGGAATAATCATTATCCAATGGTACCACATCTAGATTAAGTAAATGTGATGGATTTGGTATGTAAATACTCATGAGGGATACATTTAAAACATCATGTACTTGATATTTTGCAGGAGGGAGTGCTAGTGGCGTGGCCAATTCTCTGATGTTATCAAGGATCTCAAAGGGACAGATGTATATTAGGAACAAAATTACATTCTAAAAAAATATCATGACCTTCTTAAATGTAGATATGTAGAAGAACATCATGTCTCCAACACCAAACAATAGGTCTCGTTGATGATTGTCAGTATAACTCTACTGTCAACTCTAATCATCCTTGATGTGATGATGAATAGTCTTATCATTTTCCATCGTTTCCTAAACCATTTCAAGATGTATTTGTTTTTAATCCCCAAATTCATCCCATCATGAAGGGGTTTATAACCTCTTCCCAAAAGTGTCTTTATAGAGATCCAATTGGATGCTTGAGTGGAAACTATTATTGTGTGATAAATTGACCAGAAGAAGATGTTGATCCCCTTATCCTTTTGAAGTGAATTGATCATGATATCAACATATCCTTGAGTTTCCATAGAGTCCACTCAGATTGGCCATAAGTTTGAGGGTTACAAAACATGTTGATGTTCAACTCAATATTAAGATAATGTTGAATACTCTTCTAAAATGTAGAGTTAAATCATGTATCTTGACCATATACACTTGATAGTGGTGTTTCATGCATCCTCACCACTTCTATGATGTATATCTTTGTAATTTGATCGAGTGATACGTCCTATCAAATCACTATGAAGTGTGGATCCTTTGTAATAACACACTAGAAACAATATATAACTATTTTACATGATGTATTCGGAAAACTAGAGAAATTTCCATTGTGTTTTTTTTTCATTTCAATGTAGATATAGTTAATGGTTTCATCATCCCCTTGTATTTTTCCCTTTCTACATTAACATTCAAACATCCAAGTAATCATGATGAATATTTTTTAATCTCCCTCTTCATATTTTCCCACAAATAATTATATCAAATATCTAAAACTATCATTTTAATTCCTAGATGGATGAAGAATGTTGATCTATGTTAATCATACAAAATCTATTTCATTAGATCATTATTTGATAATACACATAGTTAGGACCTAAATATTACAAAACCTTATTAATTAAAAATGATCATTGGGGATTTCCCATATTTACAGCTTCCTATTTCTTTTTATTTCCCAAATTATCTCTTCTATCCTATTTTATCATCTATATAAAGGAAAATTGAGTGATCATTTGTAAAAGGATTGATGATGTTACATATTTTATGTTTTACATGTCCATCATAATGTAATATAAGAGGATCATATCCCTCTCAATTTTCACAAATGATTGAATTGCTAAATACTTCATACATAGAGAATATGATACTTTATTCTCTTTCCTAGGATGGTAGTGAATTTAGAAGTAATAGTCCTTGATAATATCAATCCATATTTGTTGAATAATGTTCATATCTCTCTATGTGAATATATATTTAAGGATTCTGTGACCTATATATATTTCAATAATCTCCTTGAAGAAAATTTTAGCCATATTTTTTAATTTATTATCATGGAAGCCATATCCAGATCATGCATTGGGTAGTTCTTTTTGTGAACATTCAACATCCTTGAATTATATACTATCTATTTGAAAATTTTCAGAACATCCACCAATATCTTATATAATGAATTTCTGGATACCCAGAAAGGTTTGTGTGTAGTGTGAGTCAAGGTGCAGTGATAAGTATCCTTTTAAAATCATTTTAGATAACTTTAAACTCTTAATTCCAAAAAAACATGACACCATTTAGAGTTATCTTGGTTAGCGGGTATGAAAATCATGAAAAATATCTCAAAAATCGATGATAGTACCTAACTAATCCATGGAAACTATGGATATTTATAAAAAATGATTCCCTCTTTCATCCATAGATTGTTTCTACCATTCGAGTGTCTATAGATATTGCATTTATTGTGTTGATATTCCCATAGAATGACACATTGTTCAACCAGAACTCAAATTTTTTATACCTTTAATAAACCTTTTGCACGGTCATTAGAATAGTGCTTAAATGATTCACATGATCCTCCATGATTGTGGAGTATATTTTAAATAATCTATAAATACTACCACAAATTTTTTGAGGTAATATCTAAAGACACTATTAATAAATTATGTTATGATTTATGGGGCATTAGTGCATCTGAATGGAATTATTATTTACTCATAGTTCTCTTACCTTGTACTAAATTAATTCTTGGCGATATCCTCATTCCTCACACTAACTTGGTAAAATCTCAACTAATGTTCTACCTTGGGGAAGTATTTTTTTCTACATGTCTGATAAAAAATGTCATGAATTTTTTTTAGAGGGTACTTTTAATTTATCATTATATTGTTTATCTCTGGATAATCAGTGTAAAGTCTCATTGAATCATTTTTATTATTCTCTAAGAGGACTTGTACACCATAAGGTGAAGCACTTGGGCATATGAACCCTTAATCTGGACACTCCTTTAGTTGTTTTTACACCTCCTAATGTTTCAACAATTCCATTATATACAGATTCTTGGATAATGGTTACACAACCAGTATGTGCTCGATTAAAAATTCAACCTCTTGGTTACGAGGAAGACCGTGAAATTCTTCGGGAAGAACATCCACATATTCACTCACAAAGGGCTTGTATTTTAGGATGATATATTCCTTAGAAACAATCATTTGGTCTCGATACAGTTTCTCATAGGGAAATAATATCAATTATTGAGAGTTTTTTCTATAGAAGATACAACCTTCTCCTTTCTCTTGAATAGAATTGGTGGTCAATTCTCAATATGATGACTGATTTAATTCTCACCAAAAATTTTTTGTATCAATATTGGGAAATCTAATCCATATCTTGAATTGTATAAAATTCCACTAAAGTGAGTATGAAGAGGTTTATTGGGATTTCCATCCAACGTATTATGAGAGGTGAGTATTTATATACTGAGGATGCTATAATTTCAAAATTTACAGATTTCACCGATGAATTGGGGATACCCACCTTCTTTACACAAACATGGTAATATCTCAACTAAATATCTACCTGTGTACTTACATAAGATATGGGAGAGCTATAAATCATGTCAAGGGAATAACATAGAATTACATGAAGTGATTAATACATGTTATACAATAGGAATGTCAATGGGTCATAAAAGGGGTTAAAATCGTAAAAATAAAAAATAAGACATGATATAGCATGATAACATAAAGGAAACATGGAAAATGTGGAAACAATTTATAACATGTCATCATAAACATAGGTTATGGAAATAAGAAGAAATCATGATGGAAAATTTCCCATAATGGAATTAGATTTACTCTCTATCCCAACAGGATGTCTAATGAAAATAAAAATTACCTAATTCATTGGAGAACTATATAATTTCTAACACACCAGTCATATTCATTTCATTATCACACTAAAGTGTTCCACATAGATCATAATACATAGAATCTATATCACTAAATTTTATTTCATGATCAAGGTATATTTAATAAAAAAAATCATTCCCCAATCAGGATTTATATATTCATAAAGGTGAACACCCTTGATATGAAATGGGTGTGATTATTCTCTATATAATGGAAAATCATGGTGGAATTTTAATAGCATAAGGGTTTCACATAAAAATCCATAGAATGGATTGATGAAAGAGAAATAGGTATTTCATCATTTAAAAATAAAATGTTCAATTATAGGGACATGGAAAAGCATATCTTGACAATATGAATTATAAATAGTTGTATAATATAATAAAAAAAATTAATAAAGAGGAGAAGGAAAAGATCACCTTCTTGAGTGTGTGAAAGAATATGCCCTAGAAGAAATACTTGATAGATTGGTGAACCTTGGTAGGAATCTACAGATTGGGGGGGAGAGATTAATGAAATTATCCAAGGATTTTTAGTGAAGATAAATGGGATCTTATGGGGTTTATATAGGAAATGAGTGGGGATTTCCATATTATTTCACAACCATATGTTTGGGACTCTATATAAGAAAATAACCAAAATAAAAAACTGTACCACTTATTTTTCAATAGTTTCTACCAAATGGGAGTGTTTTTCATTATTTTACGCTATCAAGGGCTAAAGATAAAACAATAATACCCTTGCTGATAGGGATGTGAGTCATACTATCATGCAAATGATTTTTAAACATTAAAATATATTAATGGTTTTATATTATTGATAGGCTTTATAAAATTAATCAAATTAACATAAAATCACATTATTTTAAATAAAAAAAGTATATTTTTTCAATGGTAACATTTATATTATTTATTATATAATTTTCGGGTGAATATGATGTCATAATACACACCATATATTTTTTTGGCTTTAAATTTTTACCTAAAAATAGATTGTATATGAAAATTAAGAAAAATTCACCAATGGAATATTTTTAAGTTATGATTCCAAAAAAATATTGATTTTATATAAATAATTTACTAAATATTTTTATTTTCACTTTTAAAAATATGAATCTATCTTTATTGAGATATACTGAGTTTTTTTACTGTAAGAGTTTTCAAACCCTTATAAAAATTACATTTGACTTCATAAAAATTATTTTATCATTTATATTTAATTATAATTATTTAATAATAATATATATTTAAAATATTATTCACTTTAAAAATACATTAAATTATAAAAATTAACTCTTTAATTGATGATTAATTCAAATTAAAAATACATGTTTTCTGTTATTTTAAAAAATATCATTTATATTGTAAAAAAATTATAAACATTATTCTATTGAAAATAATATATAAATATTCATTTTTTAGGGTCTTGATACATATCCCATTAATACACCATCAAATATTCTATGGGTAAATTGTTTGACATGGTTACATTCATGGGGTATTTCGATTTACACGCTTTGGGTTGTGATCTTGATGAGCTTGAACTTATCCTATAAGTGATTTTAATCATGCTTAATTTTTTGTTATCTTAATTTGGGATTGGTGATGAGAAATTGAAGTGATTCTATATCCATAAGATTTTATGATAAATGGGCATCATAAGGTATGGTCCTACTGGTTGAGGCCATCACATATTTGTTTGTGTCAATTGGATTCATTAAAACCCTAGTTTTTTAAAAATCATTTGATCATTGTTCAATGACTATATTATCAATGGTATTAATTTATAATGGTATTTTAAATATGTGAGGGATTAATAAAACTGAATAACTACATTTATCTTATATATCTGCATTTTAAAATAGGACATTTAATTAAATTATTAGAGGAGTTTTATTTATAATAGTCTGGGTTATTACGATCACCCCACCTTTAGAAATTTCACCCATTTTTTTAGTAAAAAGATTACAATAATTATTTTTCATTACCTCTTTTTATTCCAATCCCTCTTCTTCTATCATAATGTCTTTGAAAAAAAGTTTTCCCAGAGAAGTATATTATTTCATAGAACATGTGTCTATGATCTAATATTTACATAAGATTCTATTCATAATAAAGATCATTCACAAATTGTAACAACTCTGGATTGAGTACATGTGAGGGTTCTAGAATTGATATCCTCAATATGGATACATTGAAAACATTGTTTAATTGAGATAGATTAGTATGGATTTATGGTTGATAGGCCACCACACTCATGAGATCAATGATCTCATTGGAATAGATGCATATTGTTCTGAGGCTTACCTACTATCCAAATATCATGACTATATTCCATTTAGATATATTGAGGAATACCATTTTTCCAACATCTAACACTTGGTCTCATCGATAATTGTTAGCATAGATCTTATTTCAACTCTGAGAAACCATGAGGTGTTGCTGAATGGTCTTATCCTTTTCCACCATTTACTCTACCATTTCATGACACTGTAATTTTCATTCCCTAACATCATCCCAGTTTAAAGTTGTTATCAGCCTCTTAAAATAAATATATTCTAAGGGATCCATTTGAATACTTGAGTGGAAACTATTATTGTATGGGTACTCGACTAGAGGAAGTTGTTGATCCCATCCCCCTTTAAAAAAATTGAGAATACTATCAACATTTCCTTGATTGTATAGATATTACTCCCTGATTGGACATTATCGTGACCATTATAATCTATGATGATGTTCAACAGAATATTTAGGGAATTTTGGAGACTATTTTATAACATAGATATAAATCTTGGATCTTGATCATCTATAATTTATAATACTATTTCATGGAGCCTCAACAATTATATAGTATATATTCTTGCAAGTTAATTGGGATAAAATTACTCTTGATTATAACTTATGTGTCAATTATTTTTAAGATTATCCTCCACAAATCAGATAGAATTACTACCTCTTGTTCTCTTCGGTAGATTACTGAAAAATTATATGGAGGTGTTTTCCCATTTCCAAGTAAGTATGGGTAATGGTTGCATTATCCCCTTGAATTCCCTTCGTTCTTCCTTCACTATATGGAATAAAAGATATCAAGATGTATATTATGTGATCTCTCTTTTCATATTGTCCCACTAATAGTTCCCTCAGATATATCGATATATCTTTGTGATTCCTGGATGGATATAGAGGGTTGAGCTATGTGAATCATCTAACAAAGATTTTTTTTAACTTGGGATTTCATTGTAAACATAGTCATGGCCCAAATCTTAAAACACATTCATTATTAACATTGAACACTGAGGATTTAATTTTTTTATAGATTCTAATTTCTACTAAATTACCACATCATCTATTTGAGAATCCTTTATCCCCTATAAAGGGTATGATTAAACAATTGATTTTCAAATGATTGCTGATGTTCCTACATTTATGATTACCATGTCAATAATTTTCAAATCAATGAAGATCATATCTCTTTAAATTATCATCAATGATATAATATCTCTATCCTATATATATAAATATTTTTCATATATATTCACTTTCTTATTATGGTAGTGTATTATGTAGTCATATTCATTGATTATCTCTTACCACCATTGTTTTTCTATATTAATCTCTTTCTATGTGGTTATATACTTGAAGATTTTGTGGTCTTAATATATTTCGAACTGTTCCACAAAGACATAATTGTACCATATTTTCCAAAAATATATCACTACATCCGACTCCATATCATGCATTGGGATTTTAATATCCTTTAAGTATACTCTATCCTGTTTTTGTTTTTCATTAACACAAAATCTAATCCCTTCTTCAAAGCATCATTTAAAACCACAAAATTTTTTCCACTTGTGGGTAGTGTTAGAACATGTGTTGTGTTAATAATCCCTTTCATCTTCTTTAAGATCTCTTAATATTCATCATAACAAGAAAACTAGACTCCCTTCTTGAGTTATCTTATTTAGCTGTTTTGATAATCATAATAAATTTACCACAAATTGATGATAGTATACATCATTTTTATGGAAAATACAGATATATTTCATGGATATTGGCATCAACCATCCATAAATTACTTATATAATTGATGGGTTGACATGTATCCAATTTCTTTCGATGATATTCCCCAATAATGAGACCTCATTTAAAAAAAACTCACATTTTTTATACTTTTCATATAGCTTTTCCATTTATAGGGTCTTTATCATAATACTTTTATTCTACACACACAACTTCTTTATTTTGGAGTATATTATAATATCATCTATGTAACGCCCCGACCCCAGTTACCCAGAGTCAGTGCATTATTACATAACATTGCCATGATCAAAAGAAAGATCAAATCTCAAAAGACAGATTAGTTTAGTATCCTTAGAAACACAAGATATATTCATAACGTTTTACATTACATCATAAAAATCAAAACTACAACAGCATAGTCTCCATATTCCACACTCTTATCCCCTCATACTATCCTTTTAGTTCATTCATAATTTACTTCTTCACATCCGGGGAAAAATAAAACATAACAAAGGGGTGAGCTCAAATTCTCAGTAAGGATAACAATATATCTGAAACTTTCATAAATAAGAATAAACATTTAAGGCAATGTATAACTAAAAAAAGCCTTTTAAACTTGAACTTAAATGTAGTATGGAAAAAATAAAATGAAATAATGTCATTTACTTATTCACATGGATATTCTACTAATTTAATAATCACATGAAATATCAATAACCACTTTCATAATGATGGAATGCATAATGCCAGACTATCATAACCACATAGCCAAGGCCTCGTTCCAAGACTACAAATAAGATTTTTCAAAGTCCTTGTTCCAAGACACTATTTTGTCTCATGAGACCTACCGATGCATCGAGGAGCTATAGAGGGCTCCACCCGTCACTTATTAAGTCCAATGCATTCCTCATATGAACAGGTTTAAACATAACATAAACATTCGTATTAAAACTAGCATACGTAATGTCAATAATTTCTTCATAAACCATGAATGGTATAAAAATAACACATCCATAGTCAAACATATCACAAAAACATCAATACAATATGGAAGTATTGTATCATAATAAATCAACTCCAAATAAACTTAAAATCCATCAAAGGATTTTGACATAGATGAAATCAAAACTCTTTTTAAAGAAATATCTCTTTCTATTTTGAAATCATTTAAGAGTCATATATTGATAAAATAAAACATTTTCTTTTAAAATAATCTTATAATCTTTTAAGGAAAACTTCAACGATTTTATAACGGTGGAAAATATCTGCACCCGCCGTATAAGTTAAAAAAACATTCTTACCTTAATTCTGTCAAAAAGGTTAAAAAGCACCTTGTTTGGAAAATGACGGAATGATTCATTTATAAACCTCTTATAAAAAGTAAAACAAGGGTATAAATGACTTTAACCCATATTCTTTTAAATAGTAAAAATGTTTTGAAATTCATTTCAAAGAAACATTGATGTGGATGATAAAGAAATCCCAGTAGATTATTACGTATAAACAACCTCGGATAATGAAGAGATTGTGAAATAAACCCTTACCTTGTACTTTTCCTTGGTTGGGGGTAGGTTAACCTTCTGTATAATGGTTAAATAATTGTTATTAAATTATACAATAATCATATACATCAATATGATATCATATATTATCTTTTAACATTTATTTGTTAATAATATCTTAGTATTATCATTGTTTTGGGTGTTAACTTACTCGTTTTCTTTAATATGTTTTGTTACATAAGACGTGTTTGTCATGGATAGGTTGTATATTATTCATATCCAGAATGATATCAAGTCCTTAGATACTATTATTAATCATCAAATGAGAATTGGACTTGGATGGATATGATGGAGAATGAATCTCATCGCGTTCGTGGAGACGGTAGTCCGTATGTACGAACGAGCGACAATTTCATTCTTTTGATATTAAAATAATATTTAATTGGATGGTATATCATATATAAAGAATCATTATCATGTTATATTTATTATTTACATGAATTAAAAATCATTATTATACTCATCCAAATAATAATATATTGAATAACAATTACACCACAACGTGGAGACGGTAAGCCGTACGTACGCACGTATGATGACATGTCATTCAAAGGATAGATAGAATACTGAATATGGTTGTACCATATTTATAATAATATTACATTATATAGGATATACTGGATTCATTATTTTAGAATGGGAATAACAAATAGAGAAGAAGTTGAAGAAGAAATGAATTTGAAAAAGGGTGGTGAAAACATTACCTCTTCTTCAGGTTCTTCCTTTTGATTTGATCAAAATGGCTCCTTAGGTTGGATTTATGATTAAACTAAGGCCTCTATGTTGTAGTGAGGTAAGTTGAGAGAGTATTTGGGCAGGGTTTGGCCGAACAAAAAGGCTTTGAAGGTGTGAATTAATGAGAAGGGGGGGTGACCTTTTATAAGAGGGGTGAGGGGAACCTTTGGAAAATCTAGAAATATTATTTCATAATATATTCATATTCGGTTTATAATGGCTCCAAAGTGGATTATTTGAATTTTAAGTTGGGTATGGGTCTAAAATCACTCAACCAATAGAAGTTATATAGTTTTGGGTCATTATATTAACCTTATCTTTTAGTTTTAACTCTTAGTTAATTTGTTTGACACTTACCATCTCACTTTGTATTTTTATAATATATTGTTAATAAACATACTATATACCTCCAAGAGACCCCAAAGTGGTCCATTAATGGAACACATATCATGATATAAGTCTCTTGGCCGAACCTTAGATTTTTAGGAATTTAATATCAATTAATAATATAATATTTGTTTTAAAAACTCTTTTATGTCAATTTTGACCCTATTCAATAATTGATTTTTGTAAAAATCATAACAGAATGATTACTTCGAGAAAAGTTAATTAAATAAATTCTAACATGTAATATTATCCTAGAAAATTAGTTTAATTCATAAAAAGTCTCAAATTATATTTATTTGGGTGTTTATAATATCAATTATTTTAATTTTTCACTATTATGGTAATTACTGCATCATCATTGTGTCATAAATAAATTAAATTATTTAATGTCTAAAAATTATAAGTAAAATACCATTATGTAGGAAATCTTTCTAAATTTCTAATGAATATTTACAATCCAATTTATATTATGTATAACCCTATATTAAAAATGTTTTAGTAAATAAACATTGATTTTAACTCTTTTAACTCTTCTTTGAATTAAATAAAAATAAATGTCCTAATCTAATCCAAGTGGACCTAAATGAAAATATTTTATTCCTAAGGTTGTTTTTTGTCGAGATACACTTGTCCAATATAATTAGGACATGTGTTAGGGTGATATTAATATTATTTTTACCCTTAATTACCCTATTTACTTTTAACCGTGGTAAATAAAAGTAAAAAGTTACTATTCACCAAAAATTATTTTCATCTCATTGAACCACATTTTACTCATTGTTATTAACCGAGTCTCTCGGATTTTCGAAATTCAACTCACAGAAGTGGTAAAATTAAGTTTTATGAAAAATTCAGTTTTTTAACTACCACTTAGTGGTTTCACTATTCATCAAAAAATGAAGTTTTTCAGAAAAATACCAAAAATTCACCCTTGGATAAATTCGATATTCTGAATCCAAAAATGAAGTCCATTTTAAAAAATAAAATTTATAAATTTCAAAAATTTGGTATTACTATTCATAACGGCTAGTTTGATTGGTTGTGGTGTGTTAGAACTCGATGTTGCGTACAACACATGCTATTGCATTATTCAAAGAGAAGTGTACCGTAGAAGCTTGGGGTGTTACATTCTCCCCTCCTTCAAATAATTTCACCCTTAAAATTTCTATAATACTACCGCATGAAAAGACTCGGGTGGTTCTTCATCATAAGTTCCTCAGGTTCCCATGTTGCCTCTTCCATCTTATGGTTTCTCCACAAAACATTTACCAGATGAGTCGTTTGGTTTCTCAGTACTTGTTCACTCGTATCAAGAATCTTGACGGGCTCTTCGCAATAAGATAGATCGGGTTCCAGTTCTAATTCCTCATAGGTGAGTACATGCGTTGGGTCAAACATGTATTTCTTCAATAGAGATACGTGGAACACATCGTGAACTTTGGAGACACTCGGCGGCATTGCCAATCGGTAAGCTACAGCCCCAATTCGTTCTAGAATTTTGAAAGGTCTGATGTACCTGGGACTCAATTTACCATTCTTACCAAAAAATATGACTCCCTTCCATGGAGATACCTTCAAGAAAACATGATCACCAACTTGAAATTCCAAATCCTTCCTTCGATTATCGGCATAGCTCTTCTGCCTACTTTGAGTTGCTTTGATGTGATTTTGGATTACCTTCGCCTTTTCCATCGCTTCCTCCACAAGTTCTGGGCCTACAAGTTTTCTTTCACCAACGTCATCCCAACAGGTTGGTGTGCGACATATATTTCCATATAACGCTTCATATGGTGCCATCTGGATACTTGAATGGAAGCTATTGTTATAGGAAAATTCTACCAAAGGTAAATATTGATCACACATACCCTGAAATTCAAGTGAGCTAGATCTCAACATGTCTTCTATGGTTTGAATGGTCTGTTCTGATGTCCATCTGTCTGAGAGTGGTAGGAAGTGCTCAAATGGAGTTCAGTATCCAGGGATTTCTGAAGACTCTTCCAGAATCTTGAAGTAAAATAGGGATCACGATCAGAAACAATCGATAGGGGTACTCCATGAAGTCTCACAACTTCATTAATATATATTCTTGCTAGACGTTCCAGTGGTAGATCTTCTCTTATAGCAATAAAATGTGCTGACTTGGTAAGATGATCAACAATAACCCATACTGCATCGTTCCTTCTAGGAGTCTTTGGTAGCCCCATGACAAAGTCCATCGTAATATTGTCCCATTTTCACTCCGGTATGGGAAGAGGTTGCATGACTCCTCTAGGCTATTGCCTTCCAGCTTTCACTTATTGACAAACCATACATCTTGACACAAAATCAGCAATCTCCCTCTTCATGTTGTCCCACCAATAATGTTCCTTCAAATCTCTATACATTTTTGTTCTCCCAGGGTGTATATAGAAATTGGAACTATGAGCACCATCCACCAATTCCATTTTTAGATCAGGTATATCAGGAACACAAATACTCTTTCCAAATTTCTAAATTCCATCTTCATACACAAATTCTCTCAATATCCCATCATTCAAAGCTTTAATCTTCTTTTTAAATTCTTCATCATTAGTCTGAGAACTATTAATCCTTTCTAGTAAATTTGGTTTGGCAACCATTTGAAAAAGAATTGATGTTTCACCTTCCATGGTTATTCCCATGTCCATCTTCACTAGATCCATGAAAATTGGATCCCTTTCAATTCTCATATTGTTCAAAACTCCATGATCTTTTCTGCTCAAAGAATCTTTCACCTTGTTTGCTTTCCCCGGGTGGTAGTGTATCGTACCATCATAATCCTTGAGTAATTCAATCCATCTTCTTTGCCTCATGTTGAGTTCTTTTTGTGAGAAAATATACATCAAACTCTTGTGATCAGTATAAATCTCACATTTTTCACCATAGAGGTAGTGCCTCCATATCTTCAAAGAAAAGATCACAGCTTCTAACTCGAGATCATGAGTAGGATAGTTTTGTTCATGAATTTTCAACTGTCGTGATGCATAGGAAATAACCCTATAATTTTTCATAAGGACACAACAAAGTCATTTCTTCAATGCATCACTATAAATAACAAACCCATCATTCCCTGATGGTAGAATAAATATAGAAGCATTGAATAATCTTCTCTTTTGTTCTTAGAAACATTCTTCACACCCTTTTGTCCAAACAAATTTTTCCCCTTTACGTGTGAGCTTTGTTAATCTGTTAGCCAACCGGGAAAAATTATGGACGAAACGTCGATAATAACCTGCTAAACCAATAAAACTACGTACCTCAGTTATAATCATTGGTGATGGACATTCTTGGATTGCCTTGGTCATATAAGGATCAACAGAGATTCCATATTTAGAGAAAATATGGCCAAGAAAAGAAATCTCCTGAAGCCAGAATTCACACTTGCTAAACTTCCCATATAATTCATGTCTTCTCATAGTCTTTAGGATAATGCGCAAGTGATTTTCATGATCTTCGTAGATTTTGGAGTATACCAAGATATCATTAATAAATACAACCAAAAATTCAACTAGATATTCCTTGAAAACTCTACTCATCAAATCCATGAATACAGAGGGTGCATTAGTCAATCCAAAATGCATTACTATAAACTCGTAATGCCCGTACCTGGTTCGAAATGCTGTCTTCGGAATTTATTCCTTCTTTACACACAACTGATGGTATCTAGATCGAAGTTCAATCTTTTAAAAGTATTGATATCCATGCAGTTGGTCAAATACATCATCAATGCGAGGTAGGGGATACTTGTTATTTATTGTTATAGCATTGATCTCCATGTAGTCGATACATAACCTCATAGATCCATCTTTCTTTTTAACAAAAAGAATAGGGGATCCCCATGGAGAAACACTAGGGAGAATAAATCCCTTATTACACAATTCCTATTGTTGTTTCATTAGATCAACTAATTATATAGTGTCCATTCTATAAGGGGTCTTCGATATAGGCCTTGATCCAGGAATTAAATCAATAGAAAACTCAACTTCTCGTTCTGGAGGATATCCAGGTAAATCGTCCAGAAACACATCTACATATTATTTCACAATAGGTACATCCTCTATTTGAACATTCCTTTCCTCACCCATAGTCATTTCATTATCTTCCTCCCCAAAAATTGAATTTAGTTGAGCTACTAGGGGTGGATCTAGATAAGAATTAGGTGGTGACGATTCTGCTCTAAAGATAAGGTGTTCTTTATCATCATCATCAAGAATCGTAACCTATTTCTTCTTACAATAAATCTTCGCATCATGTTTTGAATGCCAGTCCATACCGAGGATTATATCAAACTCAATCATAGGTATGACAATGATATCAGAAGATAAAGAACATTTATGTGCTCTAATGGGGACTGATTCACAAAACTTTGTTGCAATGATACTTCCCTTATGAGTTTTAACTGACAACTCCCTTGTTAAATCCAATTGGAAATATCTAATTTTCTTAGCAAACTGGGAAGATATGAAACAATACGATGATCCAGAATCAAATAATGCATTTTCTAAACTTGAGGAAACCATTAAATTACCTGCCACCACGTCTTTCGGAGCTTCTACCTCAACAGTAGTGATAGAATAAGCTTGGAATTGATCCCTTGTACATTTATGAGGTATGTTCCCTTGACACTTAGGACATTCATTTGCATAATGTCCCATCTCCCTACAATTGTAGCACTGAACATTGTTAGCTTCCTTCTTCCCATTGCAATCACGAGCATGGTGGCCTTTTTCACCACACTTGTAACAGACACCCATTCCCTTCAAGAAAGTACTGGGGTGTTTCTTCCCATATTTACCACAGGATTGATATTCAACTTTTCCCTTCTTCCCCTTATTTCCATTCCCAAATTGATCAGCAGATCTCTTCTTCTCTTTCTTTTCTTTAAAGTCAAAAGACTTAGAGAATTCCTTTTCTGTCTTGATAGCACATGAGACAATGTCTTTGTACGATGAGAAGGATTGTGAGACTAATGCTTGAAAGATAAATGGTTTTAACCCATCAAAGAAATGATCAATATTACCTCTTGGGTTACTTATATAATCTCCAGCATACCTTGCTAATCTTGTAAAGTTAGCCTCATACTTTGTGACATTCTCATCCTCATTTTGTCTCAGACTCAGAAATTGCTTTTCCATATCTGATTGATGGTCGTGAGGAAAGTATTTTTCTAAAAATAGATCATTGAAATCCGTCCATTACATATGTGATACTTCATCATCTTCCTTCGTGTTTTGAATCAATGACCACCATTGATCAGTATCTCCAGTGAGGCGGTAAACTGCCATGATATCTTTTTCCCTTTCACTACTCCCCAAAGCCTGAAATATTTTTTCTAGGGAATTTATCCATTTCTTAGCTACTAAAGGATTTGTACTCCCATTTAATTTTGGTGGTTGATGCCTCATGAAGTGATCTAACATTGATCCTCCACGCTGTGGATCAGGGTGCTCCATACAGGTAAGGTTATTATTCATAACCTGAGTGAGTTGTCCCTGTATGGTGATTAGTTGATCACCACCAGTTGCATCACCAGCTCCGCTATAATTATCTTGAGTAGGAGGGAAATCCCTACATGGAGTGTGTGCATTGATACGGTTTCCATTTCTTCCACTAGGTGAAATTTCTAAATAATGGCATAAACAAGACCCGTTTATGAATCAAAATACATAACTCCATACTTATAAAACACTTAACGTAAATTGAACTATTTATGGATACAATCCATAATCATAAAAATGTTTTCTTTGAGGAAGTATATACTCATAAACCCTTCTTAATGATTTGTAAAGAAATTGAGAGTTATCCTAAGCATATCCCCCGGGATTGTCGTAACCAAGAGTGCAGCAAGGCCCATTGTTGTGCACCAGTTGTCGTTCGAGTCTAGCTCAAAGCGGTGTTTTAGGGTTTTACCCCTAGGTGCATCTGTGCCAGAGCTACCTCTACCTTCTCGTATCCAGACATGGATTTATTGCTCAGAAAACTCACAAAATCTCTACAATGCCAAAATTCTAGGAAGTTCTTCTATACTAATCCTCGAAGTCCATCTTAAATCTATGTTCTCTAATCAGAGTTCATCTAAATTTAGCTTCCAAGGTTTGTACTAAACTTAATCTGATACCAACTATAACGCCCCAACCCCAGTTACCCAGAGTCGGTGCATTATTACATAACATTGGAATGATCACAAGAAAGATCAAATCTCGAAAGAACGATCAGTTTAGTAGCCTTGGAAACACTAGATATATTCATAAAGTTTTACATTACATCATAAAAATGAAAAATTCAACAACATAGTCTCCATAGTCCGCACTCTTATCCCCTCATACTATCCCTGTAGGTCATTCATAATTTACTTCTTCACATCCTAGGAAAAATAAAACATAAAAAAGGGGTGAGCTCAATTGCCTAGTAAGGCTAACAATATAGCAGAAACTTTCATAAATAAGAATAAACATTTAAGTAAATATATAACTAAAACAAAAGCCTTTTAAACTTGAACTTCAACATTGTATGGCAAAAATAAAATGAAATAATGTCATTTACTTATTCACATAAATATTCTACTAATTGAATAATCACATGCAATATCAATAACCACTTTCATAATGATGGAATGCATAATGCCAGACTATCATAACCACATAGCCAATGCCTTGTGCCAAGACTACAAATAAGATTTTTCCAAGGCCTTGTGCCAAGACCCTATTTTGTCTCATGAGACATACCGATGCATCGAGGAGCTATAGCAGGCTCCACCCGTCACTTATTAAGTCCAATGCATTCCTCATATGAACAGGTTTAAACATAACATAAACATTCGTATTAAAACTAGCATAGGAAATGTCAATAATTTCTTCATAACCCATGAATGGTATAAAAATAAGAAATACATAGTCAAACATATCACAAAATTATCAATACAATATGGAAGTATTGTATCATAATAAATCAACTCCAAATAAACTTAAAATCCATCAAAGGATGTTGACATAGATGAAATCAAAACTCTTTTTAAAGAAATATCTCTTTCTATTTTGAAATCATTTAAGAGTCATATATTTATAAAATAAAACATTTTCTTTGAAAATATTATTATAATATTGTAAGGGAAGCTTCAACTATTTTATAACGGCAGAAAATAGCCACACCAGCCGTATAAGTTAAAAAACATTCTTACCTTAATTCTGTCGAAGAGGTTAAAAAATACCTTATTTAGAAAACGACAGAAATATTCCTTTATAAACCACTTATAAAAAGTCAAACAAAGGTATAAATTACTTTAAACCATATTCTTGTAAATAGTAAAAATGTTTTGAAATACATTTCGAAGAAACATGGATGTGGATGATAAAGAAATCACAGTAGATTATTACGTATAAACAGCCTTGGATAATGAAGAGATTGCGAAATAAACCCTTACCTTTTACTTTTCCTTTGTTGGGGGTAGGTTAACCTCCTGTATAATGGTGAAATAATTGTTATTAAATTATACAAGAATCATATACATCAATATGATATCATATATGATCTTTTAACATTGATTTGTTAATAATATCTTAATATTATCATTGTTTCGGGTGTTAACTTACTCATTTTCTTTTATATGTTTTGTTACGTATGACGTGTTTTTCATGGATAGGTTGTATATTATTCATATACAGAATGATATCAAGTCCTTATATACTATTATTAATCATCAAATGAGAATTAGACTTGGATGGATATGATGGAGAATGAATCTCATCGCGTTCGTGGAGACGGTAGTCCGTACGTACGCACGAGCGACAATATCATTATTTTGATATTAAAATAATATATAATTGGATGATATATCATATATACAGAATACTTATCATGTTATATTTATTATTTACATTAATTAAAAATCATTATTATACCCATCCAAATAATAATATATTGAATAACAATTACACCACGATATGGAGACGGTAAGTCGTACGTACGCACGTATGGTGACATGTCATTCAAAAGATGGATAGAATACTGAATATGGTTGTACCATATTTATAATAATATTAAAGTATATAGGAGATAATGGATTCATTATTTTAGAATGGTAATAACAAAAAGAGAAGAAGTTAAAGAATAAATGAATTTGAAAAAGGTTGGTGAAAACATTACCTCTTCTTCGGGTTCTTCCTTTTGATTTGATCAAAAGTGCTCCTTAGGATGGCTTTATGATCAAACTAAGGACTCTAGGTTGTATTGAGGGAAGTTGAGATAGAATTTGGGTAGGTTTTGTCTGAACCAAAAGGCTTTGAAGGTGTGAATTAAAGAGAAGGTGGAGTGCCCTTTTATAAGAGGGGTGAGGGGCACCTTTGGAAAAGTTAGAAATATTATTTTATAATAAATTCATATTCAGTTTATAATGGCACAAAAGTGGATTATTTAAAAGTTAAAGTTGGGATGGGTCTAAAACCACTCAAACAATAGAATTTAGACAGGTTGGGGTCATTATATTAACCTTATCTTTTAGTTTTAACTCTTAGTTAATTTATTTGACACTTACCATGTCACTTTGTATTTTTATAATATATTGTTAATCAACGTACTATATACCTCCAAGAGACCCCAAAGTAGTCCATTAATGATACACATATAATTATATATGTCTCTTGGCCGAACCTTATATTTTTAAAAATTTAATATCAATTAATAATATAATATTTGTTTTAAAAACTCTTTTATGTCAATTTTGACACTATTCAATAATTGATTTTTGTAAAAATATTAAAAGAATTATTACTTAGAAAAAAGTTCATTAAATCAATCCTAACATGTCATATTATCCTATAAAATTAGTTTAATTTATAAAAAGTCTCAAATTATATTTATTTGGGTGTTTATAATATCAATTATTTTAATTTTTCACTATTATGGTAATTACTGCATCATCATTGTGTCATAAATAAATTAAATTATTTAATGTCTAAAAATTATAAATAAAATACCATTATGTAATAAATCTTTTTATCTTTATAATTAATATTTAAAATCGAATATATATTATTTTTAACCCTATATTAAAATTTTTTTAGTAAATAAACTTTGATTTTAACTCTTTTAACTCTTCTTTGAATTAAATAATAATAAATGTCATAATCTAATCCAAGTGGACCTAAATGATAATATTTTATTCCTAAAGTTGTTTTTGGTCGAGATACACTTGTCCAATATAATGAGGACATGTGGTAGGGTAATATTAATATTATTTTACCCTTAATTACCCTATTTACTTTTAACCGTGGTAAATAAAAGTAAAAAGTTACTATTCACCAAAAAATATTTTCATCTCATTGAACCACATTTTAATCCTTGATATTAACCGTGTCTCTTGGATTTTCTAAATTCCACTCATAGAAGCGGTAAAATTAATTTTTATGAAAAATTCAGTTTTTTAACTACCACTTAGTGGTTTCACTATTCATCAAAAAAATGAAGTTTTTCAGAAAAATACCAAAAATTCACCCTAGGCTAAATTTGATATTATGAATCCAAAAATTAATTCCATTTTGAAAAATAAAATTTATAAATTTGAAAAAGTGGGTATTACTATTCATAACGGCTTGTTTGATTGGTTGTGGTGTGCTAGAACTCGATGTTGCGTACAACCCACGCTATTGCATTATTCAAAGAGAAGCGTACCGTAGAAGCTTGGGGTGTTACAATCTATAAATATTGGTAAATTTTGTTGAGGTAATATATGAAGAATCTATTAATCATATCCATGAATATTACTATAAAATTAGTGAGTCTAAATGGAATTACTATGAACACATAGTGCTCATACCTTGTGTGAAAATTAGTCTAGGGGATGTCCCCCTTCTTCACGATAACATGGTAACATCTGGACTAAGAATACACCAAGGAGAAGTAATATGTTCTACATTTATAATTTAAAAAGTCATTAATTCATTGATACAAATTATTTTTAATTATCAAGATCCTATTGAGATCACGATAATCAATGAAAAGCCACATTGACCCATTCTTCTTTATAATATAGAGGATTGGAAAACACCAAGGTGAGGAACTTGAGAGAGTAAACCCTTTATCCAGATTCTCTTATATTTGTTTCTTCAGATCCTCAAGTTATAAAATAGTATTTATATATGGATTTATGGATATAGTTAATTCCCTGAGTATATGATCGATTGAAAATTCAACCTCCCAACTTGGAGGAAGACTAAATTTTTTCTAGAAATACAACAACATATTCCCTCAAAATAGAAATGTATTTGAGGGTGATATTTTCCATAGACTCAATTATTTGATCTAGATAAATATTTTAATAAGGTATAATATACATGAATGTTATTCTTGTGCTGAAGAATAATTCTCCTTCTCCTTGTAGTTTTTCAGAATTGGGGACCTATTCATGATATAGTGACTGATTTTATTATCAAGGAAAACTATATTGGATTTATGTATGGAAATCCAATACATAAACATAATTTCATAATATTGTACCAAATGGGTTAGAAATTTTTTTCGAAGAATTTAAAACATCAAATTTTGACTATGGAGGATTTATAAATCCCTGATGAAATAATTTCCTTATTTTTCATTTTCAACGACACCTTAATTTTCATTATTTTTTGGGGTTTTAAATAGTTATAAAAACCCTACATGATATAATGTAATGTTTTAAAAAAAATCAAAATGAACATTAACTATTATTGAATGAATAGCTAGTGTAATTGTCACCACTTCATTGTTAGGATCCATCTTAGTGGTTGTTATAGAAAAATCTCTTTCTTGTTTCAATGGATGTTGTTGGGTATTTTATAAAAACCCATGGCTTAGTAAATTAGTTTGCAAATATCCCAAGTTCCTTGGTGTTGATGAAATGAAAAATGTGTCAAGGGATGACTAGATAATTCATTTCCTCTATAGAATATGGTGGGTTTTTCATGCCAGAAATCACTACCTAGGTTCCCTTCCTCCTCGCACATAAAACATTTCACCATACCCCTTATGAAATTTATAGGGTGATAATTTCCACACCTTTAACAAGTGGGATGTTGAAATTTAATGGCACGATTATATTTCTCCCTCAGACCTCCATAATTAAACTCCAATTTATGCTTCTAATCACTATTTTTATATTGAAATTCAAGGATCTCTATATCAACATTGACGGTACATAGAACAAATTTATCATAGTTATCAAAGTATTAGGTTATCAGTTATTTTCATACAATAGGTTTTATTCCACCAAAAAAGATATAAAACTTTCATTAATGGGTTATTAAAAATTCAAAATCATACCTTGCATGTATTGTGATATAAGTCTCATACACCCCGATATATTCATCAGCTTTTTTATTTATTAAACGTAAATACCTCTCTGATTTAAGCTGAAAATTGAGAGGAATTTTTTTCATAATTCCTTCCACCCGATCACTTCAATATCTTAATCATTATTTTAATTTTTTATTAATGTACACACCTAATCAAAATCTCCCCTATATGATAAACACATAGTATGACCATCTTTTTCTCAGAACATTAAAGGATAGAGATGATCATCTCAACTGTGTCCATCCATTGTTTCATGGTTAAGGGATCCAATGATCACATGAAATTACAGGTCATTTCTCACATTAAGTTATAAATTTCATCTTGGTAATTCTTAAAGGAATATATTTTCTCCTCTTGATCCATTTATGAACTCATAACCTAAGCCAGCAAACAGAGTATTGTAAAAAATATTGTCATTCCCACTACCATCGATCATGGAATTTTGTTGGCGCAACCATCACACTACCAATCACATTTATTGTTTACCCAATTCCTCATATTTAAATTAACTGTATAGAATAAAGGGTAAATAAATTATGATTATTTTTTAAATATTAAACACATAAAAAATAGTACAATGATATTAATATATAACATATAAATGAAAAGTATTTTCTTAAATTATGAATTTCTAGGCTTCAGCATATGTTATCCATAATATATTTATAGAATATAATTGTATGGATAATTTTTTCTATTAAATATTTTTAATAATGTGTATATAAATTTACCAAAATAATATCCCCTTGGAGTGACAAATTATTCATTCAAAAAGGTTTGTTATTGTTAACTAGTTTTCGGTCGAGTCCAGCTCAACGTTGTGTTTTCTTATTTCACCCAAATGTAAATCTCTCCCAAAGACAAATGCAGTAGTAGTATCAAGAAAGGAATGTATTTTATTGATGAACCACATAATATATAATTACAAATAATTAGGTATTTTTTCTATTATTTAGTATTATCACTAATGCTTTCACTAGATTTTCCTAATCCTAATAAAAAAATACTAAACTATTCCTTTGATACCAACAATTAAATCCATTCTCTTGGTTACAAGTTATTAAATAATTTATTACACAAGATTAGAATTAATATAAATTAAAATATCAATATTTATAGTTTATTTTTGAATTAAGTACATTACATAACAACTTAAAATTGGAATAAAACATTTTCATTTAAAACATCCATAACATGCCCGCACTTCAAACTGTATGGGGTAACTGAGGGACATATATAAGAAGGGGATGATCTATAAAGTTTAGTAAGGTAATAAACATTAAATAACCTAAATAGTGAAATTATTTTTAGATTATATCCATATGAAAGGGAAAAATGGGGGGGAAATCACTATCATGATTAATAAGACCTGATACGGAAAGATAACATAAATGTATCATATTAAATGTGGAAACAACTTAAAACACTGAATCATGAACATAAGTCAAGGATAACTACCAAGTAATTATGATGGAAATTGTTTCAAAATTTAATCAGGTTAACACCCTATCCATTCATGGTGTCTCATGAGACTAACCATTAACCAACACATTTGAGCGCTATATAATTTTGGCTACATCCATCATATTCATTTCATTTGAATGCTTAAATGTGCCACATAGATCATAAAAAGAAACAATATATCCTTAAATATTATTAAATTATCATTTTTTTGTAAAATAAATACCAATATGTCCCCAATAATGAAGTATAAGTGCATAAAGGTGAACACCGTTGATAGGAAATGGGTATGGGTATTCACTACACAATGGAAAATCATGATGGAATTGCAGCACCAAAACAATGTCACATAAAAATTCATAAAATAGGTTAGGGAGAGAGAAATGGGTCTATCATCATTTGGATAGAAAATTAATAGTAATAGAGACATGGGAAAACATATCCCAACAATAGAAATTGAAATTATGAGGCATAATATAATGAAGAATCTTGAAAAAAGAGTAGATGGAAAATATCCCTTACTTGAGTATGTGACTCCAAATAGCTGTGAGGGTCTTCATGAGTGCTTTGTATCATCATTAGAGGAGTCTATAGAGAGACGGGTAGAGTAATTATGTTCTATAAATATGATTAGTTAAGAGAAATGGGACCATGACTTTGTTTATAGGGTGAATGAGTAGGGATTTCTTTTATATTTATCAAACATATCTTTTGGATCTATATTATAAAAAATCCTAAATGACAAAAATTCCCTTAGTTATTGCCTATTTTTTCAAATTTGTGTGGTATTAATTAAATTGTTAGGAAAAGGTGTGAACATAATAGAATAATATAGTTTCTGATGTGTAATTGAGTTATACTCTTAATGAAATTCTTTTAAATACTTAAAATATATTAATGGTTTTTGAGGATTCAAAAATGCTTTATAAAATTAATCAACTAAACATAAAATAAAAATAATTTAATAGAAAACATATATTTGGTTTTAGATGTCAGATAGAGTATTTATTACATCACTTTTGGGTCATAATGATGATATAATAAACACCGTATATGTATACGGTATTTAGTTTGTAAACCAAAATTTGATTGACTCGGAAAATTATGAAAAATTAAAATTTGGATAATTTTAAACTTCTAATTTTAAAATATTATTAATTTTATATTAATTATTTTTTAAATATGTTTTTTACTTTTTTTAAATAAGAATCTCCATTTAATGAGAAATGTTTTCTTTTTTGACAATAATAGTTTTTGAACCATTATAAAAATTACATTTGACTTCATAAACATTATATTATATTTTATATTTAATAATAAATATTTAATATTAATAATGTATTGATATTTTATTTATTTAATTAATTGATTAATTATTAAAAATAAAATCCTTCATTTAAATTAAATACCAACTAAAAATACAATCATTTTTGTATTGTATGAAAATAAAAATAATTTGAAAGGAAAAGATAAGAAATAAATATAAAATTTATTATATTGGAAATAAATATACATATTCATATTATTATGGTTTAATGACCTAGTTATTTATAGAATAATATTTTTTCATTTCTATTAATATTTTTAAATAAGATGTTAATTTTATGTTAAAGGGGGTTCTTTTTTCCGATATCGTACTTGACACACAACAATGGGTTTCTCCAAAATCTTACGTTGCACAAAACATTGAGTTATACCGAAGTATAATATAGTAATAATATTATAATTTTAAATGGTAGAAAAAGCCTAGCCATTGGAATGGAGAGAATTAAAAGTATCAAGTAAATTTTTATATATAGTTTACACATGTTTAAATAATGATTCATCAGTTACCAAATTTATTAGAAGTAGAAACAGAAACTAATTAAATATAAAGGATGTGTTTTTATGAAACCCTATTTTAAAAGGGAATAATTGTTTTTATAAAATCATATAACAATTTATTGATTTTTATTTAATTAAAAATTTTCATTATATATTCAATGTAATGTTTTAAATACATCTTATTTTTTTTATATATAATATAATAACAAATTCAATTTTACTTATAAAAGAAGTATTTTTCTGTAAATACAATTTTACCACCTTTAGATGGAGAAACCTTTTTAAATTTTACTTTATGACACCTTCATATGTTCTATTTGGAAAAAAAACTTATTCATTAGAAGTAGGCCCTAAAAATTAAAATTGGATGAAATTTTGAAATTTTTTTAATAACTATCCAATTTTTATGAATTGTCAAAATACGCTAAATTTTAATTGAAAACAACTTTTTTCCATCAAGATAATTTATATTGATTGATAATATTAAATGTAATATATTATTATTACTTAATAAAATTTTGGTCACTATAAGTAATTTCACAATGAAATTGGATATAAACACATGTAAGTCTTTTCATTGTTTTTACTTCTTAAAAACCCGCATTCTGGTTTTGACAATGAGAATTATTTTTAAATTAATTACTCCAACATTTGTGTTTTGAATTTTGAATTATGGATACCATATTGGGAATCATAAGTGTAAATTTGTTAAAATAGGTACCATTTCTTAGACACAATGAATATTAACTTAAATAATTATTTTATTCACCATAGTTAAAGGTTAAATATGGTAAATAACGGTAAAAAATAATATAATAATAATATTAAACTACCCTAACACATTTTCAGATATTATTGGAAGAGATATGTCCGAACATGGGATTCCTTGGGTCAATTTTTGGACCCCATTCAGCCACATGGATGTGAAAATAAAATTTTATAATAATTAATATAAATTAATGAAAAATATAACATAAACATGTATCTTTTAGCAAAACAATTTTTATATGGGGTTATATAATTCATAAATTAGACTATAAATAGTCACTAAAATGAAAAACATATTTCATAAAACATGATACTTTATTTATAATTTGTATATCTAATATAAATTAATTAATTTTTGACACAATGATGATGAAATGATTACTTCATTAATAAAGGATTCAAATAAATGATATTTTAAATATTAAAATAAATGTAATTTTAATATTTTGATGTCATCCATGAATTTTATGGATGATATTGACATATTATATTTTAGTTAATGACTTTGGTTTGAAGTAATTAGGTTATTATAAATTTTCAAAAATAATCCTGTATGAATGGTGTCGAAATTTGACATAATTCATAACATAAAACAGAAAATAGTTTATCAAATGATATAAAGTTCTTAAAAATATAAGATTCAGCCAAATGGTTCGGATAAGTCCATTTATGTCATAAATGAATTTTTTGGGTTGTTTTACATGATATGTTAATTAAATTAACCCATAATGTGTAAATAACATGATATCATGGTTTGAATAAAAACAAAAAATAAGGGTTAAACCAAAAAGATATAGATAAAAATAATATTCCAAACTTTTCTGAAAATTATTGGATGATGGGTATTTGAACCAAAATCACCTTATATTTTAATTAAATGATTTTGGGATATTTTTTAATAAAAATTGAATTTATAATAAAATAATATTTTCATACTTTTTTGAAGTACCCCTCCTCCCTCTTATAAAAGGACACCACCTCTACCAACTTACTCACACCTCTCAATCCCTTGGATTATCCAAATTCGCCCCAAATAATATCCCAATGTCCCACCATTCCATCTAGAATCCTTACCTTAGGAAATGTAAATTAAATAATTCCTTTGGGCTCAAATCAAAAGAAATTACCCATTTTATAGGTAACTTGTTCTCTTAAGTTCTTTTAATTTATTTTCCTTATCCACACCCTATTATATTCTTATTATTTGATTACATAACTAACCATGTATCCCCAATATACTAGTATGTTTTTATGTGATTTATTTTAACTACACTTACTTACACCTCCATCTTATGGATATGAACATACCATTTCAACGTATAGTGAACTACTGCCTCACGAAACGATGATTGTTCAATTCACTCTTGCACCCCTCATGGTGGCCATTATGATGGATATATATTTATATATGATAAAAATTATATTTATATTTTCTCCATTCTTTTGTATTTTTTATTAACAGCATAAAATCATGATTTCTATAATGTGTAAATACAATAATTTCATTTGAGGAAGTATGGACTACCGCCTCTTCGAAGTGACATGACTCGTTAATTCCCTACATGAAATGCATAAAGTATGGAATTAATAAACATATGTAACATATATAACATAGATATTATATTATAATTATAATATACCTATGTTTCATTTAGTTTTCATTCTTTTAATATGACAATGAAATGAAAGTTGCGTTCATCCGTAAGTACGGACTACTATCTCCATGAACGGTGCATTTATTTTTTTAACTATAGATGTTTTGTAATATGATAAATAAATATATACTTGACATATATATATATATACATATATAATTTAAATCATTAATATCATTCTGGAGATGATGTACATTTGACTACATGAAAAAATTATCTTAAAACAAGTTCATTTTTGACTCAAGTACCGAATATCAACCAAATGACCGATATTAACATATATAATTATGTAATTTTAGTAATGTGGTAATAAGTTATATAAAAGGAATAATAAAAATTAAAAATGTTTTAAAGAAAGTATAAATTAACATATATTTTTTATTCAGAAAGAACAAGGAACATACGTGAAGAGTCAGACACAAGATAAGGTACTTCCTCTAAATCTTCTCTCATTGAGGCATATTTTGATATTATAAACCTTATTTTATATGTTTATTATAAAATAATTTGACATTTAATTTCATTCAAAGGAAACTTTTTTTTACAAAGTGGTTTACTGAATGAGAAAAGGAATTTTTTTAACATATATACTGACAAAAACCTCTCTGCTGTAGTAATCGTTATTTGATATTCGAGTTAGTCAATAAGGCATCATGTTTTTTAAAGAAAAATAAATGAATTATTACATTTTGGGTGTTTTTTTATTGGAAATGGTTTTTATATTTATTGAGTATTTCAATATATTTAAATTATTTCTTGTGAATGAAAATGAAATGTTATTTGTGAGATGTTGATATTTGCAATATTTTTATGTGTTATGATTATATAATGGTACTTAATAATTTGACAGGTGGTTACATGATAAAACAAAGATGGGTGGTTACGTGATAAACCAAATGACGGGTGTTTCAATGGTAAAACAAGTATGTGGGGTTATGTTATAACCTCCAATGCATTGGGTATAGAAGTCAGTCGTATGGTTATTCCATTAAGTGACATGTGTTGAAGTCGACCACATGGTTTTCTATTTATGTATGTTTATGTCCCATGTTACCTTTAAATGTTATATGATTCTTTCAATGGGATTTATGATTTTATTTTCCTTTAAAAAGGGTGAGAAATGAGCTTATATTTAGTTATATTTGTTTACTTCTTAAAGGTGAAAATTATTACTTTATAATAATTTTTTCACTATTTACATGTTTTCTCAAGACTAACATTTTTCATTCATTATGTATCCCTTACTAATATTGTTATGCTCATCCTATGTTTTGAAATGGATTTCATGGGACATACAGAATAATAGAGTCAAGGATGGGATGGAAGATAGTTATGTTGTTAAAACATGAAAAAATGTTATGTTTCTTTTTAAAGAGTTTTTGTTTTATGAAAAAATGGATAGTGAGTATAAGTTTCTACTTGTAATATTCAAGTTGTTATGTATCAGTTATGAACAAATTGTCTAATTATCTAAAACTGAAAAGATCCCTGATGTGAATTAAAGTCAAATTATTGACTTCACTCAAGATTATGTAATTTTTAATGGTGGGGACTTATGGTTGGTATCTGAGGAATGTTTTAGACAACATTATAAATTAGGAGTTTTCATTAAACTCATGATTAGTCTCTATGCCTATTAATTTAATTAAATACTTATTTTATAACTTTTCCAGAATCAAGGAATTCTAGTTATAAATGGAAGGAGGAGTATTTCAAATAATATTCCTATCTATTCCTGACGGTATTATAGCAATAATTATTGCAAAGTCATGTTCAGATGATTGTGAAACTTTTTCTAGCATACAACTCACTTGCAAGAAGTATCTTGCGAAGTCAAAAACCAATAATATACCTCAATACCAACATAGATAATGGGTTTCATATAATCAAATCCAATTTTCTTAACATTCCCATATTTTCTGTAATGGTAAATATTAACAAGTCATTTTTAAATGTTTTACCTTATCAGAAGATTTTGAAGCATATTATGATTTTGAAAATGGTGGTGAAGAATGAGACCCTTGTGCCACAGATTTAAATTTTCTATTAAAATAATGAATTTCAGTACATACTTATGGTATTTTAAAAGGACAATTGATTTAATGTTCCAACTCAAACTTGGTTTGACTGTTTTATAAAAATAATATTTTATTAGAAGTTTTGAAATTATATGTCAAACATTATTATTTTATAAAACTATTTTTATGGGAACACCCATATGACCCATGTTTAACAATGTGTATTTTGATAATGGAATAAAATAATTTTTAAGGATATCTAAATCATTGTTTTATTGAATTAACCTTCTATATATGAACAAGATGACGAAGAAACTATATGGACACCATGATCATGTTACAATGTTCATTCTTTTGGAATAGTTTTATTTTATCATATGGATATGAAATAAAAAAAAGTCAATATATATAAGACTTCATGAATTAATATATTGAGGTCATTATGATTTGAGATGAAAATGATAAGTACAATACCAACATTTAGGTTAAATCATGTTAGGGTTATTTTTGAGTTTTATAAAATGGGACAACCCGCAAGATGGGTGACAACCCATCACGTCTCGTAAGGCCGCAGGAATCGAAGTATGAATTTTTCTTTTTAGTTAAAATATTTTATGGATCATGAATATGTTTATTTTTAGAACATATGTTTTATCAATGGAATATCCTTATTATAGTAAAATTATTTGGGAAATAAGTTATTAATATTATTTTGGAAGACATTTACTATTTTGGGAACCCTATATGCCTAATGAAATTTGAATACTATGAGATCTTATTTTTGGAGTAATGGTTGAATTATTATTTTGGAAGAATCGATTTTTTTAGACATATGAAGATTTTGGTTATTTATGGAAATGATTAACCTATCATAGAGAATATGTGATCAGGTTAATTACTTTTCATTATGATACTTTAAGAGTATGAGATGTTATTTGAAGATAAATTCTAAGATTTATCAAGGAAGACTATGTGATCAAATCCTTCTGAATTTTGGGCTTCTTTCATAGTTTGGATTACTTTGTAGAATTTTAAGGTCAATTGTGTATTGAATGGTCTTTGTTGACCATTGGGTATTGTTTGATGAATATTGGAGAAATAGAGCCATATTTTTTTTTATAAAGGATTATCCTTTTTGGGGATTATGTGATCTCTTACAAACCATTTTAGATTTAGTTTATATCTATAGACATCAAAAATACATAATTAATCTTTTATGGATTATGTGATTCTCTAGAAGATGATTGTAGCACTTCAGGTCTGACCAAGTGATCTCGAATACTCATAGTTTTTAGAAAATATGAGTTTGTGCTAGATTAAGACATGTGGTAGGGTATTTTAATATAATTATAATATTTTTTATTATCCTTATTTACCATATTTACCCTTCAATTATAGTAAATAAAATAATAACTGAAATTATTATTTATATTTTATAAAAATAATAGGTACATATTTACATAATTTGAACCTTATGATTCTCAATATGGAATCCATATTTCCAAATTCAAAACACAGATGATGTCATAATTAATATAAAATGAATTCCCATTGTAAAAATCTGAATACAGGTTATAAGAAGTACAAACAATCAAAATATTGACATGTTTTCATGTCTAATTTAAATAAAAAATTACATTTAATTACAAAAATTGGATTAATATATGAAAATATATTTGATTTATAAATTAAAACTATAATATAATATGATTTATCCTTATAAATTATCTTGAAAGAAAAATTACTTTCCAATGAAAATTTCATGTATTTTTACTATTCATCAATACATAATAGTTATCAGAAAACAATAAAAAATTCATCCAATGGAACTTTTCATGTCATTATTATAAATAAAAAGTTTATTTTTTCAAATAGAACATAAAAATGTGTCAAAAACTAAATTTAAAAAGGATTATCCATCAAAATGTGGTGAAACTACATTTTTAGAAAAATAATTCTTTTATCCAAAAAATGAATTTGTTCTTATATCATATCATTAAAAATATAAGATGAATTTAAAACATTAAATTGAACCTTATGATTACAAATTCTTCCCAAATAAGTTCCCAAAATCCCTCTCATCCTCCTAGAATCCTTACCTTGGGAAGAAGTCAATTCAAGAAAGCCTTTTGGCTCAAATAAAAAGATGATACGCAGTTTAGAGGTACTATATCCTCTAAAGTTCTTTAAATTGATTTTCCTTCTAAACTCCCTATGTTATTATTATTATCTTATTACATAAAAATATAAGTATATTCAATAAATAGGATGTTTTTATGATAATTATTTTATCTACACTTATACACACCTCCATGTTATGGTTACAAACTTACTTTTTTTTGTGTATAGTGAACTACTGCCTCACAAAATGATGATTGTTCAATTTTCCCCTACCACCTATCAGGGTGGAAATTATGATTTAAATGTATTTATATATGACATATATTATATTTATATTTTTTCTTTTCTTCATTATTTTTATTTAAAACAAACCATTATGATTTCAATAATGTCTAAATATGATAATTTCAAATGAAGAAGTGTGAACTAATAGCCCATCAATGTGATATGAATCGTTGATTCTGTTCATATAACATATAAAGGATGTAATTAATTAACTTATGTAACATATATTACATAGATATTATAATGGAATTATAATATACCTATGTATCATCTATTTTTATTTCCTTTAATATGACAATGAAATGAAAGTAGCATTTATTCGTATGAACAACCTACCTTGTCCATGAATGATGCATTTCTTTTCTTAAATCCAAATGTTATCAACTATTATAAATACATATATAGTGGATATATAATTTATATTTAAATCATCAATATCATTTTAGAGATGATTTACTTTTGACTACATGTATAATTTATATCAAAACTAGTTCACGTTCGACTTAAGTTTCAGATATTGACAAAACGACAAATATTAATAATTTTGTAATTTTTATAACATGGTAATAAGTTATATAAATGGAATAATAAAATTGACAACTGTTATGAAGAAAGTATAAATTATGTTATATTTATTATTCAGGAATAATAATTATCATATGTGACGATTCATACTCAAGGTAAGGGGCTTCATCTCAATCGTCTTACATTAAGGAATATTTTGATAATATACACCTTCTTATTTTATACAGTGTATAATAAAACCATTTTATATTTAATTTCATTCAAATGGAATTTTTTTTCCAAGAATTTTACTAATTGGAAAAAGGAATGTTTTTAACTTAGGTGGTGAAGACAACCACTCTGCCACTATAATCGTTATTTGATATTTGGATTCATCTATAAGACTTATTGTTTTTAAAATTATAATAAAAAACTTATTCATTTTTTAGGTGCTTTCATATTGAAATGGTTTTTGAAATGGATTTAGTAATTTAATATCTTGAAATTATTTCTTGTGATTTCAAGTGAATTTTTTTAGAAAAATCCTGATATTTTCAATATTTTATGTGTTATGATAATATATTGGTACATGGAAATTTGATGGGTGGCTACTTGATAAACCAATGATGGGTGGTTACATGGTAAACCAAATGATGGGTGGTTATGGGATAAACTAAGGATGGGTGGTTACATTATAACCACTAATGAATTGGGTATAGAAGTCAGTTGTATAGATATTCTATTTAGTGATATGTGTGGAAGTCGACTATATGGTTATTCCATTTATGTATTTTTATGCCCCAAGTTACCTTTATATGTTATATGATTCCTTCTATTGGATTTATGGTAATATTTTGGTTACAAAAAAGGTTGAACAGTGAGATTATATTCATTGATGTGTTTTTTCTACTTCTTAAAGATGAAAAGTATAACATTATGATAAAGGATTCATGGTTTACATGTTTTCGCAAGAATAATAGTTTTCATTCATTATGTATCCATTAGTTAGATTTTTATATTCATCCCATGCTTTGAAATGTTTTTTAGAGAAAATAAACAAGAATAGAGTCATGGATGGGATTAAGGAAAAGTTATGCTACTAAAACATGAATCGATGTCATCTTTCTTTTTAACGAGTTTTAGGTTTATAAAAAAATGGATAGTGAGTAGAAGTGTGTACTTGTAAAATTCAAGTATTTATGTATCCGTTTTGACCAAATTATCTATAGCTCTAAACATGAAAATATCCTCGATGTGAATTAAAGTAAAATTGTTGACTTGACATAAGATTCTGTAATGATTATGGATGGGGAATTATAATGGTATTGATACATGTCCATTAATATACTATAAAACACCATATATATAAGGTTTATGATCGTGAGACTTTCATGGGGTGGTTCAACTTACATGGTCTGGGCCATGATCTCGATGAACTTGAACTTCTCCCTCAAAATGTTTTTATCATAAGTAAGATGTTGGATATCAGCATGGGAATGGTCCATGGAAAATAATAGTGATGATATCTACCTAGGAATTTTTGATAAACGTGATTCATATGGTATGATCATACTGGTTGAGGTTGTCACATCCTTTTTTATGTCAATTGGATTTATCAAAACCTAATATTTATACTAAGTGTATGATCACTATTCACAGAATATATTATCAATGTTATTGTTGATTGATGGTATTTAAAATCATATACGATATAATAAAACCAAATAATTTCATGTATTTTATATAACCATATTACATAATTATTAATTTAATTAACTCATAAGGGTAATTTTATTTATAAAAGTTTTTGTCTTTGTAATATTACCCCATTCAAAAATATCCATCTAAATTTTTTTTCCATAATATAAGGGATGTCAGAAATTATTTTTCATCATCTCCTTCAGTTCCCATATCACTTATTCAAACACATGTTTCCTCTATAGAACATGGACCATGTGTATTGTCTTATTTCATATAACTTTGTCCCTATGATCTATGATTTTAATGAGATGATATTGATTTAAAAGATCAATATACAATGGTATTACCTATGGATTCAGAACATATGAAGGGTATGGTATGTATGTACTCAAGAGGGATACATGGAAAAAATAATGTTCTTGAGATAGGTTAGGTGGGAGTTCTAGTCGATAGCCCACTGCTGTGATGAAATTAGTGATCTCAAAGGACCACTATTTATTGGAATAAGCATTCCATTCCACCAAAATCTCATTACTATATTCTATGGATATATTGAGAGGAATACCAAATCTTCAACATCAAACTCTATGTCTCATCAATTATTTTAATATTAGATATCATATCAAATCTAAGAAGATATAATGTGTTACTATGTGATCTAAACCTTTTCCACAATTTTCTCAACTATTTTAGGACTTAGATGTTTGTTTTCCCCATCTTCAACCAAGAATTCAATTGTTTTTTTACCAATTCCCATGAAGGGATTCATAGAGATCCATTTGGATACTTTAGTGGAAACTTTTATTGTATGAAAACTCTACCATATAAATATGTTAATCCAATACTCCGTTGAAGTCAATTGAGAATTCTCTCAACATATCCTTGAGTTTCAAAATAGGCCAATTATATTGGAAATTAGTTTATGGGTGAAAAAACAGGCTGAATTTGAACTTGTTATTTAGATTACATTGGATATTATTTCAAAACATATATTTAAAACATGGATCTCAAGAAGTTACAATTGATAGTGGTGTTTTATGTGGCCTCACCACTTTCCTAATGTATATCCCTGCAATTTGATCAAGTGGTTAGTCATATCGAACCTTAATGTATTATGTAGTCATTTAAATATGATTTAAGAGAACCCAGATAAGATTATTTCATCTTTATTTATTCAAAAGACTATAGGAGAAGTCCACGGTGATGTTTTCGCATTTCTAGGTTAATATGGGTAATGGTTGCATCAAACCCTTGGTTTTTTCCTCTCTTTAATCGCATGATTTCATAAAGGACAACATGATTTATATTCCATGATCTCCATCTTTATATTACCCCACCAATAGTGCTCTAATAGATCTCAATCCAACAATCTGTTTCTAGGATGGATAGAGAATTTCTATCTATGTGCATAATCAAACATCCATTTCTTTAACTCGTGATATTATAGTACAAATAGTAGTGACATGAATATTATAACACACACTTCATTAAAATTGAACTCTAAGGATTTAACTTTTCCTATGAATTATACTTTTAACTGAATTACCACATCATCTCTTTAACAATACTTCATCCTATCTAGAAGGGAAGGTTGAGCAATAATCTGTTAAAGAATTGATGATGTTTCTGCTTTTATGACTCTCATGTCCATCCATTACAAATCTAAGAAGAAATTATCTCTCTCATTTTTCACAAATAGTAGACTTGATGAATCATATATATATATAGAGCACATACCACATTATTAGCATTACCAGGTTTGTAGTGAATTGACTATTTATTGTCCTTGATCTACTCTATCCTCTTTGTTTGTGCATATTTAGCTCCCTTTGTGTGAATATATACATGAGAATTTTTTGTGATCCATATATATTTCACAAATCCCCTAATAGAGATAATACAACCATATATTTAAGGAAAATATCAATACATACAAATTCATATCATGTGTTGGATAGTTCTGCTCATTAATATTCAACTACCTTGAATCATAGGATTATAGTTTTTCATTTTTCATTAACACACAACCCCATCACTTCTTTAAAGCCGCACTGAATACCATGAACAGTTCACCACTTGTGGGTAGTTTGAGTTTAAGTGTAGTGAGAAGCCTCCTTTTCAAATTCATGATTCACTCTTCATATTTATCATTCCATGAAAACATGACACCCCTATGATGTATCTTGGTTACAAGGTTTGACAATCCAGAGAAACATCACAAAAATCAATGATAGTTCCTAGATAATAGAAGGAAACTATAGATATCTATCATAGATTTTGGCCTCGACCATCCTTCTATTACATTTATCATTGATGGGGCTATTTATATCCCATTTCATGTAATTATATTAGAAAATAATGAGTCTTCATTCAATAAAAACTCAAATTTTTGTACTTTGCATAATGATTCTCCTTTTACAGGGTCTTCAACACACTACTCATATTATCCACATGCTCCTCCTTTCATTTAGAGTATATTATAATATCCTATATAAATACTACCAAAAATTTTTATAGGTAACATATAATGTATCTATTCACCATGTTAATGAATATTTATGGATCCTTAGTTAGTTATAAATTTAACAATTATGAACTCATTGTACTCATACCTTATACGAAATGTAGTCTTGAGGATATCTTCCCTATTCACACAAACATATTAATACCCTGATTACAGATCCACCTTGGAGAAGTATTGTGCTCTATATAGCTTATTGAACAAATAATCAATATATGTAAGTGGTTATGTTTTCTTTATTTCCATCTTATATGGTTTCTTGGATAATTGTAACACTCCAGGTACAATATCAAATGAAAATCCAGCCTCTCAGCTAGGAGGATGATAAGATATTTCTTCAAGAAACACATCAGCGTGTTCCCTCCCAATGAGAGTGTCTTCTAGGATAATAATTTCCCAGGAATAAATAATTTGATCTAGAGACACTTTCTCATAGGGAATTAATATCCACTATTGAGATTATTATGCTAAAGAGTATTCATCACTCTCCTTGCACATGTACAAAATTTGGGGTCGATTTGTAATATATAGTGTGGTTTCCTTCTTTGAGAAATTTTTCTTTCCTCTATACAAGAAAAGCTAATACATACACACAATTTCATAAAATTCAACCAAGTGGATTATGAAATGTTTTTCTAGGATGCTAAACCCACAAATTTGTTTTTAAGGGATCAGATAATCCATTGCTAATTTGGGGACTTTGACACATACGCCCATAAATTTAGGCCTATTATTTATTAGTGGGATTAGTCAATTCCTCTTGATCCATGTTTCTATTATGAGAGAATATTTTAAAAAAAAAATTTACTTCTACTCTCATTATGTTTGGAATATCGTTAGGGTAGTCATCACATTTTACATCGCATTGATTATTTACACGATCCCACCTATTTTGTTCTATTGGATAGAATAATGGGAAAATTAGGAACTAGTATTTTTATCTAATGAACAAATATGATGGAATCTAATGAAAACAATGAGATAACATATAAATTAAATGTATTTACTTAACTTATAAATTTATATGTTTCAATTTTTATTATCCATGATCTGTTTCCTAACATATATTCTTATAGGTATTTTTATTCCCATAATAATTGTTCAAAAGGAGATTATTAATTAACCAAATAATATCCCCTGAGGGTTTCGGCCCCATGTTTAAAAAGACCCATCATCATGCTCCAGTTCCAAGTCAAGTCTATCTTAATGTAGTGTTTGTGGGTTTTATCCCAGTGTACATATGTTACAAATCCACATCCACTCATAGTATATAGACATGGATGTGTTTTCATGATAAATCACATACACTATACATTAATATTTTTTTTGTGGCATTTAAGTATACTTTTTCTTATCCTTAATTATTTCTATATAGTTTTATAATCATATTTATGAAAATAACTGATCTTTTTCTTCAATACCAACCATGGAAACTCTTATATTTATTAATCATTAATTCATGATTTATTATAGAATATTACAGTTAGTACAATTATAATGATCAATATATTCTTGTGTATTAGTGGAATAGGTACGTTAAGTAATAAATTAAAATAGGAAATTGTTATATTTATTGAAAACTTCTTTAACATGCTCACACTTAAAACTACATGGGATAACAAGGGTAGATACATAGGAATGTGGTGAGATATAAAGCCTAGTATGGAAATATACATGGAATAACCTGAATAGATTAATACATTTTAAAAAGTATACATATCAATGTGGGTCAAAATGGGTTAGAATCATACAAATGAATAATAAGACCTAAAATATAATTTTAACATAAAGGAAACATGTGAAATGTGGAAACAACATAAAAAAGATATATTGTGAACATATTTCAAGGATAAATTCCAATATATTGTGATTGAAAAATCCCCATAAATTAATTAGTTTTACTCTATGTACCAATATGATGTCTTAGATGACTAAACATTACTAAATGCAATAGATCACTACATTATTCTTGGTGCATCAGTCTTATTCCTTTCATTCTAATGATTATGTGTGCCACATAGATAAAAAAACACAGAATAAATTGTCATTAAATTTTATCACATGATCCCCATGTGAGGAAAATACCCCTGAAATTCCCCAACCATAAAGTATAAGTGAATAGAAGTAAACAACATGGATAGGAAATGGGTATGGGGTTTCACTACACAATGGAAAATTATGGTGGAATTTTGGTATGATAAGGATATCACATTAAAATTAATAATATGGGATGATGAGATATAAAGGGTTATCCCATTATTTGGAAAGAATATAAATAATAACAAGGGGCATGTAAAAACATATCACAACAACAGATATATAAAATAGAATCCATAATTTAAAGAAAAAACACGAATAATGTGGATAAGAAAAAGATACAATATTTTAGTGGGTGATACCAAATGCTTAGGGGGAGATTCATGAGAGCTTTGGGAAACCCTGAGAGGAGTATATAGAGGTGTGGGATGATTAAGGACAAGATAAAAGTATTTTTATCAAAGATAAATGTGATATTGGGTGTGTGTATCTATGAAATGAGTGGTGATTTCTTTATTATTTCTCAAACATAGGTTTTTGATTTTATAAAATAAAATTACCAAAACCACAAAAATTACCATCACTTTTCATATGATTTCATTCAAATGGAAGTATTTAACATTATTTTATGGGGCCATAGTCCTAACATTAAAAAAAATACCCTCGAGGATGTGAATGTGAGTCATTCTATTCAACAGATGATTTTAAAACCTTTAAAAATATTAATGGTTCTAGAGGACTGATAAAGGCTTTATGAAATTAAACAAACAACCATAAAATAAATTTATATTGAACTAAAAATTGGTATTTAGTCATGGATACCCTTATTAGTATTTATTACATCACTTTTTTGCCTTTATGATTTCATAATACACACTTTACATTTATACGATATTTAATATTTGCATGAAAATTCAATTTTCTAAAAAAATCATTAAAAATAAAATTGGGATAATTTTGTTTTTTTGATTCAAAAAATAATATTAATTTTTTTAAAATAATTTTCTAAATATGTTTATTTCCAGTTATAGAAATAATAATTGACATTTATTGAGAAATACTTGGTTTTTTGACAATAATAGTTTTCAAACCCTTAACAAAATTAGATTTTATTTCATCAAAATTATATGATCATTTAAGGGGAATAAACACTGTTTGAGGATAATATTTTATGAAAATATTATATCTTCTACAAATCAATTAATTAATAAAAACAAAATCCTTAATTGATATTTAATAAAAATTAAAAATAGATTTTTTATTTTATAGGATAAAATTAAAATTCATTTTCACTGTAACGATATGAAAAAACAATATCATTATTCTATTGAAAATATGATATACATTTCGTATTATTATTTCCTTGATATAGATGCATTTAATTCACTAAAAAAACTTAAGCACAAGGTTTGAGATACTGATACTTTTATGGGGTGGTTTAACACAAATGTTTTGGGCCATGATCTCGATGAGCTTGAACATCTCTTGTAAATGGATTTTCTCATGGTTATGTTTGATTAATATAATATTGGGAATGGTAAGAATCAAATCCCTATGATTCATTATCCCTTGGAAAATCTAATAAATGGTCTTCATAAAGTATGATCCTACTTGATGTGGCCAACACTTTCTCTTTGTCTTTATCAATTGGATATAAAAAACCCTATATTTATACTAATCATATGATCAATGTTCAATGAGTATATTATCAATTTTATTGATGATTAAATCTATTATAAATATTATTTGATAAAATAAAAGAAATACTCTAAATTTTTTTTATAATAATATTATAAAATAATAAATTTCATTAATTCATAAGGGGATTTTTATTTATAAATTTCTGGGTCATTACACATTGGTTAACAATGTCCTTGTAGTTTTTATTGAGGGAGGAAAGAAAAAATATATTTTAATGTTCTGGGATAAATTCAATCTATGAGAGGCCATGTTTTTTGTTATTTTTATTAGATATATTAATAAAATATAAAAATTTTTGATGGGTAATAAGAGGATCAAATTACTTCATTCAGTGACATCAAAGAACTGATTTGTGATCTACATTAATTAGGTGGAGCTTTCTCTATTAACACTTAGGAGACAGTAAATGGAACCCCTGAGAGAAAAATTTACTCAAACGTTTAATATTTTGAAAATGGTTTTATGATGATTTCCATCATTGGGAAAATATAATTCATTATAAAATTTTTAGTTGGAACTTTTTTAATTTGGCATCCATATCATAAAATGGTGTAGGTTTCTTTCGGGGGCCAGAACCTTGTACAAATATTCATTGTTGAACATAAATTTATTTCCAGAATTTAATGATGTGTATGAGAATATATAGAGATAAAATGAACAATTTACATCCTATTTGGATATATATATTGAATTAGTAAATGGGAAAATTATTATAAGGTTAACTTGTAATTTTGGACATGATTAACCTTGCATGATCCCCCCCCCCAAGATGTGTGTACATAAATCAGATGATAATTCCAATCTTTAATCCATAGAAAAACTAAAATAAGTGATACATAAATGAAATATGCATCCATATAGAAGTAAACAACATATTATTTTCAATTTTCATTTAACATTGGGAGTCATATAACATGTATTCAACCTCCAACTTTATTCCAAGATTCTCCAATAACTCCTTTATCCAAATAAACCTCTAATTAGATTTCTTAATTAAAACATAACTAGACTATATTATTAAAAGTGAATCCATTGTCTCATGATTTAATATAATAATAATTATTGTCCCTCCATAAGTTAACAGATATCTATTTATACACATTTTTTTCTACATATCCATTAAATTTTGAGTTATCAAACCCCTATAATGTTTCATCTATTCTTAAATAGAATGACAAACATATAGAAATATTGAGACACCGATGAATCTAAATATCTAATAACCAATGTTACCTTTTGATATTATCATAAAAACCAATAAATACTCTCACTTCACATATCAAACTATGTATAAACCATCGAATGTATCATGCTTCTGATAACCAATGGAAATAGAACCATCATTATAGAGTCATCATAATATTCCATTATAGATACCAAATATTTAAATATATTAAAAACATTTATGAGAATATTACTCAAAGTTTTTAGTTCAATTATTCCAAAATGTTTGAAAACCATCAAAATGTAGTCATACATAGTTAGGGCCAAAGTTACAAACATTATTACCTATGCAACAGGCCTTCCCAAAATAATTTGTTTTCCAAAAAAAGATCATTCATCATGTATAATCTAGAAAATTTTAGCATAATCTCCATAATACATCCATTTATAGGACCTTATATGAAAATATCATTGACTCAAAGAAGAAGGAGGATAAATCTACCATAATTGTACACCTCCCATTAACAACAATGATCAACACTAGTTTATATCAACTTCTTTTATATCATAAATTTTATGAAATTATTTTTCAAATTACTAGGTGGTTATTTTATCAAATAAATACTCTATTTGAGAAAACACTCTATATTCTCATTTTTATCCTCCATGAAACCCTTTCTATTCTTAATGTTGATATCCTCCTCTAAATCTCTATGATGTAAAGTGTACTTGATATCTATCTTCTCAACCTATAACCCATTCATGTATCCATTCTATGTACCATCCAAATAATCACATTCTATACCTTGAAAAAAATTAATTTTGAAAAATGTGCATCTTCCATATAGTAAAACACATTTACCAATATTCATTTATCATACAACTTTCTACTGTATATTTCCTCCTTTTGGTGATAAATCCTTTTTTTCTAATGTACTCTCCTCCCAATAGGTCATCATGTAAGTTACTATCCCAAAAAACATGGAAGGAATCCATCTCATCCATCAAGTATTAATCCCACTGAATCAATTCACATTAACATGTATAATATTCCTGAGTTTTAGGTTCCCTACAATCTATGTGAATAATGTAGTGAAAATCAGTTTCAAGTCACTATAATTTTCATAGAATCCTTATAGATCTCTATAACTTGCATTGTGGTTCAACTCATTCTAGAACTTTTTGTTCAAAAAACACCACCTTATGGAAATATTCATCAATATTTTTCATCCCTTGATCATTATATTATATATATATATGGAAATAATATAAATATATCAAATCCATCCAAAATGGATTATTAACCTTATATAATTTCCATAACTATCATATAAACTAATCAATATATAAAATCATTAATTTTGATCTGAATAACCTTATCATGTAATGAGTCATTGTTCAAATCAACAAAATTTACTTTGTTTCAGTGATTCCATATGATACCCTCACTAAATTATATATTTTTTCTACTAATAAATTTACAAAATTCATCACCACAGAGTAAAAATCTTTAATATTAATTTTCATAACATATAAAGACACATTCTCTCGAATTAGTATCATATATTTATTTTTTTCTAGAATCAACATGAAGATATATTAGTGATTATATATCAACCTTATTCCAAATAAAAAAATAATTATTTAATTTCATTCTCCAATAGAGAGTAATGAATTAAATTAATCAAAAAATACTAACAATTTATATCCTCCACTGAAAACACCTAGGATAAACACTCATGAATCTTCATGATAATTACATTCATCAATTAAGGTCTAATAAAACCCTTTGAGATTCCATCTTAATGAAATACTTTTATTTTATAGTAAAACAATGTGGAATTATACCACAATACCATTATAATCCTATAGTACTGTGTTGCCCACTATTTTCAAACCTCAAATAGTTCATGTTACTTCCAATATCCATCTTACACCATGGTCCTCCATCAAATGAAGGATAAAAATAATTTTACATGTTCTTGATAATGAATACCCACACTATCCATGTTGTATCATCATGAAATGTAATTTATCCCATTAAACGTTTTTTATAATAGACTCAACAAGGCATCTAAATATATATATGAACATTATATAAATTTTGATACTTTGGTGTATTTCCTTCTATCCAAAAGGAAACCTTTTCTTAATTCCCCTGAAAAAATGATTTTTTTGTTTCTTACTCCATTATTTTGAGTTTTAGTATACATTTAGAAGATTTTATATTCATCAGTTTCTTATTTAGGTTATTAAGATGTTTGTGCCACAAATTTTTAGATCTATATTTTTTTCCAAAATTTATTTCTCATTCAAAAACTTTCATCAGGTATAATTTTACGTATTTCACCCTATTTTTTAACCATCATAGAAATATGAAATATTTTCAACTCCCCCCAAATTTCATACAAAAACCCACATAGTCATTTCTTTTTATCAAAATAATATTTATATTTAATAATAGTATGTTTCACACAAATTACAATTCTAAAAAAATATGTTTTTATGTTCAAATATAGTCCTCGTCGTTACACATTATCTAAATAATTTATCCTGAATCATTATTATCATTACTAAACATTTAAGAGGTATGGTTCCACATAATTAAAATCAATCATATAGAATGAAATGAATTCCAAGAGAGTATGATCCATGACTCGAGTTGTTCAATGACACTCAAAACGATACAAATTGTAACTTACAAAAAATTATTTGTAGATTAACATCCTAAAACAACTTTTTAAGAACTAACACTTAACTGACTAGAATATTTCATTAAATTCACCTTATTATAATAATGATTAAATTTGGGGAAGCCCTCAGCCAAATTCCACAAGATTCTACTTCGTTTTGGATTTCCTTTTCATCTGACTCTTCTATAATTTAAAATGAACAACACTTTGGATTGTATTCATTTAAAATAGATGAATGGATATATTTATAATAAATATACTGAATTAAAATTAGAGCGCATATATTTGTAAAATATATGTCATTTATATCTCTTTTGTTTTTTGTTAATGCTAACCATTGTATCCCATGATTTTTGGAGTGATTAATGAAAAAATGGTCACTCATACTTTTCTAATATAATGTTTACAAATTTCAATTATATCCTAATCGTGATGAATTAGATAACTTGATTACCCACCAACCATCCTTCCATAATTCCCATGTTGAATATCTAATGTAATAGAATCACTTTTTTTATTGTAGTCAGCTTATTATACATATCATCAATAATTTTCATATGTTCTGAAGACTTTTTAATTTCATGGAGTTATGGGGAATGTTATAGGATAGGGATACCAAGATCAACCAGATTTAATTCCATTCCAGTATTTTCTATTCCAATTTATCCATCTCTTACAGTTTAACACCCATCAATGGATGATTTAGTTCCTTCTAAAATAGATAATCCTCTGTATTTATCTTCTATAATCCAAAATCTATCTCATTAAACATCTCAATACATAATACACCCCATCCAACACCATCCTCCAATAATTAATATTCACCAATCAAATCAAAAATAATTTATGATATATTTGAAATTTATTAATATAATTATTCTATATGTCCAGGTGTAGATTGATTTTACTAAAATTAGATTTTAAATTCCTTTACAAGGGTTAGGTTTTATAACATATATACAATTGAGATTTGATAAAAAAAATTTATTAGAAAACCGTATTAACTAGAATCACTCTATGGAGAATTAAATGATTAAATTTTTTCAATAAATCCTAAATTAAATTGATCCTAAATAATGATATCTCCCCAACCACACATTGAAACATTAACAATACACCATAAATTTACAACAAAAATGAAAAAGCCATAATAAAGAAGGAAAAGATAAAAAATTATTTTTTAGAGGAGTTCTATATATATTATAGTAATTATGTGATATTTTTTTAGGAATGTAAGATGATTAAAATTTAGTATATTCACCCAAATAAGGACCTACATGAATGAATTTATAGGATGTGTCCTCAACAACCATACAGTCAGACTGTTTCCATGATCATATAATCATCAATTAGTGTATTTCCAATGAATCCAATCTTCAAGGGAATCCTTTATCTCTTTCAAATTTAATGATTGACTTGAACAATAATTTTAATGATCAATGGTAGTTTTGAAACCTTCTCACTATATAAATCCAATATAAATTTTCAATTTATATGTATGTGCAAAATAATAATTTTTCTTATTCTATCATTAGGGTTGGTATAATTTTATAACGTATTTATCTTTTGGAGTTTGGTTTCATTGAACTAATTTAAATATTTAGTTTTTGAAACATCTAGTCTTTATAAAAGACACATCAACATATCAATTCAGTCTAATATGGACTTTTATAATAACTCATAGTACATGTTTCATGCCATTTATAGAAAATTCTTTTGAAAATTTAAAAAGATTGAAAATTTATTTTCATCAAAATTCTATTTTTATTTTATTTTTTAATATGTATCTTATTTTTTATTTATTTCATTATTTATTTCCATATTCCCATATTTATTTTATTCTTTCATAATTCTTTTATTTTTAATTCATTTCCCATCTTTCATTAAGATAGGTTTTTATTTATTTATTTGTCTATTTCATTTATTTGGGACCATTAACTAAACCCTCATATTATGATATTATGGTCCATTTTTTCATTATTATTATACATTAAGATATAGAATGGTTCAACTTTAATGTTTTTTTATGAACATAGAATAAGGTATTAAATAAAATAATATCTGTTTGTGGTAATTGTTAAAATTAACACATATAAATATTTCATTCATTATTGAGGTTGTGAATCTAATAATATATATAAATTAGAATAAACATGTAATAAAATAATTGAAATAAATAATAAATGTGATAGAACAATTAAATAATCAATTATATAGGATATTAATTATTCACTAATATGTATTGCATTCCCATATTTGGAAATAAAATTTTCAAATAAATCGAAATTAATTTATCTTCATTAAAATTTCAAGGAAAGTATTATTGAGCACCCAAATAAATATGTTTTTTTAAAATTTATCCATTTCTTGATGATCCTCGTATTTGATTGGTAATAATAAATAAAACTAAATAAATTTAAATTTTCACTTTATGGAGTGACATAGGACCTATATACTACATGTAACCCATTATGGTAAAAAATGTGAATGATTTATGGAATATTTTTAATTAGTATATTTTTATTTAATTTCAGACTAAAATTATTCATAAAAAATGTTAGGTTCAATAATGTACGTTGTGAGTCACACTTTGAGTATAATTTATGATGTAGTGATTTTTGTAATAGATACTTGTATCACCAAATATGTATGAAAATCTTACTTCGTTACTTTTATAAAGTCCATACACTCATGGAGAGGGGAATAGTAGATTCTAAAATAGGATTATATTTGGTTGATAAACAATGAAAACAAACACAATAGTTGACTGATAAAATGTGAAAAATATCCCAAAATTCCCATGATCATTTAACAACAACTCTATGAGAAATAAACTATGTTTGATGCCAATACATAAAAATTCACTCTCGAAAATATTTGATGTTTTTTCATAAATAAATATCACACTATTGATTTTTATCAAAATATTCAAGATAAGGACAAGTGTGATAGTGTTAACACCAAGATTCCATATCAGTAACATCAGTTAAATGAACCATATCCACTAATGAATTATGATCTATTCACAAATTTATATTCCAGCCTAGATGGATTATCCAAGTCTTTGGAATGTTATAAGGATGTAAACAAATTCCCCTTTTAATATATAATTAAATATCATACCCTATATCAATATGTTTTTCTAGGAATCTAAATAAACATGATGATTAAGAATCAATAATTAGAAACCCATAAAGAAACATTTATTTAAGACATATTCTATTACCTATGAAAATATGAGAGAAAATTAGTTTAATAAATGAGAAAGAGGTATAAGGTTTGAAATTTAGGGTTTTAGAGAAATTTAAGTGAGAACTTCATTATCCTATCTATAATAGGTATTTTATAATTTTTGGGATTCTTTTTTCCAAGTCAATTCCAAACCCCAAGGGTAATGATTGTTCCATCACATTAAAATATCAAAAAAAATTAATAAAAAAAATATATAGTAGCATCAAAATACTTACCCTAGGTACTATGGAGCTCCCTTGAAACACAACTAAGGATTACCAAAATGAGAAATAAAGTTGAATAAGAATATTAGTGACATACCTCATAAACTTAATCCATTTCTTAAAAACAATTCCCAAACTATAAAAATTTTATATGGGACAAAGAAATTTTTTTGAAAATATTTTAAATGAATTTTAATCAACATACCACTATTTCGATAACATAATAAAATATCATGGTATAATAAATGATATTAAGAAATTTGTACCAATAAAATTGTGCAAAATGTTAATTACATTATGAACTATGGGATGAGTTAGTTAGTTCTCCTCATGTTAACATTTGGGATGCCTTAAATGTATAAGGACCAAGAGAGAGTTAGTATACCTTGAACTATTGGGGGTTTTAATTTTTTTTACTCCATATGTCATTGGGTTTCTTATATTAATATAGTTTTTTATTTTTGTCTCACTTATTTTTATATTACCAAGTTAAGTGTAACAACATGGTAATTTATTTTATGAAAAAATCTATAAAATATCATATGAGAGTCCTGGAGGATATAATTTTCTCGGTAATAAGTATGAACATGCCCATATATTTTTAATGGATGATCATTGGGGATAACCAAGTACACACTCATAATTCGATCATTTATGGTATAATATCCCCCAAAATACCAACATAATTATTATTGTTATTGGGAGTACTCCTTCATTGGATTTTGGTTAAAAAATTATGTTTTTGTATTTTATAATCCATGACTTGCACCTAAAAATAAAATTATGTTTTTAAATATCCTATTTTAATTAATTATGCAACAATCCTATTAATTTTATTTAAATTATCATTAATGGGGGATTATTCCACGAAAACAGATATTTTGAGTATTAGTGAAAATTTTATATATTAGAATATTTAAAGATATTGTATATTGATATATTGACCATTGTTTTTTATTTTAAAATTCATACATTTTTTGATATAGATAATTGAAATTAAAACGACTATTTAACTATTAATTATGATGGCGAAATTAATTCATTATTATCTAATTTTTATTATTCACATTCAAATATTGTTCTTAATTATTCACATACTAATGTTGAAATGTTTTTCTCATCCAAAAATGACACAAAAACCATGGAACTCAATCAAATTCTCCAAAATTTAAAATACTCATACATGTTATGTGATGACATATAACCAATTATTGTCCCCAACAATATTATTCTTTAAATTGGGAAGAAAACTATTGATATATTAGGGGACAAAACTATGGTTTTTTAGGTTTAACTTAAAATACATACCACATATTATTCCTACTATTTTCATTCATAATATTTCATTGTAGGATGGGTTTAAAATAATTATACTCAAAAAAGTTTCTTATTTACATTATATACAAAGTTAAGAAGACAGAGGTGGAAAATGGATCAAAGACAATGTGATTTCCAATATATCTAATCCAAAATGATTTTTTGAGTTTTTATTATTTTCCATATAAATAATGTTTAGCTATGTGTAATATTAAATAGAGGAGTTAGTTCTGATAAAGGTGATGATTAGTTTTCAGGTATGCATATATCATATAAAACTAAATCAATCATTTTGAAGTAACTATCACCCTATTTCATCCATAAAATAGATTATTACGATACAACCATGTACATGGTGTTATTTCTTATTGAATTATTTATTTTAATAATTTTTAGTCATATTAATCTATATGATTAGAAAAATAAATCATTCACTTAATCATTCAATGTATTCAAATACTAAGGGATGCCATTTTTACTTTTTAATTCCCTTGGAACATTCTAGACATTTGTGAGGAATATCTTTTCTGGTATAATTATTATTTTTGTTAATTTATTGATGGATTAATTTAATGGACACGACTTATCAATTTTTCTATTATATATGTACATATAGAATAGTGTTGCCTTGATGTATTAATGAGAAAACTGTTATAAATTTTGAAAAGTGTCACTTTATAGTAGATAATGGAATTATATTAGGTTGGGTAGTGTTTTGTAATATAATAGAGGTTCTTTAATAAAAAATATAAAATATTCAATACTTTTCTATATTCCACATGTGTGTATTATATACAATTACTAATTAGAAAATATTGATTTTATATACTATTCAATAGAGATTTTAGTGAGATCACTCTACCCATAACCAAATTAAATTAAAAATAATTAAATTTTAAAATTGATAAATCTTTAAGGTAATGTTTTCATGAGAAAATAAAAAGACATACAACTGTACCTAATTATAAAAAAACAATAGTGGGATCAATGTTCTGATATTTTATGTGTTGTATAAAAAAATTTTGTTGGAGAAATATCATTTCTAAGGATGTAGGGATTAAAAAACCTAAATGAATATTTATAATGGACCATATATTCAAATTTTTAGTATTAAATAATAATTTAAAATGATTTCCTTATTTCTATTATTTCCTAAAAGTTATAATATTATAATTTTTCTATACCAAAACTATTTATTTTCTAATTGAGTGACATTGATAACAAGGAAATGAACCTGAGTTAGAATTCCACATGGTCTGTAGCCTGTTCAAGGACTACAAATAACTAAAAATAGCATCAAAGGATACCACATAATTTCTGGGGAATGATTTATTAACAATAAAAATTATCAATTATATGTACATATTTATATTTGTTTTTGTTAACAAAAAAATTATTTAAAAAATAATTGTTATAATCTAATTATCATAATGTAGTGAAAGCAGTTCAAAAAATCTAACATAATAAAAAGGTAATTCAATTGACACTTATTTATCAAGTATAAGTGAACACCAATAATACAGTTTTTTAAAATACCAACAAATACTATAATGAACATATCTCATATGATCCATCAATAATGACCAAGATAATTTTTTTTGTAAATAATTGTAAACAAAATTGACATAAACACTAGTGTTTATAATTTTGGATGAGTAACACTTTTTACAAGACCTAATTCCCCTATAATATTATCTAGGCATGTGGTGAAACATGTATAACCACCAAACGCCACCACAATAATAGTGCCTCGGTTTGAGTCAAACTCTAAGGTTATAAATAACATAATTGATATCCATTATCCAATTAAAATCACTATTCAAGAATATAAAATCAAATTTAAATCACAAAAAAAATGAATATTAGGGAGTCCATGATAAACTGATATCATAATTAATGTTTCGTTAATGTATTTTGTACAACGTCGTTATAAAAAAATTAAAACTACAACTATGGAACAACAACCAGTAAATCATTATAATGAAATAAAACTAAAAAATCTATATATTTTAGAGTTAAATTTAATTATTCACAATCACCAATACTATTCTATCAACAACATATATGGATCTAAGGATGACTAAAAAATCCATCAGTAATTCTTGTAAACCTGCAAGTGTAATTTGATTTATGTAAAAACTATACTCAGTAGATCAACCCCAATAATGAAACATCAAGTAAATATCATAAAATTATATTTATATTAGTATTATAATATTAATATAATTTCACCTCCCCATTGAACAAAATAATTCATGGCATATTAAGTCAAAAATCAATGGTTGAATTGCATTATCCCGAAATCTCTTATGATACTATGGATATAAATATTTCATTCCAATAGTTAATCCATTATTCTCATTAAATATTGATGATAAAATCATTATCTTTTCAAGATAAGTTCAATTGAAACCACAACATAAATTTACCAAATAGTAGATATATTATTTTGGGTGGGAATTTAATTTTTACTTTTTTTTTATTAAAAATATTTCAGTAAGAGAAGAAAATATTTATATATATATATTGTTAGATAATTATACAGAAACTAAATGTATGAAATCAATTATTGGGAATAATTTTTTACTTTTTTAACTACTAAAGGATCTTTAAAGGTTCTTACATTTACACTGTTTAGTTATTCCATTGGTTAATAATCTTAAATTTTGTAACTACATCGATCTTGGGAGGGTTCACATCAAATCCCAAGTGTAATATTTCTTCTTCATCTCTTGGGCACTGCTCCAGACAATGAAATAAAACTGAAATAACTCATTGGGGTTTTAGGAGTATTTAATGAATATAAATAAAAACACTAAAGAGTTGTTGGGTTTTCAATATAATCATTCTCTCATTCTCCTTATTCTTCAATCTATGTCTTCATATTAGTGTCGCAACATTTTATCGGCCTTTCATCCTCCCCTCTATTTTTTATATTTTTTTTAATAATCATTTTGTAACCCAATTTATTGAACTAAGGCCATTAAATATTTCCATGTATCATGGAATAGAAATATACATAAATATTTAAATCAATTCCTTCTTTAAAATTGAGTCAAACTCTACTCTTTAATTATATTATTTTAGTTTATGGATATTTATGTGATGGAATATTTCAAAACTATTTAGATTTCCCATTTTATAAAATATCTGTATACCAAATTGTGTGTGTATTTCCTATATTTTAAATTCTGATTGATAATTTATTTTAATATTTTAAAATAAAATCATGATCTCTTTATTCAAATCACTAGTAAATCACATATAACTCCAATAAAAATTGAACTCAAATATCTCACTAAGATACTAAATCCCTAATTACTTTTAATAAGATATCAATCATAAATTATTAATGATAATATTCAGAGGAATCTCCATTGATGAAATTGATTTTATAAAATTCATGAAGGCTTGTTAGTGAGTAACAATGGGTTATAGAATACTTGGATCTTATAAACACACCCTTCAGACAACTAACGTATTCCCATTTTTAACCAAAATATTAACCTTACATACAATCCTAATGAACTATATGAGGTTGTTCAAATAAATTTATGAATCATCCATGTTGATCAAGATGAGGTTACATACTAAAAAATACTAAGACCTAAAATCAATCTTATGATTCAGAGTATTCAACCATATGATGATACAACTGGACCTTACTACAAACCTTATGAAGTCAGATCTACCTTACGATACTGTGTGATCAACTATACAATATTTTTTCCTTTACAAAAAATGATATCTCTTATCATAGTATTTCTAGTTTGACCTTACATTTTTTCTTTCAACCTTATAATAGAAATTAACCAACCATAAAAAATTTACATTTCCAAAAAATGACCCTTACGATCATATGGAACTTATTTCATGAAATTGAAAATTATAGTGTATTTGAGAGTGAGCCTTATTTAGATTCCAAATTAAAAAATATAAAAATATCTATCTAATCATGAAGTTAATAATTTTTCCAATAAATTACTAAAATATGATTCCTTAAGATTTTTTAAAAAATTATTTAAAGACATAAATCTACTTAATAAGACTCCAAAAGAAAACATTATTGATAAAAAATTCAAAAAAGTATTGTACATTTATAACATTTCACTTGTGGTATTTTTTAATGATATTAATATTCCGTACTCATGTTATATCTCTACTTGATCTATTACATACATTTATATAACCAACTACTTCCTTTTTATTCTCCCCTAATCAAGTTATTTCTTCCCCACTTTTGAAAATAATATTCAATTGTGGGATTCTCCAAAATCTATTCCCTTACATTAATATAATGAACATGTAAAATGAGTTATGTGTCATCAATACACTCCCTAATCCTATTTCCTCCAAGTTTCTATATAAGAATTAGGTGAAAATACTTGCAGTCATAATGTTATCCACTATATCAATATTTAGTCTACATTATTATTTAACCATGTACCATTGATGATATCTCCCTTTTCAAAAAAATCCCTAGAATATATTCATCAACATTAACAAAATAATAATAATTAAAGAAAGGATTAAAATATAATTTGATAGGGGAGTATAATTAAAAACTTCCTAGTTTAAATGAGGTGGTTGAAGATAAGGGTTCAAGTGTTGTCTCTAAATAAATATTTTAGCCAAGGATTTTATCGTAATACCATCTTTCGATTTATTTTACCTAACAATATAAATATCTAAAACATCTATCTCTACATCACATTAATAAAATGACACATCTGTTCAATGTTATTAGCATTGGAGTGTTGCACTAGATTCATATTATGTTATTTGGAACCCTTCTTGTAAATAAACATTTATATTTGTTATTGGACATCCTCACTTAGATCCTTGAGCTATTATCCCACCTATTGAAGTTTTCTATAATCATTTTTAACAATATTTATTTTCCCATAACAATGGTAAGTTGTTTATTTTTTTTCATTAATCTTAATCAATCCATGAAATTATTTATAATGTATAAAGATCACTTTTTCAACACATTACTTTCTCAATTAGAATAAAAAGGCTGATATATCATTATTCGCATAAGAATAAAAGATAAATTCATATAAATAAGAATCTATAATTATCCTTTTAGTCTTATTTATTTCTTCCAAATTTTATTCTACCAAATTACTTATAAACTATGATTCCAAACTAGTATCATAAGATATAATAGTCTAAGTGGTTGTAAAATATAAGAAACATCCATAAATCCTTCAAAAACAAGTAGAATTCAGTATCCTTATAACATCTGATTTCCCAATATTGGTTCGAAATAATAAAGGAGATTAAATTGGATTTCAATAATGAATATAATTTTTTTTAAGTTGCACGATTACATACACGACATGTATATATTGTAGGGATAAATTTGGAAAGAAGTTTTGTTTTTAAAATTGAAAGAATTGTTTTTCAATTTGAAAGAATTTTATTTCAAAATTATTATATTTTATATTAAAAAAATCAATTTACTATATAGTTATAGAGATTTCACTCACCATTATAATCATAATATTGGTCTCAGAGTTCTTAAAAAAGACCATCTATTTTTGAAAACGTTTTGTGGGAGAATAGGTTCATCAGACTCACCTTGAGTCTGGTATGAATAATCCAACTATAATGTGGATGTTTATTAGAGTCTGAATGGTTCTAATGTAAGTTTGAATATGTTTTTATGATATTGGATTTCTCATAAATCATATATTTATTGGGAAACTTATGATGCAATCCTTATGAAGGATATGTGGAGAACAAGTGTCACCAATCTAATTGTTATTTTGTTGGAATGAAATATATTTCTGGAAGGATGGGAAGTTATAAAACACTCTATTATAATTCATATGATGTTATCTGGATCTTAAATGTTTTTAAAGAAATTAAGAAGTCATAATATTACTTGGATTTTGGGAAATAATAATGTTTATGATGTCAAATATTTATGGTCTCAGTTTATTGGTCTGAGATCACCAGACAGAAAATTTATTGAAGGTGATGAAGTTTTATTTTGAATGTGAGAGGACATATAAGATGGTATTCAGTCAGATCAATAAGCCACAAGATAAAAATCATCATTAAATGAATTTTGTGTGTACGGTAATAAGGAAAGGAAACATGTTGTTGATGCTGATGCTCCTGATACTGGTATATCAAATGTGGTGTTCCACTGACCATTATAGGGACCTATATATCGATTATTATAAGAGGTGATATTTGAAAAAGGAAATTAGTGGTAAAACGTTTTTTGATGGATTTATGGGATCGATGAAAAATGGGATCAGAGATAAATCAACAATGTATTCATCCATTTCCATTAGGAATAATTGTTTTCAATTAGGTCAAGATAGAAACAAGATTTGTTTTTTGTTTTTATCAGATGTGTCCAGAGTTAGAATTCAAAATGTTGTGACGAGTCATCAAACTAGATCTGACACTGATCCATAGGAATGAATTAGAGACTGATTCATCTTGTGTTGGATGACACTAATAAATTTCATCAGATTATTTACTTCATCGGATGCAGAATCATAAATCAGATGAAAACAGTAAAATTAGAATTTATTTGAAATAATTGAAAAAATATTGACAATTTATTGTCGAGTGAGTTCAAAGTTAGTGTTGAAGTATTATTGAGGTAGTGTATAGATATTTAGAAGTTGCATATATGTTTCTGGAAGAATGGATTTAATGATTGATTATATTTCAATTGGTACAGAAAAACATAATTTAGAGTAAAATGATATAAAATGTCTTCTTTGTAATAAATAAATAATAGTGATAATTAGAATTGGAATGAAGATTGATTAAAATTTTAAAGATAGATAACGTTTTGAGATGATTCGTGAAGGTTCTATATGAAAGGAGAAGAGTTAAGAAGTCATGAATAAGTCAAATATGTAATTGAGATTAAATGGCATTTGATTTTTTTTTGGAAATTTGGTTACAATGGAAATAATTTTAGAATCCTGCCTAAACTATATTTGGAGAAAAAATAAATAATGGGATGTACATTTTAATTTCTCATGAAATTAATACTCATGAGTCAAAAGACAGAAGGTGAAAGCAATGAATCCTTTTAGTGAGATGGAGTTTTTGGATTGAGCAATCCTGAGGATTTTTTCTATAAAAATGTGAAGAAGGGAGATCATATTCAGTTAAGGATAGATCAACGAACCATGAAATCAGATTGGGATATCAAGATTGAGACTGAAGCTATTTAAAAAAATGCAGTGGTTTTCTGGAATAGTTATTTTCTAGACTAAGATATTGGACTAAGGAATCAGACTGTGGTATCCGAATTTGTGACATTAAGATTCTTAGAGAAGTTCTTACCTACTACTTGGTATGGAAGTGAAGAATTGTTTAGGAATTTTATATTTGTGAAAGTTGATATGGAGGAATGGTAACTTGTTTTGAAGAAGCTGGTTAATGTTAGTTAACTTGTTACCAAAATTATTTTACATAATTTCCTTTAACATAATGAACACGCACTATTGTATAGAACAAGGTGCAACAAAAGTGTAATGGTATATCCTTCATTTTTTATCCACACAAAAGGTTCATTTGTCTAATGGATTGCGTTGAATTGGATTGTATCAATTTCAAACCAAGGACGTCGCTAATTCTATTTAGTATATATACTTATAATTTCTATTGTTCTTGTGTATGTCTGATTGTTTTATATTTATAAATGTAAATCACCTTTAACAAGGGGTGTAGGTAGTTTCAAATGGAATGAAAATTAATTAAAAATATGTCATTGAATCACCCGCTCCCCTATCAGTGATACATAGATCCTAGATGCATAATAATAATTTGTATCAGATAAAAGGTTCTATTTATTTACCCTTTTTCTATGAGTTTGATGAGTTTTCGTGAAGGAGAAACTTAATTTGATGTATAGTAAGGGGATTCCAGTCTACTGTGGAAAGAACTATCAAATCTAGAAAGATAGAATGTTTCCTTGTATTATGTATTTTGGTTATGATTTTTTTGAAGATGCAAAAGATGGATTTGGTTATGAATCATGAGAATGATGGATTATATGATAGGTTATTACTCAACCACTTTCTGAAAGTGAGTTTATAAGCGTAAAGGGTGTTTCCATTGCAAAAGGTATCTGTGGAATGTTTAAGAACATTTATGATGGCAATACAAAATTGAAGAAATACAAGTTACAAATTTAGACAACGATGTATGATGATCTCAGGATGGGTGAGTATGAATCTTTTGATGAATTATTTTCTAGGGTTGAATGACTTTTGGAGAACTATTGTATGTATGTTGAGCCTTCGCCCCCTTGATTTCTGGCTCTGCTCCCATCTCAGTTGGCCCCAGATCTGGGTTCTCCCTATGGCCTTCCCGATTCCCTGAGGCTGGTGGTGGCTTCGTGTTATTATGCTAATCCCGATGGGGCGTGGGGCTTGACGGTTCTTGGTCCCTCGGCCTCAGCCCGGGATCTTCCTCCTGCTCCTACGGTCGGTGTGGATCCTGTCACTTCCAGCTTTCCTCCTAATCCACCCCTGTTGGGTTCCTTCAAAGACATCCTATGCGGCTAACATCATGCTTCTCAACGGACCTGCTTTCCAGATGTTCATGTGCCGACCCCGGAGGCTTTTTGCGACGGCTCCAGTTTCTCCCTAGTTTTTCTGGCGTCTGCATTTGCGGAGGTAGAGGCGTAACTGAAGTGGACTTTAATTTCCAGATTTGGGTCCTTGAAGCCGCCTATTTCGGTTTTCTAGAGCTTTGCCCTCTCCTGGGGCCTTTGTTCCCTGGTCCAGATTTCAGAGGTGCACATGCATTCTTTCTGCCTTGTCTAGGCCTAGGAAGAAGATTTCATCTATGCTTGTGTAGAGCTCCTCGATCTTTCAATTGGTGGGTTTTCAGTCTATCCTGGTGGTCAATGGACGTACACAGGGGAAAGGAGATCCCTCATGATGCGGCGTGGATGCATCTCCCGGGACTTCTACTACCTTTTCAGAATGGGGGATTTCTGAATTCAATTGGTGATGCCCTTGGGGATTTCTGTGTTTGGATGTCAAGACCAGCTACTATGAGGATGTTTTGGTGGGTCCTATCTATGTGGAGATGGACATCTCCCACCCACCGCTGAACAAACTTATGCTTCCTGTAAAAGATGCATTCCGCTAAGGCCAGGATATTTTTTACCCAGTCGTTCAATGATTTTTCTCCCATTGTCTTCTGAAGGGTCACTCCTTACATGTCTGCAGGAAGAGATGCCTGGATACCTGTCGGCACTCCAAGGGGCTCGATGTCAATAACAAGGTGCCTCCGTCAGCCTGTGCTCTATTTACAGAAGGCTCCCCGAGGACAACAATCCTGCCCGAGTGTCCAGTGGTGCAGACACAAGTTGCACAAAACCCGGAACATGTGCAGACCTCCTCCCCAAAAGGTGTTTCAACTATTTTCTCAGATATGATCCCATTCTCCTATAAAGCGTTCCCTCCCCTCCAGCCTGGTTTGCTGATGCATCCCCCCATTCTTTTTATGGCTGTCTCAGGGGCCCCTCCTGGAGTAGTGCATGGTATACTTAGCACCAGGATTGTCTGGCCTCCTGTCCCTTCTATCGTCTTGGTCCTGCATGCAGACTATTCACACCGAATGTGCACTCGTACGCTCTTCATATCCTCAGGGTGGATCCAAATTAGGGGTACTTTGGCGCCTGCCCTAGAGTCTCAACAATATGGAAGGAAGGGTGACCAGCTCCTCAGTGATAAGTTCTCAATGTTGCATTCCGAGACTCCCTCTGAGGATTGGAGTCCCTTCACTCCCTGTCCATATGATTCACCATCTCACTCCCCATCTATTTCCTTGGTACTTCTCATCAACAGGGTAGTTTGTATGTGCTATAAATCCAAATCACTTAAGGAATGATCCTATAATCATTTCATGAAGGACACTAGTTCTCAGGGCAGTGCCAGAATACTAGCATACCAATGATTCCCATACTCATATGGAATGCTGGGGGGCTTGGGGCCCAGGACAATAAAGTGGTGACGTCGGTATACTTGAACATAAGAAGAATATTTCATGAATTGGATCTTTTTCATGGAAGGTCAAGTTGTAGGGATCAATGCAGGCTGCTCCCCTCAACAGGAATGTATGGGTATTATGGCACAAGAGCTATTCGGTAGTCATGGTTTAGGAAAGCAACCAATATATCACATCAAAAGTGACAAAAGGAGAAATTACTTTATTCCTGACATTTGTTTATCGGAGCTGTGAAACACATAAAAGGGAAACCTTATGGAGTGATCTCAATGGATTTGATCCTGGCAGCTTACCATGGGTGATTGAAGGGGATTTCAATGTGATTTCCAATCCGGGTGAATGGAAAGGCAGAGGCCCTTTCCAGTGGAATTATAGTATGGAGATTGGGAAGTTCATGGCCGGGAAAGGCCTCATGGAACTAGGCTTCTCAGGGGACCACTTCACATGGTGTAACAACCAAAAAGGGAACTACCGTTCATGGAGCCGATTGGATATGAGCCTAGAAAATATGGAAGCTTCTTCTATGTACTCAATCACAAAGGTGTGTCACCTGATCAATAGTTTATCAGAACAATCTCCACTCCTTCTCTCATTATCAAATGGACATGACTTTCATGGAAAATCCTATTACTCCCAGCAGTGGACCACTATACCAGGGTATGATGAGCTGGTTATTACGTCACGGAATGATCCCTCTTATGGGAAAATGTGGGATGTGCTCCAAAAAAAGATTCGACGTCGTATGACTTGTCTGCAGGAGTGGGTTTGGGATTTACCAAACTCGGAAAATGACTTAGAAGGAGTTGTGCTAGTGGTGGAACGTCTTGAGCAGTATATTGAAGAGGTGTGGGATGTCAATGCTTTTGAGGATCTCTCCAACAAAAAGGAGACACTTGCAGAATTGATACTTAAACTGGATGTTGCAAGGGATGAAGCAAAGATCAAATGGCTCGGGGAGGGAGATAAAAACACCGAGTTCTTTCGTGATTGATTCTCTGAGTGGAAACTTTTTAAATGGCCTAATATCCTCCTGGATGATGGAACCTACACGGATGATAGGGACGAGGTGGGGTGCCAGACTCTTAGCCTTTTCAAGGATAGTTTCACAGGCCCCAGGCCTCGATGGACTCATGGATACCTAAGGGAGGACATGGGGATTTTTTAGGTAATTACCAATCTTTTTTCTGATCTAGATAATGAGAGGCTCAACTCCATTCCCACCAAATAAGAGATATGTGTTGCTATGTTGAGGCTCAATCCAAATAGTGCACCTAGACCTGATGGGTTCCTTGGCTCTTGCTACAAGTCCTCATGGGAGGTGGTGAAGAAGGACATATCCTTGGCTATTCAAGATTACTTCCAGGAAGGGAGCCTACTGAGGATTTCCAGCACCACAACTATGGCCCTCTTACCTAAAACTAGATGCCCCTCCTCCATCATGCACTTCATACAAGTTATCTTGTGCAGTTTTTCTAACAAAATTTTGGCTAGTATAATCAATACTAGATTGTCAAAATAGATCCCATGATGGGTCTGCATTGAACAACACAAATTCGTGAAGGGTCAGTTGATCCAAGGAGTGATTGCACTTGCTGAAGAGATGAATAAATAAATTAAACATAAAAATTATGGCTCAAACCAAGCAATCAAGTTGGATATGAGAAAAGCATTCAATCACATTGAGTGGGGATTCATCATCAAGGTGTTGGAATGCATGGGCCTCTCAACATGGAACACTGATCTTATTTTTAGATGCTTCAATTCCTTATGGATGGAATTATCATTCTTGGGGAAGTCTTTTGGTTTTTTCAAGATTGTCTGTGGTTTAAAGCAAGGAGACCCTATTTCTCCAAGAATTTTTATCCTCTCATAAGATATCCACAGTATCCTACCTAACCAGAGCATTAATACTGGTGAAATTATGACCTACTGAAGGAGCATGAGATCCCAATCTATCTCACATCTAATGTTTATGGATGATACCCTCATCTTTATGAATGCAGGAAGGAGATCAATCAGAGGTTTTAGGTGGTAAACGAATACTATTATTAGAGTGTCCGGGTCATCAACAAAGAAAATAACCACTTAGACATCTCGGACCGATGTATGCCCAACCAGACCTCTACAGTTCAGCAACTCCTTGACATGTAATGTGGGATCTTTCCTTTGGAGTACATAGGGCCCCCATTTCTCCTAGAAGACCTCGCATTAGAGATTTTAAATTTCTCACCAACAAGATTACGGATAGAATTCTCAGCTGAAAAAACTGTTTCCGCTATTTTGGTGGGCGCTTAGCACTCATTAACAGCGTGCTTCTAGAAACTCATGTTCATGCCTTTTCTACAATTTAAACTCCAAAAGGTGTTATTAGAAGCATCGAAAATATCTTATCGAAGTTCATTTGGGACTCGAAAGCATATGGAAAATTCCAATGGGCTTCTTGGACGAGAGTGGAAAGGCCTACAAGGGAGGGAGGCATCAACGTACGTAGTCTGGAAGACACACTCTCGTTATTTAATACCAAGATGGCATGGTAAGTCCTAGAAAGACACACTCTTTAGTGTAAAACTAGGATCAACTCTCTTAATGGAAATTAGAACAGAACGTAGGGGCACAACTCTCTGTTTCACTCTATCATCACTCCCCTTCAATAGTATGCACGTTGGATCGTCAGGAGGGGAAAGATATCTTTCTAGCACCATAATTTAGTGGGAGAGGCTATTGTCTATCTTGGCTACACCGCTCCCAACAAATCGTTCTGTGAAGACAACCTCCATTTGGAGTTTATCAATGTCTTGATGGACGATAAACTGCAAGAACACTTCAACCTCGTCAAACTATCCACAGAACCTAACTCCCGTGTTTTCACTCCTTCCTTGGGTTCCTTCACTTCTAAGGACTTTCTTCGCATCAAGGACTTGTAAGAGGGTGTTGAGGTTTAGAACGATGTCTTTTGGAACAAAGGCATACCTCCAAAATACAACTTCCTATCCAAGAGGAGTAGAAATAAGGCGGTCCCAATTGATAATAACATCCAATGGTGTGGTATTCCGAAAGTGTCGCATTTTTCATGCTATAGAATTAGCCTTGATTAGAGTGCAGACCATCTCTTTTTCAGGGGCGACTAGGTATATTCTCTATGGGGAGATGTTGGGGGGTTTACATGTTTTCTGGACCCCAACATGGATGTCCTTGACTTGATGGACTGGTGGTTTCTTTGAATAGGTTTCAAGGATACAGAGAAGATGTCATGAATGATGATCTTAAATGCAGTATGTTGGTGTATTTGTCATGCTAGGAATAAGGCGAGGCACGAGGGAATCATCCCATCTGGAAGAGTCATTATTAACAGGACAAATAATCCTTTTTTGGACATGGTAAGGCTCATCAACAACTGGTAGGAGGCTCCCTCCCTAGGGTGCCTTAAAGGTAGATCATCTCTCCATAAACCCAATGCCAACAACAACAATGGAAAAAGGGTAAGATGGACCCCCCCCCCCCTTGAGGGGACTAAATATTAATACGGACAGGTCATATAGCATGGGGGGATCCGTGGAGGTGGGGTTATCCGTGACTCACATGGTTCGGTTTTCATGGTGTTCTCCACTTGGCTAGGCCATGGATCCTTTCTTCAGGCTGGGGAAAATGAAATGTATCAGGGTTTGAGATTGTGTATACGGAAGAAAATTTCCACAGAGGAGGTGGAAACTGATTCAAAGATACTCCACGATTCACTGAAAGGCCTCTGCCAACCTCCATGGTCTATCACCTACACTACAAGGAAGTACAAAGGGATTCTTAGCAACACCATCTAAGTCCACCACTCTCAGCGTGAGGGGAATCATGTGAAAGACTACCTAGCATCCATCTATGTATCCAATCCGGACCCAATTTATATTCATCATGTGTACTCTCTAAAACTTGAGGGCATGAATTTGTTTAAAGGGGATGCCCTTGGCCTCCACTTCTGGCCTCCATAGGCCACTTTTTTGTTGTTTCCTTTGAATAATAAAAAAGCTACATGGTGAGCTGTGAAATAAAAATTCATCTGAATTATAGAAAAATAAGTTGTTATTGATTTTGATTCTAAAATTGAGGTATGTGAAAATCTTGATGAATTATTATATTTGTTTTCTAAAAAAGCTAAAATATGTATAGGTAGATATAATGGAAGTATTCCACTAAAATTTCTTGAATGTAGAAATTTTGGGAAACTTTTTGGATAATTTAACATTATGAATTAATACAGATGATTGTGATGGAGATAGAAAAATGCCATGAATATCTTGAAGAGACAAGATGATAAGGATAAATCTTATTCTAGAGTGAAAGAAAAAAAAGTTCACAAAATCCAAAATGAGATGATTTTGTATTATGATTATGATGATAAAGATAGTGAGGTTGAATCTAAAATTTATTTTGAGAATTTTGGAGAAAATAATATCATTTAAATAGGAAAAATGTATAAATTAGAAAAAGAATTTCTAAATTAGAAGAAACTCAATTGGAATTTCATCTAAAAAAATATTTGAAAGATAGTTCGTGAAGGATTGGAATGATGGGGAAAGATAATTGGAAATTGAAAAATGAATGTTAATTAAAAAAAGAAAAAATGTTATGCCAATGTTAATGTTAAGATGCTGGAAGAGATTGATGATATGAAGAAATATTTTGAGAATGAAATGAATAGTAATATAAATATGGAAGTAAAGATAAAGGAAACAGAGAAGTGTTTTAACTTTTCCAAAAAAAACATTCTAAATCATATAAGAGGGTAACAAGTTTTAAAACCTTTTTCCTTAATGTTTGTGAATGTTTTATAATGGGTAAAATGAGAAGGACCAGAGATTACCTTCAAAGGAAGATATGAAAACTTATTTTTTTAGAAGAATAAATATTGGAAAGTTTTTTTTGTGTCCAAGACCAAAAAATTAGAAAATTAATATGTTTCTAAAATTTCAGAGTCTAAAATATTTTATACAACTTCTAGTTCTGATAAGGATGAAAAGAAAAATAAGAATCATAAGAATATTTTGGATGATAACAGAAATGTTGGTGGTAAAAATATTTCTAATAAGAATGATAAGAAGGTTGCTGAGAAACATTGTAACACCCCGGACCGAGATACCAAGAGTCGGTTCATTATTACATAACATTGGAATGATCACAACAGATCAAATCCCAAAATATCGATTAGTTTAGTAGCCTTGGAAGTACTAGATACATTCATAAGTTTTAAATTACATTATGAAAAAAACAACATTGTGTCTCCTTTGGACACACTCAAATCCCATAGTCTATCCATGTAGGTCAATCATAATATACATCTTCACATCCTATAAAAAACATAAGAAAGGGGTGAGCCCAGATGCTCAGTAAGGATAACAATATAGCATAAACTGTCATAAATAATCATAAACATTTTAGGAAATGTATAAGACAAAAACACATGCCTTTTAAACATAATCATCTGCATAATATGGAAAATATAAATAAAATAATGCCATTAACTAATTAACATGTATATTCTACTAGAGAAATAATCACATGTAATATCAATAATTAATTTCATAACGATGGAATGCATAATGCCAGACTTTATAAACACATTGTTAAGGACTCCTACCCAGACTACAAATAAGATTGTTTAAAGGCCTTGTTCCAAGACAGTAGTTTTTCTCATAAGACCTACCGATTCATTGAGGAGCTATGCGGGATCCACATGTCAATTTCTAAGTCCAATGCTTTCCTCATATGAAATGGTTGAAACATAACATAAGGATTCATATTAAAACTAGAATATGAAATGTTAATACTTTACTTATAAACCATGAATGGTATAAAATTAACAAATCCACAGTCAAACATATCAAAAAACATTCAGTACAATATGGAAGATTGTATCATAATAAATCAACTTTAGACAAGTGTAAAATCCATTAATGTATGTTCGCATAGATGAAATCAAAACTATTCGAGATAAATATCTCTTTATAATTTGAAATCACTTAAAAGACACATAATTATAAAAGAAAACATTTATTTTGAAATTATTCTTATAATCATGTCAAGGAAGCTTCAAAGATGTTATAACAATGGAAAATATCCTCACCCGCCATATATGTTAAAAACATTCTTACCTTAATTTGTTGAAAAGGTCATAAAGTACCTTTTTTGGAAAACGACAATAAGATTGCTTTCAAACCATTTTATAAAAATTCATAAAAAAGTATAAATGAATTTAAGACATATTATAGGAAATAGTAAAATTGTTTTGAAATACATATTTAAGAAACAGAGATGTAGATGATAAAGATTTCCTAGTAGATTCTCACATATAAACAACCTCAGATAATAATGTGATTGTAAAATTAACCCTTTCTGTCATGACCATTCCCCCGGGGCCCGTGCCACGACTACCCCAATCCCGCCTTCCATAGTCCAGGAACTGGAAACTAGCACCAAAGGCGTAAATCTCTATAAATGGAAAGGCATTGCCTTTATAACCTGAATATGCACATAGCAGAGTACAAGCTGGAAGAAAAACACTATGTAAATCTATATAACAAAGTGTACTGAAAGTAAATGGGGCCGGAAATTCAAACCCAACTGTAAAGTACAAGGAAACAGAATGTACAACTAAAGAAAAGAAAAGTTTACCCTATGTTGTCCTCCGAGTTTCATACCATAAGGGTAGGTATAGATCGCCTCCTCAGCACTCCAGGTCCACCCGTCTCCTCCGTGTATCGTCACGCCGTATGGTCCACCTACGAGTAATGTCCGGTCCTGGTGCTCTCAGCCTCAGTCAGCGATGTCCATCATCTGCATCCAACACAATGTGGTACATGCATAGCCCGTGCAGGGGTGAGTATAATGATACTCAGTAGGGACCCCCAAGACCCTCAAGGTTTCACAATATCCAACAAGGATAAGACAGAAGGTATGAAATCAACAGTTAACCCCACTTAGGTATATGCCCATACAAATACATAAGTTATCAAGTAATCCATCTCAATCATGAGGTAAACACAAAAGTTACAGAATCATCTCACACATGTATATAGATTTTGTAGAGAGTTAGAGATGATTAGATATAGCCACTAAATCATCTATTATGTCAAACCCGATTAGGATCCTAGTACATGAATCAGAGCTGCTGAACCCACACAAGATCCAGGAACAACAGTCGGAGGTGTCGAACCCAAACAACATCCAGGAACAGTAGTCAGAACTGTCGAACACACACAGGATCCAAGAACACTAGTCAGAACTTTCGAACCCACAAAGGATCCAGGAATAGTGTTCAGAACTGTCGAACCCACACAGGATCTAGGAACAGTAGTAAGAACTATCGAACCCACATAGGATCCAGTAACATCAGTTAGACCTGTCGAACCCACATAGGATCCAGGAACAATATTCAGAGATGTCGAACCAACATAGGATCCATGAACAGTAGTTAGAACTGTCGTACCCACACATGATCCAGGAATAGTAGTCAGAGCTGTCGAACCCACACAAGATCCAGGAACAACAGTTAGAACTATCGAACCCACATAGGATCCAGGAACAGTAGTCAGAGCTGTCAAACCCACACATGATCCAGGAACAGTAGTCAGAGAGCAGCCAACCATAGGGTTTCTGCACAAGTGCGCTTGAATCAGGGAGGGTCCACTCCTCAAGACAAGTGTCGACACATCAACTTCCACAAAGTCCCATGAATAAAAATCCTGGATGTCTGCATCATTATAGGGGTCTCAAATAAACATACATCGCGTCAATCGGACACCCGGTCTGAGAGTTATTATCCTTTTAGTCCGAGGGCCCGATTGGATTCGTGCACAATCCAACCTGACCGTATCTCAACTATACCCCAAACTCTAGAGGGGTACACTCTAAGGGACTGTCACGCTCCAAGATTTCCAGTGCCACTGATGGTTCGTCATACAAATTTCTGGTGCCAAAGATATTGCGAAAATAGCATAAATGAGTCGAAGTGGTCCAGGGTCCGGTCCGACCCGGGTGGACCATCTCGGCCCGACCTAGTCTGGGCCGACCCGGTCAGGGTCACCCCGGCCTGACCTGTTGGGTCTGGCCCGACCCTCTGGCCCTTACCCAGCGGGCCGTGAATGCTGCGAGTAGCGCGGGGGCGCAGACCGGTCGTGAGTTTGCGGACCATCCGCATGTCGGTGTAAGGGTGGTTCGGCCTGGAGGCACCGTAGGGGGGGGGGGGTGTGGAAGGCCGGTTCGGCTAGTCGTGTGTTGGGTGCAGCTCAGCAGCTCGACCCGGAGGCTGAGGCTGGTTCAGCCAACACCGTGAGGGCCACTACGCGGGTAGCTCGGCTCGGGATGTCGGCGAGTGGCCGAGCGACCGACGGGTGGCCGGGAGACCGGCGGGCGCATGGGAGGCCAGAGGCGGCCGGGTACCAGGAGGCCGGATGGCGGCTGGGTACCGGGAGGCCGGATGGTGGCCGGGGGGCCGGCAGGCACACGGGAGGTCGGCGAAGGCCAGAAGCCGAGAGGCAGGCGGGCGACCTGGATGCCGGTGGGCGCACGAGAGTCCGGTGGCGGCAGGGAGCTGGGAGGCCAGCGGGGGGTCGGGGGGCCAGTGGGTGCACGGGAGGTCGACGACGGCCGGGAGCTGGTTCGGTCGAAGCGCCGCGAGGGCAGCACGGGTTGCGGAGTCCGCAGGTAGCGCAATTGTTGATTTTCACCTCCGTTTCCTCGTTGTTTCGTCGCCATGCCAAAGAACTTCACAAAGAGATTGGCGGAGGGAGTCGGGCCATGTTAGTTTGGCCCGCACCCTCTGCGTTTAGGATGATAGTAATCGGTCCATCATGAAAAGAGAATGATGAACTTTAAATTCTACAGCCTCCGCAACAAATCTTTTCCAATCCACAAAAGAAAAATCAAGGAATGCGTTAACATGAAAATACACCCCCTATATATGTTCGATGTTTGTTGACGTTGGCGCCGGGAAGAAGACAGATCATTCAGAAAAGACAGACGTTGGTGTCGTCAATGTTTTCCTCGATCGTTGGATTGTGTGACAACTCGATGTAGTTGAAGACATCCTATGTCGGAGTAGGTTCCGAGGAAGGAAGTCAAAGTCGCTCCTCACCGACGTTTTTCATTTGAAGAATGCATTCTTCGTGGAGGAAGAGTAATCCTCCAAGTGTTGGGCATCGCGTCACATTACCAGTGCTTCGTCTCTTGGTGATGCCATCCCAAAACCTCCTCCCAAGCTTCTTATATATTGGAGAGGGAGGGAGGTAGGTAACGATCATTGGAATTTATAACGGTTCATTTATTAGGAACCTTCATAAATTTCAACGATGTGATTATTTAAATTTAAAAGGATCAAGCTAGTTAAATTATTCTGGTACAATTTAAGAGGTGCATTGGCTATAATTTTTGGGAGGATGGCAAGAGGCTCCCCCCAACATTTAATAGGGACTTGAGAGGTTTCTACCAATTAATGGGAGGTTTCAAGGAGGTTTAAAAACTCAGGTGGTCCCCACCACCATAACCGCTCAAGGGAGGTTAAGGTGTGGTGGTCCTCACATCCAACTTCTATTTGGAGGTTTAGCTCTGATGGACCCCACCTGAAATATCCACATGGAAGCTCAAAATAAAATAAAGTGGAGATCATTTTATTTTATTATTTTCCCCAAAAAAACCAAATACTAACTTTCATTCTTGACCCACTAACGTCGAGGTGAAAGTATTATTAAGTGAATACCGGTGTTGCGAGTACAACGGTGCCCTCATATTTCAATTCTGAGCACCGGTTCAAAATTTATAAAACACCGCTCGTGCGTTTACTGAACGTACTCGAAAAAAAGTTCGTAAAATTATTATCAGACACCCTCGACCCATGTAGGTCGAGGTATGACTCTACAAAGGTGAAACACAACCTAACGAACCCAACGGTACTCTCGGATTTTCAATCCGAGTTACCATTTAGATGTTATGAGTTTTACAATAAAATAATTGTCACTTAATTATTTTATTTGTAGCCAAAAACTAACTTTCTCTGGTGGCCTGCACATGCCAAAGTTAGTGTCTACATAAAGAAAGCATACCCTCACAAGTTCAACAGTGGTCTCATATTTTTAATCTGAGTTACCGATTGTGAGTTATAAGCATTTGAAAAATAAAATAGATTATTTTATTATTTTATTTACGATTATGGCATTTTTGGGGTTTCTCACAGGAGGCCCACGCCAACTAATCTTAAGTCACGCCTAGGGTACACCAACTATTCTGAGTGCAACGCTGCCCTTTGATTTCTGATCCGAGTTACCATTTAAAAGTTATTCCAAATTTCAAGGAAAACTGCTTACGCGCATTATCTTAAGCTCGACAAAACTTCGACGGATCATTTCGGGACTCGGAATCAAACGCCGCCAGACTTTACTGACACGCAAAATTCCAATATATTTTAAAAAAAATTACATGGAAATTGCGGGTAATTACATTCTCCCCACCTCAGGGAACTACGTCCCCGTAAGCCACAACTCATAACTATGGGAACAAGTGGGGGGGTACTGAGCACGCATCTGAGCCTCCCACTCCCATGTTCTCTCCGGGAGGTTCCCGTGCTTCCAGCGAATGCGCACTAGAGGTATCGACCATCCATGAAGGACCCTCTCCTGTTGATCCTCAATATCTACTGGAACCTTCGTAAAATTCACCCCATCGTTGACATCCAGCTCGCCATGGATGATGATGTGAGAATGGTAGTGCACATATATCCTCAGCAGAGATATGTGGAAGACATCGTGCACCCGGTGCAACTGAGGTGGAAGTGATAAGCGGTATTCCACCTAGAAAACTCTGCTGAGGACCTTAAAAGGTCCAATGAATTTCAGAGATAACTTTCTTCCTCGGCCAAATCTCTGTCAACCTCATCGAAGTGAGACCCATAGAAAGACATTGTCTCCATCCTCGAACTCCAGAGGTCTCCGTCTCCAGTCAACATATGACTTATGTCTACTTTGTGCAGTCTTCATCCACTCCTAGATGATCTGCACCGTCTCTGTGGTATCCCATACCATCTCTGGTCCCATGAGTGATGACTCCCCTGGGTCAGTCGAGCATATAGGTGATCTACAAGGTCGCCCATTTAACACCTGAAAAGGTGTCCTCCAAATGGTGAAGAGATAGTTGTTGTTGTATGAAAACTCCACTAAAGGTAAGTGATCCTCCCAGATGCAACTGAAGGCGAGGACACAAGCACACATCATTTCATCGAGGGTCTGAATAGTCCACTCAGTCTGGCCATCCATTTGATGATGGAAGGTGGTGCTCAAACGAAGCTGCATCCCAAAAGCTTCCTGCAACCCCTTCTATAGTCGGGAAGTAAAACGTGCATCACGATCAGAGACAATCATTGAAGGTACTCCATGTAACCGCACAATATCTTGCACATAGAGGAATCCCAAGCTCTCCATTGAACCCTTCTCTCTAATCTGTAGGAAGTGGAAAAAATTGGTGAGTCAGTCAATGATCACCCAAATTGAGGCATGAACCTTGTATGTACGTTGAAGTTCTGTCAAGAAATCAATGGATATCTCATCCCACTTCCACTCTGGGACATCTAAAGGATGAACCAAGCCTGCTGGTACCTGATGATCCGCCTTCACTTACTGACAAGTGAGGCATCGAGAGTCAAACTCTGCTACTACCTTCTTCATTCCAGGCCACCAGTGTTGTCGTCAGAGGTCCTGGTACATCTTCGCCACTCCTGGATGTACCGCTGGAGGAGATTTGTGGAACTCCCTAAACACTTCCTCCTGAAGTGACATTGGTAGTATGCTACATAATCTGTATAGGATGGCGTTCTCCCCACCTTCAGAAAATCCATCACGTGCTTGTCTTGTGGATACCTGAGCACGTCGTGTCTCACAGTCAACGTCCCCACGCTTCACTACCCTGACTTGATGAATTATTGTGGGACTGAATTTAAGATATTTTAAAAAAAATGTTATATCCCTATCCACAAAGGATATCTACAAATCTGTTGGCAGCTCTGTCACCTCACTCAGCAGATGCAGGCCAGACCTCGTGCTAAGTGCGTCTTCTACCATGTTCCGCTTCCCAGAAGTATAGAATGTCTCAAATTCAACTTCTACTACCACAAGGGTGAGGTTGGACGACTCACGAGTGATTGGTTTCACCCTCCTATGCATGAGTTTATCATGTGATTACTGGGTTTCCCTTTTCTCCAACCAAGGAAAACCCCATCCCAATGTTGTAGATAAACCACAACCTCATTTCAAATACAGTCAATCTGAGTGTGAACTATGGATGTCATGTCCAAACCCAAACTAACATCGTAAGGAATCGATGATGCCACCAAGAGGTTCTAACTGAAACTCTCGTCTCAAGGTTCATATCACACCATCGGCGTAAGTGTGATTATCGAGTCTCCTCCCAACGGTATCTCAAGACGTGAGGGTCAAGTCAACGGTTTAACGAGAAAATCTAGGTCCTGGACAAGATTCGTGGAAGGAAGGAATGATTGGTACCTATGTTTATTGATACAACAGCTAGTAGTAGACATAAACCATTCCTCAAATCACTCCTAGAGCCCTTGGGTCGCATTCCTTGACTGCATGCAACAACTCTCTTCCCTTGTTCTCCCGCTCCCTGAGCCTGGCGGGGTCCACGAAAAGGGGGTGGTCGTAACATGTCGAAAACTACACCACCACATGCTTCTCTCTTAGATCTACATCCACATCTGCTACACTACAGATTCATCTGTCCCTAACACATCCTTTTTCTAAAACATTTTACACGCCCAAGTCTCTGAGACTGGCGCCCGTTCCTACTTTCTCACTGGTAACATTCACTAGCTGTATCCGCTCTTCCAAAGAACATTCAACCAAGAAGGTTATCTCTAGAACCCTAACATAAGTAGGAATGCATATAGGAATAGTGTTGGGTCAAATGTCCTTTAAACACACTTTTCTCGGAAGTTCAAGCCCTGAAGCACTGATTGCATCGTATTCATCGAGTACCAGGAAAGAACGACACGCCTCGATGAATAATCAGTTACCGTCATGTCATCCTACAGAAGCTGTATAAGTTTTAGAGAACTCTCAGCCAACTCCTCGGGCCAGTCCTCAGCTGCCTATGAGTCGGACTTGCCTCAGAACCTAAGGGGCATCTGATGCTGAAACACGTGCAAGGCAATAAGCCTACATGTGTCCTCTACCGGTACCACCGGTTGTAATTTCTAACCAACAGTTAGTGATATAGAAAACACACTACGAAAAGGTACTATCTTGGGAAAAGGTCCACATACCAAATACTCATCACTAAGAAGACCATACTCATGGTAAATCACTGAAAAAGACTAGTAGCTAAGATCACCGTATGCTCTACAGGTGTCTCAACTAGATGAGAAACTCAAGAAATCGCCTCCAACCAACCCTCAACTACATGGGAATCTATCTCACCTTAAAGCCTTAGAGGCCTATGCTGATAGAACTCGTGCAATGCGCTCAGTCACCATGCACTGTCCACCAATGTGGCTGGTGGTATATGCTACCCAACGAGTGGTGGTTCTGCTGGTATACCACCCGACGGTGCCAACATAGAAAGAGGACCCTGCACTGGAGCCTCGTCACTCGGTGGGATATCAGTGCGTACAAATCTCATAACTCTAATTGGCAGTCTGCGTAGAGGGATCTTAAGAGAAACATATGCAACACAGTCAAAATATTATACCTAGTGAGCTAACTTAAGAAATCACAATGAAAACACACACGCAATCAGTGTTTTCATGCACTGATTCAGAAATCAGAAGTCAGGGTCCTAGTGTATAGATACGTAGGCTGCCGCACCAACACTGGACTCCCTGAACTAAAAACCACACTCACGACACATAACACTATTGATTCAAAGAAAATATCAGAGTCATAAGTTCTGCGGTAGAACCGACTCCTCTGATACCAAATTGTCACGAGTTGTCCCCCGGGGCCTGTGCTGCGACTATCCCAAGCCCGCCTTCTATAGGCCAGGAGTTGGTGACTAGCACCAAAGGCGTAAATCCCTAAAACCGGGAAGACATTTCCTTTAAAACCTAAATACGTTCACAATAGAGTACAAGATGGAAGCAAAACACTATGTAAAACTATATTAAAAAGTGTACTGAAAATAAAAGGGGGCCAGAAACACAAGCCCAACTGTAAAGTACAAGGAAACAGAAAGTACAACTAAAGAAAAGAAAATATACCGCTGGGTCATCCTATGAGGTTCCTGCATGAAGGGTAGGTATAGATCGCCTCCTCAAAACTCCTGGTCTGTCTATATCCTCATTATATCGTCATGTTGTATGGTCCACCTCTGGGTACCATCTGGTCCTGGTGCTCTCAGGCTCAGGCAGCGCTGTCCATCATCTACATCCAACACAACGTGGTGCGGGCATAACCCGTGCAAGGGTGAGTATAACGATACTCAGTAGGGACCCCCGATACCCTCAAGGTTTCACAAAATCCAACAATGATAAGCCACAAGGTATGAAATCAATAGTTAACCCCACTTTGGTATATGCCCATACATATACATAAGTTAACAAGTAATCCATTTCAAGTATTCAGTAAAAAAAAAATTTACCGACTCAGCTCACACAGGTATAAAACTTTGGTAGAGAGTTAGAGATGATTAGACGTAGCCACTAAATCATCTATTATATCAAACCCATATAGGATCCTGGTACAGGAATCAGAGCTGTCGAACCAACACAGTATCGAGGAATAGTAGTTAGAGATGTCGAACCCACATAGGATCCAGGAACAGTAGTCAGAACTGTCGAACCCACACAGGATCCATGAACAATAGTCAGAACTGTCGAACTCACACAGGATCTATGAACAGTAGTTAGAACTGTCGAACCCACAGAGGATCCATGAATAGTAGTCATAAATGTTGAACCCACATAGGATCCATGAAGAGTAGTCAGTGATGTCGAACCCACATAGGATCTAGGAACAGTATTTAGAACTATCGAACCTACACAGGATCCAAGAACAGTAGTTAGAGATTTCAAACCCACAAAGGATCTCGAAACAGTAGTTAGAATTGTCGAACCCACAGAGGAATCAAGAATAGTAGTTAGTGCTATCGAACACACACATGATCCAGGAACAGTAGTTAGAACTGTCAAACCCACACAGGATCTAGGAATAGTAGTCAGAGCTATCAAACCCACACATGATCTATGAATAGTAGTCAGAGAGCATCCAACCACAAGGTTTCCACACAAGCATTCCTGATTCCAGGAGGGTCCACTTTTCAAGCTTAGTGTCGATACACCAACTTCCATGAAGTCCCACGAAGAAAAATCCCTAAGTTCTACCTCATCCAAGGGGTCTCAACAAAATAGACGACGCGTCAACCAGACGCCCGGTCTGAGAGTTATTAGCATATTAGTCCGGGGGGCCCAGTTGGATTTGTGCACGATCCAACCTAACCATATCTCAACTATACCCCAAACTCTAGTGAGATATACTCTAAGGGACTGTCATGCTCTGAGATTTCCAGCGCCACTGATGATTCGTCAAACAGATGCCCGGTGCCAAAGATATGGCCGAAGAAGCGTAAATGGGTTGAAGTGGGCCCGGGTCTGGTCCGACCCGGCTGGACCTACCCGACCCGACCCCGTCTAGGCCGACCCAGTCTGGGTCAACCAGGCCTAACCCGTTGCATCTGGACTGGCCCGCTGGGACTGGCCTAGTGGGCCGCGAGTAGGGCGAGGGCGCGGACGGGTTGCGAGGGCGTGAACCGGCCGCGTGTCGGTGTAAGGGTTGTTCGGCCTAGAGGTTCCATGGGGAAGGGGGGGAGGCCGGTTCAGCCAGGCACGTGTGGGGTGCGGCTTAGTGGCTCAGCCAAGATGCCTGAGGCCGGTTCAGCCAACGAAGTGAGGGGCGCGGCTCGTGCGGCTTGGTATGGGAAGCCGGCAGCCGGCCAGGTGGCCGGAGGGTGGCCGGGAGACCGGCGAGTGCACGAGATGCCGGCGGAGGCTTGGTGCCGAGAGGTCGATGGGTGGCGGGCAGGCCGATGGGTGCATAGGAGGCTGGTAGCAGTCGGGATCTGGGAGGCCTGCCGGTGGCCGGCGGGCCGGCGGGCAGACGGGAGGCCAGTGGCGACCGAGAGTCGGTTCGCCCAAAGCACCGCAAAGGCGGTGTGGGTTGCGGAGTCCATGGGTAGTGCAGTCATTTCCCATCTCCTCGTCATTTCGTCGCCATGCCGAAGAACATCACAAAGAGATCGGCAGAGGGAGTCGGGAGATGTTAGTTTGGCCCACACCCTCCAAGTTTTGGATGATAGAAATCGGTCCATCAAGAAAAGAGAATGATGAATTTCAAAATATACTACCTCCACAATGATCCTTTTCCAATCCATAAAAGAAAAATCAAGGAAATCAATAACATGCAAATAAACACTTTAGCTTTGTTCGATGTTTGTTGACGTTGGCGCGGGGAAGAAGAATGATCGTTGGGAAAAGACGGACTTCGGTGTCGTCAGCGTTTTTCTTGACCGTCAATTTGTGTAACGACTTGTTGTAATCGAAGACGTACTACGTCGGAGTAGGTTCTGAGGAAGGAAGTCGAAGTCACTCCTCACCGATGTTCTTCATTGGAAGAATGTGTTCTTCGAGGAGGAAGCATAATTCTCAAAGTGTTGGGCGTCACGTCACTTTACCAGTGCTTCGTCGCTTGATGAATCCATCCCAAAACCTCCTCCCAAGATTTCTATATATAGGAGAGGGAGGGAGGTAGGTAACAATAGTTGGAATTTATGATGGTTCATTTATTATGAACCTTCCTAAATTTCAAAGATGCGGTTATTTAAATTTAAAAGGAGCTAGATAATTAAAATATGCTAGAACAATTTAAGAGGTGCGTTGGATATAATTATTCGGAGGATACCAAGAGTCCCCCCCCACATTTAATAGGGACTTGAGAGGTTTCTCCCAATTAATGGAAGGTTTCAAGGAGGTTTAAAAACCCGGGTGGTCCCCACCACCATAACCTCTCATGGGAGGTTATGGTTTGGGTGGTCCCCACAACCATAACCTCTCTTGGGAGGTTTTGGGGTGGTGTTTCCCACATTCACCTTTAATGTGGAGGTTTTGATCCGATGGACCCCATATGAAGTATCCACATGGAAGCTCAAAATAAAATAATGTGGAGATCATTTTATTTTATTATTTTTCATGAAAAAACCCAAAACTAACTTTTATTCTCGACCCACTACCGTCGAGGTGAATGTTTTCTTAAGTGAATACAGATTCTACTAGTTTAACGGTGCCCTCAGATTTCAATTCTGAGCCCTGTTTCAAAAGTTATAAAATGCCACTCACGTGTTTACTGAACATACATGAATAAAAGTTCGAAAACTTATTATCAGACACCCTCAAACCACGCTGGTCGAGTTTAGGCTCTGCCTAGGTAAAACACACCCCAAATAACCCAATGGTACTCTCAGATTTTCAATCCGAGTTACCATTTATATGTTGTGAATTTTACAATAAAATAATTGTCACTTAATTATTTTTTTTGTGGAAAAAACCCAATTTTCTCTGGTAGCCCGTGCCGGCCAAAGTTAGTGTCTACATAAAGAAAGCATACCCTCCCGAGTTCAGTGGAGGTTTCAGATTTTTAATCCGAGTTACCGTTTGTGAGATATAAGAATTTGAAAAATAAAATAATTTATTTAATTATTTTATTTACAATTATTCCACTTTTGGGTTTCCTCAGAGGAGGGTCGCGTCGACTAATCTGAAGTCGCGTGTAGGGTAAACCCGCCATTCTGAGCGCAACAATGCCCTTGGATTTCTGATCTGAGTTACTGTTTAAGAGTTATTACACTTTTTCAAGAAATCTACTTACACGTATTAACGTAAACTCAACAAAACATCGACAGATCATTCTGGGCACTCCGACCCTCGGAATCATGCACCGTTAGATTTCAAGGACTCGTAAAATTCCCATATATTTAAAAAAAATCTTGGATATTCTGGGTCATTACACTTACCTTATACTTTACCTTAGTTGATGGTATTTTAACCTCCTGTATAATTATTAAAACAATTTTATTATATTATACATGAACTATATTCATAAATATGATATCGTATAAGATCTTCTAATATTGTTTTGTTAATAATATTTTTATACCATCATTGTTTCGGGTGTTAACTGATTAATATTCCTTTATAGGTTTTGTTACATAAGTAATGTTTTTTATGGGTATAATGTACTTTATTCATCTCCAGAATGATATTATGCTATTAAAAATTATTCATTAATGGTTATGATGGGGAATGAATCACATCGCATTTGTGGAGACGATAATCCGTACATACGCATGATCGATGATATCATTATATTGATGGTGAAATCATATATAATTGGATAGTATATCATATATTATGAATCATTTCCATTTTATTTTTATTATTTACATCAATTATACTCATTATTATACCCATCCAAAATAAAGAAATGTTGAATAAAAAAATACACCACGTCGTGGAGACGGTAAGACGTTACGTACTCACGTATGATGCCTTTATCATTCATATGGTTGATTATATAATGAATATTGTTATACCACATTTAAAATAATATCTCAACATGTATAAGTTTTTGGATTTATTATTTTGGTATGGAAACCACACAGAAAGAGGAAGTGGAATAAGAAGATGTCTTTGAAAGAGGTGATGAAATTATTACCCATTTTTCAGGTGATTTCTTTTGATTTGATCAAAATGGCTCCTTAGGTTGGCCTTATGATCAATATAAGGAATATAATATGTAGTGAGGGCAGTTAGAAGGATATTTGGGTAGGTTTTGGGTGAGCCAAATGGATTTTGAGATGTGTTTTTTTAGAGAAGGGGAAGTACCCTTTTTTAAGAGAGTGAGGGTAACTTTAGGAAAAACATGAAATATTATTTTATTATACAATCATATTCAGTTTATAATGGCTCCAAAAGTATTTATTTCGAGGGTAAGGTGGGGGTGGGGATAAAAATTCTCAACCAATAGGTTTTAGATAGGTTTAGGTCGTCATATTAACCTTATCATTTAGATATAACTCTTAGTTAAATAGTTTAACTTTTACCATGTCCCCTTGTATTTTTATATTATATTGTAAATAAACAAACTATAAACTTCCAAAAGAACACCAAGTGGTTAATTATTGACATATATATCCTTAAATAAGTCCAATATCATATCCTTATATTTTTTGGAATATTATATCATTTAATAATATATTATTTGTTTTAAAATCTCGTTTATGTCAATTTTGACACTATTAAGTATTTAATTTTTGTGAAAGTCATAAAAACTTCACCAATTCAAAATAAATATATTTAATAAATAATAACATGACTTAGTAACCAATAATTTTTTTGGAATTCATTAAAACTCTCAATTTACATTTATTTTAAAATTTATAATATCAATTATTTTAATCATTCATTCATAAGATAATTACCGCATCATCATTGTGTCATAAATAAATTTAATTATTTAAGGCTAAAAAATTATAAATAAAATACCATTATGTAGGAAATATTTTTATATTTAAAATTAATATTTATAGTATAATTTATATTATTTATAACCTTGTATAAAAAATGTTTTAGTTATTAAAATTTGAATTTAACACTTTTAACTCGTTAAATAAAATAACAATAATTGTCCTAATCTAATATGAGTGGATCAAAATGATGATATTTAATTATTAAGGTTGATTTTGGTCAAAATATCCAATAGAAATATGACATGTTTTAGGGTAATTATAATATCAATTTTACCATTAATTACCCTATTTACTTTTAGCTGTGGTAAATAAAATTCAAAAGTTACTAATCATCAAAAATTATTTTCATCTTATTGAACCATATTTTACATACTGTTATAAACCATGTCTCTCGGATTTTTGACATTCAATTCATAGAAGCGGTAAAATTATGTTTTATGTATATTTGAAAATGTTCCTAAAAGGTGGGTAAAAGACGGTAAAATGTTCAACAAAATTTTACAAATCTAATATTATTATAAAAAGGCTCCAATGAATTACATTGAACTTATATATGTATAATGTATCAATTTTAACATAATATAAATATAAATAAAATAAATAATTATTTAAATAGAAATTTGTTTTTAAACAATAACAAAGTGCTTTTCACTATTCATCAAAAAATTGAAATTTTCAAAAAAAATACCAAAAATTCACCGTAAGCTAATTTGGAAATTACGAATCCAAAAATTATGTCCATTTTGAAAATTAAAATTTATAAAATTTCAAAAAGTGGATATTATTATTCATTACACCTTGTTTGATTGGACGTGGTGTGTTTGAACTCAATGTTGTATACAACGCAAGCTGTTGCATTATTCAAAGAGAAGTGTATCGTTGATGCTTGGGGAGTTACATTCTCTCATCCTTCAAATTATTTTGACCTCAAAATTTCTATAATATTACTGCCTAAAAAGATTTAGGTGGTTCTTCCCCAAAAGTTCATGGGATTCCCACATTGCCTCTTCAATCTTATGATTTCTCTATGTAACTTTTACCATACGAGCCGTCCAGTTTCTCAACACTTGTTCTCTGGTATCAAGAATTTTGACAGACACTTCACAATAAGACAGTTTGGGTTCCAATTCTATTTCTTCATAGGTGAGTACATTCATCGGGTCAAGAATTTATTTTCTAAACAGTGATATGTAGAACCCATCATGAACTTTGGAGAGACATGGTGGCATTTCCAAATGATAAGATACAACTCCAATTCATTCTAGAATTTTGAAATGTCTGATTTACCTGGGACATAATTTACCCTTCTTTCTGAATCATATAACACATTCCATGGAGATTCCTTCAAGAAAACAAGATCACGAACTTGAAATTCCAAATCCTTCCATCGGTTATTGGCATAGTCCATTTTTCTACATTGAGATTCTTTGATGTGGGCTTGGATAATCTTCACCTTTTCCAATGTTTCGTCAACAAGTTCTGGGTCTATGAGTTTTCTTTCACCAACATCATCCAAAAAAGTTGATGTGTGACATCCCTTTATATTCAACGCTTCATATGGTTCCATATAAGTACTTGAATTAAAGATATTATTATTGGAAAATTCTACCAGAGGTAAATAATAATCCCACATACCATGAAATTCAAGTGAGCATGATCTCAACATGTCTTCTATGGTTTGAATAGTCCATTTTGATTGTCCATCAGTTTTAGGGTGGTAGTTAGTGCTCAAAAGAAGTTCAGTATCAAGGGCGTTCTAAATACTTTTCCATAATCTTGATTAAAAATGGGGATTACAATTAGAAACAATCGATTGGGCTACTCCATGACGTGTTACAACTTCATTAATATATATCCTTGATAAATGTTCTAGTGGTAAATCTTGTCTTTTAGCAAGGAAATGTTCTAACATGGTAAGATGATCAACAGTGACCCATATTGCATCATTCCTTCAATGATTATTTGGTAGCCCCATGAAAAAGTCCATCGTAATATCATCCAATTTACACTCAGGTATGGGAAGAGGTTTCATGACTCCTTTGTGAAGTTGTCTTCCAGCCTTCACATATTGACAAACCATAAAACATGACACCTAATCACCAATCCCCCCTTCATGTTGTCCAACCAAAAATGTTCCTTCAAATATCTAAACATCTTAGGGATACCATGGTGTATAGAGAAATTGGAGCTATGAACATCATCCAATAATTCTCTTTTTAGATCAGTTATATTTGGGACACAAAGTACCTACCCAAATTTCAAAATTCCATCTTCATATACGAAGTTAATCAATCTCCTATCACTCAAAGCTTTAATTTTCTTTTGAAACTCCTCATCATCAGTCTTAGAAATTTTTATCCTTTCTAGTAAAGATGGTTTGGAAACCACTTGAAAAATTATTGATCTTTCACCTTCCATTCTTATTCCCATATCTATCCTTACAAGATCCATATATATAGGATCCTTTTCAACTCTCATCTTGTTCAAAACTTCATGATCCTTTCTACTAAAAAATCATCCACCTTATTTTCCTTCCCTGGTGGTAGTGTCTGCTGGAAACATAATACTTTAGTAGTTTGAGCCATCTTATTTTTCTCATGTTATGTTATTTCTGTGAGAAAATAAACTTAAAACTATTGTGATCAGTATAAATCTCACATTTTTCACCATAGAGATAGTGTATACATATCTTCAGAGAAAAGATTACAACTGATAACTCATGATCATGAGTGGTATAGTTTTTTTTATTAGTTTTTAACTGCCTTTATGCATAAGAAATAATGTTATCATTCTACATAAGGACACAACCAAGTACTTTCTTTGATGGATCATTATAAATAAAAAACCCATCATTCCCTGATGGTAGAGCCAATATAAGATAATTGACTAATATTATATTCATTTCTTCAATAAATTCTTCGCACTATTTTTTCCAAACAAATTTAACCCCTTTACATGTGAGATTGGTTAATGGGTTAGCCAATCAGGCAAAATTCTGGATGAATCGCCGATAATAACCTACTAAATGAATAAAACTGCGTACATCAGTTATACTAGTGTTGGCCATTCATGGATTTCTTTTGTCTTAAAAGGAACAATATAGATACCATCCTTAGAGAAAATATGACCAAGAAAAAAATCTCCTAAAGCCACAATTCACACTTGATAAACTTTTCATATAATTCATTTATTCTAAGAGACTTTAGAATAATGCACAAGTTATTTTCATGATCTTCATAACTATTGGAGTATACCAAGATATCCCAAATAAATACCACTGCAAATTCATTAATATATTATTTGAAAACTCTATTCATTATATCCATAAAGATAGATGGTGCATTATTCATTCCAAAAGGCATTACTGTAAACTCGTAATGCACATACCATGTTTGAAACGCAGTCTTTGGAATGCCTTCCTCCTTTACACACAATTGATGATATATAGATCGATGGTGAATATTTGAAAAATACTATGATCCAAGATGTTGATCGAATAAATATTTAATGCGAGGTAGGGGATACTTTTTCTTTATTGTTATAACATCGATCTCCCTATAGTCAATTCACAACCTCATAGATATATCTTTCTTTATAACAAAAATAATAGGGGCTCCCCATGGAGAAACACTAGGGGGAAAAAATTCTATTACTCAATTTCTCTAGTTGTTTCTTTAGATCCACCAATTAAAAAGTGGAAATTTTATAAGGTGTCTTCGATATTGACCTTGAACCAAGAATTAAATAAATGAAAAACTCAATTTCTCATTCTGGAGGATTTCTGGGTAATTAATCTGAAAAAACATAAACATATTCTTGTACAATACGTACATACTCTATTTGAACATTATTTTTCTCACCCATTGTTATTTCATTATCTTCCTACCCAATAATTGAATTTAGTAGAGCTACTGGGGGTGGATCTAGATGAGAATCAGATGGTGATGTTTCTACTCTAAAGATATGGTATTCCTTATCATCATCCTAACAAATTGTAACCTCCTTCTCATTACAAAAAATTTTGCATCACGGTCTGAAAGCCAATCCATACTAAGGATTATACCAAATTCAATCATGGGTATGTCGATGAGATCAGCCAATAATTTATGTTTATATACTCTAATGGGAACAGATTGACAAACAATTGTTGCAATGATACTTCCCTTTGGAGCTTCGACTGACAACTACCTTGTTAAATCAAATTAGAAATATCTAATTTTCATAGCAAACTGGGAAGGTATGAAATAATGCGATGATGGAGAATCGAATAATGAATTGACTAAATTTGTGGAAACCATTAAATTAACTATAACCACATCATTGAAAGCTTTAACCTTAGTAGTACTGATTTCATAAATATGTCCTTTATCCATTGTCCTTTCCTGAGGTAAGTTTCCTTGGCGCATAGGACATTCATTTTCATAATGCCACAATTTCTCTACAATTGTAGCATTCAATGTTGATAGCCTTGTTCTTTCCCTTGCAATCACGAGCATGGGGTCCTTTTTCACCACACTTTCAACAGACTCCAATTATCTTTAGGAATGCACTGAGGTGTTTCTTCTCGTATTTTTTTGCAGGCTGAAAATTCAACTTTTCCCTTTTTCCCCTTATATCCATTTCCATTGTTTTCAGCAGATCTTTTCTTCTCTTTTATTTCTTTAAAGTCAAAAAACTTAGAGATTACCTTTTCTTTCTTGATAGCACATGAGAAAATATCTTCATACAGTGAGAAGGACTGTGAGACTAATGATTGATGGAGAAATGGTTTTAACCCATTAATGAATTGAATAATCTTACTCTTTGGGTTATGTATATAATCTACTCCAAGCCTTGCTAACATTGTAAAGTTATCCTCATACATTGCGACATTGTCATCCCCCTTTTTCCTCAGAATAATAAATTGTCTTTCCATATTCACTTGATGTTCACGTGGAATGTATTTTTTGAATAGAAGATATTTAACCTCCTTGAATTAAATATTTGATACTTCTTCATCCTCATTTGTGTTTTCAATTAATGACCACCATTGATCTTTATCTCCTGTGAGGCAATAAACTTTCGTGACAAATTTTTCCATTTCGCTACTCCCCAAAGAATGAAATATTTTCTCTAAAGAACTTATCCATTTCTCATCTACAAATAGATTTTTAGTCCCATTGAATGTTGGTGGTTTTTCCTCATGAATCGGTCTAAAATTGATCCTTCACATTGTGGATCAAGGTACTCCATACGGGTAAGGTTATTATCCATAACTTGAGTGAGTTGTCCCAATATGGTTATGAGTGGTTCAATACCGATTGTATCACCAGATCCACTGTAGTTATCTTGAGTAAGAGGGTGATCCCTACATGGAGTATGTGCATTGACACAGTTTACATTCCTTCCACTAGGTTCCATTTCATAACAATGGAATACACTATATTTGTTTGTGAATCGTAATACTTAATTCCAAAATAGTAAAATACCTTACATAAATTGAACATCTTATGTATATAATCCCTAATCATAGAAAAATGTTTTATTTGAGGAAGTATTTACTCATATATCTTTCATAATGGTTTGTAAATAAAATTTAAATTATCCAAATAATATCCATTATGAGTGTCGTAACTAAGAGTGCATCAAGGCTCGTTGTCATGTACCATGATACCCTATGTCAAGCCCAAAACTCCTTCTCAGAGTTTTCAATCCAAGGTACATCTGCACCATAGCATCTTCTACCTTCTCATATCCAGACATGGATGTATTTCATGGAAAATACACAAAATCTCTACATTAAAAAAATTATATGAGGATATTCTATACTAATCGCCAAAGTCTATCTTAGGGTAATGCGATCTAATCATAGTTTTTAAAAATATAGTTTACAAGGTTTTTACTAAACTTCCTATGATACCAACTGTAACGCCCTGACCCTATTTACACAGAGTAGGTGCATTATTACCTAACATTGGCATGAACACAATGGATCAAAAACATAAACAACAACTAGTTTAGTAGCCTTGGAAGTATTAGATACATTCAAATTGTTTACATTACATTATGAAATAAAAAACAACATTGTGTATCCTTTGGACACACTCATATCTAATAGCCTATCCCTATAGGTCGATCATAATATACATCTTCACATCATGGAAAAAATAAAACATAATAAAGGGGAGACCTCAGATGCTCAATAAGGATAACAATAAAGCAGAAACTATCATAAATAATCATAAACAATTAAGGCAATATATATGACTAAAACACAAGACTTTTAAACATAAAAATTATCATAATATGGAAATTATAAATTAAATAATTCCATTTACTTATTGACATGGATATTTAACTAGTTGAATAATCACATGTAATATCAATATCTAATTTCATAATGATGGAATGCATAATGCCGGACATCATAACCACGTAGTCAAGGCCTCATTCCACAACTAAAAATAAGATCTTGTCAAATCCATGTGCCAAGACACTAGTTTTTCTCATGAGAGCTACCGATTCATTGAGGATCTATAGTGGGCTCTACCCATCACTTACTAAGTCCAATTCATTCCTCATATGAAAAGGATGAAACATAACATAAACATTCGTATTAAAACTGGAATAAAAAATGTTAATACATTAACCATAAACCAGGAATGGTATAAAAATAACACATCCATAGTCAAACATATCACAAAACCATAAATAATATATAGAAGATTGTATTATAATTAATCAACTTCAAACAAGTGTAAAATACATTAATGGATGTTGACATATATGAAATCAAAACTATTTGAGAGAAATATCTCGTTCTATATTGAAATCATTTTATACTCACATAATTATAAAATAAAATATTTATTTTGAAAATATTCCTATAATTGGATAAGGGAAGATTTGAAGATGTTATAACAGTGGAAAATAGTGACACCCACCTTATATGTTAAAAAACATTCTTACCTTAATTTGTTGAAAAGGTCATAAAGTACCTTGTTTGAAAAATGATAGAAAAATTCCATTCAAAAAAATTTATAAAAAACTAAAAAAAGGATATAAATGACATTCACCCATATTATAGGAAATAATAAATTTTTTTATAAATACATTTTTAAGAATCACGGATGTGGATGATAAAGAAGTCCTAGTAGATACTCAAGTATAAACAACCTCGGATAATAATGAGATTGTAAGATTAACCCTTACCATGTACTTTTCCTTAGTTGATGTTATTTTTCCCTCATGTATAATGGTCAAAAAATTGTTATTAAATTATAATATAACTCTATACATAAATATCATATCATATATGATCTTCTAATATTGGTTTGTTTATAATATTTCAGTAGTATAATTGTTTCTGTTGTTAAATGATTCATTTTACTTTATGTGTTTTGTTAAGTAAGTAATATTTTTCAGCGATTTAATGTAATTTATTCATAAACAGAATGATATTATGCTCTTAAGCATTATTTTTAATCATAAAATGAAAATTATTCATGAATGGTTATGATGGGGAATGAATCTCATCACATTTGAAGAGACAGTAATCCATATGTATGCACGAGTGATGATATCATTATATTAATGGTGAAATAATAAGTTATTGGATAGTATATCATATATACAGAATAAATAAAATTTTATATTTATTATTTACACCAATTATAGTCATTATTATACCCATACAAAATAATGAAGTGTTGAATAACAAACTACACCACGACGTGGAGATGGTAAGCCGTACGCATGCATGTTTGCTGACTTTGACATTCATAGGATGGATAGAATAATGAATATTGATTTACCATATTTATAATAACATCTAAGTATGTATAAGGTACTGTAGTTATTATTTTGATATGGAAACAACAAAGAAAGAAGAGCTGGAAGAAGAAGATAACTTTGAAAGAGGTGATGAAAGTATTACCTCTTTTTCAGGTGCTTCCATTTGATTTGATGAAAATTGCTTTGTAGATTGGCTTTATGCTCAATGGAAGGCCTCTAGGATGAATTTAGGGTATTTGGGAGGATATTTTGGTAGGTGTTGGCGGAGCCAAATGGAATTGGAGGTATGATTTTTATAAAAAGTTAACTACCCTTTTATAAGAGAGGTAAGAGTCACTTTTGAAAAAACATGAAATATTATTTTTTTATACAATCATATTCGGTTTATAACTGCTCCAAAATGATTTATTTCTAGGATAATGTGGGTCTAGGTAAAAAAACTTTCAACCGATAGGTTTTAGATAGGTTTAGGTCACTATATTACCCTTATCTTTTAGATTCAACTCTTAGGTAAATAGTTTAACTTTTACCATGTCTCTTTGTACGTTTATATAATATGGTTAATAAAATAATATAAACTACAAAGAGAACCCATAGTGGTTCTTTATTAACACATATAATATTATCTAAGTCCCATTTCCAAATATTAAATTTTTAAAAATATTATATAATTTAATAATATAGTATTTGTTTTAAAAAATCTTTTATATCAATTTTTACACTATTTAGTATTTTATTTTCTTAATGTAAAAAAAACATTATCACTTCAACAAATTTTATTCAGTCAACCCAAACATGTCATGTTAACCTAGAAAATTCTTTTAATGCATCAAAAGTCTCAATTTACATTTATTTTAATATTTATAATATCAATTATTTTAATCATTCATTAATAAGGTAATTGCTACATCATCATCGTGTCATAAATAAATATAATTATTTATTGTCTAAAAATTAAAAATAAAATACCATCATGTAGGAATTTTATTTTATCTTTACAATTAAAATTTTTAGTCGAATTTATCTTTTGTATAACCCCATGTTAAAAATGTTTTAGTTATTAAAATTTGAATTTAACACTTTTAGCTATTCTATAAATAATATAATAATAAATGTCCTAATCTAATCCAAGTGGGTAAAAAGGATAAAATTTTATTCCTAATGTTTATTATAGTCTAAATACACTTATCCAATAGAATTATGACATGTGTTTGGGTAATTATAATATCATTTTTACCATTAATTACCTTTTTTACTTTTAACCATGTTAAATAAAATTCAAAAGTTACTATTCACCAAAAATTATATTCATCTTATTGAACCACATTTTACTTAATGATGTCAAACATGAATATCATATTTTTGAAATTCAATTCACAAAAGTATAAAAATTTTGTTTTATGCAAATTTGTAAATGTGCCTAGAAGGTGCGTAAAACATGGTAAAAAGTTAAATAAAATTTTATACATCAAATCTTATTATAAAATGACTACAATTAATTAATTTGAACATATATATGTATTATGTATATATTTTGAGTTAAAATAAATTAACATAAAATAAATAATTATTTAAATAAAGTGCTGGTTGAAAAAAAGTACGCATTGTTTTTCACTATTCATCAAAAATTGAATGTTTTCAGAAAAATACCAAAAATTCACCCTAATATAAATTTTATATTCCAAATCCAAAAATAAATTCCATTTTAAAATATAAAATTTATTGACTTTTAAAAATTGGGTATTACTATTCATAACAACTAGTTTGATTGGTCATGGTGTGTTATAACTCAAAGTTGCGTACAACACAAGATATTGCATTATTCAAAGAGAAGCGTACCACGTAAGCTTGTGGTGTTATAAACATGTTCAAAACTAAGAACATTATGGATGTTACATATGAAAATATTTATTTTATGGGTACTTCTGGAATTTTGGTGGATTAAAACATATAGAAAATATTATTTGGTTTAATCAACATCATTACTACTATTCAAAATATTAAAGAAGGAAATGCTTAAGGGGTGTTAATATCCTCAGAGGAAGAATTATGAGAATGATATATTGAAGAAATATATTAAGGTTGGTGTAAATGTTAAAAAAAATTCAAAAAATTGGAAAACATTTGTGAAAGATATGAGAAATTTGGACATCTCAACAAAGATTGTCTGGTTTTATTACGGGAACACCAATAGTTTGTTGAAAATATTAGAAGCCATATCTGAATAATGATAAAAGGAATGAGAAATGAATTGTTGTTGAAACCCGTCACAATGCTAAATAAGTTGAATGAACATGGATAATGGATAATGATTGTAATTATCATATGAAAAGATTTTTAATATAGTTGAAAATTGTGAAAGAAACCAATAATGGAATGATGAAATTTGTAAATGATGAACCCCTCATAATCAGAGGTATTTTATATGCTATTATTGGGAAGGAAAAATTGAATTTTAGGAAAACATATCTTGTTAATTATCTAAAACGACCCTCGATAATTGTTTCAAAATTTTGTGATAAAGGAATGAATATTTTTTTCAAATAAGATGGGTTTTTGGGAAAATTGAGGAAGATGGAATAATAGTTACAAGAGGAAAACATACAAAAGGAATCATGTTCCAAGTTGGCCAGTCACAAAACTCATGTTATATTGGTTTGGTGGGAGAGAATCAATTATGGAATCAAATTTTGGGGCACATGTTTTATATAAAAATAATAATGTTATCATAGATAGATAGTGTCTTTGGTTTTACTGATATGTCATAAATAATATATTTGTATTGCATAATTTTTCCGAAGAGAATGATTACAAAATCTATGAATAATAATGTTGAAATTTCTTTAGAATGAACCATAGAACTTATTCATTCTGATACATGGGGTCCAATGATAAATCAATAAACTGATAGATAAAATTAAATCATTAATTAGATTGATGAATTTACTCCCATTGCATCTATTATATATATGAAACATAAGTCAGATTCTATAATTTTTTTTTAAAGATTCAGGAAGAATGTTTACAAGGAATGTGACTATTCCGTGGGAAGTTGATAACTGAAAATGGAGGTGAATACAAGTATGAAGATTTTTAATGTTATCTTTAGAATCATGGAATTCATCATGACTTTAGAACACCATACACTCCTAATGAAAAGATGTTTCTAAAAGAATAATAGAATATTGGTTTAACTATGGATGAATATAGTAATTTTTAATGGTCCCTTTTATTAATTTTAGAGGCAATCCATGAGAAAAATGTTTTATTTTAAAGACCAATGTTTCTATAGGAATTATTTCGATATAAATCCATATGAATTTTATAAACAAGAAAAAACATGTTTTAAACCCTTAATAATTTTTATGTGTCCATTTATCATAAAGAATAAAGGTGGAGTCCTTGGAATCTTTGTGCAGAGATGTGAATATGGAATTATTCTTTTCTATGGTCCATAATGAAGAGGATATAGATGCATCAACAAAGATATAAGAAGCTTATTTTACTCTATTGGTGTTAATGTTGTTGAAAGAGATGAGAAATATGATAAAAAATATTTTGATGATAAGTGATATGAATAGGAATGCATTATTTTTTTTGTCAATTTTTATAAGGATACAAAATAATTTAAATCCTACTCAAGAAGATGAATTAGAGTCATCTATTTATACTAAAATGGAATAATATTAAAAATCGCTTCCTAGGATGAGGAAGAAAGTGGACACTCCATGAATAAATGAAGTTCAACATCAAAAGATTCATACAAGAAGAAAATCACATTTTATTACATATACTTCCTTATTTTAAAATTTTGAGCAAATATATGCGAATTAGTCTTTTGAGTATCCATAATGGGCTTAGGATATGAATGAGAAGTTGGATCAAAGTGAAAAGAATGATAACTGGGAACTCATACGTACATCGAATGAAAAAATGTTATATATACAAAAATGAATTTATTAAACAAGATGAGTGAAGATGTTGATTTGATAAGAAATAAATAAAGATTATTTCACAATGGATACTCAAAATAGAGGTAATTGACATTGATGAAACACTTTCTCTTGTAGAAAAGTTATAGACAATCAAAATCATTCCTTTTTTTGCTGTAAACTTGTAACACACCGACCCGAATCACCCTGGAACCGATGGATGGATTGGTCAACACATGACATCTAACACGTCTCCCTATACAATAGAGGATACTGACTATCAGTGAGGGTCTATGGATAGTTACTGGGGAGACTATACCCTAGTATTAGAGTAAAATCAGTGGACAATATCCTCGAATAACGGAAGTAGTGTGAATAACAATAAAGCAACGGAAGACATATTTCATATAACGGTTGAGTTAATGACATGTTATTGATACATATATGAAAGCATTAAACAATACATAATACTTTAAATATTAGTAAAAAAAATTAATATACCATAACTCATGCCCCGTGGATGATCTCCATGAGTATCCTGAGATTCTACTCAGTTTTCTACTCCTATCTCCCAAATATATAAAAACAACACAATCTTGTAAACAAACAAAATCTACTCGGGTACCCCATTATAATGGCATCCCGAGTAGGGTGTGAGATATAAATCTATGTAGGCTAGGACCACCGGTGTCTACCCCAAATCTAGACATTCAATAAATAATTTAAACAGTGTGAAAACATGCATAAATAAATTATGTAATACAATGTAACTATATACCCGTGTACCTGCTTTATCACTCAACTTATGTCTGAATCTGCATTATACATTTGTCATGCATACACAACAGTCATCACACATTCATTTTCATTTATCTATAATTCATGCCTCATTAAATTATATAAGTTTCTAGATCCGGCCTAATCCCGACATCCCCCGTATAAGTCACTCAAAAACGATGTCTCTAAAGACCATATAGGCAATCAATGTAATGACTGAATCCAAGATTATTTTTTCTTGTATAATGTGTCATATGATATTAAATTTAATATTTCATATTATATGTTTAAACCCGATCACTAAAAATAGTTTTTTTCTCCTGGGTCCTTCCATTAAACAGTTATTCACCCAATTCATTAACAAATCTGAACAGTTTATCATATTCAATTCAGAAATCATTACACCCCATCATATTTCATTAACCATTTAATTTAAATCTTGTAGAACCAATTGGACCCACAATCAAATGTCAATTAATGGGTTTATAATTTCATGTCTAGCACCCTCGTGAGTATTTTGAGCATTAGTCCTTATCTCACAACCCATAGGTATTTGGAGCATGAGTCCCTACCCCACAAAATCGAAATTTTCATGCAAGCTGGTTGTAGAATGCCATTTCTAGCACTCTGTGAGTATTTCTAGAATCATTACTCATCTAAAACTCATTTATCAATGATACATATATATTTATCATTGGTGTATACCACCATGTCTAACACCTCAAAACCATCCATTAATTAATTCATAATTTTATTAATCAAATCCATTAATTAATTCAATAAATAATTAACTACTAAAATCTCCCGTCAAATAATTATACAATTAATTAAGAATTAAACATCTAAATAGTTAATAATTTATTGATAATTAATTATTCTTAACCACAAGAAATTGAAGTAAATAATTAACTCAACATTTAATTATCCCAATTCCTTAACAAAAAATATGATAATTAATTAACCAATCAATTATCCTTATTCCCTTACTAATCCAATTAATTAGATAAATATACAAAAACTATTAGTTAATTCAACAATTAACTGAGTACGAATTACCATTAAGTAATTCATCAGTTAATTAATCTACAAAACAAATCACATCCCATAATTAATTTTTTGAAATTAACTTTCCAAAATATCACTACAAAAGCACATCATTTAATCCATCAATAAATATCTCTATTTAGACAAAAAAATATATCACAATTAAGCCCTGAATAAATTATCTCAATCATCTAGATCAATATATTATAATTAATACTTTGATTAATTATTTATATTTAGCCTCAATGCACATAATTAAAACACCACTAATTATCTAAATTTATCTAACTCAATAGAAAATAATTATTCCCCCAAATAATTATCTCATTTACAATTCTCATTGCACTTAATTAATATAAAAAATTTATTATCTTATCCTATCCAAAACAAAACATCATTTAATTATTTAATCATATAACTTTAACCAATTCACCAATACATGCTTAAAACCAACACATGGTCGTGTCCTCATTTATCTCACGTGGGTAGCATCATTAAATAACATCAAAAGTCATGCATCAATATATCACATATCACATTGAGAAATTTAGTCAAAAGTACTAAATTCACATTTGAATGGCATTCAATATAAATACATCACTTCATAATTAAAATAGAAACAAAGGGGCAGCACAAATTTTATTAATTCTTTAATCAAAGTTAAGGACATTAAAAAGGATCCTACCTCTCGATGGAACCAAAACACGCCGCACTACATCACACGTGGACAACCAATCCAGAACTGGTCTGCAATCGCATGCACACACACCTTATATATATATATATGTACCTATATATATATATATTCATACACTGTATCATTGATCAATATGAACTATAACAGATACCCATAAATAGTGTAGCATGGGTCAACACACATACAATTATATACCAGTGACTCAAATAAGTTGTTAAACTCTAAATTAGATGGTTCAAAAAAAACAGTAGGAATGTATATCCTTACTTGAAGTAATGACGACAAGGGAAAATGAGTCCATCCACGACACCCTTGGTGGTAGATTTTGGACTATAGAAAAATGGGTCCTGAGTCAACAATCGTATACCCCAAAAACAAAACAACGCAAAAATAGGATTAAGCCCGAAATTTAGGGTTTTGTACAAGAAAACAAGCTGAGAGAGTTGACAAATGGCTAATGAGAATCATGAGATATTGGTGGATAGACTCACCTTGATGTGGAGGACATGATTCATGAAGAGTTTGAGAGGAATATTCGCGTTCTTAGAGGAGTCTGGGAGAGGGGGTGGCGCACTACTGGTTCTACCTGAGAGTGTCATGAGCAACGAAGAGGGGGTTGGACGGAGGGTTGCATTCTATGGAGGAGGGTTCATGTGTTGGGGGAGGTCACCCCACAAGGAAAGAGCTAGAGAAAGAGGAGTTCATGGGGGAGGAGGCCGAAGAGGGGGGATTTTTGGTTGGGGGGGGGGGGGGGGTCATGAACTGCCCCGTGCATCGCACCTCCAAGGGGGAGAATAGGGGTTCCACCCCTTTTCTTATTAAAAAAATCTAACCCAAATACATTATAAAAACTCTTTATTTTTTTTCTATTTATTTTTTTCAAAATAATTTACAATAATACTTCATATCTACAAGGAATAAAAATATCCATGACATTATTATCATTACACTCTTTCATTTACTCCATTCAAACTAAAACCCCCGATTAAATTACGATTAATAATAACAATTGTTACATTCATAAAACTAAAATAATAATAATATCATTATTATTATTTTTCAAACCATTGTTAAACCCAACACCTATTTTGTTAATTAAACTCTTCTTCATTAAATATGAAACACCTCATTTAATTAAATATTTATTTGAGATACCCAAAAGACATATTAATTTCACATAAGTGTTACACCCCATTAATCATGAAATTAAAAACTTTTTATATACAAATAAATTATAACACCAAAATAATAATACTAATAAAATTATTATTATTAACACATTCTCTTATTTAAACATAAATCTCCCATTTCAATTTCATTAATTAAAATAAATAAAAAATGAAACTTGGCAAGCTGCTCGGGTTGGACCGCAACTGTGCGCAGCCCGTGCAGATCCACTAAAGTGTAATTTTCTAGATTCTCAACTCTTGATACTCTTTAGAAAATCCAGAAAAATTATCTGGTATTATCCCAAGTCCAAAAATGACAAATTTAAGTGCTCCAACACTCAGAATAATGTTCTGGACCTCAATTTAAAAAATGACCCGTCTATATACTGTAAAATGTTTGAAAACCATCATATTTAAACCCAGTTAAAAACATGGGATTTTACAATCTACCCACCTTAAAAACATCTTATCCAAGAGAAGTCATCGGGAACCACCACAAAATCATCTTACCAACCAAGGTCAAAAAGATTCATTTGAACAAAGACATCATGTTTCCAAACTCCAAAAGTTCTACTAACCAAAACCTAAGTCCACACTTTTAATTCGTTAAAACCTGAGACAATGCTCATCGAAACAGAGAATACTTCTAAGGCCATTATTGGGACCTCATTAAAGATAAAGTTCTAGTCTTGATCGACCAACAAAAACTAGTTTCACAAGATTTCATGGAATGATATTACGGTCCCAAAACCCACACTCACCCTTAAACTCACTATGTTCCTTTTAAAATTATTACATCACCAACCAAATGTACACTAAATTCATTACCTGACCTTTGATGACATTCCATGTCAAGCCATCACAAGGCTATTTAAAACCATGCATCCCGTATATAACCCAGCTAACAACCACTCATAATTCCCAACAACATTTAAATCTTTAGGGCGGCATAAGAACGACGCTATCATAATGTCTCCATGAATAGGTCAAGATAGAGGACATGCTAGTCTCATTCAAGATATCACTTGAAGATCATACCCAAGTCTCTTAAAAGATCCTTCATACTATCACCAGTTTAATCTTTACATAAAAATCGCATCTTCTCATGCAGACACATCAACAAACAAACAATAATGCCTATATCATCAATGGTATTCATGTTCCTTCAAATCATACAAGTACGTCACTACCCACCATAGGATTGTCCATGTAGGCATAATAAAAGATCATACGCTCACCTGTGTTCTATTTTATAACACCTTAATGCATGCGGGTAATGTTCATCGAACCATGATCACCATCTCAAACATTTGTCATAAAATTCGTAACATAAACCTATCACCATGTAAAAACACATGATTCCCAAAAATACATACAGAGTAGTGGAAAAAACTTACCATAATATACAAAAAAAATATAAGGGAACTACCTACCATGAGTTACCCCCTTACGAAACAAAAACATCAACCCTCTCTCTTAGTCATGCAATACTGAAATCACAAGGTTTAAAATACCCTTTTTCATTTTATCCATTTTAATTAATTCATTCCAACCTTTAATCATTTGAATGAATTTCATGAAACCCATATTTTTTTTCACAACAAGTCACTTGGTTTTCAATCAACACCCCACAGGTAAAACTGACATTCTATAACAATCAACCTATTTTAACATTTCACATATATTGTAATACAAATATAAATAGAAAATTTAGCATTAATATTCCAATTACCAAAATGGAGACCTCCGAGGGTCCTAAGTACTAAATCTATGAACTTTAAGAAACTACCCAGCAAAAGTTCATTTCGATCAAAAATCGTAAGTTTTAAATTTATAACAATTTAAAAACATACTATGGTTATATATGGTTCAATCACATGGGTTTCCATATACCAATCGATAAGGCTCCCATACACATCATTTCTGGAATTTGGATCCTATTTATCACAATCAATATTCATTTAAAATTTTAACTTTTGCAGCACTTTCACGAATCAAAACATCTCTAGTATGTTATCATAAGCTGTAACACAACAACATTATATAACACAAAAGAAATGAACAACAAGAATACATGATCATAATAGAGGAAATGTGGAATATAATCACACAATCATTTTATATATTTCACCAAAACATGCTATCTATAGAGGTATGTTAAAGAAGATCAAAACATGGCATTTCACCCAAGGCACACAATCCAAATTAGCAAGAATCCTACTAATGCAACTACATGGCTTGTGAATCTATAAGTGACTAAGATGATGCATGTATGCATCTTCAATTCTATATTAAGCTATAGAATAATTATCTAATTTATCAAAATCTATATGAAATGGAAAATATACCAGTCACTCAAGGTGAAATCATATCTATTGTAACCACGAACAGTATAAACATCAATTCTCATCACTGTCCACTTGGTCATTTCCCATACGTGGGGTGATTAATACCAGGAATTACTATTTACCCAGGCACCGACACATTCCTAGTCTACTATTTATCAACCCTAAAACTGAATGAAAATGTAAAATAAGGACTATGATACCACATTGAAATGTCTCGACCCATCTCATCCCTGTACTGGTGGTTGGACCAGTCTCCACATGACCTCAAGCGCATCTCCCCATATACTAGAGGCTTCTGACTAGTAGCGAGGGTCTATGGATAGTTAGTGGGGAGACTATAACCTCTTATCAGAGTAAAAATAGTGGAAAATATCATAAAATAACAGAAGTTGTGTGAATAACTATAAAGCAGTGAAAGAAATATTTCATATAATGGATGAATGTGTTACATGTTATTAATACATATTTGAAAGAAGTAAAAAATACTTCATGATTTACATATAAATACAGAAATAAATAAACTATGACTCAAGCCCCGTGGGCGATCTCCAAGAGCATCCCGAGCTTCCCCTCGGTCCTCTGTTCATATCTCTCAAGTATATGTAAACTGCATAATCCTATATCCATATAAAATCTACTTGGGTACCCCAGTGCAATGGTGGTGAGAGTAGGGTGTGAGATATATATCATAGTAGTCTAGGTAAACGAGTGTCTAACCCAAATCTATACATTCAATAAATATTTTAAATAGTGTGAAAACATGCATAAATAAAGTAAGCAATACAATGTAACTATATACCCAAGTACCCACTTCATCCCTTAACTGGTGTCTGAATCACTATTATATATTTTTCATGCATACACAACAGTCATCACACATTCATTTTCATTTTTCAATAATTCATTCCTCATTAAATTATATAATTATTGAGATCTGGAATAAGCCCGACATCCCCCGTATATGTCACTCACAACAGATGTCTCTAAAGACCGTTTATGAAATCAAAGAAAAGACCCAATCTAAGCTAGTTCTTTGGCTTGGATAACGAATCACAAGATATTCAATTTAATATTTCATATGTTATATCCAAGCCCGACCACTAAAAATAGCGATTTTCCTATAGGACCATCCACTAAATAGCAATTCACTCAATTGATTAAAAAATATAAACACTTTATTTTATTCAATTCCCAAATCCTTACATCACATCATCTTTCATTAAAAATTTAATTCAAATCCTTTAAAACCAATTGGACCCATAGTCCAATGAAAATTAATGGGTGTAAGAGGTCATTTTTAGCACCCTCGTGAGTATTTGGATCATCGGTCCTTGTCTCACAACCCATGGGTATATGGATCATCAGTCCCTGCCCCATAAAAGATAAATTTTCATGCAAGCTCGGTGTATAACACCTTGTCTAGCATCCTATGAGTATTTAAAGCATCAATCCCTGTCTCATAACCCATTTATCAATCATAAGTATATATTTATTATTGTTTTATAAAGCCATTTCTAACACCCAAACGACATCAATTACTTAATTAAAAAATTAACTAATAAAATCTGTTAATTAATTCAACGTCTAATTTACAAGAAAAATATCTTGTCAAATAATAATACAATTAATTAACCATTCTACATATCAGTAGTTAATAATTAATTAACAATTAATTATTCTAAACTAGAAGAAAGTCAACTAAAAAATTAACTCAACATTTAATTATCCAAATTTTGTAACTGAAAAAATGATAATTAATTCACCAATCAATTATTCTTATTCCCATACTAATCCAATCGATTAGTTAAAGGTACCAAAACTACTAGTTAACACAAAAATTAACAATTTACACATTACCATTAATTAATCCATCAATTAATTAAGCTAAAAAAAAAATCAAAACCCCTAATTAATTTTATATATTTAATTATCCAAAATATCACTACAAAATCATGTCATTTAATCCATTTATAAATCTATCTATTTATCCGAAACAAAATATCACAATTTAACACCAAATAAATTATCTTATTCAGATAGATCAATATATTACAATTAATCATTTTATTAATTATTTATACTTAGTCTCAATAAACATAATTAAATCACCATTAATTATCTCAATTTATCTCACTCATTAACTCATAATTACTCCCCCAAATAATAATATCATTTACAATTCTCAAGGAACATAATTAATATACAAAATTTATTATCTTATCTTAGCCCCAAAAAACATCATTTTATTATTTAATATTATCACTTTAACCAATTAAACAATATATTCTTAAAACTAACACATGTTCATGTCCTCATTTATCTCACATCAGACTCATCATTTAATAACATGAAAATTCATGCATCAAAATATGATATATCTCATTTAGCAATTTAATCAAAATTACTAAATTCACATTTGAATGAAATTAAATATAAACAAATCCCTGCATATTTTAAATACCATCAAAGGTGCAACAAGTATTTTATTAATTCATTTATTAAAGCTGAGGACTTGAAAAAGGATCCCACCTCGGGGTGGAACCAAAAAACGCTGCACTTCATCACATGTCAGCAACCAATCCAGAACTAGTCTACAATCGCACACACACAAACCTTATATATATATATATATATATATTTGCATGCACTATATTGTTGATCCCAAAACACTATATTAAACTGCCATAAATAGTGCATCAAGGGTTAATGCACATATAATTATATATGAGGGACTCAAATAATTTGTATGACTCTAAATTAGATGGTGAAAAAAACATGAGGAATTTATATCCTTACCCAAAGTAATGGGGACAAGGAAAAATGACTCCATATGCATCTCCCTTGGTAGAGGATGCCGCATTATGGACCAATGGGTCCTGATTCAACATTCACACACCCAAAAAATAGAGGAACACAATAATCAGATTAAACATGAACCATAGGGTTTTGGCTGAGGAAACAATGAGAGAGTGGTGCCAAATGGATGATGAGAATCATGAGACATTAATGGATGGATTTACCTTACTGAGGCAGACAAGAGTCGTGATGTGTCTGAGAGGAATCGTCACATGAAAAGAGGTGTTCAAGAGAAAGGGTGACACACTACAAGTTCTTTCTGAGAGTGTCGTGCACTACTGCGAGGGGATATGACCAAGGGTTGTGCACCATGGAGAAGGGGCCATGCATTTTTGGAGGTCATGCCATAGAGAAGGAGACGAAGTAGGTGGTTTTTTTAGAGCAGGAGGCCCAAGCATGTGGATTTTCAGGGGAAGGGGGACGTGAACCTCCCTATGCATTGCTCCTCCAAGGGGGGAAGAGGGGTTCCTCCACATTTCTTAATACAAAAAAATATAACCTAAAAACCAAATAAATCCTCTTAATTTATTTATATTTAATTTTTTCCCAAATCATTTATGATAATAATTCATAGTTACAAGGAATAAGAATCATTATGAAATTATTATTATTACACCCTTTCATTTAGTCCATTCAAATCAAAACCCCCAATATAATTACCATTATTAATTATAATTATTACATTCATAAAAATAAAATAATAATAATTTCATTAATATTATTTTGAAATCATTGATAACCCTACCACCTCTTTAATTAATTTAATAAGTCTTCATTAAATATGAAAATACTCATTTAATTAAATGGTTCTTTGAGATACCCAAAAGCCACATTAATTTCACATATGGGTTTCACCTAATTAATCATGAAATTTAAAACCATTAACATAAAAATAAATTATAACAACACTATAATAATAATAACATTATTATTATTATTAACACATGCTTTTATTTAAACACAAATCTCCCATTAAATATTATTTTATTAAAATAAATAAAATATTAAACAAGGTAAGATGCATGGGTTGTACTGCAACTATGTGCAGCCCATGTAGATCCACTAAAGTATACCTTTCCAGATATGATGCTCCCGATATTCTTTAGAACATTAGTGAAAATTATCAGGTATTCTTCCAAGTCCAAAAAATGACATTTTTAAGTGTTCTAACACCCGGAATAATGTTCCAGAGCTCATTTTAAAACCGAGTCATTGATAAACTGTAAAAATTTCACAAACCATTGTATTTAAACATGGTTCCAAAATACAAGATATTACAATAATGATGTTACAAAATTTATCAGATGGATTTGAAATAAAAGAATTAATTTTAATACAAATGAGGATGTTTCTATTTAAAATTTTAATGGATTTCTTATTTTTAATGAAGTTTATTATTTGTTAATGTAAATTAAATCCTTGAATGGGATACAACTAGAACCTAGGGATTGGTATTCCAAATTGTATAATTGCTTATGAAATAATATTTTTAATAATGGAATAATTTTTTGTAATTATTAAAAAAAATATGGTCTGTAATTTTCTCATAATTGTAATTTGTTATGATGATGACATTATCTTTATGATGAATGATGAATGATCTTGTGAAAGATTTATTAATGTGATGATTTTTTTTTTGTGATGAAAATGCTGGGTGAAATGAAATAAATTATTGGGTTAAAAATAACAGAAAATAAGAAACACATTTTTCATTTTGAAGACAAGTATAGTAAGGAACATCTTATGATATTCAAATAGGGAAATTAAAAACTAGTTTACACACTAACATCAGTGTAACCAAGGTTTTAATACATGTAGAAGGCATTGATGTTGACTCTAATGAGTTTTCGAATTTGATTAATTGTTTTTTTATTTGAAGAGAAAAAGTGCATAATTTTTTTATTTTTTTAACTAATGTGAAGGATTACATAGTTACCCAAAAGAATAAAATCTATTGTTTGAATAAAGAATTATTAGACATATTAATTCCATGACCAACATCATAATTGGTTATGATAGTTAAAAAAATATAGACCTATTTGGAAATTAAAATACTGATTAGGTAAGATATGTTGATGATAAAAGATCCTTATCCAGTAGATTTTTATTTTGGATTTTTTTAATTTACATACAAATTAAGAAAATAAGTAACTATTACCAAATATTAAAATATTTATATTTTTATAACTCAAGTTTATACACAATATATGTGGATTATGACATGGATGGATGTATTATGTATTGAAATAACTTTACCCTTTATCTTGTTCCATGATAATAAAAATTCAATCAACCATAGAATAATCCTATTAAAAACTTATGATTCAAAATATATTGACAGAAAATACCATTTCATAAAATAGAATGTAGAGAAAAATTAAATGATGTTGGATTATATTCCTATATTGGAATAAGATACAAATATTTTTGTAAAAATCTTTACAAAAGGAAGATTTTTATGAAATAAGTTTGTATTTGTCTATCCAAAATCCTTATCAATAAGGTTGAGGTATGTGTTTCTATCCCATACCTCACATTTTTTGGATAATTTTGTCGAGAGGTATAATTGTTTCACAAATAAATCCATTAATATTTGATAAAATTTTTAAGTAATCATGTTTATAGGAGGAGTTATGGTTAAGTAGTGAACATATCATGTAAATGTGTGGTCCATTCTAATATTTTCTTGGATTTGTTATAGGAAAATGTTTTTTACAATAAATTGGATAAATTGAAGAAATATGTGAATAAAATTAATTTTTTTTTCATGAGTCACTAATTTTGGGAAATTGGGTATTTTATCAATGATTACTATTTTATAAAATTGAGTTAAATCATGTCAGAATATAATTATTGGTATATAATCCATTTCTTATGGTTATAATGTTTTGTGATTTATAAACTTTGGTTGAAAACAAATCCAAAGTGGGAGAATGCTTGTACAAAGTTTTTAAGTAGTTGTTTTTAGGGGATGGAAGAAGTTTGTGTGAAAGTAATGTATTTTATTTTCAAATAAATGAAATAAATTCACATGGTAATTGTTTTCAATTACATTCATCACCATAATCATAAAATCATTTTCAAAATGCTTATGAATATATTTCAATTTGTGAAAATGTTTTCTGGAATAATATGTGTATCGTACTCCCCTTGAGTCTTATATAAATGATTTGATAATATTGAGGTAGTGTATCAGAGTCTAAATGGATCTTATGTAAATCGGATGACACTTTTCTAATCTTGGAGTTCTTATAAATTACTTGTATATTGGAAAACATGTGATGAAATCCTTATGAATGAGAGAAGAGAATATTTACTGCTAATCAGTTTGAGGTTTGGTTGGAAAAATAGAAGTTGTTGGAAGGATGGTATGATATAAAACTCTCTATTGTTGGTTAGACGATGCTATGCGGATCATAAATGTTCTAAAAATTATGATGAAGTCCTTATATAAGAATTTTTTTTGAAATAAAAATATATGTTATGTCAAATAATTTTGGTATCATTTCATTTGTGTGAGATCCCGAGACAAAGAATATTTGAAGGTTGTGAGGTTTTGTTCAAAATGTGAGTAGATGAAGATGTTGGTTTTCAGTTAAACTAATAATCCATAAGATAGAAATATTGAGAGAATGAAGTTGGTGTGTACTATAATTATTAAAGGAAATTTTTTTATGAAGCTGAAGATGTTGGAACAATTCTATATAGCATGGTGTTCCATTTATCAGCAGAGTGATCACAATACCAATCATCAGACAAAGTGATGGATGAAGAATAATATTAGAGGTAAATTTTTTTATTCAAAGTTGTTGGGAATAGTGAATAATGGGATGAGATATCAATCAATAATGTAGTCAACCATTTTCATTAGGATGTTGGTTTTTCAATTGCTTCAAGAGAGAAATAATATGTATATATTGTTGTATCAAATTGTTCATGATAGATTAGATAAAATTTGGTACTATCTCATAGTACTAGAGGCTTCACTGATCCATCAGAATGAAGAAGAGATAGATTCATTAGGTGTAGTATTACACTGATAAATTTCATTGGATGTTGGACTACATCAGATGCAAGATCATCGGTCCGAGTAAAAGAATTAAAGGTGGACTAATTTGAATAATTTGAAAAAATATTGATAATGTATTGTCATTGGAGTTTAATGATGATTATGAAGTGTTTCTAATGAAGTGCCTAGACTATTAGATGTTGAGACTACATTTATAGAATAATGGTTTCAAATATTGGATATATATCAATCGGTACAAAGAGAGGTAATTAAGTTTCTACTATTATACATATGTATTCTAAATTATGATGTAATAAAAGTGACAATAGGAAACAAACTAATGAATGATTATAATGTAATAAGCTAGATGAATTTGTGAGAATATTTCATAAGGATTGATAATAAATGATAAGTGTTGATATGATATAAAGAATCCAAAGTTTTATCTAAAATGAATGGGAAATTAATGTTTCAGAAATTTTGTTATGAGGGAGAACATTTCATATTTCCAACTTAACCATATTTGGTGAACCTATAAATAGTATGAAGTACAATATAATTCATGACGAAATTATTTTTCATGGGTGAACAGATAGAATTTAAATTCTTGAAATATTTTTAGTGAGAATGATTTTCTGAATTTTGAATTCTTGAGGACGTTTTCTAGATTGAATAAGAATAAGGATAGCCATGTTCAATTTGAGTTTGATCATTGGAATAATAAATCATACTGGTATTTAAGGACCAAGACATAAGCGGTTTAGAATCTATTCGAGGGTTATATAGTAGAGACTTATATTCTCATTGAGTATTCAGAATGAGGAATCAAACTAGGGAATCATAATGAGTATCATTATGATGTCCAAATATATTATCACCTAATATTTGGTTGGAAAGTGAATAATTGTTTTGAAGTTTATATTTTTGAATGTTGAAATTGTTGAGAGGTAACATGTTTTTAATAAACAAGTGATTGTTTCAGATGATATTACACATATTGTGTTACATCATTTCTTGATATATACATGATGGACATGTACTGTTATATTGAAAATAAAGATGCACAGGTGCAAGGATATATCCTATATATTGTATCCACATAAAATAAATATTTTATAGTGTAGTGTGTTGTATTAGATTGATTCCATAACATTTGATGGATTTATCTAATCTTTAGGATTAGTTAACCTGGTAAATTATTCAGTTATTCTAAATGTATGATTGTTTTTTTGTTAGAAATGTAATAAAATATTTAATACTGGGGAAGTTTGTTTTAAATGGAAGCAAACATGAAGGAAATTTTTTTCAATGATTCACCCCTCTCCCTCTTAGTAATACATATATACTTGATGGGTAATAAAAAATATATAATTTTAATGACTTTTAGACTTAAAAATTTATTAAGTTCACAAGTCATAGAATTTTTTTGAATTATGATCTCAGAAATTTAACAAATTCTTCATTGACTTCTACTTGTTTCCTACAAATATAATGTCAAACATATATAATATTTCTATGAACTAGACATCCATATAAACATGTATATATAAATTTTTATCTACAACTTCTTAATTAAACATTTTTTTATTCATATACGAATCTAGTTTACATAACTATGCACAATGTTCTTATTTTAATCCATATAGTGAGTTATCCAATATAATCACACTTTTATCATCACTGTGAATCTAGAAAACAATAATCTAATCTATATATATATATACAATTCCTCCTAAAAACCCATATTTTAATAAAAAATTAACTAATTTTTATTAAAATATTCTTTATCGTCTATTGTATAAAAATATTCTAGAACAACCATAGTGACTAATGTAAGGCCACTGGTGTGGAAATATTTTTTGGGGTGCTGGGATCTATCCACTAGTTCAAATGTTTTACTTTTTTCAATTTTATCATGTACCATGATTATATATCTCACCCATTATTCATTTCTTTTATCTTATTCAATTAATGTAAGCTCCACTATGTATAATAGAACATCATGATCCAGAAAACTTATTATTCTTTTCATATTTGGTGAAGTTCTATCTCTAATAATATTTAAATTTTCAACATATATCCTTCTATTCCATATCTTAGATATAATTTCAGTTTTTTCAAAAGTAGATTGATTTATTGATTTATCTTGTACATATTAATCATTGGATGGGCCTTGTATACTTTATATACTTTATTCTTTTTCAATGTCTCCTTCACAAATCTCATCCATAAATTAGTATCGAGTTTCATTACATTATCTATATTTTATGAATATAACATCACTATTTTATATAATTATTCCAAGATATTTATTTAGATATTTATAAGAATTGATTTTTATTGAATAATCCAAAAACTATCCTCTCTGTGCTACATACCAATATTTACCTTCATTTATTTATTTATTCCACACATAACCATTAATTAAAAGAATTATGACATGTTTCTGATATAGTAACATACCATGACACATCTCAATGGGGGATTGATATTATCAAGGGATTCTGAAAGCTTTATTTTGAGTTTTTACAACTAACTAAATAACCTCATTTTTTAAAAATCATGATACCCAACATTCAATGTGAGCCATCCAGTTTCATCATTCACCATCCTCATTTTGTTATAGTGTTCTATCTAAGGATATTTTATGTCGAATACCATGTTTTTCATGATAATTCTAAAATTAAATGGAAATATTTTTAGTTTCATTGTTTGATCAATGATTCTTGATGTTATAACTAATTACATTATCAAAAGTACTTATGTATCTCTGTATATAATTCATCATGTCTCTCTTAATTTTCCTTGACATTAAACATTCCATTAAAATATGATCACCAGTGAATAAAAATATGAATCGTTCTCTTATAATTCATAATAGTTTCATCGAAACACATATATCTAAGTGAATTAGATCCAATAGATTATATGATGTCTTCTTCATTTATCAGCATTGGTTACATACCATATTACCCTTCATTAAAACAACATATATTCTATCTCAATCTCACATTATGTTAGGAATTTTTACCATTTATTATTTTTGGGTAAATTATCCATGTTTTTCTAGTGAATATTTCTGAGCATATGATTACACACATTATTTTATTCCTCAATCAAATGAAATCACTTATTTTATTTTCTATCAACCACGTAATTATTATTATTGGTCCCCCATCCTCTCATAAGAAAATTTCTATTTTTTAAATAGACAAAATTTTAGATTGAAAAAATATCAATTCTATAATTCCCCTAATAATTCAATAATATGAGGTCATGTATGAATAAAGTCACTCAAAGTACATAAGTATTCTTTATCTCCTCTAATACTAGCCATGAATTTTCACATCCCATTATTTTAAATGTTATGACATTTTCAAACTGAAAAATTCAATTTATATTGTCATTTACATTCTTTAAACAAAGTACATATTGGTTAATGTTGGTTGAGAGCCCATAGTTGGATAAACAAGGGATATTATGATTTGTTTCATAAATGGATTTTTTTCCAGAAATTATTTATCTTTCATCCTAAACTATTTACAATAGAGACAAAATATGGTTATTATTTTATAATTCACATCGTCTTATTCTCCATCATGGAAAGTATTAATATATTTTCCTTTATCTTCATATGGAGATAATTTATTTTGAATTGGGATTACCTATATTCACCTACCTTTTCTTTCTATGGTATTCATATCCAGCCTTTCCTTTCATACCATCACCTGATTATTGTCAAATGATATAAATGTTAAAATTATAACAAAAAGGAGTTAATTAATTAGGTTGAATTATATATAGTAAATATACCATTTATACTTATTTGTTTTCCTCAAATTATATAACATTAAAACTCAAGGAAATGGTCATTGTGTGGTAAATAAAATCACAAAACATTAATTTGAAGAGTTGGATTTTTTTCTTATACCCACACAAGTCTCTATTTTAGGGGACTTTTATAATTGAAGATCAGTTTTTACAACATCTATTTTTCTTCTTCATTCAATATCCCCACGTTTGATATAACTGATTTATTATCCTTTGAGTTGTCAACCTCATAGATAATAATGTTTTTTCCTATGACCCTATATATGTGTTAATTCATAATTCATCCATCACTTTATATATCAAATATGGTTCTTCCTAGAAAATCTACAATAAAACCCCTCTAAAATTGCAACTTATTCATCACTTCCATTAAATTTAATTTAGGTTTTAATCGAATAGTCATTATAACTAATTCATCTTCTATTGTTTCAGTTCTACTATATTTTTCCTATATTCAGCTATAAAAATAATCAATTTCAACAATCCATTCTAAAATTACTAGTTTTTAGTCAATTAATCCTCCCATACATTTATGACCTCATTATTAATCTTAAAACACATATTGTAGTCGATAAATTTGAGCTTCTGGATGATCCATGAATTATAAGTATTGTTTTATTAAAGCACTCATTTTTCTATTATTCATTCTTGAAAAATAAATATATTTAAGAACTCATACCTATTTTACTCTCTCCTTTTAATTTCACTTTTGATCTTGACCGTTTTCTTTTTTTGATATCCCTTAATTACACTATAGACATCATGTAATCCTCATTGTCCAAATTAAAATTATTTTCATATTGAGTCCATTTAAGGTTTATTAGCTTCAATTTTTCTATGATGGAACTTTATATTAAAATTATTTATTGAAGATATTTTTTTCTTAATTACTCAAATATGGGAAATTCATTTCTTAGATTCTTCATTGTTTTCATTTTATCTTCATCCAAATAACATATTATAGTGAATAATTCCATGATGTTTTCCACCTTGAAAAACCAAAATAGTTATAGAGGAAGATTTATTATATTAATATCTTTATTCATTAATAATTTGCATTGAACAAGATAAATAAAATTAAAATAAATATCTTCCCCATTAACTGCATTTTTATTGAATTCAGGATTTTAATGTATTTTAGTTCCTTTTAATTGATAACATAATTGTTATTACCCCAATATTAACATGAATTTATTAAACCATAAATCTACTATACAGTTCATCTAGTGATACATTATAGAAACTTCTATCTTCAAGAGAACATTTTGTTTTAATGTGGAATAATTTTTATTAGTATCATCTTTACATCAGTTTTGTCATCAATTTATTCTTTATGTTCATAGATGGTTCCAAAAACATCATAAACATGGTTGAATAACCCATTAATATTTTCATCATGAATTTTTTTTACATAATTAATCCCATTATGTAAAAAATTATGATTTTTATCTTTAAAATAATTCTTCAATTCATAAATTTTCTTCAACCTATCCAATATTTTCTTTTAAGTGGACTCACTCATCACATTCAAGTATATTTTATTTTTATAAATCACTTGATAATATTTTTTTTATTTTATTCATCAATAATAATCATATCATATCTTTTATATATATATAATCAAGAAACATCACTCACATGAACACCATGAATAACTATAGAGAAAACATGCAGTATCAGAGATGATAATTTAAATATTAATATAGTTTTCCAAATATAATTTTTGTCATCAAACAATGGGTATCCTTTTTTACTAAATGTAATTTACAAAAAAAAGTATCACACTTCAAGGTTGACTCATTTACTAAAACTTGTGTCTAATAAAAGTGATTAAAACCACTTCTTGGAATTCCTTAATATGGGAGGGGTAAAATAGTGTGTCACTTTTTTTTTAAAAAAAATTGGATTTTTAATCTTTTTTTTTGTAAGAGAAGACTTAATTTTTTATTATTTTTTGTATAGGAATATGATTGGTAAGAATAATATATGAATATAAGGACACAATGATTCAATATTTTCTACTAAAGGAGTTTGAAAAGATAATATGATGATAGGGCGCCCAAATAACCTGATTTTATACTCTTTACTGATGTTATTAAACATATTTAGTATTGTTTCACAATATATCCATGAAAAACTCAATCTTATTGATCTTGTTCACACAACTCATGTTAGGAAAATATATATTATAAAACTTCTGAGTCACTTATAAATTAGTTTAAGAATTTAAAAAATGAAACAAAATATAATGGGTATTATTTTTTTCTCTTTTTCTTTTTCAATTTTGATCTTAGGTGTAATAGTACAATATATATAAATATTTTCTTCCTATTTTTGGAAGTTCTATATGATCAAGAATAATCCATTTCCCTCTTTTTTTGACCAATGGCATTAAATATTGTCCCATGTACTGATATTAAAAATATGATAAAATTTAATTAGACTATCCTTCATTAAATTCAATTCAAACTACACCATTTAATTTTCTAATATTAGTTACCAAGTAATTTATAAAATTGAATATCATGAATTATTGATTTTTCCATTTCCCAAAAATATCCAATCATGAAATTTTGAGAATATTTCCAGAAAGTTAAATATTAAGATATATTATAATTTATTCTCTATTAAATAACAATATGATCTACATATTAAAATCTATAATATTATCAATTATAACTCCCTCAAAAATTCATCTTGAATTTATGAGTAACAATGTGAATCCATAATAATTTTTTTGTTAATTTATCAATTGAAACTTTTGATGTAAAATATTCAATTGTATTGACATGTTTAAAATTTGTATTCAATAATTCGTACTAAAATATTGGAAATGGTCTTAGGGTTATTGTATAATTGACCCTTAGAAACACTCCATTTTGAAGCATCATATTATTTTATTCTTTTCTAAAGGATTGACCTTATGGTATTCCCTAATGAAACTCAAAAGGTTCATAAATCTACCAAACAATGGCCTAATGATGAACCTTATGGGATTTTCTAATGAATCCTACAATGATAAGAAACTAGCCACATGATTCTCAATGATCATCCTTGCAATGAATGTATTGAACATTATGATAAACCTTATAATGACACATGAAATTTATGATTCTCACTAATAATCCTTATAATGTTTTCCCCATGAAAAAATCACAAAATAAAAGGGTGTCCCTGATTAATATTTTGAAGATATCATATAACCATAAAATGATTTGAAACTAACCATACTATTTTTTTCATTTAAAAAAAAACCACAACAAGATAATAGGTTACCTATTTCATTACTTTTACATTTTCTAAAGTCTTCTAGAGTAAACATTATGAGGATTTGAAATCAACCTTTGGAACGAAGAGAAATCTTTAAAAATATTCCTATTTATCACAATACTCCCAAAAAACATACCTCCATGAATTTATTCCATTTATATTCCTAGATAGAAATCCAATTATCATGACAACTAAAGAAAAAAATGATATCTAGAAAATCCAAAAAATATATGCTATGGTTCTAATAACTTCCAAATTCATTGACACAAATAAAAACTCCTATATAACATAATAGAGACCACCATAATATAACATGGACCATGAAAACCAATTCTAAACAACCTAATTTCTAACAATCATAACACCACACATCAATAAGGAAATAAACCTTATTCATACCATCTCCTCGCCTCATTAAAAATTTATTCATATTATAAAGGACATCAACCACGAACCACCATTATTAGGATCACATTAACCATATAAGTACTTCATATAGGGAATATACATCATATCATCTCCTTATTTATTATCCTAACCAAATATGTAAATCATAACAACATTTACAGGTGAAAGAATATAGCTTTACTGGTTGTCTATCACACTAGAATGTGCACATAGTGTGTGTTGGGTTTCACCCAAGTAAACAATCTCAAGATATGGTTTCATAGGGAATGGTACTTCCATAAATGAATTAACATCCCAATAATATAATATATATCATATATAATCCAATACTCCTAATCAAGGTACTAAATTAAAAAATTATTATCTACTTACTCACAACCATATGTTGGTCAAGATACACCAACCAATAATCACAACATTGCACTATGACTAGGAATTAAACTCTAGAGAAGATAAAAAAATTGGTCTGATTATAAATTGACATTATCAATAGTATAGACATATCATTGAGTATTTCCCTCAAGGGATATAAAAAAAGTGAATTTTTTTGATCTATGATATATTGATAAATATTTTTTTTGAATATTTATAGTAGTTATATTGATAATCAATGGATAATTTTATACTTTCTAATGATCTATATTCTTAATAAACCACCCTCATAATATATAGTGATATGGAAGGGAATGAATAATACAACACATGATATCTCATTTATGAAAATTATTGAGTACATTCTCAATGGAAACCCAAATACATTATGAATCATAGACCATGAATTCAATAAGGTCAATCCCATCACTATATAACTTGTAATAAAATAAATATGGAGTCAATAATGTTTATATTATAGAAAAATAAATTTATCACTATATTAATAATTGTATCAAATAAATTAATCATTTTAATTTTCAAACAGTCATAAATTATCTCTAATGATAACTAATGATTTTCTATTTCCCACTGTCATGATTAATAACAAAAAAATATTTCATAACATAATGAATTAAATAAAAATAAGTCTTAATATAGTCGTAAACAGGATAAAAGCATCATCATATATTCTTTTTGTATTCTGAAAATCAAGAATGATTTTGAGCTACCAACAACATTCTAACGTGAAAAACTCTTTTAACTATATAGTATTTTTTGGATATTTATATAATCTAGTGGAGGAAATTGTTGTAAACTACTCATGAAAATGGTCTCAATAACTCAGTAAAAAATATTCCTACTTAGGTCCCCATTAACCCCAAAACCCATCATTTTTCATATTCATAAAATATCGCTTATCAAATAGTAGAACCATTAAAATTTTCGACATATTTATTCATGTTGAAAAAATTTCTATATTAGTTACCATATTTTATAAATTGAACACCCTAATAAAAAATTTACTTTATAAAAACTGAGTATAGATTACTTTAGATGAACCACTATTTTTATCTTTCATTACAATCAAAACTGAGTATAGATTACGTTACTTGAAACATTGAGTATATCTTGCACTATACACAACACTGTGTTTAAATGGAACGTGACATATTATTAAAATATTACTAAAAGCTAAAATTTATCATATGGGTTTTGTAGATATGAGATAAGAACATATCTAATGCAATTCTTCAAAATATTTTTCTTCTAAAAAGAAGTTTTATTGCATTTTAAACACATATATAAAAATTAATTTGTGTCACAATTAGAAAATGTATTTTAAAAAACTAACTCTATTTTAAGCCAAAATTTCAAAATTCTATACGTTTTATTTTTTTATATGATTCTGAAAAGATAATAAGTTTATTAAATAGTGAAAAAGATTGAGATTTATTAAATAACTACTATTCCATTAAAATATTTTACAAGTTAAATTTATTTTAAATTTTTTAAAATTATAAATTAGTTTAATTATATATATATATATCCTAATTGTTTCATTTAAATCTATTAAATATTTAATTTTGATATATTTGATTTATTATTTTGATACATTTCTCTTTAGAATTTTTTTTTTCACCGCGTCTGTAATATTATTTTTAAATTAAAATTTCACAAAAATTTGAATGTATTTTGGAAAAATATATTAAATATTTATAATAATCATGTTTTTTATAATCTAAAAGGTCAACTATATTTATTATTGTATTGATTAGTGAAAATAGTAAAAATTATTTCCATGATTAAGGTGGAAATGGGTAAATTGAGAGGTTAAACTAAATTGATAAGGGTTAAAATAAAAAAAAATCTAAATCCAAATTTATGTCTATATTTTTACCACACTACTTAAATGGTTCTATAATAGAAAATTTATGATCTTGAGACCTCAACTCCAATAGCCTAGAACTAGTGTCCACTTTGTCACATTGGAATATGATATAGAGAATCACTTCCGAAAGGACCAAATAGTTTAGTAGCCTCTGTAATCAAGTCATAAACTATAAAATATTAGTATAAAGAATGAAATAAAATAATAAAATATTATATTTTATAATTTCATTATTAAAATTTACATAACCCAATATATATATCACAAAATAAATCCTTGTATCATGGGGAAAAGAAAACCAATGAAAAAGGTAATGTCTGATGCTCATTAAGGGGAAGCATATCATAGAATCTATGACAAAATAATGAGTAATAAATTACTAATGATAAAAAACTTAAAAACCTATATTTAATAAATAACTTTAGAATAATATAGAAGCAACAATGGATGGCCAAATAAGTCCATATAAGTAGTTATAAGTGATAAAAACTAACCATATTATTAGAACATATCCAATTATCAAATGGGATGTATATTCATTAATTTATAAGGATATAATGAATAATCCAAGATGTATAGAATATACGTCTGGGTATATGATCTAAAAAATCTAATATCATTGAGGCCTTGTGTTTAGACATCTATATAAATGTGTAAGGCCTTGTCTAAACCCAAATTCTGTTTAACTAATGACACCTACTAATGCTTCAGTAGCCTATAGTGGGCACTAAACATCATCTAGAAAGTCTAACTAATTCTTTCAATTAAATGGGTGAAACATAATAAACCTAAAAATTCTTATTTTAAATTTCACATGAAATGTAAATACTTCCCCTAATCAATAAACATAATCATAATCCTTCAAGAGTAAAATGAATTGTAATAACATAGCTCATCCCCAATCAAACTGATCATAAACCATTTAAATAAATAATTAGTATCATATTAATCTTACATTTCTCCATTATATAACTAGTAAAATGATGGCTTCATGTCTTCAGTGACTATAAATACCATTAAATATCATTAAAAACATTTTTGGGAGTATACAAATTTTATTTTTAAAATAATATTTTAAAAAAATTCAATGAAAACTTATTGAAAATAATTTTCGTGGAATAGAACCATCATATATAATAAAATATGTTTTAAAAAATTCATTTCACATAATAGTGGAATATTAAGTTCATTACATACACATTTAAACAATAATTCCTTTCATAGTTTCAGTAAAAGCTAAAGAAGAATTGATTTTAAAAAATAAAGAATATTAATTTCAAAATACTTGAAATAATTTAGAATTGGTAATTTTTTTTTATTAAATCAGTTTTTAAATATTAAAAAAATTGAAAACATTTTTAGAAAGCACTGTTTTTGATGAAAAATGAATTCGATCAGAGATAGAAATAAATTATGACTTTAATTAAATATTTTTATCATTAATTTTAAGTACAATGTAGAAGAAAATGGTACTATTGCATTAAATGTTTACATGTTAAGCATGGAGAATAAAAAAATTGATTTTAAGATAGAAAGAAAACATAATTACCCCATGAGAGACATAAACATAAACAATAAAAAATAATGTTGGGACTGGGAAATAAACCCTTACCACTCTGTTAAATTTCTAATCACAAGCCCCATGAATGATCTTAAATTATATGAAACATTAAAAACCAAGAATTAAATTAATTCATGTTAAAAAATAAAAATGTGGTAGTTTATAAACCACATAAAATAAATCTTTCAAGGATATTATGTATTATCTAGAATGATAAAGTGAGAAGGGAAACACTTACCTTGAGTCAGACTCGACAATTATGTTATTTTTTATCCCATATAATAAAATAATGTGAATTATTTAGATTCTTGATAAATTTTTCATATTTTATATTCCTTTTATTTAAATTAATACCATGTTTTTTATGATTACTTTTCCTATTATGTTTACATTATATGTTTCAATGATATTTGGCATTAGTGTCAAAAAGGAGGTCAAAAGGTTCACTATGGTAAAAGTAGTGTTAATTTTAACATATCAAGAATAATTATCATGAAATAATTATCATATTTATTTATAAATTATAATTTTAATGACAATCATGAATGATGTGTATGAAAAATGATATACATTGTGATAATGGAGATAGTGGGCCATATGCATGCCTAATTACCATTTCCATTCTTCAAAATTCATTATAGAAAGAGGGTTAGTAAAATTTTATCTTTACTAAATGAAAATAACATCATAAATACCAAATTATTTCTTTAAATATAATTATATATATCACCATTTTTTGGTTTTGACGAAAAGAGAGTGACTTTGCTTCATGAAGGTGGTAGTTCACACGGACATGAACGATATCCTTGTCTTTTAGTGAGTGAAAACCTAATAAATAAAATTATATATGAAATTTTAAGAATTATAAAAATGTCATAAATATGATAATAATTTTAAATAGTTATTATATATTCATTACATTTATTCTCATTACCTTCCATGTAAATAATTAGTGAAAAAAATAATCACATCGCTTCGTGAGGCGGTTATATGTCAAACACACGAGCGCCGTTGTCGTATCCACTACAGAATGAAAAATAAAATGTTATATATGATATGATTACTAAATAGGTTTAATAATTTTATAATTATCATATATACTTTGTATATATATCATTATACCCACCCATGAGAAGAGGTAATGGAAAAATGAATGACATCGGTTCACAAGGTGATAGTCCGCCATACAAACAAATGATGATTTCATAACCCATTTGAAGAAAGTGGAAATCGTTTTATGTCATGAAAAAAACATAACAAAATATAAATATATTAATGTTACATATGTTATTATATCATCATGGATTAATAAAAATTTATTTAGGTGGTGGAATAAATAAAATAAAAAATGCTCATTAGAGAACTTTATTTATTCTTCATGCGGGATCTATTAGGTTTCTTCCAAAAACATACTAGGTTATATAATCACCCAAACTAAGGTTAATAAGACAATAAAATGGGGTTCTATATTTTATTTGGATAACTATTTTCCAAAAAAGATTTTTTATGGCGTGAAGAAGTGATGAGAGGGAGTGGCATGTAATTAATGGAGTGACGAGCACAATTAAATGTTTTAAAAAAGAAAATTGTGTAAACACATTTATCACGTGCTAAAATGGTTAAAAATGATTATTATTGAGAATTTTTTCTAAAAAGGTCTTAATATATCCAATAATATAGGTTTAGAAAATTTTTATAGTCATTCTAACACTTAAATTTTCAGTTTAACCCACGGTAAACTCATTTTAACCTTAATTGTGATAATTTTTTATACTTTTTTAATAATAAATTTTTTAAAGAATTATTTTTAAAATATTAATTAATATAAATTATTTTGATTCAAAATATGGAATCCATTTTTCCAAATTCAATTCACATAAAATATAAAATTAAATTACAAATTAATCTTATTCACATGATGGAAAGTGGTCTCTGAAAGAGAAAATCGTCAAAAGTTTACCTTATTTCTATGTGAAAATATAAAATTAAAATGATTCCAAACCTCTAAATTTGATTAATTGATATAAAATTGATCTAATTTTACTTTAATTAAAATTTTAAATCAAATTTAAATTTAATAATGTTTTAAATGAAAAGGAAGTTTTCAATTAAAAGTTATTATTTTTTATAATTTACTAAAAATTAAAATATTTCAAAAAAAACCACAAAAATTAACCTAAGCTAATTTTGAAATGATAATTGAAAAATTGAATTTTATTTTTCAAATAATTTTTTTAAAATTTTATAAAACAAATATGACTTATTTTTTTAAAAGTGTGAATGAACCAATTTTAAGTAAAACAGTGTGTTTCATAAAACATTCCATTTTAATTCAAATGATTCTAATTTTCTCACTAATCAACAGATATACATTTTCTTAATTTTATACATGTGTAAAATATATAATTTTAAAAGCATAGTATTCAATATTCCTCTCTATCCACTAAAAATATAGGTTATAATGTCCTTGTTCAAATAATAATATTTCTATTGAGTATATTGGTTTTTTCAAATCCATTGTGGAATTCATTTCAAGCTATATTAGAGATTTTATTTATCTAAAAAATATATATCATAAATTCTCATATTTTTAGATTTTTTTGTATGATTGGTGATTTCTCTCTTATATGCTATAAATTTATTTTTCATATTTTAAAATCTCAATGTGTTAATTTCTACCTCAATAAAGAAATTAAATCCTCTCAATTAATTAATATATCATACCCATGGGTTTTACATTTTAAAATAAATATCCTATAATGCATCATCATAAAAAGGGATAATAAAAAATCATATTCAACAGAGTGAATGGGATGTACAATAGTTATCTAGAATATCAAATAAATAGGATTCCAAGTAGGAGATCATATGTAAGAAATGAACACATTGATTTAAAAGAGAATACTATGGCCCAATGATTAATAGAGAGTGGTGAAGATAATTGGTCACAAGAAAGTGGGTGATCTAGATAAGGTTAACAACCATAACACCATAGAAAAAATTGGTGTGGAAGGATTATTTGTGGAATAATAAATTAATGTTATATGATAAAATTTTAGTTTAAGATCCTTTTCCTGAATTTGAAGAATTTTTATGGGATTATATACTTACCTGGTTTCATTCAATTTCATTAGCATAATATCATCATTTTGTTGTTCCTTGATCAACATATAATTCATCTATTACACTACAAAATGAAGATGATTTTTTATACATGAAGCACTAAAAAATCACATGTTTCATAATAGAATGAAAATCAATTCCATTGATATAAAGTTATAATAATAAAAAATTTGTTAGAATACTTTATCCAAAATGCATAAATCATGATAAGGTTAATTAGTACATTAATCTCTAAGACTTCATATAAATTTCAACATAATCCATTTCATAAATTTTTATCCTAATGAAACTTAAAAAATATTATGATCTAAAACATTAGAATGAAGGAATATAATTTAAAAAAATTAACATACCATTAATCACCCAATAAAATAAAAAGTAGCTCTTAATTTTTAAATACCAACCATGTGAATACCATCACATTTTATTCTCTTTATTCCTGGTAATTATTTAATATAAAATAAAATATTAACGAAAACATTAATACATAATTATTACTTAAATAGAACACAAATTATTGGATATATTACTTCAATCGAAAATTGTTTTTTTAGTCCGTCAATGGTAGAATAAACCACATTGTCAACAAATTGTTATTTGGTTCCAAGGTTTTTAGTAAAATATAATTTACATTATCTATATCAATAATTACTTTACCACAACATCATTATCTCTACCTGAGGATCATATTAAGGGTTATCTTTCCTTCAATAATTTATTTTACAATAAATTCAATATCCCACTAAATAAAGTTTCTTTTTCATTATTACCATTAAATATGAAATTTCATATCGTAAAATAAAAGTACTGAAATATAATACTTTTACAATCCATAATTTTTATAATCTAGATTTAATTTATAAAATAATCAAATGTCCTGATTCTTGAGTCTAAAAAAAATTAATCATTATTTTTCATCTATTGCAATAACATAATAATGATAGTAGTCCATTAGAAAAATTTGTGGTATCTTCCTCTGATTCATGGAGAATTCATTTTCATATTTACACATCTCTAAATAGTTGGTACATAGAGCACTAGAACATTTTTTATTTACCTTGAATTCATAATTGTATTGGACTTCTTATACACACTTTTAAAAAACTCTCATTCCCTCTATGTATGCCTGAGTGTGTTTCCTTCCACCATTATCCCATGTAGGAAAATCCAAAATTCTCTTTATTTGTAATTATCATAATATTTTTATCTTTATTGAATTTAAATCCATAATACATAGAGAATTACATCATTGTTTTTTTATCACATGATTCTATTTCATCATATGATTAGAATATTAAGAATACTAGTTCCCTTTAATGGATTATCTTAAGAGAATAAAATAAATATTCATTCATACTCTTTGGAATTCATTAATAAATGTAGTACCACTTCCTTCTTATAGGTGTAATTTCATAATGATGTCATACAATATATTATATCATAACATTATGAAACATAATGCTTAATAATATAACTATGGAAATACTTAAATAAATTTAAAAAATTTCAATTGATTGTCTCATAATCATAAAAATTGTTTCATTGGGGATATATTTATTTTGAAATCTTTATTGATGGTTTCTAATGAAAAAATGAATTATCATAAGAATATACCTAAGGAGTGTAAAAATAGGTGTGTTTTAAGGCCTATTTTCATGCACCAGGTGATGATGGGGTTAAGCCCAATGTTCCCTTTTTGATGTCATAACTCATATAAACATATGTTATAAAACTAAATCAATATAAAGTATTCATATATGGATACATTTTATAGATAATAAATAATCTCTTTTATAAATAAAATATGATGTTCTTATATCATTTACATCAATGATTATCTTAGGGATGTGTTCCCTAATCTATGTTTTTTTTGAAATCTAATTCCCAAGGCTTCTAAAAAACATCCACTAGTACCGACAATAGAGATCCTAACTCTAGTCGCACGAATCTGGTATGAACTTTATTTCATTATAATAATATACAAGGAATCACATACCAAATGGATGAATAGTTTAGTAGTATTGTTTGAAAATATATATATATAAAATCAATATTATAATTGAAAATGTAAAATAAGAAAAGTATTTTCTTTGAGAACACCATTATTATTTTTATAAAATCCATTCATATAAAACAAAAAACACTTCCTAGTATCATGGGGAAAATAAAGCATATTAATCCTGTGTGAGAAATTTCACATTAAGGGTAATTATACAATCAAATCAATAAATAAATAACGTATAATAAATATTAAATTAAAATACATGAATGAAATTCCATTTACTCCACAAATTTAGGTGAATATCTAATGATAAAGTGATAATACAATAATTACATATAAATACACACATGATCTTGAAACATAACCATGGATATGATAACTAATTGAATACTCACGTGAGATATAAATAACTGAATTCATAGTGATGGATTTTATAATACTTGATAACTAAAAAATATCGATGAGGCCATATTCCAATACATATAATATAATCCCAACATTACTCTAATATATCCATATAAATGTGTAACGCTTTGGCCACAACCCAATATAGTTTGTCATATAATAACTAATGACTCATTGATGACCAATATCAGGCCCCGTCCACTATAGAATAGTACCAATGAATTCCTTTTATTAAGGGAAATAAAAATACAAAAAAATATTCATTACTAAACTAGAATAAAAAAATTATATTCTTCCCCAAATAGTAGACATAATCATAAACCATACTGAGTAAAATGAAACATATGAGTATTATAATTCCAAAGTTAAAATGATAATAACCATCCAAAAATAGAACAAGGATGATATAAATATAACATAACCCTAGTGGATCATAATTATAATTATTTTTTGGTTCCATTTAAGAATACAAATACCATAAATGACTGTTAACATCATTTTAGAGGAAAATAAACTTTTCCATTTGAAAATCAATTTAAAAAAATACAGTTTCTTTAGAATAAATTTATATACAAATAAAAATGATTTATTTTGAAATATATTTTAAAAATTTTATTTCTCATGATGGTGTAAGATTCTATTTATTCCATACTCATTAAAACAATGATTCATTTTAAATTTTTCGTAAAATCCAAACATAATTTTTTTAGAAGACATGAACATTAAATTCAAAAGTTACTTCAAATCATCATAGTGGGTATAAATTTATTTTATAATACAAATTTAAAATTATAATAAAATTTAGAACATTTTCAAAAAATAGGGGGTTTTATGAAAAAGGCTTTCGAACAAAAGAGAGAAATGGAGTGGGATTTTCATTAAAACATTTTCTCAAACATTTTATGTACCAATCAGTGGAAAATAGTAACATTTCTTCAAATGTTAATGAATAAAAAGGGTATAATTTTTTATATTTATTTAAATATATAAATAACAAGTTATTCCCCCAAGGGAGACATAAGCATAAAAAATCATGAACAATGCTCAGATTGTGAAATATAACCTAGCCACTACAGTTACTTTTGAATCATAAGGAATATGCAAGATATTGAATTATGTAAAAAATTCAATACATAGAAGATACCTTAATTCAGGATATAAAAAACAAAATGGGAAGTATATACACTAAATAAAATAAATAAGTTGTGAATATGATCTATGTCTCATTAAAATAAAAGCGAGTCAAGAAACACGTACCATGAGTCTGACTCATCACAAACATTCTTTATATTTTGAAATAATAATCTAATGATAATTATTTAAAATATTTTGAATTATCTTAAAGTTAATTATTTCATTTATTTGACATATTACAATGATATATATGATTTCATAATCAATTATGTTTATGTCGACTGTTTTGATGGAATTTGGATTATGTGTTAGAAATGAATTTGGTAGGTTGAATATGGACAATGGGGTTGTAATTTAAACATATCTAGAATAATTATCATGAAAAATTATCCTAATTATACATGAAATATAATTATAAAATAATAATTAAATATTATTATGAAATATAATGCAAGTTACGATCTTGGAGATGGTAAACCATACTTATGCATGAGTAACACATCCTTTTTTTCAATTATCATTATAGAAAGGATGTAAGTAGTATTATATAATTATAAAATTATTATAATATATAAAATATAATACTAATTATTTTAATATACTTATATATATCATACATATTTTTTGGTTATGAAAATAGACTCACATCACTTCACAAAGGTTGTAGTCCACATATACATAAACAATGTTATTGTCTTTTAATAAGTGAAAAGGTATGAAAAAATGATATATTATATTTCAATAATGATAAATATGTCATAAATATAATAATAATTTAATATATTTAACATATATTCTTTAATTATTTCATTATTTACCTTCTATATTAAGAATTAGTTAAAAACAAAACACCTTTCTTCACAAGGCGTTATTCCTTCGTACATCGGAGCGACATTATTGTATCCGCTATAGAATGGAATGTAAAAAAAATAAATATAATATAATTGATGAAAAGGAATAATTTTTTTAAAATTATCATATATATACATTATATCTATCATAACTCCGAACCCTGTGTGTTTGTAATGGAAATAATTAACGACATCAGTCAGCAAGGCAGCAGTCTTCCAAACCCATTTATGCTGACTTCGTAACCCATTTGATGAAAGTAGATATTACATAAGGTAATAAACTTAACATAAATAAATATAATTATATATTATATACTTATTTGTTTTATATCTTATGGATTAATAAAAATTGAATGAGGTTGGGGAACAAGTAAAATAAAAAGGCTCATTGAAGAAAGGTGCCTTTTGTTTGGCTATCCTCCATATGTTCGAAAAAAAATTATTCATATTTGGTATTTATGAAATAATTACGGCCTCTAAGATGAGGTTTGGTAATTTAAGAATTTATTTTTACATTTATTTCTATAACCAAATGGGGTTGAAGGTGTTAAGAATATAGGATATGGGGTCGCCTTTTCTAAGGGAGGTGAGTGTAATACTTGAAAATTTTTAAAAGAAAAATGTGTACCCACATTTTATACTTTTTATAAGAATAAAAATGAATTATTATTGATCTGTATGAACTAAATGGTTTAAAATGTTCAATGAAATTGATTTTATAAACGTTTTAAGTCACTTTTACCCTTATCTTTTTTTCTTGAACCGAATTTTACAATAATAGTGATAAATAATTTTTTTCACTATTCATTTTTGTTGATATTTAATTTGAATGTACTAGGTAATATGAATTTTTATGATTCAAAATAATATATTCAGTTTTCTTAATTATATACATATAATCAGAAAATATTTAATTTAACCTTAATCACGGACACATGATAGAAAACAAGTTTTCAAAGAGAAATGTTTCAAAAGTTTACGACAATTTTATATCAAAATCCAAATAAAATGATACAAAAGAAATAAATTGGATTAAAATATATATAATTGAACTAATTATAAATTATCATAAATTTAAAATATAATTTTTATATATTAATAATATAATATAAAAATAAAATTTCAATGAAAATTCATTACTTTTAAATATTCATAAAAAAAAACATTTCAGAAAAATAAGAAAAAACTCATTATAAGTTAGTTTTAAAATACTGTTATAAAAATGATGTTAATTTTTTTATATAAATTTTCCAAAATTGGTAAAAAAAATTAAAATATGTGTGATAATCATGAGTAAACCACTATTTAAAAAAAATATAGTTTGTCAGAAAACATATATCTTTCATTCGAATGATTCTAATTTTATATCTAACTAATAGATACTAATTTTTATTATTTTATAATTTTGTTTAAACTCTATTATTTTTATTTATATTCATACCCACCTAATTAGAAGATATATTATAACATTCATGTTTAAATAATAATATTTTAATATAGTATCATGTTTCGTTCTAACCAAGTATTTCTTGTATTGCAAGCTATCAAAAAGAATGAATTTAATTAAAAATTAATATATCATAAGGTCTCAGAATGCTATATTGTAATGACTCAGAAATTCCATGTATTTTTTTAATTATATGGGAATTTTATGAGTATCTGAAAATTGACGGTATGTGATTCTGAGGCCCAGTGTGACCTGAATGAATTTTTGAACCTTTTTTCAGGTACATTCAGTAAATGTGTGAGCATGTTTTTGTAACTTTTGAACTAGTGCTCGGAATTGATATCAAAGGACATCATTGAACTCACAGTTCAGATATTCTCTTAAGAGGACTTTCACCTCGACGACAATTGGTAAAGGGATAAAGTTAGTTTTCATGTTTATCATGGAATAAAAATAAAATATAAAATAACTTTTATTTTATTTTTATCCTCCAAATTGAATTCTCGGTGGTGGGGACCACCTGAAATAAAACCCCCCAATTTGAATTCATAAAGGTGGGGAACACTCAGCTAATAAACTCCCTATTTAATGACTTAGGTGACTTTAGGTTTCCCTTAAATTAATTATGCCAACTTATGTTGTGCCAACAATTAAATTGATAAAAGATATTTTATTAGTTCCGGATTTTTTCTGGGGAAGAAATCGTCAGAAAAGGTAGAGACTTAGGAGAACTTGGAGAAACTCATCTCCAACGAAGAATTTATTCTCCAAATGAAGAAAACTCCATCTCTATGAAAGAATGTTATTCGGAATCAAGAAAAAATGATGAAGCACGAGCTGACTTTGGAATCGTGATTGTGGAAGCAATGATATTTGGAACCCGCTTCGCCTTCACCATTTTTCATCGTAAGAAATATCAACGAACCTTCAAGGTAGGGGTGTGTTTTCAATTTATCAACGTTAATTTTTCTCTCATGTTGAATCACCTCCCTTGAGCCGCTGGCTACTAATCTAACACAGAAGGGTATTGGCCAAACGAACATGGCCCGTCCCCTCCGCAAATCTTGTGGTTCATTTTTATACCTCATGAAGGAGGAGAACAGAAACTGATACAGGTGGGGCTTGGGAATGGCAGCCGGAACAACGGTTGGCTACGACGAAGGTGGTAGTGCGACCGTGCCGCCGGAGAAGAGTTGTGGCCCATCGGCCGCGGTGGTGGATAGAGGGAAGTTGGCGTTCAACTGACCGTGGAGGGGAGGCATACGATGTGCCACCGACAGAGCAAGGGGCCATGACCTGCCTGGCCACTGCGGATGGTGGAAGGCAACCGACGTTCGGCCAGCCACGGAGGGGTGGCGCATGACACATCGCTTCGAGGAGAAGGGGATGACCATTTCAGCCGACCGAGCTAGAACGATCGGGACCCACAGCGGGTCCCACGTACTGTTGGAGACTGAATGGCTTTGGCCATTTGCTGTTCAAGGGTGGGGGGAACACAACTACCCCCCCCCCCCCCCCCCGCATGCGGCCAGGCCGGGATACCCAGCGCAGGCCAGGCTGCCCAACATGGGCCAAGCCAGACCCAGTGGACCAAGCCACGCCGGCGTGCCGGGCCGGACCCAGTGTGCCAGGCCAGAACTATTGGGCCGGGTCGGTTCGACTGGGTGGGACCGGACCCGAACTAGTTTCAACCCTATACATTCATTCGACCATAACATTGGCACCTGATGTTCATTTGAAGAACCATCTATGGCACCAGAAACCTTGGAGCGAGAAAGTCCTTTTGGTATACCCCACTTGATGTTTTTATAAAGATGGGGTACAGTCGGGTTAGATCGAGCACGAATCCAATCGGGCCCTCAGGACTAAAAGGCTAATATAATTCAGACCGGGTGTCTGATTGATGCACCATCAGTTGCATTGACACCAATTTTACATGGTATTACTTCGGGATACTTCTTCGCGGGACTTAAAGGTAGTTGGAGTATCGACCAGTAGCTTGAGAAGCAGACTCTCCTGGAGATGAGCTATCTTAGTGTGGGTACCGTGTAGCCAGATCTGACGATGTACTAGGATCCTATGTGGTCTGACAATGTACATGGATTCTGTGTGGGTATGACGATGTACGTGGATCTTTTGTGGGTCTAACAATGTAATAGGGTCCTCTATGGGTCTGATGATGTACTAGGATCCCGTGTGGGTCTGTAATTTGGGATCCTTCATGGGTCTACCTCTTAATAGAGTAACATGATTCAGTTGTTACATATAATCACCTCTACTACTATACCTAAGATATACCTGGTGTGAGCTGAGTCAGTACCTGTGTCCTATTTTCCATCATAGTAATACCATGGTGGTTTTTTCTCTATGGAGTACCTGTGTGGTAATTACCATTGTGGTATTCCTACCTTTGTGGAACAGGTTGTCTTTGGGATTTTGTGTTGGACCTTGTGATTCCTCATGTTTGAGAAGGGTATACATGATAACTTAGGTATATGTATGGGCATATACCTAGGTAGGGTTGTCAGTTGATTTCATACTTTGTGGTTTATACTTTGTGGATTTTTGAGACTTTGAGTGTCTCAGGGTCCCTACAGAGTATCGTTATACTCACCCCTTCATGGGATATACTCGCACCTTGTTGTGTTTGGTGCAGAAAATGGACAATGAAGATCGAGGCTGAGGGTACCCAGACTTGACGGTGCACGGAGGTGGACAATATGGCATGTCAGTAAGTAGAGGAGACGGGCAGACGTGGAGTGTTTAAGAGGCGATCTGTACCTACCCTTCAGATAGGAACCTCATAGAAAGACCCAATAACTGTATTTATCTTTCTTCTGTTGTATTGTATTTCAATTGTACATGTTCCTTTACTGTTGGGCTTGTATTCCGTCCCTTATTACTTTAAGAACTCTTTTTTCTATATAGTTTACTTGTGTTTGTATCTTTTTGTGTGCTTGGTTGAGTGTGTTTAAAGGTTATAAAGTCTATGCCTTCCCAAATTAAGGGGATACACCTTTCGGTACTAGTCATCAGGCACTGGCCTATAGAAGGTGGGCTTGGGGTAGTCACGGCACAGGCCCCTGAGGATGGGTCTTGAAAAATTGGTATCATAGGGAGGTTATACCATAGAACATAGGACTCTGATATTTTTAACAGAAATAGTGTTAAGTGTAGTGAGTTTGGTTATCATTTTAGGGAATCCAGTGTTGGTGCGGCAGTTGGTGTATCCACACACCCCGACACTAATTTTGATTTCCGACTATGTGCATGAAAACACTTATTGCACGTGTGTTTTTAAAGAGTTTTCATTCTGATCTCTTTGATTCAGCACACCAGGTATAACTTATTGATCGTGGAACAACTATTTATTTTTAGGATGCCTCTACCCAGACAACTAACTAGGGTTCTGGGTATAGTACGCACTGATAACCCACCGAGCGATGAGGCCTCAGTGTAGGGACCTCTTCCAGTAGAGGCACCAGCAGTACCATTACCCATTGGGCCACCGATTCCACCAGCCCTGAAAGTAGAGGGTGCACACCCCTTGAGCGCGTTGCACGAGTTCGAGCGCCAGAGGTCACCTAGGTTCAGTTGAGAGACGAACCCACAGGCTACTACGGATTAGATGGAGGCCGTGGTGAGAGTCTTTAAACTGATAGGGACACCAGCTGATGTCTTGGTGATTCTTTTCACTAGTCTTCTATAGGGGGCGGCATGCAGATGGTGGAGCTTGATGCTCTAGGTTCACGATGAGGTGACGCTTCTCCGGGAAGACTTCGAGAGCCTTTTTTGGGAAAAGTTTGTCCTAGAGACTCTTCATGCAGTGCACATACATGAGATTCTTCATCTGTAATAGGACAACATGATTGTGGCTCAGTACTTAGTGAGGTTCACCAACCTCTCATGCTACTCCACTGATACGGTGTGAGACCCATTTTTCCAGGCCCAGACCTTCGAGCAGGGACTTAGGCAGGAGATATGGGATTCAATGATTTCTCTCAGCATCCCCATGAAGGTGGGGGTGTTAGAGAAAGCCCTCTTAGTGGATAGTTATCTTACTAAGCACTCGACAGCAGTAAGAACCACCACCTGTCATCACGTAGCGGAGTCTTCTACAGTTGGAAGCAGACAGAAGTCCCAGAGGTCCCAGAGGACCATACCAACTGGTGGACGACGACAGGATTCTGGGCTAGGTGTGTGGGGTACTAGAGAAAGAGCCAGTCATGCGGGGAATAGGTAGTGTTTCACATGATATGGGTAGGGTCACAAGGCTCGTGACTGTCCAAATGGTCGTATGGATGATGAGTGGACGGTCGAAGGACCGCCCAAGCAGAGACAGAGGTTTGACTAAGGAGGTCGGCAAGGAGTAGGCATACATGGCAGAGGAGCTGTCCATGTACCTGGTGGTGGGAGATGATTCTAGATGTTACCACCACCACCACTAAGTGGTCCAACCCAACCATAGGGAGCAGGTGGATTGGGGAGAGATCAGCTCCAACCTGCTAAGGCCTACGACCATGGCGCTTCAGCGATGATACGAGGTAAGATATGTGTTTACTCCACCTTAGATGCAGTTCTTATAGACACATGTTCCATTAATTCTTTTATTTCCACTGTCCTCGTTCAGAGGATGGAGATTCTGATGTAGCCGTTGGATCGATCCTTAGGGCTAGAGACTTTTATGTGAGCATATTCAACAATTATGCATTGGTGTTGGCAGAGTGAGCTTATTCATGGAGGTGAGAGCTTTGGCTGGGATCTCTTAGTAGCGGCATCGAGGCCTTATGATGTCATTTTGGGTATGGACTGGTTATCTATAGTCCATGCTCAGATAGACTGTATTAGGTGCAAAGTGTTGTGTGTCCGCACAAATGGGACCAGGTTAACCATCACCAGTGAGAACGGAGCCTTTGCAGCATAGGATGGACTTACCCAGAGGAGAGTGCAACCGATCACTAATCAGTTGGGTAGCCTTACCCTCGGAGTGGTTGATTTGGAGAGACTGAGATATCTTGAAGTGGTGGACTAGTACACAGATGTTTTCCCTGATGATGTTCTGGGTTGACCTCCTCATAGAGAGGAGAAATTTTACATTGAGTTATACCCTGGGAAGACACTGATATCTACACCAGCATATCAGATGGCTCCCACGGATCTTCATGAGCTATGGGTACAACTAGAGAACTTATTGGGGAAGGGATTAATTTGGCCCAGGGTTTCTCCTTTGGTAGCCCCGATTTTGTTCCCCAAGAAGGAGGATGGGAGTTTGAGGCTTTGTGTTGACTATGGGAGCCAGAACTAGGTGATTGTGGAGAACAAGTTCCCACTCCCGAGGATTTAAGACCTCTTTGATCAGCTAAAGGGAGCACAGTGGTTTTCGAAGATAGACCTCAGATCAGGCTATCACAAGCTCAGAGTGCGAGATGAGGATGTGAAGAAGATGACTTTCAGATGTCAGTATGGCCATTATGAGTTCTTGATTATGCCTTTAAGCATGACCAATGAACCAGTAGTGTTCATGGGAATCATGAACCTGATCTTGAGGCCATAGATTGATCGGTTTGTGGTGGTCTTCATTGATGGCATTCTGATCTATTCGATTACTGAGGAGAAGCATGCCTATCACTTGCGTGTTATACTAGACACACTCCGAGAGCACCAGCTTTATGGTAAGCTCCTGAAGTTCCAGTTCTGGATTCGATAGGTTCACATTCTGGGACACGTCATCTCGGAGGCTGGTGTTGTGGTGGATTTAGAGAATATTTAGGTTGTAATTTCTTGGGAGCCACCCAGGAGGGTGATGGATGTACAAAGTTTCCTAGGTTTGGCTGGTTTTTAATAGTGGTTTGTGATAGATTTCTCTAGAGTTTTAGCACCTTTAACATCGTTTATGGAGAAGGGGAGACCCTTAGTTTGGTCGGTGAGATGCTAGTGGAGTTTTCAGGAGCTTAGGAAGAGGCTGAATAGGGACCCCATCTTGAGGCTTCAGGAGGAGGGCGTTGGGTACGTAATCTAATGCGATGCATCAGGGACCGGGCTTGGTTGTTTCCTGATGCAGGGGTGAGGAGTGATCACATATGGTTGTCGACATCTGAGACTACATGATCAGAACTATGCAGCCCATGACCTGGAGTTAGCCACATTGGTCATCGCCTTGAAGATGTGGTAACATTAATTGATGGGAGAACAATTTATAGTCTATTCGGATCACAAGAGTCTCAAGTATGTCTTCTCGCAGAAGCACTTGAACCTGAGACAACGACGTTGGCTTGAGTTCCTCCATGACCATGAATTTGAGATAATCTATACTCCTGGTAAGGGGAACGTTGTAGCAAATGCAATCAACATGATATATGGTATAAAGCTGCTAGGTGAGGTGACAGAGTAGCTGGCTGCTTTGCAGATATCCTTTGTGGATCAAGATGGAGAATCTTTTCTTCAGTATCTCACATTAACTCCCCCACTTCTTCAGCGAGTCTGGGAGACGAAGTGTGGGGACACCGACTACGAGACTTGACGTGCTCAGATATCCACAGGATATGCACCTGATGGACTTTGTGAAGGTGTGGAGCACATCATCCTCTTAAAAAGATGTACCATGGTACCAGTGTCGCTTCAGGGGAAAGTGATGAGGGAGTTCCTCAAATCCCCTCTAGTGGTACATCCAGGAGTAGTGAAGATATACCCGGATCTCTGACGATATCACTGGTGGTCAGGAATAAAGAAAGCAGTAACATAGTTTGTCTCTCGGTGCCTCACATGTCAGCAAGTGAAGGAGGAGCATCATGTACTAGTAGGCTTAGTTCAGAATTTAGAGGTCCTAGAGTGGAAGTGAGATTTGATAACCATGGACTTGGTTATAGGACTTCCTTTTTCATCCAGGGGTCATGATTCTATCTGGGTGATCGTAGACCGACTCACCAAGTCAGCCCACTTCCTATCAATCAGAGAGCAAGGATCAGTAGAGAGATTGGGACACCTCTAGGTGCAGGAGATTGTATGGTTACATGGAGTATCCTCAAGGATTGTCTCCAATCAGGATTCACGTCTTACTTCCCAACTATAGAAGGAGTTGTAGTAGGCTTTTGGGATGAATCTTCGTTTGAGCACTGCCTTCCATCCTCAGATAGATGGCCAGACCGAGTGGACCATTCAAACCCTTAAGGACATGCTGGGTGATTCCGTCATTGACTTTGGTCGTAGCTGGAAGGATCACTTGCCTTTAGTAGAATTTCCTTACAACAACAACTATCACTCTACCATTGGGATGACACATTTTGAGGTGTTGTACGGGATACCATGTAGATGACCTCTGTGCTAGACTGACTATGGGGAGTCAGCACTCATGGGACCAAATATGGTACGGGCTACCACAGAGAAGTTGCATATCATCTAGGAGCAAATAAAGACTGCACAGGGTAGGCAGAAGTCTTATGCTGACAGGAGACAGAGACCTCTCTAGTTCAAGGATGGTGACCACATCTTCTTACAAGTCTCACCCCGACGAGTTTTGTAGAGATTGGTCCATGGTGGCAAGTTATCTCTAAGGTTCATTGTACCCTTTTAGGTCTTCAGAAGAGTTAGCGAGGTGTATTACCGCCTAGCACTTCCACCTCAGTTGTATCGGGTGCACGACGTCTTCCACATATCCTAGATGTGGATAAACATGCATGATCCTACCCATGTCATCGACCACGGTGAGCTGGACATCGATGAAGGGGAAAAGTTTACGGAGGTTCCAGTAGAGATTGAGGATCGATAAGAGTGGGTCCTTCGTGGGCAGTCGATACCTCCGGTGCGCATTCCTTGGAAGTATGGGAACCACCAGGAGAGAACATGGGAGCAGGAGCCTCAGATATATGCTATGTACCCCCACTTGTTTCCTTAGTTTGAGTTGTGGATTACAAGGATGTAAAGCCCTGAGGTTGGGAGAATGCAAAGACCCAGAAATTCCATGTAATTTTTTTAATTATATGGGAATCATACAAGTCCACAAAAATTGATGGCGCATGACTCTGAGGCCCGGTGTACCCATAATGTATTTATGAACTTCTTTTGAGGTACATTCAATAACCGTGCGAACAGGTTTTTGTAACTTTTGAACTGGTGCTCAGAATTGAATTCTGAGGACACCGTTGAACTCGCAACGCCAATATTTTCTTTAAGAGACTTCCACCATGACGGTAGTTTGTCGAGGGTGAAAGTTAGTTTTGGTTTTTTTTGTGAAATAAAAATAAAAAATAAAATAACTTTTATTTTATTTTTATCCACCCAATTGAATACTCTTTGGTGGGGACCACCCAAACAAAAACCATCCAATTTGAATTATTAAAGGTGGGGACCACCTGACTCTTAAACTCCCTCTTTAATGAGGGAGGTGACTTTAGGTTTCCCCTAAATTAATTATGCCTACTGAAGTTGTGGAAACAATTAAATTGATAGAACATATTTTATTAGCTCTGAATTTTTTCTGGGGAAGAAATCATTGGAAAAGGTAAGGGCTTGGGAGAACATGGAGAAACTCATCTCCAATGAAGAAAATCTCCACCAAACAAAGAACATGACATATCCATCAAAGAATGTTCTTCGGAATCAAGAAGTAGGATGACACACGAGGTGACATCGGAAGCATGATTGTGGAAGCATCGATTGTTGGAACCCTCTTCACCTTCAACATTTTTCATTGTACGACACATCAACGAACCTTCAAGGTAGGGTTTTGTTTTCTATTGATCAAAATTAATTTTTCTCTAACGTTGAATAACCTCTCTTGATCTGCTTACTACCGCTCTAACATGGAGTGTACGGGCCAAACAAACATGGCCCGAACCATCTACAAATCATGTGGTTCTTTTGTATTCTTAGTGATGGTGGAGGATGACTACTAACACCAGTGGGGCTCAGAAATGGAACCCGACACCACGCTAGGCCGTGAAGAAGGTAGAAGCTCGGCTGCGCCACTAGAGAAGAGTCACGACCAGCCGGCCATGACGGTGGAGAGAGGGTGGCCGAATTTAGGCTGGCTGCTGAGGGGCGGTGCACGACCCACCGCTGTTGGAGCAAGGGGATGCGGACTACCTGACCGCGACAGATGAAGTATGGTGTCTTGCGTTCAGTCGGACATAAAGGGGTGGCACATGACGTGCCGTTGGGAGGAGAAGGGGCCGACTATTTCGGTCAGCCGAGCTGGACCGAGCGGGACACGGGGAGATTCCCACATGATGTTGGCGACCGAAAGACTTCGGTTGTATGATGTTTGGGGGAAAGGGTGGGTGAATCCCCCCCCCCCCCGCATCCTGCTAAGATGGGCTGCCAGGATGGCCCGTCCGGCATGGGCCAGACCACCCGATGCGAGCTTGGAATCCAACACAGGCCGAGCCGCCTAGCTCGGGCTGGGCCGCCCAATGCGGCTGGGCCACTGAGCACGGGTAGGGACTGGCCATAACATGAGGGTTGGGCTAACCCAAACCGAGTCGGGTCGGCCAAGGCTGGGTCAGGCCGGGCCGGTCTGACCAGGTCGGACCGGACCCGGACCAGTTTTGACCCTATACGTTCTTTCGACCATAACATTGGCACCAAACATCCATTTAACGAACCGTCTACAGTTCCGAAAACCATATAGCGAGGCGGTCCTTTTGGTATACCCCACTTGATAATTTGATAAAATTAGGGTACATTCTGGTTGGATCGAGTACGAATCCAACTGGGCCCTCAGGACTAAAAGGCTAATAACTTACAGACCGGGCGTCCGATTGATGCACCATTTATTGCGTTGAGATCCCTATTACATGGAGGTCCATTGAGATACTTCTTCGTGAGAGTTCATGGACATTGGATTATCAACTAGTATCTTGAGGAGTGGACTCTCCCGGAGATGAGTAAGCTCAGTTTGGGTACCCTGTAGTTGGATCTGACGATGTACAGGGATCCTTTGTGGGTTTGACGATGTACTAGGATCATGTGTGGGCCTGACAATGTACTATGATCCTATGTGGGTCTGACGTTGTACTAGGATCTTGTGCAATTCTGATGATGTAACAGGATCCTGTGTGGGTCTGATGATGTACTATGATCCTGTGTTGGTCTGTAATTTGGGATCCTTCCTTGGTCGACCTATTAATAGAGTAAGATGATTAAATAGTTACATCTAATCATCTCTACTACTGTACCTAAGATATACCTTGTGTGAGCTATGTCTGTACATGTTTGGTATTTTCATCCATGGTAATACCTTGGTGGCATTCTTCTATGGGGCGTACCTATGTGGTACTAACCTTTGTGGTATTCCTACCTTTGTGGAACAGTTGATCTTTTGGATTTTGTGTTAGACCTTGTGTTTCATCATGTTTGAGATGGGTATACTTGATAACTTAGGTATATGTATGGGCATATACCTATGTAGGGTTGTCAGTTGATTTCATGCTTTGTGGTTTTCCCTTTATGTATTTTGTGAGACCTTAAGGGTATATGGGTCCCTACTGAGTATCATTTTACTCACCCCTGCACGGGCTATTCCCGCACCTTGTTGTGTTTGGTGTAGATGACAGACAATGTTGATCGAGGATGAGGGCACCAGGACAGGACGGTGCCCGAAGGTGGACCATATGGCATATTAGTATGTAGAGGATACATGTGGATGTGGAGGGATGAGAAGGCGATCTGTTCCCACCCTTCAGGTAGGAACCTCGGAGGACGGCCCAGTAGCTGCCTTTCTCTTTCTTCAATTGTATTGTATTTGAGTTGTACTTGTACCGTTACTATTGGGCTTGTATTCCGACCCCTCTTACTTTCAGGACTCTTTTTTCTATATAGTTCACTTGTGTTCGTATCTTGTTGTGTGAATGGATGACTATGATTATAGTTTATAAAGGAAATTCTTTCCTTGATTTAGGGGATACGCCTTTTAGTGCTAGTCACCAGCCCCTGGCCTACGGAAGGCGGGCATGGGGTAGTCATGGCACGGGCCCCGGGGGACGAGTAATGACATATATTTCCTTCAAGTCTTGTTAAGTTTTGTCATAATTTATATAAAAATGATGTTCATATATTAAAATCTTTTTTTGTTCTACGGGTTCCTTGTGGCATGTAAAAAAAAGCGAGTAAAATTTTTTATTTTAAAAAAATACAAGTGTTCCACTCTACTAACATATAAAATGACACCCCTCTCCACTAATCTTTTCACTCCAAATCCCCCTCGTTATACCAATTAAAATGCAAATAAATTACTTACTTCCCTCTACGAATCTTATAAGCCTTATTTGGGCCATAAATCCAACCTACGGAGCCTTTTGTTGCAAACTGAAAAAGTTTCTTGAAGAAGATGTAACTTTCCTAATCGAAGGTTTTATTTTATATCATACTCGACCACCACAAATTACTATTAATTCTTGAATATATAATAAAATCAGTTTCTAAAATATGGGGATATATTATCCTTTTAATGGAATAACCTATATCCATCTCATATTACATCAAATGAGATATGAATTCATCATTCGTGTGTGTGGCAGTATACTGCATTGTGAACCAATCATATTCATTTTTGACCACCACCTCTAATGTATTGATATAATTATGTATATAATTTTTAAATATTATATTTTTTATATTAAAATACCTATTGAATTATAGTACCAGGTCTACCTTCTTAGCCCCCAACCAATTTGAAAATCATAATGTCACTCGTGTGTGTGGTAGACTACAGTCTCATGAACTGAAGTAATTATTTCCTCCTTTGTATTTTATATGTATGGTAATAATAAGTATAGATTATATAAATATATATTATATTTTTAACAAATCTATATTTATGATACCACATATACCTTGAAATATTCTATTCTGTGGGGGATACGATAACATCATTTGAGTATACGATGGACTGTCGCCTCATTAGGCGATGTGACTCTTTTTTAATAACAATATGAATGGAAAGTTATTAGGGTAGATATAGTTAATAAATGTGATATATATGACAAAAAATTAATTTTTTATTGTAAATATGTTACTTACCTTTTCTTTAATTTCATCCATCGAGAAAATGGAAACAATATCCCTATGTACGCACGAGCAACCATTTCCATGAACAATGTTTTTCCTTTTATATCTATAAATTTAATGGATTAATATAAAAAAATAAAAAAATAAATATTATATTAATATCATGGATAAAATTATATAAATTATTTTACATTATCAATGTAATATTACTAAAAATAAAAAAAATAAAAACATATGGGAAAAACAAAGTGGCTATTACCAGAAACGTATTTTTTACATGTTTTTTTAATAAAAGGGTGGTGAAATGTTATAAATAAATAATATATGGTAATATAATTATTATTATGGTTCATTAAATTCTTATAATAAAAATATATTTATTATAGACTATGTTTGAACATATAGTAAGGAATTTGTGACTTAGTGAAAGGGATTTTCATCTCACTTTTTACTTCTATGAGACACATTCCATATTCACAAACTATTTTATTTATGTGGTTTATATAATTACCCTAAATGTATTATAAGATGATTATAATGTATATTATGGGGATTCAAATATCCATTTTTTGATATTTGTTTCATAGGGGTTATATTTAAAATAATACCAAATAATTATGGTATTTTTTATCTAAATTGTCATTCTTTGAGACATATGTTATGGTATGAACCGATCTAGTATTATGATGTGTATATATAGAACCATTAACATATAATATCATGAATTTATTTATTCACATGATATTTTATGTTCTATTTAATTTTATTTCCTTATAAGAATTACAATTTAATGTTACAAAAGTGGTAGGGGTGTTTTGACATCATCTCATCATTTTCATGTTTTTTCTGGATTATTATTTGAATAAAGAAATAATATAATCTATATCTCAAAAAAATAATTCAATTTATTATAATCTAGTTATTTCAGGTGTATTCATACATTTCCTTCATCTTACTTAATTTATGTACTAAATTTTTCAAAAGAATGTCTTCAATGAATGTCAACTTTATTTCTCTATTATGTTGAAAATATTTTCTCTTCTGAATCTATTTTTTCTAAAAAAGTTATAATTTTTTTATTGTTTAAATTAATTTTTATATTTTTTTAAATTTTTATAAATGTTTCAAATGTATATTTTTGTCATTTTCTAAAAAAGGCCCATTTAGATTTTACACAAAATATTACATGAGTAATTGTTTTTACATGATCTGCATGAATAGAATTTCCTACCACCATGGACCTTATTTTCATTTATTATTCAATTATAAATTTTAAAACATATTTTCAAATAAATCAAAGTAGGAAATATTTTACCTATTTTTTTAAAAAAATCAACGAAAATTTATTTTCTACAAAAATAGTTCGAAATAATTTTTCAAAAACATTTTCTATAAAAGATGAAATCTTTTGTATTACATATGATATACTGGTGACATTATCCAATGATAAATTATTAATCTTTCAACAAATGTTTTTTTATCTATGATGAAAATGTGATTATGGATCCCATTTTGATTCCATAGGTTATACCATGAAAAAATTCTTTTTAAACCCAAATTGTTTTTCTAAAGGTTATGAAATGATAAAATGATGAAGTGATAGTGAACCATGTTTCCTTTCTATAGGTTATGTTATGATGGAATGTTTATGAAACCAATTTCAATTCAAGTGTTCTGTTATGATACCTATTTTTTGATCATGTGTTACACAAATGAATAACTTTCATTATGTGATGGGTGGGATATATGTAAAAATCCAATGAATTGGGAAAATATTAACATATCATGGTATAAAATGTACTATAATGTGGTGTGAACCTAGTTCATTAAGGTACTTTTCCCACTATGATATTATTGGGACTGAACCTTGAGTACTAGGATGATTTGGGGAGTGAAACCATTACAGTATGATGATTTTCACTATAATAATTGACCATTGATGTAATGATATTATATGTTTATATATATGCTGTAAATATATGTCTTATGCCAATATTATATTCTCATGGATTAGGTTTATTGATTCCATTTTAATTAATGTATTATGAAATTCCATGATTTATTCAATGAGTCGTGTTTATAATATATGATATGTAGTTTATGGTTTTTAAATGTTATAATCTTGTTATAACACTCTTATATTCATGATATATTGATATCTCTCTTGATTACCCTTATTAATAATTTGAGATAACCATTGGTTTGGTTTCGTTTCCTAATGTTATAAATAATGGTTTTAAGTAGGGTATGTCTTAGAAGAGTACTATGTGGTCAGATATTCATGGTAGATATTAATGATCTTTCATGAAATTAGAAGATTTTGTTTCATGTTTACATGTACACTAAACTATTAAAATAATAATGACTCTGTTTGTGTAATGTAATGTATATTCATCAAAAAATATGAAAGTTATATGTCTGCGATGTTTAGGCCTTTAAATTTGGTATAATAGGAATGGATTTATTATCATTTAGAATATAGGATTAGAAAACATTAATGATATTACTATGGATATGTATAGTTTTATATCTAATGATAAGTCTAAGGATTAGTAAATGTATAGGAAAATGTGATGACATTTTTTTAAGGTTACAATGAGTGGTTTAATACGAATTAAATACTTGTATGGATACTACAATTGGATGGTGATCTATTACAGAGGTACCTAAGGGTAATAACTAAAAAATAGCACAGTGATATATACCCAATCTTCACCTAGTGAATGACAATGGGCCTTTCTTCACAACTTGTTTGATATTCATAGTTCATATTATTTGGAAATTCAAAAACACATTATGAACCATCTAGATGGATTTAAATAGACTTTGACTATGAAATTCCTTGGATAAACATAATGTGTAATAGATTTAAATGATGATATAATTATTTAGACATAAAATAGGATATTTTACATTATTATCTAGTTTTCTACTATGAATATTATTACTCACACTATAATTTTTTGTTTTAGTCAATGATAGGAACAAGAATGAATTGTATTAACATTGAATGTGATATAAAATGTGTTTCTTAGAAAAAAAATGGGATGGATACAAGAGAGAAGAATATTTTTATTATTCAAAATTTGTTATCATGATATATTATTAATAATATGAATCTTAACCATCTCTAAAAAACACTTAAGAATAGATATATATAGTTCATTGTGGGTTTGGGTGGTGGAGACCTCGGAGGAAAGAAGATTTAGTTTTCAATATATTGAGACTATGGAAATAACAACTTAAGGGAATGTCTAAATAGATTGAGATTATGTTTTATATATGGATAAGAAGGACACATAATAAGTGGTTGGTGAGGGAAAATGAAACATTTAGTTAATGTAATGGATTAGAATAATGGTATCCTTATGGGATTATTAATTGTTGAATGTTTTAAATATTAATATTATGGGAATTAAAAAAATTGATTTCATAGGTGGAATGCTAAAAAATATGACAAGAAAGGTGGTTCATATAATAGTGTTTTTATATATGATGAAGAGAATAAAAAAGGAATATGAAAGGAAGAAGATATTAAGTAACAAGATTATGCAACCTAGTTAATGGATTAATAATTTAACATAATGTGTGATGTTTTTATTTGATCGAATTTAGTAATTATGAAATATATAAATAATTTTTTATAGAAGTGTTGCATTATAGAATTAAAAAAAATATTTTGAATGGTACTAATGAACAAGAAAAGATATTTAATGGAAATGTGATATTAAATACAAAGCACCTGATTATGGAAAAGATAACCCTTAATGTGTTCCGAATGACCTTCAAACATCCTTTTCAATATTTTCTAGAGGTTTTTTTATTAAACTTATTTTATGATGTGTGTTTTTATACAGTGAAATTCAAATGATAAACCCTTTTTTATCGAGAAAAAGTTCAAATTTTGAGGGTGCAATTTTTTATTGAGGTGGAATATAATACCAGAGATTTATTGAAATATATAAATATATATTTAATTTATATTTTATATTTTTTAAATTTTCTATTACACATATCATAACGTTTAACATTACTTACAAACAATACTTATTTTATCTTTTGCTACACGAATCATTTAATTGAGTCTGCATCACATGCATCTTCGAGTTTAAACGATACATGAAATATTATTAAACTATTATAATTTAATACTCCAGTAATAATCTTGCTATTTGAATAAAATCTATGAATAAAATTAACTAAATTATTGAAAAATAATTGATATACATGCATATATAATTATTTAATTGGGGAATAATTAATTATAAGTGAAAATAAAACCATTTGAAAAAAATGAAATATTTCTATGCTAAAAAATTTCTTTTACCTTTATATATCAAATAAATCACATCTAAAAAATCATTTTAATTAAATTTTTAAATTATATATACAATAAAAAATTTCACATTCATCTTATGTAATTTCAATAGAACATTTATGAATAAATCCAATATTAATTTTAAAAACTGTATTATTCTAACAATATGTTTTGTCTTATTTTTCAAACGCATTATAAAATAGTTTTATGATATTTTTGGAAAATTTATTATAAAAATGGAATCAATTTTTAATAATAATTTCAAAATTATATTTTAGTAAATTTTTTCTAAATTTTAGAAAAGATAAATATTTTAGTGAGAAGTGAAAAATAATATTTTTTATTAAAAACTACCATTGCCTTCAAAGAATTTAAAATATTTTTTATTGGTTTTTAGTATAAAATTATTGTGATTTAATATCTATTAAAATATTATATTCCTTGAATTAAAATTCATATTTAAATTCGATATAAAAACTTTTATAATGTTTGAATCTTTTCTCATTGGAAAACATCTTTTTCATCGTGTTTGTGGGAATGATTTTTAAATAAATTTTTTCTGAAACAAAAATAATATTTGAAAAAAATCATTAACATATATTGAATTAGAATAATTTATATTATCTAATATATTCATCATAATTTTTTATCGTAATGACTATTAAAAAAAGTTCAATTAATTAACGCAGATAAAGTGAACATGGGTTTATTGTGGGGTTAAACTAAAAAAGAGAATCACTAATTCCAAAATATCACCCTATTATCCTTAATTAGGTCTCAAATCCATATTAATAAGGCATGTTTCAAGACAAAAAAATGTTGTATGAAGAAGAGTTAAAGTCCATAACCTAGGATTTTAAATGTTTTCTTCCTCCACATACATAAATTTTAATTAATCCATTATTTTATATTATAATATGTTTATTAAATATAATAATAGTATATTATGTTAGTGTAATAACCTAAATTTATCTCCTCTTCAACAAAATGGGAAATAAAATCACCATTCACGTGGATGGTGGACTTCTGCTAAACAAACCAATGTTTTTCATTTTCCACTACCTCCTATCATGAATAGATATAATACTGGATTTAGTTTGTAAATATATATATTTTTTAAATTATTATACAAATTTATTTAAAATAAAAAAACTTAATACACAACCCATTGTAAAATAATAATGCAACTCATGTGTATGGCAGACTACTGCCTCATGAACTTATGTGATTCATTTTTTCCTTCTATTTTAATTGGATGGTAATAACGAAAGATTAAATTAATATACATGATATTTTTAACATAATTGTGTTTATTTAAATATGATACCACAAATTCCTTCTTATATTACATTCCTTGGAGATATGATAACATTGTTCATGTGTACGAGGGACTACCACCCCGTGAAGTAGTGTGATTCATTTTTGACTAACTAATTGTATAAAATGAAATTATGGTATATTAAATTAATATATTTGATATATATGACATTAAAATTATTCAATATGGTAATATAATATTTTCCATCATTTCATTTCATCCATTTAGAAAATAGAAATAGTTTTCTTGTGTACATGTGGCTTAACGTCCCCATGATCATTGTATTTCATTTTCTATCTATAAAATTAATGGAATATTATTTATGAAATTATAATGAATAAATATTATATTTATAAAATAGTTAAAATTATTTGAAGTATAGAACCATGTTCAATATAAAATTACCATAAATAAAAAACCAAAACCTATATGGAAAATGTAGTTATTATTTGAAATGTAATTTTAACAATGATTTATTAGTAAGTGGGTAATTAATTTCAATAATTATATCGTATATGATATGATTCATATGATTATAAATATGTAATATATGTATAAAATATTATATTTATTATAAAGGTGGTTATAAAATGTATGAATTGAGTTGTAATTTAGGGTAAGGTATTTCAATATCAAAATTTACTTCTACGAGACACATGCCGTATTCACCACCTATTTATTTAATGTTGTGTATATACTTCACATGAATTTATGTTATTATTACTCTCAAAAATATTATAGGGATTGATAAATCTTTTTTTGATATCTCTTTCAGGGTTTTTATGGTTCAAAAGTAACCAAAGGGGTTGGAGATTTTTTCACAATTTGACATCTTTGAGACATATGTTATGTTATAAATATCTATTATTTTATGAGGCATAGATACAACCCCATTGACATGTAATAAATTGATATTTTTCTCTAATGGTTTTTTTGTTTCATTTAATTTTATTTCTTTATGAGTTATTGGATTCAATTTTACCAATGCATTGAGGGTTTCACAATAAAATATATTTACTTATCGGGATTTTCCATGATAATGTTTCCAATATTGATATCTAATGATAAATCTCTCTATAAATTTTTTAATTTTATTCTCATCTTGTTATGTCTTGAGAATAGATGTTTCCCCTCATTTTCATCAATTTATGTATTAAAGAGTTTAACAGAGTATTTTCAGGAAAAATCCCCTTTATTTCTTTATTCGATAAAACCCCTTACTATTCAATGTCCTTGTTTCCAAAAAATAATTTAATTTTTCTAAATTTAATCTTTTTTTATTTAAAGTAATTTTTAAAATTTTTAATTTTTTTTATAAATATTTGGAAATGAATCATTATTTCATCTTCCAATTAAAAACCTTATGTATATTACCATAAATGGTAAGGGAATATTTATATTAACTTATATTGTATGAATATAATTGAACGCCTTCAAGTACATTAGTTTCATTTAAAATTATTTTTAATGTTTTCATTTTTATTTTCAATTAATTTTATTTATAAAATATTTTCATAATTTTTTTTAAAATTATTTTTTAATGAAAAGTTAATTTCCTCAAAAAATATTCATATTTGTATTTGAAAATATTTTTCTTTCTAAGGTGGAATACATTGTTGTTACATGTGATTTATTTTATATATAATCCAAGGATACAATTATTATTCTTTATCATAATATATTATGTTAGTGATAACATTATATTTATGAAAACTATTTTTAATCCATGGGTTATTCCATGATGAAATTCTTATGAATCATGATTATTTTCCTAGGTTATTATATGATGCATTGGTGAAATGATTATAAAACCTATTTTTCTTCCACATATTATCTTATGATAAAAAATTTATGAAATAAATTTCTTTTCATAAATTTTGATTTGATAAATTTTTATAACCATATAGAAATCATATGTATGATTTTTATTATGTGATGTCTGTGACTTATATTTTCCTTAAATGCATTAGGTAATAATGATATCTCATGAGTTAAATAAGACTTTAATTGAGTAATGAACCCTATTTATAATGGAATTTATCAACTATGATAGTGTTGGGAGTGAACCTTGACTACACTGATTGTTTGGGGGAATGGACCCATTCCATTATGATTATTTTGGAAATTATTCGTGACAGAAAAGGAAATGTTTTTCAATTCTTCTGTGTATGCCACAAATCTATGTATTATTCCAATGTTAGGTTCTCATGGAGAATGTTTATTGATTAATTTATGATTGATATTTTATGAACTACAATGTGGTAATGAACCCATTCCCAGTAACCCAGAGGAGGTGTCTACTTCATTACATTGGAATAAGATACAATTAAATGTATCCTAAATGGAAAAATATTTTATTAATCACGATAAAAAATTTATATACATGTTTCCAATAATAAATATAAAAAAATTACTCCAAAATATTATTCTAAGAATAAAATGATTCATTCATGTTTATCCTTACATATCAATCATACTAAACCTCATGGATTCATGGTAATGTGAATAAAAAAGGGAGAGCTAAAATTTATTGTATGGGTAATGTAAAATTTAAGCTATCATGAATCTATAAGTATAATCAACATTGAATGAAAAATAAATGAATGAAAATTCCATTTATATAATTTTAATATCATGATAATATATTTTAAAATCAATGAAAAATGGTAAAAAACTAGAAACCCATTAATGAAATACTATGTTATTTGATGTCAGGATATTAGGAATCATGATCCCTCTACAATAAAGATATTTTATAGAGATAGTTTAAAACTGATGGGTATATATACACTAGAAACCCATTTATCTGAGGTATGCGAACTGAATTGTCTCATGAGACTACTGATGCATTGAGGGTTTATCTCTAATGGGGATCTACCCATATCAATATTTCCAACAATGTCATCATATATATAATATTCGAGTTAATTCATGAATAATGTGCCTTATCATAAAATATATGAATGGAATTATGAATATTGTATTATAAATATTTTCATAGATAATAATATAAATTTAAATGTAAACACCATGTTTAAAAATGGTATAGAGTTTATAGAATAATCATATTGATGATATAATGAGTGTGGATATTTAATATAAATTTAATGTTAAGTGAAAAATTATCACAAGAATGAGATTGTCCCAAGGAAAGGTTTATAATCAAAAAATTAAACAAGAAATGAGAGGTGACCATCAAATCATCGGGATTATATATTTTTAAAATAAAATCATAAAAAATAGGCATTCTTATTATATACATAAAAGGGGATGCATATAATCCACATGAATTATAGTGGGATCTTATTAACAAATATGTATCATTGAAATATAAATTATGAAAAAATACCTTACAATTATGATAATGTTCAAGTGAGAATTCATATTGAATCGATTATTTGTATCAAATTTTAATCCAAGTAAAACATGTAGAAATTAAATATAATAGATTAAATAGTAATTTCATCCATAATGGTTTAATATAAAAATAAATGATGATATAATATTACCCAATGAAATCATATTATGTTTTCTTATTCATTATAAATTGGTTATTTTTATTTCAAATACCTTAGGATTAAATAATTCAAATTGAAATTTAAAATAAAATCAATTATTAATTATTAATGACATTAAAGTTAAATTTGGATGTACATACACCATATAAATGTAATTAGAGTCATATCGTTACAGTAAGCCTTGTGGAAGGGATATTGAGATGAAGTTCCCTATCTCACACTTTCTTTGGGATGAATGCAATTTAAACTCTCATATATTGGTTTTAAAATATTTTATTAATTTATAAAATATCCATATTTATATTTATAATATATTTTATAATCATCTTATAATATTTTACCACCCAATTATTAATAAAAGATTCTTATTTTCAGTGTTTCGGGTTTTTATTGGCATGTTTTATCGTTAGTGTTTTACGATAAAAGTTATGGTTTATTAGAATATTAATAGTTCCATAAACTCAGAAATGATATTAATGTCATAAATAGAATATTTTTCATTATATACATATTTAAAATCATTATTCAAATTTAACATGGATAATGGATTACATCGTTCTAGGGAAATTGTAGGCTGTAAGTATGCACATTCGACATTATATTTTTCCTAATGAGTGAAAGAGTGAGGAATGAGGTCATATATTATGTTTTCATAATAAATATCATATAATATTTAACATTTATATTCATTAAAAATTTATATATTACATTTTTGTGTTATATTTAAAAAATTATTAACATCACCTCGCAAGACACAATCTATCATAGACATAAGCATTGATATTGTATTTTAAACAAAAAATATAGTAAAATAGTATATGTGATATTAAAATTACATAGGTTTAATAATATTATAAGTATAATTTACATTTTTAAAATAAATAAGTATATAATTCCTTGAATAGTGTTCTTGGAAAGAAAATTATATCAGTTTGTGAGACATTAGTCCACCTCACACATGATCAATGAGTTTGATTCCCATTTTATATATGAGGGGATGTATATATGCCATTAACATAAAAAGGGACATCATAATAAATAATTTATAATTATGTTATTATATGATCATGTTTTAATAATATTTTAATTAGTTGTTGTAAAAAATAAAAAAAAATTCTTTTTTAAGAATCTTGTCACTTCTTCAGAATAAATATTTAGGGTTTCAAAATAAATCCACCATAGGATGAATTTGTGATAAAAAACCTATGAATAATAAATAAAAGGGGGTAAGGAAGTGGTTTATTTAGGTATTAGATGATGAAATATTTTTTATGTGTGAATTTGGGGGGGGGGGAGTGGTTTTCCATTTATATGTGAAGTGGTTGGAACATTTCAAATTTTTGAAAAGAAAAACCTATACCCACGTTTTTCAAATTTAATCAGGAAAATGGACATTATTTAAAATATATGATATATGGTATAAAAATTTTCATCTAATGTTTTTATAATAATTTTTGGTCATTATAACAATTATCTTTTTATTTTAACTCCATGGTAAACCTTGTATTACCTTAATTGTGATAATAAATTTTTACTGTTTTTACTATTATTTATGATAAAAACATAATTTGACCATATTATCTAATAAAAATTATGCTGAATAAAAATATGAAATCCATTTTAAATATTAATCAAATATATGATGTGAAAGTTAATTTTATATCAAACCCCCAAAGGAGATGATAAATTTGGTTTTAGAAGAGAAAATGGTAAATCTTTTAATGTTTTTATTTCAAAATTAAATATTAAATGGATTATAATGACAAAAATAATAATAATATATATATAGTTGAACTAATTTTAATTTTATAATGATATTAAAACAATTTTTTTTTGTTTTAAATTCCTTAAAATAAATCCAATGTCATTAAAAATCAATATTTTTTTACTATTCATTGAAAAATGTAACATTTCATAAAAACCCAAAAAATTGACCATAAGATAATTTTTATATTATTATTAAATTATTTTTTAAAATTAAATTAGTAAAACAATTAAAAATTAATTTAATTTTTTTTAAATGTGCTAAAATTCCCTAATTTAAATAAATAAAATTGTTTTGAAAATATTTCTTTTTCATTATAATAATTCTTATTTTATTTCTGATAATTAGATATACATTCTACTTTTATAATTAATGTTATAAAAAATTAAATATATATTAATTATTATTCCAAACCCCAAATTTAACAAATAGTTTATAATGGTATACTATATTACAACCCATTTGGACTTAGGTTTGTGTGTTTGAAAAGCTATTAAAGAGATTCTATTTGTTTAAAAAGAAATATATCATAATTTCATGGGATGTCAAAATCATTTCAATGATCGATAATTCCTATAATATACAGTATCAAACCTAATTTTATTCTTATAAATCTTATGTTGTTATATTTTCCCTACCATAAAAAATTACATTCTCAAAATTTTATCATACACTTAATAATAAAGTGTTTGAAATTTTGAAATTATTTTTTTTGAAAACCCACTTGAATAAATGTGTTAGTGTAAAATATTCTTAATAAGTGACACTGTTAGATTGAAAAAAAGTATGGAATAAAAACTAAATATATTCTTATATAGAAAAACATTGGTGTCATATTAAGATATGCATGTGGATGAAAATAATAATAAATAATATATAATTATATAGGTGATTGATCATAAGAAAGGGAATTATCAATGGAATGTTAAGGGCCTCAAAACCATAAATCTATGGCGACTTAAATGATTATTTGATTAATCAGATATGATGTTAATATGATTTTTTTCAAGTTCCTTTTCCAAAATTTGAGGAAGTATATGACTTCTACGAATATGAAGAAATATAAACACTTGATATATTTATATTGGATAAGAAAAATTTCATCATATTTTTTGAATTAATCAATTTTTACTTCATATCACCCTCTAGAAAATTAATATCAATAATTGAAATTTTCATTCCTAAATCAATAAAATTCACTCTTAATGAATCACAAGATCCATAAAAGGGTGAAAATTATTCCCATATAACTCAAAATATTTTCCAAAACCAATATGTTTACCACATGTTTTATCATATAATACATTAATATCTACATCTAAATAGTAACACTGCTGGTTCAAAATTAATATTTATTTATTATATTAATTAATAAAAAAACCACTTACTTACCATAATAACAAGTAGGCCAGTGGAAGGTGATAAACCCATATCATCCATAAATTTAGGGTTTAAGTCCCAAAGCATTACTAGATGTGATGAGTTTCCATATGAATTGAAAATTTTCCTTTTTCTAAAATCATATTAATATAATTCCAATAATGTTCCCAAATTATGATAGCCCATAATTACTAAAACATAAAATATAATATAATACCTAAATGGTACCAATAACATTAATCTTAATTAAAAAAATGTAAAGTAACACTTCTATAAATATTAATGTCATATAATAAACCTATGTGTTATATTACTTTAAATGTATTATAAAATATTCTCACTCCTTGTAAGATATCATCACATATAACCAAAAAGGGGGTATTTAAACATTAATCATATGAACATCCTAAAACTCATTACATAGGATGGTATCCATAAATCTTATGTTTATTAATTAATATATTCTTTTGAAATTTTACAAGGTACTTAAACGTTTCAAGATTATAGAAATCAAAACACCATTGATAAAAAAATTACTTTCACGATTTATTTATTCTATCCCAATGCATAAACACTTTAATATTTTTATTTCATTACAGCCCTTCCTTGTACTCAGGGTTCAAATTTAGTACGTGGAATTTACAAGGATAAGAAATAGGACCCCAATATTTAATAAAATGAACTATAAATAGACCCCTAAGGTGAAATTTGTTTCCATCCAATAAACTCTTTTTTTAAATTCATTTCATTACACCCTTCATGTCAACATGTCAATAATTTTACCATTCCTTTGAGATAATTTCCATAGTATCTCTGTCAAAATTTCCAACATAAAGTAAAGTGATACTTATTTCCTCCATATTTACCCCACATATTCTTTTAGAAAACTAAATCTATCTTTTCTTTGCTGAGTCTATGTGTTAGTTAAGGTTTATATTGTTAATCATTTTTTTGAGATATGTGATTACGAAAAATCAAGAAATATTTTACTATTATCATCAACCCATTAAAATTCTCATTATTAGAAAAATTTCATTTATACTCAATGTTCACATGATTCCTTCATGTTTCATCAACTGAATAAATTGAAAAATAAAAGTGTGATAAAAAATAAATGTAGTTGTAAAAATACTTAATAAGTTATATGATTTCTAAATCATGAAACCATATTTTTTGACCAAAGAAACATTAGGATTAACATAGGAAATTCATTTCATAATCTATTAAAATCCTTTAATTTGTTTTTGAAAAGATGACCTAAATTATCCACACCATATATCCTGGTAGTTTCAAAATAGGTATGTAGTAAGAACCTTTGTTATGTACTAGGTAATTCTTATGTTAATCCTGATGCACCTTTTTTAATGTTATTACCCATGGGTACATCTGTGCCAAAACCAAATCCATGTATATTTTATAGACAAAGATGGATTTCTCAGAAAAGAATCATATTCTCCAACTTACCAAAACATTAATATGTTCTTATATACTTATCCTCAAAATGTATCATCTTTTTATATTCCCAATTAATTTTTTTTTTCAAAATATACTTTCCAAATATTCTACAAAACATAAAATCATACTAATTTTAATAACCCCATCCTAGTAACCCAGAACTCATGTCTCCATAATAAATTTATCGTATTATACAAGTAATATCATCCTGTTATGCCAAATTGTTTAGTAGTAATGTTAAACACGATACATACATGATTCCCATAATAAAATTGAAAAAAAATACAACATAATTTTTTTAATAATAAAATTATACCATTGAGTATATAGTTTATAAACAATAATTGCACAGTTCATGCGTTCCTTGGAAAGGAAAAAATGAAGAGTTAAAATACATAGTTTAGGTTATATAAAGTGGAAGCTATCTTGAAAAAATAAGAATAACCAACATTTAAAGGTGAATAACTGAAAACCCATTCCATCAAAATAAATTGACTATCAGGATAATATAATTAATAATAAATATAATAAGGTAAATAAATAGAAAAATATTAAAATTATAATAGCCCTATACTTTTAAAAATATTATTACATAATTTTAAGCATATCTATCCTTGAAATAAAAACAAAGGATAGTAAATTATAGTGTATTTGGAAGAATGGGTATATAAAACTGAAAAATTTGAACCAAAATAAAAACATAATTTATTTAAAATCAATAAAAATATCCAAAAATCCTTTTGAGTTCTTAAATAATCATATGGTAATATGAGGAATACACAAAAAAATGGATGAGCTAAAAATACATGTAAGGGTATAAAAATTTAAATAAAGACGACACATGGGTTGAAATGCATGGCGTGATGACAATAGAAAGAATAAAACAAGAATAAAACTGAAAAGATGAACATTTATAACATGAGATCATATAATAATGTAATAACAGAAATATAACAAAATATACAACATGAAATAAGCAGTATTCAAGGATAAAATCCATGACCATTGAACATAGTAGAACATGACTCAAATTTGACTTCAAAGACCATTGCACATCACATACCACATCCCATAAAGGAATCAAGTTTACTCTCTTTCCCAACATGAATTATCATGAGGCAAAACATTATAAAATGAATTGGAGTTCTATATAGGCACACCTATCATAAATTGTTCATAAATATTTGTACCACATGAAGAATCAGAAACACAAAATTAACACAAGGTTTATCCAAGTATAGAAATTGGTATCAGAATCAAGTCATAAGGCATAAACAATGGGTGTTTCATAAAGGTATAAATGAAATAATGGATTTAAATAATAAATGGTAATTATTAATGTAAATAAGGCATTAATCATGAGAAATTATTTTTAGTTGAATTTAAAAAATATAAAAATAAAGTTTAAGACGCAATATAAATAATCCATTTTATTGTTGTTTAACAGAAATTTTTAATGATACATTATAATGAAAAAGGAATAGTTTTCACTATAAAGAAAAAAATAAACCAGGATATTTTTTTCATATTAATAATTGTGATTATATATAAAAAATGATTCTCAAAACAAATAATGAGGTGAATTTAAAAATTGGTATGAAATTGGGAAGTTCCCTATAATTTGGGTTTCTAACAAGGTGTAATTGGCATGGGAACATTCTTAAACATCTATTTACCATTCAAAAAAAGAATAATTTGGATAGAAAAATAATTTTGGAACATAAAAATATTATGATTAAATAATAATAAAGGATAATTACATTGTGGTATAGATACAATAAGTGTAACCCAAAGGAAAAAAATGGAGGTCTGGAGAGAATCCCTTACCTTATGTCCAAAAGTATTATTAAATTGTACTTAATGTTGTGTATTATAAAAATAAATCTATTATTTAATTAATTTACAACCATTTATAAATTTATCTGATTCATTATAATTTTATTATGTTCATCTATGTCATCTTTTATGGGTAATAATATTCAAAGTCATCATTCGGGATTGTTCATTTACTTAGTTTTCTTGATTAGTATACTATTCTAAGTGAATGAAAGATCATGTAAAATGTTAATAGTTATATATAATTGAATTTAAATATTATTAATGAACTTACAATACATTAAAATTTATTATATATTAATTTTTTTTTCAAAATATATTAATGAATCATTATATGAAACATTAATGATAACCGTCCAGACTTTTTTGGTAGTTTTTCAATCATCAAAGACTAGATTTGTTCAATTATTTAATATTATTAATACATGTTACTTATAGAACATAAAAATGGTAATAAAATAAATTTTAAAACATTTCAAATATTATTATAATTTTATCAATAGCCTTGAAGTGATTAATGTAAAATAAAAGTTCATCACCCTTGAAGGTGATAAATCAACAGAACACAATTGATGTTTTCATTTTTACAATTAAAGGTTATGTGATGAAAATTATTGGTGGATATATAATGTACATAATATAATTACAACTTAAAAGAGATAATTTATTAATCATGGCACTTTTTGATAGGTAGGAGGGGATATGATAATCAAAATAAATGAAATTGAAAAAAAAATACAAGAAAACAAAAGAGGATTTTGCCTCTTGAACTTCTCCTTGAGAACTCCTTAGCACAATTGGTATTTGTATTTATTAGAGAAAAACAGATCCTTGACATGGTGTGAGAGTCATAGGATAAGTTTTTTATAATTTGGAAATGATTCAAGGATTTTTAGGTGTGAGGTGATGGGGTGGCGAGGGGTGGCATGTATAGTTGGCGGAGAGGAGAGTTTTTGATTATTTTACTATTTTGATTATTATTTTTCTCAATAATTTAAATATTGTGCATTATCTTAAAAGAGTATAGTAACTAATGCATGTGATTTATAACCAATGGGGATTAAATCATTCATAAATAATCCATTAAAAAATTATTGATGTATTTTTCTAATAGAGTAATCTTTTGTGTTTCATTATTCATCAAAATTTAATTTTTTAGAATAATCCCAAAAATCAACAGCATCAATTTTAAAAAAAATTAGACCTATAAAATGGACTCCATTATATGAAAATAAAATCCAAAATTGGAGAAATTTAATTTTTAACTAAAATAATAATTTATTTGGAAAATATTGATTTTTAAATTAAAACTTATTTTACAACAATTTGAAAAATTATTTGAGTTCTCATAAAATAATCAGGTAATCATAAGAAATATAAATATTAATTTATGAATACATTTTGTGATCTAAATTTTATATTTAACATTTTTTAATTATTAGAGTATAAATAATAATTTTTATTTCCCTAAAAAATGAACACTAAATTTTTAGTTTTTAAAACATTTATTTACTTATACTAATATATAAATATATTATGTTTTTTTAGTACCCCTGGTTTCTGGTATGTAACCCTTTCTTGAGGATTTTCATGGTTTTAAAGTCAAAGGTGTTGAATGGGAGAGTCAGGAGAACTTGGAATGATGTTTGGAGGCAAAGGAGAAGCCGCACGGTCGGGGCATGATTTGTCTAACCGTGTGGCCAAACCGTGCGCAATGAGTCTTGGAGGAAGTGGCTTCCGCATGGTCGGCGCACACTTTGTCTAACCGTGCAGCCAAACCGTGCATGAAGGATGGCTGAGGCAGAAGCTAATGCATTATTAGTGCACAGTTTGTTAAACTGTACGAACTAACCATGCAGTCACTTAAAGTTAGATCCTAAAACTGTGGATCTAAATCGTTTTTCCTTTAATTGACTTGTTTTAACCTCCTAAGAGGCCCTAAATCGGGATTACTCTCCCTTGACGGTTGGAAGAATTCACCCATGCGTTTCGGAGGCGATCCGAAAGCTTCTCTTGGAAAATCTAAGCCGGATTCTTAAGGTATGCCATCATTCTTGATCGGTTTCTTAGATCTACTTAGATATACTTCTCCTCTTCTCTCATTTTCTTAGATCTATGTCCATTATGGGTAGATCTAAGGGTGTGGATGCCAAATATGACAACATTTGGTCTTGGTTGTGTTAGGAGAAGATATCTAAGGAGGGTTTTTGGAGTTTTGACCTGGCGTTCTTGGTGTTCTTCGTCCGTTGGTTGGTTTCGCCCAAATTGTTGAGGTAAGTGGCTTCACTCTTGATTCCTCTTTCATAGAACTTGAAGGATTAGTTTCAAATTGTTTTCCTTGATTGAAATAATTTGTTTAGATGTTGTGAAAGAATGGTTGAAACCCCTTTTTAGTAACGGGTGATGGGAAATTGTGTGTTTTTGGAAAGTGGTTATTAATGTAAATTTAAAATGGGGATTTTAAATTTGGCTATGGTTTTGCTGCTTGAAAGAAATGGTTTTCAATAAAAGGGGGATCCATTATTGAATGGTTTTGAACACACTAGGTTTTGGGATGGACATGCATCGGTTGTGGTGTGTGTTCATGTGCATTGGGATGGATAAGGGCAAGAAGTCCCCCCATCAAAATGATGGGATGGATAAGGGCGAGAAGTCCCCCCATCAATAGGTTGGGAAAGATAAGGTCGTGAAGTACCCCCATCAAGGTCGTCCACTATGTGACCGGTTAGTGGAAGGTTAACTCACCACTCGCGAGTATAGGGAGGTCCAGGTTTCATGCATGGTTGGTTGTGTGGATTGGTGAAATGGAATGAATGTGACAAATGGAAATGTGAACGGAGTTGGGAACATTTCTTGGTTGATTTTCTTAAGAAAGATGGGTTTTTTTGGAAAATGGTTTTGACATGGAACTTGTTTATTGGGAATTATTTTGGAATTGTTTTATATAAATTGTTTTATATAAATGTTCTAACATGTTTTATCCTAGAAGAATGGGTTGGGAAGTCATCAGGGAGAACCTAATGAGTTTCTTTAGTCACCCCTTGCTCTGGCACGTTGGGGATTTTGCAGATGTCATATACTGGGACGTTGGAAAAGGTAAAGTTTCACATGCTTAGAGCACTACATCGTGATACTTGGACAGGTTAGTGACATTGGAGCTTGGAGCTTGTAAAGCATGGAGTTTTGTTTTTGTCCTGTAGTATTTGAGATGTGTTTCCGCAGTTTACCCTGATTTTTTAGTGTTGGTTTTTGCTATGGTACTCTCAGTTGATTTTTAATAAATAAATGGTTGAGTTTTCTGAGTTTTTATCATGCATCATTAGTAGATCTGTTGGTTATGGTTGTTGGATCTGTGGTATGTTCTTAAAGGGTAAATCGTCCCGCACTTGTTTTGAAACCCTTCAGCATTTATTTCCAGCCTTTGTCTCCTTGGGGATGTTGCTTAAGGCCTATTAATGTCTTGTTGATCTCTTAAACCAATGATAATTGGCGGGTCATTATAAATGGTATCAGCTTGTTCAGTCCTTGCCTAACAAGTGGTCATCGATGTTCTTGGTCCTGGAGATGAAATTCATTCTTGTCTCTTCCTTGGGTGATCATGTTAGACAAGAGTAGGATTGTCGGAACTTGAGATGTATAGAATAAAAGGAAGTAGCTAACCCGTTTAGGCTAAACATCAAGTTACCAAGGTTTTGGGTACTTGAGTGTTTTGGATACACTTCTAGAATGTTACAAATCTCATTGTCATGGGTTTAGCCAATGAGATGTGCATGACATGCATTATAGGAATGACTTCCTACTAGGATGGAATATCTCATTGCGAATAATGATTTATTATTTTCTCCATGGTAATTTTTTTTTGAAAAGGGCATAAATTGATTTTCAAATGAATGATTTTGAAAACTGGATATTTTGTATATTGTGAAAACGGGTGTATTTTGAAAATCGTATGTGGGATGTTTTCAAAAATGGCTGAAAATGTGGATAAGTTGGATGGTTGGAAAACAATGATCTGATAGTTGATGTGATATAAATTGAATTGATAAGCCTTCAGTTTCTAGGAAGTGAGACTAACGACATGAGTTGTTTTTATAGAAAATGGCACCCGTTAGGCGTCATAGAAACCAACCCAAAGAAGCTACGGAGAATGTAATTGCACCTGAACCATGTGTGAACTAGGAGCTGGTTTAGAGTATTGTTCAACCGTTTTGGGATGTGGACACAGGGATTCAGAGGGATGAGTCAAGGCATATAGACCATTCCATCCAGTTTTAGAAGCAGAATCCACCCATCTTTCAGGGTGATTCTGAACCAGAACGGGAGGAGGTGTGGCGGATTAGGATGAATCGTATCTTCGATTTCATCGGCACACCAGTAGATCTGAAAGTATAGCTAGCGACGTATATGATCGAGGATCTTGCATGTTAGTGGTGGGATTTATCAGTGCGGGCTAAATTGGATGAAGGCCTTACATGGGAGGATTTTGAAGAATTGTTTAACAAACAATTATATCCTCACACGTTCAAGATCCAGAAAATGACAGACTTTTTCATCTTGAATCAAGAGAGCCTCTCTGTCACAAAGTATGTGGCTATGTTCATGAATTTAGTCCATTTTTCACCAGAGGTTGCGGCAAGTGCTTCATTGAAGGAACGCATCTTCGAATCGGGGCTAAGGCAGGAGATTTGATCAAAGATGGAAGTTCTCTGTATTATGGATTACAGAGATGGTGAACAGAGAAATGGTTTCTAAATGATATATCTCAGGATCTATAGGAGGAAGCATGATGATACCCACAAGAACGAGTGGGAACTCTAATGCTGGGAATAAGTGGAAGAGGGACACCTACTTCCAAGGTGGGAGTGTGAATCAGAATCAGACGACTGGATCAATGAATCTTCCTCCACGACCCTTGATGAAAGTCTGTTGTTTTCAATATGGATCGACTGATCACATAGAGAGAGAGTGTATGACACAACCTAGAAAATGTCACAATTGCAATAAAATGGGGCATCTACGGTGCTATTGTAGAAATACACTGAGGTCGGGCGCACATGACACTTCCCTGGCGTCGCAAGAATCATATGCTTCGACAGGATGAGGATAGAAGAGTCAGTCTCGTTAGTATAACAGAGCTCGCCATGGTGATTCTCGAAATACCATGACTCCTCAACCAGGGCAATCTCATCAAGGCAACAATAAGAACAGTGCAGCGACGAAGCAATTGTATGGAGAGGAGAAGATGATTGTTGATGATCACGCTGGACCATCAATAGTAAGAGGTACAATTCTTTTGAATTCTACCTTTTTGAATGTTTTTTTGATACCGGTGCATCACATTCCTTCATTTCTTCTCATACTATTGACTTGCTATGTCTAAAACTGGAAATTTTGCCTTCTGTCTTGAAACTGCAAACTCCTCTTGGTGAAAGAAAATGTCAAGACTTTGTGTATAGAGCATGTGCTATAAATATTGATGGAGATGAGATAAAATGAGATTTCTCTGTGCTGGAGATGGATGACTATGATATAATACTGGGTATGGATTGGTTGACAATGTTTAAGGCTCACATCGAATGTTATAGGAGAACGGTGTGTTTCACGACTGAGGATGACATGTAGCATCTATTCAGAGGAGAGTGGATAGTAAGGAAAAGCGCAAAGAGTTTGTTGGCACCAATGGTGGAAAGGATATATTACCAATTACAAGTGTTGAATTTGTAATCATTGGAAGAAATCGTAGAAAATAGTTTTCTAGCTGTGGTGGATCAATTTCCGGATGTTTTTCCTGAAAACTTCTTAGGGTTACCACCTATAAGAGAAGTGGAGTTTATGATTGATCTCCTTCCAGGGGCCAGTCCTATCTCACTTCCATCTTATAGGATGGCACCAACGGAGTTAAAGTAATTGAATGTGCAGTTAGAGAAGCTGGAATGCAAGGGTTTCATTCGGCCAAGCGTGTCTCCGTGGGCAGCACCAGTTTTCCTTGTAAAGAAAGCAGATGGAACCTTGAGGCTATGTGTGGATTATCATAAACTTAACTAAGTTACGATAAAGAATAGATATCCACTTCCACGCATTGATGACCTGTATGATCAATTAAGGGGAGCTCAGTGGTTCTCCAAGATTGAATTGCGGTCAGGATATCACCATTTGCGATTTTGGAAGGAGGATATTATGAAGATAGGCTTCAGAAGCAGATAAGGACACTACGAATATGTAGTCATGCCTTTTGGTCTTACGAATGTACCAGAGGTCTTCAGGGCTTTGATGAATCAGATATTTCATCCATATATGGATTATTTTGTTGTGGTGTTTTTGGATTAAATATTGGTGTATTCAAGAACAAGGGGTCATCTTGAGAAACACTTGGTGATAGTGTTGGAAATCTTGAGGGACCATTAGTTGTATGCCAAATTATCAAAGTGCAATTTTTAGATACAAGAGGTAAGTTTTCTGGGCCATGTTGTTTATGAGAAAGGTGTTTCAGTGGATCCAAAAAAGACAAAAGTTGTTCTTTCTTGGAAACCGCTAAATAATGTCTTTGAAATATGAAGTTTTCTTGGTCTAACTGGTTATTAATGATGCTTTGTGCGTGACTTCTCATGACTATCTTCGCCTATGAGAGAATTAACAAAGAAAAATAGTGCATTTAAATGGACTGAGGAATGTCAGAGATCTTTTCAAGAGTTGAGAGTCCGCCTTACATCAGTACCCATCTTGATTTTTCCATCATTAGGACAGGGGTATGTGGTGTATTGTGATGCTTCGGGAACAGGGTTGGGTTGCATTATCATGCAAGGAGACCATGTTGTTTCTTTTGGTTCAAGGTAGTTTAGGGTTCATGAGAAAAATTATCCAACACACGATTTGGAGTTAGCTGCAGTCGTCCATGCTTTGAAAACATGGAGACACAATCTCCTTGGTGAGAAATTTAATGTGTTTACGGATCAAAAAAGCTTGAAACACATTTTCTCACAGCGAGATTTTAATTTGAGGCAGAGGAGATGGATGGAGTATCTTTAAATGTTCGACTTTGACTTAATTTATACATCAGGTAAGGGAAATTCGGTGGTCGATGCATTAGGTAAGAAGTTGTATGCTCATTTGGAAAAGGAAGCTTCAGATGAATGGCAGTTGATGTTGGTTTTAGCCGACATGCATGTGGAATGTGAGAACTGAGGTGATGTTGCTGTTTTCTTCTTAGATACACTTGTTCCTGATTTGGTGGAGATAGTAAAGGAGACACAAACATCCGATGTAGACTGTGTTGTAATGAGTTCAAAACTCAATGGTGGGGAGACCATTGAAAGATGGAAGATGGATGGGAGTTCAGTTTTGTGTTTCAGAGATCGGATAGTTGTACCTATGGTTTTTTAGGAACAAATCCTTCATGTTTACCACCATTCGATATGGGTTGTACATCCGGGTACACAGAATATGTATAAGGCAGTAAAGGCGTAGTTTTGGTGGAGCGGCATGAAAAAGAAAGTGGCTGAATTCATCTCGTGATGCTTAACTTGTCAGTAGGTTAAAGTAGAGAATCAGAGACCAGCTGGTATGTTATAGTCATTACATATCCCAGTATGGAAATGGGAGCAGATAGTAATGGATTTTGTTACAGGTCTTCCAAGAGTGGTCCGAAAACACGATTCCATTTCGGTGATAGTGGATCGTCTAACCAAGTCGGCCTATTTCATCCCAATTCGTGAAACCCATACGGTGGAAGATCTTTCAAAAATCTATATCTGAGAAGTTGTAAGAGGCATGGGGTACCATTTTCTATCATCTCAGATAGAGAACCGAGGTTCACATCTTATTTATGGAAATCATTACAGCAACCCTTGGGGACTCAGTTGACGATGAGTACAACGTATCATCCTCAGACAGATGGGAAATCTGAGCGGACGATACAAACGTTGAAAGACATGTTGTGGGATTGTGTAATGGAATTTTTTGGCTCATGGGAGGATCATATACCCTTAGTAGAGTTCTCAAACAATAACAGATATCAAGCCTCAATATGCATGGCTCCGTTTGAAGCATTGTATGGGCATCCTTATCATTCTCCAGTATGCTGGGTGGAAACTGGTGAAACTTCACTAGTTGGGCTGAGGCTTGTCCAAGAAACAACAGAGAGGATCTAGTTGATTAAAAAGAGGATGGAGACGGCTCAGAGTTGTCAGAAATCTTATGCATATCATCACTGAAGACCTTTGTCATTTGCAGTGAGTGATCATGTCTTCTTGAGGATCTCTCCAAGACATGGACAACATCGTTTTGGGAAGAAGGGAAAGTTATCTCCTCGATATATAGGCCCTTTTGAAATACTGGAATGAGTTGGAGAGGTGGCATATTGGTTGGAATTACCACCACGGTTCAGTGCAGTACATAATGTGTTCCATGTATCTCAGTTGAAGAAGTATTAGCCTGATCCTGACCATGTGATCAGATGGGATCACGTTGACCTAGAGCCGGATGCTTCGCTGGTACATATCCCAGTGTGGATTGTGGATAGGTAGGATAAAGTCTTGCATGGAAAAAGCATCGGCCTAGTGAAGGCTTTGTGGTAACATGGTCAGATTCAGGAAGAGACTTGGGAATGCGAGAAACATATGAAGGAGCAGTGGCCAGAACTCTTTCAGTCAAGAGAGGGTTTTCTACTTTCTGAGGATAGAAAGTCCAATGGTGGGGAGAATTTAATACCCCATGTTTCTATTATATAACCATTTACTGAGGCTTTTCATGTTTTTAAAGTCAAGGGTGTTGAATGGGAGAGTCGTGATAACTTGGACTGATGTTTGGAGGCAAAGGAGAAGCCGCACGGTCAGCGCACGTGTTGTCTAACCATGTGGCCAAACCATGCACATTGAGTCTTGGAGGCAATGGCTTCCGTACGGTCGGCACACGGTTTTTCACAACCGTTCAACCAAACTGTGCATGAAGGATGGCTGAGGCAGAAGCTAACGCACGGTTAGCGCACGATTTTTCAAACCGTGCGGACTAACTGTGCGATCACTTAAATTTAGATCCTAAAATTGTTGATCTAACTCGTTTTTCCTTTAATTACATTGTTTTAACCTCCTAAGTGGCCTAAACTCGGGATTACTCTCCCTTGAAGGTTGGAAGACTTCTCTGAAGCATTCAGGAGGTGATCCGAAGGCTTCTCTTGGCGAATCAAAGCCGGATTCTTAAGGTATGTTATCGTTCTTGATCGGTTTCTTAGATCTACTTAGATCTACATCTCCTATTCTCTCGTTTTCTTAGATCTACGCCCGTTATGGGTAGATCTAGGGGTGTGGATGCCAAATATGACAAGATTTGGTCTTGTTTGTGATAGGAGAAGAGATCTAAGGAGGGTTTTAGGAGTTTTCACTTGATGTTCTTGGCGTTCTTCGTCCATCAGTTGGTTTCGCCCAAATTTTTCAGGTAGGTGGCTTGACTCTCAATTCCTCTTTCTTAAAACATGAAGGATTAGTTTCAAATTGTTTTCCTTGATTGAAATGGTTTGTTTATCTATTGTGAAAGAATGGTCGAAACCCCTTTTTAGTAATGGGTTATGGGAAATTGTGTATTTTTGGAAAGTGTTTGTTGAAGTAAATTTAAAATGGGTATTTTAAATTGGCTATGGTTTTGATGCTTGAAAGAAATGGTTTTCAATAAAAGGGTGATGATTTATTGAAAGGTTTTGAACACACTTGGTTTTGGGATGGACTTGCATGGGTTGTGGTGTGTGTTCATGTGCATTGGGATGGATAAGGGCGAGAAGTCCCCCATCAAAAGGTTGGGATGGATAAGGGTGAGAAGTCCCCCCATCAATAGGTTGGGATGGATAAGGTCATGAAGTACCCCTGTCAAGGTATTCCACAATGTTATGGCTTAGTGGAAGGATAACTCACCACTTGCGAGTATAGGGAGGTCCATGTTGCATTCATGGTAGGATGTGTGGATTGGTGAAATGGAACAAATGTGCCGAATGGAAATGTGAACAGAATTTAGAACTTTTCTTGGTTGCTTTTCTTAAGAAAGATGGGTATTTTTTGGAAAATGGTTTTGACATGGATCTTGTTTATTGTGAACTATTTTGGAATTGTTTTATATAAATTGTTTTATATAAATGTGCTAACATGTTTTATCCTAGAGGCATGGGTTGAGAAGTCATCAGGGAGAACCTACTGAGTTTCATTACTCACCCCCTACTTTGGCACGTTGGTGCTTTTTCAGATTTCATATACCGGGACGTTGGAAAAGGTAAAGTGTCACATTCTTAGAGAACTACTTCGTGATACTTGGGATGGTTCGTGACGTTGGAGCATGGAGCTTGTAGAGCATGGAGTTGTGTTGTTGTCCAATAGTATTTGAGTTTTCTTTCCACTGTTTACTCTGATGTTTTAGTGTTGGTTTTCACTGTGGTTCTCTCAGTTGATTTTTGATAAATAAATGGTTGAGTTTTATGAGTTTTTATCATGCATCATTAGTAGATCTGTTGTTTATGGTTGTTGGATCTGTGGAGTTTTCTTAAAGGGTAAATCGTCCCCCACTTGCTTTGAAACCCTTTAGCATTTATTTCCAGGCTTTGGCACCTTGGGGATGTCTCTTAAGTCCTAGTAATGACTCGTTGATCTCTCAAGCCAATGAGAATTGGCGGGTCATTACAATTTTCATTTAAAATATACCCAAATTTTATTTATACATTCATAGGTGAGGATACTATTCTATTATCTAGTATACTATTCATAATAATCAAATTAATATTGTTATGTTCATGTTACTATTCAATTGGTTTTGGTTCCTTAATTTTATGAATACCTCTTATTTCATTCACTATTAATTTATAATCTTTTTATTCTAATTTCTATGTGATTTTATTTGATTTATACTATATAACATAATTGTAAGATGATAATTTCCATTGATAAATTTTTTTGTGATTAAATTATCCCCCCTTATGAAATTTCTCCCATGAAATTTATTTTTACATTATAATTTAAAAACATGTGAGGGTACTTCTAATTCATTACTTCATATGGATATCTTGTTGCGTCTTCGTACTTATGGTTCCTGTATAATACTTTCATCAGGTTAGTAGTATTGTTGTGTTGAACTTTTTATCTATATTTCATGATCTTCACTAGCTTCTCCTCATAAGAGATATCATTTTACAATTTTAAGACCTATAAATTTATCACATGTGAGGGATTTGGTATGTACTTATTAATGAGAGATACATGGAAAACATCATGTACATGAGACACAGTTGGTGGATGTTCTTGTCGATATGAAAAAAATCAGCATGATCAATTATATCGAAAGGGTTGATGTACATTGTTCATAACATTACTTTCTTCCCAAATATAGTGATCCTATTTCATGGAGATATGTGGAGTAATACCATGTCTCTATCCTCAAACTCTAGGTCTCATAGATGATTGTATGAATAGTTATTCTGCAGAATTTGTGATGCCTTGATATGAAAGTGAATGGTTTTCACATTTTCAACTTTTTCTTTGACCATTTCATGTCATAGTTTCTTATGTTCACTAACATCATCCTAAAATGTAGGTATTCTATCTCTTTTCTCATAAAGGTATTCATATGGAGCCATTTGGATTCTTGAGTGGGAACTATTATTTTAACCGAACATGAACATTAGGAGATGTTAATCATTTCCTCCATTTAAGTACCTAAATAATTCTATCTACATGTCTAAAAATGTTTGAATAGTCTTCTCAGATTGGCCATCAGTTTTGGGATGATAAGTAGTATTGATGTTAAACATAGGTTTTAGAGAATGTTGGAGACTTTTTAAAAAATTGGAGGTAAATGCTAGATCTTTATTGGATACAATATATAGCAGTATTCAATGAAATTAACCACTACTTTGGTGTATATTTTTTCATGTTGATCGATTGAGAACTCCAATAAAATTGTAATAATGTGAGATATCTTTTTAGGATGGTCCAAAATGACCCATATAGGATTTTTTCATTTGGATGTCATTGTAAGTCCAGTAAAAATGTCCTAGGTGTTTTTGGCACACTTCTTATTTGGTATGGGTAATGGTTGCATCATCCCTTTAGACTCTTTTTGGGATTCAGTTGCTTAAATATTGGATATTTTGATGTATATTAAGTGATATCTATCTTTATATTGTCCTATAAATAGTTCTCCTGGAGATAGTGATACATATTTGTGTTTCCTATATGAATGGAGAATGTTGTGCTATGTGAAAATTCAAAAGCACTATCTTAATCATTGTATTGGAAAATGTATATAATCATGTCCCAAATCTTATAGATCACTCCTCATTAATTTTTAAATATAAGGACTTGAAATTTCTAACAGCTTTAACCTTTTTTTTGAGTTATATAATCATTTAATTGAGAATTATTTAATATCTATATAAGGTATGGTTTAGAAAAAATTTGAGAAAGGATTGATGATATTCATTCCTTAATGATTCCCATGTCTATCCTCTATAGTTTTAAAAATATTGGATCCTTCACAATTCTCATCATTGATTAAGTTGTAGGATCCTTTATTCATAGATAATTTTCCATAATATTTGTTTTACTAGGATGCTAGTGGATTGAGAAATCATAATACATGATGATATATTACAGTATCTTCTAGATTATATTATGATACTTCTATTTGAATATATGTTTGAGCCACTTATAATCAGTATATATAACACACTTCTCACCATACAGTTATTTATTCCAAATTTTAAATAGAAATATCACAACGGCTAACACCAGATCATGCATTGGATAGTTTTCCCATGAAATTTCATTTTTCTTGAGGTGTAGGATATCACAATATCCTTTTTTATCAACACACAAAATAATCCATTATTTTAATCCATTATTACTCAATAAGGAGTTCCCCACATATCAGATGTGTGATTACCATTGCTATGATAAACCTCTTTTCAACTATTTGATACAGTCTTCACATACCCTAGTCTAGATAAACATTACTCCCTTCGGAGTCATTCTGGTTATTAGTTTTTAATGTCAGGATATGTTCATAGGAAAATCAACAGTAATACTAGGCTAGGTCAAGGAAACTATAATTCTCTATTATAGATGTTTTAATGACCTTATCTTTAGTTATCATTATCTTTGAAGGGTCCACAAATATTGTTTTTCTGGTTATAAGATTCCCAAAGAATTATAATTATTTTATCTAGACCTCAAATTTACTAAAATTTTCGTGTTGTTTATCCCTTCGAAATGTCTTTAGAATATTATTCAAATTCTCCTTGTGTTTTTCCTTTCTCCTAGAGTATATCAAAATATCATCAATATGGACTATCCTAATTTTTTTTGAGGTAAACTCTAATTACTTTATTATTTATGTCCTTGAATATTTCATGGGAATTAGTTTGTCCAATGGGTATCACTAGGAACTCATATCACCCATACATAAATAGAAATTTATTTTTGGGAATATAAACCTTCTTCACCTTTAATTGGTGATATCCGGACCAATGGTCCACCTTTTTGAATTGCTTATCCCCATATAATAAATCAATCAAGGAATCTATCCATGGAAGGGGAGACTTTTTCTTTATCAGGATTTTACTATGATCATGATAATCAATACATAGGTGCATTGATCAATCCTAATTCATGATAAAGAGGACCAATGAACCCAATGGTGAAGCACTTATATATATAAAAACCTTTTTTATATTATCCTGTAAAAAATTCTCTTGTTCCCCCAAATCAATTGTGGTGATTCTATATGGTTCCCTTGATACATGATGTTATTTAGTTATAAGTTTAATTGGTAACTCAACCCCCTATTCAAGAGGAAGATCATACAATTTTTCCAGGAACACATCAATATATACCCTCATAAATGGAATGAATTTTATCATGATTATCTAAATTTTCTCAATCATTTGTTCTATATAAGATTTCTTATAAGGGAACTATATCCCCAATTGAGACATTAATTCTGAAAAACGTTCATCAATCTCTTTACACTTGTATGGAATTAGAGGATTCCTTAAGATTTTAAGAGTGATCTCCCTATATTGATATTTGATATCGAATTTTTACAGTGATATCAAATCCATGCATAGTATACCATCAAACTCCACCAAATGATATAAGATGAGATTTAATGGGGGTTCATTCCACAAGAATTATCCTCGGAGATGTTATACACTTTTTTTGTAATAATTTCTCCATTTTTTCTTCTCACATTTTACTCATCCTCAATATTTTTTGGTGGTTATTGAATAGGTCTACCGGGCATTAAAGATATAAATGAATGCATAGAACCATAATAAAATAGTATGTTCTCTATTCATGAATTCATAACCATAGAACTATCAATAAATCATTATATGTCTCCACCTCAGTAATAGTTATAACAAATCCCATTCATTACTTCCATAGAGGTTTTTATTGTTGATTTCCTCTATCAACCACCATCTTAAAAAAATATCTCACATAATAACCATATTCTTTGTAGTTGAAAAACTGCACTATATAATGAGTGTTGATGTGAACCTTCCATTTTTCTTCAACAATTGTGGGATTATACATATCAATTTCCCTATTATTAGTGCATTTTCACACACTTTGACATTTGAAACATATAATAGACCCCTTTGAATTGTTCCCAAGATTCTTCTTCTCATAATTTTGACATATCGAATGTTGGGTTTTCTTTTCATCAGGGGATTTATCTGTTGATCAACCCATAATAGACTCAATTTTTCTCTTTTTATCTTAGTGACCATGAGACCGATGAGAGTCTCTGATCTCTATCTCATCATTAATGGCACATTGAAAAATATCCTCATAACTGTTAATGTATCTAATAATAAACACTTTTCAATGACTCTGATTTAGTTCTCCAAATATGCGATCCACCATTATTTCATTATCCATGAAAAACATGGATGATTATCTTGCAAGAGTAGTAAATTTTTAATTGTATTACCGAATTGAATCTTCTTTGTTTTTTTAGTTTAATGAGGTACCTCTATATCTTAAGATGGGGAGTTGGAGGAAAATATATATTGAAAAATATTTTCTTAAAATCTTCCCATTCCATTGCATCAATTTACAAAATTGGTATCGTTTTCTTGTTCAGTATCCACCACTGATTAGCTCCCCCATGAAAATGATAATACTACTTCACAAATTTATCTTCTTCCGAGCACTAGAAGATAGAGAATATATTCTCAATGGAGTTAATAAATGGTTCCATGAATAGGGGATTTGAAGATTCACAAAATGTGGGAGGCCACATTCACATAATGTATTTAACCACTAATTTTACTTTCCTTTGTGAAAGAGGTATTTCTATAGGATTTAAATTATTATTCATACCATGATCCATTCGAGAAAGAAATATAATGACGTTTTTAGCTCATATTCCTTTTATATTTTTCCATTCATTATGGAAATTGGCACATTTACTGTCACAATGACTAGTGTAATGCGATTTTCTATTTTCCCCAATCAACTAAGAAAAAGAAAATGTAATTATGTGGGCCTAAATACCTATATAATAATCATATAAAAATAGAAATTTGAATATAGATGGATAAACATGTAAATAAAAAGTATATCCTATCTTGTGACTCCCTATTTTTTAATCGTGGTTATTCATGGTGATAGAATTATCCATTAGGTTCTTAATAATATTTTCTAGTCATAATCTCTATAAATATGCATCTTGTTCTCTAATACCTACTATAATGTCCTTTTCCTTTTAGATATATTATTACAGTATTTTAAGACTTACTAGCCTTCAAATACAAGCCTGGGTTCAAAAATTCTATTTTCATTGAATGATTAGGTACAAAAAAATAAAAATATGTAACCAAAATAAAAAATCCTTTATTTAAACTACATAATTATATACTAACTTCATTTCAACTCTTAGGAATACATAGGGTAACCTTTGGCATGGATGAAAAAATTGATGATGTCAAAATCCCAATATGGGTATAAGGATAGAAATAAAGCATAGAAAAATGGATTGAAGGCATAAAATGATGACATAAAAGGAATAGAACATGAATAATCATAAGGATGAATAACATGTATGTCATGGGATCATGTAATCATGTCATCATAGGAATTTGGGAACAACAAATAAAATGACATAAGCAAGATTCAAGGTTAACAAACAAGACCATTTCACATGGATGACTGAGTCTGTTTACTCTATGTCCACTTATGATGTCTCATGAGAATAAGCATTAAAAATTTAATTGGGGTTCTATATCGGTGCACTCAACATTACATGTGTAATATATCAAATTTTTTAGTGTATTGTTTTGAAATATTATTTCAAATTAATTCGATACCATGATTTGACATGGCATGTGACTCTGAGGTCCAGGGTGCACATAATAAATGTTTGAATAAATTAAACATTAAATATCATGGGGGAAAGATTTTCCAAATAAATTAGAATAAATTTGAAATTTGTTCCTAGATCAGCAATCTGAAAAAAACCGTTGCATTCAAAGCATCGACTTAACATTAAGTGAGGCCTAACTATGGCTTGTACCAGCTGGATTTTAAAGTTATAAGTTTTTATTGTTTATAAAAAAATGAATTTTGGATTTATATTATTTTTTCATTATTCTAACACAACAACCTAAGAATAATAATAATCTGTTAAAAATAATTTCTCAGGTTAGCCACATAATGCTAGAATTAACTAGATCATTGGAGAGGAGATCATTATTCAAACCTCTGAATGACGAACCAGGGTGAATCAAGGTATTTTGAGTCACTAAAATAGTGGATTTGGAGGATATATTTGATGATGGAAGAAAAATATTTCTTCATCAATGATCGATCCAAACTCGATGTAGGGAATGCGATTTCATTCTTTATTTCATATTCCTTGATTTAATGATGAATGCGGATCAACCCACAAAAATATTGACCTATTGTTTGTTCATTCTTTTGGGATGGGTGATTACGAGATTGATATATGTAGTAGATTCTATTTCAGATTGGTTTCCTGATTCTTCTAACATTAGAGGATCATGTCTGTAAAAAAATGGTTGAGGCTCATTTCTCGGGTTGTTTCTATATGATTTCTTCCCCCTTTAATCCCGCATGATCTTTTTTATTTGAGGAGTAATGAATGAAGGATCATTGAAAATCTATATCATTAATGAATGATATAAAATCATGGACTGGAGATTGTGATAACCTATTAGAGGCGTGATTACTATAGAGACATACAACTCAATGTGTTCTTGGAGATATCGTTCATCGAGTGTTCTTTGTGTGGATGATCAGAATCAGTTTTCAGAGCCAATAGAAGGCATAAAACTAGATAAATCAATGTTTAAATGATGAGATTACCTTGGAAATTCATTTTTAGGAGAACCGATCATCTGATCGAAAACCATAAAATTAATCGAAGAATTGGAGGAAGAATAAAGATTCTGAAAAATATGGATGAACATGGTGTGTATATTAGAATACAAGGCATGTGGGGCCTATCCAATAACATCAAGTATTTCACGCGATAGAGAGTTGGAAGTCATATTGTATCTTAGAGGATACATGAACACAGGGTGGAGTACATGAAAAGTAATCCACTACATGGTCAGAACCTGAACAAATACTCGGGCTACCTCATGTATCAGTACATGGATATGAAAACATGGGTTGAATCCTTGTACTGGCACATGACTAGTGTACAAGGAGAAGACAGTGGATATTCAGACATTTCATGTAAGCCTTTCTACATTCCATGAATACCTTTTCCTACATGACATATTTTTTTGACATGGGTTGTTGTACACATGCGGTAGCCAGGGTAAAGGGACCCTATGTGTGACACTTTTAAAATGATGTGTACTATTTTATAGATGGATTGATCTCCTTTTCCACTGTATCATAGAAATTTTTTTGAGTTGGTGCCCCATTTCTCGATACCCTATAGTTTAGTGGGTATCATTTAATATCTACAGGAGTACGACACCCAAAAAAGGACTTTCCAGATAGAGTATAGAGTCTTCTTTGAGAAGCCTGAAGAAGGATCGTCTATCAATTCTTATGCCCTAGGAATAGTTAGGATATCGACATGATGAATCCTACCGTACAAAAGATCTATACATAGCTGGTTAATCCCGATTAATCATGGTATACTACATGGCCCTAATAGTAATCATTATCCATGTATCATGATATTTATTAGTCATGGAGTTGGTTCTCTTGGAATGAGTGTATCATATTCTCTCTTTATATTTAACAATGTATCTCTCTCCTAGCGGTTCCTGATAAATAGTACACCATGAATGTACATCATCAGGGATATCAAACTTAGGAGTGAGTTCCCCTAGATTTTTTTTCTTTGTGGAATCATTACACAGAATCCCTAGCATGGGTATATTATTGTAGTGACTTACCTCTATACTGCGGGTCTGGGTTTTGAGTATACCTGGATATATTCTTGATATATATAATGTAATCATATATTTTGTAGATTTTACTGTACCTTTACATTGTATATTTTCTTTATAGATTTTGGGGTATCCTACAGAGTATTGTTATACTCACCCTTGCATGGGATTTCCCTGCATTTGTCATGTATTGTGAAGATGAGAGTCCTTTTGTTGGAGTCTATGGTGGACCAGGACCATACAGAGCTTTGTGAGTTTCAGATGGGATAATGTGTTCCTACAACATCAATCAGTAGTCCTAGTACCTATCTTTTTTTCTAACAGGATGGAATTTGTAGTTCACAGACTCTTTCCTTTTGGCGGCCTTGTATTCGGGGCCGCTTTACTTTTCCTCACTATACTTTATGTTCTACTCTTTTGGTTGGGTTTAGTAGTATGAAACCAATTTTTTTTCATGGTAGTTTTTATAATCAACATATGTGTGCTTGGAGATGTGTTCTTCTGTACATGTACATAGGAAATTCCTCCCATGTTAGTGAGATGCCTCCTCGGTGATATTCACTAGCCCCTACCGTATTGGAGGCAGGTTGGGGAGTTGTAGTGTAGAACCCACTGGGATAGTTCATGGTAGATTTGTATTAGAGGGAGTTTCTATGGTATTTTGTTAAATCCCCTTTGGTGGTACACCCTGGGTGGAAGAAAGGTAACATGACCTCCGACATCAGTTTTAGTGGGCACTGTTGAAGAAGGTGGTGGAAGATTAGTTTCTTGATGACTTATTTGGAAGTAGATAAAGGATATGCACCAGGTTTCAGTGCGATTAGTACACCCACTAGAGGAGACAGAATGGAAGTGGGATAAAATATATATGTACTTCATGATTGGTTTACCATGTACGTCCATGGGACACGATTCCATATTGGTGATCTCTAACCCAATCACCATTTCATCCCACTTCCTAGCTATTTGGGACTAGAGCTCAGTAGAGTTCTTGGGACAAATCTCTGTTCATAAGATAGTGGAGATTCATGGAGTCCCATCAATGATTGTTTTTATTGCAATGATCGCTTTAAACCCTAGTTGAGGGATGGATTGTAGGAGCTGTTTGGGACTAAGTTACATTTGAGCACTGTGTTTCATCCATAAATTTATATCCAGATAGAGAGGACCATTCATGTTATGGAGGACATGTTGCGAGCATGCAAGTTAGACTTCGGTTTTATCTCATAGTACCAACTACCACTAGGGGAGTTTTCTTATAATTGCAGCTACCACTACACTATTAGAATGGAACCATTCAAGGTTATGAATGGGTGACACTGTTAGTCAATACTTTTCTGGACTGACCTAGTCCAGTTAGCAATTATTGGCCCAGAATTTGTGATAGATACTAATAATAAGGTGTTGGTGATCCATTAACCAATTAAGACTACACATAGTATATAGAAGACTTATGATGATATATGGAAGAGGCAATTGGAATTTGAGGAAGGAGGCCATGTCTTAGTTCTGGTATAACCTTGAGGAGGGTTACAATGATTTGGCCAGGGTGTATGTTATCTACATGGTTGAAAGTCCATTTTTAGATGCTGCATAGTGTTGGTGAGGTGGAATACTACTTATCTCTACCATTGCAGTTGCATTGGGAGTATGATGTCTTCCATGTGTCAGAGTTGAGGAGTTATGTGAACGATCTGTTTCATATCATTGATTACAGAGTGCTGGACATCGAGGATGGAGCGACTTTTTTAGAGTACCCAGAAGATATCATGAATTAAAAAGAGAGGATCTTTTTTGGGGGAGAGATTCACTTAATGTGTGTCTGGTTGTAGCACGTGAATCTCTCAGAGAGAAAATGGGAGTCAGAGTCTCAAAAGCATGTGAAATAACCACATATATTTGTATATGCTTTTGTTTTGGATTATCAGGGATGTAAATACCTATGTTGGGGTGAATAAAATGGCCTAGATTTTTCCGGGTATTTTTAAAAATACTATTTTATCTTAATTTGTGACCAGGATTTGAGACGGTGTAAAATTACAGCACCCACAGTGTTAAGAATAAATGTTTTAAATAAATTAAACATTAAATAGAATGCGAAAACTGATTCCCTGAAGAATTGGAATATCATTTAAATAGGTTACGAGATATGAAATTTTAGGGCACCATTGTGTTCAGTGAAACAAATTTAACTTAAATAACGACTAATACTGGTCAACATGGGCCAACTGTGAAAGTTATTTTTTTAATGATTAATGAAATGAAATAAATTTAATATTTATTTTATTTTTCAGTGGTGTTTACATAATGAAAAAAGCTTATAAATTAACTGTTAAGCAGAATTTCCAAGGTCAGATACATTACCCTGGAATTATATGGAATGTTGGAGAGGAGACCCTTGGATAAACCTCTCAATGAATAATGACGACGAATAAAGAAATCATGAATTGCAACATCAGTAGAGTTGGAGGATCTCATCGATGATGGAATAAAAAACTTTCTTCATAAACAATTGATCCAAACATGAGTTTGTGCATGTGATTTCATTATTTATTACCTATTCAATGATTTAACGATGAAATCGGATCAACACACGAATAAGATGACCAGTATTTTTTTTTTCATTCTTGTGAGATGGGTGATTTTGGGATTTATTCTTGGAGTTGATTTCATTTTGATTTAATATATTGATCCTTATAACTATATAAGATCAAGGCCATAACAATTAATGGCCACAGATCGTTCCTTAGGTTATTTATCTTTGATTTGTTCCCCCTTTATTCTCATATTTTCTCCGTTCATTGTAGATTTATGGAAAATGTATTATTGTTAATCTATTTCACAGTGCAACGATCAGAAATCATGGATCAGTCATCATGATAACCTAGAGGATGTGCAACAGAGATAAGGATTTATAAATCTACATATTTTGGCATATATCATTCATTTAACATTCTTCATTTAGATGATTGGAATAAATTTTTAGAGATTATTGAGGGCCCAAAACATTCCAAATCTATGTTGGAAGGATGAGGCAACCCTAGATCTTTATTTTCTATGTGAATTTATCATATGATCGAACACCAGAAGTTCAACCGAAGTGATAGATGAAGAATAGTGATTCTATAAAATCTCGTTGAACATGTTGTGTATCTCAGAATACAAGGTGTGTTGGACTAGTACAAAAATAGCTAAGGATTATGATTATAGAGAGAAAGAACATGGCATGTGACAGCTGTCACGTGGTATGTGGGTCCTTGAACTGAACTCAGCGTGTATCTTGGAGGATACATGAACACATGGTGGAGTACACAATATATACTCCACCACAAATCTGGACCTCGATCAGATACTCAGGATACCCAGTGTACAAGTCCACAGGTAGGCGAACATGGATTGAATCGGTTTATTGGAACATGGCCTACATACATGGAGGATACTTTAGATAATCAAAAACAGTTTGTAATAAATTCTACATGTCATGTATAACTTTTCATACATGACATGTTTTTCCAATAAGTTTTGTTGTACACGGGTAATACCTGGGGTTAAGGGACACGACAAGTGAATTCTATTTACATGACATGTACCCCTTTTTACATGGCATGATCTCATTTTCCATATTATCTTGGATAAGTTTCATTTAGGTTGGTTCCCCCTTGGTTGTTCCCCTGAAGATTAATGGATATCATTTCTTATCTAAATGAGAATGACCCCTTCAGTAGGTCTTCACAGATAGAGTCAGGAGTCCTCCCTGAGAGGCATAAAGTATGATACTCTATATATTATTGTTCCATAGGTAGTGTTATGTTATTGACATGACCAATCCTATTGAACAACACTCCTCTACATAGTAGATGAATCTAGATGAGTCATGGTATATGCCATAGACCTAGTAGTTATCCTCATCTATGTATCATGATCTTTATCACTTGCGATGTTGGTTCTCCTAGAACAAGTATATTGTATTATCTCTTTAGGTATATCACCATGTCTCTATCATGTTATTTCCCAATGACCAATACTTCTTAGATAGACATCATTAGGGCCATCATACTCAAGAGTGAGTTCCCCAAGATGAGTTCTTCATGTAATCATCCCACTAAATCCCTAGCGTGGGTGTGTGGTGTTTGTGACATACCTCCAAACTGCGGGTCTGGGCATCATGTTCATATGGATATGTTATTGTTATAAGTACTTTTTGACATATGGGGTGTATAGCTAACTATACCTTTACTTTTTGTATTTCCATGTGTTTTTTGGGGTGTCCTTATGGCTATTGTTACGAACACCCCTTCACGGTCTCTTCCCACATGTTCCATTTTGTTTGATGATGAGAAACCTTTTAAAGGATTCCATGGTAGACCTGGAGAAGATAGAGTTTTTTGAGTTTCAAAAAGTACAAGGTGTTCCTAGGGCTTTAAGAAGCTATCCCAATGCATATCTTTTTTTCATACATGTTTTACTTTGTAGTTGGTAGATATTTTATTTTTGGTGGCCCTATATTCTGGACAGGTTTACATTTCCTCACATTATATTAAATTTTACTATGTTGGTTGGGTTTAATAGTATGCATGAATTTTTTTCATTGGTAGTTTTTATATTTCAACATTGTTGGCATAAATATGGGTGCGTGTGTATAGGCACATGTTTTTAATATGCATACTCTATGCTATTCCCCAACCCTAGGCATATTTGAGGTAGGCATAGGGAGTCACGACACAGGACCCCCTAGGATGGGTCATGAAAACATGTTCATGCATATGTGTGACACATGATGATTCATACAGAAGGAATAAATATACATTTTAAACATAGAATGAAATGGGTATTAGAAAAATGTTATAAGGTATAAACATGAGGCGTACCATAATGGTTTCCATGAAATAATGGGTTCAAAAAACAAATTAACACTAATAAGTTAAAATAGGCATAGATCATGAAAAATACTAGACATCTTCATTTAAAACATGTAAAAATATTGTTTGATAAAATTTAGAAATAAGACACTTTAGTGTGGTTTAGTGGAAACTTTTAATGATTTTTTAAAACACAAACTGAATAATGGTTTTTATTAAATGAGAAATGAACCGAAATAATTTATTATGATAAAATAAATGATTTTGTTAAATTTATGATGGATTAAAATAGATTATTTAGTGCACTTGAAAAGGAGTAATAAATCAAGAAGTACCCTTTAATCAGTCATTCTTATTATGGAGAATTGAGAAGGGAATCATATAAATCACATATTTCCCCATCATGGAAAGAAGAATATGGATAGGAAAATAGGTTTGGGACATTAATAAATAAAATAGTAATAGTAAATATGAATAATTAAGAATTAAATTGGGTTAAAGATAAATTATGTGTAACTCGAAGGAAAAGAAGTGGAGGTACATAGAAAATCCGTAAGCTTATTTCTGAATGTCTTCATCCCTTGTACATATTGACTTGGAAAATAAAATTATATTAATTTATTAATTAATTAGTAACATTTTTTACATGAATTTGACTTATTATAATTCTATTATGATCATTTATGTCTATTTTAAAGAGTTATGAGGAAAAATTTCACCATTTAGGTGTGCACATTTTGTTGGTTTCCCTGATCGGTTCACTTATATACATCTACAAAAGAACATTTAGAATAAGAATAATTATGTAGAATTAAAATTATATGTTATTAATGATGTTATAGAATATTAAAGGTCTTATATATTATTTTTTCATATATGATTATTATTAATTAGAAAAAAATTAATTATAACTGTTTAAATTATTATTTCGGTTCTTCGATTATCACAAAATTGTTTTGTTCTATTATTTAATATTATGTATAGATGTCAGTTCCAAAATATAAAATAGGTTATTAAATAAATTTAAAAAACTTTTTCATCCATTATAATATTTTTATTACCACAATTTTAGGTGGAAGTGTAAAATGAAATCTCATATTTCTTAAAGGCAATAAATCAACGCATCACAGACGAAGTTTTCATTTTTTGGAAAAAAGGGAATACAAGAGAATTGTTAGTTGACAAAACATAAACATAATTTTATTAAAATATATAATAGATATTTTATTTTTCATTCATATATGGCATAGTATGGTGAGGAGATTATAATAAATGATGGTAAACTAGAATGAAATTAAAATAAAATGAATAATGATTTTACCTTTTGAACTTCTTCTCACTAAGGAACTACTTAGGGAAATTGTGTTTTGTATTTCATTTATACCAAAGGATCCTAGATATATGGGATATTATTGGAAGAGTATTAAAAATAATTGTTACAAGATTCATGGATTTGGAGGTGTGAGGAGAAGGGGTGGTGATTAGTGTTATTTATTGATGAGGAAGATGAGTGTTTTTAATTATTTTATTCATTTATTAATTATTTCCATAGAAGAATATAAGTTTTTCAGGTTCACTTGACTATGTTCAGTTACTAGTTAATGTTAGTGTAAACCATTGGTGCTTAAATCCTCCAAACATCATACATGCGTGAATAATTCATGCATTTAGCCAATACCTTAAATTAATGTATTTCAGTATTCACCACAAATTCTAATTTTTTAGTTAAATCAAATAAACTCCCCCAATTTGTTTTATTGTTTAGATATAAAAATTTTTATCCATTTTTTTGAAAATAAATTTATAAATATGATAAATTAAATTTATAATTTAAATCTTCAATTGTTTGGAAAATAATTATTTTTAAATTATAAATTATTTTATTTCACATAGAAAAATTAATTAAGGTCTCGTAAAATTATGTTACAATTATAAGACAACAAAATACTAAGTTATGAATAAATTTAATGAAAATAGATTTTCTTTTATATCATTTTATTTATTATAAAATCGTTAATAATAATTTAGGTTTCAAAAAACTTAAAACACTTAATTTACCAATATTAAATCATTTAATTACTTCTTCCAATATATAAATATAACATATTTTCTGTTAAAAGATACCAAAATTTTATTTATACGTTAATATTCCATGTTAATATTCTATTGATTATTCTACTATTCATAATGTTCACATTACAATTCTATAGGTCATGTTACTATTTCAATAGATTAGGTTCCTTATTTTCTATAAATACATCCTATTTCATTTACTGTTAATTTATATACATTGTATTATGTTCACTATTTGATTTTATGTGATTTATACAGTATAACATAATTATTACAATGGAATTTAGAAGGATAAATTAATGGGTCATTAGACCACTTAAACTATATGAATTTTAAAAGAAAATAATGAATAATCAACACATAGAGGTAAATAACTAAAAAACACATTCAATTGAATAAATAACATGAATATATTAACTGTATAAGACATAATCATTATTGAATTATATATAACTAAACATATTAAATTTAACCATTACACATTGAAGGAATTGTATCCTGAGATAGTATCATTGTTGAAATATCATGTATAAGAATAACTGCGTTATTGATGAAGGTGATATTCCTAAATGATATTAATTATTACCCATGTGGATTGATTATATTAGAATTTATATTATCCAAAAAATATAATAGATATAAAAGTGAAACATAGCTATAGTCTTTGGTTGAACCTTTTAGGGAAATTTGTTACACCGAAAAAAAGCAATTTGGATATTGATGTAGGGTTTCAAATGAAATATCTCAGGATTTTTATTAAGACAACGAATCTTGGTTTTTAATATAAAAATTAGAATGTTACCTCTGTTATTTTATGGCTTTATAAAAAATAGTAATCTTAAATATAACATGTGACCAACCGATGGAATAAGGTATGAGTCGTTGAAGTGGTCACCAATTGATCATAGTCATCCCAATTGGATGTAAATAAGATATAACCATTATTTTGTCATAAATAGTAAATAAACTATATTAATTACACATATATTCAACAGTATTAAATATCATTGGCTATTTTCAGGAGATTTTTCAAATCCATTTATGCTAGGGACCTTCAATTAAAGTTCCCATGATGTGGGTTATGAAGAATAATGAAACAAATTATTGTTTTTAACCTAATTACAAGAAAATGGGTTACCAAGTTTCAATTTAGTGATGGAATACATTTAAAAACACCATTACACTCAACCTCTATCCCTGAGTAGATTAGCTACACCATACAATATTAATCAAAAGAAGGAAAATGTGAAAAATTCTCATAATAACAATTAAACAACTAAAATCAATGAAATACTAAATTGAAACAATGTAAGATAAATCAAATCTTAACTTGAATGAATGTAAAATTAAAAACACATACACAACTGAATTTGATGAAAATTGGAATTGGAATTGAATGTTAGAAGAAAAACATGCAATAGAAGGGTCTCAAAATAATAAAAATAGTAACAAAATCATTAAAATAATTATTGAAGTATGTAATACTACATTTATAAAAAAAATGAAATAAAGGAAGAATAATAGAACATGTTCTTAAATCTATTATATCTCCTTATAGAGTCATGGGTTCTTATATATTTATAGGCTCGTACGGTTCATGATGTGTAAATGATTAACATCATGAAAATGTTTCATGTGAATTCATCCTTGAGACTTTCACAATGTGAAAGTTATTTTCATGTCATGTACTTCAGATATAAAATGGACTCTGAAGAGCATGAAACTCTTGGATTCCATGGATTGTATCTTCATTGGGATCTAGGATTCAAGCATTTAACATCCTGCAATTAGTTCATTTTATGTACATCATCATGTGTTAGATTTTCATATTTTCACTCTATTTATTTCTAACATGTCATGTAGTTGGGTTCAAATATTTTATTTTTATCACAGATTTTAATTTGGTAGAAAGGTGTTGTTACTGAGAGTAACACATTTTGAATCTATGTTTAATGGGGTTTAATGATGGATTTAATGTTTTTTCAGTAACTCCGTTTTGGAGTCTTGAGTCCCTATTTCTTGAAAAACCCATAAAATACCTAGTTTATTTTGAAATAAAACATGATAAATCCATAATGAAATGTATAAAAAATATATATATAAAAGTGTAAAATCAAAAAAATTTAGATTAGAAATGTTCATTATGACAAATATAATAGAACCAAGTGGAAGTTAATAAAGAATGTCCTATGAAATTGTACCTATATTGAAAATCCGTCACAACTCATTTTTAATCATTTTATTCTTATTAATTATTCCTTTTATTAAAATTTATCAAATGTTCCTAAGAAGATATACCATATAAAATTTACCTCATAATAACTTTTCTCTTATAACTCTTAGTTAAATGAAAATGGAGTTATCCTGGTACCTTGAATACATGTTCCTAACTATATTATTTCATTGTTTCTAACATCTCTACACTATAATGATAAAAACACAATTAATAATGAGTGCTTCAGAAATAGTATTTAACTGACTTTGCGGATGAGGGTACGATGGTAGATAGTACAAATCAAGATAAAAATGATAGTAAATTTTAATTTACAATCCATGATAATTGTGAATGGTTTAGAAAACAAAAATAAGAATATAAAAAATTTATCCACAACCCCAATAACTCAAATAGGGTCCATGAATATTCCAAGAAATCCCAAAGATATTAACATGTTCTTTTATTTTATTTTATTTGATTTATGAAAATTATTCCAAGGATAGGTCTATCATCCACCACATAACTAAATATGTTATTTCGTGATAATCATTAGTCTATAAATGGTGATTTTTTACCCTACTAACACAATATCATTATATATATATATATATAAATTTTCAATGGATCATGGAAGGAATTGTAAATTCTAAATTTAATCATGAAAAGTGTCATAATGTTATAGTGAATATTCCCCAATATGTCTCATTAGTATCTAAATCCAATGTATATAAGAGAGGAAGAATCCCCCATAGTTTTTTCAAAATAAAATCTTGTATAGAACTATGAGTAGGTAAGGAAGTGATAATTTTCTTTAATCAAGTCCATTTTTAATATGGATATTGTTCGTTACTATGGGGTAAAGAATGATGCATGCAGTTGGGGGTATCATGGTTAATGTATCAAAAGGGATTTCCTTATTAATTTTAATGGTGTATTTCTTCTATCATTTACTTAATATTATTCCAAGTCATGTTCGAATTGGTTTACTTAACCAAGGTATCACTCAATAAATATTCTCCACAAATGATATAAAATACTAGTTCTAAAGTCATCATTTGAATGGGAGTATAAAAAATGGGTTGAAATCACACATGATATATTATCTTTTAATAAGAATATCAAATGAAATTTGATGAATATTGAATTTGAATTAAATTAATCAACTCTGAAATCATGATTAAAATTCAAAATATAGATAAAAATAGATTTCGGAAATTTATCAAACTAGGAAACTAGGCTATAAACATGTACGTATAACCACAGATTTGGGAAACCATGGATAAAAGTATTTATATGAAGGCTATGGCCACAATTTTTTTTAAACCATTGATATAAACTACCCCTATAACCATAGATTCCATAAATCATGGCTATTGGGGTATTTCATCAATGGCTATAACCAAAACTCTATGAAATTGTGGCTATAGGTATCCCACTATAGCATAGTGAAAAATATATGTGATGTGAAAAAGCGAGAAGAGAAATAGCCACACATTTGACTTCAATTTCCACAATACATAATGATATATATCACAATATATATATATATAAGGTTTTCCATAATAAAGTGGTATGTCATTCGGTCCATGGTAGCACAGGTATGGAGATCAAATCTAGCTAGGAGCTATTTATTTTTAATCTATATCCATGGTTTAAATGAACTATAGCCACTATTTTTAACTATGAAAATAGACCCTATGGCCACAACATAGTTATTTCCACAGTTTCCAAACTATGGATCTAAGGTCTATTTCCATGGTGGAAAATATGGCTATATATTTCTTCTATAACCATGCCAATATGTGTCACAGACTTCTGGAACCATGTCTATAGCTTATAACCACAGTTTTGACGCATATATACATTGTTTTGAACCGTAGCTATAGATGAATTTTTTACTTGTGCTATAACAAAAAGGTTTCTATTATATAAATTTTAGTAATTATATTTCATGTAAAATAATGGTTTCAATGAAAAATATATCTAGGATAAATGATTATAAAATTAAATTAATGTGTAAGGACAATTAATCTTAATAATGACTCCCCCACACTTAAGATGAAATAGTTTTACCCTATTTTGGGATATGAATTGGGAGAGATATCAATCGAATCATAGGAAGATTAGAAATCAAAATTATGAGATTAAATTCATTAATCGAGAGATCATTATAGAGAATGTCATTAAATTAGAGAAATTGGTGGATGGTGATGGAAAATTCTACTACCTAAAATAATATTTCAAAAAAAAAATATTCCTACACTTGATAATCCATTATTACAAAAGATATGATGGATATGTAGGAATAGAAAATGGGTAGGTGTGCATAATCAATAGTAGGATTAAGAAGCTAAGATACATGCATTAATTATCTACGATTATGTTTCATATAACTAATGAACATATATATGTAGATAAGAAAATACAAAAGTCTAATAAAACTCAATAAAAACATAGATAAAAATATGGGATACATCCCATAAAGTGATATATATGTCACCATGATTTAGAAGGATGGAAAAAATATTTATTATAATTTCAAATAAAGGAAACATATTTTGTGAAATAGTTCTTTATAAAATTGAAATCATGGTATAGTGACATTAATGTTTGGCCCTTCACCACATTGAATTTTGATTTCCCTATATGGGAACAATTTGAAACAATTATGTGTGGAAAACCATCAAGATTTCAGCAATATATGGAACATTTTCAATTAAGAATTTAAAATTAAAACATCACTCATTTATGTGATGATTCACTGTGAAATGAATTGGTTATATAATCTCATTGTTTTATCTTTATAGGTTTAGTAATTTTCATAAGTGTAGCTTTTAAACTCTTATATCTCATTAATTTATAGCATTATAACTTCTTAGTCTTTCTGATCATCCTAGTTTTGTTTCTTAATTTCCCAATAAGAGTGATTATCTAGTTGAACCATCATTTGACACAACTTACCATAAACAAGACACAATGAATTCATGTCGATGGGTGATTTATACTCTATACGATATGCCCAAAGTGCATCATCCAATTTATGTCTCCAACCATTTTACTTGTAACCATGCAATTCATTTGAATTTTTATAATCTTCCTTTTCAAAAATTAAACATGGATTATAGTCTATGGGTAGTAGGGAGTTGTATTGTTTTAACTGATTTAATATTTTTCATGTAATCCACTAATGGAATAAATTTAAAAGTGAGTTACATAATCAAAAATGGGAAACCTAGAATATAAAAATCATTAGAAAATTTTTTCTTTTAAAAATTTATTTACCATCACATCTATGTCATTTGTGGTGGACTCAAATTCTACTCAATTCAATACATAGTTAACGTTGACCATGATAAAAAATTTACCATGATAATTTGGGAATGGATATATAAAATTGACTCCCCATATGTATAATATTACAAAATCATGAATGGGATTATGGGTCATTTCTTTTGTTTCTGCAATGGTTCTAGATAACTGGAACTGATCGAAGCATTGAACTAAACTCCTTGAATCCTAATAGAGATTGGTAAAAAATATCCTTCTTTTTATTTTTTTATCTATAGTGCATTTGAGTCCCATGATGTCCTCCAACTGGTCATTTGTGACAAATCTTGATTATTTTCTAGCTTCTTCTCCTGGGATGAAATGTTGCATCAATCCATGAACACATCACTTAAATAGTGGAAACACACCACAATAATAGTGTAAGGCCTTAACCAATAATTTATTCCTTTGTTGGATGGATACATATATGTAAGATATTCCATGGAAATACATTTTTCAAATATCAAAAATAATTTTTTTTATTTAAATTAAAATACATTTCATCCTGAAATTCATCATCAATGATAAGATTTTGTTTCAATTTTAAATTATTATTAGTTGATGTATAAATAACTACCATTGATGAAAATTTCAGTCTCTTTTCTATCCTTAATTACTATGTCAAATTCTTATATTATTGGGAACCACTATGTTATCCATAGGTTGGAATCCTTTTAACTCGGCATTAATTTCAATGTTACATGATCTCTAAAGACCACAAATTTATATAGAATAAGGTATGTGACTTTTTATTCAAATGAATATAAAAATTCTAGAAACTCTTTCTATGGTCGTATAATTCACCCGATATTCATTCTGTGTATGACTGGAAGAACATCTGAGATCGAAGGAATGCCCAAATTTGTTTTCTAAAATAACATTTATTGAAAAATCACTATAATCACAAATTAATTTGAAATCCTTATCTATGTCAGTTGATATAATGATAGGAGGAGATACAAGGATGTACTTAAGAGTACTGAATTCCCACCAAAACACTGTAGTTTAGTAGAAAGTAATTTATTTCAATAAAAAGGTTGATAGTTAGATGTATATTCTAGCAAATTATTTGATGAAGCAGTGATAAAATTTGATTGCCTTTGAAAACTCAGTATTACTTTTACAATTATGGGGTCATGTAAATATTTAGTCACTATGATTTTCAATGGATCAACCTATATTCCATTATATAATATATTGTATCCAAGGACTATGTTAGGTGGGACCATAAATTCAGATTTTTAAAAGTTTAGTAATAGGAACTTATCTTCCCAATAATAAATCACTTTATTTATTTTTCATAGGTGGATTTGAAGGATCATCCATTCAACAAGAAATCATCCATGAATATCTCTAATAAATATTCCTCCACATCATGGAAAATATATGTCATAAACCGTTGACAAGTCACTTGTGAATTGAACATTTCAAATCACATACATCTATATGAATATGTTCTAAAATGAAATGTGAATGTGTTTTTTAGTAATATACTAGTTCAACTACAATTTGATTTTATTTAGAATATCCATCCAGAAAACAATATAATTCATTCTTGGATAGTCTATATAGAATTTGATCCAAGAATGGTATCCGAAAATGACCACTTCAAGTGTTTGAATTTATATTTTAAAAATAAACACATAATCACCACCTAGTGATGGTAATTTTTTGGAATAACTAATTTTTAATTTTTTTAATAATTATCATGAAACAAATCTTCAAGATGACTTTTAGTGGTCTCACTAATTCATCATTAGGGATGGAAAATATTATTCCAGCATCATGATGCTTTGGCAATTCTTAGTGGACAACCACATCCATTGGTGGGATGGTATTCCTCTTGTGTTGAATCATGGGTTCATCACCCCTATCTAATAAAATATTATGGGTTCATATTATAGGGATAATAAAAATAATGTTAGAGACTCAAAAAAATGGATTTTTGGTTCCTTTTCAAGATATCGATGTGTTTTTCTTCATGCATTTAAGTTAGTTTTGAACTGATAATGATAGATTGTGGAATTGTTGTTTATTATAATGAGTACATTATTATTGTTGGAATAAGGTTCAATTAAATCATTGGTGGTTTAATAAATGAGTTTATGAATGGTGGGACGGTATCCCTTATTATTAAGTATAATTCACATCTACTAGACGACTATATGCATTTTATTCTGGAGGAAGGGTCTCTCTACCATCTTGAAGGGTCATGTAATCATCTTTCTCATAAATAAGAAAGATTTCTTGAAAATAATACATCACTCATATTTTCTTATCTATGTTCGCTAAGCTGATGACCTCATTTTCTTGGTTGAATATAAAAGTTAACCGACATTTATTTACATCAATAAACTCATTCCCAATGGAGAGAAATTTTCACCCTATAATGATGGGGAAATAACCTTCTTCCTCCATATGTAGAATATGGAAATTTGTAAGAAGGATGAAAATACCAACCCTGAATAAAATTTCATGAAGAAGATCATGAGGGTAATTAATTGATTATACATCCAATTAAAGTAAATCTATCAATATTTTCAATCCTTTAATCTATATATTATTAATAAAAATCATGGTAATGATATTTATTCCTTTTCTATGATTGCACAAGGATCAATAAAAATTACATGTCCCTGTAGTGTTGGGAATATAATAATATCAATGGTATCACATTTGTGTGGTATATTCCAATGAAAAATTGGGGAGAGTTTATAATTTAAAGATATGACACAGTGGTCATATATTTTATTTTTTAGGATATAAAATCCTTCAGATAATTGGCATAATCAGATATCTAGTAAATGGACTCTCCAAATGATATGTTGTTGTGTAATTTCATAAAAATATCTAGAATCTTTTTTTACTGTGCTGTTATTTTTTCTATTCAAATACTCTATGGAAATGTTATTGGGGTTTCAAATAGCGGAGGTGCAACATATAAAAAATCTATTTCATGGTTTTCTTTTATAAGAGGTTTTGTAGTGGGATTTTACATTATATTTTTGTTGAAAACATTTTTCAATCCTAAGTGACAAAACATTATCCTCCGCTCATACAATTGTATTGGAATTATTGAGAAACATACCATGAAAGAAACCCGAAAGAGTTTTTATGATATATACCACAAGGTGATTATGATTTCATAGGGAATCCATTCGGTATTTCATTTCAGGTTCAGGGGAATTCATCCTATGATCTCATTTATACATGAAGGAAATTGAAAGGTTCTCATGATTTGATTATGGAAGTGTGTATCAATATTTTAGTATTGGTGGAGATGATTGAAACTGATGTTGGAGAGTAGGTAGAAATTTATGACCTATGGGGGGAATGTTTTGGTCGAAATATTTTTTTTGCGGTACATGAGAAGGATAATATGGTGTGTACTATGTCGCTTCCTAAATCCATGGCAGAATCAGAGAAGTCATCTATTGATAGTATCCTTTGTTAGGTTGTTGCAGATACAAAGTCAGTCTATTCTGATAACACTACTTTAATTTTTGGATTTAATGAAATTATTAATTTTATTATTATTATTTATGTAATTTTAGTCATTAATTTCTGTTTCCTATATTCCTTATCAATATTCTTAATAAGGGTGTTGGCCTCTATACATTTCACATGTTTGATTTTCCATATGAGTAGTGGGAGGTGGTGGTGGTGTTTTAGGTATTTGAAAATACAATATATTTTTCAGGATAAATTAATCATTGGCGGTAAGATGGATATTCTCTTAAACATGACCTAATCCCCAATGAGGTAATCTTATATCGCTCTTTCATAGACCAAAATTATGGGAAATATAATATAACAATTCTTTGCCAACTTTAGGAAACTTTAGCATCATCCTTCCATCCTAGATAACATCCACAACTGTGTGTGTAGATTTTGGAGTCCATAGTGGAATGTATGAGGATATAGTAACACATCAATTCCATGATGTGTGGATTTTTAGGATAAATCCTTCATGAAATTCTATGATTCACATGATGTCTATTCATCTTTATGGGTGATGTTTTAGATCTCATATGGGCTTCTATGATTATTTTGGTGGGATGTATTGATCCAAGTGCATCTTATCAATATATTTGAAAGTCGTGATGGACTCAACTGCTTTGATTTTGATCCAATACTTGGATCGATTGATCTTGGAAAATGGAATACTTGAAGTTGGCCGGTGTCATAGGATACAACATGGATGTGAAACTAATAATAATATTTAATGAAATAGACTGTTTCTCATGGGAATCATCAATATAAAGTCCACTAAATTGAACCACATTCTCGATCATATGTGTGAAGTTTGGATTAATATTTTTGTTTTATTGATAATAGGGGAAAATTTTATGTGTGAATCACTACTTATGGATGGAAAGACATAATCCATAATAGAGTACTCGTACAACACTAGTTTTTATGACTGATTTTTAGCTAGAATATATTGGATGTTTTAAGGGTTATCTATTGAAAAGTTTTTTAATTTTTCCATATTTGAGAGGAGAAATGAATCAATATATCCCTTTATCTTTGGAATGAATTGAATTAGTTCTTGATCACCAAGGATCTTTGAGTCACTCATTGGGTCATGAAGTAGGAATTATCATAGAGGAGAGAGGATGCATGAGATAATCCTTGTGTAAGAATTATAAAAAGAAAGAGTGAAATGAAAATGGGGTGAGGTAATATAGGGTTCACAATTAAGGTTACTATTACAAGGCACAATAATACACCAAAAAATGTTTCCAAAATTTTGAAATCCTACAAAATGTTGTTTATTACACACTTGAATGTATCAATTTTGAATTTAAATTATCCTAAACAAAACTAGCTACAATAGAGTATCAGAGTGATAGTGCAGAGATGAATCCATTGAGATAAGTTGGGAGGTATGTAACCTAGATAATATATCCTTGAATAATATTTCTTTTGAATAGTCATAGGTGTTTTTAAGAAGACTATAAATATTGGGTTTAAATTAGGAAGGTAAAAAAGGGATCAAATCTGTCTATAGGGTTTACAAAAATGCGTAATACTAAATTTGGATTTGGATAGTCCTATGACATAGGCCTAAAGGTTGGAATATAACATCGCAGTCTAGATTCCACACACTAGTGACTCAAGAAAATCGAGGACATGACCTCATCTATGCCTCCACATATGCCCAAGGTTAAAGACTAATGAGGGTATAAAAAGACATTCAAGGTGTGACCATGCCCTGTTAGATAATATAAATAAACAACAAGAAATAAATAAACAATAAAAAAATCTTATATAATCATAAACATTATTGATTTATCAAGATAACCAATGCAATAAAATACAATATCCAACAAAGGTAGAAAACATTCCATGTTAATGTAAGTGTCAAGTGTCTAAAATGATGTCTAAAAATAATGACACTGAAAACTGCCAAGATGGTCCCAAACCACATCTAGTTAGCTCATCCATGATCTATCCACAAACTAATTGTCTAGCATAAGGACTTTTCCATTTATCTATCATACAAAAACAATGTCTATTTTGGTATTGATCAGGCAGCCTGAGTTGTATGTGAGTACAATTCAGTAGACCACCACCAATGGTGTCTAAAACATTATCCCACTAGATAGTAGTGGTTGTAGTTGTACATCCAAATAGGTATAATTCATATGTAAACATTTATCATATTTTCATTTATTCTTTACTTAACCTAATTAAGTAATAGTTTTCTGAGGACACCCATACCTCAAAGTCATCTTCAGATCATTCCAGAGCACGAAGTGTTCCTTGGTAATATAATATCATAATACAAACATTGGGTCATGTTGGATATCTAATTATTAACTTGTGATATCATATCACATTACCTTCTTCGACTCATAGTAGATCCCAAAGTGTTCCAAGGTAATTTCACATCTTAATACCTAGTTCATATCATTCTAAATCCTAATGTATTCAAAAGTAATATCATTTCTCAATACCTACATTGGATCATTACTAAGTCATATGTATTCCCAAATGAGTTCATACCTCAGTGTAACATTATTACTATTATTTTATTCATACTTGAATTCTCTTGTTACCATTTATGTATCACACATTAGAATGATTGTCGTCTCATTATCTAATTTGTACCAAAATGACCATGTTACCATTCATTAACACAAATTAGAATGACCATGTTCACATTATCTAATTCATAATTGAATGACAAGGTTCCCATTCATAAACACACATTTCAATGACCATGTTTCCATTCATTCCATAATACTTGAATGACCAAGTTACCCTTTATAAGTACATTATTAATCTATCAATTAATTATTCTAATAAATTCCATTACTAATTAAAAAATTAGTTTATCACATAATTACCCTTAATTAATTCAAAAACAAATTAATTTATCAAACCCATTAACTAATTTACCATCTAAAGAATCAAGATTCACAAACTCAATTCTCATACCTAATCCCATTTTTAATTTTACCATTTTATGTCTCAATTATTCATAATTAATTCCATAATTAATTATTGTAATCTATCATATCAATATCACCTAATTAATTTAATATTTAATTATATGAATTATACTAATTGGATGTCACATAATTATTTTCCCAATTAATTATCTAAATAACGACACCTAAATATCATAATTAATTCCAAAATTAATTATCTAATTAGATATCCCATAAATCTCATAATTATTTATATAATTTATTATTTATTTCCAAAATTCACGAATTAATAAATTAGCCACACTAATAACCCAATGATGGAATTAAAATTTCTAAATTATGCTACCAATTCTCTAATTTTGATACACATATCAAAATCATGACTATGGGAATTGAATATTAGACAACTTACCTCAATTCATCAATGGATAATCCTCTAACGAAAATACCCAAAAAATAAGTGGTACAATAATATTGATATATATATAAATAAAAAAACTCAATGTTATGATTAAATAAAGAAATATCTTTCAAAACTAGATATCGATTTTGAATCCTAGATCTCATATCAGCAAATAGATATATATTTGTCCATAAAAGTAGATAACATCACTAAAAGATAGCAGAATGAATGGGGGAAGCAGAAGAGAGAACTGAGAGAGAATTCACTAACCATGAGCAGAGTAGTCCTTCATTCCAGGAATCAATTTGAGAATAATAGTGGTAAAGTGTTCTTTAAATTCATCCAAAGTGATCAAAAAACGTGAATGTGTACCTACAGCCGAATGGGGGTCGAAATAGTTAGGTTTGGGGAGTTTGGGGAATTTTATAATAAATTTTTGAGCCACATTTAAAATCACTCCCAGTTTCCTAGAAGGGGCACAATGTTCCTCTAACCATGTGGAAAACATGTGCAGGTTATTTTGGGTGTGCAAAATTTATCCTTATAGAGTGAAAGATTTTACAAACGGTGAAACAGTTGTGCGAACCCCCTCTGTCTAGGGTTGCACGGGTTGCATGGCTATGGCACATGGTTTTCTCTAACCATGTTCCAACTGTGACCAATCACTTTTCTTTCATTTTTTCTATAAATTCCACAAAACCACACCCCATGTTATAACCTAAAAAAATTACTAATATAGGGGAAAGAAATTACTTGAAAATCATCTCAAGTGAACTCCCTAAAACCTCAGGATCGTAAAATAACCTTACCTTATAAAATATCATCCTCGAGATGCACTACAATGATTTTGTAAGACACAAATCCAAAAATTATAATCCCTTGGCCTTGTATATCTACTTCCATTTCCCATTTATCCTCATGTACACACCCATGTTTCTGTAATATACATACTATCGGCATAGTCTTCCCCCACAACACATTCTCACTATGATCCAACACATGTATTAGATGCTCCTCAAAGGATTAATATATTTAAAGATTGAAATAATGCACTTTAATCACATGAGAAGGGTCAGGGTAAAACTTCCATATTTGTAAAACATGGAAAACATAATGCATAGAACTATATTTTTGTGGAAGAGACAATTAGTACACAACCATCCTAATTCTATCCACTACCAAAAACAATCCAATGAACGTGGGTTCCAAAATTTCCTATATCCATATCATATGGTGACATAACCTAGGAGACACCTAAAGGAATACATGATCACCCTCTATATACTCTAGGTGTCATATCTATCTGTCATCATATGACTTCTTCCTACTCTGAGTTGTTGCCATACTCTTATAAATTAGATGAAACTAATCTGATGTCCCATGTATGAGGCTTGGTCCCAAAAAATATGAATCTCCTGTATCTAGCATAATGGGGAACTGAATATCCCTCCATAAATTGCCTCGTATGGTTCCATATGTATATTTTACTATGAACAATTATTATAGGAAAACTCCACTAAATCCAACTACTTTTCCCAAGACCGACCAATATCATAAGAACATGCCTGTATCATATTGAAAAGAATTAGTATTTCATGATCTGACTTCCCACCTATATGTGGGGTGAAATTCAAACACAATATTACCCATTTTCCAATCCATTTATTCAATCCCTTACAAATGTGTGATGTGAAAGATAAATGATGATAAAAAACTATAGTCCATGTAACACTGTGTAGATGGAGTATCTCTCAAACATAAAGAACTATCAGCCGCTCCACCATGAATGTCACCCATATAGGAATGAAATGTGATACATTTTTTAGTTGATCCATAATAACATATATAACATCGTTATTATGTGGAATCTGTTAGTGACCCACCACAAATCCTGTTTTCATGTCATACTACTTCCTCAACGAAATGGGTAATGACTCATGAAAACATTCAGCTCATTGATGCTCTATCATCAATGGATAATCCTCTAACGAAAATACCAAAAAAATAAGTGGTACAATAATATTGATATATATATATAAATAAAAAAACTCTGTGTTATGATTAAATAAAGAAATATCTTTCAAAACTAGATATAGATTTTGAATCCTAGATCTCATCTCACCAAATAGATATATATTTGTCCATAAAAGTAGATAACATCACTAAAAGATAGCAGAATGATTGGGGGAAGCACAAGAGAGAACTGAGAGAGAATTCACTAACCATGAGCGGAGTAGTCCTTCATTATAGGAATCAATTTGAGAATAATAGTGGTAAAGTGTTCTTTAAATTCATCCAAAGTGATCAAAAAACGTGAATGTGTACCTACAGTTGAATGGGGGTCGAAATAGTTAGGTTTGGGGAGTTTGGGGAATTTTATAATAAATTTTGGGGCCACATTTAAAATCACTCACAGTTTCCTAGAAGGGGAACAATGTTCCTCTAACCATGTGGAAAACATGTGCATGTTATTTTGGGTGTGCAAAATTTATCCTTATAGAGTGAAAGATTTTACAAACGGTGAAACAGTTGTGCGAACCCCCTCTGTCTAGGGTTGCACGGGTTGCAGGGCTATGACACATGGTTTTCTCTAACCACGTTCCAACTGTGACCAATCACTTTTCTTCCATTTTTTCTATAAATTCATCAAAACCACACCCCATGTTATAACCTAAAAAATTTACTAATATAGGGGAAAGCAATTACTTTAAAACCATCCCAAGTGAACTCCCTAAAACCTCACGATCGTAATATAACCTTACCTTATAAATTCTCATCCTCGAGATGCACTATAATGATTTTGTAAGACACAAAGCCAAAAAGTATAAGCCCTTGGCCCTGTATATCTACTTCCATTTCCCATGTATCCTCATGTAAACACCCATGTTTCTGCAATATACATACTATCGACATAGTCTTCCCCCACAACACATTCTCACTATGATCCAACACATGTATTAGATGCTCCTTAAAGGATTAATCTATTTAAAGATTGAAATAATGCACTTCAATCACATGAGAAGGGTCAGGGTGAAACTTCCATATTTGTGAAACATGGAAAACATAATTCATAGAAAAATATTTTTGTGGAAGAGACAATTAGTACACAACCATCCTAATTCTATCCACTACCAAAAACAGTCCAATGAACTTGGGTTCCAAAATTCCCTATATCCATATCATATGGTGACATAACCTAGGAGACACCTAAAGGAATACATGATCACCCTCTATATACTCTAAGTGTCATATCTGTCTGTCATCATATGACTTCTTCCTACCCTGAGTTGTTTCCATACTCTTATAAATTAGATGAGACTAATCTGATGTCCCATGTACGAGGCTTGGTCCCAAAAAATATAAATCTCCTGTATCTAGCATAATGGGGAACTGAATATCCCTCCATAAATTTCCTCATATGGTTCCATATGTATATTTTCCTATTAACAATTATTATAGGAAAACTCCACTAAATCCAACTACTTTTCCCAAGACCGACCAATATCATAAGAACATGCCTGTATCATATTGAAAAGAATTAGTATTGCATGCTCTGACTTCCCACCTATATGTGGGGTGAAATTCAAACACAATATTACCCATTTTCCAATCCATTTATTCAATCCCTTACAAATGCGTGATGTGAAAGATAAATCATGATAAAAAACTATAGTCTATGTAACACTGTGTAGATAGAGTATCTCTCAAACATAAAGAACTATCATCCACTCCACCATGAATGTCACCCATATAGGAATGAAATGTGATACATTTTTTATTTGATCCATAATAACATATATAACATCGTTATTATGTGGCATCTGTTAGTGACCCACCACAAATCCTGTTTTCATGTCATACTACTTCCTCAACGAAATGGGTAATGACTCATGAAAAACTTCAGGTCATTGATGCTCTACCTTCAACTTCTTTCAGGAGTAACATGTTGTCATGAAGCTTGCTATAAACTTTTTGAAACTAAACAATAAAATTTATCATCATAGGTCATGGTAATTGTTGGTCTCACATTTATGGATCACCCACTTTGAGGCATGAAATTCCCACAGACTCTCCTCTTGTATACTCATATGCACAATAACCCGATTCCTGACCTAGATGATATTAGCCTTATCTATTCTCTAATCATATGGTGAATCCCCACATTCATGGATTTCCATCAGTGTATTAAATTATGGATCCTCATACTATCTATCTTGGATCAATATCAAAAGTGTAGACTCTATTGAAACTGATACTAGATTCTTCTACTTAGAACTCTCCTGAACCACCATAAGAATTTCACTAGCAAGGTCACAATCTTACATTTAGAACAAGAATCATTAACTAAATGAATCTAACACTTCTATGTCAAAGAATTAAAATAGATATTTCTTTTCCCATTTATATAGGATTACTCAAAATAAAAAATATATATACAGTCGACCAATATTTACTACTAGAGATTCAAATGTCACTCTAAGAATATATACCTTAATCTTTTGTTATCTGTATACATAGTGAACCTCTCACCAAAAATATTGTTCCACCAACACTTTAGATAATAAAACAATCTCGCTAGCTAATGTTCATTAATAGGTTAGTTTTGTTCATGATTCCTCAGCTGATGAGACCCATTCTCCACCCCTCGGTCTCTCTGCATCAACACAGCTAAGAGTCCAATCCATGAATCACTACAATATACCATATAATCCTCACATATCTCAGGTAGGTTCAATATCGGTTCCTAGGTAGAATGATTTTTATGTCATAGAAGACCATCTCTCCTACATTCATGCAATTAAAAATGTTTTCATTTTTGGTTAAGCATTGAAGCAGTACTTCCAAATGAGATATATGTTAGAGGAATCTTAGATAATAACCAAATAACCCTGGAAATCTATAGATATTGAATACGTTCATTCTATGCTCCTAAGAAACCCATTCCCTAAACATCTTTAGGTCCACTGACACACATTCCTCCAAGATGATGTGTCCAAAAAAGTGGACACGATCAATCCAAAATGTAAAATTATATAGCTTGACAAATAGATGATGTTATATTAGTGTACTCAACATGATGTTAAGATGTTGTACATTAAATTCATGAGACCTAGAGTAGAAAATAATTTCATCGATAAACTGATCCATGTATGAATGGAATATATTTTCATCAAGGCCACACAAGATGATGGTGTGTTTTTTTATCCAAAATTGAATTCCAATAAACTCATAAATACCATAATTTCTTATTAACATAGTCCTTAGTATATCAGAAGTTTTAAATCTTAGCTGATGATACCCCTATCTCAAATTCATATTCAAGAAGACACAAGATCTTCTAAACTAGTCAAATAGAACTTTGATACACATAAAAGGATACCTCTTATTTACAGTCAACGTGATCAACTAATGGTAATTGATAAACAAGTGAAAAAACCCATCGAAATTATTTTCAAACAAGACAGATGAATCCCAAGGTGATTTACTCAGACAGATTAAACACCAATCTTCCAAATCCCCAACTTGAGTCTTGTGTTCTTGAAGCTCTGTTAGTTCCATTACGAATGGTGGAATAGATACTAGATCATCCCTCATCATGATCTAAGTAGTTAATTACCCATATCTCTATAGTGGATGCATCATTAAGTAATCAAGAATGAAATCCTGAAACTATTCCACCACTGGGGGGAAGATATCATGCTTTACGCCACCATCATTCCAAAAAATCTAGATATCTTGTCTATGAGCTCACCCAGTTTCTGAGTAACTATCCTCACATTTACTTCTATTATATCTCACTCCCCACATTGAATATAATGGTAACATTTTGGAGTGGTATTTTTCACTCCCCATCGGTAATAATCTAAGGGATATTTGAATGAAATTACCTATTATATACCCATAATTAGGTCGAATCCTAGCCTCCCAAGGATATAGAGATCCCATATAAAATGATACCCCTTCCTTCAAGAGAACATCCTTGGATATATAGATGTATCTAGACCATACTCCCAATGGTGTACGTATAGTCATATCCCTTCCCAAAAACTCCACCACTAGGATCAGACCATTCACTTGTTTTGTAGATATAATGAAGTGAGAGGCACCCATATCAAATAAGGCAATGGAAAATGTAGAACCTACATGAATAGTACATCTCACTATTGATGGTTCAGTCTTGCTATCCACAAGTGTTGGGTTCACTACATGTAGTCTTCATACCCATCTCCCCTATGATGCATTATGAAACCCTTGTGTTTCCCCAATCTTCTAATAGAGGCATGCTGTTTCCGCAAAACACCATGTTAACCACCTCTACCATCTCTTCTCATAGAACAACATCTGTTAGTCTAATATGGTGTAGATGATCCCCTTACCACACTTTGAATATTTCTAGATACACCCTCACTGACTGTCTTTCACTGTGTCTTGTAGAACTTCTATAGATACTTCATCCTTCTTCAAGAATGACAATATATTATTGGTAAGGGAAGTTTATATGATAATGGAATGGCCTAACAAAATGATGATAGATATCTATAGTAAGTTCCATTGAAATCAACCCTAATGTCTTAACACTCTTATTTCCACTGCCCTAGAGAAAGTTATCATAACGACGCTTCCTTCTATGAGAAGTTTCATCACCCAATAATCCAGTATAATATATCTATCCAACACTATAAACCTCCTTAATGTTCTCGTCACCAATGAGGTCATCATCAAGGAAAGTAGCTAACCTATTTAACAAGAATAGGATTACATTGGACTTAACCTCTCACTAATGTATATCATGAAAAATTGTTTCCATAACTTTGTCATCTACGGCCAAATCTTGTGAAAAACATTTAAAACATGTAAACTATCAAACATATTCCATCATAGACATTCTCCCCTGAGTCAGCTGCATAAACTCGAATGATCTATCCATCCTCAACATATCTGGATAGAAATGATACAAGAACCTCTCCATGAAGTCCTCCCATAACATACCACCAATGTTTCCAGTCCACGCCTGAATGTCCCACCACATCATCACTGATCCTCAGAGCATATAAGAAGCTAACATGACCTTCCAATTACTAGGAGTCCCCAAATGGTCATATATAATCTCTATTAACTCAACCCATAACTCATCTACCTCAGGTACAAAATCTCTAGAAATTATTAGATAGTGATGTAAGTGAAACACTCTTTTCAGTTCATACATTATCTTCTAAAACCACCCTAGTTCTATTTCCATGAATATAATAATGTGAGAGAAGTTCTATTAGAAATTCTCCCCTTCTTCCTCACCCAGAACAATCTGTGCCTTAGGTTCCACAACTAGTAGAGAATTGCCATCAATAACCCATTGTCTTCCTCTCAATAAGTGTCTCTATAGAGGCAAATCATTCAATAAAATAACACACGTCTTATGATTCATAATGAAACATTATCATATATAAGTAAGAGGAAGAATCACAACAAGTATTCTTCCCCAAACATCACCATGTGGTAAAAACAAAGGAACTATCACTAAAATTAACCATCTTACACCTAGTTCATTATTATCTAGTGGAATTATTGTTCTCATATCATAATTATCATTTGGACACACAATTATTGACATTATTGCATCAATTTATCACCTTCAATTTCATATTTGGCCCAATATTCAATTCAATTTCCCATGTATGCAAAAATAGTTTAAGTTCAAAAACTTACCTAGAAAAAAATTTCCCATGCATTCCTAAAACACTGCATGTCACTAAATTTTCCAAGGTTCCTAGAATGATGAATGTATACTCAACTCTCATGCCATTTTTTGTCACGAGTTGATTCTCATAAAATTTTCAAAAACAATTTTCACATCACACAATAGGTGCATCACCTAAGGTGAAATAATATTCAACATTAAGAAAAACCAACAATAAGAACAATCCCACAATGGGTTCTTGGGTTTTCCCCTAAACATGGGTTTTCAACTCCCATGCATGAGCTCATTATGATGGTCTGACTCTTTCTAGTCTCCATTCTACATTTCCTAAATAGAAGACAAAATAAAAGAAAATAAAATCACATTGATGCCACTTTATACAATCCTGAAATGAGTGCCACAAACCAGTGGCACATTCCAGTTGATCACCTCCCCTCAAGATCACCTCCTCATATTATAGTGGCTACTAACTAGCTGTGACTTTCTAATAAGTCATTCATGTAGAGACTACACCCACTTTTTTCATAGTAATACAATAGTTGAAAGAGTTTAAAAATACATAAGTCATATATAACCCTACAAATACAGATATCTCATGATAATATATGAATAAATACACAATATTTAACTATAAATAAAAACATTATATATTAATGTATATTTCATGTGTCTAAAATGAATACTATACATAAAGACACCGAAAACACCCAAATGGGTCCCAAACCACATCTAGTTCCCTCATCCATGATCATCCCCAAATTAGCCATCAAACCTGGGGAATTTTACTTTAACATATCTAGATAAAAAATTCCTATCTAGGTATTAATCATGCAGCCCAAGTAGGGTGTGAGTACAACTTAGTAGGCCACCACCAATGATATCTAAAACAATATCCATCTATATAATTGTGCATGCAGTTTTATAAATATATATGGGAAATTTATAAGTAAATAGTCATCAAATTATCAATTATTCATTACATAAAAACACTTACACATGGGTTACGAAGGCCACCTGTACTTCAACACCACCTTCATCTCATGATAGATCCATAAGTGATCATAGGTGATATAATATCTTAATAAATGATTAAGCGCATGTTGGATCCCAAAATATTCAACGGTGATATCATATCTCAATACATACTACGGCTCATGCCACAGCCTGATGTATTCCCATGTGAGGTCATATCTCGAAGTACCATTATTACCATTCTCTAATTCATATGTGAATTCTCAGGTTACCATCTACATATCACACTTTAGAATGACCATGTTCCCATTCTATAATTTATACACGATTGACCATGTTACCATTCACAAATACACATTATAATTACCATGCTCCCATTATTTAATTCATACATGAATGAACATGATCCCCATTATAGACACACATTTGAATGACCATGTTATAATTCTTTACATCATACAAAAATGACCATGAATTTATTCATAAGCACATAATTAATGCAACATTAATTGTTAATTTAAATTCAATTACTAATTAGAAAATTATTTTAGCACCTAATTAACCCTAATTAATTCACCAATAAAGTTATCAAACACATTAGTTAATTTAACAACTAATTTATCAAGATTCATAAGATCAATTACCACAATTGATCACACTATTAATTATATCATTATCAATATCATATCTTCATATTTAATTTAATAATTAATTATTTTGACCTACAATATAAATATCACATAATTAATCCCATAATTAATTATATCAATTCAATATATTTGATATCTAATTATCAATACCTCAATTTATTATCTAATTCATGATCCCTGAATAATATTTTTATTCAATAATAAATTATCTAATTGAACAGACCCTGAATCTCATAACCAATTTAACACATAATTACTTATTTACACACCATATACATTAATTAAGTGGACACACTAGGTAACCTAATTTTCGAATTAAAATTTCAAGAAAATGATAGAAATTATAAAATTTTAATATATATCTAAATCACGACTTTGGGAATTGATTATTGGATAAACTACCTCAATTAACCAATGGATAATCACCCAAGGAGAATCCCCAAAAATTGATTGACAAAATGGCATAGATCTATATCCTATCCTCGAATCACTAAATAAATATTTGAACAAAATATCATCTAAATATAGATATAAATATAGAATCATAGATCTATATTTCACAAAATAGTTATATATAATTCCATATTTGGGGAAAAATCTCTTAATGAATGCATAAATTATTGGGGAAACATAAGATAAGAACTGAGATAGGATTAGCTAACAATGTGAGAAGCATACCTTCGATCTAGTATTTGATTTAAGAAGAACTCTTGTTTTGAGGGCTTGAAATTTGTCCATAGATCTCCAAAAGGCCATAGAGTACCTAGGGTCAAATGTGGGTCAAAAAAATGAGTTTTGGGGGTCTGAGGAATTTTAAAAAATAATTTTGTGACAGATTAAAATCAAACACTGATTTCTAGCCAAGGGAAAACAATATTCACTAACCATACACTGAAGGTGATATAATTAGTAAATTATTGAAATCCTTCTCCTTTTAGGTCTCATGGATTGAAAAACCATGTGCCATTTGTGTGAATCCCCACCATCTAGGGTAACATGATTTTCTGGAATGGGGGAACATTTTTTGCTAATAGTGAACAACCCCCTTGCTTTCATTTTTTCTAAATATTTATCACAAAACAACCCATGTTATAAAAGAAAGAAAATATACTCAAATAATGACAAAACAATTACAAAAAATAAGCCCAATTAAACAACCTAAATGGTCAGGATCTTATGGTGACATTGTCACTAATAAGATAGGGTCAAACCAATTTGAACTACCTAAGAAATTAATATTCCTTAGTCAAGAAATATTGAACAACCTTGATAAATTATTATTATAATCAATGTAATAATGTATCGTAATATATTAGTGATAAATTTTTAAACTCGAATTTGAATAGGATCATTATTTTACACATCCTGTGATCATGGTTATGTAATGATTGAAATAAAAGAATATTTTATACATTATTACCACCCATGTGGTTATGATGTATTGATTTATTAGTACGTTGTATTTATACACCCACATCCTCTCGACCAATAACCCTATTTTTATTATCAAATGATAATGGTATTAATCGAGCACATGGAAATCTGAACCATGCTCAGCATAATAATTTAACAAATAAAATTAATTTTGTCCATAATTAAAACAATATAATATCGATCAAATAATAAATTTGATTAATGAAAAATGACGAACTCATCAAAAATTAAAGTTGAAAATAATTGGAATCGTATCTTAATGTTGTAACGAAAACACATAATGGAAGAGTTTTATAATGGTAAACAACATCAACAAAATGACTAAAATCCGAAAGAAATGAAATAAAAATATGTCTAGAAGATAAAATCTAAGACATACATAAAAAATGAAAAGGTTTTGATGGATTTTCTAACTACCTATATCATTGAGATTTCATAGATATTTATAGGCTATAATTTCTCATTATGTATACATAATTCACATCATGAAAATGTTTTATGTGACTTCCACATTGTTACATTCATGAAGTGAAATTTTATTTCACATACTTTAATTTAGATATAAAAATGTATCCAATGAACTTTGATATCTTGTATTCCATATCATTTTTTCTTTTCAGGATTTCAATTTCAAACATTTTACATCATATAATTTTTTCACACTACGTACTTCATCGGATTTTTGATTTTTAAATTTCCATGTTGTGTAAATCGTTCACACCATGTAATTAGGTTCACATGTTGTAAATTATTAAAAGATTATAAATTGGATGGATGTATTTATGCTCAAGTATTAAATTTAATTTATATATGTTTAATGAAATGTAATGCATGATTTTTAGTTTTTTCTAGTATCTCCTCATTTAGTGTTGAGTGCCAATTCCTAGGAAAAAAATAAAAAACCTAGTGTATTATAGAATAATAAAATATAAATACATAATGAAATATATACAATATATATATAAATTAATCTTATCTAAAATAATTTTTTACTTATAGTACATCACGATCTCATGCACAATGATACCTCTACTATCGAGACAATTCAGAATACAGTTTAAAATGATGGGTATCTGTACATCAGAAACCAAAATCCCTAAGGTTTTTAAACTAATTCATCTAATGAGAGCACTGTTTCTTCAAGGGGATTTCTATAACTATGATCCAACAATATCTTCATGTCAAAATCTTTCCTCATATCTTGAATAATCATCTTATTTCATGAATAATGTGCTTTTTGGAAAAATATCTTTATAGTTTAATGAAAATAGATTTATCAATTTTTTACTTGAAAAACAATTTACATTGATAGTAAACATAATATATAAAAATTTTATATTGTTTATGAAAAAGTCATATAGATGATATTATAAATTATTAATATTTGAGAGATATGTAAATTCTAATGAAAAGTGATATTATGAAATTTATTTTCTTAAGAGAAATTTAACAATCAAAAAATTAAAACAAATAAGATACGATCATTAATTATTCTAGAATATTTATTATAATAAAATCATGAATAATAGGTATTTACATAAAATCAACAAAAATGGTAGTATATACCACACATAAATCTAGATATGTTCATATTAATAAATATTCCTTAGTGGAATGGAAATGGTTACGACATCCATTACACTTGTCATAAATTTGATGTGAGAATTAATCAATAAATCTATCATGTATATCAATTTTAAATCCACAGAATTTTTTTTAAATTAATGATAAGATAATCATAAGTAATTAGACAAATAATGTTAGAATATCAATGACAATGTTGATGTAATATAACCAAATAAAAAAATTGAGTTATCAAATTCATTATTACATAGAAATTTTCAATTCAAATCCACATGGATGAAATAATTCAAAATGAAACCTAAAATACCATGATGTATTATGGATTCATGAAATTACATGAAGACGAGGCATTATATATAACATATTAATATAAATTAGGTTTATAACATTACAATATTCCTCAATTAAGGGAAATTGAGATGAAGTCCCTTATCACAAGCTCAATTTTGGTTGAATAATATTTATCATATTGTATAATGGTTATAAAAATATTATAAATATATAATAGAACCAAATTCATATTTATAATATCATATATGATCATATAGTATCATTTTACCACCATATTGATAATAATATTTCTCAATTTTCATAATTTTTTATGTTAACTAGCTTGTTTTCTCATGAATTTTTTATAACGAACATTCCAATTATTATGAATGTTATATTGTTTAGTCACCTCCATAATAATATTAATTTTATAAATGTCATTTTTTTAATATCTTAACCTTTATAATAATAATTTAAATTTGACATGATGAATGTATCACCTCACATCATGGAGACTGTAGGTCATATATATTCACGAGTGATATTTTCATTTCTTTAAAGAGTGAAAGGGTAAGAAAGTGGGTGAAATATTAATTTTCAACAATTAGTATCATTTCATATATATCTAATATATTCATTATATTTATCATTATTTGTTTCCTTATATAGTGTTTGTGAAAAATTAATTTCATCACTTCTAGAGAAGGTAGTCCACCATACACATGGCCAGTGTTATCATATTTAAAAAGGAATTGATAATACGATGATATATGTAATATTATAATTACATATGTATAAAAATTACATTATTTCAATATATATTTATTAAATCTAGAAGTATATCCATAATCAAAAGGCATTGATGGAAAAATAATTATATCAGTTTCATGGTGGTAGTCTTCAGTATATGTTTTGGGTTATTTTAACACTTATCATTTTAGTTTAACCCATGATAAACTAATTATTTCTCTAAACATGGAAAATAATTTTTCTGTTTTTAAAAATAATTATTTTCAAATATTATTTTTAACTTAATTGATAATATATATTTTTATAATTCCAAACTAGGAATCCATTTTTCTAATTTCAACTCATAGAAGTCACAAAATATAATTTAAAAATAATTCGGCATATGAAAATAGAATGTGGTTTATCAATGAGATAATTTCCAATGGTTTAAAATGTATTTATGTCAAAATTAAATATTAAATATATTAAAATAACCTAAATTCTATAAATGAACATATAATTTTACTAATTTTACTTTTAAAACCATTTTACATTATTTTTTATGTTTATGAAGGTGATAAAAATAAGGTCAATTATTAATAATAACATATATTTTTCATAATCCATAAAAAAATAATCATTTTAGAATAATCCCAAAAAACACCCAATGATAATTTAGATATTTCTATTTTAAAAAAGAAGGTCATTTTATAATTTTTTTTCAATTAGTAATGAATAATTTTAAATTATGTGGTCCAAGTGAGACTAAACGATCAATTAAATAGAATACAATATTTTAGATAATGATTACTTTTTATTAAAATGAATATTCTTATATTTATAATAATTATACATCCATTTTTTATATGTGTTAATCAAATAATTTTCAATTTTTTTCAATAAAATTCATACCCACAAATTGAATAGCTAGGTTGTAATGGTATATTATATTAAGGTGAATTTAGGCAAAGATATTTATGTTCCACAGGCTATCGAAGAGATCAATTTTTTTCTTTCAATTAAATATATAACAATTTATCAAGATTATAAATTATCATCTATGGTCGATGCTAAATTTCATATACAATATCTAACCTAATTTTCTTCTTATAAAATATCAAGGTGTTATACATGATTTGTTGCATTATTTAATTTTTTGAACTACGATTTCACGGTACGATTTTTAAATGTAATTATGATGTTTTCATATCCTTATGCTCATGATATATTGATATCTCCATTTATTACCCTTAATATTCATTTAATATCACCCTTTTTATATTTAATTTCAATAGGTTATTAAGAATGGTTTCAAGTAGGGTATGTCTAAGAAGAGTAATATGATAGATGATATTTATGGGATAAGTTAAATATCATTCCTAAAATAAGATGATTATATTTCTATTCCCCAAATAAACTAATATGAAATAATACTCCTACGCAGAGATTAGTAATATAATGAATATTCATATAAAAATATGTAATATCTATGTATGAGAAGTTTGGTTCTCTATAGTATCAATTCTTTTTACTAAGTTCTTCATTATAAGATAGTTAAATGTATTGTAATGTATGTTACATGATATATATAATGGAAGTAATTCCGTCCATGGTATACTAAAATTTACTATAATGTTTGTTACATGATATATATAATGTAAATAATTAATTACATGGTAGTTTCAGTTACCAAACATGAAGATGAAATCTGTGATTACCATATTTTAGTTATTCATAACAAATTATAGTTATTATATTATTTATTTTATTAAACGTTTATATAAACATTCCAAAACAAATGAAAAAATTATATATATATATATCATATATTACAGGTAAATAAGTTCTTATTTTTATCAATAATAAGAATGTATAGAATTTTCCATGCAGGTGGTAAAATATTCCCAAAAACAATCCTACAATGGATAATAGAATATTATGAGGTTTTTTAGTTGTAATATCATTATACTGGAAACATGATGATAATATTTATCTTTTATTATTGGGAAATATCATAATTGGAATGAATTTGGAAGATTTTATAATTTATATAAGTTCGTTATTTTGAAAGAAGATATCATTTTATTCTTAGTCTGCTCGTTTCAAATGATTGAATAACGAAAAACATTTGTTGATCATATAATTAATAAGTTCTCTTATTTTTTATACAAGAACAATAATGATGATATAAAAAATAGATATTGTCCTCAAGACATTAAAAAAACCATAAATTCTGGGTTGTGATTAAATTTTAATTACGTTTCACGTGGTGATGGTAGTCCAAACATATGCACAGATAATGATTTTTTTCATAATGGGTCATATTTATGAATATAAAATGATAATAAAACAAATATATTGACATTATTGTATATATTTTACAATAAAATCCATATATTTTCATATCTAGATTAAATTTGAATGAAGATAATCGTGAAGAAAATATAAATAGATGATAAGAATTGCATCTAATACTAGAATTTTCCTTGTAACTATCCTTGGAAATGAAGTCCATTTGATAACTAATGGGGAAAATGATATTAAAAGTGTAACAGGGTATTACAAGGATAATGTTTGGAATATTTATATATAGAAATTCTAAGGGAGGGTTAGTCTTGAAGTGGAGTATGTCTTACGATTTATATGTGAAGATACAGGTACATTTGGATACTCAATTTTCAATTTCAATAATGTGAAGTTATTGTTTCACATTAATTCTATAATATATATATTAATATAGTATATAAAAGTAAATTTTCATTAAAATACACCTTGAATACACATTAGGGAGTCAACTTGAGTGTTTTTTTGGAATTTTCGTTTTACTTCTTTTAACTAATACGACTATTTACATTTACCAAGGTAGTTAGTTTTTACCCTTATTAAATAATATTAATGGAATAAATTAATAATAAACCATTAAAATAAAATTTTTAATCTAATTTTAAAATTATTAAATCATTTTTTAAAATAAAATTTATATGGCTTTGGAAAGATAAATTTTTGTTATGAATGCATAATGTGAAATTCATTTTTTTAATTTAATGATAAAATTTCAATGTATGAAATACTTATTAAAATTATCAATATTCTTAGAAATAAAATTATATTTAAAAATAACTCAAAGTCAATAAAGATAATATTTAATTGAATCTCACCATGAAAATAGTGGATTCAATTAATAACCAAAAATAGTTTTTTATTATTGTAAAAGTTTACTTTGGTCTAATTTTTTTGAAATAAGATTTACCAATTAAAATATTAATTTAAAATTCATATTTATTCAATTGATTCATATTTGGTTATATAAAATTATTTTTTATCTTATATATCATTTTTATATATTGATAAAATCCTAAATATTACAAGTTCATGGGACAATATTTTTAAATAAAATCAACAATGTTGGATAATACCATAACAAAATATTAATATAATAATATTTATATAAATAAAAAACAAATTTCATATTATAAATATTAAATGATAAAATTTAAACATTACTGTTTTGGATAAGATCATCAAATATAATAAAATGCCGATTTTTGTAGAACATCATTTTCAAAAATTTACTATTATAATTCTTATTTCATATCATTTAAAAACTATATTATGGTTAATAAATTATTAATATCAAATATTATATATCACAATTAAAAATTTGTTTGTTGAAATCAAAATTGATATCACATATAATGTATTTTTTTATAAAAATAATTTATATTATAATATATGATCATACCAGTCGTTTTAGATAAACTAATTGAGTTTCATTCATACTAAAAGAATAAATTATTTTATTTATACATATAAGTTATAAGGCCATTACATTTATTAAGACATTCTAATTTAGCAACTAGACATTAATAGTCATACTTAAATACATATATATTATTTAAATATATCATAGTTTCTTTTAGATTCATTATTGCATGTGGTGTATGTTATACAAACATTAACATATGTAAGGGTAATAATGTATTAAGATCAATGTGGTTTGCATTCTAGCACACTTAAATTTTCTTCTTCCTTGTAATTTTAATTATTACATAATCAATAATGCAGGTTGGGGCATTCTTAACTAATTTATCATTTGGGATTTGAATTATAATATGAAAAATACCACACTATCATTAGCTATATTAAGTTACTCTTCTATCCTAAAACAACATTAATAATTTATACAACCATTAAACCATGTACTTATATAACATAATAATATAATTACTATAATAGACAATGCCTTGCCACCCTATTCAATTGTTGGGATGAAGTGAAGAATATCCATTAGAGGAGGTTAGGATATTTTATGGAGTTTGAGTTTCTAGAGTGTAATTGTAGAGAGTTTTACAATATAAAAGTGGTTTTTAAGTGATAATACTATGAATTCTACCTTGACCATTCATCCTCCTTATATATATTTTTCAGTGAGGATAAGGGAGTAAAATCTGTTTATTCTATAAGATGTGGACATATGAAATAAAATATTTTTTTCCCTAAGATCCATGTATTTCATTGTGTCTTCGAGTTTTGAGGGTTTTACATGTGAAATGAGTATTTTACGATGAAAAATATGCAACCCATGGATGATATGATGTAATGTTTTAATTAACACCATAATTCAAGAAGTTAAAAAATTTTAAATATGTTTTTCCAACCAATTAATTTTCATTAATATGTATACCTTCATCTCTCATTTTTGATAAACCCTGTGATAATTTTGGAGGAAATAAATCCTTCCTTCTATCACTATGATCCATTGGTTATGGTGGGTGTCTTTTGGTGGATGATAGAATCTTATTCTTCTTTTATTTTTAGTTTTATCTTGTTATTATTTTTGGGATTCTCTAAGGGTGGGCGGGGGGGGGGGGGGTGTTGGTGTGTGTGTGTGTGGGATGTATTTTTGATTACCCTTGATGTGGGTTAGGTTAACACATGAGTTATTCATGAAGTTGTGGTTTCTGGTAGTTTCATCTTCACCATGTAGTGTGTAGTGAGTTCGGAAATCTTTATTGAGGTTGGGAATCCCTTATTTCTATTTTTTTTGCATCATCAAAGAGATATTTTATTTTTTTTCTTTGGGAAAATATTTTTCACTGGATCAATAAGTAGAAATTAATTAGTTATTTGAAATTGAAATTTAATTGGGGTTTTCAGAATGATTTTATTGATTTTATATTATTTTGATGTTGTGATTATATGGGATAAACAACCAAACGAAAGTGTTTTTTGTTTGTGGATTTTTTTCTCTATGGTTTTTTTGATATTAGGACCTCATTTCATGATGTTTTCATATAATCCGAATTGGAAAATAGATAAAAAATTATATTTTTTTGGATAATTTTTTTTCCCATGGATTATTCCTTTTTGGGGAAATAATTAAAAAACAATTTGAATTTATTATAAAACCCCTTAATAAATATAAAAAATATTTTTTGATGTGTACAATATGTGTTTGGGGCTTGTGGGGAATATTTTATTCCTTTTCTATGGAGTATAGTGGTGATGTAATCATTTTTTGGGTCATATTGCGGGGTGTTGGTGTGATGGTATGATTGATCGTGTAATGGGGCAGAGATGATGGAAGGTGGTTTTCCATGTGGATGTTAGATGGTGCGGATGTGGGGATGGTTGAATTGGTAAGTATGTCATGTCATTTGATTGTGTTATACTGTAATGCATTGTAATATTTTACTAGGTGGTAATGTAATTGGTAAATAGTGATTACAATGGAATGGGTCGGTTTAGTTTCTCAAATGTATAAGGTTAATGAATGAATTAATAATGAAATGTGTGGTAAAACATGGTTGATTATTAATAATTAATCAAATGGTATGGATAATGGAATTGGATGGAAATTTGAGATGTGTCTTATAGCATGTTTGGTTTAAATAATTTAGTGAAAGAAGATAATGGTGTGGTGTTTCGAGTAGGCTAGTGATTTTCTTGAACCCATAGGTCAGTCTATTTTGTGTAATATATATATATATATATGTATGTATGTATGTTTATGTGATTTTATATACACACCCCACTCACATTGAGAACCACATGCTGACACCTACATATTTATACAGGGGTGTTTTTTCCAACATCCTATTGATGAGGACAGATGGTTGGATACTTGGTTTTCCCCACTCACACTATTAGGTGTGTATATAAGCATAGGCTGTGATGGATGAAGGTTTGATATTGTATTTATTAATGAACCACATGCCTTTGGGAGAGATATTATGTGACTATTCCATGTGGTACTATTTGAGGTGTCTTCGAGCGGGGTGTGATGGGACCATAACGTTTGTAGGATTATAGCCAGGGTCGTTAATTGTAGGATAAGGGAATGAGGCTGAAGTAATTCATGCTTATAATATCATATTACCCTAGATATGGTTGTGATATGGGGAACCAGGTTTCTATGGGTGTGATGTGATGTGACCATTCAACGGGGTAGTGGTCTATGTTATATAAGAGTGATAAAAGTATTAGAATGTATGGAGATGGGGGCGTGGGAGTGAATAATCATTAACAAAGTAGTGTAGAGTTACCTTTAATTGATATAATCCATATTATGTTATTTCTATTATCATTCATTACTTGGGGATAATTCCATGGTGATGATGGTGGTTGATTAGTTGACCTATTTGGGTTTTGTTTGGTTCAATTATTTTCTCATGTGTACATCTATATGTTTCATTCCCATATGCATGTGATACATTTATTTTCTTATTGATAATACATGTATGATCACCCAAAACATATAAAATTTATTTTTAGTATTGAAGGAGGATTATGTGAACCGTTTTAGAAATTAATATCTCAAACCCTTGGATTGATATTGTTTTTCTCCCTTAGTTTTGTTTTGGTGGAGTAATTTGGAGACTTTTAGTTGAATTTGGTTTATTTATTCTTGCATTGTGGTATTGTTCATGTTTTTTACTTATAATATGTCATGTATTTTTGTGATTGTTCATATACCATATCTCAACTACTCCCATCTTATAGAGGGTAAAAATCCTTTATTAATATATTTATATACCTTCGGTGTTAGTTTCTAAGGGACTGACTAGAGTTCAGAATTGTGGTTCATTATCTACTCACCACATTGTTATAAATTTAGTGGTAGGTTTTCATGATATAGTTGTATCAAATTATTTTTTTAAGGATTTGATATATATTATAGTTATCAATATTTTATATTTCATGGGATTTTAAGTTTTTTTGACCTTTGTGTGAGACATAGGATAGAGAGACTTGTTAAGACACGTGATTTCAGCCCCCCTCATGATGTAATGCATGGAATCTAATATTTTTGAATTTCCATGTGAGGAGGACCTATTTTTTGGGTATATACCATTGAGGGGTAAATAAATCATGATTACTTTTGATATTATTTAAATTTGTTGGTTTTCATTATGGGATGTTAAAATTAATTAATAAAATTAAAATAAATCATAATAAATTTATGTGAAACCAGTATCAGGATGTTCTCAGGACCTCTGAGGAATTTATATAGGTATTCATATAAATGTGGATTTTGAAGATAATGTGGAAAAAGGAAATCATGTAGATTGAAGGAAGGTTGTTCTGGATGAGGAGGATGATTAGTAGTAGACGATGATTCACAAATTTTTATAGAATCCTATACAATGTATAAGGAAAGTAATGAAGCTTAAGATCAAATTTAGATTTATCTAGTCCCTAAATGAGTAATGGGTCTCGATGGAAGTTAGTCCTACTGGAAGGGCTACATGTTAGTGTTGGAAACTATTTCTGGGTGAGAAAAATAAGGTAAATGTGTTTTGGGTCAACTCTACGAAAGGGTTCTAGGAATATTTTCTTTTGATAAACATGAAGGTAGTGAAGTGGTAGGATTTTACTTTCTTATAATGATGAGAGTATGTTAGTATGGTGTGTATGAATTAAGTTTAATGATAAATTTTGTTTTCCTGATACCATTTTCCAATGAGGAGTCTTATGAGAGATGCTTGAGGAGGAACTCCTTCCTTTATCCAATCGGTTGTTACTCCATTTAAATTGTTGATGAATATATTGGTTTAGAAGATGGTAAAGGTTATTGGGTGGATGAAATCATTAGAATGTTTTTTGTGGTAGAGGGATAATATGGTTCCTCGAAGATTAGTGTTGTCCGTAGAATTCCACATGTATCATGAACTTCATGGTTTTGACCATAAAGGATTCGACTATAGAAGCTTCCTTTCTGGCCTCTTAGAACTAGGGGTTAACATTGTATTCCTAGGCTAATAAGGATATTGTGATTTTTATATTGGTTTCATGTCCATCATTATAACCTATTACATTTATTCATTATGATATGTTTGTTGGAGGCTATCATGTTTTGCACCAGCATCAACATCGGTTTCTACTAGATCCATCAGAAAAGTAGGGGAAATAGTCTTATGTTTAACTTATTGGGGACATATTAGGAAGTGGATTACCTAATAATTATCCCTGTTTTTATAGAACACAACCCAAGAATTGGTTTATTTATAAACATCATTATATATGTTAAAAATCTAGATGTGGTTAGTTATTGGATATAGAGGTAAAAAATTCAGAGAGTCCATAGATCATTCAAGGTATGCTCAAATTTTAAGGTTCCATAATTTATGACTTATTTGATTTTTATACCTTATAATCCTTTTTATGACCCACTATAATCATGTATCTTGGAATATAAATCAAGATACATCTCATTCCCTTATTGTTGACTACAGATGTCAGAGGCTAGACCAACTTGTTTGATGTTTATCGGGGGTGTAAGCTGATTATGGGGAGACAAAAATCCCATAGAGATCATTTACTACATTATTTTTGGTCAGATAATTTCCTAATCTACATTGATTAGATATAACATATGCATACATTTATTTAATACTTTTAGAAGAGAGTTGTATTTTTAGATGTGGATGGTCAGTATGTGGTTCTTGTTGGTGAATGTGGTAGTTAGCTAGAAAATAGACATCTAGATCCCATTCTTTATCTTATGGATGATTTGTATATGGAATCATTATATTAATGGACAGTGAATCTTCCAAGGGACACTCAGGAGTAATTGGATGTTTTTATAGGGATCTTGGAAAGCTACCCCATCAATGTTATTTTGATTTCGAGATAGACTCTCAGACTGGTGCACCTCAAATTTGGAGGGCTCTGTATCATATATATCATAAGGATATTCAACAGTTAAGAATATAGATATATGATCTGATGAAAAGGGTATCATTTTTCCTGTCTTTTTCTATGTATTTGTCTAATATCGTTTCCAATGAAGTAGAATTATAGTATGATTTTTTTATATACCATTATAGGTTGAAATAGGCAGCGTTCAAATTTTTTTCCCTCTCTTATGTATAGATTATCCATTAAACTAGTAGGGAGGGGATTGTTGGTATTTCAATATTGGTCTATAGTTTGGGTAACAATAGTTGAGTGTGATACAGGGTGATATACTATAGATATCATTCAGATAAATGTATTGGAACCTCATGTTTTTTGTCATTCCATTCGATGTCCTAAAATGAATAGTTTTATTCTTGGGGTACATAGACTCCATGATTTGTGAATTCAAATAACGATTCATAGTTGTGTTCCTCAAGGACATATTGATGTACTTTTTGATAAGGGAGGATCATACTAATCAACTTAAATATTATTTTCGGGTTAATATGTGAATCAATCTCTATAGAAAATTTTCCAAGAATATGTTTAGGATGTGATGCATGTGATTTCTTGTGAATGTGTTGTCTGAGTAGCATGTGGAAGTATACCCATTCAATTTCATGGTGGTTGTTTCTTGGAAATCCCATAAATGTGGAATTGGTTTGTAGATTCCTTAATTGCATGGTCTTTAATCATATATTTTTACAGGATTTATCACATGTTTTATCCTCATAAAAATAATTAACCAGGAAGTACCAGTCATTTGTGTGGATTGATTAGTGGACGGATATATTCAGTTTACTAAATAGGAAGTTGGTTTGTGCTCCAAATATTTGGTTTTCTATGAAGGGGTTGTTGTTTCAGTAGTTTTCTAATGCTTCCCATTTGGTACTGGGTTCTATTTTGATGTAGTAGAGATTGGTAATCTCATATGGCTATATGCAGTTATTTCCTCATGAGAATAAATATGCCAAACATTCTTTGAAGCTTATAGCTATTTTGTTTTCTATGATTTTTTTGGTAACAATACACATCAGGGATTAATTCATGGTTTTTATAGATCAAAACATAAAAAAGTAAACATTTTATATCTGTGATCTAAATATATAAAAATATATTTGGATGAAGTCTCTTTGGGATTGTTATTTTTTCATCTCCTATAACAAAGGATAGGGAAATAATGTGGCCATGAAATTGAAACATATATTGTATAGGTATGTAGTTCATTATTTTTTGGATATTTAAAGAGAAATATAGGACTTGGTATCTCTACACTTATATTCAAGGGTGGTTTATGTTGTTGGTTTCTTATTTCAAACAACATTATAGTCTTATCTGAGGTGGATGGTAGAGGAGTCACAATGGGGACACATAGAGGTAGAGGTGATATGTGATCATGTTGTCCATAATGATTCTATTGAGGGGTGGATGAAGGGTGCTCAGAATAAGATATTGTTTCAATTATGTTTTTTAGAATAAATGAAATAAGGATTCCCTCATGAGTTTAATAGATCATATTTTGAGGTGAAACTAGGATTTTACAAGATGTACTGTATCTTGAGGATGTAGTTTTTGTATCCTGAAATGAAGTGGGATGTGCAATTGTTTATGGTCCAATGTCTGGTCTTCCATTATGTTTTTTTGGGAATAATTTTAATTGAGTTTTTTAATAAAATATATATTTTTGTTATTTTAAATGGTATGTCATATAGATATATTTTTTCATAGATTTACCTAGAACTCATTGAGTTTGTGATTGAATCTTGGTATTCATGAATCTGTTGATAAAATCAGATTATTTCCTAGAGATCAAGTACATTGGCACCATTTATTCTTTGTATAGAAGGTATTTGGGGGAGGAGGTATAATTTCATAGAGTTAAGAGGTACATTTTCACGGATCATTACTTAGGAATAACCCTGTGATTCAGGAGGGGATTAAAACATGTTTTTGGAACTATGATATACCTTAACACAAATTTATACCCTCCAATGGGTGGGAAAAGGGAGTGTAATATCTAGATGTTGGAGGTCATGTTGCAAGGATTCTTCTTGTAATTTTGTTAATGGTGGGTAAGGAACCTTCCTTTGGTTGAGATTTCATACAAAATTAACTATTAGTTATCTATCACTATGGGTATATTTGAGGGTTTATATATGAGGGCGTGTCCTTATTAGATATGTTGGATGGAGGTTGGTGATTTATATGTTATTGGTCTCGACATGGTGAATAGAATTATGGAAATGGATCAGTTTTCTTGTGAGAGGATGAATGTAGTGTCAAACTAGATGTATTATGTCGATTATAGGAGGATTCCCATGGAGTTTGATGTATCTCAGACACATTTCACTAATAAGTAACCAAAATCAGTTGGATAAATGGCATCGTGTGTTCCTACCCAAATTTCAAGGGCCATTGACCTACGACGAGGGTCTAGGGTGTGTTTCTGGGGGGGGGGGCACTTTTCCCTTAGGTCAATGTTTAGAAAAATGGAATATAATAATAATAAATAGTTGAAATGTGAAAAATAACCAAGAGTTGAATAATAAATCATCCTTATAAAATAAATAGGAAGAAGGTGATAAAGTACCCAATAAAAAATGATGCTCTTGCCATGTGATATAAAAAAGAGGAATATGGGTACGTGAATATACTTCGTGGTATAAAAAATACAAAATTACCAAAAATAATCTCCATATGAATCACTATAATATTGAAAATCCTCTACTTTTGTACTTTATCCTATTATAAGAGTCAAGCATCCATATTAGAATTCCACCCATTGTCCCTGATTGTATACATAAGATCTTTCCGAGTACTAACAGAATACCCAAACATGGAGTCATATATACACAGTATGTCACTAGAAATGGGGTCATGCAAAAACCTACATGTTAATACAAAATGTTTAGTGGGTGAATTATACTGTAAATAAAATATAGCTTGTAATCTGGTTGGCATGGGTTCCCAGTGGACATAAGACTAACACTATCTACTTAATCCTAAGTAGGTATAGGTCTATGAAAGTGAGCTTATGTATATATATGTGGTCTATATTAAACGTATCAATTACATCCATATATATATACAATACTTGCAATGACATGAGAGGTAACTCTGGAATCCATGGATAATAGTATGAATCTCATGGAATATCAAGGGATTCCATGTTCAGGTTCCATGAATGATATGGGTTTCCATGCCCATATATCACATTTTATATGGGATTCTATCACTATATATCATATTTCATTTGTGATCTCTTTCTTAGATATCAAATATAATTTTGAATTCCTAACCCATATATCAAATTTTATTTGGGATGGCATTTCCAGTTATGATATTTCCATTGGACGATATTCCGATACATTAATTTTCATTCCGGACTCCATGACTGGTTATCACATTTATGAGGGACACCAAGATATAGGATCTCATGTAATTGGTATTCCTTTACCAATTTTCATAAGTTTATTGGATTTCATTCCTAGATATCACATTTCTATAGGATTCCATGCCCATGTAGTATAATTAAAATATAGACTGTACATACGTTGGTACAATGTAAAGGATAAATGAAAGTCCATTTGACATACCATTTAACAAATGGGAATATACATTATTCATATGTAAGTCACATGAAGCGGTCAAACCAGTCATTCCCATTTAATGTCAGTAGTTTGTTCAGTTTTTCATCAGGATGAGAGAACATATATGGTGGTTTGGCCATATAATCATTCATAATTCAAGGTTATCACATAATAAAACCCAATGAGATGGAGCTTATAGGGGTGAGGGACATTTCACCATAAAAAGAGTACAAATGAGACATTTATAACATGGGTGAAAACATAGATTATGGAAAATATAATTTTAAATTAAGTCATGAAAACTTTAGTATGTGGAAGGATGGAACATGTAATGGAAAAACTCTGGTCTTTGTAAAAATTATATGACTACCTATATTAGTTTGGTAGATAAACCATCCTCCATTGATGTCCTTCTAATAAATATATACTGCAAAATTATTAAAACAGAAAAATTCACTAAAAGTTGAGCATATTATATCACATCAAAATAATAATGAGGATAGAAGAATTAACAATGAAATAAAAAAATATGAATGAATCTCTTGCTGATACACATCCAATGAAATCTAAGATAATGAAATGGGAGCTCATATCGAGAAGAGGAATCAAATCCCAAGAGAGGAGGTGGTGGTCTTAATGATGGATTCTGGTTATCAAATTTGATAAATAGAAAAAATGTTTGTAATATTAAAATAATTTAGCGACAAATGGAATTTTCACCAAACATTGAGGGTTCATAGGTTTTGGAATCAGGGATTGACAAAACCGTAAGTCAACTGTATGATAGTCACTGCCCATAGAACCCCCTCACACGGGCTTGATGCATGATTAGTCTAACCATGAAAATACCATTAAAAATTAATTTCTAAAAATATCCTAAATCACTCTCATGACCATGTGGACCAGGTGACATCATTAGAAATCAATGTTTCCATCTTCAATTCACTAGGAAACCCCACATAGTTGAGATACATGGTTAGCCCTATCAATGCACAAACCATGTGGCTTAGCCTACCTCTCCCAAATTAAGAGCTCTAGACTCTTAATGTTCCCTTATCTCTGCTACACAAAACCTTGTCCTCTTAATAACAATACATTAATAAAAATAAAGGTTTTTTATAGTAACATAAGTAATATCACATAATCGATAAATTTTAAATGTTATAACCTACCGCCATTAAAAAAATAATCCATGAGATTTCATTTTTAGGGTGGAAAAACATCTTCTAAGAGAAGTTCCATCCACCAAGAATGTATGTATGCCTCTATCTCCCATTTATATTCATTTACATTGAAGATTTACTATTGTACCCATACCATAGGAACTGAACTACCTCAAATAGAATTCATGATATGATGAATTATACGTACTAGATTCCCCTCAAAGGACCTTTCTGCCTTCAGCTAAATATCCTCAGGTTAAAAAAAGTGATACAAGTTAGAATAATAACGGGGATGTTGTGATACATGGATGAAACCATGCATGACCCGATAACTTTGAGGTAATGCAATCTAATATTCTACCTACCCGAGTATCTATAAAACCTCAATAGTTATGATGTAACAAGGAAATATCTTGACTTATCACTTAATATATCTATTACCAATTTGGGAGAAACTCACAGAAAGATACTAGTTTTCAACTCATACTATAGAGGTCATTTTGAATGATCAATACAAGGCTTTTTCCTAGACCGAGATATATCCATAAACTTTTAAATAAGATACTCTTTTTTTGATATTTATTGAACTAGATGAAGTCCCAGTAGATCTATGTCACCTATCTATAACTAGTTTAAGGATTAGTATAATGAAATACTATTTATGGCCACATAGATATCCATTTAGATCATTTCATAAAATATTTAATAGTAGGACCACTCAATTTGTGGTAGGTTTTTTAATAATGGAAAAAATCAAGGATTAATACCCAAAACATGTCCCCTAAAACCCATATTGTATAATCAAACTCTATGTTAGTCTGAGGGTGGTATTTTTTACATTGAATATCCTATGAACCCAGTGGCTTATACAAACCCTTCTAGAATTGTGATGCAATACAAGAATAACTAATTGATATGATATAATGGGGAATACCATGAAGGTTGAAAATACCTCTAATATAATGCGCAATAAGATCATATACATGAAATGTATCATGATAAGGAAGAATGTGTGTGATGTTGGTGAAAATCTGGATGATCACCCACACAACATCACCGATTAAAGGGGATCATAGAAACCCATTACAAAATCCATAAAGACATCTTCTAATTTTCGCTCATGAATAGACAGGGGATATTGAATTCCCACATGTCATTGTCGCTCCACCTTCACCTACTATCAGGTGGAACACAATATCATAAAACATGAAATATATATATATTTGTAGCTAGCCACCAATACCGATGGCATGCATCTTGTTATATATTTGTACTCAAAGTGTGTAATTCCAAAATCTATTAATTATATTATTGTTTAAATTCTTCCTATAGGTACAAAGGAACCCAATAACACCCAAAAAATTATAGATCTCAACATTGAAAATAAGACAACCTAGAAGTTTTTCCAAATCTAAGAGACTCTAACTTAGTAATATTCCCTTAGAATATAAAATCTATCTTATCCTTACCCATTCTAAAAAATGTTATCCATGACACTCTTGAACCTCATAGCATATCTCAAAAAAGTAGGGCCATCAAATAACACTCAATAATAGCCTCCTAGATAGTCTGTACTTGAGTATTCATAATCCAGGAGTTAGCTACAACATCTCCCTCTCTGGATGTACATGAGAGAAGAAATTCGAATGACTTCAGGTACTCCACCGACCCGCCTTACATGATCTTCATGTCATACTATGTGGAATTATATTTCAGTGTTCTATGTTATATAAGAATATAAAAACAACAATCTCAATAGATAAATCCTATAACATCAAAAACCATTAATAGAAAATTCTAGCTCGAGGTCATGTGTTGTGTAACTACTCTTATGGGGTCTCATCCAGAGGGGCCCATATGCTATAAAATTATCTCCCTAAATCAAAACTAATATAAGATCAATTCATAACACTTCAAAATAAACTGTATAGAATCTGAATAGTTCTAGTTGAATCAAAACTTGCACCAACATTACTATCCTTTTAATAACTTTAATAGATTACTCATAGGATTAAGACAAGAATAATGTTATACCCTTCTTATTCAATCTCGATAAAGTCACTTCTAGGTGTAAGAGGCCCTAAATGAAATTCCCATGTTATCCATCTAACCACATGAAACATGGTAAATCAATTATGTTACTGGTATATTCCTAGGATACCATATCACTCAAATTATCTACATCAATATAGACTCCTACCTCTAAGAAGATATGATCTTGGAAGGTACAATTATTATTATAGAAATGGTAATTGGTGAGATTATCAAAAACCTAGCTCTCTCTTAGTGTATTATGATCAATATCAATATGTTTTGAAGGTATGTGTTGTGTACTAGAATACACCTATATATGCGCCTTGATTTATACCTAATATAAATATAAATATACGTGAAAACTGAATTCATTATAGTCATAAAGTCTATGGGTGTTCTCGGCCAGAAAAGATCTTGGAGGTGTATATAGTTAGAATGTTATTCCTTCACTCGTGTGTAAGAGATAAGAGGAGTCCTGATGAACTTATCATGGAAGATGACCAAAAAAATAGAAAAAATATCTAGAAATACTTTCTCATTTGAACTACATTATCACTCACTCATTCAAGGAAGATAATAATATTTCTGATGCTCTTTCAAATTAAGGGGTAAGTGTAGAAGGATGTCTCTACTGAACCACTCTTCCCGATTACATGATTCTACATTTCATTAGTGATAATTTTAAAATATCATCATTTCTTATTGTGTAATTTTTTTAATTAATTCGAGGTCCTCCATGCTCACTTATCTCAGAAAAAAGTCTGAGGGTGCATTTTTGATACTGAATGATATAACTGGATAATCATACAATCCATATCTACTACAAAGTGTTTTATTTGGTATGTATTAAAGAATCACATGAACTTTATGGTAGGATAACCTCAAATAGATCTTGGATAAATCTATCTATACATGGAGAAAGTAAAATTGGTCATCTATATATTTTAATTGATACATATTTTTAACCATTTGTGGGTTGAACTGGTAAAAATCCACTCAAATTCAGTTGGTATAATCCTTATTCAAGGAAAATACCCTAGGATCACTCCATGGTGAAGTAATATATTTTATGAAACCATTAACATCTAAATCTAGTATCTTTTTCTTAAGGTCATAGTGTATAGTAGGTTCTATTACATATGTTGGAATAAAAATTTGTTCCCTCCAAGAACTATCTCAATGATGAACTACACCTCTCTCAAAAGAGGTAACCTAAAAAATTATTTAGGGAATATATTAGTAAAAAACCCCAACATATATGAATTCCATACATTTTGTTTTTTTATTACATATAAATAGAGAAGAATATGGGTTGTCACTCCACCTAGACCATAATTCCCTGGTATATCATGATTCTCCAAGAAATTTCAATCACCCTTTTGAATGTATGTACCATTCTCAAGAGATGTGTAGATTACCTTATAGTGATAAAAATCAACATGCGTATGATAATCATTGAAACATATCATATCAAGGACAAATATTTTTTATAAGAATTTCTACCCACCTATCTCAGGGGGGAATCTTTTAACCAGAGTACACTATCTAATAAAACCCATAACAGTGACTTGAGAGTCATAATGACACAAAAACACCTTTTTATTGGCCCATAATTTCCTTTATTTTCTTATATGTAATGGAATGTGAAGATCCTATTTCAAACAAGGCTAATACTCTAGTGGTGGATACTAGAATATTACCTCAATCTATAGATGGTCTGACACGATGTGCATATGGAGTAGGCTTAGATATATATATATATATATATATCCACTGATTTTTGATACAACCAGGATAGACTAATCATGTAATCATTTCTGGAACTAAATGTATTGAGATTGAATACCATGTCCATGAACACCCTCCTCAGAATGAATGACTAGTAGTAATCTTTCTACCTACCTAGATGGGTTATACATATATTAATCCCTCACGAGGAGATGATATGGACCACGTTCCACTAGGAATTGATGGGAATATACTAAAAAATGGTAAAGATATCCGAACCTACTGGAAACCCAGTTGTTAATAATTTTTGAGATACTGGGTTTCCTAATTCCCTAACATTATGAAATAGTTTAAAATAACATAAATATAATTTGGATTCATTGGGAATATGATACCCCTTTTTGAAGACTCAAAGTGAAACTTCCTTCCACTCATGGAACCAATTACCTGTCTTGGATATAAACATCCTTGCCCAACCCAGTCTGTTTCCCTAAGGTTCTTCTTGATGATAAGAGAAAGATTCACAATATTTGAAATTAGGGTCAACTAAAAGATATTCACCCATGGTAGGATAATGTATACATGACCATCCTAAAACTATCTTGTTGTCATCAACATATCATCAAAAAGTGTTAGTGAAATGTCATAATGTTCAATGAATTATGATTAATATTCCATCACTAAAATATCACACATAAATAGATCCATAAGCGCTATATTATGGTCTACTATCAATGTCTATATGAATAAGTAATCATAGAAGGTTGTCTATAAGTCTAACATAACCATACACTAACGATGACCAACCTAGGTGATCGCATCCCACCAAAGCTTATTCGAATTTTAATTTAGTTAAGTTCCAAGCTTGATCATAATATGTTAATTCTTCCCCAAATTCTCAAATATCGATAATAGGGACTATATCCAGGAATCATTAGCATGTAGGACACTTTCCATAAGGAATATAATAGGATGTTTCTTCTATAATTTTCACATTAACTCCTCCACATTAGTGGTAGGTTATAGAGTTCCTTGTAAAGACTGTATAATCCATAAGAATAACTCTTAAACAGATAATCAAAAAACTAGTGGAGGAATAAAGGGAGGTTCCTCATGTGGACCTACTATTGGTAATTCTGGTGGCTTAGGGCCCAACACATCAATATCATTATCATCACCACCATCCCAACACATGAATCTTGGATAATGTAATGACATAATTTGGTAATTTTCAAACTCATCCCTAAGAAAATATTAAAAAATATATGGGATTAAGAATAATAGAAAAGAAGAATTACATATCTTTCAGATAAATGAGTCACACCTATTTTCTAATACAAAATAAATACTTTGGTAATAATAACGATCACAAAGATAACATGATACCACCACCAGTTCGCCACTACTATGGCCATATCATTGATAGGGTCTCACATTACCAAATTGAGGTATCCTAATATGGAGTTTGAATTGCAAGTTATATATATAAAACCCCAATAAAGATCCATTTGAATACCCATTAAATTATTACCATTTAATTTATTATTCCAAATTTTTTTTACTCATTTATATTTATGTATATTCATGTTACGATGATACATTTTACCATTTTCAATTTATAAAGGCCCATACTATTTATAAATTTCAATTTACATTTATTAAAATTGTGAAAAGACCCATATGTATGGAATTATCCTGTAATAGGTCATGTAAATGGATTTTATTAAATGAATTATCATTCCTAGTTCATAGTAGTACATTCCTCAAAAATTAAAATTTGAATTCATGTAATCAAAAAAACTAATGTTTTAGCCCTTAGAGCCAGTGGCCCAAGGATCAATCATGGAATAATTGGATAATTTTGGATCCATCATCATGTTATAGTGTAAAATATTAGATATAGATAGAGAGATATTATTTAATTTAATTATATAATCCAGGAAATAAATATTATCATATTTAATATACATAACTAACAAGGGACTTACAACAATAAAAATAAAAGACATGAAATACATGGAACTAGTTACACCTAAATGACACGGAGTAACACATAATAAGGAAATTATCAAGTTCCTATAATAATGGATGTGATGATAATTTATTTCTATTCCTGGAAAAGGAAACAATTACCCTAATAATTTTATCGACAATAATAATTAAAAAAAAATGTGTGCAGCGTAATGGTGAAATCAATAATACTATCAGTGGAACACACCAAAATAGAAATATCCCATCTAATTTAATATGGATTTACCCGATACATGGGTAATATTATCCTCGGTACATGATCACTATCAAATGATGATATTTTTTTAGAATCCTTCATAACCCCCAAATTGTAAGGAACAAGGAAAACAAAACTCTAGGAACCACTTTATATCCTTTCAAGACCCAAATAACTCTTAATTAACCAAACATGGTTGGCTACATGGCGTCATCTGTGCCTCCCTTAACACTAGTGGTTTCTGAATAGATGTTAAGGCCTAGGGTGTGTTACTGGGGAGACTATTTCCTCAGTTTGGTGTGAAAAAATCGAATTAAATAACGATAAAAGAGGAAAAATTTGAAAATTACTAGTAGTTGAATAAAAAATCCTCCAAATAATATAAATAGTCATTGGATGAATCCTTTACATATAAAAAATGATTCTCATTTCATGAGATAGCGTAAATGAGGTCCATAGATACAAGAATATTCATTATACTATAAAAAATATAAAAATTCAAAATATATATATACATGAATTGTTAGAATAATCTTGGACCCATACTGAGGTATTTTTTCTCATCTAGAAAATCACACATCCATAGCCAGACAAATTCCATTGTCCTTACATGCATCCATATATATTAGTCAAATATATATCAACATCCTAAACATGGTGTGAGATATACTCAGTAAGCTACCACCAATTATGTCTTGTAAGATTCAGTCGATGTATACAAAATAAATTTTCTACTTGTATGATACAATAATTTAAATATAATATGAAAACAAGTATATTTTGGTTCCTAATGGACACCAGGATGACATTACCTACTTCATCCTAAGGAAGATGGTATTTGAATAAGTGACCATATTCACACACACACACATATGGTCTATATACACAGTGAAATTTATTACTATATATATATATATATATATATTATCCAGGACCAGAAGAATAACAAGGCATGAATGGATATTTCTACAATTATCATAGTATATCATGGGATTCCATGCTTAGGAGTCATAGATCATATTGGTCTCTATGACCATATATGACATTTAATTAGGGATTCCATGCCCATATATAACATTTCATTTGGGATACCAAATCCAATTATCACATTTTATTAGAGATACCGTGTCCATATATCATATTAATGTTGGGGATCTATGCCTAGTTATTACATTCTCATGGGATTCCATGATTGTATATATTTTTTGGACATCACAATAGGTCATCAAAATTACGAGGGAGACTATGCCTGACGATCACATTTATGTGGGACTCCTTTCCCAAGTATCACATGCTTGGGGGACCCTATTACTTGTTATCACATTCTTATGGGAAACCATTCCTATATATTACAATTAGGTTAAATAAATAAATTATTTAATACCACTAAATTTATAAATTTAAATTCATTTGTCATACCATTTAACTAATTGGGATATACCATATTCATATGAATGTCACATTACATTGTTGTAATACCCATTCCCATTTAATCTATGTTCTCATTTAACATAGGATTGAGTAATAGACCCATAAAATTGTCATATGTCTATATAAAAATTAAATAATTCATGGGAATCATATAAGCACACCATAAGGGGTTTCACTTTCCAATTCGGGGATCCTAGGACCATACATATCAGTACAATGAGCAATTTAAAACATGTGTAACACCTTAGATAATAAATAATTATAATTTTAAAGAAAAAAATTATAAAATTACTTTGATTTAGGGAAAATATTGTAAACAAAATACCATAGGATGGTTTATGAACCCTTTTCCACTGTTTTCCTTTAAATCAATATATAATTGGAGAAATTAGAAAAATAAAAAAATTCCAAAAATAGGTAATATTTAATCAGACTAAAATTTTGCTAATGATGGAGAAATAGACAAATAAAATAAATATGTGGAATGAATATATTACCAATATGAATACAAAGAAACTAAATTAGATGAATTCAATGCTTAGACGAAGAGGCGGTATAAATATCTATGAGATAAGGGAGATGATATGATCATGGGGGATAATACTTGAGAAATTCATGATATAGGATAAAATGGATGTTTCTCCCAACATTAAGGGGTCTCACGGTTTTCCAAACCATTCACCAACAATGTGACTATCACTGTCCATGGAACCCCCTTACATGAGATATGCACACTATTAGGGTAACCAAGAACAACATGGAAAACACCTCTGATACAAATGTATACGTCACAAGAACATTCATATAGCCTAGGCTTGATGAATATCAAACCACATGGACCTCTTCAGGGTACTAGAGAACCCCACATGGTTGAGTTTAACTGCCAGTACATACACTGTTCCATCAATGTGACATACTCTAACTCTCTTGAATTTGGGACTCAAGGTTCTCAACAAGCCCTAAACACTCCAAAACTACTCCTCAGTTTCTTAATCACATCATTAGAATAAAAAAATATTACTGTACATTATTATTAGTCTCTACACATCATGAAAAAAATCCAATACATTGCATATATTGAGTTTAAAGGCCATATATTCCCAAAGGAATCCCCTCAATGTGGGAAGAACACATTTGGCACAAGGATTAATCGTTCTTCTGTGTTTGGAGTCCCTCTATTATTTTTTGGGGCAGTTGGTGGGGTGGATTATCAGATAGCATTGATGCAATAGTCTAAATAGATCAACAATGTATTCTAGGCCTCTTATCTCCATCAGGATATTCACAACGAATACCATGTCATTGACATGGAAAAAATTGATATCGAGGATGAAGTTACTTTTGTGTAGTGGCCAATAGAGATTTAGGATAATTAAAATACTATTATATGGGGGGAAACCATTTCATTGGTCCATTTCTTTAGAGGCATGGGTTATTAGAGTAGAGTTCATAGGAGTGAGATATATAGATTCATTCCCATTACATGGTGATTTTTTAGTTTTTTGATATGTTTGTCCTTATTATATGATGTTTATACCATGTATTCTTTTTATATGTTTGTCCTTATTAAAAATGTGGGGTTTTTTCAGGTTGGAACCACATGATGTGTTGTTATTTCATATGATTTTTGGTAATGTGGTTGTCTGGTGATATAATTTTTTGGGCTGTTTATGGGTGTTCTGGTTGGAGATTTGGATAATATTATCTTTTTTTTGGTATGATGTGATCTGTGAGAATTATCTCTTGTTCTTGTTTTTCATAAATTTTTTATTTTCTTTGTGGTTAATTTTGATTTTTTATGTTTTGAAACATTGGATAAGTTTCTACTGTAATGTTCCATGCCATTTTAGCCCATTACATTTCTAGTTTAAGGTGTTGAATGTGTATAAGAGGAGACTTAAGGAGTTTTTGAAAATTTTATTAAAATAGAGTTATAGGTGTTAAACAATATAGAGGTTTAAATTTTAAAATGGGTTTTATTTTGGTAACATATAGCTTATGTCATGAGATTTCAGTCATCTTACTTTTTTTATTCAACATGTGGCTAGGTTTGAAAATGGTTTATTCTAGAAAATTTGGGTTTATGGATTTTGATAATTCAATCCACAAGCACCTTTTTTTATCATGATTGGTATTTTGTGGATTTTATGGAAAAAGGAATTTTTTACATTACAAAATCCTTGGGAAATTGAACATATGGAATAAAATTGTAATTTAATCAATCATATATGGTTTTTTAATTTATAAATAGTTATTTCATCCCATTAAATTCCATTTTTTTCATATCCAAAGATCCCTCATATTAATCTAACCCAATGTAATTTTGGGTGGAATTCCAGTCCTCCTTTCCTAACCCTGATCTGTTAGTTCTGGTGGATTTCCCTTGGAAGTCATTGGTACACTAATCAACTTTTCATTACGGTTTTGCCTTATTCTTTTTTGGAGGTCAACTATTGTGGTGTGATTTATGTTTGGGGTGTGTGTAGGTTATGATTTTGATAACCAATGTTGTAGTATCGTATTATCCTATATTTTGTTATCCAATTGTGGTTTACTAGTATTCATACATCCCATTATAATGAACAACGAGTTGGAACAGACTATTTGATGTGGATAATCCCTCATTTCTCTTTTTTGTGCATCACATGAATGTGTTTTCTTATCATTTTAAATATATATTGAAATATTATAATCAAGATAAATTAAATGGTTTATTAAAATCTAAGGGGAAAGTGGTTTGATTTTAATTCTTTAAAAAAATTTATATTATTTTGATATTTTGATTTTATAGGATAAATAACCCACTATTAATTGTATTATTTGGGAGATTTTATCACTTTGTATATTGTGATATGAAAAGATTATTGTTTTTTAATTTGATATTAAATTTAATTGAAATTGGACAACCATTTATATTTGTCTAATAAAAAGGATTCTGCTTGATTATGGTTGGTGTAATAATTTCCTATATAAAAATTTTAAATGTCATCTAAAGACACTTTTATAAATTTATAAAATGTTTTGTGTTGTTTTGTGATGTTTGGTAAGGGAATTTTGGGATGATTGGGTTTTTTGGTCATGTTTTAGGGAAATGATGTGATAATTTTTTTTCATTGTTGGGGTGGTAAATGTAGTGGTTTGTTTGGCTATGATATGGGTAAAAAGTTATAGAACGTATTTTGTGATGTGGTTATGAGATAATGGATATGTGTAGAGGTTTTATTGTTATTTTTTATGTTATCATTTTTTGTTATTTTCTTTGATGTTATGTGCTCATTTCTAGGGTAGTAATGAAAAATGTAAATAATTATTAAAATGGAAGGGGTATGTTTGTTTAATGGGATGGAAATGGTAAATTATATAATTAATAATGATAAGGTATGTTAAAAATGATAGATTCTTAATAATTAAATGAATGGGTTAGATAATGGAATTGGTTGAAGTTGTGAAGATTGGAGTGTGGCTTGTGCGGTGTTATGCATTTAGAGGTAGAGAGAAAGTGGTGGTGGTGTGGTTTTGTTAGTGATTTTTTTGTGAAATAGTAAGTTGAACTTGTGTGTGGATAATATATATATATATATATATATAAAACATCTCCTTGTGATTTTCTATAGTCTACCTCACTCACATCATGAACCATGTTCCAAAGTCCATATATTTATACAGGGTGTGTTTTCCATGAAATCCCATTGATGAGGTTAGATGGCTAGCTACCTACTCCTCCCCACACCCTCTTCCAGAAATGTAGATATGCATAGAATAGGATTTATAGAGGTATAATAGTGTATTAGTTAATGTCATAAGTTTCTTTTGTTAAGGTGTGACGTGACATTGCTTTGGGGTGGTGGCCAATGTGTCTTCGAGTGATATGTATTTTGACCACGCTATGTGAAGCTTATGGTGGGGGTCGTGCATGTTATTAGGAGGGAATTATACTGATGTAGTTCATGTTCATTATACCCTATTATACTATTAATACTTGTGATGTCACAATCCGGTTGTATGTTGGTGTGATGTGATGTTACCATGTTGTGGGGTGTTGGTATATGTTGTACATAAGAGATTTAAGTGACACATCGTATGATGTTGGGGGTGTGAGAGTATTAAAATAATGGTAATGTGGCGTGGAGTACCATTTCATCTATTTGATTTATATTATGATATTATACTAGTCTTAGGTGATACGGTGAGAATGGCATGGTGTGGTTAGGGGATGGATAGATGACTTATTATGGCGTTGTTTGGTTATACAGTTTTCTCAAAATATGTATAAAAAAGATATTTTGAAGGATTCTAAGAGGATTATGAGAACCGTTCTAGATGTTACTAGTTCATATCTAAGGGTTTTCATCATGTTTATGCCATTTTCAAATATTGGGTATTTTAATTTGGAATCTTTCATATCTATCAGCTCTATTTGTACTTGTGTTTTTTTGTGATTATTAGTTGTTTTCTTATACTATTTCATGATGTTTATTTATTTCGGATATGATATCTCTCTATGATACATATTTTATAGAGGTTAATTCCTCCTATATTGATATTCTTGTTGACCTTTGGAACTACAATCAATCATAGGGACCACAAGAGGTGGGAAATGAGGCTCAATAACTCTCTCCTCTAATTGTGGTATCATTGCTGGGAGGGGATTATAACATTTTCTATAATATACCTCTCCCAAAACCTCTTTAATCTATCAGACATTAATCTAAAACGGAAATATATATTTCTCTATAAATTATCATTATCCATAACCCTTAAATGATATTAATCAACAGATTATAATATTAGACACTAGTAAATAAATACTATAATCCCAATAATGAGATAATAGTCATAAAAAAATATCATATATTACTTTTTTATTAGATCAATAATCAATACTAAAACATAATAAAATGCCTTTAACAATACCAATGTACACATTATTACCTCAAAATAAAGCATAAATTAATTCTAGAGTTATCTATACCACAATTATGTGTTACACAATAGTTATCCTAGAAAATATAATCATTTCATAAAAATAAAGTTCATGGTTATTTATTCCACTTAATATATTCTACAACATTTTAAGTTAGTAAAAAAATTAAAAAAATTTATATTCTAAACATAACAATCATTACTTCTTTTAAATATACTCAACTATCATGGATATATATCAATCACTAATGACAATATCAGAGAGTTTCAATAATTTACTTCTATTAAGGTATCAAAATCACTACATAATTTAATACTATGAAACTCCACATTACCCTCATAATAAGAATATAATAATATTCTCATCCATTTATCTATACTCACTTATTTAGTTGTAATGTGTAGTTGGGTCTTAGTAAATACCTTACTCAGTTTTATTTACTAGATCATGTGTCAAAAAAATATTAGATCCCTAAATAGTTATCCAAAACATTAGAGTGAAATATCAAGTGAATATGAAATCTAATTCATATAATGTATTCATTAAAGAAACATTCATTTCATCCGTTGATTAAAAAAGTTTAAACATTACTACATTATGATAGGCTCTCTTTTACTTATTCAAATAATCAACTAATATTAATTGATCCTAATGGGAGGTAAATAGAATTTTATTAATCAAATAATACCGCTTGTGAATTTTAATCCAATTTAATTGTTAGATATATTTCTTGTACACCAGGTGAAGATCAAGTTAATACCCAACAACAATATTCAGGGTTATTACACGTAAGAACATCTATACTAGATAATATATACACTTGTGGTTTTCAAAGAAGGATTTAATTTCATTGAAACCCACATACTGATTAATTTTCCAAAACATTATGATTTTATTCTGTTCCAGGTCTCATCAATAGGGTTTTCAATGTTGTTCACTAACCCTTAAACCTAAAAAATGGGAATTATTTTATTTAACATTAATTAAAATAATTATACAGAAGAGTTATTTATTCCATTGAAATTATGAAAAACATATTTTATAAAACCATTAATTATCCTCAATAAAAAATATCATCTATAAAATTAAATAATATCGTCATTTCAAACCAAATATTATTCCCCATACATACACTCTACGATATGGTGCTCCCAGACACATTATTTATATTCATTCCTTGAAACTATATATAAAACACTAGATATAATCATAAATAATTAAAATATAAATAATTATTTTTTAATCAATTGTATTTGAATGACATATTATTCTTTATTGATTTAGATAATTCTGAACCCATAGAACTAATAAATCTGAATCCTTTAACAACAAATATACATTTCTTATATTTTTTATAAGTATCTAAATAATTCATGATATATCTTCAACATCATAAAAATATTATTTAACATATCCTATCCATATAAAAATTTCACAAATACTAATTTTTTTCACAATAAAGCGAATAGAAACATAAAAATGTGATGAGATAAAATACATAGTATCTAAAACAAATAACTAAATAAATAATTGAATAAATCTTGAATATGAATTATTGAATGTATATGAAAACAACATGAATTCCTATTATACACGAAACCTAGATAATTCTATATCATTCATAATAAAAGATAAAATGTATTTCAATAATACTGATCATAATGTAATATAATGAATAATGTCGAACAAAAAAAATTATCCATAAGGTCTTATTCTATGACAAGATCATGTAATAGGAAGATTCATACATCAAACCCCAACATGTTTTATCTCATGATCGATTTCAATGCATCAATGTGATATGTAATTAGGGCCCACCAATCACCAGTTTATGTCTAATTCATTCACCAAAAGAGTATATATTACATTTCATACCATTCTCTAAGGATCCTCAAAGTGAATAAAAACTTGGCTATGTTTATAATGAAATAACATAATGTCAATAAATAATCAAAAAGCACAAGTAGTCAATAACCATAAAGTATGTAAATATATTTCTCCTAAAAAAATGGATAAAATGACCATAACCCATCAAATGCAAAACTACATATGTTCAAAAACATTATAGTCATCAAAGAACATAATCATAAGTAATTAAATTAAAACACATGGAATGAAAATGTATTTCTTCATATCAATAGAAATTATAACATGAACATAACCCATCTAGATGAATAAGTTGGATTGTTAAAAACTACATTAGCAACTTGTTCATAGTCATCCATATTAGAATTCATGTATAGAGAATTCAAATACTTTTCTACATTTTAACAAAATATGGAACATGATTATAAGCTATATTGAGTGAAAAGGTGGATGGTTTTTTAAAAATATTCCTAGGATAATAAATGAATCATAAGATCATTTTGATACATATAACAACACATCCATAAAATAATTCGTTGAAAATATCATACAACTTGAATTGTGTGATACCATTAGTTCTATACCCCAAATGATATATATATATATATATATATATTTGAGTATAAATCATGAAATACAAAACCTATTTGGGTGAATCCATCTGATAATGACATGGTAGATGGAAATGAATTCATAAGATATCATCTTTTAGAAAACATTTTAAACATTGAACTAAAATACAAATATACATGTGTATTTAAAAGGTATACTTTGAAAAGGTGTTGTGGAATCATTTTAGAACATTGAATTTTAAAAATAATCACTAATAATGGATCCTTTATGTGATATCATGTTTATATTTTTTGAATGTGGATACTAATACAAAATAGATGAATGTAAATCAAAATCCCCATTTATTATTTTTTCTTAATGGACTGAATAGATGGATAGAAAATGATATTAACATTAATATATTGAAAATTAATGTATATAAATGATACCAATATTAGTATATTTGTATGGATACAATAAATATTAATTATTATAATCAATAAGAAAATATATCTAGTTCATAATACTCACATTGAATACTTGAATTTTCATCGTAATTCAACTTCGAAATAATGGTGTTATGATAAACAATGGTGACTACATGATTTTGAAAATGATTGAGGATTAAAATAGGAGAAATTTGGTAGATATAAAGAGATAAATTCAAATAAAAAGATTAGTTTTAAAGTGGAGGAATAATTTCATTTTTAGTTGAATATATGGGATATGTTTGGAAGGATCAAAAATATTTCATATAATATAATTTTACTATTATTAGTTAATTTTTTTAAATAAATCATTATTTTAGATATTTTAAATTATGTGTGAGACATATTTATTAAAATGTAATATTACCTTGATAGATATATTATTAATTTAAATTTATCAATTTTATGAATATTTCATGTTAAGCAATAATTGAATCTAACCATGTAAATACCGGATACAGAGAGATACAAAAAAAGTTTTTATTTTTGTAACATTTTATTTTAGTTCTTAAAATGTTCTACATATGATTAATATGTTATAAAAATATTTAACATTGAGTAATGTTAATCAATATATACATTTTTATCACCTACTATTTTTTAAATACTATATACTATTCTAATATAATGTTAATTTCATGGATATTTATACATTCAAGAGAACCATATTTTCCGGAAAAAATAAATATATTTTTGAAAATCTCAAAATTTCATCATATATTAATATAGTTATTATAAAGACAATAATTATTTCCATCATATCAAATGAAAATTCTAAATTTTGTAAAAAACAATTTTTAGTATGATCAAAATATCCAAATAAAAATCATTTTTTATTAGAAAATTGCATTTTGAATCTGTAACTGACAACACGCTAATGTAATACTATTTTCCAACTAAATTTGTGTTAAACAATTATCAATATAGAACATAATTCATCATTTTCTATCATAATTTTATTAATATTTAAATAAAAATAATTTAAAAGGGATTTTTTTTATAAAAATCCATTTATATCGAATAAATGATCTTCATAGTTTTCTTAGGTAAACTAATTCTGTTTTGTTTAATATTAACGTATCCTATTTTGGATATAAATATATATAATTCATAAAGAGATTAAAATTATTCATTCCCACTAGTTAAAATACTATATTCCATTGTTCATTCACAAATATTTAAATTTTATCTAAATATTTCATTATTTTGTTTTTGTGAAGTGTTTTGTTTGGTGTACTCTATAGAACACCATTATTTATTTAAAAGGAGTCAACTATGAAGGTATCATGGAGTTTCAAAAAATCATTATCTGGAAATCATTTTTTCTTAATTTTCAAAAATCCAGTTTAGGGTAACCAGTAACCATACAACCAAACACCAAAATACATCAACCACGGGTCAACCGAAACCCCAAACTTTATAGATACAATTCAAAATTCAAAATTACAAATTCAAACTTCAAGAGAACCATTTGTCCTCCTCGAGACTTACCACCACCTCGAGTTGCATGTCATTGCGTAACCCCAACATCTCCTCTGATCAGGTCGTCGGTGAGACAAGCCGGCCCTGCCGTCGTCTTCTCCGACCTTCTGAATCATCCGCACCTCAAGCAGCATCACCTCATGAATCCACACCATCAGTGCCTCCGTTGATGTTATCGGAGACATGCCAGGGATCAACAGGGAAGAAAATCCAGAATCTACCACCATCACAAACATAACATCACAGAAGACATTGCAAACATGCCTTAGAGAACCCAAAATAACCAAAGCAACAACAACGACACATCTTTGAGAACTGAAATCAACCAAAACAACGACAACAACATGTCTATGAAAATCAAAAAATAAATAAAATAGCTGCAATACCAGGCCTCCACAGAACCAAATCAACGCCATCAGATTTCACCTCATCAAAACAAAAGATGAGAGGCTGAAACACTACCAGATCCAGGTTAACCGTGAGAAGATCCAAGATCGTCTTCCAAATCCCACCTTCAAAGATGTTGGCAGAACCTCTGATAAAGCGGATCTTGAATTCAGGGTTAAAGTGGCCGTGGAGCACCATCTTTCTCCTCATCATCAAACCACCATCATTTAATCACGACGTTCTTATCTCGAGTATTGAGACATTATTGTAATCCAAAGTGGGTTGTCTTGAAACCCATAATGCAATCGATTTGTTGTGGGGAAATATTATCTTAATATGAGTTCCAAAATAACAAATGGAATTGAGGTCCATATATGAAATCCAAAGTAATCTCTATATCTATTACCCACTAACAAATTCCCAATAACTATAAATATATATTTAATCAAAACAGATAAGGTGATGAACAAAATATCATTGAATATATAAGTCCCCAGCCTTAAACCTTACTTAATCTTGAGTTATTACAAGATTACACATTCAGGGTCTTTTCAGGTTTAGAGTTTTAGAGAATTAGATCATGAAAGTTACATTACATTACACATTTAAACAAAGTGGTTACATAAAAGACAGTATTCATTCTTCCCATCAACAGAAAAATATTTAAAATAAAACATGGATTCTTTCTTGACACATCCTTGACACTATCATCACATCATGTACCCTTCCCTTGACCTGTGAAAAACATTTCAAAAACTTGGGATGAGCATAAAAAGCTCAGTAAGGGATATAAAAATATGGAAAAGAAACATGAGTACATGTATACATAAGAATGAAATCATACTTTACCCATAAAACATAAGAACATAAACATACCTCCTAAAATCATGAATAAATCATAGAAATCATAAGACATAAAAGGTAACTTGAGGCATTCATAACATTCTTACGTAGGGAGTAACCCTCTTGGTTACGTTTTGGAATACCCATCATAGTATATTCCCTAAATATCTTCGGAGAAACCTTAACATTTCACTCCTTCGCGTTACCCAATGCATTGGAGAGCTATATCGGGCTCACCCGACCTTAGTTTATCACGGAACCACCCGTCTTCATAATAATTCCCAAGAACCATAACATAATCGTATCACATAAAACATGCATAAAGGAAACATAACATTTCCACATTTCAATCACAAGATATCAATAAAACACATTTATATAATAAAAACATTATGAAAACCATTTTCAATACCAAAATAAAAGAAAAGTAAAACATGGTATTTATTTTTCTTTTAAAAAGAAGTTATGGCTTGTAGAGGAAGCTGAAACTCAAATAATGGTCACGGCGGCAGAGAATTCGTTGTCGCCGCATACGTACGACAAAAACAATCCCTTTTTGTCATTTAGTAAAACGCTTCATATAAAAAAGATTCCTTTTGGATATATGTAAAAGTCAAAGGGGTTTATACACCATATTAAAGAAGGTTGTGTATAAAAAAAATATGCCTCAATGAAAGGAGATAGAGATGATGTCCCTTACAAAGATGGTATCCTTGGTTTAAGGATAAATCAATTACATAATTATGTGTGACAAACGAATACACCAAATATAAGTGGATATTAAGTGTAAAATAATCAAAGGTCATTCACATATATTCAAAGGATGACATATTCAATAACTACATGTTGATCCCAAAGAAATCAAAATTGGGTTAAAAAGTACCCTTGACAGCCTAACGGCGTCACATAAAAATGAGTTGATGAGAGATAAAAAAGGGTATCTCATCACTTGGAAATAAAATTTACATCAATTAGGATATATGAGGACATATCCCAACATAACAATATGTAAATTAAAAGACCCAACAACATATGTCTTTTAAAAAGAGGAGGGTGAAAGGTTCCCTTACCGACATGGGTATCTATCGAAACATACACCTCGTGAAAGAAAGGCAAGACAACATTGATGCAAATACTCATAAAATAATGTATATTACACAATGAGTAAAATAATGGGCAGTACATTCACCACTCAAAGGAAATTGTGGAAAATGTAGCATAAATCTCACGGGAATAAAAGTGAGATGAAAAATCCCTTACGAAAACTCGGCAGCCTAATGACGCCACTTAAAACTTCGAAAAATGGATTGATGAGATCAAATAGGGTCTCTCATCGTATTAACATAAAGTTTACATAAAGAGGAATATAAAAGAACATCCCCCAACATAACAAAGAGGAGCTCAAAATAAGTGACATAAAGGAGAGAACTTAAAAAGAAAGAGAGAGGTTAGATCTCTTATGAAAATTCGGCAGCCTAACGGTGCCACTCAAAACTTCCAAAATGGATTGATGATATGAAATAAGGACTCTCATCATATGAAAATAATAATTATAGTAGGAGTAATATAAAATAACATCTCAATCATAAGAAAGATGAGCTTAAAAGGAATGACATTAAAGAGTGTACTTAAAAAGAATGAGAGGTGTAGGATCCCTTACCTCGGGTCCGACTTGACTCGATCGTTCTTTAATCTCCTGAATAATAAACTTGATTTAATTTATATTTGTTTAAGAACCTTTTTCAAGCTTATTATTACTTTTATATAACTTATTTTCCATGTTATAAACATTATATAATCATTAAGTTAATAATGTTTGTTTTGTCGATATTTGGTTCTTAAGTCGAAAGTGGACTTCTTACAATTACATGTTGTTCGTGGGGTCAAAGGTTCTTTATATCCAGAATGAAATTCCTGATTTAGATATCATATATATCATATATATCCAGCATATACATGTATTTATAATATCACACAATCATTTAGAGGAATGAAATGAAATGCACCATTCATGGAGACGATACACCGTACGTACGCATGAACGCTACTTTCATTTCTATGTCATATTAATGGAATTAAAACTATGTGAGAGGTATGTATATTTTAATTCCATAATTATATTAATCATTTATATGTAACATACATCATATATATCCATTATATATATGTACTCATAATAATACATTACATTTGGGGATACGAAATGAAATGCACCGTTCATGGAGACGGTAAGCCGTATGTACGCATGAACGCTACTTTCATTTCTATCTCATACATTAATGGAAAGAAAATAATAATGATATAAAGGTATTTTATAATTCCAGTATAACATCATATATAATAACTTTAAATCCATCCTTTATATGTCCCACATATGGCATTAACGAATCACATCACTTTGAGGGGGCGGTAGTCCGCACTTCCTTAAATGAAGATATCACGTTTACCCATAATGGAAACAATAATGGAATGACATAAATGAAAAATACAGAAGCTTAAGTAAAACATAAACATATTATATATCATATATAAGTATAGTGTCATCTTAATGGCCACCTTTTAAGGTGTTGAAAGAATGTTGAACAATCATCGTTTCGGAAGGTAGAAATTCGCCATCCACGAAAACAGTATGTTCTTTAACCATTAGATGTAGGTGTGTGTAAGTGTAGCACGAATAATTATTATAACAACATCCTAGTATATTTAAGATACTGTATTTGTTACAAAAGAAATAAATAAAAATAGTTTAGGGGGTTGGAGAAGCAAAATAAAACAAAAGGACTCGAGTGAAGACATTACCTTTAAATCTGGTAACTCCCTTTGGTTTGAGCTCAAAGGCTTCCTTAGGAAGACATCTGCCCAATGTGAGGCTTCAAGGAGTTATAGAGGGATGCGGAGAGACAAAATGGGCAGGGGTTGGCTGAGCCAAAGGCTTTGGAAGTGTGGGTAAGGAGGTAGAGGTGGGGGCCTTTTATAAGAGGAGAGGAGGGGCACTCTTGTAAAGATACAAAATTTCACTTTATTTTCAAAAGAGTCTCGGATTTTAAAGGTCCAACATTGATGTATTTCGAGGATAAGGTGATAAGAGTTCTAAATCCACTCATACAATAGGTTTTGGACATGTGTAGGTCTTAGATATTACATTATCATTCCATTTTATTTAAATCGTTAAATAATGAGGTCATCGCTGCATCATCATGATGTCATAAATAATTTAATTTATTTAATGTCTAAAAATTATAAAAAAACTACTATGATGTAGGAAATCTTTTTAAATTCCCATTGATTATTTATAGTCTAAAATATGACTTGTATAACCCCATGTAAAAATTGTTTTAGTAAAACATCTCATGTTTGTGTCATTTTTACTTTAACATTAAATAAAAAGATATTTATGTCATTTCCCAACCAAAGTGGCTCCATGGGGTCCCCAAGTTGACCCATGGATTTTCTTGGTCATCCATGACACATCCAATGAGGGTAGGACATGTTTCTGGGTCATTTCATTTTATTAAAACATTATTCTTACCATAAACTACACTAATTACCTCTAATCACGATTAAAAACCTAATAAGTTACTATTCACCAAAAAATTATATTTATCCCATTGAACCACATTTTACTTTTTAATGAAAAACATGTATGTAGGATTTTATAAATTCAAAACACAAAGATGGCAAAATTTCATTTAAACGGAAAAATCAGTTTTTATAAGTACAACTTAGTGGTTTCACTATTCATCAAAAATTGAAGTTTTTCAGAAAAAACCCAAAAATCCACCCTAAGATATATTTGATATTCCGAATTCAAAAATGAAGTCTATTTTAAAAAATTTAAAACATATAATTCGCATTAATTAATTTAATAATCAATTCCCGCTATCAGAGCAAATAGCGTATTTTTATGAAACAATAAGTATCAAAAGATTGACACTAGTTTAAGTCTGATTTCAAAGTGAAATTAATTCCAACAACCACTATTGGATTTAATGGTAAAAATATATTCTAATTTCACTTTAAAACCAATTCAAAATATAATCTAATCATATAAATAAATTAGATTAAAAAGAGGTTTTGAATTAAAATACAACATTTTACACTATTCATTAAAAAAATGAACTTTATCGGAAAGATACCAAAAATTTACACAAAGTAAATTTTGATGTCCCAATTATTAAGAAGAGTTTTATTTGGTCCAATAGAATGTATAATAGTGAACAAAACTATATTTAATGATGGTTCTCCATCAAAAGGCGATAAGTGAACCTTTAGTAAAAACTAGGGAATATACGCCTAAAATTGAATTCTTTCCGTATTTTAAGCCTTTATCTTTTATTGGATAAATGTAAAAACATTTAAAAATATATATAATCATATTTTAGTTATTTCTATCAATTACCGCCAATACAGCGGCTACATGTTAACTACCATTTAAAATAATATTATTTTATTATTAGAGTGCAACGTAAGATTCCCAAGAAACTCGTTGTTGCGTGTTGGGTACGCCATCAAGCATAGCATCCCCTTTAAAGTCATATTAATATTTTATTCAGAAATATGGATAAATATGAAAATTTCATATTCTTTATTTACCTGGGGTGTTACATCCTTCCCCCCTTTTGGGAATTGCGTCCTCACAATTTTTAAAATTGAGCTTGGAAACATCCTTGAAAGTCCCACATCGAAACAAGAGTCAGTAAAACAATCACTTTAAAATAAAGAAAGATAAGTACAGAGGTCACCTGAGTTAACCTATACAAGGATTCCATGTAGAAAAACATGTACATGGAAGAAAAAGAAAAGGGTCATGTTCTTGAGGGAGAGTGATAGTAAACATGTCTAGGAGAAACTTAACCATAAGAAAATCACAAACTTGTGATGGGTTAAACTGTATTCGATTCCCCAGTAGGAAAAGTTAATAGAAAAAATTTTCGTTTTAAGTTACTTTTTATTGAGGAATTTATTCATAAGGAAACATAATCACTTATCATGTGGACTTTCAACTTTTACTAGATTCCTTAATCAAACTCATATTTTTTTCCAAAAGATGAGTATTTAGGGAGACTTGTTCGCATTAAGAGTACTATAATCAACTTCTAGAGAGTCACTTAATCCAAAAAAGAGAACTATATACTTCCCATGTCTTTAGAATTTAACCAAAACCAAAAACAAAAAGGTTAGTATAAGATCAGATAATCCAGAAAAGGATAACCCTTTATAAAAAGAAAATCTATTCTCAATCTCCAAAATTTGTCCAACAAAACCCAATGTTCAACTAGGACCATTCTATAATCAATTTGTCTATAAAATTCTTCAAAGTAAACCAAACTAAGATTGAAACCCAAATATTTGAAGGATTTAGTCACATAGTCTTCCAAGTTAAATCATAACATTTATCTCCAAACAACATCAGTTGCTCCTAAAGTCTCGTATTGAAAAGTAATTAACCTAATCACATATCCTCCATGATAGGTTAATAAATTTCCATAGATAACCCAAAATCAACTTAATATTAATTCATAAAATCATATAACTAAAAAGAATCAGTCAAACTAACCAGGGACTTCACGTAGTCTAGTGGTAGGCGATAAATACCAGTCACACTTTGGTTGTGGGTTCGATTCCCGCAGCTTTGTCCGACGTGACTGGTAGTCACACGATCTGCGTGTTGTCCTTTTTCCAAAACTATATAATTCTCAAATAATTCCCCAAAAAGGGATAAAATCATCAAAAATAACCATAACATATTTTAACCTCAAGTTTATCTCATGCCTTTCATTTTCCATCATAACATATAATAACCCATAATTACCTCAAAAGTAAGGATCATATAAACCCTAATGGTTACCTTTATAATTATTACCTAAACTTACACATCGATTGGTCATCTCGTACATGATGCATTATAAAACATACCAAGGTTCAAGTGGTTGATCATTACTCCTTGATAGTTGGTTTATAACAACCACAAGATTCCTCATTGAATACCCCATTTCATCCAGTCTCTTAATCAGAGAACCACCACAGTTTCCTTCAAACCAATTGTCACTTTGGTGCCTGCTAGATCCAGCCATTTACTAAAACCAAAAAGGCCAGTGTGAGTATATCAACATAACCATCATGTACTAATGAGTAAGATAAACACTAAGATATACTTACTCATTCACTTTATCTAAAACTAGTACTCTTTCTGAAATCTTAACCATTATGGTAATGACACTTATGCTTAAAGAATACCCTAACCTCTAAAGTTATCTAAACCGACCTTTGATACCAACTATAAGGCCCCAGCCTTAAACCTTACCTAATCTTGAGTTATTACAAGATTACACATTGAGGATCTTTTCAGGTTTAGAGTTTTAGAGAATTAGATCATGAAAATTGCATTACATTACACATTTAAACAAAGGGGTTACATATAAGACAGTATTCATTCTTCCCATCAACGGAAACATATTTAAAATAAAACATGTTTTATTTCTTGACACGTCCTTGACACTATCATCACATCATGTACCCTTCCCTTGACTCGTGAAAAACATTTCAAAAACTTGGGATGAGCATAAAAAGCTCAGTAAGGGATATAAAAATATGGAAAGGAAACATGAGTACATGTATACATAAGAATGAAATCATACTTTACCCATAAAACATAAGCACTTTAACATACCTCATAAAATCATGAATAAATAATAGAAATCAAGAGACATAAAAGGTAACTTGAGGCATTCATAACATTCTTACGTAGGGAGTAACCCTCTTGGTTACGTTTTGGAATACCCATCATAGTATATTCCCTAAATCTTTTCGGAGAAACCTTAACGTTTCACTCCTTCGCGTCACCCAATGCATTGGAGAGCTATATCGGGCTCACCCGTCCTTAGTTTATCATGGAACCACCCGTCTTCATAATAATTCCCAAGAAACATAACATAATCATATCACATAAAACATGCATAAAGGGAACACAAAATTTCCACATTTCAATCACCAGATATCAATACAACACATTGATATAATAAAAACATTATGAAAACCATTTTCAATACCAAAATAAAAGAAAAGTAAAACATGGTATTTATTTTTCTTTTAAAAATAAGGTATGGCTTGTAGAGGAAGCTTAAACTCAAATAATGGTCACGACGGCGGAGAAGTCGTTGTCGCCGCATACGTACGACAAAAACATTCCCTTTTTTTTATTTAGTAAAACGCTTAGTATAAAAACAATTCCTTTTGGATATACGTAAAAGTCAAAGGGGTTTATACATCGTATAAAAGAAGGTTGTGTATAAAACAAAATATGCCTCAATGAAAGGACATTGAGACAAAGTCCCTTACAATGACGGTATCCTTGTTTTAAGGATAAATCAATTACATAATTATGTGTGACAAACAAATACACCAAATATAAGTGGATATTAAGTGTAAAATAATCAAAGGTCATTCACACATATTCAAAGGATGACATATTCAATAACTACATGTTGAACCCAAAGAAATCGAAATTGGGTTAAGAAGTTCCCTTGACAGCCTAACGGCGTCACATCAAAATGAGTTGATGAGAGTTAAAAAAGGGTATCTCATCACTTGGAAATAAAATTTACATCAATAAGGATATATGAGGACATATCCCAACATAAAAATATGTAAATTAAAAGACCCAAAAAAAGAAGTCTTTTAAAAAGAGGTGGGTGAAAGGTTCCCTTACCGACATGGGTATCTTTCGAAACATACACCTCGTGAAAGAAGGACAATACCACATTGATGTAAATACTCATAAAAGAAATTATATTACACAATGAGTAAAATAATGGGCAGTACATACACCACTCAAAGTAAATTGTGGTAAATGTAGCATAAATCTCACGGGAATAAAAGTGAGATGAAAAATCCCTTACAAAAACTTTACAGCCTAACGACGCCACTTAAAACTTCCAAAAATGGATTGATGAGATCAAATAGGGTCTCTCATAGTATTAACATAAAGTTTACAGAAAGAGTAATATAAAAGAACATCCCCTAAAATAACAAAGAGGAGCTTAAAAGAAGTGACATAAAGGAGAGGACTTAAAAAGAAAGAGAGAGGTTTGATCTCTTACGAAAATTCGGCAGCCTAACGGCACCACTCAAAACTTCCAAAATGGATTGATGAGAGGAAATAAGGTCTCTCATAATATGAACATAATAAGTACAGTAGTAGTAATATAAAATAACATCCCAATCATAAGAAATATGAGATTAAATGTAATGACATAAAAGAGTGTACTTAAAAAGAAAGAGAGGCGTTGGATCCCTTACCTCGGGTCCGACTTGACTCGATCGTTCTTTAATCTCCTGAATAATAAACTTGAGTTAATTTATACTTGATTAAGAACCCTTTTCAATCTTATTATTCATTTTATATAACTTATTTACATGTTATAAACTTTATGTAATCATTAAGTTAATAATGTTTGTTTTGTCGATATTTGGTTCTTAAGTTGAAAGTGGACTTCTTACAATTACTTGTTGTTCGTGGGGTCAAAGGTTCTTTATATCCAGAATGATATTCCTGATTTGGATATCATATATATCATATATATCCATCATATAAATGTATTTATAATATCACATAATCATTTAGAGGAATGAAATGAAATGCACCGTTCATGGAGACGATAAGCCGTACGTACGCATGAACGCTACTTTTATTTCTATGTCATATTAATGGAATTAAAAATATATGAGAGGTATGTATATTTTAATTCCAGAATTATATTAATCATTTAGATGTAACATACATCATATATATCCATTATATATATGTACTCATAATAATACATTACATTTGAGGATAAGAAATGAAATGCACCGTTCATGGAGACGGTAAGCCGTATGTATGCATGAACGCTACTTTCATTTCTATCTCATAATTTAATGGAAAGAAAATAATAATTATATAAAGGTATATTATAATTCCAGTATAACATCATATATAATTACTTTAAATCCATCCTTTATATGTCCCACATATGGCATTAACGAATCACATCACTTTGAGGGGGCAGTAGTCCGCACTTCCTTAAATGAAGATATCGCGTTTACCCATAATGGAAACCATAAAGGTATGCCATAAATGAAAAATACAGAAGCTTAAGTAAAACATAAACATATTATATATCATATATAAGTATAGTGTCATCTTAATTTCCACCTTTGAAGGTGTTAAAATAATGTTGAACAATCATCGTTTCAGGAGGCAGAAATTCGCCATCCACGGAAACAATATGTTCTTTAACCATTAGATGTAGGTGTGTGTAAGTGTAGCTCGAATCCTTATTATAAAAACATCCTAGTATATTTACGATAATGGATTTGTTACAAAAGAAATGAATAAAAAGATTTTAGGGGGTTGGAGAAGCAAAATAAAACAAAAGGACTCAAGTGAAGACATTACCTTAAAATCGGGTAACTCCCTTTGGTTTGAGATCAAAGGCTTACTTGGGAAGACTTCTGCCCAAAGTGAGGCTTCAAGGAGTTATAGAGGGATATTTAGAGACAAAATGGGCAGGGGTTGGCCGAGACAAAGGCTTTGGAAGTGTGGGTAAGGAGGTAGAGGTGGGGGCCTTTTATAAGAGGAGAGGAGGGGCACTCTTGTAAAGTTACAAAATGCTACTTTATTTTCAAAAGAGTTTCGGATTTTAAAGGTCCCACATTGATGTATTTAAAGGATAAGGTGATAAGGGTTCTAAATCCACTTATCCAATAGGTTTTGGACATGTTTAGGTCTTAGATATTACATTATCTTTCCATTTTATTTAAATCGTTAAATAATGAGGTCATCACTGCATCATCATGATGTCATATATAATTTAATTTATTTAATGTATAAAAATTAACTAAAAACTACTATGATGTAGTAAATCTTTTTATATTTCCATTGATTATTTATAGTCAAAAATATGACTTGTATAACCCCATGTAAAAATTGTTTTAGTAAAACATCTCATGTTTGTGTCATTTTTACTTTAACATTAAATAAAAAGATATTTATGTCATTTCCCAACCAAATTGGCTCCATGGGGTCCCCAAGTGGACCCATGGAGTTTCTTGGTCAGCCATGACACATAAAATGAGGGTAGGACATGTGTATAGGTCATATCATTTTATTAAAACATTATTCTTACCATAAACTACACTAATTACCTCTAATCGCGATTAAAAACATAATAAGTTACTATTCACCAAAAAATTATTTTTATCCCATTGAACCACATTTTACTTTTTAATGAAAACCATGTATGTCGGATTTTTGAAATTCAAAACACAAATATGGAAAAATTTCATTTAAATGGAAAAATCAGTTTTTATAAGTACCACTTAGTGGTTTCACTATTCATCAAAAATTGAAGTTTTTCAGAAAAAACCCAAAAATTCACCCTAAGCTATATTTGATATTCTGAATTCAAAAATTAAGTCTATTTTACAAAATTCAAAACATATAAGTCACATTAATTGATTTAATAATTAATTCCCACTGTCAGAGCAAATAGTGTGTTTTTATGAAACAATAAGTATCAAAGATTGACACTAGTTTAAGTCTGATTTCAAAGTGAAATTAATTCCAACGACCACTATTGGATTTAATGGTAAAAATATATTCTAATTTCGCTTTAAAAACAATTCAAAATAAAATCTAATCATATAAATAAATTAGATTAAAAAGAGGGTTTGAATTAAAATACAACATTTTACACTATTCATTAAAAAATGAACTTTATCGGAAAGATACCAAAAATTTACACAAAGTAAATTTTGATGTCCCAATTCTTAAGAAGAGTTTTATTTGGTCAAATATAATGTATAATAGTGAAAAAAACTATATTTAATGACGGTTCTCCATCAAAAGGCGATAAGTGAACCTTTAGTGAAAACTAGGGAATATACGCCTAAAATTGAATTCTTTCCGTATTTTAAGCCTTTATCTTTTATTAGATAAATGTAAAAACATTTAAAAACATATATAATCATATTTTAGTTATTTCTATCCATTCCTGCCAATACAACAGCTACATGATAACTACCATTTAAAATAATATTATTTTATTATTAGAGTGCAACGTAAGATTCCCAAGAAACTCGTTGTTGCGTGTTGGGTACGCCATCGAGCATAGAGTCCCCTTTAAAGTCATATTAATATTTTATTCACAAATATGGATAAATATGAAAATGTCATATTCATTATTTACCTGGGGTGTTATAGAATATGGATGAATTTTATTGAAAAACATCAAAAGGATTAAATAGGGGATGAAATTTCACATTTAAACAATCAAAGTGGTATTCATGCTATAAACTTGGAATTCCCCACATTAGAAGATGAAAAGAATCATGTTTCTAAAATAACACAAAAACTAGAATAATAATGGTCTAATGTGTTTAGGGAATATTTGAAACACTTTATGGGTTGAAATATTTGACCCATGTAAATATATACATAATTTAAAGGTGATATAGTATGTCATGGAGAATAAGTACATTACTAAGTATGTAGTAGAAAAATAATCCCAATAAGAATGATTGTTTCATAAAAAATTTTATATATTAGATTTATATTAGATTTTATTATATAAATTATGATGAATCACTCTACATATTATGAAATTAAAAAAGAACATCGATGATTCAATCATTGTCACATCAAACATTAATAAGAGTCAATCTTATTGGAATAATTTTAATCATTTTGTAAAGAAAAATAAGGAATATATTTCCCTTCATGACTAACTGATCTACATAAAATTTATGGATGAATATAAATATCCGAGGGAAGGTAAATAATCCTAATGATGATAATACAATTTAATTTTGAATAAGGGGATGAATCAATATATATCCTCATAAGTAAAACATATAAAATCGGGAAATTTAATGAAAATTTGAAATTCAAGAAGAAGATAGGGGAATGTTACTTATGTGCCATGATGAGACACATCAAACTATATAGTCAACTCAGTATAATGATGGATGTGAAATGCTTCAAAACATAACATTTTGTATATGATATTTGAATCAAATGTTCTTGAGAAATAACATAATGGTTTATCTATTAAAGTGTTACATGAAACTTGTGAAACAATAAATATCCCTTCAATAGGATGAATCGATCAATGACAGGACATCACTCTACATGGGGAACTATGCAATCATAAACATATAAGGGAACAATTTTAATGATCATGAGTACAATTCATGAAATATCATCACTAGAAGTGATTTCTTATATTTGATATATTTTTATTGTAGCATTGAACTAGTTGATTTTTTAAACAAGCATGGGCTTAAATTTTTATTTTTGGTAGATAAATCTTTTTTTTCAAATGTATTATCTGTTTTGGAAAAACTAACATGTATGATGGATTATTCAAATTAAACATAACTATTATTTATTATTACATGGTAGATTATTCTGATTTATAAAATAATTTATTAGGTCAAATTAATTATACAAAATCCATGAAAATTGATAAATAATTTTTTTACCTTGAATGGATTAAATTGATAATAAATGTTAGAGTTGCATGAACACTAGTTAATAAAACATTTCAATATATAGAAATGAAAATCGAAAAATTATAAAAAATTTAAAGGTATGTATATGATTCTAATGTTAATACTAATATGGTTAATAAGAAGGAACATTGTAATAGTTATTGATATTTATTCTAGATATCCCCATGTCTATATTTTACATGCTAAAGATAAAGATTCATAGAAATTTTGTATCAATAAAACGATTGATGAAAATAAATTTGGTAATATAATTAATTACCATTTATCTAATAGGTAGGGATAATACTATTTTCATTCACTTTTTATATCCCTATGGATCATACAAGAAATTAATGCTCTCTATATAACTGATCTAAATTATCAAACTGAGAGAAATAATATAAAAAAATATAAATTTGTAATTATTGTATACCAATTTTAGGTATCATATAAGGATTTTTTGGAGGGAAACTAATATTTATGTTTAAAATAATTAATTGGGATTCAAAAAATTAGAATTATATAACCTCATATAACTTATGTAACCATAGGAAACCAAACCAACATTATTTAGTTTTGGGGTTGTCACGTAAATATATGTATGACTGATCCTTAAGGGGAATATATAGGGAAAATATTTTTTACATATCATATTTATTTGATATGAAAATTATTCATTGGTTTATATATTTTATTATTATAGAATTAATTGAATTAGAATCTATTTATACATCTATTGAATCAAGTGATTCAATTTTTAATTACTCTATGTTTTTCTTTTTAACAATGAATGTCTATACAAAATAATCATTATCATATAAAAGAGTATCTATATAAGATATGTGAAATGAGTTATTTAAAAGTAAATGGACTCAATTACCAATGAAATATGTATCTAATTTCACTGTGTATATGTTAGAAGGAAATAATAATAGTATTGTTTCAGAGAATATAATTTTTTCCAATATAGAATTTGACCCTAAATGATTAAATGAAAATATACCATAATATGATGTGTCTCATTGGAAAGGAAATATAAACTATTAAATTGACTCTATTATAAGTAAAATAAATGGATATTGGTTGATATACTATGATAGTAACTTATTATACTTTCTAAGAAGGTAATTATATGAAATTGAAAATTAAATTATAGAATTTAAAATTATAAATCCACATTGGAAACCAAGGGTTTTACAAAAAATGAATGAATATATTTTTTTGATACATTTGCTCCCATCGATTTGAATTTTTTAATTAGAATTAATCTCAATATAGTTACCATATATAATTATAAAATTTTCAAAATGGACCATAAAAAAAACATCTTATGTGGTGAATTAGATTAAAATATATAAGTTGAACATTTGTATAGATTCATAAAACCACGTAAATAAATAATGGATTACAAATTAATATACTCCATATTTGGTTTGAAATAACTCCAAACAAATTATATGATAAATTTTCTGAAATAATTTTTTCAAATTTTTTATGTTGACAAAGATGATAAATATAATAGCCCATACATTACATGTAGATATTAATTCATCATTGAATAATATTTATTGCATAACCTAAGAAACTCGATGCGAAGACCATATATGTTTATTGTATTTAGAAACTAGGATATATAAACAACTAGTTCATTAAATATATACATTGTATCCCTCTTATTTCATCAAAACTAGGCTCCGTTTTGACATATCATACATAATACCCTTCTTTATGACCTGGGGAAAAGAAACACGTGAATGGGTCAGCTCAAATTCTTAGTAAAGGTAAACAATGGAAATATCAATCATATTACAGGAACATAACATTAGAATTTTTTTTACAACATATAAATGATCAAAATATCCTATAATGGGATAAATCATAAAAGTGAAATTTAATTCTGATATTCATAACATAGGACATGAAATTTAATGTCATACACACATAATAATATAAAATTATTTAATGTTAGTCAAGGCTCTTCGCCAAGACAATCATAGAGGATGAATTCCATTAATGAACTGAGTTCACTCATTGTTCTAGCACTTTTTTACAGAGTCATATTTATCTGACATTCTAATCATGTCTATCTAATGAGATATAATTCTTTACCCAATACATTTGAGGGAGATATAGTTCCCACCCATCTCAAAATGAATCAATTCTTATGTGTGAATCATAAACACAAAAACATCCACCATAACATATCCTTGGAAATAAAATGGGTTTCTTAAACATCATTCAATCGCAATCAATTTAAAATTAACAGATTTCATAAAATTAATTATATCATAAACATAATAAAATTGAATAACAATATGGATATTAATATAACCCTATGTCATCTTATATGGAAAATAATTTGGATAAATCACTTGAACTTAATTCTAAAAGCAAATATCCTTTATTTTTTAAAAATAATTTATTTTACCCCAATTTGAAAAAAAAATTAAAAGAAAAAAATTAGTTGAATTTTTTTTGAAATCATGTAGAGGAACATTAATGTAAACAAGTTTTCATGAAACTATAAAAATACAATCATGCGTTATAAGATAAAAACCATTCTCCTCATACTTTTTTAAATAAGCCAAAAAGTAATTTGTATGGTAAAGGAAAGAAGGATTCCATCTAAAACATGTAGTAAAAGTCAAAAATGGGTAATAATGACAATATAAATAAATTTTTAGAAAACATATAAATGGATGATTAATATTCCCCTAGTAAATACATATGTAAAAAAAATCTTGGACAAAAATTGGATTATAATATTATCACTTACCTTAGGTCTGAAATCCTTCATATATATATGAACCTCCTGTGTAATGATTCAAATAATGAAATTGACATATTTCAGAATCATATCCATTTTATGATATCAAATATGATTATATTATGATATGTTTTTTATTATCATTTCGTTGTCTCTCTTTATTCGTATATTAACTACTTTATGTTCTTAAGCATGATTTTCCAGATAAGTTCATGTTCCACTTCTTATGTTATAGTTAAATAATTTAAATAATTATATTATAATTATATATTTTTAATTTATTCTTTCAATTATTTTATATAACAATGGTTTAATGAATATCATGAAGAATGAATCACAATGCCTCGTGGAGACGGTATGCCCTACGTAAGCATGAGCAATGATATCATTCCTAAAATTGTTTAAATGGTATTGAAGTGGATGGTGTTTAATATTTAAATATTAGTAAAATATTTAATAATAATATATAGTAATTATATTTATCATTATACCATTCCAAGAAAGGTGGTGTGGAAAAACAGATTACACCACGTTGTGGAGACGGTAATCCATACGTATCCATGCAGAGTGATTTCATTTTTCATTGGATAGATAGAAGGTGAAATATGGTTGTTTCATATTTATGATAACATATAAATATATTAGTGATACTTATGATATTAATTTATTATTAAAAAACTAATTAATAGGACATATAAGAAAAAACAAGTTTGAAATAATTGGTAGAAGAGATTACCTCCTCCTCAACGTTCTTCCTCTAAATGTCTTCTTTGAGCACTAGAGTTGGTCTGGGAAGATGAAAAACAGATCTATAATGAAAATAGGTAAGTTTATAAGGAAACATTGAAGGATAAAGGCTATCTTGAAGGCTCAAAATTAAGTAAATAGGTGATTGAGGGGGTTCCCTTTTAAAATTTAGGTAATGGTCACTTTTGGAATATCTACAAATACTAATTTATAATAAAATCAAACCCTACCCAAAAACCTATGAAATGTCACAATTTATAATATAATATAAGATAGGATTTTAATATCATCAAAAAATAAATTATGGAAAAGTTATTTTTTCAATTTTAACAATATATGTTTAATTGACACAGAGTTATACTATTTAACTTTAGTTAGGTTCATAAAATTTTAAATAATTAATTTTTATAAATATTTACATATATGGTGTTAATTGACCATAAATAAAAATATTATTTAATTTTATTCCATATATTATAACTTTTTAAAGGTTAAATGTTTTTATAGTTTTTATATAATTTAATAAATTTAATTTTTATAAAATATCTATAGTGTCAATTTTGACAGTGTTCATTTGTTTGACTTTAAATAAAATCCACACAGTAGATAAATTCAAAAAAAATATTTTATACACTCCTAACATGACATAGAAAACTCTAAAATTAGTGTATCATATTAATTTGTTAAAATGATATTTCTTTTTATATTTCTAAACCATTTTTTGATATTTATATTAATAAAATAATTTCTACATCACAATTGTGTCATAATTTATTATAATTATATAATATATAAAAATTTTAAATAAATTTTTATGATGTAGGTAATTCACTGAGTCTTCAGGATTCTATATATAGTTGTTATTATCACCAAGTTATGAATATAATATTATTAATAAACTTATATAAAGTGAGATAGTGACATTTTGTTACATCCATTAATTTTTATGATATTCATGTAATATTCATAAGTAAGTGGTAATTAAGTAATTCCCTTGAGAAAAATAATTGATAAGGGTCAAATTTATCCATAAAATTGGATATGGATAGAAGTTATGGTAATTTTCTTAAAAACATTTACCTTTAATTTCAGACATACCTTTAACAATGGTAATAAAAATAATTACCAAAGTTACTATTTATAATGCTCAAAGATAAAAGTATCCTATTAACATAATATGGACCTAGTGATTCGAAATATGGAATCCATTTTTCAAAATTCAAAACAAAGAAGTTACAATAATTAATTTAAAAATAATCCAGTTTTTGAAATACGAAAACATGTTCTAAATGATAAAATATTGCAAAAGATTGATTTTTTTTACGTCTAAATTTAATGTAAAAAAAATTACATTTACCTATATAAAATTAGATGGTATAAATATATTATATTTATACTTTTAAAACATTCAATAATATAATATAACCTTAAAAATTATTTCAATGAAAAAAGGTATTTTCAAATAAAATTTAGCATATTATTACTATTAACAAAAAAAATGAAAGTTTTCCAAAAAATGTCCGAAATTCATCCAAAGTAAAATTTCACATCCCACATAACATTAAAATGTATATTTTTTCATATAAACATTATTAATGTTTCAAAATCTGAATTTAAAAGAGGTTTACCCTTTCAAAGGTGTTAAATTAAACATTTTATAAAGATAGGTTTTTATACATAAAATAGGGTTTTATTCATACGGTATGACTAAAATATCTATTGGATGAATATAAAAAAAAATTATTAAGTACATAGAGCATATATATCACATTAATTAAATTTCTAAAATTAATTAATATAAAAATACAAGTCTCTAACTGATTTTTATTTTTAATAAATAATTGATAGACAAAAAATTCACAATGCATTTTCATAAGTTAGATATAATTATTCCCACTAACATAATAGCTTGGATATAGTGGTAATTTTATAATAAGGGAATCTCATTGTTTGTTTAGTCTCATGATTTCATGTAAACAAAGTTATTGAAGAAAAAAAATTATTTAAAGAAAATATTTCACAATGATATCCTGGTGTTATTGTAAATATATTTATAGTATGATATATAATATCTATAAGGTGTTAGTTTATTTATATTTTGATGAAATTTATATATTTGAACTGATATGTATCAAATTAATGTGAAAAAGACTATTTTATTTGTTAACATTAATTTGAAAGACTTAGGTGAAGATATTACTATTTTGGGAATCAAATTTATTAGAAATATGAATTTCATTCTTCTTTCTCAATCTCATTATTTTTAAATATTATTAAAGATGTATGAATAATATCATTATTCATTGGTTTTTATCCTATATACTTATTGAATTTGGATTCTACCAAATCATACTAAAAATGTTTCTCAATTTGAATATTCAAAGGTGATAAAATGTCTTATGTATTCTATGACATGTATAAGACCTGATATTTCATATATTATTGGAATGTTAAACATGTATATTGACAATATAGGTTATTTACATAGGGATTTAGTTAGAACACTACAAAATTGTATAAAAATACTATAAATACATTTATATTATAAAGTATAAACCCATGTTAATTATAATGTTTTACTGTTGTGATCTTGTTTACTAATCATGGGGATCACCATTGTATGAGTGGTTGTGTTCCTACACAAGGATAATGAGAGGAATATCGGGGATTAAAGAAACAATATTTTACAAAAGATTCCAAAAATTCCTCTAACATTTCTTCATTAGAATCTATTTTAATCAAAGAATAATAGATAAGATATATTTTATTAGATTTAAAATTATAGAATATGCCAATAACCATGATTTCTACACACTGTTATGTTTAAGTAATATTGGAGAATTCATAAAATTATAGTAATAATGGGATTTCAAGTCACATTGGTCTCAAACATATCTATCTAAGGTAGTTTATATATGATGGTTTTATAACTCTTTACTTTGTTAGATAGAGACAAAATTTGGTGGACCCACTAATATTGGAACTTTCATGTGAATTATAATAAAAAACACCATTAGGTTTTGGATTAATTCCCCTTTAAATTTTTTACCAGTGATGGTGACAAAACATATCATCTGATAACATCCAATGTATATGTTTAATGTGGTAAATCCTTCCCTCTAAGTGTGAAGGAAATAAATAAGGTATATTAAAACCTTGAAAAATGAATTTCACAGATCCTGATGAAAGGGAGGGTGACTTTGAAACACATAAGTATTAAAGGATTTAAAACAAGTGTTGAAACATGGGGATATTTTTTGGTTAGAATATGTGAAAGTATGAGTGGGATCAATCCAAAGAGTATATGAAATTGTTTCCAAAATTTCATGAAATGATAAATGATAGAAGGATATAATGTTATCAATAATTAGATGAAATACAAAGGATTATTTGGGACTTGGGTAGGATGAATTCATTGATAACAAGAGTTAAAAGATCAATGTAACATCCACCTATTTTTGTCTTAAAATTTGATTTCTATCTATGATAAAATTGTTCAAATCAAGAAAATAAATGATATAATAATTTTATTTAAAATATAGTATGATTTCCAATTTTAAAAAATGGGTTTTAAATATTTTTAAATATTGTCTGATTGATAGAATTTACGTTTATAAAAATAATTAATGTTTTGAAATGGGAAGGTAATTTTTGGAATATCACATTTAAATATGGGTTTTATGGGATATAAATGTTTTCTAAAAGTTGTTTACATTGTATTGACTGTGTGACCTAGTAAATTTTTTTAATTGAGTATGATTTGATGGATGAGAATAAATACGGAAAATACATGCCTTTACCAGAAAGGTTTAAACCCAATACTATGGGGTGTAATGTCTTATCTGAATGGATACCACCATGCCTAAAAAATAATGAACACATTATATGGTGAAATTAATTCCAAAAATTACCAATAATTATAATCTGATGTACAATTTGGTATTTAATTAATAATAATTTAATAACAGACATTGTAATTTTATTAGTGTGACATAATTTAATATTTTAATTACCCGTTTTTTCAAAGATTATTATAGGTATAATATCCATAGTGTACTTTTCTATAGTATCAACCAACTATTTTATCCTATAGAATATTCTTGAGAAATCCAAAATACTACCATGTTGCGGGTGTGGGAAATATACTCTTAAGGAGATCTATAACAAATTGTTCATCAATGAACTCCATCAAGTACCTATAAAATAAAATATATTTCCATTACCCCAAAATACATATTTAATAATAACTATATATCAAATCACCAACTATCCACTAACCCTTTAAGTCCCACTAAATCCTTGTTATATTGAGATAAAATCCAATGTAGATACCCCATCCACTAATTTTTTACATTCCATTTCTCTTAGTTTCAATCCATCCAACACTAGGTTACCTTTTTTGAGATCTTATTTGACCATATGTTGTTATATGAACACTATAGTTTCAAAATTTGTAGCATAATCATTCAAATATGAAACCCTCTTAATAATATCACTCAAATTTTTTTATTATAAATATATTTTTATCTTGTCATAGATAATTAATTGATTTTTTTAAGAAGATCATTATTGAAATAAAGAGTAGATCACTTCTATTAAACTACCAAACTAATTTAATTCAAACCTAATGCAAAAAATGATCTTATGAAATTATGAATCAATGAAATAATCATAATAAATGGGAAAATTAAATTAGAGGTTCAAAATCCTTCCTTTGGATGAGGGGGATACTAGATCATCCCTCTCATCATATAATGTTTATTATTTTGATACATTTGATAACAGAATGATTTAATAAAGAAAAAAACATATCAAATGAAAATCAAGAAATAGATAGGACTATAGTTTGATATTAATTTGTATAGTAATTATATAAAACCTTAAATTTTAACATTCACATGGTAGATGAAATTCAATTTTGAATTATATTTTTTTGTGACATTTTAAGCAATGAATCACACCTAATTTGAAAATAAAAAATTAATTTTATAAAAAAATTATGAAATAATATTTTATTTTATAACGTACAAATATATACTTTGTGGTAAACACTACATTTTCAAATCAACCAAGTGCTCGTAAAAAGTTACCATGACATTTTAGAATCTAAAATAACCATTTTATACAAAAACCAAAAAACATGGATGAGCATATAAATATAATTAATTATCAAAATTAATAATTATGAAATAATTAAAAATAGTACCAATACATTTTAAATATATATCCTTGAGTAAAAACCCCATTATTAGGTAAAAATAATAATTAATTATTTTTATTGGATTTTTTTTGATAAATTACCTTGTTACCTCCTATGGTTAAAAAACATAAAAACACTAAAACTTCAATCTTATGACCTTTATAACATTGAAAAATTAGATTTTCGAACTTTAGAAACAAAAATTCAAAAAATTCTCTATTGTAAACCATGTAATATACATAGTTATGAATAAAATAAACAAATGTCTTATAGAATAGTATTTTTAAATAAAAATAAAAATCATACGACAAAATATATTGATTTCATCAGAATCTACATTTATAAATATCATAATTTTCTATATATTTACCAATGGGAATATAATTATACAATCTATATGATCTTGAGAAATATATAGATGTTTAAAATCATGGTACTAACCATAAAAAAATCCAATTACAATCCCATTACACTTGAAGTGAATCATCACCCACCTAGATCAATGTATATGTGTTTCCTACCCATGCACTCAGTTTCCAAAAAATAATAACGGGTTATCTATAACTACAATGTCATTGAATATAATTTCTTTAATCTAATTCCAAAAACCTTTCATTTTGGTTTAAATTTATTATTTCATGAAAAAAATTACCAAAATTAAAATAACTAAAACTAAATTCCAATTTTAGATAAACACATATTGTAATATATAACATACCCCATTATTTCAAATACAAAATTTCTCTCTTTTCATATAATTTTGTATATTAATTTTTTTTATTAAACCAATATTTTATAAAATAAATTTCGAATATTTATTTGATAAAATAATACTTTAATAGAAGGAACTTATGATTACATCAATCACAATTCGTAGAATAATAACCAACTGATGAAGGAATATGAATAACATAAAATAAATTATTTTCTTCAAATTATCAAATAGGTTTTGAGCTGGTGACATTAATAAGAAAATACACTATGTGTTTTATGAAAAATATCTAAAAATTATTGTTCATAATAATAATGTAATAAACATCCCATTTTAACTGGGATGTAATATATTGTCCATGTTTTTTATGGCAGCATTCTGAATTGGCATGGTCGATGAAGGAATCATATGAACAATATGTTAAATAAAGTTTCATTGTAAGAGAACTATAATGGGTGTAATGACCCTATCCATTAAAAATAACCTTTATAAATCACTAACTCTTAGGTATATAATATATTTGGTTGTATTGTATCCTCTATTGGGAAACAAAATACATATGCTCATTAGAATGAACATATTCCAAATTTCAAATGTTTCCCACTCACTGATTTTTTGAGAGAAATTTGAATGTTAGAAATTTAGCTATATATAGGGATTATCTAAAAATTTTAGTATGTTTTTAAAAATATGACATTATTTAAGAACATAGGTTTAAAATATGTTAATATTTTTCATCCCACCATTCTCAGACAAACACATTTAATGATTCAACATCAACTAATATATAATTTGAGAGATATATAAAATATGTTAAGATTTCAATAAATACTATATTTAGATGACACTTTTAACTATTTTCAAATTCAAATAAACTACTCCTTAAACCCTCAATAATTGAGTAAATTTTCTTTAACATCCACATCACAAATCATCCAACCATAAATTTTTTCTCACCAACCTCATTAGTTTTATGATCTATAATAGCCCCATTAATGTTATCTAACTGACTACCAATAAATCCAATGTCAATAATATAAATCACAAAATCTCTATTAATACTCCATATAATAATAATGACATAAATTTCTTATCATAAAATTAATTTTTAAAATTTCTCCCATGAAAAATTGATATTCATATAGGTAATCAAATAACTAAAAAATATGTCTTCACAAATTTATAGAATAATCAGATGGTCAAATTACATTTAACCCATGGAAATTAATTTAATATTCCAAAATTTCCCCACATAAATTAATTAAAATTTTAAAATAATGGATGTTATACATATTCTATGATATGAAACATTACGTTAGCTCATGAAAAGGACATATGAAACAATTAGTGTAATCCATTAGCCGATTCGCCATTAAGAGTTTTGTATTTAGAGGGAATACATGAAGGTGTTAGTGATCATGGTAGTATAACATATGTGTATGATACCATATTACTCAAAAACTATCTCCTTAGACTAGGTACCACTTTGGGATGCATTTTTTGATGATAATTGTTATGCACTTTCTCGTATACATCCTTGGTAAGAAAATTTTGTCAAATTTATTTATTTTGTAAATTCACAGAAATCCTATGAAATGAGAAGATAAAAACATTATTGTGTGTCAAAGTAATATGTGTAGGATGATCCAAAACATCAATGGAATTTTTATGACCATTTCATTTGGATATTCGTAGTTTAACAATAGTTTTGAGTTGGTTTTGTGTGCATACCATACACTTTCATGTAATAGAAACTATTTATAAAAATATAAAACTATATTTTGAGATACATTTGTCATAATGATTAGTTGGTTCCAATATGTACTTTATCATGATATTATTAGTATATTTGTTCAAACTTCTCCCTATTTCATTCAATGAAACCTAAGATTAGGTTACACCAACATTTTACAATCTGAGTGAATGAATTGGCCATCTGTATATAACATGGTTTCCCTCATATAATTATACATTAGGAATAGATTAAAGGATTTCCATGAATTTATGTAATTATTTAAATGGTTAAATAATTATTATAGCATTTATTGGTGGAATTTGATGAAACACAATATGGCATATGAGTTCATATTTCAATAAAATGCTTCAACGGTGCCTATAAATGGTATTCAATCCATCCTATTATTTAGGGAATTAAAGGAGGAATTGGTTGTTCCATGCATATAAATCTGTATGAAGATGTTATATTCTCATATAATTACTCATCACATATATTTTAGGTTCAAACACTGTTCTTTTTGTATAGGAATCCCTATGATACAATAATAGAACCTACGTCTAGTGTAATTCCATGGAGGGAAGAAGCATTTATTTATAACTTTGGTGATCGTAATCAAGAATAATATATTGAGATAGAGGATTATTTAACTATGATAAATGTAATCAATTATAAATATTTCATATATTTTGATTTAATCAAGGATTAATCAAATCTATATGAGTTTTCTTCTACATCAAAAATTCATATGGTGAATCCCCAAACCCCATCAATTATATTAGAGCATTTTTTGCATTGAATCATACTGTTTCATTTTATGTTTTTTGGATTACAATTTTTTTAAATGATTTTTTTTTGTATCAACATTATGTTATATGGTAAAATAATATATTGTTCTTCACAAGGATTTACATAATTTAATTAATGTAACATGGAGTATGAGATGAAATTAAGTTATGATATTAATGTATGTAAGAGTGGAAGAAATAACTTTTATGGGTCATAAATGTTTCCTACAATACAACATAAAAAACAAAGCATCATTTTAAATATTCCCAATGATATAATGAGTATCTAGGAAATATCCAATTTTATACTAAAATTATATTTATGTGATAATTTAATGTTAAGAATGACATCTAGTGCATGTCAAAATGATTAATAGTGTCCTCTTCTAAGATAGTCACATAGTAGAAATTAAATCAATATATATCTTATTTATTACCATGGGAATGTAGTATGGGGAATTGAATTCTTATGTATCGTGCTTGATATATGACGACTACATTCATATATCCCAACATTCCCCCCTGTCACCACCCCCACTATTACTCTTTGTGTTGAACTGCACAAACCCTCGATGTTGTGTCACAATGTTAAGGGACAACATAATGGTGAGTGATGATATAAAAAAAGTAAAATAAGTTTCAATATTTAGTAATTTTTTATTTTAGTTTAATTTTTTTAGAAATAAAAATTTATTTACATTATATAATGGTATTCACATCCTTAAGTTTAATATTAATATTATTTAATTGGTTATAAAGATAAATCAATTTATTATTTAATTTTTTATTCATTTTTAATATTCTTTTTTATAAATTTTATATTGAATGTAATCATTGTGTATTCATTATTTATATGATAAATTTTTCATAGAAGACCGAATTCGTAAACTAAATGAAAGGCAAAAATCCATAAAATGTCATTTCTATATACATTTACCAAGATTTATTGTTAGAGATATAATATTGAGCATTGATTTTAATAGATTTTGTGAATATAATATGTTAAAGATATCATGAATTTAATTATATCATGTGTAATGTATCCCTATATAGAGGGACTTGGAGTCATAATATTCACCATCATGGTGGATTATTCCATGTTCAAGAAATGTGAGGGGTCGTCTATCTCTCACTATGGGATTACTCATGTAGTTATTCTTATTCTCTTGACACTTGATGAATTTATATGAAATTCTGGATTTATTATACAATAGATTCATTTAGACATGTATAAATAAATGTGGTTTCTATTTTTCGGTGTGTAACACGAACATATGGGTCGTGTAAAGAGTTACACATTAATATCTTTTTAAACATTGATTTTGTTGATATAATATGGATTTATTTTAAAAACCATTATATGAATTATTATATAATGTAATAAATCATGATATGAAAAATACATCATATGATCAAATTGTTTTTAATTTAACATGCCTATAATTAATATTATGTCAGTGATATATTTTGACATTCAACTCCGCAAATAAAAAGAGTGAGATTCTATCGCAATTGGTTCAAGTGAATACATCGATCATTTAAATGGGTAATTTCATTCGAATTCCAGGTTCCCTTTGATTATCTTGTGTTGGGAAGTCATATAATGATGTTACCCAAATAGTTAAGGCATTGTAATTTTAATTGTTTTGGGTTATAATTAGTTTTGAGAACCAAAACCTAAGGGTATAAAATGAAAAGTGTTGGGTAATTACATGTGATGGATTTGGATAGTGAGTTATTAAATAAAATATACAAGAATCAAGATTGTTAGGATTTTGATGATTCCATACATAATATACTAAGTGTTTATTTGAACACCCCACTAGACTCATAATATAGTGAAATATAGTCTTCCACTCAAAAAAGTGGATATGATGTACTGGGAAATAAATTTTAATGGGAGTTAATTATTTAAAGTTCATTGATGAAAAGATATACTATATGATACTAATAGGTATACATGGATTTCGTTTATATTATGGAATACATAATTATAATAATATTGAGATAATTTTTAGGCATTACTTATAAATCAGTTAGATATTGTTATATGGGGTTGATAATTGTTATTAAAGAAAACTATTTTTATCATCTAGATGTGAATGTTATAAATTTAATTTAACATGCTATGATTCATGGCTAATAGATACTATGTATTAATCAGTTACATTTATAGAAACTTATAGGCTTAATTTTATATGTTTATTTACAAAGGATAATGTATATAATTGTGTTGGTATTAAGGAAAGAGTTAATACATAGGAATATAACATATGAAATTTAATCTTAACAAATAAATTAGTACATCAATTGAAAAACTGTAATTATTTTCATAACATAAATAAAATTTTATTTCTTTATACTCCTTGTAAATGAAGTGATTTTCATTCAGTATTAATAATAAGAGTATTTCTACATATGATAATAACAATTTGTTGAATATATAATATAGTAAAAGGATTATATGTCAGAGATATGGATAATTTGATATATAATGTTTATAATTTGAAGGATATGTTCTATTATAATAACTCATATATTTGGAATTTATCATTGGATATATTATTGAGGAACACACCCAAACTCTCTATAATTATAGAGTATATAACCCAATTGATTGTGAATTATTTGGTATGTGGGAATATTTTTTATCATCAAATATGACAAGACAAAGTTTTAATGGAAAAGGTGAATAGGACTATAGGCTTTTGGATCATAGAAATATTGAATTTTTTGGACAGATGAGAAAAAATTAATTTTTTAGTTTTAGATACTTCATTGTCTTTACATTTGTTTGTATTCTATATAGATATGTGTTCTTAATGAGACAGAAGTGTGAAAAATCTAATAATTTCACATGAATAAGGTATATTCATAGCCCAAACGATGATCTATCATTTTATAAAGAATATGTGAATATGTCGAGGTAGTATTTGAAGATATCAATGAGTAGATTCCAATTTATAAAATAAAAATGAATATTTATTTTGGTTCCACTTACGAAAAATAATTTTAAAGAAGATAATTATAGCCCTAATTTGTTTTGATTGATGTGTTGATATTTAAGATAAAGGAAAGTGATAATTGAAAAGGAAATATCCATAATAATTATAAATTTTTTAAGAGTATATCTAAATTAGAGATATTGAAGAAATGTTTTTATATGTAATGAGATAGAATATATGTTGTAAGATCCATAAATTAAATGAGACTCATTGTATGATGTGAAGATGAATTTTATGAGGCCATGATTTTACTACGATGTGATTTTTAGTGCTTAATATTGATTGATGATGTGATAAATATATTTCATTTTGAAATTACGTAAAGCATAAAAATGGCCAAGTCCATGTCCAGGTATCATTACTCATGGAAGTGGATCCACATGTAAGTATATCCAAAAATGGTTGGATCCCTGAATGAGTACTCACATATGTGGATTCACTTAAGAGTTATCCATGTATAATAATATACAAATGATCAACCAATTTACTAGGTTTATATAAAAATTTCTCAAAAAAATGTGATGACTTACAAGGATGATGTGTTAGAGATTAATTTAACAGGATCTCTCAATGCGTTATATATATAAGGGGTATTATTTAAAAGTTATTTAAATAATGAAATTAAAATAATATAGTATCATAATAAAACCTGTTTATAAGACCGGATCCAATTAGGTAAATTTGTAAGAAGTGTTACTTGTATGAAATGGAGATCATAAAAGTTAATATTATAGTATTAATAGATCAACATATAGATATTCTAATATGGAAAATATTGGTATTTTGAAGAGGTATCATAAGTTATATATTGTACCTATATTTTTTTTCAAAATATATGATATATTTTATAAAGATTATTTGATTCCTCAGTTCATTAAAAATCAACCAGTGAATAATACAATAGAATGTTGACCTTCAAAATGAAAATTTGAAAATTTATGTGGACTAAATTCATAATATAGGGATATTAAATATGAAAAAATTATTGTTGTGAACATTTTTGGAATAAAATCAAAATAATAACATTTTATTTTATCTAGAATTATAGGGAGAATAACAAGGAGATGAAAGTGGAGTCTTACATGTGGGTTTTCTATATAAAGTATGTAAAATTTGGTTTAGGTGAATTATTATAGTCGTACGTGGATATTTGAACAGAATATATATACCTTTATTTATAGGGCTTAAAAAAATTATGACATATTTGGATTATCATGTGAAGTAAACACCCAAGTATAAAGGGTGATGCTGACATTACTTGATTGATAATTTGGAATGATAATTCAATTTGGATATAATCTTATAGTTTTAATTAATAAATATAATTTCTTTAAATGAATATAATTTTACATAATTCTTCTTATAAATAATATTCATCATTCTTGGAATATATAACAATACCTAGTTAATAATATACAGGTTGAGAAGTTGAGTATTCTAGTTCTACTTAATCACTTAAATAAATTATTTTGTATTAATGGAAAAGGATTTTATATATAAATAAGTGAACCTATACATAAAATTTGGAGATGGATGAATCCAATACTATTGTTTCAATTTGGGAGGTGAAAAGAATGATATAATTGGGAATCTATTATTACCTATGATATGAAAACATCAATGAAAATTTTGATCTTCGACAACTAATCACATAGAAGACTTGGATACAAATAATTTATAAAAAAAACCCAAACTATCTACCATTAATGAAGAATTCTAAGACTTATTCAAAAGTAGAGTTCAGGAGGAACATAAAAGAACTATCAACATGTATTATTTAGATGCCACTATGAGTTGGAACTATATTCTTTTAGGGATTAATTTAACAATATAGATACATTATAAATGTACCATTTGGAGGTGGACACTATATCACTTTTGGAAATTTGTTTTGGGAGGGAATTTTCTCTCATACTCATATTTATTCAAAGATGAGAAACAAGGTCTCTGCACTCGAACCATACATGGAAAAGAGTTTTCTTTATTAGATAAACCTCATCAATCACTTGTGTTCATAAAATTATTTACTACATCACATGAATAAATACGATAAATACAAAAATGATAGGGTTATATATTAACAAGTCAAATATGTTTAATTTAGGGACACAAATTAGTATACTAATGCAGATAACTAATTCAACCCACCCCCTCTTAGTGATCTCACTAGGCCTGCGTGCTATATGTTGTTTTTATTGTCAATCATGGTTACCTATGAATGATCCAAGGAGTATAATTTATAATATAAATCTAGTCCATAATAGAAGATTACCTATTTTAGATGGAAATAATTTTCCTATATGGAATTACATGATGCCTTAATATTTATAGTAATAGTGATTGGTGGTCGGTGATGTTTTAATAGAGGTATTTAATCCAATTAGAAGAGATACTCAATGGTATAATTCTTAAAAGAGAAATCATGTAATATATGAGAAAGGTAGAAATTAAATTTAATCTTATTTATCAGACAATGTCTACAAAAAAATAATGGGAATTAAAAATTTATTGGATATGTAGATGAATTTTAAGAATATGTATGAATGAAGTGTGAATATTGGGAAATCCAAGTATAAAGTTTGGTTGTAATTTTTTTAAGGAGTATGAGTTGTTGGAGATGAGGGTATAGATGAATTATTTCCTTGTTTTAATGAAATTTTGAATTATATTATATATTTTTTGATAACCTAGAATATTTATATTTTTTAATTAAGTTTATAAAGGATTTATGAGATAAATTTTGGCCAAATATTTTATCCCATGAGAAGATTAAGGATTCATCCCCTGAGGAGCTACACAAAACCTTCCCTAACTATGAAACATGGAATTCACCTCTATTAAAAAATATAGAAAATGAGATGGGTGAATTTAAATCCAAAAAAGGATAAAGTAATGGAGTGTTGAATCGTATTTATATTCATAAATTTATGATGAAACAAGTGAAGATTATAATAATTCCATGGATTTTATCTTCGAGAACATTAGATGAGGGAGATGAAAATACAAAGGTAGGTATCATCTTCTAGGAATTAATTGTGGTGGTATTGAAAATTATGGGTTTTACTACCGAAAAAAGAAACAATATGAATCTGACGGTGATTATGAAAAATAAATATTTTCTAAAGAAAGAAATTAAAAATAAAAAAAAAATGAATTTTGTAGTATGAATAAGTCCTCATGAAAATTTTGGGGAAGTATAACTATAAAGGAATATATATAATACTAATCATACTAATGTGAGTAATATCATTAAAGTATTTATCAAAACTATAACTCATTTATAGCTCATATTAAGAAGAAAAAAATTCCTTAAGTAGTGGAGAGGCAGAATAATAAAATGGTTACAGTAAAAACATGATGAGATTAGAAGTTATTGCCTTCCTCTATAAAAATTACAATAATGAAGAGAGTAAATCTATAATAAAATTTTATAATAAGTGAATATGTGAATCATAGTGATATCATATAGGATATTAATATTTATAAGGTGAAAATTGTTGAACAACATAATATTCTAGAAGATCTCAGTACAAAACAATCTATAAAAGGGGAAGATCTTCATGCAGAAAAATAAATGAGTCTTATATCTAATAAAACCTTGAATATCATGGGAAAGTAATATCATAAAATAATAATAATTAAATATATATCATCTAAAGTATCAGTGAATACCATTATTATAAATGATGTATAAACTTGATCTAGTTTCTCAGGTGATACAAAATCTATTTTATCATGTCATGCATTATATATAAAAATTAAATAAATATGTTTAAGCTATGGTGAGACACAAAAAAGTTTTAACCAAATATAAAGAGAAAGGTAGAAGTTTTGAGAATGGAAAAAAAGATGTTATTAAAAAAATCTTCTCTCATTTCTCTAGGATAAATAGACATTTCATCATGTTAGTAAGAAATATGGATGGCTTGATTTTAATGGATAATTTAGGTGTTTGGGAGTCCTTGGACACAAATATAATTATTTCTAATAATGAAAAATTAATTACAATAAAATTATACTGAATAAATTATGATTTATATATAAAATAATTAAATAAAATCTATGGGAATGATAAATAGTGATAAAAATAAAATGTTTATTATAATGAAATCATAAAATCTCCCCATGTGAAATAAATGTGATAAAACCTATGGAATATTTTACCCAAAAGGTCACCATGATGAATGGTGAATGAAATTCTATATATGAAATACTTTATAAAATATTGAAGTTAATAAATTTTTGTTTTCGAAGAATAAGAAAGATGGAGAACCAAAAATGTATGGTTCCTTAGTGATTACTGCGAATAACAACAAGTACACATAAAAAAGAAAGAGTTTAGAGAATTAATCACTATATTTAGTTCATAGAAACCTATAAAAACAGTTAAAAAAGTGATGCATGATGAACAATTCAATTTTTAAATTTTTATGAACTCAAAAATCAATATTATGAGGTAAATATTATCTTTTATTTTGTGACTAAAAAATATCAATGACACCCCTATGTATTCCGTTATAAAATTTTTTCTAACATATATGGAATTTAATAAACATCTCTTTGGGATGTTATAAGGTGATGTCAAAATATATTATAATTATTATCAATGTGTCTATAAAGTATTCATGATAAATAATATCAAATATGATTAAGAGTTGATATGGTGTGACCATTGAGGCGGAGCAAGTATAATGTAAATTCTACCAGCAGTTTTATTACTACAATTTATGAACATATGGATGAAATGTTTGAAAATTTAAAATTAATGAATGAAAAAAATATTTTGTATCCTTTACATTAGTATATTATATGTAATTTATAAGGGGAAGTTGAGGCTGATAAAAGAAATATGGGGGTTATATGTTATAACCACGAATATTTAGAATTTTTAATCTTAAAGATGTCTACAAGAAAAATATTTATTGAATAACATATTATAAATCCCCTAAATGTTAAAACTAATAGAGTTATAATATTATAGAATTTAAATGGGATAGACGTGGTCTATTTTTGATGTATCTATTTTTTTACAACATCCTTTCTAATGTAAACATAGTATAGATTAAAAAAATGATCTTATTAATGTTTTGCAGGGTACCATCCTCCACGTAATATATGTGCCATGATGTAATTAAAATATAATTATGTTGAAGTGTATGGGTAGAATATACCATGTTTCATAAGTAAAAAAAGTATAAATTGAGTGATTTTACACACCTAAATGGGATTTTAATTGATTTTAAATATGGTGGAGTTGAATAAATTTATAGCTTCGAACTTATCAATGAAGGAATTCAACGATATTGCTAGAAAATAAAAAAATAGAGAATTAAGTGAAATGAAAAATAAAAAATAATGAAGTGGGAATAGGTGAATGATTATCATGAGTAGATAAATACAATATTAACTAATTTGCGATGATTTTTGCGTGGATAACCAAATAAACTAAAATTTCTAACACTAGAGTTACTATCTTAGAGAGTTATGAATATTTTTTGAAGAAGTTGCATAAATTTTCTATTTTGTGGATCTATTTTTAATATTTTGTGATCAATAATTAAAGTTGTAAGATCCTTTTATTTATGTAAATCCATTGGATAATGTGATGAAAAATTTTAGGGGACATTGAGGCAATTTTTGGGTGATTTTTGAGTAGTTAAGAATGTGTAGTGATATAATGAAAGAGATTCGGTAAAACAATAGTGAAACATGAAAAATGACCGACTCCAAATCCATAAATGTGTCCTCACACAAGGTTATCAACATGTATGTAGGAACAATAATGAGTGTAACCCTTGATATTTACTCACCTATGGATATTTTCATGAGATTTTTCCTTATATGAGTATTATCGGATAATCAACCATGCATGTGGATTGATATAAATATTACCTAACATAAGTGTGAAAATATATGTGGATTGGTTTTTAGATATTTTTATAAGGGGATACATATTTTTTATTTATGGAAGGTGATTCACATCAAAGCTATTGATGTAATGGAATTCATGTTTGAATACATTCATGATTGACTATTTTTATGATCCAATGTTTTGAAGACAATTATTTCTTTTGACAAAGTATTAAGTAGTGAAAACTATATTCTTTGAGGATCCTTTAAGAACATATTTTCATAAGCACAGATCTATTTATAGTGATTCCCATAATATAACTCCATGTAATATAAAGAAATGTTGAGTGATAAAATGTGTAGAATATGTTCTTCATGATATTTGAATCTATCATTAAAATTATATAAGATTAATATTGTTTTTATAAAATCATCTAGAACATAATAAGATAGAATTATATGAATTAAAATGAAAACTAAACAATTCCAATGGAATATATTACATAGTATGATTAACAAATTCTATAGTGACTCTACTTTTCTTACATTATAATTACATCATTTTAAAGATAAATAGTATAATTGGGTTACAAAATAAGGATCCAAAGATTTATTGTCTTGGTAATGTTAGTTAAAAACATAAAACATACATAATAATACATAATAACTATTTAATTTCATCTTCTATAGATTCATAGTGGCCCTCATGTACTCCTTAGGATAAGTATTCCATTTAGGATAATCATTAAAGAATGGGGAGATCTAAAAGCCAATAAGTGGGTAGATGAGAACATGAATCAATATAACATGGGATATCATAATCATAATCATTAAAATAATATAATGGGATAATTATCATAATCATGAGAATAAACAATAGAAAAATACATGGAATCTTCCAATGCATAAAAATAAAACGTCATGTCGTAGTTGTCAGATTGCACAAATTTTTGTTGAAAAAGATTGTATCATGTTCATGCATAACATATGGGTATAATCATAACAAAAAATGGTCAAAAAATATTTCATATTTTGGACACATATTTCACCTTTTATCATCATATACATTATATTACCCAATATATTAGAGGTTGATATAGTTTTAGGCGCACATGTCACACCATAACATTTACATAATCATACATGCATCATGGAATATATATCAATCATAGCCATAATGTAACCAATGTAAAGTACTGTGGATTATTTAGAAAATAATTTAGGTAAGAAAAAATAATGAGTTACCAAAATGGGAATATCATATTTGTTTTGAATCATCTATATTGAGTGAATTAGAAACAACACAAGAGGAGTCAAAATGTGTTTTATAAATAAACTTATAGTTTAAAATATTTTTATTTTTTATGAAACCAATTTAAGAAACATGAATATCCCATAAATGAAATGTTATGTGTATATAAATTTTATTTTAGTAGTGTTAAATGAACATCAATGACAACATTTTTTAACGAAATATGAAAATTGAAAATACATGAAATTTGGTTTGAGAGTCTTCTTACCTTATGTCCAAATGATTTCTTCACATTAATATCATGGATAACAAAATTATAGCAATTAATTAAAAAATAAATAACATATTATACTATTATTTAAATTATTATTATTTTACTATGTTCATATATTGCCATTAGGATGAGTTATAGATTTCAATTTCTTCATTTTGGAGTGATAATTTTCATGGTCACTTCACTTTTATAAAAGTATGGAAGTTCATGTAAAATGAGGATTGTTCTCCAAAATTGAGATTATATGATACTAATGAACATAAAAAATATGAAAGGATACTATATATAGTTTTCTCATATTCTATGAGGATGAATAATTAAATAAATATGTAATGATAATGATACAATTTATTTTGGGGATTTTTACAACCATAACAAACTCATATCATTTTATTTAATATCATGTTTATATGTTGATTAAAAAACATTATATAACATAAAATGTATAAAATATTATATAATTTAACCATAATAATTATTTTTTAACTATCCTTGAATAATATAATGGAAAATGAAATGCATCGTCCACAAAGATGGTAAATCGACACCATACGAATGATGTTCTTATAGATTGAATTAATGGGAGAGGAGAAGAGGGTTGATGATGAATTGTTACATTAACAGAATAATATTATATTATATTTAATAAAAGGTAGTTATCATTCCACTTATATATGGTGAGGTGAGGATAGAATAAGAAAATTAAATAAATTGAAAATAATTTAAAAGAAAAAGAAAAAGGATTTTACCTATTTAATTGTTCTCTTTGAGAACCTCCTTATTGAAATTGGATTTTATCATTTTTTGAGAAAAAAAGGCTATTTGATTTATGGGAGGGTATTAATAATATAATTGGGATGATTTTTTACATGCTTCATTTTTTTTATTATTTTGGAGAAGCGATGGTGAGGGTGTTATTTTTGGTGGAGGAGAGGAGTGTTTTTTGGATTATTTCAATCATTAGTTTATTATTCTGGCTAAAAAATATGAATAACTTGAACGTTATCACTAAATATATTAAATTATAAAGTTTAGTTCTATATAATGGAAACAAAAATAATACCCATCACTCAAAAATTCATTTATTTACATATAATTTAAAATAAAAAAAATTATTGTATTTCACTATTCAGCAAAAATTAGAAAAATTTAGAAAAACAAAACAAATTACCCAGATTTTTTTAGAAATACAGAATTTAAAAATGAACTATATTTTATGAAAATTAATTTTTAAATATGATATATTAAATTTCTAATTAAAGGTATCATTTATTCTAATAATACAGATTTGAAAATTATAACTGATTTTGCGATACTTTAAAAAAATTAGTTCAAGACTCATAAAATTATCTTATAATAATAATAATAATATATATTAATTTATGAATCTATTTTATAAAAATAAATTACATTGAAAACATTATTTTAATTATAAAATTATAAAAACTCTTTCCGTTTTATAAAAAATTTGACACTTAATTTATCTTTTTTAATAAATTTATTTACTTATAAAATGATATATTTATATCATATTTTAATTTATAAGGCAACTAAATTTTATTTATACTCTCATATGTGATGTTACTATTCTATTTTCTAGATTAATATTCCTAATGTTCACATTACTATTCAAAAGGTCGTGTTATTATCCCATTAGTATAGGTTCCTTTATTTATATGAGTATCACTTATTTCATTCTACACTTATGAGAATAGTTTTTTTATTAGATAGTTATTATATATATGTGTTATATTATATAAAATGGAAAAATTCCATTGATAAATGTTTTGGTGGTTACAATGTTCCCCCCTTTTTATGTTTCTTCCAAGAAATTTCATTTTACAAATTAAGATGAGAAAAGGTGAGGGTAATAATCCTTCACTCCTTCATATAGTTCTCATGTTTCCGATTCATACTTATGGTTCCACCATATTACTTTGAAAATGGTAGTAGAATTATTTCATAGAACATTATCTCTATGGTCCAAGATCTTCACCAGAAGCTCCTCGTAAGAGAGATCAATTTCCAAGTATAATACCTTTGAATTCATTACATGTGAGAGATTTTTTATGTACATTCTCAAGAGGGATACATTGTTTTCATATTGTACCGTAGAAATGGTTGGTTAATGTGAAAGTAAATGGACCACATCATTAACTCGATCAAGAATCTTGAATGGTCCGATATACCTGTGGCTTTGCTTTCCTTTCTTCCCAAGTACCATAATACAGTTCTATGGAGATATGTGGAGGTATATGATGTCTCCAACAGTGAACTATAGGTCTCATTGATGATTGTATTCACTGATATTTTCTCTACATAGGGATACCTGGATGTTTTTTTGAATAGTTTTCACATTCTATACCATTTCATCCATCATTTCATGTCACATTAGATTATATTCACCATGTTAATCCCAGAAAATAAGTGTTCAACATATTTTCCATTAAATGGGATTCATATGGATCCATTTGGATTCTCGAGTGGAAACTATTGTATCCATAGATCTTGATTAGAGGTATATGTTTGTATAATCCTACATTGAAATCCAACAAACTTTCATTAAACATATCTTCTTGTGTCTAGATAGTCATCTCAGGTTTTCCATTATTTTAGTGATGGTAAGTTGTACTAATGTTCAGTTCAATGTTTATTGAATGTTACAGACATTTTTGAAACATGGATATAAATATCATATCTAAATTTGATAAATCAATAGGGGAACTCTATGAATCCATACCAATTCTCCAATAAATATCCACAATAACTCATATAGCATTGTTTCTTCAAAATGTCTTCAGATGTTCAGTGACAAATTTCAAGGTGATGTTTTCCCATTTCTATATTGGTATGGGTAATGGTTTAATCACCCACAAGAATTTTTCATTTTATCATAACTTTATGACACACATATAACTTTGATATATATTTTTTAATATTTTTCTTCATATTTCCCCATTAATAGTTCTCTAGGATATCTTGATACATATTTGTGCTCCATGGGTGGATGGAAATATTTGAGCTATGTGTGTCTTTTAGAGTATCTTTCTTTAATGCCGGATTATATGGTACACATATTGGCGACCCAAATATTACGAATCCTTCTTCATAAATTTAGATATTTGAGGATTTCCTCTTTTTATCATCTTCCATATTCTTCGAAATTTCCACATCATTTCATAAGTCGCCCTTTATATTTCTCCATGATTGATTATTGATCAACAATTTAAGAAAGGAATTATGATGTTCCTTCATTTATGTTTCTCATGTATATCCTTTTTAAAATTAATAATATGGTATCCTAATCAATTATCATCATTGATAATATTATAGGATCCTTTCCACTTAGAGCATCGACAACTTTATTTTCCTTACAAGGATGGTACTCGACTGAGTAGTCATAATCCTTAATGAGCTATAACCATCATGAATGGAGAATATTTAGATCCTCTATTGTGAATATACATATGAGGATCTTATTGTTAGTAAATATGTCACACTTATACCCATGAATATAATTCCTCAATATTTTCAACATGAAGATCACAACCTCCAATTACATATCATGTTTTAGATAGTTTTTCTCAAGAATCAATAAAAAAAGTGAAGTGTGGTCTATCAAATTATCATTTTTCATTATTAATAACCTATGCCCATATTTGAAAAATTATTTTATACCACAAAGTGTAGCCTAATGTTTTTTTGTGCGAGTACTAGTGCATTGATAAGCCTCTCTTTTATCTCTTTGAAGTAGTATTCACATTCACTTGTATAGAAAAACATAAATCCCTTTTGATTAAACATGGATAAGTAGTCTTAAAATCATGAAAATTCATTAAAAATAATTGGGAATACATAGATAGACAAAGGAAACTACTAATCATAGTTATTGTGGTTTTCCTGGGACACTGTTCAATTTCAGTTATATTTGATAGGCTATAGATATCCCATTACTGGTGATAACATACCCTAATAAATATAAATCTTCCTTCCAAAAATCAATTTTTTTTACATGTCTTATAAATTATCCCATATCATGGTCTTTAGAATAATATTCAAAATATCCCCATGTTTCTCCTTTCTCTTGGAGTATATCAGAATATTCTAAAAAAATAATACCAAACATTTATCAAGGTAGTTTGTAAAGGCTCTATTAAATAAGTCCGTGAATATTTCTATAGAATTATTAATTATTAAAAGAATCACTATGGACTCATTTTTTCCATACCTCATTCGAAAGGATGTCATGTAAATATATTCCTTCTTCGGCTTTAGTTAGGGATATCCCAAATTTTGTTCAATATTAGTGTTGTACTTGGATCCATGTTTATAATGGAACAATTCATCAATCTATGGAAGGAAATATATTTTATTTATCATAATTTTTTGAGATCACATAAATTAATTCAGATGCACATTTATCCACCCCCTTCCTTACAAAGAGGACTATAGTAGCCCCTAGTGAATCACTTTTCCATATAAAACCTTTATCCAGATTATCCTGTATCTATTTATTCAGTTATTCCAACTAAATAATTGACATTCTGTATGTAGTATTTGATATCAGAAGAGATACACGAATAAGTTCAATCATATGCTCAACCAATCTGTGAGGAGGAAGACCTGTTAATTCATCCAGGAACACCTCAGTGTAGTGATTCATAATTTTTATGTCTTCGATCATGATTCTATATATTGTCTCAATTCATATAGATAGTTATACTAGCTCAAAAATAATTAATATCCACAATTGAGATATTGATCTTGAAGGATATTTATCAACCTCCTCACAATTTTATAGAATTGAAGGATTCCCATTGATGTGAATAGTGATATCCTATTCCTAATTGTTGATGTTGGACTTGAATAATGTCATCCAATACATGCCCAAAATACCATGAAACACCACTAAAAGATGTAATACCATATTATTTGGGAGTCTTTCTCCATAACTATGGTGGATTTATATATATGGATTCAATAATTTCCCCATTTTCAATTCTCATAAACAACTGGACCTCTATATTTTGAAATAGTATTTTAATTTTTCTACTAAACATGAATTATTTGAAATAATACATATAAATAGAATAAAATAGAATGTTATACATTTTTCAATGAATGATCAGTGTACATGTGAACACATCATTACCAGTCTCTACCTCAATAGTAGTGATTAAATAATATTTCCCATTCTCCATAGGATTTGGTGGTCGCTGATGATTATTACCCTTGAATAATTGAGGTTTAGTGAATTGGTTTTCATAGGTCACTCACTCTCTATAGTTTAATCATTTAACTATAGGCGGTGACGACTTTTGGTCTACCACATTGTCCAGTTTCAACATCTATCTTCAATATTCATGATCTTGTTGGCCCTCTTTACAAAACATGAGGAATTTACCCTTAAATTTGAGGTAGTTACAAATATGATTCTTCCCATAATTTCTAAAAGCGTGTTATTTATTTTTCATTCCATAATTTTAATTATATCCCCCAGATTAAAATTATATCTTTAGTTTTTATCTTCATAGATATCGCACCATTATCCAAACTCAATTTACAAGTTGAAATTACATAAAACTATTCTTCGTAACCCCCAATGTCTGAAATAGCTAGATCACTTCAAAGGATTTGTTTTTAAACACTAAATAATCTATCAAATTTTCAGTCATTGTTGATAAAAAACCTAAGGCATACCATTAAGGACACGTGATTTTTTCTTCCAAATTTTTTAAATATTCACCATCGTTCTTCATTAGCTCAACGATTGTTCACTCCATATTTTAATGAAAAATTAAATGTAAATAATGTTAATATATTATTTATGAACATATTCCCACTCTATATCTTCAGTTTGATCCATCCGCTTGGTTTTCATAATTAATGTCCACTATAGTTCAAACTATCCATCTAAATGATAAACAGTTAGAGTCACCTTTTCCATGTTAGAACAACGAAGAACAATAAATATCATTTCCATTGAGCTAACCAAATTTTATAAAAATACTAGATTATATGATCCAGTAAACATCGATGGTGGTTTCCTAATAAAAGACCCAATATCTAGTGTCTCCATCCTAGGGGGAGGGAGAAGTTACACAATATTCAAGTAATTGTTCACATTGAAAGACAGATGGATAAGAATTTCCTTGAATTTTTTCACTCCACCTCCTAGGAATTTGGGGATACAATTTGAGCATTCTATGTGTTATCCCTCACATGGGTTATTGGTTGAGATTATCCACATTCCAAACATTATCTAAAATATAATGTTTTAACAAAAAATGAAGTCAACAAGTAATGAATACATAATATATTCAATTAAGAAATTAACATTGAAGAAATATGTTGTGGTATCCCCATGATTATAATTTCTTTAAAATAAAGATTCTTAGGTTATTAAATTTACATAGTCTTCTAATAAGGGTTTTCATTAATGTTATCTAATCCTAATTACCAAATTTACTAAACCATTCTATAATACCAACTATAAAGACCCATCTTTTCATACATTAGTATCACATCATTATAAATATTAAAAATGTAATGCCCCGACCCAGAAGCCCTGAGTGGGTTCATTATTACCTAACATTGGCATGATCACAAGGGGTGAAATCCCAAAAGACCAATTAGTTTGGTAGCCTTGGAAGTACTAGATACAAACATAAGTTTTACATTACATTATGAAATGAAAAAAACAACATAATGTCTCCTCTTAACACATTAATATTTTTTATAATATCTCTATAGGTCAGTCATAATATAATTTTTCGCATCATGGAAAAAAAAATAAAACATAGAATAGGGTGAGCCCATGTTCTCAGTAAAGATAACAATATAGTGGAAACATTCATAAATAAGCATAAACATGTAAGGAAATGTATAAGAGTAAAACCCTTGCATTTTAAACATAAACTTTAGCCTAAAATGGATAAGATAAATCAAATAATGTTATTTATGTATTCAAAAGGATATTGTACATGTAATGTCCCAAAAATTCCATATAATTTTTTTATTTATATGGAATTATTTCAAGACTACAAAATCTGATGGTGTGTGATTTTGAGGCCTGGAGTGCCCGAAATGGTCCGTCGAAGTTTTGTTAACCTTAATTAGTGAGTGTAAGTAGTTTTCCAGAAAAAGTAGAGTAACTCTTAAACAATTACATGGATCAGAAATCTGAGGGCACTATTGCGCTCAGGATGGCGGGTTTACCCTAGGCGTGACTTATGTTTAGTCTGTATGGGATCATGTGAGAAAACTCAAAAATGGCATAACCATTAATAAAATTATTAAATAAAATTATTTTATTTTTCAAATTATTATAACTCACGAACTGTAACTCAGATTAAAAATCTGGGACCACCACTGAACACATGAGGGTATTCTCTCTTTAGTAAGATACTAACATTGGTCATCCCGGGCCGCTAGAGAAAGTTAGTTTTTGGCCGTAAATAACAAAATTTGGTGACGATTATTTTATTGAAAAATCCATAAAATTTAAATGTAATATCGAATTAGAAATCTAAGAGTAACATTGGGTTTTTTGTGGCATGTTTAACATAGGTAGAGCCAAACATTGACCATCACGGGTCGAGGGTGACTGTTAATAATTATCTGAACATTTTTTCTGGTACATTCAGTAAACGCGTGAGCATCATTTTCTTAACATTTGAATCGTTGCTCGGATTACAAATACAGGGTCACCGTTGAATCTACAACACCCAGATTCTTTTAAGGGAAGAGTATCTTCCACCATAGTAGGTCAGGTTAAAATGTTATTTTTTGGACATTTGAAAGATTGATAAAATAACATGTTATGATATTTTAATTTTTTTCTTTCCTCCAACAGATGAATGACACTGGTGGGACTTGCGACATGTCAATATATTAAATGGATTGACTCTTCATTTCCATTAACTGCACCATTGGGAATTCTGGAGGTTTATTATTGAAATTAACCTCATTAATTCCCCAAGCATTTCACACTCCTTCTCATCTCTTATTTATATTGAGGTTGGGGAGGGTTGTTGGCACGACTTCACCAAGCGTCAAAGCCTTGACAAAGTACCATGACTCCAACCACCTGGAGGAAGAGACTGGTTCCAAGCAGCGGTGATGAGAACCTCTGAGTCATAAACTGATGACAATGATGATGGAGGTTCATTCAACTATCGTTAGTGGACATCTCTTCCAGGTAGTGGGTTTAATTAATTTATGTATTCAAATGATATTTCTCTTTTCCTTTCTTGAATAACATGAAGAATGTGGGTCAAACGACTAATGGGTTGACTCATGCTTCATTCATCATTGGGGGAGGTTTTGTGGGGAATATTGTGGGGTTAATATTGTGTTCAATACAACTGTTTATTGAACACCCTTAATATCCTCCATATTGCGATCTAACATGGAGGTTGCGGGCCTAAAAAACCCTCCCAAACCCTTCAATATATTTCTTTCCTTGCACCACCTCAGAAGACCAAGATCAAATCAACACACACCGCAAGAGTAGGGCCACATCTTGTTAGTCATGGTGAATGGAGGATGCGTCCAGCACGATGGTCGGCCATAGGAAGGAAGGCAGCACGACGGCCTTGCCACTAACAAACGAAAGCCACAGTGGAGGCCAAACCAACCTCTAGCGGTTTCCGCGATGACCGAGTGGCACCCACGTGGCACCGCCGCCTCACCAAATGAAGATCCTTCAGGCCATTCAAGAATTTGGGTTACTAGGGGATAACACCCACTGTGTCGGAACAAACTGGGTTGCTACCCTCAACCCAGTCTGCCTCCCTCTAACCAGGATTCCACCCTCGCCCTAGGCTGGTGCCCTCAGACCGGGCCGCCCCCCTCGAGCCGGGACTCCACCCTCATACTGGGCTGCCGCTATTGCACTGAGATGCCGCCCTTGGACTAGGTCACCGCCCTCGAAGTGGGCCTCCCTCACCCCGGGCTGCCGCCCACGCACCGGGACGTGTCCCTCGAGGTGGGCCACCTCCCATATATAGGGTTGTCACCGTAGCACCTAGCTGCCATCCTCTGAGTAGGCTGCAGCCATAAGATTGGGTTGCCACCCTCAGACCGGGCTTCCATCCTCAAACCGGGCTGCTACCCATGCGGGTCGCCGCCCAGCAGGCCGCCACCCCTCGCGGGCCGGTCCACGCCCCTTGCGGGATTCTCTATTCAGGCTAGTCTTTCCATCTTATTAGGCAAACCAGACATCGAACTAGTGGGCCGAGTCCACCCCAGCTCAGCCCAAACTAAGCTGGGTTGGGTTGGTTAGACTAGGTCGGACCGGAACCAGGCCCCACCGGACCCAGAAACACTGAAAGGGGCATACCTTGAGAACCGAACATTTTCTTGATGAACTCATCGACTGAGTTGGGATATTTTTCAACGACCCAAAGTTTCATTAATGGAAATCCCTATTGATCTAATTAAATGTCTCTTTATGTTTATATAAAATGTAAACTTCCTTGGTTTTATGTTAAGAATTTTTAACCCTTGCAAATTTAGCTGTTGAACAATGATCGCATGATTAGTATAAATATAGGACTTTAACAAATTCAATTTACTCAGAGAAAGGAAGCGATGGACTCATCCAGTAGAATTTCCCCATACGAAGCCCATTTGTCAGAGCTCGGAAAAGAGGTGGCATCTTTGGGCTTCGCTCTTGACCAAGCCCAAGCTGAGCTTCATCATGTCAAGATCAAACGTGACCGTCTACGGGAAACGTGGAAGTTGTTTGAAATTACCACTCGAGCAGTGTTATCCGAGCCACCCAAGAGTCTGTCAGCATCGCACACCTTACCCTTTGGTCTTATGCGGCTGTTTGAAGGAGTTATGTAACAAATAATTAGTACTATATTCATGTACATTAATTTTTTTATATAATAATCAATATAATTTCTAGTCATTTTTGATACATTGAAAATAGTTTTTAAAGTACAAATGATGTTTTTTGTTATTATTTAATTAAGAAATCTATTTTATTAAATTAAGGTATTTTTGAATTAAATAATATTTTAATAAAATAATAATAATATTAAATTAATTTTTCCTTAATATAAATGATCTTATAATTTTATGAATGCAATTAAATTTTTTTATTAAGGTTTGAAAGCCATTTCTGTCAAAACACGTGAATTTTCGATAAATGTCAGTTTTTATTTTAAAAGTGAAAATTAACATGTTTATAAAATTATTTAGATAAAATAAATGTTATTTATGGAATCAGGATGTTGAAATTATCCAACGGTGATTTTTTCATAATTTTCTGAGACTGTCAAATTTTTGGGTAAAAATTAAATACCATTTAAATATATAATGTGTTTTATGACATCATAATGACCTAATAGTGATGTAATAAAATACTATAAGCTTTATGTTTGGCCAATATATCTTTTACAATTAAAATAATGTGATTTTGGGTTTGTTTGACTTACTTTTCAAAGCATTAATGGTCCCCTCAAGACTTATTCAACACCTTGCCTTTTTATATTAATTTCCATGGGAGTGTGACTCACCTCCACATAAGCAACCCTAATATTTTAAGAAGTTCGGACTTTGGCCATATAAAATATTTTTTTCCTCTTCCCTTTTCCAAAAACCATTGGCAAAAACCATGGGATGGATTGTGGTTTGGATTAATTTAATGTAAGTGGACCCAAACCTAAATAATAAAGAATTCCCTCACCTTTCCTATATAAACCCACCCAAGATCCCACTTCCACCTCATTGAAAGCCTTTGGAGTTCGTCCAACCTCTGCCCAAATCTCTTTATGATCCTCCCAAGGTTCCCCAAGCTCCCATGAATCCTATCACAATCCTTTCTCTAGACTTTGGAAGCACACTTCCAAGTAAGGGTTTTTTCTTCCTTTCTCATTTTTGTCCAATTTCCTTTAAGTTGTTTTTCCTTTTAATTTCAATTTTGAATGATGGGGTATGGTTTATATCCTCCCCAATACTTCTTTATTTATGTTTTAATGATGGGAGACCCCATTCTCCCTCATTAAATGCCTCCCATGTACACCCGTTACTATGCCGAAATTCCAAAAGGAACTTCTCTCTCTTCTTTTACATTCAAGAAATAATTTTGTATCATGAATATAAATTCCATTACAATTGTTTGGACATGTATCTATATGACCTCCTTACTTTACATTACATGTAAATATGATGAGTAACCCCTTTCTCTCTCATCAACCATTTTTTATGAATTCTTATGTCACACCGTTACGCTTCCGAAATCACACTGATTTTCTAAGCCAATGCCATTGTGTAGTGGATACCATGCTTATTTCTCCATCTAGGGTATCCACCTTTATGCACCTTTAGTTATTGATTAAAAATTTTCATGTATGAATTCCACATTCCTTTATCGTGGAATAAATGATTATGTTTTATGAATCCATGTTTTAAGATCCATGTGGCACACTTATGCATGAAATGAAATGTTTAAGAAGGGTGCACCCTTATAGCGCTCCAATGCATTGGGTAAAGTATAGTATCATGATACATCATGTGCAATGAGTGTTGAATCATGCTAATTCAAGTGAAATGAGGGTTTACTTTTGCTTCATGTGCAATGAGGATTTATTCAATCTCTATGTGCAATGAGCCGTGGCTCATGATAATTCCATGTTAAGTGTTGTTGCCACATTTCCATGTTATGATTATCATGCTTAATCATGCCTTTATGTTCTTGTTTCTTTTATGATCTATTGATATGCCTATTGTCTAACATTTATTGTACTCCTCATGTTATTCCACATGTAATCCCTTACTGGGATTTATATCTCACCCTTTTGTTATGCATGTCCTCAGGTTATCCCATGCAATGCTAAGTATGCGGGAATGTAGTGGTCATGTAAAGGAAGTTTTCAATAAAGATGTTGTATTTCATGTTTTAAGTTTTTATGTAATGATCCTAAGCCCCAAAGACACTAAACCTCCCGATATTCTTTGTTGTATAAAGTGAAGTTTTATATAATAAATCATGTTTAAGTTTGTAATAAAAGTAGGGTTTTCATAGTTGGTATCAGAGGATAGGTTTAGTTATTTTTGGGATTAGGAAAGCCTATTAAAGACTTAAATAAAAGTCTAAGTATAATAAAAACATACCTAAGTTTTGTTAATTACTGAGTAAGTGGTTTATCAAACAAATACATCCTTGTCTAGATACGAGAAGGTAGAGGCGTCTTTGGCACATATGTATCCTAGGGGTAAAACACGAAAACACCGCTTTGAGCTAGACTCGAACGGGAACTGGTGCACGACAACGGGTCTTGCTGCACTCTTGGTTACGACACTCCTGGGGGATATGTTCTGATAAATTCAAAAGCTTTGTATGAACCCTTATTAAGGGAATTAAAAAAATTCCCCTATGAATATATGTTAGAAAGTAGATCATGAAAAACCTAGATTGAAGCCTATAAACTCTTGAGCAAGGAAATAAAATTTTATTTATAAGTCATAAAATTTTGTCTTTGGATTACCCTTTATGTGTTACCCCTAACATTTCTTTTATTCCAGCCAATGGCCGGTAATAGGAGGACTCGGGCTAACAACCGTTGTGAAGATCAGTGTGATGACAATACTAATGAGATGCCCAATCTAATGGGAGAGGGAATCATGAACTTTGTCACGCTTCTATCTCAGCTAACTCAATTTTTGAATAGAAACACGGGTCAAGAGGAATGTTCAACCCCCCCTAAGAACGAACAAGTCGCTATCGAGAGATTCATGAGACAAAGGCCTCATACGTTTAGTGGATAATCTGATCCCACGATCGCTGGACAGTGGATCAAATCCATTGAAACGATCGTCTCCATCCTTCAATGTTCTGAACAAGAGAAGGTTCTCCTGGCTACTTATCGTATGGAGGGAGAAGCTGATCAATGGTGGACTTTGATCAAAAATACGATGCCTGAGGAGGAGATCGAGGTGTTGGAATAGAAGGATTTCCAGAAGATGTTTTTCGATAAATATTTTCCGCGCACCCTCCGGCTTAATATGGAAATGGACTTCCTTTCCCTCAAGAAAAAATATGAATAATCTGTTGGAGTGTACGAGGAAAAATTCACAAGGCTTGCACGTTACGCTTTCGGATTTTCCGTTACCCTGAATACAATGTTGATCGCTTCTTTGGTGGGATGAAGCCTAGAATGCGGAAAGCAATAGCGATCCGTGACTTCGATAGCTATGAGGAGATTGTCCGATGTGCCCTCAAGGATGAAATGGAGATCGGGGAATCACAGGGGTATCATGGGGACAAGAAGAGTAAGGTGGAATTCAATGCTGGTGGTCCGATGGATAAATCCAATGGTTCTAAGAAGATCTAGAACCCCACTTGCCAAAAGTGCGTAAAGAAGCACCCTAGAAATTTCCTTAAGGGGACGAGGAAATTCTTCAGGTGTGGAAGGGAAGGGAACCTAGCTGTTAATTATCGGCAAGAAAGACCCACGGCTGCGACAAAGGAGAGTAACGCTCCATTCGAACCTCAACGCATTGTTCAATTCTAAAAATGTAAATAACCGGGTAACTTTGCAAATCAGTGCCCTAATACAAGGGTTTTCGGAGACAACCAACAACCTCCAAGGAAGAAAGGAAGAGATTTTGCCATCACTTCTTCCGAAGTGAACCCTGACAACGAAGTGGTGATAGATACGCTAGTTATTCATTCAAGAATAGCAAACATACTTTTTGATTCTGGTTATAGGCATTATTTTAGATCTCGAAAGATTAGTAGAAAAATCCCAGCACCACCACAAATCATGGAAGTAAAGATGTCGGTGAGTACGGAAAATGGGGCAATCATTGCATACCCTGAATATAATTCCTCCCCTGTTATAGTCTCTGGATTGAATTTCCCAGAAAACCTCATCATACTCCCTCTAATGGAATTTGATGCAATTCTTGGCATGGATTGACTTTCCTTATATAGAGCCAACATAAATTGTCGGGAGAGGGAAATCACACTCCATATGGAGAATCGACCCCTGATTCTTTACAAGTGTAAGGAGGAAGATGAATCTCCTTTATCTCCATCATCTCAAGCATGGATATTACTTCCTTATGAGCACACGTATCTGGATCAGATGATTGAGTCCAAGGAAGAAACCATCCTTGAAGAAATTCCTATTTTGAGGGAATTCGCTGAAGTGTTTCCTGAGGAACTGCCTGGTCTTCCTCCAAGAAGAGATGTTGAGTTATCAATTGAACATATACCTAGGGCGCTACCAATATCCAAGACTCCATATAGAATAGCTGTTGTTGAGCTTGAAGATCTGAAGAAACAACTACATGAGAATCTGGATAAAGGGTTTATACGCCCAAGTGCTTCACCATGGGGTGCACCAGTCCTCTTCGTCAAGAAGAAGGATGGGTCAATGCTTCTTTGCATTGATTATCATTAACATAACAAAATCACGATAAAGAACAAGTATCCTCTCCCAAGAATTGATGACTTGTTTGATCAGCTGCATGGAGCACAATACTTCTCCAAGGTGGATTTGCGGTCGGGATATTATAAAGTAAGGGTGAAGAAGGAAGATGTCCCCAAGACTGCTTTTCGTACAAGGTACGGGCAGTCTGAATTCATAGTAATTCCTTTCAAACTAACCAATGATCTAGAAATATTCATGTTTTTGATGAATAGAGTCTTTAGAGATTACCTTAACAAATTTTTGGTAGTCTTTATAGATGATTTTCTAATATACTCCAAAACCAAGGGGGATCATGAGGAGCATTTAAAAACTTTACTAGAGACTTTGTGCAAGGAGAATCTCTATGAAAAGTACAACAAGTGTGAGTTCTGGTTGAAGGAGGTCTCATTCTTGGGCCATATCATCACAAGCAATGGGATATCTTTGGACCCCTCCAAAACAGATGCAATTGAGGGTTGGTCGAGGCCAACATCGGTAACAGATATCCATAGATTCTTGGGGTTAGCTGGATATTATCGACGATTTGTGAGAAATTTCTCACGATTGTCCAACCCTCTTACCAAGATAACTCAAAAGGGAGTACAGTTTTCTTGAAGTGATGAATGCGAAGAAAGCTTCAAGGAGTTGAAAAGAAGGCTTATCACTGTGCCCGTGCTCACTTTACCCAAAAGTTGGGAACTTTTTATGGTATTCAGTGATGCTTCAAAGAAGGGCTTAGGCTGTGTGCTGATGTAGAATGATAAAGTGATATCCTATGCCTCAAGGCAATTGAAAATCCTTGAGCGAAACTATCCAACAAATGATCTGGAGTTGGCAGCTGTGATCTTTGCCTTGAAAATCTGGCGGCATTATCTCTATGGAGAGAAATGTGAGATATATACTGACCACAAGAGTCTTAAATATATCTTCACACCGAAAGAGCTTAATATGAACCAGAGAAGATGGATAGAGATCATCAAGGATTGCGACTGTTCAATACATTACCACCCTGGGAAAGTGAACAAGGTGGAAGATGCCCTATGTAGAAAGGACTCAAAAATTATATCAATGATGAGAATTGAGAAGGATCCAATCTTCTTAGACTTGATGAAGATGGACATGGGAATCATAGAGAAGGGAACATCATCAATCCTTTCACAAATGATTTCTCAACCGTCTCTTTTGGAGAGGTTAAAGGATACTCAAAAGGAAGATGTGGGAATTCAAGAAAAAGTAGAAGCTATCAAAAAGGGTAAATACACGGAGTTTAATGTTAATGAAGAAGGAATTGTGCGGTTTGAGAAAGGACTATGTGTTCCATCAAGTCCAGAGCTGATGAAGGAACTTTTGGATGATGCACATAGTTCAAATTTATCTATTCACCCAGGGAGCACAAATATGTATCGAGATCTCCGAGAAAAATTTTGATGGGATAAGATGAAGAAGGAGATCGCTGAATATACATAAAAGTGTCTGGTGTGTCAGCAAGTGAAGATAGAGAGGCAAAAGTCTAAGGGGATGATGCATCCATTGTACATTCTAGAATGGAAATGGGAGAACATCACCATGGACATTGTCACCGGACTTCTGAGGACATCCAAAGGCAACAATGCAATATGGGTTGTTGTGGATCATCTTACAAAGACTTCAAACTTCTTTGCTATTAGAGAGGATTTGTCTTTGGATCAACTGGCACGGATATATATCAGGAAAGTGGTAAGGTTGCATGGAGTACCACTATCTATTGTGTATGACCGAGATCCATGATTTACCTCTATGTTTAGGAAGAGTCTTCAACAAGCTCTCAATACTGAACTGAACTTCAGTATGGCCTATCATCCTCAAACTGATGGCCAATCTAAGCGGACTATCCAAACACTTGAGGATATGTTGAGAGCGTGCTCAATGGACTTTAAAGGAGGATGTGATCAACATCTTCCTCTGGTTGAGTTCTCTTATAACAATAGTTTCCACTAAATCATCCAAATGGAACCATATGAAGCCCTGTATGGGAAAAGGTGAAGAACACCTGTATTTTGGGATGAGGTCGGTGAACGTAAACTGCTTGGACCAGAAATGGTCGAGGAAATGGTGGAGAAGGTAAAAACCATTCAGCAGTATATCAAAGAATCTCAGAGTTGACAGAAGAGTTATACAGATAATCATCGACGAGACCTTGAGTTTAAAGATGGAGACATGTTTTTTCTACACATATCTCTGTGGAAGAAGGTCATGAGGTTTGGAAGAAAAGGGAAGTTAAGTCCAAGGTACATCGGGCCCTTCAAGATTCTTGATCGTGTCGGGGCTGTGGCCTATCGACTAGAACTTCCACCTGCCATGACCAAAGTACATGATGTCTTTCATGTATCCCTCTTAAGGAAGTACATACCCGACCCTTCACATGTACTCTCTTCTGAGGTGGTACAATTGGAAGATGATATTTCAAATAAGGAGCAACCAGTGAAGATCTTAGATCGTAGAGAAAAAGTTCTACAAAATAAGACAATGACCCTCGTCAAGGTGTTGTGGAGAAACCACATGTTTGATGAAGCGACTTGGGAATCTGAGGAAATGATGATGCTAAGTTAGCCACATCTGTTTTAGTGTGGGAAAAGAAAAATTTCGAGGGAGAAATTTCTTAAAGGGGGAATATTGTAATGACCCAAAGTTTCATTAATGGATATCCCTCTTGATCTAATTAAATGTCTCTTTATGTCTATATAAAATGTCAACTTCCTTGGTTTTTTGTTAAGAATTTTTGACCGTTTCTAATTTAGCCGTTGAACAGTGATAAAATGATTAGTATAAATATAGGACTTTAACAAATTCTATTTACTCAGAAAAAGGAAGCGATGGCCTCATCCAGTATAATTGCCTCATACGAAGCCCATTTGTCAGAGCTTGGAAAAGAGGTGGAATCTTTGGGCTTCGCTCTTGACCAAGCCAAAGCTGAGCTTCATCATGTCAAGCTCGAACGTGACCGTCTACCGGAAAGTGGAAGTTGATTGAAATTACCACTCGAGCGATGTTATCTGAGCCACCCCAAGAGTCTGTTACCATCGCACACCTTACCCTTAGGTATTATGCGGCTGTTTTAAGGGGTTATGTAACAAATAAGTAGTACTATGTTCATGTACATTATTTTTTGAATATAATAATGAATATAATTTCTTGTCATTTTTGATACATTGTAAATAGTTTTTAAAGTACAAATGATGTTTTTAGTTATTATTTAATTAAAAAATCTATTTTATTAAATTAACGGATTTTTGAGTTAAATAATATTTTAATAAAATAATATTATTATTAAATTAATTTTTATTAAATATAAATGATTTTTTAATTTTATGAATTCAATTAAATTTTTTTATTAAGGTTTGAAATCCATTTCCGTCAAAACCCGTGAATTTTCGATAAATGTCAGTTTTTATTTTAAAAGTGAAAATTATCATATTTAGAAAGTTTATTAGATAAAATAAATGTTATTTCTGGAATCAGGATGTAAAAATTATCCAACGGTGAATTTTTCACAATTTTCTGAGACAGTCAAATTTTTGGGTAAAAATTAAATACTATTTAAATATATAATGTGTTTTATGACATCATAATGACCCAATAGTGATGTAATAAAATACTATAAGCTTTATTTTCAGACAATATATGTTTTACAATTAAAATAATGTGATTCTGGGTTTGTTTTACTTACTTTTCAAAGCATTAATGGACCCATCAAGACTTATTCAACACCATGCCTTTTTAAATTAATTTCCATGGGAGTGTGACTCACCTCCACATAAGCAACCCTAATATTTTAAGATGTTCGGACTTCGGACTTATAAAATATTATTTTCCTCTTCCATTTTCCAAAAACCATGGGCAAAAACCATGGGATGGTTTGTGGTTTGGATTAATTTAATGTAAAGGGACCCAAACCTAAATAATAAAGAATTCCCTCACCTTTCCTATATAAACCCACCCAAGATCCCACTTACTCCTCACTCAAAGCCTTTGGAGTTCGTCCAACCTCTTCCCAAATCTCTCTATAATCCTTCCAAGGTGCCCCAAGCTCCCAAGAAGCCTCTCACAAGCCTCTCTCTATCCTTTGGAAGCACACTTCCAATTAAGGGTTTTTTCTTCCTTTATCATTTTTGTCCAATTTCCTTTAAGTTGTTTTGCCTTTTAATTTCAATTATGAATGATGGGGTATGGTTTCTCTCCTCACCAATACTGCTCTATTTATGTTTGAATGATGGGATACCCCTTTCTCCCCCATTAAATGCCTCTCATGTACACCCGTTACTATGCCGAAATTCTGAAAGGAACTTCTCTCTCTTCTTTTACATTCAAACAATAATTTTTTATCTTGAATCTAAATTACATTACAATTGTTGGTACATGTATCTATATCAACTCCTTACTTTCCATTAAATGTAAATATTATGAGGAAACCCTTTCTCTCTCATCAACCATTTTTTATGAATTCTTATGTCACGCAGTTACGCTGCCGAAATCGCACCGATTTTCTAAGCCAATGCCATTGTGTAGTGGATATCATGCCCATTTATCCATCAAGGGTATCAACCTTTATTCACCTTTACTTTTTGATTAAAAAGTTTCATGTATGAATTCCACATTTCTTTATCATGGAATAAATAATTATGTTTTATTAATCCATGTTTTATGATCCATGTGGCACACTTATGCATGAAATGAAATGTTTTAGAAGGGTGTGCCCTTATAGCGCTTTAATGCATTGGGTAAAGTATAGTATCATGATACATCATGTGCAATGAGTGTTGACTCATGCTAATTCAAGTGCAACAAGGGTTTACTCATGCTTCATGTGCAATGAGGATTTACTCATGCTCTATGTGCAATGAGCCGTGGCTCATGCTAATTCCATGTTAAGTGTTGTTGCCACATTTCCATGTTATGATTATCATGATTCATCATTCCTTTATGTTCATGTTTCTTTTATGCTCTATTGATATGCCTATTGTCTAACATGTATTGTACTCCTCATGTTATTCCACGTGTACTCCCTTACTGGGTTTTATAGCTCACCCTTTTCTTATGCATGTCCTCAGGTTATGTAACAACCCAGGTAAATAAAGAATAAATAATTTTGATATTTATTAATATTTACGAATGAAATATTAATTTTACTTTAAAAGGGTTGCTATGTTCGATAGCGTACCCGATACGCAACAAAGAGTTTCATTGAAATCTTTCGCTGCACACTAATAATAAAATAATATCATTTTAAATGGTAGTTAAAACATATCCGTTGTATTGGAGGGAATGGATAGAAATAACTAAAATATGATTATATATGTTTTTTAAATGTTTTTACATTTATCCAATAAAAGATAAAGGATTAAAATACGGAAAGAATACAATTTTAGGCATATATGCCCTAATTTTTACTAAAGGTTCAATTATCACCTTTTGATGGCGAACGGTCATTAAATATAGTTTTGTTGACTCTTATACATTCTATTGGAACAAATATAACTCTTCTTTATAATTAGGACATCAAAATTTACTTTGTGTAAATTTTTTGTATTTTTCCGATAAAGTTCATTTTTTAATGAATAGTGTAAAATGTTGTATTTTAATTCAAAACCACTTTTTAATCTAATTTATTTATATTATTAGATTATATTTTGAATTGGTTTTAATGTGAAATTAGAAAATATTTTTACCGTTAAATCCAATAGTGGTCGTTGGAATTAATTTCACTTTGAAATCAGACTTAAACTAGTGTCAATCTTTTGATACTTATTGTTTCATAAAAACACGCTATTTGTCATGACAGCGGGAATTAATTATTAAATTAATTAATGTGAATTATATGTTTTTAATTTTTTAAAATAGACTTCATTTTTGAATTCGGAATATCAAATATAGCTTAGGGTGAAGTTTTGGTATTTTTCTGAAAAACTTCAATTTTTGATGAATAGTGAAACCACTAAGTGGTACTTAAAAAAACTGATTTTTCGTTTAAATGAAATATTACCACCTCTGTGTTTTGAGTTTCAAAAATCCAACATACATGGTTTTCATTAAGAAGTAAAATGTGGTTCAATGAGATTAAAATAATTTTTTGGTGATTAGTAACTTATTATGTTTTTAATCGCGATTAGAGGTAATTAGTGTAATTTAAGGTAAAAATAATGTTGTAATAATATGAAATGAACTTTACACATGTCCTACACTTATTTGATGTGTCATGGACGACCAATACAATCCATGGGTCAACTTGGGGACCCCATGGAGCCACTTTGGTTGGAAAATGAAATAAATACCTTTTTATTAAATGTTAAAGTAAAAATGACACAAACATGAGATGTTTTACTAAAACAAATTTTACATGTGGTTATACAAATCAGATTTTTGACTATAAATATTCATTAAAAAGCTAAAAATATTTCCTACATCATGATATTTTTTTTATAATTTTTATAAATTAAATATATTAAATTATTTATGACATCATGATGATGCAGCGATTACCTCATTAATAATGGATTTAAATAAAATGGAAGGATAATGTAAAATATAAGACCTACACATGTAAAAAACCTATTGTATGGGTGGATTTATAACCTTTATCGCCTTACCCTAGAATTATATAAATGTGGGACCTTTTGAATCCGAAACTCATTTTAAAATAAAGGAACATTTCTTTACTTTCCAAGAGTGCCCCTCCTCTCCTCTTATAAAAGGCCCCCACCTCTACCTCCTTACCCACACTCCCAAAGCCTTTTTCTCAGCCAAAATCTGCCCATTTTGTCTCTCAACATCCCTATCTTACTCCTTCAAGCCTCACTTTCAGCATAATTCTTCCCAAGGAAGCCTCTGAGCTCAAACCAAAGGGAGTTACCCGATTTTAAGGTAATGTCTTCACTTGAGTCCTTTTGTTTTATTTTGCTTCTCCAACCCCCTAAACTATTTTTATTCATTTATTTTGTAACAAATAAAGTATCTTAAATATACTAGGATGTTTTTATAAGAAGGATTATAGCTACACTTACAAACACCTACATCTAATGGTTAAAGAACATACTGTTTCCGTGGATGGCGAATTTCGGCCTACTGAAACAATGATTGTTCAACATTCTTTTAACACCTTCATAGGTGGCCATTAAGATGAAAATATATTTATATATGATATATATTATGTTTATGTTTTCCTTATGCTTCTTTATTTTTCTTTTGTGTTTTAACTTTATGGATTCCATTATGGGTAAACGCGATATCTTCATTTAAGGAAGTGCGGACTACTGCCCCCTCAAAGTGATGTGATTCGTTAATGCCATACGTGGGACGTATAAAAGACGGATTTAATGTTATTATATATGATGTTATACTGGAATTATAATATACCTCTATATCATTATTATTTCTTTCCATTAATGTATGAGATATAAATGAAAGTAGCGTTCATGCGTACGTACGGATTACCGTCTCCATGAACGGTGCATTTCATTTCTTATCCCCAAATGTAATGTACTATTATAAGTACATATTTATAATGGATATATATAATTTATGTTAAATATAAATGATGAATATAATTATGGAATTAAAATATACATACCTCTCATTTAGTATTAATTCCATTAATATGACATAGAAATGAAAGTAGCGTTCATGCGTACGCACGACTTTCCATCTCCATGAACGGTGCATTTAATTTCATACCTCTAAATGATTATGTGATATTATAAATACATGTATATGCTGGATATATATGATATATATGATATCCAAATCATGAATATCATTCTGGATATAATGAACCTTTGACCACACGAACAACATGTAATTGTAAGAAGTCCACTTTCGACATAAGAACAAAATATTGAAAAAACAAACATTATTAACATAAATGGTTACATAATGTTTATAACATGGAAATAAGTGATAGAAAAGGAATAATGAACTTGAAAAAGTTTCTTAAGAAAATATAAATTAACTCAAGTGTATTATTCAGGACATTAAAGAACGATCGAGTCAAGTCGGACCCGAGGTAATGGAACTTCTTAACCAAATTTCTATTATTTGGGTTAACCTCCTAATTTCAAATTATATCATGATATTATTATGTCCTATCTTGTATTTATACTTTATTTATGTGTACTTATAGTGAATACACATAATAGATTTATTTTATTGTAAAAAAATGATCTTGGTAAGGGACTTCGTCTCAATCTCCTTTCATTGAGGCATATTTCATTTTATACACAAATTTCTTTTATACGGTGTATAAACCCCTTTGATTTTTACTTTTATACAAAATGAATCTTTTTCTACAATGCGTTTTACAAAACAAAAAAAAGGAATGTTTCCTTTAACGTACGCGGTGACAACGAATTTTTCCGCCGCCGCGAGTATTATTTGGTCTTTGGATTCTTCAATAAGCCGTAATGTTTTTAAAATGAAATAAATACCATATAATCTTTTATGTATTTTGGTATTGAAAATGGTTTTTATAATGGGTTTTTTATGTCAATATATTTGAGTGATATATTGTGATCAAAGTGTGTAAACGTTTTCTTTCCATTATGTTTGTTTTATGTCTTATGATTTTATAATGGTACTTGGACATTTGACGGGTGGTTACGTGATAAACCATATGATGGGTGGTGCCGTGAATACCAGGACGGGTGGTTATGTTATAACCTCCAATGCATTGGGTATGGAAGTCGGCCGTATGGATATTCCATTAAGTATGTATGGAAGTTGTCCGTATGGCTATTCCATTAAGTGATATGTGTGGAAGTCGACCGTATGGTTATTCCACTTAAGTATGTTTATGTCCCAAGTTACCTTTATATATGTTATGTGTTCTTCATATGGGTTTTATGGTAATCCTTTGGTTACAAAAAGTTATGTAATGATATTTTATTCAGTGAAGAGTTTTTACTACTTCGAAAAGGTGAAAAGTATTACTTTGATAATGTATACATGGTTTACTTGTTGTTTTAAAAAACTAACAGTTTTCATTCTTTGTGTATCCCTTACTGAGCTTTTTATGCTCACCCTAAGTTTTTTTGAAATGTTTTTCACAGGACTTAATGTGGAATAGGGTCAAGGATGGGATCAAGGGAAAGTCATGCTATCTGAAACATGGAACTAGACATGTTTCTTTTTAAGAGTTTTTTTATTTTATGGAAACTTAGTAGAAGTGTATAATTTGTAATCTTTTGAGATGTAATAGTTATGTTCTAATTCTCTAAAACTCTAAACCTGAAATGATCCTCAATTTGAATTATTCATTTAATTCAATATTAAGTAAGTTTTAAGGCCAGGGCCTTATAGGTTATCCCATGAAACGCTAAGTACGAGGGAATGTAGTGGTCATGTAAAGGAATTTTTCAATAAAGATGTTGTATTTCATGTTTTATGTTTTTATGTAATGATCATAACCCCAAATACACTAAACCTCTCGATCTTATTTGTTGTATCAAGTGACGTTTTATGTAATAAATCATGTTTAAGTTTGTAATAAAATCATGGTTGTTATATACTTGGATTGAGATAGTACTTTTGGTATACTCCACTTGTATTTTGGAGAATGTTAGAGTATGGCTGGGTTGGATCAAACATGAATCCTACTGGGCCCTTGGAGCTAAAAATCTTTTAACTCATAGATCGGGCATCCAATTGAGGCTTAATCATTCGCATTGGAACCCTTATGACATGGTCAAACCTTGGGTTACTCCTTTTTTGAGAATAGTGGTGGTCGAGGTATAACGATATCTTCAGGGGAAGATTTTATAGAACTCGAGCACACCGGGTGTGAGTAAACCTGTGGCAGGCTGTGACATGAAGAAAGAACATCGATCCTATGTGGGTCAGCATCTATTGATCTTGTGAGGGTTAGATCATGTGTGGATAGGTGCTCATCGATACTGTGTGGGTTAGCACATACTGATTCTCTGTGTCAGATCCTTTGTGGGTCAGCAGGGGTTAGTTACCTATCGACCACATGTGGGTCAACAACAGTGTTTCATAACAGAATAAGATGATCTAGCTTATGAATAATCTTCTGTACTTCTATACTTAAGTTATACCTAGTGTGAGCTGCGTCTTTGAACTTTGTGGTGGAACCTGTGTTGTAATTCTATCATTGTGATGTTACCTGTGTGGTACTTCTACCTTCGTGGTGTTATCTTCATGGTGTTACCTGTGTGGTACTTCTAACTTCTTGGTGTTACCTGTGTGGTACTTCTAACTTCGTGGTGTTATATTCGTGGTGTTACATTGTGGTACTTCTACCTTCATGGTTCCATAATTTTTGTGTTACAGATATGGTACTTCAATCTATATGGTGTTACCTATGTGGTACTTCTACCTTCGCGGTGTTACCTTCATGGTGTTACGTTCGTGGTGTTATCATCGTGGTGTTACATGTGCGTTACTTTTATCATTGTGGTATAACCTATGTGGAATATCAACTATCATAGAATTATATTCATAGTGTTACATATGTGGTACTTCTACCTTCATGGTATGATCTTCATGGTGTTACCTTTGTGGTACTTCTATTTTCATGTTTTACCTGTGTGGTACTTCTATCTTTGTGGTGTTATCTGTGTGGTAATTCTACCTTCGTGGTGTTACCTTTGTGGTATTCTCCCCTAATGTATGAGATTAGTATATGTTGATAACTTAAGTATATGTATGGGCATATTATTATGTAGATTTGAAGTCTTTCTTTGTGGTTTATCCTTTGTGGAACTCTGGAATACCAATGGGGGTCTCGAGGCCCCTACTGAGTATTTTTATACTCAACCATGCTCAGGATCCACCCGCACCTTGATATGTATGGTGCATAAGACATATGTAATTGATCGAGGATGAGGAAGCTAGGACTGGATGGTTCATGGAGGTGGACCATTCAGCGTGATGTGATGTGGAGGAGATTGACAGACGTGAAGTACGAAGGAGGCGATCTGTACCTACCCTATAGGTAGGAGCCCCGGAGGATGTCCCAATAGTTTTTGTTTTCTGTTTTCATTCAGTTGTATTTTAATTCCTATCTTACTTATAAATTTATAGTTGGGCTTGTATTTCAGATCCTTTTTTACTTTTATCACTCTTTTAGTATAACAGTCTACTCTTTAGTTGCATCTCATTGCGTTCTAGTCTATGTTGTTTCTTTTTGGTGTCTTCTCGGACTATGTGTATGTATAGATTAAAAAGTAAATGTCTTCTCATTTAAGGGATACACATTTCTGGTTCTAGTCTCTATCCCCTAGCCTATAGAATTTGGGCTTGGGTGTAGTCACAGTATGGGCCCCAAGGGGCGGGTCGTGGCAAGGTGGTATTAGAAGAGTTCATTTTTAATGAAGAACTAGAAATATGATCTTTTCTGTGAAGCAATAGTGTTATGTGTTATAAGTGTAGTTTTCAGTTTAGGGAGTACAGTGTTGGTGCGGCGGCTGACATATCCATACACCAAGACCCTGAATTCAGATTTCGGACTCAGCACATGTAAACACTGAATGCGTGAGTTTTTTAAAAAAATTTCTTTTGATTTCTTCAGATTCAGCTCACTAGATATAACTTAATGAACATGGCGCACCTGTTCCTTATAATGATTCCACCACAAATACTGCCACCAAGGTATCCTGATATAGTAAATGTGGACAGTCCACTGAGCGACGAGGCTCCAGTGTAGGGCCCTCTTACGGTGTTTTCACCTTCAAGATGTGTACCAGTATAACCACCACATATTGGGCAGCAATTACAACTGACAGTACTAGTAGAGGACACATTAAGGTTTAGTTACTTAAATGAGTTTCAGAATCAGATACCCCTTAGGTTCCGGGGTGATCCTGACTCATAGATGGCTGAGGACTGGTTTGAGGAGGTGGCTAAGAGTTCTCTAGAGGTTCGACAGCTTTGGCAGGACGACATGTCTGTAGCTAAGTAATCATCGAGGCGTACTGACCCTTCTAGGTACTCAATGAATACAATATGATCTATGCTTCAGGGCTTGGACTTCCAAGTGCAGTGTGATTAAGAACGTCCGAGGAAGCACTATTCCTATATGTATTCCTACAAATGTTTGGGTGATGGAGAGAACCGTTCAGGTTGAATGTTCTGTGGCTGAGCGGATGAAACTAGTGAATGATAGTAGGGGGAATGCAAGAAACTGGCACCAGTGTTAGAGAATTGGGTGTGTAAAAATGTTTCATGAAGAAGAAGTGTTAAGGATAGATAATCTGCATGGATGCTGATATGTGAGAAGATATTGGAAAGCAGCAGGAGGTGGTGTACATTTCGACATGTTACAAACACCACCCTTTTTTAGTCCCCACCAGGCTCAGGGAGCTAGAGTACAGGGGGAGGAATAGCTTTATATGGTCAAGGAGTGTGACCCAAGGGCTCTAGGAATGATTCGATGAATGGTTTGTTTCTAATACGAACTACTATATTAATTGACATAGGTACCAATTATTCCTTCCTTCCACGAATCCTTGTCCAACACCTTGTATTTCTGGTTATGCCGTTGACTTGATCCTCACGTCTGGAGATACATTTGGGAGGATATTAGATAATCACACATACGATGATGGTGTGATCTGACCCCTGAGTTGAGAGTTCTTGTTGGAACCTCTTGGTGGAATCGTCAAGGCCTTACAACGTCAGTCTGGGTATGGACTGGAAATCCACAGTTCATACTCAGATTGAATGTATTAGAAAAAAAGGATGTGGTTTACCTACAATGTTGGAATAGGATTTTCCCTTTGAAAAAAAAAATCGAAAACCCATGAAGTACATGAAAAACTCATGCAAAGGAGGGTGCAGCCGATCATGCATGAATCTTCCATCCCAACCTTCATGGAAGTGGGAGTTTTGAGTTATCTATTCCCAACAGACATAGTAAAGTGTGGGGGAAATCCTTTTAAAAATATACTTATAGGTTTACCTTGAAGAAGGGGGAGGTACTTCTGTTTTGGCTGGGTACTACCGATGTTTTGGACCAGACTTCTCTAGGGTAGCGACACCCTTGTCATTTTTGACGAAAAGGGGTGACTTTCCTATGGACGGAGAAGTGTCAGTGGAGATTTTAGGAGCTGAGATCGAGACTAATGAGTAGAAATATTCTACCAATGTATTGGAGTTACCAGTAGTGGTCTTTGCGCTAAATATGTGGAAACACTACTTGATGGGTGGACGTTTTACAGTCTACTCTGATCACAAGTGTTTCAAGTATATCTTCTCTCAGAAAGTAATGAAACTAAGATAGCAGTGATGGCTAGAGTTCCTCCATGACTTTGACAATGAGATAGTCTATACTCCTGGGAAAGGGAACGTAGTAACTGATGAACTCAGTAGAAGATCTGGTATATAGTTTTCTAAGTGAGGCGACAAAGCAGCTAGCCTCTTTACAGATATCCTACATTGATCGAGATGGAGAATCTTATCTTCAGTCTCTAACAGTCAATCCCCCACTCCATCTGTGAGTCTTGGCGGTGCATCATGGGGACACAAATTGTGAAGCTCGATGTGCTCAGATATACACAGGACATGCACTTGATGGATTTTATGGAGGTGGGGAGCACATCATCCTTTTTAGAGAACATACTATGTTACCAGTGGTGCTATAGGAAGAAGTGTTGAGAGAGTTCTATACGTCCCCTCTAGTGGTACATCCAGGAGTGGCGAAGATATACCGGGACCTTCGGAATCAGCACTGTGGGCCATGGATGAAGAAAAAAGTGGCAGATATTTATTATGATGTCTCACTTTTCAGCAAGTGAAGACTATATAGAGCTTGAAGAAGTCTTATTCAGACAAGAGATAGAGATATTTGGAGTTCTTAGAGGGGGGACCACGTTTTCTTACGAGTATCCAATTGACGGGGACTATGAAGTTTTGGCCGAGGTGACAAGTTATCAATGAGGTTTATCAGACCAATTCTGATACTTCAGAGGATTGGTGGGGTGGCATACCACTTTGCGCTACCACCATGGTTGGAGTGGGTTCACGACATCTTCCAAATATCCTATATGAGGAGATATGTGCATGACCATTCTCAAGTCATCGACCATGGAAAGCAAGACTTAGACGATGTGGCGACATTTACAGAGGATCTAGTATAGATTGGGTATTGATATGATCATTTCCTTTTTGGGTGGTCTATATCTCTAGTGCACATTCGCTGGCAGCACGAGAACCACCAGGAGAGCAGATGGGATCAGGAGGCCCAGATTTATGATTAGTACCTCCATTTGATTCCATAGTCTAGGTTTTGGATTTTAGGGATGTAAATCCCTAAGGTGGGTAGAATGTAATGTCCCAGAAATTATGAACATTTTTTTAATTATATAGAATTATTTCAAGACCATGAAATCTGAAGGTAAACGATTCCGAGGCTCAAAGTTCTTAGAATGATCCGTCAAAATTTTGTTATGCTTTAATTAGTGCATGGAATAATTTTTACTGAAAAAGTGGAATAACTCGTAAAAATTTTCTCATATTAGGAATATGAAGGCACTGCTGTGCCAAGGATGGTAGTTTTATCCTAGGCACGACTTAATTTTAGTCGACGCGAGCCTCCTGTGAGAAAACCCGAAAATGACATTATAATAAATAAATAAATTAAATAAAATTATTTTATTTTTCAAATGTTTATAACTCATGAACGATAACTCAGATTACAAATCATAGACCACCACCAAAATCATGAGGGTATGCTCTCTTTAGGTAGATAATAACATTTCCCATTGCATGCCACTAGTGAAAGTTAGTTTTTTTCCCTAAATAAAATAATTAACTGAAAATTATTTTACATTAAAATCTATAACATATAATGTGTAACTCGGATTGGAAATCTGAAGGTATGGTGGGTTCATTGAGGAGTTTTTCACTTAGGAAAAGCATATCCTCTACTAGCACGGGTCGATGGTTAATGTTAATAATTTTACGAACTTTTTTTTCAGGTATGTTCAATAAACATTTGATCTACATTTTCTAACATTTGAAACATTTCTCAGATTAAAAATTTGAGGGTACCTTTGAATACACAGTACTTGGATTCACTTAAGGGATGCATAACATTGACCGCAGTAGGTAGATTGAAAAAGTTATTTTTTTGTAGTTTTGAAATATTAATAAAATAACATGTTTTATTATTTAATTTTCTTTCCTTCCTCCAATGAATGAATGTTGCTGGTGGGATCAGCGACGTGTGAAGAAAATAAATGGCTTGACTCTTCTTTTCCTGTAACTGCAGTGTTGGGAATTTGGGATGTTCATTAATTAAATGAACCTCATTAATTCTCAGAGCATTGCAAATTCCTTCTCCTCTCATATATATAGAGCTCGGGGAAGGGTGTTGGTACAACTTCACCAAGAGACGAAGCCATGTAAAGGCACCGTGATGCCAAACACCTAGAGGATGAGCCTGGTTCCAACGAGCAGTGATGAGCGCCACATAGTCATGAACTGATAAAAATGATGAAGGAGGTTCTATCGACTGTCATTAGTGGACGAATTTTCCTTGTAGGGGGTTTAATTCATTTATGCTGTCAAATGATATTACTCTTCTCTATTCATGAATAACACAAATAATGCGGGTCAACCGACTAATGGGTTTACCCATGATTCATTCATCTTTATAGGGGGTTATTGCGGGGAATCTTGTGGGGTTAATATTGTGTTCAATATAGGTATTTGTTGAACTCCCTTAATATCCACCATATTATGAGCTAACGTGATGGTGGTGGGCCTAACAAACCTGGCCCAAATGCTCCACTATATTGATTTCCTTGCTCCACCTCGGAAGACCATGAGCACGTCGACACATTCCACAAGAGGATGGTCATGGATCATCAGCCGTGGCGAATGGAGGATGTGGTCGACATGACAACCGGCCATAGGAAGGAAGGCGGTGCGACTGCCGCTTCGTCGACAAATGGAAGCCGTGGCTGAACCCACCACATAGGCTAAACCCGCCTCATATGGGTTCCGTAGAGACCGAGCAACACCCACGTGGTGCCGCTGCCTCGCCAACCGAATGCCATCTAGGCCATTTGGAAATCCAGGTGACTGAGGGGTCACACCCCCAACATCGGACCGAACCGAGCCGCCGCCCTCAAGTCGGGTCGCTGCCATTAGACCCAGCCACCGCCCTTGCACAAAGTCGCCACCCTCACACTAGGCCACTGCCCTCAGACAGGTCCTCCACCCTCGATTTGAGCTTCCAACCTTAGACCAGGCCCCTCCCTCGCACTGGGCCACCGCCCACAGATCATGTCGCCGACCTCGCACTGGGCTGCCGCCCCCACCTCGGGTCGCCGCCCTAGAACTGGGCCCCCGCCCTCAGAGCAGGCCACCATACTCGCGGCAAACCACCACCATCGGCCCAGGCCGCCACCCTCCCGTAGGGCCGCCTCCCTCGTGCCAGGATGCTACCCTTGGACCGGGCTGCTGCCCTCGGACCGGGATGCTACCCTCGGAATGGGCCACCTCTGTCACGACCCATCCTCAGGGCTTGTTCCATGACTTCCCAAAGCCAACATTCCATAGGCAATGGGCTAGCAACAAGGATCAAAGGAGAATCCCTGATAAAAAGGGAAGACATTGCCTTTAAACCTATAACACACATATTCTGAACACAAGCAGTAGAAGCAACAAGTACTAATATAGAAAAGAAAGGTGTGCTGAAAGTAAGTGGGCCAGAATACAAACCCAACTAAACAACAAGTACAAGTACACGTTAAAAGAGAAAATAGCTGATGGATAGTCCACCGGGGAATCCCACCTGAATGGTAGGCACAAATCTCAAACAACTCATCCCTGAGGTACGTCCCGTCTTGTCCAGCTCCGAGTAGCCTCCCATCCGTCACCCTCAACCTCAATCACTAATGACCATCGTCTGTACAAAACACAACAAGGTGTGGGAGAAGCCTGTGCATGGGTGAGTATAAGAATACTTAGTAAGGGACCCCAAAACCCCCGAATGTCTCCCAAAATCCACTAAGGATAAACCATAGTAATAATATACAATCATGAAGTATCTACCATACCTACATAGGTATATTCCCATACATATAACTAAGTTACCAAAAACTATCCGGATCCAACACTCGAGCCCAAGCACAACCCATTTTACAATGGAAGTAAAGTCAATCATCTTGATGATAACAACTGAAAGTCAAGACTCTGCTCACACAGGTATACAACTCATATAGAGGGGTATAGATGATTAGAATAAGCCACTGAATCATCTCCTCTGTCGAACCCACATAGTATCCTATAACAGTAACTGCTCTGTCCAACCCATAGAGGATCCCGGTACAAAATTCATCACTGTCAAACCCATGGAGGATCCTGGTCCAGTACCATTGCTGTCGAACCCACGAAGTATCCTGGTATAGTATCGTCATTGTAGAACCCATGGAGGATCTTGGTACAGTAGTAGTTCCACTTAGGATCCCATCATCTCAGTCGCAGCCAGCCATTGGGTTCCCGCACACAGCCTGCTCTATTCTGGGAGGGTCTGCTCCTCAAGCAACATGTCCATACATCAACTACCATTAAGTCTCGAGTTGATGTATCCCGTAAATCCATATCATCATAAGAAAACCAACATGATAGACGACACATCAATCAGACACCCGGTCTTTGAGTTATTAACATTTCTATTCTAGGGGCCCGTTTGGGTTTTTAGGATCAAACCAACCCAACCATACCACAAATGTGTCCAAACCTCATGTATGGTATTCCAAAATTACCATCTTGTTCTATGATTTCTATCGCCACATATTTTTTTTCGATCGGACACCCGTAGCCCAAGATATGGGTGAAAAGGTGTAATCAGATCAAATGGGTCTGGGTCTGGTCCGACCCAGTCAGACTGACCCAATCCAGCCTGGGTCTGGACCGGTGTCCGACCTGGTCCGTGGGTCCAACCTAGCCTCAGAGTTCAGACCAGCTAGAGAGGGTGGGCTGACCCGTGTGGGCGGCCCGACCCGAGAGCGGCCCGCGTGGCCCGACCAGCCACGTGTGGGAGGGGGTGTTGTCCCCCTGTTGTCGAATGGAATTGGTGCTAAGCATCAGTTCAGGTGACCCGTGGGACCATATGGGTCCTGCCTTGTCTGACTAGCTGAGTGGCCAGCCGGTTCCGCACCACCAGCGTGGCGCGATGGTGCTGCGCCCCTGCTCCCTCCGTCGTGGCCTGCCCTTGCTGCTACTCACCTCCAACGCATGGCGCGACGACGCCACCCTACCTCCTCCGCGGCCTGGAATAGACACAACCCCCTACTCTTCCATGTGGTACGACATCACCACCCTCCTCTTGCAGCCATCCGGCCGCATTGCTCTGTCGCTGCCCGCGTTGGCCATGATCGGGTTCTCTGCGCAGCGCGATGCCGCCGCACCCCTTCGGCGACCCGCCAGCCTTTGTGCTGCCGGTTTCCTTCATAACTGGCCCGACACCGGCCACTATTGCTCCAACTCCATCGTCCGCAACTGCGGAATTATAGGGGGTGTCGCACCATGTTCGTGAAGCATGCACCCTCCGTGTTATGATGTTATCAATTGGAAATACACAACCCTATTTGAAGAAGATAGAACAGAATCAAAAATTAATTCAAATCCCCTACCTCATTTTGATGAATGTAGGTTGTGGAAGGAGAGGTATAGTGGACGTTGATTCATTGACATCAAGAAGAATCCGGGGTAGGAGAACAAGGAAGAAACATCATCGCTGTTCTTCCTGGTTAGCTCCTTCCCTTTTGGCTTGGTCGAAGATAGAGGAAAATTTCGTAGTTCTTCAGTTGTGAGTGGCATTCTTCATTGGAAGGATGAAATTCTCCAAGTTCTTCCAATCCCTCTCTCAAGCTCCACCAAATTAATTTCCAACCAAATAATGGGTTATGATAACCTATTATATAATTGTTGGAAAAAAAATTAAAATGATTTCAAAATAATTAATTAAATGAGAGAGTTCAATTAATTCATTAAGTGGGTTGGAAAATTTAATTAGTGGGGGAAGTTCATGGGTTTCCCCCACATTATGGAGAGTTACAAGGGGGTTAATGCTCGTGTGGTCCCCAAGTTAATTATACTCCCAAGGGAGGTTATGTTCATGTGGGACCCACCACCATAACCTCTCATGGGAGGTTATGGTGTGGTGGACCCCACCTCCAACCACCTCATAGTGATATTAACCAGCAAAGATAAAAATACACCACACAATTATTTAATTTAATTTCATTAAAATCCATAAAATCTAACTTTCATTCTCGATAGAATGAAACTGCAGTGAAGGTATCACTAAGGAATCACCGACACTAAGAGTTCATCGGTGCCCCTAGATTTCAGTTCTGAGCACCGATTAAAAAGTTATAAAATCCCACTCATACATTTACTGAACATACCCGAACAAAACTTCAGTACTTGATTCCGGGCACAAAGGGCCTCGGAATAAAGTACTATTAATTCTCACAAACTCATAAAATTCCCATGTATTAAAAAAAATTCTCTGAAAATTTCGGGTCTTTACATTATCCCCACCTCAGGGCTTTACATCCTCGTAAGTTACAACTCACACTAAGGAAAAAAAGTGGTTACTAAGAATGCCTATGAGCATCCTACTCCCATGTGCTCTCCTGGAGGTTCTTGTGTTTCTAACAAACACGCACCAGAGGTATTGAAAATCCACACAGGACCCAATCCTGTTGATCCTCAATCTCTACTGGAACTTCTATGAAATTTTCCCCATCATCGATGTCCAGCTCTCCATGGTCGATGTTGTGGGAAGGGTTGTGCACATATCTCGTCAGCTGAGATACGTGGATGACTTCGTGCACCCGGTGCAACTGTGGTGGAAGAGATAAGCGGTAAGCCACCTCACCTAGCTTACTAAAGACCGATAAAGGTCCGATGAATCGTGGAGATAACTTGCCGCCTCAGCCAAATCTTTGTAGACCTCATCGAGGTGAGACCCGTAGAAAGACGCGGTCGCCATCCTCGAACTCTATAGATCTCCGTCTTCTGTCAGCATATGAATTCTGCCAGCTCTGTGCAGTCTTTATCCGCTCTTAGATGATCTGCACCTTCTCCGTGGTATCCCATACCATCTCTGGCCCCACTAGTTCTCACTCAACTAGGTCTGTCCAGCATAGTGGAGACCTGTAAGGTCGACCATACAAGGCCTCAAAAGGTTCCATACCGATGGTTGTTGTAGGAGAACTCCACCAAAGGCAACGGATCCTCCTAGATGTGACCAAAGTCGAGGACACATGCATGGAGCATGTCCTCGAGGTTCTGGATGGTCTGCTCGGTCTGAACATCTGTCTGAGAATGGAAGGCGGTGCTCAGATATAGCTGCGTCCCAAAATCCTCATACAACCCCTTCCATAGCTGGGAAGTAAACCGTGTGTCATAGTCAGAGACGATAGAAGAAGGAACTCCATGTAAAGACATAGTCTCCTCCACATAAAGACGTACCATGCTCTCTTCTGAGCCCTGCTCTTTGATCGGTAGGAAGTGGGCCTACTTGGTGAGTCGGTCGACGATCACCCAAATCGAGTCATGAATCCTGGATGTACGTGGAAGCCCTTCACGAAGTCCATGGATATCCCATCCCACTTCCACTATGGGACCTCTATAGGATGATCCCAGCATGTTGGTACCTGGTGCTCCACCTTCACTTGCTGAAAATTTAGGCACCAAGAGACATACTCTATTATAACCTTCTTCCTACCTGGACACCAATGTTTTCGTCGAAGGTCCTGGTATATCTTCTCCACTCCTGGATGTACCACTAGAGGGGAAGTGTGGAAATCCCTTAACACTTCCACCTGAAGTACAAATCATACCATTGTACATTATCTGAAGAGGATGACATACTCCCAACCTTTATAAAATCCATCAGGTTCCTACCCTGTGGATATCTAAGCACGTCGCGTCTCACAGTCAACATCACCATGATGCACCTCCCTGACTCTCTAAAGAAGTAGAGGTGTTACTATAAGAGACTGCAGAAAGGTTGTTCCATCCCGATCCACAAAGGATAAATGCAACACGACCAAATTCTCCATCACCTCTCCTAGCAGCTGAATTCCTGATCTCATGCTGAGAGCATCTTCTATAACGTTACCCTTCCCAGGATTATAGACTTTCTCAAAGTCATTGTCTTGGGGGAACTCAATCCAACACAATTGTCTCGGGTTTAGGTCCTTCTTCGAGAATATGTACCTAAGTCTCTAGTTGTTAGAGTAGACTATAAAATGCTCTCCCATCAGATAGCACCGCCACATCTTCAAGGCAAATACCACTGCTGCTAAATCCAGGTCATGGGTATCGTAGTTCTGCTCGTGTTGTCTCAATTGATGAGAACCATAAGCTATCACTCCTCACTCCTTCATTAGGATGCATCCAAGCCTAGTCCCCAATGCATCACAATATACTACGTACCCAATGCCCTCCTCTGGTAGCCTCATGATGGACACACTAGTCAGCCTCTACCTCAGCTCTTGGAAACGCCGTTGGCATCTCTCTAACCGCATGAAGGGTTTACCCTTCTTCGTCAATGCTGAAAGTGGTACTTCAACTATGGAGAAGTCTAGAACAAATCTCTAATAGTACCCAACTAGTCTCAGAGAACTTCATACATCCGTCACACTCCTAGGTGTCTCCCAAGAAAGTGATGCCTCGATCTTTGTTGGATCCACTACAACTCCAACCTCTGAGATGACATGTCCCATAAAGTGCACCTCTTGGATCCAGAACTAGCACATCGAGATCTTACCATAATGCTGGTTCTCGCTGATTGTGTCTAATACTACCTGAAAATGGTAGGCGTGCTCCTCCTTGGTAGGTGGGTAGATCAGAATGTCATCGATGAAGACTGCCACAAAGCGATCAAGGTATGGCTGAAAGATCATGTTAATGAGTCCCATGAACATGGCTGGTGCATTGGTTACATCGAATAAAATAACCAAGAACTCATAGTGGCCATACCAGCATTTGAAGGCTGTCATCTGTGCATCCTCATCCCATACTCTGAGCTGGTGATAGCCCGATCGAAGATCTATCTTCGAGAAGCAATGTGCTCCCTTCAACTGATCAAAGAGGTCGTCAATCCTCGGGTGTGGGTACTTGTTATTCCTGGTCACCTGGTTTAGGTACTGATAATCAACACACAGACTCAAGCTCCCATCCGCCTTCTTGGTGAACAAAATCAGGTATGCCCAGAGTGAAACACTGTGTTGGATAAATCCCTTCCCTTGCAAGTCCTCCAGCTGTACCTATAGCTCATGAAGCTTCACGAGAGGTATACGATATGATAGAGAGGATATTGGTGTCGTACCTGGGTATAATTCAATGTAAAAATCTACCACTATGCAAGGAGGTAGTTCTGGATCATCATCAGGGAAGATATCTTCATACTGATCCACCAGAACAGGAAAACTCGGACTCCGCACATTAACCACTCTAAGAATGAGTCTAGCCAAATGATGTGTGATCGGCTGCCCCCTGGGTAAGTCCATCCTATACTGCAAAGGATCCCTTCTTACCGGTGAAGGTAAACCTAATATCATCCTCGTAGACAAACCACACTTTTTTCCTAATGTAGTGAATCTGAGCATGAACTGTAGATAACTAGTCTATACCCAAGATTATGTCGTAAGGCCTCGATGCCGCTACAAGGAGATCCCAGTCAAATATCTTGCCTCCTAGAGTAATATCAAACTGACGGCACTAGTGCGTAATCATCGAGTCTGCTCTCGTAGGAGTCTCTAGCCATAAGGATCGAGCAAACGACTCCATCAGAATCTCCGAGCTCCGAATGGGGGAAATGATAAGAAAAGAATGACTCGCACATGTGTCTATAAGTACTACAAAAAGGGTGGAGTAGAAATAGATAGTACCTCGAATCATCTCAGGTGCTCCATGGTCATAGTACTCGACTGCTTGAAGCTAAGCCCGCCCCTGTCCGCCAGCTCCCTGTGGTCCGGGTGGACCTCCTGGTGGTGGTGGTGGTAGGACCTCGAAACATCATCCACCACCCTACTACTCGGACCACTCCTCTACCACATCCTCCTGCTCTCTATAGACCGCCACTTTCGAACCTATGCCTCTAACTGGGAGGTCCCTCTACTGTCTGCTGCTCATTTGCAGGGCTGTTCGGGAAGTCACGAGCCATGTGACCTTGCCCGCCGCATGCATAGCACTGCATGCTCCTCGTATGGCTGGATCTATCTCGTGTACCCCACACAACCAAACCTATATCCTAGGGTATCCCACCTGATGGAAAAGTCTTCATGGACCTCTGTGACAACTATCTACTATCATCTGCAGAAGACTCTACTACATGTCACCCTATAGTGGGTCTCACTACTGGTGACTACTCAGTAAGAAAAATCACCACAAGAAGGGCTCGGTCCAGCACCCCCACCTCTGTCAGAATTCTAAGGGAGATCATCGAAGCTCTAATCTCATACATGAGTCCCTGCTTGAAGGTCTGGGCCCTGAAGAATGGGTATGGTACCATATCCGTGGAGTAGAATGAGAGGTCGGTGAACCTCGCTGAGTACTGAGCTACCATCATGCTACCCAACTGTAGATGCTGTAACTCCTATATCTACACCGTATGAAAGGTAGCTGGTAAAAACTCAGCCCATAACAGGCTCTCGAATTTTTTCTAGAGTAGTGATGCCTCGTCATGCACCTGGAGTATCAGGCTCCACCATCTGCCTACTGCTTCCTTCAAGAGACTCATGACAAGGATCACCATGAGGTCGGCTAGTTTCCCTACCAATCTTAAAACTTTCAGAATAGCCTACAGTCAATCCTCACCTACATGTGGGTCTTTCTTTCCCCTGAACCTAGGCGGCCTCTGGCACTAGAACTTATGAAATTCACTGAGACTGCGTGCACTTTCTACTACTGGAGCTGGTGGTATCAGTGGACCAGAGGGTAGTGGTATCACTAGTACCTCCATTGTGATGGGGCCCTGCACCAAGGCTTCATCACTTGGTGGGTACCATCACGTACATAACTCAGAACTCTGGTTGGCTGCCTACGTGGGGACATCTTGAAAAAAAAACAGGTGTGCCACAGTCAAAACAATATACCTGGTGAGCTGACATAATGTAATCATGAAGAAAACATTCAAAGGAAACACACACACAATTAGTGTTTTCGTGCACTGATTCGGAAGTCAGAAGTCAGTGTCCTAGTGTATGGATACGTCAGCAACCCCACCAACACCAGTTTCCCTAAACTAATAACCACACCCAAAACACTTAACACTATTGCCATTAAAAGAATTAGAGTCCACATTCTATGGTAGAACTGACTCCTCTGATACCAATTTGTCACAACCCATTCTCGGGGCCCGTTCCTTGACTACCACAAGCCCACCTTCCATAGGCCAGGAGCTGCCGACTATCACCAAAGGTGAATCCGTGATAAAAAGAGAAAACAGCTCCTGGATTGTCCAGTATACAAACCCAACTAAACAACAAGTACAAGTACAAGTAAAAGGGAAAAAAGCTCCTGGATTGTCCACTGGGGAATCCTACCTGAAGGGTAGGTATAGATCTTGAAGAAATCGTCCATGAGGTATGTCCCATCTAGTCCAGCTCCGAGTAGCCTCCCGTCCATCACCCTCATCTTCGATCACTTCTGACCATCATCTGCACAGACCATGACAAGGTGCGGGTGAATCCCGTGTAGGGATGACTATAAAAATACTCAGTAAGGGACCCCGAGACCCCCGAAGGTCTCCAAGAATCCACTAAGGATAAACCACAATATTAAGAAACAATCACGAAGTATCAATAATCCTTACTTAGGTATATTCCCATAGATATACCTATGATACCAATCACAGTTTGGCTCCAACACTCGAACCCAAGCATAACCCATTCCACAAATGAAGTAAAGTCAATCATCTCGATGATAACAACTAAAAGTCAATAATCAACTCAAATAGGTATTAAACTCATGTAGAGGGTAGATATGATTAGACGAAGCCACTAAATCATCTCCTATATCGAACCCATGTAGGATCCAGGAATAGTAACAGCTCTGTCGAACCCATGGAGGATCCCGATACAGAAGTCATCGCTGTCGAACCCATGGAGGATCCCAGTCTAGTACCATCACTGTCAAACCCATAGAGGATCCTGGTATAGTATCATAGCTGTCGAACCCACGGAGGATCTGGGTATATTAGTAGGTCCACGTAGGATCCCATCATCTCGGTCGCAGCCAACCATTGGGTTCCCAAACACAGCATGCTCAATTTCAGGAGGGTCCGCTACTCGATCCAAGTTTTGATACATCAACTACCACAAAGTCTTTAGTTTATGTATCCCGTAGTTCCTTCTCATTATAAGGAACCCACCGCGATAAACGACGTATCAATCAGACGCCCGGTCTGTTAGTTATTGGGATTTCCGTTCTAGGGGCCCGATTGGTTTTTCGGGTCAAAAAATCCTAAACATACCCCAACTATGTCCAAAGATCATTTAGGGTATGCCAAAAGTAACATCTTGTTCTAGAATTCCATCGCTGCAAACGGTTCGTCGATATGACACCCGTAGCCGAAGATATGGGTGAAAAGGTGTAATTGGATCTAACAGGTCTGGGTCCAGTCCGACCTAGTCGGAACGACCCAACCAACCCTGGTATGGAACAGCGTCCGACCTGGTATGTGGGTCTGATCTAGCCCGAGAGACCAGCCCGGCCCGAGAGGGCGGCCCGACCCGAGTGGGCGGCCCGGCCTGAAAGCAGCCTGACTTGAGAGCGGCCCAACACGAGAGCGGCCCAACCTGAGTGGGCGACCCGCGTGGCTTGCTTGGTGGGCCCCCGTTTCCTTGCTAGCCGGCCTATGTGGCACAGCCGTCCAGACCACATGGCCTGACTGGCCTGCCTGTGTGGCTCGGCGGGCCGGCTGGCATGGCCCGACTGCTCGGCTAGTGAGGCCTAGCTAGCCACGCGTGGGAGGTGGGTGCCGCGCCCCCCTGTTGTCAAACGGAACCAGTGCTAAGCGCCATTTCATCTGACCCATGGGACCCTAGGGGTCCTACCTTTTCTAGCTAGAAAAGTGGCCAGCCGGTTCCACGCTACCCACGCGGCGTGACGGCGCCGCACCCCTGCTTCCTCTACCGAAGCCCACCCTGGTCGCAGCTCACCTCCACCACGCGGCACGATGACGCCACACTCCTCTGGCGGCCATCCTACCACCTTGCTCTACCACGGACCACGTTGGCTGTGGCCCGGTTCTCTGTGCGACGCGATAGGGCCGTGCCCCTTCTGTGACACAACAAACTTTGCACCACCGGTTTCCTTCGCAGCTGGAACGACGTCTGCCACCATAGCTCCGCCTTCATCGTTAACACATGAGGTATTACAGGGGGTTTCGGGCTGTGTTTGTGCGGCTCGCACCCTCCGCTTTATGATGTTATCAATAGGAAAGACACAACCATATTTGAACAAGATAGAATGGAAACAAGTACTAATTCAAATCCCCTACCTCGTTTTGATGAATGTTGGCGGTGGAAGGGGATGTATGGAGGGCGTCTATTCATTGATATTGGGAAGCGACTAGGGTAGGAGACCGAGGAAGAAACTTCATTAGTATTATTCGCAGTTAACTCCTTCTCTTTTGGCTAGGTTGAAGATCGAGGAAAAGTTCATCATTCTTCGGTGGTGAGTGACATTCTTCGTTGGAAGGATGAAATTCTATATGTTCTTCCAATCCCTCTATCATGCTCCACAAAAAGAATTTCCAACCCAAATAATGGGTTAATCAAACCCTTTATTTAATTGTTGGAAAAAGAATTCAAAATATTTCAAAATAATTAATGAAATGAGATAGTTCAATAAATTTATTTTTTTGGTTGGAACATTTAATTTGTGGGGGATGTTCAAGGGTTCCCCCCAATTTATGGAGAGTTACAAGGGTGTTACAGCTCGTGTGGTCCCCATGTTAATTATCCTCCCAAGGGAGGTTATGTGGGGGTGGTCCCGACCACCATAACCTCTCATTGGAGGTTATGGTGTGGTGGCCCCCACCTCCAACAACCTCCTAGAGATTTTAACCACCAAAGATAAAAATAATCTACAGACTTAGTTTTTTTTTAAATTTCATCAAAATACCCAAAATCTAACTTCCATTCTCAATAGAATGCAACTGCGGTGAAGTTATCACTAAGAAATCATCGACGCTGCGAGGGATCAATCGCCGTAAATTTTTGCTGACTCATAAAATTCCAATGTATTTAAAAAAATTCCACATAAATTTCGGGTCTTTACAGCCAACCTCACCCTGGCCCACCGCACTCGGACCGGGCTCCCGCCATCAGAGTGGGCCACCGCCCTCAGAGTGGAACACTACCTTCGGACTGAGCCGCTTCCCATGTTTTTCGCCACTCAGCGGGATGCCGCCCCAGTGGGCTGCCGCCCCAGCAGGCCGCCACCCCAGCGGGCTGCCGCCCCGGACCGGACCACCGCCCCTTGTAGGTCGGGCCGCCCCACTTGCAGGTGACCTTCTTCTAGCTGAGCCACCCCTCTTGCGGGCCAGACCAGACATCAGCCCCGTGGGTTGAGTCCACCCCAACTCAGCCCAAACTGAGTCGGGCCGAGTCGGTCCGACCGGGTCAGACCGAACCCGGGCCCAACCGGACCCACAAACACTGAATAGGACATATCTTGAGGTCAATACGTCAGTTTGATGAACCATCTACTGTATTGGGATCCTTGGATCGAGGTGGTCCTTTTGGTATACTCTAATCCAGTTTTGGAGAAAGTTAGATTATTGCTAGGTTGGATCGAACCCGAATCATGATGGTCCCTCATAGGTAAAATGATTATAACTCATAGACTATGCGACTGACTAACGCTCCTTCTGTCACGTTGGAACCCTTACGACATGGAATTAATTTGGGTTATGTCTTTAAAAAGATTAGTGGCAGTCTAGGAATGACTGATATCTCGAGGGGAAGATTTTACATAACTCGAGCACACCTAGTGCAAGGAAACCTGTGACAAGCTTCAATGTGAAGAAAGAACATCGATCTTATGTGGGTCAACATCTATCGATCCTATGTGGGTCAGCACTCAGTGAACATGTGTGGGTCAGTGCTCAACGATCTTATGTGGGTCAGCGCATAATGATCCTATGTGGGTTCGATCCAGTGTGGGTCAGTGGGGGTTAGTTACCTATCGATCCGATGTGTGTCAGCGGGGGTTAGTACCTATAAATCCAGTGTGAGATATAACTAGTGCTTCTTAACAGAATCAGATGATCTGTCATATGACCAATCCTTTGTAGTTTATTAATTAAGGTGTACATGTTGTGATCCTAGTCTTTTACCTTTGTGGTGTCACCTGTGTGGTACTTCTATATTTGTGGTGTTACCTGTGTGGTACTTCTACCTTCATGGTGTTATATTTTTGGTGTTACTTGTGTGGTATGTCTAACATCACGGTGTTACCTGTGTGGTAATTATACCTTCTTGGTGTTATCTTCGTGGTGTTAACTTGTGGTACTTCTACCTTCTTGGTGTTATCATTGGGGTATTACCTGTGTGGTACTTCTATCTCTAGGGTGTTACCTATGTCATACTTCTACCTTCGTGGTGTTTTTTTCATGGTGTTACATTTAGGGTGTTATTCTCATGGTGTTACCTGTGTTGTAATTCTATCATTATGGTGTTACCTATGTTGTACTTATACCTTCTTGGTGTTATCTTCATGGTGTTACCTTTGTGGTACTTCTTCCTTTGTTGTGTGATCTTCATGGTGTTACCTATGTGGTTCTTTTGTCTTTGTGTGTTACCTATGTGGTATTTCTTTCTTTGTGGTGTTATCTGTGTGGTACATCTACATTCGTGGTGTTACCTTTGTGGTATTATACCCCCATGTATGAGATGAGTTATCTTAATAACATAAATATATGTATGGGAATATTCCTATATAGATTTGATGTCTTGGTTTGTGGTTTTTTCTTCATGGAACTAAAGGATACCAACGGGGGTCTCGGGGCCCCTACTAAGTATTGTTTTACTCACCCCTGCACAGGTTTTTCCCGCATCTTGTTGTGTCTTGTTTAGACGATGTACATTATTGATCGAGGATGAGGGAGCTAGGACTAGATGGTGCTCAGAGGTGGACCATTCGGTGTGACGTAATGAAAAGGAGGCTGAAGGTCGTGGAGTGCTGAGGAGGCAATCTATACCTACCCTACAGGTATGAACCTCGAAGGTCGACCCAGTAGCTCTTTTCCTTTTTCTTTCAGTTTTATTATACTTCCAGTTATACTTGTACATTTATAGTTGGGCTTGTATTCTAGCCACTTTTTAATTTCAACAATCGTTTTCTATAACAGTTTACTTTGTGGTTGAATCTTATTGCATTCTAGTCAGTGTGGTTGCGTTTTCTTTTGTGTTCTTGCATTGTGTGTCTGTACAGGTTAAAAAGGCAATGCCTTCCCTTTTAAGGGATACGCCTTTCTGGTTCTAGTCATCATCCCCATGAATATGGATGACATTTATGGGTTAGTCATTGCATGGGCCCCAAGGGAAGGTTCATGAAACTACTAGTCGAATAATCACATGTAATATCAATATCCAATTTTATAATGATGGAATGCATAATGTCGGACATCATTACCACGTAGCCAAGGCCTCATGCAAGGACTATAAATAAGATTTTGTCAATTCCTTGTTCCAAGACCCTAGTTTATCTCTTGATACCTACATGTGCATTGAGGAGAAATAGAGGTCTCCACCTATCACTTATTATGTCTAATGCACTCACCGTATATGTTAAAAAAACATTCTTTTATTAATTTTGTCGAAAAGGTCGTAAAGGACCTTGTTTGAATAACATCAGAAAGATTCCTCTATAAATATCATATAAAAAGTCAAAAAGGGTAAAATGAATTTATCCCTAGTCTAAGAAATTCTAAAAATGTTTGGAAATAAAATTTTATGAAACACGGATGTGGATGATAAAGAGGTCCTAGTAGATACTCACGTATAAACAACCTCAGATAATGAAGAGATTGTAGAATTAACCCTTATCTTGTATTTTTCTTTGGTTGAGGGTACATTAAAATCCTGTATAATAGATAAATCATTGTTAATAAATTATAAAAAACCCACTTACATAAATTTTATATCATATATGATCTTCAAATATTGTTTGGTTAATAATATTTTAGTAGTATCATTGCTTCATTTGTTAACTGATTTGCATTCCTTTTTCTGTTTTGTTACATAAGTCATGTTTGATATAGATAGGATTTATTTTATTCATATCTATAATTATATTAAGTTCTTAAACATTATTTTTAATCAAAATATAAAAATTATTCTTGAATGGTTACGATGGGGAATGAATTTCATCGCACTCCTGGAGACGGTAATCCGTACGTACACACGAGCGACAATATCATTCTATTGATGGTGAAATAGTATTTAATTGGATGGTATATCATATCTACATAATCCTTAACATGTTATATATATATTATTAAATCATTTATACTCATTATTATACCCATCCAAATAATGTAGGGTTTGAATAACAAACTACACCACCATGTAGAGACGGTAATCCAAACGTACGCACGGGTGGTGACATGTCATTCATATGATGGAGTGAATAATGAGTAAGGTAGTACCATATTTATAATAACATCATATTATGTATAAGTTACTGGAGTTATTATTTTGTTATACAAATAACAATGAAATAGGAAGTGGAAGAAGAAAAGAACTTTGAAAAAGGTGGTGAAATTATTACCTCATCTTAGGGTGTTTCCATATGAGTTGATCAAAAGGAATCCATAGGTTGGATTTATGATCAAAGTAAGGCCAATAAGTCAAATTTATGGTATTTGGGAGGATATTCTGGTAGGGGTTGGCCGATCCAAATGACTTTGGAGGTATGATTTTGAGAGAATGGGAAGTACACTTTTATAATAGAGGTGATGGTCACTTTAAGAAAAGCACGAAGTATTATTTTACTATACAATCATATTTTGTTTATAAGGGATAAAAAATGATTTATTTCTAGGATAAGGTAGGTATGGGTGGAAAATATCTCAACCAATATGTTTTAGATAAGTTTAGGTCACCATATTATCCTTTTATTTAAGATTTCACTCTTAGTTAAATAGTTTAACATTTACCTTGTATTCTTGTTTTATTATAATAAATGGATAATAAACATACTATAATATTCCAACAAAACCCCAAGTGGTTCATTAAGGACATATATATTTTTATATAATTCCTTTTTCTATTCCTTTTATTTTTAGTACTATTACATCATTTAATAATATAGTATTTGTTTTAAAAACTCATTTATGCCAATTTGGACACTATTTGGTATTTTGTTTTTGTGAAAGTCATAAAGCATTATTACATCAAAAAAAATCATTGAATCACCCCTAACATGTCATATTAATTTTTTAAATTAGTTTAATGCATAAAATGTAACAATTTAATTTTTTTGATATCCATAATATCAATTGTTTTAATCTTTCATTAATAAGGTATTTATTGCATAATCATTATGTCATAACTAAATTTAATAATTTAATGTCTAAAAACTATAAATAAAATACCATTGTGTACGAAATAATTTTATCATTATAATGAATATTTATAATCTAATTTAACTTATGTATAACCCTATATTAAAAGTTGTGTTGTTATTACACTTTGTATTTAACACTTTTAACTCTTCTTTAAATAAAATAATAATAAATGACCTAATATAATCCCAGTGGACCAAAAGGATAATATTTTATACATAAGGTTGGTTTTGGTCGAAATACACTTATCCAATAGAGTTAGGACATGTGTTCGGGTAGTAATAATATCATTTTCACCTATAATAACCCTATTTACTTTTAACCGTGGTGAATAAAAGTCAAAATTTACTATTTACAAAAAATTATTTTCACCTTATTGAACAAAATTTTACTTACTGATGTCAACCGTGTCTCTTGTATTTTTCAAATTCAATTAAAAAAAGCGGTTAAATTACATTTTATGAAAATATTCAAATGTGCATAGAATGTGGGTAAAAGACGTTAAAAAGATCAGTAAAATTTTATTCACCTAATATTGTTATAAAATGACTCCAATGAATTAAATTGAAATTTTACATGTATTATATATCTATTTTTAATTAAAATAAATTCAAATTATATATATAATTATTTATATAAAAAGTCATTTTTAAACAATAACGCAATGTTTTTTCACTATTCATCATAAATTGAAATTTTTCTGAAAAATACCAAAAATCCAGCCTTTGATAATTTTGATATTCTGAATTCAAAAATGAATTACATTTTTTCAAATTCAAAACATAGAAGTTGTATTAATTAATTTAAAATTAATTCTTATTATCGCAACCAAAAAGTGGGGTTTTAAAAAGTTAAAACTATTAAAAGGTTGACATCGGTTTATGTCTAATTTAAAAGTAAAATTAATTATAGAAACATTAATTTAATTAAATTATATAAATATAGTCTAAATATAATTCCAAACTATTCAAATTATTAATTTAATACTATATATTATTTAGATTAAAAAAAGAAGTTTTCAATTAAAATTTAGCATTTTGCACTATTCATCAAAATATAAATGTTATTAGAAAAGTACAAAAAATTTATCCAAACTAAATTTTTATATATATATTCTGAAGAAGAATTTATTTTCATTAAATTGAATATATAAAAGTGTCAAATATTGGTTTTAAAAAGGGTTATCCATTAAAATGCGGTAACATTTCATTTAAAAAAATACTTATTTGAAAAAATGAATTTGTTATTATAATATGTTTATGAAACACATATTATAGATTATAAAATTACATAGAGTATGTAAAATTCAAAATTAATTTAATACTATTCAAAACTAATTTTTTGAACAGCTAGATTGGTATGTCGTGGTGTGCTCGAACTCGGTGTTGTGTGTAGCATAAGTAATTGAATTTAGATGAAGAGATAATGTACTGTGAAATCATGGGATGTTAAATTCTCTCCTCCTTCAATAAACTGAATCCCCACAATTTGAAATTTTTATTTGAAAATAAAATGTTAAAAATAGAAAAATAACTTTGTTGAAAACCCACATAAAAAATTGGGTTAATAAAATTTAGTCTTAAGAAGAGGGAAAGGGAAATGAAAAAGTCACCACAAAATTATGATCTAGATTAAGAGAACATTGGTGGAAATTAGAGACAAATAATTGCATTAAAAACATAAATATTTATAGTGAGTGATTGAGGTCATCAATCACAAATAAGTGTAAAATTGAGGGACTCAAAGACATCAATCTATGATGATTTAAAATATCATCGGTTCAACAAAACATAAGATATTAGGATAACACATTTTTGGATCTAATATCCCATCCATAATGCTTGAGAATTAATTTATTCATAGAATAAGTGGAAAAAAATATACTTGACAAGGAGAGTTTCATCTTTCAACTAATTACTACCAAAAACAAATCTTTCATTCTGAAAGATAATTGAATTTAGAAATATTCTATTTATCCTAATCGTATAGGGTTCCAAAAATAATGAATTTACAATTCATTTGTCAGACTATTTTAAAAAAACTATATTTTATAAATTAGGACATCACATAGGCTAGTGGTAGGTGATGCACCGTTGTCGCCCTTCGGTTGCGGGTTTAAGTTTGGCGGCCTTTCCGGATGGGACGGGTTGTCGCACGACCTCCAGGTTGTCCTTTTTACAGCAATCCAAAAATAATCTTAAGAAATTGTTTAACCGTAACAATAGTATCCAATGTAAAACATATTACATTCCAACATTTAGACTTATCCAAAATACTTTTGTCCAAACTCACATTCCAAAATTTATAAGGAAGTTAAACATAATGAACATCTTTTTTTTCCACCTAAAATCATGTGAATACCACCATCTTGTATTCTTTTAATACACGGTAGCAACATGAATTACTATAAACCATATTAATTACTTTCATTCTCCCTTATTCCTTATAGAATACTGGATACACCTTATATCTAAATAATTTTGTAAAATCCATCAATAATTAAATAAACATACTATTAATTAGTTTTAAACTAGTCAAGAATATCAAATAGAATTTATCTAAATCAATAATAGATTATTCCAAAATCACTACCTCAGTATCAAAACCATATTAATGTTTATCTTTACATCAACCATGTATTTTCGAAAAAGATTAACATTCTATTGAGTCACTTTTCATAGAACCATATAATCTCAAATCCCCAATGAAATAGTTCTCCAGTATAATCCTTATTTATTTAAAAAATTCATTTAACCAGTAAATCGTTGATACAACACTCAAGTGAAACAATTATTTAATTACAACATAAGAACACTAGTCATTACTCTTCATTTGTGGTAGTATGATAACATGATTATTATCCAATATCATCATTTGGGTTATACTCTGATGATTTGGACATTGATTTTTGAAGTTTCTCAACTCCTTGAAGATGAAGCATCGTACATTTTAAAACTTTTTTCTTACCCGTGAAATCACGTACATGGTGTCATTTTTCTACACACATATTAAAAACTCCAATTCACTTTATGAATTTACCAAGGTGATTCTTTCCACAGTTATCACCTATTAGAAAATCCTTCTTTCCCATCTTCCATTTATCCATATTTCTCTCTACCATCCTTTTCATCTCTTTATTCCCTTCAAATCCATTGGACTCAAATAATTATTTACATATCTTATTAACACATGATAATATTTCTTCATATGATGAGAATAAATGGGAGACTATTTACCTTATAAATTTTGGCTTAATACCATGAAATATATGATTCGTCTTACTCTTTGAATCATGTGTATTTCTAAAGTTCACATTCCTTCTACTGGGCACCATTTCTAAATAATGGCATACACTAGGTTAGTTTATGAATTGGAATGAATAATTCCAAAATTGTAAAATACCTAATGTAAAATGAAATGTTTATGCATATAACCCATAATCATAAAATAGTTTTCATTGAGGAAGTATTTTATCATAAATCCTTTATAATGGTTTGTAAGATAATGTGAATTATCATAAGAATATCCCCTGAGAGTGTCATAACCAAGAGTTCAGCAAGACCCATTGATGTGTACCTTGATACCCTGGATCAATCTTGAAACACCTTGTTAAAGTTTTCACTCCAAGGTACATCTCTGCATGAGCTGCCTCTACCTACTTGTATCCAGACCAGAATGTATTGTTTGGAAAATATACAAAATCTATATATTACCAAAATTCTATGATGTTCTTCTATACTATTTCTCAAAGTCTATCTTAGGATATTGTTCTTTAATTAGAGTTTTCCCAATATAGTTTCCAATTTTTTTACTAAAATTTCTGTGATACTGACTGTAATTTTCTAACCCCAGAAGCCCAAAGTCTTTTCATTATTATATAACATTGTCATGGTCACAAGGGATCAAATCCAGAAAGTCCGATCAATTTAGTAGCCTTGTATGTACTGTATACAAACATAAGTTTTACATTACATTAGGAAATTAAAAAAACATTGTGTATCATTTTAACTCATTCATATCCCTTATACTATCCATGTTGGTCAGTCATAATATGCTTTTTTGCATCCTAGAAAAAATAACACATAGAAAGGGGAGAGCTCAGGTGATCAGTAAGGATAAAAATAAAGCAGAATGTTTCGAAAATAAGAAAAAACATTTAAGGCAATGTATAAGACTAAAACATAATCATTTTAAACATTAAATTCAGTATAATATTGCAATGATAAATCAAATAATTCCATTAATGTATTCACGTGGATATTATACTGGTTGAATAATCATATGTAATATCAATAGAAAATTTCATAATTTTGGAATGAATAATGTCGGGCATCATAACCACATAGTGAAGGCCTCATGGAATGACTAAAAATAAGATTTTTCAAGGACTTGTACCAAGACACTAGTTTGTCTAATGAGATATACTGATACATCAAGTAGTAATAGCAGGCTCCACATATCACTTACAAAGTCCAATGCATTCCTCATATGAAAAGGATGAAACATAACATAAACATTAATATTAAAACTAGAATTCAAAATGTTAATACAATAACCATAAAAAATAAATGGTATAAAAATAAAACATCCACAGTCAAACATATCACAAAACCATCAACCCAATATGGAAGATTGTATCATAATAAATCAACTGAAAACAAGTGTAAAATCCATCAAAGCATGTTGACATAGATGAAATCAAAACTATTTGAGAGAAATATCTATTTTAATTTTTAAATCATTTAAATTTACTATTATTATAAAATAAAACATTTATTTTAAAAATATTATTATAAGCTGGTAGGTGAAGCTTCAAAGGTGTTAAAACAACAGAAAATAGCCTCACCCACCCTATATGTTAAAAAAAATATTTCCTTAATATTTTTTTTCCAAAAAGGCCATAAAGGACCTTATTTGGAAAATGAGGGAAAGATTACTTTATAAATATATTATAAAAAATAAAAAAATGTTATAAATTTCTATAATCCATAGTCTAGGAAATAGTAAAAATGTTTTGAAATACATTTTTAAGAAATACAGATGTGGATGATAAAGAGGTCCTAGTAGATAATCACGTATAAACAACCTGGGGTAATGAAGAGATTGTAGAATTAACCCTTAAATTGTATTTTTACTTGTTCAAAGGTATTTTAACCTCTTTTATAATTGTTAAACCATTTTTATTAAATTATACAAGAACCACATACATAAATATGATACCATATATGATCTTCTAATATTTCTTTGTTAATAATATTTTAGTAGTATCATTGTTTCATGTGTTAACTGATTCATATTCCTTTTTATGTTTTCTTACATAAGTAATGTTTTATATAGATAGGATGTATTTGACTCATATATATAATGATATTAAGTTCTTAAACATTATTTTTAATCATCAAATTAAAATTATTCTTGAATGGTTACGATGGGGAATGAATTTCATCGAACTCATCGATGCGGTAATCCGAACGTACACACGAACAGAAATATCATTATATTGATGGTGAAATATTAATTAATTGGATGTTATATCATATATATACAGATTCCTTAACAATTTATATATATTATTTACATCAGTTATACTCATTATTACACACATTCAAATAATGAAGTGTTTGAATAACAAACTACACCACCAAGTGAAGACGGTAAGCCATACGAACGCACATATGGTGACATGTCATTCATCAGATGGATAGAATAATGAATATGGTAGTAAAATATTTATAGTAAAATAACATTATTTATAAGGTACTGGAGTCATTATATTGTTATAGAAATAATAAAGAATGTGGAAGTGGAAGAATAAAAGAACATTGAAAAAGATAGTGAAATTATTACATATTCTTTGGGTGTTTCCTTTTGAGTTGATCAAAAGGGCTTATTAGGTTGGATATATGATCAGAACGAGGCCAATAAGTAGAAGTGAGGGTAGTTGGGAGGATATTTGGGTAGGGTTTGGCCGGGCCAAATGACTTTGGAGGTATGATTTTGAGAGAAGGAAAAGTACCTTTTTATAAGAGAGGCGAGGGTCACTTTAAGAAATGTTGGAAATATTATGTCACTATACAATCATATTTAGTTTATAATGGATCCAAAATGATTTATTTATAAGTTAAGGTGGGTGTGGATCTCAAAACACTCATCAAATAGGTTTTAGAAAGGTTTAGGTCACCATATTAACCTTATATTTAGGATTTTACTCTTAGTTGTATAGTTTTACTTTTACCATGTATTCTTGTGTTATTATAATAAATGGTTAATAAACATACTATAAAATGCGAAGAAAACGGAAAGTGGTTCATTAATGACACATATATGATTATATAAGTCTTTTTTCCAAACCATATATTTTTAAGACTGTTATGTCTTTTAATAATATAGTATTTGTTTTAAAAACTCATTTATGTTATTTTTTACACTATTTGGGATTTTGCTTTTTTGAAAGTCATAAAAGATTTATTACTTCAAAAAAAATTCATTTAATCAACCCTAAATTATCATATTAATCTAGTAAATTCATGTAATGCATCAAAATTATCAATTTATTTTATTTTGATATTTATAATATCAATTTTTTAATCATTCATTAATAAGGTAATTACTACATCATAATTCTGTCATAAATAAATTTAATTATTTAATGACTAAATATTATAAATAAAATATGTTTATGTAGGAAATATGTTTATATTTCTAATTAATATTTATAGTATAATTTATCTTATGTATAACGCTATATTAAAAACGGTTTAGTTATTAATCATTAAATTTACAACTTTTAACTCTTTTTTAAATAAAATAATAATGAATGTTATATTCTAAGACAAGGGGACTGAAAAGGATCATATTTTATTCCTAAGGTAGTTTTGGGTATAAATAATCTTATCCAATAGAATTAGGACATGTGTTAGGGTAATTATAATATAATTTTTACCTTTTATTTCCCAATTTACTTTTGACCATGGTAAATAAAAGTCAAAAGTTACCATTTACCAAAACTTATTTTCATCTTATTGAACTAAATTTTACTTATTGACGTCAAAAATTTCTCTGTAATTTTTTAAATTCAATTCATAGAAGTGGAAAAATTACATTTTATTAAAATTATCAAATCTGAATAGAAGGTGGGTAAAAGTCATTAAAATGTTTAATAAAATATTATACATCAAATTTTTTATAAAATGAATCCAATGAATTTAATTTAACTTATATAGGTATTATATATCTATTTTGACTTAAAATACATTTAAATAAAATAAATTATTATTTAAATAAAAAGTTAGATTTAAACAAAAACATAGTGTTTTTCACTATTAATCAAAAATTGAATGTTTTCATAAAAGTACACAAAATTCACCGTAATCTAATTTTTATATTACGAATTCGAAAAAGAATTCTATTTTACCAAATTCAAAACCTATAATTATCATTAATTAATTTAAAATTAATTCCTATTGTCAAAACCAAAAAATGGGTTTTTGAAAAGTAAAAACTATCAAAAGATTGACAAGTGTTTTTGTCAAATTTAAATGTGAAATTATTTATAATGACTGACATTGTATTAAATGATAAATATATAATATAATTATACTTCCAAACCATTCTATTTAATAACTTATAACTAGAAATTGTTTTGATTAAAAAGTTGTTTTCAATTAAAATTTAGTACTTTTCACTATTCATCAAAATATTAATGTTATCAGAAAATTACAAAAAATGTATCCGAACTATATTTTTATGTCCCTATTCTAAAGAATAATTTATTTTCATTAAATTCAATATAAAATAGTGTCAAATATTGGTTTTAAAAAGGGTTCTCCATTAAAATAAAATAAAATTGCATTTTTAAAAAAATACTTCTTTTATCTGAAAAAATGAATTTATTCTTATATTATTTCTATGAAACACATAATATAGACTATAAAATTATATGGAGTATATTAAATAAAAAATTCAGTTAATACTATTCATAACCGCTTTTTGAATGTCTAGTTTGGTAGGTCGTGGTGCACTCAAACACGGTGTTTTGTGCAGCCCTAGTTGTTCAATTATTTTGAAGAGATAATGTACTATGAAATATTTGGGTGTTATAAACAATATAATAGTATTACATAACCCAGATCCAATGTTCTAAAGACATTATAAAATTTGGACCAAACCTAAAATTTACCTAATAAAACATAATCATTATTTAGTTACTTATTCTCTAGCTTATTTATTTCCCTCATGTACTCTTTAGAATAAGTTGTCATCTGAAGGTATACATTATTGAAAGGGTTGAGATAAAATACCAGTAAGAGGAAAGATAACAACATGAATAATTATAAAATGGGTTAGAGTTGTCATAATCATGATAAACCAATCATGTGATCGTTATCATAATCATGAAAGGAAGCATCAAATAATGTCATAGAATGTGAAAATGCTGAAAAATTAAACATCATGTCTTAGTTAGTAAATTCCACACATAGATTTGAATAAAGATAGAATAATTTTCATGCATTACATATGTGAATAATAATTACATCATCACATTGAAAAAAATTATCATCATTTTTATGATAATTTTACCACATCTCTTTAGATACATCCCATTAACTAGTTCATTGTAACACTAAATAGTTTTGGTCACACCAATTGCATCAAAATATTTACATAATCATGCATACCATAGAGAACATATATCAATATTATAAATAAAATAACAAATTGATAAGAATGAGTGTTGTTCCATAAATCATATATCCATGAAATAACATCATGTATAAAAAAATGGAAAATAATACTCATATATGAATCATTAATCTTTAGTGAAGAAGAAACAACTAAAGAGGAGTCAAAATGTGTTTTGAAAAGAGAACTCTTTGAAGATAGTTTTATTTTTTATAATACTATATTATAAAAATGAATATACAAGAAAAAAAATTAAGAAAATGATATTATATTTTATGAGTATTAAATTCATATCTATAATGAAATTTTATACAAAAGGGGAATAACCAATTGAATGGAAATTGGGTTTGATAATCCTCTTACATTATATACGAAGGACTTATTCACATTAATATTCTATATAATAATAATCTATTATTTAATTGATAAATGAAGAACCTATGATATAGGTATTTTATTTATTTTAATTTTTTTGTGATTATTTTTTGACATTATAATTATTTATGGAGTTAAATTTCGTTGTATGTGATTGTTCTTTTCTTGGTTTTCATGATCGATTCAGTTGTATACATTTATGAATGTTCATGTAAAACAAGGATAATTCTATAGAATTGATATTATATATTATTAATTAACTTAAATATGATTAATTTATCTTATATATCATTTGGTTTTATGGTATTAAGATGAATAATTAGATAAATAGTTAATGAAACTGATTTAATTTTTTTTTATTTTACCACCATCACAATCTAATATCACATTGTTTAATATCATTGTTATATATTTCTTCTAGAACATTAAATAAAGTAAAATATATAAAATAAAATAATATTTAACAATAATAATGGATTCATGACCATCCATGAAGGAGTTAATAGAAAATGAAAATGCATCATCCATAATGGTGGTAAATCGATGCATCAGAGATGATGTTCTCAATTTCAGAATAAAAATGAGAGGAGATGGGATTTGATGATGGATTATTAAATTAACATAATAAAATTATATTATGAATAAGTTAATGGATTTGTAATTCCACTTGGATAATTTATGCTGAGGATATAATAATAAAGGAAAAAATTGAAATGAAAGTAAATAAAATGAATCACGATTTTACCTATTTAATTATTCTTTTTAAGAACATCCTTAGGGATATTCTAGTTGGTCTTCTTTTGAGAAAAAATGATCATGAAAAGGAGATATGGGTATGAGAAGTGAATTAGATAAAATATACACAAGCTTCAAGGCTTTGCCGTTTTGAGGAGAAGATTTGGTGATGGGTGGTATTCATAGGGGAGGAGAGTGGGATTTGTTTATTATGTTATTCATTATTATATTATTTGGCTCAATAATATGAATATTTTTAACATTATCACTAAATATTTTAAAAAAAGAATTAGTGTTCATGATTATGGGAACTTAAATCATTGATAACTCATTCATGAATCAGAAATTCATCTATTCACTTATAATTTTAATTAAAAAAAATTACCGTAATTCACTATTGACGAATTTTTTTGCTATTTTAGAAAAAACCCCAAAACATCACACTAACCATTTTTTTATATTTATAACTAAAAAATGAACTTTTTTATGGTAGTAATTTTATAAATATTAGAAATTTAATTTTTAAAATAAATCATTATGTATTATAAAAATACTAATTTTAAAATTATCACTTCTTTTATAACATTTGGAAGAATTAGTTAAGGTCTCATAAAATTAACTTATATTCATAAAAACAAATTTTAAAATTTTCAATATATATTATGAAAATAAATTTTCTTTTAAATCATTACATTAGTTATAAAATTTTATATAAACATCTATATATTATAAAAGTACAAAAAATTAATATGTCATTTTCAAAACATTTATCTACATATAAAATGATATAATTATTTTATATTTTAATTTATAAGATTTATAAAGTTTATTTATACTATCATAGGCGAGTATACCATTCAATTGGATAGATTACTATTTCAAATGGCCACATTATTATTCTATGTAAATATTCCATTTCTATAGGATTAATAATATCTGGGAGGATAAATTATTTCATTGTTAATTTAAGTGAATAATGTGTTTATTTTGAATTTATTCTATATATGTGTTTTATAATATATCAGAAAAAATTACATTAGTAAATGTTTTTTTATAATATCATATCATATTAATACATTGATCATAATAAAAACAATAAAATAAAAATAACATTTTATTCTAGATTAAAATAATGGAGGACTAGCTTTGAGATGAATACAGATCTATAGGAGTGGTCCATGTTGTAAGTGGGAAGTTCCACATCATATAGGCAAATGATTCCTTGCACACATTATGGATTAATATAAATACTATGTTATATATTCCACATTGAAAAGGAATACCATAATATTTGAATTATTATGTGAGTGAACCACCTAGGTCTAAAAGAGGACCCTTACTAAATTTTAATGAATATTTAAAATGATAATTAAATAATGAAATAATCATGAATTTTGTATGAATATAAAATCAATATCACAAAATAATGGAGGTTTCCAAAAAAGTTCCTGGAAATAATATTTAGGATCATGTAAATATATAGAAATTGGAAAATAATAAGATACATGTTATGAACATTAATATTTCGATATCACTACAACAGATATAACATATCATGTTTATCTAATGATAATGAGTTAGTTCCTTTAAAAGTGATCCTTTACATCAATGATCAAGGAGTAATTGAAAAATATTTTGTAGTATTGAAGGTGATGACTAATTGAGAAATGGGTATCAATATGCCCACAATATTACTTCATCTTGCAAAGAATTTCATTGAGGCTAATAAATCAATTTGAAGACAAGGATGGATGGATTTGGTATGTAAAATACAAATTAACAAGCATTGAAGAATAATTTCATGAACTATTCAAATGAATATTTTTGTAAAGATTATTGATATACTACTATAAGTCAATATATAAACCCCATAGGGTGGTGTAATGAATCTTTTTACGAGAATGATTCAAATAGAGGGGTCTAATATAAAGGACCCCTTAGAATGAAGAAAATATATACCTTATGAAAAAATTTAAATAAATTTTCTATTTTACTCTATAGGTGGTAGTTTTTACATTAACCTAGTTGAATCATAATGTATAAACTAGGTCACAATACATGAATCAAACTTATAAAGAAGTATTTTTTCAAGTTAGAAACTGTAAAATCACTTATGTTATGATAATTATTTACTGAATCACTCAATTACGGTTATGATAAAAAAAGGAATGACCATACATTAATTAGTCATATAGGATAATTTATAAGATTAGAATTCATAAATTTAAAGGTATTTCTAATTCACCCCTTTACCACAAAGAGATCTCAACAAAACTAGGATCTATATTTTAGAATGTTGAAATTGATTTATAATGACATATAAAATTAAAATATTAAAAATAAAGAAGATCCATTGACCAAATTTTGGTGGTTAATCCAAAGTCCAATATTTCATTAATAAGTTTTATGATTTCTTAATAGATTCATAACTCAGTCCTCTTTGACTAAAATAATGTAATTACATGTCTCAAAGGTAGAATAATACCTTGTTGGGCATGATTCAATCAATAATGTGTTAGTGTGACATTCTAATTACATTATAGGGATATTCTATAGATACATCTACATTTTTATGAATCCATATTCTATCTAAAGTATTCATAAAAAAAAATATGAAACATGGACAAAGAAACATCCAAATTTAAATATAATGGGTATTTAAGGTTGTTAATCACTATTACAATGATTTATCTATGATTAAATTATTCCAAAATCTAAAATTTTCATATTTATTAGTTATCCAAAGGATATATATTGATACTATTTATAATTCCTGACAAAAAAAATTATTTTATGGCCAAATAATCTTCCTATATTGAAGAGTAACGAATAGTTATATGTTTGAGTTGGAGGAAATTTGATGGAGGAGAAGTCAAAAAACTAAAAAAATCGTTCTTAAGATGATGGTTAACTTGGTTCTATAGAATGTTATAGAAGAAGAACTGAATCATTATTCCTAAGTTTGATTATGGACTAGTAATATTTAGTAAGAGCCTAAGAGATATGGATTTAATGTGGAAAATGATAACATAGTAACACTTGTGTGAAATGAACCTTCCACCAAATAGGAATTGTTTAGGAGATATTTTTTCTTCGAAATGGTTAAATGCATGAAATCTGAATTATACCCTATAACCCCTAACCAACTTTAGAATATTATGGGTACCCCTAAAGAGGTGAGGCCCATTGAGTGAATGTAGGTTTTATATTGGGAAAATAATAATATTATATAGAATCTATCCATAAATTTTATATAGTGGTTAAAGGATATAATAAAATGCCTGGTATTGACAACGAATTAAAACATTCACATGATACACTGATAAATTGCATTGAATTATTCATGCCATAAAAGATCATATTGATTATATTATATGTCAAAAGAATTATAATAACATATTTTGAAATGAAAATTTATTTGAGGGTGTATACTTGATAAAAAAACAATGTTTTTATTTTAAACAATGATATTTCTATGTTGTGCTAGTTATTGAAGTCCTGTTGTGGATTATAGAGATCTTCATAAAGTGAGAATATCCAATTTTATTATGCAATAAATGAGTTCATTTTTCTTAATAATGTGTCTGATTGTTGTATATATATGTGGGTTTGTAGTAATGTCTAGTGGATTTGATATTGTATGTGGATGACATACTAATTATCATAAATGACATCCAAATACTATAAAATGTGAATATGTGGTTTCATAAATGCTTATCAGTTAAAGAAAAGGATGAGAATTCATACATAATTGGAATAAATATATATATACATTGATGAAGGAGGATTCTTGTAAAATATCAGAACAAATAGAATTGTAATGATCTATAATGGTTTAGAATGGCGAACTCTAGAAGTGGGTATTTATAAGAAATACATGGCATAAAAATTTACGAAGAATTTGGATGCATAAAAATAGTTAAAAGGATAAAATTAATTTTATATTAATTCACTATAGGTTCTACCATGTATTTTATATTTTTTACTTGTACTAATGTATCTAATACAGATAACATTACTTTTAGATACTAATCCAATGATTGTGTGAGTAACTAGATTATTATGATGAATATCTTTATGCACATGAGAAGGCCCAAGGATACAATACAAGTATTCTTGTGAGAGGATGGGATCAATTTAAAGGGTTAATGAAATTAAATTTTCTAATATAATAGAGAATATATTAACTCTCAATCAATTTTTTGGGTTTCATTCTACATGGTGCATCTGTGTGTTGTAGAGTTCTAAATAATACAATATAGAGAACTCAACCAAAAATCTGCATTACAACACTACATTTGATGTTATGAATCAATTTTTTCAGATCATAGATTTTATATTTGACTTATAGGTACTTCCTAGAATGGATGATCTAATAAAACCTTACCATGAAAAAAATTATGGTGTTTTATAGTCCAAGGACCCCTGTCTTACAAAAATACAAAAAACATCCTTAAAAAATAAAATCATATAGATGATATTATTTAGGGGGATGATTTAAAAATAACCTTTGGGGGTAGATATGATAATATAGAGTATAGTTTTATAAAACCATTGACATGATAGAATATTGAGGGTTTTTTAGAGTCTCTTAGTATATTATACATATCATATTGAAGTTACGGTCACATAATGATACATATTATAATAATTAAGAAAATATCAATTTATATTTCATTCATGTGTTTTTTAAATTTCCTTACCTGAATAGTATAATGATAATATACATTTTAGGTATAATAATGAGTTTTCCCTAATAAATGATCGTCATATAGTGTTATGGGTTGTGTTGATAATGCATGATTAATATGAATAGAATCCAATACCCACTTATAAAGGATTGTGTATGTGATATTGATGAAACTCAAAATTTCATATATATTATTCTCTAATAAAATGTTTTAATCCCATTGATTTCATTATTAAATTTAATTTTAACAATTCTTTGTTTTATTAATTTTTTGGGAATTTTTTGAATATATACTAATTTTAGAATTTATAAATTTTTACAAAGGTTTTATATTTATTCCAATTTTTCTAACTATATAAAATTTTTAAATACCATTATTTTAGGATATCATAAATAATGAGTTCATTTCATTCAACTGACACAAAGAAAAATCCAACATTTTGATTCTCAAAAGGTGAATGCAAATCAGACCTTGGAATCTATTCTAAAATTGAAAATTTTGAATATGGGTTGATATATCACAAACAGTAACCCAAAATGGGATGAAATTTTACATATAAATAAGAAATTTAGAGTAAATATTAATTAACTTTTTAAACATGATATTTAGCATCCATAATTTCCATAAATTCATGGTTATTGGATATTTTAAATTTGGATATCTGTAAGATATAATTTTTATAGTATATCTACTATTACATTGTATACACATGGATATATATGATGAAATTTTTATGGTATTTTTCTATTAAATGATGCTATGATATGAAATTTTTGAAGGACATTTTTTGGGAAATTTGGCCACACATTCTATTATAAACCAACCCATGTAAACCTAACCGACACCAATTTCGGCTCGTCACACGACTTTAATTGCATTCCTGATCTCCATGGGATAGAAAAATGTAATTCCCATAACCAAAAATATCACTATAATGGTTTCACCCATGATAAATTGGCAAGACACATCTATAAAGCAAGATGAAAACACATATATCATTAGAGTAACAATGAAAAGAAACTGCATCCAACATGATGAAGCAAAGAGTTTAAAGATTCCAAAATCAACATCATATTCATGACATTACATTATTGTAAATATATATGTACATGGTATCTTATGTCAAATAGCCAAACACAAAATATTAGGAAAAAGACAAAAACTAGGCCAATACATACACCCCAGTAGCTATAAAATCTATTAAGGACTCCATGTGAGAAAAATCCATGAGACCACAACTCCTCTACAAAATAATGGACATCAGTAATTAAGAATATCCCCCCATGTACGAGGTTCCCTTTCAATTAGCTATTTTCGACAAAAAAATTATATATTTCCAAAGGCATATGTATGGTGTGAGGCACATTTCCCAATAGTATTCCACTATAAATCTATTCATGTATTTTAACCATGAAATACAAAAATCTAGTTTGAAATCACTTTTCAATACTAAACCACCATAGCATCAATTCAATTTAATGAAAAACTTATGAAATTCTTTTCGTTTTTATATTTCATACAAAACATGTTCTCCTAAACATTTCTTAAAATATCTCAAATAAGCAGACAAGGAAAAATATCAGTCTTTTATCAACATATCAAACAAATAATAAGAATATTGGGCATAAACATCATATAATATATAAAAGAAAATGGCCATCACATATTTCACCACATAAACATCAAACTTATAAAATGAATAGTTAAAAAAAAATACAACATTACTTGAGTAAGAACATTTAGGGATCTAAACATATGGTTATATTGTTAGTGAGTGTAAATAAATTATTCTACCTGTACAAAAAAGTGGAATATCACATAGTCTTACATGTGCTAAAATTCAAGAGCACACACGGTCCCCCAACAACCAAATCAATGCTATCATGGTCTTCTTACCAAAAGTCTCACATAGTCCCTTGGAAACCAAAATAGAAGCTCCCATGGCATTCCCCCTAAAGGATATAATATCCCCCCTAGAAAACTTCTCCCTCACACCCTTGTTAATCATTGTTCTATTATATTATAACAAAACCAACAATAAGTTCCATATAATCCAGATCCATATAATTAATTAATATTCCCATTATATAAAACAATATTACCAAAGTAAACGTATTTTTTGAAACCATTATAAATGCTATTTCAATCTATAAAACTTATTTGAACCATTTAATCAAATAATTGGGGTTCACATATGCCACACCCATTTAGAAAAACCTCGTTCAATCCCCATATATCCTTATGAATCCATTAATACATTAGGAATGGGATAAACATCAAACATCAAACATATAACATTTATATTGAAATAGACCATAAAAACAACATCAATTAATTATTTAAAGGTAAACCATTTAATTCACCATTAAATAAATAAAACTACCACAAAAATGATTCCAACCTCATAATCATTGACGAAAACTATATGTAATATGAAGATCAAGGACTCACACACCTAATCCACATGGAAGAAAACAAAATTCCCGATTAAAATCCTATATCTCACTAAAACTACCACATTGGGATACAAACCACCTTGAAAATGGATGATTATGAAAAATTAGATGGAATAGAACAAGAAAAAATGATTATGTGGACTCACATTAAGACAAATCAACAAGAAACCAAGATAAATCCAAAAATGATAGAGTTGAGAACCCTCAAAACCTAGGGAGAGTGGACTATAATTATAGGAGGATAAAATGAGTTCCCAAGGAGAATAAAATTGATTTGGAAAATATAAATATAGCAATTTTTAAGTGACTTAGGCTAACCACATTGTTAGGAAAAACATCCCCAACACTACAGGTTCCACTTCTCCAAAACATATGGATTCTCAGTTACCCCATGGTGTTGTACGATTTGGAAAACCATTAAAAAATCCAATACACCACCTTGATTACCCCACACATTATTAGACATATGGTCATGAATACCATGCACTATTCATGAGAATGTGTACACCTTCCCCTAAAATGGATTTTCTTTACATTAAGTATCCTGAACATCCCAAAAATATAAATTATAAATAAAATTACAAACATGATGTACAAGTGGACCATAAGTTGTCAAAACACACAACCTAGTTTCTTTATACCCTAGAATTACCTCATCCGTTCTCAAAAGAAAATAGTTGTGGCTACTTCTCCCATACCTCAGCATCCCTCTCTTATTCCTTATGACTAGGGAAACTATAGTTATAGGGAAATGGGATAGTGATAATGGATTAAAATAAAGAACCATTTTATGAAAATATGAAACATGAACATTCATATCCATAATAGAGGAATCAGGATCATCCGCCAAAATATTTCCACTACAATTGATTAGATTGTCCAAGATGATATATTTTCAACTGAGAAACATAAAATATATCATGGATCAAGGTCAACCATGGTGGAAACCCCAATCGATAAGATAACATTCCATGATTCTCAATAACTCCAAATGGCCCAACATAACGAGACACCAACATTCCATTATTAAAAAAGCGATGATGTCACATTGAAACTAATAGACACAAAAATACCTGATCACCATCCTCAAACATCAATAGGCAGAAACATTGGTCTTCATATGACATCAGGTGAATCTTATTTTTCACTAATAATTTATGAATCCCACAACCACTCTTATTCATCTTCTTAATGAAATGAATCCCCATAATAAAATACCCATCCACTACATCCAATAAAAAATGTATTTTCAAGAATTTCCATACAATTCATCAAAAGGGCCCATCAAGAGGGATTCTTGATAAATATTAATATAATAAAAATGGAAAATTTTAGGTTCCATTCCAAAGATCCTATAAAATAATGTGCACACACTCTCAAGATATCCTCAAGAGTATGGATGGGTTACTGAGACTAGCTATCTATTTGTGGGTGATATGCGGTGCTTAACCTCATCTTAATTTCAAAAAAACCTAGAGTAACATCCAAAATTACTAAGTGAAGTGAGATTCCTAGTATGATACATCATATAATGGAACTCATTGAATCCAAAACACTACTCAATCAAATAATATTCTAATGTCCTCAATAATCACCAACTCTCTGATGGAAAGAGTTTCATTCATTTCATCAGGTGATCGATAATCTCCCCCATGGATTCTTTCCAAAATTGATTATATGGCAGTGATATCATGAAATAAAAAGGTATAACATCCCAATTGCTCATTATAAAATGATGTGGATGAAAGAAATTATCTGGTGACTTATGCTTATCTTTTATCATATGGCATATCAACTATATAGAAACAAAATCAGCCACTGCACATCTTATGCTAGCCCAACAATAGAAATATCTAAATATGTCAACATTATTGGGTATGTTAGGGTAAATGGAACAAATAAAATTATGTTCCACTCACATCACCTCCTGTATCAAGAAGGATGAAAAGTCCCGCCATATCCTAAAAAAAAACCATTTATAGATCACAATTAATAAATCGTGGTCTCACCGACATTTTAGGAACTCTAAATCTATTGTCAGAAACAATAAGAGTAATTATAAATATTAAACTACTCTAATAGAGGTGGTGTAATTTGTATATTTTCCAATAATACATACTCTCCATCTCCATGAACCTCTACAGTAAGATTGGAAATCAAGAACTTCAATACATAGTCATCTGATTTTTCTCATGCTTTATACACTATAAGATTCATACACAAAGCAGCATCATCCATATTCACGTTCCCATGTGCATAAGAAATATTGAAATAAAAATTGTGAATGTATTTAACCAAACATATCATATGTGGGTTAATTCTATTTTGGTAAAAATATACATAAACCATTATAATTCTACTACAATATAAAACACATCTTGAAGATATATTGTGACCACTTATTCAATATATGAATTATAGAATCCAATTCCACATTATATGTGGGATAATTTCTATCATGTGGGCATATTTTTATTGAGACATAAGCTACCACATATCAATCTTGCATCATAAAACATCCCAAAACAGACACTATAATAATTATAATACACAATATAATCCTTCCTGGTATTAGGATCGAAAAATGGTATAAATGTCATAGGAGTCTGTAACTTCTCAAAATAATTTTTTCACTTATCATCCCACTAAAACATAAACCCTTGCATTATAAAATCCATCATTGTAGAGTATATTATAGAAAATTAATCAAAAAAATATCAATAATACCCATCCAATTATTAAGTGATACAAATATCAGTCAAATTCTTGGTATGGTACAAAATCAATACCACTTGAACATTATATGGATACCATAAAAGTAATTTCATCATAAATCACATGGCCCAAAATAATCACTACATAAATCAAAAAATTATGTCTTCGACCTCTTTTTATATAAATTATGATCTCTCAAGAAACCTAAAAAACCTCTAAATGGTTATCATGATCCTATTTTTTATTGGAAGACACATAGAATTCATCCATAAACATGAAAAAATGATTAAAAATATATGTGGAAGATATTGTTCAGTAATAGCATGAAAACTACTAGAGAATTGGTAATATCTACTGGAACTGCTAAAGAATAAAAATTATCATACCGGTTTAGAAAGGTTGTCATGGGATCATCTTATTCCGATACCCTCAACAATTGCTACTCAAATCTCTATTCAATCCTTAAAAACAAAATGAGGCCCCATGATATGATCAAGGAGTTCATCAATTATGTAAAATTGGTATCTATTCTATATAGTCACCTATTTCTACATACGATTGTCTATAAGAACATAGAGTCATATACTAGACAACTTTTAAATAAAACTATAGAATTCTATGGTGGAATTATATAATGGATAAATACATGGACCTCAAGATCATCTTACTAGACATTCAAATATTTTATCATATATGGAACCATATGCTAAGATGACCAAGAGAAAGGGATCATGTTGGGGAGTAGATCGATAATGAACTCAACCTCTCATTGGGGTGGATTCCTAAAAAAATCATTCAAAACCACTTATGGGTACACACACCAAAAGAAAATGTGATCTTATTTAACTCTACTCATCATCATTGAAAAAAAATCTGGACTATTAGAATAAGTTCAACTGAAACTATGGGGAAATAGGTCCCACCATCCCTGATCATATATCCCTTTCACCCTAAATAATTGAGAGCTCCTATTCAGATTAAGGAACTAGACCACATAGTGATGAAGGAACACTAGCTTTATGAAGCAAATTATCCAATCTAAACCAATTATAAGGTTAAGAACATTCAGTTCTAAAATAAGGAATTACCATGCGACTTTCATGTCAACTTTTAAAACATGAAACTCATAGGTCTTGAAACTATATTACTTCTTTCTATGCAATTAGGTTATCATGTCTATATCATATCCAATGTACTCTACATTCATACACAAAGAGTCAACCATTTTCAATGAAATGGTGTAATGGTATGTAAAAGATCTAATAAAAAGCATTTCATGGATTAAGTAATAAAAAACATACAATTCATAGTGGTTGGAATGATTCTGTATTGCATAGAATAACCTATTATATATTTACATTCCATATATCAGACCCCCCCACATTCTTTTTCACTTACTCGAAATCCCCCTTACCACACATTTCAAGTCTTCCAACCTTGTAATCCTATGACAATACCTAATATCCTTTTGAAAAACTGGATCATACAATGCTGCCTTATGTAGCCAATAGACTGAATCACTAAAGATTTCCAAAATTTTTACAATGGTGGAACACCCTTAGAGTTTCTTTGAAATTATGATTTCTTGGTAAACCCTACATGAATTGGTAATATAAAATGGTTATATGTTCTGATGAAGACCCATGATCTGAACGTAATGTATGTGGGACACCCTTTCCTCAACCTCGATGAGACTCATACCACTTATACTTCTTCCCTAACGATGAACTCCAAGTTCTTATGACTGAAATAACTACACTAAGACCTTTTTAACAATAAATTATTTATCATCCCTATATACACTATCTAACACCTCCGATTTAGTAACAAGATATAGAAAAATAGGTATGATGTTGATATCTGGATTCAAAACCATCTATGAATGACAATACATGTTGTAAGAATTTATCAGGTGATCTGGAAATACATGGAACAACTCAGTTAAAATAGTGGAATAATTCAACAACAATCATCCCCCTCAATGCACCATCCGGAACTCATAGGACCTCTTTAATATAAAGGATTCCTAGTAAATTATAAGGTTTAATTCCACCATGAAATTTTTCTATGTGAGATCATAACTCCAAATCAATGGAACCATAAAATCCCACCACTCTCATCATGATCCTTCAATAATGTAGATAGAGAATTCAACATTAGAGGTCTTAGGGTTCTACAGAAACTTCAATATCTTCTTGATATGATCAGAACACTCCATAGGATAATTGTGTACCTTTTATCCACGTAACACTAGTGGATATTGTTTCATACACTCATGACCATTATCCATGACCTGAGTCTACTTACAAACACCCATATGACCCTCTGGATTGGATCTTATTAATCATGGACTCCAATAGAGCCACATCAATAAGAGGAATTTTCGGTAGGGTGTTCTCTACCAAACCCTCTCTATGCATGGATAAGGTTCTTCTGGGAGGTATTTTCTATAACAAGAAAAATAAAAGCTACATCATGCATAATCCTATCTAAAATCACATAAAAATAATCAAACAAAACCCATATAATGGGTGACAATAAGAAACTCTACCATCAAGGTAAACACTAAATGAATAAGTATAAACACATATAAATTCATAGAACATTACACATTGCATGGTTTGGGGATACTACATGCGAAACTGTGGACCAACAATGTGGGTTCCATAAGAATTGTTTGTAGAGGCTCCATGGGTAGAAAAACATTAATACTAACTAGGATCACTATACATTCTCCTCTTATAAACCTCAAGGTTTCTCCACAAAAATCAAATTTACCACCGATATTACCCCAAGACATAACACCAACTAGAAAATACCACCATATCTCATTAGAATAACCTTTAAGTGGGATCATTGATTAAAAATAATCTTTTACAAACCATGGGAGCTAGATATACAACAGGTTGAAGAGACATACATGAGCATCCCCATTCATACCCTCTTAGTCTTGATGGTCATGTCTACACTCTAAGACTAAATACTAAATAAAAACATTCTTAGATACCAATTATAAAATAACATTCCTTGGTTGGATAGATATACCACTAGATGCGGCTCATAACATAGCCTGAATTATGTTCTTGATCTCCACAGGATGACGACAACCACCAAGAAAAATAATCTAATGGAAATGGTGTTGGACAATGAAGTATGAAATGATTCATCCATAAAATGAGTAACCAAAACCTATATCATAGTATTAAATTTTTTAATGGGAGAATCTCTAGAGTGAATCAACATTGACTAAATAGATACCATAATAAATATCATAAAAAATAAAACCCATTACATGAAATATATATAAGTATATGATTTGTCAATTCAAAACAACAATTTCAAAATAATGGGAATAGTACCCATACAATCCCTATACATACATACCAATGGGTATAAAATATCAAAATTACTCTATAAGATCCATCTCCATGAGACCACATTTCTTCCAAAAAAATGGATGATAGTAATTAATAAGAGCACCCATGTAATTGGTTCCCCTTCTATTTCTTGTGTCCAACAGAAAACAATCTACAAAGTCCCAAAGGAATATGTAGGTTTAGAGGCACATAGAGATATAAGATACCAAAATGAACCTATTTAAGAATTTTTTTCACAATAATACGAATAAAGTAGATTGAAATCACTTTTTTAATGAAAAACACTCTAAAAATATATTAATTCCAATCAAAACTATTAAGATAATTTTTTTTTAATTTTAAAACAAAACATGTTTCCAATATATTATTCAACATGGTTGAAATGAATAAAAAATTCCAAATATCACCACAATGTCAACATATCCAAAAATTAATAATAAAATTCTATGTGAACATCATACAATCGATAATAAAAAATGGAAATAATATATCTAACTACATAAAAAAATACTAATAATATTTAAAGATAATATAATCTAACCCATCACGAGTAAGTGAACCTTGGGCTATAACTATAAGTGACTAGTGTGAGTGATTCTACACAAAGTATTGTAACTAGAAATAAATTGTATGCTACCATTGCCTTACTCAAGCCTAACTCCTAGAGATCCCGTGTTTGATCAGAAATCCAATGAATGCTTATACTATCTTCCCAACCAAATGATCTAATAAACCTTTTAATTCAAAAATGCATCTCTCATAGTCTTCATCCCTGAGGGAACTCAATATCCCTTCAACAAACAATTCCTCATAGAAAATTTCTCCCATGTACTAATCTATGAAAAAATAACAAAAACAAATCAATATAATCAAAATATGTTTAATAATCGAATTTCATAGATAAAAATTCCCATTTAATAAAACACCTTATATTAATTCAAAACCATTTTTTAAACCATTTTGGAGTCCCATTTTAAACCATAAAACCCCTTTGAGACATTTTGTCAAATACTTGGGGTGCACAAATGCCATCCCCTTTTCAGAAATCTTCATTAAATCAAGAATTTTTCAAACCAATAAATAAAACATATCAATAATGGTATATAAATCATACATAAATAATTTATATGGAAATTATAAAAATATAAACTAATTATGATTCATAATTTAATTTTAAGCCACGAAAAATCCCATAAATATAAACACTAACCTTGGAAATGGTTCTGACCTCACCTCCTTCAATTTAACCCTTTATAAATTGGATGATCAAGGCCTCACACACCTAAGACACTAGGAAAAAATGAAACCTATATCAAAACACTAATTTCATCCAACACCTCTATTAGAGGCTAAAAACCTCCATGAAAATAAAATAATATTCCATTGAAGGGGGAAAGGTATACTAAACCCTGAAGAAATAGTTTCGGATCATGAAAATGAATAAAAATTGAAGATAAATCCACAAAGGATGTGGAGGAGAAACTTTTACAACATTGGGTGCATGTTCCTCAAGAAATGGGTGAATGAAAACCGAATGAGTTATAAAATATATAGGGGAAAATCTTAAAATACAATTTTTTAGTGATAAAACAGATATATTGGTTTAGATGAACAATTATAAAATCTTTACACCAACGATGAATGGGTTACCACCTAGCAAAATGTGGTCACACGATTACCACATTCTTTCACATTATTTTGAAAACCATTCACCAAAACTGAAATCAAATTATTTTTTTTCCAATCCTATGAAATATATGAACAATTTTTGACATAATAACAATAACAACAACATTTTCATTAGTGAATCATGGGTTTTTATTAAAACTAGAACATTTTATTATTCTCTTTCTTGTATATGGAGTTCAGAAAAACATTGACGTGATTCAGTCAGTTATTCTTCTATACAAATATTAACTCAAGATTCACTCTTAAATTTAACCTCTTGTCCTGTAGAATCCATGAATGGACATATAGTTTTCTCCTAAAATAAAAGTTGAATTTTCCATACATACCATTACTCATAAAAATTTTATACGAATAATTAATGATTTCTTGTGGAATAAGGTATTTTCATTTGTTTTATTTCTTATGAAGTTATTTTTTTAGGTATGTATCATAGTTATAAGACTTTGAGGAATGTTCATGAGTGAAATTCAATAATTTTTCGTCATTTCTATCACCTCATTATCCTAGAAAAAATGGAAATATATTAATAAATGAAATAATAGATAATGAAATAATTCAAATGATATTGAATCATTTATTTTACTTATGTTTGTGGTTCATGAACCTATCGAACAAGGAGAGAATGATTTTAATTCATTGGTAGTAATTTATTTTATACTTATCCACCTTGATAAAATATGATGAATTAGGTTGATTTATTTTATTATATTTATTTATTGAGTCATGGCCAATGTTATTTTATAAAGGGGTTTATTATTTCATATGTTAGGGTAATCGAGTGCGGCATGATTACTATGTTTCAATATTATATTCAAGTTTTAGCATTTAAAAGTTCACCCTTTTCATTTCATCCAAATTTTTTTAAATTTATTTACACACCAACCCCTGGAAACAAAATTCTAATAAAAAAGGAACCCTTGATTGATAACTTTTTTTTAATATCATAGTGTGAGATGTAATATTTTCACAATACTATAGTGACACATCCACATTCCACGATTGAGTATAATTCTTTATTTAATATCTCTGGAGTGAATAGTGACATGAATTTTAATGTGAAGTTAGTGAGAATAGGATATGCATATATTTTTAAGGTTGAATGAATTTAAATTGGAGAGATTAAAATAAAATAGATTTTGTTTCAATTATACATATGATGAAATTCCATTTTGTAAGTAATATATGAAATTTTATGAAATTATATTTTGGATAGGATTTTGATTTGAATAACTAATGTTTGCCTGAGAGTTTATTGTTGATGTTCTGGGGATTGATTAATCTAATAAAAACCCACACATTATTCAATTATATAATTATTTAATATAACCAATTTAATATTTTCAGGGTAATATTCACACTAGTACGGTTTATTAGTAATTTGATCATTATTGTAAAAATGGCCCAATTTAGGAAGTTAAAAATTATTAAACCCATTTTTTATATAATTCATAATTTTTTAAAAACATATCTAAATTATGAAATTTAATTTTTTAGGATTTCACACTTGATGGGATACATTTAATTAAATAGTATCCAAATAATAATAATTCATTATAATGCACAAAATGGCATGGATGTTCAGACTCAAAATTTGTATCTATGTTTAGTTAATTTTGAAGATGATCTGATATATCACTAATAGAAATCCCAAATGATCTATAACATTTCAGTGGGATAGAATCCATCCTATGGAATGTTTTATCTAACTAGTCCATCTTGTGATTCAGCCTCCATAATCTTTAAAAATTTATGGGACTTTGGTACATTTGAATTCAAAAAAATATTAATTATTATTGGAATAAATATGTTCTATCATCAACTACACATGTTCAAATATGATAACTATTTTGGGTGAATGTGAATGAAATTGTGTAATGTATGTATATTTTATCAGATTACCAATGACTTTCTATTAATTATAATTAGTATATGAATAATTATAGATGAGATTTGTAGAAAAAATTATGGTCACACTTTTCCCAATAAATATACACCTCCACTCCCATGGGAAGGGTTGTCCATTTTTTATTAATATTAAATATAATTATTGATTATTCTGTGAAAGTAGTGTTTTCATGTATAATATATTTTTGTTCGCATCATATATTCTCATTAATTTTATCTTTCCCCCCCATTGTGATCCTTTAATCTCAACGAAAATGAAGAACTAATACTCATTGTTGTTTGTGGGGTATGGTGGAGTGGGGATGCTTATAGTTTTTTGTGAACTAATGTTTTGTCTTATTTTATTATGGGAATTTAGGTAGGGTTAAAACAATTTTTGGATATGTATTCACCCATATTTATATACTATTAGATTCTTCTCCACATTCAATTTTTTTACTCCCCTTCATCGTCATAATACTACTTGTCTAGTGCAGTAACATTGTAGTGATGATGTGAGGGTGTATTGTCTCATTTGTGGAGTGAAAATGGTGTATAATAATAAATTAATATGATTTTTTATTTATATGGTTTATATCAAAATTGAGTATAATATTAATAAATAATATTTTATAGAATAATGATATCATCACCTAAAACTCCCATGAACAATAACCTATTTCTTGTTCACTAACATATTTGTGTTTCACTTCATTATGTTTTACATTTTTTTTCATTTTAAATTATTTCGTAATATATCACAAGAATTACTATAATGACCCAACAATATATTAGTTTCTTATTATAGTATTATTATATAGTTTTAAATATTTATAGTAGAATAATGACGTGTTTACTCTACCGGTATGAGATATCAATGAAAGGGTGTAAACTATGTTGAATTATAAGATAATTAAAATTTATTACCCAGGGAACCATGAAAAATACCTCTCATTAGATATAATTAATATATTCATATGGTAATTAATAGATAAATATTAATGGTTTGACTATCCATATTTATTCCATGGAATTTCGTACAATCATATATATTTGTATGGGTATATTCTTATTCATAATCCTCCTTACCTAATGTTGGTGAGATTCATCGCATGAAAACAAACATATTTGATACCATTATTACAAAAAATATATAATTTATTGATAAATTAATTTGGTGTTTTAGTATGTTTATGATCATTCCATGAGTTATAGTACTACCAAGATGGGATCTATTTTTTTATATGATAAGAAAATAAGAAGAGGATTCGATTGAATAATACTGAGGAATTCCATGTTTATTATAAGTATATTCATATGCAATGTATTCAACTACATTAATTAGTGAAATGTAATATAATAATGTATGAGATGAATGATATGTGAGTTATTCAATAACCTATTTGTTTTTTTTGGAATTAAGAAATTATGAGGTGACATATACTATATTGACATTTTCCATTTTCCAATCGACACACAATTTTACTAGAAAATGGATTATGTATATATGATGCATTTGGTATATATTATGGTGTAAAAATTAATATTTAGATATGATTATGATTTATGGAGATCACAGTTTAACCGTTAGTTGCATAAATTGTAGATACGCTTTACAAGAGGCCTCAATGTTCTTAAATATATGAAATAATGATTTAATAAAAAAAAATCAACACAAATAAATGATACAGGTTCACAATAAGTATTATGTTTTAGAAAAAAATTTAACTACAAAATTAATATATTTTGATGAAACCATATCAACAATGCGTTCTGGATGGATTCCCATAGAATTGTGATGTTATGGAAATAGTCTATATGAATTTCAGTGTATGTGGGATATTTATTGCTATTTTCTTAAAGAATATGTATTTGATAAATACTACTTAAGGATATGTGTATCCCAATAATTCCATAAAATATAGTTGGAGATATATTGGTTCCAACATTGCCTATTTGCATACTATGGGACATGAAACTACTTTTTACCCAATGTATTGGTCTATGAGTAGATGAATCTACAACCATAATCCCATAGATATTACATCAGTTAGCAATAAATTATATATGGATAGGCATTCTTTCATATTTTCATTGATCAATTTTATTGGATACATTAATGTGATATAATTCATGGTTTAAATTTGATCACACTTGATACATACATCAGATTATTTATTTATTCAAACACCTCTAGAAGTCTAATGAAAGTGATACAATCCCTCAAACTGGTAATTCAATTAGAGTTGATCATGGTTATTACTTTTCTGAAATTTTTTCTAATTATATATTCAATTCCTATATTTATATATTATATATATAAAGGTCTCATTCACCCTTATAATATATGGAATTCCATATCATATGATCTTTGATCATAAGGCCATTTTTATCCTTTAAGGATGGAAGATTTTATTTGTTCCCTCAATGATTGTCATTATGAACACTCCTTCAACATGGAGGATTATAGAATGAAGATAAAGGAATATTTTTCAGTATTTTTAATCAACATTTTTCTTATCAATGATATATAGAGAATATATATGATTTATTCTACTATCATTGATTATTTTATTAATACCCAAAACCCATTATAATATATATACATCAAAGGAAAACTAGAATTTAATTAGATATCATAATTATAATACTCAAGGATTCTATGATTTCAATGAGTTTTTTAAACATTTTTATTGTTTCTAACACACTATATTAATTTTTTTAGATATTAGATGTACCGGTAATTTTTTTTTCTCATGATAATTTTCATGGACAAGGAATTTATTTTGTTGGAAAATTTTAAAGATCTGTTAGATAAAAGTGTATTAGTGACTAAATTTTTCACATTAAAGTGAATATGGTGTCCAAATACACAAGAACATTATATTCTCAGGTTTAAATTATTTCATAAGGCTTTTTATAGGTGTTTCATTCAATAGTTGACCATTAATAACAAATTCTTCCACTATTATAATAGAAACATGGGTTCCATCCCCCATAAGAATGATGTGATACAAAATGCATTGAAAATATAACACCCCAAAAATAAGGGCCGCCTAAAACATTCAAATCAGAAATTATACGATATATTATACAATACAATACTGTTATATATATATAATTTCATATGTTACATGAATGATATATATTTTCTATATAATTAATGAAAGAGATGATATACATTGATATATTTTATATCCATTCAATGAATTACATAGTGCATTTCATAGAATTAATGGTGTATCAATCAATAATGTTGTTATTAATGAATTACCCAATCCATAATTATTCCATATAATATAATAATACCCCAAAAAAGAATTTTATTCTTTTCTGTCAATCATAATTTCACTATACATGGGTTTCATGGGGGAAGATTTCATCGATGAGGAGCTTTTCTATCTGAATTATTAGATTAAATTGTATTTAGTGGTAGTATTCACCAAGGGTATCCTATCATTTCCTGTATGAAATAAATCATTTTCCCCATAAAAATCACGAGGTCCACCATGGGATTGGTTAATGATCCACAAGTTATTATACTCTATGAAAATGGGAATGATTCGTACTGATTAGATATGCATGGTTTTTGTGAGATCTATTGATATTATTTAAATATTAACGAAACTATATATATTAAATCAAGGTTAGTTTAATTTTTCAATTTTCTAAATTTATATGTGGAATTTGGGGATTCTGATTAACCTCCTCAAATTTGGGAATTGTTTCATCATTTCTCTGGTATTCAGGGTTCATTTCAAAATTGATTCACCCTTATTTTAGTGGTAATGTAATTTGTGTGGATGATTTTTTCAAGATCATGATCCATATATATTGATCCACTTGAACATTTGGATCCAATATTGTTCGGATTTCTACTTTTAAATTATCAAATATCAGATTCTTCTACTATATTATTATCATTGCTAATGGATTTGAAAACACAGACTGTATATTATTTTATATTGAACTACTTACTTTGGGATCTAGTATTCCTAAATTCTTTTTTACTACTGAGAGGGTCCTAGCCAATAACATCCATAATTATAATGATGCTATTGGTATTATGACCTATTTTCACCCTAGTTCCTCCAACTAGAATGTTAATGATGAGGATCTTCTCAATAATAGAAGGAAAATGCCTACATGGTCAAAGTAATTATTTAACACTGTTAATTTATTCCATTTCTTTCATATATTATTTTCCTAGAGGAAAGGATAATGGAGGATGGATGCATTTTTTCTTTTTTTAGAGAAAGGAATATGTGGTATTCTTCTTTTCTCTCAGATATAAATTGGGATTTTGCTGGTCTGGTGGTGATTGTAATGCATGCCTCATGTGTGGAAATGGTCTTATATGAAATTTAAACCTCCTCCGTGTTGTTAGATGATTTGGGGGATATGATAATTTTATCTCTTTTAATATTATATGGATAAATATACTATAAATACACCATGTATGAACAAAGATATTCAACTGATATGTAATAAAGGAATGGTAATGGAAAACTTTGGGAAATTTCTTATAGAGTATTATGGCCTGAATAGTGTTTATTTACCTATTATTCATAATGAATTATATTGTCATGTGATTTATCCATTAATTAATTTACTTATATATTTTCAATTCTAGGTCAGTTCTTGTGATAATAAAAAGTGATCAATATGTTAACCATAGAAAGGGACAACTATTTCAATGTTATTCAAAGTAACTTGTGACTTGAACCTATAAGAGATAAAAAATGAATCATGTGTTTTAGAACAATGTTTTTTGAGTATGGGAACAAATAAAATCCATAATAGAATGTACATTTTAAATTAGATAAAAATTGGAAAAGAATTTGGAATGCCTCTATGATATGTATCCAGAAGAGGGTGGTGTAGATTGATAAGGCCTTTGATATTTTATATGAATTCAAAGATAGTTTATTTCATATATTGATGATTTTGGTAGTTTAATGGTGAATATTTATTTCAAATTTGCGATGGATTATTTCTTTTAATTTATATTTTGTTTCTAATGAATTCTTAACATGTTCTCCACTAATCATTTAAAAGTTATTTTTCTTGAAAATTATAAATAGAATTTGATTGGACATTAAAACTCAAAAATAATATCATATTTAAAAATCCCAGAGGTTTAGGTTCTTTAGGAATTGGGAATAGAAGCATCTTATTACACATAAGGTACATGAAAACTGCCATAATCACCTCTACAAAAAACATAATTCTACTCATATTTTTGGATATAATTTCTTGGGGAAGAGGAAAAATGGGTTATCTAAAATGATCACTGATAGTAAACATATAAAAAATTCATAAAGATTTAGATCTTAATAATTTGAGGTAACAAGGAAATGGGATTAATATATGTTTCTCAAAGAATAATTTTATCATAAGAGACAATTATATACAATTATAGAATGTCGTAAATAAGTCCCAAAGATTATTTGAAAATAGTAGGAAGATCATGGTTGAATAAAATATATTCCATGGATTGGAAACTTATTATAATAATGATAAAACAACAAATCTTATCATTAATGTGTGGAATAAAAATACTCATAGTAAATCATAACATTCTGGATAAATCCAACTCTAACCAAGTCCAATCTAATAATTTTCAACATAAAAACAATATACATTCATTATATTATTACTATAGTAAAAATGAATTGACATTAAATTATAAAAATATCAATAATTCCCACACATAAACATTATTATCTCTTGAAAAAAATCAATTAAACGATTAGAGGGATGCGTTCTACATCACACATCATATAGTGTAAAAAATTACTTACATATACCACAAAACATAAGACTATCCATCGTACCTCTATATAATAAATATCTTTTGGAAATTAAATGGGATTCAAGTTAGTTTTATCAAAACATATTCTGAAAAATTGATGAGAAATATTTTTGATAAAATCATAATAGAATATCAATAGTGAATCATAATAATTTATAATGGTTGTTAACATTCATGAAAATCAATTGTATATACTCATTAGAAATATTTGTTATAAAATAGAAAGCAATATCCTTTTTTTTAGGAATTAATAAAAAATTAACGAAGAAATGGGAATTAGAATTTTATTCTGATAAAAAATGGAATCTCATAGTGTAACATTAATAAAAACAAACCTTCATGATGATGGTAAAATTTAGTCAGGCTCTGAATGTTAACAATAATAGTTTTCACACCATTAGAAATAAATTCATCATAAATCATATAGAAATGTTAAAAATATCCCATTTTTACCTTATTAATTAAACACCATGATAGTTAAAAATGAACAAAAACAATAATTGAAATATATTTAATCATTTTTGAAATAATATTTGTAATATGAATTTGAAAGAAATAGAGCAAGATAAGAATCATCGAAACATTTAATGAAATTATTTAAAATAAGGCCACTATTACATTCAAAATAAAAAACACAAACAAAATTAGAGGTGAGAAAGAACATAATATACCATGGGTATTGAGAGATTTATGAAATACTTTGTAAATCATGTTTTATATACAGCATAAAAATGAAAATATATGTGTAATATGAATTTTGCCTCAATAGAAGTGAAATTATAATGAGGAAACCTTGAAAATTTAAAATCTTATAAACCAAAATTCCTTGAAAGGGAAAACATGATAAATAATTTTGATTCACTATAAATTCACGAAATATGTAATAAAACAAAACCATGGTAATTATATATTTCAAACATAATGAAACAAGTGGTGAATCTGATATATTTCTCAAAGAAGGAAAATTGAGACAATAACCCCTTTTATATTTTATAAAAATTGAAAAAAATTGATTGATTGGATGAACATGATTTTGAATATTAATTATTATAATATATTAAAAAATATAATATAAGATATTAATGTTGAAATTCACCAAAATAACACTATATAAACATAAATATGTGTAAAAAATTAATCAAGTCTCAAAAAATTTAAGTGGAGTCAAATATATATAACATCAAAAACATCAGAAACCTAGAGCCAATAGTCATATAACATGAATTTTACAATGTAGAAAAATTCTTGATGAATTGAAATTTTCAATAGTCTCAGAAGGCCAAATACAAATATACAATACAATTTTAAAACATTACAAACAATATTAACATATTACAAAAATATTATTATACATTCAATCATATACAAAAAAATTACACATAATAAACCTCTATAATTCCTTGTGAAAGGATAAAAATAAGGGTGAGCTTAGGACCTCTCTATAGAGAATCATAAAATAGAATATTATATGACATAAATATGTTATAAGTTACATGGTATGAATAAAAAATCTTCCTAAAGTCATTGTAGACACTAAATAAGTGTATTTCATGTACTATATAATAAATAAAAAAATTGATAACAATAATTAGTGATAATATTCTAAAATAATTAATTATATAGGACAACAATTTTTTAAGGGCCTTGTACTAATACAACATACTTTTCTTAAAAAACATAATTATGGAATTAACATATAATAGAAATTTGCATACACCAAAACCCAAATATTTTTTATCATGAATCATGTTGTGGCATCAAGGGGATAAGTAATGTTTCATTTCACATATAGAAACAAACCATTTAATTACATGTATATTACATTATTTTTAAATTGAAAGACATTATGTGATACTATCCAAGATCCAATGGTCTATTTCTATGGGAAAATTAGTCTCATATTACAGTAGTATATCATACTTGTTAAAAATTATTTAAAATATTCATCTTTACACTTTTAAACCTATAAAGATATCATTAGCACATATAGTCACCTAATAATATACCTTACATAAACAGGTGAGATAAAATCACTATAAGTGGTTTAATAAGGGACATGAATTAAGATTATTTATGTGTGAATAATCAACAACATCAAATCAAAAGCACAATATCATAAAAATAATCATGATTTTTTTTATAATTTTATAGAATGTGGTATAATAATAATAATAAAACATCATAACATAGTGTTCAAGTAAAATAGATTGTTGTGAACATATATATCATCATATTCACACCTAACATATGTGTAGAAATCATAAGAACATAAATGTTAACAAAGAGAGAATCGTGTTCATGTATAAAACACTTTCTATCCCGTGATATATCACATTACCCAATTCATAAGTGGGATGTATAATTATAGGTCCACCTATCACTTAATAAAGTCTTCTAAAGATAAAAAACCACAAAAACATATAACATTTATATATATCAATTAAACCCTTGGAAATGAATGGGTTTCATAAATGATTTCACACATCATAAATAATATAATAATATTTTTGATTCCTTAACGGATTATTGAGATTATATGTTGGAAAAAAGAGCATTTCTCATTGAGGAAGAAACTACTCAAGATTAGGTAATGGTTTTATTTCAATAATAATAATGTATATTTAATAAAACTAGGAATTCAGGATTGAATATTTTTTCATTATGTAAGAATTATGTATATCCCTAAATTACAAGGATACATTATCATAATGATAATTTTAGGATATTATATGAATATATATATATATATATATATTAAAATTATTCTCATAGAGAAGGTAACACAAAAAAGAGTTTGTTTTTATAATTACCTTACATTAAATCTCAAGTTATTTGGTCATTTTCCTCCTCTTAAATAAAAATAATTACATTGTTAATATATTGAAAAAGAAGTGAAATATTTTTAGTTTGGAAAATATTTATTAATTTCAATAATTTAATTAATTTAATTAATTCCATTCTTAATATAATAAAAATTTTGATATCAATTTTCCATTAATGAATTTCCCCTTTTTCGTTTATTTTTCAAATTTTTAATGGAAATTTATACATAATTATAACTAATTCAAAATTATTTGAATGAATATTTTTATATATTAATATATAATAAATAATTCATTATAAACCAGAATAAGCGAGGTATTATTGTAACAACCTGACCCCAGTTTCCCAAAGTCAGTTCATTATTTTATTATATTGGCATGATCATAATAAATCAAATCCCAAAGTATAGATCTGTTTACTATCCTTGGAAATAATAGATACAAATAGAAGTTTTATATTACATCATTAAATTAAAAACAACTTATTATCCCTTATGAAAATTCTCATATCTATTATATTATCCAAAATGGTCAATCATAACATACTTCTTCATATATAGGGTAAAAATGATATATAAGAATGAGGTTCTCACAGATGCTCAATAAGGATTAATAATATATCGGATGCTATCAAAAAAATCATAAATATTCAAGGAATTAAATTAAACTAAAATAGATACCTTTTAAACATAATATTCTGCATAATACTGAAAGAATAAATCTAATAATTCCATTTAAACAATCACAATGATATTATACTAGTCGAATAATCACATATAATATCAATAACTAATCTCATAATGTGGAAATACATAATTTCAGACATCATAACCATAACATCAGGTCCTCATTCCTAGACTATGCCTAACCATATCATCAAGTCCCAATGCCAAGACACTGTTTTGTCTCTTTAGACCTACTGATGCATTGAGGGGTTATATCGGGCCTTTCCTGTCAATTACTATTTCTAATTCATTCCTCTTTTGAAAATGGTGAAGCAAAACATAAATATTTGTATTAAAACTAGCATAAAAAATCTTAATACTTTTTCCATTAACCATGAATGGTACAAAAATAGCACACCCACCATCAAAATATCAAAAAAAATTCAATAAAATATAGAATATTTTATCATAATAAATCAACCCCAATGAAGCATAAAAAACAAAAATGGATGTTGAAATAGATGAAAATAGTCTAATAAATTCAATATAATTATTTAAGAAAATATCCCTTTTTCAATAAAATTACTTAAAATATGTTAAATTATAAAAAAAAATTTCTTATTAAAATATCCATGAATGATTGTAGGTAAATAATTAAAATGTTATGTTATAAAAATAGTATAAAATATCCCCTCACATCGTATAAGTTAAAAATTATTCTTTCATTAATTTGTGGAAAATGTCATAATGTACCTCATTTGGAAAATGATAAAAACAGAACTTTGAAAAAAAATTATAAAAAATTGAAAATGGGTAAATGTTTCATTAAATAATTGTCAATAATATTTTTAAATACATTTTAAAAAACATATACATTAATGAAACTTTTTTCCTAGTAGATACTGCGTATGAACAATCTCGGATAATAAAGGGATTGTGAAATTCATCCTTTCCTTTATACATTCCATTAGTGGAGATTGTGTTAACCTCCCATATAATGGATAATTTTTTTTATTAAATTAAAATTTAATAATATCCATATTTATGGTATTATATATGAACCACTTATATTGTTTTGTTAATAATATTTCAGTATTACCATTGTTTCGAGTTTTAATTCCTTTGTTTCCCCATTCACGTATTATTTGGTAAGTTATGTCTTTTATGCCTATGATATATATTTTATTCCTAAATAGAATTATATTATGTTCATAAACATTAAATTTACTCATCATAATAATTTTTTAATCATTCTTTAATGGTTAACGTATAAAATTATTGTTATCAGGTAGTAGAGATGGTAGGCCATACGTATGCACGAGCAACAATATCATTCACCAGATGGTAAAATGGCATCGAATTGAAATATATATTAATGATACATAATAATTATATTGTTACATTCATTATTTATATCCATTATTCTAATAATTATACCCATTCAAATAATATAGTGTTGAATAACATATTACACCAAAGCGTGGCGACGATAAGACGTACGTGCACACACTGGGTGATATTGTTATTCATTGGACGAATAAATGGAGGAATATGGTTGTTCTATAATTATAATAACATTTATGTATTTTTATGATAATGGTGGTATTATTTTAATTTGTAGAAAACATAGAAAAACGAAGTAGAAGAAGGAAATTATATTGAAAGAGGTGATAAAACAATTACCTATTTTATTAGTATCTCCTTTTTATTTTCAAAAAAAGGCACCATAGGTTGGATTTATGGAAAAAGTATAGCCTGTGAAATGAAGTTAGGGAAGTTGGGTGGAGTAGTTTTCATGGTTTATCCTATCCAAAAAGCTTTAGATGTGTGAATCAAAGAGACGGAATGGACCCCTTTTACAAGAGTGGCGAGGTGAACTTTTAGATGATCCAATGATATTAATTTATTATAAATTTATTTTTGGTTTCAAATTTCTCCAATGTTATTTATTTATATTCCAAGATTATTATGGGTCTAAATCTTCTCAAAAAGTATTTTTAGATGAGTTTAGGGAACAAAATTAATCTTATATTTTAGGTTTAACCCTTATTTAAATTGTTTAACTCTTACCATGTCTACTGGCCTTTTTATACTATATGGATAATATAGTTACAATAAAATACCAAACGACCCCCAATTGAATCATTTATAAAATTTTTAACAATATACTATTTATTTTGATAAACCTATTGTTTTCATTAATTTTATAAAATGTAATAAAATATTATTTTTTTAATGTTTTATTTTTTCCAATTTTGATACTATTCAATATTTTCATTGTTAAAAATATCAAAACAATAATATAACATCGAAAAATACTTTAAATATTTCACAGAAATGTCTTTTATGAAAAGAAAATTCGTGTATGTAATTAATTAAGTCAATTTTGTTTTATATTTTTAATATCATTTAATTGATTCTTCCTTCAATAATTCAATTACTTCATCATTATTATGTCACAATTTAATTAAATAATTAAATTTCTAAAATTATAAATAAATTATAATTCTTAAATAATCATTTAATATTTCTCAATACAATTTATAGTATATCATATCACATATATATCAAAATATTAAAAATTATACACCTATTAATATTCCAATAAGTCATTTTTAACTCTTCTTGAAATAAAATATCATAAATGTCCTAATTTGACACAAATTACTGAAAAAGGTTTATATTTCCATCCTAAGGTTCATTTTGGTCGAAAGGTAACTATCCAATGACATTAGGACAACTATTTTTTTAATAATATTTTTTTATAATATTAAATTTTCCACTAATTACTATATTTACAATCAATTGTGGTAAATAAAATTAAAATTTACTATTCACCAACAAAATTGATCATATTAGGCCATATATTTCATATTTATTTCTACCATGTTTTTCCATTAATCAAAATTCAATTCAAAAATGTGTTAAAATTACGTTTAATGGAAATCCCGTCTATGTGGCTAGAAGCCGAGTAAAAGAGATGTTCAAATGTTTAATAATGTTTTTACCTAATTATATTATAAAATGATTGCAATGAACTATATAGGATTAATATATGAATAATTTATTTGTTATGAATTTAAATCTATTTATAGTAAAAAAATTATTTAAATGAAAAGGTTGGTTTTTAACAATAATGCAGTATTTTTCATTATTCATCGATAATTGAATCTTTTCAAAAAATTTCTAAAATATAACACAAATCAAATTTTTATATTTAGAGTTAAAAAATAATGTATAATTTTAAAAATTAAATTTATTATTTTCATATTTTTTTAATACTATTCACAACCACTTTCTGAACTGCAAGTTTGAAAGGGGCGCTCGAACTCGATGTTGTGTTTAGGGAACTCTATTGAATTATTTAAAAGGAAGTCTACCATGAATGCGTAGGGTGTTACATTATTCCATAATTAAAATAATACCATCACTGAAATTTCTAGAATACAATTTCATAAAAATATTCAGCTGGTTCTTCAAAATATGTTCTTCAGGTTCCCACATCACCTCTTCCAATTTTTGGTCTCTCTAAGGATCCTTTACCCGATGATTCATTCGATTCCTCAACACTTTTTCTATGGTATCAGGAATTTAGATAGGATCATTGTAATAGATATTTTAGGTTAATGTTCTATATCATTTTTGGTGAGTACATGTGTTGTGTTTGGAATTTATTCCCTTAATAGTTATCTGTGACACATATCATGCACTTTGGAGAGACTTGTTTTCATTTCCCAATGGTGAGCTACAACTCCAGTTCATTCTAAAATCTCAAAATGTCCAATGTATTGAGGAATTAGTTAACTCGTTTTACCAAATCATATAACACTATTCCATGGAGGTACCTTCAAGAAGAAATGATATTCCACTAGAAATTCCATATAATACCAATGGTTATCTATATGGCTCTTTTTCCTACTCAGAGAAATTTTTATAGGGGTCTAATTATTATTTACCTTTTTTATAATTTACTCAACAATATCTTGGCCTATGACATTTCATTCACCCTCATCATCCCAACAAGTCCGTTTATGAGATCTCTTTCCATTTAACACTTTATATGGTTCCATTTGTATATATGAACGAATGATATTGTTATAGGAAAATTCTTCCAGAGGTAAACACTGATCCTATATACCATGAAAGTCATGTGAGATATATATCAACACATCTTATAATGTTTTAATAGTTCTTTCTTATTTTCCATCAGTTTGACGGTGGTATGCAGTTCCCAAACGAATCTATATATCTTGGGTATTCTAAAGAATTTTCTGGAATCATGACGAAAAATGAAAATCATGGTCTGAAACAATAAATTTGGGTACACCATTAAGTCTTATAACATCATTAATGTAATGAATTCATAAACATTGAAGTGTAAAATCTTCTATTATAGCCTTACAAAGTCCCTATTTTCTAAGAATATCAATAATAACCCACAACATATCATATCTTCTATGACTATTTCATAGCCCCATGAAATAGTCCATCATAATATCATCCCATTTCCACACTTTTATATGAAAAGGATTCATGACTCCTATAAGATGTTGTCTTGTAGCCTTCACCTATTCACAGACCAAACATCTCGACACATAATTAGCAATCTCCTTCATTTTGTTGTCCCAAATAAATTCTCTTTCAAATCTCTATACATCGTAGTGCCATGATGGTGTATAGGTAAATTATAGCTATGAGAATCATCCAATAATTCATTATTTAGTTTTGGTATACCCGGAACACAAAGTCTCTTCCCATATTTAATAATACCATTTTTAAATACGATGTTAATCAGTCTTCCATCATTCCAAGAATTAATTTTTCTTTGAAAATTGTCATCTTCAAACTAGGGACTTTTTTTCCTTTTTAATAATGAATGTTTGGAAACCATTTGAGAAAGTAGAGATGCTTCACCTTCCATGATAATTCTAATGTTTATATTTACAAGATAAATGAATATATGATCTTTTAGACACTTATTTTGTTTTGAGCTCTGTGGTCCATTCTACTAAAAGCATCTTCCACCATATATTCCTTCCTTGGTTGGTAGTGTATTATGAAAATATAATCCTTGAGTAGTGAAAGCCATCTTCTTTTACTCATGTTTAGGTCTTTCTGTCAGAAAATATATTTCAAACTCTTGTGATATGTATATATCACCCATATTTCACTGTAGAGATAGTGTCTTCATATCATAAGAGAAATTAATTACTTTTTATAACGCATGATCATGAGATGTTTAATTTTGTTCATGAATTTTTAATATCCATGATGCATAAGAAATAACCCAATCATTATACATAAGGAATGAACCATTTCCTTTTCTTGATGCGTCACTATATATCACAATATTCTCATTTCCAGATGGTAATGTCAAAATAAACTAATTGACTAATCTTCACTTCAATTATTCAAAACATTCTTCAAATTTTTTTTTACCAACGAATCTAACCCTTTTATGTGTGATCTTGGTTAAAATGTTTTCCAGTCAGGATAATTTATAGAAGAAATTCCTATAGTAACCTGCTAAACCAATAAAAATATATACCTTATTTATACTCATTGGTATTGGCCATTATTGGATTACGTTTTACATTGAAGGATCAATATTGATTCCGTCCTTAGAGAAAATATGGCCACGAAGTGAAATTTCCTAATTCCAGAATTCAAAATTTCAAAATTTACCAAAAATTAATTTATTCTAATAGTCTCTAGAACAGTACTCAAGTGGTTCTCATGGTCTTCATTGGTTTTGGAGTACACCATGATATCATCACTTAATACTATGAAAAAATTCTCAAGATATTCATCGAACACCCAGTTCATTATATCAATGAAAATAGAGGGTGAATTAGTCAATCCAAATGGAATGACATTAAATTCGTAAAGACCATTCCTCGTTCGGATTTCTTTCTTTTGAATTTAATTTTTTTACCCACAAAATTGATGATATACAAAATTAAGGTTAATCTTTAGAAAATATTGAGCTCTATGAATTTGATCATATAAATCATCAATGCGCAGTATAAGACACTTAATTTTTATTATAATAGCTTTGATGGATCTATAATCAATAAACAACCTCATTGATCTGCATTTATTTAAATCAAAAATAACTAAGGATCCCCATCGGTAAATATTATGGAACGTAAATCTATTACTACTCAACTATTGAAGTTCTTTCTTTAGGTCTACTAATTCCATAGTTTCCATTCTATTGGGAGTCTTTTATATTGTCCTTGATGAAGGATTAAATCAATTGTAAACTCAAATTCTCACTCTTGAGGAATTATGGTTAAATATTCTTTAATAAAATCAATATGTTGTGGTAAAATTGGTACATCTACAATTTGAATATTTCTTTATTCATCCCTAGATGTCATTTCTTCATCCACTCCAAGAATCTAATAAAATAACGATAATGGTTGTAGATTTTGATAAGAATCACGTAATGAAGTTTCATCTTCAATGATAATGGATTCTAAATCCTCCTCACAAATCAAAACTTCCTTATCATTGAAATCAATTTTCACATAATATATTGATATCCAATCCATATAGAGGATTTTATCAAATTCAATCATCGGTATGATGATGTAGACAACAGATAAATCATGTTTATATTCCATAATAAGAACTGTCTGACACATATTTGTTGCAATGAGACTTCCCTTATAGGATTTTACTGACATCTCCCATGGTAAAGTGACTTGTAAATATCTAATTTTTAATGAAAACATTAATTATTTAATGTAATGTGAGGATATAGATTCAAATAATGATTTGGATAAATTTGAGGAGACGATTCTAGTACCTACAACCACATCATTCAAAACTTCAACCTCTGCAGTTATGAACGCATAAGCCTGGAATTTCTCCCTTGTCAATTTCTGGGGAAAATTTCATTTATTTCGAGGAAAATCCTTTGAATAATTTCCTAGTTATAAAGAATTGTATAATTTAACATCATTATATTCTTTATTCATTTTTAAATCATTAACATGGTGGCCTTTTTCTCCCATCTTTTAGAAAACTCAAATTCTTTTTATGTAAATACCAGGGTATTTCTTCCCACAATTACTATAGGGTGGAATGTCAACATTCCCCTTCATCCACTAATATCCATTTCTAGAGTTTTCAATATCCCTATTCTTCTCTTTCGTTACTTTAACATCATAAGATAAAGAGAAATCATTTTCCGTCTTTATAGCACATGAGACTATATCATCTTATGATGAGAATTATTATGCGACCGGTGCTCGTTAGAGGAATGGTTTTAACCCATAAAAGAATCGTTCTATTATATTTTTTGGTTTATAAATGTAGTATAGAGTAGGACTTGATAAAATTGTGAAATTATCATCATAGATTGCAACATTATCATCCTTATTTTTCCTCTAACTCAAAAATTTCCTTCCTATATCAACACACAATTCACGAGGGATGTTTTTTCCAAAAATTACTTTAAAATCCATAAATTCAATATTTTTGACCTTTTCATCTTCCTCCTTATTGTGGATTAGGGTCCTTCATATGGGTATGATTATTATTCATAACTTTATTCAGCTATCCCAATATGGTTATAAGTTATTCAGCACTAGTCATATCACAAGCTGCACTATCATTATCGTACATATGAGGGAAATCCATAGATGTGTTATGTATGTTGATACAATAATGATTTCTTCCACTAGGATCTATTTCTGAAAAATGGAATACACTACATTCGGTTATGAATCATAATACATAATTCCAAACTAGGAATATACTTAACAGGATTTGTATAATATATGCATATCTAATCCATAATAATAAATATAGTTATTTAAGGAAATATTTACACATAAATCCTTCATACTAGGTAGTAAAGAAAATGCGAATTATCCTAAAAATATCCCCTAGTAGTGTCAAACCATGTGCATTGTAAGGATTTTTGTCCTGTACAGAGTTACACTAAGTCATGCTCGGAAAAACATGTAATAGTTTTTACCACAAATTATATATATTCCAAAACCACATCTATTAATATTATCTAGACAAGGATTTATTTTCCTAGAATACCCACATAATCTAGACATTACCCAAAATTTGGGGATATTCCTCTATAATTATCCTCAATTTCTATCTTAGGGTAATGTTCCCAAACCAATTTTATTTTCTAAATCTTGTTTCCATGGTTTGTACTAAACTTCATCTGATACCATTGGTAACCCCCTGACCACAATTTCCCAATGTTGGTGCATTATATTTTTAAATTATCATTATCACAAGAAATCTAATCCTTATAAAATTATCAATTTAGTAAGCTTATAAATACTAGATAAAACCATAAGTTTTACTTTAATTATTCAAATTAAAAACAACATGCTATCCTCTTTAAAAACTCTAATATCCCTTAGAATAACCCTATAGGTCTTTCATAGTTAACATCATTACATCTTCTGAAAAAAACATAAGAATGCGGTGATTAGAGATGCCCAGTAGGGATAAAAAATATAGCGGAAGCTATCATAAATAAAAATAAATATTTAAAGAAAGGTAGAAAATATAAAAACAAGGATTTTATAGATAATGTCAACAATAATATAGATAGAATAAATTCAATAATTCCATTTAAACAGTCAAATTGATATTATACTAGTTCAATAATGACATGTAATTTCAATAACTAATATCATAATGAAAAAATTCATAATGTTGAACATCATAATTGTAACATCAAGGCCTCGTGGAAAGACCATACATAACCATATCGTCAAGGCCATTTTCCAATACACTATATTATATCATGAGACCTACCGATGAATTGTGGGACCATATTGGGCCCCCATCACTTAAAAAGTTCAATTAATTCTTCATATAATAAGGGTGAAACATAACATAAAAATTTTTAACTAGCATACTTAAGTTTAGTACTTTAACCATAAATCATGAATTTTATAAAAATAGAACATCCAAAGTGAAACATATATTATAACCATTAATAAATTATATAATATTTTATCATAAAAAAGTAACCTTATTCGAGCATAAAATTCAACAAGGTATGTTGACACAGATGAAGATAAGCTAATAAGTTTATTAAAACTCATTGAGAGAAATATACCTTTTTTAAATTGAAATTATTTAAAAGCCACACAATTATAAAATAAAACATAACTTTCAAAAATAAACTTGTGAACCTATATGGAAATATTTAAAATGATAAGTCATGATAATGATGGAGAGTAGTCGATCTTCCCATAAAATAAAAAAAACATTCCTTAATTTGTTGAACAGGTCTAAAATTACCCCATTTCAATAACCAAAGAAAGATTCCATTAAAAAGGTATTATAAAACGGTGAACATGATTAAAAATTTCATCAAAAATTTTTTGATTATATTTTGAAATACATTTTAAGAAACATGCATATGGAAGATAATGATGTCCTAGTAGATACTTATGTATAAACAATATAGGATAATAAAGAGATTGTGAAATCAACACTTACTTTTAGATATTAAATTAGTAGATATTGAATTAAACATCTATATAATGGTTTAAAAATGTTATTAAATTATGAAAAAACCATATCAATATTTATTATATCAGATATGATACTCATATATAATATTGTTAACAATGTTTTAGTATTTCCATTGATTCGAGTGTTAAATGCTTCATTTTCCCATTCCAGTTTCTTCATGTAAGTCATAATTTTTATAAATAGGATATATGATTTCTTAATATATTAACTTATTTTATGTTCATAAACATAATATTAACTCATTATAAGAATTTTCTAATAATTTTTGAATGGTTAACCTGGAGAAGGAATCTCACCGCACTGTGGATACGGTAGGCCTTACGTACACACGAGTGATGATATCATTCCCTGGATGGTTAAATGGTATGGAATAGAATAGAATATTAATTACACATAATAATTGTCATGTTATATTATTTATTTATATTTATTATACTCATCATTATACCCTTCCAAATATTTTATTGTCGAAAAAAAATTACACCACAGTGTGGAGACGGTATGTCGTACCTACACACTCATGGTGATATTATTATTCATAGGATAAATAAATGGAAGAATATGGTTGTTCTATAATTATAATAACATATAAGTACATTTATTATATTTTATTCATTATTTTTATATGGAAACAAAATAGAAAGGTGAAGTACAATAAGTGAAAAACAATAAAAGATGTGATAAAACAATTACCTCTTTTTTGGGTAGCTTCTTCTGATTTTCAAAAAATGACACCTTCAGATGGATTTATGAAAAAATTATGGAATATTGGATGAATTTATTGATTTTGGGATGTTAATTGGGTCAGTTACTTCTGTGAAAATGGGATTCAGATGTTTGAATCAAAGAGAAGGAAGAGTTCATTTTTTAAAGAGAATTGAAGAGCACTTTAGGAAGAGCTTAAAATATTAATTTATTATAAATTTATTTCCGGTTTAAAATAGCTCCAAAGTGATTTATTTCATGTAAAAGATGTTTATGGGTCGAAAAATATCATAAAATTGTATTTAGACAAAAAATGTTTGCAAAAGAACCCTTATCTTTTCAGTTTAACCCATTGTTAAACAATTTAAATTTTACAATGTTTACTTCTCTTTTTATACTATAGTTATAATATAGTTACTATAAAATTTCAAAAGGACCCCAATTAGATCATTTATGAAATATCTAACAATATAATTATTATTTGGAAAAACCTATGATTTTAATTAATTTTATAATATTTAATAAAATAGTTTTAATTTTTATGTATCATTAATGAAAATTTTGATACTGTTTTGTATTTATATTTTACAAATTATCAAACCAACAAGATAACATAAAAAAAATACAAAAAACATTTCATTTAAATGTATATTTTGTCTATAAAATTATCAAGTGTATTTAATTAAGTCAAATTATACTTATTTTAATATTTTAAATATCATTTAATTTATTCTTCCACCAATAATTCAATTAATGGATCATTATTGTGTCACTATTTAATTAATTTTTTTAACACATAAAATTATTAATAGATAATTATTATATAGATAATAATTATATATTTATAAATACTTGTTATATTTGACCATATCACATATATATCATCATATTAAAAATAATATAGTATTAAAAATTTTAATATATCATTTTTAACTCTTTTTAAAATAAAATATAATAAATGCCTTTATCAATCCGAAGTATCCAAAAAAGGATAAAATTTTCTACGTAATGTTTATTTCGGTCGAAATATAATTATACAATGATATTAGGAAAACTGTTAGTGTAATATCATTAAATTACAATATTTATTTTACCATTAATTACAATATTTACATTTAACTATAGTGAATAAAATCCAAAAGTTACTATTCACAAAAATATTTTGATCATATTAGACCAAATTATCATACTTATTACTTCCATTTGTGTACATTTTTTAAAATTCAATTCAATTAAGTGGTAAAATTATGTTTAATGAAAATCTCGTAGATGTGGCTACACAGCGGGTAAAAGAGACGTTCTAGAGTTGGATAAGTTTTTATATCTATTTATATTATAAAAGGATTCAAAAGAACTATATTGAATTACTATATTTATATTTTATCATTTGTGACATTAAAATAAATTTAGAGAAAAAAAATATTAATAAAAAGGTGGGTTTTAAAAAAAATTGAATCTTTTTATAAAATTTGAAAAATTTCACCCTATGCTAATTTTGACATTTGCAATTAAAAAATTAAGTCTATTTAGAAAAATAAAATATATAATTTTCATAATTTTTTAAACACAATTCATAACTTCTTGTTGGAATGGTGATCTCAAACTCGTTGTTTCGTGTAGTGAACACCATTGAATTCTTTAAAAGGAGGCGTACCATGTAAGCCTGTGATGTTAAATTTAATGAATGATTTAGTCACATCCTTATTGGTGGTTAATATTTTGTTAATGGGTCATTGAATATATATGGGGAGAAATATGTATAATATATATTAATATTAAAAAAAATCATAGTATATTTAGATAATCATGATCATGTTAAGATACTTTATAACTTGTTTATGATGGATTGATTTATAAAATACATTTAGGATGTGAAATTTGTAGAGGAAAATTAAAAATATAGATGAAAAGATATAACAACTTTATTGATTTGGTTCCTTCTCTATGTTAATGAAATTATTGAGTGATTTGAGTACCATTAATTCAAAAATTACATAAGGATTATGAAGGAATTTATAAGGGTTCTTATGAAAGTATACGATACTGTTAATTGGGGGAGGTGTGGTTTTACAAGGGGAGGTAGAGGGTTTATTTATACTTTTGGGGAGGTTAATTTTTAGAATAAAATATTTAATAATATATTATATCATTTCTAAGCATGGTAATTGTAATTTGTTTTTCACAATGAATAATATATACGAAAAAATGGATTTTAGTCTTTAAATTGTGTTATAAAACATATTTAAAACTTTAATAAATAGGACAATGAAAAAATGGGAAAAAAGTATTTTAAGGGAAAAATTTTTTACTATAGGAATTTTAAAATGATTTTTATGTTTTCAAATTAAACTTATTTTTTTTATGTTACACATTTATCTTGTCAATTTTTTTTCAAACTAACATTTTCAGTATTTATTAAGTTATTATTGCATCATAATAATGAAATTCAACATTTTTCATTTAAAAAACAATATTATAACTATTCACATAAAATTTTTAGTATTTTATAAAATTACCAACAAATATTGTGTAAATAATTTTCTTGTTTTGATTTTAAAAAAATTCTCTAATTTTATCAAATTAATTTAATAACAATGGAAATTTTAAATTTAAATTTTTTTTGTTTTTATGAAATACATTAAAATGTAGTTTATTATAAATGTGAAAATATTTTCATTATGATTTTTAATAATGATGTTTATTTGATGGAAATAAAATATTTATTTTTACTAAAATTACTCAATATAAATTCTATTAATACTAAATATTATTGTTTTGAGGCCAGACTACAATTCCAGTGGTTTTGTCACTATTCCTATTAGTCATGTAACTATTCTCAATAGAAAGGTTGTTATTCCAAGGACTATATTACTATTCTAATTTTTATATTACCACTTTTAAATACTAGTTCCATCCTTAATTTAATATTCAGGAAAATTCCTCTTTTGCTATATTTTATTTTTCTAATAAAAATATTTGTTTCATAATATTTTAATAAATTTCGAAATTGTTTTTCATGGTGGTGATGATTTTAGAAGATTTTAGTAATCTAAATATTCACATTTTATTTTTTCATTTTTTATTTTTTGTATCCGTGTATAGCATCCAATATTAGTGGGATTTTTTGTGGGATAATAAAATGATCTACATAAAAATAATGAATAATTATCAGAATCATTATGTGTTGTATGTTTTTAATGATATATAACATAATATAACAAATATTTATTTCATGAATAAAAATATTATTTTCAAACTGATGGTATTTATATTCATCACCAATTTGGAAACTATATTCCAAAAAATTTCAACTCATATTTGTAGATGAAAATAGAGTAGGGTAATATTATTCACCAGTTCCTCATGTTCCCACATCACCGCTTCATATTTATGGTTTCCCTACAATAGAATGTCAATATATGATTTTTAATTGTGTCATACATTTTTTCTATGGTGCAAGATATTCATCGATAACACCTCAATCAAGAGGTCATTATCAAATTTACTGCCTATGAATTTAGTAAATTTGATTGATTTAGTATGTACATCCAATGATTGGATACATGGAACACATCATGAACTTTAGCCATATTATTTATATATTTCAGCTAATAGAGAACCACTCATATGTGAAGTTGGATCTCAGATGGGACAATGTATCAAGGGATACACTTAACATTATTTTCAAATTTCATTAAAATCTTCAATGGTGATATTTAATGGAAAAAAATTTCTTCAACTTCAATTTCAATGTCCCATCGATAACTGTCAGCATATATCATCTGATGACATTTAGAAACATTTATATGTTGGATAAAATGTAACATCCCTTTAATATCATACAAAATATTAGTCCTCTGTAGTTTTTTTACCAACTTCATCCTAGAATGTAGTATTTATACATCAAATCTCAAAAAAATCATCATATGGATCTATTTGAATAATTTATTAGAATATATTATTTTATGAGAACTAAAATATTAGGATAGGTTGAAACCACCACCCTTTAAATTCCATTTAGTATGTTGTAAACATGTCTTCCAATTTCGTAATTTTCCATTAAGATTTTCCATTATTATTTTAGTGATATGTTGTATATAATACCCATTTAGTATTCAAAATTGCTTGAATAAATCTCCAAAAATTAAAATCTAAACATGGATCATGATTAGATATGATAAGAACTAGTTACCCATAAAATATAAATATTTATTTTATGTATATCTTAGCATATTTATCAAGTGAGAAATCTTCTAAAAAAGATATGGAGTTGAAACTGTTGGTGAGTCAATCCTTCATATCCTATATCTCATTATTTCATATTGTTGTGTTCTGGTGGCAAGTGAAAAATTCATTACTAATGTTATCTCATTTCCATGTCATGGAAAAATTACAAGATCATTGAGATATACTCAGATATTTATTTCATCATATTTCCCCACCTGAAGTTCGTATTAAGATCACATTACATATTGGTACATCTGGGATGGATTGTAAATGATTATATATATACACATTTTAAAATATATATTTTCTTTATCACAATTGGTGAATAAATAAAAATTAAAGAGTTAAATTTAATGACACAATATTCATCAATATTAAACTAATGATGGATCACTTATTTTACTTCATTCACCCTCTTTTAAATATTCTAATAAGTGCTTTACAGCTACTAAAATTTATCTTGGATTGAAGGGTAGACAATTATTTAGGAAACTAATGATCAATCACCTAACATTATGATTTTTGGATCCATAATTTTCATATCCATGAGGATATGGTCATTCTCAAACTACATCAAGGATAGAGTAGAAGGTTCCTTTAGATGAAAGGTATTATCTACCTTTCCACCATTCATGATTGTTAGTCAATCGGAAAATCATAGTCCATGATCAGTTACAACCATCCTCACAGACATATATTGTTCTGATTCTATGTGAATATATAATTTAAAATATTTTGATATATATATATATATATGCCACACTTATCACTATAGAGGTAGTTCCACCAAATCATCACAAATAATATCATATATTTTAACAACAGTTCTTTCATCAGGTAGTTCTTATAATGTATCTTAAAATATTTGGAGGCCAAAGATATCACATTGTTGTTCAACATTAGTACACAACCTAATAAATTATTTTAGTAATAAATTTATATATCAAATACTTATCCACTTGATAGTAGTGTGAGAACAAGTGGAGTGATTATCCTCTTCTTAGGATCCCTAAATAATTCCACATATATTTTTCCAATAATAGTATCACATTTTTATATTAAATTATTTATCATGCCAAAATATCATGTGAAATGTCTCATAAAATGTTGGTATTACCCTGATAATATAATAAAACTATGAATTTCAATGAAAATATTGGGTCCAGGACATTCCTCAATTGCGTTTTTTATTGATTCATTGAAATTACTTCAATTTTAATCACATTATTCAAGAATATAACATAATACATCATAAATGAACTCATTTTTAACTAAGGTAACATTTTATACTTAATAAATATTGCTTAAAAATCCTTATATTCTCTTCATCTTCATCCTCAATATTTTCGTAAATGAGAATATCATTGATAAAGAATAACCCAAATTTATTTTGGTTATCCCTAAAGACTATATTTATAAAATACATAACGATTGTAGGAAAATTAATAACTCTAAATGGGATCATTAATAACCAGTAATGTCCATACATTTCATAGAAAGATTTTGACTAAAAATATTCTATATTTCTATTTTAGTTGATGATATAAATAATGATGATAATATTTGGATTTGTACTAAGATCATGATAGTTTATTGAAAAAGTCATTAATCCTTGGAATGGGATACTTTTTATTTATAGTGATATCTTTGAGTTCCTGGTTATAGATATACATCAACATTAATTCATTTTTTTCTTTACTAGGATCACATGAACAACCCAAAGTGATATATTATGGTGTATGAACCCTTTGTCGAAATTCTATTATAACTGATTCTTTTACATGTTTAGTTTGATCAAGGATATCCGATAATGATATTTGGATATAGGAGTGGCATTTGTATTGAGATCTATTGATAAATATAACTCCTGATCTATTGTAAGTATAAGTTACACTTTAGAAAAAACAAGAGTTTATTTCAAAATAATCATCATTTCATTATTGTTTATACTTTCATTTCACACAACCATTTATGAATGTTGTTATTCATTATAGGGAATCATCACCCACACCATATAAAGAATTTTTACATGGATATTAATAATATTTTTTTCATTTTATATGATCATGTTATTGTTCATATTATGAAAATATATTTCCTTTTATATATAGTTTATTGTTCCTCTATATAGAAAGAGCTAATCCATGCTTAGTATATTTTTAAATAACACAAAATGAAAGATTAAGATATTATTTGGAATAATATTTCCATATTCAATAATAGGATAATATACTAATACTTTGGATTCATTGATCACATCACTACATGTTTTTATAGATATACCAACCTCAATTTATTAGGGTTCTAATTCAATAGTTAAAAAAAATGAAATATATAAATTAATGATTAAGACTAGAATCAAATAAATCCATTTTAATTATTGAGTGAATAATATGTGTACCTTTTAAAACATAATATATGTGTTCCATTATACCTATAGTTATTTAATAGTCTTTTTCCATTCTCATTAATTAATGTTTTCTGCCATGATGGATGACCCTCATTGACTTGTGGTTTACTACGTTGTAGTTTATAGATCCCTTGATCCCTATAAGTTTATGAATTAAAAAATGGTTGTTTCCATACATTCTTATAAAAATTTGGTCATATTTATCATGAATCTTCGACATTCATGTACATGTTATCCTCCCCTCCGACATTTTAAAAAATTTCATGTCCCTTTAAGGCAATTTTGATGATCCTTATTCCAAAATTTTTCATAGGTGGACGGTTATATCTTATTTCATCTTTATTAATGATATCATCCAGTATAGAAATCCATATTTAATTTAATATATCCATAATTAGGTTAAAAATAACCAATATAAATATTTAAATTGAGATCACATCAAATACCTTCTTTTTAAATCACAATGTTTAGGAAAACTAGATCCTTCTAATGTTGTGGTTTTAAAACAGTAAATAATATCATTATTTTTATATCATTATTGATACCAAAATCAGAGTAATATCATGAAATACTTGTGAAGTTTCATCATAATATGTGATTGATTCACCCTCCCATTTCTTAATCTATTATAATTTTCTCATCATCTTTGTACATAGATTTCAAGGGAAATACTTTCTAATAAATATTTTTTATGGTCTCTACAATATATCTCCTATATTTAATCCTTTGTATTTTTATTATTTATTAACACGCTCTAAATGTTGGTGGTCATTTCCACATCAATGATTTGATACCTAGTTTCTCCTACTTTGGAAAAGGTAGACATTTTACATGGTTTATGTTTTTTTTCGTAGACTAAGAAATCATGGAAATGAATTTCATAATTTGTTGAACTACAGTTCACATTTCATTAAGAATTTAATTTAGACAATATTTCATTATCCATAACATATGTTTTTTGTTTGCTTTCGTATAGTTCCAAAACTTTCTATAATAGAAAATGTTTGAATAAAATATAAGTCAAAAAGGAATGAATATATAATTTATTCTTATAAGAAAATCATTTATAAATTTATATCATTTGTGATGAGTATTTATTATTTTTCCCAAAATATAATTCTAGGATCTTGTGATTTAATCCTTCATTAAGTTTATGGGTAACAATTTTTTATTTATTCTTTATTCATAAGAGTTTTTATAGATTTTTTTAATGAACAAATAATGTCTTTAGGAGTCTCAAACCATGTATGTAGAGAGTCCCTTTATTGTTAACCAGGTGATTACTGAGTCAAATATTAATTCACCCTTTTTAGGGTTATTACCACTAGGTATAGTTATTCCAGAACAATATCCACTTATTGTATCCAGACATGGATTTTATTTCTTAGAAACCACAAACTATCATACTTTAGCAAAACATCAGATGATTCCCTTAAATCTTTCTAAACTCCTATGGTTTTTCAATGTCAATGTTTATTCCTATTTCCAAAATTTACTGAATTAATATATGATACCAACTATTGTGACCCATCTTTTTTTTACATGTCTATTTCATTATATCTTAAAAAAATTGGGAATAATCATGGATCCATTGTTTTAGTTCCTTGGAAAAGGTATTCTTATACTTAAATTATATGTAATGAAAGTAAAACATTATTTAATATCTTTATATTTACCCTTATAGATATCTCATAACATCTTTAGAACATTTAGTCAAATAATGATATAAATAAATGAGAGGGGTGAGTAAAATCTAAGTAAGAGGATGTATAAGGCACATAAACCAATAGTAATTGGTCGAGAGTAATCAAAATAATCATATTATAACAATAAGATCATAAACATATTAATGAGGTAAATATGTGATGAAGGCATGGAATTTGGAATATAAATACTAATTAAATGTCACAACAATGTCATCAAATTCAACACATAGTTGTGAACAATGATTAATAACTGTTCGTGCATAACATATTTTCATTAATCAGAATATTATAAATGTGAAACTACATAACATTATGTTCACTAATAAAATACTTTATCTCATTATATATATTATATTAATGAATTAATTTGTGGTCCTTATAATTTCAGGACCACCTATTACTTCATAAACTCTCATAAATAATGCATGCCACAAAGAACATATAATAATATTTAGTTGTGAAATAAGACAACCAAAAAGAATGGGTTTCATAAAGTATTCCACATGTCAAACATCATCGAATAACCAATGTGATCCCCGAATAAAAATGGAATATTTTTATTTGGCATAAAAGATCATTTTTTTTGAAGAAGAAAAAAAATATTTATGACAAATGGTTTCTTATTTTAAAAATAAACTCTTTCTTTTATAAACCATTGAATTTGACTGCGAAATCATTTTGTTAATGTTGTAAAAAATGGATATCCCATAATAAGAGGAAAATAATATTATGAGTTTATTTTTAGGATATTATATGACCATCCATATTGAAAATATTTTTAAAGGGAAATGTGTACTATTAAAGATGTGTTTGAGATTCACTTTTTCTTAAACCCCACTTTATTTCTTCATTCTAATACCTTATTAATAAAAAATAAAGGATAATTAAAACACTTAAATATAAGTTAATTATTTTCATTTTTAATCCTATTTATCATTTATAATAATTCAGATATATTTTTTATTTCCCTTTATTAAAGGTTATATCTTTTGATATCATGTTTTCCTAAAAACATATTAGGTTTTCCTTTGATTTAGATAGTTTGGTTGTGGTAATTTATGTATAAAAAGAATTAATTATAGAATATTAAAATATCTATATTAACAATTTTATATAAAATAAATTATTTATTTTAACCCAAAAAAATGGTGGTTATAAGGAATAAATTTGTAACATCCTCATTGGTGGTTAATCAGTCATTAATAAGACATTTCCTTAAGATGATGCCTGAGAAGAAAAATTTATGATAATTTTAAAAATAAAATTATTATATTATATTAAATTATCATGATCATGTTATCATTCATTATAATTGGATTAATATGGTTTAAATTATAAAATATATGATGGATACAAAATTAGAAAAGGAAAATGAAACAAAATGACGAAAATACATTACATCTTTCTTTAAATGGATTCTTTTCTATAGTAATTAACTTCTGGAAAGGCTGGTGTTTGATTATTATAGAACATCAAAATAGAATATAAGTTTCCATAGATAAAATAAATATGTATTTTATAATGTGAGGGAGGAGAGTTTATCCAAGGGGATGATACATGTTATTTTAATATGAGGATAAGGGTATTTTAAGAATAAAAAATTTAATAAAAAACTATTTCATAGGAAACCGTTTTAATAATGGTTTTATAGTATAAATATTATATAAATAAAATTAAATGTATTTAGGACTACAAAACCATTTATATATATATAACAAATATCTTAAAAGGAATATAAAATAAACGATTTTTTTTGAAAGGGAACACTTTTGACATCATACATTTAATTTTTCTAATTATTATATTGAATTTATGTTGTTTTTTTAAACAGAAAATTTATCTTATTAAATTTATTTCAATTAAAACACATATTTATTTTTTGTTAATTTTCCACTGTCTCATCATTTTTTCATAAAAGATACAGTATTTTAAAAACACTATTGAAATAAATATTTATGTATTTTAGAAAATTAAAAAAATCATCCTTGGGAAATTTTGAGATTTTGATTTCAAAAATGACATTAGGTTTTTCAAAATATTTTTTATAACATATTTAATTTTTATTTAAATTCTAAAAATCACTATTTTTTGAAATAATGTATAATACATTTTATAAAAAATACCCTAATATTTTCGTTGAGTTTTTAATGAAGATTTTTATTTTATAGTGTTATAATATTTCTATTTACTTAATTTATAGAACATAAATATTCTTAATATAAAATTTCATTATTTTGTGGCCAAGTAACTATTATAGTGTTCATGATTCTTATCCCAAAGTGTATGTTACTATTCTCAATAGCTAGGTTATTATTCTAAAAGTTATACTAATATTCTAATGGTAATAGTACCTCTATTAAATATGAATTTGTTACATCATTTTTTATTAAATAAAATTCCTCCAAAGGTTATATATTTTTATTTCCAATAATATTTGATTGATTAATAATATCTTATTATATTTATTTTATATTTTTCCATGGGGGAATTATTTTATATTATTTGGAAAATCCATAATTTTGAAATATAGTTTTTTTAATTTTCCCCTTGTATTGCTTGTAATTTTCATGAGTTTAGTGATAGATTAATGATTCTATATCCATTAATGAAATACATTTTATCAATTTATTTAGGCATTGTATTTGTTTAATATAATATTTTATTATATAAAACACATTTTGTTCGATTAAAAAATATCATGTTTAAACTCATGGTTTTTATACTACCCATAACATGATTAAGTCTAATGTATTCACCATAAGATTCATCAATATCATTAATATTATCCCAGAGGATCCTTTTTTCAGAAAAAACATGGTTAACCATATGATGAAAAAAGGACATAAATTACTTTTTCATTCAATATAATTATATAGATGTTTTGGAGGACATCTGATAATAAACATAAAAGCCACAGGTTGTCATCAGAGTAATATGAAGTGCGTTTATCAATGAAATTTTGTGAAGTAGGTACTCAATTTTTTATATGATATATATGAAATATTCTAATTGGATTCAAGAAAATATAATTGTAATGAGATAAAATATTTGGTGTGAAAAAACATCATTATGGTTCATTATTGGATTGTTAAATTTCCAATTAGTATCCCTTGAGAGTTTCTTCCATAGTGTGCAGTCTTAGGCACCATTATTATGAATTAATGTGATGAATGAGTAAATTAAAAAACAAAACTATTTTTATGGGTATCGAAAGGTTTTTAAAAAAATATTTTGATCCACATCCCAATATCCATACAAGGATTAATTTTCATTGGAATTACACACAGTCTTACTTTACCAAAATATTAGATTATTTTCCACCATGGAAATTGTATCCAATTAAAAAAATTAATATGATATAGGTATAAAAAAATATATCCTTTAAATTATTTTTTTCATAATTGACATGTAAAAAACACTTATATGGAAATTCATACACCACTCAAAGGAAAATAGTTTTTGAACTTATCATTGATGATAATGTTGATAAAATGATGTTTTGGTGATTTTTTGATCAACGGTTTATTGAAATTTTATCTCGAAAAAACATAATTTTAACATTTATATCATATAATACTAGTAAATATGTTCTCAATGTCATCAATGACATGAATATTTTTTATTTTTCAAGTAGGTGGTTAAACATACTGAAACATGTTCTACAAATGATTTTTAAATGATTCTGAGATGGGTTAGTTGTAATATAATTATATTAGTTTTATAATGATATTATTTAGTTTATATTAGTCTAATTTATCTGATTTAATTAAATTTATAATAATAATTAAAGTATATGATAACATTACCAAATTTGAATAAACTTTTATCCTCTTAGTAATATTAATTTAATCATTTTAAATGATAATAATTTTTTCTTGGTAATCTAAATAACAGGTTCAATATATATTAAAAAAACCGTAATTATAAAATAAAAATAATATTTATACATTATTTCAATATTTGTATAAAACCTTGTATGACCCTAAATATAAATGAAACATGTTACATCATAGAGGGAGTTGTCCGCACAAGTCAAGAGGATATGTTTTTTAATTGGATGTGTTATATGAATTAATAATGATTATAACCTTAATATTATAAGAATATATTATATTAATTAATATAATATGAATATATTAGCGGTTATATAAAAAATATGAAAGAATAAAATTATGTAGAAACCTAAGTAGTTGATAATAATCATGTTAAGGACATGATTTTTCCATTTATGTATGCATGAATTTCAAGGTATTTGGAAATATACAAGTGACCATGGAAATATATTATTGGTATAGGGTTTATGTAGATTATAATTTTATTTTTTCGGGAGATATTAGAATGGTGAGTCCTTCTTGATGTTATGATGTTGTAATACTTTTATTAGTGTTTGAAAGTGTAGTTTTGTGTTTTTTTTTTAATTTTTTTAATAATTCAGAAGAACTATTAATCATTCAATGGATAAAAAATGTAGAAATAAGATAATTTAAAATATGTATTATTTAATAAAAAAGGTCAAATATTCAACTATATGCTATTTTAAAAATGGTTTGGACTTTTACTCTTGGTTAATGTCAATTTACCCATTTTACTATTTCCTTGCTAATTAATTTATAAAAATAGAAATTAATGCTAATGAAAAAAAATGAATATTAAATAATTTAAAAAATATGGTAAATATAATTAAAATTTTTAAAATAAATTTATCAAATAATATTTATAATAACGATTAAAGTTAATTTAAGAATAAATAAGGTTAATTGGGATAACCCCTTACTAAAAATAATGTTTTAAAGATTTAAATTTATATATAATGTAAACTAATTTTGGATAGTGATTCTAATAACCTGAATTGAATTTTTATAAATAAAATAATAATTTGGAGTCTTTCATGGAAATTTAATACTAAATCTCACTTAAAAATAATTATTTCAATAGAAAAATTGATAAATAGTTTTTATATTGATGTTGTAATTTAAATTGTTCTAAAAATGTTTTAATAAGATTTATTACTTCAAAAAATAATGTAAAAATATTAATGTTATTCCTTAAATTCATATATCAGTACATAAAATTTGTTCTTAATTTCTATTTCAATTTTACATAACCTTAATTTCTTAAAAATTTCATGTTTCATGAAAAAAAGTAATTATCAACTAAAAAACACATTACTAGAAATAGTTGAAATATTCTTACTAGGATAATTTCAACATGAAAATTTCAAAAATGATGTTACTTTGGGGTATTATAATTTTTTCTATTAATATATTAAATCATATAAGGAAGAAATCATCTCTAAGGGAGAATAATGTGATAGTGTAGGATTTGGTGTCCATCAGCTATAATAGGGTCATTGGTATTACATTCTCCCATATTAAATAATTTAAATTTTTAAATTTGGGTATATATCATCTGTTGTCAAAAAATTAGATAGTCATTCCTTGTAGCTTCGTTGGGATCCTAGGTTTCATATAAAAATTTGTAATTTCTCCAAAGTACATTCACCAATCAATTTGTTCAATTCCTAAAAACTCATTATTTTTTGTTATGAACCCAAAGTGATTCTTCAATGTAAGATTGTTTTGTCCCCAACTCTATTCACATAAATGTGATACCATGTGCTGAATTGGGTTTGTATTTATTCAATAAATAAACATGATACACTTCATATACTTCATAAATGATTGGTTTCATAGCCAACCGGTAATCTATATTCAAAATTGATTCAAAAATATTAAAAATAACAATGTAAATGGGGCATGAATTCCCCATTATAAAAAATTATAAAACATTACACAATAGGAAAACATTCAAGAATACATGATCCCCAAAATATAATTCCTTTAATTTCCTTTGATTTTCATAAAAAAACTTTTTTATATTTTGGGGTGTTATAATATGAATTTCAATAGTGTATACATTAATTGTTCTGTCCTCCACAAGATAGAGGATAGCTAACTTTATTTATCCATACACAACCCAACAGGTTTGAGTTCGACCCCAATTTCTATATATTGATTTATATTGTTTTATTTGAATTCTTTAGTGGAATATATTATTTTATGAAAATTTTACTAGAGATAGATATTGATCATATCTAAGTTGGAATTCCTGATAATATGATCAAAACAAGACTTCCATTGTTTAGATGGTTATTTAGACTATCCATTAGTCTAGGGTTTATAGGAGAAGCTTAATTATATCTATGTGTCCACATCCCATTTCATAATTTTCCATAATTTCAATGTGAACTCTGAAAAATGGTAATTTTTAAGTGATATGCATTCCCCACGACTCCTTGAACATTCGTTGAAAGAGACTAAAGATAGAAAATCTAGGGAATATCTTATCTTATTTCTAATAAATGAGAAAAACTAGCATAATTATCAAGGATGAACCATATAGATTCACTCTTACCTGTCACCATTGGTATTTTTTTTGAAACGGTCCATTGTATCATTGTCCCACTTCTGTATAGGTAAATGAAAAATATTCAAGGATCCCTTTTGATTTCATATTTCATCATTAGCATGTAGAATATAATGAATAATTTCACACTATTTTTAATTTCTAAAATCATACAATTAAACCATAAATTATCTCTTTATCACATGTACATCTTTGATCCACTATGGTGTATACTGATATTCGAGCAATGTGATTCATATATTATTTCACTTTTCAACATTTCTATAGATGGTACAAAAAAAATATTTCCAAAATTCCACTTTAAATCTGAATAATTGATTTCAATCAAATTATAATCATTCATCACATTAATTTTCCCGTTGAAAATATCAACATCTAGAGGAAACTTCTCCATCCTTTCTAGAAACCATGGTTTATTAATTCGTTTTAAGAGTATAGATGTTTCCACTTTCCTAGTAGTCACTATATCCATCATTACTATATATTTATATCTAGGATCCTTTTTAATCATCATCATGGTGAGAACATTATCTTCCCTTCTCCAAAATTAATTAGACACCTTTTTTTATACTGAGGGTGGTAGTTTAAAATAAATCATATTCTTTGAGTTGTTATTACCATCTTATTTACCTCATGTTGAGATCCTCCAGAGAAAAGATATACTTAAATGTATTTTGTTCCATATATGAAAAATATTTTTCACCATAGATGTATTTTACGATATTTTCAAGGTAAAGATTACATATTAAATCTCATGGTCATTATTTAGATACTTTTTCATGGGATTTAAATTTACCTGTTATATAGGTAATCAACCTATTATTCTATAAGAGGACACAACCAAGTCATTTCATCTATGCATCACTCTATATTACAAACCAAACCATATATTATGAATGAGTTAATATTTATAAATTAGTAATTATCCTATTCGTATATTAATTATGTTTTTATATTCCATTTAATAGTTTAATTTAAACCTTTTTATCAGTTTACTAGGTTAATAGGTTAACCAATTAAGAAAAATAAAAAACCCAAAGAAGTAACCTAATATTTTTGGAAACATCAATATGTAGTTATTTTCATTTGCGTATTAAAGTATTTAAATAACATTTCTGTTGAGGTTTCAACTTATATTCCATCCTTGGAAACAATATGGATATGAAAAAAATTAATATACCATAAATCACACTAATTATACATCAAAAACAACTACACTATTTATGAGCAGTCCAGATATGACTCCCATAAACTCTATAGCCCTTAAATTACACAAATATTAAATTATTTAATATAACCATAATGTTATCAAGATATTACTATAATAAAATATTCATATGATCTATAATGTTGAATGGTAAATTATTCAATCCAAAATAAATTGATTTCATCTTCAATATATACTCATTCATTACCATTAACTAATTATAACCATAGCGATGTATGACCATTGAAAAGTATTGGTCACCTTGATGTTGATAAATTATGTCATTAATGTTTGGAAAAGGGTAATTATTCATTTTATAGATGTAACTAATATCTCTAGAATGTATGCACAATATCATGGACCATGGGTACATGACTTGGTTAATATTCTAGAAAATTTATGATGAAACTTTGTAACATGGTTACATAAATTATTAATAGGACAAATTTATCATCCATATATCACACATGATATTAATAATTAATTTCATTAAGGATATATACTATGGGTGGATCTAGAATTGATTTAAATTATGAATATTCCCCTCTGAATACAAGAGATTCCACTTCACCTTAATGAATAGTAATACCTATCTCTTTAAAGTGTATTTTTTCATTTTAAATTAATACCAAATCAATAAAATTTATCATGTAAAATTAAACCATATATATATATATATATATATCAATATTGAAAACATGGTATTCTCAGCAATCATAATTATAACTACATGGCACATCTTTATTTCTATAATCCACCAACTTGGTGTCTTAATTGACAACTCACTTACTATAGCTCGAGTCAAATATCAAATGTCTTAGGTATTCATGGAAGATATAAAAGGGTGATAAGATCAATAATAAAATAAAACATTATCTGAAATTGATGAAACAATCAGTGTATATGCCTCAATTTCAATAGAAATATAAAAACAATATAATTTTATACATATTATTGAAATATTTTATGCATAATTAATCTTCAAATATAATCTAAGGATCATAAATTATATTTTCTTTGGAAGATTAGATAAATATTTCAAAAGCATGAAACTGAAATGAAATCATATTTTAATTAATCTATATAATGATATCATATCATCCTTTGAGACCTTACAATTTCATAGGATAATATAAGGAATTCTTGGATAATCGGATGAGCTAAAAATCCATGTATGGTAATAAACATATGAATAAATCATAACACATGGGTTAGAAGGAATAACATGATGACATAAAAATGCATGGGACATAAATTAAAATATAGAATCATAACTTATAGAACATGGGATAATGTAATTATGGAATCATCAGATCGTGATAAAAAAATAATACAATATGTAATCATTATTCAAGTCCAATTTCACATGGATGATAACTAGTCAAGGAAATCCACCACGATGGTTGTACATGGATCACGGGTCAAGGCTAACCGCCATGACCATTGCACATGAACTGTAATTAGACTAAAAATTAAACTATTTATTGGATAAATATCTGATCATAATAATAATAACTTATTGATGTATATGTGTTCCACATTAGGAATCACAACTAAGGAATCAAACATTAATAAAAGCGTTTCCCATCGAAATAATTGACTATCATAACCATGTGAAAAGGAGTAGGAAAAAGGAATATCTGAATGGTGTCTATGAAAGAATGGATTTAAATCATATATGGACATTCATAAGGTAAAATAGGAATATATAATTATATGGTACAAAAAACTAGAATCAAAACATCAGAAAAGTGTCTCTATTAAACAATATAAATAAAACATTTTACAGTGGTTTGAGTAAAATAAATATATATATCTATAGAGGAAAAGACATAATATTTCACATAAGACAAGAATTAAACCAAGATATATTTTCATTATAAAATAACTAAATTAAGAAAAATAATTTTTTCATATAGCAGTTTATGGAGTTCAGACGAAAATGGATTCGAAGTTAGGATGTTCCCTTTTATCGGGTATGCTTATTGAGAAGAATTGAGAAGGGAAACATTGGAAAAAATGTATTTTCCATAAATTAAAAGATGATATGATCTAGATAAATGTTTCTGGAACATATAAAAACAATCCTGAATAATTATATACAATGAAATAAGAATTAATTTTTTGTAAAGATAGAGAAATATTAACCCACAGGAAAAATGGAGGTTTTGGTAGAATACCTGTCCTTATGTACGAAATAGTTATACACATAATTTTAATGTCCTATTTAATTCAATTATAACCCATAATTAATTAATTAAAAAACATATATTCATATAGATAATTTATTAATATCTTATTTTGTTCTTTAATGGCCTCTGAGTTAATTTGTAAGATATAATTTCATCATTTGGGAGTGTTCGTTTCTTCGGATTTCTTTCTTTGTTACATGAATAAATCTATGTTAGATTATGTGAAATTATAATAGACATCTATAAATGAAGTTATATTTTATTAATGAACCCAAATAATATTAAATGGCTATATAATTCATTTGGTTATTTGGGTTGAGGAAGAATCATTAGATAAAACAATGATGATGATGGTTTAGATTAATTTGGCAGTTCCACGATCTTCATGATGTACTTTTGTTATATTATTTAATATCATGTATATATTCTAGTTTCAAAACATTACATAGTCTGTAATACATATATTATAACATGTTTTACCCCAAAATGATGGTATTATGACCATCTTATAAGGTAGTCATAGAAATTTAAAACACGTCATCCTTTAATGTGGTAAATTTACACATAGCAGACAATGTTTTAATTTTTACAAAAAAATTGTAGTGTAAGGAATTCATGATGGATTGTTACATAGAAATTTTGAAATTATAGTATATGTGTGGTAATAAGGTAATAATGTCACTTAGATAAGGTTATGTGAGGGGAGAATAATAAAAGAAAAGAATTTGTAAAGAAATTAAAAGAAAATGAATGAGGGTTTAAACTGTTGTATTATTCTCCTTGAGAACCTCCTTGAAGGACTTGAGTATTGAATTTTATTGATGCTAAAGGATCTTATAAATGGGGAGATATAATTGGATGGATTATTAGGGATAATTTAGGTAAGCATGAAATCCTATAAGGTGTGGGGATACTATGTGGTGAGGGGTTATATTTATAGTGCATAATAGGGGGGTTTTTTGATTACATTCTTAATCAGTTAATTATTTAGACACAAGATGATGAATAGTTTTGAAAAGTATCACTTAATATTTTAAAATAATGAAAGATGTTTTGAGGCTATGAGCTTACATTAACTATACATCATCCATGACTCAATAATTCATGTATATTTCAAATACTATAAATTAATTCATTTCAATATTTTCTAAAAATTCATCTATTTTTTTGAAAAACCCCTAAAAAATTACCCAACACATATTTTGAGGTGTAGAATTGAAAAAAGTGAACAATTTTAAGAAAATGTTTTTATAAATATGAGAAATAAAATATTCAATTATGATCAGCATTTACTTGAAAAATACCAATTTTACAACTCTAACTAATTTTATGCCACTTTCAAAAATTAATTAACATCTCATAAAATTATGGTATAATCATAAGAAAAAAAAATTAAATTTATGAATCTATTTTTTAAAATATTATTTTTAATATAATTTTACTAATTATAAGATTATAAATAATCATTTTTTTAAAAAAATACTAACACATGATTTTTTTATTTTCAACACATTTATTAACCTATACTATAAATTAATTATATCGTATTTTCATGTATACGATGGAATAATTTTTTTATACATTCATTGGTGAGGTTACTATTATATTGGTCAGTTTTCTATTTATAAAGGTCATATTACAATTATAAAGGTCTAGATAACATCACATTAGACTATATTCCTTAATTTATGAAAAAGCCTATTATTTAATTCATTGTTCATTTTAAAAGTTTTTATTTTTTTCTATATCTTTTTTATGTGATATATACATTTTAACATAATTATGAAAGAGATTTTTCATTGATAAAATTTTTTGTTGTTACATTTTACAACCCTTATCCATTTTTTCCCTTGAAATTTCATTTTACAAACTATGGAGAAAATATTTGAGGGTACTTATCCATTATCACTTGCTAGGGTTATTAGGTTTACTCTTCTTACTTATTTTTCCACCATAGTACATTGAACAAATTAGTGGGTTTATTGTGTATAACTTTACCTATATGATACTAAATCTTCAATGGTTACTCCCCATAATATAGATCATTCTCAAAATATACCAACTCAAAATTTAGTACATGAGAGGGATCTGGTATATACTTACTCAAGATGGATACATGTTGTAAATTTTGTACCTATGAAATGGATGGTGGTAGTGCTAGTATATAGTCTACAAATCCGACATGATCAAGAATCACAAATATTTTGATGTACGTAGGACCTAGATTTTCATTCTTCGCCATTCTCCTGATCCTTTTCCATGAAGATATGTGGAGGAATAATATGTCTCTTCCATCAAGATCAAGGTCTTATCAATGTTTTTCTACATAATTATTAAATAAACTTTCAGATACCATGATATACTACTAAATGGATTTAACTATTTTAACCATTTATCAAATCATTTCATGTCCTATAAGATTGCATTTACCAACATCATTTCATCACACTGGTGTTTTACATCATATGCCATAAAGGGATTCTTATGGAGCCGTTTGGATGCTTGAGTGGGAGTTATTAATATTATAGAACTAAACCAGATTTTGATTTTGGTCTCATCCTCCCATGAAGTCCCTAAAACACTATCTAAACATGTCTTCCAATTTCTGAATAGTCTATACATATTGTCCATCAGTTGGATGAAGATTGGTTGTACTAAAGTTAAACTCAATGTTTAGAGCTTGTTAGTGAATCATCTAGAACATATAAGTGATTCATGGATCTCAATCAGATACAATAGATAGTGGTACTTCATACAACATTACTAATTCCATAATGTACATACATTAATGTTGGTATGGTGATAAGTCCTCCCAAATTGTGACAAAGGGAGTTGACTTTGTAAGGCTGTCCAAATTGACTCATTTAGAATTATTCCCTATCGGTGTCTTTTGAAGTATAGTTACAACGACCATGGTGCTGTTCTCCAATTTCCATGTTGGAATAGGTGATTATTTCATGATCCTCTTAGACATTTTCCTTTCATCCTTCACATGGTGATATACTGGGATCTTTGATGCATACTGAGTGATATCTTTCTTCATATAACCCTACCGATAGTTCTCTCATATATCCCAACACATCTTTGTGATCCCTATGTGAATAATGAATATTGTTCTATTTACATCATTCATAATCACTTTCATTATCTAAAGATTTTATTTAACACATAATCATGATCCAAATATCAAGACTCTTTCCCCATCAATTTGAAACTCTAACAATTTTATCTTTTGGATAGCTTCCACCTTTTCCTGAATTTCCAAATTATTTCTTTTTTCATCCATTATTTCCCCATATGGAATGGTTGAAAATAATTTATGGAATTTGTTGATGATGTTCCTTTATTAAAAATTTCCATGTATATAATTCTCATATCTATGAACATTGGATCCCTCTCAACAATAATTATTGATGGAATTCTAGGATCATTTTTACTAAGAGAAACCACCACCATATTTTCCTAATTTGGATGGTAGTGGATTGAGAAATCATAATCATTGATGACCTCTAACAATAATTTTTGTCAAATATAAACCACCTTCTATTTTATTACCTATTTTAGGCTCTTATAATAAATATATATCGAGCACTTCTCACCATAGGGATAATGCCACCGGATTTTCAATGTAAAGATAAAAGATGAAAATTACAGATCATGATTGGGATAGTTTTTTCTTAGAGATTTTCTAATACCTCATGACATAGGCTATCAGATTGTAATTTTTTATCATTACACAACCTAATAATATCTTTGATGCATCAATGTTCAATATAAATAGTTCTCTACTTCTCAGAAGTGTGATCACTGGTGTAGTGATAAGATACTTATTGATTTCCTTAATGATTTACTGACATTCTTACTTCCAATCATACTTTACCTCTTTCTGATTCAACTTGGTTAGTGGGTTTAACCATCATGAGAGGTTCATCATAAGTCATTAGAAATACCCATATAGAAAACTGAGGCTACATGTTTCCATTAAATATGTTGTCCCAGAGCACTCCTAGATTACCTTTTTCTTAGAAGGGTCTACAGATATTCCATGAAAGGTGATTAAAAGGCCAAATATTAATACTTCCTCTAACAAGAACTGATATTTACTATACATTTCATACATTTTCTCTCTTTTAAAATTCATTAAAACATTATTCAAATTCTCTCTATGTTCTTCCATTCTCTTTGAGTATATCATAATATCATCAATAAATACTACTACAATTTTTTTGAGGTTATATCTATATAATCTATTCATTAAATCTATACAATTTTTTAGGGAATTATTTTTTTTAAGGACATCACTATAAAACAGTAGATTCCATATCACATTCAAATGTTATTCTGGGGAATTTCTTCCATTCTCACTGTTATTTGGAGATGTCACAAACAAAATTCCACTTATGATAAATAATTTGACCCACATAGTTGATATCACAAGTCCATGGAAGGGGATATATGCTCTCGATTATGATTTATTTGAGCTTATGATAATCAATTAAAAGTATCATTAATCAACCCTTATTCTTGAATAATATGATTGGTGTGCCCCATGGTGATGAACTTTGAAATATAAATACCTTATCTATATTCTCTTGTATCTATATCTTCAGTTTTCACCACTCAATGGTGGACATTCTCTATGGTGTCTCTAATATAGTAAATTATCCATGAATATGTTTAAATGAGAAAACAAACTCTCAGTTAATATGAATAACATGAAAGTCAAAAGTGAATACATAAATGTAGTCCGTAACAATGTTATTGTCTTCAAAGATGATTATATCGATTGTATCAGTCATTTGATCTATAAATCATTGCTCATATGTCAATAATATCCACAATGGAGATGATTATTTTGGAAGAGAATCATCATTCTACTTATAGTTGTACATAATTCGAGGATTATTTGTGATGTGAAGATATATCACCCTTTCTAAATAATTAATTATGGAATTGTAAAAAGTTTTACAATCTATGCCCAAAATTCCATAAAACTCCCCCAAATTATGTAAGACAATATCTTATTTATCGTTTTGGTGAACAAACATTTACTAGAGTGGAGTTACATACAATGTATGCAATAATTTACCCATTTATTGATCATAGAGATATCACAACCTACATACGTTGAGGTGGTCTTTGAATAGGTTTACTAAATTTTAATGATATTAAATAAGGATTATAAGCATGATAAAATAGTATGTTAACAATTATTGATCGAATAACCATCATACCGGTCACCACGTCATTTTTGGACTCAACCTCCACATTAGTGACAACATATGCATTTCCATTATTCCTTGGAGGTTGTTTTTTGTTGATTTCCTCTAGAAACCCTATGCTTCGTAGCATTTTTAACATAACTCCCACGATCCATGCCATTGTAACACTGAACTATAGGCTAAGTGTTTATCGGAACATTCAGTTCTTCTTCCAAATTAGTTGGAATGTATATATCCATTCTATATTTATTAGCCAGATTCCCTATTCTCCCACATTTAAAGAATTTCATAGTTCCCTTTAAACTGTACCTATGATGATTGTTCCCACATTTTTGTCAATTAGAATATAGGTATTTCATTCCATAATCATATTTATATGTTGATCCTTCCATATTAAACTCCATTTCTAATTTTTTCCTGGCCTCTCGAGACCGCTGTGAGTCTCTGATCTCCATTTTTATCCAAAGGGAACTATGTACAATCTCTTCATAGTTATAAATGTATCAAATAAATAATGACTATAATTATATTGGATTTATTCTACTAAGGAAGTGATCAACCTTACGTCTGGTGTTCATGTCAAATCTGGAGGTGTATCATGCATGTATTGTGTAGTTTTCTTCATACACCCCAACATACTCTTCTTCCCTATTCTTCTACCTAATGAACACCCTTTACATATTGAGAGGGATGGTCTAGGGAAAATATTTACTGAAAAATATTTTCTTTAATTCCTCCCAATCAATGGAATCAATTTTATCCTTTTAAGTGTGGTTATTGATTATTTTATACCACTGATCAGCTTCCCCATCCAAATGATAAACTATCGATATGGAATTCTCTTCTTCTAAGAACTAGGGGATATAAAATATCTTCTCAATAAATTCAATCCATTGTTCTATGAGGAGGGGATTAGATGATGCACTAGACATAAGAGGTCTTTGACACATGATGGATTCGACAAAAAACATTCTCTCTCTTAGAATAATGAGGGAGTTCCACACAATTGAAGTTATTATTCATAACATGAGGAAGTTAAGAAAATACTTTAATGATGTTTTGAGCACTCGTTCCCATAATTTTTGGCATTTAATTTTTTAAATCATCTCTTCTTCTATCAAATTAAATATTGGAAGGAGTTCTTATATTTAAAAGCATTAAATATTAATAGAATGTAAAATTAGGGGGCTTCAATAAATGGATAATAGGTATATAAAAATGAAAACATTGAAATTTCAATTATAAAAATTTAAATTTAAATTATATCCTATCTTCTGATGCCCTGTGTTTCAGTCTAGGTTATCCTTGGTTCTGGAATTTTTCATAGGGTTCTTACTAGAGAGCTCTAGTAATAATCTCCAAAAATAACTAGAATGTTCTCTGATACAGTCAATAAAAACCTTGTCCCTTTACACATCTTATTATATTATTTTAAGAATAATTATCCTTTAAATAAAATACTAGGAACACAAAGTCTAGTGCCTTTGTATAATTAGATACATAATTATAAATCATGAAGACAAAATAAAAACCACTTTTACATTATCTTCATAATGATCTTATAACACCCAGTAAGACCGTACATCATGGTAAGATATCCTAGTGTATACATGAACAAAAGGAAGACCTAAATATCATAGTAAGGGAATAAACATTAAAATAAATCCTGGAACATGGGTTTGAATGCATGGAATAATTTCATAAATAAGATTGGATAATGAATACACATATGAAATAACATCATATAGAACATTAGATAATGTAATCATGAAATCATATGAATGTGGATGCAACGTAAAACATTACAGAATGATGATTCAAGGCTCATGGCACATGTAGAAACACAATTCAAGGTAAACCACCAAGATCATTTCATGTGGAGCATGTGTCAAGGCTAACCATCAATATTTATGCACATAATGTCTCAAGAGAATAATAATTACCAAGTGAATTGGGTCACTATCTAACTTTACCATTAATAACATGTTCATGAATATGTGTGCTACATGATTAATAATACCTATGTAATCATAAATAACCATTATTATAGACGATGCAATGAATTGGGTATCATAACCACATCAAAAAGAGTAACAAAAGGGAATATAATAATATTGTCCATGAATGATGGATTTAAATAATACAAGGATAATAAAGAGGGAAAATATTCATATATCTTGATAAGGGATTTCAAACTGGAGTAAAAATAAGTATAAAGAGTGTTTATGAAAGAATAGAAATAAAATATATTATTACGGGTTAAAGAAAATATTGAAGAGAATTTAAATATGAAAAAACATAATATTATCTATAAAAACATAATTTAACCAATAACCCATTTCATGATAATTTTTTTTATTTAGAAAAATTGGATTATTAAATCATATCATGTATTTCATTTAAAATTAGGTATGATGTTGGGAATTTCATTTTATTTGTGCTTACTAATTTGGATGAATTGAGAAGGGAACCTTATGAAAAAATTTATTTCCATCAAGATAAAGATTATATGACATCAATAACTTTTTAGGGAACATACAAACATAGTTAAAAATAATTAAAACAATAATGAATAATTACATTGTGGAAAAGATTGTGAAAGACAAACCTAATGAAAAAATAGATGTTTGCATATAATCCCTTACCTAATGTCTGAAATAGTTGTTCACATGATATTAATGTCTTAAACAATCAAAATAAATAATTCATTAATTAATTCATTAAATTTTATATGATTATTTTATTTAATATAATTTTATTAAGTACATTTATTTTCTTTTTGATGAGTTATAGGATACAATTTCATCATTCGGGAGTGTTCGTTTCAGTGGCCTTCATGCTTGGTTCACATGGATAAATTTATAAAATATCATTATAAATGGTAATAAATATCCTGAATTGAAGAAATATTCAATTAATGATCATCCATAATATTAAATGGTTATATAAATCATTTTTATATTTGGGTTGAGTATGAATCATTTGATAGAATTTTGGTGATAATCAATTAGATTAATTTTGCGGCATCATAATTAGCTCAAAATATTTTTGTTTTAATATTTAATATATTGTATATATAATGGTTAAAAAACAAAAAATTTGTTTTAATGAATATATTTTATTATTTTGTTACCACTAAAAATGTTTTATGACCTACCTTGATGGTGTTCATGTGAATTGAAATCTCGTCGTCAATGAATGTGATAAATTAAAAAATCATAGATGTTGATTTCATTTTTAGAATAGAAAAGGGAGGGGAAATAATTTATAATTTATTATTACATTTAAATAATTAAAATACAATATATGTGAGATAAAATATGTATCGTGACTCCTGTATAAAGAGAAGTGATGAGATAATAAGAAAAGAAACAAAATTGGAACGAAATTAAAATAAAAGGAAAGAGGTATTTACCTCTTGAATTATTCTCCTTGGGAACCTCCTTGAGGGAATTGAGTTTGGTCATTTATTGAGATAAATTTCTCTTGGTCTTGTAGGAGAGACTATTTAAGAGTATTGGGCTGAAGTAGGGTAATTATGAAAGATTGGATGGTGTGCAGAGATGAGGTGCTGAGGAGTGTTATTTATAGTGGGGGAGAAGACTATTTTTTTATTCATTTGATTTGTATTTTTTTCCATACTATGAACATTTTTATAATTTTCACTATATATATTTAAGAAATGATATATGTTTCATGATTATGGGATTACATCATCTATACATCATCTATTACTCAAAAATTCATGTATTTGTTAAATACCCTAAATTACTGTATTTCAATATAAAAAAAAACTAACGTTATTATAAAAATAGAAAAAAAAATATCCCTAATTTTTTTGATATGATGAATTCAAAAGTAGAATTTTTTTTGAAAATAATTTTATAAATATTTGAAATTTACTTTTTAATTGAAATCATCATTTTCACAAAAAAATAATGTTTTTAAAATATAAACTTATTTTTTAACACTTAGAAATATTAATTATGGTCTCATAATATTAATGTTTTAATAATGAAGGAGAAATTATAAATATAAAAATACAACTTATTTATATAAATTATACTTTAAATCATTATATTAATTTTAAAATTATAAATAAACATGTATGTTTTATGACAATACTGACATTTAATATGTAGTTTTCAAAAAAAATTATTTATTGATACTATGATATAATTATATAATATTTTCATTTATAAGATGGAAGACTTTATTTTATAATTTAATATGTGATATAATATTATATTACTATGTTTATAATGAATAAGTGTCATATTACAATTCAAAAGGTCAAGAAACTGTTTTATTGGTATATGTTGATATAATATTCGAAAAGTCATCTTATTTCATTCATTCATCATTTATTAAGTTCATATTTTGTTATATATATGATTTTATGTGATTTATGCTATATATCATAATTATGAGAAGGGAATTTTTATTGATAAAATTTTGGGTTATTACAAGAAACATCCCCTTCATTTGAGGTAACTACATAATATTTCTCTCTCTCCCTTGACATTTTATATAGAAAATTCCCTTGACGTTTTTGGTATCTATACACATAGTGTCCCTTATATGATTAGTAAAATCATATTTCATCAATATATTATGGTTTTCCCATAATAATTGAGATTGAAATCCATTTACCTATAATAATAGAATCCTCTCATTCCCTTACTACATGCCCTAGGGTGTATCTACCCATTATTATCACATATGGGAAAACATTATTCTTTTCATATAGTTATATTCATTTTCCATCCAATTATTCTAATTAAACCTATTCTAATCTTAATTTCCCTTGAATAAATATATTCTAGAAAACTATATTTCTATGTAATGGTTCCTTAGACAATATCTGAATTTTTAGAAACCAAATGATAAAACAATTTCCTTCTAAGTATTTTTTATAACCCATCAATTAAATTATCAAACATACATTCCTATTAATATTCATAGTCCACAACATTCCTACCTATCCTTGTAATGTTATCCTCATACTTAGAAACACCTTGATCCACCTTGTATATAATATTGTGTAACTATCATTTCATTTATTCTCATTTATAAAGAAAATAATATTGTTTTATAGAATACCTCCCACATATATCCTCGATTAATGCACATGAACCCATGATCCTCATAATTGTATTGTATTATAAATGAATATTGGTCTTTATATATATATATATATGGTATACTTCTATGATTAGTTTTTCCTTCTCACCAATTTAAAAATAAATAATGATCCTCTATAGAGACTTTATATATTGTTTAGATACCAACAGATTAGATATTGTACTAAATCTTTGATGTTGTTGTCACATAAAGAGATAAATTATAGAGATTAAATGATTTGAATTGGTATTATTCTCTATGTGAGTTAGATTCACGATCATATCCTATGTCAACCACCCTAATATGGTTATGAATGGATTATAATTCTCTATAAATTCATTAACTTGTTTAGGTGGAGTATCAATGTGTGGACTACGGGTGTTGATATGGTTCCAATTACTCCCATTATTTTCCATCATTATATAATGCAATGCACAAAAAGAACTCATTCTAATAAATTTTAAAATACATTTTCTAACAAATTAACTAGAGTTTCTACAAAAACATCATGATGGATTATCATCATACTTATGGTATCTTACATTGTTCATTTAAATCTATTCCCCAATGTGGCCACTAAACTACCTTTGATACCAAATATAACACACTGGAATATAGATACCATGTTATAATAATTAAATATTAATAATTTTACTAATTACATTAGTTCCATAAATAAATAAAAAATTATTCATATTGGAAGTCCAAATGAATACATTCATTACACATGTAAAACACAGGATACAAAATGAATATATTATGATAACATTATTATCATTTCAATCATATCCCAAAAATTAAACCTATACATACTCTATGAAAAACGATTAAAGGAGAATAACTAAAGATGAGGTAAAATTATCATTATGGAGTGTCATACTATATACACCTTCATAATATAAACATGGAATAAGTGATAGGTATATAAAAAATTAAAATAATGAGGCTATAATAAAATAAAATTGAGGGATTTCAATATGCATGAAAATAAGTGAAAGCATGGAAAATAAAAATAATTAATCTCATACTAAGAGATTTCATAATATGGATTAAAAAAATATTCTATCCTGGAATTTTGATAAATTACATTACTTGTTATTGAAACTATAGTCAACACATTATAATGTTTTTGGAATAGGTATACACCATAAACCATCCTATTTTATCTGATGATACCTGTCAGTTCATCGCAGGGATATATATTTTTGGGCCCCACTAAAAACATGATTAAGTAAAATTAATTAACCATAGTATTCATCATGTCTATTAATATTATTCTATGAGGAAAATATTATTTAAAAAGTCATGGGTATCCATATAATGAGATACAATGATATCAAATATTTCCACATACAATAGAATAATGTGGATTTATAGGAGAATATCTCTAAATAAACAAGGAATCCATGGGGTATCGTCAATGTTACAAGAAGAACCCATACTAGATAAATTTAGTAGAGAGGGTAGATAAACTGTTCCAGTTTATCCATGGAAGATAATGATTATATTAAATATATTTTATTGGTATGTGACCAAGGTAATATTAGGAAAACTCGCCCATTATGATTTATTAATATAGTGTGAAAATTATAGATCATATCTCCTGAGAGTATCTCACAAACTATGAAGCATTATGACCACTAATCATGCATAAATGTGACAATTGATTATATTATTATAAAACTATTTACTGGTCCATTACCCAATTCTTAATTTGTTTTAAAAATACACAGATATACCAACATCTAAATAGATATGTATTTTCTTGTAAATTATACACACAATTAAGTTACCGAAACATAATAATATTTTTACACATTGGAAAATTTATCCATAGAATCAAAATAATATATGAAAATCATAATAATATAGACTTATAAATCCATTAAATTTCATTAGTAATAGGGGAAAAATAATTCCATGAAAATGAATGCACCACACAATTGAAAATTTATTGTGATTGTACCTGTAGTACCAAATAATGAAATTTGATATCTAAATAACCCCATATATGGATTGGGAATAAATTGAATCTGAAAATATTGTAATATATGAAAAAAAATTAAAAAAAATTATATTGTAATTTCATCATATAAAATCTCAAATAGGTAGTTTATACACCACATGATAGAAATCTTGTCCATAATCAAAATTATTTGTAACCGAGAGAATTTTTTTATAGAAAACCCCTTAGTGATTTACCTGAATTCCACAATCCTAAATAATCCTTCCTCATGATAAAAATAGAGATATTAATAAGTTATTTCAAAAAATTACTTATATCTACAATCATTCATGATATTTATAAATGGTCATTCTCTATATGAATTCTTCAAAATTTTCACATTCATTTTTATATTCTTAATCTTATATACATGATTTGTAATATTTGAAATCATATTAATTATTATTCCCAATTCCATTTAATATATATCATTCCAAATAGTTTTTGGTATTATTTAAGATAATTCATAATGTTTTATATTCCATTTAAGGGCGTTTTATTCCACTTCTTATAAGAAAAAGTTGATAATAACCATGTTACGATGATTTTTTTGATGAAATGATTGTGTTTCCTTAATCGATGAGTTAGATATTGATATAATATATCCATAACCAAATAAAATATAATTTATATATTTAAATAATATCATTCTATTAAATAACTTCAAATAGTGATCTATTATATAATTGTTTATTATAATTCACGTAGGTAGTTAAATTTATCCAAACATTATCCTACCATGATTAGTGGATGATTGTGAAGTGGTTTAGTTGTTATATTATAATAAGCAGTGTATAATGATATTAAATTATTTTTATTAGTGTTATATTTAAGAAATATAATTAATTATAGAAACAAGTAATGTATATAAAATTAGTATGCAATTTGAATAAAATATTTTCCCCTTAGTATGCCTATTTTAAATTATTATACTAACGATGGTTGTTTGTTTTCAATATCATTAATAGGTTGATAAATATTTTATACAAAAACATTAAAGACACCATAATAATTATATTTATCCATGAATATATTCCATTTATCAAATAGTGTAATGTGGTGATTGAGGATGAAACATGTTAAATCTTACAGGTGGTAGTCCAGATGACCAATGAACACCATTTTTGTTTTTCTTAAATGATGGTCAATATGAATAAATTTTGGTGTCAATTTTTATATACTAAGATGGTATTATATAGATTATAATAACATCATTATATTATTGTGTAAAGAATATATTTATAATATAATAATTAAGAATAAACCTATTTTTTTTGACAATAAATACGTAGGGGACTTGAATTTTCATGGGAATCATCTTTGAATATAAACGGAATAGGATTGATATAGATAAAAAAGGGATTAGTATATCTTATTATAACCATATTAAAAAATTTATTCATATAATATAATTGTTCAAAATCATTTTAACAAATACAACTTATAAAGGTGTGACATTTTATTTTAAATATTAATACGCTTAATCAAGTAAAAACCATATAAATTGAAAAATAATTTTAACCCCTTAAATTTATATATGATATAAAATTATATATAATTTCACAAAATAAACAAATAAATATGAAATATAATAATGTAATATAATACCTGAATATCAATATCTTATTAATAATTTTTAAAATATGTGTCATCAACCTATAATCATCAAATATTGTTCTTTGATAGTATAAAATAAACATGTTGCTACTCAATTTTTGTGTAATTTAATGATATCGTTATATTACAATTAAAGGTATAAGATATAAACTTATACGAATATTTAGGGGATATATCTATGATTTTGTTATCCCTTAATTATATGTTATTTTGGACAGACCCAATATGCACAACGTCCCACGAATATATGGTGTCAATGTTTTGTTTAGTAAATATATGTGTGGGGGTCAATAAATGTATAAATGAAAATAATTATTTATAATTACAAATAAAAATAATAATATATAGGAATAATTTATGACACCAAAATTCATGGAATTCCATGTAGTGGTTCTTTTCCCACAATCTCAAATCTTGGTAGTTAGAAATGAAAAACATCATGAAAACAAGTCTCATCATGTAACGAGTACTCACACATGAAAGTATAAATAAAACGTGTCTTACTATAGTATATTATCCAATAGTAATATTATATTTAAAATATTATTTTGGAACTTTAAGGATCACATCATAATGTTGATCTTCTATAACATTATCAATGTGATAGATAAGCTTTGACATTATTAGATTAATTCCATACAGAATAGTGAAAATATCAAATAAGATGGTATATTAATATTTTAATGTTATAATATACATATAATACAATTATAATTAGTTTTCGCAACAAAAATATCTCCAAAAAAATCAAAATTCTAGCAGCAACAAATTCTTATGGAAATTAGTCTATTATACCCCACATGATGATCATTTTTCAACTGAGTTAATGATTCAATCAAGGGAGCTTCCACATTTATGATTAAAGGCATATCAAATGTGCCTTGGTGGGTGAATAACCATAATGCTATTATTGTTTTGATAAACTATTCATATTATTTTACATAACATCAGCATCATGTCTAACAAAAAATCTTAATATAATATTAACATTTAAAAAACATAGAACTTGAAAAGTATATTTGAATATAAAATTTATACTTAATTTATTGATGATAGGAAGAGATGGTTACCTCATTAAGGGATTTTTTTTGATTATTTTGACTGTATTTAAACACTTGTCATATTGACATCATTTTTCATGGAGGTTATAATTGTAGAATCACATTAGATATAATCCATGAATCCTCTATTTATCTCTGAGTGATGGTAAATGATTTTTAGGGGATAATGTACCGATTAATTGTCATTAATTGTTTCTGTTATTTGATTCTACTTCAATAGGTATTGAAGGAATCAATCATTTGTTTCACATTATTAATGGGAGAAGATGAGGATGAAAGGAGAGAGAATTATGTTATGAAATTTGATTACTAGTTCTAGATTAACCGTACAGAACAAACATGACCATTAATTTATATAGAATGTTTCTAGGTTAAAATATTATTTAATTTAATATATTCCCATAAATAATTTTATAATCCTTCTCTAAGAACACTCCATATAATAATAATAAAATTTTTCTATGGTGGTCATTATGTCACGAAATGAGAAAATGGGGCCCTAATTATAAGGACCTAGCCTTAAACATCAAATAATCTTGAATTAAGTAAAGAATTAACACTGTGGATTTTTTTAGGTTAACATTTTTATAAGATTAGGCCATAACTATTGAATTACATCTCAAAAATTAGAAAGTAAACACTTCTTCTCTATCCAATTTTTTTTTGATAAAAATTAACACCCTTAAAATAAAATGATAATTTTTTCATGATGTAAATCTTCATGAAATTTTCCATTCTCTTACCCATCCTTATACCTTATGAAAAAAAATTCAAATACATGGGATGAGCAAAAAATATCAATAAGAGATATAAAATAAGTAAAGAAACATTAGTCCATAAATACATACAAATCAATTAAACCATAATTTCGAATCATAAAACATATGTTCATTAATATACCTCATAAAATAATATGGTTTATGAGTAACACAAAGAAATCCAAAATAATAAAGTTAACTTGTGGTATCCATAAGATACTTACATTGTTGCATTCACATCTACATAGGAATTTATGTTTGGAACACTTATCATAGTATATTCCCTAAAACTCTAAGGAGAAACATTAACAATTACCTCTTTCACGTTACCCAATGCATTGGTTTGCTATCTCGGGCTCACCCACACTTGGTTTTTCATAGAACCACCTGTATACATAATCAATTCCAAATAATCATATCATATTTATAATACATGAAATAAGCATATAGAAAAGATAAAATTTCCAAATTGCAATAACAATATATCATTTCAAGATATTGACATAATAAATGCTTTATTAAAAACATTTTCAATGAAAAAATATGTCAAAATGGTATATGGAATTTTTTTCTTTTAAAAAAATTATGGATTGTTAAGGATTCCAAATATCAAATAATACTCACGACGACAGAAAGTCCGTTGTCACTACATACGTTAAAAAGGAACCTTTCCTTTTTCATTTAGTAAAATTCTTCGTAAAAAATGATTCATTTTGAAAACTGTTGAATGTTGTTAAAAGATAAATCGTAAAATTATACACCGTAAAAAAGGGTGTGTATAAATTAAAATATACCTTAATTAAAGAAGATTGAGACAACATTCCATAAAAATATTGTATCATTAGATTAACAATAAATCAATTACAATATAAAGTATGAAAAATATAAATACACCCAATATAAGTGGATATTATATTTAAAACAGTTAGATTTCATTAAAACATAATACTGCAAAAATAATACCAATGACATGGATATTTAACTCAAATAATGGAGATTGAGCAATGATTTACCTTACAATGTTTGAAAGAATGACATGAGAATTTATCAATGGGGTGATTATTTGAGGAAAAAGTATATCCACACAAAGGGAAGTAGAAATTACACCATAAATAAGTAAAAAGTTATTCAACACATAATCATGGAATTATATAATAAAAAATGTATGCATAAAACCCAATGAGTGGAATTTTTTCTTAGAAATTACCTTACAAATATTCGGCAGCCTAACAATGTTAAATCAAAAATAAAAAAAATGATTTTATTAGAGAGAAAATGGTATCTCATAACATGGAAAAAATGTACATCAATAAGGATATAGAATGGTGTATCCCAATAAAATAAAATGGAAATTTTATGACATAAAATAAAAAGTGGTCTTTGACTAAAAGAAGTGGGTGAAAGGTTCCCTTACCTTGAGTTTGACTTGTCATATATGTTCCTTATTATTAAGGAATAAAAAACAGAAGTTAATTTATACTTTCATAAAAACGTTTTTCAAGATTATTATTCCTTTTATATCACTTGTTACATTTTTATATACATTACATAATTATTTATGTTAATATCGATCATTTTTTTGTTATTATGTACTTGAGTCAAAAATGAACTTGTTATAATAAAAAATTTTCCTTGTCATTAGAATTCCATTATCTCTGGAATGGTATTCATGATTTAAATATCATATATATTCTGTCTATATTTGTATTTATTATAGTACATAACATTTGAATATATGAAATGAAAATGCACCGTTCATGGAGGCGGTAAGTCATATGTACACATGAGCACTACTTTAATTTATTATTCATATTTAAAATAATGAAAACTAAATGAAACATTGGTATATAATAAATAAATTATAATATCATATTTTACATAAATTACATAATTTCATTAATACAATACTTTATATGTTCCAAGTATGGCATGAAAGAGTCACATCACTTTGAGGGGATGGTAGTCTGCACTTCCTCGAATGATATTATCATATTTACACAATATAGAAAGCATAAAGATACGATTTAAATATAAAATCATAATAATATAGACAATATAATTATAATATATATCATATATAAATATATATCCATCATAATGTCTACCATGAGAGGTGGTAGTGGAGAATTGAACAATATTCGTTTCGTGAGGTAGTAGTTCGTCATCCACAGAAACAATTTGTTCATGTCCATTAGATGGAGGTGAGTGTATGGGTAGTTAAAATCATTCTCATTAAATAATATTAGTATATTTAGGATATTTTTGTTGTTATTTAATCAATTAATAAAAATATAATAGGGGTGATGAAGTAAAATAATGGAAATGAACTTTAGAGTGGACGATACCCATTAAAACGTGAAACTCCATTTGATATCTTGAATTTCATTATTTTTAAGGTAAGGCTTCTTAGATGAATATAGAGATGTTTAGAGATTATTTGGGTTGAGGTTGTATAAGCCAAGGGGCTTGAGAAGGGTAATTAAATGGGTAGGGGTGATGTCCTTTTATTAGAGGAAGGAGGGGCACTTTAGGGATGTTTTGATGTATTATTTTATTATAATATGTTTTTCAGTCTAAAAAGTTTTTAAATACATATATTTCAAAAACAAGATGCATTGGGGTCGAAACCCTCTCATCCATTAGGTTTTATACAAGTCTAGGTCACAAATTTAACCTTATCTTTTAGCTTTAACCCGTAGTTAACAAATTTATCTCTTACCACATCTACTTGTATATTCACACTATATAGTTAATATAGTTACTATAAAATGAAAATAGAACCTCAAGTGGTTCATTAATGACATGTTAAATATTATATAATTTATTTGGATGATTCATAGATTTGTAGGGATATTATATCTTTTAATAAAATAATATTTGTTTTAACAACTCATTTATGTCAACTTTTAGACTATTCATATCAGGACATTTTAAAAGTCCATATCAACTTTATTATGTCAAAAACACATCTTTATAACTTATATAACAAGTCAGAAACATCCATAAAATTCATTGATGGAATAAATTTTTTCAAAAAAAAAATTTCTATATTTATAATCTTGTTTATATTAATTATTCATTAGTAGGGAAATCACTACATCATCATTGTGTTATAAATAAATTTATTTATTTGATGTCTAAAATTATAAATAAAATACCATGATGTATGAAATATTTTTATATTTATAATGAATATTTATAGTCAAGTATATCACTTTTATAACCCCATAATAAATGATACATATGTAAGTTACATTTTTCTTTACTTTAAATTAATTCATATAAAATGTCATTTTCCTATCAAAGTGGATCAATGGGGTCCAGAAATCGACACAAGGATTCCCATAGTCTGTAATATATCATCAAATAGGATAGGGAAATGTTTTAGGGTAGTTTTCTATTATTGTAATATTATTTTTAATCCTTATTTACAAAATTTACACTTTAATCATGGTAAATAAAATAATTATTGATGTTAGTATTCCTAATTTTAAAAAATAAAATGAAAAAATTTACATAATTTGAGCCTTCTAAATCGAAATATGAAATCCATTTTTCCAAATTCAAAAAATAGAAGTTACAGTAAATAATTTATAATTAATTATCATTGTCTAAACCTAAGATCGATTTTTTATGATGTAATAACAATAAAAAGATTGACACGTGTTTATGTCAAATTTAAAAGTTAAATTACATCCAATGACCAAGATTGGATTAAATGATTAATATATAATCCAATTAAACAATATAAATAATTAAAATTAAAATATAACTATATAAATAAATTGGATAAAAATGTAATTTTGATTTAAAATGTTGTAATTTTCACTATTCATTTAAAATGAAATTTAACAGAAAATAATCAAAAATTTATCCAAAGTAAATTTTGATGTCCCAATTCTATTAAAGATGTTTATTTTTTCATATATAATCTATAAAAGTGACAAAAAATATATTTAAAATGGTTCACCATCAAAATACGGTAAAACAATTTTCCAAAAAATATTAGAGTATTCCATGCTTAAAATCAAATTTATTCTTATTTTAAGCCAATAAAAAGTATTGGATAAATGTAAAGAAATTTATAAAACATGTATAATCATATTTTAGTTAGTTTTTTTCATTTCTACCAATAAAATGGCTAGACATTAACTACTATTTAAAACAATACTTTTATTATAATATTTTTTGATATAACACAAATTTGTGTGAAACACAAGATTTCAACGAAACTATTTGTTATGTGTTGAGTACACTATCAAGAAAAAGCATCCATATTAATTTAAAAATTATCATATTAATAAATATTAATATAAATAAAAAATGTATTGTTTTAAAGTACATGGGTTGTTACTTCCTTTTACTCTTTTGGGAATTTATGTCCTCATAATTTTAAAATTGGGCATGGAAACTTCACTGAAAGTCCTAGATCAGAGAAAGAGTCAGTAAAATTATCACATTAATAGAAATAAAGAGAAGTAAAAAGTTCACCTGAGATAACCCCATACTAGGATTCCTTGTAGGAAAACATGGATATGGAAGAGAAACTAACCATCAAGTTCTGATGGAGTGTTATAGAAATCATGATGAAGAGAAAGTTAACAACTAGAAAATTAAAAACTTGTTATAGGATAAGAAATATATGATTCCCTATTAGTAAAATGAAATGGAAAACATTTTTTTTAGGTTAATTTTCATAATTATTTATAATTTATTTATGATATTTACTAATAATATAAAGAAATATACTTACATTTCATGTTGAGTTTCACCCTTTAATAATTTTCGACCATAGACTCATCTTTTCTCCAAACGATGAGTATTCAAGATGACTTGGTCACACCAGAAGCGCTAAAATAAATATTTATATTATAAAATAATACAAAAAATATTATCTATATATTTCCCCTATCTTTATACATTAACCAATAAAAAATTTTTAGAACGAGATCAGATAATCCCAAAAAGGACAATCCTTTATAAAAAGAAGTACTACTCTTAATATCCAAATTCGAACAAACAATACCCAAAATTTAAAAAATACCATTCAATACAAAATTTACCTTAAAATAATATAAAATTATCTAACTATGATTGAATTCCAAAATTAATAAGGATTTGACCACATAGTCTTCCACAATAAATTTTATCATTTATCTCCATATAACATTGACTAATGTTAATGTCTCATATTGAAAAGTAATTAACCTAATCACATATTATATATAATAGTTTAATCATTTCAATAAATAACAAAAATATATAAAATAACACAAAAAACATAGATTCATCTAGAATAATTTGTCAACCATTACTCCACAAATTAAATCCCAAAGTATTCTACATTCCTTAAGCATATAATGTTCCCAAATGAGAGAATGTCTTCTAAAAAACATTTATCACTTAATCACAAAATCATTTTATTTTCCTAAGGATATCCATTTAATAAAACATATGTACACAAATAAACATATTCTTAATCCATAAAATCATTTAAATAAAAATAATTATTCATACTAACTAGGGACATCACATAGGCGAGAGGTGGGAGCTGCGCCCTTGTCGCCCATCGGTTGTGTGTTCGATTCCTGCAGCCTTTTCGTAAGGGACGGGTTGTCACACATCCAAGTGTTGTCCTTTTTACTAAATAATATAATTCTTCTAATATTCTAAAATATGAGATAATTTCCTAAAAAAATTCCATAACCTAATTTATCCTTAATGGTTATCTAATACCGTTCATTTTGTATCCCAAAATTTAATGACAATTAACCTCCTAAAAACCAAAGATCATATAAACCTCTAATCTTATACCTTATTTCCACACATAAAAAGAAAATGCTTCATTTAATAAAATTTTCACATATCAAACAATAGGGATACACATATTAGAAAAAGACTTCCAATGTAACCCCATTATCAAAAGAGAATTAATAATTTTAATCATTCCATCATCCTACAACCTACCATAACTCTTGAATCCCTTATATACAAAATTCTTAATCATTCATCGTATTAATAATCTATTAACAATGAATTAAAACCTTATTTGTTAATACATCATTCCATAATATCGAATATCCTCATCATTAAAATATATCAATCCAACGATTCTTATTCATTATTGATAGAAAAATAAATCATAACTTGAATCCAGATATCATGAAATTCAGGATATTCCCTTTCTCTTTTGGCATGTTGTCACACATTCAAGAAGTAATAATTTTTTCCTCTTATGTAATTTATCTTATCAATAGTTTTGTAAAAATTGAGATCCTAAAATAATAATAAAAAGATACCATGACCCATAAAATTCTTTTAGAAATTTGTATGTGTTGGATAACTCAAACAATTTCATGCAGGTGATTTGAATACTCAAGAAGCTGTAATAAACATTCATACATTATTATTCCATAGTAGTGATGATCAAATACTTGGGGAGGGTTATGAAGGTTGTGAATGATCTCTTTCATTCAATCTTGAAAAAATATCCTTAATCTTCTGAAAATAATCAAAACATAAACATGAAACAAATTATTATTATTAAAAAAAAATCCCCTTTAGGGTAAAGATAACATAAAAAATTTAATATTTCTCTAATACACCAACCAATCTATATTTATATTGTTAATGTTTTTATCCAAACATCCTATTATACCATAACCCTTCAAAAATTTCCATTTGATAATAACCGTCTTAATTATATGAGATCATTTACCTAATCCCATATAACACCCTAAACTCTAAAGTTATATAAACTGACCTATGATACCAACTATAAGGCCCAACCTTAAACATCACATAATCTCATGTTAAGTCATGAATTAAAATTTAGGATCTTTTAGGTATTAGAGTTTTAGAGAATTAAGCAATAACTATTACATTACATCTCAAAATATACAATGTTGACACTTCTTCTCTAACCTATTTTTTTTTGAAAAAAATAAAAATCATTAAAATAATACAATAATTATATTCTTGATATTAATCTAATTGAAATCTTTGTTTCTATTATCCTTCCTTATACCTTGTGAGAAATCATTTCAAAAACATGGGATGCCCAAAAAAGCATAGTAAGGAATATAAAATAATGAAGAAAACATTAGTCCATCAAAACATACAAATCAACGAAACCATACTTTTCAATCATAAAACTTAATTTCTTTAACATACCACATGAAATCATAAGATTTATGAATAAAACAAAGAAATACTAAATAATAAAGGTAACTTGTGGCATCAATAAAATACTTACATTGTATGATTCACAACTACATAGGGAGTTATGATTGGAATACCCATCACAATATATTCCATAAATATCTTAGGAGAAACAATAATGTTTACCTCCGTCAGATTACCTAATTAATTATAGAGATAACTTGGGTTCACCCTCCATTGGTTTATCATGAAACCACCCATATACATAAATAATTCTAAAGTACAATAACATACTCGTAACACCTAGATCAAGCATAATGGAAAGATAACATTTCTATATTGTAATCAAAATATTAAATTTCATGATATTTACCTAATAAATGATTTCACAAAACCATTTTCACTAGAAAAATATATAATAAATGTTATATGGAATTTATTTTCCTTTGCAAAACATTACGTTTTGTTATGGATTCCAAATATAAAATTATATTTGTGGTTGCGGAAAGGTAATTGTCACTGCATACATTAAAAAGAAACATTCCATTTTTCATTTAGTAAAAAGATTTATAAATCAAAAGATTAATTTTGAAAACTTTTTGAATGAAATTAAAATAAAAAGGGAATAATTATACACTATACAAAGTAAGGTTGTGTATAAACCAAAAAGTTTTCATCAATGAAAGGAGATTGAGACGAAGTCCCTTTAAAATAATGTATTATTAGATTAAGGATATATCAATGGCATAATTATGAGTGAATAATATAAATATACCGAATATAAGTGGATATTAATTATGAAACAATCTATGTTCATTTACACATATTTTTGAAAAAACATAACCAATGACATGGATATTTAACTCAATTAATGGATATTGAGCTATGATTTCCCTTACAAAGTTCATATAGATGACATAAGAATTTCTTAATGGGAATTATTATGTGTTTAAAAAGTATATCTACTCAAAGGGAAGTGGAAATAAAAAAATAAATAAAAAAATTGATATTCGACACATAATCATTGTATTATATAATCAATAAATTATGCATAATACCCAACCAGTGGAAATGTTGTTTAGAAATTCCCTTACAAAATTTCTGTAGCATAATGACGTTACATAAAAATTAGAAAAAAATGAGCTGATGAGAGTGTATAGGGTATCTCATAAAATGGAAATAAAATGTACAAAAAAATAATATTTTAGAACATATCCCAACATAATAAAATGAAAATTAAAATACATAACATAAAGAAGTATTTGACTAAAATATGAGGGTGAAAGGATCCATTACCCTGAATCTGACTTTTCATGTTGGTTCCTTTTTCTTCCAGAATAATATACTTAAATTAATATATAATTTATTAAGATCCCTTTTAACATTTTATCATTTTATATGACATATAATAACATTATAAAAATTATATAATTATTTTAGTCAATATCTGTTATTTTATTGATACTCTGTACTTGATTCAAAATTGAACATGTTATAATTACAATTTGACAATGTGGTCAAAAAATTATATATATAATATTATTAATGATTTAATGATCATATATTTCGAGAATAGATATGTATTTAAAATAGTACATAACATTTGGAGATAAAAAATGAATTTCATCGTTCATGTAGACAGTAAGCCGTACATACGCATGAACACTACATTCAATTATTTTTCAAATTTAGTTGAATGAAAACAAAATCATACATATTTATATTATAATTCCCATAAAATATCATATTTTATGTACATTAAATAATTTGATCAACATAATATTTAATACAATCCATGTATGGAAAGAATGAGTCATATCACTTTGTTGGAGCGGTAGTCTGCACTTCCTCAAATAAAATTATCATATTTACAAATTATGGAATGAATAAAGGTATGAACTAAATAAAAAATTCCTAGAGATAATATTAATATAATATATATCATATATTTATATTTTCTATATTAATGGATACCATGAGAGGTGGTAGGGGAAATTTAAACATCATCATTTCGTAAGGCGGTAGTTTGCTATCCACAGAAACAGTATGCTCTTATCAATTAAATGGAGGCATGTGTAAGTTTTGTTCAAATAATTCTCATAAAAAAATCCTAGTATATTTAGGATACTATTTTTGTTATTTAGTCACAAAATAATAACAGAATAGTTTGTAAAGAAGTAAAATAATGGAAAGGAACTTTAGAGAAAAATCTACATCTTAAAATGCATATCTCCCTTTGATTTGAGACAAAATGATTTTGTGAATATACTTATGTCTAAAGTAATGCTACAAAGTGGAATAGAGGGATTTTTTGAGCTTATTTTGGATGATTTTGGGCGTACCAAGGGGCTTGAGAGGTGTGATCAAATGGTTAGGGTGATTCTCTCTTATAAAAGGGATGAGGTTCACTTTAGGAATGTTTTGAAGTATTAATTTTTATAAATTATATTCAATTTCAAAATGTCCCAAAGTCATTTATTTCCAAGATAATAAGTTTTTTCTTCTAAAACCCCTCAACCAATAGGTTTTATTCATGTTTTGGTCACAAATGCAACCTTATTTTTTAGATTTAACCCAAAATTAACTAATTTAAATCATACCATGTATTCTTGTATATTCTAATTGTATGTTTAATATAGTAAATATGAAATGACAATGTAACCTAAATTGGTTTATTAATGAGATTTTAAACATTATTTAACTAATATTTTTCTAATATTATATTTTTAGGACTATTATATCATTTTATAAAATGGTATTTGTTTTAAAAACTCATTTATGTGAATTTTTAAACTATTCATATCATGAAATTTTAAAAATGTATAGCAACATTATTGTTTAAAAAAAGTTCACTAATTCAAATATAAAAAGTCCTAATCATCCATAAAATTATTGTATAGAAGAAAAAAATATAAAAATAAATTTATTTTAATATTTATAATCTCATTCATTTTATTTATTCATTAATAAGGAAATCACTACATAATCATTGTGTCATAAATAAATTTATTTATTTTTTATCAAAAAAATTAAAAATAAAAAACCATGATGTAGAATTTTTTTTAGATTTATAATGACTACTTTTATTCAAATATATAACTTATATATTACAGTATTAAATTTTTTAATAAAAGATTCATGTTTATCTTTAATTTTTCTCTACTTTAAATTAATTCTAATTTGATGACGTGTTCACATACAAGTGGTTCCATGGGGTCCAAAAATTGACCCAAGGATGTCAACGGTCAGATGTATATCATTAAATAGTATTAGGAAATGTTTTTTGATAGTTTTATATTATTATAATATTATTTTGTTATCTATATATACCATATTCACTCTTTAACCATGGTATATAAAAGAATTACTAAAGTTACTATTCATAATGTCAAAAAATAAATGGTAACTATTTACACATTTTGAACCTTATGATTCAAAACATGGAATAAAATTTTCTAAATTGAAAAAAGAGAAGTTGCAATAATTAATTTAAAATTAATTCTCATTGTCAAAACCAGAAAATGGGGTTTTAGAATGAAATAACTATCAAAAGATTAACATGTGTATATGTCCAATTTAAAAGAGAAATTATATACAATGACCAAAATTGTACTAAATGATTAAAATATAATATAATTAAACTATAAATCCTATTATAAGGAAAATATTACTATATAAATAAATTTGATAGAATGACAATATTGAATTACAATATGGTATTTTCACTATTCATTAAAAATGATCTTTATTAGAAAATTTCTAGAAAATTTTCCAATGTAAATTTTTGAGGTCCCAATTCAATGGAAAAAGTTTATTTTGTCAAATAATTGATATAATAGTTACAAATACTAGGTTTAAAAAGGGTTTTCATTTAAAATATGGTAAAATGGACTTATTAAAATTATTAGAGTATTTCATTCTTAAAATCATATTAATTTTTATTTTAAGACTCTAAAATTTATTGCATAAATGTAATGAAATTTAACAAACATGTATAATCATAATTTAGTATGTTTTTTTTTCATTTTTACCATTTCAACATCTAGGCGTTTACTACCATTTAAAATATTTATATTATTATATTTTTTTCAGTATAAGCCACAGTTGTGTGTAATGTAAAATTTCAAGGAAACCCGTTTTTTCTTATTGAGTACGATATCGTAAAAAGAATCCCCATTAATGTAAAAATAATATATTATTCATAAATATTCATAGAAATAAAAAAACTATTATTCTACAAATACTTGGGTAATTACACTAATTGTATATAAAATATGAGTTCTAACACCCCAAAACCACATCCAAAAAGTTGGGGGCTAGAGACAAGTTGCCAGTAGGCATAACACACAAAAGGAAGGCCTTGTACAAAGGAAGATATATGCACATAGACATATCTAATCCACCAATACCATCCTAAATGATATAAACATTATATAAAATTATATTTTTATAGTTAAATCCCAATATTGGAGTTTGAAAAAGTAGTGTAATTAAAAAAGATCCAAACATAGGCCCAAAAAACAATAATGGAGCCCAACCTGTGAAGAAATGAGGAGAATATTGTCATGTGGGACCCAAGGAACTATCCATGGTATATATAGAATAATTTTTTCTACTAAATCATAGTCTTTTAAAGACTCTGTCGAAAGTCATGTCTTCTGCTTAAGACATGACATGTTCAATTAAATCCCATGTAGGATTGAGTAAACAATACCCAGTAGGACACCTCAAAAAAACATACAACATCAAGAGAGAAGTCATCTCATCAACAGGTAGATATTTCAATTAAAATATAATATGTAATAAAAATATAATAACCATAAAATATTCTATATTTACATCACAATTCAAAATGATTGAAAATATCCAAATAACTAAAATGATTCTACTTGAGGATTCAACATTATTTTCATCTATGAGAACTCAATATAGAAGCCTGATAAAAATGAAGACACTCATCTATGAAGTCATTCTCTTTAGGCCTTTCCCTGAAAATGTAGTCAATAAAAAACAAATGATCTTTGTGAATATATTTGAGATCTCACATATTACCTCAAGTGTACGATATAACCTATTATAAATATACCACAATGTAGGGAATCATATTACCATGTAAGTTAGTCATACAATTTCCCCATTCCCACATAGGTAATGAATGTAGATGATATAAAATCACACCAGAGGTCACATATTGAAATTTTTGAAATATATCTGAGACTAATCCCATTGAATATCTCACTACTTATGATCGGAACATGATGCTTCATTATACCATCATTGGGACAGACCAAGAAAATAATCCCAAGTCAAATAGGTTCAAAATGAAGAGAATAATATCCTCAAACATCCCTAGATAAAGTATATTATGCATATTAGATATATATATAATTTCTTATTTAAATTAATTCCATCCATGTAAGTCAGATCATGCCTATATATATTGGGATTTTCCAGTTCACAATAGTCATTCCCATGTATGTGGTAATGTTAGTGTACTTTGTATAGGTCACTGTATTTGGACACATTCGAATAATCTAAAAATTATAATATTTTCCCCCATTTTGGTACTCCAACTGTGTCTGAGTATTGGGCTTCGCTCATGTTATTCAGCCACTATAGTGAACCTTTCCGTGTCTATGATAGATTACCCAAACAGTTCTAGATGTGTTTTTAGGAACAAGTTACATGGAATGTGGTGGGTACTAGAAAACATATGATATTTTATTTTATCTAAAACATCTCCTTCCACTTTCATGGTACTACATGATGTGGGTTCTTCTGTGAACATTCCCTATATTAATGATTTTTTCAAAAGTCTCTAGTTTTCTATATAGTTCACCTGATGACCCTCATGTATTGGCTCTAATTTAAAATCCCTTAGTATATTATAAATTTAAATTTTCCAAATATTTTTATCACTTTTGGTAGGATTTTCATGTCCTAGTCCACTCTAGAATCATACTTTATCACTCTGTGTCACCCTGACAATGCCAAACCATGAAGCGCCAAACCTAGTAAATTGTTAATATTTTATTTTTTACATTGAACCATGATCATGCATTCAAATATGAACGTGAAAACATAGTATTGATCCATTGTTACAAATAATTCTTATGAAATGATTAATATTTGGGAATTTGTTGATCCATTATCTGATGAAAATATTGGAAATTAATGAGTGAAGAAAATGAAAGAAATATGTAAAATAAAAACATGGGGAATGAACCATGACCAAATTTTTGGGTAGAACTCAATATATTTCCATTTTAACAACAAAAAATAATAAATTATCAAAGAGTCTCAATAAAAAAATGCTAAGATAATAAAACAATAATTATAGAGCATTATTGAACCATGAACCATCCTATTAGTGTAATTTACTTATGTTCATCAAGGTATGATAAAATTGGGATTAAAAATTAAAAAAAACGCACTACATAGAGTTGGATTAATAGCTAATGAAGAAAGTATTATGTTTTCATTAGAGAGATCGATGAACACCATTGACATAGATGATCCTTGGTAAATCTATCTAAAATTTAAAACACCAATTTCATCCACTAAGGATATCCTCCATGGGGTCTCTATAGAATCCATGGGGTTATTAATTTTAACCTAGGTCTTCAACATAATCACTTTTATATTGAAGAGGCAATGGATTAATGAACAATTAAAAAATAAATAAAATAAATAATTTATTTAATAACTACAAAACCAAGGATGGTTCATATGTTATACACCCACAGAGCATAAGAATTATGCCACTCCTAGGGTAAAACATACATCCATTGTTTAATCTAATCCAAGGATAAATTCCTAATTTATTCCATTTAAAAAGAATATTGGAACATTATATTTTATAATTAATATTTTTTACATCAATGATAAGGCCCCTTGAGACATGGAAACCTACACTAACATAATCCCTAGATTTTAATATATTCCTTAGAATATTCTGATGCATTAATTAGAACAAATAGAGGTGATATGTTATTCCTACCTTCTGTATTTTTATCCAGAAAAGTAAAAAGTCTACTAAAAATGCTAGTAAAAGGATTTCATCTGTTTCCTCAACTCCTAGGTGATCTTATAAATATTCATATGCTAACATAAGACAAAATACAAGATAATCAGTCACCCGATTTTTTTCTACAACCCTTCCACGATCTATATCGGGTGGACATCTATAATATCATTATCTATGGTGTCAATCTCGCCCCATTTTATAACCTACGATGGTTCATTCACATACATCCTTAGTTGCGACCGATAGAAGAAATCATATACACAATATAATAGATGTATTAGTTAAAAGTGTTATGCCACTTCACCAACCCTATGTTCTATCTAGATGGGTCATATGAATCATTGAGAAAACATCCCTCCCTAGGAAAATATCTACAACAACCACGGAGGTGAGAACATTAGAAATATGTGGTCTATAATTTCTTACTACAAATGCCTATATCTTCAATCGACATAATACTTCTAACAAACACATGTAATCATCACTACACAGAGATTATATGTACCTTCTCTATCATTACTAACACAAAAACTGTGCCCATTAGTGAATACTCTCCTTGTTAAATCAAACATAGTGGTGATGCATATTTTTTTACAAAACGTCCACTATGTGAAGGTGATCCTCTCAACTATGGCCAATTTCAAACAAGAAATCCCACAAAAGATCCAACCAAACCTAACTGGTCCACCCCATACGACTATAAGTATGGGGTGAAACTCCTTGAACAATATCAAATGAGTACTGCATTACTCATATAGTTCTCTCTACAATCATACAATGAAGTGAGAAACATATTTGGAAATTATAATCTATGGAAAATTGTGAAGCTAGAAAATATTCTTGTATATAGATGCAACCCATGCTCTCCACCAAACTCAATTCATAGATAGCTATGAAGTTGGACAACTATGTGATTCCATATTTGACCACCAATTTGGTATGTTTTTCTCTTGATGATTGTGGGATACCATTCATGAATTCCCTAGATATACCATCTCACATCCACTCATGTGCATTAATGGGTTGATCTTAACAAACCAAAACATTATGCATAGAGATTAAGTACTGATGAAAGAGTCATCATGAGACAAAATTCTCCATATGCATCCTCATTACTCAAAACATATATTGATGTTGAGGTCCCTAGAACATGTTATCTACTCTTCAATATACCTTTATGGGTGACATATGAAACTCCCACCAAACATCCTCACACAATATCACTAGTACCCTCATCCACCCTAAAAAATGGATGGCATCCAACCCGACTTTGGGATACCCATTAGGATAATTTCTAGTGGATATATGAATTCCCAAGGTCTTATAGCAAGTTTCTCTAAGATGTTCCACTATAACATAGTATAAAAAAATAGGGAAACAACAATCTATTATAGGTAGGATACATTCTCAATGCCCACTACGGAAAAATTCAATTAGGGAAGAAAGTTAAATGCCTCACTCATTAGTTTAATACATGATCTATATCTAATAGAATCAACCACAATGCTACTCTATTATAGTATAAACTATCTCAATGTCATGATAATTGAGGATATTTAGCCACCACATCTGTAACATCTAAACTTGAATTCCACTAAATGGTTCCCTGATCTAGTTCAACATATGACCTCAAGAATGCCTCAATGTAAACAATAAATTCACAACAAAATGTGGGGGTATAATGTAGAATATTTAGGAGACTATACCCAAATATCAGAATATACAGAAGAAATTAATAATTGAAAATTTATTTAATAAAATGGAATGGAATTAATGTATGAATGAAAATTTCAGACATATAATCATCTACCTTTTTGTCCTGTACAAAACATACCATAAAGAAATAAAATTCCAATTACTCTAATTATTAACCAAGACAAACCTGTATAGTCATTTAACACCAATGAAAAAGTCCTTCCAAAAAATACAGTAATCAATGGGGCCTCATCACTAACCTATGCATGTAAAAATTATATGAGAGGTGCTTGGGTAGTCAAGTCAAATGGTGGCTAGATCAGGGTGTGAGTAAACATAAATAAGCCACCACCAACAGAGTCTAAATAAAATACGATATAGAAAAATAGTATTTGAAGAAAATAATATATTAGATGAACAATATAGAAAAGAGATACCGAAAAAGTAACAAGAGAGCTCATATAGACCCACATGTCCCCTGCTTTGTTGTAGTCACCCCGGACAACCATATATACAATGATCAAAACCAGCCCATTGAATCATAACATTGGAGGTGTTCCCTTTTTATTCATCTTATGAAGCATAAAGCCTATATCCATGTTACCTATCTAATGTGCTCAAGCCAACATGTCCTATAATGTCTATATGTCATCTACGTAAAATAACAGCCTCAAAATTAAATGTGGATGGAACCTCAATCCATCAACTTACCATATACCAATCATCTCATATAGATACTAAACATCAGGTCAATCAATCCAATAACGAAGAATTCAAAACCACAGTCTAGAATCTATATATACATTTCAATGGTGGTTTCTATAGAAGTATTATGGACGATCCCACGGATAAAGAGAATCAATAAATCAATTTTTTCTTCTAAATACCATACCATCTTCTACTAGATCATCGGTTAAGAACATATACCTAGAAGTATATAATTAGTGTCCAGATCCCTGGTCTAATACCCTATTCTTATGATACTTCTCATGCCATGTTAATTGATAAATTCCATATCCATTATATAATTTTTTAAATAATAATCCATAACATCAAAAATATACAAATCATTAAAGAAAAACACAATAATCCATTTTAAATTAATTAAAATATTCTAAGATTATAATGTTCATTCAAAACCAAAACATTCCCTAATATGACCAAACCATTGTAAAGACCCGTAAAATTCAAGGGAAATTTTTTCTTAATTTTCTTTGGAATTTTACAAGAACACAGTTTCAGACGACACTTGATTCCGAGGCCCGGTGTTCCCGGAATTTCTATCCGAAGTTTAGCTCGGGTAAGTTCAGTGAAAGAACGAGTGGGAATTCCTATCTTTTTAACCAGTGCTCAGAATTGAAATCTGATGGCACTGATGAACTCGCACACTAGTGCAGAAAACGTTTTTTACGTCACCATTTTTTACGTCGGTTATATAAAACCGACGTCATAATATGTAAAACGAGGTTTTTTACGTCGGTTAAGAAATAACCGACGTAAAAACCTGTGTTCGGTACACATTTAACGTCGGTTATTTTTATAACCGACGTTATTAATCGCGCGGCTTCGTTTTTTACGTCGGTTATTTTTATAACCGACGTAACAAACGCGGTTTTCGAAGGCCCTTTGACGTCGGTTATTGAATAACCGACGTAACAAACGCGGTTTTTGAAGGCTTTTTTACGTCGGTTATAAAATAACCGACGTCAAAAAAGAATCCGCAGATGTTTTTGACATCGGTTATTACATAACCGACGTAAAAAAACGCGGATATTGAGCCATTTGTTACGTCGGTTATATAATAACCGACGTAAAAAATGAATCGGAGGAAGGTTTTTACGTCGGTTATTGAAATAACCGACGTTATAAATGTTTTTAAAACAATTATCACGTCGGTTATTGAATAACCGACGTGATAACTCATTTAAAAATTTACCCAGACCCGTTGATTGTCATTCGCGAGTTTACCTTCGACAGTCGCGACTCGTCTCTCTCGCGCGTAAACCCGAATCGGCTCTTCCATTTCGTTGGTTTAGATTCGTTTTGCGATCATCGTTTCTCATATTTAATCTCCTCGGATCAATCATCTAAACTCGCAGCACTCAGGTAATCCTCCCACTCGTTCGTTTTTTTTCGCAGATAGTAAATATATATGTGTTGTGATTTTTTTGTTGAAACTAGCTAAGATTCTTCGATTGCGAACCCTTTTAACTCGTTTTGGCACCATAATCTTATTTATCATCCCTAGATCTATTTGTTCGACTTGCAATACTGAGTAATTTTATGATTTCACTAATTTTTCATCGTTTTCTATAAATCTCCGAGAGGGTTGGGGCGTGTCCATTTGGATGGGTTGCCCTTTTACAGTTGTTACTACTTTATTCACACACAACCATGGCATAGGTGCATGGATTTGGGGTCGGGGGTGTCCAGGGGGGTTTACAAGGGGGTGGGTGGGTGTGGGGGGCTGTCCAAGGGTGTGGGTGGGTGTTGGGGGGTGTCCAGGGGGGTGTCCAAGGGGGTAGGGGGTGGGGGGTGGTGTCCAGGAGGGGTGGGGGGGCTGTCCAGAGGGTTGGGGGGTGTCCAGGGGGGTGTCCAAGCAGGTCGGGGGTGGGGGGTTGTGTCCAGGAGGGGTGGGGGTGCTTTCTAGAGGGGTCGGGGGCTGTCCAGAGGGGTCGGGGGGTGTCCAAGGGGATGGGTGGGTGTGGGGGGCTGTCCAAGGGGGTGGCGGCCTATCCAGAGGGGTCGGTGGGGTGTCCAGGGGGGTGTCCAAGGGGGTGGATGGGTGTGGGGGGCTGTCCACGTGGGTGGCGGCCTCTCCAGAGGGTATTTGGGGTTGTCCGGGTGGGTGGGGGGCTGTCCAGAGGGTTGGGGGATGTCCAGGGGGGTGTCCAAGGGGGTAGGGGGTGGGGGGTGGTGTCCAGGAGGGGCGGGGGGCTGTCCAGAGGGGTCGGGGGTGTCCAGGGGGGTTTACAAGGGGGTGGGTGGGTGTGGGGGGGCTGTCCAAGTGTGTGGGTGGGTGTTGGGGGGTGTCCAGGGGGGTGTCCAAGGGGGTAGGGGGTGGGGGGTGGTGTCCAGGAGGGGTGGGGGGGCTGTCCAGAGGGTTGGGGGGTGTCCAGGGGGGTGTCCAAGCAGGTCGGGGGTGGGGGGTTGTGTCCAGGAGGGGTGGGGGTGCTTTCTAGAGGGGTCGGGGGCTGTCCAGAGGGGTCGGGGGGTGTCCAGGGCGGTGTCCAAGGGGATGGGTGGGTGTGGGGGGCTGTCCAAGGGGGTGGCGGCCTGTCCAGAGGGGTCGGTGGGGTGTCCAGGGGGGTGTCCAAGGGGGTGGATGGGTGTGGGGGGCTGTCCACGTGGGTGGCGGCCTCTCCAGAGGGTATTTGGGGTTGTCCGGGTGGGTGGGGGGGCTGTCCAGAGGGTTGGGGGATGTCCAGGGGGTGTCCAAGGGGGTAGGGGGTGGGGGGTGGTGTCCAGGAGGGGCGGGGGGCTGTCCAAAGGGGTCGGGGGTGTCCATGGGGGTTTACAAGGGGGTGGGTGGGTGTGGGGGGCTGTCCAAGGGCGTGGGTGGGTGTTGGGGGGTGTCCAGGGGGGTGTCCAAGGGGGTAGGGGGTGGGTGGTGGTGTTTAGGAGGGGTGGGGGGGCTGTCCAGAGGGTTGGGGGGTGTCCAGGGGGGTGTCCAAGCAGGTCGGGGGTGGGGGGTTGTGTCCAGGAGGGGTGGGGGGCTGTCCAGAGGGGTCGGGGGGTGTCCAGGGGGGGTTTACACATCGATTTGTTTTATATTTCAAAATTGTTATATTCAAATTATGATTTTTTTCATATAAACATATATTTGTCTTATCTAAAAAATATATATTTTTTCTATTTGTTATAGGTAATAATGAGTCGAAGTTGGATTACGGCACATCGAACGAGCAATGAATATGGGGAAGGTGTTGATGCCTTTTTGGAATTTGCTAAACGAAATGTTCCAAGTAGTGACATTTTTTTCTGTCCATGCCTGAAATGTCTGAATATGAAGAAGTTGAAAAGTAGAGAGATAAAAGATCATCTGATTTGTCATGGTTTCAATCCGAGTTACAACCCTTGGATTTGGCATGGCGAAACTAGACAGAATGTCACTGATGATAATGAATCGCAAGATGGTAACTCCGATGGAATTGAATAAATGATTCGCGATATTGTAGCAGAACAAATTGAGATAGAACCGAGAGTTGCACGTCTATATGGTGATGCCGAAAAACCATTATATCCTGGTTGTACAGATTTTACGGTTTTGTCGGCGGTGTTAAGATTGATTAACCTGAAGGCGAAACATGGATGGAGTGACAGAAGTTTTACAGAGCTGCTACAATTGATGAAAGACATTCTTCCAAAAGATAACGATCTTCCAGATTCACATTATAAGGCCAAAAAAATATTATGCCCGATGGGATTGGGATACAGGAAAATACATGCATGTCCGAATGACTGCATTATATATAGGAAGGAATATGAATTTCTGAAAGAGTGTCCCAAATGTGGGACATCACGGTATAAGGTGAAAGAAAAATCACAAGCTGATGTAGAGATTACAAAGCTCCCTTCAAAGGTATTTTGGTATCTTTCTATAATTCCTCGTTTCAAACGTTTATTTGCTAATTCACATGATGCAAAAAGGTTAAGATGGCATGCTGATGAGCGGGTATGTGATGGAAAAATACGTCATCCAGCTGATTGTCCACAATGGAAGAAAATTGATGCCCAGTACCCTACATTTGGAAATGAAATTAGAAATCTGAGACTAGGCTTGTGCACAGATGGAATGAATCCATACCGAACCCTCAGTAGCACACATAGTTCATGGCCTGTTTTATTGGTAATTTACAACCTCTCTCCTGAAGTTTGTATGAAGCGCAAATATGTCATGTTGAGTATCATGATCTCTGGTCCAAAGCAACCCGGCAATGATATTGATGTATACTTGTCACCGCTGATTGATGATTTGAAACTTTTATGGGTTGATGGTATTAGGGTGTATGATTCTTATAAAATGGAATATTTTCAACTGCATGCAGTGCTTCTATTCACTATAAATGACTTCCCAGCATATGGAAATTTGTATGGATACAGTGTTAAAGGGCATAAAGCATGTCCAATTTGCGAACAACAGACGTCATATTGTCAATTGCATCATGGGAGGAAAACAGTGTACATGGGTCATCGGAAGTTTTTGCCTATGGATCACCCTTATAGAAGACTAAAAAAGGCATTCAATGGCTCACAAGAATTTGATACTGCTCCTCAACCTTTATCCCCAGAATTGTATTTTGAGAGGGTGAAAAACCTTGATGTGACATTGGGAAAGACACAGAAATCTGGTAATGATAGACATATTTGGAAGAAAAGGTCAATATTTTTTGAGCTACCATATTGGAGGTATCATGAAGTCAAACATAATATTGATGTCATGCACGTGGAGAAGAATATCTGTGATTCTTTGATCGGAACATTTCTAGATATTAAAGGAAAGACAAAAGATGGGTTGAATGCAAGGTTAGACCTACTGTCAATGGGAATACGTTTGGAGTTAGCTCCCACTCCTAAAGGAAGACGAACATTTCTTCCCCCGGCTTGTCATACATTATCGAAGAGGGAGAAAAGTAGCTTCTGTCAGTGTCTTCATGATATCAAAGTGCCTCAAGGTTATTCTTCAAATGTAAAAAATTTTGTCTCATTGAAAGACTTGAAGTTGATAGGTATGAAATCACATGATTGTCATGTCATGATGCAACAAATTCTACCAGTTGCACTGCGTGGAATATTGCCCATCCGTGTCAGAAAGACTATAATGAGGTTGTGTTATTTTTTCAATTCAATTTGCAACAAGGCGATTGATGTGAATGCTTTGAACATTTTGGAAAAGGATGCAATTATTATACTTTGTCATTTGGAAATGTATTTTCCTCCAACTTTTTTTGATATGATGGTGCATTTACTGATTCATCTGGTTCGAGAAATAAGGCTTTGTGGACCTGTATATCTTCGTTGGATGTATCCTTTTGAAAGGTATATGAAAATATTAAAGGGATATGTTAAAAATCCATATCGACCTGAAGCCTCCATTATTGAAAAGTATATTTCTGAGGAGGTAGCAGAGTTTTGTACGAGTTACTTGGCTACGGCGCAACATATAGGTTTGCCTCCATCTCGCCATGAACGGGTTAATAATGAGGGAAAGGGGATTCGTGGCTTGAAAGTCAAATCACTGTCAGCTGAACATATGAAGAAGTTAGAATCATACATCTTGAATAACATAGCTGATGTTCAACCGTATATCACATTGCATATTAATGAGTTGAAACAATGTCATCCAAAGAAGAAAGAAATGTGGATTTTGAATGAGCACAACAAAACTTTTTTGCCATGGTTTAAAAAGACCTTGCTTGGTAGATCAGATGTATCAGAGACATTAAAATGGATAGTGGGTGGTCCATCTTTAAATGTGATAACATGGTCCGCTTATGACATTAATGGCTATACATTTCATACGAAAGCTCAGGACAACAGAAGTGCAGTTCAGAATAGTGGTGTATTGGTGTTTGCAGAAGCAATGCATTTTTCGAGTGCTAAGGACAGAAACCCAATTTCGGCATCAAGTGCATATTATGGAGTGATTGAAGACATATGGGAGGCTGATTACTTTAAAATTAAAGTTCCCGTTTTTAACTGTAAATGGTTTATCGGTAACAACAGTGTCAGACACGATGAATTTGGAATGACACTTGTTAATCTGAATAGATTGGAAGACACAGCTGATTCTTTTATAATGGAAACACATGCCAAACAAATTTTCTATGTAGTAGATCAATCAGATATGCAGTGGGCTGTTGTTTTACAAGGGAAAAACCAATATGTTGGTGAGGATGAATTTGATGAAGATGCTGATTTATGTGAGATCCCTACTTCCATGGAAAGATTAACAGAACATAATGATGAGTATGTTGAAGACATGGTTTGTGCCATAAGGAACGATCACGACGAAGGAATTTGGGAAAACAATCCAACTGTACATTCCTAAAATTACAGGTAACACAAGTTTATTTCTTGTTTACATTTAGTTTTTTCATATAATGTTAGATACTGTAAATTTTTTACTTATTAAAATATGTATCAAACCAAAACGATAAAACAATAAAAACCGTAAAGAAGAGAAGTCCTGGGCGCACCGGCAACCGGTCCTCTCTGTCTGAACCACCGGCCGGCCGCTGGCTCACCACCGGCCGGCCGGTGGACCAGACAGAGCCTTCCTCTCTGTCTGGATCACCAGCGGCCGGCCGGTGTTGAGCCAGCGGCCGGCCGGTGGTTCAGACAGAGAGGAAGGCTCTCTGTCTGGTCCACCGGCCGGCCGGTGCTGAGCCAGCGGCCGGCCGGTGGTCCAGACAGAGACCGAGCCTCTCTGTCTGGAGCACCAGCGGCCGGCCGGTGTTGAGCCAGCGGCCGGCCGGTGGTTCAGACAGAGAGGAAGGCTCTCTGTCTGGTCCACCGGCCGGCCGCTGGATCACCACCGGCCGCCCGGTGGACCAGACAGAGAGCCTTCCTCTCTGTCTGGATCACCAGCGGCCGGCCGGTGAGGAGCCAGCGGCCGGCCGGTGGTTTAGACAGAGAGGAAGGCTCTCTGTCTGGTCCACCGGCCGGCCGGTGGTGATCCAGCGGCCGGCCGGTGGTCCAGACAGAGGAAGGCTGTCTGGTCCACCGGCCGGCCGGTGGTGAGCCAGCGGCCGGCCGGTGGCATCAGTGATTCCACTTTTCAGCTTTCTTATGCCAACTCCTTGGCAACATTTTGCCTGTGTTTACCATGTTTATCATTATTTAACATGCTTACCATATTACCGATGTTTACTATTATGTAATTTAGTACACTTTTCTATTTGTGAACTAATGTTTGTTTTTTTGATTTGAAGGAAAATGACAGATCAATCAGTTGATCAGCCACATGATTCTGGAGATGAGCATATTGGTCATACATCTGGGGAGGAACATTCACATGCTCCTATTACGAAAAAGAGTTCAAAGGTTGGTAAGCGTGGGTGCACACGTTTACCAAAATTATCACTTGCCCGTACGAAGGAGGAGAGGATAGTCGTGGAGTTTGATGAGGATGATCTTCCTAGAGGTCCAAATGCTAAAGATTTTAAGGGTTTTGTAGCAACTCAGGCTAAGAGCAAAGTAAGCATTCTCTATGATGATTGGAGAAGTGTGGATAAGGCGATAATTTCTCAGCTGTGGGAGACCATCTTGGTAAGATCTTTTGCTATTGTTTGACTGTTCTTTAAATGTTTCTAGTATATATAATATATTTAACCTCTTTTTTATCAGATGACATTTGATATTCCTGACCCTGGAGGAGTCAGGAAGAAATGCTTATCGTTGGCTGCTAGGAGATGGAGGGATTTCAAATCTACCCTCTCATCTGATTTCATTTATGGTCATAGGAGTCGTGAGAATCCATGTCGTATATATCCTTTTATAGATGAAGACACATGGAGAGAATTTTTTGAAAGTAGAAGAAAAGAATCATTTTTGGTAAGGGCAATGTAAACTTTTATAAGCTTTCTTATATAAATAATCTTATTATTGTTTTGTTAATGATTACTTATTCTTAATTTACAGCAAACAAGGAAAGCTCATCAAGAGATCCAATCTAAAAATGTATACCCTCATAGTTTATCTCGGGGAGGGTATGCATTATTGGAAGAACAAATGATGGCAGAAAAATTTCAACAACTAAGAGCTGAGTCTTCAAGCTCTGGAGAGGTGGCCCCTCCATCCCCTCCATCTAGACATGAGAAATGGAAAAGATCTCGGAAGGGCAAAAAAGGACAATATCTTTCGGAAGAATCGAGACTCGTAGTTGAGAGGATTGTAAGATATCTATTTTATTTATTTAAGTTTACTATTTTCGTCATATATTTCCAATCATTATAGAAAAGTTCAATTACTTATTACAGGACTCTCTTGAGGAGCAGAGTTCACAGGGGACATTTACACCATCTGGGAGGGAAGATATTTTATCTGTGGCATTGGGAAAGCCCGAACATCCTGGCCGTGTAAGAGGATATCCGGCAGGTGTATCGGTAAGAAAAGTGTTGCCACGTTCCTCAACTTCTAACGTTGAAGGAGTTTATAAAAAAAAAATAGAATCGTTGGAGGCTGAAGTCCATAATATTAATGCGACAATGGAGGACAAGATTAGAGCATCGGTGCAGTTAATGTTTGCAGACTTGCAAAGACAATTTCAGGGTGCAGCTCCCACTCCACCTCTCCCAGTAGCTCCCACTCCCCCACCTCAGCCTGCGGACCCCATTTTTGATCCTCCTCCTCCGCCGCAGCTACCTACTTATTGTGAGTTGTATGTTGATGATCCTCAACATCATATAGTTGCATATGGGATTGTATATTGTATAGGAGATACAGTTCATCATCAACAGTTAGAGGTAGAGAATCAGAGGGTCACTGTACAGGATATTATAGATAGATCAGCTCGGATACCATTACCTACAGATGAGGTGACGACAGTTGGACATAGTATCGGCCATTTTTTACTTTGGCCATCCAGACTTCTTCGACTCATTACCATAGAGGTATGGATGTTATATCTTTTATTTTATATTTTTATTAATGTTTTATCATTTGAAAACTAATATATTTTTCAATTTATTTTTACAGGAATACTTCAAAGGTAAAGAAATACTGTATACACAACAACAAAGACAGATAGCTATGACATCAGATGCAGATACTAGCAGTCTTGACAAATTGTCAAGATATTCAAATTTGTTGGCGGATCATTATGACTTTACAATGGAAGCTCATGTCTGTGGACGTTAACTATGTGTGGGGATTATGAAAACTGATATCATGGAGTTTGTCACTGGAGATAAGTTGGGCATCAACGTGGTGCAAATTTTTATCATGTAAGTCTTAACTCCTTTTCCTTGCGTTATATTTATTAAAAATGTATACTTATGTCTGATTTGTATTAGGTATATGTATAAAATTTGTGAGAGGAATGAGCTGACAGATGTATATGGATTCGTGTACCCACAATTGATTTCCCCTAAAGCATGTGCATTGGACGAGGAACAAAGAATGCTTTATATTGCTGATAGATTTGAAACGAATGTAATCACACAGTGTTGGATGATGCCTTCTTGTGAGAGGTATGAAACACATCCCTCTCAAAGAGTTAATTATCTTTTAACATAAAAAACCACTAACGTTAAATTTCCTTTTCTCAGGGATCATTGGATGTTAGGGGTTTTTTGCCCTAGGGAGAAAACACTTTATTGGATATGCTCTCTCCATGATGATGTGCGAGAAAGTTTTAAGAATATATTGGAAACGTAAGTTTCAATTTCACAATAGTTTTATATATTATAATGAATTTTAAATTTACCCCATTCGTATTATTTTCTAACAGGGCATGGGTCCACTTTCGAAAAAGCGCAAAGAAAAGGAATTACAAGATCAAATATGTACATGCGAAGGTAAATATCCATTTATAATTTGTACATTTTGATTTATTACATAAAAATAATATATTGAATTTACACTCATTCAAACAGAAATGTCATGAGCAACAAGGCATCATCGAATGCGGATATTACATGTTAAGATTTATGTATAAAATAATATCAACTGGGACAGTTCTGAGTTTTGACCTGGTAAGATTTCCTTTTTCTAATAATATTTCAATTTGATTTATTAATTATACACGTTGACTACTATCCTTTTCCTTTGTAGCTTTTTGATGACCCTCAACCCTTTACTGCTGAAGATATCAAACACTTACAAGTGGAGTGGTCAAATTATTTTACAGGTTTGATTGAATTTTAGTTGTTTGTAATGTAAAATGTAATTTTGAATATTGTCAATGTAATTGTGTATTTCGTAGTCGTTTAGGTTGGATTTAGTTTTTTTTGAAGTTGACATTGTATGTTTTGAATGTTATATAAGTGAATGTTTAATTTTTCTCTACTTCTTGTTTTGGTCTACTGTTGATGGTTTTTCTGGTCTGGATTTTGGTATGGGGGGAGAGGTTCCAAGGGGGTGGGTGGGTGTTTGGGGGGTGTCCAAGGGATATGGGAGGGGTGTCCAAGGTGTGTTTGGGGCTGTCCTAGGGGTCGGGGGGGGGGGGGGGTGTAAATGAGGGTGGGGGGGTGTCCAAGGGGCGGGGGGTGTCCAAGGGATATGGGAGGGGTGTCCAAGGTGTGTTTGGGGCTGTCCAAGGAGTCGGTTGGGTGTAAATGAGGGTGGGGGGGGGGGGGCTGTCCAAGGGGTGGGGGTGTCCAAGTGGTGGGGGGGTGTCCAAGGGATATAGGAGGGGGTGTCCAAGGGGTGTTTGGGGCTGTCCAAGGGGATGGGGGGGTTTCCAAGGGGTAGGGGGGGGTTTCCAAGGGGTCGGGGGGGTGTCCAGGGGGTGGGGGGCTGTCCAAGGGGTGGGGGGGTGTCCAAGGGGTGGGGGGGTGTCCAAGCGATATGGGAGGGGTGTCCAAGGGGTGTTTGGGGCTGTCCTAGTGTTCGGGGGGTGTAAATGAGGGTGGGGGGGCTGTCGAAGGGGTGGGGGGTGTCCAAGGGGCAGGTTGGGTGTAAATGAGGGGGGGGGGTGTCCAAGGGGTCTGGGAGGGCTGTCAAGGTGTGGGGGGGTGTCCAATGGGTGTTTGAGGCTGTACTAGGGGTCTTGGGGGTGTAAATGAGGGTGGGGGGGTGTCCAAGGGGTGGAGGTTGTCCAAGGGATATGGGAGGGGTGTCCAAGGGTTGTGGTGGGGGAGGGCTGGCCAGGTTGTTAGGTGGGTATAGATGAGGGTGGGGTTCAGTTGGGGCTTGGGGGAGGGCTGGCATGGCTATTTTTGTTTGGTTTCTGGTTGCTTTTTGGTGAGAGCAGTGCAATTATTTAAAAAAAAAATTAATTTCTTTCACGTCGGTTATAAAATAACCGACGTGGTAAATAAATCGGTAGGGGTTTATCACGTCGGTTTTTTCTAGAACCGACGTGATAAACCGTTCCCGGGGATTTTATCACGTCGGTTCTTAATATAACCGACGTGATAAAAGGCCTGAGAATCGATTTACCACGTTGGTTATTGAATAACCGACGTGCTAAAACGTTTCCCAGGCCTTTTTATCACGTCGGTTTCCTAAATAACCGACGTTATAATAGGCCAGGGGAAGGGTTTATCACGTCGGTTATGACATAACCGACGTGATAAACGATATCCCAGGCGTTTTATCACGTCGGTTTAGGTAATAACCGACGTGATAAAGCCCCCCGCGCATATTTATCACGTCAGTTATTATATGAACCGACGTGATAACCACCGTGATGTTAGAGATATTACGTCGGTTTTAAATAACTGACGTAAAAAACGTTATTTATAACGTCGTCCGTATTAACGTCGCCTAAAAACCGACGTAAATAATAAAAAATAACCGACGTAAAAAACGTTTTCTGCACTAGTGGCAACGCCGGTAATCGCTTAAGGGAACCTTTACCGTAGTTGCGTTTGTGCGGGAGAAGAAGTTAATTAATGGGGTTTAATTAAGAAGTAAATAAAATTGTTGGATCAATTTTATTTTATATCAAGGTGGTTAATTTTCTCCCATGGGAAGTTGGTGGTGGGGCCCACATCCACCCAACTTCCCATGTGGGGATAATTGAAAGGTGGGGCCCACACGAGCCCCAACCTGTCACCTCCCCCCTTTTTAACTCCTTAACCCCCCATTTATGTTTTTCCAACTTATCACCTCTTTAATTTTATAACAACTCATGTTAATAACTTATGTGAGTTAAATGTGGGTTTTGATTTTTCAAACTCTTGAATTCAAAAACCTATGTTGGGTTAATAAAATAAGTGGGAGACTTATTTTATTTTGGGGTTAGTTTTTCTTGTGTGGAGACTTGGGAGGGAAAGGGATAAGGGTTTGAGGAAGTCTTCATTTTCTTTAACTTCGATGAAGAACATGAAGAACACCTCAGACTCCGACGAAGAACACCGTTCTTCAACGAAGAACATCTCCGCCGAAGAACGCGAAGAACTTCTCCAACGACGTTTCCTCATCAGACGCACCTCGACGACAACGGGATAGATGTTCATTTTCCGCGACGCCCGACTTCCGCGACGCTCGTCTTCTGCGGCTCGTTGACATACACCGTTCTTGAAACCGAGGTAGGGGTTTTATTAATTTATTTTGTTCGTGAATACCAACTTGACGATCTTCGTGGATTAAAACCAATTGTTATCAAATAACAAGAGGGGGACGGACCGCACAAACACGGCCGACCCTCCTCCTTATTTCATGTTGATTCCTTTGTGGTTTGGTATGGGAAGGAGTGGTGCCGTCGCACCATGCAGAATCAAGAGAAAGGAAAATGCGCGGCGCCGTCGCGCCGCGCCGTGGAAAGAAGACCAAGGAAGCGACGCCGTCACGCCGCGCCGCGAATTAATCCAAGGATGCGACGCCATCGTGTTGCGTCGGAGACACCTGAAAATACCGCGGCCGGTTCCAGGGCCGCGGCGGAGGGGCGCGGCGTCGTCGCGCCGCGCCGGACGACAAGGGCCGCGGCCGGTTCCGGGCCGCGGAAGAGCAAGGTGACCGGCGGCCGGACCGGGCTACCGGCGTCAGAACTGGAAGGGTACCAGCCATTGACAGCCCCATTGAGCAGGAACTGGCTGGCTAGGTCGGGCCGGCCGGACATGGAGGAGCCGGAGGAATTAATTCCCCCGGTCGGACTTCAAACGGCCCCCATAAATGGGGGGCCGCTGTTACACAAGGGGGGCAGGCGCCCCCCCTTGGCCAACAGCTCGGCCTTCGGCAGAGCTGGTAGCACGCTGGGCGCGCTGTGCCCAGCCGGGCCGGGCCGACACAGACCGGGGTGGGTCGACCCAGTTCGGGCCGACCGGGGGGTCTCGGGCTGGGTCGGTCCGGGCCCAAAACCCCCGTTTTCGGACCGTTTTGGTCTTTTACCCGTATCTTGAGATACGTGCCTCCGAACGACGCGCCGTCAGCGATGATTTGATCCTTGGATCGAGACGGTCATTTCGGTATATCACACTCAAGGTTTTGGAATAATTTGGGTTTGGACGGGTTGGTTCGTACACGAAACAAACCGGGCCCTCGGAGCGGAAACACTCATATCATGAGCTTCGGACGTCCAATCGACGTGCCGTCGACTTTGTTGAATTTCTCTATGTGAGACGGATCTTTTGGCATACTTTGCCTGAGGTTTGGATGCAGGTGGAGTACGGTCAGGTTGGTTTTATCTTAAAAACCAACCGGTCCCCTAGGAAGAAAAATCCAATATCTCTCAGACCGGGCGTCCGATTGACGCGCCGTCTGAGACGTTGAGTTCCTGTTGGTGATACAGAACTTTTGGATACATCAACTCTAGACTAGGTGTCAGTTGATGTATCAGCCTCTCGGCTCGTGGAGAGGACCCTCCCGGATGAGATTGCTGTGTGCGGGAACCCTAGAGCTGGCTGCGACTACTACTGTGACGATGACGACTGTGCAGAGATCCTCAGTGGATTCGACAGCGACGACTACAGCACTCAGCGATCCTTTGTGGGTCAGTGCTACCGGTCTTGTGTGGGTCTGATCCTGTGTGGGTCAGCGCTCAGTGGTCCTGTGTGGGCCAGCGCCTACAGGTCCTGTGTGGGCCTGATCCTGTGTGGGTCTTTGCGGGGGTTATTTACCTATCGATCCTTTGTGGGTCGGATCCTTTGTGGGTCATTGTGGGGGTTAGTACCTATCGATCCTTTGTGGGTCCGGCGACTTAGATGGATCAGTGATCATCTCTATCATCATTCGAATAAGTATACCTGTGTGAGGTGAAAACCCTATTTGCTTTCCTTTGTGGATTTTGTTATGCTATCATGTGTGGATTTACGTTTTTCTTTCCTTTGTGGATTGTGTTGTGCTATCCTGTGTGGATTTACGTTTTGCTTTCCTTTGTGGATTGTGTTGTGCTATCCTGTGTGGATTTACATTTTGCTTTCCTTTGTTGATTGTGTTGTGCTATCCTGTGTGGATTTACATTTTTCTTTCCTGTGTGGACTGGGTTGTACTTGAGCTCGGATGTTGGAGCCGAGCGAGAATTGATAACTTAGGTATATGTATGGGCATATACCTAAGCCGTGTCGGATGTTACTTCATGATTGTATCTTTCCTTTATGGTTTATCCTTTGTGGATTCTGGGAGACCTTCAGGGGTCTCGGGGTCCCTACTCAGTAGCTTATACTCACCCCTGCACGGGCTATGCCCACACTATGTTGTGTTGGTTGCAGACGACGGACAACGTTGATCGTGGTTGAGGCTTGCAGAGCAGGACAATACCTGGATGTGGAACACTGGGTGGGACGTACTCGGAGCGGACGACGGGACCGAGGAGCAGTGGAGCTATCTGTACCCACCCTTCATGTGGGATTTCTAGTGGACAGCTCAGCATAGCGGCTATTAATTTTCAGTTGCTGTTTCCCCTTTCGAGTTGTACTTTACTTTTAGTTTGGCTTTGTATACTGGCCCACTTACTTTCCGCACTTACAGTTGTACTCTATTTTTACATAGTGTTTTTTTCCGCTTGCTTACTCTGTGGTGATTGTTACTTTATAAAGGAAATGCCTTCCCTTTTTACCAGGATTTATGCCTTGGTGCTAGTCGCCAACCCCTGTCCTATGGAAGGCGGGCTTGGGGTAGTCACGGCACGGGCCCCGAGGACGGGTCGTGACAAATTGGTATTAGAGGAGTTCGGTTCTACCGCGGACTCTGATCTTTTCTATGTGAAGCAATAGTGCTTAGTGTATTGGGTGTGGTTATCAGTTCAGGGAGTCCAGTGTTGGTGCGGCGGCCGACGTATCCGTACACCAGGACCCTGACTTCGGATTTCCGACTTAATGCACGAAAACATTGATTGCATGTGTGTTTCAAGTTTTCTTTGTGATTACTTTATGTCAGCTCACCAGGTATACTGTTCTGACCGTGGAACACCTATTTCCTTTTCAGGATGGCCCCACAATGGCAGCCAGCTAGGGTTCCGAGAGTCGTACGTGACGACAGCCCGCCTAGCGACAAGGCCTCAGTACATGGCCCTTTGATGGAGGAGGCACCAGCGGTACCTCTACCCTCCGAGCCACCGATGCTTCCAGCACCAGCCGCTGATGATGCACGTCGCCTCAGTGCACTGCATGAGTTCCAGCACCAGCGACCGCCCAGGTTCTACGGGGAGACGGACCCCCAGGCATCCGAGGACTAACTGGAGGCAGTGGTACGAGTTTTCATGCTACTGAGGACACCAGCAGACCTCATGGTGATCCTCGCAGCGAGCCTACTACACGCAGCAGCAGGACGATGGTGGAGCTTGATGATCCAGGTGCACGATGATGCCTCTCTCATCTGGATAGACTTTGAGGGCCTCTTCCACTCAGAGTTCATCCCGGCCACCCTCCGCGCGGTGTGCATCCAGGAGCTTCTTCAACTGCGGCATGGCAGCTTGACGGTCGCCCAGTACTCTACGAGATTCACCGATCTCTAGCGCTACTCGACCGACATGGTACGGGACCCATTCTTCCGGGACCAGACCTTTGAGCAGGGATTGAGACACGAGATCAGGGCATCACTGATCTCCCTCAGCATCCCGACCTAGGCAAGAGTAATGGAGCGAGCCCTCTTGATCAAGAGCTTCCTTGCTGAGACTTCTCCAGCGCCGAGACCTACCGTGGGGCGGCACGTAGCAGAGTCTTCCACAGCAGGAAGTCGACGGATGACTCAGAGGTCCAGGCGGACTAGACCCTCACGTCGACGACCTCAGGACACTAGCTCAGCCGTGCGGGGCACACAGCGTGGAGCCAGTCTTTCGAGAGGCAGGTAGTGCTACAAATGCGGCGGACAGGGTCACATGGCTCGTGACTGCCCGACCCACCATGGATTGTGTTGTGCTATCCTGTGTGGATTTACATTTTTCTTTCCTTTGTAGATTGTGTTGTGCTATCCTGTGTGGATTTACGTTTTCCTTTCCTTTTTGTATTGTGTTGTGCTATCCTGTGTGGATTTAAGTTTTGCTTTCTTGTGTGGACTGGGTTGTACTTGAGCTCGGATGTTGGAGCCGAGTGAGAATTGATAACTTAGGTATATGTATGGGATATACCTAAGCCGTGTCAGATGTTACTTCATGATTGTATCTTTCCTTTGTGGTTTATCTTTTGTGGATTCTGGGAGACCTTCGGGGGTCTCGGGGTCCCTACTGAGTAGCTTATACTCACCCCTGCACGGGCTATGCTCACACTACATTGTGTTGGTTGCAGACGACAGACAATGTTGATTGTGGTTGAGGCTTCCAGGGTAGGACGGTACCTAGAGGTGGACCACTGGACGGGACGTACTCGGAGTGGACGGCGGGACCGAGGAGTAGTGGAGCTATCTGTACCCCCCTTCAGGTGGGATTTCCAGTGGACAGCTCGGTGTAGCGGCTATTACTTTTCAGTTATTGTTTCCCCTTTCGAGTTGTACTTTACTTTCAGTTTGGGTTTGTATACTGGCCCACTTACTTTCCGCACTTATAGTTGTACTCTGTTTTTACTTAGTGTTTTCTTTTTTCCTCTTGCTTACTCTATGGTGCTTGTTTACTTTATAAAGGAAATGCCTTCCCTTTTTACCGGGATTTACGCCTTGGTGCTAGTTTCCAGCCCCTGTCCAAGGAAGGCGGGCTTGGGGTAGTCACGGCACGGGCCGCGAAGACGGGTCGTGACAACCATTTTGTCTTGATAAATGAATATAAACCAAAAAACCATCATTAATCATTTAAAGACAACCCTTTTAATAAATGTATCTTTCTATTTGAAAACAATATAGGGCCCAAGACCTTCCTTTTCCATGAAAAATATCAATGTTCACCAAGGAATTCTTATAGGGATGTAACTACACACCCATTTAAATAACATTTGAAATCCATTTAAAACCCCTTTTATAAACCACTTTGAGGTCAATACCTAATTTACAAACAAGGATCATTTTGAAACAAATCATTCCAAGTATTAAATCCAAAACAAGGTATAACACTAATTTACAAATTTAATCACATTTCAAAATCCACATAGGCATTATCATAAAATCATATAACATAAAATCAGTCTAAACCTACCATTTTCAACTCAACATTACCATCTTTATGAAACAGGTCACACCATGGGTGACTGTAGGTTTTATATTATAAACTCCCATGGTTCCAATGATGTCCATTTATGGTCTAGGGTATAAATACAAGGCCCAATACCAAATTACATAATTCAAGAAATCAATCAAAGAAAAAATAGATTTATGGAAGAAAAACTTAAACCTGAAATTCAAATAATAAAATTGTGGGTAAAGATCATATACCACATACATCCTCAATTAATCATTGAAAAAAAATTCCAAGACATTGCGGCCTTGACATGGCCCATCAATGAATCACCCAAACCCCTCATCACCAAATTGAGATCAACATGGTCAAAAATGATATATTATTTCACTAAAATATAATTAATAATTAATTATAAAAACTATAATTAATTAATTAACCAAAATACTACATTTCATAATGCCAAAAAAACACACCGAGTCATCATGCATCACTGAAACTGAAGCCCAACAGTCACTGATGACCTGTGAAATAAACCCAAAAACATTCCATGCCCTGGACCTAAGATTCAGTGCTATCATTATAAATAAATTCAATTGGAAAAAATATAAAAATTCACTATAGTCACATACCTTGATAAAATACCAAACAAGAGTTTTCAGAATCCATCTCGAGATCAACATTACACAAGATGACCAAAATCCCCATGAATGAAATTATATTCCATCATTATTTGGTGTAACAAATGAAAAAACCTAAAATGATGAGCTCAAAATTTATAAAGATGTAAGGAAATGAAAAAGGAAATACCCAATATGTTATATCATACCTAAAAACACATATGAATCTCTGTGAATGGACCCTAAATAAAATGGTGGATGAAAGAGGAATGGAGGAGGAATCCTCCTATAGTTCATGGTAATAATGTGAAGTAAATTGAAGGATAAACCTAAAATACTGGAGGTGATATGTTAAACCCACATATGAAGGAAATTATGGGATTCCACAATGTTTGGATGCATATTTTTTCCTATCTTGTGCCTACTGTGTGGATGGAAATGTCCAAGGCACCGCCTGCATAGTTTTTCTTAATAGTTTTATAAATAGTGCGATAAAAGTGCACTTACATATTTCTCAAAAACCCATTATATGAATGGTTAGGAAACATTTTTTCTGATAAACCATACACCAACCATTTTGTTTTTACTATATATCTTCTATTGAAGTTCCATGGCTTTTCTAAAACTATTTGCAACCAATAAGCCATTCCTCAGACCATCCTTAACCATACATGGTTAGACCTTTTACCTCACATGGTATACTAGAATATATTCTCTATATCTGTAACTTAGAAATTATTATTACAAAATGTACTAAAAACATTCTGAGCATCAAGGGGTTTCATGATATCTCCAATATTATGAAAATGAAACTTTACATCCATGCCAAAAATCTCTAATACTCCCAAAAAAATCCCAAGTCTTATGAAGCCCATTTATCCTTTAGGATTCCTAAAAAGCATCAATCAAAGCCTCAATATACCTATTTCTGATAATAAACCTACATAAATATCATTTCATGTATTACTTCTTGATTCAACATTTTTGGTAATGAAAATATAATTCCTTTAAAAATTACAGATCCATACATACATGTGATCTTACAGCCCCCCAAACATAATACATCTCATACTTGATATGCCTTAGTTGTCATCATTTTGTATTAATCAACCTATATTTGTCTCTAGATTACACCATAGAGCCCAATTCATCATTAAATAACCTGAATCACTGCCAGGAAAGAACCTTCAATCAACACCCCTAACCTTCTAAAACTCCGACTTAATAGTAGTTTCCAAAATAATATCATCATTGTGGTTCTTAACAATGAAAAAAATAGATTAAAGCCTCACCCAATAATCCATCAATCTATGGTGCTCCCCACCATTTGATTCAACTTATAAACACTATCTTGTGTTACTTAACATCTTTTCCATTGGGAAGGCCCAATTGGATATTACCTCATTTTTCCTCTAAGAGCATAATTAATCTATCAACTTACCACTCCCCAACAACCCTGAGATCAACAATTATAACCGACATCCATCTTATTCATTGAAACCAATTGAGTCTAATGAAAAACCACCACACCTAAAATCACTATGAATGTATTAAATTTTCCTTGAATGCCAACATTCATCCTAAGACACGAACTCCATTCCAAAACACAACACTAGACATAAATTGAAACATTTTTCACCCACATTGTGTGCTAAATCATTTTATACTATACCAACAAAAATTTTTCCAGGGAAAATAACTTCATCTTCTAGAATATTTCCATATCATTTAATTATAATTCTATCACTCATGAAAAGAATTCCATAACCATCTAAACACCCCCACTAGAGTCTATACCTATCCCCTAGTGAGCATCCACTATTTGATACCCCATTGAATCCAAACCAATGTCATGTCCCACCACACACATCACTACACCTATGACATAAGAACCTAAGATTGATTTTCAAAACAACCATAAACCAAAGGCTACACATAGATCAATCATCAACCATAACTAATTACCAGTTTTCATTCTATAAAGAATCTATGAACGAACCTTGAAGAATACACTTTTGCAACATGGTACCACCATAACCAATCCATGGCTATTTCGACACACCTGAGACCCTTCTTGAATTGTGGAAATATCCTCATAACTGACACATAACTTTCCATAATAGGATTATTTTCATAACCTTGCCCTAGAATCCTCAACCACCATATGCCATGTTCAATTAAAAACTGATCTTGGGAATGGATGTGTTATTCTTTATCTCAAAAACAAAAAAAATAAAAACATGAACTATCACCCTTTCATGGATTTTGAGAATGACACACATGGTATTCAATAACATCTAATCCATAAAAAGGACCTATCTCACCAATGACAGATGCTATTCTTCCCATCATACTCCTCCATGTACACCGCTCCCTGAGTGATATTCTAGGGAGACCCCTCACACATATATAAAATACATTTATATATCTTGGGGTATCACCATTTCTATCTTAGTGTACCCAAAAAGATTCCAAGGTACTTAGTATGATCTCTAATAAGTGTAATATAATATTTATTTAAACAATACCACTATTAATAATGCATTTATTAAGTCTCCTATAACATCAAGTACAAGTGAAACCCATTCAAAATTCCTAGGACTCCCTTCGTTCATAAGTCCCATTACATTCACATCACTCCTCAACCTACTCATAGCATCCCACAAAACCCTATCCTTCCCGACATATGATCCATAATGTATGATCTAAAAACCAAAAGGTACATTATGTTACCATCCATTTGTTACCCCAAGATTTCACTAAAACTTATATATCACACACACTCATGTCTGACTCCACTAAAAATATATTATTAATTCAACAAGTAAATATTTTAGAATAAAAAATCACTAGAAAAATACACTTGCCATTCCAACCCCACATTCATATCTCAACAATTATAGATAACCCATGGTTATTTCAATAACCAAAATAAGTCCACAAAAAAAAGGAATCTTTCATTAAATAACTAAGTATCATTTCGATAATTCCTGGATGTCCATTAAAACTCTCACCATTTTCTTGGAGACACATCCAGAGCATAATGATCCATTAAACAAAACTCTCATTCCCATAGATACCACATGTTCCAATGGAACATCATAACTCCAACTACCTATTGATTTCAATGATATATTGAATCTCTATGAGCTTCATACTACAAAAAATTCATAGATTTATATTCCACTCATAGAGATCTCATGCACACAAACCCACATTTCCTTGTGAAACCATTATGTTGTCGATCAGAATCCTAACAACCTTGCACATCCATATGCAAATCTACTAACTAGGATATTAACCTTAATAAAACTTCACCCTCTAGAAGCCAACGACAACACTAAAACACTAGCACTGAAGTGATCTTCCCCAAAACCCACAACATCCTATGTGTCAAAAACCTATATTAGGCTCCACCATTCATGAAATTTTTTCAAATGCTCAAAAAACATTCCTTTCCCTGAAAATTTTTCAAAAAAAATACCTAACTATCCTCTCTCACTTTTCACCATTGAAATCCACCCGATACCCCTACCATGATTAGAGTCACGTCCAATTTTCACTAGGTTCAACCAACAATGGCCTATGAAAACACAGATAATACCGCAAACCATGAGGCATGAACATCTACCTATCTCATCCCTACAAAAAACAAAAATTCACAAAACCCCCCTCTGAGTCCTCACACCATGAATGTGTAAAAGACTACCCAACTACCCAACTACCCCAACTACGACCGTCGTCCTCTCATAGAATCTGTAGTTCAAACCACTGTCTAGAGGACCGAGACATACTACCAATCTAAAAAAAAATACCACCGATAAGGTGTCCAATGAACTTATAAAATCAACATAATTATCCACTAGGGGCACTTAACCAACCATGCATGAGAACCACAATAGATTCCTCACCGACAAGTTATCTCTACATAGATCCAAATAACCTAACATCAAAATGAAATCAAAAAAAAAACATACAATAAAAAACCCATGATTGGTGGATAAAATGTTCCTATCATGATGTGCAAGATTCCTCCTTCCTCTACAAGCAAATAGTCAAAATCCCTTAAATGGACTCCTCCCAATAGGAAAGTGCATGAATTCCATCATAAATCGGAGTATTCAAAAAACATGAACATCAAATAGAGGGAACGAAATCTAAAATGTTACATCACAAATCAAGAACATATTTTAAGTCCATAATAACATAGACATTTTACAGGAATATGTGTTTGTGATGTACCATCTTAGTATCCATCAAAAGATCTTACAAATTATTATACCACGAGTCTATTAAATCAAAAATAGTGAAATAAAAGGTTATTGAAATCCTATGATACCATATTGTAATGTATTGATCAAGATTCCACTAATCTGGTTCCCTGATTTGGTTCTCCACATGACCACATGTGGGGATCATCAGATGCCATATGCTGCAGATAAGTAGTGGAAGTCTAAATTGGAACTCTGGCGAAATGATACCCCATAATAGAGTTAACATCAAAAAGTAACTAAATAAAAATAATACACATCATAGTATGTAGGAATAATTAATAACTGAAAAATGATAAAATAAAATGAAATGTAACAAGGGCCTGAATAACAGTCTCATGTATTCAACCAACCACCCATAAGGCTAGTACAAAACATACCAGAAATAATGAAAATACAACATGATGCACTATGTTTCTAACCCAATGATGACCAATCATCTAGCACCACTCATGATGTCCTACACAACCAAATAATATTCATGCTAGCATCAAACCAAACTTCTACGTAAAAAAATATGTGAGAGTTTCTTAGGTACCCAAGTTAAATGGAGCCTCAAGAAGAGTGTGAGTAAAACTCTATAGTGAACCACGTAAATTGTCTAATGAAAATACCAGTCATTAAAAAAGTGTATAAAGATAATAATGAAATATATTAATAGAAAATAAAAGAGATACATGACATATCTTCTTGTACATATTTTCTTAAGGAATCTATGGTTACACATATGTAAAAAACACCAAACGACATAAACCAATCTCCTAAAGAATAACACAAGAGGTATTCACTTATATTTCTTGTTAAGAAAGAATAAAAAATCCATTGTACCAATCAATTGTAATTGTTTCATAAATTAATAGAATGCTTATTTGGAATCTATTATAAATATCAACTTTACAATAAAATTTGGTTGGGACATCTATCGATCATCCAATAATATATGAAACTGTTGGAAATGATACTGAACATCATGTATATCAAAAAAATCACAAAATAATGTAGTGGATCCTATAACCCCAACTCAGAATCCTTATCTACATAAAATCAGAGGTTCCTAGAGCATCTGTGTGGTCCAACCTAAGAAAATGGAGAATCATTCCAATTTCCATTTCTACATGGTATACCATCAGTGCCAAATCCACCTATCTTTAAATTTAACACTAATGTGCAATATGAGTTTCTAGATCCACGGTCTGACACCTTATCCATAGTATACATCCCGTTAATGGTGTATTATTATAGCACCTAATACTATCCATAATTTCTTAATTTGTATTGCTCAACATCATGTCTATTTAAATATTCAAGAAAAATACTAAAATCCCATTTAAAAACATTAACACTAACTTCGGTCCCTACGAACCATCATAATGAAAACATTCCACAAATAAACCAAACCCTTTTTCTCAATCTAAATGAATCTAATCCATAAACCCGATTCAAAATTTATAAAGAACCACTTTAGAAAGAGGATCTTTCTATTTGAAATAGAAAATTTCCCAAGGCCTACATTTTCTATGTACCGTTTCAAGGTTCATTAAGACATTTTCAGTAAGAGGTCACAAAACACCCATTTCATGTTAATATTTGGTATCCATTTAAAACCAATTTTATATAACACCTACAATTTAATGAATAATTTCAAAATAATGATCATTTAAAAAAAACATAATTTTTCCATTAACACCCAAAAAATAGTTCCAAACCCATTTCACACATTTAAAACCATTTTAAAATCCTCACTGTCATTTTGATAAATGATCTACACGTAAAATTATTACAAACCAAACCCTAAAAACAAAATTTTACCCTCTTTATGAAATTGACCACCCATGGGAGACTATATGTTTAATCTTATAAACACCCATGGATCCAAGATGATCTATTGAAGGTATACGGTGTTAATTAAAGGACCATAAACAAATTAATTGTGCCACAAAATATAGCATATAACACACGTAATTATGTTACAAAATTGTTTAGATAAGAAAAAAAAACTAAAAAACGTATGTTTTAAATCTTATAGATCACCTACCTCAATAAAGAATTCATCAAAAACAAGTGAAAAACACAGTGGCCTTTCTAAGACTAGTCCAAGAATCTTCTAGACCCTTTTTCACATAATTGATATTCCCATGATCACCCAAGCTCTATTGTAAAGATCCCATCCCCAGAAGCTTGAAGCTGGTTCCTTACATTATTACATTTGTGTTAGGTACAATAAATCACATTCAAAAGGACAAAAATGTTTAGTAGTTTCCAACGATCCATATATAGACATGAGTTTTACATTATAACATGAAATAAAATAAAATATTGAAACTCCATTGTAAACATTTCCATTCTCCTAGTTTACACCTGCATATTAGTCATAATAAACATCATGTCATCCTCAGAAAAAATAAATCATAATAAAGGGGTGAGATCATATTATTAGTAAGGGTAAGAATACAGTGGAGTTTATTATAAATAAAAATAAGCAATAAGTCAAGGTAAACAACTAACAACAAATTCCATTAAAATATAATATTTAGCATAATATGAAAAGAAGAAAATCGAATCAAATTACACCATATAAAAAATTTAATGATAATGTCACCCGACCAAGGATATTCTACTTGTGGAAGAATAATATGTATTATATATAACTAATCTCATAAAGAGGGAATAAAAAATGTGGGACATCCTAAATGTAGCATCATGGCTTCATCCAAGACACCATATATAATCGAGTGAGATATTATCCTAAACACAAAGTAGATTGTATCATGAGACCAAATGATAAATTGAGGGTATATAGTGGGCCCACCCAACAATTACATTTTCAAATTCATTCCTCTTTTCAGTGGAGAAAAATATACTCAACATAAATATTCATACTGGAAATCAAGCACACAAAATGTAAAAACATTAACCATAAATCATGAATGTTATCCAAATAGAACATCTACAGTCAAACTGATCATAAAACCATCAATAAAATATAATAGATGGTATCATAAGATAACAAACTCAAATATTCATAGTATATGAAAAAGGATACTTATATAGGATAAATAACATAATAAAATGATTAAAATGTTATTTAGAGAAATCCAGTTTTTATATATTGATGTTATTTATTTAAAACAAGTAAAATTATAAAAACACATTTTAATTTTTAAGAATATTGTAAACATGTAAATAAATGATCAAAACTATAAGAAATCATCATGGTTTTAAAATATACACATTCTGTATATGTTAAAAAGCATTACCTCCAAATTTTTTGTTGAAATGATCCTAAAGTACCTCATTTGGAATAGGACAAAATGATTCATTTTTAAAATTTTATAAATATTAAAACATGAGTAAAAAACATTGAAAAATTCATATAAGAATAATAAAAACCATTTTAAAGTATTTTTAGAGAACATATACACTGAAGAATAATGTTCCCATTTGGAGACTTAAAAATAAAAAATCCCAAATAATAATGTGATTCAAAAATAACACTTACCATAGGTGTGTTTTCATTTGTACATATCTCAAGCTACTTTATAATAATTTAAAACATGTTATTAATTTAAACCACAAAAAATTAATGTTTATTATATAATATATGATCCCCTTAAATTATCTTATCATCTATTAATAAAATTTCATTATTACACTTATTTTGGGTGGTAATAGCTTCATTTTCCTACACACATTACATCATGTAAGTCATGAATATTTTGAATATGATATACATACCACATATATAGAGTGATATTAAGGTCATATATTTCAAATTCATAAATTCATAAATTTTTTAACAAATCTTGAATTGTGTACATGGAAAATGAATCGCATAGTGTCTTTGAGATGGTAGCTTGTATGTACGCCCAAGTGACAATATCATTCACTTAATGGTGAAATGGTAAGAAAATATATGGTATATAAATTTCATATTAACCAATATCAAGAAATATTTACTATTTATATTCATTATATCCATCATTACACCCATCAATAAAATTTAGAGATTAAAAACGCATTACAACATGATGTGAAGAAGGTAAGCCGTACATATGTAAGTATGTTGCTTTTATTTTGTTTATTATGGATTAATAGAGAAATATTATTTTACCATAATAATAATAATATATAAAAATAAATATGAAACTATATTAATTACTTTAGAGTGGAAAAACACATGATGAATAATTACAATATGAAATAAACTTGGATGAGTTTTTAAAACAATTACCTCCATTTAGATGGATGTCCTTCAGATCTATTATCAAGAGATTTATAGAGGGTATTTTGCATGAAAATAACCTCCATGATTTTCAAAGGAGTTTGGTAAGTGATATAGTCTGGGATGGATGCATCTATATGGAAAAAAGTTGTTTGAATAAGTGAGGGATGAGCTTCCATTTAAAATTGAGTTGAGGGTCATTTTTTGGGACCCTCAAAATATAAAATTAATATAAATTTGTTATCAATTAAAAAATTATATAATGTACGTTATGTTGATGATAAGATGATTATGGTTTAAATACTATCATCCAAAAATTTTTAGACATTTTTAGGCTATGTTCTTACTCTTATCATTTGGATTTCACCAGTATTTAATATCTTTAAATCTTAATGTGACAACATGCATTTTTACTACTTAAGGGTTAATATAGTTACTATAATGTGAAAAATAAACATAATTGGATCAATGGTGACATTTTAAACAATATCTATATTATTTGTTGGAATTCTATATTTTTTTACGTTTATATCAATTAAAAAAATATTATTTATTTTAAAATATCATTAATGTAAATTTTGACACTTTTCACTACGTGAATTTTATAAAATCTCATAAAAATTATATCATTGAAACAAATAATAATACATAACTAATCTGTCTAGGTGATCTATAATATTATTGTATCCAATTAATTACAACAAATTATATTTATTTTTAAAAAATAAATATCATTTCATTGATATTCCCTTTAATTAAATAATTACTTTTACCTCACTATGTTATACTTTCAATTAATTAAGTATTTATAAAAAAATAATAAATTATCATTTGAAGATAAAAAAGTAATCTTTCAAAAAAATATTTATAATTGAAGATATTTTCGGAATAACCTCATATTAAAAATGTAATACTAATTATGAACATGAGTATTCCATATTTTTATTTTTAAAATAAAATAGTGTATATAGTTTAAATTAATCCAAGTGTCTCTAAGAGGCCATAAAATCATCCCAAGATTGTTTTTGTCAAAAATGAATTATGAAATAAAAATAGGATAATTTTTATTGTAATTTTATAATATTTATAATATTATTTTTACCGTTAATTACTTGATTTACCTTGAACAATGTTAATAAATTTTAAAATTACTAGTCATAATGTCCAAAATGAAAATTAACCTCTTTAAATAATTTTTAACTACAAATTGAAAAAATTTAATTCAGTTTTTAAAATTAAATACACATACATTTTAGTAATCAATTTAAAAATAATCTCATTGATGGAAGGATAAAAAGAGTTTTAAATGTGAAAACGTTCAAAAGAATGAAATATTTTTACCGCCAAATTCTATGTAAAATTTATTCCAATGAACTTAATTGGATTAACTGATAAAAAAATAAACTATTTACACATGAAGTAAAATTTTAATATAATTTTATAGTATAAATTCATTAGACAAAAAATGAATTCAATTAAAATGAAATATTTTACAAAAAATCATCAAAACATTAATTTTTTTATAAATTTACAAGATATCGAACCATTGTAAATTTTGATATTACCAGTTCAATTTATAATTTTATTTTTTAAAATATAATTTATATAAGTGTCCAAATCCAGATTTAAAATAAGCACACTATCAAAAGGCTGAAATACTACCTTTAGAAAAACATATACTTTTAGTGAGAAAATTTAATTCATTCTTATGTTATTCCTATGAAATATTTTGGGTGAATGTCAAAACATTAAATATAAAAATTTGATTATCTATTTAATGTTATTAATTATAGATATTTTAATGGATAGGTTATAATAGACACTTATTAATAGACCATAGTGTGTTCAAAATTAGTGTTGCCTTTGATGAATGCCATTAAATTTATTTAAAAATAAAACATACATTAAAATTGTGGGGTGTCACAATATTCCCTATTTCAAAAGGATCATCCTCTAAATTTTTATAATATCTCTTAATAAAAAATTTTGTGTCGTTATTTATCATAATTTTCTCAGGTTCACATATCACCGCTTCTACATTGTTATTTTTTTTCATAATACCTTTACCGTCTGAGTCATCTGATTCAACAACGTGTCTTCTACAGTTACCAGATTCTGCATAGTCACATCATAGAAAGACGGATCAAGTTTTATTTCTATTTCTTGATAGGTGAGAACATGTATTTCATAAAAAATATGCTTCCTTAACAATGATTTGTTGAACACATCATGAACTTATGAGAGACATGGGGTAATTTCAAGATGATAATCCACTGTTCTATATAGTATCATAATCATTCCAAAATACGAAAAGGTTTGATTTTCCTGGGGCATGGTTTCCTATTATTTTTGAATTCTATAACACCCTTTCATAGAGATACCATCACGAAAACAAGATCCTGTACTTAAAATTCCACTCCTTCTATTCGTTATCAGCACATCTATTTTTCTAACTCTAGGATTCATTGATATGTGTTTGAATAGTATTTACATTCTCCACTTTTTCCTGAAATGTTATTGGACCTACAACATCCTTTCACCATCTTTATCCAAACATGTTGGGGTATTATATCTCTTTCCATGTTTCTCTTAATAATTTTCCATATGGATAGATTAATCGAAGATAATGTTATAAGAAAATTATACCAAAGGTATATAATGATCTTATAAACCTTGAATGGGATGGGATAATGATATCATCATGTTTTGTAGTGTTTAGGTAGTACATTATTACTATTATTTAGTTTTAGGATAATATAATGTGCTCCAATAAGGTTCGGTAATAGGGAACTTAAAAAGACAGAGGATGAATTTCGATTTAAATCGTGGTTCATGATAAGACACAACTGAAATAAGTGCACCATTAAGTCTTACCAAATCATTAATATTGAGTCTATAAATTTTCTAAAGTGGTATATATTATCTCATAAAAAATGTGGTAATTTTTAAGGTGATCTAAAATAACCTATATCACATCATTAATTCTAGGATTCCACAATATTCCTATGAAAAATTCAATTTTTAATTTCATCCCTTTTCTACATAGGTATAGAAAGAGATTTCATGGATACTATATGTTACTATCTTTCAGCCTTTACCTATTGAAAAACCAAACATCTTGAAACATAATATTCAGTTTCCTTCTTCATATTATCATACAAAAAAATTTCCTTAAAAATCTATATATCTTAGTGCTACCAAAGTTTATAGAGAAATTACTACTATGTGAATAATCCATCAATTGAATTTTCATCTCAGGTATAGAGGGTTCACAAAGCCTATTTCAAAATTTCAAAATAGTATATTAGCAGAAGATGTTAGTTAATTTTACACCTTTCAAAACATTGATTTTCAATTGGAAATTCTCATCCTCAGACGGATAACATTTTTATATTCCAAAAATCATGTTGTCTAAATCAATTTATAGAGGATTGATGTTTTCAATTCCATAAAAATCACCACATAAATATTTACTAGGCCCATGAACACATGTTCCCTTTCAATTATCATTTTTTATAAAACTCAATGATCCTTTTTTTATAAAACATATTCCACCTTATTTTCCATTCCTTCGTGGTAGTGTATTAAAAAATAATAATACATGGCTTGTTCAAGAGATATGTTTTGCTGCATGTAATGTGTTTCCTTTGAAAATATATATTTCAGACTATTTTGTTCTGTTAATATCTCACATATTTCACCATAATGTGAGTGTCTCCATATCATAAAATAAAACATTATAGTAGCTAACTAAATATCATTAGTTAGATAGTTTTGTTCATCAGTTTTTAACTTTCTTGATGCTTATGAAAAAACTGTATTGTTATACATAAGGACACATCGAGTTAATTTCAATGATGCATCATTGTAAATCCCAAATCCGCCATTTTATGATGTTAATTTAATTATTATATCATTGAAAAATAATCCCATCATTTCATTAAAACGTTAATTAGATTATTTTTTCCATATGAAATTAACCACATTGCGTGTATGCTTTGACAATAGGATAGAAAATTTTGACAAATTCTTAATCAAATGCTAATATAATCTATCTAAACTAAAGAAACTACACACCTTAGTCATAATACCTAGTGTATTCCATTATTGTATTTCCTATATCTTTATTGGATCAATAGATATTCCATAAATGGAGATGATATGGCTATGAATTGAAATTTCATGAACCCATAGTTCACAGTTTCTAAATTTTCCATATAACTCGTTCCATATTAGTGTCTCAATAATGGATAAAAATTTATTCACATGGCCTTTGTAGCTTTTAGAATATACCATAACATCATCAATGAGTACCGAAAAAAAGCATCAATATATTTCAAGAAAACACTATTCATTAGATCCTTCAAAATAAATGGTGAAGAATTTATTCCAAATAGAATTAATATAAATTTATATTTCCCAAATCTCATCCAAAAAATAATTCATTATAATTTCTTCCATGACTACTCATAATTGATGATATCCAGAATGAAGGTAAATCTTCGAAAAAATTGACCTCCATGGAGTTGATCAAATAAATCATTAATATGAGTTTGATGATACATGTTTTATATTGTAATAGAACTCATTTCCCTATAATATAAAAATATCCATATGAAATCATCTTTTTGATTTAAAAAGTAAATAGGGATTCCCCATGGAGATGAACTATGGAAAATAAATCCATTTTTATATAAATCCTCTTGTTTTTTATTCACATACACAAATTGAATTGCATCTACTATGTATGGATTATTTTATATTGGTCTTTCATTAGTGTTAAAATATATAAATAACTAAAATTCATCATTTAGGAGGTATCTAGATGACTCCTCAGTAAATATATCACTGTATTTGTTTATAATAATTACATCCCCAATTTTATTACTACCTTTTTCATAACTAGATGTTTTTTCTCTTATTCCCTATGTATTTAATTTTGTAGAGCTAATGGGGGTGGACCTATTTAAGAATCCTATGATGATGCCTCTTCTATAAAGCTAACGACCTCTACATGTTCCCCAAGAATCATAATATTTTCCCCTTCTTTCGATAATATTATACATTATATTATGAAATACAGTACATACCAATGAATATATCAATGTTAACCATTGGGATGATGATACAATAATCATATAAATTTCTTTTATCTGTTAAAATTATGAATTCCTGAAACATCTTTGTTACAATGAGACATCACTTAGGATTTTCTTCAGATAAGTCCTATATTTAATCAAAAGGTAAATGTAACATTTCCCTGGGAAATAGGGAAGATAAAAAAAATGATGATCCAAAATCAAATAAATCATTACCAAAATTTTAGGATACAATTAAAGTACCTTTCTCCACGTCATTAAGAACATCAATCTCATTTTTTTATCGCATATGAATTGAATTATTCCTCATAATTTTCAAGTAAAATATTCCATCATTATTTGGTCATTCATATACATAGTATCCCAACTTTTTACAACTAAGGAAATAAACATTATCATTATCTCTCATTCCCTTTCAATTACTAGCCTAGTGTCCTTTTTATCCACAATTATAACAATCTTGCATTCACAATAGGAAGGTTTCATGTTGTTTCATTTTAAATTTGTTGCAGGATGTAAATTCAACACTTTCATTCATATAATTTTCTTTATTTAAATTTTTAATGTACTAGAAAAACATATTATTCTCTTTATTTCATTTGAAGTCAAAATACGTTGAAAAACATTTCTCTTTCTTGATCGTACATGAATCTATATCTTCATATGACTTTATCTTTTGGGAGAACATTTCAAATGAAATGAATGTTTTAAACCCACTAAAGAATTAGAAAATATTTATCTTTGGATTATGTATTTAATGCATATCATTCATTATTAACCATGAAATGTTAGATTCATATTTAGAAACATTCACATGCTTCTTTTGGCTCAGATTCAAGAACTTCCTATGTGTATTCTCTCTCTTTTCATGAGGGAAATATTTTTCATTGAATTATTTTTATAATACTTCCATTAAAAATTTTTATATTTAATCCCCATTTTTTTTGAATCAACGACCTATATTGTTATGCATCTTAAAATAGATGATAAAATTACGTGAATACCTTATTCATTTATTTACTTCACAAAGAAATAAATATCTTCTTTAAGAAACATATCCATTATTCAGATAAAAATGGATTTTCAATACCATTGAATGATGTAGGTTTTTTTCATGAATCCTTCTATCATTTTTCATCTAAATTATTGATCTAGATTCTCCATGGGAGTAATTTTATTGATTATAATCTGAGTTAGAAACCCAATTTTTTTATAATCTATTTACCAAAAGTTGCAACCCCATCACCAACATCATTATCATTCATATAAGGGAAACCTCTACATGAATAATGCGAATTGATATAGTTTTAATTACTTGATCAAGGAATCAATTTTGAAGACGGAATACACTAGATTAGGTTATGAATCATAAAGCACAATCTGGAACATGTAAATCAATTAGCATACATTGAAAATTTATGCATAACTAAGCTCAAAATCATATGTATGGTTACAATGGGTATACTCTCAAAGTATGTTAGAGGGTTTCATTTAAGTAATATATATATTCTAAAATCTATATTCCAATTTTTCTACAAAATTTCATCTGATACCAACTGTAATGACCCCAAACCAGGTAGCCTAGAGCTGGTGCCTTATTTTATTACATAGACACAAGGTGGAAGTAATCCCATCCCAAAGGACAAAGGAATTTTGTAGATTTTTAAAATCCATATAAATAATAATTTTATCAATAGAACATGAAATGTAATAAAACATAGAAACTCTATTGTAAACGTACATATTCTACTAGATTACCCATGTATATCTGTTACAGTAAACATCATAAAATCTTGGGTAAAAGTAAAACATAAGAAATTGGTGATATATGATCCCCAATAAGGGTAATCACACATGAGAAGCTATCATAGTAAATCGTAAAATAATATATAATGGTGATTAACTAATAACTTGTTCCATCAAAACATAACCATGAGCATAAGATGTCATGAATAAAAGCTGATCAAATAACACCATATAAATAATCACATGAGAAATATACAAAACCATGGACATAATTATAGTCTAATAATCAAATTTATTATCAATAAATAATCCCATAAATAGGGAATTAATAACATGGGACATCCTAAACATACCATAAAGTCATTTTAAAAGACACTATAAATAGTCTGATAAGACATTTGGGAAACCCAAACTAGCCTAACTCATGAAACCTATTTCTGTCTTGAGAGGATATGGGGGGACTTGCACGACACTTAATAAGTCTAATTAATTCCCCTTATAATTAATTTTAACATAATCGAAATAAAATTTATTATTGAAAATTTAGCATATAAAATTTGAATAAATTAACCATAAACTATGAATGGTATCAAAATAGCACATCCAATGTGATATTGATCATATACCAATATATAAAATATGGTATATGGTATCATAATAGATTTTCATAAATTATGAATAATATAAAAAAATGTATTTAGACACAGATAAAAATACCCTAAAAAATCATTAAAATTTTGTATAGAGAAATCCATTTTTTTATGTTGATGCTATTTATTTGAATGTAGTTTAATTATGAAAGAAAACGGTTTCATTGAAATGAATATTTTAAACAAATAAATAAATCATCAGTAAATTAATTAGTCTATATGGATGTAGAATGTCACACCCCAACTCTCGAGTACCCGGAGTCGGTTCCATACAGAGGATCGAATTCGATTCAGGCTCTGAGAAACAAGCTACGTCTCAAAACATCTTTAGAAAGAAACCCATACCTGAATATTTTAATCCAAAACATAGGGTGAGTATACGAATTCCTAGTAAGGGTTTTAAAAATAACATAATATACCAAAAATAACTTTTGAAATCATTCTTTAAAAATTCCATAAAATATTTTCTTAAAAGAGCTATAACAAAAACATTATTCCATGATGACTGTTTTAAGAGATATAAGTGCACAATTTAAAACATTCTAACTTTAAAATAGTTTAATTATGGAAATGATCATTCAGGATAACAAAAAAATACATTTTATCTTTAAATGCATGTAAAAGATTAATAACTAGGTGTAATGCATAATCAGAGTCGTGCATAAAGATAATGACATCAATTTCATCTTTTACACGTGTGTAACATACACTAGCCATACAAATCTATGAATATTTCCTAATAATATTCCATACGTATACATCCTCTGATTCTCATAAAAATATATTCTTTAACCAGGAATTTTCTACTAGTCAAATAATCCACAGGTTAATTTAATTTAAATAGTCATAATGAGGAAAAATCATATGTCGGACTATGTCAGGGCCTCAGCCAAGATGTGTAGTGATTAAAGCCTCGGCAAATATCCATAACTCATAAATGGGAAAGGCCTCAAACAATTACACTTCTAGTTGTCTCATGAAACCTACTGATGCATCCAGGGGCTATTGCGGGCCCCACCCATCAAATATTAAGTCCAATGCATTCCTCATACCTCTAAATCAAGGTGTATATCCCAATTTGATTTATTAAATTACATATCACATGTAAAACCAAGTGAACAAATTACATGGTATCTTATTTCACCTTAAATTTTATTATAGGAGTCGCACACCACCTTGAACAATTAAATCCATAAACACTGAATAGAACATATAAGTTTAATATTACAATCATCCTCTTTTAAAAATATGTATTGAGTCTAGCCCAAAACAATGAATTGTGTGGTTAAACCATTAATTGGTACAAAAGTTAAGAAAAGAAGTACCTACTGGGCCACATAAAATGACAAAATCTAGAACCATATTATTAACGAACATTCATGATTAAATAATGAGGTAAACATTACATAATAAACAAAGGGGTAACATAACATTTCCCGCGAGGTACTAAACTCACATTATCTCATACATTACATGTTTAAACATGAATGTATAAAACATAACCTTAAACATTATCATTTAATATAATGAGTAATGAGTAATCAGTACACCTGAATATGAAGTCACAATCTTCCAATATCTATACTCATGAACTAAGCATATTAAAAGAAAACATTTGGAAAACCATGATTAGGTTTTCATGTTGTATAAAGTATTCATTCAAGGAGGCATACATAAAAGTAGTGATTGTTTAAGCCAAAAACATTTGAAATGTAAATTTAGTACTTTCTTCACAAACAATAGAATTTTATAAAAGAAAATGGAATTCAAATTTGGCATTCATACATTTGTACCCACATACCCGATTACACACCACATGTATATGCAATATTATCATTCTATTTTTGTTTATCACTTGTAAATTAATTAAAAAATGGGTTTAATTTCTAGGGTACACATATTGAATTGTTTTTAAAACCACAATTATATTATGTGTGATCATATATAAGAACTTAGATGACTAGATGTAAATATTTCCTACACAAAGTGTCTCCATGCATTTTAGTCCTTCATTATATAACATTTCAAACTCAAAAATACTTAATCTGGATTATGAGGTTTATGAAAATCATAGAATCAAGTATTTTAGATATACACATTTTCATATATATATATATATACTTATATATATATACATATATATATATATATACTTATATATATATATACATATATATATAACTGATTATAAGTTTGTGGCACAAAATAAAATTTTCATCGGTCGTCTATAATTAGGGTCACATAGCTTAAGATATTAAAACCCTTGAAGGAATAAATAACCTCAAACCATAGGGAAATGTATCAAATATCACAAGTGTATATACATATATAAAGAATAATTAAAACCACACAAGCAAGAAAAAGCTTACTCCCCTACCTTAACTTGAAGAAAAAGAGGTAGAGCTCAGGAAGATGCTAGATATTCCAGAGGACTCGTTTATGTATGCTGGAGGCTTACAAAGAACCGAGAGGGTTCTCCAGATGCCTTGGATGTTATTATATAACTAAAACTATACATTATATATATATTTTTAATACAAATTCCATGAGATCTGAGGCCCATGTGTCCTATAAAAAGAAAAAAAGGACAATCCTTGTTGAAACTGCATGGATGGAGGGTCCCGTGGCTACACGAGTGAAGAAAAGTGGTGATAAGGTGTAAGTAGGGTACTGGTATAAGGAACATCGCAGAAGGAGGAAGACGATGCTACGGTGGAAGAATGGGAGAAATTTCGATGGATAGGATCAGTTCGGCCTATAATTAAATGTCTAGGATGTGTCCACGAGTTTTAAAATGAATGAGCGACTCGGATTTGATCAGACGACAAAGAGACGAAGTGACATTTTAAAACTCTCGGACGATAGAGATTATATCCAAGGTTGATTAAACGGTCCACATAAATGCAGTGATATGCCATGGTTGGTGAATGTCAAATGCAGGATCGGGATCAATAGCCCCCATCCTGTGCCATGATATCCGACGGCTGCGATCTCGGTTCGCTCGAAAAATCGCTTCCCTCATCAAAACAGAATTCTAATTTCGCCTCCCTTTTAAGCCTGAGCCTCCCATTCCATAAACAAAAATCACAAAACAAACACCTAGGGGGCCTTTTACATGGGCTCCCACTCCCCCATAGGCCTCGGCCTACCCACACTCACCGCGACTTGTGGCCACTCTCCGTGCTCATGCGCTCTCTCCCTAACCTCTTGTTCACCCCTCGGGTGACCTGTTCCTAACATCGGGCTGGCCTAGGAATGTGCTGAGGGATAAGCTTAGCCACCCTATGTGTTATGCCTCCCTTATCCCATCCATTAAAGGGCTGGCCCTAGTGGGCCCATTTTATTATGGTTGGGTCCAAAGCCTCAATTTATTATTTGAAAGAAAATACCTCTTTAAACTGGGTAGAGAAGACCCATTACATAGCCCGAAGGCCCAAGGCCAAGTGGCCTGAATACAAGGAGAACAACTATATTTATATCCATTAGAGTTCTATGGTTTCCCATGGAAATTGTCACATTACTATCTTATAAATCCAAGACATAGGGTTACCTAACACTCATGTTGATTGAAGAAGATGATTCACTTCATACCCTTGGTGCTTAGTGTAGTCGTAGTGGCTTCAGCCATTCTTATGTTCATTATAAAGAATTATAAGGATCCATATTATTTCCTTGGGGTTCCATTTGTTTTATGTTGTCTCCCTGTAATTATGATATGGTTATTAATATGTATTTCTATTTTTCCTGATTACTCTTTTGATCTCGGTGTATTGTAAATTCAATAGTGTTTTTATTTAAATAAAACTCCTTGTGTCCATATCATATTCTTTATTCCATCATATTATTATTATTCCAAAAGAACATGTTTGTTCGGGTAATAGAAAACATAAAAACAATGAAATTACCATTTCATGAAACATATGTTCTTGGGGTACCACATAGAATCTTCTTAGAAAATATACCTTAAAACATTCCTTCTATATATTTTTTATAATGTCATAATGTACCTCATTCGGAATATGGAAAAAATATTCTATTCCAAATTTTTTATAAAAACTCAATCATGGGTAAATATTCATTAAAAATTCCTAGGATAATAATGAAAAACATTGTGATATAATTATTATAAAACATGTACATTGAAGAAAAATGTTCCACATTGGCGGCTTAAACTTAAACAATTACTAATAAAAATGAAATTTTGAAGAAACCGCTACCTTAGGTCTGATTTACATTAAATGAATCTCAACCACCTATATAATAGTTTAATGCATGTTATTAATTTATAACAAATAAATATTATTATTTATGATATCATATATGATCCTTGTATATTATCTCATCATCTATTCATTGTCAATAATTCATTATAACCCCTATTTCGGGCGTTATCTATTTCATTTTATAATGAATGTTTCATAATGTGAGCCTGGATTCTTGTGCGTATGATACAGTTTCATCACCAATAGAATGATATGAAGGTCTTATATATCATATTTATTCATTATTAAATATTTTCTAATCATTATTTAAAGGTCCACAAGGAAAATTAACTGCATCACATCATGGAGATGATAGACCATACCTAGGCACGAGCGACGTAATCATTCCAATAATAGAGAACATGTAGAAACATTTGGTATATTAATTAATATATAATAAGTAATATTTTATATTAATTATTTATATCCATTATATAAATTTTTATTTCTATCCAAATAATTTGGTATTGAAAAACATTACACAATGGCGTGGAGACGACAAGTCATATGTACTCAAGCTTAGTTGTTTTTCGTTGGATGGATAAAAAAATGTATATTCATCTACCATAATAATAATAAAATCATATAATATAGATGATAAAAGATATATTACATTAGAATAGAGGAAGTAAATTACAATTATGTATAAGAATAAATGAACATGGATGTGTTGGTAAAACCATTACCCCATTTTTCAGTTGAATTCATTTGGATCTCTCCTCAAGAGATATATAGGTTGTCTTCCTAGATGAACATGATCTCCAAAAATTTCCTATAGATGTTAGTAATGGAAATGGATATGTTTTGATCAATATAATAAGATCAATGTGTTTTAAGAAGTTAGGTAGGAGGTGTTGTTTTATAATTGAGGTGAGGGGCACTTTTGGAAACTCTCAAAATATTAATTTAATATTGATTAATTTTCAATTGATAAAGGATTTGAAGTTAGTTATTTTGATTCCATAATGAGTATGTGTGTAAATAATCCCAATAAATAATTTTTGGACTGGTTTAGGTTATGTTTTTACCCTTATCGTTTGGAATTAAACCTTATTTAACCTCCTTAACTATTACCATGACAACATGTGTTCTTACTACATAAGGTTTAATATAGTTAATATAAACTAAAAAAAATATAAATGGATGATTAATGAAATTTTAATAATTATCTATATTATTTCAATGAATTTAATATTTTATAAATTTCATATCATTTAAAAAAAATTATTTATATAAAGATTTCATTATTTTCAATTTTGTGACAACCCATTCCCTTCCTTTTAAAAAATATAATTAAAACATGATATATTTAAACTAGAACTTTTAACACATCCCTAATATTTCTATGTCTTCTTGAAAATTGATAAATTCCAATAATTAATACAAATTATAATAATTTGAAAAATTTATATATCATTTATTTCATATTCCAATTAATTAAATAAATACAACATCATCACTGTGTAATCCATTGTGGTAATTATTTATTTAAAAAAACATTATTCTGATGAGGATAATACTCTTTCTTTCGAATGACTATTTATAGTTGAAGATATGTTCCGAATAACATCATATTAAAAATTTAATACATCTGAAAAACCTGAATATGATATATTTTCCTTTTCATTAAATAAAATACTATATATTGGTTTATGTCATCCATGAAGCTCCAAGAGAGCATAAAATTGGACCATGATTGGTTTTTGGTGAAAAAAACCTATCCAATAAAATTTGGACAAGTGTGGAGTTAATTTTCTATTATTAATAATATTATTTTTACTCTTAATTAATTGATTTATCATTAACCATTTGAATTGAAAATTATTAAAATTAATATTCATATTTTCTAAAAATAGAAGAAAACTATTAATATAATTTCTACCCAATGATTCCAAATATGGAATACATTTCTCAAACTTCCAAACACCAATTTTTTAGAAATTACTTTAAAATAAATCTCATTGAAAAAATGAGGAAAAATGTTTTTAATGTGAAAATGTTCTGAAGATTGAAATGTTTTTATATCTAAAATCAATGTCAAATTCATTAAAAAAAACAAAATTAAAATAACAGAATTTTTTTTCAAATTATACATTAAAAAAAATTTAAAATATAAATTTACAATCTAATTTTTTTATGAAAAATCTAATTTCAATTAAAATTAAATATTTTATCACTAATCATAAAAACATTATACATATAAAAAAATTTAAAAAATTGAGAGAATGTATATTTTGATATTCTCATTTAAAATAATAATTTTATTTTGTGAAATATAATTTTTAAAAGTGTCAAAAACTAGATTTCAAACAATTGATACCTCAAAAGGTGATAAAAATACATTTCAAAAAATATAGACTTTTAATGTGTAAAATTGGATTCAGTATTATCTCATGCTAATAAATGATTTTGGATTAATGTAAAAACATAAAATATATAAATTTGATAAATTGGTTAATACTTTTCATTCCCACTATTTTAATGGCTAGGTTATAATAGTAAATAGATCATGGTGTGTTTGAACATGGTGTTACGTATAATGTAAAATATTAAATTTATTTAAAAATACCATTAAATAATATATTGTTTCATATAGTCTCACAACAAACAACAAAAATTAATTTATTATAATACCTATAAATAATTAATTGACTAAATCCCAACTTTCCATAATGCTGGAAAAATCACTAAGTCATTATGCCACCACATAATAGAAGCCAGTCACATACTGATGACTCATAAAATAAACATGTTAACATTACCGTCATAATTAATAGGATTCAATACTATTATAATAATTAATTAAATTATTTATTTTGGAAAACCCTATTAAAATTTATTTTGGTCTCATATCGTGATGAAACGCCAATGAACAACGTGTGGAATACATATTCAGATCACTTATATGAATGACATACTAAATCTCCATGAGAAAAGGACGATTCCACCATGTTATTGTGGAAACATCAACATAAATTAAACTGTAGAACTCCCTAATATATGTACTGATGGGGAAGAAGATTGGAACCACCAAGAGGTTAAATCATATCTCAAAACATCGATTATAAACCATGAATGCCCCCTATGTTGGATCTTTGATTAATGGAGAAGAGTGGAGGAACCCTCCAATGGTTTTTTCAAAAAATGGTAAATAAAGGGAAGGTTGAAATTAAAATCATAGAGGAGAAATTGGTAAAATCCTAATTTTAATTAGATTTTGGGTATCTTTACGTTTTGGCTGCACAATTTTCCAAAACGTGTGTCAAACTTTCATTTGTCTCTATCCAAGACTACAAACTCATATTGTTTCTCCAAATGATTTTCCAAAACATGTTCTAACAATAAAAATTCATAATATCCAACATCCATAACCTACAATAACATTATGTATGGTTAAAAAAATTCACCAATCGAAATTCATGCATGGAATTCCTTCTATAGGAAGGCACATGGTATGTATGTAATCATACATAGCACATTTTTCATGGCATAAACCTCATAAAAATTACAATTTTCCCCATTCTATCACATGTTTAAGCCAAAAACATTCTCTAACCATGAAACTAAACCATTCCAAATTTAAAATACTCTAAAACCACCAAATCATCAATGCGACACATGGTTTCTTATCAACCGTGCAAACCCAACCCTGCACCATTTCCATAAAACTCAGATACTCCAAAAAACTAACCTGAAGCCTTAGATACTCATCTAAACACCTATTATACCTTGTGAAAAAATATACCAATCTTAAAAGACCACATTAATAAATTCCAACTTGTATAATCTCATTCAGTGTCTTGATTCATGATTCGAACCATCCTACATTGAAAAAATAAAATTCCTTTTGAAATATATGATCAATCTATACAAGAAATCATATGGATTTTTTCTCACGTTAGGAACCTTCTACAAAAATATAAAATTGTGTCTCTTGTGTCCAGATTTGACAATAATCCACTCTAATGAAAGATAGTGTAACCACATCTTTCAGTCCAACAGTAATAATTCCAACTCAATGTCATGGTATGAATAGTTTTTCCCATGTGGTCTCAACCACTTGGAAGAATATCTAATACTCTTCCATATATACATCAGAACACATAAAATATAGATCATAGAGACATAAAATAGCACAACATTCTCAAAAACATCATTTAGAATTATCAAGTTGAGGGCACTCATCAAGATCTACAAAAAAATCCAAAAATCCTAGAGTAACCTCTCTATCCAACTGAAAGGATTCCCCTTATGATTCAATGAAGTGATGGGTGATTATAAAAATGATAAATTTCAGAAATATAATTTAGAGTATCTGGCCCATCCATATAAGCTCAATACCTCATCTAAACACTTGGGTGGCTCCCAGGCTAACAAAATTCCAACCTTTTCTATCTCCGCATATACACCCTATTATAAGATGACATTTCCCACAATATGGACCTCATGAATCCATAACTAACACATTGAGAGATTCCCATAAATATATTTCTATTTGAGTATGTTGATGACCATCCCCATGTATCTCAATGGTTACTATTTAGACTATGAGTACTATTTGATGACATCAATAAAGTCTACCACAAACTAATCTAGGAATAATTTGATGATCTATTTCATGTGTTCACTAAATATTTCATAGTAATTCATCACACTAAAATGAACCATCATGAATCAGAGTGAAATTAGAGACAACATAATTATGTATTCAATATATCATCATTCTGAACACCGAGCTAGGGATAGCGTGATTTGTGGTCAATCTTTGGAAACATCATTCTATAGTCACGTAGTCGAATACGTCTTCCATCATTAGTCATTGATTGTTTTTATGCATTTTCCACAATTTCAAGTGATGATAATATACACAACCTCCACAACCAATTCTATATCTTGGATAACAAAACTGGGGATACCCCATTTGACACAGTAGGTCTAAAAATCCATTCATATACAAATCCTCTATCTTCAACATCAAATAAAAAATCTCTTTAGGACTCATATGATATGTTGGAATTAATATTTTGGTATTGAATGGGTTTATATGGATGAATAAGTGTACCTATTTGTGGGAATTTTAATACAAAAACATCTTCATGGATGATTTCTTAAATGTCTTCCACCACCATTGATTTTAAATAGCACATAGAATTTTCTACTATAAGGCTCATACTTGGAAAATAGTGTGTAATAAGAAGTATCCTCTAACATATGATGAAATCCTACCCTACCTAGGTTTCCTACTCACCCCATAAGGAAAACCACAACCCATGTACGCAAACCCACCACATCCTCTGACTAAAACAATCAATTTGGGTATTAATTGTAGATATCCAACCCATACCCAACATTATTTCAAAAGTCCTATCACTAATTTAAAGAGATCCCATAAGAACATCTATTCCCCATGGGTCAGATAGACCTATAAAATGTTTTTTGTTTTTTTTTGAATTTCTTATGGTCGGACATTCAAACTAAAAATGGTCGAGTCAAAGGATATAATATAATATCATTATCACAAATAGGATAAGTGGAAGTAAAATAGTTTATTTGAAATATTTCAATTAGTAATGTTGTTAATTTTGATAATAATCATATTTTTACTCTAAATATTCATAGATACTATATATAGTTGGCCTCTATGTAATTTATTTTTCCTAATCATTTTCCAATTTGTCCCTAATTCTACATTGGAAATCTTGTGGGTGGATGCTGCTGAATGTAAAACCATTTATCTTCTCTTAATGTAATCACTTATCATATACAAAATTCCTATTCATTTTGGAGCACCATTACCATTAGACATTCAATAGATTTTTTCTCTATAAAAAACTTATTTATCAGTTTCATGGTGGGTCAGACAATCCCACTTGAGATATCCCTGGCTGTTACAGGAGAAAAACCGCATCTTCCACAGCTAACCCAAACCATTATAAGATCCCTAAGCTATAGATGCTCCCATATCGAGGCCATATAATAAATAATTTCACATTCTTAGATCCCATTTTCTTGCATCATCTACCCACTTTAAAAGAATTATCTATTTGATGTCCACTACTAAAACTGACTTTCACTATTTACTCACCTTAAAAGGTTTCCACCACTAATACATTCTCAAGAACTCCAACATAGCTAAAAATAGACGTAGATATCATTGTAGGATTTGTATTAATACTTAGTCCCCAAAAATAGTTTTTTACCAGATGAAAATGTTATTAATCATATCTGTAGTGTATCATGAGAGGTTTGTGAACCTCAATAAATAATTTTTCATAGTAATCCATCCTTACTATAGAAATAGATGTTATTGGATTCATACTGATCACAACATAGATGTATTTTACTCATCCCTAAAGAGAAACTAAAAAAATATATAATAGATTTCTATATTATCAAGTGTCTGACTCACCAGAATCCACCATTTCTAATATATCAATGAATAAGACTTGTTTCTACGACAATCATCTGATCGAAAGGTGTCCTCAAAGGTGTAAAACTCATGTAATTGCCTTATGATTATCCATATCTAAAAGGTGGTGTGGCTAACCTATAATAATTTAGGGTAACTAACATTAAAATGCATGTTGTGAAAATATCCTATTCAATTCATCACTTAAAACTATCAGAGAAAACTATTATTTAATTGGGGGGGGGGACTAGAAAACAATTTAGAGGAACCACCAACTATACTAGTCAGTATACTAAAATCTCATAACTAGGTGGATGATCATTGTGCTCCCAATATTTAATCCTATCATCCTATCATCATTGATACATCTTATAATAATAAAGGATAGAAATCTTAAATGGGTATATGTGTAGATATGACTCAAAGAGAACATGAAAAAAAATTCCTATATTATGTATCCACCAAATTTTTTCATTAAACCAGTTCCTACATGTAATGGGTCAAAAAGAATGTTTTTAGAGTCTGAGTGAGTGGATACATTAGTAGTGACCCCAACAATGGTTTCGTTGATCCTGAGATATGAACTCAAACACTTTAACAATGCCACATTACTTCAAAAAACAATTATCTGATCATGATAATCTTCATACATTGATTCTAATACGGTCATTCTTGATACCATCCTATCAAAACATGAAAAATAGTGGCCCAACTATATATTATATTTCATTGAGTTACACCCCAATCTAAGATCTAATGGGTGAGGGGTTGGAGACATGTAACATGTAGGAAAAACACCTACATGTGAGGTGTCATGAACCAGGCCAGGTCGCCATCCGACCCGGCGCCCGACCCGGTCCGCGACATGGCCCGAAAGGCGTTCCCAATCCCCATGGGCTGGCACAAGTACTTGGGTATCAAGAGTAATGTGCGAGAATGGTTTACCCAAAATAAAAGATAGAAAAACAACTAACAAGATAAATAAACTGAAACTAGAAATAGAAAACCAAACACGCCTTTAAACTATAAAGAAGTTTAAAGTCTACAACTCGAACCAATAACTAAAAAGAAAAGACGACAGCAGAAACTAAAACTATGACTCAAACCTTCCGGCAAAAGAGATGCCACAACAACACCACTCTGCCTGGGAAGACCAACTTCAACCTGAACCACTATCACTGAGCACGAAGTCACAATCTAGAGATCAGAAGAAACAAAATCTACATACACCCAAGGGTTTATGTTGGGAGTGAGCTAAAATCCCAGTAGGATTCCACCGAGAAAAGGTTCAACACAGAATTATTGAAAGAAAAATACATTTTAAATTTAACAGAATAGAAAAAAGTGCTTAAATAATTTTAATGAAAAAGGGGTTTTAGGGGAAACTTCTATAAAAGGAAAACAACTAAAATTAACTTACACACCCACACCCACACACACACATGCACACACACACACACACACATGCATGCACACACACTTTTCTTGGTAACCCCAATGTCACACCATGTGCCGAAGGTGATCAAAAAGCAAAGAAGAGCACAATACATGGGAGAGGCCCTAACGATACTAGCAAAAAGTGGGACCCTAGAACCTAGTGTCTCAGTGAAAAATGGTATAGGAACACAAAAATATACATTCTCATGAACGAGTCACTAGTAGGGAAACACATCCATAACCTAATGGTCTCCAAAATCATCCAAATGTTTAGTTAGTGTTGTAGTCATCAATCCAACTAAGTGAATCTGGGCCGAAGCCACTTCTGAATCACTAGCGCACTAGTCCTAGTCTGCCACCTAGTACCCAGGCTTCCCGTTTGTGCTCAAGTGGTTCAGAGTTCTAGTTTTAATCCATAATCACATACTCAAACCAAGAAAGACACCACACACACAAAAACCACCATTTGCACACACAAAATCCATTTCAAATAATACGCACACTAAAATATTTCAAAACTCACTATGAATTTCTTACACAACCAATTAAAACAACTTAAATCCGTAATATCTATTTCATAAGACATTTAAGATTTTAAATAAACAAATTTTGAAGACCAGAGAAGGAATTTACACACAAAACCAACCCAACCCTCTTTCGTAACCAAACACACACAACGCCACATCAAGAGTTCAATCCACACCACTTACACCAATTAAAAAAACTATTTGAGTAGTTTAACACAAGAACTAACAAACGATGCAATAATGTTTTCACTAATGATACATTTGGTTTTATTTAAAATGCCACTTTAGAACCAAACACATGACGTAATCTTATCAAAAAATGATTTGAACCACTAATATCATTTAATTAAAAATTCCACAATTTATAAAACACTAAAAACAAGCATGAAATGGGTTTCAATAAAATCAAACTAATATCATATAAACAAATTAATAACAAACTAATGAATATATGATCTCAAGAGAATAAAATAAAACCACTTCGCACCATGAAAACTAACTAAATAATATGATTATTTAATTAAACATACAAATAAATTCATCAAACAATAATTATGAGAGGAACCACCTACCTCGACGTGTACAAACATCTGACAGCGAAGCGAATCCCATTCGCGCTTTAATCACATCACCAAGAGACCAAATTGATCCCTAAAACAAAATGATAAAAGCAAAAGACCTAAAATTAAACCCTAAAATTCTTACTATACCCGCTGGAATCTCAAAACCCCAAATAGAAGTGACCAAGCCATACCCTTTGGTAGATCACACCTGCTGCAGAGTCGCACGAGGAAAGGCGATCAACACGAGGTCGTCGGAGGGTATCTGGGGGGGCTCCGGCAGTGGTGTTCACGCCAGATGGGGCATGGGGTCATCTTCCACGGGGAAGATGGTGTTTGGGAGAGCGGAAGGGGGGGGGGGGGGGGTGTAGGCAGCGCGAGCTGGCCGACCGGGAGGGAGGGGCGGCGACGCGAGCAGCCGGACGGGAGGGAGTGCGGGTCGCCGGAGGGTGCTGGTCCGGTGGACGACGCAGAAGGAGAAGGGCAGGGAGAGGAGGGAAATCGGAGGGGGGTGCCACGTCACGGAGAAGAGGGAAATGGGAGGGGGTGTGCTAGGGTTTTGTTCACAAGAGAGATCTGATGGGAATAGGGAGAAAAAAGGGAGGGGAAAAATAAAGAAAAAAATAATAAAATAAAAAGAAAACTAAATAAAAACTAAAAACAAACTCAAAACCAATAATAATTAAAATTTTTATAATATTCTAAATAACATAATTAAAACATTAAGAAAAATAATAATAATAATAATAAGAATCTTATTATTATTATTATTATTATTATTATTTTTATTATTAGAACTCATAATTAAGTTTGTTCTTCCCATTTAATTTTGCGCTAACTACATTATTTATCTAATTAAATTATTTCTTTATCAATGATTATTTTTATTTAATTAGTTGCACGCCAAGAAGTCATGCATAGAACCAAGTGAGGCCGCGCGGTGACCCAAGCAAGGTCTCGTGGTTTCGACAACGGCACGCAGGACGACGTAAAGGAAAAAAAAGTGCGTTTCTAAATAAGAATTCAAAAATCTAAGTCGGGTTTCACCCAAACTCCCCGATACCAAGAAAAAAATGATAAAATAATTAATATAAAAGATGCAGGTGTAACAATCCTCCCCACCATAAATCTATCCATCCCCGGAAAGCCAAAACTAGAGCCGAACCCTAAAGCAGAAAACCACACTCCCTTAAGGTTCAAAGGGATCCCCCATAAACACCAAGAAAAGTGAGGAAAAAGTATCATGTTCAGATAAAGTGACTCAAAGACAACTTCGAGAAACTTTTATAAATACTTTCTGATATTTTTTTCCCACCCTGAAGAGCTAGAAAACCTCTAGTTGACGAATCTAGGAAGGGAACTCTTGCACCCACGGGAACCAACTTTACAAGCCAAAACACATCAAGCACTATTAAACCGAAACCACACCATTTGTCATGAATGTAAAAATAAGGTCAAACCACGTCCACAGAACACTCTTATCACTTATCACCAAGCCATATTTAAAAACATAATCAAATGTTCAAAATGGAGAGGCCCGAGGGGCTCCCCACCATTAGGAAATCACTGGCGCTCAAAACGAGACTGGAAAGCTGACACGGGGAGGTTCAAGCGGACTCCCCGCCATTAAAGAAAATTCCAGAACAGATTCTTTCTAGAGACATTCATGTGAGACCCATTGTGGGTATTCCCACCATTATGAACCTACCAATGCCCAAGGCAAAACTAGAATACCATTATGGGGAGGTCTGGGAGGACTCCCCACCATTATGGAAAGGGCAACACCGATTTATTCCCGAGACCTTTGTGGGAGACACATCATGGGTCTTGCCGCCATTATAAAAAATAGAGGATACAGAACTTGGAAAAATTCTCGATGGTGACCAAACACCCCACCACAAGGGGAAGGGAGGGTGGGGCTCGACTATCGGGGCGTCAAAAGAATTACCCAAGACAAACCAACATTTCCTCATTCCTGGATAAGAATTATTGAAATTTGAGATGGATTTACCCCATAGACTCTCATAAGGACCACTAAAGCGACTACATCAAGTGGGACGCAACCCCCAAGACTTTCAGGAAACGAGATAAACACACCTCCTCATAGCCACGGAAAACGCCACACACCCAAATGGGTCGTTCAGAAAGGAATAATCACAGAACACAATTTAAACCTCCTTCACCTTCAATACCAATGACAGAAATGATGTTGTGGTCCCCTACACTCTCGGGGTTCCTGACCACGTTCCAGCTTCACTCCAAGGCCTATGGCTAGAGCCCTGATGTTTTAAGCATCTCCTGCCTCGCAGTCAGGTATTTATGACTCCCGAGAAGAGCTTCTCCTTTTGGTACCACACACAATCATATTGCACCTGAGGGAACACCATAAAACACAACACACCATGACATCCAATTACTCTTACACTGAACATTCACCCAAACAAGAGCATAGATGGTACACGCACATCATCTGTTGTTACACTAAATGAGGACATGACACCAAACATCATCACCGAGAACAATCATTGTTTTCGAGAGAAACATTACGCTGAGAATGACTTTAAACCGCATCTTGAAAAACACGTGATTCCTGCAAATGACCATAACAGCCTCATACGACTGGGTCTGCCAAACTAGTAGCCTAACATGAACCCTTTTCTTAAACAAAACAAACCAAAGACTAGAGGTCATTTAGAACAATAGACTACACCAACAACTTTAGGTTGCTTCCACCTTTTCCCCACTTGAGTCTCCTTTACTGCTTCCAAACAACTGTTGACTATCAAAATGACCTCACACTGCAAGATGTCTCCCATCCATGACCATTATGGCCGATAAAAGCAGTAAAAGCCTCTCAAGACATTGGTCATCACCGATAACTCCGAACCGCCTTCACCCTTCCCTTCCGGAATTCCTTTCAACGTTTCAAGGGGGAATTTTCAGATGCAAAAACATCAAACTTCATACATGATGACTCAGATGACTCAAAGAGACCGAAACTACCTTCAGCTCCCCTCACATATGTCATCCCGTTGTGAGAGGATCCTCTTAGTTGTAAAAAGGAGAGGTGGGTTAAATTATAAAATTCATGAATAGATTTATCTGATCAACTAGAGGGTTGACCAACGGGAAATTTCCCATGGCCGCACTTCAATACCATGTCAACGATTTATGGGGGGAACACACTAGTTATGAAAGAAAACCATGGACCCAAACGAACTTGTCCAATGGTTAGGACATAACACAAGTAAAAACTACACATGAAGTGTGTACCACTGCAAAGAATTCCGAAAGCACTTCTCATAAGGGACCATTAACCACACGCTTTCGCACCAACTGACCAACTTAAAAATAAGAATTCAAAATCAAGACATAAATCAGTTAAAAAGGATCTTCGGATCGAAACTTCTAACACACATCATTTACAATACACAAGGACACACCACGCAATCACCGGTTATTTAAAAACACCAAATCTTCCATTAACGAAACAATTTGAAAAAAAAACAAAGCCAGTGGGTTGCACAAACACCAATGGTGTCCCGTTGGCCAAAAAAATTCATGTTCTTGTGTCGCACCGGCACCCACCTCATGTCCATCCAGGAATTCATCTGCTCGTGAAATTAACCCTTTATCTTTCCATATACACTCAAGCATGTGGTTTCCAACAAGAACACCAAGGATCAAAACTAAACCTTTCTATTTTTTTAAAACCAAAACATCCAACCCACACTTTTCAAACCTCAAACCTCATTTTCTTTTTAAAGTGATTTATTTCAAAACATTTTCCAAAACATTTTCCAAGACCAAATCATTTTTACATAAAAAAATTTCCACAATTTCAAAACAATTAAATGGGGAACGGTGAAAGAGAAAACTAGTGTCAATGGGTGACTGGAACATATGGTTGGTGGCCATACGCCAATCATGCCACTGCCATAGAGGGTATTTTGGGATAGCTTCCCTAGCTCCACATGGCTTTCCAGACCCTACGAGATCACTGGGACCACTAACCCTAATCCTTTTTTATTTCCCCTAAACGAAATTAACCAAACCGACCAAAGGTTTATACAAACTTCAACTCACTTTGGTAACTCGAGTCCCACCACGAGGTGTGCTGGCCAGGCACCATACTCGTAACCAGAATTTCGAGTTTCTAACACTCTTAACTTTGATGTACTCTGACTGTATCTCAAAAGAAAACGACCCAAGAGAGAAAACCTGCCCTCTGATCCATTTTTCACGAACCAGGCCGGGTCGCCATCCGACCTGGTGCCCGACCCAGTCTGCGACATGGACCGAAGGGCGTTCCTAACCCCCACGGGCTGGCACAAGTGCCCGGGTATCAAGAGTAATGTTAGGGAACGGTTTAACAGAAATAAAATACATAAAAACAACTAACAAGATAAATAAACTGAAACTAGAAATAGACAAACAAACACTCCATTAAACTGTAAACATGTTTAAAGTCGACAACTCGAACCAATAACTGAAACGAAACGTTAATAGTGTAAACTAAAACTCTGACTAAAACCTTCTGAAAAAAGAGAGGCCACAACATCAACACTCTACATGGGAAGAAAAACTACAACCTGAACCACCATCACTGAACATGGAGTCACAACCTGGGAAGCAGAAGAAACAAAATCTACATACACCCAAGGGTGTATGTAGGGCGTGAGATAAAATCCCAATATGATGCCACCGAGAAAAGGTTCCACACATAATTATTCAATGACAAATACATTTTCAATTTAATATATTAAAAAAATTTCTTAAAGATTTTTAATGAAAACAATTTTTTTGGGGAAACTTCCCTAAAAGGAAAAAAACGTAAATTAAATTACACACACATGCCCAGACACAAACACGAACGAACACGCAAAAACACGCACTCACACACATATGAATGCACACACACTTTTCTTGGTAACCCCATCATCACACCGTGTGCTGACGATGAGAAGATATCAAAGAAGATCACGATACATGGGAGAGGCCCAAAAGATACTAGCGAGAAGTGGGACCCTAGAACCTCGTGTCTCAGTGAACAATGCTATAAGAACACAATAATATACGTTCTCATGCATGAGACACTAGTAGGGAAACTCATCCATAACCTAGTGGTCTCCAACATCATCCAAAATATTAGTTAGTGTTGTAGTCATCAATCCAGCTAAGTGAATCCGGGTCGAAGCCACTTTCGAATCACTAGCGCAATAGTCCTAGATCGCCCACATAGTACCCAGGCTTCCCGTTTGTGCTCAAGTAGTTCAGAGTTCTAGTTTTATTCCTCAATAACATACTAAAACCAAGAAAGACATCATGCACACCAAAACCACCATTTTCACACACAAAAGTCATTTGAAATAATACTCACACTAAAATATTTAAAAACTCAATTTTCATTTCTTACACAACGAATTAAAACAACTTGCATCCTTAATAACTATTTAATAAGACATTTAAGATTTTAAATAAAAAAATTTTGAAGAGAAGAGAATGAATTTACAAAAAAAAACCAACCCAACCCTTTTTCGTAACCAAACACACACAACACCACATCAAGAGTTCAATCCACACCACTTACACCAATTACAAAAATCTTTTGAGTAGTTTAACACAAGTGCTAAAAATGATGCAATAATGGTTTCACTAATAATAAATTCGGTTATATTTAAAATTCCACTTTAGAACCAAACACATGATGTAATCTTTTAAAATCATGATTCCCACCTCAAATATCATTTAATTAAAAATTTCACAATTTATAAAACAATAAACACCAGCTTGAAATGGGTTTCCATAAAATCACAGTAATATCAGATAAATACATTAATATCAAATCAATGAATATAAGATCTCAAGAGAATAAAATAAAACCACTTCACACCATGATAACTAACTAAATATTATGCTGAATTAATTAAAGACACAAATAAATTCATCAAATAATAATTATGAGTGTAACCACCTACCTCGACGTGTACAAACATCTGAAAATGAAGAGAATCCCATTTGTGCTTCAATCGCATCACCAAGAGACCAAATTGATCCCTAAAATAAGAAGATCAAACCAATATACGTAAAATTAAACCCTAAAATTCTAAATATACCCGATGGAATCTCAAACCCCCAAAAAGAAGAGACCAAGCCCCACCTGATGGTAGATCGAACGTGCAGTAGAGTCGCACGAGGAAAGGCGGTTGACATGAGGTCTTTAGAGGGTCTCTGGGGGGAGGGGTAGCGGTGGTCATGCCAAATGGGGTAGGGGGTCATCTTACATGGGGAAGATGGCGGTTGGGCGAGAAGAAGGGGGGTGTAGGTTGTGCGAGCTAGCCGGCTGGGAGGGAGGGGTGGCGGCGTGAGCAGCCGGCCAGGAGGGAGTGCGGGGCGCCGGAGGGTGCTGGTCTAGAGGACGACAGAGAAGGAGAAGGGCATGGAGAGGAGGGAAATTATAAGGGGTTCCACATCGGGGAGAAGAGGGAAATATGATGGTGTGCACTAGGGTTTTATGAACAAGGGAGATCCGATGGGAATAGGGAGAAACAAGGGAGGGAAAAAACTAAATAATAAAAAGAAAAGAAGACTAAATAAAAGCTAAAAACAAACTCAAAACCAATAATAATTACAATTTTTATAATATTCTAAATAACATAATTAAAACATTAATAAAATAATAATAATAATAATATGAATCTTAATATTTATCTTATTATTATTATTATTATTAGAACTCATAATTCAGTTTTTATTCCCATTTTATTTTGTGCTAACTACGTTATTTATCTAATTAAATTATTTCTCTATCAATTATTATTTTTATTTAATTATTTGCATGCCAAGAAGGCATGCGGAGAACCAAGCGAGGCCGTGCGGTGACCCAATCAAGGTCGTGCGGTTTTGACAGCGGCACGCTGGATAGCGTATAGGCCAAAAAAAAGTGCGTTTCTAAATAAGAATTCAAAAATTTAAGTTGGCTATCACCCAGGATCCCCGATACCACGAAAAATAATAATAAAATAAATAATGTAAAACAGGTGGCTGTGACATGTGGTCTTCTCATAATGTTCTTATATGAACACCCACATCTCGAATCATCCAATACCATGAGATATAAATAAAAATAAACTCATTCATAAAAAAATTGATTAATCTATATCGAAAAAATAATATAATTAATAAACTACCAAAAATAAATAATTCCTAAATACATGCTATGATGGACAATAAAAGAGTCTAAACTTCTAATAAAAGATAGGGTTTCCATCAAATGCGACACCCAGTATAAACCATAGTTAGTCTACATAACTATTATCCACCTAATGTAACTCATACTAGGACATAATAAAAATTAATATTGTCTAATTTATATATGACATGTATTGTAATATCAAATTTTGTTTTGAGTTGATAATATCTAGAATGATAACCCAAAAATGACCAAACATAAAGCATAAAGATACTAGTAATCTCATCAACATGGAAATATGTGAATTAGGACTTGAAAAATAATAATAATTTTATTACCTAGATATACTCATGACAGATAGTACATCTCAATTGTTTCCAATAAAAATAGTTATATAAATGGATCCTACTTGACGCTTAATATCATGAAATTTTTGAGGTAACTCACTACACGAGGTTGATAATACTAATGGAACTCATCTAAAAAGTTTCACTATCTAGGATATGATATTAATAAGTATGCACTAAAACTCATAATAAATCTATGAGATTATTGGGGATCTCAAACATGGCCTCTAGGGTATATCATACACTAACTATAATAAGAATCTATGTTAGGGATCATATTCTCATGTAATTTTTCCATGACTAATTTTCAAACCTGTCCTATGGAATGAGAATAAATGATATATGATCTCACCCAAGGGAAAGTTGTGGGTTTTCTAAACTATATCTCATACTAATCTCATAGAGGTTATCAAATCATAAAATAATAAGGAGATTTCTCACTATAACCTCATGGGGAAAGAATAATAGAATGAACTATATAGATAAATCACATTGAGGGAGATTATAATGGAATAAAACTTATATATACAATGAATATAATGTGTAATAGGGGTAAACAATGAGTCTTATCTATCTGGGGTCTTACCATGTTCTTCATCCCATAACCGTGTACCTCAGGCTGTGCAGATGTATTATATTTGTGTGTATGTACCTCGTTGTGTCTGGGTACTATGGCTATGTTCGAGTACTTTGTGACCCATGTTCACTCTATTTGATCAAGTATACCTTTCTATTTATAGGTATTCTAGATATGTTCATGCATAGGTCCATACGCATGTAATTTTTATTCCTCTTTCCTTATTCATTTCAATGCCTATGTACCCCAATTCTAATGGACCCCAACATAGACTATCAGATCCAGCGCTAAATAAATAAACATTAAATTTATATATTTGATACTAATAAATGTGACACAATTTTTTTTAATTATAACATTAAATCCTCAATAATTAATATTAGATCAATTGTATATTAATAAAATTTTTAGCTTTATAGTTTTGGATTATTAGCAGAAACTATTATATAAAATACAGATTACTTAAAGAGTGTATTTTCCCACAATGCCTAGCTTTTCTTATACTATGTTATGTCTTCAAAATTTACCACAAATTTTTTTCCCATATGAAAAACATCTTGACTAAAGTCATTTAGTACCATTATTCTTAACCTAGGAAACGTAATCATAATAAGGGTAAACTAAAAATCCCTGTAAGGGTTAATATATGCCTTAATTATTGAAATTTAATGATGAAAATAAGATGTGCATAGGTGTAGTTAATGAAATCAACGTTCTTGGGCATAAAATGACAAAATTTATAACCATTATAACTAGATAATAAATCCCATAATATGGAATAAAGAATTAAAAAATTCATGATTCAATGAAATGTATAATTATAATCCATGTGATGTCAATTTTCTATAAAGTAATCATTAAATACCAATATAAATCATAAATAAAACATACTTATATCTAGTAATATTTTTATATCACTCTCACATGTCAAATAACCTTCGTGGTTATAAGTGGGGTGACAATATTTATTACAGAAGAAATAAAAACTGTGGTTACACCCAAAATAACCATCACAATTACATATAAAATAACCTTCATAATTATAAATAGAATTACCATCAAAATACAATCCAATAATCACGTAGGAGAAACCTACATAGTTAAATATGACCCTTTACCCAATTTATTAGAGAACTATAATGATCTCACCTAATTATAGTTTATAAAAAACCACAATAAAAATAAAAAATATCTATGAATTTAAAAATTAATATAATATATATATTTAATTTAAACATAAAACACATGGAAACAACCAATATGTCAGTTTGATAACATTATTAACTCATGCATAAGAAATGAGTTCATGAAAAAACCACATTTAAATAAATTTAAACCATATAGATAAAGACTGAAGTTGGTATGAATAAAAATTTACTACTAGGAAATAAGTGAAATGAAGGTTGATTGTTTCTCTTAAAATCAAACACCATTAAAATATCATTATAATCAATATTGAGGAAGATTCCCTTTTTTAGTTAGATAATAAATTATTTTCAAAATATTCACGTAATAATTTTTTATGATATTTTACGGAACATAACCTTAGAAAAATATAATTTCATCCTTAATTTAATTAGTGGGCATGATACCAATATAATATTTACAGGGAAAAAACCTTAAAAATAAACATTCTTTTCAATCAGTTTTTATGGCAGTAAAAAGTGTCCCATTTGAAAAAGGATAAGAAATATAAATTTTTATAAATTTTAAACATGATCAAAGGTAAGGTAAAATAACTTTATTAAATCATATATGTTAAAAAAAAAAATTTATAAAACATTTTAGAGATCATGGAAATGTATGAGTATTATTTTAATTCAAAAATATGATAAATGATCTGTAACTCATTCAAAACCAATTCTTCATAATTCTTTAATAAATATGCGATGAAATATTAATTAATAATGTAATTATCATTATATATAAATTTATAATAAAATATACGTGTACAATGAAAATAATATTATATTATTTACCCCTAAATAACCTTGAACACAAACAATCTAGAAAATAATAGAGATTCTAATTGAAATCATTTTACACTTTGATATATTTTCATCCATAAGTTCCATTAATGAATTAAATAAAACGAAACATTAAATATAATCAACATAATCATATTAATGATATACCATGTCAAATGCCGATTGTATAATAACTATAAAATAACATAGGTGCATATCATAAATAAACATCCCAAAGATAGATAATTCGAGAAGTATTAAACTTATAAAAATAATATTATCGAATTGTGAAGTACTCGATCTTAATAATATATGAAAAAAATATAAATCCAAAAAAAATAAGTTGAAACATATACTAAATAAATGTGGTGATTGATTGAAACATGTACATGGAATAATAATGTCAAGTAAGTAGAGTTGTAATCTAAAAAACGAAAATGAGTTAAGAAACCCTTTACCACTAGTTATCATTCACGTAACATTTCATCAGATAAAATAATTAAAATTAAAACTTAATTTATCAAAAATTATTTTTTATTCCTTATATAATGGTTAAAAGTGGAATTATATAAAAAGTATAAAATAATTTTTTCGTATAACAAATAAAATATGCCTCAATGAAGGAAAATAGAGACAAAACCCATTACATCATGTCTGCATCATCACTTATATTCTTTATAATCATTAAAAAAATATTATGTTAATTATATAATTTCCAATGACCCGTTAACATGGTTTTTATTCCATGTTTTTATCATATTACAATGTAATAAATAATTAAATAATCATTTAATTGCACATTTAATGCTTTGACGATATCCAGTTTATAAGTACCAAATATATTTGACGTGTTTACGATAATAAAAGGGTAATTCTTCCACTGTATCCATAAAAATAATAATGAAATATTTATATTTTTATAAATCAATTATATATTCAAATACAACTATTAAATATTTTTATCAAAACCAAACTATGTTTCAATAATGGAGACGGTAGCCCGTACGTACACATGCGTTATGATTTAATTTTTCAATGATCATTATGTAAAGTGGGTAAGTACTATTTCAAAATTAAATACTAATCATAATATCAAAAATATCATATCACTTATTAAAAATGATTATACATATAATCTATGTGGTGTTGTGATGAAAAATGTGTTACATTGTTTCACGGAGGAGGTAGTCTGCACTTACATAGAACCAATGTTATTATTTTTCAGTGAGTGGAAATATAATAAATTTTGAGATATAATATACTTTCTTAATGATTAATATCTCACTAATAAAATTTATTTTATTTAAATGAACATGATAACTAGATTTCAAAGTTAGAATTTTGAAATGAAATACCTTAGTCTGTTTGGTGAGATTCAACCATCCAAATGAAATATGCATTATTTTATCTTCTGGAAGTGTTTGGAGATTGATATTGGTTATTCTACTAAAATAATAACATATCACCTTATTAGATATAATGATGTTATTTTATAGGCTAGTATGAAGTATATTATAAGGTGGTGGAAAAAATAAATAAAACAAAAAACAATAGTTAAAATTATATGAAAATAATTCAGACAATCTCCTTTGATTTGGTCCTTAATTAACATTTTGTTGCAATTATTCTAAAACTAAGTCCTCTTGAACACGTTTTGGGATTTTATTAAGTTATTTTGAAAGATATTTTCTTGAATAAATTTATTTTGAAGTGTTAATTTATGAGAATATGAAGTTCACATTTAAAGCTGAGGGGAGGGGCACTTTTGAATGAATTATAGTAATATTAAAATTTTCTAAACCGTATGGGTTAGTAATGTAAAAATAAAATTAAAAAGAAACTCCTAAATGTACCATGGATGATTTGATTGACCATATGCAATTAATTTATCAATGTTTAACATTTTTATGATTTTTAAATCATTTAATGGAAAATCATTTCCTGTAAATTATAAGTAATTTAGATTTTTGAACTAATCACGTAAATTGAATTTTTTAAGAACAAGAAATCAAATAGATTTAAATAAAAAAAAATTCTACATCTGTTAAAAAAAATTCCTTTTTTATTCTTCTGTTATATTAATACATTTATATTATATTACTTTTTATATTTTTAAAAGCAGTTAATTTTTTTAGTTTGATTTTATATTTTTCTGCATCCGTGTTTTGAAATTATTTAAAATAATTATGGATTTTATAAATATATGAACATGATGAATATAAATAATCTTTATTTTAAAATAATATTTATAACCAATACTATTCTATATTTATCTATATGTTTAAAATATTATTGTTCATAAAAACATTATTGCATAATTTTTTAATTTACATTACATAAAATTTAATAAAAGTTAAAACCAGAAAAAAAAAAATGAAAAGTCCATATAATTAAATTGTTGATTTATATGGATTAAATGGACAAGTAAAATACAATTAAGAAAATTTTCAGGTTCATTTTTTAGTCCTTATCATTTTATTTTTTAAATTAATGACCTGATTTACCATTATCAGTGGTAATAGAAATTACTTATGTTACTCTTCATAATGTCCAAAAATAAGATTACCCAATTTACCAAATTTATACTCTAAATAAAGATAATAAATTCATTTATCATAATTATAAAAATAAAGGAAGAATTATTTAATAAAAAATAAAAATAGAAACTCAATGTGAAACATTTTTTTTCAGAAAATTACACATTTAAAATAGAAAATGTTTTAATACTAAATAAAATTTTAAATTTCACTTAAAACTGTATGTTTGGATTATCAAAATAAAAAGTAAGTAATGAAATTATCAAAACATTCCTAAATATAATTCTACTAAATATATACATACAATACAAATAGTTATTTCATATTAATCGTTAAAAAATATATATGTTCAAAAAATTGTAAAAAATTATTCCCAAGAATATTTTGAAATAATGATTTAAAAAATTATATAAAATTTTAAAATACAATTTTCAAGTGTTCTAAAAAAATTAAAATATTCTATTACAAAAAAATCATTTTTCAAGAACTCATATTTTTTAAGATAAAATTAAAATTACTAAAAGTTGAGATTATATTTTATAACAATAAATCAAAACATATGTATTGAATAGAATGTTCTTGTATAATTCTAATATAATTTAATCTGATTTATACTAGTCATTATAATGGCTTGGTTATAATGAAAATATTTGAGTAATAATATAAAATGATTTGTTTACGCTCGATGTTTCATATATTATACTCTATCAAACATGGACTTATGTCAAAATCTGATGATATTAAATTCCCCCAACACTTTAATATATATAATCCTCCAAATTTAAACACTGTATTAGTAAAGAGGTTTTTACATTTCAAAATTATTTTTTTTAAATCCCTCACCCTAAAATGGGTAATAAATCGTCCTATTAAAAAGATGGAAATTAAAATTTATAGTTCATCAGAAATTACACAAACTAAGTTTCCAAATAGAAGAACATTAGTAGGATGTAATTATATAGGTATGAAGGCAAAAATACAATTTCCAAAAAATGATGGAGAGTGGAAGACATCTTTGACCTTAATATAGTTAAAGATCAAGAGAAAGTTAAAAACCACAAAAACCTAAACCAATGTGGTGTAAAAAAGACGATCAATTCATCAAAAGTGATGTTAATAGAAAAATATATTTTCTTTCTAAACCCTTTTCCAAGGATTTAGGGATTATTTTAAAATATATACATAGAACATAAGTTCATATAATTACTTGATAAGTTTAATTTTACCCTCTAATAGTTTTCTACAACAATATCATCATTTTATCTAAATGTTGAGTACTCAAAATAAGTTTTTCATTATTCAAGTACTATAATAAACATCTATCTAATTATATTATTCCTCAATATGACAATAAGACATTTCATACATCTTTAGAAATTATCTATATCCAAAATTGTTATCACATGTTAAAATAATTCTCAAATATAATAAAACTTCTTATGATGATATAATACATTAATATCCCAATGTGAACTCTAAAACCCAATATTGAAACTAAATCATTCCATATACAATAATCTATATAATTCTTTAATATATTCTAAAAAACCTAAAAAATCATAATTATGTGATAACATGATCTTCCAAGATAAATAATAATTTTATCTCTAGTTAAACAATTTCACTCATAAATTCATATACCTAATAGTGAAATCGATATATTAATATAGTCACCATGATATGATAATCTATTCCCTAAATATCCTGAATAACCATAAATGCACAGTAATATCACAAATACTTCCTAAAATAAAATAAAACCATTACTCCTTAAATAATACTTCATTTTAAACCTAAGGGTCAGATATACCTTAATCAAAAAAATTTATCCCCAAATATCATTAGTCATCATAAAATTATATGAAATAAAACCTCATAAGGGGTGTCTAAAACCACGAACTTATGATAAAACTCATATTTATAAAAAAATTATGGAACCTATAAATATTAAGATATTTTCACTTGAAAATATCCTTATATTTTTTTCTAAACCCTAATCTCATTCCAGATATAATGGATCAATACCTCCACCGATTGATTCAGTGCTAAATACATAAACTTTATATTTATGGAATTGATAACAGTAAACATGGATATATTTTTTCCCATCCAAATCATAGAATAAGAAAATGAAGTATTGGATCAATTCCATAATAATGTACCTTTTTGGTTTATAATTTTACTAAATTAGGATAAAATAATACAAAACCACCAATCATAAAATCAAGATTGTATTTTAAAAAATATACCCATATTTTCATTATCAATGTTATGTCTTCAAAATCTCCCAAAAATGTTATCACATATGAAACCTACATAGAATAAAATAATTTATCATCAATTTTCAAAGCCTAAAAGAAGGAAACATAATAACGGATAAATAGAGTTCTCTATAAGTAAAAACCTAATCATTAACAGTTAATTGTCAACTATGAGAATATGATGAGCATATGGGTGTGTTATCATAACAAATGTTCAAGAGTAAATCATAAGGGAATTATTAGGCATCAATAATGGAGTCATTAATACTTAATAATAGAATAATGATTTAACAATGTGAAGTTTCATTAGAATCAATAATCAGGAGCTATGTGATGTAAGTTGTGATCAAATGAATCATTAAAATCCCATTAAAAGCATATAGAAATCATGTTGGTATCTTTGATCTTTTTTATTTCAAGCATATATATCGAATAACCTCAATAGTATTAAGTTGAGTAACCCTCGCATTTTCACATGTAATAACCATCAAGGGTACTGTTAGAATATCTTTCATGGCTACACATAAAATAACCATCGATGTTATTTTTAGAATAACCTTTGCAGTATATTCCAATAATATATTAGGAGAAACCTAATTGGTTAACTCCATCCCTTTCCCCAATTCCTTAGAGTGGTATAATAGGCTCACCCCACCATTCTTTTTCATTGATCTACTGATCATCTTAATCAATTTCCAAGAACCGTAATGTGAATAATGGACATAGAGCATTAATTTAATCATAAAAATTCATTGAAACAACCACTAAACATATTTATAACATGATTAACATGTTAAAAATAAAATAGTTTCATGCAATTCTCATTGAAATAACCATAATACATCCATAGAATTAATGAAGATGGTATCAATTCCAAATATCCCCAATGTAGCATATATAACATAAATGTTTTTTGATTTTGATGAACTGAAATTCCTTTTTATAATCATTAAAAACAATATTGTGGAGAATCACATTTTCATTTTGAAAATAAATATTAATAAAATAAAAATAATCCCAAAAAAGTGTAATAACAATTTTCATTCAAAATAAAAATAGAAATGTATAGATGATTCTTAAATATAATGAATTTCAAGGACTGCATGAAAATATATTCATGTTGTAAACATTAAAAATAAATAGTATTTTGTAGAATTTTGGAAATGGAGTAAAAAGTGGACAATTTATAAAATGTTAAGAAATATCCTTTTAATTCGATTTAATATAAGGTTTAATATCTTATAAATAACTTCGATATTTTTTTAATATAGATTTTATTAAATTTTTTTAGAAAACATGTATATGGATGATAAATATTCATAATCAAAATATTATTCATGATTGATGTAACATAAAAATAAATTTATAAATGTTTCTCTAATCAATAATAGTGTTAAAAGAATTTAAACCTAAAAAAAATTCACATCCATTATAGAGTGTAATATATTTTGTTCCAGAACCTAATATTATGTGATTTTTTCTACAATGCAACCTCAAACATATACAATCCCAAAAAGAAATGAGATTGTAACAGAAATATATATACAAATTGGAACCTTTAAAATCAAATTATCCATGAAATAATAACATCATATGTACCTTTAAATATCATGAACATAAGAAGGATCAAGATATTCCATGATAATGTGTTAGTATATACAACACATAAAATAACGTAGGTGAATAAAAAATTGTATGTCCCAATAATGGTGAATTTAAGACCAATTACCCATAAAAGGACCACATCATTGAGTTGAGAATCGAGGAATTATTCAATTATGAGAAACAAATATAAAGAGAAATAAAATTTTTGTAAATTTAGAGTATAAATATTTATAGATCGATTCAGAAATGATAATGGTATAGAAAGTTTTGTGATGAAGGGTTATAATCATACAAAAGCAAAATGAGTTATGAAATCCCTTCCAGTGTGGTATCATTGCATTCCAATCCACTTGGAGATACTTATTAAAATTTAAACATAAAATATCATAAATTAAGAAGGAATTATAATATTATATGTAAATTAATCTGTATATATAAAACATAAACAAAATTAGGAGATTAATAATGAAACATCCCTCAATGAAGGAAAATTGTGTCAAAATCCATTACCTCGATCCTGTATCATCAAAAATGTTCTTTAATATCATGAATAATAAACATGATTTAATTATTTTATTTATTTAGTTAATTTTCTAGATCATTATTAATTATATTTTACTTATGGAAATGTTGTAAATAATAACTTATTCAATTTGGCTAACATCATATTTTTTAACGATATTTAGTTCATAAGTTCGAAATGAATTTTTTAGGTTGAGTGTAGACAAATATGCTAGTTCTACATCTTCTCCAGAATAGTAATGACATAATTATCATTCTTATACATCAATTATACTTTTAATTAATCCATTAAGTATTATTATGATATATTAACTATGTTACAGTCATGGAGAATGTAGACTGTATGGGTGTGTGAGTAACAATTTCTTTGATGAAAGATCATCATGGAAAGATAGTAAGTTTCATTTTATCACTAAAGAATTATTATAATATCATAATATAATAATACTTATTTTAATATATATACATATATATATATATATATATCATTCCTGTTATGTTTTGATGAAAAACGAATCACATAGCTTGGTGGAGAGGTTAGTCTACATGTACACATGAACGACATTAAAATTTTTCTATAAATGGAATGAAATGTAATGAAATTATATATTATATTATAATAATGATTAAAATTTCATGGATATCATATATGTACATTAAATCCAAAATTATAACCAGATGTGAGAGTTGGTGTTGTGAAGTGTGTTACATTGGTCTGTAAAGTAGGAGTTCTCCAAAGACATGAATGTGGAATTCTTTTCAAATTTGATGGATATTGGATATGGATATTTGTTATGAAATTCAAATAATAAAATATTAGTATATGAGAGAGAAATATATTTTATATAGGCATAATTTAAGAATATTTAAAGGGGTGTAATAATAATTAAAACAAAAAATATTCGATTTAATGTTATACCAATTCATCGGACAATATCTTCTTCCTAACAACTTAAAACCTCTATGTTTTTTATTATTCCAAATAATAGAATATGGAATGTTTGGTATTTTGTAATTGATTATTTTATTTTAGTAGTCAGTTAATAATCTAGAAGGATTTTCATGTGAGAAGAAATGAGATGAATATGTGAACTTTAATAAGAGAGTGGGGGAACTCATGAGATTTTCTAATATATGAAATCAATAAAATTTAATTTTAATGTTGAAATAAGTAAAAATATATAATATTAATATTTAAGATGATTTTGAGTCTAAATAATCTCATCTGGTAAAATATTGATATGTTTTAATTACATTTTTACCCTTATGTCTCTATTTTAACCCTTCATTAACCCTTTTGAAATTTAATGTAAAATTGATGTTTTTACCATTTAAGGGTTAATAATGTTTATATAAAATAAAAAAGGAACAAATAAATGGACCATTGTTTTCTTCATTATCCATATCCCATTAATCTAGACAAATAATATATTTTAATGGAATTTAAATCATTTAAGACTATATTATTTATTATAAAATATCATTAATGTCATCATTAGAACTATTAATTTTATTTTTCATTAATAGAATCATGTAAGAAATGAATTATAATGATTAATTTTAATACATTGGTAAACATTTTTATCAATATAATTCATATTTCACATTAATTCTTTCAAATTCTACTACTTTAAATAAGTTTTATATCATTTATATTTTAAAATAAATTGAATAATTTTTGCATTAGAGTTGTGTAATAATTTATGTTTATAAATTATCTATAAAATTTAAAAATGAATATCCATGATAAAATTAAATGAATTTCCTTTAATAATTCTATTTATAATTTATCATATCCTCTTATTAACCCTATGTTAAAAATAGTATAGTTATAAAAAAAGATTCTAGCTTATTGGAATTTGGTTACAAATATTTTTAGACCTTTTTTAATTAAATATAAATGAGAAAAGGTCATATTACATAATAATGTTTGATATAAAAAAATAGATTCATTAAATAAAATTTAATAAACTATTCGGGTCATTTTTTCCTTATATTTTTATTTATAACATTAATTACATGATTTAACCATTCCCATGGTAAAAAAATGAAACTGTTCACAATCTCAAAAAATAAAAGTGGGCAATTATAAAAAATATATACTCCTCAATTCAAAATATGGAATCTATTTTTCTTAATCCAAACACATAATTTTCTGAATTTAAAATAAGCTTAAACTAGAAATACATTAAGAAAAATAGTTTTTCCCGAAAAAAGATATTTAAAATTAAAATGTATTTACACTAAATTAAAGTATAATATTTATTTAAAAAAAGTAATATAATTGTTATAAACAAATAAAAACTAATAAAATTTTAAAACCCTTACTAAATCAATTTTTTTAGTGTATAATTGCAATAAAAATATGTATTTTTACTATTCATTGGATATTCAAACAAAAAAGATTATTAATTTTTAAATATTATAACATGAATCATGGGGGACAGTTTGGGAGAAGAATCAATGGGGATTGTAATACAGGATACAAAGAGAGTACCCAATAAAAATTTCCACACCAATTGAAGGAAAGGATCTAATGCTATGAAAATCCATGAGAATGAAACCATAAGATTCTTTAGATGCCAAAATGTCATGCATATGGTTTCCATCATAACATGTGTGATGAACCTCAATATATTTGGCTGTTATGGTCTTGCAATTGTAGATCAGGAACATGACGTTCCAGGAAGTCTAATTAAGCCCTTTAAGGGTTCCCCAAATGATATTTAAGTCTATATATACTATAGTAAATGAAATTTTATTGATGATACATAAATCGAGTCCATGAATATTGGAATTGGAATTCACTCTAAGGGAGAAATCATTTCTATAGAAAGATATTAATTAAAAGGACCCCAAACTAGTGTAATTATAAACTAATTCATTAAATAACCACTCTTTTTATAAAATTATAATAAATTCATCCGTTGATAATTTTTACGTGTTATTTTAAAAATTTGTATTCATTTTATCAAATTACATGAATGAATGTTCCCGAAATTATTTATAATATTCACTCAAATTAAGAAATTAAAACCATTGTTGAAAAACATTATTAATTAAGAATAAAATGTCTTTCCTAAAAATTGATCTCTTATTATTTATCCTTTATCAGAATATTGTTATTTATTAGAAACATTATATATATTTGAAAAATTAATTAATCCAATTCATACAAACCAATTTTATAATTGTGTTATAATTATTATATTTAAATAATAATATTTCATGGTTTTTTTAGTCTTACTATGTCTTATCATATAAGATATCTTTCATAGACTACTTTTAAAATATATCAATATTAAACCAGTGGTGTACAATGAATTTCCAAGAATGGATTACACGGAATGTTATGGGCACCACACAATTCTGGATATTTTACAATTTAGAATTCATAGCTTCCTATTCAAGTGTTCCACATGTCTTATGTTCCTCAAAATACACAACATGTAGTCGATTTTTTAGAAATTTATTATTTTCAAGTTGGTTCGAGTAATGATTATGATTCCTTGGATCCAACTACAAATGTTTCCATAGAATACTTATTTGTTATTGAACAAGTCTTTCTATCACAGGTGTCTGGATTTCAGCACGCCAATCTACTTCAGAATCATCCATCAAATCTCTATTCTGTTACTTTAATGAAATACTATGAACATATGAACCCGATACATTACAGATCATATGTTTCCTACACTGCAACCTCAAAATTATATATAATCTAAACCCCAACCATATAATCTATGTATTTTTCCAAATAAAAGTTTTCAAATGGTAAATCATTGAGTATTTATATAATCAATGTTCAATGGAAATACAATAAATGAAATTTAAAATAAAGAGGTTGTAATGATGAAACAAGGAATGATATTTGGCCACATTATCGTAATCCTTAATCAATGTCTAATATAAAAATGAATTAATTATAAATTATCAAAGAATATCAATTCCCAAATACTAGGAATATAAAATTGTACCCCCAAATAATTATTGACCCAATAATCAATATGTTAGTGGAATTGATTCATTTTCATCATGGGATCAACTAATATGGAATATACTTATGAAAAAAATTATCTACCTTGTGGTTAAATCAATCACTAATAAATAATTTTTGACTATATCACTACTAATACCGAAGAACTCAGTTATCATAGATAGTCCTTGGTAAATCAGTATTTGATCATCGATCCGGATGTAATCCACCTAGCCTCTACTCCATAATAACTTTATCCAATACTTATGGTATTGTTGATAAGCCAAACAAATTGAAATAATCACCTTAATATAGAGGGGGGGGGGGGTTGATTTTGTACTTTAATAACATATACATTTATCTAACAATTTATTTATTTACTATTCTACTCATGATGATTCTAATTCCAGAAATGTGACATGCATGATGATCATGTCATTCCTAAGGTAAAACCTATATCCTTTATTTAATGATGATATTATATTTATGATCAAATAATCATTTTAATAGTTATTCCATTATACTAAAAAATTGTATGCTTATGATATAATATCTTCGATATCTTAATTATATCAATAATGAACCACCTCATACCATAGGATCTCATGAAAACTCATTACCAATATTCAAAATTATTCTCTAAAATATTCCACGCGATTACAACGAATTAACAATGTTTTGATATGCTACATTTTATAATGATAAATATTATTAACCTGTATGAAATCAAATATTTTTCTAGATACATGATCTCTATCCACTCAAATTTCTCACCATTTAACTAATTTTTAAGTCAATTTTATTTAATAAATAAATAGTTTATATACAAACTATGGGATAAATAATTTTAAATTTTCAGTAAATAAAATAAATATATTTCCTCACAATCCAAAGAAAAAATATAAATTTAATTTATGCTATAAACAAGACATGAAAATTTTCTTTCTTAGTCTTTAGAATAATATTTATTCTATTAATTTAATTTGAATTGATTTTATTTGATATTAACAGGCACACTTACTATGTCATCCTCATGGATTATATCTTATTTAAATAATGAGAACAATCCCAAATTCCAATATTACAATCTACTTCTGGTTCAATGAACCTAATATAAAGAATATAATATCAGAACATAGACCACTATACAAGAACACTCACCTTGTCAAATAATCCCATTATTATAATATCTCATTAATAAATTTTTTGATTTGTTTCATCAAAAAATATTCTCAATAAGTCTTTCCTTGAGTAACTAAAATAAACGATTATTTACATCATATACATGAAATTTAATGAAACTATTATATAAAAATTATGTTTTTGAGATATTAACTTCAATAAATATAGATGAAAAAATCATTTTCAACTTATCAAAAAAAAATATTTCCATCATGACACTCCCAATATTCCATAATTAAATAGAATAAATTGAAAAATAGTTTTTAGTAAATCAATTTGTGTGATCCCTGAAATGAATTAATGACAATATTAATGTATAATATTTCTTACATACACCCGTAGATAAGAATATTTGATAACACCAAAACAAGAAGAATTCCAAGTAGTGATTCCTTTTTGAAAATATACCATTTTGGAGACTACCATGTTTGAACATAATGATAAGAACTATACTCCTATTTTGGGTACTCCCATTGTAAATTCAATATAATATGTGCGCTCTCATAGTACGCTATAAATCCTTAGAAATATATTTAAGAATATTATCATGGAACTTCAAGGATATCATCTAGATGTTCTATACCATATCAATTTTGTAGACACCATTATACATTATTAAATTAATTTTTTTATAGAAAAATTAAAAGTATTTAAAAATATTATATATTAAAATTAAAATATTTGAATATACTTGTATTCAATGTACATCAAGTAGGTTCTATAACACTAACTCCAAAAAAATCCCACATATAACAGAGTAAATGGATTATAACTATTAGTCCACTTGATCTAACACAATGATAAAGATTTTTCTAATATACTAATTTAGTGAAGGGGTCCACCATGTTTTTTCTATGAAAATTATTCTCACTTCAACTTCAAGAAGGTCTCCATTATGGATTTCAATTTTGAAATCCATAGGCCAAATCACATATTCCTCGAAATCCAAAAGGTCTTGTAGAATTATGAAAGATTTTACCTTTGAAATTGATTATAATGTATCATCATAGTATATTAATTGATTATATTTCAACCCCTTTTCATCATTTTCTTCATTATTGTTATGGATTTCAACATGCATATATTTTTTCTTCTTTATCAACCATTTAATACCAATGGGATTTACATCCATTGGTGGATATACTATGACCCATACATGGTTTTGGTATATGGAATCTCTTTCAAAATTCATCATTTCATTCTACATGGTAACATATGATCCACTTATTATTACATTATAATTTATAGGATCTTTATTATTGAAAAATAATTTTTCCCCATCCAATGATGCTGGAAAAAATATCTATATTGCTTTTTAACGTCTCCTATAATCCAACATAGTATATATGACTTTGAAAATATTCTTATACTAGGATTTGTATTATTTTATAATTTTCTAACTCTTTTTTCCATGTTCTCATACTTCACCGAAGTATATATCTCTCCCAAAATATATTTTATATACATTTTCATTATCTTGTAATATGGAGTGTATTTATACTATTACAATTTTTATGAGGGCTTCTATCATTAATATACCATAATTTTATTGGGATATCCAACAAAGTTAAACATTGTTACACATGGTGAATGTGTTTTTAAATGATGTGTCCTTACAAATTAAATAACACCCCCACAAAAGTATGTATGAAAAAACAATCTCGTTACCTTGCACAATTGGCATGGTATATAATATTGAACTTTAGTTATGACTTGGTTTAGTATGTAAGAACCCAAGTTTATATATGATGTATAGATACCTTATTTTTCAGTTTCATTTTTTTTAACATGGCCTCATGTGGGTACGTAGCATGATCATAGGTTTTTTGGAGGTGTTTTGTGCTTGTAAAGATCATCAAATCAGGTTTTGGGATGAAAATAGTCACGCACATGGTTAGTAATGGGCTTGCGGGGAATGACTCAAGGTTTGAATAAATGATCAAGTACGGATAGAGGTGGAATACAGGTTTCACTGTTTTAGGAAACTATGTAAAATGAGGTGAAATCCCATGTGATCATGTCTGCAGTTTTTATAGAACATGACATATGCTTTTCGGAAGTTTTATGCATGGTTTGTAAACATTTCAACCTCAGGATTTTTGGGTTTTTGTAACTTTTTAATAAAATTAATTTTATTTTTAAACCCTAAAATCTATTTTCATTCCACAAACAACAACTTATTTTTTAGAGAGAATCCTTGAGAATCTTGAAAAGGAAGTCATATCCAATCTCCGTTTGACCTCTGATTTGAACATGGTTTGTATCATCAGATCCATATTGGTATGATATACATTCATTTTTATCCTTTATCATTTATTAAAGATATAGATTGCACTATTTTATTTTACGCTCATATGCCCTAATTTCCCAGTCTCCATCCATTCCTCAAATATCTCCTAAACATGGATGAATTAGGACATTATACTTGATGAGCATTCCACTACCGATCCAAGTTAGGCGGCCTAAATTTTTTATTCTCATTTGTTTCTTTTTTAGAGATATAATCCATTACATCGCATGTGAGAATTTTTGGAACAACCCCAATTTTGAATAGGTTACTTGTATGATATGTAATATGACTAATTTTTGATTCCAATAGAGTCCATTTTGATGCATTGGTACCCATTTTCTGAATGAAGGTCACCCATGAAGTGTCCCTTTTGTAAATTACATGGGTTTCCCACATTAAAAACCCCATGGGGTGTGTTTGAGCTTTACATATTATAGGAATCCAATTATAAATAAAATGATAAAAAACTTGTGGATATTCTCATTGGTTGTTTTTAAAAGGATTAATTGGTTTTAGTGGAAGGTGTGATTAATGGGTGGGTATACCCATGGGATCTGATAAATTGATAATGGTGATAAATGGGTGGGTACAACCATGTGATTTATTTTAATGGGAATAGAATGCATGAGTGTGTATACTCATTAAATGGAATTTAATGTATTTGATCATATGAGTGGGAATAATTATAGAATGTAATTAAATGAAATGGATTTTATTAGTGGGCAGGCTCATATGGAATTAAATTATTAATTGGTATGAAATAGATGAAAATTTTTATAGATTCCATGGATAACTATCTATGTATATGGAAGGTGGTGGTGGATTCCTTGGATATAGTATGCTTCTTGGGTCTTGATTCTGTGGGATGCCATGGGCCTTGCTACTACTTGGATCTGTCTTTCTTGGACTCGAATATGAAATGTTGGTACACATGTTCATAGGGATCCAACCATTGCATCTACCGAGTTTCCATCGATATGAACCTCAGACTCAATGAGAATTCCATTTTTCTTTATCACCTTGGATCATTCCCTATGTGGAATACACATCATTATATAGCATGGTCATGGGTTTTTTTACATGCTTGGTTATTTTGAATGGCTATGGGATTTTGATAAGTTTTCATTATAGCAAGAGGCTATGTAGATATAGTATATATGTATGTACAATATGGAAGCTTTACTTATTTATATTTCTTATAGCATCCATATTAGAGGCTAAAAAATGATACATGGAGCCTTCAGAGTATTTTTGGTTTTAAATGATTCACTAGATATATTCCCTATTCTTTCCCACGTACGTTACACCTTACTCACACATGTTTAGTATACTACCTGGTGATTCATAGATACGTATAGACTTTTGGGTGGTTACCTACTGGGATGATTATCTCACTCCCTATTTGGACCTCAATGAGGACACAAATAGATTATATGGTTGCAAGTGATGGTAGGGGAAATCTCCATAGTATATGATTTTGATCATTGATTTGGAGTAGGGGAGTATAGAACACTATTGAGGTTTGAGAAGCTATTGGGACTTTTTGGTCTTTTTTTCATTTTGGAAAATTAAACTCCATTGTATTTCTATTTACCATTTTAGCTATTTTCTAGATAAATGTTTCATCTATATCATTATACTTGTATGAGACACATCTTGTTTATTTATTCCTATCTTTTTTACCTTCAAGTTAGATTCATTTTTATCATATTCTGTTATTGTATGTTATTGATATTTTTTGGGATATATAGTGTTAATGAGGGAATACACTCCCCACTAACACACCTAGGACTTCACTACTTGTAAAAATCTTATAGAGTTTTGGAGATTCACATGGTCCATGTGTCCAACTAGGATTGTGGCACTGTTGATTGGGATTTGGGTTTTTGATGTTATAATTTTGTATCAAAGAATTATTCTCTGGTTTGACTTACTGTTTGGTGACAATATAAAGGGATACAAAGGGATTGTAATTTGGTAATAACATGTTCCAAAGAAATAGCTACCCCATATATAAGGATAATATAAATTCACTCAAATTATATACTATTTTTGGGAGATTTTTTCCATTATAGTCGATTTAGTTTCACCATTTGGTGATAAAATTGATTTACGTTATTAAAATTTATATGATTTTGGTTCCACAATTTTTTTAAGCGAATGAGATGAGGGTATTCCATCTAATGTTTCATATATTAACTTATTATATGTCATGTTCCATGCATTATCCAATTCATTTTAAGGTGCATCATTCATTGCATGTTGTTGTGATAAGTGATGTGACAACTATTTCTATTATTGGGATAGATTTTGTGAAGTGGATAATGGGGTGATATCATATCTCAATTCACAATGTATATGGGCCCTTATGGACTGGGAAATGATGCAAACATTGACTATTATTTAAAGTAAATTTAATGATATATTGTTTGAATTATACGAGCACCATATCATGGTTACTGAGGTGTTATGGACCCTAATGGATCAAAACTAGGTGGACCATGGTTTAAATCATTTGAATGAATGAATGCTAAATGAAAATGAAATTGAAATCTGATAATTGATTTAGACCCAACATTTGCATGGTCAAGAAGAAGTGTTTCAAGTTGTATTGTGGATGACCCTTATACAATACTGGAATTAGGAGAAGGTTGTATGACATGGTAATGTTTATGGTGGATTTTTGACATGTCCTACACTTTTGAGTTGTGAACATTGATGTTGTTATTTTTTATGGCGTCTTTTTGGCATTGTAGGGACTTCATAGCTTGAAAAAATCCACTGTTACACTGCAAGGGAGGTTATAACCCTAATCTAGAGGTGGTAGGACATATGATACAAGTGTATCATACTATAGATCTAGTTTTGGAACCATAGGTTGTTCTGGACATAGGGGTTGATGCATAGTTCCAAGGGGGTAATTTATTTATATGTAGACCATTCATGATGTACAACAGTCTGCAATGACTATGGATGAGATGATATATTTTTTCAAGTAGTAGAATCCTTACTTGTTTTGGTGGGATTGAATTCCATAGGCTACTGTGCTATGGCTTGAGACCACGCTATATATATTTGGTCATCTAGAGATGCCTCCAGAGAGTAGGGTCAATCTGGCCACTTACATTCTACATGGAGAAGAAAAGTCCATGTGGGATGTTTTGAATTAGGCAGACATGGATGTTTGATATGGGATGGACTGGTTTCATGTCTTGCTTCTTTAACAACATTAACCACGAGACTCTGCGGGAAGAGCAGTCTAGTGAGTGATTGTTTATTGAGAAAGGTGAGATTATGGTTATGGAATACTCCAAATTCTTTACGATGTTCCAAAAATTTGTAACAATTTACCTTTACTATAATCTATCCATAGAGAGAAACGTTAAGGATTTCTATAACATGCTATCATATATTAGGGACACTTGTTCAGATTGACCCCTATCACTGAGATTGTGAATCATGCACTAATTACATAGTGGATCCTTAGAAAATATAAAGGTGGAGAGCAGGCAGTGCTTCTTCTCAACCAAGTAGATCCATGTCTTCACGATGGAAGAATCATTTTTAGAAATCCCTCAAGATGTGTTCTAGTTAGTCTTGTATTGATGTGAGATTAGTTTTCTATCATCAGTATGGTTGGAAAGGCCACCTGAAGAATCAATGTTACCGTGACCCAGCCGAGTACCAATCTTGTAGTAGAATGGGCAACATGCAATAGTTTTGTAGGACCTTCCCTCCAGCTTCAAGTATTAGGGGGTTAGCTCTAACACTATGTTTAGTGGAAAGGTCCTCAACTCCAATTTAGGGAGGGAGTTAGAGCAGTGTTGGTTGGTCAAGCTAAGGTAGATATTGGAACGACATATACAGCCAGACACCAGTTACACCAGGTCATCTGGGTGGGCCTACTCTAGGCAGTGAGCTTGTGTCATAGGGATGCGGTGTAGTCTAGATCTATTCATTATATCATAACCATGTTGTACTAGGTTATAAACCATCAATTGTGAGAGGTATTATCCTACTAACCTATACTAGTTCATATACTCATTTTGGAATAGGTGCATCACATAGTTTTACATCTACACCAGTGGTGAAAGACCTTGGGATTAGTGTTTTGTCTTCTGAGAGAGTTATGATGCTATAAACTATATTGGGGATCATCATGGGAGATGTTATATTATTTAGGTTTATCCCCCTTGAGGTAGGTGGGTTTCACTTCTTATGGTATATTTATTTCCTCAAAATGATAGGGATCGACCACATTCCCAGAATAGACTGTGTAGTTTCTTATCAATCATACGTTCTCTACTACCACTAGAGGGTGACCTTCACATAACTAGAGGGTGCATTGTTCACTTACAATTGTGAATGAGACCTCCCACTTAGCCGAGATAGTCCATGGAATTGTGGGTTAGACGGGATGATAGTGGACATCACAAGATTTGTTTTATATGATCAAAATTGAATCATGTGAAATTGTTTCTACTGGTTGTTCACTTTAGGGGTGCCTTTCCAAGTAAATTTTTGGATTAAATCCTAATAGAGAGGTTGAGTTCTCTATCAATCTAGTTCTAGAATCTGTATTGGTATCCATTCCTCCTTATAAGATTCTAGTGGAGGAGTTTCATTAGCTCAATAGGTAGCTTTAGGATGTGGAGGAAATGGGTTTTATCTGACCCAACACTTATTCGTGGGGTTCACCAATACTTATTTCAAAAAACACCTAGATGGAACACATAGAATATTTATGGATTATCGAAAATTGAACCAGTCAATGGTTAAAACCCGATATCATTTTCCACATATAGAAGATCTCTTTGATTAGCTTCTAGGAGCCCGAGTGTTCTAAAATATCGACATGAGGTCAAGATATCCCCAGGTACCTGTTCGACCTATATACATACCTCATGAAAGCTTTTGTAACTAGTATAGTCTATATGAGTATCTATTTATTTTGTTCTTCCACTAAAACAGTCCATTGATTTTCATGGCCTTGAGGAACATATTGTTTCACTATTACGCAGATTCTTTTGTGTTGGGTTTTGTCAATTATATCTTGTTGTATTCTCACAATCGACCCGAACATTAAAAGCATCATGATATAATTTTAAATATACTTTGAAAGCATCAATTATATGATAATATCAAAAGTTTCACTTTTGGATGGATCAAATTGACTTCCTAGGTAACATCATCTCAAAGATAAGAGTGCCAATGGACCTATAGAAGGTGATATCTATATTTTTCTATAAAAATTATTAGATAATTTTTCAGATTCATAGTTTCTTGGGGTTATTTGGTCACTAAAAGTATTTTATAGGGGGGGTTACCATGCTTAGTAGAATCATTTAAGAGTTTAAATAAGAATGGATTGTTGAATTAATGCTCAAGTTCTTGTGATATAGTGTTTTAGTAGTAGAAATGAATGTTTATATCAACACCAGTCCTATTAGTTTTATAGAGGGAAAGGAGATGCATTGTGTTTTTTGATGCATCAAGTATTAGGCTAGAATCGGTGGTAATGTAGGGAGATAGAGTCATGGAATATGGGTCTTGACAGTTGAGGTCACATGAGAGGAATTACTCTATACATGATATTGATTAATTTGCAGTTGTTCACGTGTTGTGCGGATGGAGACACTATTTACTGGGATACTATTTTGTGGTATACATAGACAAAAAAAGCCTCATGTAAATTTCTATGTAATGTGATCTGATTCTAAGGTAGAGGAGGTGATTGGAGTATGTAAATCACTTTGATTTCAAGATTTCATATATTCTTGGTAAAGTAAATGCTGTGGTTGATGCACTGAATATGAGGAATCAATTATGAGAAGTGAAGTATACAAATAATGAGTGTTATTTTATGGAATTATTCTATGAGAAGGATATGTAGGTGATTGAAAGGTAGTAAAAGATATATCAATCATCCTTAGAAATGAACTATACCCCACTGGACAATGATAGGATGTAGAAGATATCAGATTCTTAGGGAATAGTCTAATAGTAGAGTGTGGCATGTGAGGACCCACCCCAAGTTAGATTGTTGGAAAGGATGTGATTCTATGTATCTATGGACACATTTGGGATATAGTGGATATACATGGGGATTTGATATAGTAATTTCATGATTCATTTTGGGAAGTGAATCTTAGGGTCAAAAATATGTATGATGACTTACACTGTTAATACTTTTGGTTGGGTAAGAAAACAGTTGTTGTAGTTTTTATTATTAGGTGTTCAACCAATCAGCAGGTCAATACGGCACATCCATGACCAGATAATTTTTTTTAGAAATTACACATTATAATGGTGAAATTGGATGATGGATGATGGATTCCATGAATATTTTACTATGGTCCCCTCGATTTAATGATGTTATGTGGGATTCTATTTATAGACTCATGAAGGTTTCTCATTTCTTGTTGATCACAAATTTCTCCAGTGTTGATGATCATGAGAGGTTGTACAAATGGGAGATAGATAGAATTAATGGGGTACTAGAAACTATCATTTTATAAAATAATGATCATTTTAAATCTCATTTATGGATGTTTCTTCATAGGGAGTTTGGTACAGTGGTGCTTTTGAGCACAACGTACCACCCCCAGATTGATGGACAATGATAGCATACAATATTGGTGCTAGAGGACATGCAAGGAGAATGTGTCCTAAATTTTTGGTGGTATTAAGAGAGGCACATTCCCCTAGTCGATTTAACATATATTAATAGTTATCCAGAGATTATTGAGATGGAACCTTATTTTGATTTGTATGGTAGCCCATGAATACCACTCCTGTGTTGGTAAGAGGTAGGTGAGGCAGATTTATTGGGACCACGTCACTTGCAGGAGACTACTGAGTAGGTCTAGTTGATTCCAAAGTGGATGGCTATAGGACACTCTCGTCAAAAATCATACACTAATTTCTATATATACCATTAGAGTTTGAGGTAGAAGATCATGTTTTATTGTGTGTTTCATGAGGTTGAGACATAGGAGAATCAGGAGACAAGGTAAACATTCAACATGATATGTTAGGCCAAATGAGATTCTGAGTCAGTTTGGAAGCCTATTGGTTGTAGTTACCCTAGAGGTATTGATCTATGCACAACATCTTCCACTAATCCCATATGTGCCACTGTCACTCAGAATGGTCTCACTCCATTCACCCTAACATGTTTGAGTTACAGATAGATTATTCCTTTGAGGAGCATCATATTCAAATTATGGATAGGAGAACAAAGGTTCTATGAGGTCAATTAGTTACACTATTACTAGTGTTATGGATGCATGACTATTTATAGGATGAGACATGCGAGTGGGAGGCTAACATACATTCCTAGTTTATAGTCTGTTCTTAGTGGAATCTTTACCAACCATTAAAGATATATTCAAGGAGGAATTTCTTAAAGGATGATTATTGTAAGATCCAATGTTATAAAATGAGGTACACATCGCTTCTTTTTCAGTTTGAATGCTTAAATATAGAAATATGTTGGTACCCAACTTTATGGAAGTTGTTTCAGAGGATTATAGGGAACGTTCGGAGCCTGAATGTAGGTTTTGGGGTTAAATATGGCTGGGAGAATGGTTTCAAAACACAATACAGGGTAGGATGTATGGTTTAACTAAATCATATGCGGCTTGATAGAGGGGGAATACTGACCGCATGGATTAATGAAACTATGCAGAAAGAGGGGAACACCCATGTGAGCAGGACAATAGTTTTTGTAGTTATTTTTCTTGCATTTGGACATGGTATATGAATGGTTTGTAAACCATGCGTGTAAATCTTATGTGTTCCCCATGGCCTATAAGAAAACATTCATGCTTTTTATATGGTTTTGAAAACCATGAGGGTAAACCGTATTGTCCCTAACGTTTTTGATTTTTTAAAATATTGAACTAAATTAATTTTCTTTTTGAGCCCAAAAAGAAATTTTTAGTCCACATACACCATAATAATGTTTTTTGAGCATCCATGAGAATCTAAACTAAGAATTAAAATACACTCTTTGTCAAACCACCTATTTGATCACAGTTAATCTCATTTGATCCACAAAACTATGATATAAATTCATTTTTACCATTTATCAATTATTATGGTTGTCTATTCTGATATTTTATTTTAGGCTCATATGCACTAATTTTCCATTCTACAACTATTGTTTAGATATCTCATAAACCAGAAAGAATCATGACTTGATACCATACAAGCACTCTGATACCATTCTGAGGTAGGTGGTTTGTATATTTCATTAAAATTTTGGTTCTTTTTTTGAGAAATAACTGGGAACCATGACCGTCAGACGTTATGATATTTGCCCAATTTTGAACATGTTATTTTAAATTGATTCAATTAGACATATTATTGATTCCCCATAAGATCTATTGTGATACCTTGGTACCCGTTCCCAGAACCAAGGTGGCCCATGGGGAGAACATTATAGAAAATGATTGACTACCCCTTGTTAGAGAACCCAATGGGTGTGTTTTGGCTTTCCATATTATAGGAATACCAATATAAATGAAATGATTATAAACAGGTGGTTATAATCATCAGTTTCTTTAAATGAAATCAATTGTTTTAGTGGAAATTGTGATAAATGGGTGGGTATACCCTTGTGATTTTTAATGGGAAAAGAATACATGAGTGGGTATACTCATGAAATGGAATTTAATGTATTTGAAGTTATGAGTGGGCATACTCATATAATGTAAATAAATGAAATGTATTATATGAGTGGGTAGGATCATATAGAATTAAAATTTTAATTTGAATGAAATGGATGATTGACTATATAAATTCCATGGAAGAATCTCTATTGAATAGGAATGCGGTAGTGGATTCCTTGGATAAAATACTCTCATATCGTCTTGATTCCATGGGATGCACTGGGCCTTGCTACCCCTTGGATCCAGTTTTCTTCGACTCATATAGGACATGTAGGTACACATGAATTTAGAACTCAAACCAATTCCTATAACGAGTTTCCATCGATATTATCATGGCACAAGATGGGGATGCCTTGGTCTTCAGCACCATGGATCTGACCCTTCATAATCTACACATCATTATAAGAGATGACCATTTATTTTATAACATGCTTGGTTATATGTAAATGTTGTGGGATTTTTATATGTTTTCATTATAAGGAAAGGCCACATGGAAAAAGTATAGATATAAGTATGGTATGCCCATGTTACTTGTTTGAAATTCTTATATCATTTTTATTAGGATCTATAACATGATGTTTGGAGCCTTGAGTGTATTTTTGGTTTTACATGTTGTAGTAGACATATTCCATGGGATTTGAAACTTATATTACTCTTTACTCGAAACTATTTAGTATACTACATTGGGAATGTTAGAAATATATATATATCTATCTAGTTACCTACTTGAATGACTATATAACACCCTGTTTGGGTCTCCTTGTGCAGCCAAATGGATTAAATTTTGGTAGATGATGGTAGTGGAAATATCCTTAGTACAGGGTTTTGATCGTTTCTTTGTAGGAGGGGGGAATGGGATGAAGATGAGGCTTGCGATTCCATTGGTAATTTTTGTCCTTTTATTATTTAAGGACCCTTATACTGCATTGTATTTCCATGTACCTATTTAGGTTATTTTACAGATACATGTATAATATACATCAATATACATGTAAGTGAGACATCTGGTTTATTTATTCCGATCTTTTTTAACTTCCAATTGTCTTATAGTTTATCTTCTAATGTTATGGTATGTTATTAGATTCTTCTGTGATATAATTTAGTAATGAGGTAATAGTCTCCCCAAGGACACACTCATGCCCTCACTGCTAGTCGACATCCTATAGTGTTTAGGTAGATGTAGTTGTGTCCATGTAGACTACCGATCTTAGGGAACTGTTGAGTTGCATTAGAGATCAGGATGTTACAATGAATTTGTTATAGTTATCCAATGTTTATCACAAAAACAATAATAAAACACAAATAAGTAATACTTGATATCACTATATCCATACATATGTGGTTAATGACTTCAGTTACACCATTACACTGATGTGTATATGGAAGAGTGAGTCGGGATAGGATCCGAAATTCCTATAATTAATCAAACATGTGTTTATGAAGATATTACTCCCAACTATATGATCATAATTTTTTAATCATATTACCAAGATGGTTTTTAATTTCAATATCTTATTCCTTGAATATATAATTTGATTCAAACTTATACCTCATAAAGTAGATATTTATGTCTCTATAGAAATCAAAGTTACTATTTATAAACAATGAGTAACCTTTGCATCCTTTAACTAGAAATGGACTATAAAAATCCACATGGAAAATTGACACCCTATACAAAAATTATCCTTGAGACTATAGTTTTTCAATATAGACAATGATCTTTAGTACATGTGTCCCATATATAACACCCTATCCTTAATTTATAGAAAACATTAGTCATCTCAAATTACTCTTATATTACTCTCTCATAGAAAAGACCATAGATATTTTTGAGTATAAAACATGATTACATGTTTTCATGAGACTTCATTATTTCACTAGATATAGATCAAATAATTATGAATTGATCATATAACAAGCAATTAATGTGTTTTTCATAGAAAAAGGTATCTTTATCACTCACATCCATAGTAGATTTATGATGTAATGAGGAGTATATCATGTAATATTTGTATTTATAGTAACACACAACCCATAGGCATTTAAACCATTATTAAAAGTTACCGAAATAGAGGATATGGAATTTCATCAACCTTCATAAACATAATATTATGTATTATGAACATTCTATTATATGAAAATTATAAAAAATTTTATTATTAATAATTGAAAAAATTAAAATTTATGTTAGATAATGTAAGACCAACTAGGTTAAATACCCTAAGAGGGGGTGGTGAATCTGGGAATGATGGAATAAAGAAACATCCCCTTAGAATCATGTATCATCATTAAACAAAACACTATTCTCTCAATTAATCATTTAAAAATATAAATAAAAATGAATTAATTAATAAGACCAAACAATTATATTGGTTCACATGAACTAGGATACAACAATGGAGCATACAATGGAAATGTTCCTATGTAGAAAATCCTTTAATTCTCACAACTATTACAATGTTCATAGTAGAGTCATTTTCTTGTGTGGTTTCAAAAAACCATAAAATGAAATATCACTACTCTCTAAACTAAAGTGAGCTCACTACTTCTCTAGATGATCTCCTATTTATTAGTAGAATAATTATGTATTATACATAATTTAGTATTTAATTAATATCCTCTTTCATCCATGTGATGAATATTAATTTACCACATATTTAATAAAAAATTAATTTAGGTTCACATAAAAACTCTCATTCATCCTTTTGATTTCTTATACGCAAATTTGAAACCATGTGTAAAATCATGAATTTTTTCATGGAAGTACAACTTGCGGGAAGCATTATGAATTTCATGAAAATCTATTTTCATGAAACTACATTTTTACACACCTCTTACATGATTCCAAGCCTTGGTTTTATCTAAGGTTGAGCTACTGAAATGATGGGGGTAGACACCAATTTATATCCCCGATAGTCCCTTGTGGGAAAAATAAGTATGTATGTCCTATATGGATGCATGATTTCCATGATCATAGAAATTCTCCATTTGATGTTTCATTTGGAAAAGAAAATATTTTATAATATAATCTCCATATTTATTTCACAGATGTAGAAAACTCTTTTTTTTCATGCATCATTTTATATCGAATGCATTTAAATCATTCATCAAATTCTAGAATTAGACATATTTTGATGTGATGATACTAAATCTTGACATGTGCACAATTCTATGAATCATCAACACCCATGAACAAAACATTTTAATTTTATGTGAAATTACATCCTTTACCAAAAACACCATTTTCCATCCTCTATATTTTAGACCCCAAAAATTGTAAAATAGGGGTATACAACACCAAATTGTGTCTATACCACCCCCAAAACATCCATTACATTTACTTGGTTCATTGTGAACATACCTAATATTATCAAGTCCCAATAAACACAATCAACATAAAAACCCCACAATGTCACCTTGAGGGATTTTTTCCCGAACAGATATTATGATATTAATTTAATAATGTATCTCACTATTTTATCAAGTCCCAATAACTTCCCTGTTGGAATGTTTAGTTTACAATACATTATGTAGAAAATATTAATATTACCATTCAGATAAGAACAAATTGGTTACATCTAGCTTCTTAAAGTTGTTTTTGTTGCATATTATTTTACAATTTTGGGATTTAAAATCATTAATCCTTTGAGTGTACTGCATAATCCAAAAATCCTGAATTATATTTCCACAAAACATTCCTCCAAGTTACATCATGTCTACAGGTGACTACTTATCTCGAGGTATGATTTTTATGTCTACTCATAACCTTCATAATACAAAAATTCTATATGTTCATGTCCAAATATGGGTCATCCCAACACATACTTTCAATGCATTCATTTTTAATAATTAAATGGAATTCTATGTCTGAAATAACAATTAGTCAAGGTATTCTATTTATTATACGTAGAATTATCACGTTTTATCTTTTAAATGACTTATTAATATTTAATTTATTTTAAATATGTGATTAACCCTAGATTAATTAGAAAAATATGTATAAAAAATTTATTTATTTCTATATTTTCATTTTGTATAATTTATTTATATAATTGTTTTCTTTCATTAATAACATGAAAAACTCATATGGTAGTTAAAAATAAATAATTAAATTACCCATTCCCAAGCATATCTCATGGTTTAATTTTTGAGGGGATAGTTGATGCCATCCAAATGAGTAACATCAAATATAATAGGAAATAAATATATAAAAAATTTCTATTATTTTTTCTACCCAGAGAAGGAAAAATATTATTTCCAAAAATCATCATTCATGTGATTTTCTAAAGAGATTTTTTATATGAATAGAATGTTCTCTGAGAGATTACACAAATCACATTGAACAAGACAATATTATCTTACTAAGGTGAGTGGGTAATTCACTAATCATGTGGTGGATTCCAGATGAGTTCATCCAGAGCACACAATCCTTAAAGTTGGTAGGCACCGGAAAAACTATCCTAAAATAGTTGTAAATTATTGAAAATAATATGAAAATGGAAGAAGCGTTTCATGGTTGTAAATAATCATGTGATGAACCCATGTAGTTCAAAATATATCATGGATGTGATGGAGATATGTTCTCCTTGTCACACAAGATCCCACTAGCATCCACCCTAACCAATCAAATGGATTCCAAAATTTCCTAATAGTCCTGCACGACCCCTTTGGATCCAAATACAAAAATAATTGTTATTAATAATAATTCCCATTCATAACCACATTCCCCTTTATTTATCATTTAAGAATAACCAATATAGTGAGATAACTTCTTTGAATGCACTCATAAAAACTCATGAAATCCCCAGGCACTATAAAATTATAAATTGAATATATTGGTAAATAAATGAAGTATCTTCTAAGCTGATGATATGATGATTTCATTGTGAAGGGAGTTATATGTGATTGGAAGTCACAATTTATAATGGGAAATCTACCTTGATGATATGGTAAGGTCCTACATAACCTAATGCAATGATAACTTTTTCTTATGAAGGCCCCATGGAAAACCACCGTTGTCTTGTGAAAGGTTGTATACAAAGAATCTCAGATAATGGAAAATGAATTCACCATGTATATTGATATCATGATTTTCACTACACATGCCGATCATATAATGTGAAATTCCCCTAGCAAGTCCACCTGATTAGAAAATACCCCTTTTATTGGCCAAAATCAAATCTGTGAAACACTGACAAGATTGTATTTCAATTACTAGTAATCCGACTACACAAATGGATGAATCATACAAATCATGTGACACTAAATTCCTCCACCAACTCTAAACCAAATTCATGAGATATAAACCACCCAAGTTGGAATAAATCTAGGGTGGAGGGACCTATAATGTCCTCCCCACAAACATAAAAAAAATTATATTTGGTTCCCCACACCATCACATATAGGAAGCATGATTTATTTCCTACATATAATATTTCTAAGTGTCTCCAATATAGTGATTGAAAATGTTCTCCACAAAGTAAAATCTAAGGAAACCCCTCTAGGATCATAAGTAATGCACATTAACATCATGTGATCACTTGATATCATGTCAAGAGAATAAGGAATTTTAGGTAGGCTACGTAAAGGTTGTCCCAAATATTTGTTGCATCATAAAAAACATAAGGGGTGATGACAATGAGATAATATTTGTCACATATGAAATAAAAAATTGAATAAAGACTAAAGGGTATTAGACATATGAAAATAACATATATGTTGATCCTCAAAAACTTTTCATGAATCATCCAGATCAAATTAAATCACAAGGATATGTCTCACAAGAAATGTGAAATCCTCTCAAGATGTCTTTTAGATAATCTGATGTCCTTTAGAGAAGTCAATAATGATTTGTGTTTCCCTCTAGAAATGAAACATGAGTGTTAAAAAGCCTTACTGGATCTCCATACAGATAATTCAATATCCAAATAATGGTCACCAAAATTATGGAAGAATATAAGTGTGTGTCAACTGGGTTTCATGAAGTCCTCCTAGATCACCAACCGTATCACGTCACGCCCGACAAGAATATCAGGCATGGTTCACAATCACATTGAGAGAAGTCAACCAAATCACCTATATTCCCCTGAACATGTCATCCAAATCACATGAAATCCTCCAGACGTGTTATAAATAATATTTGAAACCATCCATACATGTAAGACAAATCATTAGATGACCTCCAAGATAGCTTGTCCATGTTATGTGATGTCTTATGGACAAGTCATCCTTGATCATTCAATGGTCTTCAAAAATGTCATTTAGGTTATGAATTATCATTTACACAAGATAACCGGATCATGTGATAGACTGTTGACATTTCCATTATGTAATAAGGATATATCCATAAATACATAGAGTTTTCAAATAGATAATGGTGTCACGTACAGTAGAAAAATAGGTCATATCAACCAAACATATTGAGACATAATAAACTTATTTAACATGCACATTAGGGAGACCTACACGGGCAAGCAATAACCCCACTAAAATATGATGAGTAAAATTCCTACTATAACCAATATATGTAGGATTAATTTTTGGGGGATCAGAATAAATAAAAAACCACATTTTTGTATGATTCTCCCATGTCTCTGACATTTCATCCATTAGGAACCAATATATTCAATTTGATGATATTTTTCCCTTATTCACTAATAGACTGAGGAGCCACTAAAATATGAAGAATCAAAATATTTATAAATCCATGATATATAGGATTCGTTTTTGAATCCCATTAAAAAATTGGTATCCTCTTCAGTGTGAACCTCTCCATATCATTGACATTCTAACCATCAGGACCCAATCTATCAAATGGGATGATCATTCTTCCTCATCCACTAAAAGATTGATAAATCAACCAAATTACAACATCTCTAATTCTCTCTATAACTGTGATATGTAGTTATCCTTATTAATTAATGATCTCCATATTTGGAATCCTTAGTGTTTCCCTAGTACAAAAGGCATTTATCCATATTTAGTGAGAGTAATTTCTTTATATCCCTTATTACACACAAAAAGCATGGAACACGTGCGATTAGGTGTTTTTAATAGTTATATAATTAACTTATTGAATCTCCACTACCATAGGAAATCCAAGTTGATAAGACTTGATCATTTTCATGGAATAACTACCCCATTATAAAGCCATCCAACTCAGTCTAAGTCCCAAGGGAATGATCAAACTATGATGAACCTAATTCATCATATAACTATGATACATAAGAATCCTAATTAAGGCTATAAAACTAATAGATGATGCCTATTTTCCCTCATGTATGTCATTTATGCGTGATAACAACATGTTCTCAAAGGACTACATGTGTTTTTATTCCTATTATAAACATGACACATATTACTCCTTATATTGGATTAATCCCATCATTAGAATATGGATCGCCTCCCTAGATGAAAAAAACACAGGGGAGACCATTGTATGGATTCAACATATAAGAATCATCACATTAATGGGATATAGATGATGATCCTTAGATTTATATAGATATACTCATTTATAGAGTTCATATTTCAAAAAGATGGACTTCAAACTTGAACATTTTGTTAGGAAAACTAATTCAATATTTAGAATAATTGGATATTCAAAAACATATCGTAAATCTATAAGAGACCCCTACAGAAGTAAAAAATCCCCTCTAAAGGGATGTGATGAGACCAACATCTAATCTTTTCAATCAATGTGAGTTCATAATCATTTTTGTGTCTAGATACTTGAAGGTCCACCAGACTTTTGAAAAAAGGTTGAGGCTCATTTATAGATGTGGAAACCGTTGGGAGTTTCTATGAAAGATAATCCATGATGGACCCCATGGGAATGATTTTGAAACACATTAAACTCCCCACAATTAATCATTGAGAAATCCATAATTGAATTATGATTAAAAAATGTGGTGAAACCTACAGGTAATCATTTAATTGTGGTATCTCATTCACATGTTGAAAAGGATAGACTACCCAATTCTCTTCATGACATTTTTTTCGTACCAATATGCTACATGATTTTTTAAAGGAAGCAATAATGGAGAATATAATGTGAATCTATAATATAACAGAATGATTAGTTTACCATGCATCAATATACATGTTTTTATTTACTACACATAAATAATACATGAACGTGACATGAATATTTCAACTAAATGGATGATCCAATATTCTACGATTTCTCATGAAATGATTTCATTCTTGATTTTAATTGTTATTATATGTATACTAGATGAATTGTGGATAATAATGGATAATTGTGTTACCCATACCTATTTGTTTGATCACATATCAAGTCTATGATGATGCATTGATCAGTGACATTATTCTATGTTTTCTTCATGAATGAAATACTTTTCTCATAAACAACACCAGACCCAAGATAATGTATTTATGACGTGAATGTTCTAGGAAATCATCTAGGGATGCGACCCACGCAGGTCACAAAATGACCTCACCAGCTCAACAACATTAGAATCATGTGGATAATGAAGTGGTCTATGATTAACGTTGACAATGTATAATTACAACACATAACACTTCCCATGAGGTTCTCCAAATGCTGAAACAAATGTGTTTGTATCACCCAAGGAAATATGATGTAAATACAATGGTGCTCAATTTTATAGGAAATAACATCAAAATTATATCTATGGAGAATGATAACAACATCATTTAGTATATGATAAAGGTGGATCAAGAAACTAAATGTGTAACCCTTCAATCTTAGTGGACACTTAGGAGGGTTGTTGTTGACTATGGTCGCAATCACTATCCTAATGGTTACCTTCATTCAACTTATAAGGGTACATCCCACACACCCAAACCTATGCTACCCATGAAAGGGAAATAAGGAAGACCCAATTTGATTTGAAGGATTTGGATAATATTTAGTTGGTTCATATCCCAACTCCCACTAACAATCACTAGATGAATATTCAGGTATTAACCAAGATGAAAATGCATATACATGCTCACATTGAAGATGTCTGCAGGCATATTTCTATAGTAGGTTTGGGGGAGGTTCATATCCCAACCCATTTAATGAAGCCCATATATATATTATGATGGAATAATGAAGATATAAGTGGTATCATATCTCAACTTCTTTTGAATTAACCTTCTAGTATATAGTAGAGACATAAATTGTGAAGGCTTACAATCCTAAACACACATTGAAAAAAGTTTCATTAAATCTTAGAAAATAATGAAGAAGACATATTGAATAATATGTAAATATTATATATATTTGGAAATGTGCATATTATTTTAACATTAACTAGGGAAACACCACACTATGATCATCATGAATTGGTGGTTTCTTTGGAGTGGGCACAAATTCTTACAACTATCTTGGAGGACTATCTATATATTTTTCTAAAGGTAAAGGTGACGTAACAGGATAATATTCTATTTCAAACTATGGATAAATCGATGAGTGTATCACATTACATTGGATATTCTAAAATACCTATCTCTAAAGACATGTGATATATAACACATGACCCAAATCAGGCTCATATGGTTAGTGATCACCAAGTAAAAATTGAACATACAAAAGGAGAGGCTTATATTACAATCGAAAAAGACTGGTGTCATACTGAAAATGCTCAATAATAGGCACATATCACTATTCTGATTGATTATCTCTATGTTAGAATTTAACATTCCATTGGGAAGGCTCATATTAATTCAAGTGAAGTCACAAGGAAAAATATATCGGCTTTCATAAGAATTGTTTTTATCCCTACTTTAACCATAAATTGAATATATCAACATCATTAAAAGGATATAAAAGAAGAGGATGATATACCCACTATAATTTAGGAGGTATTTTAATAAAATTTGGTAGTCTATTAATATTCGGATGAAGAACATATTTACATTCCAGCTAGGGTACACCATGTGAGTGTGGAACATTCCTTTGAATATGCTCATATTTCATCAGAAAAACACTAGAGATATACTCCAAAGGCTCAGAATCAGGATCATATACATGATCTGATAGAGGATCTCCATGTGCAAGTGGAACGTGCCTTATGAAGGACTCATATTCCTACAAAAAATGTAGACATCCATTGGAATACTCTATAAGATTCAATGAATCAGGATTAAATTCCAGTTCCCCCATAAAATTTTCAATATAATCCGCAATCTATCTTAAATCCATTTTTTTATCCCTACATAATCCCAAAAGGCATGTCAACATATTTTTTCCATGATGTAAAATGATTCTCAAAGCCATAATAATCTCAATTTCAAGGCAGATTATAAAATTTGTGACACATTCTTAACACAAAAAGTGAAAATTAACTTTTCTATCAATGTATAATGGGATCATTACCATTATAGTAATCCTAATCATTTTATAGAGAAAAATTTCAGAGAAAATACTCTTGGAATTTGTTTTCGGAAACCATCCTATAGTGACATATACCCTAAAAATGAAATTATCCTATTTCATAGACACCTCTATATTGAATGGTTTTCAAAATTTAGATTCCTTAAAATAGAGAGGTACTAGAAATATCATGTGCATACTTATATATTTCCCCTTTCAACTATAATGACAACTTCACTCTAGTTAGTATAAAATCATTAGGATCCACATCTATGTTCTGGCCAGATAGTGAATGTAATTATGACAGAGAGGAATTAAACATTTACATATTGATAGATAAAGACTTACAATAACCTTCACACCATGTTTTGACTCATGACACATCAAATGATGATATCCATGATGAGATAGAGTAAAATTTATTCCTTATTGATACCAAAATATGTGGGAAAATCATCAATGATTGGAGTACCGAAAGATATTCAATCTCGGATATGAGTATCACCTTCCTATCATCATTACAGACTGTCATTAGCTGGATATGGGATCAATTTACATATCTTAGAACCCCAAAATGGAGGATCCTGACAGATGCCTATGTAGTATATTTTCATAATTTCGTGAAAACTCCCTAATGATTGATTTCTTGAGCATCATTAGAAATATGTATCCAATGATTAGTTAAATGTATATAATAGTGATTCTCTACATCCCTGATAAAACATAACCCCCCTTATACGACATTCTATGACTTCATATCCATATGAGAAATCACATAATTTAGTAATACAAGATCCAGTTGTTAACTACAACAAAATTCCCCCACATAAATAGTTTCAAGACATCATGAATGGAGGAATAGGAAACCCAAAATATCTTTTAACTAGGACCATCAATGAAACTGGAACAAATTTATGAAAAAGAAGCCAACATTATAAAAAACTAGTCAACCTCCCATAAAGAATGACTCCCATAACTGACTATCATGGCACCCAAGTCATACATGACTATAGATGCACCATATCAATAAGGTTGTTGTTGCAACTGCCATAGTATAGATAATATAGTTGACACAACCTACATGGCTTGGGGAATATCTACCACTACCACCCCACCAAGATTGGGAATCCCTGTGAGGATTCAAAACATGTCGGAACCAGTTGTAATGAAACCTCATCCTACTGGGATGGGAGATTTTTTACCAGAATCAGTAACCCTAAGATCATCAATACTTGAGAGGGCCCTGGGGAAATAACTTTTATGTTGTGATAACCGCTATAAAACTATGTTAGGGGTGTTAATATCTCAATTTTCGTATTTTTAATGTTCAATTTATTAACTGGAATTAATAATGACTCACCAATATGACCAAAAAATGCCAATTTTCTCCCTGATTAGTTCATGAGACATATGTATGGGGTTATATTCATCATAATCATCCCCATAGAGAGAATATGATTCTATAGTATTGGGGACAAATATTGATGGTCAACATATCGTTCATTCCACAAATAATAATAAAAATCTCAAATATATGGAGACAAATCAATGATAATGACTAGAAACATCCTCAAGGTCACTACGAACACACTGAGATAAGAGGAGCATGTGATAACAGTACTCAAATACTATTAGGGTCTCAAGAAAAAACAACTCAATATGGCCCTATTTTTGAGAAATGACCTCAATATAGGAAATGAAAAATCATCACGTCGTGTTGAGTGTAATACAACATCTACCATTTCCCAATACACCTCTGTGAATTTATTCAACATCAGTAAAACTAATAATGTGAATTGAGATATAAATACAGAGGGATAAAATATGAATATCATTCCTCTAGATCAGTGTCTATATGCACCCAACTAGGCTACATGCACTTAGAACCCAAGGAGGCTCTAAAACCGACAACCATTGAATATCAAGTTTCCAAAACTATGGTGGAAACACTATCAATTTTTAAAATGAATGGTGTGGCTACTTCCCTATCACCACTCTGGAGAATCCAAAATCCTTCCATAGAAGAACAATTTTTATGATATGAGAATAAGGTTCAATATCTGAAACAACTGAATGGGGTGATACTCAGGGAAAATATTACTACTAGGTATCTTCTTTAGTTTTAGTAGAATATAACTCCTCCAATGTGTATGGAAATATTTGATCCACTTGAAAGATTGGAATGTGAGGGTTTGACCTCCTTCAGATCCAGGAATCCAATCTACAAAAAAAGGAAGTAAAAAATTCATTATTTCCATCTACTACGATGACAACCTGACCCTTTATAGGGATACAATTTAGTACTATGACGGATCTAGAATTAAATGGAGAAAAAAAAAACAGGGCCACATTATCAATCCCTACTCACTCCATGTAGATTGGAGATGCCACAAATAATAGTTCCAATAGAATTTCCCAATTCTGTCGATCCCATAGCTACTCTAATGGTGTCTATAGAAGGGAATCATTCCCAACTTAGTAAAAAATAATCCATATCCGGAATGGTAGGATGCAAATTTCACCCACAAAATTTCAAAAATCTATCCTTCTCCACTTTTGATGGTGGGGAACCCCTAAAAAACAACTCACTTACTTTTTATCTAGATGTGGTTTGATGATGGTACCTCATGATCAATTGGAGGTTACCAAGATGATATGTTCTATAAAAACTATAATAGGGAAATCCATTTTTGCAACATATATCATCCAATAGGATGTGATTCAAGGTCAAAAGACCTTCTTCATCAATTACATTATCAGTTCAACTATACACTATAGAATATGACAGATTTTGACCTAAAAAGCTACAAGCAATGAGAAAATGGTATGATGGCTAACATCATAGCTATAGGAAAAGGTTCAATATAGTTACTCTACATCCCACTCTCATAGGGGTAATAGATGTAACTCTATGATGAAAATATATTGTATTACAAGTATTCACCTCTAATCATAATGAAGTATCTCAATAGGTTCATTGATTTCAAAAAGATGACAAACATTTGGAATATTCCATTCAATGGACACATGGAAAATCTCTACACATGACTTCATAAGAGGTAAAAAGGATTAGAAAGGAAGAGAAATAATTTTTTACAGTCAAACCATTTGTAGTTCCCATAGAAACATCTATGTAGGTCCTAAATGGCCCAAAACCATCTATTATACGAAAACTAACAAAAGAATAGATTAATGTCTTCTAAGTGTTTAGTAAAAGATTAATAAATAATACTCATACTAAAATGATCATATAATTTGTTATCTCTTTATATCCATAGACAATAACCAGGTTAAGTTATGATAGCCTAGTAAAACCAATGAAGATGTCATCCCTGATCGTCTCATCTACTTCCATTTCTATTAAAGGTTGGGAAACATTATCCCTGATTTATTCAAATTCAAAGATTTCATAAAAATTATTTTTTATTATGGTCATGTGATGTTGGATTATCCCTCGACACATATGACCTTCATAAACATTTCTCAATCAGAAGAATAATGTCATTGGATAAAAGTTTTTCCAAAGAAGTTATAAATGTTCTATAACAAGATAACTTTAATTATTGTATCCTAGGATAAAGATACCCATATATCGCAGCTCATAAGACCCATAAGTGCCCCATCGCTATGGTTGGAGACATTGAATATTCCTAATGAAGCTCGATGTGGCCATCAAAAAATGTAGTAGATAAATGATGGTGTGTCACAATCTTCTATGATGTAAGCCCTCACACTTGTATATTTAATCATCACAACATCCAAAACATGGGAAACACCCCACCCAATGGAACCATCATCATATTAAGAGATCATATTTGGCTCTTTCAATGTGATACCACTGTTAAAACCCTTATTCGATGATAAATATCCATCCATGTATCGGTTCCTTGTATCTGAAAAGGGATCGGGATGTCGTAAGCACATTGAAGGAGGATACATGGGACTTTGTGGGTGCGAAAAAAAATTTGATCATGTACCTAATATAATTTTTATTAATTTTATAATAATGATCAGTCATTCTAACATAAACAAAGGTGATATAGATGTGTCCTAGAACTCTCTAGTAATTTTCTCCACCTAGTTTTTATACATGAACACCTAGTAGGGGTTGGATAATATGATCATCCATTAATATGTAACATTATGTAAAAATTTATTGAAATAATTGAATATTATCCATCGAAATATTCACAATCTCAATGCCCATCTGACTCAGATTTCATAGCTCTAGAGCTACACAATAAAGAGAAATCCAACCTGGGGATTTTCCAACCACTGACACAAAAGTAAACTATTTTGAAACAGATGATAGTTTCCATAGTAAATTTCTCAATTCTAGATACACTCCTTCAATCATAGAACATATGGTGTATCTTTTTTATAGTATAAAGAAACCATAAATTATTGAGAAATAAGTCACAATAAAGGAGTTTTTTTGAGTTGAGACTGTACCATCTGAATTCTATGTCGCAATATTTTTCATGGAGAATGATTGACAAGAGTTCATCCAAGGACACATAATACCCTAATATGTTTTAGGAAGATACAATAATGTCAATATCCAAAAATATATAATTGAAAATGGTTTTGGGATTAACCTCATTCTGATTTAGACACTTTGAGGTTTTGGATATTGTGAGGGAGATTTATCTCCCATAAAACCAGCATCTCAATGGTACTATAAGCATGAGAAATGAACTCCCATGATGATGAAGATAATGGCTAAGTTTAGAGATATTACATCCAATGTTGAGTTTGTGGTTATCCATAAAGACACCATGTATAATGCTCAGCTAATAAATATTGTCCTCATATCTACGTGTTGATACATTAAACATTAAATTAGTGTTTGAAATACCCCATAAATAGAATAGTCATCATAATACATGGTGATAATGGTCCCTTTAATTCATTTGAAGTCACATATGATGAAAAATTACTCTATTAAAGGTAATTAAAAAAACCGATGGAGGATGGAAATATATAGGTTGTAGATCTCAATGGATTGGGGGTTAGACATATAAATATATAGAGTAGGATCAACAGTGATTACGTGCTACCCATAAATCTAATTGAATAAATATACCTGATCCGACATTCCAAAACCCATTATGTCTATAATGATAGTGTAATAGAATATAATCTACAGAATCTAGCTATAATGACTCTAGAAACAGGGGATGTTAATATCTCTTCCCAATCTATCTCCCATATAGACAATGATAGAGATTCCCTCCAAATGCCGAATTTATCTAAAAATGGCTCCACATTATCAATGGTTCAAGAAGAAGATGATTTCTTTAGTGAATGCCTTCATAAATTCATGTAAGGTTCTCCCAAAACCATTCATGAGCTCAGGAAGGTGAATCAAGGAAAATAAGAATACACGTGACCTATAATGATTACTTGCAACATGAATCATGATGAGAAAGAGATGCATATGGGATTTATAAGGCTGCAATAATTTTGTTCCCTTGGAAATATAGAAAAAAAATTTAGAGTGAATCAATATGTTCATAGACACCATCATTGAATACCCATTAATTATTAAGGCTTCAAGTATGTATCCATAAGAATTCACACCACTCATTCTACCAATGTAGATTTCAACGTCGAAAAATTGATTAATTACAACATTGTATGAGGAGTGAAATAACCAAGATGGCTCACCAGCACCATATATATTAGGAAAATGAATTGTAATGTTAGGGTATACATCTATTATAGGGACTTTAATCATCATTTCCCATCGGTTTAATTCAACTTATAGACCACTAAACTATTAATCAGAACAACTATTGGCTTCCATTCCCTTTCCATCATGTATATATATTCATGGTATAATCAAATAATAATGGCGTATGAATATTAAGAATACACTACATTCAAAGATCCTCTCGACATCTTTTGTTATCAATTCGTTTCCTTAGGATTAAAAAACATTGTCTATACGTATCAATGTGCCATGCATCATATTTATATGTCTATTTTGGGTAAAATAGACTAATATTATATTGATGACCACACGTTCAAATATTTAATGTTCTGTGAGAACATGATGGATATTCAGAGATTCGTGAAATATTTTTGATAGCACAATATGAAGATGAATCAACTGAAATATGCTTTCGAGGTATCATAAATGAAGTTCCTTATTTTTTGGTATGCCAATGGTATGTCAAGTTTTACCCAAAAAATTGTAGTTCAATTTTAGTAATGTCACCCCTAGAAATATATGTGAACTGAGGTCACTCTAAAAGAACCACCACAACATTCTATATTTCATAGACAACCTTGAAATAAAATCTATCACCTTCACTAATATAATGATGAATTGAATCCCATCTGAATGGGATAAAAACTACCAATTTACCGTCAAGATTCTCAATGAATATATGATTCACCCACCAATCATGATCACACTAGGGGAAGGAACGAACATAATACCATATGTCAACACTGTAGAAAAATTTCATGGTGCTCTCCCCACATCGAAGAATGATCCTATTTGTGAGAGTAGTATATATTATTACATTTGAATGATTCTTGTTATGAAGACCCAGTACTCAGTTGTCAAGAAGAAGATTTTAGCACTCATCTATGTAGTATCAAAGTGATAAAATTACTTCCACCACCGTGAATTCCACTTGGTCTCTTGTATTGATCCAGTCATGTACATCTATAGTCTTCCCATTAATACATGGTTATTGGTTTGGTAGGAAGTCATTCTGCAAAAATGAAAAATCATGTTAATGTCATATATGTTAGTGAAAGAGAAGGCCATATTTTATTACCTCGTGGAACATCCCAACCTATAAATTAGACTAGTGGACATTGATATTTATGATGAAGATATTTTCTATGCTCATGGAACAACCCGGACCTGGGAGATGTATTTAAATGGTGCCTCCCAATTACCTATGATGAAAATGACAAAAAAATTTAAATCTCAAACGAGATAGTTTTGGGATTTTATTTTTCTCTCTTGAAAAATGAATTTTACCTTACACTTTTACACTATCTGAAGGATGCTGGAATAATCTGGCCGAATATAAATTCCTCGTCTATTGTTTGGAAGTATCTTTATAACAACTAATACACTACATGAACATCAAATGGGATTCAGATATTGTGATAATGAATATAAATAGAGAATATTACATTAAAGAGGAATAAATTTCCACTGTAATTCGCTAATTTTGGGTACAAATGGAGGGGATACCTTTTTATCCTACATTGCATCATGTTCCCATATCAAATAATGTTTATGTGGATGTATAGACTAATGTGGAAATAGTCTTGGTTGACCTTTTTCAAGAGGAAGAAATATTTTGTATCATAATTTAAAGGATTTTGTAATTGATCACAAAAATTGAAATGAATGAAATAAATTAGGCCAACATTTTACTACAGTGTGACAATGTGGTATCCACCCTAGGATGGAAGGAGGCCATAATTGATTGTTTCCAAAATGGGGCTGTATTAGTAGATAAAGAGAGAGAGGAATACATGCGACACTAACTAGTTAACAAGACCAAATTTGAAGTTATGAATGAGAATAAGTCCATATATATGTGAAGATTTGATATAGTCTTCCTCAGACAGAGAGTAGAAAAAGAGATTATTTCCCTTGTAGTAGAATTTCATGTGGGCTCCTATGGTGTTTATCAGTATGGGAGTAGGATTTCCCACCAAATCAAGTGGGTGGGTTACTAGTGGATAAAAATGATATCAGACTATGTGTAATTATATTGGGGAATTCATGCAAGATATATTCATGAAATATTCATCTATAAATAGTTAGAATTTCAATATATAGCTAAATATTCCTGGTTATTTTCTATATAAGGAATAGATGTTGTGGGGTGATATCCCTAGCCAAATATATGCTGTTCGAGAATATTTTTACGACTATCAACTTCATTTACAAATGTGATGAATAAATAAACATCCTAAAAGATTAGATGAATTATATCATAAACACCATAATGTTCTATATCATATCCAAGTTCATGGTCCCACTCAAAACAAGGATGGACAGTGATACCAACTTCTATTATATAGAGTTAGTGAAATTTAACCATGATTACAACAATAAGTCTAATCCCAAATCGATATATCATGAAGTGGAAAATTGATAACTTGAATCCATTAATAAAACATTGTCAAATATACTCCACAAAATGGTAAATAAGGGAATGTAATTCTTGGACTGAAAATATCCTCCCTGTTTTATTGTCCTATCATACCACCACATATACTAGTACTCAAGAAACTCTATTTTCATTTGGGTATAAATTTGAAGTAGTATTTCCCATATAAGTTCATTTTCCGTTTCATTGAATTGTTATTATTGTGAAAATCTCGATTGATGAAAATGAAAAATAACATATAGATGATTTATAGTGGCTTGGTGAGAAGAGGATGCATAAATTTCACAACTTAGAATTTTATTAGAATTGGATCACATGGTCCATCAATAAAAAGCTACACCACCAATATTTCGTTCAGTAGGAACTATTATTGGTTCTCATAAACATAATGATACCTGGTAATAAGCCTTTTATGCTTGAAATAAAATGGATAGGGTAATATATCATAGATAATTTATTTCACAATGGAGCCTACTTGTTGTATATAATGAATGTGGATCATGTCATACCCCCACCAATGAGATCTTACGTAAGAAATAAATTACATTTTTATTATTTAGAATCTCTCATCCTAACCACATGACATTAAATTGAATTGAGAGCATCCTAGTTGAATGATGATAAAATATGAATCTTCATTTATCCTTATAGTATGAAATAAAATTGTGTGGAAGATGTCTTCATCATAGGAATTAAAATAGTATGTGTCCCCTATATTTATTTCACCAATGTTGAGTGACCCACATCTATATTGAAATATTGTGAACTGCAGATCTAATATAATTTCCACATGACATTAAACTGCATAGATTTATTGAAATATGTATTTCTAGATTATCATTCAAAATGATATTCATAGGGATGAACAAATTTTATATCCCGATATAGCCAAAGCATGATAAAAAATTCCCTTGTCCATTTTCTAAATTGACTCCATGTTGTGAAAGGAACATTTTCCACTCCTTGTTTCTCAAACTGAGCATAATTTGCATGAGATTAGTAATTTTTATATTTTTTCTCCAACATGATCAAGACATAAATATTCAATATAGGTTTATAGTGGTCCTATATGACAGACCATTAAAGTAACACTAATATTACTCAATGCATGATGTTAAACTACATGGTTATTGTCTCATACGTGATATAACATTTAAAAATACCATGGACCTCATCTGATAGAAAAACTATCATATGTATTGGTATTTCACCATGCCTCAATTCAAGATAGAATTTTGGATTGATTCTATGTACCATACAATACATAGTGACACATGGATCACCAACCCTGGATTTATCTATAACAATCAATGGAAAAAATTCCCCCTATATATATCATTCTAATATTTGTAGATTGTTTCTCATATGATAAATACACGTGACTTGATATTTACAATAATAAGATACATAGTGATTCATATACCTATATTCCAAAGAAAATAATAAATTTACCATTTACATCAATGAGCCAATGTCTTTTTCAATTGAATTTAACATTCATGGGTTCTCTAGAACATTTTGTGGCTTCACTCATGGCAGCACAAGATACAGAGTGATGCATGAATCTCTAATCCAAGATACAACTATAATAATTAATTATAACAATGGCCCCATCTTAGCAAATGGGTAAGAACTAACATGATAGTTTCCCATTTCAGAACTACGTGTGGATTGATTTCTGAGTTCAAAAGATATGTAGTGATTCCTATATCTCCAATACTAGGTCCATCTGCAATAGTCAAAATGAGAATTATCCCTCCTACATATGGGTTAGACCTCTGTTGGGTGATTTAATTAAAGAAACACGTGAGTATTCATTCCAACCATTACATGATGTGTTGGGACACCCAAATATAAAAAATTTAGTTCATCCAAAACATTTAAAATGACTAAAAAATGCACCTCTAACTGTATATCAATGGGAAATATGCAGAATGAAACTTGAGACCCACTCATGTGTATCTTAGATGTTTTCCATGCTACCTTTGGTTCTCATGCAGAGAAAATCTCATTTGATCTTAGGGAATACAGAAAGATGATATATATAATGCAATTGACACATATGTAAAACCGGGAACAATTTTAAAGGATTATGAATCTGTACTACATATCACATCTATTTTCACACCAAATGATGGTAAAATGGAATGAAAATATCATAATCTCAATATATTAAAAACCAATGAAAAATGTTCTTCATGTCAATATAACAACCACTATGACAGTTTTGTATCAATGAATCTCATATTTTTTTCATTCCCCTTGAAACGTGTTCAATACAAGATGGACTATCCATTCGGTCACTCAGACCCTTCTGGAATCTGATGTTTCTAAGAAACAAACTTCCTACCATTGATATTTGAGTTGACACCACCCTTTACCTTTATTGATATTCTTATAATGGAACTCCATGGACCTATGGATTCTTTTCTCTAGGATCTTGCATGCTGAAGACAAGTGACAGGGAACAGATCCTATAAAAGGACTCTCAGATCCCAAGATGACCCCGCCTTAAATCTAGGTGTTATTTTCCAGACCGTGTGGAACATTAGCTGATAGTTACATTAAAAATGATAATCTTTTACCCAATATTTCCCACCAATAGTTATCTCAAATATTTTTGGGGTACAATTTAGATAATCAATAACACAACTATTCACGTGGATCCATATTCCCTCAGTGTTACACATCTATTCATCATACCCATTGTCAAAGAATGATTATGGAATCATATTCTCATTACCTTCGCCTTTGAGATGTGAATATTTTTTTAATACCAAATTAGTATGAAAAATTAACCACTTAACCCTATATACGAATAGAATCTTTGAAGAGAAATATTCATGTAAATGTCTTATTATAACTTGATTCCTTCAATTACAATATTCTTAGAGAATCATAGGGAAACCCAATAATAAAAACCACACATACCACTTTTTAAAGATTGAAAAATTATACAAACAAACATTTACTAAGAATGAGTCAGATATATATATCGATTACAATAAAAAAATAAAAGTTGTGGAAGATGGAATCTGACATATGTCCACCCATCAATAATACCATGTTTGGATAAACTGTTTCTCCACATCCAGATGCCTATGACTTCTGAAAAGTGTCCCCATAGATATCTTGCACAATCCCATATTGGTTCTCACATCAATACGATATGACTTCAAACTACATGGAATAGGTCCACATACGTCATGACAATAAATTTCCCGACTTGAACGAATGGGTCTCATGCCATGACTCCGCAAGACCTCCTCCAATAGGCTAGTGGCAAGTGACTAGCATAGATTAGGATATCAGACACATATGTGAGGCCTTAGACTATTGTAGCTACACGTCCGCATCCACATACACCTCCATAAAAAGTGAACATATATATGTTATACTGAAACAAAATACATGCATATACATATTCCCATCCAGAGTACATTAGATTAACAAAAAGGGAAAAGTAGGGCCCACCAAAGAAAACTATAAAAGAATCCAACGTGCTTCGATGGAGTGGATCAATGTCAAATCCACCCAACAGAAAACTCCTCATACCACCTCCAGTAAACACCCAGGTTGGTCAAGCACGCTAAGATTCCCATAATTTAGTTCCTCATGGGACTCTATAGAAAGGACATTGGTCAGAAAAAATACACAATAAAAGTGTGGGAAAATCCCACATAGTGGTGAGTATAAAGATATTAAGTAGGCGCCCCAAAAAACCCCAAATAAAATGGAGAAAATGGAAAGAGATAGTCATATTTTCTAGGAAAAAGGGAACCCAAATGAGATAAGAACTCCATATTGAGAAAATAAACATCTAAAAAAGAAAATTCAACTCATACCAATGGGTGTGTCATCATATAAGTGACAGAACATCATAGGAAATCCAGAAATCACCATATATTCTCATCTCAGGAACCATTCCCCAGGAGGTTACAAACTCATCTCTAGGGACAGATTCTGCTTGAGGATCTAAGGAAACACATAACAAGGAGAACACACTCTATAACCTCTATCATCCTAGATGATGATCAGTTGAAAGATACACTTCATCACTTCTCTCACCTCCATCCCAGATGTCCCATTTGAGAGAACACAGTCTTCAAATATCACTGCTACGAACATCACACTAAAACTCAGCAGAAACTGAAAACTACTTGGATATGGGATTGGTCCAAGGGGAACTATGGGATTCTAGAACCCAATATTGTAACATGAAGATCTCATAGATAGAGGATCACTCCCAAGATTTGTTTGGGGACACTACAACCTGATCAACCATTCTACTGATCACATCACTCTGAAAGGGGATCGTCTCCCATGTATAGGTGGTCGTGATGATGTCGAATACCCAATATAGTATAAATCACAAATAATGGGACCATACCGATGATAACACAAACCATACTGAAACCACACACTTATTAGTAGATATATAGCTTCTGATACCACAACCTTATCTATCATCGCCTGCTGCATAGCTTATCACATACTCATAGATTCCACAAAACCCTACCGAGTTGTCATGATATATTGAGGATCACTATCCATTTACAGTTGGAGATAATAATACAAAGACCCCGATATTGGGAAATGATAAGCTAGAGGATCCTAACATGGCCTCACTAGAGGTATGTTACAACTCTATCTGAGTTCATCTTATTGATGGGATCTTAATCCTACACTGAGGATGTAACACCAAAAACCCTCATAATGTAATGTACAGGGGTACCCACTAAACCTTGTCGGTGATGGTCTCACTGAACTATGATAATTACATAGAATATCTCTCAATTAGCACCTCCTAGTATCAAATTTTCACAACCATCATGTTTTATTCGGAATGACACGTAGAATATGCTATTAATTAACGAAAAATGATAACCCGTTAAAAGTTAAATCATCAGCGCAACAATCTTGAAGGGGTCATTACGGGGCCCACACCACAATCATAGAGCACAACAAACAGATCATTCCACTACTATTCACAGAGAGAAACATATGGGATCAAATATTCATTCATCCAAATTAGACACTCGGTGAAAAGGTCATATTTCACCGCAAAATCCCAAACCAGGCATCATGGGGCCCACACCTCAATTTTAGTTTAAGCACCAAAAATTGTTCTTTAAATTACCTAATTTAATTCAGTGTCTCAACACAACTGTTGGTGTGCCAATCAGGCATCAGATGCATGACATACATCTAATAGAATAATCTATATATAATATTAATTATATTATTATCATTCTAACAGGATGTTTCCTACCATCGAGCCTCGAGCCCAAAACATAATTTTTCCAAACTAGCCTAAAAATGACTTCCTTGAAGAAAGGGACACATTTTCATAGGAGGATGTAAAATGGAATTTTGGTTTGAATGATACAGGGGGTTTGAAGTCCCCTCAACATGTTTCACTAGCACACAGACCAGTTGTGCAGCCCAGTCAACCACACTTCATCCCAGCCTGCAGCCTCACCAAATCTACCATCATACTCTCTATGCTGCCACATCGTTTAGAGGCCTCCTTTTACTACACCATTGCCACCACCTCCTCCTCGTAGACGCCACCCCTTCCATGGTGAGACCACCACCAGACATTTTCCCGCCAGTGATCCCTTCGAAAAACTAGAAAGACCACTCTGGTGCTCCAAAAATTCTTCTAAGACTAAATCCGGAAACCATATGATTTTATTTAAATATACTCAAGCTCTTTTTGAATGTTATTCTATGATTTGAAAAAAAATAATGCATAAACATAGAGATAATGATTAAAATCTAAAACCACCTACCTCTGGGTGAAACACCAAATCATTGATGTAAGATCCATATTTCGAAGTTGCTGGTACATGATTTTGGAGTTATATCCATCATTATCCAAGTCCGACATCACCATGTTCTTCTCAATTCATCGATTGGGTTGTTCATCAATGAAGAAGAATAGGGGAGGGGTTACGACTCCTCTGTCATGCGAACCAAGGGGTGGGTAGGGATCAAATTAATTTTTATAAATAAATTCACCCATTTAACACCCCATCCACACATGTCCCGTAAAAATTTCTCTTACCCAACACAGAGTACCAAAAAACGTTTATGTCGTGGTTTGGGTAAACAATTTGTTTTCATCTCACCCGCAGTCTCAAAAATAATATATAATAACCTATTTACAATTTATTCAATATAACATCAAATTTAAATAATTTTATATAAATATCAATTTTACGGTTAAATCCTCAATAACCTTTTACAAATAATGCCCACACCCACAAATGTTATACCCCGCATAGGGTAGGAAAATCACATGAGATTCAATTGTGGCCATGATTTTATAATTTGAGATATTATTTAAGAGGTAACCCATTTCCTCCATTTGTATTGTATAAAAATAAATAATATTTCTATAAAATTGATATCATGCACACCAGATCATAGAATCACATTATATATCATCACCTAGCTCTATAAATATTTTTAGAAATATTCCAATGTATTACAAGGGAAATATCGATTATCTACACCCTTCCCGCCTTAAAGAATTTCATTCCAGAAAAGAAGAAGGCTAGGAATTAGGTTATGACACTGGAATCTCAACTACGTATCCATTGCAAGCGAGTTCACCAAAAAACAACACATATACACCAAGGGTTTCCATTCTACTAACATGCACACACTCAAGTGAAACACAAGGGATAACACACCAAATTCCATCTCATCCAACATCTCTATCATGTGACTGGGAACATGTTTCGTTAGTTGCAATAGGTGGGAAACACCAATCCCCTGGACTCCTACAGTCATAGGTTGTAGAGGAACACCACCTTTATAACAAGACACCTAGACCAAAAAATATACTCCAAAAAATAGTTTAATGGGAATCATCAAACACACCTTGATACTATCTTATCTAGGTGATACTGACTTCCCACATGGATTTGTATCATGTCTCAATAATTTTCCCTAGTGGGGAAGGTTTCTCTCATTATTGTGAGTCTGAAGCCACATCATCCTCCCCACGACCTCCTCATGAAACTCACGACTAAATATGTCACCAAACAAGTGAGGGTATGAATGAAAAAATAGGTGCACCCACGCAAACTCCCTAGGACTTATAGGCCCTTTGTGAAAACATCCATCACAAAACCACATCTCGAACACTCATGTCAGAGGGACTCGTCAACCACACCATGACACTATCCACTTTCAGTGGTATTGACTCACCTGTATGGTTTTAGTCAGATCAAAAAAACATGTCTCAGTGGGTGGAAGGATCCCTCTTCCTTAGGAATTTGAATATACAATGAACAACACCATCATTGGGTCTCACCAATGCCCTGTGTCACTTTGAAAAGACCACAAGAATTCAACAGATTGAAAAGAAAACCTCCAAACTACTATATAATGTATAATGAACACAAATCATTCCTATATCAAACCACAGAGCCTCTATGTCAATGGAATATATGACCTACCATTGCTTTCACCCCCGTCCCATAGCTCTCTGAGCCTGGTGTGCACCACATAGATATGTTAGTGGAAACTTGTACAGTTTAACACCTCCCATTTTTACACTTGATCCTCCAACACATATGGTACCTTGAGGAACTCTGTTATTGAAACTCCACCTCTACTAAGGTGATTCATCGACCTTATCCCTATATGTATCATCTCAGGTCGGAAAATATCTCACAAGATGTCCTCGATTGTGACAAGCATAACACTACCTCACTTAGTGCTAACCAAAACTATTTTGAATTCACTAATCTTAAAATCTATTTTCCTGGGGTTTCTTCTTTAAATGTTTTAAATTAACAGACCCCTAATCCTACCATTGGCCACCAGCTAACAAACCATCTCTCAAGGTCTCAGCTCCCGCATTCCCAGCATTGATGGTACTAGTCTTCTCTGACATAAAGTACCCAACCACTAAGGCCCATTCCAACACTCTAACATATTGTGAATGTACAACAACACCATGAAACCCTTGATATCACAAACGAATCCCTCCTCAAGGGTCTATCCATGAATTAATATATCATAAACCATATCCATGGAATAATATGGTAGGTTTTTGATCCTAGAAGAGTACTACACCACAGTCCTGATCTCCTGTCAAAGATGGAGAAGCTCCTACATACACACTGCCCTCAGTGTGGGTGGATATACTCCTTCCTAAGGAGATGCTAATTTTTTTCCCAAGAGATAATTTCCTCATCATGGGTCTGTGTCACAAGACTCACCAGAACCAGGCCGAACCCTAAAAATGGCTCGCTTCGAGGACCACCATCTGATTGGGAGGTGTCTTTAAAAGAGAGAAAACATGTCTGACTACCACGAGCCAGTCATCAACTGCCTAGGGGTTTGGGTATCCCTAGTAATTCATAAGCCACTACCTTTAGAACTCATGTAGTGCACTCATCCTACATTCATCTTCTTCCTATACTACAGACACAACATGCTACTTGACAGGTGGTGGATCAACAAGTGGACCACCTGGAGGTCCAGCCTTTGAATCTATGCACTACACTAAATCCACTACATAGGTCTGATCATTATAATAATCTCATTGAGGAACCATATATGGATATTTTTGTTAATGAATCCTGATATAACATAAATATCCCCCACATTCAATGGGTTTATCTAGAGAGATAACTTAAGAAGGACAAGGAATACATGAAACCCTATCTTGTATGATGAATGTACCATAATTTTTGGATTACTTGTGTCCTAATGTTCCAATTCAAAAAGATGGTTACTAGAGTCATGGTTAATAGATATGTTGTTCTTCACATGAATACTGTATTCCTTGGCCTAAACCTGAAATCGAAACACTCTTACATTATTCCTATGCGACCCAAACCATGATCACGACCACATTCTGAATGTGGAACTGACCACATCTGAAACCACTCTGTCATGACCCGACCAAATGGGGCTTAAGACACAACTCCTTGAGCCCAACTACAATATGTCAGCGGCTAGAGAATAGCACCATGTATGATATGACACACTCATGGAAGTCCTTACCCTATCATACAAGTACACACACATTCACATACACCTATATACAATAGTGAAGAGATATATAAAACTGAAAATATATTTAATCATACCTCTATTCCAATCATAAGTACATTAATAAAATAGAAAGAGAAAAATGGGGACCACCTAAATCAAACTGCATAAGCATCCAACTTCCTCGAATGATGGGGATCGATTTCAAATGCACCCACAAGAAGCTCATCATCCCACCTCCAATAAACCCCCCAGTCATTCAAGATCACTATGATTTTATTACTCTTGGTCCTCCTAGGACTCCTTCAAAATGAATTTGGTCTGCACAAGACACTAGACATGTGTGGTCAAATCCCCTGTGGGGGTGAGTATAAAGATACTTAAAATGCCCCCATGAAATACCAAATAAAAAAGGGAACATCTAAAAAGAAATAGTCAGCTCAACCCAGCTAGAGGGAACCCAAACAAGAGAGAAAATCCATCCTGAGACCATCCTCATATAAACATCATACCACTGGGTGTGTCAAAAATGAAGTGAAAACACTAAAAGGGATACATTTAAATAACTAGATATACTCATATCTGGCACCATGTTTCATGAGGTTCCAACTTCATTGCTAGTGAAAAATTCTTCTATGGTATATAATGAACCACATAACCAAGAGAACACACTATGTGAGATATGTTATCCAATATGATAGTCATCCAACAAATACACTCCATTCAGTCTCAATCCAATATCCCAGATGTCCCATCTAAGAAAACACAGTCATCAGATATCACTGTTAAGAACATCACACTATAACTCTGCAAAAAAACATATTAGAGAGGGTATAACTCATTGGGACTGCTCGAGGATACTCGAACCCAACCTAGTAACATTAAGATATATCAGATAGTGGTTCACTCCCTGAATCAGCTGGGAAAAAATAAAACCTTATCCGATGTTATATAGATCACTTCCCTCAGATAGAGGATTATCACCTGTCTATTGGTGGTCGTGATGATGCTGAAAACCTTATATGTTATAACTCACAATGTAGAAGATCATACCGATGATACCACAAACCAAAATTAAAACACACAGTGGGTAGGGATCATATAACTAATGATATTGCAATCCTAATATCATCTTTACTATGTAGGTGATCAGATAAAAAAAGATGACACAAAATCATATGGAGTTGTATAGCTAAATATGGGATTTCTACCCATGTAGAGTTGGTTATAGACGATCCAAGAACATGATCTAGGGAAAAAATATGATAGAGGATCCTACACCAGCCTCACCGAAGGGATTCTGTAACTCTATCTAGGATTATACTATTAATGGGATCTCAATACTTTACTGAGGACATAATACCAAAAACCATTATAGTTCAAGTACGCGGGGAACCGACTAAACACTATTGGTCAATCCATCACTGAACAAAGAAAACCATAGAACATCACCATCAATCCATGCCTCCAAGACCCAAACCATGGCCACCATCAATTTCTATGCCAGAAAAAATGTAGGATAGGCTATTTAATTAACCAAAAGGGATATTGGGTTAAACGGAAAATTTTCATAGTTGCAAGATTGAACATGTCATTGTGGGGCATGCTCCCCCATCTACATGAGAATCAATTTAATCCCTATAGACTCATACATAAGGTATTTGACCTACCACTATGAGGTAATACCACATTAAAGGAAATTAAATCCTATTATCATGGACCCTATTGAAAATGGGGAAGAACTTTGAAACATTGGATGTTTCCATTTTCCATGGTCATGTATGCCCCATTCCATGATTAATCATTTGATGCTCTAGAAAACCTAATTTAAAGAACTCATCTTCCAACTATCAAAGTGAACTCAACTTCCCTACTATTTTCCTCCATCCAATAATAGCCTACAATTATTCTATAGACCTTTAGAACGAGTTTGGAAACCTCTATTTGACCTACATGTTGATAAAATTTTTTTATAGACCTACAGACAAGTTGCATATCCTCAATGCGGTAAAGGAACTCCAATCCTCATAATAATGGGAAACAAAATGGTGAAAAATAGAGCCATTGGTGATCTTTACATTTCTCGAGAATGTATACAAAATAATCTATAATCATTATTCAATTCATTGTAAAAATACTTTAAAATTCACATTATATCTACATCCTTATAACATGATGTTAATATTTACAACAAATTTACTTTTCACATGACAATAAATGGCATGGGAAATGCCTCCACAAAATCGATAATTAAAGGACTCACCTAAAATATCCTAAGATTCAAGAATAATTTTTTAATGTTAAAAAACCTTTAACTATAAAAATAGAATTTCCAAGATTAAAATAACCTATGCTACATCAATTGATGGTATGACATAGAAGACCCTGAACTATTTGTGATAGAATGTACTTGTAAAATGTCCCTAAACTATATCAAAATAATTATTTGGATTTATATACAAAAAAAGGAAAAAAACATTTTAGGTAAAATAATATAAGAGGGAAACCTGAGTAGTATCCCAACCCATAACTGCTAAGTATTCCCCTATATAAAGATAATGAAAATGGCATGCCAACATAAATAATAAGATACAAAGACAACATGGACAATTATATAGACTAAGAAAAAAAATAATGTTATTCATGCTGGGACTATTGACATTAACCAAAGATAAGGAATTCTCTATATAAGACACATATTCTTCCCAAATAATAATTTTTTTGTATCAAGTAATATCTAAATTATTAGACATGATACATATGTGATGAAGTTTTTGTTTTTGGTCATTAATGTGAGTTTCTTGAAAATTTACTATTATAATTATAATGTTCAAATATAGGAACTCACATTTATATAATATTATGGAAAGGATGGGTATCATTGATGATTCATGCAGTATTTGATTACTTAAATTTCATTCACATTATGAATAAAAGGAAACTGGGAAACAAAAATGAATGTTTACATGATATATTCTTCAATAGAATTATAAAGTATAGATATAATCATTTTAGAGCATCTATGATGATTCATTAAAAAATATATAAAAATTATTTTATGATCAAATTATAATAATATTTTATTAGTAGAGAATGCCATGTTTGAAAGAAACTGAAAAGAAGCATTGGTTGAGCGTTGAAGTGCCTCCCACCACACTTCATCCACTACTATGTATGGATGATGGGAATCTATAAGAGTTGGTAGCTCCTTGAAACTTTTTGGATTGTTTCCAATGAGGTTGTTTATGCTAAAAGTTCTGAACATGATAAGGATAATATTCCCTCATATCTTGAAATATTTGTGGCCAAGAAAACCATTTAGTAGTGAGGAGGAGTTATGAACTGATGGTTCTATTCCAAAACCACCAAATACTCTCTAATAATTTTGGATAAGGGGTCTATCCATCATGATCATGTAAGCCCTTCTCACTGGTTGGAATGAATTTCCATGCTAGGGTAACCTGTTGTGTGGTCTCATATAATTGTTGATCATCAAAATCGTACACCCTCAGTTGTGAGAGAGTATATGATGATTTTATTCTTGATAAAAAAATATTTTTATGGGATTTTTGATGACCAATGTATGGATCTATCTATATATCATCTTAATTTATTCTTGACAATATTATATAGCTTCTAGAGTTGTTATTTTAGAAAAGGGGGAAACCAGTTAAGCAGAATAAGAAGCAGTATGGTAAGCCTTATATATTTTTCTCTAAACATATGAAACATCCATTTCTTATGTTTAATGGATAAATTCCTCAAACACAATTTCAAATGGAAGGGATGCTCATATCATGGGAGAGAAAATTCCTCAAAGTTTCTCTCAAGTATTCAATCTACTATATAATTATTAAAATGAGGGTGCTAATGATGAAAAATGTATGTAGATTTGTTGGACCAATCAATTCATAACACTAATAAGGTACGATACAACCCATGACTCAGAATAATCACAAAAAATTAGAGGAAGGGAAACTAGGTGCAGAAGAATATTGTTTGTTTGGTGTCCATTCATGCAAATGATAGTCAAAACTAGTGGGTAATGTTAGGATGATTCTCTTCCATTAAGCCTGATGAGTGGAGAGTAGAATCCCATTGGGTAAATCCAAGCTTACATGGGATCCAATATGAGGTATATGACTCACAAATTATATTCTCATCCATCTTGGTTTCTAGAACCACATCCCAATGGGAGATCTTGTATGAACTTTCATCAAGAGTGCCACTACCATTATAAAAAATAGGCCTGGTTGGTGCAGGATAGGGCATGAAATAAAAGAAATTGTATAGACTCAACATATCAGAACCCACACGAGGGCCTAAAAACTTGACTGCAACTCTAGATATGTTCAGAAACATGGGACGAAATAGGGAACAGAAATCCCATTACATTTTCAGTATCGGTAGAAGTGGAAATATTCCTCGTCAAAGTTGAATAAAAACATGAATGGAACACTGATATTATTTGGGATGTTTTAATTAAAAATATGTACTATAATATGGTAAGGGTGTGAATGATTGGGAAAAACTAGATTAAGAGTTATTTCATCTTTAATGGTGTTTCTATCACTAACATACTAAATTGGAATCTCAAGTTCATGTACCCATCTAGGAAAAGTCCTTTTTTTAACATGTCCACAAAAACTAATAGATTAAGGTTCGAGCATATATCTTTCCTCACTTAGTATCCCCATGTGTTGGGATCTCTAAATTCCTTTATTGTCCAATATGACCCCAAACTTTTATAGACCTACCATGAAGGGAACTTGTGATGACATATAGTGGTCATATGTGCTTCATTTTAATAAAGTCAAACATAGATGCATTCTTTGGAAGAAATGATAGAGCATAGAATCTTATCTTTTCATATATTTTCCTTCAAAATATATGTATTTTCCCTCACCAAGAATATAGTTTGTATAGATTCATCCCAAAAATATGGGGAATGAACAAATTCATCAATCATTTCCCCATGAGGGGATGTTCCACCCAGTAGATAGATATCATTGATCATGATTCCAAATTATCCATGGGTTAGGTAAAATGAATAGGTATCATAACAAAAACAACTAACCAGATTCTGAAGAATTGGATAATGAAAATTAATGATGATCTAGGAAACCCATAATGCTTCATATAATGGATATCATGTAGCTTGGTAGAAACAATCTAAGCTACTCAGATGGGCCTATATTTTCTATAACCATTCATCATAGAAGTTTCTTCCATGATAGAGACACCATTTTGAGCCCCATTCACCACAGGATTTGTTCTAATAAGGGACAAATAGGCACTAATAGCATTGAGAGATGTGATGTTAGGAGATATCACACCCATATTCACCCAGTGGGAAATTCTCTGGTGTATGAAACAACCCCTATGACCATGATATGATGATTTGGTCATCCAAAGAAATATTCATATAATTATAGTTAATTTATGTAGACACCCAGCAAGATGATATATTGTATTTTATATACGTTATTTCAATGTCATCCAGTGAGCTAAATCCATACAGGGGAAGCTGATGTGTCAAATAATTGTTTAGGATTTCAAATGACTTAATTTTTTTATAACCTTGTTTTCAGAGAAAAAAATATATTCTGGGTCTACATTATGGTTCACAACTATAATTACCCTCTTTTTATCCATAGTTTAAGAACTATGATAATATATGGAAGCTATATACAGAAAAATAAAGAAGAATATGTCATAAAAGTGAATATACTATAAAATTAAATACATAATTGTTAAAGCATCATTTTTTTCACATAAATCATTACAGGGTTTGAGACTGGATATATGACTCACAAATATCATGGTTAAGAAGATGTAAGGAAACATATAACCCCACAAAATATCACATAACCACTCAATCATTCATGAGGGTCATGACCGTTGACCATTACATAGTCGCATGATCCTTATAATAGTTTAGTGGTAATGAGACTGCACCAGCAGATCCTACAAAACAAGCAAAGATTAGAATGAAAACATATTTATAATGCTCAATAAATTATATACATTTAATAAATGAATTATTTAAGTCATTACCATGGAAAATAGATTCCACAAAATGGTTCCCATTAAATATCCTTTCGAAACAAATTCAGTGATCATTTTCCAAAACAAATCTTACAAACGGATCTTATAATCCTTTCTTATGAAGGATCTTGCTAATGAGGAATGAAACCAAGGAAGATAGGAAGAGTTATATGTGTTGAAAATCCAATGACTTACCCCCTTCATGCCAATTTTTATATTGTCATCCATAGAATACCCAATCTCACAAGGGATACCAAAGATCACCGAATACATGAATTTTTGATACCCTAAGTCTCTTCAAATCATTTACATTGCATAGAAATGAGACCATGTCCTAGTATATGTAAATCATATGGTGGGTATTTGTAGATTACCTCCAAAATTTCGTCAGCATATATTTAAGGGGAGGAACCAGAAACATGGGTATTATTTTCTACCAAGTGTAAAGGAATAGGAAGGTGACTGAATCTTGTAGATAGCGTGAAACTCTAAAGAACATGAGGGTCATGCATATCACATTACTATAGGGATATCATAGGAAACCCTATTTAAAAAGAATTATATTCCATTAAATGCATTAAATAATATTTTTTATCATATTATATTTTTCAAATGATTTATTTTAAAAATTTAACTGTCATGTTGGTGGGAGAATGAAAAACTATCCCAAAATCCATTTTAGAAGAGGAGATGAATATGAGAAATGAAAAAGGCTATTTGGGTTTTAAATAATCATGTGACACACCCATTCGGTTCAAAATTAATTGGTAGATTCCCTAGAGACATCTTTTCCCTGTGCTGAGAGATTCCACTAGCATGTCACACACATAACATGAAGTGATTCCGACATCTCTAGGTGGTTATGCCCTCCCCCTCAGCCTCCAATGTCATAAAAAATGGATGTCCATGATAACTCTTTCACATGACTATATGATCCATTATAATACACATAATTAATCCTTTATGAGGAGAGAGACTGTCTTTGAAAACAGTAATACAAACATGTAGGATCACCATTCCTTGTAAACTGAATAAGGAAATAAAATATAAAATGTTGGGAGTATATCGTGATGGGAAGAAATTTTGATTGTATGTGAATAAAGTTATACACCCAAGGTGTTCACCATTTATCATGAGAAATCACTCTTGATGAGATTTATGGTCTCACAATAACCCTTTTCATGGAAGATTGATCTCATGAAGTCCCACTGTTAATCCACCTTTGTCTAACGTATGGTCGCGAAAAAAGCATCACAGATCAATTGAAATCTTTCCAACATGAATCCTGCTCTCATGATGGTCCCTATAAATGTATACCTAACCTTAAAAAATCTCTTTTTAATGTTCACATTATTTGAAAAGACCCATTTGATTGGAAAATTTCAAATATGTGGATGGATAACATGATGGTCTTACGGTCACTGGAAATCATGTGACACCCATTGCCGAATCATATGAAGATAGTAACACCAAATATATCCACCTAATCCTCCAAAAATATATTATATTGACACTGTACAAGGTAGATTCTGAATAGTGTTGTGAGGCCTATAAATTCATCCATCATAGCACAAAACAATCCAACACAATATCCACACACCAGCACATCCAATAGTCAAAATCGATCACATGCCGAGTTGATTTCTTGGAGTATCCAACCTTGCAATCATAAAGGTTTTCTACTAGTTAAAATTTGAGTAACAACCTTGGGGATCATGAGGTATGCCTAGGTACACCACAATATCCCATGTGATCAAATGATGGAATTTTGGAATGTTAGGTGGGTTATGTTGAGGGGGTACCACATATCTATGCATCACATAAAACCAAAAAATATATAAAAAGGAACTAATATACGGTACATATGAAATAGAAACTGGAATTAATACAAAATAGATGGATATTTATGTAAAAAAAATATAATATAATCCTTGTGTTCTTCACATGGCTCATCATGATCATGTGATAGAACATGGAAATGTTTCCCAAGCCATGTGATTTCCTCTCGACATGTCATTCATGTATTCTAATTTCATGTAGATAAGTCATGAAGATTTCATGACACAGTCAAAGAATTCCACCTAGGTCTCTCAAAATTTCATTGATCTCGCCATCAAAATATTTCAATGTCCCCATATGGGTCAACCAAATTTTGAGACAACACCAATTTTTGATAGAATGGTTTCTTGAAGTCCATCAGGTTCACAGAACAGATCATGCAGTACCATCCAAGAATGACAAGATGGATTCATAACTATACAAAGACAAGTATGTCAGATCACATGATATCCCCTAGATATGTCATCCTGATTTCACGACATCCCCTGGATATTTCAACCAAAACATGTGAGCCCCTCAAAAAATGGTAGCTAGATCATACAATGACCCCCAAGGCAGGCCATCTTGGTTTTCTGATGTCCTTCAAATAAGTCATCGTTGATCATGGAATGGTCATCAGATAGTTCATTCAGGTTATTAAATTTTCCTAATAAAACCTTTTTGAATCAAAATATTTTCTATTTTCTCTTCCCCTATGAAACAAATACATGTGAAAATGTCCTCATACTTATAAGATATATAATCATAACATGTCAAGAAAAAAACCAATTAATTTCAATAGTACATAAAGGTACTTGATAACATTGTACTCTATTGATATTATTCAAACCCAAACATTTAATCCACTACCCCAATGAAATATGACTAATCTAAAATATATGACACCTTTCTAGGGACGAAGATCAAATAAATAGCCACTTCAATGAAATGTTTCCACATATCTCTAAAAATTCGAGCATCAGTACCCAATATTTCCAATTGAATGATCTTTATCCCTCATCCAAAAGTGCAATGGAGATCCCCAAAACATGAAAGACTCAAATTTATTCTATACCCAGGATATGTTGAATGCATTTATTTGTCCCGATCTCAAATGTACATCCACATCAGTGTAGTTCCATCAATTTATCTGACATTCCAACCATCCAGACCCAATATATCCAATGGGATCAATGTTTTTCATTATCCACTAGATAATTGAGAAATTAATTGAACTATAATGACAAAAATTCCATCTATAACCAAGATACACATAACTCCTTTTTAGGTATTGAGATCCACACTAAACATCCAAAGTGAATTCCCAGTATATAAGGACTGCACTTATTTTCAGTGAGAGTGTTAACATTATATCCCATGTTTCTCACACCGAGCATGGATCTCATGGTCCTACAGAATTTAAATGGTTATATCACTCACATCATGAATCTACACAATCATGTAAAACCAATATATGTAAAACCAAATCAATGGAATGAGATATCTACAGTTATATAGAGGTATACACCTCAAGTAATAGCTCAAGGGTGAGATCAAACTCTGATTCATACTATAACCAGAATACTTTCGATGCCTCCATGAGTATTGAGATATTTTATCCATGGCCTATGCTTCATCATGTATGTTATTTCTAAATGATATAAAGAATAACAGTTTTGAATAACTATGTGGGTTTTGATTCTTTTTATAAAATGGATAAGTTGGATTCCTTAAAATTGATCAATCCCATCCTTGGAATATTAATCACCTCTCATGATAGGAAAAACTCAAGGGATACTAGTTATATGGATTCAATATATATGAAACTACACATTATTTTAAATTGGATGAATAAAATAAGATACATATATTAGGAATCATTAATGGAACTACCTTTTCAGATATAAATATTTGAAAATATTATCAATTTGTTTGTGTAACTAGTTTCGTATCATTATTAGAGTGAGATTCATGAACAAATCTATGATTATCATTGTAAGAAACAATTCCCATAAAACTAGTGTGACTATTTTGACCTCCCATACTCTTTAACAATGTGAGATTCTATGCACTGTTGGGTTCGAAAATCCCAAAGGACCACATACCATTGGAGAGAAGGTCCATGCTCAGTTTTTTGATATGGGAACCATTTTGTGTTTTTATGAGATATAATAAATGATTTACCCCATATGAGAGTTTTTTCATTACTTCTAATTCCCCACAATCATTCACAAAAAAATACCATAAATGTCTTCAAATGAAGCAATAGTTTTGAACCCATCATACTATAAATTAGTAGCATTTCCCCCTTCACATGTTATAAATTATTGATATACTTATTTTTGTTAGTCCACTTTATTCCTACCAAGAAATTATAATATCATTTAATTTAAACAAGGTCAATAAATAAAATATTGACCTAATTGAAATCTCATTGTGTTACTATTAGCACAAGTTACAATATTCCACAAATCCACCCTTGTATCTCTTTGGTTAGAATCATATTCACTATATCCTGAACAACCGCTATTTTTCATTAGATATCCTATTTATTAAAAGTGCATATAACTCACTTATAGGATAAGGTAAACAAAATTTTTTATGTGTAATTACATATCATTAATAAGACACGTAGTTCCTACCAAAATAATCTTGGGAATAATTAATGGAATGCCATAATTTTAATTTAATAATTATTAAATCAAAACCACGACATTAAATTAAATAAAATAAAGAAGAAGAATGAACTCATCTTGGAAAATCTCGTAATTAGTTATAAAATATCAATTGTTACACAAAAATACACTAGTTAACATTCAATTCTATTAATTATTTATTATTATGATTAACAAAATTAAATTAATTAATTATTCCCCCTTCATTTAAATGTTAATCTAAATTAATGTTGAGAAACAAATAATAAGTTCTTTGAGAAAGAAAAATGGGAAAACATATTCATTGGTAAATATAATTAAATAATTGTCAATGTAATAATTTATTAAAACTATTAAAATTTTTTCAGACACAATTGGTTCCAATCAATTTAATTAGGTAAAAATATAGTAATTATAAATTTAATATAATATAATTTTATCATTTTTATGGAAATAAACAATGTGTACTTTGGAGAAACAAACTGTGTACCATAATACATGCCTACGTATTTTTCATGAACATGGATGGACATAAATGCATTTACAATGATGGTACATGTTGTTTTCTTGTGAAACTGAATAAAAGGATGAGGTTTTATTGGATTTTGGACCAAATTATGTATACTAAATTGAAACACATATTATTATACGAGTTATGTATTCTTTTGACTCGTTGAATGGATCATAGTTTACATTCATTAGAATAAATGATGGACTATGCGCTGTGTAGAAAGGATAAATGTTGTTATGTCATTATTTACCCATGTTTTTAGTCTCCCTAGAAGTAGACAATGTATTGACGACATGTTTTTAAAAATTTCAATTCTATACCATGTAGACTATAATTTGTTTACACTATCTAGAAAATGTGTAATATTAAAATCCATGTTCATGACTAGCCTAATATACATGCCTTTTTCAATAAATGAAATGTGTGTAATAGTTTTTTGGGGCACCTTGTACCCAACAACATGGATAGATTCAGTGTACATGGGAACACATTGTGTACTCTAAATACACTCTGTGTAAGCCAAAATTACCTTCTAGAATAATTTTCACATCCATGTGGTATATCTAGCCAATATTTATTTATTCCTAGTCTAATAATAAAATTAAATCCTAAACAATGATAAATAAATTGTAAAAATCATGATTTTGATATTATTATTAATTAATGAATAATTCCTGAAATTTATATCCTACCATTATTATGCATATTGATCAAGAATAAAATAAATTATTATAAATTTGATACTTACCACCTATAATACTACTTGATGGTACTGGGAGTAGTGGATGTTCCTTGGTGGTTGGTTAAAATTAATGGTTTTTTTAATCAATGGATCATTTTCAATATTCTACATGTCATGAAACAAATATGAAATGAAATTATTCCATATAACATTTAAATAGAATAAATATTGGAACTCTGAGAGGATATTTTTATAATAAAATTATAATTATTTTATATATGATCATATGAAATGGTTACCCAATTAATGAATATTCTATGGTGATGATTTATGTCATACCAAAACAGTTCTAGAATTACCATAATTGAATTTGGAGGATCCAACTGTAGAATACCTATAGTGTTTATCCAAACATGGTACTTAAATCATCATGGAATGCCAAATTCTTTATGGGTTTTAGTATGGTGGATAAATTATATTATGTTTTTGGTCTTGACCACTTCATGATTTCTCAAGCTTCAAATAATCGCACAAGTATGTCTCTTTCATGAGAGTAAGATATGTAGAGGAGGGGAGAGAAAATCCTGTTTTGCATAATGATTATCAGGTCCTTTTTAACCACACATAATAAAAAAATAAATTATTGAACTGTAGTTTAGGTTAAAATATTATTTAATTGATTATATTATTTTAAATAATATAATAATCATTACCAATCCCCATGAAATATAATAATAATATATTTATTATTTTATGGTTCTATTTAATTTTGTAAATGATAATTATTTTTTACAATCATGAAAATAAGTATTCATCATCCGAAATGATCTTAGTTTGAACAAATGCTTTTGAATTTATTAAATTGTTGAATAAAAAATCTATAAATTATTGAACACTTTTTTCATATCCTAGTGAATAAATATTTTTTAAATTTTAAATAAAAAAATTAAATACATTTTATTAATGATACAATTAATACATACTTATTTAAATTACATGGTCAAAATGTGAATAATATTATCTATTTTTATTGAGATTATTATTTATTTTATTAATATAATTCAAATAGACATAAATTATGATCAATGTGAACAATTTTTGTGAGACCCTCTAGGATTCGTTCTAATTTGAATTTGGTTAGTATTCCAAAACTCTGATATTACTATCTAGAAATGGGAAAGGGAACCCAAGATAAAAAACATACGATCATAACACCAACAAACACTTATACAATCTCTTTGAGTAATATAATGTCACTATATCAATATATTATCAAGAAACATCCACTCATATGTCATTAACCTATATACTCAAGAAATAATTTATTGAATATCTGAAAAAAATCATTCCACCATGGAAATAAAATTTATTATGAATGTTCTATTCCATTAAAAGTGACATTATATCAACTTCCACAAAGAGGGATGAGACAAATCCTTCCTCAAACTAGACAATCATAATATGTTCATCACGGTGCAACCAACGTACCAAACATCCCATATACATATGAAATTATAGTTTTGGTCATCAAATCTACGTATACGAGTCATGAAATTAATTATTGATAATCTCAATATATTAGGACAATTAAAAGTGAAATTACTATTTTGTAGTATGTTATCATAATCTATTTCTTTCGAGATTATGATGTGATATCATCAAGAGAATAATACGAATATTCTCACAATTACTCAAACAGGAAAAAGAACTTATTATGTATTATATGATAGTAATTTATCGATGCATAGAACTATATTGAATAATATCATCATGGAAGTTCAATTTTTTCATAAAAGTGACGAACTAATATAGATTTATAAATATGATAGATACACCATGAAATTATTTCCATAAACTCATGAAGAACGATGGAAAATATGTAACATATTGTTTTATTAATATTTAAATGGTCAAATGTATATGTGACCATAGTAAAATCCGTGGTTATATAACACCAACTCCAAAAATATTAGACAATTATTTTAATGAAATAAATTAATATATTTTATATGAAATAATTTCTTTGACACTTTCAAGACAATCAAAAAACAAATATTTCATTAAATAGCTAATTCAAAGAAAATTTTTCTAAACAGTTCTAATATTTGAGTTTAATTTTAATTTGATCTAAAAAATAATTCCATAGGATACATACATTCTAATAATACTCCAAAATGTGTAATGTTTTTATTTAAACTAATATTTTATTACTAAAATGGTTTCCCAAAAATCTTATCCATTCTCATATAATGGTAGACATATAAAAATTACCTGTTTCATGAAGACCCTAGTTTTTGGCGAAAAAATGCTATCTTCAGAAGATTCTAAATAAATCATCCCATGATAATTATCTCATAAAGATACAAGAAATTATTATTGTTTGATAAATTTACAAATATTAAATTAAAATATTAAATTATGTCATGAATAATGGCTATTAAATTATGTATTCTATGATAGTGCATGATTTGTTGTTTACCAGCGACAATAGGGTATCTAGTATTATAGAACCCCTTTCCATATATTCTTTATTGGTAAAAAACACTCTATATTCCTAAAATATAATAATAAACTTCTTAATAACTTTTTTCATTATATTATTCATATCTAATAACTTTTAAAAACTTTAATAATAATCATTTCCTAGATGTATATTAGTTCATATTTATTTTCATTGTAGATTTTTTTATTATCATTATCTATTCACACATTATAATAGTGATTTTATTCCTTTTTCACAATTAAAAAAGAGAAAATTGAAATATTATAAAAGGGATTGAAATATTTTTTTTCACTTATTTATTCATATCCCAATTCATTTGATGGAAATTATTGGTATTATTAACGATAACAAAATAAATGATGATATAGTTTCTAGTAATTTATTTATATCAATGGATTGCATTATAATTATCGTTAATTTTTTTCATATTTTTTTGATTTATTTCCATTAATTATATTACTCAATAATACATACATATTCATAACATAAATTTTTAGAACCATCCATTATAGGATGTGTTGAAAATATAAATATTTCATTCTTGGAGCTAATAGTTCTCATGTAACATAGAGGACATTCTCAATTTTCAAGTAGTTGGTAGGATGGATAAAATTGGTTATTAAATCAAAATAATAAAATATAACAACACAAATGATACAAATGTGATTATTTAATATTAGTAGAATCTATTTGGATGAGGTTTAATATGAATGATATGTATAGAAATGAACATTTTGTCATTATGAGTTTTTACTTTAATCCATGAGACAATTCCATAAACATTCATAGAGTGGCCTTTTTCTAAGACCAATATCTCTATAAAATTGTATAGAGAATTAGGAATGATAATTTTTAGATAACAATAGTGATAATGTTATTTATATTTTAGTATAAGTGGGACGTTGAAAGGATCACTATATTAGTTAGGGAATGATATTTTGATAAATAATAATTATATTATATTAATGGAATTTATCATTCAATGGAGATTGGATATAATACAAAAATAAAGGCTGTTGGGTAATTACTGGTCAATAATGATCCCATCCAAAAAAATAAGAGATAAGTTTTATTATTTTTATTCCTTGAAATGATAATTTATCTTTGTATTATAATTTACTTATACTGCGACATCACCAATTTTAGGTTAGTAACATATCTTAATGTATATGGAAAAAAATTTCATAAAAAATTTTGAAATTGATAAATCAAAATATAATACTAATTTAAATGATGAAGTTTATTTTGGAGGTAAATATAATCTCAAATATAATTACACATAACATAATAAATACAGTTTTATAAACAAATGGCCATTTAAAGTAAAAAAACAATTAACACTAAAATCATGTTTCATATTAATGTAGATAAAATTTATAATATCTTTATTTAAGAAATATATTTTTTGAACATTCATTGAAATCAAAAACAAAATGGATCATTTAGTTTAATCTTATATTGAAAATGGTAATGAAATATTTTTTTCTAGAATAAAATATTTCTTTGGTTCTAGAATTTCACAATTTTGTTTATAAGTTAAAAATAATATTTTTAATATTACAATTATAAAAAAAAATTAGTTTACAATTTATTATGTCATTCTTATATTCGGATGCTAGAATAAAAGTTATTTTTTTATAAAAATCATATCTTTCACAATTCTCAAACAAATCATGTATTTTAGAAAAACCCAACAATTCATTCATAATTATTTTGAAATATTAAATCATAAAATATTTTTTAGTTTATCTTCTTAAAATTAAAAATTATAAACATGTATTTATTATATAAATCATATATAATATAATGTAAAAACATGTTTTTAGAAAAAAAACATCTTAGTTATGAATAATGAATATACTAATAATTATAATTACTTATGTTTTTCTCAAATGTAAATAATTTATTTTAATAAACAAATTATTTAATTTTTTATAATAATTATATTGATATAGTATATAATATATATTATATATTATATAACACAACCATTAAAAACAGTTTTTTTAAAGACAACTTTATTTCCATAGTGACGAAAATCATTTCAGTCTAAAAGAATAATTTATTTGTCATATTATGTTTCAACTAAATATAATTTATAGTACTTTATTTTTTTTATTTTACAAATAGTTTTTCACATTAACATTATGTTGTGTTCATCAGAATCTATCTTACATTTGTAATTTATTCTGATGGAAAATATAAATTAAAATCACCAGTTTTTATAATATATCCCAAATAATAAGTATTCTGCATCATTTTTTATTTAATTTTATGAAATATTGAGGATTAAATTTAATAATTACATCCTTATGTTCAATTATTTCTTCCATAATGTTATGATTCCTCCATATAACCTTATCTTGGAATGCATTCATCCATAACATTGCTTCATCTATTTGATTAAATATCTTAATAGGTCGCTCTTCATTAGAATTGTTATAATGCAACTGTATATCAGGTTTATTTCTTACATGGGAACGTTTAGGTATGCACATCCACCAAAGTGACACATTGAATACATCATTCTCTTGTAAGATGATCAATGGAAGTGGGAGATGATAATATACCACTCCTATGAGATTATGAATTTCATATGGAAAAATATACTCATGGATAAAGATTACCATTTTTCAAAAATAGATTAACCTTAGAAAAATGAGATATACAGAGGAATTTCTTTTATCGAACATAAAACTGAAATATTCATCAATTTTTATCTGTATATATTTTATTGATTGAATTTATATATTTCTATTATACCAACAGATGGTTTTAATTGTCTTTGATATCTATTAAGAGAGATATGTTCCTTGAAGAATATAATTTGGAACATTATTCATCTTGTTGGAGTTGTAAATTTATATCTATATAGATCCCATATGGTAAAATATAAATACAAGAATGGAAATTTTACTTATTTGGGTACTATTCAAGTGGAATTTGATGATATCAAGCACCTCTCATGTCTATTGAAAAATTCGATCAACATATCTTATGGGGATTGAATGGCTCTCCAAGAAAGCCCTTATGTCTAAGGATAATAGTTTATGAAAATGAAATACTATACATTCAATTATAGTTTAATATTACTCTTGATATTGAAGGTAAAACTAAAATCCATGTAAAATACTATTGAAATTGGTTTTACATTACAAATTACCATATCTGTTATTTAAATCCATACATGTTGTTCAAAAGATAAATATCATATGATAGTAAAGAAGTTAATTAACATTATAAGGTGATCAAATCAAAACTAGATGCAAATATGTCCTCTCTATTTCTTAGAGTGACCTAATAGTAAATATACTTCCCAAATGATATGTTTATTGGTTTCATAATACCATTATAAGAATTATGTATATCGTTAACATGTTTTAAGAACTAGAAAACTAATATATACATCACAATGTCACTATTCATGTTATACTCGTATAATTGATTATTGAGATCTCAATACATCCTTACTATTAAAGGATTGATATAGAACAATGAGATATGGGGTTCATCCAAGAGATCCATTGTAAATTTTGATATTAATTGGTCAAATATGTGGATCCCAAACCCGATAATTCTATCATAATCATTGTACAAATCTGGAACATTCCTTTCTGTATTTCTCTAATCTATATACTAATTAATTTTATTTTTTATCATCACATGATTGGATGGTTGATCATGAATTTAATAAAGATATGATTCATGAATGTTACTTATTATTACAAGGTACAACCTATTCAAATCACTGAGTGACATATTTTTTTTCATCCCTCATCACAGATAAAGTCACAAGATAATTTCAACTCAATGCATCAACCACATTGTCTACATTATAATAGAAGTTCTATATTAAGAAATTAGAATCCATAATAAACTCAAAATATATATAATGGAACATATTTAACATATTTTATATGATTATATACTTTATTATTTTATGATTAATATATATATATATGTATATATATATATATATAAATCCTTCCTTCACTAACATATTGGATCCATATTTTTATACAAAATATTAACATTTCTTGATCTATATCCTGAGTAAGGTATAATTTCTCATGAAAATTAAATTTATTTGATCTATATGTATTGAAATTTTATTTTGTATAAGGATATATTCCAATACCTTAATCTAAGACACATTTTATATAAAAAATCATCCCTGTTGTTGGGTAACATGAGTATTGGACCAGTGACCAAAAAATTCTTAATTACATAATTATTTATTAATATTTTTTTATCTAGTGTAAATTTAATCTCTTCCTTTTCAACTTGAAAATTTGATTTAATATTTCTTAGATATTTTTCACTTAACTATGATCATATGAATCCAGCTTTAGAAAACTATATATCTCATTTTTGGTACTCAGCTGGCTACATTATTTAATAACCTTAGATTGTGAATGATCAACATATATATCCATTATTTGTGATTAAATGATCAAATAATGATACTTTATGAAACAAAAAGTCACAAAATATTAATTTGGATGATAATGTATCCTTTCTGATGTTCTTCTCACAATACTCAAATGATTTACCTTCTTATCCATTATATTAGAATATATGTGTATATTATCTATAAAGATTACCCTAAATCTATAATATTATACCCTAAAAACTATATTTATTAACATAATAAGTATTTTAGGGGAATTATTATGTTTCAAAGGGATATTATTAAATTAAAAAAATTCAATCCTCATGCGGAATGTATCAGATATATCCTTCTTTTTACCCAGAAATTATGACATCCATCTTGAAGTTCACCCATTAGGATGTAGTGAGACCATTTGAATTGATTAAAAAAGACATCTATAAGGGATTATGGATATTTTTTGATGACCATTATTAAAATAAGATTCCAATTATTAATGAAAAATACATTTATCAATTATTCTTCATGAAAATATGTACAATTTCATAACTTTGGGAAGAACTGTGGAATATAACATCATATAACAAATCCTCATAATTTTTTTCTTCAATTATTTTAATTATATTGGATCAATTAGATATGTAATGTTTTCTATATAACTAAAAACTAGAATGAGATAAATTGAAAACTCAAACAGGTGTTCCTATGGAAGACTATAATGCTCTATAAGAAATAAATAAATAACCTTTAATTCGATTTTTGAATTTATAATTTCTAGTTACTACACATACATCTTATATAGGAGTCCATCATTATTGTGTATGAAAATAATATTATATAATTTTCTTCAAAGGGGAGTTTGTAATCCCCCTTGCATCATAATTTCACAATATGTTTATTCCAAAAATGTTATAATCCCTATATAGGAAGATCCAATCCATGAAAAATATCACATCGATTATTCCAATGGAAGAAAAAATATATTTCAGAAAAGTAACACCTCACAAAACAATATTTTAAAATAGTTATATAATATGGATGGAATCAGTGTACTAATTTGTATTTTCTATTTTAACTATATATGAATAGTTTTTAGTAGTCAATAAATAATATAATAAAATATTCATGATAATTAATATGGGTTGCACTATATTGCAATATGATATTCACTAGTATTTATAGGAGATTAAATGTTTTAGTAACCACTTAATTATCCTAAATAACATATACATTAAAAATTCCGTTGAGTCTTCGTTGATTAATTATTCTGAAAATATATCAGTGATATATATAGTGTGTCTCATCAATTTCACATCACTGGCCCCAATGTATTTTTCCCTATTTTCTTTATACTGTAGGAATTATCACTCCATTTTCTTATTAAAATTTCATTGAAAAAAATTGGTGAAGAATATTTTCTTAAATCCACTATTCTATAAAGTAATTGTTTTTATTTTCTCAATATTATTAGGTTTTTCCACCATTGTTTAGCCTCACGTTCTAAAAACTAAATCACCAAAATGTCCTCATCATACTCCGAGCACTGGATAATTAAAAAATACCATTTCCATCTTATTGATATATTTCTATGAAATTTTTGGGTTATAAACCATTAATTGAATGATAGTGTTCTGATATGAAGTATTCTATTTAATTTTTTCCATCCTTAGTGAATATGGTTTATCAACACATTGTGTGATATTTTTCATCATTTAAGATATTTCTGCAAGAATTTCTATAATATTTTTCACACCATGTTCCACCCAATTTTATTTCTTAGGTCTAAATAACAACATTAACCTTCAATAAAATAATAATATACCAATAGATTAGTTCTAAACATTTAATAAAATTTATATATTTCATTTTTAGTAATTAAAATTAACATATAATTAGAAAAAGAGTAAGAATCAATATAAATTTGAACAATCTATATTATGATAAGGTGCCTAAGTCTTTATATAAAATAACTTTTGTTCATTTTTGTTCAACCTACAATACATTTAGTTTCATCAGGGAAATTTATGACTAGTTATCTAAATCATATTAACATATTTCCCATAAATAAATAAACAACGATATAATACCAAATAAGCATACTAAAGCTAAACCTTCATATATTTTCCATATATTTCAGGATTGAAACAATACATTTTACAAGAAAACTGACAATCCTATAATAAAATATTTTAGTTTGATTAAATAATATCTATAATAAAATCATCACAAAATTTATTCAAAATCTCATTCAATGAAATCTATGTAAAACATTATTGTACATAAAACACTATATATATTTTCCTAGGGGGTAGAAAACATAAGAAGGAGATTACTAAAATTATCAATGGGGAAATTATAAATGAGTCATATAGGGTTACATTATTGGAATTAGAGATAACAAGATCATTGATTTTTTATTAAAATTTACATTTAATCATAAGATATAATGCTATGTAATGAAGGAATATTTGAAATCATGGATCCAAATAATCTGATTATAAAAGTATCATAATTGGATCAGAAAATATTTTCCATTGTTTGGAAGAAAATAACAATAGTAATATCTTGGGGAATTTTTACATTATAGCATGGAAAAAATATTCATGGGAAATCCTAACATTTTGGAAAAATATAAATATTGGAAATTCCATGCATAAAGTTGTGAACATACAATAAATGTCCATAAAAATTTTTGTTAACATAAAAAAACTAAAAGACATAAAATTGTAAATATAACAATAATGAAGACAAATAAACAACATTATATCAAGATAAATAAAACATTAAATAATTAATGGGAGTTATATTAAGGACTCCACTGATCTTATAATGATAGATTATATTCAATTATTACAAATAGATATATAAAAATTGATTATTAAAACATATCTTAATTGACTTTGGGAAAATAAATGGGTTTTAGGAAATTTTTCAAAAAACAAAAACATAAAACCATTATGATAAATAAGGTTAATGGAAAAATTAGATAATATACCCCATAATGCATAACAATCATCCAAAATATATTGACAAAGATGAAATATTCTTTTATAAGATCTTTATAATTTTTTAAAGAAACAAGATGAAAAATCTTTTTCTTTTGGTTAAAATTTTAAAAAATTAAACCAATAATGGGAATATATTCATCATTAAAATAAAATTGTAAAATATAATTAAAGATTAATAATAATGAAAAAAAATTATGTTGGGAAAATGTGATCAGGAAATAAATGTTAAAAAATCACAACTACATAATGAATGTAAAAAATGACCCATACATAATACTATTAAACAATTCCATATTAAAACCATTTAAATAATGTCAGATATATTTGTAAATAACCTTAAACAATTATTAATATAGAGGTAATATAAATCCTGAAAAAATAAAAATAATATGGATATAAAAAAGGGTAGGGGTCAGTGATTTTAAAATTGTAATATAATTGATTTCAAATAAATCCCCGCATGATATTTTTAGATAAAAATCCACCTGAATAAATGTAATGTAGAAGTAAAATATAATTGAAAGTTTTTATATAGAGTCATTATGTAATATTGAAATGATGTAGTATAAGTCCCATTAAGTTAATAAAGGGTTCTTAATATTATGTAGTGTGAATAAAGTTAAATTGAGACGGAGAACCCTTGAATATTTAGTGACTTTTTAATAAAAATTCTATTAATGAGGAAAAATTAAATTTTATAGTTGAGGTAAGGTAAAAGTTTGTAAAAAAAATTTATTGTGACTTGTGAGTTTTTAGGTTTTTGAAGAATGTCCTGTGGTGTTTCTTGGGAAAACGGTTGATTTATGATAATAAAATAAAGAATGGGAAATATCTGTAGTGTGGATCATTAAATGTCCCATTGAGTAGGACACTACAACCTGAGGGGTCTAGCTATAGAATAGGGGGATATAGGGAGGATATTAAAAGAAACTAATAAATTTTTACATAGTTGCATTAGGGATTGTGGGTCTTGAATAGGTCCTTAACCTATGGTTGATTATTATATTATGGGATCCCAATTATGGTGATAGGGTTTTTAGGTGGTAATTATTTTTGGTATAGCTATGTCATGAATGTAGGATGTCTCATATCTCCACAATGTAAATATTAGTGCCTCAAACATTGTGGTATTTACTATTATGTTGTCACTCATTGGTTTTATATTATATGTGAAATGAATTTAAGTATGGTTCATAGATGTTTTTGGACTAGGTTGGATTTTTTATGTCTAATGGGGACATCTCTATGGTCAAGTTAGAAAACATTGTGGTATAGGAGGATTTTTTATGATAATCCAATTTCTAAATGGCATATAAATACCTAAACCCCCCTCCAAACCAAATATTTTATAAGGATTCTCTCTCAAGCCCTAGGTTACTAAGATGTATTTTTTTTTGAATTTGAAGGCCATTTATAATAGATTAAATCCCTATTATCCCATGTTTGATCCATGGTGAACCATGGTGAGTTCATTACATTTTATAGAGGTTTATTCCCTATGAAATATTGTTTAGTCCCTTTATTTCATTACATGTAATGGAAGTATTTCAATATCTATTTATTTTTTATCCTACCTTTATTTCACATGTTTTCATTAACCCTGATAACAATTTCCATCTTTATTTAATAAATAATGAACTACCTATGATATTTGATTTATCTTTATTGTCATGAATTGGATTGATTGTAGTTTTTGTAAAATTATTAATGAACATAAATCAATAATTTTCTAATGATTGTCTAAAAATGAAAACAGAGACGTATAATGAAATTTTTATTTTTGTTTTATTATTTTATGGTTATAAATAGTTTTATTAATATATGTCAAATTTATTTATTTTCAATAATATAATGGAATTGAAAAAATTAAATGATTTTGGTTATGAAAGGATTTTATAGTAAAATAAAATTTATATTCAATTAGAATTTTTCTTCTCATATTTATCAAATCTGAAATTGAAGCTATATATCATATTTAGTTGATATATTGTAATACATGATATCTTTGGTTAACCGTAGTTGTAACCTGTAATAAATGAATCAGCTAATTCAATATTTAATCAAATTAGTAATTTTTTAAAGATAAATATACGGGATATGTGTTCCCATTTGATTATGAAGGAAAAATGTGTAGTTTTTATGCCCAATAGATCATATTTGAATAAAAAAGATAAATAATTCTTTTAGGGCCTAGTTTCTATTTAGAACTTATTTATTAATTGATTCCTTCTATGTTACTCTATATGTGAGATTTAATATGTAATGTGATGCGTTCCTAGTATGGATTATGAGATATAGGTGGGGAGGCCTAGGATTGTGGAATCAGATGGAGCCAATGATGACGACAAGCAATGTACTGTTCATCATGACATCAAGATTCAACCAGATGATCAAATTGACTAATGCTAGCATGGTCCATTTTTATGTAGAATATGGATTATTTCTTATTAATAAATTTGGTAAAAGTATATTGGTCCTTATTTCTTTTTTATCTATATTTTTCTCCAATGCTCCAATATATTGAATGTTTGTTGTTATTCACCTATTTTTGGAAGTGTATGAAATTTTCCATGAGTTCATAGAATTAAGAAATTTTATGATAATAATTATTGTCTTAACAAATTAAGATGGTAAATAGAATGAAATTCATGATAATATAGATAAATTTGGACTTGGTTGGATTACTCGTAAAGGGAATTGACATCACTCTGAGGGTAAATTAAATGAAAATAAGATTAATGTTAATTAATTACAAATGAATTAATTAATCTGATGTGAAATTTTAAAAGGAGATAAGTGGTTTAATATAAGACATATTTAATAATTTTTTTTCTATTGGATATCTCAGTCATTGCGGTGTAATCTTGGTGGCTGAGAGATGATAGTTGTAGTTGGGTAAAAGAATATGTTATTACCCACAATGTGGTTATGAGATATATTAAATTATATATGTTTTATGATATCACATGATACCATACCCATTTTTTAGGGTTACTGAAACCTTGTAGACTCTAGGAAGGAATTTTCCATACATCTTGTTCAAAGAGTTTCCTATGAAAAAAAAACCTTCTATAAATGCTATCTTCCTAGTAGTAATATGTAATGGTATGAATGGTGGTAATCATTAACCATATATGGGTATAGAGTGTTTTAATGTCTTGTGGTTATTCCACAAACATTTAATGATTTATGTAGTATCCAATGTATTAATATAGGTTCGATGCATATGTGTTTTGACAAATTTAGTTACATTAATCAATATTTTTATAGGATGGAATGAGTTATAATTCCAAATGTATCATAGATAAAAAGCTGGATTTCATGGATCCCAATAACTACACATTTAATATATGTTTATTAGGATTTGATGATAATATGATGTGATACACAAGATGCATATTATGATACTCGGCTCATGTGTCTTTAGGATTGCTTCTTTTAGAGAGAGACAACTCCACGAGTATGACATTGGGGTATAGTAGCAACCTAGTAAGGAAGATAGAGTGGGATCCTATTTTGTTTTCATCAAGACCACATAATACATGATCACTATATTAAAATACCTACATGATGTTTATGGGTTCTATTGTGTTAATATTTTATGCACTTTTAGATTTCAATTCTACTTTTTATGTGTGAATGATATTTCCTATATGTACATATTTTTTATTATACATTATAATAAGGTCATGATTGGCGTAATTGACATATCTATACATTCCACATGTTCTTTTAGATATAAATTCCACATATTTTCATTTATGATACACCCATGATGATTCTATTCAATCCATCGCTTATTGGATGTGAAAATTAGGCTTTCTCTATAGTATTTATTTCATTTTTATCCCTGGAGGGGTACCTTTGGGGGGATGGGTTCATGATATAGTGGTATAAATGTGTTTGTTTGAGGGATAGGATGGAGTTTGGTGTCCCTTATAGGTGAGATCGTATGGGATGACATGATAATAGTGTCAAATAATATTATTGAGAAAAGTAATCAAAGGAGATTGGCTGGGAATGTATTATTTAGATCACCCAATGATCCAATTCACATTACATTAAGTGTACCAAGCCTTATTGGTGATTTAATAATAATTATGTTGTAGAAAAATTGAGAAATATGATGTATTAATCTTTTTTATGACTAGTATTAAAAAATATGAACCTTGGAATTAGGCTAATCCTAAAAATAAAAAAATTATAAAAATAATATTAAAAGAACGATATTATGGGTTTAAAATTCTATAAATATTTTTTATTTTGTTTTTTTATATCAAGGTTTAGTTCATCATCAAGTTCGTACTGATGATTTTCATCAACACTTTCTTGAAGGTTACAACATAATAGAGTTTAAAAAATGATGAAAACTCTATGAGGAGACTCAATGTGTTTCAGTGCCATAGCCTTAAAAATCTTGAGGATTCCATTTCAGACTAAGCAACAGAAAACTAGTCAGAGGAGGCTGAGAGAGCATTCAATTTGATCAATTTTTGGATGGACGACTACATTTAATTGATTATGATGATGCAATCTTGAGTAGTGAAGCGGTTATAGATCTTATTCCTCAGGGATCTTGATGACATAGTTGTCTAAGGGGAGAATTTCAATGATCTGTTCTAATCATATTTTCATTGATCAACCATGAAGGTGGATGGTGAGAAATAACGGTTACCCTTCTATAAGGGAATTCCATCATATTTGAATTTGTGAATAATTTCCGGACCCATCATCAATTTTTAGACATATTTTAGTATGAGGAGGGTAAAAGGCATTTTATAGGGGATTATCATATAGAGATCCAGAGATATGTCACCCCATTCATGTTTTAAACATGTCTAGATGTTATCAAAAGATAATATGTTGTTTATATGAGGCTTTCAAGGAATATATCATCATTATAAGGAATTCATCAAGATTCCTCCTAATGAAAATTTATGGTTATGGGTTCCTAGTTTTTATTATATAAGAGAATTCAAATTTTTGGGATTTATTTATATCCCTCAACGTCTTGTTTCTCATAGGGCTCCATATATCATGAATTTTTTAAGATATTGAATGAATTTTTAGAATTTTAGTTTGATTTCATCAAAATATGGGTTTCCCAACCATTTTTTATTTCCATAAAACATTAGATGTTCTACTTCAACTTCCTTTATTGTGGTAGCTTCACCTATGATAGCTGTAATAAGATGTTCTATTTTTGGATCAGTAGATATGATATGGGGAAGCCATAAGAGAAACTTGAGATGATCCCCATCTGCAGAGAAGAGGTCATGGAAAAATATGTGGCCACCATTAGAGATGAAGATATCTTTTGAGGAATCCTTTTCTTTTATTCTACAAGGGTGCATGAATTTTTTTTGATTCAGAATCTACAAACACTTATGTATCACCCACCCTAGTCAATGTCCTGTAAAAATAGGCAGGGATTAATCATGTTCCCTTTTCAATGAAAATTCTAGTTAGGGGTCTATATAATATGTATAATTTATAGTTATAATGCTAGATACTTATAGGGAACTATTTTTCATGGGGATTTGTAATATATAAATAGAGAAAAACATTCAACTTCATACATGGGTTGTACTAGATGTATTTTACATATAAAATAATAAATTTATTCAAGAGAGATGTCATATTCAATGACTTTGATAGAGATTTTATCATGTTATTTGAAATGATTGACCCTCAGATAGTTGATAGGCATGTTCCAACCCTATCTTTTTGTATGCTCTGGGTGATGCTGTGTTCATCTGAGATTTATCCACTAGTGTATTTAGGTTTGTAGAGGTGTATCATAATATTTCTCTTCATAATGTTTTGTTATTACACAATTAATTGTATATTGAGTTTTTTATATAATTACAACCATGTGATTATATAATTGATATGTATTCATATCACATAAAACCATCTAATTTGTAAGAGTTGCACATTTAACTCAATAATCATTGGCATTGAGGTTTTTTAGCCAAGTGTGTCACATTGGGGTACATTAGTTTTTTTCCATAATGAAAATGGAATTTGTTTTCAACATTATTTATATTTTCATCACATGAATCAATTTATAGTAATGTTTTAGTATACACTTTTGTGGATTGGTGAAGTTTTAGATCAGCTAGTAAGAGAAGTTCAATTGTCAGATATCAATATGAATTCTGGATATCATCATACCAGGGTGAAATCCGATGACTATCCCAAAACAACATTACGATGTCATTATGTGAATTAAATGTTTATTTATGATGAAATGAGGTGGGATTAATGGTACAATAGTGTTTACAGGTTTGATGAATGCAGTGTTCAGTGAATTTTTAAATTAGTTTAGGGTGACTTTTTCTAAAAATATACATGTGTAAACTGTGATGGAAGAAGAGAACGATGACCACATACATGTAATTTTGGGAGTTCATTATCATTAACATATTTTTGTGATGTTTTTTATTTTTTTGTTCAAGGATCACGAAGTTCATTTCTTGGGATATGTTGTGTCCCATCATAGAGTGCTAATAGATCATTCGTTGATCAAAGAATACATATCATGGGTGGCCCCCAATATTGTTGCATAGGTGTGACAATTCATTGGTTTTTTAGTATATTATAGTAGAATAATAATGGATTTCTATCATGTTGTGACTACTTTAACATAATTTATTAGAAAAGATTTAATTTCATGTGGATTAATAGGTTTCAAAATAAATTGTGTTTTAAATGAGATGTTTATTAGTGATATTGTTTTTATTATTCTTGAAGAGGTAGTTTAGTTTGATGTCTTATGTGATTTCTCACATTATGGGTTGGGTTGTATAATTATGTAGAGAATATATACTATTTTTTATAGGTCTTGGAAGTTATGTATCTATGTAAATAATGATTCCACCAATTATGATGAGTTGTTTGTAGTTGTGTTTGATATGAACTTATGGAGACATTACCTCCTTGATGACCATTTTGTGATACTTACTAATACAAATACAAAGAGGTGATTTATCTTGCAACATGATTTAATCTTGTGTAAGTGATGGGGGATATAATTTTCCTTCCTAATTTTTATGTTGATGTATTTTATCAAATGTGAAGGGTGATATTATATTTAATTCACTGAAGAGAATTTCATATTGTGATACATTGTGGGAACATGGAGATTCACAGAGTATGGTATTAGAGCTATTAGTTATGGATATTTACATGGGATAGGTATTTGGTAGAATATGTATTTTTAGGATGATAGTGAAGTCGTCTTTAGTGAAGTAGATTGAGGATTCCCTTAATAGAGATTCTAGGGTGGAAGACTAGATAGATAGTGTTTTCTTAATTATTACCATGATAATCAATAACTATATGAATAACAGTTGGTGTTGTTCCATGGATGATTTTTTATCCCATTGACGATGCATGAGGTGGTTCACCATGAGTTCTATAGATCACCCTTAGTAGTAAATCCTGGTATGGAAAACATGTGTGGATCTATACGAGTGTTGTTTTGGGGTGCCAAGGATAATGTGTAATATTGAAAACATTGTGTCTCGATGTTTTGTATACTTGAAGGAGAAGGTTGAGGACCATGTTCCTTGTGGATAGTACTACATTTTATCTGTTCCTCAACGGAACTGGGATTTAATCTCAATGGACTTCATTACTGGTTTAACTAAATCATAGGATGAATACAATTCTATATATGTGATAATGGAATTTTTAATGAAATCAATGCAATTAATAGTAGTTATGGAGTCAATAGAATTGGTTTTTTTGTTGAGGATATACCTAGAGTAGGTGATGACACTCCATGAGGTCCCAAAGCCGATCAAATCTAATTGGGATGATTTTTTTACCTACAGGATGTGGAAATATTTCCAACATGATATTGGATCGACGTTCTTCCTTAGATCTAGTTATCATCCATATATAGATTGTCAAATAGAATAGAATATCCACACTGTTTAAAAAGTTTTCCCTTTTTATCTTAGAATATTGGGATTATTTGATGATTCACCGACCCTTCTACACATTTTATTACAAAAATAGTTTAACTCAACTGTTTCTGTGGATACTACTGAATCTTTGAATGGATAAAAATTCTATTATCCATTGTTCTGGATTAGTGTTTTAGAGCCAGAAATTTATAGGCCAAAAATATTGTATAGTATTCCAAAGATTGTTTAGGTTATTCGTGAGAGGATGAATATAGAATAAGATCACCCGAATACCAATTTCGATTATTGTTGGAGACCATTAGTGTTTTACATTGTAGAACTTGTGTTCATAAAGGGGACTCATCATCCACATTATGTAATTCATTTCATGGTGTTGTCTCAGGTTAGAGTTGTAGCATATCAGATAAAACAAACAAAATAAATTATTAAGATACATGACATGTTCATTATGTCTCATCTTCAGTATTACCGTATTTATGAATCCCACATCATAGACTGGTGATATATTGAAGTTGACAATGATTAAAACATTTATGAGATGCATTTATAGTTCTTGGATCTCAACAAGAATATGTTATATGAGATATTTATTCCTTTTCCTTTTTTATTATAGAGGCATAATGGTTTAGAGGATATTAACAAATAAATTTTGTGGAAAATAAGTGTTCATTATGGAAAACAATTTTCTTTTTCGGATCCTATTTTTTTATTTATCATTTTTGTTTTTTTTACCTTTATGGGTTTATGAAATGATGTGTATTCTTGGATGTTTATGGGTGATGTTAATATAATTTGGGAGTATCTCCCATTTTATAATTTTTTAATACAAGTTATTTTATTTGTGTTGTTTTATACATGGTTCCTCAAAGTGATGAGGTTGAGATCATATGTTTCTAAGACTCATGAGAGGTATCTCTCTAGGTGTATGATTGAATAATTTTTTTTTCATTCATCCCACTCTTAATTCAGTTTTAAATTCTGAATGATAATAATAGTTTGAGAGGTAGTTGATATGAGGGTGTGAATTATTGTATCTATTTATTTTGTGATTATTTGGGGTTGAGGGTTTGTTATTCGTGGTTTGAAGAATTTATTTTATAATACAAGGTATTCATGGTGGTAAACATTCGTTTTGAATTATTCTATGACATATATCCTCAACATAACTAAAGGATATTCTATTTTGGTGTGGGTTTTCTAGCTACAATGTAGGTGGATAAAGGGAGGATATTCAAAGACACTAAAAATGTTGTCATAATTTCACCATGTTGTATATATAAAACATAGAACACTCCCCTGTGGTTGGGGACAATAGAATAAAGAATCTAGATTCCACATAAAGGGTTTGATTTGGTTCCACCAATTTCTGGAGTAGCTATACTATGGATGTAGGATCTGAGATGGCCTTCATTCCTAGTAAATGGTTAATGGGGGAAAGATGTTATTGACTATGTAGTGGTTTCTCCCCTTGTTTATAGGATCTATGGCATGAATGGAAGTGAGGTTCTGAAACCTGATTTTAATTGAAAGGCTACACCATGGACTAGGGTTATTTCATCATTGCCGTTACTGAATTTTCAATGGCCAAGGAAGGTGTGTAGCGCTATAATAATTTCTAATAAGCATATAAATACCCAAACCCACTCTAAAACAAATGTTTTCCCAATTTTTAAACTCAAATCATTTTATCCCATGTACTATTTTTGAATTCAATTACACCCCATTCAAATAGAATTCGATCAATATATTCCCATGTTTGATTTTTGGATAACAAAGGTGACTTCTATAGATTTTATAATGGTTTCTTATCCAATGAAACACATTTTAATCCCATATTAAACCACATGATACAGAAATGATATATATATATATATATCTAAAAGATTTTTTTATTTCATTTTTAATGGTTGTGACATGAAATCCATGGAGGGTAGTAGTTTTCTTTTTAGAGATGTGACTGAGGATCCACATTTTTGATCTATTCAGGATGCAAGAACATTCAAATCATTAACTTATGGGCTTGTTTTCTTCTCATTTTTATTGATTTTTAATAATAATTTCATAATTGTAATTATTATTTTAGTTAATTTGAAATTAACCCTAATTAATGATAAATCTGATTAAATTAATAATTGGTTTATGGTTGAAATAATGTAACATTTTTATCTTTTGTGATAATGAATTTCATTTTTTAATAGATTGTATTCTATATATTTAATTATTTTTTGTATGTTTTGTATTTCGTTACCATGTTTCTTCTTGAAAATGGATAAGGAACACAATTCCCAACGTTGTTAGTGATTGGATAAATAAATTTAAGGAATCATGTTTAATGAAAATATTGTATACACTAAATTTATTCTAATAAATTAATTATTAAGTAATGTACAACTAAACATGTTATTCCATAATTTAATGAAATTTAACCAGGAAATGGAATATCATAATTATTGAATTTTATATAATATAAAAGTCATGTTATATGAGAATTCATATTCTCAATGTTTAATGAAATGAGAATGGATACATGAGAGCATGAAAAAATGATAGTTTATAATAGCTAATTTCATTGGATACATGTAGTAGTAACCTATAACCAAAAGAAACAATTTATTTTAACATGGAATGAAAAAAGTAGTTTTAAAAAAGATTTTTTTTGTAAATTTTGATGATTTTCATACAAAGTATGAGTGGATTGTGTTTATGGAAATGTGAGCCAATTTTTATATAAAGGATGAATTCATTGTTTTTGGGAACATTTTACCTGTTGATATTATTTTTGGTTTTATAGGCTTCTCTGTTGCTCTCGATGTAAGACTTTGAATATGATGTGATGTGATAATGGGATGGCTGATGATATACTGGTAGACTATCTTGAGAGTATAAAAGCATTTGATGCATATAGCTATGGGATGCATGGTTATGTGTATAGAGATCCTAATATCTCAGGCATGTATATTATATCTTTTAACTATATTATGTAATACATTGTAAATACTCATGCATGTGGACCATAATATGTAAGTTACTTTAGAAACATGGAATATAATCTTCAAATGTGATGAAATATCTTCAACATCTCCAGTAATTATCTTCTCACATACTACTTCCTTTTAGGCATACCCTAACTAAAACATTCCTCATAACCTGAGGAATGATTGATAATAAAGGGAGAGATTAGATGCTGTGTAAGGTTAAACATAATAGGTATCAATAAATTTTCTTATGAAAGAATAATATAATAATTAGGGTATGTGATCATTAACTTAACATACAATGTATAAACCAAACATCTGAAGTATTATTAATAATATTTGTGGAATAAAACATAATCATTTCATAACACATGGTCCATAAGAGTGATAAAGCATCATAAGTCAATCATAAACCCTAAGCTCATGTCATAATAATTTTGAACCATCATGAATATAGAAAACTATTTCATATATCAATTTGAACTACCAAAACCATTGACATAGTTGATCATCACCTATCACTTGATTCATGTTGCGGATTAGGATACAATTCTTTCTTACTGTGGATTCAGACACACATGTTTCCCATATTGGATCTAGAACCACCTGTCTCTTATAGTATATCGAGACACAACTATTTCCCATAGTGGCTCTAGAAAAACCATACTCACATCGTGGATTAATCATGTCAACTAGTTTCTATTTCTTAGATCTTGTGATATTAATAATTAACCAACGAATTGGAAAAATATAAAGGTCCCACTAATCACATAATGGAAATATTACAAATTTCTTCCACTATATCATTAAAAAATTATCATATCATAACCCCTAAATTTAAATTGGTTTCATACAACAATTATTATATCATTACCTATGGAGAATACAATAGTTTAATAATAATTTACTAATTTTCTACAACCTAACACATGAAAAAAATAAGTTTTCATAATAATTCTATCATGGTATAACCCATGGATGATAAATGGGTTTAATGAGCATTTTTAAATTGTATAATCCATTGATGAGAAATGGGATTCATAAAAATCACATCATAATTAACATAAGAATTTTAGAGGAAGAATAATAACGGTATCATTGGATCATATTCTTACTAAATCATAACTCACCTTAATGAATGTCATTTTATATAGAAAAGAATATTTAATGACTAATTGGTATATTTAATTAGGATAATATAATTTAAAAAATTAATTTTTATAACACAAATCATTATAAAAGTCATGATCATTAAAATTATCCTTCAGAACTTGTAAATGAATCTTTTAAAAATAATTTTAAACATTATTTCAACATCAATAATTTTCTATATCCTTTTGTTTTAAAATATTATTTGAAACATACAATGGAATCTTTGAAAATCATTTATAAATATTTTAATACCATTTGTCATTTTTAATATCATTTTCATTCAAAATAACATGTGCAACATATAAAGGAAGATTTTGAAGTCATTAAAAACAATTTTTAAAATATAAAAAAAATTCAAAATACTTTAAAGTGATAATGAGATTAAAATATATTTTAAAAAAAATTTGATATCATTTTTGGAAATTATTTTTTAATGAAAACATATTTCCAACCCACGAGAGATATAAAGTCATATTGTAATTATTTTTTTATCAATCATCAGAATTACTAAAAGTGGTAAAATTGTAACATTACATTAAGGTATCATGAATAACTGAATTATACGAGATTTCATGATAATTCATGGTTGGTAAAACATGGTATTTCAATATGGTATACTTAATCATAAAATAACATAATAAATTATTAGATGATAACATTAAATCTTTAATACTTCGGTAACATTGAATATTAATCCCAATGATTGAATAGAATAAATTGGAACTTAAAATATCCAAAATAAATAAAATTTCATTATAATACACATTAAATAGTTTGTATAAACACATAAAGATTAATAAATGTTCATATCAAAATATATGTCTCAAAGAAGTAAAATTGTGACAAAAATACCTTATAGATTTGGTAATGTTTTAACTATATACCCATTGATAGAGAGATCATAAAATTGATATGTAATCACAAATATATTTTAAATGAATTATTATAATATTAATTCATGGTAAATATAAAAAACATGTAAATTAAATAAGTTGTGAATATGGAAAGTGTCTCATTGAAGTAAAAAGTCACACATAAATCCCTAAACAGAAGTATTGAGTTTTGTCTTACACATTCAATCATCCATTATGATATTTGTAAATTAATTATACTACGATTAAATAACTACATTCATATATATCATACAATATATTACTTTCTTATGAATTTATATTATATGTTCATTTACAATTTAATGTTAGAGTTATGTTTCAAGTAAAAACCGCTTCATTTTATGTATATTTTTGAACTTTTAATTAACGATCCTCTTACATTGATATCAATTTAAATATCTCTATAATATTTAGCATGATATAAATATCATATATATTAATTATATATAAATATATATTAATCCATTTAATTTAGTGATATGAAATAAAATGCAAAATTCCTGAAGACAGTAGGCTATATGTATGCGTGAATGCTATTTTTTCATTTCTTTTCATCTATAATGAAATAAAATTAAATGATATAATATAATCATATAATAATTTCTATTTTATATATTTCAAATGATATAATTAATCTCATCTTTAATATGTTCCATGTAATGCATTAATGAATCACATTAGTTTATAGGGTGGTAGTTTTCTGTATCCATTATAATCATTATTGTATTCCCAAAAACAAAAAATAATGTTGTTATGTGTGGTATAAAAATTATACAATCAAAATAATATCATATATATATATATATAATTAAAATCATACATAAATAGGTTTTCAATCAATATTACCATCCTTTGTATGGATTAATGGAAAATCTAATGACATCAGTTCAAAAGTCGATAGTCTTCTGTCAAAATAAATGATGATTTCGTAACCCATTTTATCAATGTGTGTTTGGTTTACATAAAACATAAAATAATAAAATATAATTATTTTTATCATTCTGAGGTAAATATATAGTAATTATTTAGATATAATTTAATGGGTTTGAGTTGGAAATTAAAAAAAAATATTCATCGAACAACAGCATATATTCATTATGTATCTTCTTCAAGTTTGCACTAAAATCATTCCTTGGTTGGATTAATGTAAAAAATAAGGCTTCTAGGATAAGGGTAAATTTTTTTGATATGTAATTTACTATCCAAATAGGTGGGATTTATTGAGGAAGTGTTTAGAGGGTGACCTTTTATATGTTTGGTGAGTGAAAAACAAGTTAATATTTTAAAAGAGATAATTCCAACCATGTATTTCACTTGTGAATAGGGTCCAAAGAGGACCATTATAGATTATAAGGCGTTTAATGGTATAAATATTTATATTAAATGGGTCTTAGTAAGTTGGGTTGGTTATTTTTATACTTATTTTTTCTGTTTAATCACCCCGTGAAATATATTTAAACCTTAACCTCAGTAAATAATTATTATATATTTTACTAATAATTTTTGTAAAAAACTTTTTTGATAGTGTTATAAATTATAAATTATTATCAATCAAAATTTTTAATTTATTTTTCAAAATTCTACTCACATAATTGGAATAAAATAATTTAAAACTAAACCCAAAATTGAGAAAAGAATGCTAATTTTAAATGGATTATGTTCAAAAGTTCAAATGTTTTTATATACAAATTCAATAATAAAATGATTATAGTGACCTAAACTGACTTAATGGGTATTCATTTGAGCTAATTTTACTTTAATAATATCTCAAAATATAATTTAACTTGATAAATAAATTAAATGAAATGGTATATTTCAATTAATATTCAATATTTTTTAATATTCCTAAAAATTGAAAGATTTCACACAAAACACCAAAAATTGCCTTATTATAATTTCAAAATTATAAATTCAAAATTGAATTTTAATTTATAAAATATATTTTCTAGAGGTGTCAATAAATTTAATGTTATCATTTTTCCTAAAAAGTCATGAAATGATGTTTTTTTGAGCGAATTGAATTTTATAAAAATATATAGACTTAACAAAAATTAGGTATTTTAATCTAAATATGTTATAATTATGTAAAACCATTATAAAAATTATTTAAAAGTTAGTTATTACTATTAATATCTATATTTTTAACCGCTAGTTTTTAGTGGACATTTTCTAAAATCTATATTAATAATATATCATGGTTTTTTTAAACTTGATGTCATGTGTAATGCATGTTATTCCAATTTTATTATAGATAATGCTAAGCTTGTTGTTGTGTAAAGCTCATGAAATCAAATAAATTTTATTTATTTGAAAAAAAATAAGTCAAAAAAATATAGTGTTTTAATTTATAACCCCCCTTAAAATGATTGGTCCCTTGAAATTATTCACTCATATATTAAAAAATGAGGATTGTCATGGCTCATAATTTCCTACAGATCCCATGTATATTGTCAAAACTGGTGGTTTCTCCAAAATAAATTGTCCTTGTGAGTGGTAATGATTCATAGAATATTTTTTTTTCTAGGATCAACCCCATTTGTTCGTCACAATTATCATCATGATTTAATAACATGATCTCTAATTTCATTACATGTGAATGGTCAGATATGTACATCATCATTATAGCTACATAAAACACATCGGGAAAATAAGTGTGGTTCGATGGAAGCCATAAATAAAATTACATTTTCCTGATATGATGCAGTATTTTAATCGGACCTATATACCATGGGATTTTTTACCTCCTTTATCCCATGGAAAAAATTATAGATAAAACTACTCACCAACATAAAACTCTTGCTCATGTTGATTATTAACAACATAATATATCTATCAACTATGTGTAATACATACATGTATCAATTTTTTATTAACATTATATTAAATATATTCAATTTTCATAGGTCCAAATTTTTTTTTCTGTAACTTCATTCCAATATGTTTGAGTATTATACTTACATCCAAAAATGGATTCATAAAGAGTATTCTAAATGATCAAGTGATAAACATCATTTTATAAAAACACAACTTTAGGACGGTGTTAATAACAGTCACAATTAAAATACATTGGATATGATTGAAGAGTATCCATTATTAATATGGACACAATTTTTAAAGGAATTCCTCCTCAAATTACATTGTTACTAACTATAATGTTGAACTGTTTTATTTCCTTGAATGTCTCTATAAAATATCCTTAATTCAGATAAACTCAAATCATATAAAACCTCAAAATGGGGTGTCAATAACTCTAAACATATTATCAATAGTAAAATAATAAAAAAGTATAGTATCCATAACTCTTCTGTTATTCATACCTAGAGATATATATTCTCAAAAAATATAATTCAACATTTATTCTTTAAAAAACCTATTATATTAAAAAAACATTTTCATTTGAATATTGGTTTTATAATATTTATGATATAATTTAAATTTTTATTTAATTATTCTAAAATATATAAAGAGTGATATAATGACATTAAATTTCCCTAAAGGATAAACTATATGATTTTCATAACTATCATTATTAAAAAATAGAAAATTAAAATCCTAACTAAAGAGGGAGGATAAGTGTTCCCTAATATTCATGATTTAATTATTTAATTTGGATAACATATGATTTCACATTTTCCCTTTAGATTATAGGTTTTTGTGTCTTATTATCCTCAATAAACCTCATACTGGGTCATTGATTATCAAAATTCCCAAATTCCATAAACTAAAACACTAGAGTGTGGGTGATTCAGTATTTAGAATTATATTCTCATCCATTTCATTAAGAATTTAATTAATCATATGTTGAAATTCATGAAATTTTCGATATGCCTTTCCACATTCATAGAACCTCCCAGTTCCACTCAATAAATTCTATTGACGTTTCCTCCAAAATTTCTGTAATACATAGTACAAGAATTTCATTCACCCAATTTATTTAATATGAGATTTTATCATTCACTTCTAATAATAACTAGAGGAACTGTGGGAAAATAAATTCTCTACTTCTTCTATCATTTCACATCTACCAAATTATTCATAGTAACGAATTTCACTTATATCCAATGTCTTTTAATTACGTTGTTTCATGCCACTAAAGAATCAATAAATTTTCCTTTCATGACTGATAATTAAAATAGAAGTGTACCATGAAAGTCCATTAAAATTATTTTCATAGGGACCATAGATTCACCATAATATTTATTAATATAATGGAATTAAGTCTCTAAAACTACAGATAGAAAAAACATGATTTACATACCAAAAAACATCACCCTAAGATCATCTAATACTATATATTCTGTTTATTCCTTTTCACATATCTTATTTGTAAGATTCCATCACTGAAATCCATCAACTTCCAAATAATAAAGGGACAAAATCGATTTTTCTTTCACCAAACCCTAATGAATAAAAAATATCATTTCAGTGGTAACGATCCATTATTATGAAACAAGTTGATCAATAGAAAAACTAAAGGAGGGTCGATACGGCCTATTACATGACTTAATAGAAAATTATTTCCACATTTTGTTATATTTAATATTAACAGGATTCATAGCTTGAAAATTTTGTTCGATCATATCAACATGTTATTTCATTTTAGTTCCCATTTCATTTTGTTGATCTAGGGGAAAATCATTGAATTTTATATTTTAATCAGCCTTAACATAGATCCTTAGGGTTCATCGCTTAACTAAAACCATAATATATAATGTAATAATTAATAATCATGATGAGGAAACACATAGTCAAGAAAAATAACTTTTAATAAGTCTAAATCATGGCATATTCTTCTTTAATACGTCAAATCATATGTTTTTAATTTATCATTAATATTCATATTGTATATAAATAAATCATGATGGTTTATAATGATTTTGGGAATTTCCAAAGCATATCACCAAGGAGTTTCAAACCAGATTTGTAGTAAGGCCTATTGATATGCACAACTTCCTAATCAAGTCCATCTCAATACTGTGTTTGTAGTGTTATTACCCTTGGGAAAATGTTTCCATAGAAACATCGAATTTTATTATAAAATAAGGATGGATTTCTAGGAAACTGCTCAATATATCTTTTTTCATAATTCCATTAAATTTTCTAAAAAGCTTACTCATCCTTATACACATCCTTATACATGTTCTTTAAAAATCATTTACTAAAACATAAAATATCACAGAACCCATTTTATTAAAAAAATATCCTTGAAAATTTATAAATGAATCTTTTCAATGAAAATGTAAAAATTTACTAAACGTAAATCATTATATAAATTTTTCTCTTTGAAAATATAATTTTAATCTTATAATATAATAGTTAAAAATAATTTTAAATACTTTTTAAAAATAAAAAATTTTCAAAATAATTTTCATTGAAAATAACCCACCAAATATATAAAAAATAATTGAAAATAATTTTTAACACTTTTCAAGACATAAATTTTTATCAATATCCATTCTGTGAAAAAAATTCTTAAAAAATCATTGAAAATATTTTTGATATCATTTTGAGAAAACAATGTTTATGAAGAAAATTTATTTTTGACCAAATATATAAATATGGTCATATTTTCACGAATATATTTTTTTCTATATTTAGTACCAAATAGTGGGATAATTGTACCATTATATAAATAAATCATTAATAATCTGAGTAGATGAAAATTCATGATAATTCAGGAGTTTTAGATCATGATATATCAATATTGGAGACTTAATAATAATCAATTATGATAAATAATGAGAATGTGACAAAACATCTTTACTAATTTGGTATCATTGAATCATAATTCCTATAAGAAAATAAGAAAATATGGAACATAAAATATCATGAGGATAAATAATTTATTGATATGCCATGTCCAAGGGGTAGTATGTAGACCTAATGAATGAATATAGGTGCATATCATATTATATGTCTCATAGAAGGGAAATTGATTAAAAAACCAATTACCGCTTTAGTAAAATGTTAACCAACAACTCCATGAAAGATAGTTCCTAAAATAAATGTGTAAACCACAATATTTATTTATATAATAATCATAATATACACTCTAGGGTATTATAGACACCCCATAAATAAATTGTTTGATAATATAGCAAGGGTCTTGATCAGATCTATAAAAGAGATGGTTAATCCATAGGATATTGTCCAAGTGTTATGTACAAATAATTTCACATTAAGGGGGATTAGAGGGGCCAAACAAAAAAATGATTGGTTCAACAGACACACATCAAGGAGGAATTTGTCAAGAATCTGTGGTGGGTGCTAGTGCATATCATTATTTCAATGATGTACGAGGAGGGGAGGTGAATTCTGTTCATGAGAGATCTTATAGTATCCCCCAGTTGATGTGGATCCCTAATGTTAATATCTTGTTGATGGTTTCTCATTGGATGTATTTTTGGAGGAAAAGATATTAGTTGATATGGATTACCATAATTGGACCTTAGTCAAATATTTCAAGTGTGAAAAACCATTAGTGGTGTTCTTTAATTACCATTATGTAATCATTTTCCCTTATGCAGCATCTTGTAGTGTCTCTTTTTTTCACCTTTACCTTTGGAATTAATGAATTATCTTATAATGAGTTTATTAGGGCCTAGAAAAGGGTTAGTCGATATAATATTTGATGTATCTTCAAATTATCTTGGTTGTCATAGGAGTCTGACCGAGGAAGGAATCAAGCCAAATGGAGGAGTGAGTTAGGCCTTTAGGAAATCCTCCCAACTTCTAGAATGCGATGGTATTTCACTCTATGGGAAATAAACATAGGTGTTTCTTTAGACATGATAGTTACACAATATGTGTACAGGATACTACTTCTCTAGGAATATGTAAGGAAAAGTATTTTTAATTTCAGTTTATGTATAATGTTCTCATTGGGGGATTTTTTTGGTTTCACATAATGGAAATGATCTTTATCAGTGGACTCCCTGGTTCTGCACTCAACATTGTGGAAGGGTCACTTGGTGGTGTTATAAAGGTATTGGTAAGAACAGGTCAATGTAACTAACATGATTTCTACACCATTTGTAACACCCCAAGATTTCATAGTGTGTTATTTCTTCAAAACAATTCAATAACTTGCAATACACGCAACACCGAGTTCAATCACACCACGACTTACCAAAGAAGTCGTTAAAAAGATGTTATGAATAGTATTAACTAAATTTTAAACTTTATATAATCCTTATAAATTTAGAATCCATATTATGAGTTTCTTAGACATAATGTAAGAACAAATTCATTTTCAGTATTGCACTTTTACCAACTTTTAGTACTGAACCCTTTTTAAATCCAATATTTTAAACTTTTATATATTAAATTTGAATAAATAAATTTACTTTTTAGAATGGGGACATAAAAAATTTAAAATTAAACATTCCATGCTTCCTCGGTACGCTTTCCTTTGAATAATACATTAGCGTGTGTTGTACGCAACTTCAAGTTCTAACACACACCACAACCAATCAAACTAGCCGTTATGAATAGTAATACCCAATTTTTGAAATTTTATCTCTCAAAATGGACTTCATTTTTGTATTCGGAGTATCGAATTTAGCCTAAGGTTAAATTTCGATACTTTTTGGATAACATTTATATTTTGATTAATAGTGAAAATTACTAAATTTTAATTAAAAACAAACTTTTTTTAATAGAAATAATTTATATTGATAAATTATGAATTTGAGTGGTTTTAAAATATATTTTGAATATATTTTCTCCATTTAATATAATGTTGTTCATTATACATAATTTCACTATTAAACCGGACATAAACAAGTGTCAATCTTTTGATAGTTATTATCTCTTAAAAACACGCTATTCGTTTTGATAGCGGGAAATAATTTTTAAATTAATTAATGAAACTGATATTTTTTTAATTTAGTAAAATAGACATCATTTTTGAATTAATAATATCATATATAGCTTAGGCCTATTTTTTGGTATTTTTCTGGAAACTTTAATTTTTTTGATGAATAGTGAAACCACTAAGTGGTAGTTAAAAAACTGAATTTTTCATAAAACATAATTTTACCGCTTTTGTGAGTGGAATTTCGAAAATCCAAGAGACACTGTTAATATCAAGGGGTAAAATGTGGTTCAATGAGATGAAAATAATTTTTGGTGAATAGTAACTTTTTACTTTTATTTACCACGGTTAAAAGTAAATTTGGTAATTAAGGGTAAAAATAATATTAATATTACCCTAACACATGTCCAAATTCTATTTGAGAAGTGTATATCAACCAAAAAAACCTTAGGAATAAAATATTATCATTTAGGTCCACTTGGATTAGATTATGACATTTATTATTATTTAATTCAAAGAAGAGTTAAAAGAGTTAAAATCAATGTTCATTTACTAAGACATATTTAATATAGGGTTACACATAAGATAAATTATATTATAAATATTCATTATAAAGATAAAAAGATTTCCTACATAATAATAGTTTATTTATAATTTTTAGACATTAAATAATTTAATTTATTTATGACTCAATGATGATGCAGTAATTACCATAACAGTGAAAAATTAAAATAATGGATATTATAAATACCCAAATAAATATAATTTGAGGCTTTTTACGAATTACACTAATTTTATAGGTTAATATTTCATGTTAGGAATGATTTAATTAACTTTTTTCGATGTAATCCTACTGTTGTATGTTTTACAAAAATCAATTATTGAATAGTGTCAACATTGACATAAAAGAGTTTTTAAAACAAATATTATATTATTAATTGATATTAAATTCCTAAAAATCTAAGGATCGGTCAAGAGACTTATATCATGATAGGTGTATCATTAATGGACCACTTTGGGGTCTCTCGGAGGTATATAGTATGTTTATTAACTATATAATATAAAAATACAAAGTTACATGGAAAGTGTCAAACTAATTAACTAAGAGTTAAAACTAAAAGATAAGGTTAATATAATGACCCAAACATGTCCAAATTCTATTATTTTATTGGTTTTAGACCCATCCACACCTTAAACTTTAAATAATCCACTTTGGAGCCATTATAAACCGATTATGAATTTATTATAAAATAATATTTCTTTTTTTCCAAAGGTTCCCCTCACCCCTCTTATAAAAGGGCACTCCCCCTTCTCACTAATTCAAACATTCAAAGCCTTTTGGATCGGCCAAACCCTACCAAAATACTCTCTAAACTTCCCTTTCTATAACCTAGAGGCCATAGTTTGACAAGAAATCCCACCTAAGGATCCCTTTTTGATCAAATCAAAAATAAGAACCCAAAGAAGAGGTAATGTTTTCACCACAATTTTTCAAATTCATTTCTTATTCAACTATACTTTCTTTGTTATTACCATTCTAAAATAATGAATACAGTATCTCCTATATACTGTAAAATTATTATAAATATGGTACAACCATATTCAGTATTCTACCCATCCTTTGAATGACATGTCACCATACGTGCGTACGTACGGCTTACCGTCTCCATGTCGTGGTGTAATTATTATTCAATATATTATTATTTGGATGGTTATAATAATGATGTGTAATGTATTTAAATAATAAATATAACATGATAATTATTATTTATAAAATATATAACATCCAATTAAATATTATTTTAATATCAAAAGAATGATATTGTCGCTCGTGCGTACGTACGGACTACCGTCTCCACGAACGCGATGAGATTCATTATCCACCGTATCCATTAAAGTATAATTATCATTTTATAATCGAAAAATAATATTTAACGACTTGATATAATTCTGTATATGAGTAAGATACAACCTATCAAGGACAAACATGGATTACGTAACAAAACATATAAAGAAAAACAAGTAAGTTAACACCCGAAAGGACGATAATACTAAGATATTATTAACAAAGCAATGTTAAAAGATCATATATGATAACATAATAATGTATATGATTATTTTATAATTTAATAACAATTATTTTACCATTATACAGGAGGTTAACCTACCCTCAACCAAGGAAAAGTAAAAGGTAAGGGTTATTTCACAATCTCTTCATTATCCAAGGTTGTTTATACGTAATTATCTACTGGGACCTCTTTATCATCCACATCCATGTTTCTTGAAAGTGTATTTCAAAAAATTCTTACTATTTTATAGAATTTGGGTTAAATTAATTTATACCCTTGTTTGAATTTTTATATGAATTTTATAAAGGAATCTTTCCTTCATTTTCCAAACAACGTCCTTTTTAACATTTTCGACAGAATTATGGTAAGAATTTATTTTTTTAACTTATACGGCGGCTGCGGCAATTTTCTGCCATTATAAAATTTTCTAAGCTTACCTTACAAGCTTATAAAGATATTTTCAAAGTAAAGGTTTTGTTTTATAATTATGTGAATTTTAAATGATTTCAAAATGAATATTTTAAGATTTTCTGAAAGGTACTCTTTATCAAAATCATAATTTTAAATGTTTTAAAGATTTATCTTTCTAAATCATTTTAATTATTGTCCATGATTTCAAAATTATTTTAAGGATTTATTTATATGGACATGAATTCTTTGGAATGATATTTCTTTTCAAAAGTTTCGATGCGGTATAGGACACTTTGATTCAAAAATCTCTTTTAAATTACTTCCTTAATAAATGTGTGACTTTGAAATGATTTAAAAAAAAGAGATATTTCTCTAAAATAGTTTTGATTTCGTCTATGTCAACATACTTTGATAGTTTTTAAGTTTATTTGAAGTTGATTTATTATGATACAAAACTTCCATATTGTTTTGAAGTTTTTGTAATGTGTTTTACTGTGGATGTGTTATTTTTATACCATTCGTGATTTATGGATGAAGTATTTACATTTAGTATTCTAGTTTTAATATGAATGTTTATGTTATGTTTAAACCTTTTCATATGGGAATGCATTAGACTTAATATGTGATGGGTGGAGCCCGCTATAGCTCCTCGATGCATCGGTAGGTCTCATGAGACAAACTAGTGTCTTGGCACAAGGCCTTGGAAAAATATTATTTGTAGTCTTGGCACAAGGCCTTGGCTATGTGGTTATGATAGTCTGGCATTATGCATTCCATCATTATGAATGTGGTTATTGATATTTCATGTGATTATTAGATTATTAGAATATCCATGCGAATAAGTAAATGGAATTACTTCATTTTATTTTTTCCATACTATGTTGAGGTTCAAGTTTAAAAAGATTTTGTTTCCGTTATACATTTCCTTAAATGTTTATTCTTATTTATGAAAGTTTCCGCTATATTGTAATCCTTACTTGTCTTTTGAGCTCACCCCTTTTTCTATGTTTTATTTTTCCTAGGATGTGAAGAAGTATTTTATGAATGACCTGTAGGATAGTATGAGGGGATATTAAGACAATATGTTGTTGTAGTTTTTCACTTATTAATGTAATGTAAACTTTATAAATATATCTAGTGTTTCCAAGTCTACAAAACTAATCAGTCTTTCGAGACATGATCTTTCTTGGGATCATGCCAATGTTATGTAATAATGCACCAACTATGGGTATCTAGGGTCGGGGAATTACACATGGTATCAGAGGAAGTTTAGTACAAACCTTGGAAGCTAGATTTAGATAAACTCTGATTAGAGATTGTAGACCTAATATGAACTTTGAGGATTAGTATAGAAGAACTTCATATAATTTTGGTATTTTAGATATTTTTTGAGTTTTTTGAGCAATACATCCCTATCTGGATTCGAGCAGGTAGAGGCGGCTCTGGCACAGATGTAACTAGCGGAAAAATCCAAAAACACCGCTTTGAGCTAGACTCGAACGGAAATAGGTGCACGACAACGGTCCTTGCTGCACTCTTGCTTACGACACTCCCGGGGGATATTCTTAGGATAATTTTCAGTTTCTTTACAAACTATTATGAAGGGTTTATGAGTATATACTTCCTCAAAGGAGACATTTTTATGATTTTGGATTGTATCCATACACTATTTAATTTATGTTATGTGTTTTACAAGTTTGGGATAACGTATTGTTATTCATAAACTAATCTAGTGTATGCCATTGTTTAGAAATGGCACCTAGTAGAAGGAATGAGAACACCAGTAATGCACATGATCCAAAGAGAAAGAAGGATCATATCTTTCATGGTCTTAAGCCAGAATTTATAAGAGAAATAATCTCCCATGTATTATCATTATATGAAGAAATAATATCATGGGTTGATAAGATATGTAAAGAGTTTATTGAGCCCTATGGCATTGAAGGGAATCAAGAGAATAAAAGGATGGAAGAGAGAAAGATGGATAAAGGGAAGAGGCAAAAGAAGAATTTTACCATATGTGATAACTATGGGAAGAAACACCCTGGAACTTGCCTGAAAGGAATGGGAGTTTGTTATAAGTGTGGAGGAAAAGGGAACAAATTACGTGACTGCAAGGGTAAGAAAATGGTTTCAAATGCACAATGATTCATTTTCATGGAGTTTTTACACTACGCAAACCTTTGTCCCATTCATCAGACTATGCCGAAAATGATGCTATTGGATAATAATCAAGTTATGATACTACCACAGATGAAGAGGACTGATTAGAGTTCTTATGTTGATTCTGTCATTTGAGTGTCGTATCAACAATGTACTTGTTATAATAATTATGGAGTATATAAGGATTGTAGTGCAGTACTATTTCATTAAGGACTTGAGATTGTGTGGAACAAAGAAAAGTGACTCAATAAGAGGTTAAATTTTTGAAAAATATATGGTTGAGAGAAAGATAAACCATAATATGGTTCTGATACCGAGGTAGTTATTTTAGAATAATACATGATTGATTTGGATAAATTGTATTGGATATTCTTGACTACCTTAAAACTGATTCATATTTTGTATATTACATATTTGTGGGGTTTACAACATTTTTGGATTGAAAGAGTATATCTATTATTCTTTAAGGAATAATGGATCATGAATGTAATCAATAAGGCTTTATCGTAATTGAGGATGTTGTAGTGTTTTAAAAGAATACGTGATGAAGGTGATAACATGTTATTACGCGGCAAAAAAGGATCTTAATTATGTTTACCTTCCTTATAAATTTTGGACTGAATTATTTTGGATAGTTATAGTTTGGATTATTTTGGATTTCCATAATAGGACAACCCGGAGGTCGAGTGGCATCCCATCACGTCCGGCATGGCCGTGAGACTTGAACCCAAAACTGAAGGGCGACAAGGGTGTATCACCTACCAGTGACCCACGTGATGTCCTGGATTGAATAATGTCATTTTTTAATGGTTCTACTAAATGAATAATAAATTAATTTTTTTAACCCTATATGAATAGGATAAATAGAATATTTTTTGTAAGTTCTATTATCTTTTAGAGTGAATGATGAGTTTTTGGTAGAACTTAGTTAAAGGATGAGACTCTAATTGTCAATTATATATTTTTATTCTTCTCTTATTCAATGATGAAATTAATTCTTATACTTTAGTGAAGGGATCTTAAAACAAAAAAAATGTGTTATCCTAATACCGTATGTTTTTCTAAATCGATGGTATTTTAAATCATCATAGATTGATGAATTTAAGGCCCTAAATTTTACACATGTTTGTTATTGATGACCTCAATCACTACCTATAAAAATTTACGTTTTCCTCCAATTATATGTCTCTAATTTCCACCAATGTTCTCCGAATAGAGATCATAATTTGGTGGTGACCCTTTCATTTCTCTTTTCCTCTTATTAAGACTAAATTTTATTAACCCAATTTCAGATGTAGGTTTTCCCACAAATATATTTTCTATATTCAACATTTTATTTTCAAAGAACAATTTCAAATTGCGAGGATGAAATTTATTGAAGGAGGGGAGAATGTAACACCCCAAGATTTCATAGTGTGTTATTTCTTCAAAATAATTCAATAACTTGCACCACACGCAACACTGAGTTAAAGCCCACCATGACTTACCAAACAAGCCGTTCAAAAGAGGTTATGAATAGTATTAACTAAATTTTAAACTTTATATAATCGTTATAATTTTAGAATCCATATTATGAGTTTCTTAGACAAAATGTAAGAACAAATTCATTTTTAGTATTACACGTTTACCAAATTTTAAGAGTGAACCCTTTTTAAATCCAATATTTTAAACTTTTATATATTCAATTTGACTAAATAAATTTAATTTTTAGAATGGGGACATAAAAAATTTACAATGAAACATCCCATGATTCCATGGTACGCTTTCCTTTGAATAATACAGTAGCGTGTGTTGTACGCAACTTCGAGTTCTAACACACACCACAACCAATCAAACTAGCCGTTGTGAATAGTAATACCTAATTTTTGTAATTTAATCACTCAAAATGGACTTAATTTTTTTATTCGGAGTATCGAATTTAGCCTAAGGTGAAATTTTGGATCTTTTCGGATAACATTTATATTTTGATGAATAGTGAAAATTACAAAATTTTAAATAAAAACATCTTTTTTAAAAGAAATAATTTATTTTGATAAATTATGAATTTGAGTGGTTTAAAAGTATATTTATAATATGTTTTTACCATTTAATACAATGTTGGTTATTGTACATAATTTCACAATTAAACCGGACATAAACAAGTGTCAATCTTTTGATAATTACTATCTCTTTAAAACAAGCTATTTGATTTGATGACAGGAATTAATTTATAAATTAATTAATGCAACTGAAATGTTTTGAATTTAGTAAAATAGACATCATTTTTGAATTCTTAATATCAAATATACCTTAGGCCTAATTTTTGGTATTTTTCTAGAAACTTTCATTTTTTGATGAATAGTGAAACCACTAAGTGGTAGTTAAAAAACTGAATTTTTTATAAAACTTAATTTTACCGCTTCTATGAGTGGAATTTTGAAAATCTGAGAGACACGGTTAATATCAAGGAGTAAAATGTGGTTCAATGAGATGAAAATATTTTTTAGTGAATAGTAACTTTTTACTTTTATTTACCACGGTTAAAAGTAAATAGGTTAATTAAGGGTAAAAATCATATTAATATTACCTTAACACATGTAATAATTCTATTGGACAAGTGTATCTCGACCAAAAACAACCTTAGGAATACAATATTATAATTTACGGCCACTTGGATTAGATTAGGACATTTATTATTATTTAATTCAAAGAAGAGTTAAAAGAGTTAAAATCAATGTTTATTTTCTAAAACATTTTTTATATAGGGATACACATAAGATAAATTCGATTATAAATATTCATTAGAAATATAAAAAAATTCCCTACATAATAATATTTTATTTATAATTTTTAGACATTAAATAATTTAATTTATTTATGACACAATGATGGTTCAGTAATTACCATAATAGTGAAAAATTAAAATAATTGATATTATAAATACCCAAATAAATATAATTTGAGATTTTTTATGAGTTACACTAATTTTATAGGTTAATATGACATTTTAGGAATGATTTAATTAACTTTTTTTGATGTAATCCTTCTGTTGTAATTTTTACAAAAATCAATTATTGAATAGTGTCAAAATTGACATAAAAGAGTTTTTAAAAAAAATATTATATTATTAATTGATATTAAATTCCTAAAAATATAAGGTTCGATCAGGAGACTTAAATCATGATATGTGTAACATTAATGGACCACTTGGGGGTCTTTTGGAGGTATATAGTAAGTTTATTAACTATATAATATAAAAATACAAAGTAACATGGTAAGTGTCAATCTAATTAACTAAGAGTTAATTCGAAAATATAAGGTTAATATAATGACCCAAACCTATCTAAATTCTATTGGTTGAGTGTTTTTGGACCCATACCCACCTTAAACTTTAAATAATATAATTTATATCCATTATCAACCAAATATGAATTTATTATAAAATAATATTTCTAGCTTTTTTCAAAGGTGCCCCTCACCCCTCTTATAAAAGGGAACTCCCCCTTCTCACTAATTCACACATTCAAAGCCTTTTGGTTCGGCCAAAACCTACCCAACCTTTCTCTCATCTTCTCTTAATACAACCTAGAGGCCTTATTTTGACCATAAATCCAACCTAAGGATCAATTTTTGATCAAATCAAAAGGAAGAACCCGAAGAAGAGGTAATGTTTTCACCACCCTTTTTCAAATTCATTTCTTCTTCAACTTTTTATTTCTTTGTTATTCCCATTATAAAATAATGAATCCAGTATCTCATATATACTGTAATATTATTATAAATATGGTACAACCATATTCAGTATTCTACCCATCCTTTGAATGACATGTCACCATACGTGCGTATGTACGGATTACCGTCACCATGTCGTGGTGTAATTGTTATTCAATATATTATTATTTGGATTGGGATAATAATGATGTGTATTTCATCTAAATAATAAATATAACAGAATAATGATTATGTATATAAGATATAACATCCAATTAAATATTATTTTAATATCAAAAGAATGATATTGTCGCTCGTGCATACGTACGGACTACCGTCTCCACGAACGCGATGAGATTCATTCTCCATCGCATCCATTCAAGTATAATTATCATTTTATGATTTAAAAATAATGTTTAAGGACTTGATATCATTATAGATATGAATAAGATACAACTTATCCATGAAAAACATGTCTTATGTAACAAAACATATAACATAAAATGAGTAAGTTAACACCCGAAACGACGATAATACTAAGATATTATTAACAAAGCAATGTTAAAAGATCATATATGATAACATAATAATGTATATGATTCTTTTATAATTTAATAACAATTATTTCATCATTATACAAGAGGTTAACTTACCCCCAACAAAGTAAAAGTACTAGGTAAGGGTTATTTCACAATCACTTCATTATCCGAGATTATTTATACGTAATTATCTACTGGGACCTCTTTATCATCCACATCCATGTTTCTTGAAAGTGTATTTCAAAACATTTTTACTATTTTAAAGAATATGGGTTAAAGTCATTTATACCCTTTTTTGAATTTTTATAATATTTTTATAAAGGAATAGTTCCGTCGTTTTCCAAACAAGGTCCTTTTTAACCTTTTCGACAGAATTAAGGTATGAATATATTTTTTTAACTTATACGGCAAGTGCGGCTATTTTCTGCTATTATAAATTTTTTGAAGATTACCATACAAGCTTATAAGGATATTTTCAAAGTAAACGTTTTATTTTATAATTATGTGACTTTTAAAAGATTTCAAAATGAATATTTTATGATTTTCTGAAAGGTACTCTTTATCGAAATCAGAATTTTAAATGTTTTAATGATTTATCTTTCTAAATATTTTTAATTAATGTGCATGTTTTCAAAATGATTTTAAGGATTTATTTATATAAACATGAATGTTTTGAAATGATATTTCTTTTCAAAAGTTTTTGAAATGGTATGGGACACATTGATTCAAAAATATCTTTTAAATTACATCCTTAATAAATGTGTGACTTTTAAATGATTTCAAAAAAGGAGATATTTCTCTGAAATAGTTTTGATTTCATCTATGTCAACATCCTTTGATGGATTTTAAGTTTATTTGAAGTTGATTTATTATGGTATAATACTTCCATATTTTTTTGAAGTTTTTGTGATGTGTTTGACTATGGATGTTTTATTTTTATACCATTCGTGGTTTATAGATGAAGTAGTTACATTTCGTATGCTAGTTTTAATACGAATGTTTATGTTATGTTTAAATATTTTCATATGGGAAGGCATTGAACTTAATATGTGAAGGGTGGATTCCGCTATAGCTCCTCGATGCATTAGTATGTATCATGAGACAAACTAGTGTCTTGGCACAAGGCCTTGGCAAAATCTTTTTTGTAGTCTTGGCACAAGGCCTTGGCTATGTGGTTATGATAGTCTGGCATTATGCATTTCATCATTATAAAAGTGGTTATTGATATTGCGTGTGATTATTCGATTAGTAGAATATCCATGTTAATAAATAAATGACATTATTTCCTTTTATTTTTGCCATACTATGTTGAAGTTCAAGTTTAAAAGGCTTTTGTTTTAGTTATACATTGCCTTAAATTTTTATTCTTATTTATGAAATTTTCTGCTATATTTTTATCCTTACTAGGCATTTGAGCCCACCCCTTTTTCTATGTTTTATTTTCCCAGGATGTGAAGAAGTATTTTATGAATGACCCTCAGGGATAGTATGAGGGGATATGAAGACAATATGATGTTGTAGTTTTTCACTTATTAATGTAATTTAAAATTTATGAATATATCTAGTGTTTCCAAGGCTACTAAACTAATCGATCTTTCAAGAAATGATATTTCTTATGATCATGCCAATGTTATGTAATAATGCACCGACTCAGGGTATCTATTGTCTGGGCGTTTCACCATTCTCTAATCTAGTCATTTTATGAGAGGGTTATTCCATATTGGTATCCACTAAGGCAGATCTGGTGGATTTTGAGGTTAGATCAGACATGGATACTCATAGGATAGAGGGATCACTAAAATTGGGATCTCCAGAGCAGAATTAGGAGGCTCAGTTATCCAAGAGTGGGATATTTGATGAAGCATTATTTTAAAATTTTAAATCATCGTGGAACGTAATTAGACCATGTATGTTATCCTTTAACGATGTTTACAAATTAGTGTAGTCCAGGTCTCATGTCTAAGGAAAGACGGTTCCAAATTTTATAATGGTTCCTTCTGTTCCTATATTTTATTATTCATTAGTAGACAAAGGTTTTTTTGATTAGGAAGTTGTTAGTACTATTATTGTGGATGGTTCAGGATCATAGAGGCTTTTATGTTTTCCTAAAATCTCAGAAAATCTATAGAAGAAGTATGTTTTTGCAAAGATAATCAAGGAGGCTCAAAGCCTATCAGTGTGAATTATTTTAACTTATATGGTCTAGGGGTTTCATGTCTCATGGTTTAGTTATCTCTTGTGAATAATACCTCATAAAGAAAGAACCATTTTGGGCCTTCATTAGATCCATGAGGTCTCTGGTGTGGTTAAGAAACCATTTCATGGTCCTTTAGTATCTTCTGGTTCTTGTAGAGATTACATAAGCTTTTGGTTCAAAGGTGGGAGGTGCAATAAAGATATTTTTTATTCCAGTTAATAGCAGTCTAGTTATAGGGAACTGATAAAAACAAGACTTTCTTATCAAATCATGGTTGAATATCTGACCTCCCTTAATTTGTATAGTAGACACTCCTCTTCAACAATGATCTTGATCATGGTTTTAAATTCGATATATCTGGGTGTAAGGGTAAAAAGTGAACACATTTTTAACAATGTTTATTTTTATAGGTATTAGTTATCAAATCTATTAATCTTAAAAAAATTAACGATCATATTCAGGTTCTTATAAACCATATGGGATTCTCAGATTCCCTAAATACCTCTCCAAGAAACCAGTATGGATATTCTATAAGTTCTATTTTAAACATATTTTTGTAAAGACTTCCCACAACATGTATTTACAATAGTGAATAATGGTGATTTTGAAATAATTTTCATTCGATTATACTTGCAGTAACAAGAATTGAATTGAAGAGTTGTGGGAGATGTTAGGGAATTAAAATTTAGGTATTTGTTCCTTGTTTTTAGGTGGTGATTTTAATAATATTGAGGATGACATAAAAGACAAGGGTAAGGTGTATTATTATATATTTACTATGAAATATATAGAATAATTCATTTCATCTAATAGGTTGATAGACCTGGAGTTTTTTGGAAGCATGATTTCATAGTGAAACTATAGGAAGGGGAAAAATTCATTTGGAGTATATCGGATCGATATCATGGAAACATTTATAGTTTATGTTAATTACCTCAAGAGTATATTAGTAACCTTATGATATAAATACAAAATCACTCTCTCTTGGTAGTTAATATTACATGGGTGAAATGAAGTGTGGACCGTTTTTTTATTCCATTAGCTTGTTGAGAATGTATGCTTTTGTGTATACAGTTAGAATATTTTGGAGGTAGAATTTTGATGGGTATTATTCGGTAGGATTTTCCATGAGTTTGAGGCTTCTATGGTCTTAGCATAAGGAATATAAGGGGATTCAAACAAACCATAATTATTTCCTATGGAAAATCAAAGTGGAAATAGAGAGACTTGAGCTTATACATCAACAAGCCTGGTATTGTGGAATTTTTGGTTCCCTAAATGATTCTTTATGTTAGTTTTGGGAGAAAATTATGGAATTAGAGAGGTTGGGAATGTATAAATCAAGGAAAACATGTCATAGAGATGTAGATAGATACACTTCCAACATTTACACGTGTATCATGGAAATGTGGTTGTCGAAAATAATCCATTTAATTTATCAGGATGGTTTTTATATGAATGAAATTATAGTTGTAAGAAGGATTGACCAGAAATATTTTATGGACATGATGGAAGGGTCTTATGTCTACTTTTAATTGATTCAAGTAGTTGTAGGATGAGTGGCCTGATTTATAAAGTGTTAGAGTTAGTTTCCTCGAAACCAACTATTTAGACTTGGATTACCTGAATGTACACTTATTATATATTGTTCATTGTTTTTCATAACTATAATATAATATTGTCCTGGAATATTTGATGTATTCATAAGTTCATGGAAGATCCCCGCTATGATGAGAACTTTGAAATGATAAAAGAATATTCTTAAATAATGGTCTATGGTTGGATGAAATACTATTATAGGGAACATAGTATGCAAAACGTCATGTGCGAGTACTCGTAAGAAGACGAGACTCTCTTTCACAGAGTTCGCATATGGTAATCACCAAGATGAAAGATTATGAGAACAGACCTTCCAGTAGTAATTCTGCATGCCATGGTGTCATCAGATAATTCTATCTTTGAGAATGTGAAATGGTCCTTAGACTAGAAGATTATCATCAACTCATGTCATGACTCACACACTTAGATTTTCTGATGAAAATCATCACAAAAACAGTTGGTGGGAAGTATGGTACATTGGGTGCATTACGAATGACATGTTGTTAATGGATAAGTCGAGTAAAGATTGGTCGTTTCCATAATTACGGAAGTAGATATCTTGGGCCCTTTGATTGAAATAGAACTGTCACCCAAATTCCATATCTATGGTGTCACGATGAGTTTATTTTTTGAAGTCAAAGAATGATGGATCAAGGATATAGGTTTATAAAACTACCATGAAACCTTCTTTATGAGATATTGATACCAAGAGATTAAATTACATGGTAAGCATTTATATGAGGTGACACGTCAATGCAACATCATCTACTTTCTCTTGGGTGCCTTGACCCATTGCTAGACACTAATCTTGGACTTTAGGAAAGCCCGCCTAATGCAAATGAGAAAGAGGCCTAGAGGGTCACACACTATGTGTACCAAAGTATCTCATGTATAATAAATATTATTCTCATATGAGGTTTAATAATTATTCAAGGAATTATAATTTTTTAATGTTGGTGGAAAAATAAAATGAAAAAAATATATACATGCTGTGTACATTGAATCTACATGTCGTGTAGTTTTAATTTTGGAAAGGAAATGAAAAATGAGTACACTCTGTGTATTAGTGATTACAAGCTGTGTAGTTTTTCTAGTCATGATTTTGAGGAAATAATATCATTTTATTAAATGATATTTATTATAATCAATGTGGGTGCATGTCAAAGAATTAATGATTCGACATGGAAGTTCTCAATAAGTGTTAATGAAATAAATAAAACACGTAATGTGTTTATTTATTTTCATAACTCTATAACATCAAACCTGATTATAAAAATCCTCACAACTCCAACACTTTTCTCTAATCGTTTTGCACAATAATTCTAGAGAATTCTCACAAGGTCGAAACAACTCATTCCTCCAAGAAGGCTCTCAAGACCTAGAGAGATCCTCCTCTATCGGATCAAGTAGATCTAAGGCGGACAACGCAATCAAAGGATTCTACACGTGAGAAACTATAGATTCCTTTGGCGACATCCAGAGATATGTGGTGCACGTGTGGATCACCACTAGAGGAAGTCTACACATGGATTCTGCAATGCAATGAAGAATCATATCGGAATGTGATCAGTAATATTAATGGAGAAAGAACACCAAAAAAGGTAATTCATGACAATTAATTAAATTAATTATTATAAAACTATGGTGATCCTTCTTTGTAGTTCATGGAAAATTCTTCTTCTTTGCCTATATCTATGATTTGATCTATGAAGTCTATCATTTATCATCGTATTGATCCTGGATTGATCTTTGCTAATGACAAAAGGTCTTGTGGGCACATCCTCCCACAAGCTTCCATTGCACCTAGGACGTACTAGTGGTATCAGAGGGATCACAACGTTGATTATAGGTATTTAATTTTTATTGATTTTTAAGCATTTATATTTCATCAATTCAAGATAAATTATTCTATAAAACATAATGAACGAGATCTGTTCTTCCACCTTCATTTCTCAATTCACATCATATAAGAGACCATTTGATTTTTATTTTCATTAAAATAAAAACCACGAACTCATCTGCAGGAGACGCTCATTCTGTATGTTAAACATAGGAATACATAGCGTGTAGTGAAACATATATGTCGTGTACTTAGGTTAAACGAACTGGTACTGGTATGCCAAACCACGCCATGTAAATTGAGCATACCTATGTTTTTTAATAAACTGTGTTGACCAGAAATAAACGACATGTGGAAACCGGAATACACAGCAAGCATGTTGAATCAACACACCGTGTAGTCCGATCTAGCCCAGTTAAAACCATGTACAAGGAGAAGCCTGGTAAACGCGTACATGGGATTTCCATGCCGGTAACCACGTAACAATGAAGTACATGCCATGTTAGATTATTCTACACACCGTGTACTCCAAAATTTCAAAAGTTCAAAAAACATTCCAAATCCCATGTCGTCTACTTTGGATAAAGCGTGAAAACAAATACACATAATATAATATATCCTACTTGCCGTTAACATTATAGAAATGGGATTTCTCGAAGTTTCCTTCAAAGTAAAAAGACTCATACAAGAATAGGGATGGGAATAATCACAAGGAAATTCAAAAAGGATTTTAATATATATAATTGATTAATTATAAATCTTAATTAATTGAATTCAAGCGTGACTTGTCTTGAATAAAAGAATGATTAAATTAATTTGAATACTAAATATGTGTTAATGTCGTTGCATGCTATGGATGATCATGAGATAGACCAAAGACCCATTTTGTGCGTATGGTTTCATTTAAATTTATTTAATTTATATTTTTTGGCCTGTGAGACTTCTTACAATAAAATGTAGGGCCTTCATGTTCATGGTTTATTTAATGTAAACTCCATGTAATAGAGGATCTCCCTAGCCAGAGGAGATGGTTCAAAATCCGAAGTTGGGGAAAAAATAAACCAAGAAGATACAAAGGTGGACAGGTGGGAGCTACAAAACATGAACCATTGGGTTCAATGTGTTTTTTTTCTAGGTCAGGGTTAGATTTTCAAAACTGCTAGATAAGCTAACAAATATTAGTTCATGATCATGCCATATTATTTTATTTCTGGCTGATTCCATGGTTTATTTATTATATATGTGTTGTCATGATCACCTAGTTAGTGAAATAAACTAGCATGAAAATATATAATAAAAAAATGAGACTATTAGTAAACATTATCAGAACATAGTTAATCACTTAAGAAAGCATCAATTTATATTAACAAGCATGTGATAATTTGAAACTATGAATTAAGTATTTAAATCCCTAAAATACCATAATAAGTCATACCAAGCCTTCCATTACGTGATTAAGGGTAAGACTCAATAAAACAATGTGTTTGACCAACCCTTTTTGGGACGCATACTTATATGAAGGAAGCTCTTATGAATGTTTTGGGTTGAATTAAAAAATTTACATCAAGAGGAGTAGACCTTGTTAGACTTGTTTTAAAATGGAGGCATGTGTTGAGGAAATCCATGTCCAGATTTTAGGATTTAGGAGTCCACTCAATAGATCAAGGAACTGTAAGCTCATAGTTGGCTATGACCTTCCTACTTAAATACATTTAAATAGATTGACCAACCCTTTTTGGGGTTATGCGATGGGGAATATGGACCCTTTCAAATTGAATTTCATAGAAACTAGGCATTCCAATTTCAATGTTGACGACCATTAGGACATGATAAAATAGTGGTAGAATTAATAAATTCATTTATTATTTTTCATAAAATGTAATCAAAAGGTACTTATAAATTTTATCTTTTAATTTGTAGAATCAATACGAAAATCTCGTCAACAACATTTTATCTACGGTCAATTATGGATAGAGAAAATATCCCCACTGGTAGTAAATTTCAGGAATGGTTTAGGTGACTTAAGGTTATCCTATACAATTAACAAATGTTTTACATGCTGGAGTCCTCACTTCATGATTCAGCTACCGAAGGGGCGAGTGATGAAGATTTATTGGTCTATGATCAACATTTGAACATTACACTCAACGTTCAATGTTTTATGTTGTCATCAGTGTCTAGGGAGCTCATGAAGTCTCATGGAGACATGGATGCCTATAGCATGCTCGAGCACGTTTGTGGTCCATACTTGGAGAGAGAAAGATAGGAAAGGTTTGAGATTTATAAGGCACTATTTCAGTGAAATCTTAGAGAGGGTGCCCCAGTTGGGCCTCATGTAGTCAAGCTCATTGTCAACATTTAGTGATTATAGGTTCTTTGGTTTAATCTCCCAAATGATCTGGGTACTGATCCTATTCTTGCAACACTCCCCCAGAGCTTCTCTAACATTGTAGTAAATTTCAACATGAAAAACATTGAGAAGTCTCTATCTGATTTTATAATCCTCATTCTCCATGTGGACAATGATATGATGTGTGAAAATCCATATGTCCATATAGTGAAAAAACAGAAAGGTAAGGAAAAGAGAATTAATCCCAATGATTCTTCAAGGACTTCTAAGAAAATGAAGATCAAAGGGGAGGAAAGAGAAGAGTAGGTTGTTTGTTTCACATGTGTCAAGAAGGGCCACTGGAAGAAAAACTGCACCCAACCATGGAAGATAGGGGAAGCTTCAGGTGCATTTGTTATCGAATGAAATCTATCTATTTCTACCAATTGGATAATAGATACTGCTTATGGTGATCGCATATATATCCAAATACAAGAAAAAAGTAGTTTCAGAAAGATTGACTGAGGTGAGGTGGATCTGCGATCAGCCAACATATCCAGACACGTATCTATAGTTATCGTAGACTACCACCTCACATTACATACTAGGATGGTCTTGGTATTAAAAAGATGTTATTATGTACCCTCTGTAACCAAAAACATTATTCTAGTATCCAGATTAGATACTGATGGATTCATCTTCATGTTTGGAAATGAATGTTGGTACTTTATAAATATAGCATTTGTTTTGGTAGGGCACATTTATTTAACGGCATTTACATGTTAGACTAGATAAACCAAGTAATTTCAATTGATGACAAAGTTAATTCACACGACTCATACAACACCCAACTTTGGCTACACCAGCTAGGTCAAGTCAATGAGAAACATTTGACAAAATGACATCAAGATGGGTATTTAGATTATTTCGAACTAAAACCACTTGGTGTATTTCATGTGTGTCTACAAGGAAAAATGACCAAATTCCCATTTAGTGGGAATGGTGTAATGGATAAATGTCTTCTATAATTAGTTCAAACAGATGTGTGTAGGAAATTTCCATTTGAAGCAACAGGTGGGTTCTTGTACTTCATAACATTTACTACTGATTTTATTAGATATATATATATATTTCATAATGAGGTATAAGTCAGATTATAATGATTTGTTAAAAGAATACAAGAATCATGTTGAGTACGAGCATGGTATGAATAATAAGAAACTCTGCTTAGAGAGAGGAGGATAATATCTTAATCAGGACTTCGTTGATTCATTACAGGAGTTTGGGAATATATCCCAACTCACTCTTCCTAACATGCCTCAGTGGAATGGTTTAAGTGAAAGGAGGAACCAAACCCTGTTGGACATGGTGAGATCAAAGATGAGTCATGTGAGTCTTCCATTATCCATTTTGGGATATGCATTTCAAAAAACAACACACACACTAAAGTAAGTACCAACTAAATCGATAAATGGTATTCCATACACGTTATGGAGTGGACACAAAGCCATGTTTTCAAATTAACATGTGTGGGGTAGTGAAGAATTTGATAAGGCCTTTTCTGAAAACAAACTTGCACCCCAATGAAAAATGTGTACCTTTATAGGATATCCCAAGGAAACAAGGGGATATTACCAATACAACCCATCAGAAAATTTTTTATAGTAGCAAGACAGACCAAATTCGTTGATAGGGATCACATCTCTAAAAGAGATAGTGGGAGAGAGATAGATTTTGATGAATTCGAGGTTCAAGATACACAAGAGTTGGTACAAGAATAGATTCCACAAAGCCCCATGGAAGAACAACATGTTCCAGAGACACAAGAACTGCGTAAGAGAATGAGAGAGGTGGTAAAACCTGAACGATATGGTTTTCTTTTCACTGAGGATGGTGACTCGTTATTGGTGGAAAATGATGATCTTCTTACCTACAAGGAAGTAGTTGAAGGCACAGAAATTTCCATGTGGCATGAAGCCTTGAATTCAAAAATGGATTCCATCTACCAAAACCAAGTCTGGATATTGGTATATCCTCTAGTTGATATAAATCATATTGGTAATAAAAGGGTATTAAAAATAATTGGACATGGAGGGTCAAGTCCACACTTATAAGGCACAACTGGTTGCACAATTTTTTAGAGAACGTCATGGAATTTACTATGACGAAACCTTTCCCCAGTTGCGATGCTGAAATCCATAAAAATCGTATTGGCCATTCCCACTTACCGTGACTATGAAATTTGAAAAATGGATGTCAAAACAACATTCCTTAATGGGAACCTTCAAGAATATTTCTACATGACACAACCTGAAAGGCTTTTAACACTTAAGGATGCCAACATGGTATGCAAGTAGTAGAAATCCATTTATGGATTAAAGGAAGCATCAAGGTCATGGAACATTCATTTTGATGAAGAAGTAATGGAATTTTTCTTTGTTATGAATGAATGTGATCCTTATGTTAACAAAAGGTTTAAAAAAAGTGTTGTTGTTTTCCAAATAGTATATGTTGATGAACTATTACTAATTGGAAACGAAGTACATGTCCTACAATTAGTTAAGGCATGGTTGGATAAATTATGCTCTATGAAAGACTTGAGTGAGGTAGAATATATTATTGGGATCAAGATCCATCGTGATAGATCCAAGATAATGCTAGGCCTGAGTCAAAGTATATACATTGAAAAGATACTGAAGATATTAAGTGTGGAATAGTCCAAAAGGATATTTTTTACAGTGTCACATAGAATTCATCTATCCAATAAAATGTGTCCTCAGACACATGAGGAATGAAAGAAAATGGAAAGGATCCCTTATGCATCTGCGATTGGGCCAGTCTTGTATGATATGCTATGTACAAGGCTAGATGTTTCTTACACATTAAGTGCAGTAGGCAGATATCAAGATGATCCAAGAGGATGTCATTGGATGACAGTCATGACTATCCTTAAGTATCTGAGGCGTACTAAGGATATGTTCCTAGTTTATGTAGGATTTGATGAACTAGTCATCAGAGGACATGTAGATGCTAGTTTCTAGACTGATCAAGATGACATGAAGTCACAGAATGGATACATTTTTAGTTATAATAGAGGTGCAGTGAGTTGTAAGAGATCAATAAATGGAGTGGTCACATATTCTACAATAGAGTCCATGTATATCGTAGCTTCCAAGGTAGCTAATGAATCAATATGGATGCGAAACTTCATCCAAGATCTCGATATAGTACCTCGTAGTAACGATCCTATCACACTGTATTGTGACAATACTATAACGGTGGCACATGAAAAAGAGCCAAGGTCACATCAGCGGACAAAGCACATACTTCATAAGAATAATCTCTTGATGGATTTTTCTCAGAGAGGTGAAGTTGCAGTGAGCAGTATTTCCATGGAAGACAACGTGGCAGACCCCTTGACTAATGCTTTGACTCAGTAGAAACATGATCATCATGTGAGGTCTAGTAGACTAAAAGTCATAGGTAGTTGGATCTAGTCTTAGTGGGATCTGGTTAGAGTTTGTGTCCTGAGAACCAACTTATTATAATTTGATTACATGAATATACACTTATTATATATTGTTCATTGTTCTTCATGACTATATTATAATAATGTCTTGGAATATTTGTTGCATTAATAAGGTCATTGAAGATCCCTGCTATGATGAGAACCTTGAAATGATTTAACAATATTATAAAATAAAGTTCTACAGTTGGATGACATACTATGATAGGACACATAATATATAGACCAACGTGTGTGAGTACTCTTAAAAATATGAGACTCTCTCTCATGGAGTTTGAACTTGGTAATCTCTTTGATGGGAGATTATGAGATCAGACCCACCAGTAGTAATTTTTCATGTCTTGGTGTCATCAGACATTGCTATCTATGAGCGTGTGTAGTGGTCCTTAGACTAGAAGATTATCATTAACTGATGTCATGACTCACACACTTATATTTTCTAATGAAAACCATCACAAAGATAGTTGAATGGAAGTAGGGTATGTTGGGTGCATCACGAATGGCACGTTATTAATGGATAAGTTGACGAAGGAATTGTCCCTTCCAAATTAATGGAAGTAGATATCTCGGGTATAATGACCCATACTTTACATAAGTTGTAATTACTTTAGAATTGAAGCACACTTATTAAAACATATTACAAAACCATGAAAGGACCGTATAGGTATAGAGTCTTTAGAAGCTGGGAAACATAAACAACTGGTTCATAAAGCGTCTACTTTGCCTCCCATTTATTTCATCATATCTAGAGTCCCTTTTGGCATATCCTACTTAATAACCTTCTTCCTGACCTGGGGAATAAAACATACAAAAGGGTGAGCTCAAATTCCCAGTAAAGGTAAACAAAAGAAATATCAATCACATCATATACATAAGAACATATCTTTTGGAAATCTTAACCTGCGAAAGAGATCATAATTTCATAAAATGGGATAAATCATAGTAGTGAAATGTAATCCCAATAATCATAACTTAAAACATGAAACTTTGTGGAATACACGCATAATCATAGAGAATCATTTCTTATTAGTCAAGACTCATTTCCAAGACTATCTTAGTGGACAAAGTCCATTTTTGAACCGAGTTCACTCCTCGTTTCAGTCCTATTTCACTGAACTGGTTTAACCTTCCGTTCTAAACATGTATATCTCATGAGATATAAAATCATTACCCAATTCATTGGAGGGAGATATAGGTCCTACCCATCTCATAATTATACCATTCTTATGTGTGCCACAAAATCATAAACCATACATCATAGCATAACCAATGTAATAAAAATGGGATTCTTAAGCATCATGAAATCATAAATCAATTCATATAAGATAAAGGAATTCATAAAACTAATTCCATCACAACATAATCAAATCAATGTAATAATAGGGATAGAAACAGAACCCTTTATTATCTTAGATGGAAAATAATTTTGATAAAACACTTGAACTCCATTCTTGAGGAAAATATCCTTTCTACTTAAAAAACACTTTTCCTTTATTAACATGTTATAAAATTCTAAACTAAAAGATGTTGATTAAAAATAAACTTGAAAAGCTGTAAAGGAATCTTCTTAGAAATAATTTTTTAAAAATCCATTCATCCCGTATAAGTTAAAAAAAAAATTCTTCTCGTACTTTTGTCGGAAAAGTCAAAAAGTACCTCGTAAGAAAAACAACAAAAGATTCCTTTCATATCTTTTACTAAAAACTCACCGAAGGGTAAAATTGGATTTAAACAATTGTAGGTGGATGGAAAAATATTACATATTGAGGGAACATGGATGTGGATGATAAAATACACCCCAGTAAATTCTGAAGTATAAACAATCTCGGATAAAAATTGAGATTGCGAGATTGTCCCTTACCTTAGGTCCGATTTCTTCTTAAGTGTCCGAACCTCTTGTATATTGATTTAAATAATGTTATTGACTTATTCCAGAATCATACTTATTTTTATGATATCATATATGGTCATATTCTTAGTTCATTATTAGTAATATTTTATTACTACTTGTTATTCAGGTGTTTATTACATTTTTGTTCTTATGCGTGTTTTGTCAAATAAATTCTTTTTCTTCTTTTTAGGTTATAGATACCTCATTTAAAGAATGGTATTAGTGTAATATATATAATATTCATTCATTCAATTCATTTATATAATCATTATTCAATGAAGATCATGTAGAACGAGTCACATCACATCGGGGAGACGGTATTCCGTACGTACGCACGAGCGATGATATCATTCCCATGATCGTGAAATTGTAATAGAGTGTATATATACTATTTCAGAATCAACATCACATTACAATAATCATATATAGTTATTATTTAAACCATTATACCCATCCAAGTAAGGTGGTGGTGGAAAATAGATTACACCACAGCGTGGAGACGGTATTCTGTACGCACGCACGCGCAATGATTTCATTTTCCGTAGGATGGATAGATGGTGAAATGGGGTTGTTTCATACTTATAATAACATATCAGTATATGGGTTATACTGATGTTATTACTTCATAATGAAACAACTAAATAAGAATAAGTTGAAGAAGAAATAAAGTATAATGAATCGGTAACGGACATTACCTCTTCTTTGAAGTGCCACTTTGAGACTTCCTCTTAGGGCACTAAAATTGGTCTTTAAAAATGACCAGGACCTCTAGGATGTTTCTAGGGAAGTGGATAAGAGAATTTTTCAGGGGTTTTCCGAGCTTGAAGGCTAAAAGTGGTGTGAGGAAAAGAGGGAGGAGGTGCCCTTTAATAAGGGAGGAGAGGGGCACCTTTGGAATAACTAAAAATATTATTTTATTATAAAGTTAAAATCAGTTTTTAATAGATAAAAATTGATATATTTTTAAGATAAGGTTGGGATTGGTCTAAATACTATCATCCAATATAATTTAGACAATTTTAGGTCATTATATTAACCTTATATTTTAGTTTTAATGCTTAGTTAATTATATTGACATTTACCATGTCACTTTGTATTTTTATATTATATAGCTAATAAACTTACCATATACATCCAAGAGACCCCCAAGTGGAAATTTAAGGATACAAGTATCATGATATAAGTATCTTGGCCGAACCTTAGATTTTTGGTAATATAATAACAATTAATAATATAATATTTGTTTTAAAAACTATTTCATGTCAATTTTGACACTATTTAGTAATTGCTTTTTGTGAAAATCATAAAAGAATGATTAATTTGAAAAACGTTAATTAAATAAATAATAACATGTCATATTAACCTATAAAATTAGTGGAATTCATAAAAAGTCTCAAAATTACATTTATTTTGGAATTTATAACATCAATTATGTCAATATTTCATTAAAAAGATAATTACTGTATCATCTTTGTATCATAAATAAATTAAATTATTTAATGTCTAAAAATTAAAAATAAAATACCATTATGTTGGAAATCTTTGTTTCTTTCTAATGAATATTTATAGATGAATTTATCTCATGTATAACCCTATATTAAAAATAATTTACTTATTAAACATTTATTTTAACTATTTTAACCCTTCTTTAAATAAATAAATAATAAATGTCCTAATCTAATTTGAGTGGGCCTAAATGGTCATATTTTATTCCAAAGGTTGTTTTTGGTCGAATTACAGTTATCCAATACAAATAGGACATGTGTTAGGGTAATAATAATATCATTTTTACTCTTAATTACCCTATTTACTTTTAACTGTGGTAAATAAAAATAAAAAGTTACTATTCACCACAAATTATTTTCATCTCATTGAACCAAATTTTACTCAATGACATCAACCGTGTCTCTCTTATTTTTGAAATTCCACTCACAGAAGCGGTAAAATTATGTTTTATGTAAATTTTCAAATTTTCTTAGGAGGTGGGTAAAAGACGGTGAAAAGTTCAATAAAATTTTTATATATCTAAAATTATTATAAAATTACTCCAATGAATTACATTGAACAAATATAGGTATTATGTATCAATTTTTAACTAAAATAAATTTAAATAAAATAAACAATTATTTAAATAAAAATTCGGTTTTTAAATAGTAACCTAGTGTTTTAAGTATTCATCAAAAATTGAAAGTTTTCAGAAAAATACCAAAATTTCATCCTAGGCTAATTTCGATATTCCGATTCCAAAAAATGAAGTCCATTTTGAAAAATAAAATTTATAAAATTTAAAAAAGTGTTTATTACTATTTATAACGGCTAGTTTTAATAATATTTTAATAGCATATCGTTGTTTAGTGAAACTCGGTATTGCGTACGACGCAAGCTATCGAGGAAGGCCACGTTTGCGTGTAAAGAAAGCCAAGGTGGTGTTGTGTGTAGTGAAAGATTTCTTTGATGATTTATATAACATAAAAACAAAATATTTCTCATAAAAGTCTCGGGTGTTACATTCTACCACCCTTAAAATGAATTTTGCCCTCGAAATTCGTCACTTTGTAACAAACAGATGAGGATACCTCTCCCTCATCATACCCTCTAGCTCCAATGTAGCCTCTTCTAATTGGTGGTTCCTCCATAAAACTTTCACCAAGCGAGTGGTCTTGTTCCGTAGGACTTTTTCGCTACGATCCAGAATCTCTATTGGTTGTTCTTCATAAGAAAGATCTTGTTCTAGCGGTACAACTTCTGAGCTGAGTACATGTGAGGGATCATGTATGTACTTTCTCAGGAGAGATACATGGAACAAATATTGAACTTGAGAGAGATTCGGTGGAAGCGCCAATCGGTAAGCAACCTTCCCAACACGATCCAGTATTTCGAAAGGACCGATATATCTAGGGCTCAACTTTCCCTTCTTTCCAAATCTCATGACCCTCTTCCAGGGAGATATTTGTAAGAACAATTTATCACCCACTTCAAAATCTAAGTCTTTTCTTTGGTTGTTAGCATAACTTTTTTGTTGACTCTGAGCTGCTCTTATGTGTTGTTGAATAGATCTGACGTTTTCTGCCATTTCATCAATGAGATCAGGTCCTAATAGCTTTCTTTCCCCAACTTCATCCCAGTAAGATGGAGTCCTACATTTCTTTCCATAGAGATATTCATAAGGAGCCATCTGAATACTGGAGTGAAAGATATTATTATAAGAAAATTCCACCAAAGTTAGGTGTTGATCCCAACCACCTTTGAAATCTATAGACCAAGCTCTCAACATATCTTCTAGAGTTTGAATTGTTTTCTCAGACTTCCCGTCTATCTGAGGATGATAAGCAGTGCTGAAACTCAACTCTTTATCTAGAGTATGCTGAAGACTTTTCCAGAACTTTGAGGTAAATCTCGGATCCTTATCAGATATAATAGCAATTTGTACTCCATGAAATCTTACCACTTCCTTTACATATATCCTGGCATGCTGATCCAGAGAGAAATCCTCTCTAATAGCAATGAAGTGTGCAGACTTTGTTAGACGATCAACTATGACCCAAATAGAATTATTGACTTTGGATGTTTTTGGAAGTCCTGTAACAATGTCTATAGTGATGTTTTCCCATTTCCATTCGGTTATGGGTAATGGTTGTAACATCTCTTTAGACTTCTGTCTCTCAGCTTTAACTTGCTGACAAACCAAGCATCAAAAGACCTATTCAACAACATCTATTTTCATGCCATCCCACCAGAAGTACTCTTTCAGGTCCTTATACATCTTTGTGCTTCTAGGATGAATAGAGAGTGAAGAACTATGAGCCCCATCCAGCAGCTCCTTCTTTAATTCGGGGATGTGAGGAAAACAAACCCAATTCCTGAACTTTATTATCCCATCACAATCAAGGTTGAATTCAGGAACATTTCTCACCTTCTTTTGTAACTCGAAATCTTCTTTATGTGCCTATCTAATCTTCATATGTATAGATGGTTGAACATTCATTTGAGAAAGATAAGATTTTTCCCCTTCTATTATAATTCCAAAATCCATCCTTTGTAAATCCATAAATATTGGATCTTTTGTGATCCTCATCATGGATAAACTGGCATGGTCTTTTCTGCTTAATACATCTACCACCTTGTTTGATTTCCCAGGGTGGTAATGAATTGAGCAGTCGTAATCCTTAATCAGCTCGAACCATCTTCTTTGGTACATATTCAACTCCTTTTCTGTAAAAATATACTTTAAACATTAATGATCAGTATAAATTTCATAGCTTTCTCCATAAAGATAATGCCTCCAAATCTTTAATGCAAAGATTACCGCAGCTAACCCTAAATCATGAGTTGGGTTATTTTTCTCATGTATTTTCAACTTTCATGAGGCATAAGCTATCACCATATCATTTTTCATAAGAACACACCCCAATCCCTTCATGGATGCATCACTGTAGATCACAAACCTTTCTGTATTACAAGGAAGTGTGAGCACAGGTGCACTGGATAAACTTCGTTTCAACTCCTTGAAATTCTCTTCACATTCCTCCGTCCAAACAAACTTAACTCCTTTTCGAGTCAACTTCGTGAGTGGATTAGATAATAGTGAAAAATCATTCACAAAACATCGATAATATCCAGCCAAACCAAGAAAAATTCGGATCTCAGTTACTGTTGTTGGTCTCGACCACCTTTCGATAACCTCTGTTTTTGCTGGATCCACAGATATCCCCTCTTTTGAGATTATGTGACCTAAAAATGAAATTTTTGAAGCCAAAATTCACACTTGGTAAATTTGGCATAAAGCTTCTCCTTTCTCAGGGTCTTCAATATAATTCTCACGTGATCTTCATGTTCTTCATTGATCTTTGAATAGACAAGAATATCGTCTATAAAGACTACCACAAACTGATGAAGAAAGTCTCTAAAGACTCTATTCATCAGATCCATGAAGATAGAAGGGGCATTAGTAAGACCAAATGGCATCACTATAAATTCATAGTGTCCATACCTTGTACGGAAAGACGTCTTTGGTATATCCTCCCTTTTGACCCTTAATTAATGACACCTTGAATGAACATAAATCTTGGAAAAGTATTGAGCTCCACGTAGTTGTTCAAATAAGTCATCAATGCGCGGGAGAGGATATTTGTTCTTGATAGTGATCTTGTTAAGTTATTGATAATCAATGAAGAGTCTCATTGATCCATCTTTCTTCATAACAAACAGAACAGGTGCTCCCCAAGGTGACGCACTAGGGCGTCTGAATCCCTTATCAAGATTCTCTTGGAGTTGCTTCTTCAATTACTGCAACTGAATTGGGGCCATTCTGTAAGGTGTCTTTGAAATAGGCAAAGCACCCGGAACGAGTTCTATTGAAAACTCTACTTCACTATTTGGTGGAAGACCCGACAATTACTCTGGAAAAACATCTTCCAACTACCATACAATGGGTATATTCTTAATCATGAGTTTCTCACCAAACATTTGATATAAATAACCTTCATTTAGTGGAATCAAGACCCATAAGATGGAAAAATTTCCACTAGAAGGTTATGTTCATCCTTGCATTGATATATGATCATAGAGTGATCTGGAATATGAAATGTGACTTTCCTTATTTGGAAATTGATATGAGATCCATATAAAGAAAGACAATCCATGCCAAGAATCACATAAAATTCCACTATAGGAAGGATCACAAGATTTTTAGGAAGCACTTTCCCACAAACTTCAATCAGAGAAGAATTATAAACTTTTTATGCGACTGTTGTGCCATTAGGGGTTGTCACAGCTAACTCAACATCTAATTGTTGAGGTAATATAGTGATACCCTTAGAAAATTCTTCATAAATAAAAGAGTGTGTGGATATGGAATTAAATAAAACATTTTCTACTTTAGAGTGGATGGTATGTGTACCCTTCACCACATCGTTATCGTACTCCACATCGCTGATAGAAATTTCATGTGACTTTCCTTTGTGTTTTGCCTTAAGAGTTTGTTGACGTCGACCATCATCATCAACCCTTGGATTTCGGCATTGATTGGCATAATGCCCCATCTCCTTGCACTTGAAACATTGAAGTGTAGTAGGTTCATTCTGTGTATACCTTCCTTTTTTTGCATCATTAGACATCTTTATTACATCATTGAGGCATTCAAATGCCCGATGACCTTCCTTTCCACATTTGAAACATTTACTTGTCCTTTTAAGACAAGTCCCTCCATGTTTCTTTCCACACATTGAGCATAAGGGAAAGCTCATCTTCTTTTCAGTGTGCTCTTTAGATTTTCCTTTGAATTCCATTTTCTTCTTCTTATCGAAACCATATGACTGATGGGTTACTTCAATCTCCATCTCATCTTTGAGAGCACATCGAACTATTTACTCAGAGTTATTAAAGTCCCTTATGGATAACGCCCTTCGAAGACTTGGTTTTAAGCCACTAAAGAATCGATCGATCTTATTCTCAGGTTGGATAATAATACCAGAAGCGTACCTTGCAAGTCTTGTAAAATTTGCTTCATAGGTACCAACATATTCATCATCCTTTTTCTTTAGTTCAAGAAACTCCTTCTCCATCTTTGTTCAGAGAATAAGAGGGAAGTATTTATTGAAAAATAAGTTCTTGAACTCGTCCTATTCCATAGACTCAATTTCACCCCTTTTCCTTGTATTCATAATAAGATTCCACCATTGATCAGAATCACCTTTCAAATGATACATTGCTAAGATGACTTTATCATGTTCAGAACATTGAAGAACTGAAAATATCTTTTCAGTGGTACTGATCCATTGTTCAGCCACTAATGGATCAGAAGACCCGCTGAATGAAGGTGGACGCTGCCTCATGAAGGATTCAATAGAATGTTGCTCCTTCCTTTGCTCTTTTGGAAGTCCTACATGATTCATAGCTTGAGAAAGTTGTGTGCTCATGGCTAAAAGATTTTTTATTGCATCTCCCATAACGTTTGGGTGATCAGGGGGGACAATAATTGCATTTCCCGTCGTATTTCGCATTAACACGGTTCCTTCGGGTTTCGGCCATTGACTAAAACTAATAAGAATAGTATGAGAAACACTAATTATAATAGGAAAACCACATAATCAATAATAAAATTTCACACTTAAGGTCTTATCCTAGGTTATTCATGGCCATTTATAAAACACTAAGATTGTGTTCTATGCTTAGACATATCCTTAGGTTTCTTACTAAGGCATTCACATCCTAGTTTCCAATGGTTGACTATACCTTTCCTCTGATACCAACTATAACAACCCATACTTTACATAAATTGTTATTACTTCAGAATTGAAGCACACTTATTACAACATATAACAAAACCAGGAAAGGACCATATAGGTATAGAGTCTTTAGAAACTGGGAAACATAAACAACTGGTTCATAAAGCCTCTACTTTGCCTCCCATTTATTTCATCATATACAGAGTCCCTTTTGGCATATCCTACTTAATAACCTTCTTCCTGACCTGGAGAAATAAAACATACAAAAGGGCGAGATCAATTGCTCAGTAAGGGTAAAAAAAGAAATATCAATCACATCATATACATAAGAACATATCTTTTGGAAATCTTAGCCTTCAAAAGAGATCATAATTTCATAACATGGGATAAATCATAGTAGTGAAATGTAATCTCAATAATCATGACTTAAAACATGAAACTTTGTGGCATACACACATAATCATAGATAATCATTTCTTATTAGTCAAGACTCATTGACAAGACTATCTTAGTCGACAAAGTCCATTTCTGAACCGAGTTCACTCCTCGTTTCAGTCCTGTTTCACTGAACCGGTTTAACCTGCTGTTCCAGCCATGTCTATCTCATGAGATATAAAATCTTTACCCAATTCATTGGAGGTAGATATAGGTCCCACTCATCTCATAATGATACCATTCTTATGTGTTCCACAAAATCATAAACCATATATCATAGCATAACCCATGTAATAAAAATGGGATTATTAAACATCATGAACTCCTAAATCAATTAATATAAGATAAAGGAATTCATAAAAATAATTCCATCACAACATAATCAAATAAATTTAATAATAGGGATAGAAATAGAACCCTTTATTATCTTAGATGGAAAATAATATTGATAAAACACTTGAACTTCATTCTTAAGGAAAATATCCTTTCTACTTCAAAAACACTTTTCCTTCATTAAAATGTCATAAAATTCTAAACTAAAAGAATTTGATTAAAAATAAACTTGAAAACTTGTAAAGGAAGCTTCTTGGAAATAATGTTTTAAAAATCCATTCATGCCGTATAAGTTAAAAAAATTCTTCTCGTACTTTTGTCGAAAATGTCAAAAAGTACCTCGTATGAAAAACCACAAAAGATTCTTTTAATATCTTTTACTAAAAAATCACCGAAGGGTAAAATTGGATTTAAACAATTTTAGGTGGATGGAAAAAATATTACATATTGTGGGAACATGGATGTGGATGATAAAATACTCCCTAGTAAATTCTGAAGTATAAACAATCTCAGATAAAAATTGAGATTGCGAGATTGTCCCTTACCTTAGGTCCGATTTGCTTCGTAAGTGTCCGAACCTCCTATATAATGATTTAAATAATGTTATTGAGTAATTCCAGAATCATACATATTTTTATGATATCATATATAGTCATATTCTTAGCTTCTTATTAGTAATATTTCATTACTACTTGTTATTCAGGTGTTTATTACTTTTTGGTTCTTATGTGTGTTTTGCCGAATAAATTCTTATTCTTATTTTTAGGTTATAGATACCACATTTACAAAATGTTATTAGTGTAATATATATCATATTAATTCCTTCAATTCATTTATCTAATCATTATTCAATTAAGATCATGTAGAACAAGTCGCATCACATCGTGGAGATGGTATTCCATACGTATGCACGAGCGATGATATCGTTACCATGATTGTGAAATTGTAATGGAGTGTATATATACTATCTCAAAATCAATATCACTTTAAAATAATCATATATAGTTATTATTTACACCATTATACCCATCCAAGTAAGGTGGTGGTGGAAAATAGATTACAACAAGGCGTGGAGACGGTATTCTGTACGTACGCACGCGCGGTGATTTCGTTTTCCGTAGGATGGATATATGGTGAAATAGGGTTATTTCATAATTATAATAACATATCAGTATATGGTTGATACTGATGTTATTACTTCATAATGAAACAACTAAATAAGAATAAGTGGAATAAGAAATAAAGTTGAATGAATTGGTATAGACATTACCTCTTCTTTGAAGCGCCTCTTTGAGACTTCCTCTTATGGAACTAAAATTGGTCTTTAAAAAAGACCCAGACCTCTAGGATGTTTCTAGGGAAGTGGAGAAGAGAATCTAGCAGGGGTTGGCCGAGCTTGCAGGCTCAAAGTGGTGTGAGTAAAAGAGGGAAGAGGTGCCCTTTTATAGGGGAGGAGAGGGGCACCTTTGGAATAACAAAAAATATTATTTTATTATAAAGTCAAATTCGGTTTTTAATAGCTCATAATTGATATATTTTGAAGCTAAGGTGGGGATGGGTCGAAATAATTTCATCCAATAGAATTTAGACATGTTTAGGTCATTATATTAACCTTATCTTTTAGTTTAAACTCTTAGTTAATTAGATTGACATTTACCATGTCACTTTGTATTTTTATATTATATAGTTAAGAAACTTACCATATACATCCAAGAGACCCCCAAGTTGTCCATTAATGATATATCTATAATGATATAAGTATCATGGCCTATACTTAGATTTTTAAGAATATAATAACAATTAATAATATAATATTTGTTTTAAAAACTATTTTATGTCAATTTTGAAACTATTTAGTAATTGATTTTTGTGAAAATCATAACAGAATGATTAATTTAAAAAACGTTAATTAAATTAATACTAACATGTCATATTTACCTAGAGAATTAGTGGAATTCATAAAAAGTCTCAAATTATATTTATTTGGGTATTTATAAAATCAATTATGTCAATATTTTATTAAGAGGATAATTACTGCATCATCATTGTATCATAAATAAATTAAATTATTTAATGTCTAAAAATTACAAATAAAATACCATTATGTAGGAAATATTTTTTTAATTCTAATGAATATTTATAGTCGAATTTATCTCATGTATAACCCTATATTAAAAATTATTTACTTATTAAACTTTGATTTTAACTATTTTAACCCTTCTTTAAATAAATTAATAATAAATGTCCTAATCTAATCCGAGTGGGCCCAAATGGTCATATTTTATTCCTAAGGTTGTTTTTGGTCGAATTACACTTATTCAATAGAATCAGGACATGTGTTAGGGTAATAATAATATCATTTTTACTCTTAATTACCCTATTTACTTTTAACCGTGGTAAATAAAATTAAAAAGTTACTATTCACCACAAATTATTTTCTTCTCTTTGAACCACATTTTACTTACTGATATCAACCGTGTCTCTCGGATTTTTGAAATTACACTCACAGAAGCGGTAAAATTATGTTTTATGTAAATTTGCAAATTCTCCTAGAAGGTGGGTAAAAGACGGTGAAAAGTTCAATAAACTTTTTATATATCTAAAATTATTATAAAACTACTCCAATTAATTACATTGAACTTATATAAATATTATGTATAAATTTTTACCTGAAATAAATTTAAATAAAATAAACAATTATTTAAATAAAAAGTCAGTTTTTAAATTGTAACCCAGTGTTTTCACTATTCATCAAAAATTGAAAGTTTTCAGAAAAATAACAAAATTTCACCCTAGGCTAATTTCGATATTCCGAATCAAAAAATGATGTCCATTTTGAATAATAAAATTTATAAAATTTCAAAACGTGTTTATTACTATTCATAACGGCTAGTTTTAATAGTATTTTAATAGCATATCGTTGTTTAGTGAAACTCGGTATTGCGTACGATGCAAGCTATCGAGGAAGGCCGCGTTTGCGTGTAAAGCAAGCCAAGATAGTGTTGTGTGTAGTGAAAGATTCCTTTGATGATTTATAAAACATAAAAACAAAATATTTCTCATAAAAGTCTCGGGTGTTACATCGGGCCCTTTGATAGAAATATAATTTTTTCCCATATTCCATTTCCATGGTGTCCCGGCGAGTTTATTTCTGGAAGTAAAAGAATTAAGTATCAAGCATATAGGTATATGACACTTCCATGAAGCCAAATTGATGAGATATTTTAAACAGGAGATTAAATTACACAGTAAGCGTTAATATGAGGTGACATATCAATCCGGCCTCAAATTCTTTCTCTTGGGTGCCTTGATCCATTTCTAGATAGTAATCTTGGACTTTAGGCAAGCCCGACTAATGACAATGAAAAAGAGGCCCAAAGGATCACACACTAAGTGTATCCAAGTATCGAAATTAGAATAAAGATTATTCACGTATGTGGTTTAATAATTAATCAAGGAAGCCTAAATCATTTTAATGTTGGTTGAAGAATAAAATTAAAACAAGATATACACACCATGTACATTGAATGTACACGCCGTATAGTTTTCGTTTTGGAAAGGAAATGAAAAATGAGTACACGTCGTGTATTAATGATTACCCGCCATGGAGTTTTTCCAGTCAGGATTTTGAGGAAATATTATCATTTTATTAAATGATATTTATTATAATCATCTTGGGCTCATTTCATGGAATTAATGATTAGACATGGGGGTTTTCAATAAGAGTTAATGAAACAAATAAAACCCATAACAGGTTTATTTATTATCATAACTCTATAACCACAAACATGACTATAATTATCCTCACAATCCCAAAAATTTTAGGTAATCATTGTGCACAACAATTCTGGAGAATTCTCTCAAGGAAGAATGAACTAATTCCTCCAAGAACCCTATCAAGACAGACATAGATCCTCCTCCACCAGATCAAGGCGATCTATGGAGGACAATGCAAGCAATGACTTCTCCACGCTAGCACCCGGTGATTCCTTTGGAGACATCCAGAGATACGTGGTGCATGTGTGGATCCCCACTAGTGGATGTCTAAACATGGATTATGTGACACAAAGGAAAATCACATCAGAACGTGATCATAAATATCAATTAATAAAGAACGCCAAAAGTTACTTCTTGTCAATTAATTAAGTTAATTATAATAAACCTGTGATGATCATCCTTTTTGGTTTGGGGACTATTCTTCTTCTTTGTCTATTTCAATGATTCAATCAGTGTAGTCTGGAATTTATCATCATTTTGATCCTAGATTGATCTTTTCTAATGATAAAAAGTCAAGTGGGCGCATACACCCACGAGCTTCCGCTGTGCTCGTGACCTACATAAAGTGCACTCCCACACTTGTTGAGGATATAGATAATGAATGTATAGAGTCTTTACCAAATGATATGGAGATCAAGGATTCTGGTTTGAGAATGAAAGTAGATAGTGGACTTGGATAGATTGGATTACTATGTTATTTTAAGGTGGTGGCCTATGATATGATCTATGATGAGGAAAGGTGGTGGTTTGGGACATCCTAAAATTTGGAGCCCTTCTAAGTGCAGTTTGTGCCTCTAGAGTTGTTCTATTTCAAATAGTTCATTATACTAAGTCAATTAACCAATATCATCTCATATTTTTATGTAATTATTAGAAAAAAAATTTATTGCTTGGATTTTGAATAGGAGTCTCAAGAACTCGGTTCTGCCAATTGTTTCCGAGGAATAATATGAATTCATTTATGGGACAAGCATGCAATGAGTTGTGGGAATTTATTTAGAGTGGATTGATGAACATAATAAGACATACACCTGATCTTATATAATAATTAATGTGGATATGGATGAATAATATGATAGTCATGAGTTGTGTTTCATTATAAAGGTGATGAGGAAAATGTGATTTAATGAATTGGTTTGTGATTTACAATTTAGATGTTCTTCCTCCCCATGGATGTTCATTTCTCTCATGTGGAGGATATTTCTTTTCTTCTAGATAGTTTGGCAATTTTTGTACAGATAGCCTATATAAATTAATATTTTTATCACTTCTCAAGAGGACATAACCAATAATATGAGTCTCTAGTGGAATGAGGGGTCTATTTGGCATTATAATAGTATGCATAGGGACAATATTATTTATCATTTGATAGTTAATTATGAAATTATTTCCTCTATTACTGGATAGAAAATCTATATTATTGGTTGTGATAAAATGATATATATCTATGGAAATATAGGAGGTAAAAAGATCATATTAGGCCAGATTATTGTCTATGTCTCAAGAAATTTCTCAGATCGCTACCGTAGGGCCATTCAAAATTGATTTGGTATGAAATAACATATGCTTCCACTATTATACCATTAATGTCCCATTTCAAATTTAGGAATTAAAAAGATATGGATTAAAGGTATGATTAATGAAATAATGTAACAAATAAAAAATTATAAAATTAGGTTTATTTCATTCAACATATTTAAATATTTGTTCAACAATGTGTTATGGGGGAGAAGGTTTAATGGGTTGTAGAGAGAGGTGAGATTAGGTTTTTGATGGACAAGTGGTCATGAGTGGATTTTTCTCCCCTAATACCAAATACTAGATATTTACATCTATTAAGCCATTATTTTCCCTACATTCATTAACAAAATTCTTGATAACAAGTAACATGTTATTTTTTATAGAATTATCTTGACTGATGTCCCGAATATATGTGTCTTCTCAGTGTTGGGATCTGAATGATTCGGTAGAACGGTAACTCCATTGTTGATTAATTTAAAGAGAATAAATGATTTTTTGATAGATACTTTCTTGTGAAAATGGGTTCTATGGAAGATGAATTCCATAGTAAAGAAGGATAGGAACTGATCTCTTACAATAGATGAAAATTTACAGATGAAATGTGTTGCTTTTGATTTCCATGGTTGGTGTTACACCGCATCATGTCATCAATCCACATAGAAATATTTTTAGGAGGGAGTGTGTGATGATAATATAGAATAGTATCAGAATACATATGGGTGTATTAGGGAGTTTGTAAATAACTATCGTGTTTTTGGAATCATGGTTCATGTGGTTGAACAATATACGGTGGGGGACAATGGAAGAGCTATGAGTTTGTTTACTACCTGGTGGGTTATATGGTAGGGAAGGAAAAAGGAATGGGAGGAAAAAATCTTCTCTCTCTTATAAATATAGATCTAGTTTATATATATGTCTGTGTAACATGGTTCTATCAGGCCTCCTGAAATTGGATTACCTTCTCTGACTATGAAGATCCAAAGGTTGGTTATGAACTCATGGGAAATTCAAGCAGTAATAAGGTCTCAATGGTGTAATATAAACCACCCATGACATGGATAAAATTAAATATTTATGGATCTTATATTTTTTGGATAATGAGAGGTTAAAGGATTATTCATGATGAAAAAGAATCAGTTTTGGTGTGATTAAGTGGTTTTATGGCACAAGAAATTCCATCAATGCTGATGTAAGGTCCTTTAATAGAGGACTCTTATTGTGTAGGTTATATAACATTAATAATTAATACGTGGAATGATATTCTAAGATGTTTTCTCATTTCCAACAAGGGGTTCATATCCCCCTATGGAATTTTAATTCCCTTATTTGGAAGGGCTTGAAGATACATGGTCAGGGTATTGAGGCAAATCATACCTAAACATAACGAAATATTTTGGTGTATGGACTAGCTAGTAAAATATTCTAGAAGGTACTCTAATTTTTATATATTTTTATAATCACTATACAAAACGATTATAAGATCATCATCATCGGTGACTCCCTTAGTGTCTACAGTTTTCACAATCCATTATTGTTTTGATTTTTATTTTTTCTATTATCATTCAAAATATAATTATCATTCAGATATAACATTTGTCTCATGGATGTACAATGTGAGATTGAAATCTATTTCCATAAGTATTAAATTTCTTTATACTCATTCAAAATTCTTTTAAAATAAATATATGTTTAGTATATATCCATTATAGAAAAATATTCATATATATATATATTAACATATAATATTGTATGATGTTATTATATTATCTATTTATTAACAACTCCATGTTAATGTTATGTTTCAGGTTATAACCGCTTTGATTTATATATTTGTTTTGACTATTAAGTCATGTTTTCTCTACTTTTATCATGATTTAATAATATAAATAATTTAAAACAATATATTAAGGTCATATATGAAAAAATATATATGTATTTCTATAATAATATATATGTTAGTGATAGGAAATGAATTGCAATGTTCATGTAGATGGTAGGACTTATGTATGCATCAATGCTATTTTTCATTTTCTTTTATATATGAATGATTGAGAATAAATTGAAATATTAATATTAAAAATTATTTTTATTTCATATATTTGAAATATTATTGTTGAACACATCCTTAAGGAATTCCATATATGGAGTGAAAGAATCACATCACCTCACAAGGAGATAGTCCACCGTATACACAGACGACATTATCATATTACCAAAAAATTTAAAGTATGAAGTTATGTGTGATAAAAAGATTAAATAATATTAAAAGTATTATAAATATTATATATATAATGTATCAATAGTATTCCCGACATTATTCCCAACCTAGAGTGATTTTAATGGAATAACAAATGACATGGGTTTATGATGTTGTAAAATTTCGTACTCAGGAATGATGATTTCATAACACTTTTGAAGGATTCTTTTATGGTTTTATATATTAAAAATTCCATAAATAAATACTAATTTATGAAATTTAATTAGGTTTTCATATAAACAATCTATAAAAATAATTGATGTGCTTTTAGGAGAAATTAAATGGAAACATTTGTTGAGGAACATTGCCTCTTTTTTCAGGTATCCACCATAAGGTTGAAATAAAATCTTTTATTGGTAATATTTATTTCAAAATATTCCTTATATTATTAGGTTATTGAATTCATGATGTGATTTTCATAGTTATTGACTGATCCAAATAGGTGTGAATATGTTGGGAATATTAGAGAGGGGTGTCCTTTTATATGTGGGGTGAGTGTTGATATGGTAATTTATACATTTATACCAATTTATTTTCATATCTCAAAATGGTAAAAAATTTATAATTATTGAACCTATGTGGTGGAATTTTTGAAATATTCTAATAAAATGTTTTTAGATAAGAGTGTTTTTAATCTTACACTTATATTTTTAGTGTAAACCTCTAAGTAAATATTTTTTTACAATATTTACTATTCCTTTTAAAAAAAATTATGTTTTCCTTTTTAGAAACAATAATTTTTTTTATTCCCAAAATTTATTACATTTTTAAGAATTCAACTAATATTATTTCAAAAAATATTTTAATAATAATATCATAGATATGATGTGAACGATGGAAATTAAAGGGAAAATGTTCAAAAGTTTGAATAGTTTTTATATCAAAAGTGAATGTGAAATTGATTATAAGAAACTATATTATATTAATGGGTTTCAAATCTAAGTACTTTTACATTAACCAATTTTCAAAATAGAATATAAAATTTCAAATAAATTAAATGAAATTGTAGTTTTCAATTAAAATACAATATTTTTAACTATTCATCCAAAAATGAAGAATTTCACAAACAACCAAAAAAGTCACCCTGAACTAATTTTGAAATTTTGAATTTAAAATTTTTCTTTATTTTATCATTTTTTTTCTAAATGTATAAAAAAATTTAATTTTATCATTATTCACAAAAAACATAAAATGATGTTTTTTATAAAATAGCATTTTTAAAACATGTAAATAAATTATTTAAAATTATGTTTTTTGTTATAAATATTTTCTATTTATATAAGTGAATTATGATTTATATTTAAAAGTTATATGTTATAGTTCATATCACTACGTTTAATGGATATGTTATAACAGTCGTGTTTAAATATGCATTTAAGTAATATATAATGGTTTTTTTAAATTCACTATCATGTGAAACACAAGCTAAGATAGTGTTGCATTGAGGTAATGATTAACATTGTTTTTAATTTATATATATCAATCAATAAAATTTAATTAATTAAATTGAAATTTATAAAAACATCGGTTATTACAATATGAATTTTGGTACCAAGGATGATACTAGTGGATAGAACATACTGATTTAGGTATTTTTTATTATTTGTTGTAGATGGATGATTTCTTTTGAATAAATCTACTAAAAGTTCTAATGACCTTGATTCTTATTTATTTACAATCTATTATCCAATACTTGAAGATGTTTTATTTGATTACATATACATATCTTTTTGGTATCATTGGTTATTTCTATGAGTACCTAAAATTATGAAATTGTGCAAGAATATTTAATGTTTTTTACAATGGTGTTCATACATAGAATGAAAATTTCAATAATATTTAGAACTGTAGACATGATTAAATTATTTTGGAGGTAATGAACTTCAGTTTTATGGTTAATTAAGTATAATAAAGAGTAAATTTAATTTATTATTATTTTATTTGATAATGTTAAGTGTAATGTAAAAAAAGGAAAGAGGTAGTCTAATGTAATTCTTATCTAATGGTTGTCTGTTATATGATATTTAGTCGTTATAAGTTATACCTGGATGTCAAATAGTATTTAGGTTTAGTTGGGTTTATGTTGATCATAATTTTTTAAGAGGGGTTGTGAAATATATTATATCATATATTTTTTCTGATTTCATATGCCAAAAAGCCAGGTCAATAGGTATCCTGACACCCATTAGACTCTGGGAAGGTATTTTCCTCATTATCTATACTAGAGAGGGAGGTATAAATGACTACCACTTGTGTCCCCAATATCTTCTCCAGGTAGTATTATGAGAATCTATTCATGGTGGTTTTAATTCCCCGTATATAAGTATAAAGGGATTTAATGGATACTAATTATTTCAAAACCATGAATCTTTAGATATAATTTCATATTGAATATTATATATATATGATCTGTATTATATATGATAAATGAAGGTAAATTATCTGGTGTATGGATTGTGATCTTTTGAGACATAATACCCAACGTATGATACAAGAACTTTTGTTAGTGGTATATTCAAAAAACTACTTGGTTACTATATTGTAATTTGGATGGGATTATGATATAATATGGTGAATGGTATGCATGTTATGATAAATATCCCATGTTTCTTTGTGAGGTATTTTTTTTGGAGAGAAATGGATCATGATGTACGATTTTGGGATAGAATAGTAAACTAGCGAGGAATAAGTTATAGGGTAACCTTATTTTGATATTATAATACACGTACTATTATATGAGTTACATGGTGTGATATTTATATTACGAGTCTTGGAAAATAATTTTCTATAAAGGTGACATGTTAGATTCACATATAGTTCTTTTTGATTAAATATGAATTCATAATCATTTATACAAGAGGTACTATGGAGGATCCAACTGTGTATACCTATAATACTAACCATACATATACATGTATATATATATATATATTATTTTTGAGCTCAATAGTATATGTCTAGAGATCAAACTAGATATAAAACCATTATGGTTTTAGAGAATTTTTTTTGGCTTAATAGTTTCTACATAGTTTATCTTCTGCGAACATGTATTGTTCATTTCATGTTGCTTCATTCTGTATGAAATTGAATATATGCTTCATGGTCATTTATTAACTTATGGGAAGTATTTTTTTGGTCTAATCTTATTATATCGCTTATCTGTATGTTCAATTTGAATTATATTACTCTTATATGTATGTAGTATATTCTCCCAATATATATCACTAACCAATGGTATATTGGAGTTAGAATTTGTGCTATCACTTTCCCATTTCCCTCATTTTTAACCCAGTTAAGGTACCATTTATCTAAGAGGATCTTAAAAATTAATGCCATAAATTTCATGAAATTTTTTAATAAAAAAATCCTTGTGCAGTATTTACACCACACAAAGAGAAAAAAGTTGTGTATATGGAATGTGTCTAAAATAAAAAAAAATGAGATAGGAAACACTTATATATTATAAAATAAATGAACAAAAATTTGTTAAATTAATGAATATCATTTTTATTTATAACTAGAAATAAATAAATGAAAAAAATAATATATGGTTACAATAAGAAAAATGAATCCAAATAATGTAATATAAACTTGAATGTGGTGCACATTGTATAAAAAGTCTCATATAATTAAAATTGTCACCATAAATCTCTTACCAAAGATTCTTGTTTTGTTTTTCTCACTCTAACAACCAATATAATAAAATTTATACCACAATAACATATTTAAGAGAAATATTCATGTCTATAAACATTTATAATATGAAATTATAAAAAATTTCACAAATATATTAGTTAGATAATGTATTATTTAATCATGGGATGTTAGCAATTTTAAATGTACGTACAAGATTCATAAAGAAAATATCAAACACCATTCTTTAATTCAATTTACACAATTAATATATTATCAAATTAATTTAATAAATATTTTATAAAAAATGTGTACCTATCCATGTTATTTTTATGGAAATTATCTGTATTAATCACAAAAACAGAATCTATGATGAGCCTATTTCAAGTATTTATATTACATCAATCTTTAAATTTATAATGATCATTAATTTTTTTATACTCCAATAATAATAATTATGATATGTAATTCAGAATAATATAATCCTACTTCTTAAAATAAATTTTATATGATTCCATGTAGGGAGATTATGAAATCTGAAACATGACTTTTATAGAGGCTATAGTCTTCACATAACACAAGGTGTGATTTTATTTTACAAATGGTCAAGAAAATGGAAGAAAATTTTTATTCCATAAAAATATTTCATTTTTAAAACACTAAATATACAATTATAATTATGTTTTTATGTGTATTATATATCATGATGAGGAAGAATATAAATGAAATGATTAGAAATGATTTTTTTTTTCAGATTTCTTTCATTACTCATCATGAAAACTCTTTGATCCTTATTAGATTCATATTTTTTGGATACTGATAACTATAAAACATCATAAAGATAATTTTTAGGGGATTTATAGAGTTTGGATGACATTGAAAGATTTATTTGTGAGGAGAAATGCAGTAAAAATGGGATCATTTGATATGTGATATGGGATACATATATTTAAATACCAATTAATTTATATAAAAATAATGTCACCTTAAATGTTAAGTGGTAAAATAATGGAAAATAAGAGAGTGGTCATAATTATTGGTAGTCACACCTCTCCTACAAAAAAATAAGGTTAACTTTTAGAGATATTTTCGGTCATTCCCCTTAATTAACACCTTTACCATAATTTTATTTTACAATGGTAACTCATTTTTTACCTTCGTAAAATAGTTTTATTCCAAGATAATAAAATTTTCCATAATAAAAAATTTGATAATAATTATAAAAATTTTATTTCTTTACAAGATTCATTTTCTAGTGGCGTTAAAAATTTATTTTTATAAAATTATTATTAAAACGAAAAAACTTTTTTTTTGAAAAAACAAAATTTTAAGCATAAACAATAAGTCCTAAATATGTAATTTATAATATATATTCCCATTAAAATTATAGCTGTATTATTATGTTATGAATATTTTTCTAAAATTCAATGAAATATAATAGATAATGGAAACTTTTGAATAATTAATTAATGGAAACATACCAAAAATAATTTTTTTATTAACATAAAATATCGCGGAGGTTTTAACATGTTAAACACGAGTTTCTAAATTCAACATAAATTTTTTAAATGATTAAAGTTATTCTATAAATCTATATTTCGTCAAACAATGGTTTATAAGTTTTTATGTCATCATTTTAACATGAAGATAACAAAACACATAATATATTTGTAAATATGGTGTTTTCACTATTCACCAAAAAATGAACCTTTATAAGGAAACTAAAAAAAATGAAATTACGAAAATTTAGATTGGGTGAATCAAAAAATGGATATTTTATAATTAGAATAAAATTATAAAATTTATAAATTATTATTTGAAATAAAGTATATATTATATAGTGTTAAAGATTCTTTTTGAAGAAAACGATTTTGTATGAAAAGAGTAATAAATTTTGGACACATTATAATTAATTAATAATATATTTAAATTTAATACATTATTTTAATAATTAATTAAATAAATTTATCAATATATTTGATTGATATATTTCATGATTTTAGTAAATTTTACCGTAAATTGAAAATTCATAAAAATAATGTCCTCAAAATCAATTGTATTTAGAACCATATATGTGGGTACAACTAATCATAATAGTAATGTAAACATTTGAAAAACAACTAATGATATTAAAAAATCAGTATAAATTGGTAAATTTAACATATAACATTTTATATGATCTAAAATATTCAATGGGTACTCACAAAATATAAATTATTAATCTTATATTCTTATTAAAACCCCGAAAATTGAATCATGTTTACAAAGTAAAAAATTATGTGACCTACTAGATGTGATATTTTTACAAATTGATGCACACAATCAGTAAATCATGTTTACTTAGAAGTGTTATTGTAATTTGTTTAATTAATTATTTTTATCTCTTACTAAATATTTTTTGGATAAAAATTTAAAGAATAAAACATTATTTTTCCTAGTTATAATTCCTTATCACTTAATTTATTATTATAACAACTCAAAAATAATCCACTTGTGTTTATTTTATTCAAAAGCCCAATAATAATTCCATATTCATCAATATTTTATAATTTTTCCTAGTAATCATTAATAGTGTAGTACAGTTTATATACCATTTTAACATGATTCTATTATTCATATTTAATTATAAAAACGTTCCACATTTACCTAGAATGATAATAGTTATAGAAATTATAACTGGAAAATGTATTTTAAAATTCAATAACATTTCAGATTTTATCAACTAAATATTTCTATAGTTTTTTCCCATAAATTAAATTTTTGAATTTTTTTGATTTTCAAATTTATTAAAATATTAATCATCTATTGGGATGAAATTTACATTTTTATTTCGATTGTCATAGTCCATGATTTGGGTGATAAAATGGAACATAATATAAAGTCAATGTTGGACATATATCCTTGAAATACTATCCCTATTTTCTAATTAACTATTTTAATTTTAATTTTATTGGTATAAAATTTATATATATTATGTATAAAAAAATTAATATATCACCTTATTATAATAATAAATGGTTTATGTGAGAATAGGGTAAAACATTTTGTGATATTTAGTGTAAAATAATTATCCATGTTTTAAATATCACACTTGAATGAACATAACACCCTATCTCCTAATGGAATTTATAAATTATTTTTTTTCTTCATTTATAGTTGTTTTTCTATTAATTATAGTGTTTTGGGGAATATTGAAGTGGGTTACCATTATTTCTGTAACTGTTGGTAGAGGGAAATCCTTGAACCATGATGTTATATCACATATATTTTTTATACCCAAAATTTCATAATATCTATATCATTATATATTTATCTTATATTTATAATTATTTAATTTATTATACTCATTTTTGGTAATATTCATGATCAATAACAAATTGGTTCTTACACTTTTAAATTATTTCCTTTGATTTTTTTTGTTGAATACACCACCCACTGAAGAGTATTTTATTTTAGAAGTAATTCTAAATTAAAAATTCATAAAAAACTAACCTATAATATTAATTTCAATTATAAAACTAGTATCAATTATTAATAAAAAAGTTAAAAATTATTAAAATTATAGACTATTAGTTCGTGGGGTTGTGTTATGTGTGGATCGTAAGAATAACATTTTATTCATTAAATTAAAAAACAGAAGATTAAATTTTATATTTGAAATATATCTCATAAAATTAACTCATCTACATGTAAAATGTTGATATTCAACTCTAATATATCATAATCTATAATTTATGTTGATAATCATAACAAAATCACTGTTTTATGATTTTACATCCTCAAATCAACCTATAGTTTAAAAAATTATATTTTTGTGGACACGTTTTTTTTTCAAATTTTAAATAATGATATAAAATGAAGGATTATAATGAAGTATATTTCAAATTTATATGATGACGATAGATAACTAATATAATTGTTGTATTTGATATATTTTACAATTTTTACAAAAAAACACTCAAATATCATCATATCATTTTTCATATTATTTTTTGAGAATTTCAAATAAAATGAAACATTTTTTTGATGATTTTTATGTTTATTAGTGTCTTATAACCTACACTAAATTATCTAATGCATTATAACCATTAGAAAATTTTCTTGGCCAATCACATTACTAAAATAAATCATACCCTTAAATTAATTTCAAAGAAACTCTTGTATCATGTCTTCAATAATAAATATGAAAACATGAGAAGTAAAATATAAATAGATTTTAAAAACAAAATTATTATAGATAATATAGTAAAAAGATATATTAGTGGCATTATATGCGATTAATTAATTTATCTAATTTTTTATTATTGTGTGTGAGTATGATTGTGGTTCAATAATTTTTGAAAATCATTAACCGAAGTCATTGAATAAGTATATCTATATAAATTTTGAATTAAAGGTTATATATGAATTTAAAGTTGAAATCCTTATATATAATTATGTTCAAATGAAATAAAAATAACTAATAAATATTTATAATTTTTAAATTAAATTATTTTTTGAAATTAAATTAATCAAAGAAATGTGTATAACATCCATCCTTACCAGTTTTTTTAATTCTTTATTTCTACTACAATTAGGCCAAATGCTAGTGACTAGTGATGAGGTTTCCACATAATCATGGGATGTATTACCTCAAAAAGAATTTTTCTCATGATATAAAACACTAACATCCATGATTAGAGACATGTCATGGGTCCCTAAAAAAATAATGTTTTGAACATGAATTAATACAATGGTAGAATAACTTATATTGTCAATAAAGGGTAGGGTTTTTAGTGTGTTCCACTCTAATTTAATGGGTTTGGAATGTGATAGAATCTATTGAATTGTGGTTGATGTAAAGTTAATTTAAATTATGTCAATTTACGTTGGATATCAACTCACATAATTTTAAATCATTATTAAAATGATTTATTCTCATATTTTTTATCTATCTATGTAAATGAAACACTCAATGGTTCTCACCGACCAATTTTGGGCTCGATTAGAGGGAATAAAATTCCAATATAATCTCTAGACACACCATTCAAGGGATCAAATATATATTCACAATTAGGTAAATCCAATGTTCATTATCACTAGCCATCGGGAGAACATATTATGAAATCATTTTCAATATTGTGGAATAAAGATGATGAATTTGAAACAAACAAAAGAAAATCTATGAATTATCTAAATAATTTGAATAAATCTACCAAAAATAAATAAAATTAATATATATATTAAATTGTAGAAATCATTAATAAGTGAAATGTGGATCTATTTGGCTAAGATAGTAAAGGATTACTGTGCTATCACCAGGTTATTACATCGAATGGTAATAAAAGAAATATGGAATGTAGATCCATTATCGATCGTGTAATAGAGAAAGAATCACCCATATTTGAATTTTATCATTAGACATGGAAACTCATAGGACTTACATTCTATTACATCACATAACATGTGATTTTCATATACTATTTCCATATATCTTAACATTAATTATTAATATTTTCCATGAGTTTAGTGCCATATATAACTCATTTTTGATTTTCCCCTAATGTTAATATCTAGGTTTTAGATTTCTATACATCAACATCATTCTGGTATTTTTTTTAAATAGTCATCTTATATGATTAAGCTCCATTCATGTTCTAGAAAAAGCATTGGAAAAATGATATGTTATGTCAGGGTCTATTTAAAATAGTTTCTTCTTGGTGTACCCCTGTAAAGAAGAATGTAGAACTCATTAATGGAGGAATTTGATTTATTTTATGTTTTTGGAATTGTTCAAGGAATTTTCATGGTCAATATGTGGACAAAGATATTTTTACTATTGATATGAGTCCATATCAGCTTTTATTGGAATTCAGTATAATTTTCATTGTCATGATGAAAAATAATTACCAATATTGTGTTTTTTAATGCATAGAAAAGGAATTCGATGGTCTGTCTAACAATCAAATTCAACTTTAGCTCGATATAGTTTAATCCCGATAAAACATGTGAATAATGTTTCTTTCAATTAATTGTTAACATTATACGTAAAACCAACTATTATCCCATAGATTCAAATTTCCATAATTACTAATGGGAATATCATCATTTTTCATGAATGTGTCGACTTACAACACCAAGTCCATTCCATCAAAGAGCTATGAGATCCCCATAACTATTGTAAAAAAACTCTATTTTTCAATGATCAACTTTCCTAAAAGGTATAACTACTTCACATATCCATTTATATCTGACCAAACATCATTGGTGCATTATTTGGAACAACTAATATGAAACCATAATTAGGCTTTCATTTATGGTGTTATGGAGTGTTGAGGAATATCCATCCTCATCACAATAAATGGAAGAATATAACTAATTAAAAATACATATAAGAGTTATATTTATATCAAATCCATGTTTTCCATCCTAATTCATGTGTGAAAATAAAAATTGGGAAACCTGAGTTTTGATTCATCTTAGGATTCATGTTCAAACACCTCATCCAGATTAATCGAAATTGGTTTCCAGATTTGAATGACCATGATTTTATAGTAATTAATATTTCGCAAAAATTAAATCCTTTTTGGTGTTCATACATTCAATGAGGATGGTAGTTTATTTATCTTCTTTTGTTGGTTGAGGTCACATGAAGAAATATCTTATAATGAGTTCATCCCAAGAGAAGGTCTAGAAACATACATTAAGTTCAAGAATGAGTAGGAGGTCATAAAGTATCCACATTCGGTCATAATGGAATTAAATATAGGGATGAGTTTTCATGGTAACTAGATTGATCATTGAACAATATATTATGTAGAGGTCAATATAGTAGGTTATGTAGTAAAAAATTATTGTTATAGTAAATTGAGGGAGTTCAAAGTAACATGAGAGTGTTGTTATAGTCAGTGGAATTACTAACTATAGTGTGCAACCCTGTGGATGATTAATTGACCATGATGTTTAATTCATGTGTTATCATCATGCCTTTATGTAATATTATAATTTAATATTCCAAGAAAATCCTATTTATAGGCATCCTAAAGGTAATGAACTGTATCAATTGAATATAATTTTTCCAACCTGAAATAGAGAGATCCCAATTTAGTGCAATAATTATTCATGATACTCAAAGTTATTTAATATATTAAAGAAAAAATAATTTTAGTCATTTTAGAATTAAAATTCTAAATAAATTCTAATCAATAAATAGATGTTAAAAAAATTATAGATTTTTAGAATAAATTAAACTAAAATGTAAATCATTTTAACCATTTAATTTCATATCTCACATTTGAATTATGTCCTAACAAAAATTATAATAATTAACAAGACTCAAAAAATAAATATATAATCTATTTAAAAAAAATTCAAATACGAGAAAAATAATTTAAATAAATTATTAATATGGGATGCAATAGGATTATGGGGTTAAATTCCAATTAAAATAAGATAATACTTTGGAAATGTAGACTCAGGTCACATCATCGTAGTTATTTTATTCCACTCCTTAGAAGTGAAGTGAAGTATATTTATCAAAAAGTGTTTTCCAACCAAGAACTATGTATAAAAACCTTCATATATTAAAATAAAATATTTACACAATGAATGAAGTTTCTTAAATCCATCAAAAATTTGATTCACAATATCACAAAAATATTACAATAAGTTCTAATTATAGGTTGTTAATAGAATAGATCCACATGGGGTCTAGATTTTATCAAGTGAAAATGTCCTAATTACCTATCCCAAATGATTCATTTCCAATGTTTATCTCAGACGTTGTTGATACATATAAAATAAAATTTTCATATATCACCTTCCCCTTTATCATCCATGTTCATAATTCGATAAATCTATAAATTACCATTATCAATTAACCGTTATCAAATTTCTGTCTAACTATAATTTTTTTAAAAACTTAATAAATGTGTGTAGATAAAACTCAATATAAATCATCCCATGATAGCTTGGACACCACGAGATTAACTGTAATAGTTATGGTATATATGTAAGGTATGGAAAATTGGATCCTGAATCACACTAACACAAAATTTAGTGAAAAAACACATATATAGTTTTTTACTTAAGAATAGTTTTATATTTGCTCCAATTAACCTTTTTAACATATATCATATGAGATATAAAATTTCCTTGAAGGTAGGACCCATGAGGTTCTAGTCAATACTAATGTCTGGTTATATTAGATTAGATTTTCCAGTCCAATCCCTTAAGGTATGATTTTGGTGCTTCTATGTTTTTATATATTTAAAAATATTTTAATCAATATAATACAAAAAACGAAATGATATTAGTGTTATGTTCATTCAGTAATGATTATATTCATATATTTATAAAAACTAATGAAGTCTATTCAAAATTTCAAGGAATAGTTCCTTTGTAAGGAAACATTTAGCTCATATTTTGTCATCTAAAGTGAAACCATGAAAATAAAAAATTTAAAAATTATGTGTATATCCAAAAAAATATTTTCCACAATTGTTTTATGGATTTTATTCATAGAAAATTAATACAATAAATATTAAAAAATATAAAAAAATATTCTAAATCCAAATATACTTATCCCTCTCCCCCGAAAAATTATTAAACCAAAATTTAATTAACGCCATTTTATATTTGTTGAGGAAAATATGAAATAGGTAATTAGTGTCAAGATAAATATGACGGATTTATGCAATATAATAGTTTTTTTACTTAATTGTAATAAAGAGGTGGCTGGAATCATCCAATACATATTTAGAGATGTATTCATGAATTTTAATCAGCTGCTATAAATTCAATATAAATAGATGTTTGGAACCTTCTCACATTATCTCAAAATCACCAAATGATAATGTATTAGATTCTATTAATGGTCCAATCAACATGTAATGATGTTGACTAGGCCTAAGATTCATTCCTGAATAATAATATAAAACATTTATTATCATATGAAATATTTCATTGTAATATGAGTCTCAGGGATACATTTGGATTTATTATTATACAATGTTGTTTTTTAATACATTAGTCCTTGTATTATATAATTACAACATATGTAGCTTCTAAAACATTCCATATTTCCCAAATTGCAGGTTTAATTTTTTCTTTATCCAATTAGCCTTAAGTTGTAGATGACGAGAAAAACTATAATTGCCTAAAAATAAAATTATAGAAATGGAAATTTTGAGGGCCCAAATTAGTTTTTTTATAATATAGAGATATTTGGTTTTAATATTGGGATTTAATATTTTTTTAAAATATATCTATATGTCTTCCATTTTCTTTTAAATAAGAATGTTTAAAATTAGGTGCATGTTTTTCCAATTATTGTTTATCGTTATAATAATTTTTTTAAATAATATTAATCTATTATTGTATATTTTACATTTACAACAGAAGTATCACATATAAGTTTTAATAAATCATCAGAATAACATTCATTAAAATCTATTTTATTAGTGTACATAATAGTTTCCTAATTTAACTCATTAATAAAATCAATTTCATCCACAAATCAGGTGTTTCAAATAAATATCCTAATTAAATTATTTCATTAATTATTTCCATTTTTTCATTATAACAACTATTAAATTTATAATAGTTCTTGATAAACAATAACTTATCCTCATAGATGTATTTTATTAAATCATTCAGGTTAAAAATCATTGTATGTTTTCAAATATTAATTATATTTTATCAATAATTAAAATTTAATTATTTATTGGTAGTCTTAGGAAATAAACTACCTATAATGATAAGGGATTAATACTTACTGTTATATTCTTCAATGAAACGGTTGTAAAAATTATCATAGTAGAAAAAACCTTTCACATTTACCATAACAACTTCATGAACTTGAACTAGATAGGTTACCTATATCAATGTCAACTCTAGTGGGTTTCGGTTCATGCATCTATATGTAATATTCTAATGAGTATGTAATACCATATATATATGTGAAAAAATAAAATATTATAGTGGAAAAATCCAGTTTTTTAAATTGAAAGAGATAATGAATGTAACAATGTCTGGGTATTTCAAAAAATTTGTGGTGTTACAATGGTGGATACATTTTAACATAAATATATCCTTTCATTACCTTGTAATACCCACTTATATATTCAAATTTATATAATAAATTATTCATAAATTTTAATTTTTTTGATATATTATATCAATAGAATGCTGATACCCACTATTCTTAATATCTACATGATTTCCTTTTCTAATGATACTTAATTGGATTTAATGGGTGATATAATATTCTTCGAGACAAAAATATGGGGTTAATGTAGATATTTTCTTTTTTAATTTCTTAATTATCCCTTAAATAGAGGTTTTCCCTTAAAAATTTCATCTTAAGCTTCATTTGTAGGGAAGTATATATAGGATCGATGGGTTTTGGGCTTCCAAAATGAGTTATAGATGATGATTATTAAATGTTACCCAGATCCTTGTCACTCCCAAATATGATAAAAATATCAATCCCATTAGAGTTAGAAATATTTTGATTGGGGAGTTTAACAAGAACACATGTTTTTAATTCATTTATGGTATTTAGTATCTGGTTAGTAGACCCCAAATTTTGTTTTATGAGGTCCTCCAATGAGGCTTTGTTATATTTCCTTCATCGATGGCCAATTGTTAGTTTAGATCTCTACCATTGAATTGGTGGTTGTTAGAATGTATATTGATAATCCAAGTAAATGGGTGGTATAAGAGGTTTTTCTACTAAATCCAAATCTAATATTGAAATACTCACTACCTACTTAATTATTTTATAGTTATTTCTCATATTGAATTTAGTACAGGGAGTCACAAAATTCCTAAAACAGAGGGAAATCATTGATGTAGTTCTCTTGGGAGTGATAATGTTTATAGACCCTCGGTGGGAGGGGAAAGTGATAAATCATATACATTATTCAAGTATAAGTGTTTTAAAATAGATTATTGGACATTAATTTTTTAAATATATTGGGGTGTTAATAATATTTACTTCATTCTCTCTGATATCTTTGTCTATTATATGAATTTCATATGTCATATGGTATGTTTTATCAACAGATTCTCTAAAATAAGTAGAAACGTTTCATGTAATTAATCTTCTAGACAATTAATAGAAAAGTATCATGTTATTTTATATCAATCCTTAGTAAAATAATATTATGAAATTATTCTCCTCTTAGGGATAATGTGTATGGGATATTGTTATCCACTAGAATAATTCCCAAAATCATTAAGGGTTTGACCACTTGTTAACTTATATTCTTAAATCTCTTTTCTAAGTTTAAAACTCCTTGATAAATGTAATTATTTATTGATTAATAATTTTCAATGTTTATACCAAATAGGGATATTCCCAATTTGGAGGTTTTAGAGATACACTTGGAATAACCATTCAAGTGAAATGGTAACACATTCCAGGTAAACCATTATTTTTAAACTCTTCTAGGATTGAATTTATAGAAGAAGTATCAAATTATATTATGATTTAGTAAATATCATATCCAATAAATACATAAATATTTATATGGTAATGGACCATTCTAGTTCAAATTTTATGAAACTATGGTGATTTAGTTGTTAAATTAAATTATTGAGATTGAATTTGGGTGTATAAAATTATCACAATTTCATATTTAATTGATAATAATTTTTTAATATTTTTCTCCTAAAATTATCTATAGTAAAATAATAATCCAAGGAGGGATATTCAATCATGGAAGTTGTTAGAAACCTTATATATGATTCTTTATTGATTTATCATGTTCAAATTGTTGTAAAAGAATTCTGTCAATATCTGGATTCAAATGTGTAAGGTGAGACAAACTGGATTGGGTAATTTTTTAAATCATTTTAAATAAAATATCATTAAAACCCGCATTATATTCCTCAAAAATGATGATATGTTTCTTAATGTAATTTCTTGGGCCCTTAAAATATGATACTTTGATCGCAATTTAATGTAGTGGTAGGGAAACTGATTTTGTCTCTAGATAAGAGAGTGATTTGGATATGTTTTCTATTTTTTTAATTTATTAAGTTTTTCAATACATTTATTGTTTCATGGTTTTTAAAATTATTTTATGTCATGTTTTAAACCTTATATATCACCTCACCACCTATTAAATCATGATTAAATTATTAAATTATCTTATTTTCTCTCTAACCAAGGGAAACCATCTCTTTATTATCCTTATTTTGAAGATAATTCTTGATTATAGAGATTAAATGATATATACATTCTCTAAACTTACATATATAATAGATTATAAATCTATAATAATCTTTACTTCAATCCACTTTTTTACGATTACATGTAGTTGAGTAAACCTAATTGGTCTTTGTGTGAAATACAATGAAGGATTGAAAATTGATTGAAAATTAAAAAAATAAATAAATATCCTTGGTGGATAATATTTTTGAAAAAACATATATATATAATAAATAAAATATATGATTCATTAAAATTAATATTTTATTTTAATTTTTGTAAAGTGGAATCTCTTTGGGTCAACATATAGTGAATTATTTTTCCATCACTGATGTACTTTTTCAACTTGAAGTGAAGGAAAGTAAATGAATAGATCATTTATTGATCATGTAATTGTAAAAGAAGCACCCTATTTAGTGAATAACTTTCCTTTATATTGGTAAAAATGAAGGCATTTAATTCTATATTACCACATACAACATGATTATTATATAATCTTACATTTAATTATATGCTAAATATTTAAAAATTTACATTAATTTTGTGATTTAATTCTATATTTATTTACTTTTCCATATATTAATCTTGAGTGTTGATCATTATCCCCATGGGAAACATTAAATTTTTATTTTATTAACATTTCACTATCATTATTGAGCTATATTTTCATTTTTTATGAATCATATGTGAAATACTCCATTGGTTTGGGATGTTGTTGAAGGTGTGTTCTTTTTTGTGTTCCCACATGAGATGAAATATGGTGCTTTTAATGGGTATCTTGGGAATGAACTATTGTATTTGGGTATAATATTACAATTATGATTGGTCAATCATTGTATTAATGTTATATGAAATTTTATTCAATTCATTATTAACTTCAATTTGGATTTGGTATCTATGTCTTTATATTAAGCAATACGAATTACTCTGCATGACTCTATTTTTATTTCATATAAAAGGAAATGTGTGGCTTTTCATACTATCATATTTGGATTTATTGAGAATTGGTTTCACCATGTGCAATCAATGTGTCTGTGAAGGTGGTTCAGTTAATCATCAATGTAATATATATAACCTGGCTTGGTTTTAAAACATCAAATGACTACAATACCGAAGGGGTATATCATCAAGAACATAACATTTATCAACATATAAATCAATCAATTCCACATTAGAGAGGTATGAGTTACCGAATAATATTTTCATAAACCCTAAATAGTTTTATTACCATTAAACTTGATATCCTCAACTCATTTTCAAATCTATTTCAAGGTGACCAACCATAATTTTGGAATTCACTCAAACACATGGTATGCACCTATGAATAGGATTAAAACCATAAAAAATAGAGTATCAAATCATAGTGAACCTCAACTCTATAAAATGAAAATTTTCAAAATGGGAGTATATTTTTATCATAGCTTTATTTCTACCAAATCCATGGTTTTCATCCAAATTTGTGTTCTGAGACCATTGATGCTACTCAGGCTTGGATCCATCAGTATCATCTTCTTCTAACAACATAATCGAAATAATTGAAATTGGTGTCGGCATTGGTTATCCATTTTGTTCCATTAATTATTTTTCATCAAGAATTTTAACATGGTTAGTGTTCATGTAAGTGGCGAGGATTGTTGTTTTTGGGATGCTGATGTTGGATTATAGTCACACGAAAATGTCTATTTTATTGAATCATCCACCCAATTGGTTGTGATAAATCCTAAAATGTAACTCTTGAGTATGAGTGGATGGTAACATTAAGAATACATTCTTAGTCAAATTTTAAAAATATAATTTGAATAGGGTTTATGGTAGAAATATCCATCGTGTAGAATTTTGGTAGATTAAGGTGCATATATCTAGTCATAGAGTTGATCACGCATCTTATATTCAATCGAGGGGATGAAAAATACCTTTATTGTCATATTACTGTTAGTGTAATTAATGATTATGTGGTGAACCCCATGTTTATATTGAGTAACCATGAGGTTCACTATATGTGGTTTCTTCTTTTAGATCCCCTAGACACAAAATCTATGTCCTAGTGAAAAAAACATTCTTTAATCAGTGCACTCAGTACAATGTGAGATTAACATATCATTGTTTTAAAAAATTTTCATATGTTATAATTTTCATCAAAAATATATATACACAATCCCATGAATGGATTATTTTTACTTCATTTAATGAATAGCTATAAAAGAATATTATTTTATGATTATTGTGATCATTTTTCCATAATTCAAACTACACTAGCTTCCCTTATAGAATTATATTATGTAATAAAAAATATTACCCATGTAAATGTATCTATAAGAATGGAGTTACCACAACCACTAAGTAATGGAGATGATAAAAAATATTTTATCAAGGATTATATAATAGGAATAGGAGAAAGTGCATGTGAGAAATTTCATTTTAATAAAAACATAGATGAACATATCTTATTCAAATGTCCTGAAATAAGGATATGAAATACTAAATTAATAATCATAAACCTTGGAAATATATTTTGTAATCAATAGATAATTATCATTTTCAATTAAGTGAAAATATAGGCTTATTGACTGGATCTCTAACAAGACTATGAAACATAGCATAATAAGATAATATGGCAGGACCATATGCTCATAGAATCATCAAAATGTGAGAAAATTCAACTCTTCCCACATATTTCTTTGATTAAAAAAATTCCACACATCTTGTTATGATTAAAAAATGTACATATTTCTTCTTATGAATGACAAAAATACCTTGATATATGTTTTGAACAACTAAAATGTCCTGACTACATGTTCTGAACAAAAAATTACGGCAATATTTTTTTTTTTGAAAAGAGAGATTCTCAAACTATATTTTGTAAATTATCAAAATTTCCTTGTTATAAGTTATAAATGGAATAAAATTCCAATGTAATATTTTGTAAAATAATTTCCTTTCTATATAGTATAAAAATAAAATTCCCATGACCGACATCATTATCAATTATAATATAAAAGGTAATCAAATTAATTGAGTGGTGACAAATTTCCTAAAAAATAATTATAATAATTATCCATATATATATATATATATATATGTTTGTGTGTCCCTAGACCATGAAAAAAATCACATCTCTCCCATCACTAGACTAACCAATGTAAAATATAATATTTAACTAAAAAAATGTTTCGAGAACATTTCACAATAAATAAATAGAAATAAATTAGGTAGCAACTAAAAAATAATTCCATTGTAACATAAATATTATTTTTTATATTTACATATATAGAAAATATTATTTTTAGATCATTTGAATAATCAAAAAGAATATCACATTAATTAGTACTTTATTTAATGGATTGAATAATCATTTATGAAAATTATTTAAAATAATATAATTTGATCATGATAAAACATGTCATAAATAACAATTAGAATTAAAAATATTTAAAATTGTTTTTTTATGAAAATATGATTTCAATCACCCCTAAGGAATCATCCTTAAAATTAATTCCATTAAATTAGCTTTTATAAATAATAGTTTTTTATTTAAATCACAAATCTACTTTTATTAAATATTATAATATTTTTTTCATATTAAAATTAATAAATAATTAATATAATTTCGAAAAAAATAAATCATATAATGTAATCTCTATAATGAATAATTCTCCCTCAACAAGATAAATTTTCAAATAGTTTTTGTAAAACATTTTTAACGTACTTATAAAATATTAAGTTAAACCTAAAATTTAATAGTAATATTCAAAAATTAGAACTGAATACTTTTGAATTATTTTACCTTTCAAAATTATCATTAATATTGGTGATTTTAAAATAGTATATAAGATTTTAGTTGAAAATTGGGGTTATAGACATTCTATACGACCATGAATGGATAACCTTGTGGGTATTCTAAATAATCACTATTGAAAACCAACATCCTAAAAAGGGTTAATAAATATTAATTTTAAAAAGCGTTAAGAGAATTATAAAGGTCAAATGATATACCACATTATATGGTTTCAAAATAATAAATAAACCTTTGAAGGTAGACTAAAAAGTTTGTAATTGCGGGGAACAGTCAAAAATAATTATTGAAATTATTCTCAATAAATTTATTCTCATAGATGAAAGTATTAAAAAAGGTAATATTGTTGAATTTATAATTCATTCCATAAATAATGGAATATAAAGTGCCACATAATAAATAATTCGTGTTTAAATATAGAATTGTGGAGGAGATATGTTCATGTATAATAGCTATAACATTGTAAGGGAAGTTATGTCAATAACAACCCCAACAACTTCAGAAACATTGTAATTAAAATCCTATTAACGATATACAATGATATGTATTTGTTAATACATTAAATTAAAGGAATGTTTAGATAAAATTATTAAATACCTTAACAATATTAACAATTAAATACAAATGGGTATATAATAGGACTCATAGCTTAATGAAGAAAAACACTGATGCAAGAAACCTTACCTATAGTCCAGATTGGTTTGGCATATTTTTATAACAACCTAAGATATCATATAAATTTATTTTAATTAACCTATTAATATAATTTTACAATAAAATTTTATTTTATATGATCATTTTATTATCATATATTTTTTATTTATTAAATATATTTCACCTTTAATGGTTACATGATGTGGTTTAGATGATTTTGATTAAACATCATTGTTGTATAGACACTCAATAAATGTGTTTTAAAAGAGATTTGTAATTTACATAATCTTATAGGTATATATATTTTATTACTACCTTAGGAATTTTTTTAATATTTTTATAGGTTTCCCCAAAAAATAAATTCGAATTATGAAAGGTTCATTGATATGTTTATTTATGTTAGTGAAGTTTATTATAACCATTAATTGTGAATATAACTTATATATTACCCAATATTACATTTAATAAAATAATAGTTACATAGAAATAATTTTTAAAATAATTTTTTGAATCCCCCATTTTTTTATGTTAAGGAACAAAAAATATATTCTTCATGGTAGAGGTAGTATGAAAGCATGATTTACAATATAATAATTTTTTGAACTATTTTAGATTTGGGAAGAAAATAGTTATCTAATTAGTATAGTAAATTTAATAATATTAATAATTATAAAATTAGAAAACATTCCTAGATAGAGTATGATAGATGTGGTGGAAAATGAATTTAGTAAAAAAATAATAGTTGGGAACATTAACTCTCCCATTGGATGTTAACAAATGGGAAACACAATAATGATACATAGAGCGGCCATTTTAAAATGTAAAGTATTTGAATATTTGCCTAGTGGGTTGATGAGAGGAAAGGGAAGAGTGTTGGGAGGGTTTATGGTTGGGGAGAAACTATTTCCTAGGGTCTTTTTCATTTTCCCTTGATTTTATACTCTTTCTTTCAATTGTGTATTTCTATATTCAGTCTTCAATTGGAGAATTATGGACACCGACCACTACCAGTTTCATAGGTGGTTTAGGGGAACCCTATTTTCCATTTTATAGGTTTTATCTTCTATTGTGGTTATAATATTTTGGCACATCATTTGGTATATTTTTTATTAGTGTGTGGATATTTTATGGATTAATTTATATATACTGTTTCATTAGGAATGCAGTGCAGCATTTTGTAGGTTCTTTTGGGGGAAACCTCGATAGAGGGATGGGTACGATGAAGTCACCAATTTTTCTTTATATCGTCATTTATGATAGATGTATAAGCTCATTTTCATCAATATTTTCATAGTGTTTTCAATTTGGTTTTTCATTGCAAAATTTTGACATTGATTTGAGTTCCCCACCTATTTGTCTGGTCGATAGCTTGGAAGAGATAAAGGTGTGGTGGAATCATTCATTCATTTATCCTCTTCATGTTAGTATTGGATGTAGGGGTTCTATACCATGTTGTTCTTTTATATATTGTTTAAAATTATTGGTATGGGGGTCAACACATCCACATTAACTATTTTCACAATTGCATTATCTATCATGTTGAGAAACAACTCTTTTTCTCGTTCTTGAGATGATTTATGCATCTCCTTGGATTTTCAGTACATTATATAACTTTTGGTGTTGATTATCTATGGCACACTTCTACTTCTTTTAAATTGTTCTATCTCTTACCGTTTTTAAAATAGGACCTTTTTTTCAATAACATGCGATTTACCATTAAGCATTTAGAAAAACTAGTTTTACATCTATCATGGTGATTTAAATTATTTTTAATAAATATTAATTTATTTCTAAAAAATGATATTTAAAATATAACATAATTTTAAATTTTTGGAATATAATATTAAATAATTTGATTAAATTTCTATAAGTTGTGAGATTTTATTTTTATTACAAGTGAATAAAAAAAGTTTTTATTGTAAGATATTACAAAAAAATACCAAAATGTAGAACATAAATTTTAAAAATTCAATGCATATTTTGAAATGATAATTTTTTGAATGTAAATATAATTTTGTTCTAATTAAATATACATACATATATATATATATACTATTTTTCATGTAAAATATTTATATAATTTTTGTATTAATGAAAGAAATACCTTTTTACTATTCACCAAAAAATAATTTTAGATAAATATGACAAAATCATCTTATGGTAATATTTAAATTATAAATGAAAAATTGATGTTAACATTTTCAAAATAAAATTATGAAATATATAAATTTAAATTTTAAATGAAAAAATAATATATAATAAAAAACCAGTTTAATTGAAAATTTATTATTTAATGCATTAAATTTACTTAATCTAATTTTTTATTCATTTCTACATGATTATAATATTTTTATTTACTAATGGTTTTTTATTATTACATTTTATTAATAATATTCAATTAATATGTCATGGATAATTTAATAACAATTTTATATTTGAAACAGGTTAAAAAAACGTTAATTTTGGTAAAATATATATTTATTATATTAGAATGTTTCATTTCCCACCCTTAAATAAGTATTATACTGGAATTTTTTATTATAATATAATAATAAAATAACTATTGTTATCTGAAATGTACTAATGATTCACGATAAAAATTAGTCATACATATCAACTTTGAGATGTTATGAAACATATATTTCTTTCCATAAAAGAATATTTTCACCACAATTGAGTTTTTCTCCAACCATTTGAGAGAGGAGTCTATCATTATTCAGTATCTAGAAGAATATTATATAATGTTTTTAAAAATGGTGTTATTAATAATCTTTAAAATGATTTAGTACCACATGTTGATACAGAATGTGATTTCCTTATTCCATATAAATTTCAATTATTTATCATGAATTATTCCATTTCTAAAATAAAATAAAATGTATCTATTGTAAGGGTTATAATATATTGACAATGAATGATCCTATAAACATCAATATTGGATTCAATGCAATATGAATTTTTATCCAATAATGAAATCATCATACTGGTGATTTAATTATTTTAGATAAACTCCAATATACAATAAACCACAATCTAATAATTCATATATAAATATAGAATGGAGGATATATGTTCATTAATTAACTATGTCCACTTATTTAGTCATTAATGGATAATATTTCACAAGTCCCATTATTTTAGGAGGGGTTTCCCTATAATCCTTGTTAGACTTTTTATTAGGGAATCGTTTTTTATAATTACTAAACTTTTTGTATTTAAAGAATTAATGTTTATTTGGTATACTAGTTGGTAATATAATACCTTCCATTGAATTTTATGACATCTTGGTATCTATTCAATAAAAATTGTCTTGATGGATAATCCTTCCTCAACTGAAACAATTTAATGTTCCTTTGATACATTCCCTTTTTTCCACTTCCCACATTTTTTAATCTTGAAGGAATCAAAATATTCAATACTTCAAAATCGTTATAACCTATAATTATATGAAACTCTATCAATCTATTCCATGATTTTAGAGTTTGGAATGAGTCATGTTCTTTTTCATAAATCAAGAAATTTTGTAGGGAATGATCACATGATTCTAAAAACCATCCTCAATATTACTTTGTTCCGCGATTGGACTATCACTGCTTCATCAATTTTTGAAATTATATAATTGGATTCTCCATGATCGAACTATTAGATTAATAAAGGATATTATAAATTATATTACCAAATTTTATAACATTATAAAATAGTTTATTATTATCAAAAAAATAGTAAATGATAAATGACATATGTACCAAAACATATAAATTTATATGTTTCAATATAGGTTATTCATTTTCAATATTATATTAGGTTTTCGATCAATACACATAGATTTTATCAAGTCATTCCTAATTATTCATAATGATTTTGTGATTAAAAAATAAATATTCATAATGGGTGTATATCCATGTGTGAAATCATTGGTCCACTAAACATGCACCATGTTATGGTTTATTTGGAACTAAACCATCATTTTTAATGGGATAACCCTTAGCGAAATCAGGTCCATGAATGTTTCCAATTTCCATTATTTAGATAGAGATATAACTTTTTTGAAACCATAAAATATCCATTTTACCAAATCATCTATATTTTGTACACAAATTAGACATATCCTTAGGGGGTATCCTAATGTTCTCTTATCCTTATCCCTAAAATATCTACATAAATCTTTAATAATAATAAAAAATACACACTTATATAAACTGAGGAACCCATAGATCTGAATCTTTGGTTTGTTTCTAAAAATAATTATTTAAGCAATAGACTTGATTCAAATTTAGATAAACCTTTCATTATTTTAGAACATTTCAATGGTATAAATAGTACATATAACAATTAATCCAACATTTCCATGAACATAATGTTTATTTTATTTGATGATCAACAGTAAAAATAATAATTTATGATACTTGTGAAAATCTATCAATTATTGAAACCATAATATCTCCCCTTATTGACATATAAAAATTTGTACTCATATTTTTAAAAGTATATTGGAAAAAATGAAATCAATTAGTGAGATATCTATTTTATATCTGTATTTTTAAGTGTTTATATATAGAATGAATTGAATATTAATTTTTAGATATAATATTCATTCATGATTTTAATGGGCACTTTGTTTTTTATGAAGGACCTATATTTGGAGTAATACCATGGAAAACATGGGAATTGAGGAATATAAAGGCAGACACACTGATCCGCTTTATGGTGTGGGGTCACAATGAAAAATAAAGATTAAAAAATTAATAAAAAGGAAAAAAAGATCAAAAATTCTATTTTAGCAATAATTTCAATTATATAAGAAGTCCATCAGATGTTTCAGAGGCTTGAATTTTATGATACAGGATGAAACTAGGCCTTCATAACTTGTAATATGTGTTTAATGTAATGAATCAAATTCAAAACATATAAAATATACAAGAAATTGAGATAATAAAATGTGTGAACCATCCACTTGTTGTAAAGTTGAAAAATTTGGCCCCATACATTATTATTCATTTAAATACTTTACACATAATTTAAATACATTATACATCATTTAATCCTCAAAATGAATAAAAAATATGGGTTTGATATATATATGTGAAAGGTGATATGGCGTGTGGTTCATATCTCCCATTAATGAATATTTTAAAACAAGAAAACAAAATTATGACTTGATGTCTTTTGTATATGGGTTCTAACCAGGGTGAAATTCAATTCCACATATGGTTCTACTTGAGTTTTGGGATGTTGTTGTAGGGATATGACCTAGAGAACATCTTAGATAGTCTTATTTCTTTATTTTTTTTATTTTTTGATATGATTTTATGGTTTTTGGGGGTTTGATATTTATAATTATAGTTTATTTTATTTCAATTAGTTCTAAATCTTTCTATCATTTTCACTATTCTATGGGGTATTGTTTATTCATATTTGGTGATCACCCAACATTGTTTGGCTAAATCCATAGGGGTCTAGAGTGTGGGATGTTTTTACTAAATGGATATCTAAAATCGAAATTGAATAACCTTGTGACTAGTAAATAGGTTTAAATCATTTCTCAATCTTATTAATATTTTTAATCCATGACCATTTTTGTGAACATTGAACAATAATGACCTAGATGGAGAAAATCAGGCTAGGACCAATAGGATGTAATTATTTATTCTTAGAAGCCATGATTCCAAAAATATGGTTGTCGATTACTTTGGAATGAGGATTCTTTTTCATCATAGGTTGATCCAATAGGAATGAACAAGATCAATTTGTGTATTTTTTACAACATTAAATAATATTTCATTAGTCTTTCCTATGTAACATCTAGGATATTCCTTTTCATATTCCCTATAATTTATTATTGTCCCTTTTTCTACAGTCTTTTCATTCATTCTACATGGATATTAAATTTTTAATTTGATTCATTAGTTTAATATAGTGAAACTAAAATTTGTATGATCAAATCCTTATTTGAAAGCTAATGTAGTGTTCCCATATTTCTCTTTGAATGACCTCATACTTCCATAATTCTATTCCTCGATAGTTAGTTTAGTTCAAGAACATATAAACACATAATTTGATATTTATTCTATGATTTAATTATGTCATTTGGATACTTCCTTGAGCTAAATGATGTATACAGTGATAAATTCAATAATATTTCATCAATGGAAATATTATAAGAACATGTAAAAACATGAGAATGAGAGAAAAATATTACTAAAATGAATATGCATAATTTAAGTTTCGTTATAAGTCGTGATAGAAGGAAAGGTAATATAAAATGAACAAACATACACCATGGAAAAAGACGGTGGAGTCCTAAGATAATAACATTGATCCATGGTAAATAATAGAAGGAATATAACATTGAAATGTATCATCCCATTAAAAATTACCATAAAAAAGACGTTTTCTATGAAAAATAATCATATTGAATCATCATATTAAGATCATATAATATCTGGATATTTTATGGTATATTTTATGGTATATTTTTCTTAAAATTTTACATTTCATTAATTCATTTATTTATATGCAACACCATGTTTAAATGATTCATGATATACTTTTAACATATTATTATTTATTTTAACTATTACCACCTACTTTTTGGAATAAAAATATTACTAGGAATAACTAAATTATGAATAGAATATCACTTAATTATTTATAAGATTAATTAATTTTTATAAATTTAATAAAAAATTAAAATAAAAAACATTTTAAAATAACTAATTTGTTTTTTCATAAAACTAATTTTTATTCCAGTAATATGTTTTTATATTAGAAGAATTAACAGAATCACTTTTACTGAATGATTCTGTTGAAATTTATATATTTTTTGTTCCTTCATTTTTTTGACATTAATCTAATGTTTTTTCTAGGAATGGAATGTGAATAAACTTGTTTCATGTTTAAAAATATGTGTAAATAAAATACGGTTTACACCATGCTTTGTGAAATTGGTTTGAAATTAATTTATATGAATTATCAAGATTGAATTTTGAAAAAATGATTTCAAATTATTAATTATGAAGTAAACCATTTGTTAATAGGCCCCTTTTATATTTAGTCTTTTTGAATAGTTACCAAGGTATAATTTAACATAATAAAAAATGTTTAATCATTCCATCAAAGGAAAAAATTAATTTTATAGCTGTTGTTTTCAAGTTAATTTTTATTGGGTGATGGAAAATTGAATCTTATCACCATAGCATTTAATTTTAATTTGTTTTTGTATATAATTCTATAAAAATGACCCATATAATATTTAAATCAAATAAATAATTTCATTCTCTAACTTCTAAATATCGCTTATGTTTATACATAGGGACAAAATAAATTTGTGATTTTATATTAATGGTTAATTTGGGAATAATAATATTATTTTAATGATTTAAATTTATTTATAAATTTTCACAATTATATAATTTCCATAAATTATTATGAAATCCTAACATGGAATTTCGTTAATAATTTGAAAATTGAATGATTTTCAATGTGATGAATATAATATAATATCTCTGATTTATAGATCTCCATAATTACTTAGCCAAATAATAAATTTTCATTATTTTAATTTGACTATATTCAACGTAATATTTTTTATTTTTGTCTTTAGTGTTAAATAAAATATATTGTGTTAATAATGACATTTTTGATATTTTATGAAAATGATATTTTCTAAAACAATTTTAAATTCATAATAAAATTAAAGAGCGAGAGGATTATAAGATATGAATGAATGAATCATTATTTTTCAATTTTTTTGAAAATTTTCATATTATAATAAATATTATAACACTTTTATCATAAAAAATATGTTACCATGGTTAATGTTAAAATACGATAACGTAGGCATTAAATCAAAAGGCAAGGATTAAAACACAAAATAAAAAATCCATGTTTTTTATTGGATTTCAACAAAATTCTACTTTTGTATTAAATTGTGGGAAACTATGAAACATTTTTATTTAAGAAATTTTTTTTTATTTTTTAATCCTTTAAAGAATTCAAAATTATCTTATATATTCACATAAAAAACGGAACTCCACAATTCCATTCCTCAGACCACATTAATCGTTATATCATGACCATACCAACATAATTATCTTCAAAACTACCATAAAAATATTTAGACTTTCTGGTCTTATAAAAATAAAAATTGTAGGATCTTTTAAAGGATATGGAAACATGTAATTCCTACGAAAAGTTAATCGCTTTAACTGATCACTTTTTTTACATCATCATTTTCCTATACATAATTGGTGATATTTATCATTAGATAAAAAAATTATTTATAAAAAAAATAATTTACACTTTTAATTCTTATGAATTTACCATTATCCACCCTCCTTCCAAACAAATGGGAAGGGAATATATTATTGATGCCTACATACAACATACTATCGAAACATAGAGATACAATTCATTTATCATCCCCATATTTTATAGATTTTTATTATGATGTGTATAATTTATATATGTGATATTTATAACAGAATTCATAAAGATAGTATGATATTTAACTTCTTAACATTCAATCATTTGGAGAATGATAAAGTCATTTGTGTGTAAATGTGGACAACCACCTCTATGAAGAAATACGATTTATTTTTCCTTTTATATTTTATATCGATAAAAATAATGATATATTTTGTTAATATATATGAAATCTATGATATAATAATAATTCTTGGATGGTGAAATATTATTTTTCATCCTTTTTGATTCCATATATTGATAAGTGAAAAATGATAATGTGTATTTACGACCTATTATCTGAATGAACTATTTAATTCATTTATCTATCTATAAATTTTTTGAATGATTATATATATATATATATGAAATTAAAGTTCTTATTAATATCTTGGATATGGTTGAACAATGATTTATTAGAACTACCAAAATGAAATTCTTAGGAAAACTTTAATATTTAACACCATGAATTTATGTTTTTAGTAGGTAATAATTAAAAAATGGATGATGAAATGTTATAAAGTGAAAAAATATGATATTATATCCAATTAAATTATTATTTTTTATAATAATAATAAATTTGAAATTAGTAAATTTTTAATAGATAACTTTCTTTGAAAGTGGAACTAGTGGTATATTATTTTTCTAATTATGCCATTGTTTATCATGATTTTTTATGGAGATATTTCAGATGATAAAATTTCATGAACTATATCTAAATAATATCACTAATTTTATTCATTATCTGTTATTTATAGAGATTAGATTTTTTTTCATTTCATTTTTATATCTTTAAGGACTGTATATACAAAAAAATTCTTTTGTGGAAAATCGATATTACTTATATCTTTAGTGAAATATCATTCTTCTCCTATATCTACTTTTTAACTAAAATACTTTCAATAATACTATTATATTCCTAGATTATTTTTTAAATTATTTTTTAAACATATTTTAAAAAATTTCAAGAAGGAATATTCATCACATTCTCACAAATAAGTGAATTTGTTACTTTTTTACCAAAAATTAAAATGAGATCATTTTTTAATGTACACAATATTATTTGAATTTGATTCCATAATTATAATTAAATTAATTGAAAATTACATGAAAATTTTACTTGGATATTTTTAAATAAATTCTTTTATAAATATTTTGGAATTTTTTAGATTTTTATTAAATGAATTTAAATTGATAATGCATTTTTTCTACGGTAATTTTCTATATATCATTTAATGGTATTTTTATTATAGTTGGCATACATTCATTATTATTACACATTATTGTTAATATTATATAACAATATAATCCACTTATATTATTTTCATTTCATATAATGAATGTGATTTATGGATGATTCTATGAAACCCATTTCATTTACATTGGTTAATTATATTGTTTAAACTATTTATTTTACATGTAATATACTATGGTGAAATGATAAAAAATTAAATTATATTTCGTTTTTAACAACATATGATATTATTATTTTTTATGATAATCTATCAAACACAGAAAGATATATTTATATATATTATTTTCATAATATAAGATATTGGACTATAATTATATATTCATGTAATGTAGTGGGAGCTATTGGATTTATCATGACATAATAATGTCTTGAATGGGGAGTGAAGCTAGTTTAGTAAGGTACTCTATTAAAATGATAGTCTTGGGAGTGAACCTTGACTAATAATATATTATTAGATTGAACTTAGTTTACAATGAAATTTTTGGAAGAGATGTTTGACTACTAATAAAGTCATTTCTATAGTGATTTATATGTAAAAAATATTTTTTAATGCCAATTTTATACTCTATTGTCTAATTATATGTGATTCAATTATAATTTATTCTATATGAACTACTTTGAAATTTCATGTAGGACATGTTTTGGATAAATGATTTAAAAGGTATTGATTTAATGTTTTATTCTCATGTTTGAATACCCTTATAAACAAGGTACTTGTAATTGATCAGTTATATCTCCCTTGTTTACCCACACTGAGCTTGTAAGATCACTTTTTCTATTCTTTCTCTTTCATATGATATGAATAACATTATTAACTATGAAAATCCTAACAAGGTTGATATTTCTGAAGAACATAATGGGAGATTATGTTTTTCACATATAAACTATGTTTTTATGTATCCATGTTTCCAAGGATACTAAAACTATATGATTTTTAATGGATTATTTTTGTTATGTAATTAATATTAAAGTAAATAAATGATATATATATATATGAAATTTATTGGATACCATAGGTTGTATGGTATGAAGGTATAATTATCATTAGAAACTAGTATGATAAAACAAAAGAGAGAAACATCATGATAATATTATATATAAGGGAATATATAATGTTGCTGTAATGAAAAGTGTGTGGTTTTTGATGAAAAACAAACCTTCTAGATTTTAAAAGTGGGATTGTTTTTTCATATATTATTATATGGGTAATAAAAAAATATATTTGGACGCGCATATCAAAGTAAATATTCTTATTAATTGTGGGTTTTCCCTTACAATTCTCTAGGTTTGACACTCATTGGGAATATATTTGGGTAAATTTAAATTTGCATTATGATCCATTATAAATTATTTGAATATATGAAGACCATGACTAAACTTGGTTAAACATAAGGTTTTAGATATTTTAATTTTATTGTTGTTTTAGAAATATAATAATGGATTTTGGATGATTATATGGTTTCAAATTATGAATATTAATTCTCACATTATGTTTATTTGGTTTTACTCAATATAAAAGACTATAATAAATCATGTTAATGTTTAATGTGATAGAATATAAAATGATTTTCCTCTATACAAATTTTTTTATAGGTTTTAAAAATCATATTATAATATTTATTCATACATTAAATTATCAATATATAAATTTTTCTAATTTTCACGGAATATTGTTTAGGGAACACCATTATATTGAGTCCATGATGAGGAAACATCTTTATTATATAGTATTGCGGGTGATGAGATATTTTTTTAGGAATGGATTTGTACCACTAAAAAGATATTATCTATTCTCTCATGTTTGTAACAGGAAAATGTTATTTTACCTATTTATCTTATATGAGGAAAATTATATCAATGATATACATTGATCAATAAGATGATGATATAAGTATACACTCACTCCATAGAATGGGATGTGTATAGGGTATTATTTTTCAATAATAACATTTATTGTATTAATCAAATGAAAATAGATATGGAACTCCATGAGATACAATATAAGGATAAAAAATCCATCAGTATCTATGAGGAGAATTTTTCAAAACATCCTTAGTGGACATGTTTTCAAATCATCCATCCAAAATGTGTAGTTGATTAATTCCTCAATTCTTTAGAAACATTCTCTGAATGGACTTATTAATAAATAAAATTATTTTATATTAATAAACTGTATGATGTTCTATAATTTTGCAAATGAATATTGGAGTTACCAATCAATATCATTGTTTTGATAATAAAAGTATGATGTAATTCACTGGAATGTAAAAAAAATATGAAGAGAATAAGATTATACTACCTTTGTGATTTATTTCTTGAAGGAAAAATCATTGTATTTTTCTTAATGTGACTTGTAAACGTCTTAATTATTGAAAATATGGTCATTGTGCACAAAAAAAAAATTATTTGAAGAGGCTGGTCAATGAAAGGAGCAAGAAAACATCCCAATAGAATACACCAAACAAATTATATTTTTTAAAATAAAAGGATTATGGGAATTATTCTAACTAGTTCTCAAACTGAATGAAAAATAATAATGATCAATTTCCATTACCTCATAATCCCAGAGACAATGATATATTGACATGATCAGTATTGTGGATGCGGATAACATAGTAGTGAAAGGTACACATACCATCCACTCTAGAACTCATATTTTATTATTTGATTCTTATTGTACAAAATCATTAATTAGTAAAAAATATTAAAAGTGTATCATAATTCCACCTCAGTTATTAGATGTTAAATTATTATTGGAAGCCACTATAGGTATGAAGAATTCATCTTAGGTACATGATTATTTAATAGGAATGTTATTCTATAAAATCTTGTTATTCTTTCCTTGGATGAATTTGATGTTATCGTTTATATGGATTGGAGTTATTTATATAAATTCCACAACAATTTTCAAGGAAGGGATGTTGTATAGGATATTCCAAAATAAACAATGATAATCTATTAATGTTGTGATAAATATAAATATTGAAGGGAAATTGCATCGACTATATGGGTCTTGATTCCTTTTCAAAAGGGGTTTTTATATTTGTCTGTTGGAAAAAAATTCAACATTAATTATTTTTCAATTATTTTATAATTTTCAATGTATTTAAAAAATAATTTAATATTATTGAATAATATTTAGTAAATTAGTTCTCAATATAACTAATCCATGTTTCTACACCTAGTTTTAAGACTCCATAGTGAATAGAACTATTCCAGTTGTATGAATTGATGAAAAACACTAGGAGAATTAGTATAAGATATTTATTTGGAATAGTGAATCACATTGGGGTGAGAACATAATTTTTTTCATTAATATAAATTGATCAATTGTAGTCATCACTAACAATTGAGAAATTAACAAGACCATAATCATTAATAAGTACGTCATTATTCAGATAAATTAATTATTAGATATTTTCGTGGAGATAAATAAGTTTTTCTGATTGATAATTATTTTTTAATATAATCAATTAATGGTAAATAAGGAGGATATATCAAATTTAATATTCTGAATAATGAATATAGAATAAAAGTATATTGTTATATCATTTAGTGATACTAATTTTGTTGTTGTCTTCAAGGATTTAATGAATAGTATATTCATAGATTACCTTGATCTGTTTTAGTAGTATTTAAAGGTGTTATTATTATATACTAAATGAAAAAGTATGAAAGTTTAGATAACATCATAATTTTTCTAATGGTCCTACGGAAGGAAAAGCTTAATTAATAATTTAAAAATATGAATTTTGGCAACAAAAAATTTCATATCATAGTAATATTCTCTCAAGTGAAGATATATCAGTTAATCCATCAAAGATATAAAATGTTCAATTTTATCAAGACAAACCACTTTGAAATAGGGATTTATTATTATTATTATATAAGGATATTATCGGTGCTTCATATATCATTTTTCATGGTTTTCTAATCCACACCCAATGTTATGTTAGAAGGGATTGATGTCCTTTTATATAGATGAATGGGAAATATATTTCATGGAACTAAAGGGAATATTAGTTAGTGTACCGATGTATACATTACCATTTAACGTAGAGTGTTTTTGGGTCTAGAGTGATGAATTAAATATGGTATTATGATTCATTCTCATGATGAATGATATGGTTATAAATTATTCCTCATGTAAATTTAAGGTTCATGAGAAAAATTATCAAACATATGAGTGATAGAATTTCTATAAAAAATTTGTAATGCTATAGAGACATTATCTTGACATATAATAGTGTGATATATATACTGATGAGAAATTTCTCTAATATGTAATTACATATAAAGAGTTGAATTTATACAAAAAAGATTGTTGGTATTGAATAAATATTGTCACCTCTCATATATATTGCACCCCTAAGATGGAGATAATTGAAAAAGATGATCATAGTTAAAAGAATCATGTTATATTATTATTATTAGGATCAAAATGATTCAATAATTTTGGAATTTCTATGAACGTATACTAAAATATCGAAGAAAGTGGAGATATTTTATTTTTCTCAAAACAATACTCAACCATCAATCCATGTAAAGTTTAAAAAGGAGAAAAATGATTATATATAAAATTATAATAATATTATGATTGTTTTTCAGTTCAAATATTTTAATGATAAAATGATATTTCATAGAAACTATGTATGGGTTGCATCTATACCATATTTGAAGAAGGATCTATTGGATTAATCCCATAGTTCTATATTATTTATAACTTTAATATGTTTAAATATTAACTGAGATGTGAAAGATTATTTCATATTGGGCTACATGAAGTGTAATACTGTAGATATTTTGTCATGGTGCTTATAGGTTTAGAAAGATGAGGTTATAATATATAATTCTATGGGGAAAATAATACTAATACCCATACGATAATCAAAATGGTAAAATGACCCCACATATTTTATTTTCGTACTCCCCAAAATAGTTAAAGGCTATAATGGTATTTTAGTTGTAAATGATCACCTTATGAAGCTATAATACACAATTTATATCATATAATATATAACTATTAATCATATTTTTATAACATAGATTAAAAAAGTGGTAGGTTTCATCTAGTACCAAATTATATTGTATCTATTCAAGATCATCGTATTTCCTCAGTGTTCATTTAATGTATTTAGTAGTCATTTGATATAGAATTTTGTTTTATTATGGAATATTATTCAAATATGGGATTTAATATTTATAGCACCATTCCAACCTTTGAGGATACGTTGATGTCTTTTTTTATGGATTTCAATTTAAGATATGACCCCCACCTTTTACTTGTTTAATTTTCTTATAAGAAAATCATTCAATATTCATTTTAGAACCTATTTATCAAGAACTATATGTAAATAAGGTTATAAATTCAATATCATAGGATACAGTTGGAGAAATAAATATTTTGGTACATGATAACACTGATTAAATGATAGTGAAATTCAGAGAAATTAAGTACCACATCTTTCCATCTTAAATATGACATAAAGTTGTGATGAAAATCTTGATTAAGATATAGAATTAATATATTGGTGAGAAGGTATTCCAAAAAATATCTTCGTAGAATAAATTTATGGTCTTTTGGAAGAAAATATATGTGATCCCTATGTATACTATCACATTTGTGATTCTTGATTGAGAAGAGATGGTATCTTATCTCTTGTCACTTTCACCCAACAATTCCTATGGTCGCTAGGTATTCAATGCATCTCTCTTGAGGAAGTTCATAACAGATAAAAAAATTATTTAATGTAGAGTTCGGGACACTGGGGACGGATCATAAAAATGAATAAAAACTAGTATAAATCAGGGGTCATATATGAAATGTGTTATGGAATAATAATATTTATCTTAGTAAAGTAATCTTGAAAATTATTAAATTAAATCAAGATACTATGGATCACATTTATGTAATGAAACAAGAATTTCCTCATTAGTTTTCATCATATTGACATAATTTCAATGAATAAATTAATTTTAATGGGACTTTAATTTTACTACTAAATGTTCTATTATATTTTTCCTATAACTGTTTGATTTATTTGGTAGCCAACTTTCCACAAAACATCCAATATAAATGTACCAAAATATAATATTAAAATATTATTATTTAATTTAATAATTATTTCCTAACATTTATATTTATGATTATGAATAATATTAAATAAATTATTAAAAAATATCATCTATATATGTATAAAATAAATTCAATGGTTATCGAATAATTTGTTAATATGATATTTTTGTATATTTTGAACATTATATCTAAGAATGTGATTAATGAAAAACTATCTACTATGGATCCCCCTTATACTATTATAACATAGGTGGATATTTTTATGACCTATATTACCCTAGTTCCTTATAGGGAATCTTTTGTTAGACCGCCTCCTGTTCCTTCTTTCAAAGATGTTCTTTGGGGGAATTCTTTTTCTGGTGCAAGTAGGTGGTGATCTACACTTGGAAGATTATTTGGGTTATAAATCATTTTCAAAACAATTTATTCCAGTTCATTATATCCATAATGAGGCTTTTAGTGAATTGGTATATCATATTCAATGGACTTTGGTAGAAATATTTGGAATTAAGAGACCTTCGCTAGCAGTTTTTCAATGGTTTATCAAGTTGTGGGATTTGGTTTCCCTATCTCAGTTTTCATTCTAGTATATAAAAGCCTTATACATTGTGATTCCTTTTTAGAAGTATTTTTTTATGCATGGTGAATATTCCCTAACTCAATAGGTTACTTGAGGCTCAATTTCTTCTAATATTCTATGGAGGTTCATTCAGGTAAAGATCCCTCCTAATCAATTTTTTGGGTCTCACTCCCTGATCTGCCTCTTCCATTCAAGAGTTATGGTTTCCTCCATGGTATTGGTGACCCACTAGGATTATTTATATATACTAATGAGAAATCCATCTGATTAGTGGACACAACTATGGTGAGGTTCTATTTTGAGATGAATCTACGATTCCTCTCCCAAAAAATATTATACTTCAGGTTGAAGGTATGCAGTATGGTCTCATTTTCTCATTTTCCCCACTCTTCCATGCTTCTTTTCACATCTCCACATTCATTTTCATGTTTCCCCTATATTTTTCAAATCTTTTAAGGGAGGATTTAATAAGGACATGAAGAAGTTCCTTTATAATGAAGAGAATGCATCTTCATTGCCGAATGGATTTTCACTTCATTGTCACTCTGATCTAGGTCCCAATTATTATGGAAACTAGGTCCATATTTCCCATTAAAATTTCATCATATTATTACTCTACAAAAGTTTCTAGTAATTCAATTTTTGATGGTCATCCTTTCAAAGATTTGGTTCTATTTTTACATTAGAGAGCATTATTTTTTCATAATGCTCAAATATCATGTTCCCAGATTCTATCTCACTCCACAATGATAGGAATAAACTATTGATCATCATTGGATTCCTCTATCCTTATTCTACTCTCCATCATTTATCTTGATCTAGAGTCTCTATTGGGTCCCCAGTTTTAGTCTTCTATCTCATCACCGGTAATCATTTCTCCCCCTCCGACGATGGTAGTGAGTCTTCCAGATTCTCCGAATGTATGTCCCCCTTCCACACAGAAATCCATTATAGATTGATCTCGATCATTTACTTCTTCTTTCCCCAAACATCCAAGTGGATTTTTCAGATTTTCTAACACCAAAGTTAAAATTTCTATTAGTTATTTGAATGAATTTCAAGTCCATTTATCTTGGAAAAAATCTAGGATTATCATCATGAAATGATTACTATTCTCATTTTGAATACCCATAGTTTGGGTTAATTTGTAAAATTATATTTTATCTCAAATGAACTACATTATAATTCTATCTCTATGTTTTTAGTGATAGATCCTAAACCTGATTCTTCAACAATGAAATATTTTTATAAATCTATGAGAATTTAGTTATTTCTCCATGACTACACCTCTAATTATCACACATCAAAATTCTAGAAGGAACCCACCTTATTCAACTCTATATCCTCATCAGATTAATTTATAAATAAAAAATTTTAGTTGGTTCCTCAAATATTATGTTATTTATAGATTTTGAAAAATGTGATGCTCAGGCCAATTAATCTCATTGGGATGATTGGATCCCTCTCAATCATACCAACATTGCTAGTATGGGTGAAAGTAACATCTATATTGTAGCTAGTATGGAGGAGAAAATGGTAGTACATTGTTCCCTTTGAGATAAATCATAGGGTCTTGGGTGTTCATGTCTAGTAGTGGAGATATAAATGCTGGATTCGTTGGTGATCATGTCACCTTGTCTAATTACTAGTTTGGGAATCATCATTCATGGAGTCACCTTGATCTATTTATGGTGAATTGGATGACTCTCTCCTATTTCAAAACTATAATGTTCACACATATTTCTCTTAGTATCTTGACTAAATAACTTACCCACATTTTCATAGAATCTAGAATTAATCAGGAAGACCTATTTTACATTGCTCCCACATGGTGGGTTGGAACATGTTATATCTATATGGTGCAACGATCATGGAGATACTTCCATAGTGGAACCCCATGTAAGACTTACTAAATAATCTCATGATTCTTAACTATTTCCATTATTCTTTCACCATGAATCAACCCTCGTGTTACTGGTAAATTTAGGGGATCATTAGGAACATTCAACATTTGGAGTTTTTCCTATAAAATTATTTTAATGAATATATATTCCCTGAGCTCATAAATATGAAATTTTATATTCATGAATTATTGTTGTTGTTGGAATGAAAAAATCGAGAAAATTAAAGGGTGAAATGGATTCTTGAAGAGAATTAAAATAAATGATATTTTCATTCTTGTATTAATGAATAATGCACGTTCAAAATTCCCAACATACTTCTTGAATATGTTTTCAATTATAATGATAATGATGTGGTAGGGAGTATGGAATATAGATACTTAAAATACTTAGTATTGTTCCCTAAAATGAACATACAAGGAGGTTTTGATAGGGAATTGGATGTTATATTTGAGTTAATTACTTTCTTGGTGACATAGAAGTTTATAAAAAACAAGGATTATATCCTAGATGAGGACAGAATTTGTGAGGTAGTTTTGTCTATGAATCCAAACTATTCCCTAGGACCAAATTTATTTTAGGTTTCATTATACATGGAATTATAGGATATTATGAATAGGATCGTGATTAGTGTAGATCATGAATACTTATAAAGTGGAAAACTACCCCACGTGGCCAGTGAAATTGAAATAGTTTTGGTTCCTAAGATGAAATAACCTGATCATTTGAACCACTACTGACATATTGTCATGTGTAATGTGAAATATAAAGTGTTGGATGGTAATCTTAAAAATATTCACTATCTATTTCTTCAATGATGGGTGTCTGTGGAACAACACAGGCTTACCAAAAATTATTCTATTCAATGTGAAATTTTCCTTGACTAGGAGGTTATTAGTTATATGAACCTAAAATATATCTGTATTAATGTGGAAAAAAATATGCATACGAATAAATATTTTGAATGATTTGAGTGGAAAATTTATATTATGATTTTTTCATGTATGGGGATTTTCATTTTGGGACTAATATCTTATTTTGATATTTCATTTCACCATGGTTATCTACTAGATTCATGGGAAAGTAGTTTAGATACATTAATTTTGAATGAGGTTTCAGACAAGGAGACCCCATTGCCAATATTGATTTACCATCAAACAATATAATTTAAGTTGATACAATAATCAGTGCATCAATGTTGGTAGAATTATACCCTATATAAATAATAACATCATCGAAGGTATCTCCCAACTCATGTTTATTGATGATACCATTATTTTTTTCATTGTTTGTATGAGATCGATTTAGGAGGTTAATAGTGCCTTGGATGATTACTATTCATAGAGTGGTCAAATTATTAATCATGAGAAAATAAGATTCTTTTCCCCAAAGATATTTTTAGACTGGAGGATAAGGTCTCCGAAAATTAGAAATGATATGCACAAGGGAACCTCCCCTATGGATTACATGGGAGCACTAATTTCCTGAGAAATTATCATTATCAAGAACATAGATATGGTCAATGTTTTGATTTTCAGGCATATCAACAAGTGGGAAAAATATATTCCTACCATTTTTAGGGAGATTCATGTTCATAAATATCTTCCCTTATTCAATACCAATCCATATTATATTTACTCTTAATGTACCATGAAAAGTGATATTCATTCTGAAGAGGTCAATGATTTACCTTCTCTGGTACAAGCATGTCAACGGAAACTATCATTGTGATTCGAGGAATAAACTTAATTATCCAATTAAGGATAGAGGTATCAATATTACAAGTCTTTCTAGCACCATGTTGGCTCTGCATGAAAAATTAACTTAGGAGATCATTTAGTGGAGGACTATGTGGGTAAAACACATGTTTTACACATATGGAATCAAATGGATTTTCTATAGACATAAACCCCATATCATTCGAAAGATGATCCGGACTTATCAACTTTTCCTATATCTTAATATTCGATGGATAATTGGTTTTGGAGAAATTATTTACTAGCATCAAAACAAGTACAAAAATATTCATGGATTCCGTAGAATTATACCTCTAAATATTAGCTTCAATGTGGCCAGTGGTTATCTTAATTTCATCCATGCCACTTCTGATGAAAAAAATTGAACAAAATTTTAAAAAATTATTCTCAAACATGTCCTGTATATATGTGTTGCAACATTATCCACTTTAGGTACATTCATGATAAGTGAAAACCAAAAGAGTGAAGCTTATTTTATCAATAAAGACCCCTAGTTTGGAACTCCATGGTGTAAGGAATTTCCTTTAATCATTAGTTTCCAGGTTTGGCGTTTCCGACACAATGAACTTCCAAATGTGGTGAATATTAAATAGATGGATATCATTATTGTATCCTAATGTATTTACTTTAGTGATTATAGGGTCGAATCTTCTGAGCATTTATTATTTGATATTGAATGGGATAATGTTGTTTGGGGCATGATTGGGATGTTTTCTAGGTGGTCATATCTTGAGATCTCCACTGAATTCTTATTTAATCAGTGGGTTCAAGGTGATGATCATCTTCGTTAGGAGATGATGGTCGGGGAAATAACTCTATCAGTAGAAATCTGGCTCATCCGGTCTACCATGAAAAATATTCAGCACCAAATTATTAATATTTAAGTCTCTGGTATCGAGTTCAAAACAAAAATTTAAATTATGTATTTGGCCATATTATGTAGATTATGAAAAGAATTCCCTTATCAAAATTATATAGTACCATTATGTCCCTCCATTTTGATTAATATTGAGGCTCATGGGAGATTGATCAGATGGACACCTCCTACTCACGGGAAAAAATTAAAAATAGATAGATATTGCCTCATGGGATCCATGCGTGGAGGAGGATTGTTTAGGGATTAAAGGGGAGTAGTTTTAGCTATATATTGTGATTACTTTGGGAATTGAGATACTATCCAAGATGAATTCTAATCTCTACTCATAGTCCTGGATCTATGTAATAAGAGAAAAACATCTCTTGATGAGATAGAGACAGACTCCTTAATAGTTTATACTACAGTTACAGAAAAAGGAAAAATTCATTAGTATATAGAGTACTATATTAGAAGGAGTAAGTGGATATAAAAAAATTAGATGATCATCTTCCATATCTGGTGAGAAGGAAATAATGTCAAAAATTACCTAGCCTCTAAAGTTACCAATAAGGACCATGTTCACTTATTTTCAAGTCTTATGTCTTTTCCCATGGAGGGTTCTATTTTTTTAATGATGTATCTTTAGGCCTTTATTACTATAGGCCTATGTAAGTAGAATTTTTAGACACTCTTACATTTTACTACAGAATCAAAAGTATTCTTTCTGTGTGTAATTAATTAATTTGAAATGAATATAAAAATTATTATAAAATAAAGAAAATATTTTCTGGAAAAACAATTTTCTACGAATTCAATGTGTTTTTCCTTAATAATTTAATGTAATTTCTATTAGTGAATTATATTAATTTAATTTATATGTAATACGACCAATAAAAATTTCAATGAATCATGGAATGTTTTCCTGTGGCATTATATAAGAATAAATCAGGTTATATGATTAAATTTTTTTTTAAAAAAATTCTTCTCCATTTTCACCATAGATATTCAATGAATTTTATTTATTTATATAAATTAAATTTTGAAAAATTGATTCCATGTTGGAATAAATGGGACCAATTTTTTTTAAAGTCTTCATTTATATTTTTGCCTTATAAATTGTAACCTTGGTAAAAGATATCACCTCAGTAAAGGGATAAACATGAAAATATTATATTTAAATAAATGTAAATGTTAATTTATTTATCTAAATTATTATTGGGAAAAGTAAGATCAAATAATGTAAACATGGGATCAACATTTAATTCTTTAACCAAAACGCTTATGTGAATATAACCTATATACTATTAAAATAAAATAATTATTGTAATATTTTACTCTCCAACAATTAAATATATGAAATCGATCCTCATTGGGAAAAATAAAGAGGTGAATAAATCATAATGGTAATTATGAGATCAATTACATTATTTTTATGTTGGATATTTATTTACAGATTCTGGTAATTAAATAATTACATTAGATTCATAAATGAAACAAAAAAATTATTTCATCAATTACAAAAAAGATAAAAAATATGTTTTTAAAATAGTGAAATTAATAAAATTTAGTCATTTATAGTGTACCAAGAATTTTAATGATTCTTATTGAATATTTTATTTGTATAAAAGATTATATTACGATTCCATTGTTTTTAAGTGAATTTTGTGTGAAAATAAATTAAGTCAATAAAAATTATTAATAATGATATTTTATGATAATAATACTGTATTAAATTATTTCATCCCCATAAAAAATAGAAAGAGGACATGGTGCATGCTATAATTTCAGGTAGCTATTTACTTTTCGATTTATAATCCACTCCATACCATATATTTAAAATCAAAACTCATTAATTATGAAAAATACTATACAATTATTATGGTCGAAATATGTTAACTAAGTGGTCAAACCAAAAATAATGATGACAATAATAAATTAGACATGTAATTTTTTTGATATTTTGAAAAAATCCTACATTTTATTTAATCACCTAGACATTTTGAGGAATGTCGATGGAGAATGGGTTTTTTATATTTTAATATTTTTAGAAATTCTATTCACATTCCTCCCATCTAATATAAAAGGTAACCAATAATTTCTTTTTTACACTATATTGATAGTTCTAGAATACCTAATCTATAATGAAATGTGATTCATTTTTATTTTCTATATTTAATGGATGTTAAAAATGATATATTTTATGAATATATATGTTATAAATGATATAATAATTATCAATTAATGGATAACTATTATTTTATTTTATTTTTATACATCCAGCAAATTGTGAAAATAGTGTTTATGTGAACATATAGCCTACTGTAACCATGAATGGTGTAATTCATTTTTCAATATATAAATTTACCTGATTTATACCAATATTTATAACCAATATATTATATGAATATATATTATAATAATTTTATATATTTTCGTAGCATGATCAATGTACATGTACCATAACTTTCATACTGAAATTATTCTGACAAAGTGAAATAATTAACTTCCAGAAATGATAATTTAAATAAGGAATTATTCATAACGTGAATCGAAATGTTATAAAGTTCACATATATGATATTATAATTTTTTAAATTATTGTTTTAAATATTTATAATTGTTATAAATTTATTACATTAGAGGACAAGGAACTTTTTAAGCAATCAGAAATTAACCTGAGGGATTTATATTACAATTTCAATGTTTATAGGGAAAATTTATAATTTAGTTTCCAATATTGAAATTTCATGACTTACGACTGAATAATAACAAGAATTTTATTACCATATTTTAATTTTTTTATTATATAGGTTTTTATTATTTTTTCACTCATTATGTACTCGAGATAAGATAATAATAATTTTATGAAAAATCGACTCAATTTCTCCCTTCATTTGAAAACAAATTCTCATACATTCCCAAGTTTTAAGTGAAATATTTTCTAGAATGTATAAATATTCTTATATGATAATATTAAGTAATTTCTAAATATATATGAAATTTTTTGTAAATTGTTTTAAAGAAATATTTTTATCTTTTTTTGGATGAGGAACTTTTTTACCCTTTACTGAAAATGGTAAAATAAAAATCATTTAAACATGAGTGAAGTGAAAATAACTTCCTAACCTCCTGAGATATCAATTATTTATGGATGAATATAAATTATTCAATGATTTATTTTTATTAATATGTTTTTCTTAATATTTTGGTAATTTTATATTTTAATGAAGTGATTTCAAAATAAAAAGGTTATATTAATCATGTAATATTCCATATATTATTTATAAGAGTTTTCATATAAGATGACATTCATTGACATTTAATTATGATTTATTATTCATATTATCCAATGATATCATCTAATTTTTTATATTTTTTATAATAATTATTATTTATGGATTATTTTATAAAACCCATTTCATTTCCATTGCTTAATTATTTTATCGAACCTATTAATTTTCCCTGAGTTTTACATTGATGAATTAGTTATTAAAGCCATTTAAATTTTAGTTATTATGTTATGATGGTTTATTTATGATATTTTGGAACTGAAATGTATAATTTTCATTATAATAATGTTTTTCCTAGAATTATATATCGTCCCATGAAATTGGGTAAAGATGGATATTTCATGAGATAATAAGGACTGGAATGGAGTGTGAAAAATGTTTAGTAAGGGAATACGTCCACAATTAATTTCTTAGGAGTGAACATCTATTAAAAATATGATTTAGGGACTAAACAAATTCCACTGTGATAATATTTTTTAGAGACATTAATACGAAGTAAATTAGTTTCTATGTTTAAATTTTTTCCAAAATATATGTCTCTAGAAAATGTTATGCTCTAATTGACCACATTCTTTGATTCTATTATAATTTATGCCTTAAGGACAACAAAGATTTATGAAATGAATAAATATTTGGATATATTAGGACACAATATTATTTTTTTGATATATTTAATTTTATGGAAAGATATTTTCTTTAATATCTTGTCAAACACCCATCCCCAACTCTAAATGAACCATAAATTTTTATACAATTATAACATAGACATTTAATTGGGTTATATGAATAGGAATAACTAAATTATGAAAATTATATTAATGAAAAAATTATAAAAAAAAAATTGATTATGAATTAATTACCAATAACGCTGAAAACCATATGAATGTAAAAGAATAATTTTTCAAAGAATCCTTTTTTATGTCTATAATGTTTTTTTATCTTAATAATTTTAACTACTAAATAGAGTTTAAATTTTTTTGTGAACATTATATTTTATCTATTCAATTAATGTTTTATAATTCATTAAATATTTTTTATAGGAATGAGTTAATAATAAATTGAGTTTTATGATAAAAAGTGTATTTTTCTAGAAAGGTTTTTTCATGTTTTCCATAATTTTTTAAAAAAAACATGTTTTAACATTTGGAACATTTATTTTAAAAAATCATGACTATTTGAAAATAAATTTTTCCTAGTTATCTTATAGTTATATTTTTTATATTTTTCAAAAAGAATATCATTCGATGAATAGTGAAAAGTACTGATTGGTAATAATTTTTTTTTGATTAATGAATTTGTAACATTTAAATTTATTTTTAAATGAGTTTAAAAGAAAAATTATAAAAATTATCTTATCATTAATACATTTTATGTCATCTCAATAAATCTTATGTTAAAATTTCTAATAAATAGTATTTATACTTATGAATACCTTACTTTTTGAAAACTGCATTTCATTGTGTTTTCATATTAAAATTGTAAATTAAATACTCCAAAATCTATGAATTGAATTTGATTTTTGGGATTCCATATTTATAATATTATTATTCAAATTATGGTAAAATGATGTAATTATTATTATTTATAATGAATACTTGAAATAGTATAAATATTTTACACCAGATATTGATAAAATATGTTTACTGGGGGTTAAAATTGATGTGATAAGTTATAAAATAACAAAAAAAGTGTCTAAATTATATTTAGTGACAATATTTGGATCCTATATGATATATTATTCATTATTGTTAAATTTTTGTGCATTTTGTTTGAAAAATATTTCAATACAACTTATTCATTTCTAAAATTCAATGTTTGTCCTCTCCCTTACTTATAGAAGGCTTCCCCTATACTCCCATATACACACATAAATATCAAAAAATTTAAAAAATAGGACCAAGTCACATCCTTACATCCCTAAAAATAAATTATTGTCCCTAGATTGATTATAAAAACATAATATGATGAATTTATTTATTATAAACCAAAAGAGGTTGTCTGATGAAGAGTTATAATTATAAAACCCGAGTTTTCATTTAATTTTTGGTTGTGCCTTTATAAAATAATTATAAACAATGAAAAAATAATTAAATAATTATATTAAATATATTTATATATTATTTTGGTAATGTTATATCCTAAACATATATCCACTTTAATCAAATGGGAATTAAACCTACTGACCATGTGTAAAACAAGCGAACTGCTTATGGACCAATCTAAGTCATTTTTCATCTTCGCCTCTCACGAATTGATATAATTATGGACTTAATGTATATATATTGTTTTTCAATTAATAATACATAAATAATTATAATTTCACATATACTATATTACCTTTAAATTCATAGGAAAATGATAATGCAGTCCGGGTGTACCAGTGGACAACCACCTTCACAAAGCGATGAGAATATTTTTTCATTTACATTTTTCAATGATGGTATTAAATATATATTTTAGGCATATATATGAATTATATGATATTTTAATTAGTTTTTAAAGGTGAAATATTGTTTAGCATTATTTTATTCTATCATTCGAAAAGTGAATGGATTCTCAATGTTTACAAATGTCCTTCCATCTTCATGAATGTTGTAATTAATTTTTCAATATATTAGAATAATGGATTAAAATATATTTGTGTATAATGAATATATATGATATTTATATCATTATAAATAATATGGATATTATTGTTCCATAAAAAAATTACAATAATCCAAACTATAGTACCAAAACACATAATAAAAATGACATAGTTGTCACCCATAATAATGATTTTAATTAAAAAAATTAATAAAAGTGTCCCAATATTTTTTACGTAATTAAAATATGGTAGATTTATATTATTATGGTTTTATAACATATTTATTATTATCCTATAATTATTACTCTCGGTTCAAATATGTTTTATGGATTTCAAACCCGAGATAATGGTTTTATGTTTCCATCTAATTGTTTTTCTGGATAATTTATGATTATATTTATGATGATAAAATTTCATGTTTCTACTCTAATAAATAACTTTAATTTTATTCAAATAAGGATATTTATCGAGACTATGTGTTTTATATAAATTTTTCTATCTTTTAGACCTCAACTTATAAAAATATTTTTATTATAAAACTTTAAATCGTTTCTCAAATCAATTGAAAATGTTTTTTATTTATATTAATTTAAAAAAAATATTTATATTTATATTATCCCATTATTTTATATATTAATTTTAATAAATTTTATTAAAATAAATTTTACTTTCATTTTCATAATGATGAACTTTTTCAACTTTTTACAAAATTGTGAAATGAAGGTTTTATTTTAACGTATAAAACAATAATAGAACTTTCTTCCATCAAATAAACAAAATTATTGAATGTTTACTAAAAATATATTCATTTTTATATAATGAAAAATTATTTCTAAAATATCATGGCCATTATTATATTTTCATTATTTTATTTAAATTTAAAATGTTATTTTTCATGAAGAAATTATATAGGTGAGTTTGAAAGGCATTTTCACCTATAACAAAATATAAAAATATTACTAATGTTTTACTAGGGATATGATCCAATGATACCACAAAAATTAGTTATCTATATTATTTATGATTAAGATGAAATTATAGTTATTATTCTATTTTCTTTTCCATTGGTTATGAAATTATGAAATGTTTTATAAAACCTATTATTATCATGGGTTATGATTTGATGAATTTTTTAATCGTGATGGACCTATATGTATGATTTTAATATTATAACAGGTGTGTATAGGATTATATACCCCTTAATCATATTGTACAATGATGAATATCTAATGAGATAAAGATTACTTGAATATGGAGTAATCCCATTTCAAAAAGGGACTCTGTCCACTATTATAGTCTTCAGAGTAACATAAGAAAATTATTATTGTTTATGGAGTAAAATCAATATATAATTAATGTCTTAAAGGTAACAGTTATTACTAAGGAAGTTAATTTATATCCTAATATTCATGACATAAATTTATATCTTATGTATATGATATTCTTTCATAGATCATATTCATTTATTTTTTTTTGGATTAATTTATTAGAAACTATCTATCCTTATGTGATGATTTGTTTTTTTATATAGGATATTTAAATAATTTTCTTTTCAAATATTATTATCATGTCCTCATGCCTATTTGTTTATCTTATGTTTATGTGATCATTGATATACCCCATTTTTTCCACAATGAGTATAAGAGATAACCATTTATAATGATTCTCTTCCTTTTTTATAATTAAATTTATTATCTATGATAATCCATGGAAGCTTTATATATGTTATGAAAACAGTGGGAGATTATTTTGGTTCAATTATGAACTAGTTTATCCTTTACTTGTGTTTCCAAATTAACTAAAACTATTATATTTTGGTGTCAATCATAATGTTTTGTATTGAATATTCATCTAATAAGATTTAATATTTATTTTTGAAATGTACAAGTTAATATTATTTGAGTGAGATCATGGTTTAGTTAAACATATAAAACTATGTTTATAAAACATTAGTGAGAACCCCAAGGATAATCATTTGTATCCAAAAAATACCCTATGTTTTGGTAAATAAAGGAGTGTCATTTTCTAATAAGAACATTGCATCCTGAATACTACATGTTGACAAAGTTTGGGACCGAATAATCATCTTGTAAAAACTATTGAATGTGTTTTGAGAGTATATCTCATCTATTATTATGTTATATAATGAGTGTTCTATTAATGTGAACATATTTTGATATCCTATAGTGATTTTTGGTTATTTAACATATTTATTATGAACCATTATGATGTATTTGAATAGATAATGATGATGAATTTCCTAGGAAAACATAAAGATTGATATATTTCAAATATTATGTCATGATTTTTAAATTTTATCATTTATGTATTGTTATTATGTGGTTTTCCATTTAGAATATTGTTTCACACACTATGATGTTTGGTTTTATTCAATAGATATGACCAGAAGGAATCATATTAATGTGGAATGTGAGGAAAATCAAATGATTTTGTTCATGAGAAACCAAATTTTATTGGAACTGGTGTAAAAAATCTCTTTGATATACTTATAAACATTTATAAATATATGAATCATGCTGATATTACCAACACGACATGGAGGGAATAATGTTTTGTTATTTCCTTCTAGAGGAAACATCAATATTCTATTACTGGATCTACTGATCCACTAGTCATTAAAAAATATATTAGTGTTTTTGATATTAAATGTCCATTTTATAGTGTTTGGAAGGTGAAAATGATATTTTGTCTCTCTATCAACTAGAAGGTGAAGAAAATTGATGGTGGAATATTATAATGAATATGATACAACATGGAGTGATTGACCAATTAGGATAGGATACAAATAATAAAATATTTTTCAATAATTATATTTTAAATATTCATTATATGAAAATATAAAATTAATTAAGATAAATTTGAATGATGATAATTTTGTATGTAAAAATGAGAAAAATTTGAAAACACATGTCCGTTAGACAGCACGTTTTATCATCCAAGATAAAAGTAATGTTGATAGATTATTTAGAACATAAAAACCAAATCATTGAAGGTATTTATCGATAAAGGACTGCAATAGACTTGAAGATAATATTCAATTTTCTATCATGGAATAAATAATTATTAGTTCACCCATCAGTCTCATAGATTTCGAAACAAAATAAATATTTAATTTAATTGAAAATGTAAACACCATAAAGAGAAGAATATGAGGCTTCCATTACAGTTGATGTGTGGTAGAAAAATGTAGGTAGTTTTATTAATGGGAATAGTAAATTTTTTATTTGTGGAAAGGAATGTCTTTTGAAAATAAAATGACAAGTCAGAAAATGATAAGAATAGAGAGAAAACATCATAGAATGCACTACCGACACTCTATTATTTCCAATAAAAGGAGTATGATAATTAAAAAATTATATTTATAAAATCAAATTATTAAACATTATAATTTATGTCAATAATACTTTATTATAAGATAAAATGTTAAATATAATGAAAAATATTTTTTCTAACAAAAGGTTTGAAAAAAACATTTTTAGAGGTACACTTTCCATATACTATAGAACAACTAAATTTTTATTTAACTATAGATTTACCAACAATTTTATATATTAATATCATTATTAGTGTATAATAATACATTTACTCAAGTTTTATTTTTAATTTTCATATAAAACACATAAAAATTCTATAAAAACATCCCATATCAATGATCTTTACTTGGATGATATTTTTGGAAATGTGCTTCCTGAAAATCAAAATATTATCCCTCAAGTTGAATTTGATGTTATCTTATGAATATATTGAATTTATCTACATAAATCCATGATTAATTAATTATGTGGGGATATCAAATTTGATACTATGTTCCAACCCATGATCATTTTGGAGTTTGATGATAATAATTTACATCTACAGGAAAGCCAATAAATTTTAGGGGTCCCGATTCATATTCACCATGGGTTAGTAACGAAAAAGTTATGTTAAAATTAAACATCATCAATATGTGTATTGTGTAGACTTTTTTATGCCTTTTTAGATGATTTTCATAGTGTTAATATAAACAATGATGTTCAGTACTTAACAAATTTAATACAGGGAGATACACCTATTTCGAAGACTCCATATGAAATTTCCCAAATTGTGTAATATAAATTTTAGAAGAATATTCCTGAGAATCAAGGTAAGGGATTCAATCAACCATTTTATTATACAAGTGGTATATTTTTTCACCTCATTTATAAGTAATGTGACTTTATATTGATTATTAGGAACATTATAGGTTTATAATAATGAATAAGTATCCATTTAATTATATCAATGAACTTTTTTGGCCAACAATATAGAGTATAATACATTTGTATAATTTATTTGCATTCTAGATGTCACATTTTATGGTCAAGAAGGGTGATATTCCAATAAAAAAATTCCATATAATTTATTGACACTCAATATATCATTATATCATTCGTTTTTACTAATTACCACACTATATTCAAAGATTTCATGAATATAGTCTTTATATATTATAATGATCAGTATGTGGTTGAATTTATAGATGATATTATGACATATTCAATGATAAGGGATGGGAATATTGTTAAATCAAAGAATGTAATGAGAAAAATATGGAATGAAATTTGTTTAAAAATTAATAAAGTGTAAAATTTATGTAAAAAATATTAATTTTTGTGTCATATAATCTCATGTGAAGGTATATTGGTGGATTTATCAATTATATAAGTTAGTTAAAAAAGGAAAAGACCAACCAACCTGACTAATATATGAGTTTTTATTAGTATCGATGGATATTTTCAATTCATTATTAATGATTTATCATAAATTTCTAATAAAATCACTTTGTAAAGTAAAAATAGGGAATAGTTCGATTGAATATATGAATTTATGGATAGGTTTAGGGAAATACATATAAGGTTATGTAAAAAACCTTTTAATACATATCCCAGTAGTAGATAATGGTTTTTGATTTTTAGTAATGCATATAAGAAAGTAGTATGTCAATTCTCATCATCATGACATGTTGATATCTTACGCCTCATTATAGTTTAATGTAATTGATAAAAGTTACCCAGCTCATTATTTGGGTTTAGCTAGGGTAATTTTAATATTAAATATACATAGGTGTCATTTTTATGGATATATATATGATATATATTTTTATCAGAAAAGGATAGTTTATATTTTCACACTAATATGTTGAATACGTTACCAAAAATATTTTTGGAGATGATTAAATATTATGAATTCTCAATACATTACCACATAAATAAAGTGAACAATATTTTATATGATTTGATTAAAATTGATAATGGTAGACTGTCTTTGATAAGGATCAAAAAATATATATTATTTTTGGATTCAAAAATGATGGATCTTGAAATATTGAAGGAAGCATATAATTATCTTCTTTCACAAATGAGTGTTTGACCATATATCCAATTGAATACTAAAAGGAACTGATAGAAGAGAGTGTGTTCTAGATTATGTTGCATAATGATCATGATTTAAAAAATTATTATAAGTTAATGATATATCATGGGAACTGTGTGTGTGTTCCATCTATACTAGATTTGAAGACGGTGCTATTTGATGATTCTCCTTGTTCATTATTATTTATTTATCATTGAATTAAATTGTTGTATATAGATTTTAAAGGGTATTTATATTGGGACCTCATAATGAGAGATACTGTTGAGTTTGTGTCTATATATATATATATATATCATTTTTCGGTATGTCAAAATGTTATGATTGAGATATCCAAGTCTACGAGGATATCAAAACCATTAGCATTATAATAATTTTTTTTCGAAATAATCAACATAGATTTTTTTTGAACTGTCAAAATGGATAAATGTGATAATACTATTTGGGTTGTAGTTTAATTCCATATAATTCAATTAAATAAAATTTATATGGAAGAAATACTTATCTATTGATCATATTACATGAATATATATTAAATAAGATAGACGACTTCATGGATTGCCACATTATATTGTATTTGGCCTGGATTTGATGCTTACCTTGACATTATAGTGAAGTCTTCAATAATATCTACGTACAGAGTTATGTTTCATTACATATTATGATCCCCATAAATATGTTTTTTAGAGGATAATTCAATACCAAAAAGATATATTGATATATTGAATTTTTTTATGTGGATTTCAAATGTGGTTCTAATCACACCTTCCAATAATAAATTTTTCCTACTATAACACCTTTCCATCCGTCATTCAGATGGATTCATATGACTCTCAATATGGAAATAATTGTTGAAATAAAACATTCCAGGATAATTTTGGATGAAATAAAGGTATTGGGATATGATCTGGCTTGGTAAATGGATGAAAATTTCAAATCTATTCAACAGAAAATAAAATTGTATTTGTGTCCTTAGAAAAGTTATTCAAATAATCCTTAGTGTTATCTAGATTTCGAAGATCATGAGGGTATTTTACTTTGAATTTTCAAACTAATTAAGTATATTATATTCCAAAATATTGGTAATATGTTACCTAGTTATATTAGTCCTTTTTATATTATTTATTTGGTAGGGTTGGTAGCCTATTATAATGACCCAGATTTCTCTAGGCCCTTCGATTGTGAAAATGCAGTGTTTAGTGTGTTCTTGGAGGCAACTATGGATCATTTCAAGAGTTTTCCAAATTTTTAGTTTGTACATCAACATGTAAGTGTGGCGATATGTTAGTGCATCATCATGTATGTACATCGGCATGTCAGTGCATTGACATGTTACTGTGTCTGCATGTTAGTGCGTCGACAAGCCAGTGTATTTTCATGTCAGTGAAGCAACACATGTGATTTAGGGGCATCAAAATTAGTGATTCATGGGAATCATCATTTTCAAGTTGAAGGGCGTAAGCATTAGTAGACTGTGGGTGTCAGTGTAGATGAGTCAAAGGAATCAGTGTCAGTAGGTTACGTAATTCGTAGGTTACGACTTGGGTCGGTCATTTCATTATTAGATAATTATCAATTGGTCATGTCGATAAGTCTCCCATCGGTGTCTCAGCATCAGGGACTCACCCATCAGTGACTGATTTCTAGTTTTTCTGGTTTTTCACAGTTTTTCCAGTATCACCCATGTTACGTGTTTGCATTCATGAAATTGAATCATATCAACTCATAGTGGTGTACTGTGAAATCTCCACCTTTTCTAATGGTAAGTATTATGTTATCTATATCTTGTAACATTCCACCAGCCTTGTAACTTCTAAACCATGTGGTAAAACAAAAATATAAATTTCAATTACATTGATATCATCTCCCGAATTTTTTGGATCCCACCCTTTCATAAACTAAGATTGATTCTTTGATTCTACCTTTTAATTTCATACTGTGTGTCTAGATCCTTCTTACATAAATGATTCGAGTGCATGTGTGAAATATCTCAGGCTCAATTTTTCTTGGATTTCATCTCTGCTGCTTGTGATACCCATTTTCTTGGTATAATTATGAACATAGATCCATTGACCATTCAGGTTGGGATTTATTTTTTCGTTTAATTTTGCATCATGTGGGGTGGGTATAAAGATTAATCCTTGTGAGGAATGACTAAGAACATTCGTAAAAAAAGAAATAGATTAGAACTGGATTTGTTCAAATGATAAAACATGTAAATAATGTTAATGGAATAGAGTTGTTTGATGTTGATAAAATGTTTTGTTTATTGTTCTTAATTCTATCATGGTTGTTGTGGCTATATGATTTCTAAAAATCATGGTTTTTGGTGGTGTTTTCTTGCACACTAATAATGTTCTTTTCAATTGAGATGCACGAATAAATGGTTGTAAGATGAAATTTTATTAATCACGTATACTTGTATAAAAAAAATACAGAGGATGATGCCTATTGTGTGATCACCGATGTTATAATTAAGTGTAACTAAAGAACCTATTCTAGTTAAATATTAATGTACACACATCCTATTGATAGTAGTGGAAGAGTTATGTGTTTTGTGGAGTTTTGAAAACTTGTGTGAGCTGTGTGGTGTTGCGGTTGGGAGCATTGTTGTGTGTACAAGGTTGGGCAGAATATTTGGCTCCAGGAGAACGGTGTGGTATGTGTGTATAGTAGGTTTTTGGGTAAATATAAGTTACTTTGGTCTTCATGTGTTGGGTAGTACAAATAGTGTATTAGTATCCCAATTTGGGAGACTTATTGATTGTGGAATGGATGATCTTGTAGGTAGCTAAACTCCCTTTATTGTGTTGTGGTTGTGAAGAAATGTTGGGGCTGTGGGACTGATGTGGGGTATGGACTTTCTATGCAGTGGGACTAAAATTGGATTTTTCCTTGGTAGTTTTTTTGTCGACTAGCCTTTTGAGAACAATTGTAGATGTTGTTCTTTCCAGTTTCCCTAGTTAGTGTTGGAAGGAATTAATGTGAACCCCCTTATTTAATAAATGAATAGGGATTGAATGAAAAAGGGGCGAGGCTTCTATTTTATCATGGTTGTTCGTATGGTTGTGCATATGGGGGTAGCTGAAAATGTGGTTTTATGGGTTGGTTTCTTTCTTAGAACCCTATAATATGGGAAGAGTGTTTGTTTACCTATATATGTATATATATATTATTTTCTTGTGATTTCTATATGATTTACACACTTGTTGAGAACTATGTTACAAACACCTCCATTTCATGGGGGAAGGTGTATTTCCCAACATTTTAGTGGGAGGATGGATGGCTAGTTAATGACTTTCTACGGCTCACCCTCTTTTGATTTCATACCGCCCGAGCATAGCCAGGTAGGATAAAATGGATTGAGGATAACCGTAGTTTTAGATTGTTTAGGAAATGTTTTGTGGTAGATGAGAGGCATTGGTGTTTGTGGAAATTTTTTTTCTCTGAAGTGTCTTCAGGATGAGGCTTAAGTGTATTTGGGTGAGTGGTGTGGTTTTTCTGGCCTAAGTGTTTGCAAGAGGGATTTTTGGCAGTTGAGGCCTAGGTTTGTGTGGGCGGGTTGTGGCAGTGGGACCGTGTATGGGTAGAGTGGTAGCATCATCATTCTATCCATTAGGGACGAACATCAACCTATGTAAAAGTTGTGATATGTACCCAAAAAATGATGTGCATACACTATTACATTACTTGAATTGCATAATTTGGAGTGTTCCTTGGAGAGGCTAGGAGATTTATTACTCCTTGGTAATTAATTTGAGGTTCAACTGTTTTCTCGTAGGAGAATTATTATGTTCCCCAACTCGTGCAAGGGTGACTTTATATTTTCTTACTGAGTATACATGAATTCTCACCATACATATATAAAATTGTTTTCATGTTTCATGGTGGAATTTTTGGAATGTATTAGACCTCAATAGCTAGGGAATCGAGATTTTATAGTGTTGCTATTTAGAAGCATTTCATTTGGTACATTAGTTTCAATTATTCGTTGTACATTGTATCAGCTTCACTATTTAATACGAATGTGGGAATAGATATTGGATTAAAATTTTATTAGTATATGATGTTTTTTGGGACTCGTTATTTTATCTCCCAATATTGTTCTATAAAAGGTAAATTCCTCCCATATCTATGTGAGATTCTATACCCTTGGATCTAGTCACCATTTATTGGCCAATTAATGATGGGACTCATGGTTCATTATATCTTCATAATCTTGAAGAAGGATGGGTCTAGTAGTTTGTAATTCCTTCCCTCATCTTGAGGAATTCGCGTATTGAAAAATGTAAATTAGAGGAAGGTTCGGTTGTGGGAGTTTTTGAGATAGGATGGATTTTATAGTAAGGAACACTGAGGATTTAATGGGATGCTAGGGAAATTGTTTTAGGAATCATGGTGCATATGATAGGCCATTGAAGAACAGTTATGTCATGAGATTTTAGGGCGCCTGTAATCATATTTAAGGACCTTATACCTACAGAACAACCAAGTGAGCTGGCACAAATTACAGGGTAGAGAACCATGGATAGGTTCATGCATAATAATGTATTTTCATCCAATTTGTATTAGGTGTTTTGTAAAATTTATACTAAGTGAAGTTTTAAAATAAAATTTGAAATTATTTTGCTGCACTACTCCTACTAAAGATATCCCAATTTTTTTCTTATATGGTACTTTGATGTTGTCCCAATGTTTTATAAGCAGTTAAGGCCCAGAAAGTTGACATGGAAGGTCAATGGAGGGCTGATTGGGAGGATAATGATGACCAGTAGAAGAAGACGCTTTGTGCCTTCCTACAACAGACTATATGAATATACGATGGCATCGTCTCAGATTTGGAAATATAAGGTTTTCTCGAGGAGATGGTGATTTCTTTCAGCATGATCTGGTCTTTGACAAAGTACATGGATCTTCTAGTTGTGAGAAAGATGAGTGGAGTAGTGAATCTGTAGTGGGTGCTTAAACATAGGTAGAGAAGGAAAAGAGAGGTCTTGTGGGATGTCATTGAGAGAATGATTTGGGTGGAATTCTATTATTCAATGGTGAAGTCTCAGAATAGGTTATAGCTACTCTACCTCAAGAAGGGGAGTATATTAGTAATGTAAATGTGGATCATGGTCAAGGATCTCTTTTTCTATACCCTAGATAACTTCCTGGATGAGGTGTGCCAAATGAGACAATTAGAAGAGGCACTCTGACCTTATCTATAGTATGTTGTTACTCCATTCACTCTAGAAAATTACCCAGAGAAATAAAAGACGTCCAAAGTAGTCTAAATAAGAAAATTATAGGGTGCTCTGCTATTATAGGGGATCCAATCGTGTTGTTCAGAAGGGAAATCCAACAATATTAGGTCTCCAATGATAGGGATATCTAGGTTTCATCTAGTGGGAAGTAGGGCTCAGTAGTTTTAGTTATGATCCCCTGGTCCACATCCATTGTTCATGGGCCCATGACCAAGGTGCTCTGTCTATTGATGTTGTGGACATCTTCATAACAAGTTCCTAGTTTGAGCATAGTAAAGTGGGGGTTGAAGGCTCAATTCCCACCTCAGCTGTAGAATATTCTTCAATGTCCCATCCTGTAGTAGGGGCAGCGAACTCCCACTTCATTGATGGTAGACATACTAGGGGAGGTCAACCCTAGGGTGATCTTTAGGGACATTGACCAGTGAGTGGTTGGTGAGGTTTTCGACAGAAGACATGTAGTGAAGCTTTGCATGGGTAGTTTCACACCGTAAATGTAGCAGTTCCGGTAGGGCCATATGATGTTCGAGGTATGATCAGTCTATTTAGTACTCTTGCGTGTGAGTTGTTTGATTCAGGAGCCTCACACTCCTTTTTTTCACTCGGTCTCGCCAATGAATTGAGACTAGATGTAAAGGGACTTACTATTCTCATTTTGTGGAGTATGCTCGTTTGAGGGTAGACAAGTCTGTTTTATGACATTCATGGATGTAGACTGATATTAGGGCCACTTCATTCTAGTGTGCATATTATTTTTCAATACATTCATCAATAAAATGTCATATTAGGCATCAAATGGTTTTTTTCTATGCACGATATTATCGAATTAATCCAGATAAGGGTTGTGTTCTCAAATATGGGCTAACAGTGCGTAGCTTTCTTTGGCAAGTGGAGTTGTTAAGAGGGCAGCTGGCGTGTATATCCTTTTCATTCCATGCTAGCCTTGATATTAGTGGGATCAGTAGATATAGAGAAGGTGAATGTTCTGGGGGGTTTTCAGTGAGTTCCTTGATGTATTACATGAGGATATTGTTACTCTTTCCACTCAACGTGATGTTCTATTCAAGATTGACTTGAAATATGGTGACCATATGATTATGATGTATCCCTATTAGATGGTGCATTTTTAGTTGTGATAGTTACAGATTTAGGTTTATGTCCTGATGAATAATAGTTTTATCTGTCCAATTTCATCACTATGGGTTGCTCCAAACATTTTCTTAAAGAAGGCATACAATGGACTAAGACTCTACATAGATTACTAGAGACTGAATCAGGTGACAGTGAATAACAGTTACCCCTTTCATGGATCAATGATCATTTCGACTCTTTAAATGGGAAGATTGGTTCTCTAAGATTGACCTCCAGTCTGGATATCACTAGTTAAGGGTAATGGATGGTGACATCCTGAAGACATCATTCATGAGAAGGTATGGATTCTTTGAGTTCAGGTTTATGAACTTTGGTGTGATGAGTTCACACATCATGTTGAATGGGATCATGAAATCTGTTTTCTTTGAGTACATGGATCGGTTCATCATTGTGTTCATCGATGACTTCCTGATCTACTCAAGGATAGAGGTAGACCATCCAAGGCATCTGGGGACTTTCTTGGAGGTCCTATGACTCCACCAGATATAGGTAATGTTTTCCAAGTGAAAGTATTAGATGCGAGAGGTGAAATTACATGGACACATATGGTATCATCAAGGGATAGTAGTGGACCTGTCGAAGGTTGAAGTGGTTCTTTCTTGGTTAGAACCAATGAATGTGGCAGTGGTTTGTAGTTCACTTGGTCTACAAGGCTATTACCGAAGGTTCTCACCTGACTTCTATCAAGATGATACTCCTTTGAAATCTTTTACAAGAAAATACAAGGACATAATACAGAGTGAGTAGTGCTAGGATAGTTTCAGCTATCTGAAGGGAAAGCCGGCCAGTTCCCTAGTTCATAGGCTTCCAAAGGAAGGGGTGATGTTCAAGGTGTGTTGTAAAGCATTCAGCATAGGATTAGGATGTGTAATGATGTAGTAGTGATCAGTAATCTCTTATGGGTCTAGGGAATTTTTTCCTCAAGAAAGTAATTATGCCTACCATGATCTAGAGCTTATAATAGTCTTGTTCGCACTGATGTTGGAGTGGCATTAACTCATTAGGGAGTGATTTTTGGTCTTCACAGATCATAAGAGATTGATGTATATATTTTCTCAATGACACCTCATCTTACAGTAGTGAAGTTGTATGGAGTTTCTCTAGTATTACAATTTCGAGATCTTTTACACCCCAGGAAAGTGGAATGTGGTACCCGATGACTTGTGAATGACCTAACAAAAGGAGGAAGTTAGGTAATCCATGAATTCATGTAAGTCAATGGAGGAGTTGGCTGCTTTGTGCCTAGATGCTACAGAGGATAGTGGAAGAGTTTCTTTGTTTCAAATTACAGTGTAGTCTTCCATGGTAAGGTATGTAGAGGATTCTTAGTGGGGAGACTTAGTGGTGAAGGTGATCTCTGATCACATTATCCAGGGTGATTCTCTGTAGGGATGTTTGGAAGATAGATATAATTATATGATGTTATGTTAGAAGCTATTTTTCCTAGTAGAAATACCTGAGGGAGTTCTTTGTGAGTTCCACATATAACCCCTAGCAGTGCATCCGAAACATTCAATGATGTACGGTGTCTTAGAAGAATAGTTTTGGAGGCATATGATGAAGCGAGTAGTGGAGGAGTTTGTGACAAGATGCCTTGGGTCCACAGGTGAAGGTTGGGCACCGTGTACCAGGTGGTATGTTTTATCCCTTGGTTGTCGCCGAGTGGAAGTGGGATGAAATATAAATGAATTCGTTCACATGCTTTCCCAAAGCACAAGGAGGATAGAATGCTCTTTATGTAGTAGTGGACCGGTTGATGAAGTCGACTCACATCTTAGTGATCAAGGATTCAAGCAAAATGGATGACTTAGCAATGAGGTATTTGGATGAGGTGGTGTGGTTCCATGGATTTCCAATATCCATCATCTCATTTTGAGACACATGGTTTAATTAATGATACTAGAGGTTATTACAACATTCTCTTACCACCCATTTATGTATTTGCACTAATTTCCACCCTTAGACAGATTGGCAGACAGAGAGAGCCGTCTAAATGTTATAGGAATTCCTGCAAGAGTTTGTCTTGGACTTCATAGAATAGTGGTTATACCACTTTTCACTGGTAGAGTTTTCTTAATATAATAGTTATCACTCTACCATTAATATGGCACCATTCGAATCCTTGTACAAAATACCATGTCACTCACCCATTTCCTTGACAAAGTAGGGGAAACAGCCCTTCTTGTATTATAGATCGTTCAGAGTAGGAAAAAGAAGCTTCCACATGTGCATGATATGGTGAAGGTGGATCCGGACTGGTAGAAGTCGTATTAAAATCATTGAAGAAGGCCTTTGGAGTATTGGTTAAGGACCATGTAGTCCTAATTGTAACCCCCAGCGTGGAAAATAGAGGATTGGAAGAGAGAGAAACCTTTCTCCCAGTTTCATCGGGCCTTTCGATGTGTTGGAACGATTTACCGAGGTGGAATATTATCTGGTGTTTCCACTACGGTTGGATTTGATCCATAATGTCTTTCATGTCTCTTAGATCCTTCGGTATATACATGATGACTCCCAAATCCGGGACCAGGGATAGTTGGATATCGAGGATGATGCAACATTCGTGGGGCGACTAGTATGAATCTAGTGTTGTGAGGAGAATGTGATACCTAGATGAAACATTTCATTAGTTACTGTATTATGTAGGAATAATGGCCTTAAGGAGAGTACCTGGGAACATGAAGCACATATGCGTGCCCAGTACCCATAGCGTTTCTGAGTTTTCTCGTGAGTTTTCTTTATGTCTTTCTTATGATATAATTCTTGAAATCACTTGTTGTATGATAATTTATTTCCTTATTCTCTAATTATTTGTGAAATTTCTGGAATATGGGAAGAGTAGACCTTGATCCCTAGTCAAGATGAATTATTGTGGATGCGATTAAACCTATACGGGCAGGTTAGTGCTGCCCAAAGAGGATAATATATTGTTAAGGTGGAAGTATATCCCTAATTCATATGATTGGACACTATGGCCAAGGAGTATGTGTGTGTGTTTAGGACATTTTGAGGCCGTAGTGTTTCATAGTTCCTAAAGAGATATATGTAAAGGATGTGTACATTGATGTTGAGGTTTTTTCTCCAGCTTTAGAGCAACACAACGTGGTTTACACCTGAGATGTGTCAAAAGGGATGGTGTTTCAGACCAAATTTCTTCTGGGTTAGTCTTGAATTATCAAGGATAATAATATTTTTAGAATAATCTAATGTAATAACCTAGATTTCCATAGGCCCTTACTTTGTTAAATCTAGTGTTTAGGGTGTTCTTTGGGAGAATAATGAAACATTTCAAGAGTTTTCCCAATTTCCATTTTGGGCGTCGGCATGTCAGTGTGTCGGCATGTCAGTGCATCAAAATGTTAGTGTTTCAGAATGTTAGTGCATTGGCATGGTAATGAATCAGCATCAGTGAGTTTCGGGCATTGGCATCTGTTAGTAAGTGGCATAGGTATCGGTGTGTCGAAGGGCGTTGTCATTCATAGATCGAGGTCATCGGTGTCTATGAGACAAATTTGTTAGTGTCGGTAGGTCAGGGTGTCAGTAGGTCAGGGTATCAGTGGGTCAAATAGTAAATGGGTTAGTAGCTCAGCATTATTAGGCTGTATTGGTAGCTCACCCATTAGTGGATTAGTGTTTGTGACTCTCCCATCAGTGACTCGTTTCCAGTTTTTGCAATTTCACCCCTTTTACGTGATTGTCTCCATTTAATGTTAAACTATCTAATCACAACATTGTGTTGGTCTATCACCACTATTTTAGAAGGGAATTTTTTTGTTCTCCTTATCTCATTATGTTTCACCATCCTTGTAACTTCCAAGTCGCATGGTCAAAACACAATCCGATTTTCCTATACATTGAAATCTTATCACTAATTTTTTGGATCCCAACCTTTCATAAAACAAAATCTTTCCTTTCCTTATTCCATTTTATTTCATGTGGTGTGTACAAGGAATTAATCCTCATTAGAGTTGTGTTCCTATTCTAGAGATCTCCTGCTCAGTTTTTTCTAGAGTTCTTTGCTGCTACTCGTGCAACACCTATTCTTCGTGTAAGGCAGAATATAAATTCATTGATCATCTAGGTAGGGATTTTTTTCTTACCATTAATTAATCCTCATGCAGGGAAGGTATAAAAAAAATACATATGAGGAACATCAATGAACCTTCTTAAAAACAATAAATAGATAAGAAGTTGATTTTTTCGAAAGAAATAAAGGTAAATAAATTAACATGTAGAGAGTAGTTTGATGTTGATTGTATATTTCATTTGTTATTATTGACTCTGTTTTGGTTGTCATGGCTATATGAATTATAAAAACCATGGTCACTGGTGGAATTTTCTTATGAACTAATAATGCTATGTTCTATTGAGATTCTTGAATAAATAACTGTAACAAGAAATCTTCTTAATCATGTATACTTGGTTAAAAAACAAAATACTCTCGGATCAGGCCTATAGTGTGATCACCCAATTTATAATTAATTGAAATTAAAGAAAATATTCTTGTAAAATTTGAATATATACACATCATGTTGATAGGTGTGGCTAAGTACTTTGTTCTATAGAGTTTTGAAAAATTGTGTGAGTTGTGCGGTGTTGTAGTAGGGAGTACAGTAGTGGGTACCAGGTTGGACAATGAAGTCATCTTTGTAAGAAAGGTGTTGTATGATTGTTCAGTTATGATGACGGTAAATAGAAGTCATTGTGAGATTCGTGTGTGGAACAACACATGAGATGTGTTTGTATCTCAGTTTGAGAGACATATTTATTAAGTGAAGGAAGAACTTGTTGGATATTGAAATTCCTTTTTTGTGTTGTGGCCGTAGAGAAACATTAGGGTAGTGGGACTATAGTTCATTATGGGCTTTCTGCATAGTGGGATTATAGGTGGGTATTTCCTTAGTATTGTTTGGTGGCCTTTTTCCTTCTGAGAATGGTTTCATATGTTGTTCTTGTGAGTTTCCCTGGGTATTGCTTAAATAAATTAATGAGAACCCCTTAATTCATAAATCGGCAAGTGATTAAATAAAAAAGGGGTTAGGATTTTATTTTGCTGTGGTGTTTCAGATAATTGTATATATAGGGTTAGTAGAAATTATTTTTGGGGGTTTGTTTCTTGTTTGGAAACCCATATCTTTGGTGGAGTGGTGTTTTATTTATATATATGTATATATATTTGTTTCTTATGATTTATATACGCACCCCACCATTTTTGATAACTATGTGCCAAACATCTCCATTTCAAGGGGGAGGGTGTATTTTCCAACATCCCAGTGGGAGGATGGAGGTTTGGTTACTGACATTCTTCCGATCACTCTCTTTTAGGTTCCTTCTGATCGATCATATATGAGAACATTTTAATTGATTGAGGCTTACCATAGTCTAATATTTTTCTGGGAAGTGTTTTTTGTATATGAGAGGCCTAGGTTTTTGTGGGCTAGGTTTCTTTCCCCAATTTTCATTGGGATGAGGCCTATGTGTCTTCGAGGGATTGGTGCAATTGTTTTGGCCCAGGTGTCTGCAAGCAATATTGTATGTGGATGAGGCCCAGGTTTGTGTGGAAAGTTGTGGTTGTGATATTTCATATGGGAAGAGTTGTAGCATCCTAATGTTAACTATTAATGAAGTTTATTAAACAAGTGGGAAAGTAGTAAGGGGAACCCTAATATTGATGTGCATATACTATTACATTAATTGAATGGTGTTATTCGGTGAGTGTGCCATGGTTAGTCCGGGCTGGTTAGTACTCATTGGTAGGTGTTGTGAGGTTCTACTATTTTATTATAGGGGAATTAATATGTTCCCCCAATTGTGCATGGATTGAATTATATTTTACTACTGAGTATACCTGAATTCTCACCCTATATATATAAAACCATTTCCATATTTCAGAGAGGACATTGAGGATAGTTTAAGACCATACTCGCTTGGGATTCAGGATTTATTACTATTTATTCATAGAATACTTTATTTTGGTACATTACATAAGAGTTTTCATTATACATTGTATCACCTTCACTTTTGAACATGTGTGTGGTAATTTATTTTGGATTTACATTTACTTTTTCTACATAGAGTTGTTTGAGATATACTAAATTATCTCCTAATATTGTTCTATAAATATTGCAATGCCTTCCATTTCTGTGTGAGTTTCTTACCCTTGTTTCTACTCAACACTCTAAGGCCTATTGAAAGAGGGACTTGAAGGTAATTATCTATTCCTCCTCTTGATGATTGAAAAGTTTGGAATTCTACTGTTCCAAGCCTCATCTTGATGTAGGAGGGTCGTGAAACCTATCACTAGGTATTTTCAAGAAACCTCTTATAAGTTCATGATATTTTCTATGTATATCTCCTAAAGAAGTACATACTTATTCCATATCATATAATAAACTTAGAAGTCATACCACTATAGAATAATATTTTCAATGAAGAACCACTATTTAAAATTAGGGATCATTGTGATAAAGTGTCACAGAACAATAATACATACATGGTTATAATTCTTTGGAAGAATCATAAATTTGAAAAAAACAAATTTGGAAATACAGGATATAATTAAACCTATATATCATATTTCTTATCAAAGTATTTTAATTTACAAGGAAAAAAAAATATTTTCATGTGGGGTATAATGTGTAACCCCATTATTTTATGATATATTTCATCTAAAATAATTTTATTATTTTTGATAACTTGAGATAATGACAACCTCAAAATCTAAATGAACCATAATATAGTTTTTCATAATAATAAAGACATTAAAATTGTAGTTAAGAATAGAAATAACTAAATTATTAAAATAGTATGGTTTATAATTGTATAAAATTATTTATTTGGATATCAGTTGATTAGAAATGAAAATTAAATCCTTTGAAATTAAAATAATTGTTATTAAGAAAAAACAATTCTATGTGTGTGATTTCGTTTTCTCTGAACAATTTAAATTAATCACTAATGGTGTATTATTTTATTGAAATTTATATATTATATATTAATTCCAATTATTTATCATTATTTTGATAAACATTCCTATTCATTGGATAAGAGTTAATCTTGTTTTATGCATAAAAAAATGTTCAGTAAATGTTGTTTAACTGTATTTTGGGAAAATATTTTTAACATTTATTCCATATTAATATTTTTTAAAATTTTCTTTAAATTTTTTGAAAGAATAATTTCATATTTATCATAGTGTGTCATTTCTTGAATGTTTTGAAAATAATAATAATTTGATCTATAATGTAAAATAAAAATGTTAATTGAATTTTTCATTAATTTTTAAATAATTTACAAAGATCCTTTTTATGTAAAAAAAATTAAAATTAAAATTCAGTTAATTATATTATTACTAATAAAAGATAGATTATTATTATTTTTTTGTTTATCTTTTACAAAAAATTCTTTGTATAATTAGAAAAAGTTTTCTTTGAGAAAATATAATTCATAGAGTGTATGGGATTAATATTAAATTAAATTAGGTGAATTTTAGAAATTCATCATTTTAAAAATGAAATCCATACTTATAATTTTCAGAAGTAATAATATTCAATAAGTTTAATACAATTTTTTTTTTCATAATGAATATTAAAACTAGTAAAACTAAGCCCCATGGATGATGTTAAAATGGTTTACCAAGAGTTAAACTATAGATATTAGAGTTAAAATAACATTCTGATTTTAAAAATTATAATAATTCCCATATTATGTCTTATAATATATATTATTTTGTAATGGCCCATTTTTATATTTTTTTGGAGATGAAGACTTTAAAATATTTTATTCCTTCCAAAAATTCAATGTGTATCTTATCCCCCTTTTATAAAAGGACACCCCCATGCCTCTCTTATACAAAATTCAAGATCCATTTGCATGGGAAAATAACTACCAAAATCCCTCATATAAATACCTAATGATTAAATACTCTCCCTTTATTAATTATAAAAACACACTAGAATTCATATAGGTATAAACATAAAAAGGTTTTATAAAGAAGTGGAATAGTTCTTGACCATGAGTTTACATTTTCTTTCTTCACCTACCTAAAAAAATATTCTTCAGATATGATTAAATACTAACACCCTTAAATTTCATATAATTATATTTTATTATTATAGTAGGGTAACCTATATCCATATCGTACTTCATCAAAAGGGAAGTGAAATAGTCAATCAAGTTTACAACATACTATCACCATTTAAACAAATTATATTTTATTTCCATCACCTACACTCATGGATTGATATCATGATGCATTTAATATATATTAGATTATAAATTTTCTTTATAGAATATTTATACATTTAAATTTAAATATCATATCTACCTTCTTACAATCCAGTCCATTCAAAAATCATAACGTGTCTCATTTGTATGTGAGGACTACTACATCCACAAAGTGATGAGATTTGTTTTACATTTTCTTATTAAATTTATGGAAATACGGAATGATGTGAATAATTTATATATGATATATATGATATTATAATTATTCTGTAAAGATGAGTTATTAGTTACCTTTATTTCAAAACATCTATTAAAAAATTAAAAATTTCATTCATGCGTATGTATGACCTAAGGTCTCCATGAAAGGTGTGATTTAATTTTAAATCAATAACTGATATAAATAATTATAATATGTATATAATATATATATTTTATATTTATATCTCAATTAAAATTCATTATATTATGTACATATGATATGTATATAATGTCCAAAACTACCAAATAGAAACCCACTTGGAGAATGATGCATTTATCACATGAGATAGTAATTTTAATAAAGAATTTTTATTAAAAATGTGAAAAAAATCATAAGTAAATCATATATTGTAGGGAAGATAATTTTATTGTTATCGAATATATTTATAATAAACATATATTAATTATTTTGTACGATCAAATATATATAATGGAATCGAGACCTCAATTACTGGTTTTATATTAAAATCGCATTATTTATTAGTATTGTATAATAATAAATTTCTGATTAAGAAATATCATACCCTATTGGTACTGAATCAAATTAATATTCTTATCGTATAGTTATTAAAAATTAATTATTTTTATTTTTATCTCATTTACTACTCAAGTAACTGAAATAATGTTTATATGGGAAATCAACTTTATTTTTCACATTATTTGAAATTACTTTTACTTCTATATGCATTTTTTCATAAAAAATAAATATTAATTTTATTATTTCCATATAAATGTTTTGGTTTATTTTTAAATAATATTTATTTTTTACAAAATGGTTTAAAAGGTATGTGTTTGTTTTTTTATGAATTCGTATATTGTTGAATTTTTTACCAAACTGTGAAAGGAATGTTTTCTTTTATCTTATACTGCGTGAATAGAATTTTGTAACCCAATGATAGTTCAATTAATTAAATATTTAATTAAAATTTTCCAAGGTTGTTTTAAATGAAAAATTTTTCCTTTTAGTTTTTGAAATTTCCAAATTTTAAATAAGTAATTTCTTATTGAAGTGTTTATTTTCCTCAAGAATATTTTCTTATTATAATTAATGTCAAATTTCACCTATGATGAAATCTTTGAAGGTTAAATAAGTTATAATATGCCTATTATCCAATTTAATCATATTTATTGATAATCAATGTTATTTATTATTATGATAAAATTATATTCATGAAGCCTTTATCTTTTCTACGTCTTATGACATGACAAATTTTTTTAAAACCCATTACTTTTCATGGTGTTTCATAAGATGAATGTTTTATGTTATTTTTTTGTAGAAATATGTATGATTTTTATAATTTAATGGCTGGGGATGAAAATATATATCTATCCAATGAATTAAGAAAATATGTAAATATCACATGTTAAATGTGACAAGAATTGTTAATGATATCAATTTGGTGAAGGACTCTATCCTCTATAAAATTCCATGGAGTTATCCTTTAAAACTATGATTATTTACTAGGTTAAATCCATAAACTACAAATTTCTTTTTAGTAACCCTATGATTATAAGGAAAATATTTTACATGATAATTTGTATAGCAAAAATCCATGTCATATGCCAATGTTATCATATGATGGATCATGTTATTTAATTACTTCTCGAATAATTTTTTATGAACTACACTACTTTTTCAGTGATTCTTTATTATACTCTATGACATGAAATATATATATCATTAAAATTTATTGTCATGATCTCATACAATTTTTATCATGTTATGTTTTTTGATATTGTAGATATATTCCATTTTAACACTAATATATCATTTTAGATAACCATTTCCAAATTTTACTTCCCCGTGGTGGTGAATAAAGTTATTTTGTGTCATATTTTCAAGAAGGGGGTTATTTATAAATAACATGGTGTGATAGGATGTAGTTCGTGTATGAACTAATTTTTTATGAATAAATGTTTCTAATATTACTGTACTTATATGATTATAGCATTGATATTAATTGTATGTATTAAATATTCATCTAATGGTATTTGATTTTTAATTATGAAAAGCATGGGTCTCTGTAACTAGAATTTGTAGGGTATGGTTTCCAAATTTTATGATCATATTCTCATACCCTTGCGCTCATGTTATGTTTATTTGATAATTCATATCTCCCATGTTAATCATTATAGAGAATCTATGATTATCTTTACTTATATTTACATTACCCATGTTTTGAGAACATGTATAATCAATGACATGCCTATGTATGGGTGTTATTATTATGAACCCAGTGGGAGATGATTTTGTTCTCTTAAAAACTAGTTGTTTATATATCTGATTTTCCAAATATAATAGAACTATGTGATTCTATGTTGTGTCATTATGTTATGTAATAAATATTAAAAAATAATATTTAATATATACATATATAATAGTTGGGCCTGAACAAATCAAATTAAATCATACCCAAAAATCATATTGTGAAAAAATACATCCTTGCATCATGTTATCAAGAAATAAAATTTTCATCCTTCCTCTTATAAAAACATATCCATGATATATAATGTGGAAATAATTCCCACACTTAATTGTCTGAAAAACAAAAAATTAACCCTCATATAATATGGAAAAATTCTATTTCAATATGTTGTGAGAATGTTTTTCCAAAATTGTATGTTCTGATTAATCAAAATGCATACTTTGTATATTATGAATAAATATGACATCCACACTCAAAATAATCTTAAAAAGAGAATTTAAAAATTAACCAATGATTTTTAGGAATAAATAGGTACCCAACAATCATAATAAAAATAATCATTACATATGTGTTTCATTATAACCTAAATAGAGTTATAGTTCTTACATCACATAATTTACACATTGAAAACTAATGGTTTTAATATAAAATTTTCCTCAAACATTCCATAAGATAAACTAAAAAAACAATGGATAGTGGCATTCAAATATACATAGTATATGATATGGATTTCTAAGAATGCTGATTTCATTAAAGAAAATCGTGGTTGTCATCTAAACTGGTGCATGACCGAGTAAGTGGAATGACCAGAAGGGCATTCCCGAACACCATTGGGTGGAAATATGGTCCCAAGTATTAAAAATGAGGAATCTGAACGATTTCACTAGACTCTATAATCATGAACTGGATAAAAAATAAACCAAAACTGAATCATTAAAACCAAACATGGCATAATCAATTAAAAGGTTTAAGGATTATAATTTTAATCAAATAAAAAAATACTAAAACTAAATGGTGAATGAAAATATTACCTTAGATTCTCCTCACAACATAAGCTACATCACCCTCAAGTTACCACCACTGAAACCTACTACATAGATGGTGCTAAAACCCGGACCACAAACTTCTTTAAGACACATCTTTCCTTATCTTGGGTTAAAATATATAAATAAACATACACCCAATGGTATATATAGTGTGTGAACCAAATCCCGATAGGAATCCATCCTTATAAAAGTATTTCATGATATAACAATTTATGACAACATAACATGCACATTTATATAAAGGATTTTAGAAACATGTCTATGGAAAAATTTTATGGGAAACCATTCTCAGAGTAAATCACATTTAAGGACAACCATTTCATTATATGATTCCTTATATGAAAATATATAAAAATACACATAAGGTCCACCATATGCAGATTGTTGGAACCATACCATATAATCCTCATTTACCATTAGAGGACAATGGGATAATAACTAAGATTAATCTAGCTTGAGTGGGATACTACAACCTCGTACCTTGGTGTAGGGTAGTAAAAAAACCATGACCACAACTTTCTTGTGCATGATCCCTTAGAAGGGAATCCCCGTTATCATATTGGTCTCCAATCAACATTATAGTTTATTTAGTATTGTAGGAATAAATCAAACTAAGTAAAACCCAAACTTCTCATCTTCTGAATCAATACCATACTAGAACTAGTCAACCCTCCTAGATACCCGAGATTCCCTTGGGCATAAGTTCATGTTCACATGTCACACATATCACTACATTCACAAATAAATGAAAATAATTTCACAGAAAACATTATTTTAAATTAAAGCATATTATCCATTTTACTCACACCAATAACTGCATTCAAATATATTTACCATTATATACACAACTCATTTGTAAACATTTGACAAAGTAGAAGAAAAATTAACATTTAGTCTACCAATTCCATGTCCCAAGACCCTTTTTAATTCAACAAATAAACCATGACTATTTTTGAGTCATTTATTTCACTATTTAAATGAAATAAAATTCTTATTTAAGAGTACTTAATAAAAAAAAATTTGTGCTACTATAGTTTCATTAAAGAACCTACCTTCATACTCATTCACACATTATGTTCCATTGAAAACATTATTTTTACCTTTTAAAAAACTAATGAAACCCGTCTAAAAAAATCCCCCAAAAAACAAAAAATGGATATTTATTAATTAAATCCATTACCATCATGTGAGCAGGCCAAACCATCATAAAACACTTTTCACACTACACTAATAAATCATAGAACATACAAAAATTAACCAAACAATAAAATCAAAACATCTGAAAATGAAATTACATGGAAGAACCTACATCATGTGTCAAAACATCAATAAATTGGTTTGAAACCACATCCACACCAATAGAAGGCACTAGAAAAGAAATATTTTACCAATAAAAACACGATCAATGCTTAACAAACAAGATTAAACCCTAAAATTGGAACACTACAAAATAAATAATAGAAACACCAATGAAAGATGGAAGAATCAATATAATAGTGAAGGAATCAAGGAGAGAAGGAATTTGATGAATCATAGAGGTTTCACAACAAATGTTACAAAAAATGGAACTCCATAGGAGGGGAATGGAGAGGGAGCATGCCATAGGATGTTGAGAATGAGGGAGGAGAGAAAGGGTTTTTGGGCTTAAAAATTGGGGAGATAGAAAAAGTAAAACCCATAATTTTATGACATGGATAGCCCGTAATTTTTTTTTCAAACCATGCGGTTAATCTGCACCCATATCTACCAAGGAGGATAGCTGTTGAACATTTCCTTGGTCAAGGCTCACGGTTTAGCACGGGTTATGCGGTTGTTGATGCCTCAACCTATAACATTCTGCATGTTTAACTAGCTAGGGAGAATGGTATCTACTAACCATGTCCCAACCATGGTACACAATCTGATCACCCAAAAAACATAAATTTTTTCCAAAAGCACAACGTATCCCGGAGGGGGAATGCTATACCAAGGATACAATAAACGAATACCCCAAAAATTCAAACCTTCCCCACCCCATTCCAAATAAAATAACCTAGAACCAATCCTAAACCTCAACAAAGTGGGAATTCCAAAACCATTGTGTAACATTTCTCAACACCATAATGATTTCCACCCCTAGAATGAAATTCAATGGTTTGACCAAAAAACAAGAACCAACACTGATTCACAAATCAAGATGATTACTAAAAAATGTCATAAGAGTAGAAGACAAGTGAACCTTAGGAAGGAAAAGTGGTTTAAAAGTTGAATTAAACATGCCAAATTGGGATCCTTGTAATGTACCACCTACACCCAAAAGCTAAAACAACTCTAGTTGATATATAAAAGGAATGGAACTCTCAACACACATAGTCCAACCTATTGATAAAAAACACCATAGACACTAAAATACAAAATTTATATCACCTATTTGAGATATGAAAATGAATCCAAATCATATCTTGAATAATTACTCCACAATCATACATCATCAAAACTACTGGTTGCACTACCATCCCAATACATGCTAAAATGATGTACCTAGAATTAAGTGGCTCTATAGGAGACAATCCACATGCTATCCGAGACCAAAGATTATAACAATTTACCAATACAGGGGGGGTGGAGGAACACCCCATCATTTGGGACAACCAAACAATGATACACTCTAGAATAACATCAATTACCTTCATAGTGGGGCCCACCACCATAAGAAGAAATTAGCTTAACCTTCAAGTATTGATCAATGGTGGAATCCCATTATTGTCAAACTTGGGAACATTATCTATAGACCAGATCCCCCACCACAAGGGACCTCTCAGATGACACTCCCAACAACGAGGAAAACACCTAACCGTTCACTTCTCCCATTAAATGCCACCTTCCTCATATGAGTCCAAACAAGAACTAGGATTGGTTAATAATGATCATAATATAATGATCATCAAATGAAGAGTCGCAATGTGATTTTATGGAAATGAGAAAACCACACCTGCTTATAACATGGGAGGAACAGTTCCCCTGATGTGGGTCACTATGTGGAATTGAGGACCCCATTCATCTTTCCAAAAAAACATGACCATTCATAATGAAATAACGATTAATATATATCCCCTTCCCATACTAAATACAAAAACTAGATGATGGTCCTTTACATCCATAGGGGTTAGAAACTATTAATCAATGTCACTATGAGGACAATGGATAGTGCCTTGAGGTTTGACGATTCTTATGCATCATAGTCAGACATTAAATACCCCCAATCTAAATTCCCCGTTTTGATACCACAAGAATACTCACGACCAACCAGACAAGAATGAATAAACAAAACATACTATGGGAACCAAATTTCCTCAAAATGGAAGTTTAACAAAGAAATGGATTTTAAAAATTCATGTTCTACATCCCCTTATCACCTAGAATGAGAAATAAGAGAATAAATACCACATTGAAAGTACAATCATCTAAGATGGAGAAATTCAGAGTCTATAAATAGAATAACATTCTTATATTAAAATAGATTTTAAAGAAATATTCCACAATATACACCCTACTTGTTTAAAATATAACGTGACACTAAAAATAACTATCAAACATGACCATTACCAACAAAGAGAAATACATTGAAAGGAACATTATATTATTTTTTGAGAATTACACAAATTTTTCAGGTACCTATAACAACCAATTGTAACAATATGTTCCACACTATTGGCATAGAATGATAACTTTCTTAGAATAAATTATAGAAAGATACAAATACCCATTAAGATATTAGTTAACACCAACAATCGAGACCACATAACACCTTCCCTCATTCGAATTATCCTAAATGCTTCTAGGGAGTAACTTCTATCACAAAGATATAAAAATTCACTTTTAATATCTCAGGTAACTCATGATACTAAGGTTTATTTCTATTCCTTCCACATCTACTCTCTCACATCAAGTGGATACACTTAACTGAAAAAGAATAGGTGGATTAAATTCCAAAATCTCAGGAGGAGAATCCTTAAATTGTTATATTGGATGATCTACTGACGTGGAATCACTCATGGCCACACTAAAAATATGCACAAATACTTTATGGGGGCATACACTTTATAGAATGGAAAACCAATGACCCAAATAAATGGTCCACTAGCCCTGACATACAATAAACCGACACCAAACACATAGAGGGAACCAACCAAAAGACTTCCCAAAACATTTTTTAGATGTACTCCTTAACCACTCTCTCAAATATGACTACTTGTCAATGAATCTACCTTGAAACACCATTAAAAAGTGTTCTTAAGCTGAAAACACATCACAAGAGGCATTCTCAAATAACTATGAAACATGCCACCTATTTAAAAAACATCACATTTTCTATTGAAAGTGCTCTTTTAAAATAAAATAGGACTGGTGGGTTGAACATCTATCAATGTACCTCATAAAGTCTCACAAGTGAATATCTTGTGTTAAACTAGGAATTCATCCACTTCCTATAGATATTATATGCATGTGGTTTCCCATTAGAATACAAAAAAATAAAACATAACTTTTTCACCTTCAAAAAGAAACATTCAACCCACACTCCCATCTTTTCAATTCATATTCATTTAAAATGACAGGAATACTATTTTTAGAAACAACTTTACAGAAAACCCAAAACCCATTCTCAAACCCTATATATTCATTCCATAACATGTCATTCCATTTAAATACAATTTCTGCCTCACAAAAAACCCCCTTTATCGATAACCATTTAATTAGAAACTAATCTCTCCTCATTTTTAACAGGATTACAAAATCCTTTTGAAAATAAATATCCATTTTTCGAATGACCCAATTTTGATAAATGTAAATGATTGGTTGGAGAAAATATAACCTCAATATTATCATCCTTATTTAATCAAAAACATTTTAATAAAATTTACTTTTTTCATTATTTATTCAAAATAATTTTGATAAACCATTTTTTCAACTGTTGAAAATCAAATCATTTTTACATTAAAATATAGTTTTCCTAAATTATTAATCATGGGTTTCTAATATAATTTTCATAACCCAAGGAGACACAACAAAATTCAGGAGGAAACTAGTATCAATTTGTGACTCAAACATATTGTTAAAGTCCATACACCAGTTACACACCCTATATGGAGTGTGTTATATGACCATGTCCACTACTTCACATGCCTTGTCTGGCCCTACAATCTCACTGACACAATTGGACCAACACCCATTACATTTCCCAAACACTAAAAAATAATAGAAACTAAGAATACTAGATGAAACCCGACTTCCTAGGTAAATTGAGTCATATTACAATGTTTCCGAGCTATACACCATACATGTAACCAATACATCACTTTCTGAAAACCCTCGCTCATGTCTACCTATACTCCTTACCAATAAACATGATCAAAAAGAGCATAATATGATCTAATACCATTTTCTCACAATCCAAGAAGGATCATCGGGTGAATTAGTTGTTGACCCGATATGTGGCATGACCCAATTGGAATTACTGATACTTACATAGGGGAAAAATGTTCCTATGTATCAATGACGAGTCATGGAAATGATTTCTCCCAACTCTATAATCATAAGAAGACAAAACAATAAAATTGTAACTAAATTTTCACTAAAAAACACAGCATACCCAATTTTCAGATTTAATGTTTATAATCTTAATCAATAATACAAATACTATAACAGAAATGAGAGTGAAAAAATGTCCTAACAGCTTCTAGGATAAATATGTCACATCACCTTCAATCTACCACCATGAAAACCTACATCATATGGAGCTCTAAAACCTGAACCATCGATAACTCCAAGACACACCATTGTTTAGTCTGGCTAAATACAACAAGTCCACATAAACCCAATGGTGTATGTAGGGTTTGATTCAAATCCTAGTAGGATAACTAACAAATAAAAATACCATTCTATAATAATTTAAGACAAAAAAACATGAATATCTATTGAATTGTGTTTAGAAAATTTTATAAGAAATAAAAATTGGGGAATCCACTGTTTAAATAAAACACATTCAAGGAAAGCCATTTAATGACAACATTATTTGTAAATAAAATTTAAAAATACACCTATTTTTTACTATATGCCAAATGTTATCCCCATACTATATAACCATCATTTCCCAAAAGGGCACTGTGGGTAAAGCACTAAGGTTAATCTATCTTGAGTCGGACACTAGAACCTCATACCTCAGTGTAGGGTAGTACCAATACCACGATCACACACTTCTCTTGAATTGTATAATAGTAGGGGATCCCCCTGGTCATAGAGGTATCTAATAATCATTATAGTTTAACTAGTGTTTTATTCATCTGTCCAAGATAGTTAAATTGGGACATTTCCACTTCTGAATCACAATCATACTTGATTTAGTAAGCCCACCTAGATATCAGGGATTCTCCTTTTCTTTGTATCATGTTTACATGTCACACATATTGCCACTTTCACATATCAATTCCAAGTATTTTGTGGAAATCAACATTTTCTATAAAAAATCATTTTCCTTTTTTCTAACACTAATATCCACTTTCAAATAAATTTACCAATACATACACAACCCATTGGGAAACATTTTAAATAGAATAAGAAACACACACAGTTTATCTACAAATATAATGGGTCAATCCCCTTTCAAAATCCACATATAACCAATAATTATTTTTAATGAATTGATTCCATCATATAAACGAGTTACAATTCATATTTAAGGCTAAAAAATAAAATCCAATATTCTGAGGCATTAAATTTTCGTTTAATAACCTACCTTACAACTCTATTTCACCATAATATACTTTGATAACATGATTAAAACCATTTAAATAACCCATAAAACCTTTCCACAAAACACCACATTAAAACACACAAAAAAGATGTCCATTTTCTGTTATTAAAACCATTCACATCGTGTGATAATGAGAAAACCTTCTAAAACACATTTCTCACACCACCAATAATACATATAATAATACAAAATTAAAAAAAAGTAAATAAAATCATCTAAAAATAAAAAATAATGGAACCAGCTACCTCATCTATATAAACATATAGAAACAAGTGAGAATCCCATACGTATCACCACAAGACCCTTACATGGAATGATTGAACCAAAAAATTAAGATTGAAACGTAACAAAAATTATTTCAACACTAAAATCCAAAATATACTCATTGAATAATAGTATCCAAAGAAATAAGGTAAACCCCATAAATTAGAGAATTAATTAAGGAGAGAAGTAACGAACCTGAAGAATCTTGGAGGCTCCAAAATAAATATTCCACCAAAATGGAGATATTTGTAGGGGGAATGAAGATGAAAACACACACAAGGCTGTGTAGGCTGATGGGGGAGAGAAAGGGTGTGCATGGGGTTAAAAAATGAGGAGAGAAAAATTCAAAACATATAATTTAATTATATATAATATTTATTACAATTAAATCCCATAGTTTTTCTAAAAGTGATGTGACCATGCTCTTATCCCTTCCAAGGAGAATACCCACGACAGAGTTCCTAGGTCGGGGCTCACAGCCTTGTAGTGTCTTCTACATCAAACTTTGACATACCACACAGTTACCTTGGTATGTGGAACAATTTGAATCAATAGTGTGCCAACAATTATCTAAAAACATAAATGAAACCTGATGGTGAAATCTATAAAAACAATTAAAGGAATAAATACCCTGAAAATTCAAACCAGTCACACCCAGTTCCAATGAAAATAAACTAGAACCAAACTCTAAATGAAACAAATGGTGAATTCAAAAAAATGGTGGTAAAAGTTAATGGAAATAAGTAATACCATTTTAATAAAATTTTATTAATCATACAGAAAATACTAGGAAATAATCCAATTATGAAGGGATTCAAATTACACTTAAAATTATATTTTGAAAAATAAATAAATATTGATAAGAAATTTAATAATAAATCTTTAAAATAGAAAAAAGGGTCTTAGAATATTGTTTTTATAAATACATGATTAAAAAATTGAAAAAATATACTTCCAAAAAAATGTCATCCTTTAATGTGTCTTTCTAAATGAATAATTTTTATTTAGAAATCAATAATTTACTATGAGAATATATAATATTATTTACATTTACTAATATAATTATATAGTTAATTTTTTTATACCATTAAAAAATATGTAGAGTAATATTTATAATGAATAGTTTTTATATGGTAATAGAAATCATAAAAGTGATTAAGAAATGATTTTCCCATAATCCTAAAGCATGAAACAATGAGTAAAATACCAATGTCTTTTTCATATTGGTGAAGTAAATATGTTGAGATATTGTAAATTTAAATACAATCTTCAATAAATGATCATTCATATTTAAATAAAGGTTATATAAGGAAATGGAGAGTGGGTGATAAAACAGATGATCATTAATGGAAAACCATTTGAATAATTGAGACTAAATTTTTCTAATACCAACACAATAATTAGGATTAAGAAAACATAATTTTGAAAAGTGGTAATGGGAATGATAAAGGACACATGAGATAATATTAGTTTAGTATTTAAAATTTAAAGGAGAACATTACAGGGAAACCAGTATTTAGAAAAGGTGTGGAAACATTCATTAAAGAGGATGTGATTTATTATCAAATATATTATATAGTTAGAGGGGGTAATAATTAGGGTAAAATATTATAATTAAAAACATATTCTACCCAGATATGAAGAGAATGACCATTTATGAAATAATAAGTTTTATGTTTTCATTCATGTAATAAAGAAGTTCAAGAATAATAATTATAACTCCATGATGGGGGTGGAGTTAAAAAAGGTACTTACCACATTATTATATTTGGAATTGAATGACATTGAAAGATATAATAAAAGAGTGATTTTTAATTTCCTTAAATTGAATAAAATTTATGAAAAAATATATATTCATGTTAAATATATAACCCAAAAAATGAAATAATTGGTGAATAAAAATAATATACATATGAAGAAAAATTAATATGCAAAAACCCTTTTATTGGTTTCTAATTCATTTTGTGCATGAACATACTGACCAAGATTATCAAATTAGGTTTATATATGATATTAATAACATATATATATATATATTTCATATTAATTTATCTATTTATTATCATATATTACTTATTTTTTAAATGATTTTCATTTATGGTGAAGACATGTTGTGTTTTGATCGATTTCATTGAAATATACTCAAAATACTCACCATGGTAAAATGTGTTGTAAATTAGATTCATAGAATCTGTAAATTAATATATCTATTTCAGTTGTTTTCCCATTATTAAATTTTTTATATTTCATTACACTTTTCCAAAGTTATCTAAAATATTTAAGTATGATTTCATAACTACATTAATGTCGTTTATTTTAACTATGACTATTTATTATTAATATCACTGATAAATAGGATTGAATAGAGACTGATTATTTTTTTGTTAGTGGTATCTATATGTAATGAGTGTTCCAATGTGGTATAAGTGATCCTTTTTTATATGTTAAAAAATTGCATATTTTTTGGTACTGGTTAATTTTTCTGTAATGGATTTCTAGTATTCGCGTGTTAATGGATCAAAAATGTGAAAATTACTATGATTGGGGTCTTATCATGTGGATAAAAAAAGTAATATTAATTTTTACTACTCTAATAATTTTTTTTCATGAAATTAATTATTATATATTTTACATTGGACAATTTTGTTTTATTAACATTGTAACACATTTTTAGACAGGTAATTTATATTTTGGTAAAATTATATGGCCATCCTTTATTTGAATTCTTTTTTTCAAAAAACATTAATGTAAAACTAATCAACATAAATTTATTTATAGTATAAAATAATTTTTTTTGAATATTTAATATATTAAAATGATGTTTTATCGAAATGTATTGTTTTCACCATTATGTTTTTCTAATATTATTCTTTATTAATTTCCAATTTAATAAGTGCTCATATAATTATTTATTGAATTAAAATTATATCTTTTTGTAATTTATTAATCATTATTGTTTAATTTTATTGGATACAAATTATCTAATGTTAGTGAAAAATATATTTGAAAATAACTATTTAATTTATATCATAGTAATTAACAGTCATCTTAGTAATTATCTTTGTATTCCTAAAATTTTAATTGAGCTTATTTTACATTAGGAATATAATTAGAGTGACCGTGACATTTCATACATGTTATTTACATCATTTTGTATCAATATTCATTACATTACACAAACAAATGCCATGGGACAATAATATTTAAGTTCCATTTGATAAAAGAAAAAAAATACTATTCTAAAATGGGAAAATATCTTCAATTTCTCCAAAAAGATGTTTCCCAATAGTAATCCCACATTAAAACATTATTCATAACCTATTGAAATGATATATAATAAATATTGATATCATAATCTTGGTAAATTTAAATAAAGGGGTAACGTAAGTATAACATGAACACATTGGTATGAAAACATGTCCATATCATATTAAGATCATTTATTAAATATGAATGATCATAATATTGAGTCATGGAATGTAGATAGGAATATCATACAACATTAAATATTAGGTAATCAACTGCCTAATCAATGAGATCATAACATAGAAATATTAGATGGATTTTTTTAAGGAACATAAGTATATAAAATCATTCCATATAAGTCATGTCTCATTTTTTTAACATATGAGGCCACTAAATGGGGGATACACCAATTAGGATGGACACACCAGCTTCCCCAATGAAATCCCATTCCTTATAGTGTAATAGGTTAACTTCCCAAACAATCACAATGGATAAATTATCTTATTATACCATGTCCACACCCCATTCCAACAATGTTTATCTCATGTTATATAATTATATACCAAATTAATTATAAAGATATATTGGTTCCACCACCATAAAATTAAATCCTTATTAATGTTTTCCGTGGGATAAAAAATATTAATCACTTCATATCATAGGAAAATAAATGAGTATCATACAATTTATTAATATCATAACCTGTGAAAAAGATACAATTATCATAATCATTTTATCATATAATATCCTACGAAAAGAAACTACTTTAATTTAAATGTTATTGTGGTTTAACCAATAAAATTGAAATTTGTTTCATAAATATAATTAAATCAAAATATTAACCACTAAGATAATTAATATGATTAGAATACTTGAAAAATACCTCTATTAAAGAATAATTAACCACAAATAATACCTTGATTTATGTAACATAATTTTGAAAGCCTACATGGTTTGTTTGTTGTGGGCGATTTTTTTATTTAAAAAATATTTTTTTTAAACATAAAACATTTTTAAAAACTTTTTCATCGAAATTAACATTGAAAACAAATAATATAATTGTTTAAATATATTTTAATACACCTCTTAAGTAAAAAATCTATTACACTTTGAAAATTGATTTTTAATACAAAAAACATTTTGAAAACCTATTTCTTAAGAAATAAACATTTAAACTTTTAAGGAAATATTTGAAAATAATTTAAATAAGTTTTCATAATATAAAACATTTTACAGATAATTTTATTTTAAAATAAAACTTTAAACATCTGAAGGCTCTTTGAAAATTATTTAAAACACAATTTCAATATATGAAAATTTCAAAATCATTTCTTATCAAAATTACACTGGAAACATATAAGGATTTATTTTAAAATAATTTAAAAAACAATTTTAAACCTAAATTTTTTTAGAAACCTATTCATTGATGTATGATAAAATATCTTTTCAATTAATTTTTGGAAAAAAAATCCATAACATGGTTTTGGAAGAAAATAATTTTCAGATCGAAGATTTAAATATAGTTAAATTTTTAAAAATAAATTTTAATAATTATATTATTTAACAAAGAGATTAGGATTGGTACCATTTCATGAAATTATTACGAATTAACAGAATATAAATATATTAATAAAAATTAAGGAGAGGTAAATCCTTATATTTCGACATTCAAGTCTTGATATTCAAAAATCCAGATGAAGGATGAGTTTTTTACATAAAATATTTACCACTTTGGTAACATTGAATAGAAAGCCCCGTGATGGTATAACACAAATTAAAAAAGAATAATTTAATAATGGTTAATAATTTCATTATGTTACTTATAAAATGGGATCTATATAAACCTCATTAATTAATATAGGTGTATAATATAACACACACCTTAAAGAAAGAAAATTTAGATAGAAATCCGGTAACTATTTGTTTATATTTGGAACATAAACCCCATGAAAGTGAGGCACTCAAATGATTATTTAAATGAAAATATTTTTTAGGAAAAACATAAAAATATACATTTATGGTATATATATACTTCATATAATGGAAATATGTGGTGAATATTACATGTGTCTCATAGATGTAAAAAGTAAGACATAAACACATTAATGTTTGAATACTTTTGAATAAGAATAATTGTGGTAGAATAAAATCTATATAAATATTAATTATCATGAAATTATATTGATTAATTATATATCATTTCATAGGGAACTATACAAACCAAAAACAAGGATAAGTTTCATAAATATGGCATACATCACTTTGAAATAAAAATAAGACATAAAATACCCTTACCTTTTGTCTTGATTTAAATTTTACTCATTCAACCACCAATATAAAAAATATAATTTTCTTTATAAATTTATAAAAAATAATATTAATATATATCATACGATATATTATTTTCTTATTATTAAACATTTATTAACAATTTCATGTTAATGCCATGTATCTTGTAATAACTGCTTGGTTTTGGCATATATCTTGAGTTGTTATTTTTTTCCATATTACATTGATCATGATTTAAAAATTTCAATAATGTAAACCATGATATAAATATCATATATATTTAAATATTGTATTTATTTATCTATTTTAATCCATAATATTTATTTATATTATATGAAATACACCATTCTTGGAGATGGTAGGTCATACAAACACATGAACACTAATTCTATTTTTGTCATATTTAAAAAATAATAGTAAATGATAAGTGTATATATATTATCAATGTATTAGAATTTTTATTTTGTATATATCAAAAAATATATATTAAAACCATCCTTAGTACATGTCAATTAAAGTGTGAATTAATCACAACTCTTCATGAGGTGGTAGTCCATCGTACACACGCATGACGTTATCATATTCCCCAAAAAATTAGTATTAATGTTGGTTTGTGTGATATACAAATTAAATCAATATAATATCATTATATATATATATATATATCATATATATCATATATAAATTATAAATAAATCACTATTCCAAACCATAAAAGTAGGTAAAAGATAAATTAATGACATCAGTTCACGAGGTGGTGGTGCATCATTGACATGAATGATGATTTATTAACACATTGGAAAAATGTTTGTGTGTCTTTCATTCATAAAATAAACATAAAAAATACCAGTTTATAAAAGAAACCAATAAAAAAGATGTCTATTTAAAAAACCATCTACAGTTCTTAAACACTTTGGATGATGTGGTCCTTTTGAGATACTCCACTTGGGATTTGGAGAATGTTGGAGTATGGATTCGTTGGATTGTACTGGAATCCAACCAGGCCCTCAGTACTAAAATGCCTATAACATATAGAATAGGTATCCGATTTATGATCCATCAATTTTATTGTAACCATTATGACTGTAACACCCGAGACATTTATGTTATATAAATAATCAAATGAATCTTTTTCTACACAACACTTTCTTGGCTTTCTTTACACGAAATCGCGACCTTCCTCGATAGCTTGCGTCGTACGCAATACCGAGTTTCACTAAACAACAATATGCTATTAAAATATTATTAAAACTAGCCGTTATGAATAGTAATAACCACTTTTTGAAATTTTATAAATTTTATTTTTCAAAATGGACTTCATTTTTGGATTCGGAATATCGAAATTAGCCTAGGGTGAAATTTTGGTATTTTTCTGAAAACTTTCAATTTTTGATGAATAGTGAAACCACTAAGTGGTAGTTAAAAAAACTAAATTTTTCATAAAACTTAATTTTACCACTTCTGTGAATGAAATTTCAAAAATCCGAGAGACACGGTTGATGTCAGTTAGTAAAATGTGGTTCAATGAGATGAAAATAATTTTTTGGTGAATAGCAACTTTTGACTTTTTTTACCCCGGTTATAAGTAAATAGGGTAATTAAGGGTAAAGATGATATTATTATTACCCTAACACATGTCCTAATTCTATCGGACAAGTGTAATTCGACCAAAAACAATCGTAGGAATAAAATATGACCATTTAGGCCCACTTGGATTAGATTAGGACATTTATTATTAATTTATTTAAAGAAGGGTAAAAATAGTTAAAATCAAAGTTTAATAAGTAAATAATTTTTAATATGGGGTTATACATAAGATAAATTCTACTATAAATATTAATTGGAAAGATAAAAATATTTCCTACATAATGGTATTTTATTTGTAATTTTTAGACATTAAATAATTTAATTTATTTATGACACAAAGATGATACAGTAATTATCTTATTAATGATATATTGACATAATTAATGTTATAAACACAAAAATAAATGTAATTTGAGACTTTTTATGAATTACAATAATTTTATAGGTTAATATGATATGTTAGTATTGATTTAATTAACTTGGTTTGAACTAATAATTCGGTTATGAGTTTCACAAAAATCAATTACTAAATAGTGTCAAAATTGACATAAAATAGTTTTTAAACACATATTATATTTGTAATTGTTATTTTATTCCTAAAAATCTATGTTTCGGCCAAATTACTTAGATAAGGTTATATATATTAATAATAAACAACTTGGGGTTCGTTTGGCTGCTCATAATAAGTTTATTAACCTTATAGTATAAGAACACAAGAAGACACGGTAAAAGTAAACTTATTTAACTTAGTGTTAAATCTAAATGATAAGATTAAAATAGGAACCTAAACTTGTCTAAATTATATTGGATCAGATGATTTATACCCATCCCCACCTTATCTTAGAAATATATCAATTTGGAGCTATTTAAAACTTAACTTGACTTTATAATAAAATAATATTTTTAGTTTTCCCAAAGGTGCCCCTCTCCTCCCTTATAAAAGGGCACCTCCTCCCCCTCTTCCTCACACCACTTTGAGCCTTCATGCTCGTCCAACCCCTGCCAATTATACCTCTCCACTTCCCTAGAGACATCCTATAGTTCCTGGTCATCTTCAAAGACCAATTTTGGTGCCCTAAAAGAAGGTCTCAAAGAAGCACTTCAAAGAAGAGGTAATGTCCGTTACCGATTCATTCATCTTTATTTCCTCTTCCACTTCTTCTTCTTTAGATTTTTCATTATGAAGTAATAAAATCAGTATTAATAATATAATTATATTTTATTATAAGTATGAAACAACCCTATTTCACCATCTATCCATCCTACGGAAAAAGAAATCACCACGCGTGCGTACGTACGGAATACCGTCTCCATGCCATGGTGTAATCTATTTTCCACCACCACCTTACTTGGATGGGTATAATGGTTTAAATAATGACTATATATGACTATTATAAAGTGATACTGATTCTGAAATAGTATACATACACTCTAATACAATTCTACGATCATACGAACGATATCATCACTCGTGCGTACGTATGGAATACCATCTCCACAATGTGATGTGACTCGTTCTACATGATCTTCATTTCATAATGATTATATAAATGAATTGAATGAATGAATATGATATATATTACACTAATAACATTCTGGAAGTGAGGTATCTATAACCTAAATATAAGAATAATAATTTATTCGACAAAACACGCATAAGAACAAAAAGTTATAAACACCCGAATAACAAGTAGCAATGAAATATTACTACTTAGAAGCTAAGAAAATGACCATATATGATATCATAAAAATATGTATGATTCTGGAATAAGTCAATAACATTATTTAAATCATTATACAAGTGGTTCGGACACTTACGAAGCAAAACGGACCTAAGGTAAGGGAAATATCACAATCTCATTTTTATCCGAGATTGTTTATACTTTAGTATTTACTGGGGTGTATTTTATCATCCACATCCATGTTTCTTCAATATGTAATATTATTTCCATTCACCTACAATTTTTTAAATCCTATTTTACCCTTTTGTGAGTTTTTATTAAGAGCTATGAAAGGAATCTTTTGTCATTTTTCGTACGAGGTACTTTTTTGACTTTTCCGACAAAAGTACGAGAAGAATGTTTTTTTAACTTATACGGCATGAATGGATTTTTAAAACATTATTTACAAGAATCTTCCTTTACAAGTTTTCAGGTTTTTTTTAATCAACTTCTTTTAGTTTAAAATTGTATGACATGTTATGAAAGGAAAAAATGTTTTTGAAGAAGCAAGGATATTTTCCTCAAGAATGGTGTTCAAGTGTTTTATCAAAATTATTATCCATATAAGATAATAAAGGGTTACATTTTTATCCCTATTATTACATTGATTTGATTATGTTGTGATGGAATTATTTTTATTAATTCCATTATCTTATATGAATTTTTTCATGATGTCATGATGTTTAAGATTCCCATTTGTATTACACGGGTTATGCAATGATGTATGATTTATGATTTTGTGGCACACATAAGAATTGTATCATTATGAGATGGGTGGGACCTATATCTCCCTCCAATGCATTGGGTAAAGATTTTATATCTCATGAGATAGACATGGCTGGAATGGTAGGTTATACCGGTTCAGTAAAACAGGACTGAAACGAGGAATGAACTCGGTTCAGAAATGGACTTTGTCCACTAAGAAAGTCTTGGAAAAGAGTCTTGACTAACAAGAAATGATTATCTATGATTATGTGTGTATTCCAGAACGTTTCATGTTTTATGTTATGATTATTGGGATTACATTTCACTACTATTATTTATCCCATGTTATGAAATTATGCTCTCTTTTGTACGTTATGATTTCCAAAAGATGTGTCCTTATGAATATGAAGTGATTGATATTTCTTTTGTTTACCCTTATTGAGAATTTGATATCACCCCTTTCCTATGTTTTCTTTCCCCAGGTCAGGAAGAAGGTTACTAAGTATGATATGCCAAAAGGGACTATAGATATGATGAAATATATGGGAGACAATGTAGACGCTTTATGAACCAGTTGTTTATGTTTCCCAGTTTCTAAATACACTACACCTATACGGTCCTTTAGTGGTTTTGTTATATGTTGTAATAAGTATGCTTCAATTCTGATGTAGTAAAAATGTATGTAAAGTATGGGTCGTTATAATTGGTATCAGAGGAAAGGTATAGTCAACCTTTGGAAACTAGGATGTGAAAGCCTTAGTAAGAACCCTAAGGATAATTCTAAGCATAGAACACAATCTTAGTGTTTTAGAAATGGCCATGAATAAACTAGGATAAGACCTTAAGTGTGAAATTTTATTCTTGATTATGTGGTTTTCCTATTATAATTAGTGTTGCTCACACTATTCTTCTTGGTTTTAGTCAATGGCTGGAACCTGAAGGAATCGTGTTAATGCGGAATGCGACGGGAAATGCAATGATTGTCCCCCTGAGCAACGAAATGTTATGGGAGATGGAATTCAAAATCTTGTAGCCATGCTCACACAACTTTCTCAAGCTATAAATCATGCATGACTTCCAAACGAGAAAAGGAAGGAGAAACATTCTATTGAATCCTTCATGAGGTAGCGTCCACCTTCTTTCAGCAGGTCTACTGATCCATTAGTTGCTGAACAATGGATTAGTACTACTGAAAAGATATTTTCAGTTCATCAATGTTCTGAACATGATAAAGTCATCCTAGCAGTGTATCGTTTGGAAGGAGATGCTGATCAATGGTGGAATCTTATTAAAAATACGAGGAAAAGGGATGAAATTGAGTCCATGGAATGGGACGAGTTCAAGAAGTTATTTTTCAATAAGTACTTCCCTCATATTCTCCGAACAAAGATGGAGAAAGAGTTTCTTGAACTGAAGCAAAAGGATGATGAATCTGTTGGTACCTATGAAGCAAATTTTACAAGACTTGCAAGGTACTCTTCTGGTATTATTATCCAACCCGAGAGTAAGATCGATCGATTCTTTAGTGTCTTAAAACCAAGTCTTTGAAGGGCGTTAGCCATAAGGGATTTCAATAGCTACAAGGAAATCATTCGATGTGCTCTCAAAGTTGAGATGGAGATTGGAGTAACCCATCAGTCATATGGGTTTGATAAGAAGAGGAAAATGGAATTTAAAGGAATATCTAAAGTGCACACTGAAAAGAAGATGAGCTTTCCCTTATGCTCAATGTGTGGAAAGAAACATGGAGGGAGTTGTCTTAAAGGGACAAGTAAATGTTTCAGATTTGGAAAGGAAGGTCATTGGGCATTTGAATGCCGCGATGATGGGAAGAAGATGTCTAATGATGCAAACACAGGAAGGGATACACAGAATGAACCTAATACACTTCAATGTTTCAAGTGCAAGGGGATGGGGCATTATGCCAATAAATTCCCTAATCCAAGGGTTGATGATGTTGGTAAACGTCAACAAACACTTAAGGCTAAAGACAAAGGAAAGTCACATGCAATTTCTATCAGCGATGTGGAGTACGATAACAATGTGGTTAAAGGTACACTTACCATCCACTCTAAAGTAGAAAATGTTTTATTTGATTCTGGATCCACCCACTCTTTTATTTCTGAAGAATTTTATAAGGGTATCACCATATTACCTCAACAATTATATGTTGAGTTAGCTGTGACAACACCTAATGGCACAACAGTCGCATCAAAAGTTTATAATTCTTCTCCTATGGAAGTTTGTGGGAAAGTGCTTCCTGCAAATCTTGTGATCCTTCATATAGTGGAATTTGATGTGATTCCTGGCATGGGTTGGCTTTCTTTATATGGAGCTCATATTAATTTCCAAATAAGGGAAGTAACACTTCATATTCTAGATCAATTTATGATCGTCTATCAATGCAAGGATGAACACAACCTTCCAGTGGAAATTCCTTCTACCTTATGGGTCTTGATTCCACTAAATGAAGGTTATTTATCTCAAATGGTTGGGGAGAAACTCATGAATAATAATATTCCCATTGTACGGGAGTTTGATGATGTCTTTCCAGAGGAATTACCTAGTCTTCCACTAAATCGTGAATTTGAGTTTTCAATAGAACTCGTACCGGGTGCTTTGCCTATTTCAAAGACACCTTATAGAATGGCCCCAATTGAGTTGCAGGAATTGAAGAAGAAACTCCAAGAGAATCTTGATAAGGGACTCATACGCCCTAGTGCGCCACCTTGGGGAGCACCTGTTCAATTTGTTAAGAAGAAAGATGGATCAATGAGACTCTGCATTGATTATCGAGAACTTAACAAGATCACTATCAAGAACAAATATCCTCTCCCATGCATTGATGACTTATTTGACCAACTACGCGGAGCTCAATACTTTTCCAAGATTGATCTTCGTTCAGGGTATCATCAATTAAGGGTCAAAAGGGAGGATATACCAAAGACGGATTTCCATACAAGGTATGGACACTATGAATTTATAGTGATGCCATTTGGTCTTACTAATGACCCTGCTATCTTCCTGGATCTAATGAATATAGTCTTTAGAGACTATCTTGATCAGTTTGTGGTAGTCTTTATAGACGATATTCTGGTCTATTGAAAGAGCAAGGAAGAACATGAAGATCAATTGAGAATTATATTGAAGACGTTGAGAAAGGAGAATCTTTATGCCAAATTTACCAAGTGTGAATTTTGGCTTCAAAAAGTTTCATTTTTGGGTCACATAATCTCAAAAGAGGGGATATCTGTGGATCCAGCAAAAACAGAGGTTATCAAAAGATGGTCGAGACCAACAATAGTAACTGAGATCCGAGGTTTTCTTGGTTTGGCTGGATATTATCGACGTTTTGTGACAAATTTTTCACAATTATCTAATCCACTCACCAAGTTGACTCGGAAAGGAGTTAAGTTTGTCTGGACGGAGGAATGTGAAGATAATTTCAAGGAGTTGAAAAGAAGGTTATCCAGTGCACCTGTGCTCACACTGCCTTGTAGTGGAGAAAGGTTTGTGATCTATAGTGATGCATACATGAAGGGATTGGGGTGTGTTCTTATGAAAAATGATATGGTGATAGCTTATGCATCACGACAGTTGAAAATCCATGAGCAAAATTACCCAACACATGATTTGGAGTTAGCTATGGTAATCTTTGAATTAATGATTTGGAGGCATTATCTTTATGGTGAAAGGTGTGATATTTATACTGATCATAAAAGTTTAAAGTATATTTTCACATAAAAGGAGCTGAATATGAGTCAAAGAAGATGGTTGGTGCTGATTAAGGATTACGACTGCTCAATCCATTTCCACCCTGGGAAAGAAAACAAGGTGGCAGATGCATTAATTCGACAAGACCATGCCAGTTTATCAATGATGAGGATAAAAAAAGATCCAATATTTATGGATTTACAAAGGATGGATCTTGGAATTATAATTGAAGGGGGAAAATCTTATCTTTCTCAAATGAATGTTCAACCATCTATACATGTGAAGATTAATGAGGCACAGAAAGAAGATGTTGAGTTACAAACGAAGGTGAGAAATGTTCCTGAATTCAACCTTGATTGTGATGGGATAATAAAGTTCAAGAATCGGTTTTGTGTTCCCCCCCATCCCCGAATTAAAGAAGGAGCTACTGGATGAGGCTCATAGTTCTTCATTATCTATTCATCCTAGAAGCACGAAGATGTATAGGGACCTGAAAGAGTACTTCTGGTGGGATGGCATAAAAAGAGATGTTGCTGAATATTTCTCTCGATGCTTGGTTTGTCAACAAGTTAAAGCTGAGAGACAGAAGTCTAGGGGGATGTTACAACCATTACCCATACCCGAATGGAAATGGGAAAACATCACTATGGACTTTGTCACAGGACTTCCTAAAACATCCAAAGACAATAATGCTATCTGGGTCATAGTTGATCGTCTTACAATGTCTGCACACTTCATTGCTATTAGAGAGGATTTCTCTCTGGATCATCTTTCCAGGATATATGTAAAGGAAGTGGTAAGATTGCATGGAGTACCACTTTCTATTATATCTGATCGGGATATGAGATTTACCTCGAAGTTCTGGCGATGTCTTTAGTATACTCTGGATACAGAGTTGAGTTTCAGCACTGCTTATCATCCTCAGACAGACGGTCAGTCTGAGAGAAAAATTCAAACTCTGGAAGATATGTTGAGAGCTTGCTCTATGGATTTGAAAGGTGGTTGGGATCAACACCTACCTTTGGTGGAATTTTCTTATAATAATAGCTTTCACTCTAGTATTGAGATGACTCCTTATGAAGCTCTCTATGGAAAGAAATGAAGGACTCCAACTTGCTGGGATGAAGTTGGGGAAAGAAAGCTATTAGGACCTGATCTCATTGATGAAATGGCAGAAAAGGTCAGATCTATTCAACAACACATAAGAGAAGCTCAGAGTTGACAGAAAAGTTGTGCCGACAACCGAAGAAAAGACCTAGAGTTTGAGGTGGTTGATAAAGTGCTCTTACGAATATCTCCCTGGAAGAGGGTTATGAGATTTGGAAAGAAGGGGAAGTTAAGCCCTAGATATATCGGTCTTTTCGAAATACTGGATCGTGTTGGGATGGTAGCTTACCGATTGGCGCTTCCACCGAATCTCTCTCAAGTTCACGATGTGTTCCATGTATCTCTTCTGAGAAAGTACATACCTGATCCTTCACATGTACTCAGCTCAGAAGTTGTACCACTGGAGAAAGATCTTTCTTATGAAGAACAACCGATAGAGATTCTAGATCTTAGCGAAAAATTCATATGAAACGAGACCACTCGATTGGTGAAAGTTTTATGGAGGAACCACCAATTAGAAGAAGCTACATGGGATCTTGAGGATATGATGAGGGAGAGGTATCCTCATCTGTTTGTTACAAAGTGACGAATTTCGAGGGAGAAATTCATTTTAAGGGGGGTAGAATGTAACACCCGAGACTTTTATGTTATATAAATCATCAAAGGAATCTTTTTCTACACAACCCTTTCTTGTCTTGCTTTACACGAAATCGCGACCTTCCTCGATAGCTTGTATCGTACGCAATACCGAGTTTCACTAAACAACGATATGCTATTAAAATATTATTAAAACTAGCCGTTATGAATAGTAATAACCACTTTTTGAAATTTTATAAATTATATTTTTCAAAATGGACTTCATTTTTGGATTCGGAATATCGAAATTAGCCTAGGGTGAAATTTTGTTATTTTTCTGAAAACATTTAATTTTTGATGAATAGTGAAACCACTAAGTGGTAGTTAAAAAAACTAAATTTTTCATAATACTTAATTTTACCGTTTATGTGAATGGAATTTCAAAAATCTATGAGACACGGTTGATGTCAGTAACTAAAACGTTGTTCAATGAGATGAAAATAATTTTTTGGTGAATAGTAACTTTTTACATTTTTTACCACGGTTAAAAGTAAATAGGGTAATTAAGGGTAAATATGATATTATTATTACCCTAAAACATGTCCTAATTCTATTGGACAAGTTTAATTCGACAAAAAACAAACTTAGGAATAAAATATGACCATTTAGGCCCACTTGGATTAGATTAGGACATTTATTATTAATTTATTTAAAGAAGGGTTAAAATAGTTAAAATCAGTGTTTAATAAGTAAATAATTTTTAATATGGGGTAATACATAAGATAAATTCGACTATAAATATTCATTAGAAAGATAAAAATATTTCCTACATTATGGAATTTTATTTGTAATTTTTAGACATTAAATAATTTAATTTATTTATGACACAAATATGATGCAGTAATTATCTTATTAATGAAATATTGACATAATTAATGTTATAAACACAAAAATAAATGTAATTTGAGGCTTTTTATGAATTCAAATAATTTTCTAGGTTAATATGACATGTTAGTATTGATTTAATTAACTTGGTTCGAACTAATGGTTCTGTTATGATTTTCACAAAAATCAATTACTAAATAGTGTCAAAATTTACATAAAATAGTTTTTAAAACAAATATTATATTAGTAATTGTTATTTTATTCCTAAAAATCTAAGGTTCGGCCAAATGACTTAGATAAGGTTATATATATTAATAATAAACAACTTGGGGTTCTTTTGGATGCTTATAGTAAGTTTATTATCCTTATAGTATAAGAACACAAAAAGACACGGTAAAAGTAAACTTATTTAACTTAGTGTTAAATATAAATGATAAGGTTAGAATAGGAACCTAACCTTTTATAAATTCTATTGGATGAGAGTATTGCGACCCATCCCCACCTTATCTTAGAAATATATCAATTTGGAGCTATTTAAAACCGATATTGACTTTATAATAAAATAATATATTTAGTTTTCCCAAAGGTGCCCCTCTCCCCCCTTATAAAAGGGAACCTCCTCCCCCTCTTCCTCACACCACTTTGAGCCTTCAAGCTCGGCCAAACCCTGCCAATTCCTCCTATCCACTTCCCTAGAGACATCCTAGAGGTCCTGGTCTTCTTCAAAGACCAATTTTAGTGCCCTAAAAGAAGGTCTCAAAGAAGCACTTCAAAGAAGAGGTAATGTCCGTTACCAATTCTTTCATCTTTATTTCCTCTTCCACTTATTCTTATTTAGATGTTTAATTATGAAGTAATAACATAAGTATCACTCATATACTGATATGTTATTATAAGTATGAAACAACCCTATTTCACCATCTATCCATCCTACGGAAAAAGAAATCACCGCGCATGCGTACGTACGGAATACCGTCTCCACGCCTTGGTGTAATCTATTTTCCACCACCACCTTACTTGGATGGGTATAATGGTGTAAATAATGACTATATATGACTATTATAAAGTTATAATGATTATGAAATAGTATAAATACACTCCAATACAATTATACGATCATAGGAACGATATCATCACTCGTGCGTACGTACGGAATACCGTCTCCACGATGTGATGCGACTCATTCTACATGATCTTCATTTCATAATGATTATATAAATTAATTGAATGAATGAATACGATATATATTACACTAATACCATTCTATAAATTAGGTATCTATAACCTAAAGATAATAATAAGAATTTATTCGACAAAATAAGCATAAGAACAAAACGTTATAAACACCCGAATAACAAGTAGCAATGAAATATTACTACTAAGAAGCTAAGAAAATGACCATATATGATATCATAAAAATAAGTATGATTCTGGAATAAGTCAATAACATTATTTAAATCATTATACAGGAGGTTCGGACACTTACGAAGCAAAACGGACCTAAGGTAAGGGAAATATCACAATCTCATTTTTATCCGAGATTTTTTATACTTTAGTATTTACTGGGTGTATTTTATCATCCACATCCATGTTTACTCAATATTTAATATTATTTCCATTCACCTACAATTTTTTAAATCCTATTTTACCCTTTGGTGAGTTTTTAGTAAAAGATATGAAAGGAATCTTTTTTCGTTTTTCGTACGAGGTACTTTTTTGACTTTTCTAACAAAAATACGAGAAGAATGTTTTTTTAACTTATACGGCATGAATGGATTTTTAAAACATTATTTACAAGAATCTTCCTTTATAAGTTTTCAAGATTATTTATAATCAACTTATTTTAGTTTAAAATTGTATGACATGTTAAGAAAGGAAAAAATGTTTTTGAAGAAGAAAGGATATTTTCCTCAAGAATGGTGTTCAAGTGTTTTATCAAAATTATTTTCCATCTAAGATAATAAAGGGTTCTGTTTTTATCCCTATTGTTAAATTGATTTGATTATGTTGTTATGGAATTATTTTTATGAATTCCTTTATCTTATATGAATTGTTTTATGATGTCATGATGTTTAAGATTCCCATTTGTATTACATGGGTTATGCAATGATGTATGATTTATGATTTTGTGGCACACATAAGAATAGCGTCATTATGAGATGGGTGGGACCTATATCTTCCTCCAATTCATTGGGTAAAGATTTTATATCTCATGAGATAGACATGGCTGGAACGGTAGGTTATATCGGTTCAGTGAAACAAGACAGAAACGAGGAATGAACTCGGTTCAGAAATGGACTTTGTCCACTAAGATAGTCTTGGAAAAGAGTCTTGACTGACAAGAAATGATTCTCTATGATTATGTGTGTATGACACAAAGTTTCATGTTTCATGTTATGATTATTGAGATTACATTTCACTACTATGATCTATCCCATGTTATGAAATTATGCTCACTTTTTTAGGTTAAGATTTCCAAAAGATATGTCCTTATGAATATGAAGTGATTGATATTTCTTTTGTTTACCCTTACTGAGCATTTGAGCTCACCCCTTTCGTATGTTTTCTTTCCCCAGGTCAGGAAGAAGGTTATTAAGTAAGATATGCAAAAAGGGACTATAGATATGATGAAATAAATTGGAGTCAGTGTAGACGATTTATGAACCAGTTGATTATGGTTCCCAGTTTCTAAAGACACTATACCTATAAGGTCCTTTCATGGTTTTGTTATATGTTGTAATAAGTATGCTTCAATTCTGATGTAATAACAATTTATGTAAAGTATGGGTCGTTATAATGACATTTTGGATCATAGGGTTACTTCTTCGTGGGACTTCGTGGCAATTGAGATACATATGATGGATTTAGTAACAGAATCTACGGAACTCAAGTGCACCATGTGCTGAATCCTGTGGCTATATTTCAATTGACATATGCCCCTGTGTGGGTCGATGACTTAATACCATTTCTGGGTCAATAGTAGAGTGACCCGATGAGGACCATCCTTAGAGTGGACCATCATGGATCAACAACTTACAACCCTGTGTGGATTGATGGCTTCTAACCCTGTGTGGATCGGTGATATAAAACCTTCTGTGGATGGGAAACAGAACGACATCTTCCTGGTTCAAGAGTGTAATTTCTCAATGGAATAATATGATTTATCTTTACAACTAATCATCATTATTAATGTTATTTAGATTATATACCTAGCTTGAGTAGTATTTTACTTAGTTATGTTTTATTGAGATCATGCTTTATGGTTTTCCTTTGTGAAATTATAGAGACCCCCGTTTATGGGTATTTTTATACTCACCCATGCACGAGATTCGCATGCACATTTTTGTCTCCTATAAATACAACATATTACTTTTAAAAATATTTGGGAGCTTGGACTAGATGGTGCACGGAGGTGGATGGTTGATGTGGAGAGCCATAATGATGATTTGTACCAACCCTTCAGGTAGGATCCTTTGCATATGACCAGAGGAGCTATTTTCCCTTTTTGATGTATTTTCTTTTAGTTGGGTTTGTATATTGTACCATTCTACTTCCGTTCACACTTTTACTTTTTGCAGTTATACTACGTGGTTTTCTATTATTGTGTACCTGGTCTATTTGTTTGCAGGATTAATGAAATGCCTTCCCATTTTAGGTTTATGCCTCTACGTTGATTATCACCAACAATTGGCCTATGGAAGAAGTGCTTGTGGTTGTCATGATATTGGCCCAAAGGGATGGGTAGTGACAATGTCGTATCAGAGGGCGGTCAGTTTTATAAGAAGATATTAGAGTTTGTGATTTCAATGGGGCAATAGTGTTAAGTGTTTTGTGTTTGGTTATCAGTTTGGGGAGTCCAGTATTGGTGCGGCGGATGACCTATCCATACCCTTAGACCCTGAGTTTTGATTTCAGACATGATACAAGAAAACAATGATTGTGTGATCTATGAATTTATTTTTCTTTTGATCTCTTTTGAGTCAAGTCTCAAGGTACAACTTATTGACTTTGGAACATCTGTCTATATACAAGATGTTTCCGCGTAGATAGCCATCCTAGAATCTAGTAAGGGACCACGATGACAGAAAACCGAGCAATGACGCGTCAGTGCATGGCCCTCTAACAGCGGTGGTACCTTCGGGTGGTGTACCAGAAGCACCACTGCCCATAAAGCACTAGTTTCCTCCAACCCCATCAGTGGACCATACACGTCAACTAAGCACATTGCATGAGTTCCAGAAACAGGGGACTCCAAGGTTTTGAGGTGAGACATATCCATAGGTAGCTGAGGACCAGATCGAGGTTGTGGAACAAGTTTTCCGCTTGGTTGAAACACCAGTAGACCAGATGGTGATCCTAGAATGTAGACTCTTTCAGGGCACAAATGAGAGATGGTGGATCCTAAAGCTCTATTTTCACGATGAGGTGACCCTCACCTATTTTTTCTCTAGGTATATTCAGGAGTTCTTGCACTTACAATAGGGCAGCCTGATAGTAGCACCATACTTTGTGTGAATCACTGACCTCTCCCTGTAACACCTCGATATTTCAAAGTACGTTGTCTCATTAAATTAATTCAATAGCTTGGGCTACACGTAACACCATGTTCGAGTGCACCAAAACTTACTAAACTAACTTTTCAAAAAGCGGTTAGGAATAGTTTTAACTAGATTTTGATTCTTATATAAAATATATATTTTTAACATCCATATTATTTGTTTCTTACACACAATATAATAACAAATTCATTTTTTCTGGTAAAAGAATTATTTCTCAAAAAATGAAATTCTACCGCCTTTTAATGGATAACCCTTTCTAAAACCAATATTTGACACTTTTATATATCCAATTTAATGAAATTAAGTTCTTCTTTAGAATCTGGACATATTAATTTTGTTTGGATAAATTTTTGGTACTTTTCTGAAAACATTCACATTTTGACGAATAGTAAAAATTAATATGATTAATTGAAAACAACTTTTTAATAGAAATAATTTATAATGTGAAATTATGAATTTTAAAGGTTTTTACGTATAATTCTATTAAATTTTTATCATTTAATACAATGTAGGTCATTATATGTAATCTCACATTGAAATTCGACCTAAACCCATGTTAATCTTTTGATAGTTTTTACTTTTTAAAAACCTAATTTTTGGTTTCGACAACAGGAATTAATTTTAAATTAATAAATTGAACTTCAATGTTTTTAATTTGGTAAAATGGGCTTCTATTTTTTAATTCATAATATCAAAATTAGTTTGTGGTGATTTTTTTGTATCTTTTCTGAAAACAATCAATTTTTGATGAATAGTGAAAAACACTGCATTATTATTCAAAACCTACATTTTATTTCAATAATTAGTTATTTTATTTTAATGTATTTTTAGTCAAAATAGATACATAATACATATATATGTTCAATTTAATTTATTGGAGTCATTTTATAATAAGATTAGATATATAAAATTTTATCGAACATTTTATCGTCTTTTACCCACCTCGTAGGAGCATTTGAAAATATACATAAAACATAATTGTACTGCTTCTGTGAGTTAAATTTCATAAATACAAGAGATACGATTAATATTAATAAGTAAAATGTGATTCAATAAAATGAAAATAATTTTTTTGTGAATAGTAATCTTTGACTTTTCTTTACCACAGTTACAATTAAATAGGGTAATTAAGAGAAACAATGGTATCATAATTACCCTAAAACATGTAATAATTCAATTGGATATGTATAATTTTACCAAAAACAACATTAATAAGAAAATATTACCCCCTTTTATCCACTATTAAAAGATTAGAACATTTATTATTATTTTATTTAACGAAGAGTTAAAAAAGGTTAAATTCAATGACTAATAACCAAATAAAATTTAATATAAGGTTATATATAAGATAAATTCGACTAAAAATATTCATTATAAATATAACAAAATTTCCTACATAGTGGTATTTTATTTATAGTTTTTAGACATTATATAATTTAATTTATTTATGACACAATGACGATGCAGTAATTACCATAATAATGAAATATTAAACTAATGGATATTATAAATATATAAATAAATGTAATTTGAGAATTTTTATGAATTAAACTAATTTTATTGGTTAATATGACTTTTTTATATCTAATATACTAATTTATTTCTAAGGAATAATGTTTTTATGACTTTAAAAAATATCATTTATTAAATAATGTCAAAATTGACATAATTGAGTTTTTAAAACAAATACTCTATTGTTGGTTGATATAATATTCATAAAAATGTAAGGATTGGCCACATTGAAATAATAATATTATATATGTCACTAATGAACCTATTGGGGTTATCTTGGTAGTTCATAGTTATTTTATTAACCATATAATATAAAAATACTAACAGACATGGTAAATGTTAAAGTATTTAACTAAGAGTTAAATCTAATAGATATGGTTAATATGGTGAATCAAAACTATCTAAAAATTATTGTATGAGTGGTTTTCAACCAATCCACACCATAAAATTTAAATAATTCATTTTTGATCCATTAGAAACCGAAGATTATTTTATTATAAAATAATATTTGAAGCTTTTCTTTAAGTGACCCTCACCTCTCTTATAAAAGGGCACTTCGCCTTCTCTTAACATGACACCTCAAAAGCCTTTTGGCTGGGCCAACCCCAGACCACATATCCTCCCAGAATTCATCCCTTCATCTTAGAGGCCTTCCTTTGGTCATAAATTCATCTTAATGAGCCCTTTTGATCAAATCAAAAGGAAGAACCCGAAGAAGAGGTAAATATTTCATCACCTCTTTTAAGTTCTTTTCATCTTCCACTTCCTATTTTTTGTGGTTTCCATTATAAAATAATAACTCTAGTATAATTTATATAATTTTATGTTATCATAAAAATTATAAAACCATATAAATTATTCTACCCATACTATAAATGGAAAAGTCACCATACATACGTACATATGGATTACAGTCTCCACGATGTGGTGTAGTTTTCTATTCAAACACTTCATTAATTGAATGGGTATAATAATGAGTATAACTGATGTAAATAATAGATGTAACCTATTAATGATTCGGTATACATAATATACCATCCAATTACATATGATTTCTAAATCAATATAATGACATTGTCACTCGTGCATACGTATGGATTACCGTCTCCACGACGCAATGAGAATCATTTTCACGTTCATCATTCAACGATGATTATAAAAATATATATATCATTAATAAGTATGTAATATATAACATAATAATTATTCTATATATATATATATGTGTGTGTGTGTACTTACATATATCTTATTCACTTATTTCCATTCAATACGATATGAAAACGGAAAAATCGTTTATGCGTACGTACGACCTACGTCTCCATAAACTGTGTTTTCAATTTAATTTATTTGCCTATTATATATATTTATATTCTAAATATATATTATATATAAATAATTTTTTATATTCTGGTGGTATTTAAATAATTATCTAAGTGATACATTCAAGAGTAACAAGTTAAATCACATACGATAAAGAAAGCGATTATTACCCGAAATGATAATTTAACATTGATATTATTATTAAATGTGTAGTATAATGTCATAAATGAATAATTAATGATATAATAAAAATGAATATGGTTCTGTTATTATTTAATAACACACTATGTTCATTATAAAGGATCATAAATGTGCCTTCAACCAAAGGAAAGTGCATGGTAAGGGTTAATTCCACAATCTCTTCATTACCCGAGTTTGTTTGTACCTAAGTATCTACTGGGACATATTTATTATTCATTTCTATGTTTCATAAAAGAATATTCAAAGGGTTTTTTAAAGTGAATTTTTACTAAAACATCATTTTAAATGTTTTAATTATTTATTCTTCTAATCCTTTCTCATTAATGTCAATGTTTTCAAAATGGTTTTAAGGATTTGTTTATACGGACATGAATGTTTTAAAATGTTAATTTCATTCAAAAGTTTCATTGTGGTATGGGAAACTATGATTAAAAAATTCCTTTAAATTTATTTCATTCAAAATTTTGTGAATTTTAAATGTTTTCATGAAAAAGGGATATTTCTCTAAAATAGTTTTACAAATAATTTTCAACAATGTCATCATCCTTTATGGGATATTTTTTTTGATCAAGGTTGATTTATTATGATACAAATATTCCATATTGTATTGAAGTTTTTTGATATCTTTGACTATGGATTTGTTATTTTTATACCATTCATGGTTTATAGATAAAGTATTGAAATTTCGTATGCTATTTTTAATATGAATTTTTACGTTATGTTTAAACCTTTTTAGGTGAGGAATGAATTGGACTTGATAAGTGATGGGTGGAGCCCGCTATAGCTCCTTGATGAATCGGTATGCCTAATGAGACAAACGATTGTCTTGGCAGAAGGTGTGGAAAAAATCTTATTTGTAGTCTTGACACAAGGCCTTGAATATGTTTTTATGAAGTCTAGAATTATGCATTCAATCATTATGAAAGTGGATATTGATATTGCATGTGATTATTTAAGTAGTAGAATATTCACGTGAATAAGAAAATGTCACTATTTTATTGTATCTTCTCCATATTATTCTGATGTTTAAGTTTAAAAGTCTTTTGTTTCAGTCTTATATAATGCCTTAAATGTTTATTCTTATTTATTAAAGTTTCCTCTATATTGTTATCCTTACTGACCAATTGAGCTCACCCTTTTCTATGTTTTAATATTCCCAGGATTACAAGAAGTGTATTATGATTGGTAAGCAGGGTTAATCTAGGGGATTAATGGTGCTATTGTAGGATCATTTATGTTGTGGTTTATTATAAAATGTGTAATGTAACCTTCAGGTATGTAATCTATTATCCAAGACTTCTAAACTGATCGATCTTTCAGAACCTTATTCCTTGTAATCATGCCAATGTATTAAAATAATGCACTGAATCTGGATAAGTGGGGTCAGGGCGTTACAGTTTGTAAGAGAGGATGTTTAGTAATAACCTTTCAAACCAGATTTAGATAAACTGTGATTAGATCACATTACCCTGTGATAGACTTTGAGGATTAGTATAAAAGAACTTCCTAGAATTTTGGTAAGGTATATATTTTGTGATTCTTGTATGAAATACATCCATGTCTTGTTAAGAGAATGTAGAGGCGGCTCTGGCACATATGTACCTATGGGTAAAACCCGAAAGCACCGCTTTGAGCTAGAATCTAACGTGAACTAATGCACGAAAATGGGTCTTTCTTCACTGTGGGTTACGACACTCCTAGGGGATATGCTTTGGATAATTCTCATTTACTTTACAAACCATTATGAAGGATTTATTATTATATACTTCTTAAAAAACATTTTTATCCTTATATTTATTTTGTCCATAAACTGTTCAATTTATATTAACTATTTTATATGTTTGGAATTATGTATTTCAATTCATAAACTAATCTTCTGTAAGCCATTTTTTAGAAATGGTGCCCGGTAGATGGAATGAGACCTATATAAATACGCATGATATAAAGAGTAAGAAGGATCATATCATTCATGGTATAAGACAACATTTATAAAGGAAATAGTATGCCCCCTATTATCATCATATGAAGAGAAAGTATCATGTGTTAATAAGATAAGTAAAAAAATCTCAGAGGCCTGTGGCTTTGAAGGGAAGCCATAGATGAAAAGGATTGTAGAAAGAAAGATAGATAAAGGGAATAAGGGAAAGAATTATTTTCCGATATGTGATAACTATAGAAAGAATCACCTTGGTAAATGTATGAAGGGAATGGGAGATTATTATAAGTTTGGAGAAAAAGGACACCAAGTATGTGATTTCAAGGGTAAGATAGAGGTTTCAAATGTACAATGCTTCAACTTCATGGATTTGGGACACTACACAAATCAATGTACAAATCGTTATAGTATACCCCAAATGATGATATTGGATAATAATCAAGTTATGATACTTCCAAAGATGAATAGAAATTATTAAGAGTTTTTATGTTTTTATTAAATTATTGTGCCATTTGTGTATTGTATTAATTATTACTTGTTATAAGAATTATAGAGTATATAAGGATTATACTATAGTACTATTTCATTAAAGACATGAGATTGTGTGGGACCAAGAAAAGTGACTCAATAGAAAGTTAATTTTTTTTCAAAATATATGGTTTATAGAAAGATAAACCATAATATGATTTTGATATTGAGGTAGTGATTTAGGTATAATATATTATTCATTCGGATAAATTATATTGTATATTCTTGACATCGTTGGAACTGGTTAATGGTTTGTATATTACATCATTGTTGGACTTTAAAAACATTTTGGATAGAAGGAGTATATCCAGTATTCTATAAGGAATAATGTAGCATGAATGTAATCGATATGGTTTTATGGTAATTCAGGGTGTAACAGTGTTTTACAAGAATACAACATTAAGGTATTCAAGAGTTATTACGTGGAAAAAAGGATCTTCATTTTTTTTACCATTCATATAAATTTTGTACTATGAGTTTGGACAGAAGTATTTTGGATAAGTCGAAAAGTTGGAATCGATTAAGTTTGACAATGGATAATATTCTTAAGGTTAAATAATTTCTAGATATTATTTTTGTATTGTCATAAAAAGAATAACCAAGAGGTCGGGTGGCAACCGGTCACGTCCAGTAAGGCTACAAGACGTGAACCCACAATCGAAGGGCGACAAGGGTGCATCACCTACAACTAGCCTACATGATGTTCTGTTTTGTATAATGTAGTTTTATTAAATAGTTTGACAAATGAATATAAATTTGTTTTTTATCTATATACTATTATAATAAAAAGGATATTTTGGAATTCTATTATCTTTTGGAGTGAAAGATTAGTTTGTGGTATGAATTAGTTAATGGATGAAACTCTACTTGTCAAGTATATTTTTTCTTCCTCTTATCTTGTGAATAAATTAATTCTTAAACTTCCGGAAAAGGATCATAATACTAAAAATCTATTATCCAAATACATTATGTTTTTAGAACCGGTGATATTTAAAATCATCATAGATTGTTGGCATTGAGGAACTCAAGTTTACAGTGGTTTGTGATCGATGACCTCAATAAATCCTTATAAATATTTACGTTTTTCCATCAATTATGTGTCTCTAATTTCCACTAATATTCTCCTTACCGATATCATAATTTGGTGGTGACACTTTCATTTCCCTTTCCATCTTTTTAAGACTAAATTTTATTAACCCAACTTTCGATGTGGGTTTTCCACAAAATTATTTTTCTATTTTTGAACCTTTTATTTTAGAAGAACAATTTAAAATAGTGAGGACTCAATTTTTTGAAGGAGGGGAGATTGTAACACTCCATGATTTCATTGTATGTTTTCTCAGTAAATTAATTCAATAGCATTCACTATAAGTAACACTATGTTCGAGCACATCAAAACTTACTAAACTAACCTTTCAAAAACCAGTTATTAATAGTGTTAAATACTTTTAGAATATTATATACTCTATATAATTTTATAATCCATATTCTATGTTTCTTAGAAACAATATAATAATAAAGTCATTTTTTAGATAAATGAAGTATTTTTCAAAAAATCAAATTTGCCTCCTTTTAATGGTGAACACTTTTTAAAACCAATATTTTATTCTTTTATATATTAAATTTAATGAAATGAAATTATAATTTAGAAGCGGGACATAAAAATTTAGTTTGGATAAATGTTTGGTACTTTTCTGATAACTTTCACAGTTTGATGAATACTATGTTTTAATTGAAAAAAAAAATTTTAATCAAAAACTTTATAGTGTTAAATTATGAATTTTAATGATTTTAAAGTATAATTATATTATATTTTTATCAAATAATACAATTTATGTCATTATAATTAATTTCACATTTAAATTTGATAGAAACACATGTTAATATTTTGATAGTTTTTACTTTTTAAAAACACGATTTTTGGTTTCAACAATAGGAATTTATTTTAAATTAATAAATGAAATATATATGTTTTTAATTTGTTCAAATGGAATTCATTTTTTAATTAGGTATATGAAAATTATCTTAGGGTAATTTTTTTTTCATCTGAAAACTTTCAATTTTTTGAAGAATAGTGAATAAAACTACGTTATTATTTAAAACTGACATTTTATTTAAATAATTAGATATTTTAATTTAATTTATTTTATGTAAATGTATACATATATATAATAAATATATATGTTCAATTTAATTCATTGGATTAATTTTATAATAAGTTTAAATATATAAAATTTTATCGAACTTTTTACCGTTTTTTACCTACCTCCTATGAGAATTTAGAAATCAGCATAAAACATAATTTTATCAATTTTGGGAGTTGAATTTAAAATATCCAAGAGACATTATTAATATCAGTAAGTAAAATGTGGTTTAATGAGATGAAAATAATTTTTGGCGAATAGTAAACATTGATCTTTATTTACCACAGATACAAGTAAATAGGTCAATTAAGGGTGAAAATTATATCATAATTACCCCAACACACATCCTAATTCTATTGTATATGTATAATTTTACAAAAAAAAACTTATGATTAAAATATGATCCCATTTGGTCTACTTGATTAGAATTAGAACATTTATTATTATTTTATTTTAAGAAGAGTTAAAAGTGTTATATTCAATGATTAATAAGTAAACAATTTTTAATATAGTGTTATATATAAGATATATTCTACTAAAATTATTCATTAGAAATATAAAAAATTTTCCTACAAAATGATATTTTATTTATTATTTTATGACATTAAATAATTTAATTTATTTATGACACAATGATGGAGGCATAATTACCTTAATAATGAAATATCCAAATAACAGATATTATAAATTTTGAAATAATTGTAATTTGAGTCTTTTGATGAATTTGAATAATTTTATAGGTCAAAATGACATGTTAGTATTGAATATATTAATATATTTCTATTTAATAATGTTGTTACGACTTCAACGAAAATCATTTATTAAATAAATTCAAAACTGACATAATTGAGTTGTTAAAAAAAATGCTATATTATTGGTTGATATAATATTCAAAAAATATAAGGTTCATCCATAGGGCCTTAATAATATTATATATGTCATTAATGAAACACATGGGGTTCTATTTGAAGTTAATAGTATGTTTATATACAATATAATATAAAATTACAAAGATACATTGTAATTGTCAAACTATTTAACTAAGAGTTAAATCTAATAGATAAGGTTATTAAGATGTCCCAAACCAGTATAAAACCTATTGGTTGAGTGTTTTTTGAAAAATAACCACCTTATACTTTAAATAATTTATTTTGTATCCATTAGAAATCGAAAATGACTTTATTATAAAATAATAATTTAAACATTTCCTAAAGTGACCCTCACCTCTCCTATAAAAGGGCACTTACCCTTCTCTTAATTTCACACCTCCAACACCTTTTGGATCGACCAAACCCTCCCCAAATATCTTCCCAAAATTCCTCACTTCAACCTAGAGTCATTCCTTTTGTCCGAAGTACAACCTAAGGAGACCTTTTGATCAAATCATAAGAAAGATCCCGAAGAAGAGGTAAATATTTCATCACATCTTTCAAGTTTTTTTCTTCTTCAACATCCTATTTCTTTGTTGTTTCCATTATAAAATAATAAATCCAATATTATCTATATAATTTTATGTTATTATAAAAAAGGTACATCCATATTCATTATTCTATCCATCCTATAAATGGAAAAGTCACTATATGTGTGTACGTACGGATTACCGTCTCCACGCGGTGGTGTAGTTTGTTATTCAAACACATCATTATTTGGATTGGTATAATAATCAGTATAACTGATTTAAATAACAAATATAACATGTTAATTATTCTTTATATATGATATACCATCCAATTACATACGATTTCACCATCAGTATAATGATATTGTTTCTCGTGAGTACGTACGGATTACCGTCTCCACGACGCGATGAGATTAATTTCCACGTTCACCATTAAATGATGATTATAAAAATACATATATCATTAATGAGTATGTAATATATAAAATAATAAGGCTAATGGATATATATATATATATATTTACTTATATGTATCTTATTCACTTAGTTCCGTTCAATATGATATGAAAACGGAAAAAACATTTACGCGTACGTACAACCTACCGTCTCCATAAACGGTGTTTTCCATTTCATTTATATGTCTATTATACATATTTATATTCTAAATATAAATGATATATAAATCATGATTTATATTCAGGAAGTATTTAAATCATGATCCATGTGATAAAATCAAGAGTAACAAGTTAAAACACGTACGATAAAGAAATCAATTATTACCCAAAATGATAATTTAACATGGAAATTATTATTAAATGGGTAGTATAATATAATATATGAATAATGTATGATAAAATAAATATGAATATGGTTCTGGAACAATTTAATAACATACTATGGTCATTATATAGGAGGATAGACATACCCTCGACCAAAGGAAAGTCCAAGGTAAAGGTTAATTCATCATTCTATTCATTATCCGAGGTTGTTTTACGCAAGAATGTATCGGGACATATTTATTATCCATGTCCAAGTTTCATAAAATAGTTTTTAAAATTATTATTTTCAAGATAATTTTTACTAAAACATCATTTTAAATGTTTTAATGATTTATTCTTCTAAACATTTATCATTAATGTCAATATTTTCAAAATGGTTTTAAGGATTTATTTATATATACATGAATGTTTTAAAATGATAATTACATTAGAAAAGATTCAAAGTGGAATGGAAAACATTGATTAAAAATATCTTTAAATTTATTTCTTTATAAATTGTGTTACTTTTAAATGTTTTCAGGAAAAAAATTCTCTCAAAGAGTTTTACAAATCATTTTCAAATATATAAACATCATTTACGGGATATTATTCTTGATCGAGGTTGATTTATTATGATACAAATCTTCAATATTGTATTAAAGGTATCATGATATGTTTGACTATGGATGTGCAATTTTGATACCATTCATGGTTTATAGATAAATTAATGACATTTTTTGTGCTAGTTTTAATACGAATGTTTTTGTTATATTTAATCCTTTTCATATGAGGAATTCGTTGGAATTAGTAAATGATGGGTGGAGCCCGCTATTGCTCCTCTATGCATTAGTAGGTCTCATGAGACAAACAAGAGTCTTGGCATAAGTCCTTTACAAAATCTTATTTGTATTCTTGGCCCAAGTCCTTGACTATGTGGTTATGAAGTCTGGAATTATGCATTCTATCATTATGAAAGTGGATATTGATATTGTATTTGATTATTTGACTATTAGAATATCCATTTGAATAAGTAAATGGAATTATTTTATTTTATATTTTCCATATTATTCTGAATTTTAATTTTAAAAGGATTTTGTTTTAGTCTTATACAATTCCTTAAATTTTAATGCTTATTTATGAATGTTTTATATATATTGCTATCCATTTTGAGAACTTGAGCTCAACCCTTTCTATGTTTTAATTTTCCCAAGATTCCAAGAAGTGTATTATGATGGATAAGTAGGGTTAAGCTTGGGAAATAATGGAATTATCAAAGGATCATTTATGTTGTGTTTTATTTTCTAATGTGTATGGTAACATTCATGTATGTAATCAATTTTCCAAGACTGCTAAACAGATCAGTCTTTCGAGACATGATTTTTTCTAATCACGACAATGTATTAAAATAATGCACTGACTCTGGGTAACTGAGGCCAGGGTGTTACATTCACAGTACTCCACCGACATGTTACAAGATACTTTATTCAGGGCTTTGACCTTTTAGGAGAGTCTCCAATTTGAGTTTAGAGCGTCGATGATATTGCTTAACATACCAACACAGGATTTAGAGCTAGAAAATGCAATTATTGTGGAGAGATTCATAGATGAGCAGGCACCAACAGTGAGATCCACCACTGGATGACAAGAATCCCAGTCATTTGCACCAAGTAGTAAGCAGATGACGTAGAGGTCCAAGTGGGACAGAACTTCTGATAGACGACCCCAAGATGTAGGGTCAGAGGTGCAGAGATCATGAAATAGAGGAGGTCATCTAAGGAGAAAACTGTGCTACTCGTGCGACGGGTTGGGTCACATGTCTCATGACTTCCCGAACCGCCGCACCAATGATCAGCAGATGGCTGAGGGACCACCGAGGTAGAGGAAAATATTCATATAGGGGTGTCTATAGGGTTTATGACCTGGTATATGAGCTGTCAATGTAATAGGTGGTGGGTGGTGATGTGATGTTCTACAGCCACCACCTCCAGGTGGTCCACTGTGACCATAGGGAGTAGGTGGATAGGGAAAATCTCAGTATCATGCCTCTAAGGCCTATGATTACATTGCTATAGAGATGATTCTAGGTAGGATTTAGGTCTACTCCACCCTAGAAGTATTAATTATAGACACAGGTTCTAGTCAATATTTTATTACCACAACTCTCATTCTATGATCAGAGATTCTGGTGGTTTTGTTGGCACAATCCTTATGGTTAGAGACACATACAAGAAAGGATTTGATGATTACGCACTTGTTTCGGTAGTGTGAGCTTACTCTAGGAGGTGATAGCTTTGGCTGGGATCTCTTAGTAGCAGGATCGAGGCATTACGATGGCATCTTGTGTATGGACTATTTATCCACAGTCCATGCTCATATTAACTATTTTAGGCACCAGGTGTAGTGTTTCCATGAGGATGGGACCTGGTTTTACATCACCGGTGAGAATGGAAACTTTTTAGATAAGGATGAACTTTATCAGTAGAGGGTGCAGCTGATCTATCCTCAGTTGGATATCCTTACCCTCAGATCTTTTGATAGGAGGAGTTTGAGCTATCCTGTAGTGCAGGACAAGATTGCTGATTCCATTCCAAGGGATGTTCTCGGACAACCTGCTCACAGAGAGGTAGACTTTTTCATCGACCTATTCCCTGAGACGGAAACGATATACACACCAGTATATCGGATGGCTCCCATGGAGATTTGTGAGTTGAGGGTACAACCAGAGGAGTTGCGGGGGAAGGGGTTCATAAGGCATAGTGTCCCCCTATGGGCAACCATGATTTTGTTCCCCAAGAAGGAAGCCAGGAGTTTGAGGGTTTTCATGGACTATCAACACCTAAAACAGGTGACCATGAAGAAAATGTATCCACAATTGAGGATGGATGATCTCTTCAATCATTTAAGGGACCCATGTGGTTTTTGAAGATATACCTCAGATTGCACTATCATTAGCTCTGGGTACGAGATAAGGATGTACCAAAGATGGCCTTCATATGTCAGTATGGACACTATGAGTTCTTGGTGATGCCTTTTCAGTGTCACAAATTCTCCAAAAGTGTTCATGGGACATATGAACCAGATATTCCCACCATACCTCGATCGCTTTGTGGTGGTCTTCATTGAAGAAATCATGGTGGACTCAATATTGGAGGAGGATAACGCCACTCATCTGATGATAGTTCTATATACACTCCAATGTCACCATATTTATAGAATGCTCATTATGTTACAGTTATAGATACACGAGGACCCCATTTTGGGACACATTATCTATGAGGCTAAAGTTATAGTGTATCTGGTGAATATTGAGGTAGTTCTTCATTGGTAGACACCTAGGAGTTTGACTGAGGTACATAGCTTCCTAAGATTGGCTGAGTACTTTTGGATATTTGTACCCAAATTTTCCAGAGTTAAAAAACCCTTTTAATCTTTTGAAAGAATGGGAAAACCTTTTTATAGATAGAGAGATACCATCCAGGTTTCCTAGATGTGAGGAATACATTGGCGAGTTCCCCCATCTTAAGTTTACTAGAAGAGGGCTTTGGATATGTGGTCTACTTCAATAGATCAGGGACTAGACCCATATGTGTCTTGATGCAAGAATTATTGTTGATCACCTATGTCTCCCAACAGTTGAGAAAATAGAATCAGAACTATGTTACCCATGACATAGATTTATCAGTAGTTGTATTTTTGTCGAAGATGTGGCAGCACTATTGAAGGAATAATGGAATACTGTCTACTTTGCTCACAAGAGTATCAGATATATATTCTCATAGAAAGTCCTAAACATGAGACAACACTGATTCCTAGATTTTCTCTAGGAATATGACTTTGAGATAGTATAAAATCATATGAAGGGGAAGGTGCAGGTAGGTTCAGTCTGCATGAGTTCTGGTTTATGGTTACTGAGTGAGGCGACAGAGTAGCCAGCTGAATTTTAGTTCTCCTTCATGAATCGTGATGGAGTAGCTAACCTCTAGTATATGATAGTCACACCCCCTCTCCTTCTGTGAGTCAGGGTGGATCATCTTAGGGACATTGATTGAGAGACCCTATGTTATCAGATATCCTCAGGATAGGTTCTTAAAGGGTTTTTTGAAGGTGGGGAGCACATAATCCTTTTTGGTGGATGCACCATGGAACCAGTTAATCTACGAGAGGAGGTGTAGAGGATGTTCCACACATCCCCTTTCGCGGTACATCCTATTGGGGTGAATATGTAACAAGACCTCCAGCATTAGTACTGGTGTCCAGGGATGAATAAAGTAGTGGAAGAGTTCGTTTCACGATGCATCAATTGTTAGCAAATAAAGTTCGAACATCAGGTTCTAGAAGGCTTAGCACACCCATGTGAGGTGACATAATATAAGTGGGATTGTACCTCCATGAAATTCGTGATAGGGATACCATGTATGTTAATGGGACATGATTTCATCTGGTTAATCATTGACTGACATACAATGTTGGCCCACTTCCTACGCATCTGAGAGAAGGGATAATTAGAGGGCTTGGGCCGCCTCTAAGTACTATAGATTGTACGACTTCATGGGGTTCCATCAACGATCGTATTAGATCATGATTCTCATTTTATATCTTAGTTCTGGATGATATTTTAGAAGGAATTCTGAACATAGCTACGTTTGAGCATTGCCTTTCATCCTCAAATAGATGGTCAGATAGAGCAGACTATACAGACACTTGAGGACCTGCTCCATGCTTGCATCCAGGATTTTCGCCGCAGTTGGGAGGATCGCATGCCCTTGGCATAGTTCACATACAACAACATATATCACTCAACCATTAGTATGTCACCATTTGAGTCCTTGTACAAATGACCATACATATTATCTCTATGCTAGACCAACCCAGGGGAGTCTACACTTATTGTTCCAGACATGGTATGGGTTACCACTGAGAAGGTGAAAATCATCCCAAAGAAGATGATGACAGTACATAGCATGATATTTTTTATACTGACAAAACATGGATACCATTTTATTATGAAGAAGGTGGTCATCTTTTTCATCAGGTCTCACCTCGATGAGGATTATGGATATTTGGACAGGGTGGAAAGTCATCACCGAGATTCAGAGGACCATTCCAGATTCTTAATAGAGTTTGCGAGGTGGAATACCACCTATATTTTCCCCAACAGATGCACTGGTTTCATGATGTTTTTCAGGTTTCGTAGCTGAGGATATATGTGGATGATTCATAACACACCATCAACTAGGGAGAGCTAGACATTTACCATAGGGAGATGTTTGCAGAGATCCTAGTGGAGATAAAGATCGACAAGATTGGGTCCTTCATGGATGTCATATTCCTTTGGTGGGGGTTCAGTGGCTGCATGAGCACCTTAATGAGAGTACATGGGAGCCGGATGCTCATACTCATTCTCAGTACACCCCATTTGTTTTCTTCTCCTTTATTGTGGCATTCAGGGACAAAAACACAAAAGGTGGGGAGAATTAAAACACCCAAAAAATCCTTATAATTATTTTAATAATATGTAATTATTACGAGACCATAAAAATTGAAGACACATGATTCCAAGGCTCGAGGGTCCCAAAACAGAATTTTGAACTTTTTTAAGTTATGTTCAATAATCATCAGGGTGGGATTTTCTATTATTTGAACTTGTGATCACATTGAAAATCTGAGGGCACCATTGAATTATTAGAACATGGATTCTCTTAGATGAATCTTACCATTGTTTTTAAAAAATCGAATGGAAAGGTTATTTTCTTGAACATTGAGAAAAATAATAATAAAATAACTAAAGAAGTTATTCTATTATTTTTTAAACTATTGAGATATGGTGGAGGGAATGTAGAGTTGGTAAGACATTAAGTGAAGTTCATTAAATTACCTATAACATTGGTTGAGTAAAAACCATGGCGTGTGTTTAATAGGTTCATTAATTGAGATTCATTAAAGAAAAATAATAATTAAAGACAACATGGAGGGATTTTTCATCTATTAAACAAATATTTGGAATGGAAATTGAGACCCCATGAGAGAACTCTTGATGATTATCCAAGGGAAAATCTCTCCAATGAAGAATGGGTAATGATCAGCGCTCATAAGGATTCGATCTGGATATCAGAGAATGTTGATGAGAATATTTGAACAAGAGATTCTGATCCTTTTTCATCAATGAATCCAATGTGTAAAATTTAGGGGTTTTAAAATGTTTACGTGTTTAAATTATTTCTTATTTCCGTTCTTGATTAATATAAAGAACGTGGATCAACTGACTAATGGGTTGATCTATGATTCATTCATTCCTATGGGTGGTTTATTCAATATTTGATTCAGGAATATCATTCTTTCAAAAAATGATCAATGCATTACCTATGTTAAGACACTAATGTGGAGGTCATGGTCCAACGGACAAGCCCTAGACCCACCACCATTCTTGTGTTTTGTGCGTTCTTTGTGTGTGACCAGGCAACGAGGCGGTAAGGAATTTACATAGGCTTAACAATGATGGTGGCAACTCAGGAGGCCTGTAGGCGTAGTCCAGAACAAAAAATGGACCACCACAACATATTTGGTGGACCGCAGATGTTTCCTCTGGAACAGTGGAATTGGTGCCCGTAGACACCGCGGCGTGTGGATGACATGGCCCAATAGCGCCATTTGGGGAGATGAGCGGCGTCTCACTCCACATGGCTATACATCAAACAGTCGACTAAGCCAACCATTTTGGAAGGGAGGACGGTGCCCATGTTGGTTCTATTGAATTCATGTCTTGATTAATAACCACATTGTTTTTCATATTTGTCTTGACTTTTTATTTTTGGTACTATTAATTTGATCATTATTTCATCATTTATAGAATTTAAACCATGATATAAATAACATAAAGGTCAATTATATATTTATTTATACCAATACATAAAATTATGTGATAAAAAATTAAGTACAATGTCTGTGGAATGGTATGTCGTACGTACGCATAAAAGCCTTTTCAATTTTCTTTTCATATTGAAAGAAAAAATGTATATGATATATATATATATATTAGAAATCCAGTTCAAATTTAATTTCATATATATCACAAATATTTATTTAAACAATCTATAATACATTCCATGTAATGCAAGAATGAATCATATCGGTTTGCGAGGTGATAGTCCACCGTAAACATGAACGATATTAGCATATTCACAAAAAAATTGAAAGCGTTATGGTCGGTGTGATATAACAATTAAATAAGAATAATATCATACTAAATTTAATATATATATATATCATATATAAATTATAAATCCGTCTTTATAAACAAAATTTAATAAATATATAGAAAAAACAAAATTAGTCTGTAAGGTAGTAGTTCGTTGTAACCCAGAATGATGATTTTGATACCCATTTGATGATAGTGTTCTTTTTTGTAGGTTTTTGTCATAATATAAATACATATCAATATATTGAATATATTTATTTTATTATAAAATCATGATATTTAGTAAATTTATGTGGATAGAAGAACAAGTAACACCAAAATTCCCATTGATGAACGTTACATATTCTTTAGTTATCCTCCCTGGATTCCACTAATGTCTTGGTTAGAATGATTTCTATCAAAAAAATGCTTCCAATATGCGGGGATGTATATTTTGATGTGCTTTTGGTCAATCTAAATGTTTTGAGAGCTATAAATATTGGGGACTATGAGTTCCCTTCTATAATTAATGAGGATAGGTATTATTGTAAATAATCAAAAGTATTCACTATAATAAGGTATCGTTGTAATGTCTTAAATTAGGTTCCACACACCAATACCCAGATCTATACTACAATAAGAACTAAAGCATGCCTCCCCATATTCCCAAGGCTGCTGACTAGCAGCGAATGTGTGATAAGTTGATCATGGGAACACTATACCATTTTTTTATTATCAGAGTAATACACCAGTAGAAATAAATAAACAACAGAGGAATCATATGTTCCTAAAAATACCAATATCTCATTATAACAAAATAATGAAAATATAATGTCAAATTGAATCATATATATCTGAGTCTAATTTTATATGATGTTTCAATATGAAAAACAAAAATAAATAACGTCATTTAAAAATATTCCAAGTGGGAGGACCCAACACCAAGTTTGTTTCCCTCACCATGATCCATCACAACTCACCCATATAACAGAGTGCATTTTCCCTTAACCATTCCAAAAAACACAAAATCTATTCGAGTATCCATATGGAATTGAAAGTATAATGTCAGTATAACTCCGTATGGAACCACAAACAACATCTAAAATATCCAGTCTGACAGTGTCTACAATTGTATATATCTATATGTACAATGCATAAATAAATGGTAATCACATTATCTTTTTTTATTTATGTAACAATAGTAACATCAATGTTACTAAGGTTAACCATACCTCGAAAATATATTTGGATCAATCCAGATCCTGAATTGTTCCCCATGTAATATGATATCATAATTCCCATTTTGGCTCATGTGAAAGCTCAATGTATTCAAATGTGATATCATATCTCAATACCTGATTTGACTCATATCGAAGATGGAATTATTATATTATGAGTCCACAAATCAGAGTACTGTTTAACATAGAACATCATTCGTAGCCTCCCAATTCTCAACTTTAATAGAAACCATTGGTTCATATCATCATGTTTGGAACATAATTCTCAACATTCATAAATATTGTTGGTGTAAAACATCATGTCTAGCACCCAATTCTCATTTTTTCACACCTATAACTAGTGTAGAACATCATTTCTAGAACCCTATTAATTCAATACACTAGTAGATCTATCATTTTCATATATCTTTATGTCTAGCCCTCAATAAAAAACTATGCATTTATATCATCATCTACTTAGATTATCATTTCTAGCACCCAAAATCTCTATTAAGTATTTATATCACTATTCATCACAACCTCACATGTATCTCATTATCACTTGTTTTAATATTATCACATCAACTAAGATAAAACATAATAATCATTATATCACAACAAACCATTATGAATTGCAGTGATTAATTCATAAATTTATTAATTTATGTCCATTAATTAATTCATCAATTAATCTTTCTTTTCACAAAATAAATATCCAATAATTAATTCACAAATTAATCATATAAAAAGACTAATTAAATATATCATAATTAACTCACCATGTAAATATTCATTTCATGACATCAATATCCCAAAATTATTTCCCAATTAATTATCTCAAATCATATTTTTCAAATCCTGTAATTAATTTTAAAATTAATTACCCTGTTAAACCATGCATATATATCATTATCAAGGGCATTGAATGGCATGTCTAACACCATATAGAATAATAATTATTGAATTTATAAGTTAATTATTCTAATCATATTAATTAATTCAAAAATAAATTAATAACACTATTTTTTGTTAATTACTTCAACATTTAATTAACCATGACTTTCCCATTAATTAATTATTCAATTAATTAATCACATATAATACATTAACCATTTAAAAAATCAAATATCATATTTTCAAATGTCATTTTTCCATAATGAATTCAACAATTAGGTATTCAAAATTATCAATTCGATATCCCAAAACCCCTTATTATTTAAATTACCAATTTATTAATATAATTATTTCAATTGCACCGTTACAACATTCCTCATTAATTAATCTAGCAATATATTAATACAACATAGAAATCATAACATGTCATCCATTAATTAATTCCAAAATTAATTGATCTCAATAACCTCAATGGACTAATTTCATAAATAATTAATCAAATTCAAATCATTAAATTAATTCACTAAATAATTTTCCAAGTCAATTACATTAAATAATTTCAATAATAAATTAACCTCAATCAATCCGATTATTTAATACAACAACTTTATATCATAACTGTTACTATTAATAATTTCAATAATTAATAATTCCCAATATATACAATTGAATAAATTTAATTAATTTTTTAATTAAATGTTTCATGTTAATTAATTCATCCATTAATTTTCATATCTCTATTAAATAATTCACCCCAATTAAATCCTAAATTGATTATTCCATTTCAATTAATTTATTATTCATAAAAAGTTTAATACTTAATTCTATAATTAAGTCGACCTATGAAACTACATCAATAAAACAATAAATAAATTTTCAATTAATTATTAAATCTCACCAATCTGTATCTTTGTATAATTAATTCAAAAATTATTTATCCAAAATCGCAATTTCATAATCCCAACCATTCCTCCTAAATATCACCACATTTAATTACACAGGTTTAACCATTTCAATAACTATATAATTAATAACAATAATTAATTATCAAATTCACAAATCCCAAAATCCTATATTAATCTTCAAATTTACTATCTCATTCAATGATCCTTAAATAAAATAATTTCAAAATTTTATGTTTAATTAATCCTCCAAATAAATTAATTTTTTTAAATCAAATTTTATAATAGATCTATTAATTCTAGAACATTGATATAGATAATTAAAAATCACAACTATGGTATTTGAATTTTATACCACCTACCTGAAGTACAGTGATGAATGATTGCTTACGGATAATCCCAATTTAAAGTAGGTTAATAGAGAATACAATGATGAACAATATCTAGATCTGAATCCTAAATCCATAGTTAAATGAATCAATATCTCTTCAATATATATCTAAATAAAAAATCCATGATAATGATTTAAAAAATTTATACCTCAATACAGTAATCTCATATCATGAAACAATAAATGTACATATCGATCCAACAAGCCTATATCTATATTCAATAAATATAGATATATATCCAACAAACCTAGATGTAGATTAAACCATTCCATATAAAAATACATTGGATGATTAAAATGTTTATTCTATATAAGATGATGAGTGGAATCTAGAGATATATATAAATGAGAAGAACACCCATACCGGGGAGGTGCATAGTGGGACTTCTGTCAAAGGCATTGGTGTGTGGAGGAGCATCAGTCCACGGAGGAGGTGCACAAATGAGCATTGGTCCATAGAAGATGTTCACAAAGTATCTATAGGAAAGAGGAGAAGGTTCCAAAGCCTTATAGTGAATTAGAGGTGAGACTATATGTTTTAAAAGACAATATTGTGCTGACATTAATATATTGGCCATTAGAATTACATGACATGAATTCTAATTTCGCATCATGTATAGGCTATTACATAATAATCAATATTTTAGAGAAATCCCATTGCAACTGTTAAGAAAAATTAAAAATAATTACACATGGTGTAATATACTTTTGGTTCTAGTCAACATGAAGTGAAAGGTTGTTACATGGTGTGTAACATACATTTATAATATATTGACATGTGGAGAAATCTACATTTTTGAAATGAAAACATGTGGTGAAAAATAGATATAGGGGGTTCAAATTTTCAATGTTGTGAATTAAATCAATATAAGAGTTCAATTCATTGGGTCTACAAAAAAAAATTCACATTGTGAATTAGGTCCATGATGGGTATTAGTTCTATTTCCATAAATCAAAACTTTATCCTACTATACCCTAGAAAAATTATGAGATATTACAATCTCACCACCTTATAATTTCTCTTCCTCAAGCTGTACTCCAAAGAACCTTAATGATTCCTTGTCAAAAAGGATGGCCCACTAATATATAATAGATTTTTCTATCTCCCATGAAACCTTCTACACATTCCTAGGTTTTCTATAATATACAAAATATCAACACAGTATTTTCCCAAAACACATTCCCATGGTGACATAACACATGTATCAGATTCTACTCAATTAATGTATTTCTCTCATGGTCAACATCTACAAAATATTTGATGCATTTACCAACACAATATTACCAAAAACCTAAAGAAACAAATCCACAATGGTGCTAATCCTTACCATCACAAACTTCCTTAATGGGTCATATATCCTCCACCACTAAGTCACACCCACCCATTCTCGATGAATTTTTAAATTCACCTTACAGGTTCCTCATTGGCATTAAGATGCCACCACCTCAAACCAATGGTCTTAATCGCTTCCTGTACTATATATATATCGATGCCCTCCATAATAGCATCGTTTATGTCGATATTTCAAGAAACTAATCCCTTATGGTATTTATCGACTTCTGGTTTATCATAAGAACATTATATATAAATTTTTTATGGATAACCTTCCGCCATTCATCTCCACATATACCACTTTATATTCAAAACCTCCATGGTGACCCATATCCAACCAAAAAACATTATTTAGCTGGATGTAATGCCAAATATTTCTTTGTGTTCCCATGATGATATTAAGGTAGGGGACATGATCACCAATTATTAAAGGCATGCTAGAATCCATTGATAAAAACCACCACAAAACCTTAATTTATGATGTTTTCTGCCTATATGGAAACATTGTAACCTATTTAATGTATTATGATTCCCTTCTAACCAACATCACATCACACTTATGAAAAACCAGATGATCCCTCACAAAAATCAGAACCAAATTATCAGACTATTGTATTCTCACTACTAAAACCACCCACATCAAGGGACAAATAGACTACAAAAAAGAATTATTAATTCCTAAAATTAAGGAAGATAACAATCAGGATTTACAAACTACAATATCATATCATTATCCCATTTTCATACCACTTGGTCAAAATTGTGGCATTATCTCTTCCCTTAATCATCCTACAGCTCGTTCGTGGTTAACAATGGTAACCACATTATCATTATTCAATTTTATCATTTTTAACACCCATTTATTCTCATATTTATTCATTTTACAATCTTTCTCAATTTTATGTTAGGAAACATTTTCAGTTCTATTTTATAAGTAAGAAAAAATAATTCATATTAAAAAACATACCGAAATACCATTTTCCCATGCATGCCTAAAATGATGAATGTTCAAAAATTTATCCTAAGTGTCTAGAAAAATGAATTTATAAACATGTCTTGTTGAATTTAGGGACATGAATCAATCTTAAAAAATATCAAAAACAACAACCACATCATAAATCATGTGTGTGAACCAAGGGTAAATAATATTAAATTATAAAATAAAACAACAAAAACAATAATGCCACTCTAGGAACTTGGGTTTTCCTCCGTAAATTGGTTAGTTACTATAATGAATGATCTCATAACCAATCCCTGAATCTTCATATCCTCCTATAAACCATTCCCAAATAGTGTGAAAAAATAATTTTAAAAATAAAACTCCTCTTAGACGGGTTTCTAATGTCCTGTCCCTCGTGCCACACATCAGTTCCATGAGTCGGACCACCACATAACCTCAAGAGTGCCTCCCCACACACCACATGTTTCCATCTAGTAGTGAGGGTATGATATGTAGATCTTGGAGAGACTGTACCCTAGTTTTCTCATTATTAGTGTAATACACCATCAGAAATAATTAAACAATTGAAAAAAATATGATCATAAAGAATACCAATATCTCAAGATAACTAAAGCATTAAATTACAAAAAAAAATGAATAGTATATATTTCATGCTAATTATGGTTTAAGTGTCAATATGAAACAACTAATATAAATGAAGACACTGACAACACCACCAAGAAGGCCCTGAAAAAAATTATAGTTCACTAACCAGGATCTATCTCAATTCATCCATCTAATAGATTTCCTTTTCCCATAACCTGTCCAGAAAACACAAAGTCTAGTCACATACCAATCATGCAGCCTGAGTAGGGTGTGAGTACAACTCATTAGGCCACCGCCAATGATATTTAAAAAAAATATATTCACATAGTGTATGCATTTTAAGAAACAAATAAGTAAAATGCATAAATTAACACTTGTTACATTATCAATTATTCTTTATTTAGTTACATTAACACCAGGGTTTCAGAGGATAACCATATCTCAATACTATTATTGACTCATCCCAAAGACCAAAGGGTTCCCTTGGTGACATGATATCATAATTCCTGCTTTTCTCATGCGGGAGCACAATTTATTCAATTTTGATATCTTATATCAGTACCTTATTCGACTCATGGCGGATTTCGAAGTATTTTCATGTGAGGCCATAACATAGAGTACTATTTGCAAAAGAACGCCATGTCTAGCCTCCCAATTCTCAACATGAATAAAAACTATTGGTGTATATCATCATTCTAGAACCCAATTATCCACATGATCACATTCCATTGTTGAAAAGAATATTGCATAACAATCAATTCTAATTTTTTCACACCTATCACTAGTGTAGATCATCATTTATAACAATGTATTCATTAAATACATAGATATATCTATCACTAGAATATATCATTATTTATATCCCTTATTCAAAAATATTTATGTATATGATCATTTTCCTCCCTCATAATTTCTAGAACCCCAATTTACAAAATAATCATGTATATCACATTTCATCACAACTCTACATGTATCTCATTATCACATGTTTTAATATTATTACGTCAACTAAGATTAAAGAAAATGATCTTTATATAAAAACAACCAATATTGAATTTTATTAATTAGTTAATTTATTAATTTTCCATGTTCTTTAATTGATTAATCAATTAATTAATATTTTCACCAAATCAATATCCAATAATAAATTTACCAACTAATTGTTGATGCATAGTAATTTAATACTTCATTATTAATTCAACAATTAATTATTCATTTTAGGGTATCATTATCCCATAATTAGTTACCCAATTAATTCTCTCATACTGTGTCATCCATATCATATAATTAATTTCAAAATTAATTACCCAGTTCAACCATGTATGTATATTATTATTATGGGAATAGAACATCTTGTCTAACACCCAATTTTTCAATCATTAATTAATTTTTATAATAATTATTCCATGCACAATAATTGATTTGAATAATAATTAATGACACTCATTCCCATTAATTAATTCAAAATTTAATTAACGAAAACTTTCCCGTTAATTAATTCTATTCATAATTAATCAAATCTCTCATAGTAGTCATTTTAACAATTAATTATAAAATAGATAAATCTCATTATCCCATAATTAATTCGACAATTAATTATTCAATATTATCCATTCAATATCACAACAATCCATTTTAATTAATTTTAAAATTAATTAATCTAATTCATTCAATTTCATTATCATAAGAATCCCCATTATTTAATCATCCAATTTATTAATCCAACACAAAGGTCACAACATTACATTCATTAATTATTTCCCCAATTAACAATCCTAAATCACCTTAATTAATTAATTCTATAATTAATTAATATAATTCTAACCCATTAATTAATTCAGAAATTCCTTGTACATCTCAATTCCATTAGTTAATTTAAAAAATCAATTAATATAATTCAATATCATTATTTAATTCAACCATTATATCACAACACTACTCCCATTAATTAATTCAAAAATTTATTATTCCTTACATACACAATTTAATAACCCCAATTAATTTATCAATTAATTATTCAATATCAATTAAGTTAATTACAATTATTAATTAATTAATTAATTTTAATATCATTAATAAATAAATCACCTTAATTAATTACTCAATTAATTGTTCCATATCAATATATTTAAAATTCATAAAACTCTTATAATTTATTTGATAATTAATTACTGAGATTCAACTACATCAATACAAAAAAATAATTAATTATTCAATCTCACCAATATCTATCCAAGTATAATTAATTCAGCATTTTTAATCCAAAATAGGAATTTCATAATCCCAACAATTCCCATCAATTAATTATATAATTATATTCATTGGATCACCCATCTCAATGACCCCATAATTAATTCCAATAATTAATTTTAAAATTCCCAAATCCCAAAATCATTGAATTAATCGACAAATTAATCATCTCTTTCAATGATAAGTAAATATCATAACTTCATAATTATATAATTAATTAAATAACCAAATTAAATATTTATTTTAGGAAATAATTTTCTAAAGAAATCTAGAAATCTATAACTTGAAAATATATAGTTAAAAATCACAACTATGGGATTTGAATTTTAGGACATCGTCCTCAAGAACTGTGACGAATGCTTGCAAACAGATAATCCCAATTTTAAGATTATTAAATAAGAACATGATGATGAACTTAATCTACATACGAATACTAATTCCAATGTTATATTAAAAAAAATTCTTCAAAATATATATCTAAATCAAAAAAACCACGATCCAAATTAATGAAAAATCGATGAATTACTAATTATCCCAAATCAATATTCAAAACATAAATATCTAGATCTAACAACACTAAATCTGGATTCATAAAATCTTGATATAATTCCAAAGAGCCTATGCCATTACCCATCCACCAGGGCTCATGTTATGACTACCCCATGCCCACCTCCCAAAGGCCAGGGGCTGGAGACTAGCGCCGAATGTTTCAACCTGCAAGGGGGAAATTTTCTTGAGTAACTGTAGAAAAACACACAAACACCCAATCACATAACAACACACTAAAAAAGGGGAAAATTACACTAAAAAAAGTTCGGTGCATGTTCAAATGAAGGTAAGTGGGCCAGAATATAAACCTAACAAGAACTAAAAACAACAAGTAAAAAACAGAATCTTTGATGGCCATCTGCAAAAAACCACAAGAGACTGGGAGAGTAGTGAAGCTACTAGAATCCGAAGTAGTAAATTATGTCTACCTGGTCTGACTAGGCCTCTCTTGATTATAGGCCACCAAGCCCACAATCGTAGCTTCTGTCAGTCCTGTCTCCCTGGGCACCCCAGTTGTAAAGACGGTCATCAGCACCAAACACAACTCCTGTGGGCGAATACCATGTAGGGGTGAGTAACATAGTACGTAATCAAGAACCAAAAAAATTGAAAAAACATACAACATTTCCTCAAAGTAAATCACGAAACACTAGACAGCTCACACAAGGTATATTATAGGGTAGCAATAGTAGCATCAACAGTCATATCTTCGAACACCTAAACTACTGGATAACTCCTCCTCTAGTGAGTATAGTGGGTCTGCCAAGTCACGAAGATTAGCTGTAGAGACCCGATGCTTGAAGTACATGGACATTAAATTAATTTTTCGGAATACTTAATACATAACAAAAACAGAAACACAAGGACCATAATAGTTTAGTTTCATTGGAAACTCAGAACGTAATCTTCTAATCGTGGTGACAGATCTTCAACATCTCCCATAATGATCTCCCCCTTTTGGATTTCTTACCTAAAACCTTTCTTTACATCCTGGGGAAAATAAAACATATAATGGGGGAGCTCAAATGCTCAGTAAGTTTAAGCATGGATAAAATAAAAAAAATCATATACATTTGAACTTAAAAACATGAACATAATGTTTAAACATCAAAATCTTGGTCAATGACATAAAACATGGAAGTTCCTAAGGCATAGATCATAAAAAACATTATTCGTGATAAAATATCATGGGAATAAAAAATTTAATTCTGGGAAAACAATATGCACATTATATGATTTCCATAGTAGCCAAGACATTGCTGCCAAGACCATCTTAGTGGACAAAGTCCCTTACTGAACCGGGTTTACATGACGTTCTAGCCCAGTATTACTAAACCAAATTTTCTTGCTGTTTCAGCCATGTCTATCTCATGAGATATAAATCATTACCCAATGCATTGGATGGAGATATAGGTCCCAACCATCTCATAATGAAATCATTCTTACTTGTCCCACAATATAAACAAAAATCATTCATCATAACCCAAAGAATAAAAATATGTTTCATAAACATCATCCCATCATAATATAATCCATATAAAATTAATGGATATCATTTCATCCTAAAAAAAGTGAAAATATGTAAATCGTAGAGATATTATACTTGAAACATACACATTTAAAATAATGTCATCTTAGATGGAAAATGGTTTTGATAAAATACTTGAAATGAATTCTTGAGGAAAATATTCTTTCTTTTTCAAAATCAATTTCTTTTCACAAAATGTCATGCAATTTTAAAATAAAATGAGTTTGTTTAAATAGTCATGAAATATTTTTAAGGAAGCTTCATGGAAATAAGGCTTTATAAAACCGTAAATTTTTTTTCATGCCGTATAATTTAAAAAAACATTCTTCTCGTACTTTTGCTGAAAAAGTCAAAAAAGTACCTCGTAAAAGATTGATTCCTTACATTCCATGTAGTAAAAGTCAAATAATTGGTAAAAAAGACATTAAACACACATGAAACCATTTTTAAAATTTAGGGACATGGATGATAATTATAACCCCAACAAATACATATTAATAAACAATCTCGGATAAAAACGAGATTTGAAAATTTATCCCTTACCTTAGATCCGATATGCTTTGTACATATCCTAACCTCTTGTATAATGATTTAATTAATGTCATTGAATTATTATAGACTCATATTCATTGTTATGATATCATATATGGTTTACTTATGACTTTATATTACACATTCTTTTGTAAATCTCATGTTAAAGCAACGTTTTGGGTAAAATCAACTTATTTATCGAACATGTTTGGACTTGTTGTTCTTGATGTTATTATTACATATATCGTGATTTATTTACTTTCATAATATAAATCATGATTTGATATATATTCATTATATATCTATCATATACATGTATTTATAATAGTACATAATACATGGAGATAAGAAATGAAATGCACCGTTCATGGAGACGGTATGCCGAACGTATGCATGAACGTTATATTCATTTATATTTATTAATTTAATGGAATAGGTATATTATAATTCCCGTATAATATAATATAAAATATCATTTACTCCATCCTTTATATATCCCATATAATGCATTAACGAATCACATCACTTTGAGGGGGCGGTAGTCCGCACTTCCTTAAATGAGATTATCGTATTGAACCACTACGGAAACCATAAAGACTTGATATAATTGTGATGTAAAGAAGAATAACGAAATAAAAAACATAATATATATCATATATATATACATATCCCTCATAATGTCCACCATGAGAGGCGGTAGGAGAAAATCGAACAATTATCATTTCATGAGGTGTTAGTTTTACATCACAGAAACATTATGTTATTCATCCATTAGATGGAGGTGTGTGTAAGTTTATTTTTAATCCTTCTTATAAAAACATCATATTATATTGAGGATACTGTATGTGTTACCAAATAATGGAAATAAAAAGAGTTTAGAGGTTTGAGAAGTAATATAAAAGAAAATAATTTAAGAGAAACTGTTATCTTTAATTTGGGTAACTATATTTGGTTTGAACCAAAGGACTTCTTGAAATTCCTTCATCCTAAGTTAAGGATTCTAGGGGAGGATAGGGATGTAGGGAGATTATTTGGGAAGATTTTGGACGAGGTAAATGGCTTGAGAGGTGTGTGGAATTGCATAGAAGTGGTCTCCTTTTATAAGGGAGAGGAGGGGCTCATTAAGAAAGTGTGAAAACATTATTTTATTATAAAATTCTCTTCGGTTTATTGAGGTCCAAAACACATTAATGTATAATATAAGATGACACATATTCTAAATAAAATAATCCAATAGGAATTAGACATGTTTTGGATAATATTTTAATCATTATAAGCTTATTTATTTAAATCATTTATTATGGAGGTAAATACTGCTTCATTATTGTATCAGAAATAATTTAATTTATTTGATGTCAAAAAATTATAAAACAAATACCAACATGTAGGAAATATTTTTAGCTTTCTAATAAATATTTACAGTCAAAATGATAATTTATATATCCCCTTATAAAAATTAATTACTAAAGGATTTTTGTTAATGCCAATTTTGTCATTACATTAAATTAATTAATCTAATGTGTCATTGTCTTTCATAAGTGGCTCCATGGGGTCAAAAAGTCTATCCAAGGATTCCCATGGTAAGAAATTACTCATCTAATAAGGTTTGGAAAAGTTTTAATGTAATTTGGATTATTAAAATATTCTTTTAACCATGAATTACCCTATTTACTTTTAACCTTAGTAAATAAAAGTAAAAACTTACTATTCACCCAAAATTATTTTTATCTAATTGAACCACATTTTACTCCTTGATATTAACTGTGTCTCTCATATTTTCAAAATTCAACTCACGGAATCGGTAAAATTACGTTTTATGAACAATTGAAAAAGCCCATAGGAGGTGGGTAAAAGACTGTGCAAAGTTCAATACAATTTTTATAAATCTAAAATTATTATCAAATGACTCCAATGAATTTCATTGAACATATATAAGTATTATGTACCTATTTTGAACTAAAATAAATTTAAATCAAATAAATTATTATTTAAATAAAAATTCGGTTTTAACCAAAAACTCATTATTTTAACTATTCATCAAAAATTGAAGTTTTTCAGAAAAATTCCCAAAAATCAGCCTAAGATATATTTGATATTCTGAATTCAAAAATGATGCCTATATTCAAAAATTCAAAAACATATAATTGGCATTAATTAATTTTAAAAGTAATTCCTATTATCAAAATAAATAGCGTGTTTTTTAAGAAACAATAACTATCAAAAGATTGATACTTGTTTATGTCCAATTTAAAATTGAAAATAATTCCAATGACCAAAATTGGATTAAATGGTAAAAATATATTCTAATTACACTTTAAAACCAATTAAAACAATAATATATTCACATAAATTATTTTTATGAAATATTTTTTTAAATTAAAATATAGCGTGTTTTTACTATTCATTAAAATATGAAAGTTATCATAATAATATGAAAATTTTATCCAAAGTAAATTTTTATATCCAGATTACAAATAAGAATTTTATTTTGTCAAATTGAACTTATAGATATGTTACAAACAAGATTTAATGTGGGTGTTCCATCAAAAGTCGACAAAACTACATTTTTTGGAAAGTACTCATTTTACTCGAAAAATTGATTTTGTTCTCATATCATGTTCTAGAATATGTGTAAGATGAATAATAATTTCATAAAATTAAAAATTTAGTTAATAAAATTTAATACGGCTAGTCCATAATAATATTATAACAATATATCGTTGTTTAGTGAAACCCGGTATTGCGTACTACACACACTATCAAGGAAGGTCGCGATTGCGTGTAATGCAAGCCAAGTCAGGGTTGTCTGTTGTGAAAGACTCCTTCGTTGTATTGTATAACAAAATCCAACCATGATTCATTTATACATTGAATATATATATATATATATACTCAATGTTTCGTAGAATAACTACTATCAATCAAACTTGAAATTGTGTGTAACACGATTCAAGAATAATGTTGTGCATAATACAAGATAATACGGTGTTGCATATAGAGCAAGATAATCTTGGTGTACCCACATCAAAAAAATGAGTAATAAAACTTTATTTTAAAAAGTAAAGTATGAATCATAACGGTTACCCAAATTAACTCAGCACTGGGTTTCCACATAGAAGAACATAGGTGAAAATATGGATATGGAGTAGAAATCTAACCGTAAAGTTCTAATGGAGAGTGGTAGAGAACATGGCTATGAAAAAGTAATCAATCACAAATCCATATATTTGTGATGATATATGGTACCATCCGATTCATCAGATATAAGGTCACTAGGACAATTTTTTTGGTTTTAATGATCATTTCCCAAAAGTTGATGAATTTGGATCAGAAGAAATACATAATTTATTTTGGTATAATTTCACCGTTGTTCATGCCTTGAAAAATGTACACTTCATATCTTTATGAAATGAAGTTAAATTTTTCTTTCGCAATGTTTTATCATATCATGCGATAGAATGATAAGTCATTTCATTTGTCTCAAACAAAAGTTAGAAAAAGTTATATACATAATTCCCTCTCTTGTGAGATTAATCATATATGGTTCCAAAATGGACTTATACTTCATCTATCATCCTGCATAATAAAATAAAACTAGTTTCTACAAACCAGGGACTTCCTATAGGCCAGTGGTAGGAAATAAAGGCATGTTGCACTTCGGTTGTGGGTTTGATTCCCACAACATTTTTCGACGCGATGGGTTGTCGCATGTCCTGCAGGTTGTCTTTTTTCTAGAATTACATCATTATGACACTACATCAATAATATCAAAAATAGTTCCAGCCTTAAACAATACTAACTTCTATCCAACATAATCCATTATAATCTTTAGGCTTATCCAAAATAATGCTATCCAATCTCATAATATAGTGAAAACGATTACCAAAGAGTTCATATAAAAAGAATGTTAATACCATCGGTGATCCCCATATATCATAAGATATGTCTTTTTGGTCACATTCCAAACATTCAAAGGCATTCATCATGTATCCTCTTGAAAAATAAATACCCGTTGAACCATAGAGAAAACATGAGTGCTGTCAAAAGTTAACTCTTTCCATATACCAAAATCCCAAAATTTCTATATAATCAACCCATGATATCACTTTTTCTTTATATTAATCAAGATCTCATGAATATAATCAAATATATTAGTTTCTCTTTATCCTTTCATTATGTGCATATCATCTGCTTTCCAAAAATATTTCAATCACTTTTTGTGGTTACTGATGCCATATTCTTATGGAAAACCACAATGGACCAATACATAGATATTTCAATATACCATAAAAGTACCTCAACAACATTATTCCTGAATACCAATACATAAACACTTCAAACCATCATCTTCAATGATTGTAATGGAATAAGTCCTTCCTTGATTTAGAAGTAACCTCTTAGGTCGGGGCATTGATTTGGGTAATGCCCATATTCTCCACATATAATACATTGAACTCTATAACAGTCTGTCACTCTATGACCCTTCTCTGCACACAATTAACATCTTCCCCTCTATTTGAGGTATTCCTTAAGGTCCTTATTCCCTTCATTTGAAATCTTAATCTTCCTTTATTTATGATCCTCAACATGTGAACATGCATAAAATTCTATCTTCCTCTTATTTGATGAATCAGGTTTACCACTAAATTTCACCTTGTTAATCATATATCGCGATGACTGATTCGGAATAATCACAATATCATTCTCTCTAGGCATTACACAATTTCGATTCTCATAGTCACCAATTTTTCCATTCGATTCAATGTTAACTGAATTCCTTCTGGTTCCCTCCATTTACTAAAACACAAAAATAATTCTGTGAGAGGCAAAAATCATGATAGGTAAAACAACATAATAAAGGGCGAGTAAATTCAATATCTGACATCTTAGGTTTAATTATAATATCGTTACCATAAATCAAGTACTATAACCAATACTTATACTTAACCTTAGGGACATCCCTAGACATACCTTAGAAATATCTCTAGGGATATCACTAATGTTTTGGAATCATAGATTCCAAAGTTTAACTAAACAATTCCTTTGATACCAACTGTAGAGACCTGAATCTTGACGTACGTGGAAATTACATTACTTTTGCGGAATACTTAATTCATAACAAAAACAGACACACAAGGATCGTAATAGTTTAGTGTCTCTAGAAACTCGGAACGTAATCTTCTAATCGTGGTGAAAGATCTTCAACATATCCCACAAAGATCATCCCCTTTTTGTTTTATTACCTAAAACCTTTATTTAAATCCTAGGGAAAAGAAAACATATAAAGGGTGTGCTCAAATTATTAGTAAGGGTAAGCATGGATAAAATAAAACAAATCATATACATTTGAACTTAAAAACATGAACATAATGTTTAAACCTCAAAATCTTGGGCAATGACATAAAACATGGTAGTACATAAGGCATAGATCATAAAAAACATTAATCATTATAAAATAGCATGGGAATAAAACTTGTAATTGTGGAAAAACATTAAGCACATTATATGTTTTCCATAGTAGCCAAGGAATTGTTGCCAAGACCATATTAGGGGACAATGTCCCTTACTGAACTAGGTTTACATGCCGTTCCAGCCCTGTATTACTGAACCTAATTTACTTGTCATTCCAGCCATGTCTATCTCATGAGGTATAAATCTTTACCCAATGAATTGGGGGGAGATATAGGTCCCACCCATCTTATAATGAAATCATTCTTACTTGTGCCACAACATAAACTAAAATCATTCATCATAACCCAAAAATAAAAATGAGTTTCATAAATATCATCCCATCATAATATAATCCATATAAAACAAATGGATATCATTTCATCATAAAAAAATTGAAACCACGTAAATCATAGAGATATTATACTTGAAACATACACATTTCAAATAATTTCATCATTGATGGAAAATGGTTTTGATTAAATACTTGAAAAGAATTGTTGAGAAAAATATCCTTTCTTCTTAAAAATCAATTTATTTTTACAAAACATCATGAAATTTTAAAAGAAAATGATTTTGTTTTAAATAGTCATGAAATCTTTTAGATAAGTTTCATGAAAATGAGGCTTTATAAAATCGTAAAAATCCATTCATGCCATATAAGTTAAAAAAAACATTGTTCTCGTACTTTTACCGAAAAAGTAAAATAAGTACCTTGTAAAAGAAATATTCCTTACACACCATGTAGTAAAAGTAAAAAAATGGGTAAAAAGGAATTTAAATATACATGAAACCATTTTTAGAAAATAGGGGCATGGATGATAAATATAACCCCAGTAAATACTTACGAATAAACAATCTCGGATAGAAACAAGATTGGAAAATTTATCCTATACCTTAGGTCTGATATGCTTAGTATGTATCAGAACATCCTATATAATGATTTAAATTATGTCATTGACTTATTAGAGAATCATATTCATTTTTATGATATCATAAATGGTTCAATTATGACTTTATATTACCTGTTTTTTGTAAATCCCATGTTAGAGAAACATTTTGGGTAAAATCATCTTATTTATCGTACGTGTTTGGACTTGTTGTTATTGATGTTATTACTACTTATATCATTATTTACTTACTTTAATAATTTAAATCATGATTTATTATTATATATATTCATTATATATCAATCATATACATGTATTTATAATAGTACATAACATATGGAGGTAAGAAATGAAATACATCGTTCATGGAGACGGTAAGCCGTGCGTACACATGAACGCTACTTTAATTTAAATTTATTATTTTAATGGAATTGGTATATTATAATTCTAGTATAATATCATATATAATATCATTAACTCCATCCTTTATACATCCCATATAAGGCATTAACGAATCACATCACTTTGAGGGGGCGGTAGTCCGCAATTCCTCAAATGAGATTATCGTATTTACACACAATGGAAAGCATAAGGGCTTGATATAATTGGGAAGTAAAGAAGCATAATTAAATAATAAACATAATATATATCATATATAAATATAGTTCCATCATAAAGTCCACCATGAGAGGCGGTAGGAGAAAATCAAACAATCATCGTTTCGTGAGGCGTTAGTTTGCCATCACAGAAACATTATGTTCTTCATCCATTAGATGGAGGTGTGTGTAAGTGTAGTTTGAATCCTTATTATAAAAACATCATAGTATATTGTGGATACTAGAGTTTTTATAAAATAAAGGAAAAAAAATGATTTTAGAGGTTGGAGAAATAAAATAAAAGAAAACAATTTAAGAATAACTATTACCTTTAATTTGTGTAACTATCTTTTCATTAAACCAATAGACTTTTTAAATGCCTTCATCCTAAGTTAATGCTTCTAGGGGGAGTATAGGGATGTACGGATCTTAGTTGGGAAGAGTATTGAAGAGCCAAAATGTTTGAGATCAGTGTGGAATTGCATAGAAGTGGTCTCCTTTTATAAGGGAGAGGAGGGTCTCTTTATGAAAGTGTGAAAACATTATTTTATTATAAACTTATCTTCGGTTCAAAGAGGTCCAAAACAAATTAATTTCGAAGATAAGATGACTCATATTCTAAATAAAATCATCCAATAAGAATTTGAGAGGTTTTGGATAATATTAAAATCATTATAATCTTATTTATTTAAATCATTTATTAATGAGGTAAATACTTTATCATTATTGTGTCATAAATAATTTAATTTATTTGATGTCTAAAAATTATCAAAAAAATACCAAAATGTAGGAAATATTTTTATATTTCCAATGAATATTTATAGTCAAAAATATAATTTATATAGCTCCATACAAAAATTTATTACTAAAGGATTTTTGTTAATGCCAATTTTATCTTTACATTAAATTAATTAATCGAATGTGTCATTTCCTTTTATAAGTGGCTCCATGGGGTCCCAAAATAGACCCAAGTATGACCATGGTCTCCCATTACTTATCAAATAAGGTTTGGAAAAGTGTTAAGGTAATTATGAATTATTATAATATTCTTTTAACCTTTAATTACCCAATTTACTTTTAACCGTGGTAAATAAAATTAAAAAGTTACTATTCAATAACAATTATTTTTATCTAATTGAACCACATTTTACTCCTTGATATTAGCCATTTCTCTCAGATTTTTGAAATTCAACTCACAGAAGTGGTAAAATTATGTTTTATGAACAATTGCAAAAGCTCCTAGGAGGTGGGTAAAAGACGGTGCAAAGTTCAATACAATTTTTATAAACCTAAAATTATTAAAAAATGACTCCAATGAATTTAATTGAACTTATTTAAGTATTATGTACCTATTTTTACCTGAAATAAATTTAAATCAAATAAATTATTATTTAAATAAAAAGTCAGTTTTAAGCAAAAACTCAGTGTTTTCACTATTCATCAAAAAATTGAACTTTTTCAGAAAAAATACCAAAAAATCAGCCTAATCTATATTTGATATTCCGAATTAAAAAATGATGTCTATTTTTATAAATTCAAAACATATAAGTGACATTAATTAATTTTAAAATTAATTCCAGTTATCAAAACAAATATCATGTTTTTAAGAAACAATAACTATCAAAAGATTGATACTTGTTTATGTCCAATTTAAAAGTGAAATTAATTACTATGACCAAAATCGGATTAAATGGTAAAAATATATTCTAATTACACTTTAAAAACAATTAAAAAGATAATCTATCCATATTAATTATTGCGATGAAAAAAGTTGTTTTTAATTATAATATAGCGGGTTTTTACAATTCATTAAAATATGAAATTTATCAGAATAATATGAAAAATTTTCCAAAGTAAATTTTTATATTCTGATTCCAAAGAAGAATTTTTTTATCAAATTGAACTTATAGATGTGTTAAAAACAAGATTTAAAGTGGTCGTGCCATCAAAAGGCGGGAAAACTACATTTTTTGAAAAATAATTATTTTACTCGAAAAATTGATTTTGTTCTCATACCATGTTCTAGAAAATGTGTAAGATGAAAAATAATTTTATAAAATTCAAAATTTAGTTAATACTGTTCATAATTTCTAGTCCATATAATATTATAACAATATACCATTGTTTAGTGAAACCCGGTTTTGCGTACTACACACGCTATAGAGGAACGTCACGATTGCGTGTAATGCAAGCCAAGTCAGGGTTGCGTGTTGTGAAAGTCTCCTTCATTGTTTTGTATAACAGAATCCAAATATATTTCATTTATAGATTGAATATATATATATATACACTCAACGTTACGTAGAATAATTACTATCAAACAAACTGGAAATTGTGTCTAACACGATCCAAGAATAGTGTTGCGTATACTGCAAGCTAATACGATGTTGCATATAGCACAAGATAATCATGTTGTAGCGTACAATAGAAGACATCCAGGAAATTAAAAAGAATAATTTTCATAAAATCGTGGGTTGTTAAATTAGCTTCTCGCTAAACTTGGATTGCTTAGGCACTCTTCCCAATCGCGTACTATGGGCCTACAAAGTCATAGAGAGGTGATTCCTACTAGTCAAGGTGTACTGAGGAACTAATTATAATTGTGTACTATGGGCCTAAAAATTAATTGAGAGGCGCTTTTCAATGTGGGCCTAACATGTCATGAAGATGTGCTCCCCACTAGGTAAAAAGTCTACAGTCGTGAGGTCACAACCTACTGCAGGGTTCAGTACATAGTGCACTTTGGAGAACCACTCTTTAATCCATTTTTATCATTTTAAATGCCACTAAAGTATCTATAAAGTGAGCCAAAAAATATTCCTTATTATGATAGTCCCAACACAAAAAACGTATTGTCAATCATACATACGGTTTGAATGATACATGCATTTTAGTAACCAGGGGGTCAGTTGCAATGGGACACGATCTAACCCGGTCAGACTAACTCGACAAACCTAGCCTAGGGATCCCACATACCCTGGTTTATTAAGACTAACTAGACCCCACATGGTGTTTGTTGAGGTCAATTTGTTTCCTCCAGGCCTGTGGGCGAGGCCTTGCTGGACTTAGCCCAGTTGGCCGAGGGTCCAGCCTGTCGCGTCGCCCGACGACATGGTATAGTCCGACCCACCCAGAAGAGGGCATGGGTTTGGCATGCATGTTCGGGTCTGGGCCACTGAGGTGATCTGGCCCACTGGGGTTGGGTATGACATGTTGTGCCGCTGGTCCGGCCAAGTCCGGTTTGTCGCTGGTCCAGCACGAAGTGCTGTTCTGACCCGATGGGGGGGGGGGGGTTGTACCCCATTTGGTCTGCAAGAGGCGGACTGGTCCGCCTTGCTAGACATGGCCAAGATCCATGTATGTGCCCTATCATAACTCGGAGGGTTTTCACAGGGAACCTCTGCCTCTGTGGTCAAGAAACAGTAGCTCATCGTGTGGGATGCATCTCAGTGTCATGTCTGCTGCCCTCTAACGAGGTCAAGTGACTGCGTACGCCGGCTCGGAAAGCATCTTCTCCTCATGCACCTTAGCCCTGGATGGTTGTAGCCTTTCCTCCCACGCAATGTCCTTTTGTGCCACCACTAGACCACGTCTGCCTGTGCAATCCACTAATGGTAATCTTCGGGCCACCAATGACACTGGTGGGCTGACAGATTCTTCCATGAACCACCATGTTTTCTCCAATTGTCTGTTCTTCATGTCGCTTGGGCCTGTATTTTTCGGGGACCATCCTATCCACCGTAAGGGTCTGAAAACATCATTGTGGTAAATTTTAATGCTTTTCCATGAATAACACCCACTGGGTAGGGGAATGGGCCTTGTTTTTGTCAGCTCAGGCTCTATGCATTAGATGTTTATAAAACAAGGGTGTCAAGGGATTTTAATTCTGACAACAAATATAATTCAATCCCGGATAATGAAACACAAAACAATTACCCCTCCCACAATAACAGAAGGTCTGCAGATTAACCGGTTCATGGGTTTATACATGTTTTTCATTTTAAAAATATGAAACGGGAATCATTAAAAATAAAATAACACCTACCCTTTATGATATCTGATGTTGTGGCATTCCTGTTAGAGGGTTAAGACGTCAACATTGATTCCCAGTTCTGATCCTCGAAAAGTGTCGATGGTAGTGAAGATACAAAGGCGTTCATCGTTCTTCACTATGGTGGATGTCGATCATAAGTTCTCAACAGAATCCTTCAAATTTATAATCCATATTTCCCCAGCATGTTGAACTCTAAATAGGACCATGCCGAAGCGTTCCCATTATGATGTGAAATCACGTTGTTACACTTTTTTATTTAGGAAATAGTGTCACTGTTATGTGTCATTACAACATTGTTACACTATGAGATTAATGATCCATTAGTGATCTCCATCGATGTGCATCATTGTTTACATGTCATTACCCCCGGCATCGTCATCCGTCACTCAAATTTGATATGGAAAACAAAATAATTTTTTAAATTATTTTATTATTCTTCTGGAAAAGTCTGAAAAAATAAATTTTCCACTCTGCCCTTGTTGGATGTTGTTATTACATTTCTACGAAAATCGTAGAGTTTTGAAGTCAATGGTGCCGTAGTATATTCTATCCCAGCAATGGTTCAAAATATATGATCCCCAGATCACATGTTTACTGAAGGTACCTTTAAAAAGTTCAAAATTCCATTCCAGGGTCTCCAGACATCATAATCACATGCTGTCAATTTTCACAGTCTCGAAATAATTCCATATATATATATATATAAATAGAATGAAATTCCGAGACATTACATTCTACCCATCTAAGGGATTCACGTCCTAAAAAGATAAAAAACCAACTAAACAAAATGATGGGGGTAATGAGCACTAATCTGAGCATCCTACTCCCATGTGCTCTCTTGGAGATTCCTGTGCTTCCATCAGACGCACATAGGATGAATCCATCTCCTTCATATGACCCTCTACTTTTGATCCTATGTCTCTACTACGTACTTTTCAAAGGTCTCACCCTCATCAATGTCCAGCTTTCCCCAGTCGATGATGTGTGAGAGATCATGCATGTACCTCCTCAGCTATGAAACAGTGAAAACATCATGCATTTGGTGCATATGTGGGGGTAGTGCTAGGTGGTACACCATATTTCCAACACTTCTCATGACCCAAAAAGATCCAATAAACCTAAAATAGCTTACAATCCTAGCCAAATCTCTACAATACTCAATGGGGTGAGACCTGAATTAATAAATGATCTACCTACTCGAACACCATGGTTCTCCCTCTTCTGTTAGCATAAGAATTATTCTTTCTCTATGCAGAAATCATTTGATCGGGGATGATCTGCACCTTCTCAGTGGTAGCCCGTAACAACTATGGACCCATGTGTTCCATGTTCCCGGGGTCTATCCAGCATATGGGTGACCCACACGACCTCCCATACAAGGCCTCAAACGATTCCATGCGAATGGTTGAGTGATAGATATTGTTGTATGAATACTTCACCAGAGGAAGGTGGTCCTCCCAATAATGACCAAAGTCTAGGATGAAAGCACAAATCATGTTCTCCAAGGTCTATATGGTCTGCTCTATGTGACCATCTGACTAGGGATGAAATGTTGTACTCAAACGTATCTGTGTCCTGAATGAATCTTGTAATCAATTTGACATCCTTGATGTAAAGAGAGGATCGTGATCAAAGGAAATCATCGATGTCACCCAGTAAGATGAACTATCTTCTAGACATAGAGGCATCCCAAACCCTTTACTGATCCCTACTCCTTGATGGGTAAGAAGTGATCCGACATGGTGAGTCGGCCAACAATCACCTAGATAGAGTCGTGTCCTCTATACATACGTGGTAACCCTATCATGAAGTCCATGAAGATACCATCCCATTTACAGATGCAAACCACAAGTGGCTAATTAAATCCTACTAGAACTTAGTTTTTGGCCTTCACTTGGAGACAAGTTAGGCATCATGAAACGAACTCAACCATTACTTTCTTCATCCATATCCACCAATAATGACGTCGGAGTTCTGGGTACATCTTCGCCACTCCATGATGTACTTCCAAGGGAGATGTATGAATATCCCTCAACACCCCCTCCCACAACTCCATGGGTCCTATGATGCACCCTTAGAAAAGGATGACGTGCTCCCCACCTATCAAAAATCCATCAAGAACATGTCCTGAGGATGTCTGAGCACGTCGGGCCTCCCAGTCAACAACTCCCAGTTGTACCGCCCCAACTCATTATAAGATTGGTGGAATGATAGCCCTCAACTAGTGGTAAATTGAATCACCATCATCCATAAAGGAGATCCACATCCTGACATTCTACTCTGTCCCCTCAATCAACAGCTGCAACCCGATCCTCTGGCTGAGCATGACTGCCACAACGTTACCCTTTCCTTGAGTATAGAATATATCAAAATCATTATCCTAGAGGAACTCTATCCATAACCGTTGTCTTCGGTTCATGTACTTCTGGGAGAAGATATACCTGTGGCTCGTCTGGTCGGAGTAAACAATGAACAGTTCACCCATCATGTAGTGCCTTCACATCTTCAAGGAAAAGACCACCGGTCCTAACTCCATGTTATTGGGCACATAGTAAGTCTCATGCTACCTTAGCTACTATGATCTATAAGTGATTACCGATTAATTCTACATTAGGAAAAAACTAATCCCGGTCCCTAATGTGTCATAGTAAACAACATACCCAACACCCTCCACTATTTGTCTGAATATGGGTGCAATAGTGAGTCTCCACCTCAGCTCCTCGAAACTCTTTTGGAATTTCACTATCCATATAAAGGGATTTCCTCTCCATGTCAAATCAAATAAGTGTTCCTATACACTAGAAAAGTTAGGCATGATCCTCCAATAGTAACAATCCAACCCCACGAAGCTCCTCTCCTCAGTCACGCTCCTTGGTGGCTCCCAAGAAAGCACCACGTCTATCATCACTGGATCATCTGCCACTACATCCTCCAAGATGATGTGTCCTAGGAAACCTACCTCTAGAATCCATAACAGACACTTCTAGTTCTTACCATAAATTTGGTGCTCTCATAGGATATCCAGGACACCCCTCAGGTATACAATGTGCTCATCCTCTAACACTGAGTACCAAAAGTAATCATAAATGAATATCACGATGAACCAGTGGTGGTAGAGAGATATGTTCTAGATCATCAGGCCCATGAACACTAGTGGGGAGTTGGTGATGCCCAAAGGAATCACCAGTTACTCATTATGGTCATACCGACACTAAAATAATGTCTTTGGTACATCATAGCCTTCATGGACACACCATACTGTATGCCTAAAATAGTCGATCTGTACATGTAATATGGATAACCATTCAATACCCAAGATGTCATTGTAAGGCCTCGACACCGCAAATAGGATTTCCCAGCCAAAGCTCTTAGAACCTAGAGTAGTTTCACACTACCATCACTAGTGTGTAATAATCTAATCCCTTCTTATAGGAGTCTCTAGCTGGAAGGATCGATCCAAAGGCTCTACCGGAATCTCTGATATCCAAAAGAGATCCATGGTAAGAAAGGAGTGACTACCACCTGTGTCTATAAGTACAAAATCTAGGGTGGAGAAGACATAGATTGTACCTCAGATCATCTCTAGAGCATCGTTCTCATAAGCCTATACTTACTAGAGATGATCTCATCCCCATCAGCCTCCTCCTGGAGGTCAGGGTAGACCACATGGGGGTGCGGAAGTATCTCCTCAAACCATCTTCCTCCTCCAGCTAGTCATCGAGCATCCCTGATACGTCTGCAGCCCAACAAACCTCCTCGCTTGAACCAATTTCACTGCCAAAATAGCCCCTCTACCTTCTGTTGGCCATCTATCACTAGTGCAGAAAACGTTTTTTACGTCGGTTATTTTTTATTATTTACGTCGGTTTTTAGGTGACGTTAATACGGACGACGTTATAAATAACGTTTTTTACGTCGGTTATTTAAAACCGACGTAATATCCCTAACTTCACGGTGGTTATCACGTCGGTTCATATAATAACCGACGTGATAAATATGCGCGGGGGCTTTATCACGTCGGTTATTCCCTAAACCGACGTGATAAAACTCCTGGGATATCGTTTATCACGTCGGTTATGTCATAACCGACGTGATAAACCCTTCCCCTGGCCTATTACCACGTCGGTTATTTAGGAAACCGACGTGATAAAAAGGCCTGGGAAACGTTTTAGCACGTCGGTTATTCAATAACCGACGTGGTAAATCGATTCCCAGGCCTTTTATCACGTCGGTTATACTAAGAACCGACGTGATAAAATCCACGGGAAAGGTTTATCACGTCGGTTCTAGAAAAAACCGACGTGATAAACCCCTACCGATTTATTTACCACGTCGGTTATAAAATAACCGACGTGAAAGATTTTTTTTTTTTTTAAATAATTGCACTGCTCTCACCAAAAAGCAACCAGAAACCAAACAAAAATAACCATGCCAGCCCTCCCCCAAGCCCCAACTGAACCCCACCCTCATCTATACCCACCTAACAACCTGGCCAGCCCTCCCCCACCACATTGGAGCCCCACCACAACCCTTGGACACCCTCCACCCCTTGGACACCCCCCACCCTCATTTACACCCCCAAGACCCCTAGTGCAGCCTCAAACACCCATTGGACACCCCCCCACACCTTGACAGCCCTCCCAGACCCCTTGGACACCCCCCCCCCTCATTTACACCCAACCTGCCCCTTGGACACCCCCCACCCCTTCGACAGCCCCCCACCCTCATTTACACCCCCCGAACACTAGGACAGCCCCAAACACCCCTTGGACACCCCTCCCATATCCCTTGGACACCCCCCACCCCTTGGACACCCCCCACCCACTGGACAGCCCCCCACCCCCTGGACACCCCCCCGACCCCTTGGAAACCCCCCCTACCCCTTGGAAACCCCCCCATCCCCTTGGACAGCCCCAAACACCCCTTGGACACCCCTCCTATATCCCTTGGACACCCCCCACCACTTGGACACCCAACCGACTCCTTGGACAGCCCCAAACAAACCTTGGACACCCCTCCCATATCCCTTGGACACCCCCACCCTCATTTACACCCCCCCGACCCCTAGGACAGCCCCAAACACACCTTGGACACCCCTCCCATATCCCTTGGACACCCCCCAAACACCCACCCACCCCCTTGGAACCTCTCCCCCCATACCAAAATCCAGACCAGAAAAACCATCAACAGTAGACCAAAACAAGAAGTAGAGAAAAATTAAACATTCACTGATATAACATTCAAAACTTACAATGTCAACTTCAAAAAAAAAACTAAATCCAACCTAAACGACTACGAAATACACAATTACATTGACAATATTCAAAATTACATTTTACATTACAAACAACTAAAAGTCAATCAAACCTGTAAAATAATTTGACCACTCCACTTGTAAGTGTTTGATATCTTCAGCAGTAAAGGGTTGAGGGTCATCAAAAAGCTACAAAGTAAAAGGATAGTAGTCAACGTGTATAATGAATAAATCAAATTGAAATATTATTAGAAAGAGGAAATCTTACCAGGTCAAAACTCAGAACTGTCCCAGTTGTTATTATTTCATACATAAATCTTAACATGTAATATCCGCATTCGATGATGCCTTGTTGCTCATGACATTTCTGTTTGAATGAGTGTAAATTCAATATATTATTTTTATGTAATAAATCAAAATGTACAAATTATAAATGGATATTTACCTTCGCATGTACATATTTGATCTTGTAATTCCTTTTCTTTGCGCTTTTTCGAAAGTGGACCCATGCCCTGTTAGAAAATAATACGAATGGGGTAAATTTAAAATTCATTATAATATATAAAACTATTGTGAAATTGAAACTTACGTTTCCAATATATTCTTAAAACTTTCTCGCACATCATCATGGAGAGAGCATATCCAATAAAGTGTTTTCTCCCTAGGGCAAAAAACCCCTAACATCCAATGATCCTTGAGAAAAGGAAATTTAACGTTAGTGGTTTTTTATGTTAAAATATAATTAACTCTTTGAGAGGGATGTGTTTCATACCTCTCACAAAAAGGCATCATCCAACACTGTGTGATTACATTCTTTTCAAATCTATCAGCAATATAAAGCATTCTTTGTTCCTCATCCAATGCACATGCTTCAGGGGAAATCAATTGTGGGTCCATGAATCCATATACATCTGTCAGCTCATTCCTCTCACAAATTTTATACATATACCTAATACAAAGCAGACATAAGTATACATTTTTAATAAATATAACGCAAGGAAAAGGAGTTAAGACTTACATGATAAAAATTTGCACCACGTTGATGCCCATCTTATCTCCAGTGACAACCTCCATGATATCAGTTTTCATAATCCCCACACATAGTTCACGTCCACAGACATGAGCTTCCATTGTAAAGTCATAATGATCCAACAACAAATTTGAATATCTTGACAATTTGTCAAGACTGCTAGTATCTGCATCTGATGTCATAGCTATCTGTCTTTGTTGTTGTCTATACAGTATTTCTTTACCTTTGAAGTATTCCTGTAAAAATAAATTGAAAAATATATTAGTTTTCAAATGATAAAACATTAATAAAAATATAAAATAAAAGATATAACATCCATACCTCTATGGTAATGAGTCGAAGAAGTCTGGATGGCCAAAGTAAAAAATGGCCGATACTATGTCCAACTGTCGTCACCTCATCTGTAGGTAATGGTATCCGAGCTGATCTATCTATAATATCCTGTACAGTGACCCTCTGATTCTCTACCTCTAACTGTTGATGATGAACTGTATCTCCTATACAATATACCATCCCATATGCAACTATATGATGTTGAGGATCATCAACATACAACTCACAATAAGTAGGTAGCTGCGGCGGAGGAGGAGGATCAAAAATGGGGTCCGCAGGCTGAGGTGGGGGAGTGGGAGCTACTGGGAGAGGTGGAGTGGGAGCTGCACCCTGAAATTGTCTTTGCAAGTCTGCAAACATTAACTGCACCGATGCTCTAATCTTGTCCTCCATTGTCGCATTAATATTATGGACTTCAGCCTCCAACGATTCTATTTTTTTTTATAAACTCCCTCAACGTTAGAAGTTGAGGAACGTGGCAACACTTTTCTTACCGATACACCTGCCGGATATCCTCTTACACGGCCAGGATGTTCGGGCTTTCCCAATGCCACAGATAAAATATCTTCCCTCCCAGATGGTGTAAATGTCCCCTGTGAACTCTGCTCCTCAAGAGAGTCCTGTAATAATTAATTGAACTTTTCTATAATGATTGGAAATATATGACGAAAATAGTAAACTTAAATAAATAAAATAGATATCTTACAATCCTCTCAACTACGAGTCTCGATTCTTCCGAAAGATATTGTCCTTTTTTGCCCTTCCGAGCTCTTTTCCATTTCTCATGTCTAGATGGAGGGGATGGAGGGGCCACCTCTCCAGAGCTTGAAGACTCAGCTCTTAGTTGTTGAAATTTTTCTGCCATCATTTGTTCTTCCAATAATGCATACCCTCCCCGAGATAAACTATGAGGGTATACATTTTTAGATTGGATCTCTTGATGAGCTTTCCTTGTTTGCTGTAAATTAAGAATAAGTAATCATTAACAAAACAATAATAAGATCATTTATATAAGAAAGCTTATAAAAGTTTACATTGCCCTTACCAAAAATGATTCTTTTCTTCTACTTTCAAAAAATTCTCTCCATGTGTCTTCATCTATAAAAGGATATATACGACATGGATTCTCACGACTCCTATGACCATAAATGAAATCAGATGAGAGGGTTGATTTGAAATCCCTCCATCTCCTAGCAGCCAACGATAAGCATTTCTTCCTGACTCCTCCAGTGTCAGGAATATCAAATGTCATCTGATAAAAAAGAGGTTAAAAATATTATATATACTAGAAACATTTAAAGAACAGTCAAACAATAGCAAAAGATCTTCCCAAAATAGTCTCCCACAGCTGAGAAATTATCGCCTTATCCACACTTCTCCAATCATCATAGAGAATGCTTACTTTGTTCTTAGCCTGAGTTGCTACAAAACCCTTAAAATCTTTAGCATTTGGACCTCTAGGAAGATCATCCTCATCAAACTCCACGACTATCCTCTCCTCCTTCGTACGGGCAAGTGATAATTTTGGTAAACGTGTGCACCCACGCTTACCAACCTTTGAACTCTTTTTCGTAATAGGAGCATGTGAATGTTCCTCCCCAGATGTATGACCAATATGCTCATCTCCAGAATCATGTGGCTGATCAACTGATTGATCTGTCATTTTCCTTCAAATCAAAAAAACAAACATTAGTTCACAAATAGAAAAGTGTACTAAATTACATAATAGTAAACATCGGTAATATGATAAGCATGTTAAACAATGATAAACATGGTAAACACAGGCAAAATGTTGCCAAGGAGTTGGCATAAGAAAGCTGAAAAGTGGACTCACTGATGCCACCGGCCGGCCGCTGGCTCACCACCGGCCGGCCGGTGGAGCAGACAGCCTTCCTCTGTCTGGACCACCGGCCGGCCGCTGGATCACCACCGGCTGGCCGGTGGACCAGACAGAGAGCCTTCCTCTCTGTCTAAACCACCAGCCGGCCGCTGGCACCTCACCGGCCGGCCGCTGGTGATCCAGACAGAGAGGAAGGCTCTCTGTCTGGTCCACCGGGCGGCCGGTGGTGATCCAGCGGCCGGCCGGTGGACCAGACAGCCTTCCTCTCTGTTTGAACCACCGGCCGGCCGCTGGCTCAACACCGGCCGGCCGCTGGTGATCCAGACAGAGAGGCTCTGTCTCTGTCTGGACCACCTGCCGGCCGCTGGCTCAGCACCGGCCGGCCGGTGGACCAGACAGAGAGCCTTCCTCTCTGTCTGAACCACCGGCCGGCCGCTGGCTCAACACCGGCCGGCCGCTGGTGATCCAGACAGAGAGGAAGGCTCTCTGTCTGGTCCACCGGCCGGCCGGTGGTGAGCCAGCGGCCGGCCGGTGGTACAGACAGAGAGGACCGGTTGCCGGTGCGCGCAGGACTTCTCCTCTTTACGGTTTTTATTGTTTTGTCGTTTTGGTTTGATACATATTTTAATAAGTAAAAAATTTACAGTATCTAACATTATATGAAAAAACTAAATGTAAACAAGATATATACTTGTGTTACCTGTAATTTTAGGAATGTACAGTTGGATTGTTTTCCCAAATTCCTTCGTCGTGATCGTTCCTAATGGCACAAACCATGTCTTCAACATACTCATCATTATGTTCTGTTAATCTTTCCATGGAAGTAGGGATCTCACATAAATCAGCATCTTCATCAAATTCATCCTCACCAACATATTGGTTTTTCCCTTGTAAAACAACAGCCCACTGCATATCTGATTGATCTACTACATAGAAAATTTGTTTGGCATGTGTTGCCATTATAAAAGAATCAGCTGTGTCTTCCAATCTATTCAGATTAACAAGTGTCATTCCAAATTCATCGTGTCTGACACTGTTGTTACCGATAAACCATTTACAGTTAAAAACGGGAACTTTAATTTTAAAGTAATCAGCCTCCCATATGTCTTCAATCACTCCATAATATGCACTTGATGCCGAAATTGGGTTTCTGTCCTTAGCACTCGAAAAATGCATTGCTTCTGCAAACACCAATACACCACTATTCTGAACTGCACTTCTGTTGTCCTGAGCTTTCGTATGAAATGTATAGCCATTAATGTCATAAGCGGACCATGTTATCACATTTAAAGATGGACCACCCACTATCCATTTTAATGTCTCTGATACATCTGATCTACCAAGCAAGGTCTTTTTAAACCATGGCAAAAAAGTTTTGTTGTGCTCATTCAAAATCCACATTTCTTTCTTCTTTGGATGACATTGTTTCAACTCATTAATATGCAATGTGATATACGGTTGAACATCAGCTATGTTATTCAAGATGTATGATTCTAACTTCTTCATATGTTCAGCTGACAGTGATTTGACTTTCAAGCCACGAATCCCCTTTCCCTCATTATTAACCCGTTCATGGCGAGATGGAGGCAAACCTATGTGTTGCGCCGTAGCCAAGTAACTCGTACAAAACTCTGCTACCTCCTCAGAAATATACTTTTCAATAATGGAGGCTTCAGGTCGATATGGATTTTTAACATATCCCTTTAATATTTTCATATACCTTTCAAAAGGATACATCCAACGAAGATATACAGGTCCACAAAGCCTTATTTCTCGAACCAGATGAATCAGTAAATGCACCATCATATCAAAAAAAGTTGGAGGAAAATACATTTCCAAATGACAAAGTATAATAATTGCATCCTTTTCCAAAATGTTCAAAGCATTCACATCAATCGCCTTGTTGCAAATTGAATTGAAAAAATAACACAACCTCATTATAGTCTTTCTGACACGGATGGGCAATATTCCACGCAGTGCAACTGGTAGAATTTGTTGCATCATGACATGACAATCATGTGATTTCATACCTATCAACTTCAAGTCTTTCAATGAGACAAAATTTTTTACATTTGAAGAATAACCTTGAGGCACTTTGATATCATGAAGACACTGACAGAAGCTACTTTTCTCCCTCTTCGATAATGTATGACAAGCCGGGGGAAGAAATGTTCGTCTTCCTTTAGGAGTGGGAGCTAACTCTAAACGTATTCCCATTGACAGTAGGTCTAACCTTGCATTCAACCCATCTTTTGTCTTTCCTTTAATATCTAGCAATGTTCCGATCAAAGAATCACAGATATTCTTCTCCACGTGCATGACATCAATATTATGTTTGACTTCATGATACCTCCAATATGGTAGCTCAAAAAATATTGACCTTTTCTTCCAAATATGTCTATCATTACCAGATTTCGGTGTCTTTCCCAATGTCACATCAAGGTTTTTCACCCTCTCAAAATACAATTCTGGGGATAAAGGTTGAGGTGCAGTATCAAATTCTTGTGAGCCATTGAATGCCTTTTTTAGTCTTCTATAAGGGTGATCCATAGGCAAAAACTTTCGATGACTCATGTACACTGTTTTCCTCCCATGATGCAATTGACAATATGACGTCTGTTGTTCGCAAATTGGACATGCTTTATGCCCTTTAACACTGTATCCAGACAAATTTCCATATGCTGGGAAGTCATTTATAGTGAATAGAAGCACTGCATGCAGTTGAAAATATTCCATTTTATAAGAATCATACACCCTAATACCATCAGCCCATAAAAGTTTCAAATCATCAATCAGCGGTGACAAGTATACATCAATATCATTTCCGGGTTGCTTTGGACCAGAGATCATGATACTCAACATGACATATTTGCGCTTCATACAAACTTCAGGAGAGAGGTTGTAAATTACCAATAAAACAGGCCATGAACTATGTGTGCTACTGAGGGTTCGGTATGGATTCATTCCATCTGTGCACAAGCCTAGTCTCAGATTTCTAATTTCATTTCCAAATGTAGGGTACTGGGCATCAACTTTCTTCCATTGTGGACAATCAGCTGGATGACGTATTTTTCCATCACATACCCGCTCATCAGCATGCCATCTTAACCTTTTTGCATCATGTGAATTAGCAAATAAACGTTTGAAACGAGGAATTATAGAAAGATACCAAAATACCTTTGAAGGGAGCTTTGTAATCTCTACATCAGCTTGTGATTTTTCTTTCACCTTATACCGTGATGTCCCACATTTGGGACACTCTTTCAGAAATTCATATTCCTTCCTATATATAATGCAGTCATTCGGACATGCATGTATTTTCCTGTATCCCAATCCCATCGGGCATAATATTTTTTTGGCCTTATAATGTGAATCTGGAAGATCGTTATCTTTTGGAAGAATGTCTTTCATCAATTGTAGCAGCTCTGTAAAACTTCTGTCACTCCATCCATGTTTCGCCTTCAGGTTAATCAATCTTAACACCGCCAACAAAACCGTAAAATCTGTACAACCAGGATATAATGGTTTTTCGGCATCACCATATAGACGTGCAACTCTCGGTTCTATCTCAATTTGTTCTGCTACAATATCGCGAATCATTTCATCAATTCCATCAGAGTTACCATCTTGCGATTCATTATCATCAGTGACATTCTGTCCAGTTTCGCCATGCCAAATCCAAGGGTTGTAACTCGGATTGAAACCATGACAAATCAGATGATCTTTTATCTCTCTACTTTTCAACTTCTTCATATTCAGACATTTCAGGCATGGACAGAAAAAAATGTCACTACTTGGAACATTTCGTTTAGCAAATTCCAAAAAGGCATCAACACCTTCCTCATATTCATTGCTCATTCGATGTGCCGTAATCCAACTTCGACTCATTATTACCTATAAAAAATAGCAAAAATATATATATTTTTTAGATAAGACAAATATATGTTTATATGAAAAAAATCATAATTTGAATATAACAATTTTGAAATATAAAACAAATCGATGTGTAAACCCCCCTGGACACCCCCCGACCCCTCTGGACAGCCCCCCACCCCTCCTGGACACAACCCCCCACCCCCGACCTGCTTGGACACCCCCCTGGACACCCCCCAACCCTCTGGACAGCCCCCCCACCCCTCCTAAACACCACCCCCACCCCCTACCCCCTTGGACACCCCCCTGGACACCCCCAACGCCCACCCACACCCTTGGACAGCCCCCCACACCCACCCACCCCCTTGTAAACCCCCCTGGACACCCCCTGACCCCTCTGGACAGCCCCCCACCCCTCCTGGACACCACCCCCCACCCCCTACCCCCTTGGACACCCCCCTAGACATCCCCCAACCCTCTGGGCAGCCCCCCCACCCACCCGGACAACCCCAAATACCCTCTGGAGAGGCCGCCACCCACTTGGACAGCCCCCCACACCCATCCACCCCCTTGGACAGCCCCCCACACCCATCCACCCCCTTGGACACCCCCCTGGACACCCCACCGACCCCTCTGGACAGGCCGCCACCCCCTTGGACAGCCCCCCACACCCACCCATCCCCTTGGACACCACCCTGGACACCCCCCGACCCCTCTAGAAAGCACCCCACCCCTCCTGGACACAACCCCCCACCCCCGACCTGCTTGGACACCCCCCAACCCTCTGGACAGCCCCCCCACCCCTCCTAAACACCACCACCCACCCCCTACCCCTTGGACACCCCCCTGGACACCCCCCCAACACCCACCCACGCCCTTGGACAGCCCCCCACACCCATCCACCCCCTTGGACAGCCCCCCCCACACCCATCCACCCCCTTGGACACCCCCCTGGACACCCCACCGACCCCTCTGGACAGACCGCCACCCCCTTGGACAGCCCCCCACACCCACCCATCCCCTTGGACACCACCCTGGACACCCCCCGACCCCTCTAGAAAACACCCCCACCCCTCCTGGACACAACCCCCCACCCCCGACCTTCTTGGACACCCCCCTGGACACCCCCCAACCCTCTGGACAGCCCCCCCACCCCTCCTAAACACCACCACCCACCCCCTACCCCCTTGGACACCCCCCTGGACACCCCCCAACACCCACCCACGCCCTTGGACAGCCCCCCACACCCACCCACCCCCTTGTAAACCCCCCTGGACACCCCCGACCCCTCTGGACAGCCCCCCGCCCCTCCTGGACACCACCCCCCACCCCCTACCCCCTTGGACACCCCCCTGGACATCCCCCAACCCTCTGGACAGCCCCCCCACCCACCCGGACAACCCCAAATACCCTCTGGAGAGGCCGCCACCCACGTGGACAGCCCCCCACACCCATCCACCCCCTTGGACACCCCCCTGGACACCCCACCGACCCCTCTGGACAGGCCGCCACCCCCTTGGACAGCCCCCCACACCCACCCATCCCCTTGGACACCACCCTGGACACCCCCCGACCCCTCTGGACAGCCCCCGACCCCTCTATAAAGCACCCCCACCCCTCCTGGACACAACCCCCCACCCCCGACCTGCTTGGACACCCCCCTGGACACCCCCCAACCCTCTGGACAGCCCCCCCACCCCTCCTGGACACCACCCCCCACCCCCTACCCCCTTGGACACCCCCCTGGACACCCCCCAACACCCACCCACACCCTTGGACAGCCCCCCACACCCACCCACCCCCTTGTAAACCCCCCTGGACACCCCCCGACCCCAAATCCATGCACCTATGCCATGGTTGTGTGTGAATAAAGTAGTAACAACTGTAAAAGGGCAACCCATCCAAATGGACACGCCCCAACCCTCTCGGGGATTTATAGAAAACGATGAAAAATTAGTGAAATCATAAAATTACTCAATATTGCAAGTCGAACAAATAGATCTAGGGATGATAAATAAGATTATGGTGCCAAAACGAGTTAAAAGGGTTCGCAATCGAAGAATCTTAGCTAGTTTCAACAAAAAAATCACAACACATATATATTTACTATCCGCGAAAAAAAACGAACGAGTGGGAGGATTACCTGAGTGCTGCGAGTTTAGATGATTGATCCGAGGAGATTAAATATGAGAAACGATGATCGCAAAACGAATCTAAACCAACGAAATGGACGAGCCGATTCGGGTTTACGCGCGAGAGAGACGAGTCGCGACTGTCGAAGGTAAACTCGCGAATGACAATCCACGGGTCTGGGTAAATTCTTAATTGAGTTATCACGTCGGTTATTCAATAACCGACGTGATAATTGTTTTAAAAACATTTATAACGTCGGTTATTTCAATAACCGACGTCAAAAAGCCTTCAAAAACCGCGTTTGTTACGTCGGTTATTCAATAACCGACGTGAAAGGGCCTTCGAAAACCGCGTTTTTTACGTCGGTTATAAAAATAACCGACGTAAAAAACGAAGCCGCGAGATTAATAACGTCGGTTATTTGTATAACCGACGTTAAATGTGTACCGAACACAGGTTTTTACGTCGGTTAAGAAATAACCGACGTAAAAAACCTCGTTTTACATATTATGACGTCGGTTTTATATAACCGACGTAAAAAATGGTGACGTAAAAAACGTTTTCTGCACTAGTGTATATGGCAGGTTGGAAAGCGACATCCCATATGTCCCTGCCTGCCACATGAGTTGAAAATATTGGGCCCCGTCTGACTCTCTCTTTCCTGGGAGCCATGCACTACTGACCATGAGTATTGGGGTTAGTGTCTGAAAGACCTCACCCACTTGGGCCAACATATATTCTATCTGCTACCTACCGAAGACTTCACTACCTATGGTCTCTTGGTAGCTCTAGTTTTAGGCGCCTTCTCTTATAAGAATCTCTCCATCCGAAGGGCTCTCTCCAGCACCTCGACCTTGGTAGGGATGCTGGGAGACACCACTAAAGCCCTGATCTCGCACATGAGTCCCTGGTCAATGGATTGATCCTTGAAGGAAGGGTTTCAAACTATATCATTAGAGTAGATGTAAAGCCCTGTGAACCATATAGAGTACTCATCCACCACCATGATGTCCAACGTTATGTAAATGAGCTTCTGGATACACATAGACCACAATGTCGCGGGGAATACTCTTCCATGTGAAGCCTCTCGAAATCTACCTAAGTGAGGGTCTACACATCATGAGTCTGGATGGTCAAACTCCACCACCTCACTGATGATACCTAAATAAAGATTTCTTCATTGATTTAAATATGGTCATGAGGTATCCTCACAAAGCGGAAGACCCACGTGACATCCTACAACCAGTCCTCAGTGACATGTGGATAAATCTCTCCCCTGAACATGGGAAGTCTCTATCTCTAGAACTCATGTAGGGAACTGGGCCTATGAAAATCCTCTATCAAAACCTCCAGTATTATATTATGACCATTGGGTGGTGGTAGCATTGGTGTCCCACTCGGTGGGGCCATCACTTGAACTGGTCCTTGTACAGATGTTTAATCGCTCAGTGGGATGTCCTCATGACCATTAATTAGAATCATGACAGGTCGTCCATGTGGAGGCATCATGAGATAGATAGAGATGTACCACAGTTAGAAATTCATACATGGTGAGATGGATCTTTTTCAAAATACGAAGGCACATAGGAAACCAATGTTTTCTTGCATTGAGACGAAAAGATAATTCATGGTCCTAGTGTATGGATTTTTCAGTCTCCGCACAAACACTGGACTCCCCGAATCTTAAAGTAAAACTCACAACACATAACATTGTTTCCCAAAATCAAAATATTGTCTCTCAATCTTTTAGGGGGAACCAACATACCTTTGATACCACTTTTTCATGATAGATCCCCCTAGCCCCATGTCGTGACTACCCAAATCCCACCTCTCAAAGGTCATGGGATGGTGACTAGTGCTGAAGACGTTAACCAGCAAGTGGGAGGAATTTTTCCAAGTACATGTATGCACACACACAAACCCGTCCACATACCAGCATAACGAAAAGGGGAAACAAGTACCTCTAAAACAAGGTGGGTGCATGTACTACTAATGTTAAGTGGTCTAGAATACAAACCCAACAAGAAATCCAAACAAAAAGTATAAATTGGAAACTATGATGGACATCAAAAAAATACCCCACCTGATTGGGAGAGTACTGATGCTACTAGAAGCCGATGTTGTGAATCCAGACCACACAGTAATACTAGTCCCTACCTGGTCCTAGGACACCAATCCCACTGTCATAGAATCTATCGGTCCCATATCCCTGAGAACCCCAATCATAACTTCAGTCATCTGCACCATACACAAAATGTGGGGGCAAAACCCATGTATGGGTGAGTAACACAATACTGAGTAGGGACCCCAAAACAGAAAGTAAGTATTACATACCAATTACTCAATGTAAAGCATGAAACACTAAACAAATCACACTAGGTATATTCTTTGGTGGTAATAATAGTATCATTAGCCACATCATCAAACACCTCAGCTATAGGGTAACTCCTCCCCTAGGGAGTACAATGGGCCTTCCTAGTCATGAAGAGGTACATCCCACTATCCTTGGACTGCTTAGGTACTCTTCCCCCATCGCGTACAATGGGCCTGAAGAATCACAAAGAGGTGCTTTCCACAAGACATTCCCTACTGAGGTACTCATCATAATCACATACCATGGTCTTGAAAATTCACAAAAAGGTTCTTACACCGTGGGCCTACCAAGTCATGAAGAGGTGATTCCCACTATGCCAAAAGTTTGTAGTCATCAGGTCTCCCCAAGCCGCATGGTTCTCTTTGTTGTGCACTAGAGAAAGCCACACCTCAAGCCTTTCGTTGCATCTGAACTGTCATTAAATCCACCATAGATTGTGCCAAATTATCTGCCTCATTGAGATGGTCAAATGCCACAAATGGTTCATTAATTGAATGTACGGTTTGCATGATACATGTGTTTTATTAACGAGGGGGATGGTTGCGATGGGACCCGGTCCAACACTTTCTGACCGACCCGACCAACCCGGCCTAGGGGTCCCACATACCATAGTTTATTAAGACGGACTCGACTGGCATAGTGTGGGTCATGGTTAGTATGGTTTGGACTCTCTAGTGGGCCAGGCCCAAAGAACCTCACTGGGAATGACCCAATTGGCCAAGGGACTGGGCCACCGAGTTACCAAACGACCCAGCCTAGACTGGCCTAATAAGTGCGGGTTTGGACCACCGGTGTGGTTTGTCCCATGTGGCTATGACCCAGCCCGCTGGGTATTGAGACTCTCCCAACCCGGTGAGCCGCAGTTCTAGTCAAGCCCAACTTGGTGAGCGATGGGTCCGACCCACCGGGGGGGGGGGGGGGGGGGGGGGGTTGTTCGTGGCCAGTTTGTCTCACTGGATGTGGGTGGTAGCCACATCGGTGCCCCGCCATTTCCCCACATGTCTTTGTGATTAAGTGACTTGGACCATCGTGCAGGATGCGGCTCAACGCTTCATCCACTGCCCTCTGACCTGGTCAGGAAACCACGTTCACTGCCTCCAGCCGCCAGCTAGGCCGGGGGCTTCTGCTACTGCACTACGACCCTTCCACCAGCGTTCCATCGTGGTGTTCCACCATGGGCCCCCGACGGCAGTTGCCGGTGCTGCCACTGATGACGGTGCACCGGTGGATTCTTTTGCGGATGACTATGTCTACTCCAGTTGTTCATTCTTTGTTCCTCTTGTGCCTATGTTTACCAGGGATAATCATATCCACTACGACAGTATCATAATGGCCTTGTCATTGATTCAACAGTTTGGCCACAAATAACACGCATGACTGAGGGGCTCGGGCCTTGTCTGTGTCGGCCCATGCCCTCTATGTTATAATTTTATAAAACAAGAGAGGTCCCAGGATTTTAAATCAAACAACAAGGATAATTTTATCCTGGATAAGGAATCTCAAAATAAGTTATCCTCCTGCAAAAATGCATGGTCCATAAATTAAACTGTTTCCGGGATAATCCGTGTTCATCATTTTAAAAATAAGAACGGGGAAACATTATAAATAAAAAAACCACAACCTCTTATGAAGTCTGATGTCGCAGCGTAATCCTCAAGGGGTTAAGACATCAACGTCGCTTCATGAATCTGATCTTCCAAAGGAGAAAAAGGTGGTGAAGATCGGTTGGCTTTCGTTATTCTTCGTTGGGGTTTATGTCTATCAATGGTTCGCCAAAGAATCTTCCAAATTTCTAATCCATATTTTCCCAGCGTGTTGAACTATAAATAAGAGTACGCCACAATGTTCCTAATTTAATGTGATTCCACATCATTACCCTATTTTATTTAAAAAACGTCATCGCAATTAAGTGTCATTAAAGCGTCGTTACACTGTGATTTTAATGGGCCATTAGTGAGCCTCATTGATGTGTAACGTCACCTCTACGTCGCTTCCTTGCAGAGTCATTGTCCTCCACTCATAATTTAAAATTAAATTAAATTAATACTTTTAAATTATTTTATTCTTTTTCTTGAAATGTTCAAAAAATGAACTTTTCTACATGGCCCTTGCGAGCTGAAATAATGTTATGTCTATGCATTTATGATAATTCTAAATTCAATGTTTCCCTCATATTTTTGATCTGAGAAACTATTCCAAAGTTAAAAAATCCCACAAAGATGTTTATTGAATTTACCATAAAAAAATATCATCATTCAATTTTGAGATCACTGAACCATGGAATCATGTGTCATTGAATTTCGTGGTCTTGAAATAATTCCATATAAATAAAAAAAATTAGACAGAAATTATGAGTTGTTATAAACATGATCATGATTCAAAAAATCATGATAAAGATCCAATATGGGATGAATAACTTTATTTTATATGGGAAGTGGAGTAGAAGAGATAGATGGATCTAAAAAATAATAACACCCATACTTATGGGGTGTATATATAATGCTCGGTAAAAGACAATGGTGTGTGAAGGAGCTTCAGTTTGAGGAGAAGGTGTATGGAAGAGATTTGTTCCATAGAGGATTTAAGAAGAGATTATGTAGAAAGGAAGAGACAGTTCCAAAGCCCTATAGTGAATGAGATGTTATTATAGAGGTTTACATGATGATGGAGTCATGACTTTAAGATAATGGGTGTTATAATTACATGACATGAATTCCGATTTCATTTAGAGTAAATTTCATGAATTTATTCATGATTTTCCATAAAATCACTTAAAAATGATTAAATATATAAAAAGAATTAATTGTGGTGTAATATAATTTCATGACATGTTGAAAGATTGTGAATGGTAGTTACATGTGGTTTAATCTTCATTTATTACACATTAACATGAAGAAGAAACTACTTTCGTGACATGTGGACAAGTGGAGAAAAATAGTTACATGGGTTGTAAATTTTCAAATGTTATAAATAATTCAATCTTAGAATTAAATTCATAGTCTATCCAAAAAAATAATAATGTCTTGAATAGGGTGTATGATGTGTATTGGTTCTATATCCAGAAGTCCCAACTCAATCCTACTACACCCTTGAAAAAAGGACCCTTACAATATCCCAACAATAAAACATATCATCCTCTTTCTATACTTCGAAGCTTCTTAAATATTAATAGTAAAAAAGATCAATCCACGGATCTGTAATATCCTTTTTATCTCCCATGATTCCACCTACAGATGCCCATGTTTTCCAAAACATACAAACTATCACCAAATTTTTTGGCCACACCACAATCCCACAGGGACCCAACACATGTATTGAATTCTCATAAAAGGATGAATTGGTCCCTAGATAATCTTACACAATATAAATGACATGGTTCTAAACTCAATATTCAATGAAACTTCATAAAACCATTCAATGTTGGAACCTATCCCAGAAATAAAAAACTGTCAAAAAAGAAGTACATCCAATACCTCTAAGGCCCACCTACCATTCCCTGTGGAATTTAAACATTCACATTTTAAATTCCTCAATGGAATTATGTTGAAAAAAATCAATCGAATGTTCTTTATCCCCAATAAAAATATTTACAAATCTCTCCCCACCTTATGATTGTTGTTAACATTTACTTTTCATGAAACTCAATCACCAATGTTTTTATCGACATCTGGTCAATCCTAACAACCATATCCATAAAATTTTGTTGGAGTACATTCTACTATCCAACTCAAGATATACTGCTTAAAAAAACAAACTCCATCTGTATACATATCTAACCAAAGCACATTTATTTATCTATGAGTAAAGAAAAGGCTTTATCAGTGTACCTGGGATGATTTTATGGTAGGGGAAATGATCACCAAAAATTAAAATTCCACTAAGAGGTCCTACATAAACAACAACAAAAATATTTATTTACTGATGCTTCATCCCACTGTGGAAACACCCTACCATTTAAAAAGTATAGAGCTTCCCATTTAATGAGCTCTTCTTTTTCCAGGGGTGCAATAGGATTAGGTGTTGAGTTTGTGAAGCGAAAAATAATATGCATCATTGAACCAATTCATTATGTGAATTGATTTGGGTAAACCCTATAAAGTTAATTATATAATTGAATAAATTCACAAATTTGAAAATTTACAGTCCCTGTTAATATTTTTCACCGCACGTCCAAATGTCCCAAAAGTAGTCCTCAACAGATTTATAAATGTCATAATAGTTTATTCTTACATCATTAACTACCCTTTACCATGTGTCAACATGTCATGAATATAAATAACACCACATGAAATTATTCTTATTAATTTTTTGAAGGGAATTGACAGGATTTCTCGATAAAATCTTAAATTAGTTCATGACTTTTACAAGACATAAAATGGGAATTAAGTTCAAGTAATTATGAAACTAAAAATATTAAATTTATGACTCCTAGATTGTATAAACAACTAGAATCACCTCCTCTCTAATTTAGATATGAATAGCCATCTCATACTTTCCACAAAAGCTCCTACCACATCTGTACTAGACCAAATATTCTCTATGCTCCACCACCATGGACCAAAGACCCTCTTCACACCACCACCATCAACCAAAGACCCTTTACACACCTCCCAGGAATGGGTGTTCTTATTTTTTAGATATATATATATATATATATATATCAATTCCAATCTTATCCCTGGAAAAACTAATTTTTTTATCCACTATTGGATCTAGATATAGATTTTTGGAATCTAGATCTATAATGTTTAAATCTATATCTATGCTTGTTAGATTTAGATGATGATATAAGTGATATTTTTTTCATTTAACTATGGATATAGTTTTAAAATATAGACCACATTCATCATTTCATTCTTGGTTGTTCTATTCCAAATTGGGATTTTCAATTGGAAATATTTCATCATCGTTCTTGAGGTAGGTGGTAAAAATTTCCAATCTCATAGTATTGCTTTTAAATTACATGAATTATTATTGTAAAATTTCTATATTAGTTTAGAAATTTTATTTTGAAAAAGAATTAATTAATTTCATGTAATAATTAATAACAGAAATGTAAAATTTTGAGTTTTAGGGAACATTAAATGATATAATTAATTTTTAGAATAGTTATGAGATTTTTAGATTTTTGAATTTTATAATTAATTATTGGAATTAATTATAGTGTTTTGAAACGATTGAACATGAGAAATTAGTGGAAAAATTAATTAATGGGAATTGGTGGGATTATTAAATTGGGATATTAGATCAATAATTATTGAATTAATTATAGAAATATTGATTTTTTATATTTAACAATTAATTGATTGTTAAATTATTATTTTATTCATGTTTTTTAATGGGGATAATTAAATGTAGAGTTAATTAATATAGTTGTTATGAATATTATATTGATTTACATGAATCAATTAATTTACTAATTAATTTGGGGTGATTGATTTAATGATGATATAATAATTAATTAATGATTTAATTCATTTAATTGGATTAATTACTATAGAAAAACTAATTTATGAATTAATTAGGGGTTATTGAATTTTATAAGTTAGGAATAATTAATTTTTATATTTATTAAATAAAGTATATTTTTATTTAATTTTTGAATTAAATTACATGATTGAGAAATATTATATAATATTATAAATTAATAAATGGAAATAATATGGAAAATAAATTAGTGAATAAATTAAAGGGTTTGAGTTAGATTAATGAATTATGGAATTTATTAATATATGTGATTTGGATTTATTAATTGGTGAAATAACTAATGGATGTAATGTTATGATTTCATAGATGAGTTAATTAATTGGTGGATTATGTAATGGGGATTTTTATGATGGTTAAATTGAATGAATTATATTAATTAATTGGAAAATTAATTAATATGAATTTTTGGGTTTTTCAATTGAAAATTTTGACTAATTTATTATTGATTTTATTATTTGTTATTGAGATTTGATAGTTGGGTAATTAATTATTGAAAGGATTAATAGTAGATGTGTGATTATTTAAATGTATACTTAATTAATGGGAAAATAAAGGTTCATATATTGTTGATTTAATCAATTGGAATGGATATTATAAATTAATTTTGGAATGAATTAAAAGTATTAGATAAATTAACTTATAAATTAATTATTGATTGATAAATGGGTTGTCACATATGATGTTATAATCCCATGATAATTATATACATGCATATTTGGACTATGTAATTAACTGTGGAAATAATTACAGGATATGGATGATACACTGAAAATAATTAATTGTTGAATAAACAATGTGTATTGATGCCATGAAATGAATAAATATTTATTGAATCAATTGTGAGATATTGAATTACTGTGTTTGAATAATTAGTTTGTGAATTAATTATTGGATATTGTTTTCTATAAAGAGAATAATTAATATTTGAATTAATTAATGAACTCCGATAAATTAAATTTTTAATTATTTAATGGGAGTCGTGATGGTTAGTTGTGATATAAAGAGTAATGTGTTTAATCGTTGTTGATGTTATAATGTGAAAACATGTGTTAATGAGATACATGTGATGTTATTATGAAAAGAGATATACATGATTAATTGGGAACTAGGGTGCTACACATGATGATCTAGTTCGATGATGATATACATGCATTGTTGTTGAATAATGTCTAGACCTGACCATCTATGACAGTGATAGATCTATTAGGGTATTGAATTAATAATGTCCTATACCTGATGGTCTATACTAGTGATAGGTGAGAATGTATGGGAATTGGGGGCAAGATAATATGATTTACACCAATCATATATATTCATGTTGAGAATTGGGTTCTATACATGATGATCTATGGCAATGGTTTTTATTCATGTTCAAAAGTGGGAGGTCATACATGATGTTTTATGACAAACAGTACTCTATGTTGTGGACTCTCATGAGAATACATTGAACTCTACCATGGGTCAAATTAGGTATGAGATATGATATCAAAATTGAATACATCAATTTTCATAATGATTCAATGTATGTATTAATATGTCATATTACATAGTATATGCTTCAACATCCGTCATGAGTGGAAGCTAGGGTTAAGGTATGAGTATCCTCAGGAATCCTAGAGTTAATGTAGTTAAATAAATAACAAATGATATTATATATTCTATTTATTTACTAATTATACATATTTCATTATACCATTGTATACATGTTCTTAGTGGGTTTGTTTTAGACATCATTTGTGGTGGCCTAATATGTTGTTCTCAAAACCAAACTATGGATGCCTGATTCAGACTAGAATAGAATTTTGTTCTTAATAGGTAGAGGTAAAATGCCATGTGTTCGGTGGCTCGGTTGGGATGGAGCATGGTGAGGGAATGAGTCTTTTTGTCTGGTCCCACTTGGATGAGTTGTTAGTGTCCTTATTTATTTCATGTTCTTCATATTAACAATTGGAATTTACTTATCATAGAATATCTAATTATTAGTTAAATATTGTATTTTGATGATTTTGTTATCCTGAGATAATGCTATTTTTATGTTCATATGTTTCCATTATTGTTTTTTTCTTCATCTGTTGTATTTCACTCATAAAGGAAAAATGAGGGTATATTATCCCCATCAATGACTTATCAATCCCTCGCTTATAAAAGGTATCCTCTGGCGTATATGGAGGAAAACATGAGGTCATGTAAAGGTCTTGCTTGCGGAACCAGTTTTTAGAAACCATGATAGGGCCTTCATGACATGTTGTCATAGGGTGAAAAACAATTACATGGGGTGTAATCTACATCTGTGACATGTTATTATATGGTGAAAACAACGTCTGTGACATTTCGAAATGTCGTAAAAAATAGTTACATGGGATGTAAAATTTTGAAGTTATAAGATAATTCAATCCATGAATTAAATTATAAGGGTCTACCCAAAACAATTCACATCATTAATTAGGTCCATGATTCATATTAGTTATGTAGCAAGAACTCAGCACATTATCATGTTGCACCCTTGAAAAAATATGGGTTCTTAGACTCCCTTACCTTATGAGGCTCAAAAATAGATTAATAATGGAGGTTAGGTCTTACATGGTTGATAATCACTTAATACACAAAAAACAAATACATTTTCTATCATATTGTTCCTTTGCCCTCAATTTTTTCAATTATAACATTTTAGTTTTTACCACATCAAGTTGTTTCTTTGTATTTAAATATGTAAATTATCCCTTATTTAAAAAATTAGAATATTTTTTATTTTATAATTTTTGCCCTTTTATTCTAAATATAATATATAATTAATAAAATAAAAAAATAATTTGGGTATGTGAATTAATTTTAATACAAAGTCAAGTGATATGCAAATCAACAATTCACCGTTAATTTCATTATATTTTTTTTCAGTTTTTAGTAATTATTATGGAAAAAAATTAGTTATAGATGTTATATGTTATATAATATATAATATTTTTATTCCAAATATGGAATCTATATTCCAAATTCCGTTCATATAAGTGAAATATTATAATTTATAATTTTCCCATGGACACAATGAGAATGTGGGGTTTTGAAATAAAAAAAGTTAAAAAGATTATAAAATTGATACATAAAATTTCAATATTAAACTGATTCAAATAAACTATATTGGATTGATATATTTATAATTTAAATTATTACAGATTAAAATAAATTTAGAATAATGTTTTAATTTTTAAATAAGTTATCTGAATAGGCAGTTTTTAAATAAAAAATCAATATTTCTCCCTATTCTTAAGAAATTCAAAAATTTTAGACAAAAACCTAAAATTACCCATAAGGTAATTATTATATTTATATTTCCAAAAAAATATTTTTTGAAATAAAAAATAAAAAATTGTTAAAAATTGGCTTATAATATGTGTTCCATAAAAAGTCAATAAAATACTTTTCCAAAAAAATGTTTTAAGCATAAAATTATATTTATGGTTATCTCCTTAGAAAATGAAAAAGTGGAATTTTAAACATTAAATTGAATATATAATATATATAAAATTATTTAATAAAAATTATTGATGTTATTTTATTAATTAATTAATGTAAAATTCATTTGTTTTTATAAAAAATGTTTTTCAGAAAAGCTTTTCTATTCTTCTCGAAGGCCTTTATATTCATTTAAAATTAAATTTTGACAAAGAAATTCAATTCATATACATGTGTAAAACATATTACCCTAATTTAGATAATATTATTCACAAAATCTAATCCAATGACATGGTGACAACTATAACATCAAATAAAAATTGTTTAATAAAATATCACCTTCAATTTAATCATGGTATAACATTCTACAAAAGGTAGTAATTGTATTTAGTGTATCATTAGAAAAAAAAATGTTCTTTTTTAATACAAGATAAATTCAATTTTACATGTAAGAAAATCCAAAGTCTATGTTTTTGTGTATCACTAAATAACTATATTATTCAATACATTTGAATTTTTTTTTACAAAATCATATGGTATTAAAATGATGAAAAAAAATTAAATACAATTTTTTATATTTATTTTCTATAATTTATGAGATGTTTTTTTATACATTCCATGAAAAATATTTTTTATATTTAAATATTAAATATTTTTTCTTTTTATTGAATAAGTGTATTATAAATTCAACATATAATTTGAAAAGGATTCATTTCGCTCCATTTATTATTTTTTAGAATAATAAATTTCTTATATATTTTCAATTAATATATACATGAACATATTGTTATAAAAATTACAGTAATTGTAAAAAATTTATTTTTTACTATTCACATAAAAATAAATATGTTCGGATAAGTCATAAAAATTTATTCGAAACTAATATTAAAATTATAAATCTAAAAAAATCAATTAAACTTACTAAATAAAATTTTATTAGTTAATAGAATTTTCATTCTACAGAAAAAACAATATACAATGGAAAACGAAATTTATCAAAAATATTCCCTTTTAAAATAATAAGTTTATAGTTTTTATTTTGAATGTGTTTATAATTGATTACCGTTACTTTATTTAATAATGGTTTTATTATTCTTATTTTTATTAATAATATTCATATATTATTTCATGAAAAGATTCAGTTTGGTATTTCATGTGAAATGTACTAGAAAACATAATATTCATGTAAATAAAAGTATATTCCATATTATTATGGTGCTACAATATGAAATTTATTGAATCTCCTATTATGATAGGTTGGTAAGAGAGAGTGGATCAAACAACAAAATGGAATCAATGATCATTTTCCATGAATCCAATTTGACATAGTATCATTAATTTTTTTTATGAGATTAAAAATTATTTGAAATATTGAAAATTATATTTGTAATCTATTTAGAAAGAAATTCTAAATAATAAAAAAAATTATTTTAATATATTCAATAGTTTTTGGAATAATAAAAACTTTTCCACAATCTATTTAATAATTTTGTTCCATTTTTCAATATTAAAGTATTAATTTTAATTAATTATACAAATTATTCCAAAACTAAAAAAAATATTTAAACCATTTAAAAATTTAAATCTAGATACACAAAATTGTCACACATAAGTATATGAATTTACCCATGTTTCATCTCTAAAAATTTCTCTATAACACAATGATTTCATTTTCCATGCATCAAAAAATAAAAACTCATCACACATCTGAATAATAATTCCAAATGTAAAAAATCATCCCACATTCACTAATCATGATAGAGTGAAGGAAATACTCCCTTTCACCAATCATGATCACATTTCAAAAAATGTACATTTTGGACTATCTCAAAAGTATTGATGAAAATTCACATCTCTTTAAAGAATTATATATCTCCCAAGACTTTAGTGTCGATTTATTTATAAACCAAAGAAATAAATACCTATAAAGATAAATTTATATAATGTTAAACTAGAGAAAATACCCATCTCTGGGGATATGACTTAATATATCTCCCCCTAAAGTCCCAATGTTATGGGTGACAAGAGAGATAATATCTAGTGTATCATCATTGACCACAATCATTATACTATAAGAGATAATGGTTTGTGCTTAATAATTTTATATTCCATAAATGTAGTCACATTTTCTAGGTATTATAGTAATTAATCCTATCAACCATTCCTATTGTTATTTGGTTCTTTAATTGATGGAATGAGTGGAAAAAATAATGTTCGTCTATCTCATATTAGAGATGTTGTACGAATTACCTATCTATAATAATATTGTGGATATATCGGATCAATATCATCTTGGAGTAGTTAGTTATGGGTGATAGATACACACACATGTAATCATTGTATCCACATGTAGTTATATGTTATATAAGATATAGTTACTATCATCTAACTATAAACCTCTATGAATGTTGTGTGCCTTAGATATCCATCGTCGTATCCAGTCACCAACACTATCCACTATTCATAATTTATGTCAAATATCATAATAGAACGTACACATAAAAAATTACTCAATTAAGGCTACTACCTCTTATTAACCATATAAGAATATCCGCATAAATATTCCACTACCTCACCATCTAAAACAAATCTTGTACTCAAACCATAGGAAGTGAATGATTAAAAAATAAATGATATTTTATGTTATTTGGATAATTCCAAAAATTTAATAAAAACATAAGAGATATAAAATTATATATAATAATCCACGTACAATTAATTGTAAGAATATCAATGTATTCAGATATGTTTATTCCAACCACTATAGTGCCACTAAGATCATCATCCTAATAATTCAACAAATCTATGCATTATAGATCATCCTATTTACCCTTGTTTTATTTTCAATATTGGAAGATCATTCATTATTCAAATAAATAATATTATATACTCTTATATATTTTATTACAATTATCATCCTTCAACTAACTTTCAAAGTGTTAATATTCTAAAAATCATAGTCATTAATATCACCAAATTTTCATAGAATCATCTTCCATTTATAATATTAAATCACATTAGTAATATTCTTTTTCGATTATCAAATACCACAAGAATATTATTTTTTATTTTTCAACATAATATGATTGAAACCATAATTATTTATTATTCACAATGAATCTTTCACAATTAAATAATTTCTATAATTAATTATTTCATAATGATTTTTTAAATTTTTATAATTGTCATTGACACAATCTTGGAAGAATTATTATATGGTCTAATGATAATTGTTACACTGGTATAGTGACTCATAGGAATAACTAGGACATCAACACAGATCAATCACCACCTAAAGCAGTTTAGTATCATTCCATGGTTGTTAATTCAATAATCTATTTTTTAGGACCACAAAATCTCAAATAATAATATTATTAGTATTTTCATATAATAATTATTCAAATAGTTAACACATGATATTATCATAATTTAGAACAAAATTCCCACTTTAATGATCCAAACCAACACTCTAACACATGTATCTATGATTTTAAGAAAAAAACATTATATTATAATCATTATTTCACCATTTATAAAACAATAATTATTTTATAAGACAGATTTCTCACATGGAAAATATTTTACTCTTCAATTCACCCATCAATTGACGTATAATTTACCTAAACATGGTTCCAATTGAGTTGAGATGTTGATGTCGGTTAAATAGAACATTTTAAATCATTTAATGAGATTGTAGGTTCATTTTCACACCTCATATTCCCTTGAATAGGGTTTCCATTTTGAACCCCCATGCGTGACGACATCCCTGACCACACTTGACCTCCGGTCATTATAACTTTTCCATTCATTCTATGCCTCTAATGTATATTGTTTTCCCTTCCATTAATTTCTTCACGATATCTCTAGAGTCATCCTATGTATCAATAAGATTGATGATATTTAACTTGAATTCATTAAAAACAATTCATATTATATTTCTTTTTTTTTGATAGATGAACAAATTGGCATTATCCTATCATGGTGACTATATGGTGGGGCATGCACTGGATAATACATTCATACAGAACCAATTAATTTATATCCTTAGGGATGGCATGGTATTCACTGGGGCATTCGACCATATACTAAATAAAACTTATTTTTAGACCCTCTTTTTTCACTTATTAAATACCAACCACAAAATATGGTAGTGTTCGAGAGATATAATTTTCTAATTCTTCACTAAAGATAATATGTAGCTTCTTATAAAAGTAAAAATAATAAAAAAAATTATTATCAACTTGTTAATTGATATTTAATGAATCCAAACCCTAAGTACAATATCAGAAGGGGGGAAACATATCTATAAGTTCCATAAATAACTATTTATTAGATTAAGTCTAAAAAATTTCATTAGATGTGATTTTAAATCCATATTATGTGTTATATTATATGTTCACTAATTATGCATATATATTTATAATTCTTGAAAGTATCTAATAAGACAAAACAAATTTTTTTTACGTTATTTAGGAAATAAAATTCCCAAAAATCAATTTTTAGATACCATTAAAAATGTATATATATTGATAAAATCATTCTTAAACCATTATTTTTGAGTAAGTGCTTTTTCCATAAAAATGATATGAGATGTTCCAAGAATATATTCTTCTATCATGATTTTCGAGAAACAAATGAAATGAATTTTAATCAAAAAATAAATATTATATGGATCATTTTCTATGAAAAACATAATTTAATTTAAGATTAATATTATTCAATTGATATTGAGTTTGATAATAGGGAGGTTTTGATATAAAAAAATAAAATATTCCAAACTGATACATTGAACTATACCGTGATTCATTATTTGTTGATTTATCTATGATCCTATTATATTTTGCTTCAATTATGTCTATAAAAAAATGAAGTTTGGTGTTATATAAAAGAATTTATAAAATGGAAAATTTTAAGGAATTAAATGAGAATTGGAATTTATTAAATAATATTATGCATTTATAATATTTAATTTAAAATAATTAACATAAATTATACAATGATTAAATTATATCCAATGATATTTTAAAATAAACTTGGCTAAAAAACCTATTATTAAATAAACTACAAAATAATTTGTTCTCTATTCTATAGGCCATAATTGGTGATTTTAATCTTACATAAAAAATATTTCTGTAAAAAACTTCTAATGGTGAAATTTTTTGATTCTGATGAACATAATTAAAATTTAATTCAGTGATAATGAAATAAAAAAAACCTATAAAAATGAATTAGGTTCTGATCGTACGATATTTAATCTTTTAGTAAAGACTGGGACATTAAAAATGGATATTACATAATAAATATGTGCGACACATTGATGTTAAATTATATGAACATTAAATATGTATGAATAAAACCTAAAAATTATTTTTGAAATAAAATATTATTTTATCTGAAATACTTATCTTTCATCCATTCCTACCAATTAATATAATTTTCTAGAATCATTTGTTATAAAATATATTTATTTGATATAATTCATGCTGAATTTAATATGGAATTTTATATAATTTATATATATATATACTATTTTAGTATGCTTTTATAAATTATATAGCTATTTCAAATTAATATATGTTAAAATGAACATGTTGATTCTTTCATATTTGAGTGATAATGTATATTGGGTGAAACTTTCCCAAACTTTTTTGTACATGTTTATCACTTTTGATTATAAATACACTTATTGAAATTATCTTATTTACTAGTATATTTAAAATGATTTTGGGGGTAATGAAGTTGGAATATATGGTATTTAACTTACGATATTAATTAAAAGTTACATACAAACACCTAATAATGATTTATCAGTGTAATTTTTAGTTAATTAACTGAAAATTACATAGGGGAAGACATATAATAATCTTTATTTGTTAATGAATGGGCATAAAGTTATAATGTTGCTCTATATTCTACCACATGATTGAAAATATTTCAGTTGTGAAAATTTTAAAATAATGATAGTAGTTCCATGTGATGCGATTATAAGGAAATAAAAACTAAATGATTTGATATATGTGATTTGAAAATTTAAATATTAAATATAATATACACTCAATATGGTCTTTTATAAATATAGTTATTTTTTATTTCAAATCATGTCCCAAATGTATTATTTTTTTTGGAAATAATATATTTAATATATATATTCATATAGAATTATTAGAGTACTAATTTTTTATAATATTTTTAAGGTTAAATGTACTAGATAAAAGTTTTTATAAACATGTATGTAAAAAATTGGAGTTTTAATAACACAACATTTTAATATTAAATCATGATTGAGAAAAATATAAATATTGTATAATATTTTAATAATGGGGTTTATAAATAATAATTTTTATTTTATATAGGGTGAAAATAATTCTAGGTAGATTTTTTTTTCATAACAACTTATAATTATTTTTTATAAAGGAATGATTTTTAAAATTACATAATCTAAGTGCCTATATTTTAATGTTTGATATGTCAACATGTATTTTGAAGTAATGATTATTTAATTTGATTAAATTTACAGTGACGATTTAGAAATTAATTTTAAATAACATTTTTAATATACAATTTAAATTTAAAATGTCTGTAAGATTAAAACATATTTAAATTGATATTTTTTTAAATGTATTATATTTTTGAAAATTATTATCATTCAAGGTTCTATAAGTTATTAAAGTGATCATATTAAAAATTAAATAATTTTTTTTTCAATTTAGGACAAAAACTATGTTTTTCGTATTGATATTTATTTTGAATTGAGTTTCTGGTTATTGGGATAAAAGGATTTTATGTAAATTAGAGGTGATATATTAACATTTGTTTATAATATATAAGTTGAATTGTTTTTTGATATCTAGAAAATTATAAAAATGAACAATTTTGAATTAACATATTTTCATGGGAACATTTGTGTAATTTTTTAGAATGTATTTCTTATTAAATTTTTTATGTTATATTTTCACTTTTAAAGGACATTATTATGATTGAATTGAATGATATAAAACTTCATTAGTGTGTATTTTTTTTTAAATTTTGAAAAATTCCTATAGGGATATAATTTAGCATATAAGCCATTATATTGTGGGAGAATGAATTTTAACTAAAAAATTAAATGAGGAAAATTATATGAAAATAATCATTTTTAATTTGATTTCATAAGTTATATTGGTTAAAGGTGAAATGTTTCTAATTGTGGGATTTCCCTTATTGGGTGAATATTGAGTTGTAAAATTTAAAAGGTATTATACATTTCTATATTTTAAATGGATGCAATAGATGAGTATATATAATTATTTAACTATGGGTGATTCAATTTGAATTAGAATATGATGTATTTTGGAATATTGGACTCAGTTAATATGGTCTGAGGTTTGATGATTAATAGTGCAAAAATAATCAAATGATAGGGGGAGATTTAAATTATAACTAAAAAATGTGTAATTTTTTAAGAATTGTATTATTTTTAGAGGGTTTTTTATTTTAATTTAAACTATATTCTAGTAATAAATTTTTAAATTAGACATTTTTATATTCTGGGTTATTTTATGGGATATATTCCTAGAATATATTAAAACACCTCAGCCAAGTGATTTATGTTTTTTGTTTATTCCAAGAAATAAAACCGTTGTGTGTCATATTAGTCATAATGGTATACATGATTGATAAATCTTAATTCATGGTGGTATCAGAAACTATTATTGAAGGTGTAGGAAATGAAAAATGAATTGAATTTTTACATGAGATGTTCATATAATATGATATTATAAGGAAACATTTGGAGATCTATTCAGGGATTAGACCATTCAGTTGTAATAATTAATAGAAAATAGTGTGTATACTAAGGGTTATTACCAAGAAATTTCATATATTTATAGATGTTATTTGTGATGTTTAATTATGTGATGATACATTTGGTGATGTACTTCCACTATAGAATGCAATAAAAAATATGAAACATGATTCATAGGTTCATTTATTCATTGTTATTCATTTTTAATGGTTATTCCATAATTTCATCTAAATGAGATAATTAATATTGGAATAGAGGAATATATAATTAATTAATAAAATTACGTCATTATTTCTAATAATGAAAATACTACTTGTAGGGATATTGTAATGAATATCACTATTATGGAAATTTTTATATATATTAAGATTTATCTGAACGGTTGTTATAAAATGATAAGGAACATGGAATTTTAAATTCTTTTGGGAGGTGTGGAGTTATCAAAATACAAAACAACAGTTATTTAAAGGTGGTGATTGTAATAATAGAAGAAAAGGTACACTGTATGGGGCACATGTTCAGTATGGTGTTCTATAAATTAAAAAAGGAATTATATGAATACATAAATATTATGGTGGAGTTACATCATGAATTTTTAATCTTTTGAAAGTGTTGTGGGAGTCTAGAAGGTGTAAAACCCTGAGATTTTAGGATATATTTCTTTTAGATAAACATTGTATCAATTGATTCTTTGGAACACTACAAAAAACCACACAAAAATGTATTAGTTTAATATCAATATGAAAAATATGAAAAATAAAACTTCTAGTAAATAGATATTAATAAAAAATATTATTAAAAGTATTTAATGTTCTAAAATATTGTTTTCCTTTAAAACCAATTTTCCATTATATATTGAAATTTTAGTGAAGTAAAAATATATGAATTTTATAATTGTATTTTGAAAAATAGGCCTGAGGTTTGGAATAATAATTTTGAAATCATATTAGCAATAATTTTTGGGATTTATCTACAATAATTTAATTTAGGTTAATAGAAAAAATCAAACTTTTACCAATACTAAAATTTTTATAACAACACCATCAGTTAAATGTTACCTTATATTTATAAAATATTTAGAAAGAAAATTATTTTTGGAGTAATATTTTTCATTAATAAAACTATGTTTATTTTATAAAATACATGTTAATTTATTCGATGCCGATATAATAATTTACTCCACAAATCATGTTTTATTCACTTAAATAAACAATTTATTTGCCTAATTTTTAGAAATTAAATATAAATTGATTTTATATTTTATATAATCATTTTAAAAATGTTTAATAAATTCAATATTAGTTTTAAGTACAATAGTATGATTACTAGGATTAAACAAAATTATTATGATGATGGAAAAAAATTATTTTAATGGAATTGTATTATTTATATTTTTTAATATTAATTATATTTTTTATATTCTAAAAATTTGATCGAATAATATATTTTATCCTTTATATAAATATATAACACTCATTAAATTAGTAATTGATACTAAATACAATTAAGAATTATTAAGTGAAAACCCACATTATTCTTTAAATATGTTTATCAATGAATTAAATTTTAATAAAAAATTTATCTTATTTATACATTTAAGTATATTATATTTATAAAAATATATATCTAATGAAACCAATATTTTATTAGGATGGTATAACATATATTTTCAATAAATTATATGTTACTTGGTTAAATACTTTTTCCAAGGTAAATACTAAAATGGGAAATTTTAAAAATATAGTGCTAAAATGTTTAAAAACATTATTAAAACATATGTGAAAATAATTTTTAAATTTTTTATATAACTTAAATCACCCCACATATTAGTTTTCAGCTTTATAGCCATTGTATAATGAATAGTGACATGCCATCACTGAACAAATAATGTGTTTGTTAAAAGAATTACATTTTATTCATTTCTAAAAGTTGGTCACTTCCACCTCTTTTATATTCCCCATAAAAATCCTCATTGTGGAAAATCGTTCAAAAAATATTCCCTGAAATATATCCTCATGTATTAAAATACTTTTTATATTCGAATGATCAATATACATTGCCTTATGGTGGTACCAAGGTTAGAGCATCCAAAGTGAGTGATAATATTCTCATCCTAGAGGATTTGATTCCTTTCCAATTATACAACCTAAAATAAATTTCAATCAGAAAAATTAAGATAAAATATTTATTAATAATATACTTAATAATTATTATGATTTTGGAATATCTATTTTCTTTCGTTCTATAAATTACCTGAAAAAATAAAATGAGCCTTGTGGTACCTGTGGATTACTGCCTCAATATAAATTTTTTCCATTTTTCATGACTTCCTTACAAGTATTTATATAAGGGGATATGTAAGGACTAAATATAATGTTTAAAATATTGTAAATATTTTAAAAAACTTAAAAAATTATGAATATTTTATTATCTTGGTAAAATAAAATATCACTCATGCATATGTGTTGACAATCAAGCCCATTATTGTGTCCGACTTCATTTTCACTCTAGTATTTTATCATTTATAAAACAATATTATAAACATATTAAGAAGATCAAAATATTTTCAATAAAATCTTTTCTCTTTTTAGTAATGATATTATTCCAATGAAATCACATTATAATCAGTCCTCACTCATAGATTATAGTTTTTTTATAGTTTTTGTTATCCACCAATATTAACAGTTATATAATGTTCTATCATGGGTAAGGAAAATTAAATATGGGATATAATTATTATTTATAATCTATTTATTTTTTGTTGTTTTGGAATAGAAATGATAATATCTATTGATTTATTGAGATACCAACCCCTATTTGTGAAAATTACTAAAATACGATTCACATGACATCATCACTTTGAATAAAAAACACTCATGAAATGAATGTATAAAATTATAAATCATTATAAAACATATATTCTAGTACAAATAATTATATATTAATCTTTACAATGAAATTTGTTAAAAAATATTCAATAATTCCAATGTACAACTATTACTATAAAAGCTATCAATGTTAATAACATCCACTGATGAAAATAAAATATTACTTTTATTTTATAAAAATTTATTATAACGAAATTTGTTTAATTTTATAACAATTAATATGGTTCATAAATAGGAGACTAATAAATTTATTTTCATACCAAATGATGTTAAATATACGTAATAGATTTCACAAAATTATATAAATGTTTTTTTCATATCAATTTTTCATTATTGAGATATTATGTATCATCACCACTTTTCCTATATTTTTGCGTGTATATATATGTCGTGGACAATTTTTCACATTATCCTATCAAATATAAATTATTTAAAAATTGAACCCATTTGAATCCTTTCATGGGTCTCCTTTTTGAATGAAAATGACGATGTTAGGATTTTTTTTATCTTAATTCCTCTTCATTCAATAAGAATTGTTCTTCTAGAACATATTTCATATATTTTTGGCTCATTATTTTCATAAATTTTAATATGTGATTTTCCATTTATTTTAGATATTAAAATTACTATAATATTGATAAGCTTTTTATGTTTATGTTTCTTTATGAATTATGAAATCCATAAGAGATTTGGGTAACACAAAATTAATTTATTTGAGTTAATATATTATTTATTAAGCTAAATTATAATAATTTTGAAAAATCATCATACTCATATATAATAAAATATTTCAACTTTCATATTTGGGTGAAATATTTTTTTATCTCAAACATTAATTATAAATTAATATTATTCTCAAAATATTGCAATGATTTTATGAATATTATCTTATTTATTTTCAAGATAGTTTTATCATCATTTACATTTCCATTATTCTAAAAAATTTCCTCAATTAATATTTTAAAATCCAAATATGTGTTTACTCATGTCAACTTCTAATTTTATATTACTATTGTTCAACAAAAATTTTTAGAACATCTTTTCAGATTATGATTTCATAAGGAATATTTTAAATTATTATAATGGGTTTCCATCCATGATGATTTAATTTATCATACACTCCAAATTTTATTAGGATAACAATTATACATATTTTGAGGGAAATAATATAAAATATTAAATTTTAATGTAAATTATTTTAAAGTTATCCACATCACTTTTTCATGAATAAAGTCTTAAGAAAGTGTTTCATAACTTTTTCATTCATGGGATTGTGAAAAACGATATCAAAAAACATTTTTTTTTTTCATCTATTTTCCTCATCTTTACAAAATTGTATCATTTCATTGAAAATAATATTTCACCAATTAAACTATAAAATAACATATAAATTTCTTCCAAGTAATAATTCCGGAAACCAATTATTTAGCTTCTCAGAATTTTTGTGTAATTTTTTTATTTATGTGGAATTATTTCAATACCGTGAAATTCGACGACAGATGATTCCGAGGTCCAGAGAACCCAAAATGGAATTTTAAACATTTTTAATGTAATTTTCAGTAAATGTGCCAGTGGGATTTTTCTTACATTTTAACCATTCCTCAGATCAAAAATCTGAGGTCAGTGTTGAATTCGTAATGCCAAGATTCACCTACAAGTGACTTAACTTCAGAAGGCAAGGGCCAAGTGGAAACATTATTTCATAATCTTTTCGAAAAAAATAAAAAAAATATTTTAATAGAAATATTTTATTTCTTTTCTAATTTTTGAGTGGAATATGGTGACTATTACACCCCAAGCTTACATAGTATGTTTCACTTTGACTAATGCAGTAGCCTGCGTTTATTCAACATAGAGTTTTAACAAACCACAACAAATCAAACTAGTTTTTATGAATATCAATAACCAATTTTTGATATTTTATAAAATATATTTTTCAAAATGGACTTCATTTTTGGATTTGGAATATCAAAATTAGCTTGGGGTGAATTTTATGTGTTTTTCTATAAACATTCAATTTTTGATAAATAGTTAAAAACATTGTGTTACTATTTAAAACAGAATTTTTATTTAAATAATTAGTTATTTTATTTTATTTTACATTAGGTAAAAAAAGATACATAATACCTATAGATATTAAACTTAATTAATTTGAGTCATTTTATAATAAGTTTAGACATATAAAATTTTATTGAACTTTTAACCGTTTTACCCACCTTCTAGGAGAATTTGAAAAATTGCACAAAACATTATTTTACCACATCTATGAGTTGAATTTAAAAAATCCAAGAAACAAATTTAATATATGTAGGTAAAATGTGGTTCAAAAAGATGAAAATGATTTTTGGTGAATAGTAACTTTTTTATTTTATTAACCATGTTTGAAAGTAAATATTGCAATTGAAGGTAAAAATCATATTATAATAACCCTATAAAATGTCATAATTGTATTGGATAAGTGTAATTAGACTATAATAACCTTAGGAATAAAATATGATCCCCTTTTATCCACTTGGATTAGATTGGGACATTTTTTATTATTTTATTTAAAGAAGTGTTAAAAGAGTTAAATTAAAAGTTTAAAAATTAAATAAATTTAATATGTAGTTACACACAGTATAAATTATACTAAAAATATTCATTTTAAAGGTAAAAATATTTCCTACATAATGGTATTTTATTTATAATTTTTAGAAATTAAATAATTTAATTTATTTAAGACACAATGACGATGCAATAATTGAATTATTAATGACATATTAATATAATTTATATTATAAATATCCAAATAAATTTAAATTAATACTTATTATGAATTATACTAATTTTATAGGTTAATATTACATGTTAGGGTTTTCTAGTTAATTTTTATTCTAAATGATAATGTTTTTATGGCTTTTAAAAAAATAAAATACTAAATAGTGTCAAAATTGACAGAATTGAGTTTTTAAAACAAATACTATATTATTAATTGAATTAATATTACTAAAAATATAAGGATTGAGAAAAGGACATATATAATATTATATATATTAATAATTAACCACTTGGGGTACTCTTTTCTTGTTATAGTATTTTTATAAAACATATAATATAAAAATACAAAGAGACATGGTAAATTTCAAACTATTTAACTAAGAGTTAAATCTAAAATATAAGGTTAATTTTATGACCTAAACCTATATAAAACCTATTTTGTGAGAGGATTTCGACCCATACCCACCTTAGCCTCAAAATAAATCATTTTTGAGCCGTTAAAAACCGAAAATGATTTTATTATAAAATAATATTTCCATATTTTCCTAATGTGACCCTCAACTCTCTTATAAAAGTGCACTTCCCCTTCTTGTAATTTCGCAAATCGAAAGGGATTTGGCTCTAAAAACCCCTACCCCAATACCTTAATAATTCCCTCAAATCGTCATAGAGTCCTTAATTTTATCAAAAATCTATCCTATAGAGCCCTTTTGATCAACCCAAAAGGAAACACCTGAAGAAGAGTTATAATAAATTCACCACCCTCTATCAAGTTCTTTTCTTTTTCTACTTGCTATTTCTATGGTCTTTTCATACCAAAATAATAAATCCAGTATCTCCTACTTACAGTGATGTTATTTTAAAATTGGTTCAACCATATTCATCATTCTATCCATCCTATAAATGTCAATGTCACCATACATGCGTATATACGGCTTACCATCTCCACGTCGAGGTGTAGTTTGTTATTCAAACACAGAAATTTTTGGATAGATATAAAATTGAGTATAACTAATGTAAATAATAAATATAACATGTTAATCATGCTCTATATATGATATACCATCTAATTACAGATAATTTCACTATCAATATAATGATATTATCGCTCGTGCGTACATATGGATTACCGTCTCCACGAACGCGATGAGATTCATTCCCCATCGTAATCATTCATGAATAATTTTAATTTTATGATTAAAAATAATTTTTTAGAACTTAATATCATTATAGATATGAATACAATAAATCATATTCTTAACAAACATGTAATAAATAACAAATCATATATAAGAAAAGTACAAGGTAAGGGTTAATCCTACAATGTCATTACTTATTTGAGGTTGTTAATACGTAAGTATATATTGGAAACTCTTTATCATCCATATATATTGTTTCATAAAAATTTAATTCAATTTTTTTTACTATTTAATATACTATGGGTCAATGTTTTTTATACCATTATTTAACCATATATGTTTTGAAAGGAATATTTTTGTCATTTTCCAAACGAGGTACTTTTTGACTTTTTCAACAAAATAAAGGTAAGAATGTTTTTTAACCTATACAGCGAGTGTGGTTATTATCCTCTATTATAAAACCATTGAAGCTCCCCTTACAAACTTATAAAAATATTTTCAAAATTAATATTTTATTTTATAATTACATGAAATATAAATGATTTCAAAGTAGGAAGAGATATTTATCTAAAATAGTTTTGATTTCATATATGTCAACATCATTTAATGGATTTTATATTTGTTTGAAGTTGATTTATTTTGATACACATTATTCATATTGTATTGAAGGTTTTGTAAAATTCTTGATTGTGGATGTGTTATTTTTATACCATTCATGGTTTATAGTTAATGTATTATAATTTCATATTTTAGTTTTATTAAGAATTTTAATGATAGGCTTAAAACTTTTCATTTGGTGAAGGCATTCGACTTAGTAAGTGATGGATAGAACCTACTATAACTCCTTGATGCATCGATAGGTCTCATGAGAAAATCCAATTCTTTGGAACAAGGCCTTGAAAAAATATTATTTGTAGTCTTGGCACAAGGCCTACACTATGTGGTCATGAAGTCTAGCATTATGAATTCCAACATTATGAATTTGGATATTGATATTACATGTGATTATTCTACTAGTATAATATCCATGTAAATGAGTAAATGAAATTATGTGATTTATAGTTTCCATATTATTTTGACAATTATGTTTAAAAAGATTTTGTTTTTGTCTTATACATTACCTTAAATGTTTATGCTTATTTTTGAATGTTTCTACTATAGTGTTATCCTTAAAAAGAATCTATGATCACCCCTTCCTATGTTTTATTTTTTTCAAGATACAAAGAAGTATATTATGATTGGCATGCATGGGTATTCTATGGGATATGAATGTGTTCATTGGAGATAATGTTGTTTTTGTTTTTCATTTTGTAATGTAATGTAAAACTTATGAATGTATCTGGTATTTACAATGCTAATAAACGTATCAGTCATTTGGGATTTGATCCGTTGTGATCATGCCAATGTTTTGTAATAATTCACCGACTCTTGGTAACTTCGGTCGGGGAATTACAATTAGTTTTCAGATGATGTTTAGTACAATCCTTGGAAGCTAGATTTAGAAAATCTTTGATTAGAGAACATTACCCTAAGATTGACTTTGATGATTGGTATAGAAGATCTTCCTAGAATTTTGGTAATGTAAATATTTTTTCTATTTTCCAAGAAATACATCCATGTTTGGATACGAGTATGTATAAGATGCTCTGGCATAGATGTACCTAGGATTGAAAACTCGGACAAAGTGTTTTGGGCTTGACTCGATGTATCCTGGTATACGACAACTGGCCGTGCTTCCCTCTTGGTTACGACAATCCCATGGGATATTCTTTGGATAATTCACATTTTATTTACAAACCATTAGGAAGGATTTATGAGTATATTCCTCCTCAAAGAAAACATTTTAATGATTATGGATTATACCCATAAACTGTTCAATTTATGATAAGTATTTTACAAGTTTGGAATTATGTATTGTTCTTAATAAACTAATCTATTGTATTACATTGTTTTGAAATGGTGCCTAGTGGAATGAATGGAAACCGTATCAATGCACGTAATCCATTTAGGAATTTCCCTCTAGCTCAAGATAATTATAGTGGAGCTGGTGATGCAACTGGTGCTGATCATCTTATCACCATAGTGGGAAAACTCACTCAGGTTATGAATAATAACCATACCCGTATGGAGCAACCTGATCCACAATGCGGAGGGTCAATGTAAGAATGCTTCATGAGGCAACAACCACCAAAATTCAATGGGCGTAAAAATCCATTAGTAGCTGAGAAATGGATAAATTCCTTAGAGAAAATATTTTATGCTTTTGGGAGTAGCAAAAGGGAAAAAGTTGTCATGGAAGTTTATCACCGCACGAGAGATGCAAATCAATTGTGGAAATTAATCTAAAACAAAAAGAAAGATGGAAAATTATCAAACATGGAATGGAGGAATTTGAATGTTATTTTCTTAGAAAAATACTTTCCTCGTGACCATCGATTTGGTATGAAAAGACAATTTTTGAGTCTGAGGAAAATGGAGGATGAGAATGTCGCAAAGTATGAGGCTAACTTTACTACATTATCAAGTAATGGAGTAGATTATATTAGTAAATGAAGGAGTATGATTGATCAATTCATTGATGGGTTAAAAACATTTCTCTGTCAAGCATTAGTCTCACAATCCTTCTAATCATATGAAGATATTTGTATCATTTTCTATCATGATAGAAAAAGAATTATCTAGGTATTATGACTTTAAAGAAAAGAAAGAGAAAAAGAGATCTACTAAACAATATTGAGATTGAAATAAGAGGAAGAATGAAAAATTTAAATATCTATCCTATGGTAAATGTGGGGAAAAACACCTCAGTACCTGCCTAAAGAGAATGAGATTCTGTTGCAAGTGTGGTGAAAAAGGCCACCAAGATCCTAATTGCAATGGAATAAAAGTGGCTGTTAATGTTGAATGGTACAATTGTAGAGAAAAGGGGGAATTATGAAAATGAATGCCCTAAATTCCAAGGTAATGTACCACATAAAAGGACAAGGAATCAATGACAAGCTTATGTAATCACTACTGCTGAGGTTGAAGCTCCAAAAGATGTGTTTGTGAGTAATTTAGTGGTTTCCTCAAGTTTACCCAATGCACTATTTGATTATGGATCATCTAATTATTTCATATCTTTCCAGTTTTCTATGAAAATTAGATATTTTTAATTTGACTTAACCACATATTTTTCTATCAAAACACTTAATGGAAGTATCATCGTAACAATGTTTTGTGAATTAGTTACCATTAGAGCATATACATTTATTTTATATGCTGATCTCATCATTATACCCCTGATTCTATTTGATATAATCTTCATAATGGACTGGATTTCAGACCACGATGAAAACATTTATTGTAAGAAGAAGGAGGTTAAAATTTTCAATGATGATAAAGAGTACCGTATCTTTAGAGAAGAAACGTCACCACCTGATTCTTTTCTAGATCCACCCCCATAGATCTACTAAATAAAATTAATGGGGAATAAGAGAATGAAATAACCATAGGTGATGGAAATAATGTTCGAATAGAGGATGTACCTATTGTTCAAGAATATGTTGATGTGTTTCCAGAGGATTACCTGGACATCCGCAAGAATAAGAAATTGAGTTTTCCATTGATTTATTTCCTGGTTGAAGTCCCATATCAAATACCCCTTATTGAATGGCCAGTGTTGAATTAGTGGAACTAAATAAACAACTAGATTAATTGAGTAATAAAGTATTTATTTTCCATAGTGTTTCTCCATGGGGATCCCCTGCCCTTTCTGTTAAAAGAAATAAAGATCTATGACGTTTTGCATTGACTACAGGGAGATCAATTCTATAAAAATAAAGAACATGTATCCCCTACCTTGCATTGATGATTTATTCGACCAAAATCATAGTGCTCCATATTTTTCAATGATTGAAATTCAATCTGGATATCTTCAGTTGTGTGTGATGAAGGAAGACATTCTGAAAACAACATTTCAATCTAGGTACCGACATTATGAGTTTAAATCGATCCCTTTTGGATTGACTAATGAACCCTATGTTTTCATGGATCTAATGAATAGAGTTTTCAAGTAATATCATGATGAAATTATAGTGGTGTTTATTGATGATATCTTGGTATACTAAAAAGTATATGAATATCATGAAAATCACTTGTGCACTATTTTGAGAACTCTTAGAAGAAATGAATTATGTCGAAAGATTAGCAAGTGTGAATTTTAGCTTCAAGAGATTTATTTTCTTGGCCACATTTTTTATAAGGATGGAATCATTATTGATACATCAAAGACAAAGGAAATACAATAATGGACAACAATGATGATAATAACTAACGTATCAAGTTTTATTGGAATAGCAGGTTATTATCGACATTTTGTCGAGAATTTTTATCGGATGGATAACCCATTAACTAAGATTACACGTAAAGGGTTAAATTTTTTTGTACAAAACAGTGTGAATTTTTTTTTGAAGAACAGAAAGGAATTTTAGTCAATGCTCTTATCTTGACTCTACCATATAAGAATGATGGGTTTGTTATTTATAGTGATGCTTCAAAGAAAGGACTTGGTTGTGTCCTTATGTAGAATGATAGAGTTATTGCATATTCATCATGACCGCTAAAAATTTCTGAGAAAAACTATCCTACTCATGATCTTGAGTATGTAGCTATAATATTTGCTCTGAAAATATGGAGACACTATCTCTATGGTGAAAATGTCAAATTTATTCTAATCACAAGAGTTTTAAATATATTTTCTCACTAAAAGAACTCAATAGTAGGCAATGATGATGGAATGAACTACACAAGGATTCTTATTCCACTTTACACTACCACCTCAAGAAGGCATATTAGGTGGAGGAATCTTTGAGCAGAAAGGATCAAGGAGTTTTGAATAAGATGAGAGTTGAATGGTATCCTATTTTCCTAGATCTCGTAATAACGGATATAGGAATAACCATGGAAGATGATATATCAATACTTTTTCAAAGGGTTTAAAAACCATCCTTACTAGAAATGAAAAAAGGGTTCTCAAACTAATAATAAGGATTTTGAAAAGAAGATTAAAGCTATGAATGGTGGGAGATTTAATAATTTCTAATATGATGATGAAAATTTAAATCTGGGAAGAGTCTTTGTGTTCCAAACATACCTGATCTAAAAAGGGAATTTATGGATGATGATCATAGATTCAATTTCTCTATACACCCTTGGAGAACTAAGAGGATTATATATTTGAAGGAATATTTTTGGTGGGTTGACATTAAGAGGGTGATTTCTGATTTTGTGTCAAGATCTATGGTTCGTCATCAACTGAAAGCAAGAATGGAACAACAAGGACAAGTCATGAAACCTATTCCCATACATGAGTGGAAATGTGATAATATTACGATGGACTTTGTTGTGGGGATAAAAAATACTCTTAGAAGGAATGATGCAATACTAGTCATTGTTGATAGTCTTACCAAGCCATCACATTTTTTTTCTTTAAGAGATGATTTCCCACTTGAAAATTTGGAAAGAATATATGTTAATGATGTTGTAAGACACCATGGTGTACCCTAATCGATTGTTTCTGATCATGATCCCCATTTTATATCAAGATTCTGGAAAAGTCTTCAGAAGGCCCTGGATACTGAACTTCGTTTGAGCACTGTACACTACCCTCAAACTGATGGACAATCAAAATGGACTATTCAAACCTTAGAAGAAATTTTGAGATCGTTCTCACATGACTTTCAAGGTATGTGGGAAAAAAAATTACCTTAGGTAGAATTTTCCTATAAAAATTGCTTTCATTCAATTATTAATATGATACCATATGAAGCGTTATATGGAAAGAGAGGTCGCACACCAAAATTTTGGGATGATATTGGTAAAAAACTCATAGACCTAGAACTTGTTGAGGAAACAATGAAAACGGTAAAGGTTATCCAAACCCATATCAAATAATTCCAAAGTAGGAAAAAGAGATAAGATGATAAATGAAGGAATGATTTTGAATTTCAATTAGGAGACCATGTTTCCAAGAAGGTATCTCCATGGAAGGGTGTTATACCATTCGGTAAGAAGGTTTAATTGTGTCCCAGGTACATCAGACCTTTCGAAATTCTAAAAAGAATTGGATTTGTAGCTTATCATTTGGTGATGCCTCCAAGTATCTCTAACTATCATGATGTGTTCTAGATATGACTGTTGAGAAAATACATGCCTGACCCAATGCATGTACTCATCTATAAATAATTAGAACTAGAACCCGATCAATCTTATTGTGAAGAGCATGTCGAAATTCTTGATATTAGATGACAAGTGCTGAGAATCAGGATGACTCGTCAGGTAAATGTTCTATGGAGAAACCATAATATAGAAGAGGAAACATGGGAACATGTGCAACATATGATGTAGAACCACCTGAATCTTTCTATGCAGTAATATTCTAGAAATTTCGAGGATGAAATTATTTTAAGGAGGGGTGAATGGAACACCCCAAACTTCCATGATATGTTTCCCTTTGAATATTGTATTAGAATTCATCGTACGCAACACGGAGTTTTAACTCATCACGACCAATAAAAATAGCTGTTATGAATATTAATACTCACTTTTTGAAATTTTAAAAGTTTTACTTTCCAAAATGGACTTCATTTTTTTGATTTTGGATATCAATATTAGCTTAGGGTGAATGCTTGGTTTTTTCTAAGAACATTCAATTTTTTATGAAAAGTGGAAAACACTGTGTTGTTGTTTAAAAATGAATTTTTATTTAAATAATTAGTTATTGTATTTTAATTTAATTTTGTTCAAAATAGACACATAATACCTATATATGTTCAATGTAATTAATTGGAGTCATTTGATAATATGTTTAGATATATAAAAATTTATTAAAATTTTTACCGTCTTTAACCCACCTTCTAGGAGCATTTGAAAATATTCATAAAACATACTTTTACCGCTTTTGTGAGTTGGATTTCAATGATACAAGAGATACAATTAATATCAGCATGTAAAATTTTGTTCAATGAGATGAAAATAATATTAGGTGAAAAGTAACTTCAAACTTTTATTTACGACGGTTTAAAGTAAAGAGGGTAATTAAAGGTAAAAATGATTTTATAATTACCCTAACACATGTCCTAATACTATTAGATAAGTGAAATTCGACCATAAAAAAATTCGGATTAATATTTGATCCCCTTTTATCCACTTGGATTAGATTTGGACATTTATAATTATTTTATTTAAAGAAGAGTTAAAAGAGTTAAATTCAAAGTTTAATAAATAAAACATTTTTTATTTACGGTTACACACAAGATAAATTAGACTATAAATATTAATTTGAAATATAAAAATATATCCAACATAATTGTATTTTATTTATAATTTTAAACGTTAAATAATTTATTTTATTTGTGACATAATGATAATGTAGTAATTACATTAATAATGAAATATTAAAATAATTGTAATTATAAATATCTCAATAAATGTAAATTTAAACTTATGATGAATTAAACTAATTTTCTAGGTTAATATGACATCTTAGGGTTTATTAAAAAAAATTATTCAAAGTGATAATGTTTTTATGGCTTTTAAAAAAATCAAATACTTAATAGTTTAAAAAATTGACATAATTGAGTTTTTAAAAAAAATACTATATTATTAATTGATATTGTATTCGTAAAAATAAAAAGATAGGCCTAAAGACATAAACAATGTTATATATATTAATAATTAACCACTTGGGGTTATATTGGATTGTAATGGTATGTTTATTAACAATATAATACAAAAATACAAAGAGTCATGGTAAATGTCAAACAATATAACTAAGAGTTAAATCTACAAGATAAGGTTAATATGGTCACCTAAACCAGTCTAGAACCAATTAAATCATTGTTTCTCAACCCCTAACCACATTATAATTGATATAAATATTTTTTTATCTAATATAAATCAAATAATATTTTATTATAAAATAATATTTCATGATTTTTCTTAAGTGATCCTCATCTATCTTATAAAAGTGTACTTCCCCTTCTCTTATTTTCACACTTCAAAAGCCATTTGGGTTAGACAAAACCAGCCTAAATATCCTCCAAACTTCCCTCAGATCATCATATAGTCCTTAATTGAATCATAAATCCCTCCTATAGATCCATTTTGATCAACTCAAAAGGAAACACCTGGAGAAGAGGTTATAATTTCACCACCCTCTTTCATGTTCTTTTCCTCTTCCACATCCCCTTATTTGTTGTTTCCATACCAAAATTATAAATATATTACCTTATAAAAACCATGATGTTATTATAAATATGGTACACCCATATTCTTTTTTCCTATCCATCCTATAATTGATAAAGTAACCATACTTGTATGCATACGGTTTACCGTTTCCACGTCGTAGTGTAGTTTGTTATTCAAACACTTCATTTTGTGGATGGGTATAATAATGAGTATAACTGATGTAAATAATTAATATAAAATGTTAATGATTCTGTATATATGATATAATATCCAATTCTATATGATTTCACGATCAGTATAATGTTATGGCTGCTCGTGCGTACGTATGGATTACCGTCTCCACGAACACGATGTGATTAATTCCCCATCACAATCATTCAAGAATAATTTATATTTTATGATAAAAAATTAATTTTAACCACTTAATATTATTATGTATATAAATGAAATACAACCTATTAATAAAAAACATGTCTTACATAACTAAGCATATAAATGAAAACGAATCAGTTAACACTCGTAACGATGATACTACTAAAATATTATTAACAAAGCAATATAAGAAGATCATCTATGATATCATATTTATGTATATGGTTCATGTATAATTTAATAACAATGATTTAACTATTATATAGGATTTTAATTTACCCTTGACCATAGAAAAGTACAATACAAGGGTTAATTTTACAATCACTTTACTGATCCGAGGTTATTAATACGTAAGTATCTATTGGGAACTATTTATCATCCACATCCATCTTTTCTTAGAAAGATAATTCAGAACATTTTTTCTAAATAATATACTTTGTTCTAATGTCTTTTATACTTTTATTTGACCATATATGTTTTGAAATAAATTTTCGGTCATTTTCCACACAAGGTACTTTATGACCATTTCATCAAAATTATGGTAAGAATGTTTTTTTAACTGATACAGTGGGGGTAGTTATTCCCTTACATTATAAAACCATTGAAGATTTCCTTAAAATATTATAAGAATACATTAAAAATTATTGTTTTCTTTAATAATTACATTACTTTTAAATGATTTCAAAATAGAAAGCGATATTTCTCTAAAATACTATTGATTCCATCTATGTCAACATCCTTTAGAGGATTTTATACTTGTTTGAAGTTGATTTATTATGATACAAAAATTCCATATTGTGTTGATGGATTTTTAATATTCTTTACTATGGATGTGTTATTTTTAAACAATTAATGGTTTATTTTTAAAGTCTTAAAATTTCATATGTTAGTTTTAATAAGAATATTTACGATATGATTAATCCTTTTCATATGAAGAATGCATTGGACTTAGTAAGTGATGGGTGGAGTCCGCTATAGCTCTTTGATGCATTAGTAGGTATCATGGGAAAAACTAATGTCTTGGAATAAGGTCTTGAAAAAATCATATTTGTAGTCTGGGCACAAGGACTTGACTATGTGGTTATGAATTCTAGCATTATGCATTACAACATTATGAAATTGGATATTGATATTACATGTGATTATTAGACTAGTAAAATATCCATCTGAATATGTAAATGGAATTATTTGATTTATATTTTCCACATTAGGAAGAATATTATGTTTAAAAGGATTTTATTAGTCTTATACATTTCCTTAAATGTTTAGGCTTGTTTTTGAATGCTTCCACTATATTGTTATCCTTACATAGCATCTGAGATCACACCTTTAACTGCTTTATTTTTCCCAGGATGCGAAGTAGTATATTTTGAATGACCTACAAGGGTAGTCCAAGGGATATGAATGTGGTCAAAGGAGACAATATTGCTGTTTTTTTCATTTGGTAATGTAATGTAAAAATTTAGAATGTATCTAGTACTTCCAAGGCTACTAAACTGGTCATTTTTTCAGGATTTGATCACTTATGATCATGAAAATTTTATGTAATAATGAACCGAATCTGGGTAACTAGCGTCAGGGAATTACATTTGGTATTAGAGGAAGTTTAGTATAAACATTAGATGCTTGATTTAGAAAAAATCTTATAAAAGAACATTATCCTAAGATAGAAATTTACGATTGGTATGAAACAACATCCTAGAATTTTGGTAATGTAATGATTTTTTGTATTTTCTAAGAAATACAAACATGTATGGATATGAGAAGGTAGAGGATGATATGGAACATATGTACCTATTAGTGAATACTCTGACAAGGAGTTTTGGGCTTGACCCGGGTATCCTGGTACATTACAACAGGCCATGCTACGGTCTTGGTTACGAAACACCTAGGGGATATGATTTGGATAATTCACATTTTTTTACTAACCATTATGAAGGATTTATTAGAATATAAATCCTAAAAGAAAACATTTTTAGGATTATGGATTATATCCAAAAACTATTCAATTTATTCTAAGTGTTTGAAAAGTTTGGAATTATGTATTCTGATTAATAAACTAATATACGTGATGTATTTTTTTAAGAATGTCACCTAGTAGAAGAAATAGAAATTGTATCAATGCATGTAATCCATGTAGGGATTTACCTCCTACTCATGATAATTTTAGTGGAGCTGTTGATGCAACTAGTGCTGACCATCTTATCACCATACAGAGATAACTCACTAATGTTATGAATAATAACCTTACCCGTATGGAGCACCATGATCCACAACGTAGAGGATCAATGTAAGACCACTTCATGAGGCAAAAACCACCAACATTAAATGGGAGTACAAATCCATTAGTATAATGGAAATGCATAAATTTGTTAGAGAAAATATTTCATGCTTTGGGGAGTAGTGAAAGGGAAAAAGTTGTCATGGCATTTTATCGCCTCATAGGAGATGCAGATCAATGGTATTCATTAATCCAAAACACAAAGGAAGATGAATAAGTATTGAACATGGAATGTAAGTAGTAAAAAGTTTTTCATAGAAAAATACATTCCTCATGACCATTGAGAGGATATGGAAAGACAATTTTTGAGTCTGAGGAAAAAGGAGGAAGATAATCTCACAATGTATGAGGCTAACATTACAATATTAGTAAGGCATGTACCAGATTATATACTAAACCCAAGTAGTAAGATTGATCGATTTATTGATGGGTTAAAAACATTTCTCCACTGAGAATTAGTCTCACAAGACTTATCATCAGACGAAGATGTTGTCTCATGTGCTATCAAGACAGAAAAGGAATTCTATAAGTCTTATGACTTTAAAGAAAAGAAAGAGAAAACGAGATGCACCGAATACTCTTGAAATTGAAATAGTGGGAAGAAGGGAAAAGTTGAATATCCATCTTATGGTAAATTTGGGAAGAAACAACCACTGCTGGAAGATTGACCTGTACCCATGGTTTAAAATCGCAGGTATATCCACCAAAACCATGCGTATAGGCTATACCCATGGTTTTGTGAACTGTGGGATAGAAAGGCATCGTGATAGGTCCCGAGCCTATACCCATGGTTTTACAAATCGTCGTTATAGATTTTTTTCCATGCTGTAAAATCCTCATAACCATTCCACGCTATCAACAGGTTTACCCATGATTTTAAAACCGTGGGTATTAATTATGAAAAAATGCAAATAGCGGGTGTTGAACCCGCATCTTCAGCCACCTAAGCCTTTCAGCCGACACATCCCACCACTATCCTACGACACATCTATTTATATATATAACGATTTTTTTAAACATAGTAATAAATTGAATACCAGGAAAAAAATATTACGGTGGGTTTTGATCCCCAACCATTCTCCCCAAATTAATCGTGACTAACCAACCCAACTATATGACTTTTTTTAAATAAAACTAAATTTACATTAATATATTAATATATCTCGTTGTATTAGAAAAAACCCTCCAAGGGATTAGAACCATGGATCGTGGGAATTAACAAACACCTCCTCACCAAATGGAATACATATTTTATTTGTTAAAATATATTTATATATTTCATATATTTATTTAAACCGTTGGTATAGGAGGGAAAACCGTGGGTATAGGTTTTCCCGCCAAATATTTTTTTTTCTCGTGGATTTTCCCCCCGCCAAAGCAATACCCATGTTTTTGTAAAACCGTGTGTATAGGTCTTTGGAAAAAAACCTATTCCCATAGTTTTCATAAAACCGTCAGTATATTCCTTGAAAGAAACACCTATACCCACGGTTTTCCAAAACAGTGGGTATATGTCCTAAAAAAACCAATACCTATGGTTTTTTCCAAAACTGTGGGTATAAGTCTATTTACTATAACTATACCCATGACATTCCAAAACTGTGGGTATAACCCACTCCTATGGCCATGGTTTTATGAGAAACCATGGGTATAGGTCTATTTTCTAGTAGCGAACCTGGTACTTACCTAAAGGGAATGGGAGTCGGTTACAAGTGTGGTGAAAAAGGCAACCAACCTCGTAATTATCAAAGAAAGATAGCGTTTTTCAATTTTGACTGCTATAATTTTAGACAAATAGGGGAATTATGAAAATGAATTTCCTATGTTCCAAAGGAAAATACCTAAGAAAAGGCCACGAGAGAATGGACTAGCTTATGCAATCACTACTGCAGAGGTTCAAGCTCCAAAAGACATAGTGACAGGTAACTTATTGGTTTCCTCATGTTTAGTAGATGCTTTATTTGATTATGGATCATCGCACTGATTCATATATTTCTAGTTTTCTAGGAAATTTAAATATTTTCCCTTTGGCATAACAAGAGAGTTTTCAGTCAAAAAACCTAAGGGAAGATTCATCGCAACAATGTTTTGGGAATCAGTTCCCTTTAGGGAAAATAAATGTTCTTTATCTTCTGATCTCATCATCATACCCATGATTTAATTTGATATAATCATCGGATTGGATTATCATTCAGACCATGATGAATTTTTTTTTATAAGTAGGAAGTTACAGTTTTCGATGAAGATAATGAGTACCTTATCATTAGAGAAGAAATTTCACCACCTGATTCTTATCTAGATACACCCCTAGTAGTTCCACTAAATATAATTATTGGGGAAGATGAGAATGGAATAACTATAGGTGAAGAAAATAATGTTCTAATATAGTATGTACCTATTGCACAAGAATATATTTATGTGTTTCCATATTATTTACCTAGACGTCATCCAAAACAATAAATATGGTTTTCCATTGATTTAATTTATGGTTCAAGGCCCATATTGAATACCCCTTATTGAATAGCCATTGTGGAATTAGTGGAACTAATGAAACATCTAGAGGAATTGAGAAATAAGGTATTTATTTTCCCTAGTGTTTCTCTAAAGGGAGACCATGTCCTTTTTGTTAAGAAGAAAGATAAATTTATGAGGTTGTGCATTGACTATAAGGAGATCAATTAAATAACAATAAAGAACAAGTATCCCCTACCTCGCATTGATGATTTATTCGAACAACATCATAGAGCTCAATATGTTTCAAATATTGACCTTAGATATGGATATTATAATTTGTGTATGAATAAGGAAGACATTACGAAAACATCATTTAGAACCATGTATGGGCATTACGAGTTTACAGGAATGCCTTTTGGATTTACAAATGCACTCTCTGTCTTCATAGATATAATGAATAGAGTTTTCAAGGAATATCTTGAAGACATTATAGTGATATTTATTAATGATATCTTAGCATGCTAAAAAAGCTTTGAAAATCATGAAAATAACACGTACTCTATTCAGAAAGCCCTTAAGAGAAATGATTTATACGAGAAGTTTAGAAAGTGAAAATTCCAGATTCCAGAGATTTAGTTTCTTGGCTATATTGTCTCTAAGGATGTAATCTCTGTTGGTCCATCAAAGAGAAAGGCAATCCATGAATTGACAGCATCGAGGAGTATAACTGAGGTATACAGTTTTATTGGTTTAGCTGGTTATTATCAACGTTTCTTCAAAAAATTTTCCTGATTGGATAACCATTTACCAAGATCACACTTAAAGGGGTAAAATTTGTTTGGACAAAAGAGTTTGAAGAATGTTTTTAAGAACTGAAAAAACAATTTTTCAATTCTCCTCTCTTGACTCTACCATATGGTAATGATGGGTTTGTTATTTATAGGGATTCTTCAAAGAAAGGACTTTGTTGTGTTCTTATGCAGAACGATAGAGTTATTTTCTATGAATCATGATAGCTTAAAATTTACAAGAAAAACTATCATACTCATGATCATGAGTTAGCAGCTAGAATCATTGCTCTGAAAATATGGAGACACTATATCTATGGTGAAAAATGTAAGATTTATAAATATCACAAGAGTTTGAAATATATTTTCTCACATAAATAACTGAACATAATGGAATGAGAATGTCTTGAAATACTCAAGGATTATTATAGCACTATAAAATACCACCCAAAGAAGGAAAATAAGGTGGTATATGCTTTGAGTAGAAAGGATCATATAGTTTTGAACAAAAATGGAGTTGAGGGTATCTAATTTTCCTGGAGATATAAAAATGTATATAGGAATAACCCTAGAAGGTGAAAAATCAATACCTTTTCAAATGGATACCAAACCATCTTTTTTATAAAGTATAAAGAATTATCAGACTGATTATGGGTAGTTTTAAAAGAAGATTAAAGCTATTTATGATGGGAGATTGAGTGATTTCATATATGAAGATGGAATTTTGAAATTGGGAAGAGACTTTGTGTTCCTAACATACCTTATCAAAAAAAGGAATTATTGTATGATGCTCAAAGCTCCAATTTCACTATACACTTTGGGAGCACCATGATGTATTGATACTTGAAGGAACATTTTTGGCAGGACATCATGAAGGGGGATATTTCTGATTTTGTGTCACGTGAATTTTTTGTCAACAAATGAAAGGAGGAAGAAAATAGCCTAGAGGAGTCATGCATCCTCTTCAGATACCTAAGTGGAAATTGGGTAATATTAAGATGTACTTTGTCATGGGTATACCAAAGACTCCTAGAAAAAATGATGAAATATGGGTCATTATTGATTGTCTTACCATGTCAGCACATTTTCCTGATATAAGAGAAGATTCACCACTTGAATGTTAGGGAAGACTATATAGTAATGATGTTTTAAGACTCCATGGTGTACAGTATCGATTATTTCTGATCGCCATCCTCATTTTACATCAAGATTATAGAAAATTCTTCAGAAGTCCCTGGATACTGAACATCATTTGAGCACTCCCTACCACCCTCAAAGTGATGGACAATCAGAATGGACTATTCAATCCTTCGAATACATTGTGAGATCTTGATCACATGACGTTCAAGGTATGTGCGATCAATGTTTCCCTGTGGTATAATTTTCCTATAATAATGGCTTCAATTAAAGTAGTAAGATGGCGCCATATGAAGCGTTATACAGAAAGAGATGTCGCACAACAAATTTTTGGGATGATGTTTTAGAATGAAAACTCGTAGGCCCAGAACTTGTTGAGGAATAAATGGAAACATTTTATGATATCCAAACCCATATAAAAAACATACCAATGTAGGAAAAATATCTATACCGATAATCGTAGGAAAGATTTTGAATTTCAAGTTGGAGACCATGTTTTCTTGAACGTGTCTCCATGGAAGGGTGTTATAAGTTTCAGAAAGAAGGGTAAATTGAATCCATGGTACATCGGACCTTTCAAAATTCTAGAAGGAATTGGAGATATAGATTATCATTTGGGAATACCTCCATCTATCTCCAATGTTCATGATGTGTTCCACATATCACTGTTGAAAAATACATGCATGTCCCAGCGTATGTACTCACCTATGAAGAATTAGAACCAGAAACCAATCTATCTTATTGTGAAGAGCATGTCAAAATTCTTGATATCAGTGAACAAGTTCTGAGAAAACGAAAAACACTTTTGATGAAAGTTCAATTGAGAAACCATAAGATGGAAGAGGCAGCATGGGAACCTGAGAAACATATGATGAAGAACCACCTAAATATTTTTATGCAGTAATATTCTAGAAATTTCAAGGATGAAATTATTTTAAGGAGAGGAGAATGTAACATGCCAAGATTCCACGATACTTTTCCCTTTGAATAATGCAGTAGCTTGCATTGTACGCAACATGGAGTTTTAACTCACCACGACCTATCAAACTAGCTGTTATGAATAGTAATACCCACTTTTTGAAATTTTATAAATTTTATTTTTCAAAATGGACTTCATTTTTTGATTTGTAATATCAAAATTATCATAGGGTTAATTTTTTGAATTTTTCTGAATACTTTCTATTTATGATGAATAATGAAAAACAATGCGTTATAGTTTAAAACTGAATTATTATTTAAATATTCAGTTATTTTATATTAATTTATTTTAGGTCAAAATAGATACATAATACCTATATATGTTCAATGAAATTCAATAGAATAATTTTATAATTAGTTATGATATTTAAAATTTTATTGAATATTTTACCCTCTTTTACCCATCTCCTAGAAGAATTTGAAAATTTTCTTAAAACATAATTTTACTGCATCTGTGAGTTGAATTTCAAAAATTGTATTGAAATAGTTAATATTAGTATGTAAAATGTGGTTAAATAAGATGAAAATAATTTTTGGAGAATAGTAACTTTTTACTTTTATTTACGATGGTTTAAAGTAAACATGGTAATTAAAAAAATATTATAGTTACCCTAACACATGTCCTAATTCTATTGGATAAGTGAAATTCGAACGGAAACAACCTTAAGAATCAAATATGATCCCCTTTGTTCCACTTGGATTAGATTAGTACATTTAATATTATTTTATATAAAAGAAGAGTTAAAAGTGTTAAATTCAATGTTTAATTACTAAACTATTTTTAATATAGGGTTACAAACAATATAAATTCTACAATAAGTATTAATTAGAAAGATAAAACTATTTAATACATATTGGTATTTTATTTAAAAAAATTATACCTTATATAATATAATTAATTTATGTCACAATGAGGATTTAGTAATTAAAATAATAATGAAATATTAAAATAATTAATATTATAAATATAAAAATAAATGTAAATTTAGAACTTTATTTTATGAGATCAATTAATTTTTAAGGTTAATATAGCATGTTAGGTATTATTAAATTAATTTTATTCGAAGTGATAATGTTTTTATGGATTTCAAAAAAAATCAAATACTAAATAGTGTCAAAATTGACAAAATTGTGTTTTTAAAACAAATAATATATTATTAATTGATATAGTGTTCCTAAAAATCAATGGTTCAGAAAAATGACTTATATAAGGTTATATATATTAATAATTAACCACTGGGGGATCTCTTGTCTTGGTATAATATGTTTATTAACAATATAATATGAAAATACAAAGAGACATAGTAAATATTAAACTATTTAACTGAGAGTTAAATCTAAATGATAAGGTTAATATGGTGACCTAAAAAAGTCTAAAACCTATTGGTTGAGAGGATATTGACCCATACCCACCTTTTTCTCAAAATAAATCATTTTAGACCCAATATAAACTGAAAATTATTTTATTATAAAATAATATCTTAATATTTTCATAATGTGACCCTCAACTCTCTTATAAAAGCTTACTTACCCACCTCTAATTTTTACACCTCCAATGCCATTTGGAATGCACAAAACCTACCCAAATATCCTAATAACTTACATCACATCAACCTAGTGTCCATACGTTAATCAGAAAGGCTACCAAAGAATCCCTTTTCATCAACTTAATAGGAAACACCTAAAGGAGAGGTAATAATTTCACCACCCTCTTTCAAGTTCTTTTCTTCTTCCACTTCCTCTTTATTTGTTGTTTCCAAACCAAAATAATAAATCCAGTACCTTATACATATTTATATTTTATTATAAATATCGTACAACCATATTCATTATTCTATCCGTCCTATAAATTAAAAAGTCACCATATGTGCATACATAACTGTTACAGTCTCCACATCATGGTGTAGTTTTTTTATTCAAACACATCATTTATGGATTAGTATAATAATGAATATAAATGATGTAATTAATAAATATAATTTCTTAATTATTCTGTATATATGATATACCATCAAATTACATATTATTTAATCATCAATTAATTATATTTTCGCTCGTGCGTACGTATGAATTACCATCTCCATGAACACAATGAGATTAATTTCCCATCGTAATAATTCAAGAATAATTTTCTTTTTATGAATAAAAATAATTTTTATGAACTTAATATCATTATGGATATGAATAAAATATATCATATTCATAACAAACATCGCTTACATAACCTAGCATATAATGTAAAATGAATCAGTTAACACCTGAAATGATGATACTACTAAAATATTATTAACAAAGCAATATAAGAAGATCATATATGATTTAAAATTTATGTATATGATTTTTTTATAATTTAACAACAATTATTTAACTATTATATAGGATTTTAACATTCCCTCAACCAAGAAAAAGTACAAGGTAAGGGTTAATTCTACAATCTCATTACTTATCCGAGGTTGTTAATACGTAAGTATCTACTGGGACCACTTTATCATCCACATCTGTGTTTTATTAAAAATGTAATTCAAAATATTTTAACTATTTACTAGATTATGGGTTAATTTATTTTTATACCCTTATTTACCATATATGTTTGGAAAATAATCTTTCCGTCATTTTCCATACAAGATGCAATATGACCTTTTGAACAAAATTAATGTATGATGATTTTTTAACTAATAGGATGAGATTGGTTATTCTCTACTGTTATAACACCTTTGAAGCATCCCTTAAAATATTATAAGAATATTTCCAAAATTAATGTCTTCTTTTTTAATTATATTTCTTTTAAATGATTTCAAAATAGAAATAGATATTTCTCTTCAATAGTTTTGATTTCATCTATATCAACATCCTTTAATGGATTCTATAATTGTTTGATGCTGATTTATTAGGATAAATATCGTCCACATTGTATTGATGGTTTTGTAATATGCTTCACTATGGATGTATTATTTTTATACTATTCACGGTTTATGGTTAAATTATTAACATTTCGTATGTTATTTTTAATAAGATTTTTTAAGATATGTTTAAATATATTCATATGTGGAATGCATCGGACTTAGTAAGTGATTGGTGGATCCTTCTATAGCTTCTCAATGCATTGGTAGGTCTAATGAGACAAACTAGTGTCTTGGCACAAGGCCTTGACAAAATTGTATTTGTAGTCATGGCACAAGGCCTTGACTATGTGGTTTTGACGTCTGGAATTATGCATTCCAACATTATGAAATTGGATATTGATATTACATGTGATTATTCGACAAGTAGAATATCCATGTGAATATGTAAATCGAATTATTTGATTTATCTTTTCAATATTATTCTCATGTTTAAGTTTAAAAGGATTTTTTAGACTTATACATTGCCTTAAATGTTTATGCTTATTTTTGAAAGTTTCAACTATATTGTTATCCTCACTAAACATATGAACATTTCCCTTTTTATGTTTTAATTTTACCTGGATGCGAAAAAGTATATTATGACTGACTTGCTGGGATATTATAGGAGATATATGAATGTATTCAATGGAGATAATTTTTTTGTTGTTTTTCATTTTTTAATGTAATGTAAAAATTATGAATGTTTATAGCACTTCCAAGGCTACTAAACTGATCAGTCTTTCAGGATTTCATCCCCTGTGATCATGCTAATGTTATATAATAATGCACTGACTCTGGGTAACTGGGGTCAGGGTGTTACAATGACGCTGCGAGGTCGTGACAGGGTGATGGCGTTGCACATCAATTTGTCTCATTAAACTCACATCGTAACAATTCTTTAATGGCATGTAATAGCAGAACTATTTCTTAAATGAAACCACATAACGACTTGTCGTGGCACCATAATTGGAAAATTGTGAAGTGCTCTTATTTATAGTTCGACACGCTGGGAAAATATGGATTATAAATTCGGAGGATTCTCGGGTGAACATCTGACGGACTTCCACCCCAGCGGTGACTGACGAACGCCATCTAATGTTCATCTACTTCATCATGCCTTACGATGATCTGAGCCAACAAGAAACATCGACATATTAACCCCTCAAGGATGAATGTGAAATGACGAACTTCAAAGTGGTATGGGTTTTTGATTTTTTTCTTCCCCATCCTTTTCTATAAATGACGAATACAAGTCAACCCACGAAGAGGTTGACCCATGATTCATGCCTTTATGCTGGAGGGTGTTTCATTCTCATGTTTTTATAATAGGGGTTTAAATATTGTCTTGTTACGATTGAAAAGAGACTCCCCAAACCTCCCTCACATTCAAACATTCTATCGTGGATAGTGCGGGCTGACACGAACAAAGGCCCGGACTACATCGTTAGTGCACTCCAAGTGAATTTTTTTTCTAAAGTTAGGGAATGGTGGATTTGAAATCTACACGGTAAAGAGGATTATCCGCAGAGGCCTTATGTGTAGGTGGTGTGAAGAACGGACCACCGAAGCACATCCATTGTTCCACCGAAGGATATTCTAGTGCATCGGTGGCAGTAGTGGCAACATGCGGAGTTGGAAGCAGCATGCAGCAACAGTGTGACAGATGATAGGAGCAGGCCACTGGCCCTGCCGATGACCTGGTGGAGCAGTGTGCCCCAACTGCACGCCAGTGCAGCAAAAGCCACGACCGATTGTGCGTCAGCACTGAAGACCTGAGGCGCCAGCATGGCGCCGCATTGACCGGGGTCAAATTGCAGACTAAGTCTACAGGTGACATGGATGCGGTCGGTCCTCACGAACTGCGAGTTCATGAAGGAGCATCCAGATCCTTGCAGGCCGTGCTCAAACTGGGAGGGGCACAATGAACCTCCATGTCTTAGGCACACCCACACATCTGCTAACATGACCATCCATCGAACAAGGATGTCACGCCCTCGTCAAGCCAGACCATAGCCCAGGGGGCCAGACCAGGGCCGACGGGTTGCACTCGTGCCATCGGGCCGGACCGGTGTCGGTGTGCTGCACCTACACTAGAAGGCTAGACCACACGCAGGAAGGTGAAACACTACACCGGTAGGCCGAACCCCACACTAGCAGGCCAGACCCGTGGTGGTGGTCCTAGCCCGGCCCCTCTTCGGGTCGGGCAAGACTAGACCGGGTCACCAGATGACTCATTGTGCTGGACACTCGGCCAACTCGGCCGGGTTCAGTGAGGCCTAGTGGGCATGGCCCAGTTTCCAAGCCAAACCAGATCGAACTCGACCCGTACTTGGTTAGGTTGAGTCTATCTTAATAAAACGGAGTATGTGGGACCCAGGGCCAGGTTGTTCATGTCGGCCCGACTGGGTCAGTCCTGGTCCCATCGCAACCGGTCCCCTAGTTACTAAAACACCAATACCTTGAAAACCATATGTCCTATTGATGAACCATTTACATCATTCATACCCTCTGAACAAGGAATATCTTTTGGCATGATTTATGGGGACTCTCGTGATAGTTCAGATGAGACAAAGGTCTTAAGGAGAGGTTTTTCCAAGAGCACTACGTACAAGACCCTGTGGCTGGTTGAGACCTGACGACTGCTTAATTTTGGCTTAGTAAAAAGCACCACTTCATGACTTAGTTGGCCTATGGAAGGGAGAACCAATCTATGACTTCACAGGCCCATGATACATGATTAGTATTAGTACCTCATTTGACCATGACTAGTGGGAAGCACCTCTCTGTGACTTTGTATGCCCATAGTATGCGATGGGGGAGGAGTATCTATGCAATCCAAGATTATTGGGAAGCACCTCTTCTTGACCTAGTAGGCCCACTATACTCTTTAGAGGATTAGTTCCCCAACATCCAAGGATTTTGGCGATGTGACTGATGATGCTACTATTACTACCCTATAATATACATGGTGTGGGTTGTATAGTGTTTAATTATTTAATTTGAGGAATTTTTGTGTGTTCTTTGAATTTTGTTTTGGGGTCCCTACTAATTACTCTATTAGTTATCCATGCACGGGCTTCTCCCACATGTGTTGTCTCTAGTGCAGAAGACAAACATTGAGATAGGGGAGATCGGGGAGACGAAACTAACAGACGCTACAATGGTGGGATTTGCGGCCTAGGACCTGGTAGGTCCTAGTATGACAGTACAGACATTACATTCTACATCAACTCATAATAACTTCACTACTCCCTTGATCAGGTGGGATTTTCTGTAGATGGCAATCAGAGTTTCATTTTTGTACTAGATGTTTTCAATTCTTGTTGGTTTTGTATTCTAGTCCACTTACATTTAGTTTTACTTGAACTTAGCTTGTTTCAGTGGTACTTGATTCCACTTTTCAGTGTGTAGGGGTGTGGATGGGTGTGTGTGTGTGCATACAAGTACTTTAAAAAATTCCTCCCACTTGTAGGTTGATGCCTTCAGTGCTAGTCGCCAGCCCCTAGCCTTCTGGAGGCGTGCATGGTGTAGTCATGGCACAAGCCCTAGGGGACGGGTCATGATAAAGTTGTATTATAGGGTGGTTGGTTCCCCTCAAATACCGAGAGGCAATGATTTTTTTGGGGAAACAATGTTATGTGTTGCGATTTTGACATTCATATTCAGAGAGTCAATTGTTGGTGTAGCGACCAACATATCCATATCCTGGGACCATAAAATCTATTTTTTTCTTCAATAGATGAAAACACTGGTTGCATGAGTGTATCCTTATTCTTGATAAGATTCAACTCACTAGGTATAACATTATAACCATTTAACATCATGATCTATCTCAGGATTCCCCCAAATAGACGACCTGCTAGGATCCTGAAAAGAGATCATGAGGACAGCCCGCCTAGCTGTGAGGAATCTGTTCAAGTAATAGATATTGAGATGGCCAAACTAGGAGGATCACTGGTGCTACCACCACCTCTCATTCATCATCTACTCCCACCGGTTCCGGCTGAGGACATTCTGCAGCTCAGTGCCCTATATTAGTTTTAGAGACAGTGACCTCCCAGGTTCATGGGAGAGATGACTAATCAGTTCACTGAGGACTGGATGGAGTTCGTGACATGGGCCTTCCATTTAGTGATGACACCACCAGACCAGATGGAAATTTTTGTAGCCAGATTCCATCATGGATCGACAATGATATGTTGGATTATGAAAATCCAAACTAATGATGTGGAGACCCTCACTTGGGTTTCCATTGAGAGGGATTTTCAGGAGGTTCTTTCCTTGTGACCTTTCACTCTATTCACATCCAGGGGCTGCTTCACCCACATCAGGAAGTAGACAGCACACGCTTGGGGCCAAGATGGCCAGGTCTTTTAGAGGCCGACCCTAGGACTCAGGGTTGGCATTATGAAGCTCCCATGCTAGAGAGAGTCAGATGGGGGCCAGGCATTACTACTCTTGTGGTGGGAAGGGACACATGGAACATGATTGCACGACATATTGTACGGATGACCAGAAGATAGTCGAGGGGCCTTAAAGGTAGCAACAATGGTTCAAGTGAGGAGGTCAACTAGATGGTGGACGTGGCTGGGGAACCAGCCGAGTAGCTGGCACTGGGCGATGGATCATGGTTTTACCAGCACTACCCCCATGTTGTCCACCATGACCTCAGGGAGTAGGATGACATGGGCGAGCTCAGCTTCAGGAATTAGAGGTTTTTGACCACGATGCTCCATAGATAATATGAAGTATGATCTATTTCTTATGCACCCTAGATTCAGCACATATAGACAGATGTCTTAGTCAATCATTCTTTTCCAAAACTCTCGTACAGAGCTCAAAGAATTCAGTGGAGCTATTGTCTTGATCCTTGTATCTTGTGGCTTATATAGGAGGGGATTAGACGGTCACACACTGGTGATGGAAGTGTGAGATTATTCTAAAAGGTGAGATATTTTGATGGGATCTCCTAGTAGCAGTGTCAAGACCTTATGATTTCATCTTGGGTATGGACTGGTTATCCATATTCCATAATCATATCGATTATTATAGGCATGCGGTTCATTGTGTCCATGAATATGGGACAATTTTTTCCTTCACCAGCAAGAAGGAAACACATGGAGTGTATGATGGACTCTCTCGAAGGAGTTTACAGCCAAATCGCTGGCCAATTGGCTACCCTCCCCTTGGTGCAATGGGAGGGAGGAGTCCAATTATCTTTGTATTGGTGGATGAGTAAATAGTTGTTTTTCATGATGAGGTTCTAAGGATACCTTCTCATAGAGATGTAGACTTATGTATCAACATGTACCTAGTGAGAATACTCATATCCACACTGCCATATTGAATGACACCCGTAGAGCTTCACAAGATGATGGTACAATTGGAGGAAATATAAGAGAAGGGGTTTGTATTGCCCAACATTAGACCATTAGAACCCCCAGTGCTTTTTACCCAGAAGGAAAAAGGGAGTTTGTGGTTGTGTGAGGACATCAAGTGCCTGAACTAGGTGACTATGAAGAAAAAGTACCCACATTCAATAATTTCTGACCTTTTCGTCCAACTGAAGGGAGTGAAGTGGTGATCAATGATAGACCTCAGATCATGCTATCACCAACTCTGGGTACGAGAGGAGGATGTAATGATGACATCGTTCAAGTACCAGTATGCACAATATGAGTTCTTTGTGATTTCTTTTGGCATGGAAAAAATACATTGTAATATTCATGGGACTCTTGAACATGATCTCCTAGCTCTTCCTCGACTGGTTTATTGTGGTCTTCATCAATAATATCATGGTGTAATCAGTATCAGAGGATAAGAACAATGTACACCTGTGGTTCATCTTGGATAAACTCTAAGGGAACCAGCTTTATTGTAAGCTCTTGTAGTGTCAGTTTGGGATTCAGGTGGTCCATTTCCTAGGACACGTTATCTTAGAGGCTAGAGTTATAGTAGATCCAGCAATGATAGAGGTTGTGCTTCCACGGGTGCCACCAAGAAGCGTGACTGAGGTGTAGAGCCTCTTTGGGTGGGCTAGTTACTATCAGATAATTGTGCCCCACTTCTCCATGGTAGAAACACCCTTATCAGCATTGACATGAAAGGGAAAACCCTTCTTGTGGACAGAGAAATTTTAGCAGAGTTTCCATGAATTGAGTTGGAGACTGAAAAGTTACCCATCTTTAGACTACTAGAGGAGGGAATTGGGTATGTATTTTCCTACGACCCATCCAGGACCGAGATCAATTATGTCTTGATGCCGAACAAAGTGGTGATTTTCGATTGCACTTGACAGTTGAGGTAGCCTGTGTAGTACTACGAGTCCCATGACCTGGTGTTAGTAGTGTTGGTCTTTGAATTGAAGATGTGGAAGCACTAACTAATGTGTGAGAAGTTCACCATTTACTCCATCCTCAAGAGTCTCAGATATATATTCTCCGATAAGGACCTGAACCTGAGATAGCAGTGATGGCAAATGTTCCTCCAGGACTTTGATTATGACATATTCTATACTCCTGGAAATGGGAACGCTGTGAAAGACATGCTCAATAGGAGGAGCGAGTTTCAACTTCTAAGTGAGGAAATAGAGACGTTAGACGCTATGTAGATATACTTTATGGATGATGGTGGTGGATCTTACCTATATTCGATGGCTGTTACTCCCCCACTAATACAGTGATTCAGGGAGGCACAACTAGGGGGATGTTGACTGCGAGGCCCGACATGCTTAGATATCCTCACGATAGGTTTCTGATTGATTTCTGATAGGTGGGGAGAACATCATCCTTTTTTAGAGGGAACACCTTAGTACCAGTTACATTATTGGAGGAGTTATTGAGGTATTTCAATACATCCCCACTAGAGGTACATCCCAGTGTGGAGAGGATATTCTAGGACCTTTGACATCATTTCTGGTGGATGGGGATTATGAAATTAGTTTCCAATTTCATTTTGCGAACCCTCACTTGTCTATAAGTGAAATTCGAGCACCAGGTTCCAACATTCTTAACTCATCCACTTGAGGAAACATAGTGGAAATGGGATGGTATCTCGATGGACATTGTGATAGGGTTACCATGTACGTCCATATGTAATGACTCTATCTGGGTGATCGTTGACCAACTCACCAAGTTGTCTCATTTCCTACCCATCCAAGAGAAGGGATTAGTAGAGAGTTTTGGATGACTCTAGGTCCAAGAAATAGTGGGAATTCCTTGGGTTCCTTCGACATCGTCTCAGATCTCAACACCCTCTTTACATCCTAGATGTGGAAGCGATTACAAGAGACATTAAGTACACAACTGTGTTTGGGCACATCATTTCATCCCATGTCGGATGTTTAGACATACAAAACAATACAGACCTTGGAAGAAATTATTTGTGCATGCATCCTATACTTTGTTATTAGCTAGGAGGACCATTATCCATTGGTAGAAATTCCATAAAACAATAGTTATCACTTCACCATTAGCATAGAAACATTTGAGGTCTTGTACGAGGGGCCATGCAGATCACCCATATACAGGTCAGACTAAGAGGAGTTGGTACTCATGGGTATAGAGTTGGTAAGAACTACAACTGAGATGGTGGAAATCATCCAAGAGTGGATGAGGTCATCATAGAGTAGGAATATGTGTTATGACTATACGATGAAGAGACACTTGGAGTTTGAGGAGGGAGATCATGTGTTCCTTAACGTCTCACCCCAATGAGGACTGCCAAGATTTGGCCAAGGAAAAGAGCCATCTCTAATATTAATTGGACATTTTCAGATCCTGATAAGAGTTTTTAATGAGGTTTACCAGCAATATCACCCCCAGATGCACCAGGTGCATGATGTTTTCCATCTTTCATAGTTGAGGAGGTACGTGCATGATCCAGTGCACATCATCAAATAGGGCGAGTAGGACATTGACGTTGGGGTGACATTTCCAGAGTTCTTAGTGGATACAGAGGACTGATAAGAGGGGGCCCTATGTGGGTGATCTATTACTATAGTGCACGTCCATTGTCAGCATCAGAATCTCTATGATAGCACAAGGGTATAGAAGGATCAGATTTATGCTCATTACCCCATAATTTTGTTTATTTCATGTTTTTGAATTCGGGGACATGAAGTCCGATGGTGGAGAGAATGTAACATCTCAAAATATTCCGGTAATTATTTTATTTTTATGGAATTATTTTGATATCATGAAATTCTATGGAACGTGATTCTGAGGTCCTGAGAGCTGAGAATGGAATTTTGAAATATCTTTTAAAGGTACATTTAATAAACGTGTGAATTAAATTTTCCTATCTTTTGAACCATTACATGGATCAAAAATCCGATGGGACAATTGAGTTTGGTACGTTGGGATTAAACTAGAAGTGACATCACTTCAACCAGCAAGGGTCGAGCATGAAAAGTTATTTTTGAAATTTTTCCTAAAAAAATTATAAATAATATGACATGATTTTTATCCTTTTTAATTTTTGACTGGAGGATGGTGATGCTATGGGGAAGAGACATGGAGACAATGATTTAAATCAATGAGGATCATAAATGGATAATAAAACATGTAGAATAATTATTTGTTAATTGATTGTAATAGCGACACTCTTTCATAAATGAAATAGTGTAACGACGCGGTGTAACATCATAATGGGAACTTCACGACGTGCTCCTATTTGTTGATCGACACGCTGGGGAAATATGGATTAGAGATTTGGAGGATTCACTCACGAACCTATGACAGACTTTGACCCCAACGAAGAATAATTAACGTTGGTGGATCTTCATCTTCTTCATCACTCATTTCGAAGATTGGAGCTGAGAAGTGATGTTGACGTCTTAACCCCACATGGATGAACATGTGTCAACAAACATCAAAGAGTTAGGGGTTTTTGATTATTTTTTATTCCCCATCCATTTCTAGAAGGGATGAACATGGTTCAACCCACAAACAATGTTACCCACGATTCATGAATTTATGCAGGAGGGTGTTTAAATATCCGGTTTTGATATTAAAGGTTCAAAACATGGCATGTAATGATTAAACGAAGACTCTATAATCCTCCCCCATCATTAAACATTATAACACTGAGGTGCGGGATGAAAAGACCAAATGTCCCAAACCCCAATTGCTGTGTGATCCTGTTGAAAGATTTTACTAAAGAGATAGAAAGAAGGATTTGAAGGCTTCGTGGTAAATAGGTCTCCCCCCAGAGGCCGAAGGCATAAGCGGTGTGTAGAACGGACCACTGAAGTGCATCCGGTGGTCCTATGAAGGATCTACTGTTGCACTAGGGCCACCAGCGGTAGCATGAATGTGGGACAACATGGGCATGAAGTCGGTCATTCCAACAGCTAGGTTGAGCTGCATGTCAGCACGACGGTAGCCCTAACCGATCGGGTCATCACACTAGAGACCTATGGATCCAGCATTGCACCGCGTTGATAATGGTCCACCCGCGGACTGAGTCTGTTGGTTACATGGAGGGAGGTCAGTTATCACCAGCAGCTAAAGAGGCTAGTATTAAGACCATCGGGTCACACCCCCCACTGGCCCATTACCCCATCGTGCTAGGCTAGACCCGCACTGGTGGGCCGAACCCGCGCTATCCTCGAGCCAGGCTGGACTAGATTGGGTCACTGAATGACTCGGTGAGCACGACCCCCGACCAACCGGGCTGGGTCCAGCGAGGCCTATTGGGCCTGTAGTACTTTCCAGGCCGAACCAGACCGTGCGTGACCAAACCATGTCAGGTACTGTCCATATTTATAAACTGGGATATGAGGGACACCCAGGTCAGGTTGGTTGGGTCAGTCCAACAGGGTCGGACTGGATCCCATCACTACCGGCCCTTGTATACTAAAACAATTGTATCATTTTAAATGTATGTCTGATTAATGATATGTTTTCTGTGTTGGTACCCTCTCGACGAGGTGGATCTTTTAGAATGCTTTATGGAGACTCTTGTGATAGTTTAGATGCAAATAAGGGAATAAGGAGTGGTTCTACTATAACCAAAATATATAGAACCCAGTAGCTGACTGAGACCTAACGACTACTGACTTTTCAACTAGGGGGAATAACCTCTTCATGAATTGGAAGACCCATAGTGGGAATAAACTCTCTATGACTATGCAGGCACATGCTACACGATTAAGATAAGTATATCAGTAAACCATGATTTTGGGAAGCCCCTCTCTATGAGTTTACTATCCCACGATACACGATGGAGGAGGAGTACATAAGGAGTCCAAGGTTAGTTGGAAGCACCCTTTCTAACATGTATATCCCATTGTACTCGCTAGAAGAGGTTTTTTCCTATAGCTGAGGTGTTTAATGATGTGACTGATGATGATATTGTAACTACCCAAGATTATACCTGGTGTGAACTGTCTGGTGTTTCGTGCTTTACATTGAGGAATTGATGTGTCTTATTTCCTTTTTATTTAGGGGTCCCAACTGAGTAATATGTTACTCACCGCTACATGGGATTCTCCCACATGTGTTTTGTCTGGTGTAGGTGACCGACATTATGACATGGGTGCTTAGGGATATAGGACTGATGGACTCTACACTGGTGGATTTGGTGTCCTAGGACCAGGCGGGCCCTAGTAGGACCAGGAAGACATGAAATTCTACTTTGGCTCCCATTGGCATCACTAATCTCTCGATAAGGTGGTGTTTTCTATGGATGGCCATCAGAGTTTCCTTTTTTGCTTTCTATTTTTATTTCTTGTTGGGTTTCTATTCTGGCCCACTTACTATCAGTTGTACTTGCACTCAGCTTGTTTACATGGTACTTTTTTCTTCTTTAAGTGTGTTGGGATGTGGATGGGTGTGTGTGTGTACAAGTACTCAAGAAAATCTCTCCAAGTTGCAGGTCGACCCCTTTGTTTCTAGTCTCCATCCCCTAGCCTTCGGAAGGCAGGCTTGGGGTAGTCACAACACGGGACCAGGGGATGAGTCGTGACAAATTACTACTTTTTTCTTTCCTAATCATCCTCTATGTATATATATGGTTTTTATTATAATTAAGTTCCTCATCATATGATATATATTATATTTATTTAACTTCTATTTGTTCACCTAAATTCCATAAGTTGACTGATTGGGTAAATTATTGACTATAATATATAACCAATACATCTGTGGTGAAAAAATAATATGACTTATTTCATTAATTTTAGTTTAGCTACCTAGAATTTTATTAAATATAATTTGATAACCTATTATTTTCCATGTTTTTATCATGTTTTTATTATTGATAGAAATATGAATTACACTCTTATGTGAATCAATTTGAAATGGATATAAATATAATTTTTATTCTATGTGTTCATTATATTATGATGATTGATACATTTCACATGACACAAATTGGTATTGATGAGTGGTAGGTGGGGTAAAATTAATCCCTCCTACATATTTGTTAAATTCTAAATCTCATGTGGTATACTTTTTAAAATTATTACGATTTCTTGAATGATTGTGTTCAAGTACATGAATCATGATGGTGGTGATACCACATACACATATTTATATCAGATAATATTATTATTCTATATTTCAGGTATATGTTACATGTCAATGTAAGATTCCAATGATAATTCTCCATAGATATTATTTCATATATCATTATTCCACACCATTTTATCTATTGTATTGTCTTCTTCACGAGTAATTACATCATATTATACAATGAGTTATGATAAATAATAGTAGTTCAATTTTTTTTGAATAATATATTTCTCACATTCTAGTTTTTTTAAATATTCTTATCTCTAATCCATGTGGTAATGTTGTTATGTTTTTACCTTAGTGAGTAGTTTATCTCAAGAAATTCTTATCTTTTTATATACCGTGTTATGAGGATGAGTATATCTTACATGAAGCCTATAGTGAAGTGAAATGTTTAAAAAATTATGGAGAAATACTTAAAAGTGGTGAAAAATAAGATGGGTATAAATAAATTCAATGAAAACAAAAATCCATTAATTAGTGGTATTTTGTGTTTATCAGTGATAATCAATGTTTATCTTTTGGAAAATATGTAAAATAAATATATTTCTCGCTCTGTTTGACTCATTCTGTGTCAAATATAGACTGAAATGTCTGTATTTTTATCACTAGAACCCAGTCTATGGATCTAGATGTGCCTATTTTGGAATCAGAATAAGTTTTAGTTACTTTTGAGTATTTGGATAATGATTTATGGAGTTTTATAAGGGATATCTTTTGAAACCCTATGAGATAATTTGAAGTGTAGAGTAAAATCCTTAAATGATGATGAAATTTTGAGTATATGGGTTTCCTAGAAATTATATCTTTTTTAGGAAATGGATTATGGATGCGGTTGGGGGAATATTCTCCTTGAGGTAATAACCAAAAAGGGTCGTTGAATATTAACAATATAATTGGTTAGTTTATTATGTTTTGTTCATAAGATAAACACCAACATAATCACTAAAAAGTTCTATTCATTTTTTAATAAAATTTTTAGTTGTCTATTGAAAAGGATTTACCATGTTATGGAATTAGGTTATGTAGTATTAGAATATCATTCTGAAAGAAAAAAGAATTTATATATTGTGAAATAATATGTACTAAAATATATTGATATAGTTTTAACGATTAATTCATTTCACGGTTCTGTTTTATATAAAATAATTTCTAAACATATCTAATAGTGCTAATTATTCATCACTCACATTGATTCATTTTGGTTATAGTAATGATGGGATCTTGAAGGAACCATGATTTTAAAAGATTCAAGGGAAGATATAGATATTTTCCAATTCTAAACCCAATAATATAATAGAGAGAGTTAGAAATATATATTTAAAAAAAACAATCATGTATTATTATTAATAACATGAAATTTTTTGAGTTTACCAACATACCATGTAAGATAATGATAAAGTCTCAAAAATATTAAAGTGATAAAGACACTGAGGGAAAGATGATTAAATTTTATACAAATAAAAGATGTGTGATGAGAAACCTAAGGTAATATATACAAAGGATCATAATCCGTTTTATCTATGCTAATAAAGGCTATACTAAAATATGTATCCAAGGAAGGAATAAGATATCAACTAAAAAAAGAATGTAAAATATTTGTTTAAATGTATTGTTTAATATATAAATTTTACATATCAGTTTTAAATATAAAATGATGCATTTTTTTCTTTATTATATTCATTAATATTTTCTAATATGAATATGTAAGTAAAACTATGAGGACCCTATTCTTTCAGTTTGGGAGAATGTAACCCCATGATATTTTTTGATATATTTTGCTTTTAAATAATCATTGAATACATTAATTTTTTAATATACCACACCAAAAAATGATCCATGAAATATTAGATGATTAATTTAAAAACTATTTATGAATAATAAAGAAACTAGTAAATAAGTAGGTTTCTATAAATTAGAAATGAGTTCAAGATAGTGTTGTGAAACATTTTATGTTTTAAAATGGAATTTTTCAATTAAAAAGATATCATTTATATATTTTATTATCATTTACAAAAAAGTTTATAATTTATAGAGTTTTAAATTGAAAATCTTATATTCATATTTTATTAATCATTTAAATATTATTTTAGGAATATTTTTTGGATTATAATAAACTAATATATTTTTTTATTAAAAATTGAAGTACATTGTTTTACTAATATTGTAATGTTTGTTATATTATCATGAAGTACGTATCAATTAAAAATTTGTAGAACTTTTTTAGGAAATTGTTTTGTCTATAATATTATTATTCATTTGTAAATCCATTTTTGAATTAATAAAACCCATCGTTAATGTTTTTGAAACATAAGTTATATTATTTTTGAAAACAATATATTTTTTCTTATTATAAAAATTTATTTTTATAAATTTTATAAACTAAATATAAAAAAATTATGAATTAATACCATAATATTCATATCTTTTAATAATTTCTATTTCAGTTTTACGATAAAAATTATAATTAATAGAATTAAAGTGATTTTTTTATATAATAAAAAACATATGATTTTGAAATAATTATTATATTAATATTTTCTGTTTTTTCATAGTATAATATATTATTCACTCACAAATAATTAATCTCATATAATTTGGAAATGTATATATAAATATATTATGTTTTATTCAATTGGTAGGTCACATTGACTAAGACTAGGAACAGTTAATGATAAAAACAATATTTTTTATTAAATAATTTTCTCTATATATTTTACTCATATTTAGATGTTTATATGATCAAATATAGAAGATCAATTAGATTATATGGATATTTTATTTATGTTTAGAAAAAAAATTTCTGGTTTTCTTTTATATTTTTAATAAAATATAAATTTCTTGGGTAAAAACTTGTCACTTATTTCAAAACCCAAATGATAAAATGTATAAATATAGTGGTAAAAAGCTTGAAAGAGTTTTTAAAAAATGTTAAACAATGGTAGATTTGTTATTGATATATTATCTTCCTAAATATAATTATTACATACATTTTAATAAATTTATCATTTAATATTTTCATTCCATTAATGAAAAAGAAATACAAATTTTCAAAGAAAAACATTTTCATAAATTATAGAAGGAAATAAATTCCACCACCCTTAGGCCCCCATTATAAAGTGTTATCTTCCTAAAAAATATGATATTTTCTCTCTAAAATTATCTTCCCAATTTTTAGTAGGATGTTTTGTGCTAAAATGACAAACTATATAGCCTTAAGGTGTTATTGAAGGGATAACATCCAATGGGATATGTATCATCGTCAACCGAACTCTCTTATTTCATTTCATGTTATACCCCAAAAATTATTATAAACCATGAATGTTTGATAAAAATATATATTAATAATACACATAAATATTATTATAGTAATTTAATACATATTTTCTCACATCCTTATAAAAACCTGGGAAACAAAAATGACGCTTAGGTTATGTATGAACTACTACTATAATAATAGACAGGATTTGAATTTATTAACCACATAATAAGGTTAGTTAAAATGGGTTAATTACGTAATAAATACTACAATTAATATATTCTTAAATTTAAAAAAATATATTCCAATTATTATATCACTTACATTCATTTTAAATTAACATGAGACCTATGTGTATGTGCGGACTACCACCTATTTGAAAGTGTCATTTTTAATTTTTAATTTTATTATTTTAATTATATATTTTACTACCATATAACCAAATTGAATACCATAAAAATATATAAATTATATCGTTTGGATTCAATAAAAATTAAATTATTCCAATGTAATTATTTCCTAAGCCATTATGACTCAGAGTTTATTCTTTATTCTTGTTTGAGTAGGCTTATCCACCAACATGAATAATGTTACAATGTTTTTTCAATGGTTACTAAGGAAACATAAAACCTACTGAAATTGGATTGTAACATGTATTTTTTTTGTTTTGTAATGGTAATGGTAACATCTAATCTTGATTATGAACCCAACACTCATTTGTGAAAATTTCCCTAAATAGATCTTCATTGTCTTTTCTGTTAATAATCATAAATAAAATACTAGAAAATTTAAATTATTTCAATATAGATCATTATAAACAATATAAGAAATTACATATTATTATCTAATAATTTTTAACATTGAATATCTAAAAAAGAGTTGAAATATCCATTATGAAACTAGTATTAAACAAACAATCGATGCAATAACATCTATTGATGAAAATAATTTATAATTAAAAATATATTCTTCATAAATGATTTTAAATAATTTTTATAAATTGATTCTTTTATTAAGAAGGTTCTCATGAAATTTATCAGGATAATTATTTTTTTTACATATGTGTGTATATATCTTTTAGCATGTTTTATAATTAAAATAATTATTTTTGAATTGATTTTCTTCTTCATTTAGAAATGATTCATATTCACCAGTTATTCCCTTTTTTGGGTGCACAAATTGCCCATGTATTTATATTTACATTGTAAATTATGAAATGAAATTTCTTTAATAATACGTATCATGTTACACCTTTTATGGGGTTCAATATAATGATAATAACGATTCAATGTATTTTAAATTTAATTATCATTCATTGATTTATAATTGTTCATGCTGAATTTATATAATATATTTTTAGTGAATTGTTCTCTATTATTATATTGTGTTAATTTTCTCTTTGTTTTTATGATATATATTTATAACACACAAAACCCATTTATAAATTTCCCTTTCATCATGAATTCTTATACCCCTAATGACACATTGTATCACGTGGCCATGCCTGTTTATTTTATCATATATTTTTTGGACCAAAATTGATTGGATACGGTTTATTTTTAGTGTGATATACTTAAGACAATTAGTTAACTCAAATTTCCATTATTTTAGTTAAAATATTATTCTTTAAGCATCATTCTTCAATTTTTGAGAAAATATTATACATTTGTAATTATAGTATATTACCACTTTTCTGTCATAGTGAAATTATGTTTTCAACCCATTGCTTATTTCATAATGAATTTATTTCAATAAAAATTGTATTATTATATAAAATCATGATGGATATTTTATATATAGTTATTTCCCCATTCCAATTTTCATTACTCTATAAAATTTTTTCAGTTAATTTTATGAAATATATATATGTTTTTTACTAATGTGACATTCCTATTTTCCAATAATACATTAAATGGGATGTTTTAATCGACTTTTGATAATATGAGTTTAAAAAAATGTATTTAATAATATTAAAATTGATTTCATTCAATGATTGTATGATTTTTTATTCACATTTTTTTATTGAGATATTTTTTTTGTTTTTTGAAGGATGCAATATTAATTAACCACATTAATATTAAAATAATGAAACGTATTCAAAATAATAAATGAAAAAAATACTTTTGATAGTGACCCCCGAATATTAATTTTCTGAAAATGATAAAATAATTTTATAAAAACACTTTTATGGTTTCAATCTATTTTACTATATATCAAAAAATGTTTTATTTAATTGAAAATGATTCATCATAAATTTTCAATTAAATCTTACTATAATTTCTTGGGGGATTAAACTAATGGAAATCTATTATTGGTTTTTCATTACTAGATAATACACTATGTATAAATATGGTTTTATGTGCAATTTCATTCCTATATGAACATTACATATTTGCATCATTTTTTGGAAGGGTGTTAACCAAGATTCCTTAAATATATTAGTTGGGTAAATTATTTAGCCTCCCATATAATATTTTTATATAAATAATAAATAAATTATTCTATATTATATTTATATCAATATATTTACCTATAAAATTACTAAATATCATTTGATACCCATTTATATTCATTTGGTTTATCCTTGTATGGTTATATATTGAATTATGATTCAATTGATTATGTGAATATATTTAAAAAGGAATTGAATGCCATATAATATCCTTCGGATCTTTATGATTTGATTAATGTTGAATTTTATATAGAAAACATAAGCATGAATGAATGAATGGATGGTATTATATAATCCTCCAATGAATTTTTTACAAGGTTTAAATCCCACTAAAAATTTACATATTAGAGGAATTATGTTTTCAATGAAGCATGTGTACAAGATTGTGACTCACGAAGGTGATGTATATGTGGGCAGAAATACCAAGGTAGGCTCAGCCAAGGGATAATCCCTTAACCGTTTATTAAAATAAAAGAAAAAGACAGTAGCAAGCAGCACAGAAAAAGAGAAGATTACATGACATCAAAAACATCCCCATCCTCACACCCCTGATATCCAACTTCATCCACAGTCGCCGTCTCCCATTCAGAGCTGTCATGATGCTTCAGGATCCTAGCGTATTTCCTCCGCAGATTCATCCGTTCCAAGGCTAAAAGCTCAGTATTGCCACCGGAAGACCTAGTGTTCACTGGCACCCTTCTGCATCGAAGGCCCAATCTGCCTTTCAACCACTGGACAGCCGTTCTCCGAATTCTGTTGCACCATGTATTGGAGACAGCCACCAGCACCATTTGTGTTGTTCACACCCCCATCCTTCACAGTTATCCCTTGCTCCCCATTCGAATCATCTACCACCCCCAAGGAACCACTCCGACAGACAGCAGCATCCGACCCACTTCCATCCACCTTACCAGCTCCCTTGCACAAGTTCACATTCATCCCATCAGATACCTTTGCACCCAGATCACACTGCAAGTCCTGCAGGACTGCATCTTCAGTCGCTGAGCAAACCAATTTCTCCCTATTATTAGAGTTCCCTGCATTAACTGGCAAAGCCACCTTGTCCAACATCAGATCTTGGCGCATCCTTCTGAAAACAGAAGACACAGCAGGATTTGCATATGCCTCTGCCTTCTTCAAAGGCGCCGCATTCCGGTCCTCCATACCACCAGCAGCTCCAGAAGGCACACCCTCAGTAGGAAGCAACCTCGGCCCTTGAGACTTTCCAACTCTTTCCCTCGGCTTGACACTTCCTCGCATTATAGCCTTACCATGACACCGCAAGGACGCATGCCCCAAACGGCAGCAAGAATTGCAGTATTCAACCCAAGACTCAAAAACCACAGACTGTCTCCATCTAAATTCTTCTCCTACCGCAAGCCATATCCAGTTAACTGGTGGCCTTGAAACATCAACCTCCACGCATATGCGTGGATTGACAGGATGACTGATAGTGGACGTCCGAACATCGGAACATAAGTATCTTCCTACCATATTACCAATCATGCACAAAATCGCAGGATTTTGGAAGGGAAGTGGGAGCTGAGGGAGACTAACCCAAGTCGCAACAGTCGATGGATCACGATTCATGCATAACTCGAAAGACCAGCGAAGAAGGAAGAATCGACAGCCGTTGCACCTACGCGGGGCGCTGGACCATGCTCGGATCAGATCAACTTCCGAGGAGAACCGAATCATGAGATGACGATTATCGAGAAGACCAACAACAGCTCTGTCCTGCAAATCCCACTTACCAAAAATGAAACGATCAAAATCGTCAACAGAGGGCCTTCGCTGATTGAACCGAGCCACCAGTGTGAGGTCCAGGTGACTTGAAGCTTCATGAAATTCCGACGATGAAATCGGTAATTGCGGCTCTCCCTGATGCAGGTCAGGAACCTTCGGGCCAAGAGAAATCTTCGGGAAATCAGGGAGGTAGCTAGGGTTTGAGAAGGGTACAAAGGGTTTCCGCGGTATTGGGAGCTGTGGCCGATCATCCACCCCCCTTCCTCCTCCAGGAAGGGGAGGGAAATCATCGTCGATCGTCATTTAGGGTTCCCAAGCAGCAGATCGCCATCGCCGTCGCCGCGAGTCGCCGCAAGCCGTCCCGAGCGCCATCTATATGTGGGCAGAAATATGTTGTTTATAGAGTGCAGGTGAAAGGTTGTTACTCATAGAGGTTATCATTATAGGTGTTTATGTTTGTATCAATTATATTTTTTATTCTCTGTTTTATGTGCATGGTATATTTCCATACCATATACCTATGGTTATGCTCTAGGGATCATTCTCAATACCCCATGATTCAATTCCCCTTTCCAAGGTATATTTTTATTAATTGGAGAATAAATATCTTACTTTCTAGAGTTCTGGGAAACTGTTAATATTCCATAATAATTTTGATTATATATTTAATCCCATATCATTTTTTATTTCATCCTTATGATGTGACAACTGATGACATATTTATGTGTTTTTTCATTATTGATATTTTGACCCTATTACATTCTTATGTTTCCATTACACATGTAATGATGATGATTATAATATGTGGGAAGCATATAAGGTTCTCTAGTGTGGAAGAATTATGGGGAAATAATAAACTATATTGGAAAAAACATTCCTTTGTTTCTAGTACTCTATTATTCAAATCCTATGATTATTTTGGTTGTATAATTATTTATGAGATGTAATATTTTACAGAAGTAACAGAAGTAAATTAAATATGTGTTTATCTATGGTCCCCTGACTTTGTCTAAAACACATTGTGTAATATTTGTTTATTTTGTACTATACCTAGGAGTAATAGTATAGTGTTTCCCACTATTAATATTATTGGGGAACATCCATTTTTTAATTGTTTAATTTTTAAAATTTCTAGTGATAAATTTCATTAAAAACAATATAAAACCCTTAATTATTATGGAAACTGATGAGAAACCCCTATTCAATTGTCTTTATCTCCATCACTCTTATTCTCCCTTCAATATCTCTAATATTCGGAGTTCGATCAGAGTTAAATTCATGATAGTGTAACTAAAACATTACGGAAAATATCAAATATAAACTTATTCTTCAATGATTGAATTATTTTTTGGTTTTGAATGAGAAAATGTGGTTACTTATATATTTCATAAAATTTTGGATAGATTATTCGATATAAACATTTAATCATGAAAACAATAATGATTTTTATTAATAAATATCAAGGTATGTTTCACCCTATCACATTAATGTATTTATTTATATTATGAATTATTTCAAACTACATAATTATTTTCTTAAATTAATTAAACATATGAAAGGATTCCCATAGTGACATAGAAACTATAAATTTAAATTTGTTAAATTTATATATATTATTTCATATCCATAGAGTGAATTTTTGGGAAACTTTTGTGTTGGTGTAACGAAAATGAAATATATTCTCCATGAAATGAAAATAATTTATTAATTTTTATCTATTTATGAGATTATAATTGGACTCCAATGATAATTGAATTTTGTTTTAATATTTTTTTCAATTCTTTCAAATAATTTTTTAAATTTTTTATAAATAGTTCTTTGTATATATATATGATGAATTTAACATAAAATATTGAAAAGTGAAAAAAATATGAATTTCCTCTTCTAAAATTTCCTAACATAATCATAAATGTTAAATGGGAATGTCTATGAATATAATGGGAAACTATGACCTGTGCTAATTAACTATATCGTAACATGGGGAAATGAATTGTTGGTTTGAGATGACACTTGATTCAACTTTCAATAATTATATGATAATTCATTGATATTCTTATATGATTTTTTTGATTCATTAAGAATTATAATATTTATTTTTAGAGTGTATTGTTATTGTTTTGTTAAGTTTCATTATATTAGATATCATTATTATGGTATAATGATTTGTTAATTAATATAAGGGTATATATTGATACATTAACTATGTTTTGGGATAGATTTATTATATGATAATCTTAGTTTAAAATGATTAAGGGGGCGATCAACGTTATATATATCCACAGACATCGAGTATAGTACAATAAAGGATTATTTTCTAATTATTATCTATAATTAAAAATCAAGTTGAATATTATATACATATACAAATTAATAGAAACTGAAAATGAATAAGGACATGTAGACTCCATAAAAAACTAAAAGGACTGTTGATATATAAAATGTTGAATAAATTCCAATGAAAAATAATGATACATTGATTCATGGGTAAATATATGTGAGAAATTATTATACATATATTCTAAGAGAATCACACACAAAAATTTATGATACATAAACTCTAAGACTCATAGATTAGAGGATGGTAAAATAGTTAAGAGACTTGATAAAACAAAATGTTAATAGTTATTAGACAAATGATACATTTAATGTGTTTTCCTAGTGATTCAATATATACAATTTCATTTTTAATTAAATGGTCTTTAAAATTGTACTATTCTTCAATATCCTAGTTTTACAATATGTATAAATCTTTATATTGTTCATTAATTATTGTGATCATTAATTTTAACTTATCACACATTTCAAACATAGACACTAGTACATGAATAAAATGATTCATCATAGATGGATTTTCTTGGTCAATATGTCATATCCCACCAAGTGGATCATACTCACACCCTACAGACAAATTATCCCATATATGTATATTATTAATATGTTTATCATTATATAGGATCTAAAAAGGGTCTATGTTCATCATATGAGATTCATTAATTTTATTTCTTGTGTCATAAATTGATTCTGATGATGAGACTACATATTATTATGTTCTTCCAAGGGATCGATTGAATTTATTTAATCCAAATAATGTTTCCCTATGTTTAATTGGGGGTAATTTTCACCCCTTTGACTCTTAGTATACCCTTGGGGAAATTCACCATCCTTATATTACATTCAAGTGTATATATTGTATATTGGAATTCTAGTTTAGGTTGTAAAACTAGATGTGGGATAGTAAATTATGTAGGAGGAACAATATATTCTCCATTCTAGGGTGTTATAATCAATTATTCTCTTATTCTTAAAAACATTATTCAAAATATCATTAATAACTACTAAAAAAACATAAAAATATTCAATAACAGATTTTATTCTTTTTTGGAAACAATTTTCAAAATCTTATTATTTATTTTGATTTATTAGTACATAACTATAGGAATTATAAATAGGAAAGTAAAACCTTATCTCTTCATGTTCAATCAATTACGCATTATGTTTTAATATTTTCAGATTCCCTATAATTGATCACTTTATATATTCCTACTAATCCTAATATTTATAAATACATGAAATCATGTAATAATAAAAATTAAAATATACTCCACTTTTAAAATAATGATAACACTGTGATAATGGAAATAAAAAGCATTAGGATACCAATTAGAGCCACTAGTGAAAAAATGGAATCACATTGGATATACTATTTCATTTTAATTGAAGTGTTTATTATAAAATAAAACACATTGATTGATTATATCATATAGTCAATAATATTTTAGATATTACTCTTTTGTTATTTTTTCATTCATTTATAATTATTTTAATTTGGTTTAATATATGTTTAAATATATATAATGAAAAAAATATTTATTTTTCAATAATATATTAATTATGATTTTTTAATCACATTAAAATATTATAAAAATCTATTTTATATGTAATATTATGGGGGAAAATTGAACCACTATGTTAGAACAAATTTAAATTAATGCACCATGAGATGTGGGGTTCTTCATAGTGGTTTGTAATAGAAAACTATTATTCAATAGTGTTTTACCCGATATCAAATCTTGTTCTCTCATTTTCCGGAAAATTTTTAATAAACATTATCCCAAACAAATTATCTCACGAAAACTAAACCACACACACACACACATATATATATATATATGAATAATATGGCCCTATGTATTTAACTTGGTTTATATGAACTGGAAAAAATCAATAAAACATTCACAAATTGATGTTCCAATGTAACGAAATTTATTAAAATTGAGAAATATTTACTTGGAAAATTATATAATTTCACCCCAAACCATGTGATCTACATTAAAATGTCTTAGTTTTAATGTGATAATTCTCATGGGCCTATCCCACTTCTTTTACTTATTGCATAGATATGGGAATTCTTACATAGTAAATAATGATATTGGTCTCTTCAAGATCCATATATCTAGAATGATACTTCTATATTTGAAACTATATAATAAATACATTACTACGATTCACTACTCTATTTAATACACCAAGGATGGATTTTTTTACCCCCATGGTGAGTGAGTTAGATAATTATATTTCATTCACAACCATAGTATTGATTATCCTTTTCCAGATGAAAAAAAATCAACATAATAGGTATCTTTGGAACACTCATTCTCCAAAACCATGATCAATAAAAATTAATCAATTCTATGGAACAAAATTATAATTATCTTGTAGATCCTTTTATTTATGTAATGAAATATTATAGAATGAAATTATTCTTATGTATCCATTCATTATTTTCCACTATTCTATTGAATTATACGTATCAATGGACCTTATGAAAATGGATTTATTCATAAATTATCCTAATAAAACGTATTTTTAAATTTTATTCCTCTAATTAACCATTATAACACTATCTTTAATAAAGTAATTAAACTATAATATTGGTATTTAAAAATCATCATCCAATTCAATGACCTAAATATAAATGATAAGATCAATACTAACTCCAAATCATTACAATGTCATTATACTTTCCCCAAAAAATTTAATACGTTATAATATTACAGTTTAAGGGAGATTTTTAACAATAATATTAATCCCAATATATTTATTTTAAATTCCATTCAAATCCTTAATAATACCTATAAATATTTGGACAATGATGTGAGGTACCTCATTTCTAGCATGATCTGAATGATCATAAACCAATATATAGTGTATAAATAATCTAGTGTGGCTTGAATAATGAATCATAAATAGATTAAAAATATCAAATTAATATGATATTTTTAATTACATAATGAAAAGGTTGTTGTTTTATAAATATCCTCTTATCACTGGCCCATTACACCCTATTGATCTTTATCATATTTTAATAACATATGTATTATCCCACCAATGTTCCATGTCTCATACCATAATACACACTAATTAAGACTCGAAAAATAATATTTTCTCTTGAACCTTCCATTTTTATCTCAATTTCAAGAAGAGTTTCGGGATGAAATTCCTATTTTGGACTAATTCTATTATCTATCACAAACCAATTCATGAAAAAAATTTATTGGGAATTAATTTATATTATGACTTAATCTTATAATATTTCCTTATTAAAACATAGATCAAATTTTGGAATTTTTATTACAATTATATCATAGAAAAAATATTTATTAATACATAGCCATGAGTTTACAGTTATGGAGGTTAGGTTTTTTGTGGTCTCTTAATCAATGATGAAATATCTCATTCATATCCAGACATACCATCATTAAATTTTCATTGGATTTTCAACACAATTCATCCTTCTATTTCATTATACAACTCATCATGTTACCACAACAGTGGAAATGGGTGATATTAAGAACTCTCCAAACCAAATCCAACCAAAATATATATGGAAAATATTCATCCAAATCACAATTTATGTTCTACATACAAATTCTTTCTCACTCATTATTCATAAAAACAATTCAGCATTAAAGATGAATGGAAATAAATAATTAAATACACAATATATCTAATGTAACATCCCAGGTAAATAAAGAAATATAACATTTTCATATTTATTAATATTTGTGAATTAGTTATTAATTTTACTTTAAAGGGGTTTCCATGTTCGATGGCATACCCGATATGCAACAACGGGTTTATATGAAATCTTACGTTGCACACTAACAAAATAATATTATTATTTTAAATGGTTTCCAATGACGAGATGTTGTATTGGTGTAAATTAATATAAATAACTAAAATATGATTATACATGTTTGATAAATGTATTTACATTATTCCAATAAAAGTTAGAGGATAAAAATGTGAATGAATCTAATTTTAAGCATAATTTACTTTAAATTGTTGATTTACAACCTTTTAATGGAGAACTCTCTTAAAATATTGTTTTGGTTACTTCTATATGTTTTATTTGACAAAATAAAATTCTTCTTTAGAATTGGGACATAAAAATTTACTTTGGTTAATTTTGTTTTATTGATAAAACACATTTTTTAATGACTAGTGAAAAATACTGTATTTCTAATTCAAAACTGTAATTTAATCTAATCTATTTATACGGTTAGATTATATTTTTAATTTTTTTAAAGTTTAAATAGATTATATTTTTACTATTTATTCCAATGGTTGTCATTGAAATTAATTTCACATTAAAATTGGACATAAACTTGTTTCAATCTTTTGATAGATATTGTTTCTTAAAAACACGCTATTTGTTTTGACAATGGGAATTAATTTTAAATTAATTAATCCAAATTCTTTTTTTTAATATGGTAAAATAGACATCATTTTTGAATTCGGAATATCGAATATATCTTAGGATAATTTTTTGGTATTTTTCTGAAAAACATCAATTTTTGATGAATAGTGAAATCGCTCAATAGTAGTTAAAAGGATGACATTCTTATTTAAATGAAATTTTACAACTTATGTGAATTGAATTTACAAAATAAAATGTACATGGTTGTTATTAGTAAATAAATTTGGTTTAATAAGATGAAAATTATAAGTGGTGAATTGTAACATTTGACTTATTTACCGTGTTTAAAGGTAAATAGGGTAATTGAAGGTTAAAAGAATATTATAATAATACCATATTACCTTAACATTTGTCCTAAATTTTTTTGATGAGTCGTGGACCTCCATGGTCATCCTTGGGTCGATATTGGGACCACATGGAGCCACTTGGGATTTATAAAGACACTTTAGATTAATTAATTAAAAGAAAGACAAAAATGGAAGAAACAAATTTATTTTGGTAAATTACTTTTTACATAGGGTAATATAAGATATATTTTTTACTATAAATATTGATTGGAAATATAAAAAGAGTTCCTACCTCATGGTAGTTTTTTATAATTTTTAGACTTCCGATAAAGTAAATTATGTCTCACATAATAATGATGTAGTGTTTACCTCGTTAATGATTGATTTAAATAAATAATATTATAAATATTAAAATAATATCCAAAAACATTCCAATTAATACTCGATGATTTTATTTCTACCATGAGTCATCTTATCTAGAACATTAATTAAATTTTTACCTATTGAAACCGAAAATCATTATATAATAAAATAATATTTTCACACTTTCCTAAAGAGACCCTAATAAACATTATAAAATTACCTCACCTATAACCCATTACTCACATCTATAAATACCATTATTTCATCCATTATGTGCCCAATTAATATCCCTAAATCCCTATCCACCTTTTATAAGACTTAATATAGGCATACAACACCTCAAAAAACCCTTCTGGTTCAATCCAAAGGGTGTTACCCGATTTAAAGTTAACATATTATCTTTAAGTTATTTTAATTTTTTTACATATCTAACCCCCTAAACTATTTTTATTCCTTTATTTTATAACAAAACTAGTATCCTAAATATACTATGTTTTTTTATGATATGTATTTTAAATAAAATTACACACACCTATGTCGAATGGGTAAAGAACATACTGTTTCTGTGGATGGCGAACTACTGCCTCACGAAACGATGATTGGTCAAATATCTCCAAACTCCTCTCATGGAGGCCATTATGATGGAACTGTATTTATATATCATATATATTATATTTATATTTTTTCAATGCTTATTTATTTTTCATTTATAGAATACCTTTATAGTTTCCATAGTGGGTAAATATGATAATCTAATTTGAAGAAGTGCAAACTACCCCCACCTCAAAGTGATATGACTCGTTCATACCATATGTGGAATGTATAAAGGGTAGAGTTAATGAAATTATACATGATATTATACATGAATTATAATATACTTATGTATCATTATGTTTCCATTGAATTACAATAAGAAATAGAAATGGAATTATCGTTCATGCGTACGTAGGGTTTATCGTCTCCATGAATGGTGCATTATATTTATTATCTCAAAATGTTATGTACTATTGTAAATACAAGTATATACTTGATATATATGAAATATATGACATATAAATCATGAATTTAGTTTTGGATATAATGAAATTTTTACCATAATAACAACTTGTAATTATAAGCAGTCCATTTTTGACTCATGTACCAAATATCGACAAAATGACTATTATTAACATAAATGATTATATAATGTTTATAATATGGTAATAAGTGATTTTAAATGAATGATAAAATTGAAAAAATTTTCTTAAGAAACTATAAATTAAATTTTGTTTATTATTTAGGAGATCAAAGAACAAACGGGCCAAGTCGAACACGAGGTAAGGGACATCGTCTCAATCTCCTCTAATTGAGGCATATTTTGTATTAATACATGACATATTTTTATATGATTTATAAAAAACATTTAATTTTCATTTCATTCAAAGAGAATATTTTTCAACATTTTTTTTACTAAATGAATAAAAGGAATGTTTCTTTTAATGTAAGTGGTGACAACGACCTTTCCGTCGGAGTAAGTATTACTATATATTTGGCGTCCGTAACAAGCCGTAATGCTTTTAAAAGGAAAGTAAAAAACCATATACTCATTTACATATTTTGGTGTTGAAAATGGATTTTTAATGGATTTTTTATGTCAATATATTTAAATGATATATTGTGATTGAAATGTCGAAATATTATCTTTCAGTTATATTTGTTTTATGTGTTATGATTTTCTAATGGTACATGGACATTTGACGGGTGGTTACGTGATAAACCATATGACGAGTGGTTCTGTGATAAACCATGATGGGTGGTTATGTTAAAAACTCTAATTCATTGGCTATGCAATTCTGTCATATGGCTATTCCATTTAGTGATTGTTGTGGAATCTGGCCGTATGGTTTTTCCATTAATGTATGTGTATGTCCGAATTTAGCTTTATATGTTATGTGTTGTTTATATGGGTTTTATGGTAATATTTTGGTTACAAAAGGGTAAGAAATTATCTTTTATTAAGTGAAGTGTATTTACTACTTCTTAAATCTGAAACTTATTACTTATGATAAAGTATTCATGGATTACTTGTTGTTTTTAAAAAACAAACAGTTTTCCTTTTTTGTGAATCCCTTACTGAGATTTTTATGCTCATCCCATGTTTTTGAAATGTTTTTCACCAGTCATAATGTTGAATAGGGTGAAGGATGGTATTAAGGAAATGTTATGTGGTCTAAAACATGTAACTATGCATGACTAGTTTTTTAAGAATTATAATTTTTTGAAAAAATGTAAACTAGGTAGATGAGTCTACATGTAATATTCATGTTATTATGTATATGTTATGACCTAATTAACTAAATTTATAGACCTAAAAAGATACTAAATTGGAATTATTCATTAAATTCAAGATTATTTAATGGTTATGGTTGGGTCCTAATAGATAGTATTAGACGTCGCTTTAGACAACATTAGGAGTTAGGGTATTGTTAAATTAATATCCATAAAATAATTTATGTTAATATTGAAATGATATATCATTTACAGATTACCATGTTGCATCGCCTAAGTTATTTATGTGTTCAAAATGGATTTCTGCAGAGGAAACAAGGTAGCTATATTAGGACGAGATCTAGAAGAAGAAAACCATCCAAATCAGCTGCTTGAGATGGTTGGAATCAAAACCGAACTATTTGTTGCAGTGATCACAATGTTGAATCATGCTATAAATGGAGATTTTATCCATGGAAGATATCATCCAGATACACCACAGGGGAACATGTCAGAAGTGGAGCATTTCATGAGGCAACATCCCCCATCAATCAGAGGATCATCTTACCTTATACTCGAAGAAGGGTGGATTAAAGAACTGGAAATGATTTTTGATGTCATGGGGTGTTTAGAACATCAAGTGGCTAGTCTTGCTATTTACCATTTTGAAGGTGAAGCTGATCAGTGGTCCTCGATTGTAAAAAATAGTAGGGAAAGAGAGAAGATTGATGATATTGATTATGATGAATTCAGAGGTATGTTTCTAGAGAAATATTTTCTGATGGTTGTTCGACTTAGGATGAGAAAGAAATTATTGGAATTAATGCAAGATGATGAATCAATGGCTGCTTACAAAGGAAAGTTCACTCGACGGGAAAGGTATGCTCCTAATTTCATCAGATATATTTATAGTAAGATAAATTGATTTTACTCAGGACTGACGCTACGATATCAATGAGTATTATCCCCTTGCATGTTCAAAAGTTAGGAAAAACATGTTCGATGTGCGGAGAAGGTGGAAATAGAGTTTGCAGATGATCAAGTGTTCTTTGAAAAAAAACTTAATAAGAGGTCGAGTTTGTAGGAAAAGGGAATGAATTCATCAAATATGCCTAGAGGTAAGAAAAATAAATATATATCTTATGAGAAGTGTGGTAAAAAGAATCTTGGATAATGGTTATCAATGTCTGGAATGTTCTTCTGGTGTGGTATGTCTGGTCTTATTGATCATAACTGTAATGATGTTGATCAAGAAGGCAATGAAAACCCAAAGGTAAGATGTTTCAAATGCAATAAAATGGTTCATTATAAAAATCTGTGTCTAACTAAGAAATCAACTGTGGGAAAGAAGACACACTAAAACTAGAAAGGTGTGGTGAAATCCTTTGAAAATAATTCAGCAGAAGTTGGGCCATCAAATAAAGTAGTATTAAGTACACCTTTTTTTCAGATTATACCAAACTGTTGTTTGATTCTTGGGTCTACACTTTCATTCATTTCTGAGATGTTTTCTAGTAAATTAGGATTTCAATATCAACATATGGGTTCTTAACTAATTTTAAAAACACCTGAATGAAATTTTGAGACAAAAAGATATTATAAGAACCTTTCTATCCTCGTCTGAGGAAAGAATCTACCTAAAAACCTAATTTCTTTTCCACTAGTAGAGTTTGATGTTATTTTGGGCAGGGATTGGTTGTCTGTTTATCATGCTAATATTAACTATAGAGCTAAAGATGTTTAATTTTAGAAATATTTTCTGTTTATGTACAATAATGAACACTTACTTTTGATAACATATCAGGAAGTTGAGAAAGTAGTAAAAGATAGAAATGAATTTTACCCGGAACATATTATTGAAAATAAATGAACTATTCATATTAATGATGTGCTAGTGGTAAAAAAGTACATTGATGTTTTTCATGATGATTTTTCTTGGTATTATACATGATAGGGAAGTAGAATTTACTCTTGACTTAGTTCTTGATGCTAATACAATTTCAAAACCCCCTTTATCAAATGGCTTAAATTGAACTTTTAGAGTTAAATAAGTAGTTGCAAGAGTTATTAGATAATGGTTTCATTCAACATTGTATATCACCATGGGGTGCCCCTGTCTTATTTGTTAAAAAGAAATATGGTTAAATGAGACTTTTAATTTATTTTAGAGCATTGAATAACAATGTTGTTAAGAACACGTATCCTTTTCGTCATATCAATTATTTGATTGAACATCTCTAGGGAGTTCGGTATTTTTCGAATATTGATTTGTGGTCGGGGTACACTCAGTTGAAATTATAGGAAGAAGACATTCCAAAGACCATGTTTCGTACTATATATGGCCATTATGAATTTGTAGTTATGCCTTTTGGTTTAACCAACACACCTACTGTATTCATGGATCATTTGAAATGATGTTTTTTTGAGTTCTAAGCTATGTTTTTGGTTGTGTTCATTGATGATATTTTGTTTTATTCTAAAATAAAAGATGAACATAAAAGTCATTTAAGGGATTTCTTGAAAATCTTACTTGAAAATAAACTATTTTGGGAATTCTGCAAGTGTGAGTTTTGGTTACATCAAATTTCATTCCTCGGTCCGATTGTTTCAAAAAATTCCATAACTGTTGATCTTTCTAAAACAAAAGTTGTTGAAGAATGACCAAGTCCCACAAATATAACCATGATCCGTAGTTTTCTTGGTTTGGAATGTTATTACTATAGGTTTGTTGAGAATTTTGTATGGTTATCTAGTTCACTGACTATGTTAAATCTAAAAGGTGTTATGTTCATTTATACAAAATAATGTGATGATTGTTTTCATGAATTGAAAAGAATATTGGTGAATGCTCTAGTTTTGGCACTGCCTTCTAGAAATGGTGATATTTTTATCTACAATGATGCTTCGTTAAGAGGACATGGATGTGTCCTTATGCAGAATGATCATTTAATTTCTTATGCTTCACGTCAATTGAAACATCCTAAGTTAAATTACCGTACACATGATTTGGAATTTGCTGCTGTTGTTATCACATTAAAATTTTGGAGGTATCATTTGTATGGAGTAAAGTTTGAATTATATACTAATCACAATAGTTTGAGGTATATATTCACACAAAAATAATTGAAAATGAGATAGAGGAGATGGTTATAATTAATCAAAGATTATGATTACAGTATCCTTAACCACCCAAAAAAAATAAAATAATGTGGCGGATGCTTTGAGTAGGAATAGAAATACATAATTAACCATGAAATGTTTGGAACACGATCCATTGGTTTTTGATTTTTTGAAATTTTCTGTTGATGTTTTTGGTGTAGGAAATTCTACTGTTTTGATTCAAGTTTCAGTGAGATAATCTCTTTCAGAAAAATTAAACAAGCGCAGAAGGAAGGTTGTGAGTTGCAGAAAAAGTTAGAGTTGGTTCATAATGGTATGTTTCCTGATTTTAAATTTTATAGTGATTGTGTTTTGAGATTTTGAAAGAGATTATGTTTACCTTTTGATTCCTAGTTTATGAATGAGTTGTTATGTGAAGCTCATAGTTCCCCATTTTCAGTTCATCCTAGCAGTACTAAGATGTACAATGATCTACAGGAGTAACACTGGTGGTTTGTAAAGAAAAGAGATATTGTTGATTTTACTGTATAGTGTTTTAACTATCAACAGGTTAAGGTATAATTGAAATTACCGAAAGGGATGCTTTGGTCTTTACTGGCGCCAAAGTGGAAATGGTAAAATATATCAATGGACATTATTGTGGGCTTACAAAATACATCTTGAGGTAACAATATAATATGGGTTATTGTGGATTTATTGACTAAATCTGCTCATTTCCTTCCAATTTTAGATACTTTGTCTCTAGATCAACTATCTTAGTTGTAAGTTAAAGAGACGGTCAGGTTACATGGTGTTCCCCTCTACATTTTTTCTGATCGTGATCCTTGGTTTTCTTCTAAATTTTAGAAAGGCATTCAGAAGTCATTGGGTATTGAATTTTTTTTTGTACATGTTTTCATCATCAATAACATGAGAATTCAGAATGAAAAACTAAGACCATAGAAGATATGCTACATGCTTGTTCACTAGATTACTAGGGAAGTTGTGACTAACATATTTCTTTGGTTTAATTTTCCTATACTAACAGTTTTCATTCCAGTATACAGATGGCTCTTTTTAAGGAAATATATTGGAAGTAATGTCGAACTCCACCCTTTTATGATGAAGTAGGTGAAAGGAAACTTATGGGACCATTATTGGTTGAAGAGATCATAGAAAAAGATTAGTTGATTAAGAATCACATGAGAACAGCTCAGAGTGGACAGAAACGTCATGCAGATAACTAGAAGATGGAACTTTGTTTGGAGGTAGTAGATCATGTATTTCTCAAAGTTTATCCATGGAAAAGTGTGATGCATTTTGGTAAGAAGGGGATGTTGAGTCTGATGTTTATTGGACCCTATGAAATCCTATTGAAAGTTTGATCAATTTTCTACAGAGTGGATTTACCTCCATGTTTGTCCCAAGTACACAATGTTTTTCATGTTTCAATGTTGAGAATGTATATGCTAGATCAATCTCCTGTTTTGACCACAAAGACAATTCGGTAGGAAGAGAATATCTCTAATGAGGAACATCCCATCCAAATTCCTGACCGAAGAGAGAATGTGTTGTGGAATAAAGTAAGTCACCAGGTAATTTTTTTTTGAAAATACAATATTGTTGAAGAGGATACGTGGGAATCTAAAATTGTTGTGAGGGATAAATACCACAATTTATTTGATAAGTGAATAAAATTATGAGGACACAATTTCCAAAAGTGGGGAAGGATGTAACATCCCAGGTAAATAAATAGATATATCGTTTTCATATTTATTAATATTTGTGAAATAAATATTAATTTTACTTTAAAAGGGGTTTTTATGTTCGATGGCATACCGAATACATAATATTGGGTTTCTTTTGAAATCTTACATTGCACACTTTCAATATAATATTATTATTTTAAATTGTAGTTAAAGCCTAGATGTTTTATTAGACATAATGAAAATAACTAACTACTATATGATTATACATGTTTGTTTAATGTTTTTACATTAATCAAATAAAATATTGGGGCTTCAAATTTGAATGAATCTAATTTTAAGCATAATTTACATTAAATGGTTTATTTACTACCTTTTAATGGAGAAATATTTTAAAATAATTTTTTGGTCATTATATATTTTATATTTGAAAAAAAAATTCTTTTTTAGAATCCGGACATCAAAATTTATATAGGGTAAATGTTTGGTATTTTTCCGAAAAATTTTTATTTAATGACTAGTGAAAAATACATTATTTTTAATTCAAAATAGAATTTTAATGTAATTTATTTATATCATAAGATTATATTTTTATTTTATTTTATATTGTAATTATATTATATTTTTACCATCTAATCCAATTGTGGTCATTGTATTAATTTCACTTTTAAATTGGACATAAACAAGTGTCAATCGTTTCATAGATATTGTTTTGAAAAACAAGATACATCTTTTAACAATGAAAATTAATTTTTAATTAATTTATCCAACTTCTATGTTTTTAATTTGTACAATTGACATTATTTATGATTTCGTAATATCAAATAATTCTTCGGCTTAATTTTTGGTATTTTTCTTAAAAACATCAATTTTTGATTTATAGTTAAACCACTAAGTAGTAGTTAAAAAACTGACTTTTTCATTTAAATGAAATTTTACAACTTTTGTGAATTTAATTTTGAAAATTTGACAAACAAGGTTGTTATTTGTAAGTAAAATTTTGTTCAATAAGATGAAAATTATTTTTGGTGAATAGTAACTTCTGAATTTTATTCACCGCTATTAAAGGTAAATAGGTTAATTCAAGGTAAAAAAAATAATTTAACCATACAAAATTAAACTAAACACTTTTACTAACTTTATTGGATGTGTCATGGCTGACCATGGTCACCTTTGGGTCGATTTTGGGACCCCATAGACCCCACTTGGGAGTGATAATGTTACTTTATATTAATTAATTTAATGTTATGAAAAAACATTATATAAACAAAATATCTTTTAGTAAATGATTTTTTATATTAGGTTATATAAGTCATCATTTAGACTATAAATATGCATTGGAAAGCTAAAAATATTCCTACATCATGGTATTTTTTTTAATAATTTTTAGACATGAAATATATTAAATTATGATCGACATAATAATGATGACGTGTTTACCTCATTAATAAATGATTTAAATAAATATTATTATAAAGATTAAAATAATATCCAAAACCTATCCAATTATTATTGGTTAATTTTATTTCGACCATGAGTAATCTTATATTCAACTTTAATTAGTTTTGGACCATTATAAACCGAAAATTATTATATAATAAATTAATATTTTCACACTTTCCTAAAGAGCCCCTCATCCCCCTTATAAAAATACCTCACTTCTAACCCATTCCTCACACCTCTCAATCCCCTTGGCATGTCCATCCTATGCACAATTAAGCTTCGTACATCTGTCTCCTCCTCCTAAAAGCCTCAAAATAGGTAAAATGCACTTCAACAAACCCTTTTGGTTAAAACTAATGAGAGTTACCTGATTTAAAGGTAACATCTTCTCTTAAGTTCTTTTGTTTTATTTTACTTATATAACCGCCTAAACAATTTTTATTCCATCCTTTCATAAAAAAAATGTATCCTCAATATAGTAGTATTTTTTATGATAAATATTCTAACTACACCTACACACACCTATGTCTAATGGGTAATGAACATACAGTTTATGTGGATGGTGAACTACTACCTCACGAAACGATGATTGTTCAGATATCTTCAACAACCTGTCAAGGTGGCCATTGTTATGGATCTATATTTATATATTATGTATATTATATTTATAATGATTATATTCTTCAGTATTTTTCTATTATACAATTCTTTTTTGGTTTTCATAGTGGGAAAGTACTATAATCTCATTTGGGGAAGTGCGGACTACCACCCCCTCAAAGTGATATGACCCATTCATGCCTTATGAGGACTGTATAAATGGTATAGATAATGAAAAAATAGATTATATTATACTATAATTATAATATAATTATGAATCATTATTTTTCCTTTCAATTACAATAAGAAAAAGAAATGGAAGTAGCGTTCATTCATACATATGGTTTACCGTATCCATGACCAGTGCATTTCATTTATTATCTCCAAATTTTATGTACTATTGTAAATACATGTGTATACTGGATATATATGATATATATGACATATAAATCAGGAAGATCTTTCTCTATATAATGAAAATTTTACCACAAGAACAACTTGTAATTATAAGAAATTCATTTTTGACTTCAGTACCTAATATCGATCAAACGACCATTATTAACTTAAATGATTACATAATATTTATAACATGGTAATAAGTGATTTAAAAGGAATTATAAACATGAAAACATGTTCTTAGTCTAGTATAAATTAAGTTTAGTTTATTATTTTTTGACATTAAAGGAAGAACGGGTCATGTCGGACACGAGGTAAGGGACTTCGTCTCAATCACCTATCATTCAGGCATATTTTGGTTTAATACATTACTTTCATTTATATGTTATTTAAACACAATTTAATTTTAATTTCATTCAGAGGGAATCTTTTTCAATGAATCATTTTACTAAATGACAAAAAGGAATGTTTCTTTTATTGTAAGCAGTGACAATGACCTTTAACTGCTGCGAGTATTGTTTGATCTTTATATTCATTAACAAGATGTAATGTTTTTGAAAGGAAAATAAATACCATATACTCCTTTATGTATTTTGGTATTGAAAATGATTTGGATAATTGACTTTATATGTCAATATATTTAAATAAAATATTGTGATTGAAATGTGGAAATGTTATATTTATGTTCTATTTGTTTTATGTGTTATGATTTTATAATGGTACTTGGACATTTGACGGGTGGTTACGTGATAAACCAAATCATGGGGGGTGCCTTGATAAACCAGGATGGGTGGTCACATTATAACCTCTAATGCATTGGGTATGGAAGTCAGCCATATGGCTATTCCATTTAGTTTTATTTATGGATGTCTTCTGTATGGTTATTCAATTTAAATATGTTTATATCCAAAGTTACCTTTATTTGGTATGTGTTATTTATATGTGTTTTATAGTAATATTTTGGTTAAAAAAAGTTATGAAATGATCTTTTATTAGTTGAAGAGTATTTACTAATTCATAATGGTGAAAAGTATTACTTATGATAAAGTATTCTTCGTTTACATATTGTTTTAAAAAAAATAATGATGTTCCTTATTTGTGTATCCATTTTTGAGATTTTTATGCTCATCCCAAGTTTTTGAAATGTTTTTTGCATGACATAAAGTGGAATAGGGTCAAATTTGGTATCACGGAAAAGTCATTCTGTCTAAAACATGGAACTAGACATGACACCTTTTTAGTGAATTTTTATTCTGTGAAAAATTGGAAACCTGGTAGATGTGTCTACATGTAATATTCAAGTTGTTATGTATATGTTATGACATAGTTATCTAAATCCATAAACATGAAAGGATCCTCTATGTGAATAAATAATTTAATTCAAGATTATGTAATGATTAAGGCCATGTCCTTATATATAACATGGCTCAAAACATCCATGTTACATTTATAGGAGAAGTATCACATCATCTCCATTCAATTGATGTAAAATACATTACAAACAAATTAAATTTTCACCTAAGAATATCACTAAACTCTATTATTACTCTTAAACTTAGAATGTGAAAATATAAACCATTTATAGAAGGTTATATCCACAAAAAAAGTTTAAACAACATTGTACCATCAAGGGGATATATCCATTTCATTTTAAAACATCCAATCCTTGTTATAATTCTATCTTATGAATTCCAAAAACTGATAGAAAATTTGTAATCATATCACCACATTTAATTTTTTATAAAATTAATCATTACAGAGATTAAAATATATAAATGACTATAATATAGAGAACCAGATTCCTATGATTATGATGAACTCATCACACTATCATACATTTGTATCCTTCAAAAATTCAAATAATAATACCACAACACAACCAATAAATGATGTCCATATTTCACTACTCATACAAGTCTATTGATTTTATCATATATTTAAATTCCCTTATAATTCATTTATACCATTAAGAGAATAAATAATATCAATAGTCTCTCATATAGATAATTCATCACTGACTTCCATAATATCCACTAGCAATTTGTTAAGAAATGCTCAGTCCATCTGTATGAAATTTTCTTCCATTTCATTACATTCACCCTATATGGCTAATGAAGGATATTTCTTTATAAAATCTTGAACTAAAATCATGGTAAAAAGAAACTAGTTTTTTTTTCAGAAAAAACTTCACAACTACTAATCGATATCCTCTAAAACATTTGGGAAAAATAGTACATATTATAAATATTCTCCATCATCGTATGGAAGATCATATTGTTATCCAAATTGATGATACTTTAGTAATAACAATATATGTGTCAATGCTCTTTGCTATATAAGAGCTTCCCAATTAGATTCCTAAACTACACTGTTTTCATAATTTATTCTATTACTCCCAGATACTCTTCCAAAAATATTGTGATTTAAATGAGTGGTTTTATTTTCTATATCCAACTAATCATATTTTTTCATAATGTTGAAACATATAAATTTTTTTTCATAAATGAGAAAACTTCCCCACCAAAATATATGTTAATATAACTCTATCAAAGATAATGGTATATAAAATAATGTTTAGCATCATCCATTCAATTAATGAATCTATGACTAATGTTCTTTGATTCGGAATGATCATTAAATGGATTCACATGTACCAACAAACAACTTCCAATACATGATCAATTTTATGATTCATGTATGAAATTAAATTCATAATAATTTATACCAAAATTTCACAAAATAGTCTATCAATGTTCTACAAATCATTCCGCATTAGTAGTGACTATTAATATGAATATTTAATGTTACATACATGTGTTATTGTTAATAACTTACATACACAAATAATATATAATTCAATAATCATTGAGATATATTATTTTTATGATTGTACCAATCCCCTGGTCATTCTATCTCAATCCATCATAATTCCCAATATATTATTTTCATATCTAACATTATTAATTTTTAAAATTACATGAAATTCTTATTCATGACCATTATAAATTGAAATTATGAACTTATTGGTAAAATATAATCTACATATATTGGTAATGAAATGATTATCTATTTCAATATTCCTTCAGAAAATAATAGGGATCATAATTTTATCTCGTGAAAGCATTATACTACAAGAATAAACCTGTTTTACAATTACACTACCATAGAAAAGGTTTCAAAATACACACAATTATGTATAATATTTAAACCCAAAAAATATTTTATTGACCCACAATACCAATATTTTTATTTATAGTGGTTATTTCCTCCTGATTCCAATATTGAAAATTTTTGTTCCTGGAAATTTTAACAACATACAATCCTGTAGAATAAAACAATCATAGTACAGTTATAATGGTAATATGCTTACCTAATGATAATATTATATTATAGAAACTATTCCATTACATTTAAATGAAACCATTTCACCACCATCATTTCATTAATTAACATTATACCACCAATTTTTTTTAAATATGAAAATCACATGTTCCAAATTTTGTGTGCTATTACAAATATCTCCCAATTTTGTTTCACATAATGCGATCTTTGTATCGATCTTCACTAGTAAATGAGATTTTTGGTATATCTTCCACTAGTGAAACATTTTATCACTATATTATTATTATAGAACATTGCTTTATAAATTGAAAATATTCATTAGATTCAAATCCATTTGAATTTTTCTAAATTAGAACTCCTCTAGTACCTACACTTTTACAAACATGTGTTGAAGATTATTTTTTCCAAAAAATAATTTTCCACAATGTTAATTACCTTCTAAAGGACATTTTCATTATAGAAACATTACTAATTTAGATAATTCTCCCCTAAATTAAAAAATCAATGATTAACATATCCATATTCTATAAAACAATATGATATATATTCTAAATATTATCAATATATTTTTAATCCATTTATATATTTCATAAATAGATGAAGATCATCAGTTAAGATATATATATTATATTATAAGTGCATAATGTTTTCATAACATATTTTTCGAATTGGTGTTGAGGGGATCTTGTTCATTTGATCCATTTTAATGTTAACAGTTTCCTCCCAAATAAATTTTTGGCCTTCCATTATGCACTGACATACATTACACATATTTTATCATTTCTTGATTAATCATTTCATATATGGAATTTTCAATAAGAATATATGGTTGTGTTTTCCCATTATCGATACAATTGTTCTATTCAAGATTATTTAAACTTATAATTTTAAAATTCTTAGTTTTTTTACCTAAACTTAACATCTTAATATTGGATTCCATTTTGGACATATCTTTCCACTCAAAAAAGAGACAAATAAATTATCAAATTTTGTTGGATGTATAAAGAGACATTACACATTGATTCATCAATGTATTCACCGGAAATGTTTGTCCCTATATGATATTTGATAATATAATATTCAAATATATCAAAATATGAGGCTCTATATTTTAAAATTTTAAGTTCTTCTAATCAAATTGAATGTCACCTTCTGCTTCTTATTGAGTATCAAAATGTTGAAATTTCTGACGCATAATTTTTCTTACATAAATATATCTATTTTCACGAAAAAATCATGATTTTACCACTAGGGTTCCCATGTTTAAAATTCTATAAATCCAAACATTCAATATTAGATGTTCTAAAAAGTTATTCCTCAGAATTCATTCTAGTCAGATCAAGTTTTTCATCCATTACATATGTATAAACAACCTGGAATCATCATGTGATTTTCCACAATACATATGAAATGTTCAATCCATATCATACTTTATATAATTTTTCAACTAAAACCATATTCATCCTAAGAACTACAATATTTTATACACCATTCATCTGAAGGAAATCACAATTCATCATTATGATTTTCACATATTCCTTCAACGACAATGTTATGCCATAGATTTTTGTATTGATAAAAACTTATATTGATTCTAGACACTCAAAATTTCATGAATTCCTTTTTAAAATTGGAGTAGAAATATAATTTAGAATCAATTATTGTAGATTATAATATAGTGGCGATTCTCAATGGTATGCTACCATAGTATCAACGAATGGGTTCAAATAAATTAACCATTCTATTTTATTCTTCTATAATTAATTTTGTGTATAAATAAATATTTCATGGAATAAACCCTTTTTAAATAGTTTCAATATATATGATATGGTCTTATAGATTTAACTATACTATTAGAGTTAAAATTTCCTTTTATTATATTTGAGTTATTTGATGAGGTGAGTTACAACTTCCTTTGGAATTAATTACATCACAAAACAAGATTTATATTTCCTACTCTGAATATCTTTATTAAGAATCTTGTTCATGATATCCTAAAAAATAATTGAGGTTTTTTTATTCCTATTTATGTTTTCCACCATTTCATCCAATTATTATAAATAATATCAAAACAAAAATATAACCCACACAATAACTCTTAATCTCACAATTACATACGGAAGATGGATCCTGATTATTTTAATGCAATTCACATGATATATAATAGACCTCATCTTGGATAACCTCATACCGAATAACCATCAGACCAATTTTTTTTGTTTAAGAGTATTTATATACATATATTCTAGTATATCCACTAACTTGATGATGTTTTATCCTCCTAGATATTGAACTCTATATTTTATTCCAACCGAATCCTCATTAATCTATGTGCTTTTGCATCTACAAGTACATATTTTCATCCTCCTATTTTTTCAAAATATAATCATTAAATAGAAATTATTAGTCCATCAAGTTTAGATTGTCATATAACTACATCATTCAATAGGCAAAATCTATTCCCTAAAATTTTTCTTGTTGTATGTTTATATCCACTCATTCTATTATTCCAAGACCAATAACTCCAATTTTAATCAAAATACCAACCAAAATGATAGAGTGGTACTTATTTTGTTTCTAATTAAACTTATAATACCCAAATAAAATAATATTGGATCAAAATCTAGTTAGGGTGAACCTCATCTAGAACATAACATACCCAAATATCAATCACTAGAACCAAAATCGAGTAATCATGGGTTTGTAAGAACTATCCAAACATCATTTTGTCCTAATGTTAAATAATACACTTCACTTAAAATAATCACACCACATTAAACATAATTATCCTTCATAAAAAAATTTATACTAATAATAAATACTTAGAATTAATGGAATAAAAGTAAATAAATAAACACTATATTATATATAGGTCGGAAATTTTTCTAAAATCCATAAGTAAAACAAAAGAAAATCTACATTTTATTTTTTATAATGTTTTACAATCAATGTGAATTGTTAGCCACGTAGATCAGTAATCTCGACAAATTATCAAAACATTTTATGTGGTTCCACAAACAATTTATAGCAGGTTTAATCCATTCATTTGTCTTCATCAATATCTTACATTCATAGGGGTCTGTCCATTGTTCTAGATTATGACTAATCCACTATAGCTTATTTCGATTTGATTGAAATTCTCTGATAGATGATTAATATACATGATGTCTGACTCCTTTGATGAAAAACCATGCTAGGATTGACTAACTCATATATGTATATATATATTTATAAAGTAACTAAATATTATTATGCAAGATTATCCACAAAACAATGATCTAGAATCCTTAAAAAATTCACAATGTCAAACCACATCACATCCAACCATTAATGACCCATCACCACCATCTTACAAAACCCTTTTAGTATATTAGACTTTATCATTATATTAATTAAATCGATCATATGAAGAAACATTTTAATCACTGTTTTGAAAAAATTTATAAACCTTTAACATAAATTTTATCATGATGTGTAATGTTATGGAATGATGTGGACTTCCTCCACCGACTTGTTATTCGATCTCCAAAGGAATCCTTTCATTCCCTTGATTTTTTAGTATCTTAGTAGACCATAAAATTATATGTTATAAATGAAAAAATCCATAATACTATATAGTTATTATAAAAATTCAATAAACAAAAATATTATTCACATTTATATAATTATAATGGAAAAAAATTTCCATTAATTATTAATTAAAAAATTTTGGTTTCACAATAATTACTTTATTATGTGTGAAAATATAATTACATTAATATACTAATACAATTATCTTTGAATCAGGGAATAATATGTAACATACCCACTAATTATTATATAGGTATATAAAAATCAAATAAGAAATAGAACCCTAATGAAAAATTCATATGATTGAATAATTCAATGAAGAGAAATCCTACAATAAAATAGTAAAAAAGAAAAACAATAATTGATAAAACTATAGAAATTATAAAGGGATGTGTACAATTATTTTAAATGAGTAGTAAAAAATGAAATCTTATAATGGTGGAGTATATATACTGTTTAATGGGAAATGAGAAACTTAGGGTGTAACCATTGAACATTATGATTATATTTCTTTACGACCACCAGTATGGATTTTACGATATGAATTATTGTAAAAAAAAGTGTAATGATGAAAATATAAAAATGATGGATTCAACTAATAGTATCATTCGTTATTAATTCAATTTATTAGAGCATGGAAATAAGGTAGCATCATTTGTGTTTACCCATTTCAAATCCAATGAATAACTTAAACAGTTATGGCTCGAGATGAAATCACTATTTGAATTTTTTGTGTTAGTGGAGTTAAAAACTGGAATAATGTCAGTAGGAAGACCCCATGAGAGTACCACAATTTCAATGCATACCAATAAGGATTTTTCAGATTGAGTATGGTGTGTATATTTAGGGGATAAGTATTAATAATGTTAAATTTCATTAATAATGGAAATAATGTTTTCCCCGATAGAATATTTATTTTATTATTCTGGGATAAATTTATCTAATTATTAAGTTCAGAAATCTTATGTTATATAAATAAAAAATACATGTAATTTATATCATAATATAATGAAATAAATTTGATCAGTATAAAAAATATATGTTTAATTTACGATAATCCATAGTAATGTTTTCATAAAAATATCAAGTTTTTATTAAAATATGTTTTGATAAAAAATTTAATGTTTTCAAATAAATGTTATTTCCATAAAAATGGTTTATAAAAAGATATTTATTTTTACACAAATGATAAAAGTTATATTATGTGTTATGAAATTTATAAAGTGATAGGAAGTTGATCATGCCATAAACATTATTTTTGAGAATAAATTATTATATAATAAAAAATAATATTTTGAAAATATTGAATATTATATTGATAAAATGATTTTTATTTTTAAAATATTATGCAACAAAAATGAAAAATTAAAATTTTATAATATTATGAGATAATATAATTTTTTGGTAAAAATAAAATTATTATTTAAATATATACCAAAATTAATGTCATTAAAACTATAAATTCCTTCTTTATTAAAAATATAATTTCAATTTAAAATAATCTATTTTTTTGGGACATGTAGTGGGTTCAATTATTCTTACCTATGTGTTTATTGAAATTTCATTCCATGTATTGTTTTCTAGGGGTTTCGATATAATCAGACTTATATGATTAAGAATCCCTTCATCCTCCTAAATATTATTATTTTTTGAGTTATTCTCGTAAACTGTTACATTTATAAAAAACATTCATTGTTTGAAAATAATGTGGTCCAAATACAAGATACTCCCATGGTTTGTCATATTCTATAACATAGAGTAAAAAATTGATGTTTTTAAATTAATAAATAATTCCATGACTTTCTCATTATATACCAAACCATTAATTTATTACACTCCACTCCAAATATAATAAATACAAAATTCCTGTCATTATAGTCTCTATACATTTTCCAAGATGCCCTTATTTTTCTATGACTCCCTTCTCATGATTGAGGATGCCTCTTTGGAAGTAGGGGAATATCAAACAATTCCCATTATTGATATATTTATTTAGTAATAATCCATTTGATATTAATATTCTTATTCATTAATGATTCCAAAATTGTTCCTTATCAATCTAAACGATTTTTAATTAATGATAAACTACCTTTCAATATTTTTATTTAAATTCCATAAGTATTTGTGAATGATAATTATGTTGTCAAACTAATTCTTTTATTTCCCATGACATTCCATTATATTATGTCTACCCAGACACACATTTATTTACGTTTATTAATATATATTTGACTATACATAACTGATTATGGAATTCCATTTATAAAACCCAAATCACCATTAAAGGATTAAAATGGTTAATATGTTATTATAATATAGAATATTTGTGGAATAATTATTATTATAAATGAGAATAGTGTTCTTAGATAGTTCATTATTGAACTGGGTAATGAGTTAATCATTAGATCTAAACTATTAATTGTACCAAAGAAGCAAGGCATAGTAATGTTTTATGATACCTTGGTGAAAAATATATCTTATATGTTTTATAACTCCATTATGCTAAACCATAATGAAATACATCTAAGTATATCATTATTATGTTTTAACAATATTTGAAATCTAAGTCTTATATATTAATATCTCATGATATGAAAATTTGTTATCCATTAGTATCACACATATCCTATTTACATATTTAGAACATATTAATATTTATTCTCACCATTATCTATTGATCTATGTTCCTATAATATCACATGTGGGGATATAACCAAGAATTGATTTATAAATGAGTCTTTTAAGAGGATTACAATATTTTTATTTTTTATTTAATATTTTTAATTCTTTTATTACATACTAATTTTTCATATCACTAAATCCAAAAAAATATCTTGAATGTTATTATTGTAATATTTCTTCGGGTTATTTTAAAAATCATTTACGAAAAACATAATTCATTATAACTAGTATTAAAGAATTATTTTTTATTTATATAAATTATGATTATAAAAACATAGTATGAATCCTCAGGAGATGTGTACTTATTAAATAACCTCTCAATTGTTGGTATATTATTGATTTTGGGGTATTATATTAATGAAATATCAATCTAGTAAAATAAATCTAGATGTAGGATCTAGTATAGATCCACATTGGGATAATAACACTAAAAATATTAGTTGAGTATAAACTCAATATTCAAAAAGTACATAATATATATGAAAAACTACAAAACTGGTTTTTCAGTTCCTTTGGATATTGTTTAGGTGAGGGAATTATTTATATGAACGAATATCATAGAATATGAAGGATTCATTGCTAATGAATATTTTTAAGAAGTTAAAATGTTATGTTGTTTAATTTCATAGAAGTAATAGATAATAAAAATTTAGATTGATCTTCCGTTCATATAAATTAACATAATATTGAAAAAAATACTAATTTATTTTTTCATCTTCTATTGAAGTGGTGTGAAATATATTTTCTATTTTAAATAATTGGAAAAACAGAAAATGAATTAAATTTCATCCTAATATAAGGGAAATCCCAGTTTAAAACACCAATATGATGATGATAAATTAGTTATTTTATGTTAGGAACAATATTCCAAACCATGTTGATCATTCAACATCACGAGATAATAAAAATGTAGTAGGAGAATCCTTAATTTGTCAACAATTAATTTCTTTTAGTGGAAAACTAATTCTTTTATCATCGAAAATTTAATTGATTCCATATAAAATATATTATTACACAATACAATATTTTTTAAGAGATTATTAATTTTTTATATTAGTTTGAGTGTAAAGCCGGCCAATAGTAGAAAATATTCACAAACAATGATCATATGGATGATAAAAAGTTAATGTGTTGGAATACATAATAAATTATTTCTATGGATGCATTTTTTGATTTCCCAAATAAACAATATAAAGTGTTAAGTTGATGAGTTGATGAGAAAGGAGAACCAATTATTATAATTTTATAAGATGATTATTATATAGATTTTATGACACACATTATTTTTTTCAATTACATTGATGGGTAGAATAATTGATTCTATTGTGGACTACTACCTAATTTATAGAGTGATCTGGTAATTGAAAATATTAGGCATTTTTAGTATATAGTATTATGTGAATACCAATAGGATATGGAGCATCATTATGTATAGTATTCTGATGGTCTATATGATTAGATAAAGAGGATGGATCTAAATTCTGGGAATATTGTCAGTTGTCAATGAGATGGGAAGAAATATGTACTACCCATGTAAATAAAGTAGTGACAAAACAATTAAAATAATTTTTTAGTAGGAATGGAAAAGTGTTACAATTATATATTCTATGTTTATATAATATGAAACTGTGATGGTGACGTCGTTCCCAATCCTCAGAATCAAAATGAAAAAGGAAATATTTCTCATGTATAACCTACAATGCAATGACATAACTGAGGAGGGTTGGTCACTTTTTGAATCAATGTATAATTTTTAATAAAACCGAGGGGAACTTCTATTAATGACAGTATTAGGATATATATAGACGTAATTTTATCTTTCATGTCAGGTTAAAATCAGGCCCCAAATAACAGGGTAGTGGTAACACTCATCATATAATAAATTCTATCATGTTCATTTTTTTATTTTTTTCTACATATATTTTTTATTTTATATATGATTTAATAGAACAAAAAGTTGTTACAGAATATGCTAATTGTATATTTTTTAGTTAAAACTCATGGGGGAACTTTTCAACCATTGAAGATAAATAAATATAGCACAATTAAATATTTTCAATTTAATCCATCCAAAAACTCAATTTTCATTCATGTAGTGTAATTGTACATAATACTAGGTTTATATTTTCTATTAAATTATAAGTATAATATCAACATGATAATAATGTAAATTAAGGTCGTCTTGATATGAAAACTCATTTTTATTCTCAAATGAGAGATATCCTAGCCTTAGTATTGTTACTAATCACCCCTATCTTCTTCTTTATAGAAATTATTGGAGGAAAAAGGGATAAATATGAATGTATAAAGATTATATATGAAAACATTGTTTTTTATTACGTTGATTTGTTTCTGGAATCATTAATTAGACCTACCAAATAAATAGATATATTATTATCATTTGTACTCTTTCTCAGATACCAAAATATATCACATACCCCAAAAAACAGAACAAGTATAATGATAGGAATTTATGATGAACATTGAGTTCAATAAAGAGGATGGTTTTATTTAACCAAGTGTTTCTCTAAAAGTAAATCCTAAATAATATTTCAAAAATTAGGATGGATCAATTTTACTACGACATTATTAAAGAGATATCAATGGGATAATTATGAGTTAAAAATAAACTCTTCTGTGGAAATGATTTAATTTTATAACTTTATGGGGATACATTTTCTCAAATATTAACATATTGTCATGTTATCATCATATATCTGTGACAAGATAATATATTATAATGACTAAATTCTAAAAAATACATGGGAATTATGAGATTGTTGTTATTCCCTTTATAATTAATAATTATCCTTCCATATTTATGGATATGATTTACAAAGATAAATTAATGGTTTTTTTGTTGAATATACTTAGATAGATTCCAAAATTTATAAGGACCCTGAGGATAATCGAAGAATCGTATCACCATCATCAATGAAAGGGAACCATTTTTTTAAATTCTATAAATGTGAGTTCGGATTACCAAAAGTATCTTTCTTATGGAACATAGTAAATATAACATGAATCTTGACTGGTCCAGAAAAGACAATGGCTAAAGAGAAGATTCCTCATCTAATAATTTTAATTGGAATTTTTTGTTTCATAATTATAAAATGATTCTATATAAGGATTCTGAAATTAATTTATAGTATTTTTTATTAAACTAGTTATAATTAACTCAATATATATATATATATATATATATATTTATTTATAATAAATGTTTCTCGCAAAAGACTCCATGAATAGAAAAATATGTTGGTCAGTCAACTAGTTCATGAATAAAACTATGATGGTGAAGTATTAATCATTTATAGTGATACATCCTTAATGTAAATTTATATGTTGAATGATGAAAAATCAAAAGGTGATAGTATATTCATCTTGAGATTTGAGGTTCCATGAAGATAATTATCCAACCCATGATTTATAATTATCTTTTGTTACACTTTTAATAATGACATGGAGACTATATCATTATTGATTAAGTGTTAAAAAATCATCCACCATTTTTTATGTATATATACATAACAAAGTGATTGAGTAGGTGACTATAGATATGGTTAGATATTCCTCAGTAATATAATTATTCTATACATTATCACCCTCGAAAAGAAAACAAAGTTACTGACGCGTTGAGCAGGAAAGACATTTTAGATCATTAAATGACACGTGTTTAAAGAGAACCATTGATCAATGATATAGTAAAGAGTAAAATTTATTCCATAATGGTCAGATAATACTCAATATTATCCTGGATTTATTTTCAACCAAAATACTATAGATAATAAATAAATAAAAATAGATTAATCCTTTGTGAAAATAAAAGATAAATGATGTAAAAACTAGGAATATTTTTTATTTTTTTCTTCATAAATTGGGTTTTTTGAGTTATGTATCATGGTTATATACCCATTTATTAATGAATTAATAATAGAGATAATAGATAAATACCACTTCTCAAAAATCTCTAAAAAACATGGAAGCACCAAATAACATATAGATATGTACATTCATTACAAATGGGATTCTAGAAATAAGGATATTACTAATTATATTTTAATATGTTTGTTATATTAGAAAGAGATACATGAAAAAAAATATTTCTAAATGAGTGTTTCTACCCACACCTATACCATTGTGTTAATGAGATAAAATATTTATTTCCTTCTAACTAGCCTTTCTATGGTTTCTATGTAAATTAATTCCATTTTGATTATCATTGTTTCCTAACAATTCCAACCCATTTTATCTTTATATTAGTGGGTTTCTCCCATAAATTTTATTCGTTTTCAATAATCAATATGTGGTGTGACTTCCTAGATAAATTGTTTCAATTATTTTAGAATGAGATCTAATATATAATAATATTTCTTAGAGGATCATATAAAATGATATGAATATAAAAATAAAACATAGAGAAATCAATAAACCTCAAAAGGATGATAACGTTGAGAATATAATTATAAAATTGGAAAATATTATTAGTTCAAGGTCTCTTGATTTCTAAGGGTGTTGGGATTAACATTATCCACTTGTTGAATTTCTCAAAAATATTAGTGTATATAAAAGTATTCAAAAGAATAATTATAAAAAACTATATTGTAAAATCCAAATAAGTAAAAAATGATTGGATGATATTTGGGAAGGAAATCATATGGGGGAATATATAGGGAATTGAACTATTGAAATGATACTTGTGATCCATAAACAAATCATGGATTTTCTGAGTCAATAAGAAATATATGATGATAATCAGGGGATGGATTTAGAATTTAATTTGTGTGATCAAGTATTTGTTAATATAACATCATGGAAAAGGTATATAATATTCATAAAAATAAGGGAAATGAGTTCACGGTACATTGAACTAATTTTTATTGTTGACTGTGTAAGAGTACCTTCCTTTATGTTATAACAAGAACAAATAATTCTACGGTTTATGAAATCTTTGGAATACCCCTATTAGTAAATTATATAAAAATCAAAAAAATATTTTACAATTAGTTGAATTATAATTGGAACCTGACCTATCATATGATGAAGAAATACTAAATATTCTTGATGAAGGATAATATTTTTATTGGGAAAAAGGCATTAAAACACATAAAACTCTTATGGATAATTTGTATTTTATAATTATTATCATAGGATTTTGAAGAAGTTTTAAAATAACCCCACTTATATTAAAGAAGGGTAATAATATTAATGACTAGATTTCATATGGGTTAGTGAATTAAATGATTGAAATTTTCTTATTATTTAAAAATGAACTGATGATTCACATTGAATTTTTTTAATATTTTATAAATGAACTACCTTCAATGACTAATATGTTTTTTGAAATATCAATAAAACATATTGAAAATACACTCAAAGAATGTTATAGGTATATAAATAGGATTGAATAGTGATCATAGTAATGTAAACTCTTTACCATTTAATATCACCATAAATATCACTCATACCATTAAAACGTGTATAATGAAAAATAAGAGTTAGAATTATGAAAAAAATTACAATGGTAAGTGTACAACAATTATAAACAGAGTATTAAATTAATATCAGAATAGTGAATTATATATAGTGTGTAACGGGAAATGGAATTGTTAGGATCTGGTTGTTTTTTATTACTTTGTAGACAATATGATTGTTTGGAATTATGACCATCCTGAATAATGACTATTGGTATTAGTTTTAAATTTAAAATTATTATATATATAAAAGTTAATGAAGAGAGATAATTTATTTTTACAACTAAAATGATGGTATAGAGAAATAGAATCAGTCTTTACGAATCCTATTTTCCATAGCATGGGACGGAGATGGAATGAATGGGTTTTACCCTATACTAATCCATGGACTCATGTAAATTTTTTATACCCATGAAAAACCGTCAATGAAAAGAGTTCATGTTATTAGAGATCACATCTAGAATAATGTTTTTTATACAATCCATTATAATATAATCATCTCACACAATACCATTGGATATTATCCAAGTGTAATAAGGATTATTTATTAAGGGGATATCTATAAATACAGTGAAAATTCATTTAGAAATAAATAAGTATTTTTACTAAGATACAATAATTTTTTTAATAGTTTTCTAATAAATTTATTTTAGGATCAAATATAATATACCTTGGAACCTTATTAAATTAAAAAATAATAAATTTACATCATGATACAATGAAATACAGGTGAAAAATATAACAAAATACATATTTTGTGTAATGAAGTTATAATATTTTTTTGGTAAAATATATATGTTTAATTAGGATAATTATTATAATTAATATATTTCATTGAAATAATAATAATTTCTGTAAATTTTATAAAAAAACTATTTATTTGTATAAAAATGATATAATTATTTAAAGAAGTCACATAAAAGTTTCATATTTGATAGAGAGTTGATCTTGTAATAATAAATATTACTTTTCAATAAATAATAATTTTATTTTAGAAACTTAATTAATAACATTTATAAAATTATATTTATAAAATGGATTTAATTTTTGAAATCAACATGGAAAAAATATCAAATGGTTAATGTTTAAATTTTTTATAGAAAATTATGATTTAGGTTAATAAGAAAAATACGATAAAAATACACTATAAGTATTATAGAATCATAATTTCATAAAATAGAACACTAAACACTTTAAAAGAATTATCAACAAAAAATGTCTTCTGATTAAAATAATATATTTTAAAGGTCTAATATAACTTTTCAAAAACATTTAATAATATTCCTAATACTAATAAACATTTTATTAATTTTAAAACAATTATGTATTAATTATAAATTCTACAATATCTTATGATTAAAGGATCTATGGAATACAGTTTATAAACCATTAAAATGATTTAAACCACTCCAAATTAGAAAATACAATTGAAAATTCCATAAGAATAATAATGGATTTGGATTTTTTTAAATTGAGTCCATAAATATATGTTTAGAAATTAATAAAAATTATCCCCTATGTTTCTATAAATACCCACCCATACATTTATTCCATGCCACTTTGAAACCATTTAATATAATATTCCCCAAATATTCTCTATCTATATCCTTGATTAGGTTTTTTAATATTTCTTTTGTTGTCATCTCAATATTAGGAAGGATCTTTCAAAGTATGTGATTCTCCTTCACTTAATTTTTAATCATATGATTCCTTTTTAATAATAAATTGGATTTTAAATTTATTACCTATTTATGATTTCATAAATAATTCCTTGACCTTTTAAAGGAATCCTTATTTATGATATACTTTCATTATCTCTATTTAATCGGATTCTATAAACATTTATTGATTTATGTTCTAATTATAAAATCATTAACTAATTTTACATATCATTAAATTTTGTTGTGAATACATAATCCTGAATCAATTAAATGAAATTAATTTAAATATGAGTATAGTTCATTCATTGGGGAATCCTTTTATTAGACATATATTCCATACCGTATGTTAAAAGTGATGAAATTAAATCTTCTTATACATGTTCTATATGGAATACATAATATTATGAATTTTAAAAGTGTTACTGGATTTCGATCCAGTGCACTGGTTATAAAATTATTCCCTATATGTTAAATGTTTATGAGACATTGTAATTTCAACATGGTAATACTTTATGTTACATTGGTGATAAATGATGTTAACAAATATCATGGAACAATGATGATGAACCTTGGTAATATGAATATGACCATAAAATTATTATATTATAGAATCATTTCCTTGTTTTCACCTATATTTTGTTATCTCATGTTGTGTATCATGTTTTATTCATGACGAACACTCATGTTCCATCCCCTTTGTTTGGACCGTATTAGCATTAATGCTCACCATTTTATATTATTGATTATACCCAATAATTCATATGAAATTAGTTGACCTAGGATGTAATTATGAAGGATTATTTCTAGAGTATTAAATAATTATTATTCTTTTATTCATTTTTTTTGTGTACATCATGTATTTCGTACCATGACTGTAGTATAGTTAACCTTGAAATATCATTGTATGATATTTTATTCAAATTGTTTATGTTATTTTTTTAAATTATTATATGAAAAAAGGAGGATCACTATACATAGTCATTGATGGACATGATACATTCACCTAATCTCAGAAATTTCCCAATTATGTCATTGTAGTGACCTTGACACATGCACTTATGATCCCCTAACACTATTTTAATAGCATAATTCCATATTTATCGGTGTAATATGTACTTAACCAAATATGGTTTCAATATATATGTAACCATTTATATTCCGTTATATGTATAATAATATATTCAATGAGCCCTTCCCCTCACTGAATAGATGACTCATATTTTTGATAATAAATCTAACTCAGACCGATTATGGATATGATATTCTATTGATAGATATTTTTTTCAATCATAACATATACATGTAATTATTATTTATCCAATTGTACATGATAATTATACCACCTTATCATTATACAAAATAAAATTATTTGGATTTGTTGTGATATTTATTATCCCCCATTGACAAAAAAGTGTCATATTCTATAGATTTCCCTCTTCATTGTCTCTCCTATTTTACATTATCTATACAAGAGTATCTTCACTAAATATTATTTTATGTGATTTTTATATTGACATTCATGTCCTCCCACAATATCACATAACTCTAAAAGAGTAATATCACCATTTATTCTCCCCCATTATCAATACATTTATTTCTCAAGATGTATAAAAAGGTAAAAATCATATTACTATTTTGTTATTATATCCCTTGAAACTAGTTCACTTATTAGGACCGTCTAATACACTATCAATAGAGAGAATAAGATACCCTTTTTATTTATACTGCAATTCTCCTTCAATTTGGAGTTCAATTATCACTTTCCGAATATATAAATCCAGTACCCTTCAATTATAATATAATACCTTTATAGCCATTTATAAAACAGATCATTAACATACAAAACTATAGGATGTATTAAAACATAAAACTTGTCATCAGATTCCTTTATATCATTATAACACTTATAAATCATATATAAATCTTCTAGGATATTTAAACCTATTTTGGAACATAATATTCATAAACAATATTCTATTAACCACCATAAATTTAACTCTATTTATCCCATATTAAAACACATTATTTCTTTTTTTTTGTGAGAAAAAATAGTGAAAATCATTTATAGAATTTTCATTAAATAATAAAACTTATTTCAATTGTATCTTCATTCTAAAAGATGTCATTGAGTCAATTTAATACATATCAGTGCAGTATCAACTAATCCTTTATTAATATTGAGATAAAACTTAGTCTAATAAATTGAATTTGATGTCAAAAAAATTTATGTTATCTCTTTCACTCACCTACCACCATAATCATATGAAATATCAATCATTATGTTCCGATAAAAATTCTCCCTACTATGTCAAAACAATTCATCCAATATTGTTCGTGTGTGTAAAAGAAATTATAATATGTCTGATTCGTTCCTCATGTTGAAAATAAAATGATAATACTTGTTATTAGAAACATATAATAACACTTTTTCCTAGATTTTTTATCATTCATAGGGTTAATAACTATTACCCTATAATGTATCCATCAATAAAAAATTCAATAGACCTCCCAATTAATTTTTCTAACTCTTGGAACACTAATATTATATGGACCAACTATTTAATAAAAACCAAGGTATTAAACAATGAAAATATTTCTTTATCCCAAATAACCACAAGATGATACCAATTTTTTTATATTATAAATAAAATAAAACATTTATTCCTCTATGAAAATGGCTACATCAATTGTTTTCAATTCTCATCAGGGATGGATTCCATATGATATGTCCTTGAATAATTCTTTATTCACCATATTTGAGTTGAATTGTATTCATTATTTATATAGGATTTTGATGCTTCTTGATTTTTATAGTATACTCCATACCATTTTAATTTATTATATCTCCAGGTGAAATTATCAATTCAAGAAGATAACTCTTTACTTTATATAACACCATTTTATATTTGAAATTATGTTTTTCCAAAATAGGGGATTTCTTAAAAATGAAATTTATTAAAAAATGCATCATAATGAACATATCTTATAATGTATTCACCACATGAATCATATATACCCCATAAATATTAATAAATATAATAATAATTTTGTACATTGGAAAGGTGTATATCACAATCATCCTCGAGTAGAAGAATATCACTTGTCCTAGTGAACCCACCATTTCCTTCCAACACACATATATGTATTAATTGTGTGTATATTCATAATATCACATATACATACATAATTTTATATGATCAAATTATAATACTTTATCTACCATAACATAGTGTTTATTTCTATTGATACTTATCCCACATGTACATGTCTTTTATTTGGGAAATAAATGACTAAATTCTTCATCATTATTGAACCCTAATTGGAGGAATCAATCACTTGTATTATATTATTATTTTATTATTTTATTTCTGAATAATCATAGTCATCCTACATTATTTTCCTCTATAATACCTAAAATTTATACATATTATTGATTTTTATAAGGTTATTTATTCTTCACCTATCTATCATCATTGATTTTAAAACTAGTTGATTCCATTATTTTTATCCAAATTTAGCTATTTTAAAATAATATATATTATTTAATTATCATATATATTGGTTGATGATAAAAATTTCATTACATTAAATAATAAATAGATTCTATCCCAGTGAATCATTTTTCCAACGCAGTATATCTTTTTTTCATTTTGTATATTTCTTTTTATTGATTTGTATATAATGGTTCCCTCCCAGAAAACATCACTAAATTTATTATTATAATTCACTTCCAATATTCCATATATATAAAAAATAAATATATGATATGATAAAATTCATATCTCATGAATTCATATCTTGTTTGAAATTGTGTAGCTTGTATCCATCCATTATTGGGGTCAATATATTCTTGACACATGACCATGGTGTTCCCCACAATTCCACAATATTATCACAAACTACATACAATCATTATATAATATTCTATTAAATATTAAAAAAATTCTATTTTCCTCATGATTTTGGATTTCTATATTTGTGGAATTAACTTATATGGGATTCTATAAGAGGGATCTTATTCACAACCTTTGATGATTTCAATCCATATGCAAGATCCTTGATCTTTACATCCAAATATATGTTTGGGAAAATATCTCATACATTATTTTCCATGGTTTTTTATTCTATTATCAAGCCATTTTATGCGAGGGAAGTATCATAATTTAGGTTAAATATCCCTTGAAAATTTTAATTCCACTTCATGTAAAATCTCTCCAACATTGAAAATATGAGACATTATAATTACAAAATCTATTTAGACTAATTATTTTAATGAATTTTGGACATTATTTAACAATTTGATTTATAATTCCTATTATTTCATGAAGACATAGTCTATATGTTTGATAATATCTAACTGATTCAACATATCTTGTAATGACTACATCTGTGATGTCCCAACCCATCTCACCACTGATCCAGTGGCCGGACCGGTCACCATAAGACCTCAAGTGCATCTCCCTGTATATCAGAGGATGTAGACTAGTAGTGAGGGTATATGGATAGTCTATGGGGATATTATAACATCATATTAGAGTTCAATAATAGACAATGGAAATAAAAATAAAAAGCTATATAGTAAATGATAATGGAAAAGAAGGGATATTTTACAAATATTATAAAAATAATGGCCAATGAACATTATATTGTGGTTTCATGCATGACATGCCAACGATAAAAAATTGAAAACTGTGAAAAAACATTCCTTACATTCCAATACAAAAATAAATAAATAGTTACTCAAAGCCCCGAGGGCAGTCTCCTCGAGCATCTTGAGCTTCTTCTCAGTCCTCTGCTCCAATCTCCCAAGTAAATGAAAACAGCATAATCCTACAAACAAATAGAATCTTCTCTGGTACCCCAGTGTAATGCAGTCCTGACTAGGGTGTGAGATATAATCTTATTAGGTCAGTACCATAAGTTTCTACCCCAAATCGATACATTTGATGAATAATTTAAACAATATAAAAGCATGCATAAATAAAGTAAGTAGTACAATGTAACTATCTACCCAAGAATCTGCTTAAGCCCTCATCTAGTATCTGAACATGTATTACACATTTTTCATGCATAAAAAGTAGTAATTACACAATAATTTTCATTTATAAATTATTCAAACATAATTAAAATATGAAAGTGCCGAGATTCGGCCTAAGCACTTCATCCCCCATATAACTCACTTACCACATATGTCTCTAAATACCATCTAATTAATAAATATAAAGACCGAATTCATTCTTGTGGTTTGGTTTGGATAATGCGTCATTTGATAATCAATTTAATCTTTCACATACTATATCCAAGCTCGTCCACTAAAAACAGTGATTCAATATTGGTTCCTTTTAGTAAATATGAATCAACCAATTCAATGATAAATATGAACCATTTATCATATTCAATTCACAAATCCTAATTTCACAAAAATTTTCATTAAGTAATTAATTCATTTTATGAAAAAAAAATTGGTCCCATAGTTCAATGTTAATTAATTGTTGTAGAACATCATGTCTAACATGCTCTTGAGTGTTTGGAGTTTTAGTACCTGTCTCACAACCCATGGGTATTTGGATATTCAGTCCTTCTCCCATAAATGAATGTTTTAATTCAAGATGGCCGTAGAACACCATGTCTAGAACCCCATGAGTATTTGGATAATCAGTCCTTATCTCATAACCTATTTATTAATTATACATATATATTTATCAGTGGTGCAGAACACCATGTCTAACACCACAAAATAATCGATTTATTAATTAAAAAATTAAATAATATAATCAGTTAATTAATTCATCAACTAATTAACAACATAAATCACCCATCAAATATGTCAAAAGTTAATTAACCATTAAAAATCTAAATATTTAATAATTAATTAAAAATTAATAATCCATATAAAGTCAACTAAATAATTAACTCAATATTTAATTATCCCAATTCTTTAACAATTATGAACTCATCCACTCAACCAGTGATTCGTCAAAGACTTTAACAATTTACATGCACATCATAGACATATCATGTCAAAATGATAAACATGGCTTAGATATTTAGCAAAAATATCAAAAAGTATATCAGATTTTTAAATAACTCCATCCAAAACAACTTTAGGCACGAAAAACAAACACCAATAAAAAGGTACTGTTGGACAATAATTGGAACAAACAATAAATTATCAATCTTAATTTAATGCATGAAAATTAATTAATTTGACAATAAAATAATTAAATATTATCTCTTAAATTGGTTCATCAATTGATTAATCATTCACCATTTATCATGTAATAATTAATCCATCCATTAATTATTACCATTTTACAATTTGTATTCCAAACATGTCAAAATATTTAATATTCACAATGTACAGAAAATTCCATTACCACCATCCAACAATTTATCTTTAATCATACTTTAACCAAAATATAGGACTTCCATAATCATGAAAAATTATATTCACAAATTACTTATAGAAGAAAGTAATTCATAAATAAAGTGAAAGATATTTGGGATCCTATGATGGGGTGGAATCATATTTATTCTACAACACTTTAATGTACTTGGCAGAAACTAGTTCCCAACTGGTCCACAATATCATGAACACATTCCTTCATATATATATATATATATAGGTGTGTGTGTGTGAACGTTGTCTGATCCAACATTAGAAAAACAATTCGAGACCATCCGCATGGCCCATGGAGGCGATTACCAGATTATGGACCAATGGGCCCTGAGTCAATATTCGCATCTCTTAAAAATAGAGGAATGAGATTATCAGATTAAACCCAAACCATAGGGTTTCAGCAGAGAAAATAAGGTGAGGTATATGTGTCAAATGGTTGACGTGAATGATGAGTTATACATTGGTGGACACACCTTGATGATGAAGAGAATATTCATGAAGAGTCTGATAGGAATCATCACGCGCAAAGCGGTGTCCAGGAGAGGGGGTGGTGCGCTACATGTTCTACCAGGGAGTGTCGTGCGCTGCTGAGAGCTGGTCCAGAAAATGTTGTACACTATGGAGAAGGGGTCATGCGCTACTTTAGGTTTCACCATAAGGAAAGAGATAGGGCAGCTAGAGTACCAGGGCATTGGCGCCTGGTGCATTGCCTAAGGAGGGAGAAACAAAGGGGGGTCATGCGCCTTACCGGTAGGTCGCGCCTCCCCCTTTTTCCCACAAAAATAATCTAATTAATTGAAAGGAATAATTATAAATTATAATACTCATATTATTATTATTATTATTCACTATAAAAAAATTTCTAATAATTGAAAATCTCCCCATTTAATTAAAAATGGTACTTCATTTATTATTATCTAAATAAATGTTTCATAATTATATATAAAACTCCATATTGATCATTAAATTAAATTTTTTGCATTTATCTAACTAAATAACCACAATGATAGTAATAACCTCATTATTTTTTTCCATCTTTATTTTATTTAAATACAAATCCCCCAAAATATATTATTACTAATTATTAATCAAACATAATAAGTTAATAATAATAATAAATATAACTATAATAATATTCATTCTAATAATAATCATAAATCATTATTATTATTTCCCTCAGACTTCAATTATTAAGACCATAACTCCCAATGAACACTTCTTAAAGGAAAACATTTCATTGAAAAGATCAAAAGCCACATTTAACTCGTTTAACATTTATTTAATTAAATAATCAGAAAATAATTATAATAACATCATCATTATTATTATTCCTTCATTCAGTTAATTAAAATCAAAACCCCCAAATTTATTACAATAGCATTAAAATGATATTAATGAAAAAAAATCTAACCCCTAACCTCCATTTAAAAATAAATTGTCCTTTAGTAATTCTGAAACTCTTTATTTAATTAAAATGGTTCTTCAACAAACCCAAAATCCACATTAATTTCTTAAACCATTATTTAATTAATTAATTTTCATTAATTTAATTGAAAACCCACAATAATAATAACAACACAAATCTTATTATAAGTAAAACATTATTTCGATTAACCAAAATTTGTCATATAATCATATTAATTAAATTAAATAATTTATTAAATAGGGTAAAATACACTTGGTGGACCGAAACTGTGTGTTGCCCATATATATTAATTAAATGTAATTTTCCAGATCTGATGCTCTCGAGACTCATCGGGACACCGACTAAAATTATAGGGTAACATCCCATGTCAAAAAATGACACCATTAGCTATTCCAACAATCAGAATAGAATTCTAGGGCACATTTTAAAAAAACAACACCGTTGATAAACTGGAATTTTTTTATATCCTTCATATTTTAATCCGGATAAAAACATGGGACATTAAAATATACCCACCTTAAAACCTTCTCATATCAAAGAAGTCATTTGGAATAGCTACTAAAAAAACTGACCTACCGTGTTTATTTAATCTCTTTAGAACTGACGTGTTGTGTTCCCAATGCCAAATAGACCATAAAACCTTCACAAGCATAACATCAAAGCCTATAAAACTAGAACAAAAGCTCACTATATGGCATAAACATCAAAACCGAGCTTATATCTGAGTCCATTATAGTAACCTCATCAACGAGAATGGTTTAATCTCAATCCACGATTAGAAAAGGTTCTGCATGCTTCCCGTTAATGATGTTGCATACCCAAAACCCAAATAATCCCTTTTATATCAAGATGTGGCTTTAAAACTATTCCAAAACCATCTGCACGCATAACAAATTCTTTACTCGACCTCCGGTTAAAATTCTATGTCAATGCATTACAAGTCAATTTTTTAAAAAAGGGCGCAACACAAATAAAAGTTTATCCCAATGTAAACCTGGATCCCACATACTACCTAGATAACATCCACTCATCAATCCCAAAAACATTTGTACTAATGAGTGGAATAAGACCAACTCTATCTTAGTTTCTACATGACAAGGTCAAGATAGGGGACATGCTCGTCTTATTCATGAGATCACACTAAGAGGAAACCAAGGTCATTAAGAAGATCAGTCACAATACTACCGAACAACTCTATTCTAAATGGTTGGAATCTCTTAACAACACATTTACCAAAAAGAATGTCACACTACCCACCTTTGGATTGTCCATGACATCGCATGAAATGATCATTCGCTTAACAGCTTTCTATTTTAGAACGCATTAACTAATGCATGTGATGTTCCTCAAACCACAATCACCACTTCAGACATCAATCATAAAAGTAATAACATAAACCAATATGTGTTCTATAACAGGCATGTCCCAAGACTTCTTCCCGAGTAGTGCGATTAAGATAACTTAACAACATAGAAAATTCTAAGGGTATTACCTACCACATGTTAGCCCCTTACAAAACATAAATGTTGACCCTCTCTGCTGGTTACAGAATATCGAAATCACAAGATTCAAAAGACCCTTTTTTGTTTTATCTAGTTTTATTAATTCATTTCAACCATTCAACGATTTAAGGAATTTCAACAACCACATATGTAATTATTTCATAAAAAGTAACATGGTTTTCAAAAAAAAAAATGCCCTACAGAAAAATATGCTTTCTATAAAAAATATACTCTTAAACATTTTACATATAATTTTATTCAAATATAAATTGGAAATTTATAATATAAATTTATTTTACCAAAAAGGAATCCAACGAGGGTCCCTTTTAATCAATCCGAGTTCATCAAAAATTAACCCAAAAATTGATCATTTCAATCAAAACACAACAGTTTTACATTTAAAACCTTTTTCAAACATACTATGATTATATATGGTTCAAATAGATGGATGGACATCTACCAATAAATAAGGCACCCATACACATTATCTCTGGCATTTGGCTCCCATTTATGACAATCAACATTCATTTAACATTTTAAATTTTTCATCCCTTTCCACATCAAAAATCTCTAGCTTGTTTTCATAAGTTGTAACACAACATTAGCTATAACACATAATCAGGGTACAACAACAAAAAAAGCTAATAACTGAGGCAATATGGCATATAATCACTCAAACATGTTAAATATATCAACAGATCCTAATATCTATATAGGCATGTAAAAGCAGACCAATGCATGGAATTGTAGCAAAGGAAGACAATCCAAATTAGCAGGCATCCAACTAATGAAACTACGTGGCATGTTATATACATGGCATGTTAATCTATAAGGTCTTAATATGATGCATGTAATACAAATTCCTTTCTATACCAGACTATTTTAAATTTTTTCAAAATTTTCATAATCAACAAGAATCATGAAATACACCAGTCACTCAAGGTGAAATCATATCAACAATAACAACGAACACCATGTAAAATATTGCAAACCATGGAAACCTGGCCATTTACCATAGGTGGGGGGACAAGTATCAAGAATGGATATTAACCCAAATGTAGAAACAATACATTTATCCATTATAAAAACTCATAATAGTAAGACAAAGGAAAAAATCCCTCTGATACCACTTTTTAACATCCCGACCTGATACATCAATAAACTAGTGGTCGAACTGGTCACCATGTGACCTCAAGTGTGTCTCCCTGTACGCTAGAGAATCTGAAATGCAGTGAGGGTCTATTGAATTACTGTGTTTGAATAATTAGTTTGTGAATTAATTATTGGATATTGTTTTCTATAAAGAGAATAATTAATATTTGAATTAATTAATGAACTCCGATAAATTAAATTTTTAATTATTTAATGGGAGTCGTGATGGTTAGTTGTGATATAAAGAGTAATGTGTTTAATCGTTGTTGATGTTATAATGTGAAAACATGTGTTAATGAGATACATGTGATGTTATTATGAAAAGAGATATACATGATTAATTGGGAACTAGGGTGCTACACATGATGATCTAGTTCGATGATGATATACATGCATTGTTGTTGAATAATGTCTAGACCTGACCATCTATGACAGTGATAGATCTATTAGGGTATTGAATTAATAATGTCCTATACCTGATGGTCTATACTAGTGATAGGTGAGAATGTATGGGAATTGGGGGCAAGATAATATGATTTACACCAATCATATATATTCATGTTGAGAATTGGGTTCTATACATGATGATCTATGGCAATGGTTTTTATTCATGTTCAAAAGTGGGAGGTCATACATGATGTTTTATGACAAACAGTACTCTATGTTGTGGACTCTCATGAGAATACATTGAACTCTACCATGGGTCAAATTAGGTATGAGATATGATATCAAAATTGAATACATCAATTTTCATAATGATTCAATGTATGTATTAATATGTCATATTACATAGTATATGCTTCAACATCCGTCATGAGTGGAAGCTAGGGTTAAGGTATGAGTATCCTCAGGAATCCTAGAGTTAATGTAGTTAAATAAATAACAAATGATATTATATATTCTATTTATTTACTAATTATACATATTTCATTATACCATTGTATACATGTTCTTAGTGGGTTTGTTTTAGACATCATTTGTGGTGGCCTAATATGTTGTTCTCAAAACCAAACTATGGATGCCTGATTCAGACTAGAATAGAATTTTGTTCTTAATAGGTAGAGGTAAAATGCCATGTGTTCGGTGGCTCGGTTGGGATGGAGCATGGTGAGGGAATGAGTCTTTTTGTCTGGTCCCACTTGGATGAGTTGTTAGTGTCCTTATTTATTTCATGTTCTTCATATTAACAATTGGAATTTACTTATCATAGAATATCTAATTATTAGTTAAATATTGTATTTTGATGATTTTGTTATCCTGAGATAATGCTATTTTTATGTTCATATGTTTCCATTATTGTTTTTTTCTTCATCTGTTGTATTTCACTCATAAAGGAAAAATGAGGGTATATTATCCCCATCAATGACTTATCAATCCCTCGCTTATAAAAGGTATCCTCTGGCGTATATGGAGGAAAACATGAGGTCATGTAAAGGTCTTGCTTGCGGAACCAGTTTTTAGAAACCATGATAAGGCCTTCATGACATGTTGTCATAGGGTGAAAAACAATTACATGGGGTGTAATCTACATCTGTGACATGTTATTATATGGTGAAAACAACGTCTGTGACATTTCGAAATGTCGTAAAAAATAGTTACATGGGATGTAAAATTTTGAAGTTATAAGATAATTCAATCCATGAATTAAATTATAAGGGTCTACCCAAAACAATTCACATCATTAATTAGGTCCATGATTCATATTAGTTATGTAGCAAGAACTCAGCACATTATCATGTTGCACCCTTGAAAAAATATGGGTTCTTAGACTCCCTTACCTTATGAGGCTCAAAAATAGATTAATAATGGAGGTTAGGTCTTACATGGTTGATAATTACTTAATACACAAAAAAAAAATACATTTTCTATCATATTGTTCCTTTGCCCTCAATTTTTTCAATTATAACATTTTAGTTTTTACCACATCAAGTTGTTTCTTTGTATTTAAATATGTAAATTATCCCTTATTTAAAAAATTAGAATATTTTTTATTTTATAATTTTTGCCCTTTTATTCTAAATATAATATATAATTAATAAAATAAAAAAATAATTTGGGTATGTGAATTAATTTTAATACAAAGTCAAGTGATATGCAAATCAACAATTCACCGTTAATTTCATTATATTTTTTTTCAGTTTTTAGTAATTATTATGGAAAAAAATTAGTTATAGATGTTATATGTTATATAATATATAATATTTTTATTCCAAATATGGAATCTATATTCCAAATTCCGTTCATATAAGTGAAATATTATAATTTATAATTTTCCCATGGACACAATGAGAATGTGGGGTTTTGAAATAAAAAAAGTTAAAAAGATTATAAAATTGATACATAAAATTTCAATATTAAACTGATTCAAATAAACTATATTGGATTGATATATTTATAATTTAAATTATTACAGATTAAAATAAATTTAGAATAATGTTTTAATTTTTAAATAAGTTATCTGAATAGGCAGTTTTTAAATAAAAAATCAATATTTCTCCCTATTCTTAAGAAATTCAAAAATTTTAGACAAAAACCTAAAATTACCCATAAGGTAATTATTATATTTATATTTCCAAAAAAATATTTTTTTAAATAAAAAATAAAAAATTGTTAAAAATTGGCTTATAATATGTGTTCCATAAAAAGTCAATAAAATACTTTTCCAAAAAAATGTTTTAAGCATAAAATTATATTTATGGTTATCTCCTTAGAAAATGAAAAAGTGGAATTTTAAACATTAAATTGAATATATAATATATATAAAATTATTTAATAAAAATTATTGATGTTATTTTATTAATTAATTAATGTAAAATTCATTTGTTTTTATAAAAAATGTTTTTCAGAAAAGCTTTTCTATTCTTCTCGAAGGCCTTTATATTCATTTAAAATTAAATTTTGACAAAGAAATTCAATTCATATACATGTGTAAAACATATTACCCTAATTTAGATAATATTATTCACAAAATCTAATCCAATGACATGGTGACAACTATAACATCAAATAAAAATTGTTTAATAAAATATCACCTTCAATTTAATCATGGTATAACATTCTACAAAAGGTAGTAATTGTATTTAGTGTATCATTAGAAAAAAAATGTTCTTTTTTAATACAAGATAAATTCAATTTTACATGTAAGAAAATCCAAAGTCTATGTTTTTGTGTATCACTAAATAACTATATTATTCAATACATTTGAATTTTTTTTTACAAAATCATATGGTATTAAAATGATGAAAAAAAATTAAATACAATTTTTTATATTTATTTTCTATAATTTATGAGATGTTTTTTTATACATTCCATGAAAAATATTTTTTATATTTAAATATTAAATATTTTTTCTTTTTATTGAATAAGTGTATTATAAATTCAACATATAATTTGAAAAGGATTCATTTCGCTCCATTTATTATTTTTTAGAATAATAAATTTCTTATATATTTTCAATTAATATATACATGAACATATTGTTATAAAAATTACAGTAATTGTAAAAAATTTATTTTTAACTATTCACATAAAAATAAATATGTTCGGATAAGTCATAAAAATTTATTCGAAACTAATATTAAAATTATAAATCTAAAAAAATCAATTAAACTTACTAAATAAAATTTTATTAGTTAATAGAATTTTCATTCTACAGAAAAAACAATATACAATGGAAAACTAAATTTATCAAAAATATTCCCTTTTAAAATAATAAGTTTATAGTTTTTATTTTGAATGTGTTTATAATTGATTACCGTTACTTTATTTAATAATGGTTTTATTATTCTTATTTTTATTAATAATATTCATATATTATTTCATGAAAAGATTCAGTTTGGTATTTCATGTGAAATGTACTAGAAAACATAATATTCATGTAAATAAAAGTATATTCCATATTATTATGGTGCTACAATATGAAATTTATTGAATCTCCTATTATGATAGGTTGGTAAGAGAGAGTGGATCAAACAACAAAATGGAATCAATGATCATTTTCCATGAATCCAATTTGACATAGTATCATTAATTTTTTTTATGAGATTAAAAATTATTTGAAATATTGAAAATTATATTTGTAATCTATTTAGAAAGAAATTCTAAATAATAAAAAAAAATTATTTTAATATATTCAATATTTTTTGGAATAATAAAAACTTTTCCACAATCTATTTAATAATTTTGTTCCATTTTTCAATATTAAAGTATTAATTTTAATTAATTATATAAATTATTCCAAAACTAAAAAAAATATTTAAACCATTTAAAAATTTAAATCTAGATACACAAAATTGTCACACATAAGTATATGAATTTACCCATGTTTCATCTCTAAAAATTTCTCTATAACACAATGATTTCATTTTCCATGCATCAAAAAATAAAAACTCATCACACATCTGAATAATAATTCCAAATGTAAAAAATCATCCCACATTCACTAATCATGATAGAGTGAAGGAAATACTCCCTTTCACCAATCATGATCACATTTCAAAAAATGTACATTTTGGACTATCTCAAAAGTATTGATGAAAATTCACATCTCTTTAAAGAATTATATATCTCCCAAGACTTTAGTGTCGATTTATTTATAAACCAAAGAAATAAATACCTATAAAGATAAATTTATATAATGTTAAACTAGAGAAAATACCCATCTCTGGGGATATGACTTAATATATCTCCCCCTAAAGTCCCAATGTTATGGGTGACAAGAGAGATAATATCTAGTGTATCATCATTGACCACAATCATTATACTATAAGAGATAATGGTTTGTGCTTAATAATTTTATATTCCATAAATGTAGTCACATTTTCTAGGTATTATAGTAATTAATCCTATCAACCATTCCTATTGTTATTTGGTTCTTTAATTGATGGAATGAGTGGAAAAAATAATGTTCGTCTATCTCATATTAGAGATGTTGTACGAATTACCTATCTATAATAATATTGTGGATATATCGGATCAATATCATCTTGGAGTAGTTAGTTATGGGTGATAGATACACACACATGTAATCATTGTATCCACATGTAGTTATATGTTATATAAGATATAGTTACTATCATCTAACTATAAACCTCTATGAATGTTGTGTGCCTTAGATATCCATCGTCGTATCCAGTCACCAACACTATCCACTATTCATAATTTATGTCAAATATCATAATAGAACGTACACATAAAAAATTACTCAATTAAGGCTACTACCTCTTATTAACCATATAAGAATATCCGCATAAATATTCCACTACCTCACCATCTAAAACAAATCTTGTACTCAAACCATAGGAAGTGAATGATTAAAAAATAAATGATATTTTATGTTATTTGGATAATTCCAAAAATTTAATAAAAACATAAGAGATATAAAATTATATATAATAATCCACGTACAATTAATTGTAAGAATATCAATGTATTCAGATATGTTTATTCCAACCACTATAGTGCCACTAAGATCATCATCCTAATAATTCAACAAATCTATGCATTATAGATCATCCTATTTACCCTTGTTTTATTTTCAATATTGGAAGATCATTCATTATTCAAATAAATAATATTATATACTCTTATATATTTTATTACAATTATCATCCTTCAACTAACTTTCAAAGTGTTAATATTCTAAAAATCATAGTCATTAATATCACCAAATTTTCATAGAATCATCTTCCATTTATAATATTAAATCACATTAGTAATATTCTTTTTCGATTATCAAATACCACAAGAATATTATTTTTTATTTTTCAACATAATATGATTGAAACCATAATTATTTATTATTCACAATGAATCTTTCACAATTAAATAATTTCTATAATTAATTATTTCATAATGATTTTTTAAATTTTTATAATTGTCATTGACACAATCTTGGAAGAATTATTATATGGTCTAATGATAATTGTTACACTGGTATAGTGACTCATAGGAATAACTAGGACATCAACACAGATCAATCACCACCTAAAGCAGTTTAGTATCATTCCATGGTTGTTAATTCAATAATCTATTTTTTAGGACCACAAAATCTCAAATAATAATATTATTAGTATTTTCATATAATAATTATTCAAATAGTTAACACATGATATTATCATAATTTAGAACAAAATTCCCACTTTAATGATCCAAACCAACACTCTAACACATGTATCTATGATTTTAAGAAAAAAACATTATATTATAATCATTATTTCACCATTTATAAAACAATAATTATTTTATAAGACAGATTTCTCACATGGAAAATATTTTACTCTTCAATTCACCCATCAATTGACGTATAATTTACCTAAACATGGTTCCAATTGAGTTGAGATGTTGATGTCGGTTAAATAGAACATTTTAAATCATTTAATGAGATTGTAGGTTCATTTTCACACCTCATATTCCCTTGAATAGGGTTTCCATTTTGAACCCCCATGTGTGACGACATCCCTGACCACACTTGACCTCCGGTCATTATAACTTTTCCATTCATTCTATGCCTCTAATGTATATTGTTTTCCCTTCCATTAATTTCTTCACGATATCTCTAGAGTCATCCTATGTATCAATAAGATTGATGATATTTAACTTGAATTCATTAAAAACAATTCATATTATATTTCTTTTTTTTTGATAGATGAACAAATTGGCATTATCCTATCATGGTGACTATATGGTGGGGCATGCACTGGATAATACATTCATACAGAACCAATTAATTTATATCCTTAGGGATGGCATGGTATTCACTGGGGCATTCGACCATATACTAAATAAAACTTATTTTTAGACCCTCTTTTTTCACTTATTAAATACCAACCACAAAATATGGTAGTGTTCGAGAGATATAATTTTCTAATTCTTCACTAAAGATAATATGTAGCTTCTTATAAAAGTAAAAATAATAAAAAAAATTATTATCAACTTGTTAATTGATATTTAATGAATCCAAACCCTAAGTACAATATCAGAAGGGGGGAAACATATCTATAAGTTCCATAAATAACTATTTATTAGATTAAGTCTAAAAAATTTCATTAGATGTGATTTTAAATCCATATTATGTGTTATATTATATGTTCACTAATTATGCATATATATTTATAATTCTTGAAAGTATCTAATAAGACAAAACAAATTTTTTTTACGTTATTTAGGAAATAAAATTCCCAAAAATCAATTTTTAGATACCATTAAAAATGTATATATATTGATAAAATCATTCTTAAACCATTATTTTTGAGTAAGTGCTTTTTCCATAAAAATGATATGAGATGTTCCAAGAATATATTCTTCTATCATGATTTTCGAGAAACAAATGAAATGAATTTTAATCAAAAAATAAATATTATATGGATCATTTTCTATGAAAAAAATAATTTAATTTACGATTAATATTATTCAATTGATATTGAGTTTGATAATAGGGAGGTTTTGATATAAAAAAATAAAATATTCCAAACTGATACATTGAACTATACCGTGATTCATTATTTGTTGATTTATCTATGATCCTATTATATTTTGCTTCAATTATGTCTATAAAAAAATGAAGTTTGGTGTTATATAAAAGAATTTATAAAATGGAAAATTTTAAGGAATTAAATGAGAATTGGAATTTATTAAATAATATTATGCATTTATAATATTTAATTTAAAATAATTAACATAAATTATACAATGATTAAATTATATCCAATGATATTTTAAAATAAACTTGGCTAAAAAACCTATTATTAAATAAACTACAAAATAATTTGTTCTCTATTCTATAGGCCATAATTGGTGATTTTAATCTTACATAAAAAATATTTCTGTAAAAAACTTCTAATGGTGAAATTTTTTGATTCTGATGAACATAATTAAAATTTAATTCAGTGATAATGAAATAAAAAAAACCTATAAAAATGAATTAGGTTCTGATCGTACGATATTTAATCTTTTAGTAAAGACTGGGACATTAAAAATGGATATTACATAATAAATATGTGCGACACATTGATGTTAAATTATATGAACATTAAATATGTATGAATAAAACCTAAAAATTATTTTTGAAATAAAATATTATTTTATCTGAAATACTTATCTTTCATCCATTCCTACCAATTAATATAATTTTCTAGAATCATTTGTTATAAAATATATTTATTTGATATAATTCATGCTGAATTTAATATGGAATTTTATATAATTTATATATATATATACTATTTTAGTATGCTTTTATAAATTATATAGCTATTTCAAATTAATATATGTTAAAATGAACATGTTGATTCTTTCATATTTGAGTGATAATGTATATTGGGTGAAACTTTCCCAAACTTTTTTGTACATGTTTATCACTTTTGATTATAAATACACTTATTGAAATTATCTTATTTACTAGTATATTTAAAATGATTTTGGGGGTAATGAAGTTGGAATATATGGTATTTAACTTACGATATTAATTAAAAGTTACATACAAACACCTAATAATGATTTATCAGTGTAATTTTTAGTTAATTAACTGAAAATTACATAGGGGAAGACATATAATAATCTTTATTTGTTAATGAATGGGCATAAAGTTATAATGTTGCTCTATATTCTACCACATGATTGAAAATATTTCAGTTGTGAAAATTTTAAAATAATGATAGTAGTTCCATGTGATGCGATTATAAGGAAATAAAAACTAAATGATTTGATATATGTGATTTGAAAATTTAAATATTAAATATAATATACACTCAATATGGTCTTTTATAAATATAGTTATTTTTTATTTCAAATCATGTCCCAAATGTATTATTTTTTTTGGAAATAATATATTTAATATATATATTCATATAGAATTATTAGAGTACTAATTTTTTATAATATTTTTAAGGTTAAATGTACTAGATAAAAGTTTTTATAAACATGTATGTAAAAAATTGGAGTTTTAATAACACAACATTTTAATATTAAATCATGATTGAGAAAAATATAAATATTGTATAATATTTTAATAATGGGGTTTATAAATAATAATTTTTATTTTATATAGGGTGAAAATAATTCTAGGTAGATTTTGTTTTCATAACAACTTATAATTATTTTTTATAAAGGAATTATTTTTAAAATTACATAATCTAAGTGCCTATATTTTAATGTTTGATATGTCAACATGTATTTTGAAGTAATGATTATTTAATTTGATTAAATTTACAGTGACGATTTAGAAATTAATTTTAAATAACATTTTTAATATACAATTTAAATTTAAAATGTCTGTAAGATTAAAACATATTTAAATTGATATTTTTTTAAATGTATTATATTTTTGAAAATTATTATCATTCAAGGTTCTATAAGTTATTAAAGTGATCATATTAAAAATTAAATAATTTTTTTTTCAATTTAGGACAAAAACTATGTTTTTCGTATTGATATTTATTTTGAATTGAGTTTCTGGTTATTGGGATAAAAGGATTTTATGTAAATTAGAGGTGATATATTAACATTTGTTTATAATATATAAGTTGAATTGTTTTTTGATATCTAGAAAATTATAAAAATGAACAATTTTGAATTAACATATTTTCATGGGAACATTTGTGTAATTTTTTAGAATGTATTTCTTATTAAATTTTTTATGTTATATTTTCACTTTTAAAGGACATTATTATGATTGAATTGAATGATATAAAACTTCATTAGTGTGTATTTTTTTTTAAATTTTGAAAAATTCCTATAGGGATATAATTTAGCATATAAGCCATTATATTGTGGGAGAATGAATTTTAACTAAAAAATTAAATGAGGAAAATTATATGAAAATAATCATTTTTAATTTGATTTCATAAGTTATATTGGTTAAAGATGAAATGTTTCTAATTGTGGGATTTCCCTTATTGGGTGAATATTGAGTTGTAAAATTTAAAAGGTATTATACATTTCTATATTTTAAATGGATGCAATAGATGAGTATATATAATTATTTAACTATGGGTGATTCAATTTGAATTAGAATATGATGTATTTTGGAATATTGGACTTAGTTAATATGGTCTGAGGTTTGATGATTAATAGTGCAAAAATAATCAAATGATAGGGGGAGATTTAAATTATAACTAAAAAATGTGTAATTTTTTAAGAATTGTATTATTTTTAGAGGGTTTTTTATTTTAATTTAAACTATATTCCAGTAATAAATTTTTAAATTAGACATTTTTATATTCTGGGTTATTTTATGGGATATATTCCTAGAATATATTAAAACACCTCAGCCAAGTGATTTATGTTTTTTGTTTATTCCAAGAAATAAAACCGTTGTGTGTCATATTAGTCATAATGGTATACATGATTGATAAATCTTAATTCATGGTGGTATCAGAAACTATTATTGAAGGTGTAGGAAATGAAAAATGAATTGAATTTTTACATGAGATGTTCATATAATATGATATTATAAGGAAACATTTGGAGATCTATTCAGGGATTAGACCATTCAGTTGTAATAATTAATAGAAAATAGTGTGTATACTAAGGGTTATTACCAAGAAATTTCATATATTTATAGATGTTATTTGTGATGTTTAATTATGTGATGATACATTTGGTGATGTACTTCCACTATAGAATGCAATAAAAAATATGAAACATGATTCATAGGTTCATTTATTCATTGTTATTCATTTTTAATGGTTATTCCATAATTTCATCTAAATGAGATAATTAATATTGGAATAGAGGAATATATAATTAATTAATAAAATTACGTCATTATTTCTAATAATGAAAATACTACTTGTAGGGATATTGTAATGAATATCACTATTATGGAAATTTTTATATATATTAAGATTTATCTGAACGGTTGTTATAAAATGATAAGGAACATGGAATTTTAAATTCTTTTGGGAGGTGTGGAGTTATCAAAATACAAAACAACAGTTATTTAAAGGTGGTGATTGTAATAATAGAAGAAAAGGTACACTGTATGGGGCACATGTTCAGTATGGTGTTCCATAAATTAAAAAAGGAATTATATGAATACATAAATATTATGGTGGAGTTACATCATGAATTTTTAATCTTTTGAAAGTGTTGTGGGAGTCTAGAAGGTGTAAAACCCTGAGATTTTAGGATATATTTCTTTTAGATAAACATTGTATCAATTGATTCTTTGGCACACTACAAAAAACCACACAAAAATGTATTAGTTTAATATCAATATGAAAAATATGAAAAATAAAACTTCTAGTAAATAGATATTAATAAAAAATATTATTAAAAGTATTTAATGTTCTAAAATATTGTTTTCCTTTAAAACCAATTTTCCATTATATATTGAAATTTTAGTGAATTAAAAATATATGAATTTTATAATTGTATTTTGAAAAATAGGCCTGAGGTTTGGAATAATAATTTTGAAATCATATTAGCAATAATTTTTGGGATTTATCTACAATAATTTAATTTAGGTTAATAGAAAAAATCAAACTTTTACCAATACTAAAATTTTTATAACAACACCATCAGTTAAATGTTACCTTATATTTATAAAATATTTAGAAAGAAAATTATTTTTGGAGTAATATTTTTCATTAATAAAACTATGTTTATTTTATAAAATACATGTTAATTTATTCGATGCCGATATAATAATTTACTCCACAAATCATGTTTTATTCACTTAAATAAACAATTTATTTGCCTAATTTTTAGAAATTAAATATAAATTGATTTTATATTTTATATAATCATTTTAAAAATGTTTAATAAATTCAATATTAGTTTTAAGTACAATAGTATGATTACTAGGATTAAACAAAATTATTATGATGATGGAAAAAAATTATTTTAATGGAATTGTATTATTTATATTTTTTAATATTAATTATATTTTTTATATTCTAAAAATTTGATCGAATAATATATTTTATCCTTTATATAAATATATAACACTCATTAAATTAGTAATTGATACTAAATACAATTAAGAATTATTAAGTGAAAACCCACATTATTCTTTAAATATGTTTATCAATGAATTAAATTTTAATAAAAAATTTATCTTATTTATACATTTAAGTATATTATATTTATAAAAATATATATCTAATGAAACCAATATTTTATTAGGATGGTATAACATATATTTTCAATAAATTATATGTTACTTGGTTAAATACTTTTTCCAAGGTAAATACTAAAATGGGAAATTTTAAAAATATAGTGCTAAAATGTTTAAAAACATTATTAAAACATATGTGAAAATAATTTTTAAATTTTTTATATAACTTAAATCACCCCACATATTATTTTTCAGCTTTATAGCCATTGTATAATGAATAGTGACATGCCATCACTGAACAAATAATGTGTTTGTTAAAAGAATTACATTTTATTCATTTCTAAAAGTTGGTCACTTCCACCTCTTTTATATTCCCCATAAAAATCCTCATTGTGGAAAATCGTTCAAAAAATATTCCCTGAAATATATCCTCATGTATTAAAATACTTTTTATATTCGAATGATCAATATACATTGCCTTATGGTGGTACCAAGGTTAGAGCATCCAAAGTGAGTGATAATATTCTCATCCTAGAGGATTTGATTCTTTTCCAATTATACAACCTAAAATAAATTTCAATCAGAAAAATTAAGATAAAATATTTATTAATAATATACTTAATAATTATTATGATTTTGGAATATCTATTTTCTTTCGTTCTATAAATTACCTGAAAAAATAAAATGAGCCTTGTGGTACCTGTGGATTACTGCCTCAATATAAATTTTTTCCATTTTTCATGACTTCCTTACAAGTATTTATATAAGGGGATATGTAAGGACTAAATATAATGTTTAAAATATTGTAAATATTTTAAAAAACTTAAAAAATTATGAATATTTTATTATCTTGGTAAAATAAAATATCACTCATGCATATGTGTTGACAATCAAGCCCATTATTGTGTCCGACTTCATTTTCACTCTAGTATTTTATCATTTATAAAACAATATTATAAACATATTAAGAAGATCAAAATATTTTCAATAAAATCTTTTCTCTTTTTAGTAATGATATTATTCCAATGAAATCACATTATAATCAGTCCTCACTCATAGATTATAGTTTTTTTATAGTTTTTGTTATCCACCAATATTAACAGTTATATAATGTTCTATCATGGGTAAGGAAAATTAAATATGGGATATAATTATTATTTATAATCTATTTATTTTTTGTTGTTTTGGAATAGAAATGATAATATCTATTGATTTATTGAGATACCAACCCCTATTTGTGAAAATTACTAAAATACGATTCACATGACATCATCACTTTGAATAAAAAACACTCATGAAATGAATGTATAAAATTATAAATCATTATAAAACATATATTCTAGTACAAATAATTATATATTAATCTTTACAATGAAATTTGTTAAAAAATATTCAATAATTCCAATGTACAACTATTACTATAAAAGCTATCAATGTTAATAACATCCACTGATGAAAATAAAATATTACTTTTATTTTATAAAAATTTATTATAACGAAATTTGTTTAATTTTATAACAATTAATATGGTTCATAAATAGGAGACTAATAAATTTATTTTCATACCAAATGATGTTAAATATACGTAATAGATTTCACAAAATTATATAAATGTTTTTTTCATATCAATTTTTCATTATTGAGATATTATGTATCATCACCACTTTTCCTATATTTTTGCGTGTATATATATGTCGTGGACAATTTTTCACATTATCCTATCAAATATAAATTATTTAAAAATTGAACCCATTTGAATCCTTTCATGGGTCTCCTTTTTGAATGAAAATGACGATGTTAGGATTTTTTTTATCTTAATTCCTCTTCATTCAATAAGAATTGTTCTTCTAGAACATATTTCATATATTTTTGGCTCATTATTTTCATAAATTTTAATATGTGATTTTCCATTTATTTTAGATATTAAAATTACTATAATATTGATAACCTTTTTATGTTTATGTTTCTTTATGAATTATGAAATCCATAAGAGATTTGGTTAACACAAAATTAATTTATTTGAGTTAATATATTATTTATTAAGCTAAATTATAATAATTTTGAAAAATCATCATACTCATATATAATAAAATATTTCAACTTTCATATTTGGGTGAAATATTTTTTTATCTCAAACATTAATTATAAATTAATATTATTCTCAAAATATTGCAATGATTTTATGAATATTATCTTATTTATTTTCAAGATAGTTTTATCATCATTTACATTTCCATTATTCTAAAAAATTTCCTCAATTAATATTTTAAAATCCAAATATGTGTTTACTCATGTCAACTTCTAATTTTATATTACTATTGTTCAACAAAAATTTTTAGAACATCTTTTCAGATTATGATTTCATAAGGAATATTTTAAATTATTATAATGGGTTTCCATCCATGATGATTTAATTTATCATACACTCCAAATTTTATTAGGATAACAATTATACATATTTTGAGGGAAATAATATAAAATATTAAATTTTAATGTAAATTATTTTAAAGTTATCCACATCACTTTTTCATGAATAAAGTCTTAAGAAAGTGTTTCATAACTTTTTCATTCATGGGATTGTGAAAAACGATATCAAAAAACATTTTTTTTTGTTTTCATCTATTTTCCTCATCTTTACAAAATTGTATCATTTCATTGAAAATAATATTTCACCAATTAAACTATAAAATAACATATAAATTTCTTCCAAGTAATAATTCCGGAAACCAATTATTTAGCTTCTCAGAATTTTTGTGTAATTTTTTTATTTATGTGGAATTATTTCAATACCGCGAAATTCGACGACAGATGATTCCGAGGTCCAGAGAACCCAAAATGGAATTTTAAACATTTTTAATGTAATTTTCAGTAAATGTGCCAGTGGGATTTTTCTTACATTTTAACCATTCCTCAGATCAAAAATCTGAGGTCAGTGTTGAATTCGTAATGCCAAGATTCACCTACAAGTGACTTAACTTCAGAAGGCAAGGGCCAAGTGGAAACATTATTTCATAATCTTTTCGAAAAAAATAAAAAAAATATTTTAATAGAAATATTTTATTTCTTTTCTAATTTTTGAGTGGAAGATGGTGACTATTACACCCCAAGCTTACATAGTATGTTTCACTTTGACTAATGCAGTAGCCTGCGTTTATTCAACATAGAGTTTTAACAAACCACAACAAATCAAACTAGTTTTTATGAATATCAATAACCAATTTTTGATATTTTATAAAATATATTTTTCAAAATGGACTTCATTTTTGGATTTGGAATATCAAAATTAGCTTGGGGTGAATTTTATGTGTTTTTCTATAAACATTCAATTTTTGATAAATAGTTAAAAACATTGTGTTACTATTTAAAACAGAATTTTTATTTAAATAATTAGTTATTTTATTTTATTTTACATTAGGTAAAAAAAGATACATAATACCTATAGATCTTAAACTTAATTAATTTGAGTCATTTTATAATAAGTTTAGACATATAAAATTTTATTGAACTTTTAACCGTTTTACCCACCTTCTAGGAGCATTTGAAAAATTGCACAAAACATTATTTTACCACATCTATGAGTTGAATTTAAAAAATCCAAGAAACAAATTTAATATATGTAGGTAAAATGTGGTTCAAAAAGATGAAAATGATTTTTGGTGAATAGTAACTTTTTTATTTTATTAACCATGTTTGAAAGTAAATATTGCAATTGAAGGTAAAAATCATATTATAATAACCCTATAAAATGTCATAATTGTATTGGATAAGTGTAATTAGACTATAATAACCTTAGGAATAAAATATGATCCCCTTTTATCCACTTGGATTAGATTGGGACATTTTTTATTATTTTATTTAAAGAAGTGTTAAAAGAGTTAAATTAAAAGTTTAAAAATTAAATAAATTTAATATGTAGTTACACACAGTATAAATTATACTAAAAATATTCATTTTAAAGGTAAAAATATTTCCTACATAATGGTATTTTATTTATAATTTTTAGAAATTAAATAATTTAATTTATTTAAGACACAATGACGATGCAATAATTGAATTATTAATGACATATTAATATAATTTATATTATAAATATCCAAATAAATTTAAATTAATACTTATTATGAATTATACTAATTTTATAGGTTAATATTACATGTTAGGGTTTTCTAGTTAATTTTTATTCTAAATGATAATGTTTTTATGGCTTTTAAAAAAATAAAATACTAAATAGTGTCAAAATTGACAGAATTGAGTTTTTAAAACAAATACTATATTATTAATTGAATTAATATTACTAAAAATATATGGATTGAGAAAAGGACATATATAATATTATATATATTAATAATTAACCACTTGGGGTACTCTTTTCTTGTTATAGTATTTTTATAAAACATATAATATAAAAATACAAAGAGACATGGTAAATTTCAAACTATTTAACTAAGAGTTAAATCTAAAATATAAGGTTAATTTTATGACCTAAACCTATATAAAACCTATTTTGTGAGAGGATTTCGACCCATACCCACCTTAGCCTCAAAATAAATCATTTTTGAGCCGTTAAAAACCGAAAATGATTTTATTATAAAATAATATTTCCATATTTTCCTAATGTGACCCTCAACTCTCTTATAAAAGTGCACTTCCCCTTCTTGTAATTTCGCAAATCGAAAGGGATTTGGCTCTAAAAACCCCTACCCCAATACCTTAATAATTCCCTCAAATCGTCATAGAGTCCTTAATTTTATCAAAAATCTATCCTATAGAGCCCTTTTGATCAACCCAAAAGGAAACACCTGAAGAAGAGTTATAATAAATTCACCACCCTCTATCAAGTTCTTTTCTTTTTCTACTTGCTATTTCTATGGTCTTTTCATACCAAAATAATAAATCCAGTATCTCCTACTTACAGTGATGTTATTTTAAAATTGGTTCAACCATATTCATCATTCTATCCATCCTATAAATGTCAATGTCACCATACATGCGTATATACGGCTTACCATCTCCACGTCGAGGTGTAGTTTGTTATTCAAACACATGAATTTTGGGATAGATATAAAATTGAGTATAACTAATGTAAATAATAAATATAACATGTTAATCATGCTCTATATATGATATACCATCTAATTACAGATAATTTCACTATCAATATAATGATATTATCGCTCGTGCGTACATATGGATTACCGTCTCCACGAACGCGATGAGATTCATTCCCCATCGTAATCATTCATGAATAATTTTAATTTTATGATTAAAAATAATTTTTTAGAACTTAATATCATTATAGATATGAATACAATAAATCATATTCTTAACAAACATGTAATAAATAACAAATCATATATAAGAAAAGTACAAGGTAAGGGTTAATCCTACAATCTCATTACTTATTTGAGGTTGTTAATACGTAAGTATATATTGGAAACTCTTTATCATCCATATATATTGTTTCATAAAAATTTAATTCAATTTTTTTTACTATTTAATATACTATGGGTCAATGTTTTTTATACCATTATTTAACCATATATGTTTTGAAAGGAATATTTTTGTCATTTTCCAAACGAGGTACTTTTTGACTTTTTCAACAAAATAAAGGTAAGAATGTTTTTTAACCTATACAGCGAGTGTGGTTATTATCCTCTATTATAAAACCATTGAAGCTCCCCTTACAAACTTATAAAAATATTTTCAAAATTAATATTTTATTTTATAATTACATGAAATATAAATGATTTCAAAGTAGGAAGAGATATTTATCTAAAATAGTTTTGATTTCATATATGTCAACATCTTTTAATGGATTTTATATTTGTTTGAAGTTGATTTATTTTGATACACATTATTCATATTGTATTGAAGGTTTTGTAAAATTCTTGATTGTGGATGTGTTATTTTTATACCATTCATGGTTTATAGTTAATGTATTATAATTTCATATTTTAGTTTTATTAAGAATTTTAATGATAGTCTTAAAACTTTTCATTTGGTGAAGGCATTCGACTTAGTAAGTGATGGATAGAACCTACTATAACTCCTTGATGCATCGATAGGTCTCATGAGAAAATCCAATTCTTTGGAACAAGGCCTTGAAAAAATATTATTTGTAGTCTTGGCACAAGGCCTAGACTATGTGGTCATGAAGTCTAGCATTATGAATTCCAACATTATGAATTTGGATATTGATATTACATGTGATTATTCTACTAGTATAATATCCATGTAAATGAGTAAATGAAATTATGTGATTTATAGTTTCCATATTATTTTGACAATTATGTTTAAAAAGATTTTGTTTTTGTCTTATACATTACCTTAAATGTTTATGCTTATTTTTGAATGTTTCTACTATAGTGTTATCCTTAAAAAGAATCTATGATCACCCCTTCCTATGTTTTATTTTTTTCAAGATACAAAGAAGTATATTATGATTGGCATGCATGGGTATTCTATGGGATATGAATGTGTTCATTGGAGATAATGTTGTTTTTGTTTTTCATTTTGTAATGTAATGTAAAACTTATGAATGTATCTGGTATTTACAATGCTAATAAACGTATCAGTCATTTGGGATTTGATCCGTTGTGATCATGCCAATGTTTTGTAATAATTCACCGACTCTTGGTAACTTCGGTCGGGGAATTACAATTAGTTTTCAGATGATGTTTAGTACAATCCTTGGAAGCTAGATTTAGAAAATCTTTGATTGGAGAACATTACCCTAAGATTGACTTTGATGATTGGTATAGAAGATCTTCCTAGAATTTTGGTAATGTAAATATTTTTTCTATTTTCCAAGAAATACATCCATGTTTGGATACGAGTATGTATAAGATGCTCTGGCATAGATGTACCTAGGATTGAAAACTCGGACAAAGTGTTTTGGGCTTGACTCGATGTATCCTGGTATACGACAACTGGCCGTGCTTCCCTCTTGGTTACGACAATCCCATGGGATATTCTTTGGATAATTCACATTTTATTTACAAACCATTAGGAAGGATTTATGAGTATATTCCTCCTCAAAGAAAACATTTTAATGATTATGGATTATACCCATAAACTGTTCAATTTATGATAAGTATTTTACAAGTTTGGAATTATGTATTGTTCTTAATAAACTAATCTATTGTATTACATTGTTTTGAAATGGTGCCTAGTGGAATGAATGGAAACCGTATCAATGCACGTAATCCATTTAGGAATTTCCCTCTAGCTCAAGATAATTATAGTGGAGCTGGTGATGCAACTGGTGCTGATCATCTTATCACCATAGTGGGAAAACTCACTCAGGTTATGAATAATAACCATACCCGTATGGAGCAACCTGATCCACAATGCGGAGGGTCAATGTAAGAATGCTTCATGAGGCAACAACCACCAAAATTCAATGGGCGTAAAAATCCATTAGTAGCTGAGAAATGGATAAATTCCTTAGAGAAAATATTTTATGCATTTGGGAGTAGCAAAAGGGAAAAAGTTGTCATGGAAGTTTATCACCGCACGAGAGATGCAAATCAATTGTGGAAATTAATCTAAAACAAAAAGAAAGATGGAAAATTATCAAACATGGAATGGAGGAATTTGAATGTTATTTTCTTAGAAAAATACTTTCCTCGTGACCATCGATTTGGTATGAAAAGACAATTTTTGAGTCTGAGGAAAATGGAGGATGAGAATGTCGCAAAGTATGAGGCTAACTTTACTACATTATCAAGTAATGGAGTAGATTATATTAGTAAATGAAGGAGTATGATTGATCAATTCATTGATGGGTTAAAAACATTTCTCTGTCAAGCATTAGTCTCACAATCCTTCTAATCATATGAAGATATTTGTATCATTTTCTATCATGATAGAAAAAGAATTATCTAGGTATTATGACTTTAAAGAAAAGAAAGAGAAAAAGAGATCTACTAAACAATATTGAGATTGAAATAAGAGGAAGAATGAAAAATTTAAATATCTATCCTATGGTAAATGTGGGGAAAAACACCTCAGTACCTGCCTAAAGAGAATGAGATTCTGTTGCAAGTGTGGTGAAAAAGGCCACCAAGATCCTAATTGCAATGGAATAAAAGTGGCTGTTAATGTTGAATGGTACAATTGTAGAGAAAAGGGGGAATTATGAAAATGAATGCCCTAAATTCCAAGGTAATGTACCACATAAAAGGACAAGGAATCAATGACAAGCTTATGTAATCACTACTGCTGAGGTTGAAGCTCCAAAAGATGTGTTTGTGAGTAATTTAGTGGTTTCCTCAAGTTTACCCAATGCACTATTTGATTATGGATCATCTAATTATTTCATATCTTTCCAGTTTTCTATGAAAATTAGATATTTTTAATTTGACTTAACCACATATTTTTCTATCAAAACACTTAATGGAAGTATCATCGTAACAATGTTTTGTGAATTAGTTACCATTAGAGCATATACATTTATTTTATATGCTGATCTCATCATTATACCCCTGATTCTATTTGATATAATCTTCATAATGGACTGGATTTCAGACCACGATGAAAACATTTATTGTAAGAAGAAGGAGGTTAAAATTTTCAATGATGATAAAGAGTACCGTATCTTTAGAGAAGAAACGTCACCACCTGATTCTTTTCTAGATCCACCCCCATAGATCTACTAAATAAAATTAATGGGGAATAAGAGAATGAAATAACCATAGGTGATGGAAATAATGTTCGAATAGAGGATGTACCTATTGTTCAAGAATATGTTGATGTGTTTCCAGAGGATTACCTGGACATCCGCAAGAATAAGAAATTGAGTTTTCCATTGATTTATTTCCTGGTTGAAGTCCCATATCAAATACCCCTTATTGAATGGCCAGTGTTGAATTAGTGGAACTAAATAAACAACTAGATTAATTGAGTAATAAAGTATTTATTTTCCATAGTGTTTCTCCATGGGGATCCCCTGCCCTTTCTGTTAAAAGAAATAAAGATCTATGACGTTTTGCATTGACTACAGGGAGATCAATTCTATAAAAATAAAGAACATGTATCCCCTACCTTGCATTGATGATTTATTCGACCAAAATCATAGTGCTCCATATTTTTCAATGATTGAAATTCAATCTGGATATCTTCAGTTGTGTGTGATGAAGGAAGACATTCTGAAAACAACATTTCAATCTAGGTACCGACATTATGAGTTTAAATCGATCCCTTTTGGATTGACTAATGAACCCTATGTTTTCATGGATCTAATGAATAGAGTTTTCAAGTAATATCATGATGAAATTATAGTGGTGTTTATTGATGATATCTTGGTATACTAAAAAGTATATGAATATCATGAAAATCACTTGTGCACTATTTTGAGAACTCTTAGAAGAAATGAATTATGTCGAAAGATTAGCAAGTGTGAATTTTAGCTTCAAGAGATTTATTTTCTTGGCCACATTTTTTATAAGGATGGAATCATTATTGATACATCAAAGACAAAGGAAATACAATAATGGACAACAATGATGATAATAACTAACGTATCAAGTTTTATTGGAATAGCAGGTTATTATCGACATTTTGTCGAGAATTTTTATCGGATGGATAACCCATTAACTAAGATTACACGTAAAGGGTTAAATTTTTTTGTACAAAACAGTGTGAATTTTTTTTTGAAGAACAGAAAGGAATTTTAGTCAATGCTCTTATCTTGACTCTACCATATAAGAATGATGGGTTTGTTATTTATAGTGATGCTTCAAAGAAAGGACTTGGTTGTGTCCTTATGTAGAATGATAGAGTTATTGCATATTCATCATGACCGCTAAAAATTTCTGAGAAAAACTATCCTACTCATGATCTTGAGTATGTAGCTATAATATTTGCTCTGAAAATATGGAGACACTATCTCTATGGTGAAAATGTCAAATTTATTCTAATCACAAGAGTTTTAAATATATTTTCTCACTAAAAGAACTCAATAGTAGGCAATGATGATGGAATGAACTACACAAGGATTCTTATTCCACTTTACACTACCACCTCAAGAAGGCATATTAGGTGGAGGAATCTTTGAGCAGAAAGGATCAAGGAGTTTTGAATAAGATGAGAGTTGAATGGTATCCTATTTTCCTAGATCTCGTAATAACGGATATAGGAATAACCATGGAAGATGATATATCAATACTTTTTCAAAGGGTTTAAAAACCATCCTTACTAGAAATGAAAAAAGGGTTCTCAAACTAATAATAAGGATTTTGAAAAGAAGATTAAAGCTATGAATGGTGGGATATTTAATAATTTCTAATATGATGATGAAAATTTAAATCTGGGAAGAGTCTTTGTGTTCCAAACATACCTGATCTAAAAAGGGAATTTATGGATGATGATCATAGATTCAATTTCTCTATACACCCTTGGAGAACTAAGAGGATTATATATTTGAAGGAATATTTTTGGTGGGTTGACATTAAGAGGGTGATTTCTGATTTTGTGTCAAGATCTATGGTTCGTCATCAACTGAAAGCAAGAATGGAACAACAAGGACAAGTCATGAAACCTATTCCCATACATGAGTGGAAATGTGATAATATTACGATGGACTTTGTTGTGGGGATAAAAAATACTCTTAGAAGGAATGATGCAATACTAGTCATTGTTGATAGTCTTACCAAGCCATCACATTTTTTTTCTTTAAGAGATGATTTCCCACTTGAAAATTTGGAAAGAATATATGTTAATGATGTTGTAAGACACCATGGTGTACCCTAATCGATTGTTTCTGATCATGATCCCCATTTTATATCAAGATTCTGGAAAAGTCTTCAGAAGGCCCTGGATACTGAACTTCGTTTGAGCACTGTACACTACCCTCAAACTGATGGACAATCAAAATGGACTATTCAAACCTTAGAAGAAATTTTGAGATCGTTCTCACATGACTTTCAAGGTATGTGGGAAAAAAATTTACCTTAGGTAGAATTTTCCTATAAAAATTGCTTTCATTCAATTATTAATATGATACCATATGAAGCGTTATATGGAAAGAGAGGTCGCACACCAAAATTTTGGGATGATATTGGTAAAAAACTCATAGACCTAGAACTTGTTGAGGAAACAATGAAAACGGTAAAGGTTATCCAAACCCATATCAAATAATTCCAAAGTAGGAAAAAGAGATAAGATGATAAATGAAGGAATGATTTTGAATTTCAATTAGGAGACCATGTTTCCAAGAAGGTATCTCCATGGAAGGGTGTTATACCATTCGGTAAGAAGGTTTAATTGTGTCCCAGGTACATCAGACCTTTCGAAATTCTAAAAAGAATTGGATTTGTAGCTTATCATTTGGTGATGCCTCCAAGTATCTCTAACTATCATGATGTGTTCTAGATATGACTGTTGAGAAAATACATGCCTGACCCAATGCATGTACTCATCTATAAATAATTAGAACTAGAACCCGATCAATCTTATTGTAAAGAGCATGTCGAAATTCTTGATATTAGATGACAAGTGCTGAGAATCAGGATGACTCGTCAGGTAAATGTTCTATGGAGAAACCATAATATAGAAGAGGAAACATGGGAACATGTGCAACATATGATGTAGAACCACCTGAATCTTTCTATGCAGTAATATTCTAGAAATTTCGAGGATGAAATTATTTTAAGGAGGGGTGAATGGAACACCCCAAACTTCCATGATATGTTTCCCTTTGAATATTGTATTAGAATTCATCGTACGCAACACGGAGTTTTAACTCATCACGACCAATAAAAATAGCTGTTATGAATATTAATACTCACTTTTTGAAATTTTAAAAGTTTTACTTTCCAAAATGGACTTCATTTTTTTGATTTTGGATATCAATATTAGCTTAGGGTGAATGCTTGGTTTTTTCTAAGAACATTCAATTTTTTATGAAAAGTGGAAAACACTGTGTTGTTGTTTAAAAATGAATTTTTATTTAAATAATTAGTTATTGTATTTTAATTTAATTTTGTTCAAAATAGACAAATAATACCTATATATGTTCAATGTAATTAATTGGAGTCATTTGATAATATGTTTAGATGTATAAAAATTTATTAAAATTTTTACCGTCTTTAACCCACCTTCTAGGAGCATTTGAAAATATTCATAAAACATACTTTTACCGCTTTTGTGAGTTGGATTTCAATGATACAAGAGATACAATTAATATCAGCATGTAAAATTTTGTTCAATGAGATGAAAATAATATTAGGTGAAAAGTAACTTCAAACTTTTATTTACGACGGTTTAAAGTAAAGAGGGTAATTAAAGGTAAAAATGATTTTATAATTACCCTAACACATGTCCTAATACTATTAGATAAGTGAAATTCGACCATAAAAAAATTCGGATTAATATTTGATCCCCTTTTATCCACTTGGATTAGATTTGGACATTTATAATTATTTTATTTAAAGAAGAGTTAAAAGAGTTAAATTCAAAGTTTAATAAATAAAACATTTTTTATTTACGGTTACACACAAGATAAATTAGACTATAAATATTAATTTGAAATATAAAAATATATCCAACATAATTGTATTTTATTTATAATTTTAAACGTTAAATAATTTATTTTATTTGTGACATAATGATAATGTAGTAATTACATTAATAATGAAATATTAAAATAATTGTAATTATAAATATCTCAATAAATGTAAATTTAAACTTATGATGAATTAAACTAATTTTCTAGGTTAATATGACATCTTAGGGTTTATTAAAAAAAATTATTCAAAGTGATAATGTTTTTATGGCTTTTAAAAAAATCAAATACTTAATAGTTTAAAAAATTGACATAATTGAGTTTTTAAAAAAAATACTATATTATTAATTGATATTGTATTCGTAAAAATAAAAAGATAGGCCTAAAGACATAAACAATGTTATATATATTAATAATTAACCACTTGGGGTTATATTGGATTGTAATGGTATGTTTATTAACAATATAATACAAAAATACAAAGAGTCATGGTAAATGTCAAACAATATAACTAAGAGTTAAATCTACAAGATAAGGTTAATATGGTCACCTAAACCAGTCTAGAACCAATTAAATCATTGTTTCTCAACCCCTAACCACATTATAATTGATATAAATATTTTTTTATCTAATATAAATCAAATAATATTTTATTATAAAATAATATTTCATGATTTTTCTTAAGTGATCCTCATCTATCTTATAAAAGTGTACTTCCCCTTCTCTTATTTTCACACTTCAAAAGCCATTTGGGTTAGACAAAACCAGCCTAAATATCCTCCAAACTTCCCTCAGATCATCATATAGTCCTTAATTGAATCATAAATCCCTCCTATAGATCCATTTTGATCAACTCAAAAGGAAACACCTGGAGAAGAGGTTATAATTTCACCACCCTCTTTCATGTTCTTTTCCTCTTCCACATCCCCTTATTTGTTGTTTCCATACCAAAATTATAAATATATTACCTTATAAAAACCATGATGTTATTATAAATATGGTACACCCATATTCTTTTTTCCTATCCATCCTATAATTGATAAAGTAACCATACTTGTATGCATACGGTTTACCGTTTCCACGTCGTAGTGTAGTTTGTTATTCAAACACTTCATTTTGTGGATGGGTATAATAATGAGTATAACTGATGTAAATAATTAATATAAAATGTTAATGATTCTGTATATATGATATAATATCCAATTCTATATGATTTCACGATCAGTATAATGTTATGGCTGCTCGTGCGTACGTATGGATTACCGTCTCCACGAACACGATGTGATTAATTCCCCATCACAATCATTCAAGAATAATTTATATTTTATGATAAAAAATTAATTTTAACCACTTAATATTATTATGTATATAAATGAAATACAACCTATTAATAAAAAACATGTCTTACATAACTAAGCATATAAATGAAAACGAATCAGTTAACACTCGTAACGATGATACTACTAAAATATTATTAACAAAGCAATATAAGAAGATCATCTATGATATCATATTTATGTATATGGTTCATGTATAATTTAATAACAATGATTTAACTATTATATAGGATTTTAATTTACCCTTGACCATAGAAAAGTACAATACAAGGGTTAATTTTACAATCACTTTACTGATCCGAGGTTATTAATACGTAAGTATCTATTGGGAACTATTTATCATCCACATCCATCTTTTCTTAGAAAGATAATTCAGAACATTTTTTCTAAATAATATACTTTGTTCTAATGTCTTTTATACTTTTATTTGACCATATATGTTTTGAAATAAATTTTCGGTCATTTTCCACACAAGGTACTTTATGACCATTTCATCAAAATTATGGTAAGAATGTTTTTTTAACTGATACAGTGGGGGTAGTTATTCCCTTACATTATAAAACCATTGAAGATTTCCTTAAAATATTATAAGAATACATTAAAAATTATTGTTTTCTTTAATAATTACATTACTTTTAAATGATTTCAAAATAGAAAGCGATATTTCTCTAAAATACTATTGATTCCATCTATGTCAACATCCTTTAGAGGATTTTATACTTGTTTGAAGTTGATTTATTATGATACAAAAATTCCATATTGTGTTGATGGATTTTTAATATTCTTTACTATGGATGTGTTATTTTTAAACAATTAATGGTTTATTTTTAAAGTCTTAAAATTTCATATGTTAGTTTTAATAAGAATATTTACGATATGATTAATCCTTTTCATATGAAGAATGCATTGGACTTAGTAAGTGATGGGTGGAGTCCGCTATAGCTCTTTGATGCATTAGTAGGTATCATGGGAAAAACTAATGTCTTGGAATAAGGTCTTGAAAAAATCATATTTGTAGTCTGGGCACAAGGACTTGACTATGTGGTTATGAATTCTAGCATTATGCATTACAACATTATGAAATTGGATATTGATATTACATGTGATTATTAGACTAGTAAAATATCCATCTGAATATGTAAATGGAATTATTTGATTTATATTTTCCACATTAGGAAGAATATTATGTTTAAAAGGATTTTATTAGTCTTATACATTTCCTTAAATGTTTAGGCTTGTTTTTGAATGCTTCCACTATATTGTTATCCTTACATAGCATCTGAGATCACACCTTTAACTGCTTTATTTTTCCCAGGATGCGAAGTAGTATATTTTGAATGACCTACAAGGGTAGTCCAAGGGATATGAATGTGGTCAAAGGAGACAATATTGCTGTTTTTTTCATTTGGTAATGTAATGTAAAAATTTAGAATGTATCTAGTACTTCCAAGGCTACTAAACTGGTCATTTTTTCAGGATTTGATCACTTATGATCATGAAAATTTTATGTAATAATGAACCGAATCTGGGTAACTAGCGTCAGGGAATTACATTTGGTATTAGAGGAAGTTTAGTATAAACATTAGATGCTTGATTTAGAAAAAATCTTATAAAAGAACATTATCCTAAGATAGAAATTTACGATTGGTATGAAACAACATCCTAGAATTTTGGTAATGTAATGATTTTTTGTATTTTCTAAGAAATACAAACATGTATGGATATGAGAAGGTAGAGGATGATATGGAACATATGTACCTATTAGTGAATACTCTGACAAGGAGTTTTGGGCTTGACCCGGGTATCCTGGTACATTACAACAGGCCATGCTACGGTCTTGGTTACGAAACACCTAGGGGATATGATTTGGATAATTCACATTTTTTTACTAACCATTATGAAGGATTTATTAGTATATAAATCCTAAAAGAAAACATTTTTAGGATTATGGATTATATCCAAAAACTATTCAATTTATTCTAAGTGTTTGAAAAGTTTGGAATTATGTATTCTGATTAATAAACTAATATACGTGATGTATTTTTTTAAGAATGTCACCTAGTAGAAGAAATAGATATTGTATCAATGCATGTAATCCATGTAGGGATTTACCTCCTACTCATGATAATTTTAGTGGAGCTGTTGATGCAACTAGTGCTGACCATCTTATCACCATACAGAGATAACTCACTAATGTTATGAATAATAACCTTACCCGTATGGAGCACCATGATCCACAACGTAGAGGATCAATGTAAGACCACTTCATGAGGCAAAAACCACCAACATTAAATGGGAGTACAAATCCATTAGTATAATGGAAATGCATAAATTTGTTAGAGAAAATATTTCATGCTTTGGGGAGTAGTGAAAGGGAAAAAGTTGTCATGGCATTTTATCGCCTCATAGGAGATGCAGATCAATGGTATTCATTAATCCAAAACACAAAGGAAGATGAATAAGTATTGAACATGGAATGTAAGTAGTAAAAAGTTTTTCATAGAAAAATACATTCCTCATGACCATTGAGCGGATATGGAAAGACAATTTTTGAGTCTGAGGAAAAAGGAGGAAGATAATCTCACAATGTATGAGGCTAACATTACAATATTAGTAAGGCATGTACCAGATTATATACTAAACCCAAGTAGTAAGATTGATCGATTTATTGATGGGTTAAAAACATTTCTCCACTGAGAATTAGTCTCACAAGACTTATCATCAGACGAAGATGTTGTCTCATGTGCTATCAAGACAGAAAAGGAATTCTATAAGTCTTATGACTTTAAAGAAAAGAAAGAGAAAACGAGATGCACCGAATACTCTTGAAATTGAAATAGTGGGAAGAAGGGAAAAGTTGAATATCCATCTTATGGTAAATTTGGGAAGAAACAACCACTGCTGGAAGATTGACCTGTACCCATGGTTTAAAATCGCAGGTATATCCACCAAAACCATGCGTATAGGCTATAACCATGGTTTTGTGAACTGTGGGATAGAAAGGCATCGTGATAGGTCCCGAGCCTATACCCATGGTTTTACAAATCGTCGTTATAGATTTTTTTCCATGCTGTAAAATCCTCATAACCATTCCACGCTATCAACAGGTTTACCCATGATTTTAAAACCGTGGGTATTAATTATGAAAAAATGCAAATAGCGGGTGTTGAACCCGCATCTTCAGCCACCTAAGCCTTTCAGCCGACACATCCCACCACTATCCTACGACACATCTATTTATATATATAACGATTTTTTTAAACATAGTAATAAATTGAATACCAGGAAAAAAATATTACGGTGGGTTTTGATCCCCAACCATTCTCCCCAAATTAATCGTGACTAACCAACCCAACTATATGACTTTTTTTAAATAAAACTAAATTTACATTAATATATTAATATATCTCGTTGTATTAGAAAAAACCCTCCAAGGGATTAGAACCATGGATCGTGGGAATTAACAAACACCTCCTCACCAAATGGAATACATATTTTATTTGTTAAAATATATTTATATATTTCATATATTTATTTAAACCGTTGGTATAGGAGGGAAAACCGTGGGTATAGGTTTTCCCGCCAAATATTTTTTTTTCTCGTGGATTTTCCCCCCGCCAAAGCAATACCCATGTTTTTGTAAAACTGTGTGTATAGGTCTTTGGAAAAAAACCTATTCCCATAGTTTTCATAAAACCGTCAGTATATTCCTTGAAAGAAACACCTATACCCACGGTTTTCCAAAACAGTGGGTATATGTCCTAAAAAAACCAATACCTATGGTTTTTTCCAAAACTGTGGGTATAAGTCTATTTACTATAACTATACCCATGACATTCCAAAACTGTGGGTATAACCCACTCCTATGGCCATGGTTTTATGAGAAACCATGGGTATAGGTCTATTTTCAAGTAGCGAACCTGGTACTTACCTAAAGGGAATGGGAGTCGGTTACAAGTGTGGTGAAAAAGGCAACCAACCTCGTAATTATCAAAGAAAGATAGAGTTTTTCAATTTTGACTGCTATAATTTTAGACAAATAGGGGAATTATGAAAATGAATTTCCTATGTTCCAAAGGAAAATACCTAAGAAAAGGCCACGAGAGAATGGACTAGCTTATGCAATCACTACTGCAGAGGTTCAAGCTCCAAAAGACATAGTGACAGGTAACTTATTGGTTTCCTCATGTTTAGTAGATGCTTTATTTGATTATGGATCATCGCACTGATTCATATATTTCTAGTTTTCTAGGAAAATTAAATATTTTCCCTTTGGCATAACAAGAGAGTTTTCAGTCAAAAAACCTAAGGGAAGATTCATCGCAACAATGTTTTGGGAATCAGTTCCCTTTAGGGAAAATAAATGTTCTTTATCTTCTGATCTCATCATCACACCCATGATTTAATTTGATATAATCATCGGATTGGATTATCATTCAGACCATGATGAAATTTTTTTTATAAGTAGGAAGTTACAGTTTTCGATGAAGATAATGAGTACCTTATCATTAGAGAAGAAATTTCACCACCTGATTTTTATCTAGATACACCCCTAGTAGTTCCACTAAATATAATTATTGGGGAAGATGAGAATGGAATAACTATAGTTGAAGAAAATAATGTTCTAATATAGTATGTACCTATTGCACAAGAATATATTTATGTGTTTCCATATTATTTACCTAGACGTCATCCAAAACAATAAATATGGTTTTCCATTGATTTAATTTATGGTTCAAGGCCCATATTGAATACCCCTTATTGAATAGCCATTGTGGAATTAGTGGAACTAATGAAACATCTAGAGGAATTGAGAAATAAGGTATTTATTTTCCCTAGTGTTTCTCTAAAGGGAGACCATGTCCTTTTTGTTAAGAAGAAAGATAAATTTATGAGGTTGTGCATTGACTATAAGGAGATCAATTAAATAACAATAAAGAACAAGTATCCCCTACCTCGCATTGATGATTTATTCGAACAACATCATAGAGCTCAATATGTTTCAAATATTGACCTTAGATATGGATATTATAATTTGTGTATGAATAAGGAAGACATTACGAAAACATCACTTCGAACCATGTATGGGCATTACGAGTTTACAGGAATGCCTTTTGGATTTACAAATGCACTCTCTGTCTTCATAGATATAATGAATAGAGTTTTCAAGGAATATCTTGAAGACATTATAGTGATATTTATTAATGATATCTTAGCATGCTAAAAAAGCTTTGAAAATCATGAAAATAACACGTACTCTATTCAGAAAGCCCTTAAGAGAAATGATTTATACGAGAAGTTTAGAAAGTGAAAATTCCAGATTCCAGAGATTTAGTTTCTTGGCTATATTGTCTCTAAGGATGTAATCTCTGTTGGTCCATCAAAGAGAAAGGCAATCCATGAATTGACAGCATCGAGGAGTATAACTGAGGTATACAGTTTTATTGGTTTAGCTGGTTATTATCAACGTTTCTTCAAAAAATTTTCCTGATTGGATAACCATTTACCAAGCTCACACTTAAAGGGGTAAAATTTGTTTGGACAAAAGAGTTTGAAGAATGTTTTTAAGAACTGAAAAAACAATTTTTCAATTCTCCTCTCTTGACTCTACCATATGGTAATGATGGGTTTGTTATTTATAGGGATTCTTCAAAGAAAGGACTTTGTTGTGTTCTTATGCAGAACGATAGAGTTATTTTCTATGAATCATGATAGCTTAAAATTTACAAGAAAAACTATCATACTCATGATCATGAGTTAGCAGCTAGAATCATTGCTCTGAAAATATGGAGACACTATATCTATGGTGAAAAATGTAAGATTTATAAATATCACAAGAGTTTGAAATATATTTTCTCACATAAATAACTGAACATAATGGAATGAGAATGTCTTGAAATACTCAAGGATTATTATAGCACTATAAAATACCACCCAAAGAAGGCAAATAAGGTGGTATATGCTTTGAGTAGAAAGGATCATATAGTTTTGAACAAAAATGGAGTTGAGGGTATCTAATTTTCCTGGAGATATAATAATGTATATAGGAATAACCCTAGAAGGTGAAAAATCAATACCTTTTCAAATGGATACCAAACCATCTTTTTTATAAAGTATAAAGAATTATCAGACTGATTATGGGTAGTTTTAAAAGAAGATTAAAGCTATTTATGATGGGAGATTGAGTGATTTCATATATGAAGATGGAATTTTGAAATTGGGAAGAGACTTTGTGTTCCTAACATACCTTATCAAAAAAAGGAATTATTGTATGATGCTCAAAGCTCCAATTTCACTATACACTTTGGGAGCACCATGATGTATTGATACTTGAAGGAACATTTTTGGCAGGACATCATGAAGGGGGATATTTCTGATTTTGTGTCACGTGAATTTTTTGTCAACAAATGAAAGGAGGAAGAAAATAGCCTAGAGGAGTCATGCATCCTCTTCAGATACCTAAGTGGAAATTGGGTAATATTAAGATGTACTTTGTCATGGGTATACCAAAGACTCCTAGAAAAAATGATGAAATATGGGTCATTATTGATTGTCTTACCATGTCAGCACATTTTCCTGATATAAGAGAAGATTCACCACTTGAATGTTAGGGAAGACTATATAGTAATGATGTTTTAAGACTCCATGGTGTACAGTATCGATTATTTCTGATCGCCATCCTCATTTTACATCAAGATTATAGAAAATTCTTCAGAAGTCCCTGGATACTGAACATCATTTGAGCACTCCCTACCACCCTCAAAGTGATGGACAATCAGAATGGACTATTCAATCCTTCGAATACATTGTGAGATCTTGATCACATGACGTTCAAGGTATGTGCGATCAATGTTTCCCTGTGGTATAATTTTCCTATAATAATGGCTTCAATTAAAGTAGTAAGATGGCGCCATATGAAGCGTTATACAGAAAGAGATGTCGCACAACAAATTTTTGGGATGATGTTTTAGAATGAAAACTCGTAGGCCCAGAACTTGTTGAGGAATAAATGGAAACATTTTATGATATCCAAACCCATATAAAAAACATACCAATGTAGGAAAAATATCTATACCGATAATCGTAGGAAAGATTTTGAATTTCAAGTTGGAGACCATGTTTTCTTGAACGTGTCTCCATGGAAGGGTGTTATAAGTTTCAGAAAGAAGGGTAAATTGAATCCATGGTACATCGGACCTTTCAAAATTCTAGAAGGAATTGGAGATATAGATTATCATTTGGGAATACCTCCATCTATCTCCAATGTTCATGATGTGTTCCACATATCACTGTTGAAAAATACATGCATGTCCCAGCGTATGTACTCACCTATGAAGAATTAGAACCAGAAACCAATCTATCTTATTGTGAAGAGCATGTCAAAATTCTTGATATCAGTGAACAAGTTCTGAGAAAACGAAAAACACTTTTGATGAAAGTTCAATTGAGAAACCATAAGATGGAAGAGGCAGCATGGGAACCTGAGAAACATATGATGAAGAACCACCTAAATATTTTTATGCAGTAATATTCTAGAAATTTCAAGGATGAAATTATTTTAAGGAGAGGAGAATGTAACATGCCAAGATTCCACGATACTTTTCCCTTTGAATAATGCAGTAGCTTGCATTGTACGCAACATGGAGTTTTAACTCACCACGACCTATCAAACTAGCTGTTATGAATAGTAATACCCACTTTTTGAAATTTTATAAATTTTATTTTTCAAAATGGACTTCATTTTTTGATTTGTAATATCAAAATTATCATAGGGTTAATTTTTTGAATTTTTCTGAATACTTTCTATTTATGATGAATAATGAAAAACAATGCGTTATAGTTTAAAACTGAATTATTATTTAAATATTCAGTTATTTTATATTAATTTATTTTAGGTCAAAATAGATACATAATACCTATATATGTTCAATGAAATTCAATAGAATAATTTTATAATTAGTTATGATATTTAAAATTTTATTGAATATTTTACCCTCTTTTACCCATCTCCTAGAAGAATTTGAAAATTTTCTTAAAACATAATTTTACTGCATCTGTGAGTTGAATTTCAAAAATTGTATTGAAATAGTTAATATTAGTATGTAAAATGTGGTTAAATAAGATGAAAATAATTTTTGGAGAATAGTAACTTTTTACTTTTATTTACGATGGTTTAAAGTAAACATGGTAATTAAAAAAATATTATAGTTACCCTAACACATGTCCTAATTCTATTGGATAAGTGAAATTCGAACGGAAACAACCTTAAGAATCAAATATGATCCCCTTTGTTCCACTTGGATTAGATTAGTACATTTAATATTATTTTATATAAAAGAAGAGTTAAAAGTGTTAAATTCAATGTTTAATTACTAAACTATTTTTAATATAGGGTTACAAACAATATAAATTCTACAATAAGTATTAATTAGAAAGATAAAACTATTTAATACATATTGGTATTTTATTTAAAAAAATTATACCTTATATAATATAATTAATTTATGTCACAATGAGGATTTAGTAATTAAAATAATAATGAAATATTAAAATAATTAATATTATAAATATAAAAATAAATGTAAATTTAGAACTTTATTTTATGAGATCAATTAATTTTTAAGGTTAATATAGCATGTTAGGTATTATTAAATTAATTTTATTCGAAGTGATAATGTTTTTATGGATTTCAAAAAAAATCAAATACTAAATAGTGTCAAAATTGACAAAATTGTGTTTTTAAAACAAATAATATATTATTAATTGATATAGTGTTCCTAAAAATCAATGGTTCAGAAAAATGACTTATATAAGGTTATATATATTAATAATTAACCACTGGGGGATCTCTTGTCTTGGTATAATATGTTTATTAACAATATAATATGAAAATACAAAGAGACATAGTAAATATTAAACTATTTAACTGAGAGTTAAATCTAAATGATAAGGTTAATATGGTGACCTAAAAAAGTCTAAAACCTATTGGTTGAGAGGATATTGACCCATACCCACCTTTTTCTCAAAATAAATCATTTTAGACCCAATATAAACTGAAAATTATTTTATTATAAAATAATATCTTAATATTTTCATAATGTGACCCTCAACTCTCTTATAAAAGCTTACTTACCCACCTCTAATTTTTACACCTCCAATGCCATTTGGAATGCACAAAACCTACCCAAATATCCTAATAACTTACATCACATCAACCTAGTGTCCATACGTTAATCAGAAAGGCTACCAAAGAATCCCTTTTCATCAACTTAATAGGAAACACCTAAAGGAGAGGTAATAATTTCACCACCCTCTTTCAAGTTCTTTTCTTCTTCCACTTCCTCTTTATTTGTTGTTTCCAAACCAAAATAATAAATCCAGTACCTTATACATATTTATATTTTATTATAAATATCGTACAACCATATTCATTATTCTATTCGTCCTATAAATTAAAAAGTCACCATATGTGCATACATAACTGTTACAGTCTCCACATCATGGTGTAGTTTTTTTATTCAAACACATCATTTATGGATTAGTATAATAATGAATATAAATGATGTAATTAATAAATATAATTTCTTAATTATTCTGTATATATGATATACCATCAAATTACATATTATTTAATCATCAATTAATTATATTTTCGCTCGTGCGTACGTATGAATTACCATCTCCATGAACACAATGAGATTAATTTCCCATCGTAATAATTCAAGAATAATTTTCTTTTTATGAATAAAAATAATTTTTATGAACTTAATATCATTATGGATATGAATAAAATATATCATATTCATAACAAACATCGCTTACATAACCTAGCATATAATGTAAAATGAATCAGTTAACACCTGAAATGATGATACTACTAAAATATTATTAACAAAGCAATATAAGAAGATCATATATGATTTAAAATTTATGTATATGATTTTTTTATAATTTAACAACAATTATTTAACTATTATATAGGATGTTAACATTCCCTCAACCAAGAAAAAGTACAAGGTAAGGGTTAATTCTACAATCTCATTACTTATCCGAGGTTGTTAATACGTAAGTATCTACTGGGACCACTTTATCATCCACATCTGTGTTTTATTAAAAATGTAATTCAAAATATTTTAACTATTTACTAGATTATGGGTTAATTTATTTTTATACCCTTATTTACCATATATGTTTGGAAAATAATCTTTCCGTCATTTTCCATACAAGATGCAATATGACCTTTTGAACAAAATTAATGTATGATGATTTTTTAACTAATAGGATGAGATTGGTTATTCTCTACTGTTATAACACCTTTGAAGCATCCCTTAAAATATTATAAGAATATTTCCAAAATTAATGTCTTCTTTTTTAATTATATTTCTTTTAAATGATTTCAAAATAGAAATAGATATTTCTCTTCAATAGTTTTGATTTCATCTATATCAACATCCTTTAATGGATTCTATAATTGTTTGATGCTGATTTATTAGGATAAATATCTTCCACATTGTATTGATGGTTTTGTAATATGCTTCACTATGGATGTATTATTTTTATACTATTCACGGTTTATGGTTAAATTATTAACATTTCGTATGTTATTTTTAATAAGATTTTTTAAGATATGTTTAAATATATTCATATGTGGAATGCATCGGACTTAGTAAGTGATTGGTGGATCCTTCTATAGCTTCTCAATGCATTGGTAGGTCTAATGAGACAAACTAGTGTCTTGGCACAAGGCCTTGACAAAATTGTATTTGTAGTCATGGCACAAGGCCTTGACTATGTGGTTTTGACGTCTGGAATTATGCATTCCAACATTATGAAATTGGATATTGATATTACATGTGATTATTCGACAAGTAGAATATCCATGTGAATATGTAAATCGAATTATTTGATTTATCTTTTCAATATTATTCTCATGTTTAAGTTTAAAAGGATTTTTTAGACTTATACATTGCCTTAAATGTTTATGCTTATTTTTGAAAGTTTCAACTATATTGTTATCCTCACTAAACATATGAACATTTCCCTTTTTATGTTTTAATTTTACCTGGATGCGAAAAAGTATATTATGACTGACTTGCTGGGATATTATAGGAGATATATGAATGTATTCAATGGAGATAATTTTTTTGTTGTTTTTCATTTTTTAATGTAATGTAAAAATTATGAATGTTTATAGCACTTCCAAGGCTACTAAACTGATCAGTCTTTCAGGATTTCATCCCCTGTGATCATGCTAATGTTATATAATAATGCACTGACTCTGGGTAACTGGGGTCAGGGTGTTACAATGACGCTGCGAGGTCGTGACAGGGTGATGGCGTTGCACATCAATTTGTCTCATTAAACTCACATCGTAACAATTCTTTAATGGCATGTAATAGCAGAACTATTTCTTAAATGAAACCACATAACGACTTGTCGTGGCACCATAATTGGAAAATTGTGAAGTGCTCTTATTTATAGTTCGACACGCTGGGAAAATATGGATTATAAATTCGGAGGATTCTCGGGTGAACATCTGACGGACTTCCACCCCAGCGGTGACTGACGAACGCCATCTAATGTTCATCTACTTCATCATGCCTTACGATGATCTGAGCCAACAAGAAACATCGACATATTAACCCCTCAAGGATGAATGTGAAATGACGAACTTCAAAGTGGTATGGGTTTTTGATTTTTTTCTTCCCCATCCTTTTCTATAAATGACGAATACAAGTCAACCCACGAAGAGGTTGACCCATGATTCATGCCTTTATGCTGGAGGGTGTTTCATTCTCATGTTTTTATAATAGGGGTTTAAATATTGTCTTGTTACGATTGAAAAGAGACTCCCCAAACCTCCCTCACATTCAAACATTCTATCGTGGATAGTGCGGGCTGACACGAACAAAGGCCCGGACTACATCGTTAGTGCACTCCAAGTGAATTTTTTTTCTAAAGTTAGGGAATGGTGGATTTGAAATCTACACGGTAAAGAGGATTATCCGCAGAGGCCTTATGTGTAGGTGGTGTGAAGAACGGACCACCGAAGCACATCCATTATTCCACCGAAGGATATTCTAGTGCATCGGTGGCAGTAGTGGCAACATGCGGAGTTGGAAGCAGCATGCAGCAACAGTGTGACAGATGATAGGAGCAGGCCACTGGCCCTGCCGATGACCTGGTGGAGCAGTGTGCCCCAACTGCACGCCAGTGCAGCAAAAGCCACGACCGATTGTGCGTCAGCACTGAAGACCTGAGGCGCCAGCATGGCGCCGCATTGACCGGGGTCAAATTGCAGACTAAGTCTACAGGTGACATGGATGCGGTCGGTCCTCACGAACTGCGAGTTCATGAAGGAGCATCCAGATCCTTGCAGGCCGTGCTCAAACTGGGAGGGGCACAATGAACCTCCATGTCTTAGGCACACCCACACATCTGCTAACATGACCATCCATCGAACAAGGATGTCACGCCCTCGTCAAGCCAGACCATAGCCCAGGGGGCCAGACCAGGGCCGACGGGTTGCACTCGTGCCATCGGGCCGGACCGGTGTCGGTGTGCTGCACCTACACTAGAAGGCTAGACCACACGCAGGAAGGTGAAACACTACACCGGTAGGCCGAACCCCACACTAGCAGGCCAGACCCGTGGTGGTGGTCCTAGCCCGGCCCCTCTTCGGGTCGGGCAAGACTAGACCGGGTCACCAGATGACTCATTGTGCTGGACACTCGGCCAACTCGGCCGGGTTCAGTGAGGCCTAGTGGGCATGGCCCAGTTTCCAAGCCAAACCAGATCGAACTCGACCCGTACTTGGTTAGGTTGAGTCTATCTTAATAAAACGGAGTATGTGGGACCCAGGGCCAGGTTGTTCATGTCGGCCTGACTGGGTCAGTCCTGGTCCCATCGCAACCGGTCCCCTAGTTACTAAAACACCAATACCTTGAAAACCATATGTCCTATTGATGAACCATTTACATCATTCATACCCTCTGAACAAGGAATATCTTTTGGCATGATTTATGGGGACTCTCGTGATAGTTCAGATGAGACAAAGGTCTTAAGGAGAGGTTTTTCCAAGAGCACTACGTACAAGACCCTGTGGCTGGTTGAGACCTGACGACTGCTTAATTTTGGCTTAGTAAAAAGCACCACTTCATGACTTAGTTGGCCTATGGAAGGGAGAACCAATCTATGACTTCACAGGCCCATGATACATGATTAGTATTAGTACCTCATTTGACCATGACTAGTGGGAAGCACCTCTCTGTGACTTTGTATGCCCATAGTATGCGATGGGGGAGGAGTATCTATGCAATCCAAGATTATTGGGAAGCACCTCTTCTTGACCTAGTAGGCCCACTATACTCTTTAGAGGATTAGTTCCCCAACATCCAAGGATTTTGGCGATGTGACTGATGATGCTACTATTACTACCCTATAATATACATGGTGTGGGTTGTATAGTGTTTAATTATTTAATTTGAGGAATTTTTGTGTGTTCTTTGAATTTTGTTTTGGGGTCCCTACTAATTACTCTATTAGTTATCCATGAACGGGCTTCTCCCACATGTGTTGTCTCTAGTGCAGAAGACAAACATTGAGATAGGGGAGATCAGGGAGACGAAACTAACAGACGCTACAATGGTGGGATTTGCGGCCTAGGACCTGGTAGGTCCTAGTATGACAGTACAGACATTACATTCTACATCAACTCATAATAACTTCACTACTCCCTTGATCAGGTGGGATTTTCTGTAGATGGCAATCAGAGTTTCATTTTTGTACTAGATGTTTTCAATTCTTGTTGGTTTTGTATTCTAGTCCACTTACATTTAGTTTTACTTGAACTTATCTTGTTTCAGTGGTACTTGATTACACTTTTCAGTGTGTAGGGGTGTGGATGGGTGTGTGTGTGTGCATACAAGTACTTTAAAAAATTCCTCCCACTTGTAGGTTGATGCCTTCAGTGCTAGTCGCCAGCCCCTAGCCTTCTGGAGGCGTGCATGGTGTAGTCATGGCACAAGCCCTAGGGGACGGGTCATGATAAAGTTGTATTATAGGGTGGTTGGTTCCCCTCAAATACCGAGAGGCAATGATTTTTTTGGGGAAACAATGTTATGTGTTGCGATTTTGACATTCATATTCAGAGAGTCAATTGTTGGTGTAGCGACCAACATATCCATATCCTGGGACCATAAAATCTATTTTTTTCTTCAATAGATGAAAACACTGGTTGCATGAGTGTATCCTTATTCTTGATAAGATTCAACTCACTAGGTATAACATTATAACCATTTAACATCATGATCTATCTCAGGATTCCCCCAAATAGACGACCTGCTAGGATCCTGAAAAGAGATCATGAGGACAGCCCGCCTAGCTGTGAGGAATCTGTTCAAGTAATAGATATTGAGATGGCCAAACTAGGAGGATCACTGGTGCTACCACCACCTCTCATTCATCATCTACTCCCACCGGTTCCGGCTGAGGACATTCTGCAGCTCAGTGCCCTATATTAGTTTTAGAGACAGTGACCTCCCAGGTTCATGGGAGAGATGACTAATCAGTTCACTGAGGACTGGATGGAGTTCGTGACATGGGCCTTCCATTTAGTGATGACACCACCAGACCAGATGGAAATTTTTGTAGCCAGATTCCATCATGGATCGACAATGATATGTTGGATTATGAAAATCCAAACTAATGATGTGGAGACCCTCACTTGGGTTTCCATTGAGAGGGATTTTCAGGAGGTTCTTTCCTTGTGACCTTTCACTCTATGCACATCCAGGGGCTGCTTCACCCACATCAGGAAGTAGACAGCACACGCTTGGGGCCAAGATGGCCAGGTCTTTCAGAGGCCGACCCTAGGACTCAGGGTTGGCATTATGAAGCTCCCATGCTAGAGAGAGTCAGATGGGGGCCAGGCATTACTACTCTTGTGGTGGGAAGGGACACATGGAACATGATTGCACGACATATTGTACGGATGACCAGAAGATAGTCGAGGGGCCTTCAAGGTAGCAACAATGGTTCAAGTGAGGAGGTCAACTAGATGGTGGACGTGGCTGGGGAACCAGCCGAGTAGCTGGCACTGGGCGATGGATCATGGTTTTACCAGCACTACCCCCATGTTGTCCACCATGACCTCAGGGAGTAGGATGACATGGGCGAGCTCAGCTTCAGGAATTAGAGGTTTTTGACCACGATGCTCCATAGATAATATGAAGTATGATCTATTTCTTATGCACCCTAGATTCAGCACATATAGACAGAGGACTTAGTCAATCATTCTTTTCCAAAACTCTCGTACAGAGCTCAAAGAATTCAGTGGAGCTATTGTCTTGATCCTTGTATCTTGTGGCTTATATAGGAGGGGATTAGACGGTCACACACTGGTGATGGAAGTGTGAGATTATTCTAAAAGGTGAGATATTTTGATGGGATCTCCTAGTAGCAGTGTCAAGACCTTATGATTTCATCTTGGGTATGGACTGGTTATCCATATTCCATAATCATATCGATTATTATAGGCATGCGGTTCATTGTGTCCATTAATATGGGACAATTTTTTCCTTCACCAGCAAGAAGGAAACACATGGAGTGTATGATGGACTCTCTCGAAGGTGTTTACAGCCAAATCGCTGGCCAATTGGCTACCCTCCCCTTGGTGCAATGGGAGGGAGGAGTCCAATTATCTTTGTATTGGTGGATGAGTAAATAGTTGTTTTTCATGATGAGGTTCTAAGGATACCTTCTCATAGAGATGTAGACTTATGTATCAACATGTACCTAGTGAGAATACTCATATCCACACTGCCATATTGAATGACACCCGTAGAGCTTCACAAGATGATGGTACAATTGGAGGAAATATAAGAGAAGGGGTTTGTATTGCCCAACATTAGACCATTAGAACCCCCAGTGCTTTTTACCCAGAAGGAAAAAGGGAGTTTGTGGTTGTGTGAGGACATCAAGTGCCTGAACTAGGTGACTATGAAGAAAAAGTACCCACATTCAATAATTTCTGACCTTTTCGTCCAACTGAAGGGAGTGAAGTGGTGATCAATGATAGACCTCAGATCATGCTATCACCAACTCTGGGTACGAGAGGAGGATGTAATGATGACATCGTTCAAGTACCAGTATGCACAATATGAGTTCTTTGTGATTTCTTTTGGCATGGAAAAAATACATTGTAATATTCATGGGACTCTTGAACATGATCTCCTAGCTCTTCCTCGACTGGTTTATTGTGGTCTTCATCAATAATATCATGGTGTAATCAGTATCAGAGGATAAGAACAATGTACACCTGTGGTTCATCTTGGATAAACTCTAAGGGAACCAGCTTTATTGTAAGCTCTTGTAGTGTCAGTTTGGGATTCAGGTGGTCCATTTCCTAGGACACGTTATCTTAGAGGCTAGAGTTATAGTAGATCCATCAATGATAGAGGTTGTGCTTCCACGGGTGCCACCAAGAAGCATGACTGAGGTGTAGAGCCTCTTTGGGTGGGCTAGTTACTATCAGATAATTGTGCCCCACTTCTCCATGGTAGAAACACCCTTATCAGCATTGACATGAAAGGGAAAACCCTTCTTGTGGACAGAGAAATTTTAGCAGAGTTTCCATGAATTGAGTTGGAGACTAAAAAGTTACCCATATTTAGACTACTAGAGGAGGGAATTGGGTATGTATTTTCCTACGACCCATCCAGGACCGAGATCAATTATGTCTTGATGCCGAACAAAGTGGTGATTTTCGATTGCACTTGACAGTTGAGGTAGCCTGTGTAGTACTACGAGTCCCATGACCTGGTGTTAGTAGTGTTGGTCTTTGAATTGAAGATGTGGAAGCACTAACTAATGTGTGAGAAGTTCACCATTTACTCCATCCTCAAGAGTCTCAGATATATATTCTCCGATAAGGACCTGAACCTGAGATAGCAGTGATGGCAAATGTTCCTCCAGGACTTTGATTATGACATATTCTATACTCCTGGAAATGGGAACGCTGTGAAAGACATGCTCAATAGGAGGAGCGAGTTTCAACTTCTAAGTGAGGAAATAGAGACGTTAGACGCTATGTAGATATACTTTATGGATGATGGTGGTGGATCTTACCTATATTCGATGGCTGTTACTCCCCCACTAATACAGTGATTCAGGGAGGCACAACTAGGGGGATGTTGACTGCGAGGCCCGACATGCTTAGATATCCTCACGATAGGTTTCTGATTGATTTCTGATAGGTGGGGAGAACATCATCCTTTTTTAGAGGGAACACCTTAGTACCAGTTACATTATTGGAGGAGTTATTGAGGTATTTCAATATATCCCCACTAGAGGTACATCCCAGTGTGGAGAGGATATTCTAGGACCTTTGACATCATTTCTGGTGGATGGGGATTATGAAATTAGTTTCCAATTTCATTTTGCGAACCCTCACTTGTCTATAAGTGAAATTCGAGCACCAGGTTCCAACATTCTTAACTCATCCACTTGAGGAAACATAGTGGAAATGGGATGGTATCTCGATGGACATTGTGATAGGGTTACCATGTACGTCCATATGTAATGACTCTATCTGGGTGATCGTTGACCAACTCACCAAGTTGTCTCATTTCCTACCCATCCAAGAGAAGGGATTAGTAGAGAGTTTTGGATGACTCTAGGTCCAAGAAATAGTGGGAATTCCTTGGGTTCCTTCGACATCGTCTCAGATCTCAACACCCTCTTTACATCCTAGATGTGGAAGCGATTACAAGAGACATTAAGTACACAACTGTGTTTGGGCACATCATTTCATCCCATGTCGGATGTTTAGACATACAAAACAATACAGACCTTGGAAGAAATTATTTGTGCATGCATCCTATACTTTGTTATTAGCTAGGAGGACCATTATCCATTGGTAGAAATTCCATAAAACAATAGTTATCACTTCACCATTAGCATAGAAACATTTGAGGTCTTGTACGAGGGGCCATGCAGATCACCCATATACAGGTCAGACTAAGAGGAGTTGGTACTCATGGGTATAGAGTTGGTAAGAACTACAACTGAGATGGTGGAAATCATCCAAGAGTGGATGAGGTCATCATAGAGTAGGAATATGTGTTATGACTATACGATGAAGAGACACTTGGAGTTTGAGGAGGGAGATCATGTGTTCCTTAACGTCTCACCCCAATGAGGACTGCCAAGATTTGGCCAAGGAAAAGAGCCATCTCTAAGATTAATTGGACATTTTCAGATCCTGATAAGAGTTTTTAATGAGGTTTACCAGCAATATCACCCCCAGATGCACCAGGTGCATGATGTTTTCCATCTTTCATAGTTGAGGAGGTACGTGCATGATCCAGTGCACATCATCAAATAGGGCGAGTAGGACATTGACGTTGGGGTGACATTTCCAGAGTTCTTAGTGGATACAGAGGACTGATAAGAGGGGGCCCTATGTGGGTGATCTATTACTATAGTGCACGTCCATTGTCAGCATCAGAATCTCTATGATAGCACAAGGGTATAGAAGGATCAGATTTATGCTCATTACCCCATAATTTTGTTTATTTCATGTTTTTGAATTCGGGGACATGAAGTCCGATGGTGGAGAGAATGTAACATCTCAAAATATTCCGGTAATTATTTTATTTTTATGGAATTATTTTGATATCATGAAATTCTATGGAACGTGATTCTGAGGTCCTGAGAGCTGAGAATGGAATTTTGAAATATCTTTTAAAGGTACATTTAATAAACGTGTGAATTAAATTTTCCTATCTTTTGAACCATTACATGGATCAAAAATCCGATGGGACAATTGAGTTTGGTACGTTGGGATTAAACTAGAAGTGACATCACTTCAACCAGCAAGGGTCGAGCATGAAAAGTTATTTTTGAAATTTTTCCTAAAAAAATTATAAATAATATGACATGATTTTTATCCTTTTTAATTTTTGACTGGAGGATGGTGATGCTATGGGGAAGAGACATGGAGACAATGATTTAAATCAATGAGGATCATAAATGGATAATAAAACATGTAGAATAATTATTTGTTAATTGATTGTAATAGCGACACTCTTTCATAAATGAAATAGTGTAACGACGCGGTGTAACATCATAATGGGAACTTCACGACGTGCTCCTATTTGTTGATCGACACGCTGGGGAAATATGGATTAGAGATTTGGAGGATTCACTCACGAACCTATGACAGACTTTGACCCCAACGAAGAATAATTAACGTTGGTGGATCTTCATCTTCTTCATCACTCATTTCGAAGATTGGAGCTGAGAAGTGATGTTGACGTCTTAACCCCACATGGATGAACATGTGTCAACAAACATCAAAGAGTTAGGGGTTTTTGATTATTTTTTATTCCCCATCCATTTCTAGAAGGGATGAACATGGTTCAACCCACAAACAATGTTACCCACGATTCATGAATTTATGCAGGAGGGTGTTTAAATATCCGGTTTTGATATTAAAGGTTCAAAACATGGCATGTAATGATTAAACGAAGACTCTATAATCCTCCCCCATCATTAAACATTATAACACTGAGGTGCGGGATGAAAAGACCAAATGTCCCAAACCCCAATTGCTGTGTGATCCTGTTGAAAGATTTTACTAAAGAGATAGAAAGAAGGATTTGAAGGCTTCGTGGTAAATAGGTCTCCCCCCAGAGGCCGAAGGCATAAGCGGTGTGTAGAACGGACCACTGAAGTGCATCCGGTGGTCCTATGAAGGATCTACTGTTGCACTAGGGCCACCAGCGGTAGCATGAATGTGGGACAACATGGGCATGAAGTCGGTCATTCCAACAGCTAGGTTGAGCTGCATGTCAGCACGACGGTAGCCCTAACCGATCGGGTCATCACACTAGAGACCTATGGATCCAGCATTGCACCGCGTTGATAATGGTCCACCCGCGGACTGAGTCTGTTGGTTACATGGAGGGAGGTCAGTTATCACCAGCAGCTAAAGAGGCTAGTATTAAGACCATCGGGTCACACCCCCCACTGGCCCATTACCCCATCGTGCTAGGCTAGACCCGCACTGGTGGGCCGAACCCACGCTATCCTCGATCCAGGCTGGACTAGATTGGGTCACTGAATGACTCGGTGAGCACGACCCCCGACCAACCGGGCTGGGTCCAGCGAGGCCTATTGGGCCTGTAGTACTTTCCAGGCCGAACCAGACCGTGCGTGACCAAACCATGTCAGGTACTGTCCATATTTATAAACTGGGATATGAGGGACACCCAGGTCAGGTTGGTTGGGTCAGTCCAACAGGGTCGGACTGGATCCCATCACTACCGGCCCTTGTATACTAAAACAATTGTATCATTTTAAATGTATGTCTGATTAATGATATGTTTTCTGTGTTGGTACCCTCTCGACGAGGTGGATCTTTTAGAATGCTTTATGGAGACTCTTGTGATAGTTTAGATGCAAATAAGGGAATAAGGAGTGGTTCTACTATAACCAAAATATATAGAACCCAGTAGCTGACTGAGACCTAACGACTACTGACTTTTCAACTAGGGGGAATAACCTCTTCATGAATTGGAAGACCCATAGTGGGAATAAACTCTCTATGACTATGCAGGCACATGCTACACGATTAAGATAAGTATATCAGTAAACCATGATTTTGGGAAGCCCCTCTCTATGAGTTTACTATCCCACGATACACGATGGAGGAGGAGTACATAAGGAGTCCAAGGTTAGTTGGAAGCACCCTTTCTAACATGTATATCCCATTGTACTCGCTAGAAGAGGTTTTTTCCTATAGCTGAGGTGTTTAATGATGTGACTGATGATGATATTGTAACTACCCAAGATTATACCTGGTGTGAACTGTCTGGTGTTTCGTGCTTTACATTGAGGAATTGATGTGTCTTATTTCCTTTTTATTTAGGGGTCCCAACTGAGTAATATGTTACTCACCGCTACATGGGATTCTCCCACATGTGTTTTGTCTAGTGTAGGTGACCGACATTATGACATGGGTGCTTAGGGATATAGGACTGATGGACTCTACACTGGTGGATTTGGTGTCCTAGGACCAGGCGGGCCCTAGTAGGACCAGGAAGACATGAAATTCTACTTTGGCTCCCATTGGCATCACTAATCTCTCGATAAGGTGGTGTTTTCTATGGATGGCCATCAGAGTTTCCTTTTTTGCTTTCTATTTTTATTTCTTGTTGGGTTTCTATTCTGGCCCACTTACTATCAGTTGTACTTGCACTCAGCTTGTTTACATGGTACTTTTTTCTTCTTTAAGTGTGTTGGGATGTGGATGGGTGTGTGTGTGTACAAGTACTCAAGAAAATCTCTCCAAGTTGCAGGTCGACCCCTTTGTTTCTAGTCTCCATCCCCTAGCCTTCGGAAGGCAGGCTTGGGGTAGTCACAACACGGGACCAGGGGATGAGTCGTGACAAATTACTACTTTTTTCTTTCCTAATCATCCTCTATGTATATATATGGTTTTTATTATAATTAAGTTCCTCATCATATGATATATATTATATTTATTTAACTTCTATTTGTTCACCTAAATTCCATAAGTTGACTGATTGGGTAAATTATTGACTATAATATATAACCAATACATCTGTGGTGAAAAAATAATATGACTTATTTCATTAATTTTAGTTTAGCTACCTAGAATTTTATTAAATATAATTTGATAACCTATTATTTTCCATGTTTTTATCATGTTTTTATTATTGATAGAAATATGAATTACACTCTTATGTGAATCAATTTGAAATGGATATAAATATAATTTTTATTCTATGTGTTCATTATATTATGATGATTGATACATTTCACATGACACAAATTGGTATTGATGAGTGGTAGGTGGGGTAAAATTAATCCCTCCTACATATTTGTTAAATTCTAAATCTCATGTGGTATACTTTTTAAAATTATTACGATTTCTTGAATGATTGTGTTCAAGTACATGAATCATGATGGTGGTGATACCACATACACATATTTATATCAGATAATATTATTATTCTATATTTCAGGTATATGTTACATGTCAATGTAAGATTCCAATGATAATTCTCCATAGATATTATTTCATATATCATTATTCCACACCATTTTATCTATTGTATTGTCTTCTTCACGAGTAATTACATCATATTATACAATGAGTTATGATAAATAATAGTAGTTCAATTTTTTTTGAATAATATATTTCTCACATTCTAGTTTTTTTAAATATTCTTATCTCTAATCCATGTGGTAATGTTGTTATGTTTTTACCTTAGTGAGTAGTTTATCTCAAGACATTCTTATCTTTTTATATACCGTGTTATGAGGATGAGTATATCTTACATAAAGCCTATAGTGAAGTGAAATGTTTAAAAAATTATGGAGAAATACTTAAAAGTGGTGAAAAATAAGATGGGTATAAATAAATTCAATGAAAACAAAAATCCATTAATTAGTGGTATTTTGTGTTTATCAGTGATAATCAATGTTTATCTTTTGGAAAATATGTAAAATAAATATATTTCTCGCTCTGTTTGACTCATTCTGTGTCAAATATAGACTGAAATGTCTGTATTTTTATCACTAGAACCCAGTCTATGGATCTAGATGTGCCTATTTTGGAATCAGAATAAGTTTTAGTTACTTTTGAGTATTTGGATAATGATTTATGGAGTTTTATAAGGGATATCTTTTGAAACCCTATGAGATAATTTGAAGTGTAGAGTAAAATCCTTAAATGATGATGAAATTTTGAGTATATGGGTTTCCTAGAAATTATATCTTTTTTAGGAAATGGATTATGGATGCGGTTGGGGGAATATTCTCCTTGAGGTAATAACCAAAAAGGGTCGTTGAATATTAACAATATAATTGGTTAGTTTATTATGTTTTGTTCATAAGATAAACACCAACATAAGCACTAAAAAGTTCTATTCATTTTTTAATAAAATTTTTAGTTGTCTATTGAAAAGGATTTACCATGTTATGGAATTAGGTTATGTAGTATTAGAATATCATTCTGAAAGAAAAAAGAATTTATATATTGTGAAATAATATGTACTAAAATATATTGATATAGTTTTAACGATTAATTCATTTCACGGTTCTGTTTTATATAAAATAATTTCTAAACATATCTAATAGTGCTAATTATTCATCACTCACATTGATTCATTTTGGTTATAGTAATGATGGGATCTTGAAGGAACCATGATTTTAAAAGATTCAAGGGAAGATATAGATATTTTCCAATTCTAAACCCAATAATATAATAGAGAGAGTTAGAAATATATATTTAAAAAAAACAATCATGTATTATTATTAATAACATGAAATTTTTTGAGTTTACCAACATACCATGTAAGATAATGATAAAGTCTCAAAAATATTAAAGTGATAAAGACACTGAGGGAAAGATGATTAAATTTTATACAAATAAAAGATGTGTGATGAGAAACCTAAGGTAATATATACAAAGGATCATAATCCGTTTTATCTATGCTAATAAAGGCTATACTAAAATATGTATCCAAGGAAGGAATAAGATATCAACTAAAAAAAGAATGTAAAATATTTGTTTAAATGTATTGTTTAATATATAAATTTTACATATCAGTTTTAAATATAAAATGATGCATTTTTTTCTTTATTATATTCATTAATATTTTCTAATATGAATATGTAAGTAAAACTATGAGGACCCTATTCTTTCAGTTTGGGAGAATGTAACCCCATGATATTTTTTGATATATTTTGCTTTTAAATAATCATTGAATACATTAATTTTTTAATATACCACACCAAAAAATGATCCATGAAATATTAGATGATTAATTTAAAAACTATTTATGAATAATAAAGAAACTAGTAAATAAGTAGGTTTCTATAAATTAGAAATGAGTTCAAGATAGTGTTGTGAAACATTTTATGTTTTAAAATGGAATTTTTCAATTAAAAAGATATCATTTATATATTTTATTATCATTTACAAAAAAGTTTATAATTTATAGAGTTTTAAATTGAAAATCTTATATTCATATTTTATTAATCATTTAAATATTATTTTAGGAATATTTTTTGGATTATAATAAACTAATATATTTTTTTATTAAAAATTGAAGTACATTGTTTTACTAATATTGTAATGTTTGTTATATTATCATGAAGTACGTATCAATTAAAAATTTGTAGAACTTTTTTAGGAAATTGTTTTGTCTATAATATTATTATTCATTTGTAAATCCATTTTTGAATTAATAAAACCCATCGTTAATGTTTTTGAAACATAAGTTATATTATTTTTGAAAACAATATATTTTTTCTTATTATAAAAATTTATTTTTATAAATTTTATAAACTAAATATAAAAAAATTATGAATTAATACCATAATATTCATATCTTTTAATAATTTCTATTTCAGTTTTACGATAAAAATTATAATTAATAGAATTAAAGTGATTTTTTTATATAATAAAAAACATATGATTTTGAAATAATTATTATATTAATATTTTCTGTTTTTTCATAGTATAATATATTATTCACTCACAAATAATTAATCTCATATAATTTGGAAATGTATATATAAATATATTATGTTTTATTCAATTGGTAGGTCACATTGACTAAGACTAGGAACAGTTAATGATAAAAACAATATTTTTTATTAAATAATTTTCTCTATATATTTTACTCATATTTAGATGTTTATATGATCAAATATAGAAGATCAATTAGATTATATGGATATTTTATTTATGTTTAGAAAAAAAATGTCTGGTTTTCTTTTATATTTTTAATAAAATATAAATTTCTTGGGTAAAAACTTGTCACTTATTTCAAAACCCAAATGATAAAATGTATAAATATAGTGGTAAAAAGCTTGAAAGTGTTTTTAAAAAATGTTAAACAATGGTAGATTTGTTATTGATATATTATCTTCCTAAATATAATTATTACATACATTTTAATAAATTTATCATTTAATATTTTCATTCCATTAATGAAAAAGAAATACAAATTTTCAAAGAAAAACATTTTCATAAATTATAGAAGGAAATAAATTCCACCACCCTTAGGCCCCCATTATAAAGTGTTATCTTCCTAAAAAATATGATATTTTCTCTCTAAAATTATCCTCCCAATTTTTAGTAGGATGTTTTGTGCTAAAATGACAAACTATATAGCCTTAAGGTGTTATTGAAGGGATAACATCCAATGGGATATGTATCATCGTCAACCGAACTCTCTTATTTCATTTCATGTTATACCCCAAAAATTATTATAAACCATGAATGTTTGATAAAAATATATATTAATAATACACATAAATATTATTATAGTAATTTAATACATATTTTCTCACATCCTTATAAAAACCTGGTAAACAAAAATGACGCTTAGGTTATGTATGAACTACTACTATAATAATAGACAGGATTTGAATTTATTAACCACATAATAAGGTTAGTTAAAATGGGTTAATTACGTAATAAATACTACAATTAATATATTCTTAAATTTAAAAAAATATATTCCAATTATTATATCACTTACATTCATTTTAAATTAACATGAGACCTATGTGTATGTGCGGACTACCACCTATTTGAAAGTGTCATTTTTAATTTTTAATTTTATTATTTTAATTATATATTTTACTACCATATAACCAAATTGAATACCATAAAAATATATAAATTACATCGTTTGGATTCAATAAAAATTAAATTATTCCAATGTAATTATTTCCTAAGCCATTATGACTCAGAGTTTATTCTTTATTCATGTTTGAGTAGGCTTATCCACCAACATGAATAATGTTACAATGTTTTTTCAATGGTTACTAAGGAAACATAAAACCTACTGAAATTGGATTGTAACATGTATTTTTTTTTGTTTTGTAATGGTAATGGTAACATCTAATCTTGATTATGAACCCAACACTCATTTGTGAAAATTTCCCTAAATAGATCTTCATTGTCTTTTCTGTTAATAATCATAAATAAAATACTAGAAAATTTAAATTATTTCAATATAGATCATTATAAACAATATAAGAAATTACATATTATTATCTAATAATTTTTAACATTGAATATCTAAAAAAGAGTTGAAATATCCATTATGAAACTAGTATTAAACAAACAATCGATGCAATAACATCTATTGATGAAAATAATTTATAATTAAAAATATATTCTTCATAAATGATTTTAAATAATTTTTATAAATTGATTCTTTTATTAAGAAGGTTCTCATGAAATTTATCAGGATAATTATTTTTTTTACATATGTGTGTATATATCTTTTAGCATGTTTTATAATTAAAATAATTATTTTTGAATTGATTTTCTTCTTCATTTAGAAATGATTCATATTCACCAGTTATTCCCTTTTTTGGGTGCACAAATTGCCCATGTATTTATATTTACATTGTAAATTATGAAATGAAATTTCTTTAATAATACGTATCATGTTACACCTTTTATGGGGTTCAATATAATGATAATAACGATTCAATGTATTTTAAATTTAATTATCATTCATTGATTTATAATTGTTCATGCTGAATTTATATAATATATTTTTAGTGAATTGTTCTCTATTATTATATTGTGTTAATTTTCTCTTTGTTTTTATGATATATATTTATAACACACAAAACCCATTTATAAATTTCCCTTTCATCATGAATTCTTATACCCCTAATGACACATTGTATCACATGGCCATGCCTGTTTATTTTATCATATATTTTTTGGACCAAAATTGATTGGATACGGTTTATTTTTAGTGTGATATACATAAGACAATTAGTTAACTCAAATTTCCATTATTTTAGTTAAAATATTATTCTTTAAGCATCATTCTTCAATTTTTGAGAAAATATTATACATTTGTAATTATAGTATATTACCACTTTTCTGTCATAGTGAAATTATGTTTTCAACCCATTGCTTATTTCATAATGAATTTATTTCAATAAAAATTGTATTATTATATAAAATCATGATGGATATTTTATATATAGTTATTTCCCCATTCCAATTTTCATTACTCTATAAAATTTTTTCAGTTAATTTTATGAAATATATATATGTTTTTTACTAATGTGACATTCCTATTTTCCAATAATACATTAAATGGGATGTTTTAATCGACTTTTGATAATATGAGTTTAAAAAAATGTATTTAATAATATTAAAATTGATTTCATTCAATGATTGTATGATTTTTTATTCACATTTTTTTATTGAGATATTTTTTTTGTTTTTTGAAGGATGCAATATTAATTAACCACATTAATATTAAAATAATGAAACGTATTCAAAATAATAAATGAAAAAAATACTTTTGATAGTGACCCCCGAATATTAATTTTCTGAAAATGATAAAATAATTTTATAAAAACACTTTTATGGTTTCAATCTATTTTACTATATATCAAAAAAGGTTTTATTTAATTGAAAATGATTCATCATAAATTTTCAATTAAATCTTACTATAATTTCTTGGGGGATTAAACTAATGGAAATCTATTATTGGTTTTTCATTACTAGATAATACACTATGTATAAATATGGTTTTATGTGCAATTTCATTCCTATATGAACATTACATATTTGCATCATTTTTTGGAAGGGTGTTAACCAAGATTCCTTAAATATATTAGTTGGGTAAATTATTTAGCCTCCCATATAATATTTTTATATAAATAATAAATAAATTATTCTATATTATATTTATATCAATATATTTACCTATAAAATTACTAAATATCATTTGATACCCATTTATATTCATTTGGTTTATCCTTGTATGGTTATATATTGAATTATGATTCAATTGATTATGTGAATATATTTAAAAAGGAATTGAATGCCATATAATATCCTTCGGATCTTTATGATTTGATTAATGTTGAATTTTATATAGAAAACATAAGCATGAATGAATGAATGGATGGTATTATATAATCCTCCAATGAATTTTTTACAAGGTTTAAATCCCACTAAAAATTTACATATTAGAGGAATTATGTTTTCAATGAAGCATGTGTACAAGATTGTGACTCACGAAGGTGATGTATATGTGGGCAGAAATATGGTGTTTATAGAGTGCAGGTGAAAGGTTGTTACTCATAGAGGTTATCATTATAGGTGTTTATGTTTGTATCAATTATATTTTTTATTCTCTGTTTTATGTGCATGGTATATTTCCATACCATATACCTATGGTTATGCTCTAGGGATCATTCTCAATACCCCATGATTCAATTCCCCTTTCCAAGGTATATTTTTATTAATTGGAGAATAAATATCTTACTTTCTAGAGTTCTGGGAAACTGTTAATATTCCATAATAATTTTGATTATATATTTAATCCCATATCATTTTTTATTTCATCCTTATGATGTGACAACTGATGACATATTTATGTGTTTTTTCATTATTGATATTTTGACCCTATTACATTCTTATGTTTCCATTACACATGTAATGATGATGATTATAATATGTGGGAAGCATATAAGGTTCTCTAGTGTGGAAGAATTATGGGGAAATAATAAACTATATTGGAAAAAACATTCCTTTGTTTCTAGTACTCTATTATTCAAATCCTATGATTATTTTGGTTGTATAATTATTTATGAGATGTAATATTTTACAGAAGTAACAGAAGTAAATTAAATATGTGTTTATCTATGGTCCCCTGACTTTGTCTAAAACACATTGTGTAATATTTGTTTATTTTGTACTATACCTAGGAGTAATAGTATAGTGTTTCCCACTATTAATATTATTGGGGAACATCCATTTTTTAATTGTTTAATTTTTAAAATTTCTAGTGATAAATTTCATTAAAAACAATATAAAACCCTTAATTATTATGGAAACTGATGAGAAACCCCTATTCAATTGTCTTTATCTCCATCACTCTTATTCTCCCTTCAATATCTCTAATATTCGGAGTTCGATCAGAGTTAAATTCATGATAGTGTAACTAAAACATTACGGAAAATATCAAATATAAACTTATTCTTCAATGATTGAATTATTTTTTGGTTTTGAATGAGAAAATGTGGTTACTTATATATTTCATAAAATTTTGGATAGATTATTGGATATAAACATTTAATCATGAAAACAATAATGATTTTTATTAATAAATATCAAGGTATGTTTCACCCTATCACATTAATGTATTTATTTATATTATGAATTATTTCAAACTACATAATTATTTTCTTAAATTAATTAAACATATGAAAGGATTCCCATAGTGACATAGAAACTATAAATTTAAATTTGTTAAATTTATATATATTATTTCATATCCATAGAGTGAATTTTTGGGAAACTTTTGTGTTGGTGTAACGAAAATGAAATATATTCTCCATGAAATGAAAATAATTTATTAATTTTTATCTATTTATGAGATTATAATTGGACTCCAATGATAATTGAATTTTGTTTTAATATTTTTTTCAATTCTTTCAAATAATTTTTTAAATTTTTTATAAATAGTTCTTTGTATATATATATGATGAATTTAACATAAAATATTGAAAAGTGAAAAAAATATGAATTTCCTCTTCTAAAATTTCCTAACATAATCATAAATGTTAAATGGGAATGTCTATGAATATAATGGGAAACTATGACCTGTGCTAATTAACTATATCGTAACATGGGGAAATGAATTGTTGGTTTGAGATGACACTTGATTCAACTTTCAATAATTATATGATAATTCATTGATATTCTTATATGATTTTTTTGATTCATTAAGAATTATAATATTTATTTTTAGAGTGTATTGTTATTGTTTTGTTAAGTTTCATTATATTAGATATCATTATTATGGTATAATGATTTGTTAATTAATATAAGGGTATATATTGATACATTAACGATGTTTTGGGATAGATTTATTATATGATAATCTTAGTTTAAAATGATTAAGGGGGCGATCAACGTTATATATATCCACAGACATCGAGTATAGTACAATAAAGGATTATTTTCTAATTATTATCTATAATTAAAAATCAAGTTGAATATTATATACATATACAAATTAATAGAAACTGAAAATGAATAAGGACATGTAGACTCCATAAAAAACTAAAAGGACTGTTGATATATAAAATGTTGAATAAATTCCAATGAAAAATAATGATACATTGATTCATGGGTAAATATATGTGAGAAATTATTATACATATATTCTAAGAGAATCACACACAAAAATTTATGATACATAAACTCTAAGACTCATAGATTAGAGGATGGTAAAATAGTTAAGAGACTTGATAAAACAAAATGTTAATAGTTATTAGACAAATGATACATTTAATGTGTTTTCCTAGTGATTCAATATATACAATTTCATTTTTAATTAAACGGTCTTTAAAATTGTACTATTCTTCAATATCCTAGTTTTACAATATGTATAAATCTTTATATTGTTCATTAATTATTGTGATCATTAATTTTAACTTATCACACATTTCAAACATAGACACTAGTACATGAATAAAATGATTCATCATAGATGGATTTGCTTGGTCAATATGTCATATCCCACCAAGTGGATCATACTCACACCCTACAGACAAATTATCCCATATATGTATATTATTAATATGTTTATCATTATATAGGATCTAAAAAGGGTCTATGTTCATCATATGAGATTCATTAATTTTATTTCTTGTGTCATAAATTGATTCTGATGATGAGACTACATATTATTATGTTCTTCCAAGGGATCGATTGAATTTATTTAATCCAAATAATGTTTCCCTATGTTTAATTGGGGGTAATTTTCACCCCTTTGACTCTTAGTATACCCTTGGGGAAATTCACCATCCTTATATTACATTCAAGTGTATATATTGTATATTGGAATTCTAGTTTAGGTTGTAAAACTAGATGTGGGATAGTAAATTATGTAGGAGGAACAATATATTCTCCATTCTAGGGTGTTATAATCAATTATTCTCTTATTCTTAAAAACATTATTCAAAATATCATTAATAACTACTAAAAAAACATAAAAATATTCAATAACAGATTTTATTCTTTTTTGGAAACAATTTTCAAAATCTTATTATTTATTTTGATTTATTAGTACATAACTATAGGAATTATAAATAGGAAAGTAAAACCTTATCTCTTCATGTTCAATCAATTACGCATTATGTTTTAATATTTTCAGATTCCCTATAATTGATCACTTTATATATTCCTACTAAACCTAATATTTATAAATACATGAAATCATGTAATAATAAAAATTAAAATATACTCCACTTTTAAAATAATGATAACACTGTGATAATGGAAATAAAAAGCATTAGGATACCAATTAGAGCCACTAGTGAAAAAATGGAATCACATTGGATATACTATTTCATTTTAATTGAAGTGTTTATTATAAAATAAAACACATTGATTGATTATATCATATAGTCAATAATATTTTAGATATTACTCTTTTGTTATTTTTTCATTCATTTATAATTATTTTAATTTGGTTTAATATATGTTTAAATATATATAATGAAAAAAATATTTATTTTTCAATAATATATTAATTATGATTTTTTAATCACATTAAAATATTATAAAAATCTATTTTATATGTAATATTATGGGGGAAAATTGAACCACTATGTTAGAACAAATTTAAATTAATGCACCATGAGATGTGGGGTTCTTCATAGTGGTTTGTAATAGAAAACTATTATTCAATAGTGTTTTACCCGATATCAAATCTTGTTCTCTCATTTTCCGGAAAATTTTTAATAAACATTATCCCAAACAAATTATCTCACGAAAACTAAACCACACACACACACACATATATATATATATATATGAATAATATGGCCCTATGTATTTAACTTGGTTTATATGAACTGGAAAAAATCAATAAAACATTCACAAATTGATGTTCCAATGTAACGAAATTTATTAAAATTGAGAAATATTTACTTGGAAAATTATATAATTTCACCCCAAACCATGTGATCTACATTAAAATGTCTTAGTTTTAATGTGATAATTCTCATGGGCCTATCCCACTTCTTTTACTTATTGCATAGATATGGGAATTCTTACATAGTAAATAATGATATTGGTCTCTTCAAGATCCATATATCTAGAATGATACTTCTATATTTGAAACTATATAATAAATACATTACTACGATTCACTACTCTATTTAATACACCAAGGATGGATTTTTTTACCCCCATGGTGAGTGAGTTAGATAATTATATTTCATTCACAACCATAGTATTGATTATCCTTTTCCAGATGAAAAAAAATCAACATAATAGGTATCTTTGGAACACTCATTCTCCAAAACCATGATCAATAAAAATTAATCAATTCTATGGAACAAAATTATAATTATCTTGTAGATCCTTTTATTTATGTAATGAAATATTATAGAATGAAATTATTCTTATGTATCCATTCATTATTTTCCACTATTCTATTGAATTATACGTATCAATGGACCTTATGAAAATGGATTTATTCATAAATTATCCTAATAAAATGTATTTTTAAATTTTATTCCTCTAATTAACCATTATAACACTATCTTTAATAAAGTAATTAAACTATAATATTGGTATTTAAAAATCATCATCCAATTCAATGACCTAAATATAAATGATAAGATCAATACTAACTCCAAATCATTACAATGTCATTATACTTTCCCCAAAAAATTTAATACGTTATAATATTACAGTTTAAGGGAGATTTTTAACAATAATATTAATCCCAATATATTTATTTTAAATTCCATTCAAATCCTTAATAATACCTATAAATATTTGGACAATGATGTGAGGTACCTCATTTCTAGCATGATCTGAATGATCATAAACCAATATATAGTGTATAAATAATCTAGTGTGGCTTGAATAATGAATCATAAATAGATTAAAAATATCAAATTAATATGATATTTTTAATTACATAATGAAAAGGTTGTTGTTTTATAAATATCCTCTTATCACTGGCCCATTACACCCTATTGATCTTTATCATATTTTAATAACATATGTATTATCCCACCAATGTTCCATGTCTCATACCATAATACACACTAATTAAGACTCGAAAAATAATATTTTCTCTTGAACCTTCCATTTTTATCTCAATTTCAAGAAGAGTTTCGGGATGAAATTCCTATTTTGGACTAATTCTATTATCTATCACAAACCAATTCATGAAAAAAATTTATTGGGAATTAATTTATATTATGACTTAATCTTATAATATTTCCTTATTAAAACATAGATCAAATTTTGGAATTTTTATTACAATTATATCATAGAAAAAATATTTATTAATACATATCCATGAGTTTACAGTTATGGAGGTTAGGTTTTTTGTGGTCTCTTAATCAATGATGAAATATCTCATTCATATCCAGACATACCATCATTAAATTTTCATTGGATTTTCAACACAATTCATCCTTCTATTTCATTATACAACTCATCATGTTACCACAACAGTGGAAATGGGTGATATTAAGAACTCTCCAAACCAAATCCAACCAAAATATATATGGAAAATATTCATCCAAATCACAATTTATGTTCTACATACAAATTCTTTCTCACTCATTATTCATAAAAACAATTCAGCATTAAAGATGAATGGAAATAAATAATTAAATACACAATATATCTAATGTAACATCCCAGGTAAATAAAGAAATATAACATTTTCATATTTATTAATATTTGTGAATTAGTTATTAATTTTACTTTAAAGGGGTTTCCATGTTCGATGGCATACCCGATATGCAACAACGGGTTTATATGAAATCTTACGTTGCACACTAACAAAATAATATTATTATTTTAAATGGTTTCCAATGACGAGATGTTGTATTGGTGTAAATTAATATAAATAACTAAAATATGATTATACATGTTTGATAAATGTATTTACATTATTCCAATAAAAGTTAGAGGATAAAAATGTGAATGAATCTAATTTTAAGCATAATTTACTTTAAATTGTTGATTTACAACCTTTTAATGGAGAACTCTCTTAAAATATTGTTTTGGTTACTTCTATATGTTTTATTTGACAAAATAAAATTCTTCTTTAGAATTGGGACATAAAAATTTACTTTGGTTAATTTTGTTTTATTGATAAAACACATTTTTTAATGACTAGTGAAAAATACTGTATTTCTAATTCAAAACTGTAATTTAATCTAATCTATTTATACGGTTAGATTATATTTTTAATTTTTTTAAAGTTTAAATAGATTATATTTTTACTATTTATTCCAATGGTTGTCATTGAAATTAATTTCACATTAAAATTGGACATAAACTTGTTTCAATCTTTTGATAGATATTGTTTCTTAAAAACACGCTATTTGTTTTGACAATGGGAATTAATTTTAAATTAATTAATCCAAATTCTTTTTTTTAATATGGTAAAATAGACATCATTTTTGAATTCGGAATATCGAATATATCTTAGGATAATTTTTTGGTATTTTTCTGAAAAACATCAATTTTTGATGAATAGTGAAATCGCTCAATAGTAGTTAAAAGGATGACATTCTTATTTAAATGAAATTTTACAACTTATGTGAATTGAATTTCCAAAATAAAATGTACATGGTTGTTATTAGTAAATAAATGTGGTTTAATAAGATGAAAATTATAAGTGGTGAATTGTAACATTTGACTTATTTACCGTGTTTAAAGGTAAATAGGGTAATTGAAGGTTAAAAGAATATTATAATAATACCATATTACCTTAACATTTGTCCTAAAATTTTTTGATGAGTCGTGGACCTCCATGGTCATCCTTGGGTCGATATTGGGACCACATGGAGCCACTTGGGATTTATAAAGACACTTTAGATTAATTAATTAAAAGAAAGACAAAAATGGAAGAAACAAATTTATTTTGGTAAATTACTTTTTACATAGGGTAATATAAGATATATTTTTTACTATAAATATTGATTGGAAATATAAAAAGAGTTCCTACCTCATGGTAGTTTTTTATAATTTTTAGACTTCCGATAAAGTAAATTATGTCTCACATAATAATGATGTAGTGTTTACCTCGTTAATGATTGATTTAAATAAATAATATTATAAATATTAAAATAATATCCAAAAACATTCCAATTAATACTCGATGATTTTATTTCTACCATGAGTCATCTTATCTAGAACATTAATTAAATTTTTACCTATTGAAACCGAAAATCATTATATAATAAAATAATATTTTCACACTTTCCTAAAGAGACCCTAATAAACATTATAAAATTACCTCACCTATAACCCATTACTCACATCTCTAAATACCATTATTTCATCCATTATGTGCCCAATTAATATCCCTAAATCCCTATCCACCTTTTATAAGACTTAATATAGGCATACAACACCTCAAAAAACCCTTCTGGTTCAATCCAAAGGGTGTTACCCGATTTAAAGTTAACATATTATCTTTAAGTTATTTTAATTTTTTTACATATCTAACCCCCTAAACTATTTTTATTCCTTTATTTTATAACAAAACTAGTATCCTAAATATACTATGTTTTTTTATGATATGTATTTTAAATAAAATTACACACACCTATGTCGAATGGGTAAAGAACATACTGTTTCTGTGGATGGCGAACTACTGCCTCACGAAACGATGATTGGTCAAATATCTCCAAACTCCTCTCATGGAGGCCATTATGATGGAACTGTATTTATATATCATATATATTATATTTATATTTTTTCAATGCTTATTTATTTTTCATTTATAGAATACCTTTATAGTTTCCATAGTGGGTAAATATGATAATCTAATTTGAAGAAGTGCAAACTACCCCCACCTCAAAGTGATATGACTCGTTCATACCATATGTGGAATGTATAAAGGGTAGAGTTAATGAAATTATACATGATATTATACATGAATTATAATATACTTATGTATCATTATGTTTCCATTGAATTACAATAAGAAATAGAAATGGAATTATCGTTCATGCGTACGTAGGGTTTATCGTCTCCATGAATGGTGCATTATATTTATTATCTCAAAATGTTATGTACTATTGTAAATACAAGTATATACTTGATATATATGAAATATATGACATATAAATCATGAATTTAGTTTTGGATATAATGAAATTTTTACCATAATAACAACTTGTAATTATAAGCAGTCCATTTTTGACTCATGTACCAAATATCGACAAAATGAATATTATTAACATAAATGATTATATAATGTTTATAATATGGTAATAAGTGATTTTAAATGAATGATAAAATTGAAAAAATTTTCTTAAGAAACTATAAATTAAATTTTGTTTATTATTTAGGAGATCAAAGAACAAACGGGCCAAGTCGAACACGAGGTAAGGGACATCGTCTCAATCTCCTCTAATTGAGGCATATTTTGTATTAATACATGACATATTTTTATATGATTTATAAAAAACATTTAATTTTCATTTCATTCAAAGAGAATATTTTTCAACATTTTTTTTACTAAATGAATAAAAGGAATGTTTCTTTTAATGTAAGTGGTGACAACGACCTTTCCGTCGGAGTAAGTATTACTATATATTTGGCGTCCGTAACAAGCCGTAATGCTTTTAAAAGGAAAGTAAAAAACCATATACTCATTTACATATTTTGGTGTTGAAAATGGATTTTTAATGGATTTTTTATGTCAATATATTTAAATGATATATTGTGATTGAAATGTCGAAATATTATCTTTCAGTTATATTTGTTTTATGTGTTATGATTTTCTAATGGTACATGGACATTTGACGGGTGGTTACGTGATAAACCATATGACGAGTGGTTCTGTGATAAACCATGATGGGTGGTTATGTTAAAAACTCTAATTCATTGGCTATGCAATTCTGTCATATGGCTATTCCATTTAGTGATTGTTGTGGAATCTGGCCGTATGGTTTTTCCATTAATGTATGTGTATGTCCGAATTTAGCTTTATATGTTATGTGTTGTTTATATGGGTTTTATGGTAATATTTTGGTTACAAAAGGGTAAGAAATTATCTTTTATTAAGTGAAGTGTATTTACTACTTCTTAAATCTGAAACTTATTACTTATGATAAAGTATTCATGGATTACTTGTTGTTTTTAAAAAACAAACAGTTTTCCTTTTTTGTGAATCCCTTACTGATATTTTTATGCTCATCCCATGTTTTTGAAATGTTTTTCACCAGTCATAATGTTGAATAGGGTGAAGGATGGTATTAAGGAAATGTTATGTGGTCTAAAACATGTAACTATGCATGACTAGTTTTTTAAGAATTATAATTTTTTGAAAAAATGTAAACTAGGTAGATGAGTCTACATGTAATATTCATGTTATTATGTATATGTTATGACCTAATTAACTAAATTTATAGACCTAAAAAGATACTAAATTGGAATTATTCATTAAATTCAAGATTATTTAATGGTTATGGTTGGGTCCTAATAGATAGTATTAGACGTCGCTTTAGACAACATTAGGAGTTAGGGTATTGTTAAATTAATATCCATAAAATAATTTATGTTAATATTGAAATGATATATCATTTACAGATTACCATGTTGCATCGCCTAAGTTATTTATGTGTTCAAAATGGATTTCTGCAGAGGAAACAAGGTAGCTATATTAGGACGAGATCTAGAAGAAGAAAACCATCCAAATCAGCTGCTTGAGATGGTTGGAATCAAAACCGAACTATTTGTTGCAGTGATCACAATGTTGAATCATGCTATAAATGGAGATTTTATCCATGGAAGATATCATCCAGATACACCACAGGGGAACATGTCAGAAGTGGAGCATTTCATGAGGCAACATCCCCCATCAATCAGAGGATCATCTTACCTTATACTCGAAGAAGGGTGGATTAAAGAACTGGAAATGATTTTTGATGTCATGGGGTGTTTAGAACATCAAGTGGCTAGTCTTGCTATTTACCATTTTGAAGGTGAAGCTGATCAGTGGTCCTCGATTGTAAAAAATAGTAGGGAAAGAGAGAAGATTGATGATATTGATTATGATGAATTCAGAGGTATGTTTCTAGAGAAATATTTTCTGATGGTTGTTCGACTTAGGATGAGAAAGAAATTATTGGAATTAATGCAAGATGATGAATCAATGGCTGCTTACAAAGGAAAGTTCACTCGACGGGAAAGGTATGCTCCTAATTTCATCAGATATATTTATAGTAAGATAAATTGATTTTACTCAGGACTGACGCTACGATATCAATGAGTATTATCCCCTTGCATGTTCAAAAGTTAGGAAAAACATGTTCGATGTGCGGAGAAGGTGGAAATAGAGTTTGCAGATGATCAAGTGTTCTTTGAAAAAAAACTTAATAAGAGGTCGAGTTTGTAGGAAAAGTGAATGAATTCATCAAATATGCCTAGAGGTAAGAAAAATAAATATATATCTTATGAGAAGTGTGGTAAAAAGAATCTTGGATAATGGTTATCAATGTCTGGAATGTTCTTCTGGTGTGGTATGTCTGGTCTTATTGATCATAACTGTAATGATGTTGATCAAGAAGGCAATGAAAACCCAAAGGTAAGATGTTTCAAATGCAATAAAATGGTTCATTATAAAAATCTGTGTCTAACTAAGAAATCAACTGTGGGAAAGAAGACACACTAAAACTAGAAAGGTGTGGTGAAATCCTTTGAAAATAATTCAGCAGAAGTTGGGCCATCAAATAAAGTAGTATTAAGTACACCTTTTTTTCAGATTATACCAAACTGTTGTTTGATTCTTGGGTCTACACTTTCATTCATTTCTGAGATGTTTTCTAGTAAATTAGGATTTCAATATCAACATATGGGTTCTTAACTAATTTTAAAAACACCTGAATGAAATTTTGAGACAAAAAGATATTATAAGAACCTTTCTATCCTCGTCTGAGGAAAGAATCTACCTAAAAACCTAATTTCTTTTCCACTAGTAGAGTTTGATGTTATTTTGGGCAGGGATTGGTTGTCTGTTTATCATGCTAATATTAACTATAGAGCTAAAGATGTTTAATTTTAGAAATATTTTCTGTTTATGTACAATAATGAACACTTACTTTTGATAACATATCAGGAAGTTGAGAAAGTAGTAAAAGATAGAAATGAATTTTACCCGGAACATATTATTGAAAATAAATGAACTATTCATATTAATGATGTGCTAGTGGTAAAAAAGTACATTGATGTTTTTCATGATGATTTTTCTTGGTATTATACATGATAGGGAAGTAGAATTTACTCTTGACTTAGTTCTTGATGCTAATACAATTTCAAAACCCCCTTTATCAAATGGCTTAAATTGAACTTTTAGAGTTAAATAAGTAGTTGCAAGAGTTATTAGATAATGGTTTCATTCAACATTGTATATCACCATGGGGTGCCCCTGTCTTATTTGTTAAAAAGAAATATGGTTAAATGAGACTTTTAATTTATTTTAGAGCATTGAATAACAATGTTGTTAAGAACACGTATCCTTTTCGTCATATCAATTATTTGATTGAACATCTCTAGGGAGTTCGGTATTTTTCGAATATTGATTTGTGGTCGGGGTACACTCAGTTGAAATTATAGGAAGAAGACATTCCAAAGACCATGTTTCGTACTATATATGGCCATTATGAATTTGTAGTTATGCCTTTTGGTTTAACCAACACACCTACTGTATTCATGGATCATTTGAAATGATGTTTTTTTGAGTTCTAAGCTATGTTTTTGGTTGTGTTCATTGATGATATTTTGTTTTATTCTAAAAGAAAAGATGAACATAAAAGTCATTTAAGGGATTTCTTGAAAATCTTACTTGAAAATAAACTATTTTGGGAATTCTGCAAGTGTGAGTTTTGGTTACATCAAATTTCATTCCTCGGTCCGATTGTTTCAAAAAATTCCATAACTGTTGATCTTTCTAAAACAAAAGTTGTTGAAGAATGACCAAGTCCCACAAATATAACCATGATCCGTAGTTTTCTTGGTTTGGAATGTTATTACTATAGGTTTGTTGAGAATTTTGTATGGTTATCTAGTTCACTGACTATGTTAAATCTAAAAGGTGTTATGTTCATTTATACAAAATAATGTGATGATTGTTTTCATGAATTGAAAAGAATATTGGTGAATGCTCTAGTTTTGGCACTGCCTTCTAGAAATGGTGATATTTTTATCTACAATGATGCTTCGTTAAGAGGACATGGATGTGTCCTTATGCAGAATGATCATTTAATTTCTTATGCTTCACGTCAATTGAAACATCCTAAGTTAAATTACCATACACATGATTTGGAATTTTCTGCTGTTGTTATCACATTAAAATTTTGGAGGTATCATTTGTATGGAGTAAAGTTTGAATTATATACTAATCACAATAGTTTGAGGTATATATTCACACAAAAATAATTGAAAATGAGATAGAGGAGATGGTTATAATTAATCAAAGATTATGATTACAGTATCCTTAACCACCCAAAAAAAATAAAATAATGTGGCGGATGCTTTGAGTAGGAATAGAAATACATAATTAACCATGAAATGTTTGGAACACGATCCATTGGTTTTTGATTTTTTGAAATTTTCTGTTGATGTTTTTGGTGTAGGAAATTATACTGTTTTGATTCAAGTTTCAGTGAGATAATCTCTTTCAGAAAAATTAAACAAGCGCAGAAGGAAGGTTGTGAGTTGCAGAAAAAGTTAGAGTTGGTTCATAATGGTATGTTTCCTGATTTTAAATTTTATAGTGATTGTGTTTTGAGATTTTGAAAGAGATTATGTTTACCTTTTGATTCCTAGTTTATGAATGAGTTGTTATGTGAAGCTCATAGTTCCCCATTTTCAGTTCATCCTAGCAGTACTAAGATGTACAATGATCTACAGGAGTAACACTGGTGGTTTGTAAAGAAAAGAGATATTGTTGATTTTACTGTATAGTGTTTTAATTATCAACAGGTTAAGGTATAATTGAAATTACCGAAAGGGATGCTTTGGTCTTTACTGGCGCCAAAGTGGAAATGGTAAAATATATCAATGGACATTATTGTGGGCTTACAAAATACATCTTGAGGTAACAATATAATATGGGTTATTGTGGATTTATTGACTAAATCTGCTCATTTCCTTCCTATTTTAGATACTTTGTCTCTAGATCAACTATCTTAGTTGTAAGTTAAAGAGACGGTCAGGTTACATGGTGTTCCCCTCTACATTTTTTCTGATCGTGATCCTTGGTTTTCTTCTAAATTTTAGAAATGCATTCAGAAGTCATTGGGTATTGAATTTTTTTTTGTACATGTTTTCATCATCAATAACATGAGAATTCAGAATGAAAAACTAAGACCATAGAAGATATGCTACATGATTGTTCACTAGATTACTAGGGAAGTTGTGACTAACATATTTCTTTGGTTTAATTTTCCTATACTAACAGTTTTCATTCCAGTATACAGATGGCTCTTTTTAAGGAAATATATTGGAAGTAATGTCGAACTCCACCCTTTTATGATGAAGTAGGTGAAAGGAAACTTATGGGACCATTATTGGTTGAAGAGATCATAGAAAAAGATTAGTTGATTAAGAATCACATGAGAACAGCTCAGAGTGGACAGAAACGTCATGCAGATAACTAGAAGATGGAACTTTGTTTGGAGGTAGTAGATCATGTATTTCTCAAAGTTTATCCATGGAAAAGTGTGATGCATTTTGGTAAGAAGGGGATGTTGAGTCTGATGTTTATTGGACCCTATGAAATCCTATTGAAAGTTTGATCAATTTTCTACAGAGTGGATTTACCTCCATGTTTGTCCCAAGTACACAATGTTTTTCATGTTTCAATGTTGAGAATGTATATGCTAGATCAATCTCCTGTTTTGACCACAAAGACAATTCGGTAGGAAGAGAATATCTCTAATGAGGAACATCCCATCCAAATTCCTGACCGAAGAGAGAATGTGTTGTGGAATAAAGTAAGTCACCAGGTAATTTTTTTTTGAAAATACAATATTGTTGAAGAGGATACGTGGGAATCTAAAATTGTTGTGAGGGATAAATACCACAATTTATTTGATAAGTGAATAAAATTATGAGGACACAATTTCCAAAAGTGGGGAAGGATGTAACATCCCAGGTAAATAAATAGATATATCGTTTTCATATTTATTAATATTTGTGAAATAAATATTAATTTTACTTTAAAAGGGGTTTTTATGTTCGATGGCATACCGAATACATAATATTGGGTTTCTTTTGAAATCTTACATTGCACACTTTCAATATAATATTATTATTTTAAATTGTAGTTAAAGCCTAGATGTTTTATTAGACATAATGAAAATAACTAACTACTATATGATTATACATGTTTGTTTAATGTTTTTACATTAATCAAATAAAATATTGGGGCTTCAAATTTGAATGAATCTAATTTTAAGCATAATTTACATTAAATGGTTTATTTACTACCTTTTAATGGAGAAATATTTTAAAATAATTTTTTGGTCATTATATATTTTATATTTGAAAAAAAAATTCTTTTTTAGAATCCGGACATCAAAATTTATATAGGGTAAATGTTTGGTATTTTTCCGAAAAATTTTTATTTAATGACTAGTGAAAAATACATTATTTTTAATTCAAAATAGAATTTTAATGTAATTTATTTATATCATAAGATTATATTTTTATTTTATTTTATATTGTAATTATATTATATTTTTACCATCTAATCCAATTGTGGTCATTGTATTAATTTCACTTTTAAATTGGACATAAACAAGTGTCAATCGTTTGATAGATATTGTTTTGAAAAACAAGATACATCTTTTAACAATGAAAATTAATTTTTAATTAATTTATCCAACTTCTATGTTTTGAATTTGTACAATTGACATTATTTATGATTTCGTAATATCAAATAATTCTTCGGCTTAATTTTTGGTATTTTTCTTAAAAACATCAATTTTTGATTTATAGTTAAACCACTAAGTAGTAGTTAAAAAACTGACTTTTTCATTTAAATGAAATTTTACAACTTTTGTGAATTTAATTTTGAAAATTTGACAAACAAGGTTGTTATTTGTAAGTAAAATTTTGTTCAATAAGATGAAAATTATTTTTGGTGAATAGTAACTTCTGAATTTTATTCACCGCTATTAAAGGTAAATAGGTTAATTCAAGGTAAAAAAAAAATTTAACCATACAAAATTAAACTAAACACTTTTACTAACTTTATTGGATGTGTCATGGCTGACCATGGTCACCTTTGGGTCGATTTTGGGACCCCATAGACCCCACTTGGGAGTGATAATGTTACTTTATATTAATTAATTTAATGTTATGAAAAAACATTATATAAACAAAATATCTTTTAGTAAATGATTTTTTATATTAGGTTATATAAGTCATCATTTAGACTATAAATATGCATTGGAAAGCTAAAAATATTCCTACATCATGGTATTTTTTTTAATAATTTTTAGACATGAAATATATTAAATTATGATCGACATAATAATGATGACGTGTTTACCTCATTAATAAATGATTTAAATAAATATTATTATAAAGATTAAAATAATATCCAAAACCTATCCAATTATTATTGGTTAATTTTATTTCGACCATGAGTAATCTTATATTCAACTTTAATTAGTTTTGGACCATTATAAACCGAAAATTATTATATAATAAATTAATATTTTCACACTTTCCTAAAGAGCCCCTCATCCCCCTTATAAAAATACCTCACTTCTAACCCATTCCTCACACCTCTCAATCCCCTTGGCATGTCCATCCTATGCACAATTAAGCTTCGTACATCTGTCTCCTCCTCCTAAAAGCCTCAAAATAGGTAAAATGCACTTCAACAAACCCTTTTGGTTAAAACTAATGAGAGTTACCTGATTTAAAGGTAACATCTTCTCTTAAGTTCTTTTGTTTTATTTTACTTATATAACCGCCTAAACAATTTTTATTCCATCCTTTCATAAAAAAAATGTATCCTCAATATAGTAGTATTTTTTATGATAAATATTCTAACTACACCTACACACACCTATGTCTAATGGGTAATGAACATACAGTTTATGTGGATGGTGAACTACTACCTCACGAAACGATGATTGTTCAGATATCTTCAACAACCTGTCAAGGTGGCCATTGTTATGGATCTATATTTATATATTATGTATATTATATTTATAATGATTATATTCTTCAGTATTTTTCTTTTATACAATTCTTTTTTGGTTTTCATAGTGGGAAAGTACTATAATCTCATTTGGGGAAGTGCGGACTACCACCCCCTCAAAGTGATATGACCCATTCATGCCTTATGAGGACTGTATAAATGGTATAGATAATGAAAAAATAGATTATATTATACTATAATTATAATATAATTATGAATCATTATTTTTCCTTTCAATTACAATAAGAAAAAGAAATGGAAGTAGCGTTCATTCATACATATGGTTTACCGTATCCATGACCAGTGCATTTCATTTATTATCTCCAAATTTTATGTACTATTGTAAATACATGTGTATACTGGATATATATGATATATATGACATATAAATCAGGAAGATCTTTCTCTATATAATGAAAATTTTACCACAAGAACAACTTGTAATTATAAGAAATTCATTTTTGACTTCAGTACCTAATATCGATCAAACGACCATTATTAACTTAAATGATTACATAATATTTATAACATGGTAATAAGTGATTTAAAAGGAATTATAAACATGAAAACATGTTCTTAGTCTAGTATAAATTAAGTTTAGTTTATTATTTTTTGACATTAAAGGAAGAACGGGTCATGTCGGACACGAGGTAAGGGACTTCGTCTCAATCACCTATCATTCAGGCATATTTTGGTTTAATACATTACTTTCATTTATATGTTATTTAAACACAATTTAATTTTAATTTCATTCAGAGGGAATCTTTTTCAATGAATCATTTTACTAAATGACAAAAAGGAATGTTTCTTTTATTGTAAGCAGTGACAATGACCTTTAACTGCTGCGAGTATTGTTTGATCTTTATATTCATTAACAAGATGTAATGTTTTTGAAAGGAAAATAAATACCATATACTCCTTTATGTATTTTGGTATTGAAAATGATTTGGATAATTGACTTTATATGTCAATATATTTAAATAAAATATTGTGATTGAAATGTGGAAATGTTATATTTATGTTCTATTTGTTTTATGTGTTATGATTTTATAATGGTACTTGGACATTTGACGGGTGGTTACGTGATAAACCAAATCATGGGGGGTGCCTTGATAAACCAGGATGGGTGGTCACATTATAACCTCTAATGCATTGGGTATGGAAGTCAGCCATATGGCTATTCCATTTAGTTTTATTTATGGATGTCTTCTGTATGGTTATTCAATTTAAATATGTTTATATCCAAAGTTACCTTTATTTGGTATGTGTTATTTATATGTGTTTTATAGTAATATTTTGGTTAAAAAAAGTTATGAAATGATCTTTTATTAGTTGAAGAGTATTTACTAATTCATAATGGTGAAAAGTATTACTTATGATAAAGTATTCTTCGTTTACATATTGTTTTAAAAAAAATAATGATGTTCCTTATTTGTGTATCCATTTTTGAGATTTTTATGCTCATCCCAAGTTTTTGAAATGTTTTTTGCATGACATAAAGTGGAATAGGGTCAAATTTGGTATCACGGAAAAGTCATTCTGTCTAAAACATGGAACTAGACATGACACCTTTTTAGTGAATTTTTATTCTGTGAAAAATTGGAAACCTGGTAGATGTGTCTACATGTAATATTCAAGTTGTTATGTATATGTTATGACATAGTTATCTAAATCCATAAACATGAAAGGATCCTCTATGTGAATAAATAATTTAATTCAAGATTATGTAATGATTAAGGCCATGTCCTTATATATAACATGGCTCAAAACATCCATGTTACATTTATAGGAGAAGTATCACATCATCTCCATTCAATTGATGTAAAATACATTACAAACAAATTAAATTTTCACCTAAGAATATCACTAAACTCTATTATTACTCTTAAACTTAGAATGTGAAAATATAAACCATTTATAGAAGGTTATATCCACAAAAAAAGTTTAAACAACATTGTAACATCAAGGGGATATATCCATTTCATTTTAAAACATCCAATCCTTGTTATAATTCTATCTTATGAATTCCAAAAACTGATAGAAAATTTGTAATCATATCACCACATTTAATTTTTTATAAAATTAATCATTACAGAGATTAAAATATATAAATGACTATAATATAGAGAACCAGATTCCTATGATTATGATGAACTCATCACACTATCATACATTTGTATCCTTCAAAAATTCAAATAATAATACCACAACACAACCAATAAATGATGTCCATATTTCACTACTCATACAAGTATATTGATTTTATCATATATTTAAATTCCCTTATAATTCATTTATACCATTAAGAGAATAAATAATATCAATAGTCTCTCATATAGATAATTCATCACTGACTTCCATAATATCCACTAGCAATTTGTTAAGAAATGCTCAGTCCATCTGTATGAAATTTTCTTCCATTTCATTACATTCACCCTATATGGCTAATGAAGGATATTTCTTTATAAAATCTTGAACTAAAATCATGGTAAAAAGAAACTAGTTTTTTTTTCAGAAAAAACTTCACAACTACTAATCAATATCCTCTAAAACATTTGGGAAAAATAGTACATATTATAAATATTCTCCATCATCGTATGGAAGATCATATTGTTATCCAAATTGATGATACTTTAGTAATAACAATATATGTGTCAATGCTCTTTGCTATATAAGAGCTTCCCAATTAGATTCCTAAACTACACTGTTTTCATAATTTATTCTATTACTCCCAGATACTCTTCCAAAAATATTGTGATTTAAATGAGTGGTTTTATTTTCTATATCCAACTAATCATATTTTTTCATAATGTTGAAACATATAAATTTTTTTTCATAAATGAGAAAACTTCCCCACCAAAATATATGTTAATATAACTCTATCAAAGATAATGGTATATAAAATAATGTTTAGCATCATCCATTCAATTAATGAATCTATGACTAATGTTCTTTGATTCGGAATGATCATTAAATGGATTCACATGTACCAACAAACAACTTCCAATACATGATCAATTTTATGATTCATGTATGAAATTAAATTCATAATAATTTATACCAAAATTTCACAAAATAGTCTATCAATGTTCTACAAATCATTCCGCATTAGTAGTGACTATTAATATGAATATTTAATGTTACATACATGTGTTATTGTTAATAACTTACATACACAAATAATATATAATTCAATAATCATTGAGATATATTATTTTTATGATTGTACCAATCCCCTGGTCATTCTATCTCAATCCATCATAATTCCCAATATATTATTTTCATATCTAACATTATTAATTTTTAAAATTACATGAAATTCTTATTCATGACCATTATAAATTGAAATTATGAACTTATTGGTAAAATATAATCTACATATATTGGTAATGAAATGATTATCTATTTCAATATTCCTTCAGAAAATAATAGGGATCATAATTTTATCTCGTGAAAGCATTATACTACAAGAATAAACCTGTTTTCCAATTACACTACCATAGAAAAGGTTTCAAAATACACACAATTATGTATAATATTTAAACCCAAAAAATATTTTATTGACCCACAATACCAATATTTTTATTTATAGTGGTTATTTCCTCCTGATTCCAATATTGAAAATTTTTGTTCCTGGAAATTTTAACAACATACAATCCTGTAGAATAAAACAATCATAGTACAGTTATAATGGTAATATGCTTACCTAATGATAATATTATATTATAGAAACTATTCCATTACATTTAAATGAAACCATTTCACCACCATCATTTCATTAATTAACATTATACCACCAATTTTTTTTAAATATGAAAATCACATGTTCCAAATTTTGTGTGCTATTACAAATATCTCCCAATTTTGTTTCACATAATGCGATCTTTGTATCGATCCTCACTAGTAAATGAGATTTTTGGTATATCTTCCACTAGTGAAACATTTTATCACTATATTATTATTATAGAACATTGCTTTATAAATTGAAAATATTCATTAGATTCAAATCCATTTGAATTTTTCTAAATTAGAACTCCTCTAGTACCTACACTTTTACAAACATGTGTTGAAGATTATTTTTTCCAAAAAATAATTTTCCACAATGTTAATTACCTTCTAAAGGACATTTTCATTATAGAAACATTACTAATTTAGATAATTCTCCCCTAAATTAAAAAATCAATGATTAACATATCCATATTCTATAAAACAATATGATATATATTCTAAATATTATCAATATATTTTTAATCCATTTATATATTTCATAAATAGATGAAGATCATCAGTTAAGATATATATATTATATTATAAGTGCATAATGTTTTCATAACATATTTTTCGAATTGGTGTTGAGGGGATCTTGTTCATTTGATCCATTTTAATGTTAACAGTTTCCTCCCAAATAAATTTTTGGCCTTCCATTATGCACTGACATACATTACACATATTTTATCATTTCTTGATTAATCATTTCATATATGGAATTTTCAATAAGAATATATGGTTGTGTTTTCCCATTATCGATACAATTGTTCTATTCAAGATTATTTAAACTTATAATTTTAAAATTCTTAGTTTTTTTACCTAAACTTAACATCTTAATATTGGATTCCATTTTGGACATATCTTTCCACTCAAAAAAGAGACAAATAAATTATCAAATTTTGTTGGATGTATAAAGAGACATTACACATTGATTCATCAATGTATTCACCGGAAATGTTTGTCCCTATATGATATTTGATAATATAATATTCAAATATATCAAAATATGAGGCTCTATATTTTAAAATTGTAAGTTCTTCTAATCAAATTGAATGTCACCTTCTGCTTCTTATTGAGTATCAAAATGTTGAAATTTCTGACGCATAATTTTTCTTACATAAATATTTCTATTTTCACAAAAAAATCATGATTTTACCACTAGGGTTCCCATGTTTAAAATTCTATAAATCCAAACATTCAATATTAGATGTTCTAAAAAGTTATTCCTCAGAATTCATTCTAGTCAGATCAAGTTTTTCATCCATTACATATGTATAAACAACCTGGAATCATCATGTGATTTTCCACAATACATATGAAATGTTCAATCCATATCATACTTTATATAATTTTACAACTAAAACCATATTCATCCTAAGAACTACAATATTTCATACACCATTCATCTGAAGGAAATCACAATTCATCATTATGATTTTCACATATTCCTTCAACGACAATGTTATGCCATAGATTTTTGTATAGATAAAAACTTATATTGATTCTAGACACTCAAAATTTCATGAATTCCTTTTTAAAATTGGAGTAGAAATATAATTTAGAATCAATTATTGTAGATTATAATATAGTGGCGATTCTCAATGGTATGCTACCATAGTATCAACGAATGGGTTCAAATAAATTAACCATTCTATTTTATTCTTCTATAATTAATTTTGTGTATAAATAAATATTTCATGGAATAAACCCTTTTTAAATAGTTTCAATATATATGATATGGTCTTATAGATTTAACTATACTATTAGAGTTAAAATTTCCTTTTATTATATTTGAGTTATTTGATGAGGTGAGTTACAACTTCCTTTGGAATTAATTACATCACAAAACAAGATTTATATTTCCTACTCTGAATATCTTTATTAAGAATCTTGTTCATGATATCCTAAAAAATAATTGAGGTTTTTTTATTCCTATTTATGTTTTCCACCATTTCATCCAATTATTATAAATAATATCAAAACAAAAATATAACCCACACAATAACTCTTAATCTCACAATTACATACGGAAGATGGATCCTGATTATTTTAATGCAATTCACATGATATATAATAGACCTCATCTTGGATAACCTCATACCGAATAACCATCAGACCAATTTTTTTTGTTTAAGAGTATTTATATACATATATTCTAGTATATCCACTAACTTGATGATGTTTTATCCTCCTAGATATTGAACTCTATATTTTATTCCAACCGAATCCTCATTAATCTATGTGCTTTTGCATCTACAAGTACATATTTTCATCCTCCTATTTTTTCAAAATATAATCATTAAATAGAAATTATTAGTCCATCAAGTTTAGATTGTCATATAACTACATCATTCAATAGGCAAAATCTATTCCCTAAAATTTTTCTTGTTGTATGTTTATATCCACTCATTCTATTATTCCAAGACCAATAACTCCAATTTTAATCAAAATACCAACCAAAATGATAGAGTGGTACTTATTTTGTTTCTAATTAAACTTATAATACCCAAATAAAATAATATTGGATCAAAATCTAGTTAGGGTGAACCTCATCTAGAACATAACATACCCAAATATCAATCACTAGAACCAAAATCGAGTAATCATGGGTTTGTAAGAACTATCCAAACATCATTTTGTCCTAATGTTAAATAATACACTTCACTTAAAATAATCACACCACATTAAACATAATTATCCTTCATAAATAAATTTATACTAATAATAAATACTTAGAATTAATGGAATAAAAGTAAATAAATAAACACTATATTATATATAGGTCGGAAATTTTTCTAAAATCCATAGGTAAAACAAAAGAAAATCTACATTTTATTTTTTATAATGTTTTACAATCAATGTGAATTGTTAGCCACGTAGATCAGTAATCTCGACAAATTATCAAAACATTTTATGTGGTTCCACAAACAATTTATAGCAGGTTTAATCCATTCATTTGTCTTCATCAATATCTTACATTCATAGGGGTCTGTCCATTGTTCTAGATTATGACTAATCCACTATAGCTTATTTCGATTTGATTGAAATTCTCTGATAGATGATTAATATACATGATGTCTGACTCCTTTGATGAAAAACCATGCTAGGATTGACTAACTCATGTATGTATATATATATTTATAAAGTAACTAAATATTATTATGCAAGATTATCCACAAAACAATGATCTAGAATCCTTAAAAAATTCACAATGTCAAACCACATCACATCCAACCATTAATGACCCATCACCACCATCTTACAAAACCTTTTTAGTATATTAGACTTTATCATTATATTAATTAAATCGATCATATGAAGAAACATTTTAATCACTGTTTTGAAAAAATTTATAAACCTTTAACATAAATTTTATCATGATGTGTAATGTTATGGAATGATGTGGACTTCCTCCACCGACTTGTTATTCCATCTCCAAAGGAATCCTTTCATTCCCTTGATTTTTTAGTATCTTAGTAGACCATAAAATTATATGTTATAAATGAAAAAATCCATAATACTATATAGTTATTATAAAAATTCAATAAACAAAAATATTATTCACATTTATATAATTATAATGGAAAAAAATTTCCATTAATTATTAATTAAAAAATTTTGGTTTCACAATAATTACTTTATTATGTGTGAAAATATAATTACATTAATATACTAATACAATTATCTTTGAATCAGGGAATAATATGTAACATACCCACTAATTATTATATAGGTATATAAAAATCAAATAAGAAATAGAACCCTAATGAAAAATTCATATGATTGAATAATTCAATGAAGAGAAATCCTACAATAAAATAGTAAAAAAGAAAAACAATAATTGATAAAACTATAGAAATTATAAAGGGATGTGTACAATTATTTTAAATGAGTAGTAAAAAATGAAATCTTATAATGGTGGAGTATATATACTGTTTAATGGGAAATGAGAAACTTAGGGTGTAACCATTGAACATTATGATTATATTTCTTTACGACCACCAGTATGGATTTTACGATATGAATTATTGTAAAAAAAAGTGTAATGATGAAAATATAAAAATGATGGATTCAACTAATAGTATCATTCGTTATTAATTCAATTTATTAGAGCATGGAAATAAGGTAGCATCATTTGTGTTTACCCATTTCAAATCCAATGAATAACTTAAACAGTTATGGCTCGAGATGAAATCACTATTTGAATTTTTTGTGTTAGTGGAGTTAAAAACTGGAATAATGTCAGTAGGAAGACCCCATGAGAGTACCACAATTTCAATGCATACCAATAAGGATTTTTCAGATTGAGTATGGTGTGTATATTTAGGGGATAAGTATTAATAATGTTAAATTTCATTAATAATGGAAATAATGTTTTCCCCGATAGAATATTTATTTTATTATTCTGGGATAAATTTATCTAATTATTAAGTTCAGAAATCTTATGTTATATAAATAAAAAATACATGTAATTTATATCATAATATAATGAAATAAATTTGATCAGTATAAAAAATATATGTTTAATTTACGATAATCCATAGTAATGTTTTCATAAAAATATCAAGTTTTTATTAAAATATGTTTTGATAAAAAATTTAATGTTTTCAAATAAATGTTATTTCCATAAAAATGGTTTATAAAAAGATATTTATTTTTACACAAATGATAAAAGTTATATTATGTGTTATGAAATTTATAAAGTGATAGGAAGTTGATCATGCCATAAACATTATTTTTGAGAATAAATTATTATATAATAAAAAATAATATTTTGAAAATATTGAATATTATATTGATAAAATGATTTTTATTTTTAAAATATTATGCAACAAAAATGAAAAATTAAAATTTTATAATATTATGAGATAATATAATTTTTTGGTAAAAATAAAATTATTATTTAAATATATACCAAAATTAATGTCATTAAAACTATAAATTCCTTCTTTATTAAAAATATAATTTCAATTTAAAATAATCTATTTTTTTGGGACATGTAGTGGGTTCAATTATTCTTACCTATGTGTTTATTGAAATTTCATTCCATGTATTGTTTTCTAGGGGTTTCGATATAATCAGACTTATATGATTAAGAATCCCTTCATCCTCCTAAATATTATTATTTTTTGAGTTATTCTCGTAAACTGTTACATTTATAAAAAACATTCATTGTTTGAAAATAATGTGGTCCAAATACAAGATACTCCCATGGTTTGTCATATTCTATAACATAGAGTAAAAAATTGATGTTTTTAAATTAATAAAGAATTCCATGACTTTCTCATTATATACCAAACCATTAATTTATTACACTCCACTCCAAATATAATAAATACAAAATTCCTGTCATTATAGTCTCTATACATTTTCCAAGATGCCCTTATTTTTCTATGACTCCCTTCTCATGATTGAGGATGCCTCTTTGGAAGTAGGGGAATATCAAACAATTCCCATTATTGATATATTTATTTAGTAATAATCCATTTGATATTAATATTCTTATTCATTAATGATTCCAAAATTGTTCCTTATCAATCTAAACGATTTTTAATTAATGATAAACTACCTTTCAATATTTTTATTTAAATTCCATAAGTATTTGTGAATGATAATTATGTTGTCAAACTAATTCTTTTATTTCCCATGACATTCCATTATATTATGTCTACCCAGACACACATTTATTTACGTTTATTAATATATATTTGACTATACATAACTGATTAAGGAATTCCATTTATAAAACCCAAATCACCATTAAAGGATTAAAATGGTTAATATGTTATTATAATATAGAATATTTGTGGAATAATTATTATTATAAATGAGAATAGTGTTCTTAGATAGTTCATTATTGAACTGGGTAATGAGTTAATCATTAGATCTAAACTATTAATTGTACCAAAGAAGCAAGGCATAGTAATGTTTTATGATACCTTGGTGAAAAATATATCTTATATGTTTTATAACTCCATTATGCTAAACCATAATGAAATACATCTAAGTATATCATTATTATGTTTTAACAATATTTGAAATCTAAGTCTTATATATTAATATCTCATGATATGAAAATTTGTTATCCATTAGTATCACACATATCCTATTTACATATTTAGAACATATTAATATTTATTCTCACCATTATCTATTGATCTATGTTCCTATAATATCACATGTGGGGATATAACCAAGAATTGATTTATAAATGAGTCTTTTAAGAGGATTACAATATTTTTATTTTTTATTTAATATTTTTAATTCTTTTATTACATACTAATTTTTCATATCACTAAATCCAAAAAAATATCTTGAATGTTATTATTGTAATATTTCTTCGGGTTATTTTAAAAATCATTTACGAAAAACATAATTCATTATAACTAGTATTAAAGAATTATTTTTTATTTATATAAATTATGATTATAAAAACATAGTATGAATCCTCAGGAGATGTGTACTTATTAAATATCCTCTCAATTGTTGGTATATTATTGATTTTGGGGTATTATATTAATGAAATATCAATCTAGTAAAATAAATCTAGATGTAGGATCTAGTATAGATCCACATTGGGATAATAACACTAAAAATATTAGTTGAGTATAAACTCAATATTCAAAAAGTACATAATATATATGAAAAACTACAAAACTGGTTTTTCAGTTCCTTTGGATATTGTTTAGGTGAGGGAATTATTTATATGAACGAATATCATAGAATATGAAGGATTCATTGCTAATGAATATTTTTAAGAAGTTAAAATGTTATGTTGTTTAATTTCATAGAAGTAATAGATAATAAAAATTTAGATTGATCTTCCGTTCATATAAATTAACATAATATTGAAAAAAATACTAATTTATTTTTTCATCTTCTATTGAAGTGGTGTGAAATATATTTTCTATTTTAAATAATTGGAAAAACAGAAAATGAATTAAATTTCATCCTAATATAAGGGAAATCCCAGTTTAAAACACCAATATGATGATGATAAATTAGTTATTTTATGTTAGGAACAATATTCCAAACCATGTTGATCATTCAACATCACGAGATAATAAAAATGTAGTAGGAGAATCCTTAATTTGTCAACAATTAATTTCTTTTAGTGGAAAACTAATTCTTTTATCATCGAAAATTTAATTGATTCCATATAAAATATATTATTACACAATACAATATTTTTTAAGAGATTATTAATTTTTTATATTAGTTTGAGTGTAAAGCCGGCCAATAGTAGAAAATATTCACAAACAATGATCATATGGATGATAAAAAGTTAATGTGTTGGAATACATAATAAATTATTTCTATGGATGCATTTTTTGATTTCCCAAATAAACAATATAAAGTGTTAAGTTGATGAGTTGATGAGAAAGGAGAACCAATTATTATAATTTTATAAGATGATTATTATATAGATTTTATGACACACATTATTTTTTTCAATTACATTGATGGGTAGAATAATTGATTCTATTGTGGACTACTACCTAATTTATAGAGTGATCTGGTAATTGAAAATATTAGGCATTTTTAGTATATAGTATTATGTGAATACCAATAGGATATGGAGCATCATTATGTATAGTATTCTGATGGTCTATATGATTAGATAAAGAGGATGGATCTAAATTCTGGGAATATTGTCAGTTGTCAATGAGATGGGAAGAAATATGTACTACCCATGTAAATAAAGTAGTGACAAAACAATTAAAATAATTTTTTAGTAGGAATGGAAAAGTGTTACAATTATATATTCTATGTTTATATAATATGAAACTGTGATGGTGACATCGTTCCCAATCCTCAGAATCAAAATGAAAAAGGAAATATTTCTCATGTATAACCTACAATGCAATGACATAACTGAGGAGGGTTGGGCACTTTTTGAATCAATGTATAATTTTTAATAAAACCGAGGGGAACTTCTATTAATGACAGTATTAGGATATATATAGACGTAATTTTATCTTTCATGTCAGGTTAAAATCAGGCCCCAAATAACAGGGTAGTGGTAACACTCATCATATAATAAATTCTATCATGTTCATTTTTTTATTTTTTTCTACATATATTTTTTATTTTATATATGATTTAATAGAACAAAAAGTTGTTACAGAATATGCTAATTGTATATTTTTTAGTTAAAACTCATGGGGGAACTTTTCAACCATTGAAGATAAATAAATATAGCACAATTAAATATTTTCAATTTAATCCATCCAAAAACTCAATTTTCATTCATGTAGTGTAATTGTACATAATACTAGGTTTATATTTTCTATTAAATTATAAGTATAATATCAACATGATAATAATGTAAATTAAGGTCGTCTTGATATGAAAACTCATTTTTATTCTCAAATGAGAGATATCCTAGCCTTAGTATTGTTACTAATCACCCCTATCTTCTTCTTTATAGAAATTATTGGAGGAAAAAGGGATAAATATGAATGTATAAAGATTATATATGAAAACATTGTTTTTTATTACGTTGATTTGTTTCTGGAATCATTAATTAGACCTACCAAATAAATAGATATATTATTATCATTTGTACTCTTTCTCAGATACCAAAATATATCACATACCCCAAAAAACAGAACAAGTATAATGATAGGAATTTATGATGAACATTGAGTTCAATAAAGAGGATGGTTTTATTTAACCAAGTGTTTCTCTAAAAGTAAATCCTAAATAATATTTCAAAAATTAGGATGGATCAATTTTACTACGACATTATTAAAGAGATATCAATGGGATAATTATGAGTTAAAAATAAACTCTTCTGTGGAAATGATTTAATTTTATAACTTTATGGGGATACATTTTCTCAAATATTAACATATTGTCATGTTATCATCATATATCTGTGACAAGATAATATATTATAATGACTAAATTCTAAAAAATACATGGGAATTATGAGATTGTTGTTATTCCCTTTATAATTAATAATTATCCTTCCATATTTATGGATATGATTTACAAAGATAAATTAATGGTTTTTTTGTTGAATATACTTAGATAGATTCCAAAATTTATAAGGACCCTGAGGATAATCGAAGAATCGTATCACCATCATCAATGAAAGGGAACCATTTTTTTAAATTCTATAAATGTGAGTTCGGATTACCAAAAGTATCTTTCTTATGTAACATAGTAAATATAACATGAATCTTGACTGGTCCAGAAAAGACAATGGCTAAAGAGAAGATTCCTCATCTAATAATTTTAATTGGAATTTTTTGTTTCATAATTATAAAATGATTCTATATAAGGATTCTGAAATTAATTTATAGTATTTTTTATTAAACTAGTTATAATTAACTCAATATATATATATATATATATATATATATTTATTTATAATAAATGTTTCTCGCAAAAGACTCCATGAATAGAAAAATATGTTGGTCAGTCAACTAGTTCATGAATAAAACTATGATGGTGAAGTATTAATCATTTATAGTGATACATCCTTAATGTAAATTTATATGTTGAATGATGAAAAATCAAAAGGTGATAGTATATTCATCTTGAGATTTGAGGTTCCATGAAGATAATTATCCAACCCATGATTTATAATTATCTTTTGTTACACTTTTAATAATGACATGGAGACTATATCATTATTGATTAAGTGTTAAAAAATCATCCACCATTTTTTATGTATATATACATAACAAAGTGATTGAGTAGGTGACTATAGATATGGTTAGATATTCCTCAGTAATATAATTATTCTATACATTATCACCCTCGAAAAGAAAACAAAGTTACTGACGCGTTGAGCAGGAAAGACATTTTAGATCATTAAATGACACGTGTTTAAAGAGAACCATTGATCAATGATATAGTAAAGAGTAAAATTTATTCCATAATGGTCAGATAATACTCAATATTATCCTGGATTTATTTCCAACCAAAATACTATAGATAATAAATAAATAAAAATAGATTAATCCTTTGTGAAAATAAAAGATAAATGATGTAAAAACTAGGAATATTTTTTATTTTTTTCTTCATAAATTGGGTTTTTTGAGTTATGTATCATGGTTATATACCCATTTATTAATGAATTAATAATAGAGATAATAGATAAATACCACTTCTCAAAAATCTCTAAAAAACATGGAAGCACCAAATAACATATAGATATGTACATTCATTACAAATGGGATTCTAGAAATAAGGATATTACTAATTATATTTTAATATGTTTGTTATATTAGAAAGAGATACATGAAAAAAAATATTTCTAAATGAGTGTTTCTACCCACACCTATACCATTGTGTTAATGAGATAAAATATTTATTTCCTTCTAACTAGCCTTTCTATGGTTTCTATGTAAATTAATTCCATTTTGATTATCATTGTTTCCTAACAATTCCAACCCATTTTATCTTTATATTAGTGGGTTTCTCCCATAAATTTTATTCGTTTTCAATAATCAATATGTGGTGTGACTTCCTAGATAAATTGTTTCAATTATTTTAGAATGAGATCTAATATATAATAATATTTCTTAGAGGATCATATAAAATGATATGAATATAAAAATAAAACATAGAGAAATCAATAAACCTCAAAAGGATGATAACGTTGAGAATATAATTATAAAATTGGAAAATATTATTAGTTCAAGGTCTCTTGATTTCTAAGGGTGTTGGGATTAACATTATCCACTTGTTGAATTTCTCAAAAATATTAGTGTATATAAAAGTATTCAAAAGAATAATTATAAAAAACTATATTGTAAAATCCAAATAAGTAAAAAATGATTGGATGATATTTGGGAAGGAAATCATATGGGGGAATATATAGGGAATTGAACTATTGAAATGATACTTGTGATCCATAAACAAATCATGGATTTTCTGAGTCAATAAGAAATATATGATGATAATCAGGGGATGGATTTAGAATTTAATTTGTGTGATCAAGTATTTGTTAATATAACATCATGGAAAAGGTATATAATATTCATAAAAATAAGGGAAATGAGTTCACGGTACATTGAACTAATTTTTATTGTTGACTGTGTAAGAGTACCTTCCTTTATGTTATAACAAGAACAAATAATTCTACGGTTTATGAAATCTTTGGAATACCCCTATTAGTAAATTATATAAAAATCAAAAAAATATTTTACAATTAGTTGAATTATAATTGGAACCTGACCTATCATATGATGAAGAAATACTAAATATTCTTGATGAAGGATAATATTTTTATTGGGAAAAAGGCATTAAAACACATAAAACTCTTATGGATAATTTGTATTTTATAATTATTATCATAGGATTTTGAAGAAGTTTTAAAATAACCCCACTTATATTAAAGAAGGGTAATAATATTAATGACTAGATTTCATATGGGTTAGTGAATTAAATGATTGAAATTTTCTTATTATTTAAAAATGAACTGATGATTCACATTGAATTTTTTTAATATTTTATAAATGAACTACCTTCAATGACTAATATGTTTTTTGAAATATCAATAAAACATATTGAAAATACACTCAAAGAATGTTATAGGTATATAAATAGGATTGAATAGTGATCATAGTAATGTAAACTCTTTACCATTTAATATCACCATAAATATCACTCATACCATTAAAACGTGTATAATGAAAAATAAGAGTTAGAATTATGAAAAAAATTACAATGGTAAGTGTACAACAATTATAAACAGAGTATTAAATTAATATCAGAATAGTGAATTATATATAGTGTGTAACGGGAAATGGAATTGTTAGGATCTGGTTGTTTTTTATTACTTTGTAGACAATATGATTGTTTGGAATTATGACCATCCTGAATAATGACTATTGGTATTAGTTTTAAATTTAAAATTATTATATATATAAAAGTTAATGAAGAGAGATAATTTATTTTTACAACTAAAATGATGGTATAGAGAAATAGAATCAGTCTTTACCAATCCTATTTTCCATAGCATGGGACGGAGATGGAATGAATGGGTTTTACCCTATACTAATCCATGGACTCATGTAAATTTTTTATACCCATGAAAAACCGTCAATGAAAAGAGTTCATGTTATTAGAGATCACATCTAGAATAATGTTTTTTATACAATCCATTATAATATAATCATCTCACACAATACCATTGGATATTATCCAAGTGTAATAAGGATTATTTATTAAGGGGATATCTATAAATACAGTGAAAATTCATTTAGAAATAAATAAGTATTTTTACTAAGATACAATAATTTTTTTAATAGTTTTCTAATAAATTTATTTTAGGATCAAATATAATATACCTTGGAACCTTATTAAATTAAAAAATAATAAATTTACATCATGATACAATGAAATACAGGTGAAAAATATAACAAAATACATATTTTGTGTAATGAAGTTATAATATTTTTTTGGTAAAATATATATGTTTAATTAGGATAATTATTATAATTAATATATTTCATTGAAATAATAATAATTTCTGTAAATTTTATAAAAAAACTATTTATTTGTATAAAAATGATATAATTATTTAAAGAAGTCACATAAAAGTTTCATATTTGATAGAGAGTTGATCTTGTAATAATAAATATTACTTTTCAATAAATAATAATTTTATTTTAGAAACTTAATTAATAACATTTATAAAATTATATTTATAAAATGGATTTAATTTTTGAAATCAACATGGAAAAAATATCAAATGGTTAATGTTTAAATTTTTTATAGAAAATTATGATTTAGGTTAATAAGAAAAATACGATAAAAATACACTATAAGTATTATAGAATCATAATTTCATAAAATAGAACACTAAACACTTTAAAAGAATTATCAACAAAAAATGTCTTCTGATTAAAATAATATATTTTAAAGGTCTAATATAACTTTTCAAAAACATTTAATAATATTCCTAATACTAATAAACATTTTATTAATTTTAAAACAATTATGTATTAATTATAAATTCTACAATATCTTATGATTAAAGGATCTATGGAATACAGTTTATAAACCATTAAAATGATTTAAACCACTCCAAATTAGAAAATACAATTGAAAATTCCATAAGAATAATAATGGATTTGGATTTTTTTAAATTGAGTCCATAAATATATGTTTAGAAATTAATAAAAATTATCCCCTATGTTTCTATAAATACCCACCCATACATTTATTCCATGCCACTTTGAAACCATTTAATATAATATTCCCCAAATATTCTCTATCTATATCCTTGATTAGGTTTTTTAATATTTCTTTTGTTGTCATCTCAATATTAGGAAGGATCTTTCAAAGTATGTGATTCTCCTTCACTTAATTTTTAATCATATGATTCCTTTTTAATAATAAATTGGATTTTAAATTTATTACCTATTTATGATTTCATAAATAATTCCTTGACCTTTTAAAGGAATCCTTATTTATGATATACTTTCATTATCTCTATTTAATCGGATTCTATAAACATTTATTGATTTATGTTCTAATTATAAAATCATTAACTAATTTTACATATCATTAAATTTTGTTGTGAATACATAATCCTGAATCAATTAAATGAAATTAATTTAAATATGAGTATAGTTCATTCATTGGGGAATCCTTTTATTAGACATATATTCCATACCGTATGTTAAAAGTGATGAAATTAAATCTTCTTATACATGTTCTATATGGAATACATAATATTATGAATTTTAAAAGTGTTACTGGATTTCGATCCAATGCACTGGTTATAAAATTATTCCCTATATGTTAAATGTTTATGAGACATTGTAATTTCAACATGGTAATACTTTATGTTACATTGGTGATAAATGATGTTAACAAATATCATGGAACAATGATGATGAACCTTGGTAATATGAATATGACCATAAAATTATTATATTATAGAATCATTTCCTTGTTTTCACCTATATTTTGTTATCTCATGTTGTGTATCATGTTTTATTCATGACGAACACTCATGTTCCATCCCCTTTGTTTGGACCGTATTAGCATTAATGCTCACCATTTTATATTATTGATTATACCCAATAATTCATATGAAATTAGTTGACCTAGGATGTAATTATGAAGGATTATTTCTAGAGTATTAAATAATTATTATTCTTTTATTCATTTATTTTGTGTACATCATGTATTTCGTACCATGACTGTAGTATAGTTAACCTTGAAATATCATTGTATGATATTTTATTCAAATTGTTTATGTTATTTTTTTAAATTATTATATGAAAAAAGGAGGATCACTATACATAGTCATTGATGGACATGATACATTCACCTAATCTCAGAAATTTCCCAATTATGTCATTGTAGTGACCTTGACACATGCACTTATGATCCCCTAACACTATTTTAATAGCATAATTCCATATTTATCGGTGTAATATGTACTTAACCAAATATGGTTTCAATATATATGTAACCATTTATATTCCGTTATATGTATAATAATATATTCAATGAGCCCTTCCCCTCACTGAATAGATGACTCATATTTTTGATAATAAATCTAACTCAGACCGATTATGGATATGATATTCTATTGATAGATATTTTTTTCAATCATAACATATACATGTAATTATTATTTATCCAATTGTACATGATAATTATACCACCTTATCATTATACAAAATAAAATTATTTGGATTTGTTGTGATATTTATTATCCCCCATTGACAAAAAAGTGTCATATTCTATAGATTTCCCTCTTCATTGTCTCTCCTATTTTACATTATCTATACAAGAGTATCTTCACTAAATATTATTTTATGTGATTTTTATATTGACATTCATGTCCTCCCACAATATCACATAACTCTAAAAGAGTAATATCACCATTTATTCTCCCCCATTATCAATACATTTATTTCTCAAGATGTATAAAAAGGTAAAAATCATATTACTATTTTGTTATTATATCCCTTGAAACTAGTTCACTTATTAGGACCGTCTAATACACTATCAATAGAGAGAATAAGATACCCTTTTTATTTATACTGCAATTCTCCTTCAATTTGGAGTTCAATTATCACTTTCCGAATATATAAATCCAGTACCCTTCAATTATAATATAATACCTTTATAGCCATTTATAAAACAGATCATTAACATACAAAACTATAGGATGTATTAAAACATAAAACTTGTCATCAGATTCCTTTATATCATTATAACACTTATAAATCATATATAAATCTTCTAGGATATTTAAACCTATTTTGGAACATAATATTCATAAACAATATTCTATTAACCACCATAAATTTAACTCTATTTATCCCATATTAAAACACATTATTTCTTTTTTTTGTGAGAAAAAATAGTGAAAATCATTTATAGAATTTTCATTAAATAATAAAACTTATTTCAATTGTATCTTCATTCTAAAAGATGTCATTGAGTCAATTTAATACATATCAGTGCAGTATCAACTAATCCTTTATTAATATTGAGATAAAACTTAGTCTAATAAATTGAATTTGATGTCAAAAAAATTTATGTTATCTCTTTCACTCACCTACCACCATAATCATATGAAATATCAATCATTATGTTCCGATAAAAATTCTCCCTACTATGTCAAAACAATTCATCCAATATTGTTCGTGTGTGTAAAAGAAATTATAATATGTCTGATTCGTTCCTCATGTTGAAAATAAAATGATAATACTTGTTATTAGAAACATATAATAACACTTTTTCCTAGATTTTTTATCATTCATAGGGTTAATAACTATTACCCTATAATGTATCCATCAATAAAAAATTCAATAGACCTCCCAATTAATTTTTCTAACTCTTGGAACACTAATATTATATGGACCAACTATTTAATAAAAACCAAGGTATTAAACAATGAAAATATTTCTTTATCCCAAATAACCACAAGATGATACCAATTTTTTTATATTATAAATAAAATAAAACATTTATTCCTCTATGAAAATGGCTACATCAATTGTTTTCAATTCTCATCAGGGATGGATTCCATATGATATGTTCTTGAATAATTCTTTATTCACCATATTTGAGTTGAATTGTATTCATTATTTATATAGGATTTTGATGCTTCTTGATTTTTATAGTATACTCCATACCATTTTAATTTATTATATCTCCAGGTGAAATTATCAATTCAAAAAGATAACTCTTTACTTTATATAACACCATTTTATATTTGAAATTATGTTTTTCCAAAATAGGGGATTTCTTAAAAATGAAATTTATTAAAAAATGCATCATAATGAACATATCTTATAATGTATTCACCACATGAATCATATATACCCCATAAATATTAATAAATATAATAATAATTTTGTACATTGGAAAGGTGTATATCACAATCATCCTCGAGTAGAAGAATATCACTTGTCCTAGTGAACCCACCATTTCCTTCCAACACACATATATGTATTAATTGTGTGTATATTCATAATATCACATATACATACATAATTTTATATGATCAAATTATAATACTTTATCTACCATAACATAGTGTTTAGTTCTATTGATACTTATCCCACATGTACATGTCTTTTATTTGGGAAATAAATGACTAAATTCTTCATCATTATTGAACCCTAATTGGAGGAATCAATCACTTGTATTATATTATTATTTTATTATTTTATTTCTGAATAATCATAGTCATCCTACATTATTTTCCTCTATAATACCTAAAATTTATACATATTATTGATTTTTATAAGGTTATTTATTCTTCACCTATCTATCATCATTGATTTTAAAACTAGTTGATTCCATTATTTTTATCCAAATTTAGCTATTTTAAAATAATATATATTATTTAATTATCATATATATTGGTTGATGATAAAAATTTCATTACATTAAATAATAAATAGATTCTATCCCAGTGAATCATTTTTCCAACGCAGTATATCTTTTTTTCATTTTGTATATTTCTTTTTATTGATTTGTATATAATGGTTCCCTCCCAGAAAACATCACTAAATTTATTATTATAATTCACTTCCAATATTCCATATATATAAAAAATAAATATATGATATGATAAAATTCATATCTCATGAATTCATATCTTGTTTGAAATTGTGTAGCTTGTATCCATCCATTATTGGGGTCAATATATTCTTGACACATGACCATGGTGTTCCCCACAATTCCACAATATTATCACAAACTACATACAATCATTATATAATATTCTATTAAATATTAAAAAAATTCTATTTTCCTCATGATTTTGGATTTCTATATTTGTGGAATTAACTTATATGGGATTCTATAAGAGGGATCTTATTCACAACCTTTGATGATTTCAATCCATATGCAAGATCCTTGATCTTTACATCCAAATATATGTTTGGGAAAATATCTCATACATTATTTTCCATGGTTTTTTATTCTATTATCAAGCCATTTTATGCGAGGGAAGTATCATAATTTAGGTTAAATATCCCTTGAAAATTTTAATTCCACTTCATGTAAAATCTCTCCAACATTGAAAATATGAGACATTATAATTACAAAATCTATTTAGACTAATTATTTTAATGAATTTTGGACATTATTTAACAATTTGATTTATAATTCCTATTATTTCATGAAGACATAGTCTATATGTTTGATAATATCTAACTGATTCAACATATCTTGTAATGACTACATCTGTGATGTCCCAACCCATCTCACCACTGATCCAGTGGCCGGACCGGTCACCATAAGACCTCAAGTGCATCTCCCTGTATATCAGAGGATGTAGACTAGTAGTGAGGGTATATGGATAGTCTATGGGGATATTATAACATCATATTAGAGTTCAATAATAGACAATGGAAATAAAAATAAAAAGCTATATAGTAAATGATAATGGAAAAGAAGGGATATTTTACAAATATTATACAAATAATGGCCAATGAACATTATATTGTGGTTTCATGCATGACATGCCAACGATAAAAAATTGAAAACTGTGAAAAAACATTCCTTACATTCCAATACAAAAATAAATAAATAGTTACTCAAAGCCCCGAGGGCAGTCTCCTCGAGCATCTTGAGCTTCTTCTCAGTCCTCTGCTCCAATCTCCCAAGTAAATGAAAACAGCATAATCCTACAAACAAATAGAATCTTCTCTGGTACCCCAGTGTAATGCAGTCCTGACTAGGGTGTGAGATATAATCTTATTAGGTCAGTACCATAAGTTTCTACCCCAAATCGATACATTTGATGAATAATTTAAACAATATAAAAGCATGCATAAATAAAGTAAGTAGTACAAAGTAACTATCTACCCAAGAATCTGCTTAAGCCCTCATCTAGTATCTGAACATGTATTACACATTTTTCATGCATAAAAAGTAGTAATTACACAATAATTTTCATTTATAAATTATTCAAACATAATTAAAATATGAAAGTGCCGAGATTCGGCCTAAGCACTTCATCCCCCATATAACTCACTTACCACATATGTCTCTAAATACCATCTAATTAATAAATATAAAGACCGAATCCATTCTTGTGGTTTGGTTTGGATAATGCGTCATTTGATAATCAATTTAATCTTTCACATACTATATCCAAGCTCGTCCACTAAAAACAGTGATTCAATATTGGTTCCTTTTAGTAAATATGAATCAACCAATTCAATGATAAATATGAACCATTTATCATATTCAATTCACAAATCCTAATTTCACAAAAATTTTCATTAAGTAATTAATTCATTTTATGAAAAAAAAATTGGTCCCATAGTTCAATGTTAATTAATTGTTGTAGAACATCATGTCTAACATGCTCTTGAGTGTTTGGAGTTTTAGTACCTGTCTCACAACCCATGGGTATTTGGATATTCAGTCCTTCTCCCATAAATGAATGTTTTAATTCAAGATGGCCGTAGAACACCATGTCTAGAACCCCATGAGTATTTGGATAATCAGTCCTTATCTCATAACCTATTTATTAATTATACATATATATTTATCAGTGGTGCAGAACACCATGTCTAACACCACAAAATAATCGATTAATTAATTAAAAAATTAAATAATATAATCAGTTAATTAATTCATCAACTAATTAACAACATAAATCACCCATCAAATATGTCAAAAGTTAATTAACCATTAAAAATCTAAATATTTAATAATTAATTAAAAATTAATAATCCATATAAAGTCAACTAAATAATTAACTCAATATTTAATTATCCCAATTCTTTAACAATTATGAACTCATCCACTCAACCAGTGATTCGTCAAAGACTTTAACAATTTACATGCACATCATAGACATATCATGTCAAAATGATAAACATGGCTTAGATATTTAGCAAAAATATCAAAAAGTATATCAGATTTTTAAATAACTCCATCCAAAACAACTTTAGGCACGAAAAACAAACACCAATAAAAAGGTACTGTTGGACAATAATTGGAACAAACAATAAATTATCAATCTTAATTTAATGCATGAAAATTAATTAATTTGACAATAAAATAATTAAATATTATCTCTTAAATTGGTTCATCAATTGATTAATCATTCACCATTTATCATGTAATAATTAATCCATCCATTAATTATTACCATTTTACAATTTGTATTCCAAACATGTCAAAATATTTAATATTCACAATGTACAGAAAATTCCATTACCACCATCCAACAATTTATCTTTAATCATACTTTAACCAAAATATAGGACTTCCATAATCATGAAAAATTATATTCACAAATTACTTATAGAAGAAAGTAATTCATAAATAAAGTGAAAGATATTTGGGATCCTATGATGGGGTGGAATCATATTTATTCTACAACACTTTAATGTACTTGGCGGAAACCAGTTCCCAACTGGTCCACAATATCATGAACACATTCCTTCATATATATATATATATATAGGTGTGTGTGTGTGAACGTTGTCTGATCCAACATTAGAAAAACAATTCGAGACCATCCGCATGGCCCATGGAGGCGATTACCAGATTATGGACCAATGGGCCCTGAGTCAATATTCGCATCTCTTAAAAATAGAGGAATGAGATTATCAGATTAAACCCAAACCATAGGGTTTCAGCAGAGAAAATAAGGTGAGGTATATGTGTCAAATGGTTGACGTGAATGATGAGTTATACATTGGTGGACACACCTTGATGATGAAGAGAATATTCATGAAGAGTCTGATAGGAATCATCACGCGCAAAGCGGTGTCCAGGAGAGGGGGTGGTGCGCTACATGTTCTACCAGGGAGTGTCGTGCGCTGCTGAGAGCTGGTCCAGAAAATGTTGTACACTATGGAGAAGGGGTCATGCGCTACTTTAGGTTTCACCATAAGGAAAGAGATAGGGCAGCTAGAGTACTAGGGCATTGGCGCCTGGTGCATTGCCTAAGGAGGGAGAAACAAAGGGGGGTCATGCGCCTTACCGGTAGGTCGCGCCTCCCCCTTTTTCCCACAAAAATAATCTAATTAATTGAAAGGAATAATTATAAATTATAATACTCATATTATTATTATTATTATTCACTATAAAAAAATTTCTAATAATTGAAAATCTCCCCATTTAATTAAAAATGGTACTTCATTTATTATTATCTAAATAAATGTTTCATAATTATATATAAAACTCCATATTGATCATTAAATTAAATTTTTTGCATTTATCTAACTAAATAACCACAATGATAATAATAACCTCATTATTTTTTTCCATCTTTATTTTATTTAAATACAAATCCCCCAAAATATATTATTACTAATTATTAATCAAACATAATAAGTTAATAATAATAATAAATATAACTATAATAATATTCATTCTAATAATAATCATAAATCATTATTATTATTTCCCTCAGACTTCAATTATTAAGACCATAACTCCCAATGAACACTTCTTAAAGGAAAACATTTCATTGAAAAGATCAAAAGCCACACTTAACTCGTTTAACATTTATTTAATTAAATAATCAGAAAATAATTATAATAACATCATCATTATTATTATTCCTTCATTCAGTTAATTAAAATCAAAACCCCCAAATTTATTACAATAGCATTAAAATGATATTAATGAAAAAAAATCTAACCCCTAACCTCCATTTAAAAATAAATTGTCCTTTAGTAATTCTGAAACTCTTTATTTAATTAAAATGGTTCTTCAACAAACCCAAAATCCACATTAATTTCTTAAACCATTATTTAATTAATTAATTTTCATTAATTTAATTGAAAACCCACAATAATAATAACAACACAAATCTTATTATAAGTAAAACATTATTTTGATTAACCAAAATTTGTCATATAATCATATTAATTAAATTAAATAATTTATTAAATAGGGTAAAATACACTTGGTGGACCGAAACTGTGTGTTGCCCATATATATTAATTAAATGTAATTTTCCAGATCTGATGCTCTCGAGACTCATCGGGACACCGACTAAAATTATAGGGTAACATCCCATGTCAAAAAATGACACCATTAGCTATTCCAACAATCAGAATAGAATTCTAGGGCACATTTTAAAAAAACAACACCGTTGATAAACTGGAATTTTTTTATATCCTTCATATTTTAATCCGGATAAAAACATGGGACATTAAAATATACCCACCTTAAAACCTTCTCATATCAAAGAAGTCATTTGGAATAGCTACTAAAAAAACTGACCTACCGTGTTTATTTAATCTCTTTAGAACTGACGTGTTGTGTTCCCAATGCCAAATAGACCATAAAACCTTCACAAGCATAACATCAAAGCCTATAAAACTAGAACAAAAGCTCACTATATGGCATAAACATCAAAACCGAGCTTATATCTGAGTCCATTATAGTAACCTCATCAACGAGAATGGTTTAATCTCAATCCACGATTAGAAAAGGTTATGCATGCTTCCCGTTAATGATGTTGCATACCCAAAACCCAAATAATCCCTTTTATATCAAGATGTGGCTTTAAAACTATTCCAAAACCATCTGCACGCATAACAAATTCTTTACTCGACCTCCGGTTAAAATTCTATGTCAATGCATTACAAGTCAATTTTTTAAAAAAGGGCGCAACACAAATAAAAGTTTATCCCAATGTAAACCTGGATCCCACATACTACCTAGATAACATCCACTCATCAATCCCAAAAACATTTGTACTAAAGAGTGGAATAAGACCAACTCTATCTTAGTTTCTACATGACAAGGTCAAGATAGGGGACATGCTCGTCTTATTCATGAGATCACACTAAGAGGAAACCAAGGTCATTAAGAAGATCAGTCACAATACTACCGAACAACTCTATTCTAAATGGTTGGAATCTCTTAACAACACATTTACCAAAAAGAATGTCACACTACCCACCTTTGGATTGTCCATGACATCGCATGAAATGATCATTCGCTTAACAGCTTTCTATTTTAGAACGCATTAACTAATGCATGTGATGTTCCTCAAACCACAATCACCACTTCAGACATCAATCATAAAAGTAATAACATAAACCAATATGTGTTCTATAACAGGCATGTCCCAAGACTTCTTCCCGAGTAGTGCGATTAAGATAACTTAACAACATAGAAAATTCTAAGGGTATTACCTACCACATGTTAGCCCCTTACAAAACATAAATGTTGACCCTCTCTGCTGGTTACAGAATATCGAAATCACAAGATTCAAAAGACCCTTTTTTGTTTTATCTAGTTTTATTAATTCATTTCAACCATTCAACGATTTAAGGAATTTCAACAACCACATATGTAATTATTTCATAAAAAGTAACATGGTTTTCAAAAAAAAAATGCCCTACAGAAAAATATGCTTTCTATAAAAAATATACTCTTAAACATTTTACATATAATTTTATTCAAATATAAATTGGAAATTTATAATATAAATTTATTTTACCAAAAAGGAATCCAACGAGGGTCCCTTTTAATCAATCCGAGTTCATCAAAAATTAACCCAAAAATTGATCATTTCAATCAAAACACAACAGTTTTACATTTAAAACCTTTTTCAAACATACTATGATTATATATGGTTCAAATAGATGGATGGACATCTACCAATAAATAAGGCACCCATACACATTATCTCTGGCATTTGGCTCCCATTTATGACAATCAACATTCATTTAACATTTTAAATTTTTCATCCCTTTCCACATCAAAAATCTCTAGCTTGTTTTCATAAGTTGTAACACAACATTAGCTATAACACATAATCAGGGTACAACAACAAAAAAAGCTAATAACTGAGGCAATATGGCATATAATCACTCAAACATGTTAAATATATCAACAGATCCTAATATCTATATAGGCATGTAAAAGCAGACCAATGCATGGAATTGTAGCAAAGGAAGACAATCCAAATTAGCAGGCATCCAACTAATGAAACTACGTGGCATGTTATATACATGGCATGTTAATCTATAAGGTCTTAATATGATGCATGTAATACAAATTCCTTTCTATACCAGACTATTTTAAATTTTTTCAAAATTTTCATAATCAACAAGAATCATGAAATACACCAGTCACTCAAGGTGAAATCATATCAACAATAACAACGAACACCATGTAAAATATTGCAAACCATGGAAACCTGGCCATTTACCATAGGTGGGGGGACAAGTATCAAGAATGGATATTAACCCAAATGTAGAAACAATACATTTATCCATTATAAAAACTCATAATAGTAAGACAAAGGAAAAAATCCCTCTGATACCACTTTTTAACATCCCGACCTGATACATCAATAAACTAGTGGTCGAACTGGTCACCATGTGACCTCAAGTGTGTCTCCCTGTACGCTAGAGAATCTGAAATGCAGTGAGGGTCTATTGATAGTCAGTGGGGGAGACTATAACCTCATATCAGAGTTCAATAATAGAAAATGGAAATAAATAGCGGATGCTGTCTAATAAATGGTAAAGCAGTGGATGGAATATTTTATAAATCTGGTACCAAACAAATGTCCAATGCCAATTAGATAGTAGATGCAAGAAAGACATGCTAACGATAAAAAATGGAAAATTGTGAACAAAAAATCATGAACTACATTTAAATATGAAAATAAATAAATAAGGACTCAATCCACCAAGGGAGGTATCCAAGAGCATCTTGATCTTCTTCTCGGTCCTATGATCCTATCTCCCAAGTAAATGAAAACAACACAATCCTGAAACAAAATGGAATCTACTCTGGTACCCCAGTGCAATGGAGGCCCGAGTCGGGTGGGAGATATAAATCTCAGTAGGCAAGGACCACCAGTGTCTACCCCAAATCCATACATTTAATGAATATATTTAACTATGTGAAAACAATCATAAATAAAGTAATCAGTTCAATGTAACTATATACCCAAGTACCTGCTCCATCCGTCAGCTTGGGTCTGAACGTGTATTATGCATTGGTCATGCATACATAATATACATTACACAATAATTTACATTTATCAATTATTAGAACCTCATTAAAATATGAAAGTCCCATGATTCGGCCTCAACCGTACATCCCCCGTACAAGTAACTCAACATAGTTATCTCTAAAGACCATCTATTTAATCATTATAAATATTGAATCTAAGCTTGTGCTTTGTCATGGACAATGTATCCTAAGAAATAAAATTTAATCTTTCATATACTATATCTATGCCTATCCACTAAAAATAGTTATTCGATCCTGGGTCCGTCCACTAACTGTGATTCACCTAATCCATTCATACATCTAAACCCATTCTCATATTCAATTCAAAAATCATAATGTCACAACAGTTTTCATTAACCAATTAATTCATTTCATGTAAAAACAATTTGACCCACATTCCAATCTATGTTAATAGGTGTAGAACATCATGTCTAGCACCCTTGTGAGTATTTGGAGTGTTAGTCCTTGTATCACAACCCTTGGGTATTTAGAGCATCATTCCCTATCCCATAAATGAATATTTGTATGCAAGATGTGTGAAGAACACCATTTCTAGCACCCTGTGAGTACATGGAGAATCAGTCTCTGTATCACAACTCATTTAACAATTATACAAATATATTTATCATTGGAGTGTAATTCCATATCTAACACCCCGAAACCATCAATTAATTAATTCATAAATTAATTAATCTAATCTGTTAATTAATTCAACCACTAATTAACAACATCAATCACCTGTCAAATAAGTCAACAATTAATTTGAAATTCAACGTCTGAATTGTTAATAATTAATTAACAATAAATTATTTTTATCAAGAGAACTAAATAATTAACACATCATTTAATGATCCCTATTCTTTAATAAGTTTTAACCCTTCCAGTTAACCTCTGATTCTTCTAGGACTTTAAAAATTTAGATGCACATAATAAATATCTCATTTCAAACATACTGAACAAGGACAAAATATTTTGAAATAATCTCACACAGTATATCATATTTTTAAATAACTCCATACATAAAAAATTTGGGGAAGGAAAAGAAACATGAATCAAAAGGTACACTTGGGAAATAGTCATACCAAACAACCAATTCAAAATCTTAATTTAATTCCTGAAAATTAATTAATTTGACAACTAATTAATTAAATCATAAATTTTTAACCAGTTCATCAATTGATTAACCATTTAACATTATTCATTTAATAATTAATCCATCCATTAATTATGACCATTTTACAATTTTTATTCCAAACAAGTCAAAATATTCAGTATTCACAATATTCTGTAAATTCCATTACCACCATCCAACAGTTTATCGTTAATCATCATTTAATGAAAATATATCAATTCCATAACCAAGGAAAAATTAATTCTAAAATTATTTAAATAAGAAACTAATTATTAAATAAAGTAAATGATATTTGAGACCCTACATCGGGGTGGAATAATTTTTAATCTCCAACGCTTTAATGTACTTGGCGATAACCAGCCCACAACTCATTCACAGTCACATGACTGCACACCATCAAATATATATTTATATATTTATATGTGCATATTGTCTGAACCAACTATGGAAAAAAAATTCAAGACCATCCCCCTCTACCTTGGAAGTGGATGCGGGATTATGGACCAATGGGTTCCGAGTCCATATTCACATATCCTAACATTAGAGGAACACAATGATCTGATTAAACCTGAACATTAGGTTTTCAGGCGAGAAAAAAAGGGCAGATGGAGAGGTGTCAAATGGCTGATGTGAATCATGAGTTATACACAGGCGGACTCACCTTGGTGAGTTTTTCAAGAACCGTAAAGAGTCTTGGAGGAATCATTTCTTACAAAGTGGAATCCATGAGAGGGGGTGGCACTCTACAAGTTCTTCTCGGGAGTGTCATTCGCTACTACGAGGGGGTCCGGCTATGGTTACACACTAGGGAGAAGAGGTCATGCGCTGCTGGAGGTAGCACCATAGGGAAACATCCATAGCAGCTGGAGCGTGAGGGCACTATGCACCTAGTTCGCCACCTAAGGAGGAGATATATTGGGGGGTCGTGGGCCTCACATACTAGCCGAGCCACCGATTTTTTATTTTCTTTTTCCCTAAAAAATTAATCTAATTAATTACAAGTAATAATTAAAAATAATAATACTCATTTTATTATTATTATTATCACACACAATAAACACTTAACTAATAAGTGCACAACTCCCCATTTAATTAAAAATAATACTTTATTTATTATTCTTTTAATGAAATTTTCATAACTAATAATGAAACACTCTATTGATAAATTAATTAAATTCTTTAAACATTTATTTAACTAAATATCCACAATAATAATAATAATAATAAAATCACTATTATTATTATTATTCCAAAATTCATTTATTTAAAATCCAAACCCCAAAATATATTATTATTATTATTAATTATTAATCAACCATAAAAAGTTAATAATAATAATAAATTAAACCATAATAATATGCATAATAATAATAATCATAAATCATTACTATTTTTTCAAGCAACCTTCATTTATTATAATAATAACTCTAAATTAACCCTTCATAAAGGGAAAAATTTCTTTAAAAAGCTCAATATCCAAATTAAATTCTTTTAAAATATATTTACTTAAATAAACACAGTAATAATAATAATATCATTATTATTATTATTATTCCAAAATTTTATAATTAAAATAAAAAGGCCCCCAATTTATTACAATATCATTAATATGATAATAATGATAAAAAATAAATCCCATAACCTCCATTTAATAATAAATGACCATTTTATAATTTGGAAACTCTTCATTTAATTAAAACGGTTCTTCGATAATCCCAAAAGTAACATTAATTTCTTCAAGAGTAATTTAATTAATTCATTATCATTAATATAACTATAAAACCACAATAATAATAATAATAATAACTTCATTATTAATATTATTAAGACTTTCATTAAATTAATCACAATCTCTCACATAACCTTATTTAATTAAATTAAATAATTTACTAAATAGGGTAAACTACACGGGTTGGACCGCAACCGTGTGATGCCCGTGTAGATCCATTATATGGACTGTTCCGGATCAGGTGGTCTTTAGATTCATCAAGAAACCTGCTAAAATTATAGGGTAATAAAAATTTCCAAAATAAACTTCTTTAGTTGTTCCAACACTCGGAATAAAATTCCGGTGCTTGGTTTAAAAAAATGACTCGTTGATAAACCCAAAAAAATCCAGAAACCATTATATTTTAATCCGGTTAAAAAACATAGGACTTTACTTGGTATCATCTCGATAAGAATCTAGAATTATCAAGGTTTATGACTTATTTAATTTCCACACCATCCTTTAAATCACATTACAATTCAATTTAAACACTCTCAATTTTATTTTTAGAACCTGATTATCAATTAAAAACAATCTCACTTACCGTAGTGGTTGTGTTCTTATTCTGAAGGGTCTTCATCTTAATACCTATTATCCCCATGCATCTAGGTAATATTCTATAAATTTTATCACTAATTACATAGTAAAAAATTGTAATGTAATAATAATGTTGGTATCACAGATTCTTTATATTATTTTAAATATATATAAAGGTCTTATAAGAAAATCCATACACAGAGTTCACTAGAATAATGAATAGTTTTCTTGAATACTTTTTCATAGACACCACCCCACAGTATTTTCTGTGCATCCACATAACATACTAATACATTATTATTTCAAGTTCAATATTTTAATATATTTATTATTTGATAATTTAAACACAACCCAATAAATACTAATAATCTTTAATACAAAATATACAAAAGATAGTTTTTTTCAAATTTATTATGATTCATTATAAGCTAAATTTAAAAATATATATTTTATATATTGAAATCCTCACTAGAACATTTTTTCCATCATAACACTTCTTGGATCCATGTATAGTGAACTCACCCAAAGAGGGTATTAATAATGTAACATATCATCCCACCTTGATGTATTTAGTCAAGGATAAGGTACTAGATAGCCTTATATGATATCCCTAAGGCACCAATGGATATAAATCAATTTCAAGGGATTATTAATAGTTGCGAGGTTATCTTAGATTTTCAAAATAATTCCACAATATAAAACATTCCAAAACTAACTCTATTGTATGATGCATGATGAAAATTTAATATAATTGAACAATTCCAAATGACCACCATAACCAAACAAAAACAACATAACCGGAATCATAGTACCCTAGAGGAAGAATAAGACAAATAAATTTGATGACTACATGATAAATCTCACTAAATCAACAAGAGGATCTAAGAACCCATACCACAAGGCCAAAAAAGTATCATGATGTTCCATTTTGTGAAATGATATCCTTAACTATAACCTCTGTCTTGGAATACAATATCTACAAAAGAAACAATATTCTGAATTAGGTTGTGAGTAATAAAACTCAATAGGATTACCCCAAATGAGTTCTCATCTAATTCCACTGGGATAGAACGAGTTAGCACATTTATATAAATAAATTTATAAATTGTTTTTAAAAAAATCACCAATTTACTTCAATCGAAACAAGCAAAATGTAAAACATTTACCAAAATCAAAACATTTTCAAGGGATGAAACCAGAAAAATAATTTACAAATTTTTCACTTTGGTATTTTCATAACACATTTCATTTCATATAACCTAATACATCAACATGAAACACATACCCAACTCAACCACCCAAGAATGGTGTTACCATTGAATGTATAAATTCACATCCTACCAAATCCCAATTTTATTATTGTACATCATGATCACATTCTAACCCTTTGATGATGGTACTTCATGACTACAAACAATCTCCATTTAAATTCACAGTTATCTATATATGTCAAAACATTCTAAATAAAATATGTCAAAACATTTAATTAATTTTATCCAATTTTATTAAAACACTGATAAGTCAAAATCAGTTCAAAACAACATTTTAACAAACAATGTAAAAACCATTCAAAACATTTGTGCCAAAATCATTTCAAAATATCTATGTGAAAAAAATTTCAAAAAAACCATAATTTTTATTGAAAACCACATTCACAAACCATTTACATAACAAAAACATAGAAACCGATTTTAAAATCATCATTTTAATATTCAACAATGAAGCATACTAGAAATAAGATGAATAATTAACCCAAAATTCACATATCAAAACCAAAGGGGTATTGAACTAAGCTTTGCACATTCATTTCTTAATCATGTTCCTAAAAATTGAATTTAATCCTTTTAGTTTTAATAAGTGTATTAGAGACTGAAGCCACCTACCTTTAGGGTTTTGGAGAAAATTAAACATGACTAAAAAAACTCACCAATTAGGGCCAACACTCAAAAAATCCTCCTTAGATCACATTGAATACCACCAACAAAACCAAAGGCCTCTTTTATTAGTATAAAAATGCTCGATCTATCTATTATAGAACATGATCTAAGAAAGATATATATATATATATTTATATAAAAGAGTGGATCTAAGAGAAAACATGATATCTACCATAATGGAGACTTACCAAGGATAATTATTCATCAAATAAAAAATAAAACCCTTCAAATAACTTATGGAATGATGAAGATATGTTCGATAGAAATTGGGAGGAAGAAATCATGAGATTGGATAAAAATTGGGGATGAAATGGGGTGTTTAGTGTTAAAATAATGTGAGATCCAGTTTTTAAAATTCCAATTTATATATTTGACATTGTTAGTCTCATGGTTATAGAAAATGTGCATGAAAAACAAACCAACCACTCTCTCAGGGAGTGGATCACACAATTGGCTCACACGGTAAGACAAATCATGAACCAACCATGCTAACTTTCATTGTCACATATTGCACAATTTACCTAGGGTGGCTTCATGGTTTGGCTAAAACAGTGCCTTAACCATGTACCTACCCATAGCCCCCATAATCTACTTTTATGGTTTCTTGGAGGTGTATCATGGGTTTTAGTAACAATTTTCAAGATTTTGAACCTTATTAAATCACCACATTCTTATAAAAAACAATCATAATTTATCCAAAACATTACTAAAATAGTTCGTATACATAAAAATCATAAATAAAGTGGTTTCATAAAAGAAAATTGGTTACTATATTCTCTCCACCATTGGTCTTACTATCCCTGGGAAGTGAAAAACCATCACTTTCCAGAAAAATTTTGAACCATTGCTCGACCATTTCATTCTCCCTTCCCGAGTGTCCCACTAAATCTAACCATGCTTCCTCAAAAACCGTACTAGAATAATGATTATTACATGATAGAAATTATCCTAACTAATTTTTTTTCACTAGAACATGAACCAATAAATGATACGTCTATATATCAATATGATCTCATTGAATAACATTGTTAATATCCAGATGATACTTCTTCAAATTAATTGAATGAAACACATTATTAATGTCACTATACCGGGATGGAAGGGAAAAAAATATTCCATTTCACTTACTTATTCATGTATCTCAAAAGGGAAAAAAATATCTCAGATATAGATTTTATTTCTTTCCAAAGTGATGATGTCAAATCTTAAGAGAATATTTAAAAAAAACATGATCCCTCACCTCAAACAAAAAAGGCCTATAGAGATGATCTATATACAATTTTTAATGACTTTGAGTTGTCTCTATTTTCTTCCAAATCAATTTAATCTATCCAATGTCTCTTGGAAAAGGATCAATCCAACCATCAATGTATCACCTATTTCAACACACAAAATAGTGGAGAACGGTAAGGAAACAAAACAAATGATTCAAATGGATCCATATGAATCGAGGCCTAATAATAGTTAATATATATGAAATCCTCTAAGGGAATGTGATTCTGCCATTATCCTCTAAAAAACATCAAAAATGCCCACAACAAGTCTTTCAACGTTTTTCTCTCCCTTTTGGATTTCCCATCCATTAGAGAATGATATTTGGTACTAATTTTCAACTATTTCCTAAGAGTTTATTGAATGGATTTCCTTAAATATGATGTGGAACATATATATCTATCTGATATAACAAAAAAAATTCCCCATGTCACTTTACCACAAAAAAATGGATTTTATAAAGGTTCTACACCATATAAGATTCATGAGTAATAATGAAATGTGATGAAATTAGGATCTGATCCGCAATCACCCATAAAACATTATGTTTCCGAACTATTATTTAGAGACCTATAAAAAATACACAGTCATTTTCTCCCATTTCCAAACTGGAATAGGCAAGGAGTATAAAATATTTTCTGGTCACTGACTCTCTACAGCGATATCTGACATGTCAAGCATCTCGAAACAAATTCACCCACCTTTCTGTTTATATAATCCCAATATAAATATACCTCCAAAACCATATACATATTTGGAATTCCATGAAGTAATGACCGTATCTAATGAAATAATATAGTAATAACATGTTTCATTCATGAAACCAGTTATATCATTGGATTCCAAAATTAGTAAAAATTAATTCCCGTCATGTTTTTATTCATCAATGGACTCCCCACCAGCCTATTTTAACCTAATTTACAGACACTATAGGTTTGAGATCTATGATCATATGACTTAAAAATCGATGCATCTACCACTGAATTTTCTTCTTCAAGTGTATACATGACATCATAGTCATACATCTTGTAACACCCCAAGTTTCTACGGTACACTTCTCTTTGAATTATGCAATAGCGTGTGTTGTACGCAACATCGAGTTCTAACACACACCACAACTGATCAAACTAGCCGTTATGAATAGTAATACCTAATTTTTAAAATTTTAGAAAATTTATCTCTCAAAATGGAATTCATTTTTGGATTCGGAGTATCGAATTTAGCCTAATTTGAAATTTTGGAAATTTTCGGATAACTTTAATATTTTGATGAATAGTGAAAATTACTAAATTATAATTAAAAACAACTTTTTAAATCAAAATAATTAACAGTGATAAATTATGAATTTGAGTGGTTTTAAAGTATATTTATAATATATTTTTACCATTTAATACAATTTTGGTCATTGGACATAATTTCACAATTAAACCGAATATAAACAAGTATCAATCTTTTGATAGTTATTATATCTTAAAAACACGCTTTTTGTTTTGACAGCGGGAATTAATTTTAACATAATTTATGCCACTTCTGTGTTTTGAATTTGGAAAAATAGATTCTATATTTGGAATCAGGATGTTCAAATTGTTTAAATAGGTATCTTTTATTTTTAGACATTTTGAATAATTACTTCGATAAATATTTTATTTACCATGGTTAAAGGGTAAATCAGGTAAATAAGGGTTAAAAAATAATATTATAATAACAACAAATTACCCTAAAACATGTCCTAACCTTATTGGTTGATAAATTGCCTACTATGGGAATAGTTGGGCCGATTTTGGGACCCCATGGTGCCACTTGTAAGTGATAGGGACACTTTATTTTAATTAAGTTAAAATGAATACAAAAATGACACAAGCATATATCTTTTAGAAAAACAAATTTTACATAGGGTTATATATGTTGGATTTTAGACTATAAATATTCATTAGAAAGATAAAACGATTTTCTACATAACGGTAGTATATTTATAATTTGTAGACATTAAATAATTTAACTTATTTATGACACAATGATGATGTAGTAATCACCATAATAGTGAAAAATTAAAATAATTGATATTATAAATACACAAATAACTATAATTTGAGACTTTTAATGAATTACACTAATTTAATAGGATAATATGACATGTTAGTATTGACTTAAGTAATTTTTTTCGAAGTAATAATTTTGTTATGATTTTCAAAAGAATCAATTATTGAATAGTGTCAAAATTGACATAAAAGAGTCTTTAAAACAAATATTATATTATTAATTGATATTAAATTCCTAAAAAAATAAAGTTCGTCCAAGAGACTTATATCATGATATGTGTATCATTAATGGACCACTTGGGTGGTGGCTTGGATGTATATATTAGTTTAATTAACAATATAATATAAAAATACAAAGAGACATTGGAAAAGTGAAACTAATTAACTAAGAGTTAATACTTAATGATAAGGATAACATAGTAACCCAAACCTATCTAAATTATATTGGTTGAGTGGTTTTCGACCCATACCCAGCTTAAACTTTAATTAATCCACTTTGAGCCATTAAAAACCGAATAAGAATTTATTATAAAATAATATTTCTAGCTTTTCCAAAGATGCCCCTCACCCCTCTTATAAAAGGGCACTCCCCCTTCTCATTAATTCACACCGTCAAAGCCTTTTGGCTTGGACCAACACTGCCCAAATACTCTCTCAACTTCCCTCACTTCATCTTAGAGGCATTTATTAGTCATAAAGCCAACCTAGGATCCATTTTGATCAAATCAAAAGGGAGAACCCGAAGAAGAGGTAATGATTTCGCCACCCTTTTCCAAGTTCCTTTCTTCTACCACTTCTTCCTTCTTTGTTATTACCATTATAAAATAATAACTCCAGTATCTTATATATATTGTGATGTTATTATAAATATGGTACAACCATATTAATTATTCTATCCATCCTTTGTATAACATGTCACCATACGTGCGTACGTACGACTTACTCTCTCCACGTCGTGGTGTAATTGTTATTCAATACATTATTATTTGGATGGTTATAAAAATGATGTGTAACTCATGTAAATAACAAATATAACATGATAATGACTATTTATATTTGATATAACATCCAATTATATATTATTTTAATATCAAAAGAATGATATTGTTGCTCGTGCATACATACGGACTACCGTCTCTACGAACGCGATGAGATTCATTCTCCATCGTATCCATTCAAGTATATTTCTCATTTGACGATTAATAATAGTATCTAAGGACTTTATATCATTCTGGATATAAGTAATATACAACTTATCCAAGAAAAACACAACTTATGTAACAAAACATATAAAATAAAATGAGCAAGTTAACACCCGAAACAACGATAATTCTAAGATATCATTTACAAATCAATGTTAAAAGATCATATATGATATCATATTAATGTATATGATTCTTTTATAGTATAATAACAATTATTTAAACATTATACAGGAGGTTAACCTACCCCAACCAAGGAAATGTACAAGGTAAGGGTTATTTCACAATCTATTCATTATCCGAGGTTGTTTATACGTAACAATCTACTGGGATCTATTTATTATCCACATCCATGTTTCTTGATAGTGTAATTAAAAACATTCTTACTATTTTATAGAATATGGGTTAAATTCATATATAACCTTGTTTTAATTTTTATAAGATATTTATAACGGAATATTTCCGTTGTTTTCCAAACAAGGTCCTTTTGAACCTTTTGACAGAATTAATGTAAGAATGTCTTTTTTTAACTTATACGTTAGGTGCGGTTATTTTCCGCCATTATAAAATCTTCGAAGCTTCCCTTACAAGCTTATAAGAAAATTTTCAATGTAAATGTTTTATTTTATATTTATGTGACTTTTAAATGATTTAAAAAAAGGGATATTTCTCTCAAATATTTTTGATTTCATCTATGTCAACATATTTTGATGGATTTTAAGCTTATTTGATGTTGATTTATTATGATACAAAACTTTCATATTGTATTGATAGTTTTGTGATATGTTTGACTGTGGATGTGTTATTTTTATACCATTCATGGTTTATGAAGAAAGTATTGACATTTTGTATGCTAGTTTTAATACGAATGTTTATTTTATGTTAAAACCTGTTCATATGAGGAATGCATTGGACTTAATAAGTGACGGGTGGAGCCCGCTATAGCTCCTAGATGCATCGGTACGTCTCATGAGACAAACTAGTGTCTTGGAACAAGGCCTTGACATAATATTATTTGTAGTCTTGGCATGAGGCCTTGGCTATGTGGTTATGATAGTTTGACATTATGCATTCCATCATTATGAAAGTGGTTATTGATATTGCATGTGATTATTCGATTAGTAGAATTTCCATGTAAATAAGTAAATGGCATTATTTCATATTATTTTTTCCATACTATGTTGAAGTTTATGTTTAAAAGGCTTTTGTTTTAGTTATACATTGCCTTAAATGTTTATTCTTATTTATGAAAGTTTCCGCTATATTTTTATCCTTACTGGGCATTTGAGCTCACCCCTTTTTCTGTATTTTATTTTTCCCAGGATGTGAAGAAGTAAATTATGAATGACCTGTAGGGATATTATTAGGGGATTAGAGTGTAGACTATGAAGACTATTTTGGTGTTGTTTCCATTTTTATGATGTAATGTAAAACATTATGAATATATCTAGTGTTTTCAAGGCTACTAAACTAATCGGTCATTCATGATTTGATCTTTCTTGTGATCATGCCAATGTTATTTAATAATGCACCGACTCTGGGTAACTGCCGTCGGGGCATTACAGTTGGTATCAGTGGAAGTTTAGTAAAAACCTTGGAAGCTAGATTTAGATAGAATCTGATTAGAGCACATAGACTTAAGATGAACTTTGAGGATTAGTATAGAAGAAATTCCTATAATTTAGGTATTGTATAGATTTTGTGAGTTTTCTGAGCAATACATCCCTTTCTGGAAATGAGCAGGTAGAGGCGGCTCTGGCACAGATGTACCTAGGGGTAAAACCCGAAAACACCTCTTTGAGCTAGACTCGAATGGGAACTGGTGCACGACAATGGGCCTGGCTACACTCTTGGTTACGACACTCCCGGGGGATATTCTTAGAATAACTCTCATTTTCTTTACAAATAATTATGAAGGGTTTATTAGTATGTACTTCCTCAAAGAAAACATTTTTATGATTATGGATTATATCCATAAAAAGTTCAATTTATGTTAAGTGTTTTATAAGTATGGAATTATGTATTTTGATTCATAAACTGATCTAGTTTATTCCAATGTTTAGAAATGGAGCCTAGTAGAAGAAATGGAAACTGTATCAATGTACACACTCCATGTAGGGATTTCCCTCCTGCTTAAGATAATTATAGTGGAGTTAGAAGTGCAACTAGTGCCGATCAGCTAATCACCAGACTAGGACAACTCACTCAGGTTTTGAATAATAACCTTACCCATATGGAGCACCCTGATCCACAGTGTGGAGGATCAATGTTAGATCGATTCATGAGGCAATAGCCACCAACGTTCAATGGGAGTACAAAACCTTTAGTAGCTGAGCAATGGATAAATTCCCTAGAGAAAATATTTCAGGCTTTGGGGAGTAGTGAAAGGGAAAAAGTTATCATGGTAGTTTACCGCCTCACTGGAGATGCTGATCAATGGTGGTCATTGATTCAAAAAACGAAGGAAGATGATGAAGTATAAAATATGGAATGGAGGGAGTTCAAAGATCTGTTTTTATAAAAATACATTCCTCGTGACCATCGAGTAGATATGGAAAGGAAATTTATGAGTCTGAGACAAAAGGAAGATGAGAATGTCGCAAAGTATGAGGGAAACTTTACAAGGTTAGCAAGGTATGATGGAGATTATATATGTAACCCAAAAAGTATGATTTATCTTTTCTTTGATGGGTTAAAACCATTCTTCCGTCAAGCATTAGTCTCACAATCCTATTCATCGTACGAAGACATTGTCTCATGTGCTATCAAGACCTAAATGAAATTTTCTATGTCATATGACTTTAAAGCAAAGAAAGAGAATAAGATATCTACTGATCAATCTGGGAATGTAAATAAGTGGAAGAAGGGAAAGGTTGAATATCCATCCTGCGGTAAATGTGGGAAGAAACACCCCAGTACTTTCTTGAAGGGAATGGGTGTCTGTTACAAGTGTGGTGAAAAAGGCCACCAAGCTCGTGAATGCAAATGGAAGAAGGAATCTACCAATTTTCAATGCTACAATTGCAGGGAGATGTGAAATTATACAAATGAATATCCTAAGCGTCAGGGGAACTTAATTCCGAAAAGGCCAAGGGATCAAGGCCAAGCTTAGGATATCACTACTACTGAGGTAAAAGCTCCGAAAGATGTGATGGCCGGTAATTTAATGGTTTCCTCAAGTTTAGAAAATTCATTATTTGATTCTGTATTATCACACTGATTTATATCTTCCCAGTTTTCTATGAAAATTAGATATTTACAATTTTATCTAACAAGGGAGTTATGAGTTAAAACTCCTAAGGGAAGTATCATTGCAACAATGTTTTGTGAATCAGTCCCCATTAGAGCACATAACTATTCTTTATCTGCTGATCTCATCGGCATACCTATGATTGAGTTTGATATAAACCTCAGTAAGGATTGACATTCGGATTATGATGCAATGATTTATTGTAAAAAGAAGGAGGTTACGATTTTACATGATGACGATAAGGAACACCATATCTTTAGAGCAGAATTCTCACCACCTATTTCTTATCTAGATCCACCCCTAGTAGTTCAACTAAATTCAATTATTGTGAGGAAGAGAATGAAATTACTATGGGTGAGGAAAGGAATGTTCAAATAGAGGATGTAACTATTGTTAAAGAATATGTAGATGTGTTTCTGGAAGATTTACCTGGACATCCTCCAGAATGAGATGTGGAGTTTTCCATTGATTTAATTCCTAGAACAAGGCCTATATTGAAGACCCCTTATAGATTGGACACTGTAGAATTAGTTGAACTAAATAAACAACTAGAGGAATTGAGTAATAAGGGATTTATTCACCCTAGGGTTTCTCCATGTGGAGCCCCTGTTCTTTTTGTTAAAAAGAAAGATGGATCTATGAGGTTATGTATCGACTATAGGGATATCAATGCTATAACAATAAAGAACAAGTATCCCCTACCTCGCATTGATGATTTATTTGACCAACTGCATGGAGCTCAATACTTTTCAAATATTGACCTTCGATCTGGATACCATCAGTTGTGTGTAAAGAAGAATGACATTCTGAAGACAGCATTTCGAACCAGGTATGGGCATTACGAGTTTACTATAATGTCTTTTAGATTAACTAATACAGCCTCTGTATTCATGGATCTGATGAATATAGTTTTCAAGAAATATCTTGATGAATTTGTGGTGGTATTTATTGATGATATCTTGGTATACTCTAAAAGCTACGAAGATCATTAAAGTCACTTACACATTATCCTGAAGACTCTGAGAAGACATGAATTATATGGGAAGTTTAGCAAGTGTGAATTCTGTCTTCATGAGATTTCTTTTCTTGGCCATATTGTCTATAAATATGGAATCTCTATTGATCCTTCTTAGAAAAAGGCAATCCAATAATGGCCAGCACCTACGAGTGTAACTGAGGTACGTAGTTTTATTTGTTTGGCAGGTTATTATCGACGTTTCATCCAAGATTTTACCTGATTGGCTAACCCATTAACGAAGCTCACACGTAAAGGGGTTCAATTTGTTTGGAAAAAAGTGTGTGAAGAATGTTTTGAATAACTGAATAGAATATTAGCCAATGCTCTTATATTGACTCTACCATCGGGTAATGATGGGTTCATTATTTATAGTGATGCATCGAAGAACGGACTCAGTTGTGTCCCTATGCATAATGATAGGGTTATTTCCTATGCCTCACGATAGTTGAAAACTCATGAGAAAAAATATCATACTAATGATATTGAGTTAGTAGCTGTGATCTTTGCTTTGAAGATATAGAGGCACTACCTCTATGGTGAAAAATGTGAGATTTATACTGATCACAAGAGTTTGAAGTATATTTTGTCACAAAAATAACTCAACATGAGGAAAAGGATATGGCTTGAATTACTCAAGGATTATGATTGTACAATACACTACCACCAAGGGAAAGAAAACAAGGTGGCAGATGCTTTGAGCAGAAAAGATCATGGTGTTATGATCAATATGAAAATTGAAAGGGATCAAATTTTCATGGATCTAGTGAAGATGAACATGGGAATAACCAGTGAAGGTGAAACATAAATTCTTTTTCAAATGGTTGCCAAACCATCATTACTAGAAAGGATTAAGAGTTCTCAGACTGATGATGAAGAGTTTCAAAAGAAGATTAAAGCTGTGAATGATTGGAGATTGAGAGACTTTGTGTATGAAGATGGAATTTTGAAATTCCGGAAGAGAATTTGTGTTCCCGATATACCTGTTCTAAAAAGGGAATTACTGGATGATGCTCATAGTTCCAATTTTTCAATACACCTTGGGAGCACCAAAATGTATAGATATTTGAAGGAACATTTTTGGTTGGACAACATGAACTGGGAGATTACTGATTTTGTGTCATGATGTATGGTTTTTCATCTAGTGAAAGCTGGTAGGAAACAGCCTGGTGGAGTATTGCTACCTATTCCCATACCGGAGTGGAAATGAGACAATATTACGATGGACATTGTCATGGGGATACCAAAGAATCCTATAAGGAACGATGCAATATGGGTCATTGTTGATCGTCTTACCAAGTCAACACATTTTCTTGCTATAAGGGAAGATTTACCACTTTAACGACTAGAAAGACTATATATTAATGAAGTTTTGAGACTTTATGGAGTACCCCTATCGATAGTTTCTAATCGTAATCCCCGTTTTACTTCAAGATTCTGGAAAAGTCTTCAGAAACCCTTGGATACTGAACTTATTTTGAGAACTGCCTACCACCCTCAAATAGATAGGGAATCAAAGATAACTATTCAAACCTTAGAAGACATGTTGAGATCCTACTCACTTGTCTTTCAGGGTATGTGGGATCAATATTTACATCTGGTAGAATTTTCTTATAACAATAGCTTCCATTCGAGTAATCAGATGACACCATATGAAGCGTTATACGGAAAGAGATGTCGTACATGAACCTGTTGGGATTAAATTGGTGAAAGAAAACTTGTAGGGCCAGAACTGGTAGAGGAAATGATGGAAAAGGTGAAGGTAATCCAAAATCACATCAAAGCAGCTCAAAGTAGGCAGAAGAACTATGATGATAATCGAAGGAAGGATTTGGAATTTCAATTCAGTGATCATGTTTTCCTGAAGGTATATGAATGGAAGGGAGTCATATGTTTTGGTAAAAAGGTAAATTGAGTCCCAGGTACATAAGACCTTTCGAAATTCTAGAACGAATTGGGGTTTTAGCTTACCGATTTTCAATGCCGCCAAGTATCTCCAATGTTCACGATGTGTTCAACGTATCTCTATTAAGGAAATACATGCCTGACCCAATGCATGTACTCACCTATGAGGAATTAGAACTGGAACCTGATCTGTCTTATTGCGAAGAGCCCGTCAATATTCTTGATACGAGAGAACATGTGCTGAGAAATCAGACGACGCGTCTGGTAAAAGTTTTGTGGAGAAACCATAAGATGGAAGAGGCAACATGGGAACCTGAGGAACATATGATGAAGAACCACCTGAGTCTTTTCATGCCGTAGTATTCTAGAAATTTCGAGGATGAAATTATTTGAAGTAGGGGAGAATGTAACACCCCAAGATTCTATGGTACACATCACTTTGAATAATGCAATAGCGTGTGTTGTACGCAACATCGAGTTCTAACACACACCACGACCGATCAAACTAGCTGTTATGAATAGTAATACCTAATTTTTAATATTTTAGAAATTTTAACTCTCAAAATGGACTTCATTTTTGGATTCGGATTATCTAATTTAGCCTAAGGTGAAATTTTGGTACTTTTCGGATAACATTAATATTTTGATGAATAGTGAAAATTACTAAATTTTAAATAAAAACAACTTTTTTTATCAAAATAATTAATAGTGATAAATTATGAATATGAGTGGTTTTAAAGTATATTTAGAATATATTTTTACCATTTAATAAAATTTGGGTCATTGGACATAATTTCACAATTAAACCGAACATAAACAAGTATCAATCTTTTGATAGTTATTATATCTTAAAAACATGCTTTTTGTTTTGACAGCGGGAATTAATTTTAAATTAATTTCTGCCACTTCTGTGTTTTGAATTTGGAGAAATGGATTCCATATTTGAAATCAGGATGTAAAAATTGTGTAAATAGGTAACTTTTATTTTTAGACATTTTGAATAATTACTTCGGTAAATATTTTATTTACCATGGTTAAAGGGTAAATCCGGTAAATAAGGGTTAAAAAATAATATTATAATAATAAAAAATTACCCTAAAACATGTACTAACCTTATTGTTTGATACATGTCCGACCATGGGCATCTTTGGGTCGATTTTGGGACCCCATGGTGCCACTTGTAAGTGATAGGGACACATTATTTTAGTTAAGTTAAAATGAATATAAAAATGACACAAGCATATATCTTTTAGAAAGGTTTTTTTTACATAGGGTTATATATGTTGGATTTTGGACTATAAATATTTATTAGAAAGATAATAATATTTGAAACATACGTTTATTTTATTTATAATTTTTAGACATTAAATAATTTAATTTATTTATGACATAATGATGATGCAGTAATTTCCATAATAGTGAAAAATTAAAATAATTGATATTATAAATACCCAAATAAATATAATTTGAGACTTTTAATGAATTAAACTAACTTTATAGGATAATATGACATGTTAGGATTGACCTAAGTAACTTCGTTTGAAGTAATTATTCTATTATGAGTTTCATAAGAATCAATTATTGAATAGTGTCAAAATTGACAAAAAGAGTTTTTAAAACAAATATTATATTATTAGTTGATATTAAATTCTTAAAAATCTATGGTTCGGAAAAGAGACTTATATCATGATTGGTGTATCATTAATGGACTACTTGGGGGTCTCTTGGATGTATATAGTACGATTATTAACAATATAATATAAAAATACGAAGAGACATTGTAAAAGTGAAACTAATTAACTAAGAGTTAATACTTAATGATAAGGTTAATATAGTAACCCAAACCTGTCTAAATTCTATTTTTTGAGTGGTTTTAGACCCATACCTACCTTAACATTTATATAATCCACTTTGGAGCTATTTTAAACTGAATATGAATTTATTATAAAATAATATTTCTAGCTTTTCCAAAGGTGCCCCTCACCTCTCTTATAAAAAGGAACTCCCCCTTCTCATTAATTCACACCATCAATGCCTTTTGGATCGGCCAAACTCTGCCCAAATACTCTATCAAATTCCTGTACTTCATCCAAGAGGCCTTACTTTAGTCATAAAGCCAACCTAAGAGCCATTTTGGTCATATCAAAAGGAAGAACCTGAAGAAGAGGTAATGATTTCACCACCCTTTTCCAAGTTCCTTTCTTCTTCCACTTCTTCCTTATTTGTTATTACCATTCTAAAATAATAACTCTAGTATCTTATATATACTGTGATGTTATTATAAATATGGTACAACCATATTCAGTATTCTATACATCCTTTGAATAACATGTCACCATACGTGCGTACGTACGGCATACCGTCTCCACATCGTGGTGTAATTGTTATTCAATAAATTATTATTTGGATGGGTATAATAATGATATGTAACTCATGTAAATAATTAATATGACATGATAATGATTCTTTATATGTGATATAACATCCAATTATATATTATTTTAATATCAAAAGAATGATATTGTCGCTCGTGCGTACGTATGGACTACCTTATCCACGAACGCGATGAGATTCATTCTCCATCGTATCCATTCAATTATAATTCTCATATGATTATTAATAATAGTATCTAAGGACTTGATATAATTCTTGATATGATTAAGATACAACCTATCCATGACAAACACAGCTTACATAAAAAAACATATAAAATAAAAAGAGTAAGTTAACACCCGAAACAACGATAAAACTATGATATTATTAACAAATCAATGTTAAAAGATCATATATGATATCATATTAATGTATATGATTCATGTATAACATAATAACTATTATTTCACCATTATACAAGAGGTTAACCTACCCCAACCATGGAGAAGTACAAGGTAAGGGTTATTTCACAATCTCTTCATTATCCGAGATTGTTTATACGTAATAATCTACTGGGATCTCTTTATCATCCACATCCATGTTTCTTGAAAGTGTATTTAAAATTTTTTTTTACTATTTTACAGAATATGGGTTAAAGTCATTTATACCATTATTTGACTTTTTATAAGATATTTATAAAGGAATATTTCCATAGTTTTCCAAACAAGGTCCTTTTTAACCTTGTTGACAGAATTAATGTAAGAATGTCTTTTTTTAACTTATACGGTGGGTGCGGTTATTTTTCGCCATTATAAAATCTTCAAAGCTTCCCTTACAAGATTATAAGAAAATTTTCAAAGTAAATGTTTTATTTTATAATTATGTGACTTTTAAATGATTTAAAAAAAGGGATATTTCTCTCAAATTGTTTTGATTTCATCTACGTCAACATCCTTTTATGGATTTTAAGCTTATTTGAAGTTTATTTATTATGACAAAAAACAACCATATTGTTTTGATAGTTTTTTGATATGTTTGACTGTGGATGTGTTATTTTTATACCATTCATGGTTTATGATGTAAGTATTGACATTTCGTATGCTATTTTTAATACGAATGTTTATGTTATGTTAAAACCTGTTCATATGAGGAATACATTGGACATAATAAGTGATGGGTGAAGCCCGCTATAACTCCGTGATGCATCGGTAGGTATCATGAGAAAAACTAGTGTCTTGGCATAAGGCCTTGACAAAATATTATTTTTAGTCTTGGCATGAGGCCTTGGCTATGTGGTTATGATAGTCTGGCATTATGCATTCCATCAATAGGAAAATAGTTATTGATATTGCATGTGATTATTCAATTAGTAGAATATCCATGTGAATAATTAAATGGAATTATTTAATATTATTTTTTCCATACTATGTTGAAGTTCAAGTTTAAAAGGATTTTGTTTTAGTAATACATTACCTTAAATGTTTATTCTTATTTATGAAAGTTTCCGCTATATTGTTATCCTTACTGGGCATTTGAGCTCACCCCTTTTCTATGTTTTAATTTTCCCAGGATGTGAAGAAGTAAATTATGAATGACATATAGGGATATTATTAGGGGATAAGAGTGTAGACTATGGAGACTATGTTGTTGTAGTTTTCATTTTTATGATGTAATGTAAAAATTTATGAATATATCTAGTGTTTCCAAGGCTACTAAACTAATCAGCCTTTCGAGATTTGATATTTCTTGTGATCATGCCATTGTTATGTAATAATGAACCGAATCTGGGTAACTAGGGTCGAGGAGTTACACATCTAGAGATAGTCCATCCATCTACGTTGTCTGAAGTTCATATGTATTTTTGAGAAAATATACTTCAAACTATTATAATGTGATTTTTTTTTGAATTTCTCACTGAATAGATATTAAAAACACATTTTCAATGAATTCATGATATCATCTAATTACAAATCATAGGTTTTGTAATTCCAATCATGAACCATCTAATTCCGTGATCCATATACACCCACGTGATCCCCTTGTTTGAGTAAACACCCCAACAATGGTATCAACACATCAGAATCGACCGCATACCATTTCCATGTTCTATAAAACCCATGATTTATTTTTATGTAAGTAGACCCTTATTATATTAAAAATACTTATTAAATCACATAACTTATTAACATGTAACACTATTCCTTTTAAATTCGTTCTTTGGTGAATCTAGTCAAGAGAAATCACAGAAAAAGCATTGTTAACACCCATATAGACAAATGAAGTTTAGTAACTTAATGAAATTATTTAGTGGTTTTCAATATCAAATATCTTATATCATTTAAAAATAGAATAAAAACCCCTTTATTGAAAAAATATTCTCAAGTAAACATAGCTCTTATATCCAAAAAACACACTTTGATAGTTTTGAATACAACAAATGACCTCTCAATATTCCAAACACTATCTCCATGTTCTATTAATCATCCACCCTTATCGATGAATAAAATAACATATCATCAAAAATAATCACTATGAATGAGTCTATATATCTCTAAATATCCAATTCATTAATTCGTTAAAGACCATTGGTGGATTTTTTATGACTGAAGGGAATTACCAAATGCTCGTAATGGACATATCTACTCTAAAAAGATGTTTGTAGAACATACTCATTCATCACCTACCATTGGTGATATACACACATAATCAAGTAGTGCCATTCACTTTATTGACAAACAATACTAGTTCTTCCTATAGAGATGTGGTGGGCTAAATGAATCCTACATTTTTAGTTCTTCCTACTAATAATTTAATTTCAAAAAATCTGATTGTTCCATCTGTTAAGGAAAGGAGAAATATGATTGATCCATGATATGTGATCAATCATAACCTCCAAATATCTAATGTGTATAACCCTGTGAAATATTCTGTAATAAATCCAAAAAACTAATAAAATTCTATTGTAAAACCAATCAACTCAATCTCATCCATAAATTCAAAAGAAAAGGACACTCACCAGTCTGAGAACATTCCAAATGATGGTGTTGACAATCCCATCATATCCACTGTTACATTTTTCTCTACTATAATGATATGCTTGATAACATCATTAGTCATGTAAACATCCATTCACATATAACAATATATTTGATATTTGATAATTTCTATGTAATACATACAATTAACAATATCTCAAACATCCATAACATGCAATGATAATTCTCATTTCATCTGGAATCCATCGACAACTATACAACATTCCTTACATAGGAAATATAAAAATTCTATTTGACCAAGAGGTGTTTAATGTTTTAAAATAGAAGGTATCATTTCCATATTTAATCCCATAATATCAAAAACATAATATTAAATGAAATAATTTTATGTTCCAATTTCATGTAGCACATGTATATTGGTTTAAATCATATAAATCTCACCTCTCCCCATGGATGGCACAGACTGATCATCCACCACAACCTTCTCATCTCTATATTTATTCTTTCTCACTATGCTCTTCCCTTGTTTAATCTAAAAAAATGACATGGAGAAGGATTCACAGTATTCCTAAAATCACCAAGGATAAATCCTTTCTACTAATCGGGAGTATGATGCTTCCCTCATTTCGTTGAAACATAGGCTTCATATGACCCCTATGATGTTTCCTGAACACCAGACCCTAGAGAATAGCAGCAAAAACATAGAATATTTCCCATTTGATTATAGTTATGGGATAGTCTAGTTTGTCATGTATAATCTTTCTTTATATCTCTTAGAGAGCTACAATGGAAGCATCATACCTTTATCTCTGTTTTATAGTATGATTCCCTGATCTTGCTATTGGATTCGAAGAGGTATTCCCACCTTTAAAATACGTATCCGTCTACTTCTTGCTCCCAATGCTAGAGTTAACACCATTACCCATGGGTATCAACATTCTTCCCCCACCCATATCTCCAAATATGACTCTTAATTCCAATGTATCTCTATTTATCATCTATTCATAATCCTTTTTAAATAGAAATGCATTATTCGATCAAAATTTTTGGTTAACCCGCTATTAAAAATGTTGTCTTTCAAAGATGCACAAGTAGAAACATTAATTTCAAACTAGAGAAAATTCATCAATTTAGAAATATGTCCTACCACCGAAAGGTTCTCCTACTTCAACAGTAATAATTCACTTATTTACTAAATTATGAACATGTTAGGATATAATTTTTTGTAGAATAATTCCTCAAAATCCTCCCACGCCATATCTTTGTCCACTTTATTCTAGACATCCATCTCCCACCATTTACATAATGGATGATCGAATATATACATCAAAAACATGATGATAAACTCTTCTGGTGTTATTAGGAAATCAATTATTCAATTCATCCTATTCAGCCGCAACTCTTCCTTTTCTCACTCAGAATCAACCTGAAATAAGGGTGGATTCGACTTCTAAAACTGTAAAAATTGGTTCACAAGCCTTAAATAATCCTTTTAATCCCATTATGCATATCTTTAAAGGATTTAAATATCATATAAACCACATTGTGGTTTATCTTGAGATCATATGGACAAAATTTTCTTGGATCCTCCCCCAGTTTTCTTTTATGATGCATATTGGGTGGAATTTTCTACCCACACAACCAAAACCATAAGACCAACTCTCTAGAATGTGAAGGATTACAATTTAATATTCTATATCATATCAAAAATTATAACCATTCTTTCAATAATTCAAAGTTTTCCATGTCTAATAATTTTTAAAAAAGACAAAATGTTTTGAAAATTGGAAAATTATCATAAAACAAAAATCACTTTCTATTCTAAATATCACATTTTTAAAAAAGTCAATATTTTTCTAAAATCAACTGATTCATACCAAAAATGAAATCATTAGTACAACTAAGATATGATATCCTAATTGGACATCATTTATACCATGAATTGCAAGCACTTAACTCTGTCTGAACCCCTGAAAATTATATACATTCCTATAAGTAGCTCCAAAACACTAATATACCCAATTCCTTGGAAACATTATTTTTAGCAGAATTATCATAGCTACATATTTTTATTCTATAAATTTCAATTTCTTAGAGTCATACTCTTTTATAAAACTCCAAGTCATGAAATAAACATAGAATGGATGCCAAATCAATGATTGATAACCAACTCCAAAGGATGGAATAAAATGAAACCACTTCGAACATCACACCCTTGCTCACTGGCTTGAGTCGAGCCAGAAGTGCTAGTTTTCCTTAAGAAACACCCTAATGTGCTGAATCATGGTAATAAATGATGAAATATTATTACTAATTGGGGTGATTATTTTACCATTTTTAAATTAATCCACAAAAATGAATCACACAAAAAACAAAGTAAATATATGATTCATGACAACAATGTAATTAAATTCAACAATACCAAAGGACCACCATAACCAAACCATAATAATACAACCATAATTAGAGTACCAAATATAACTAAAATGAAAAAAAACAAGGAATACCTGATAAATCTTTATAGATTCACTCCACAGTCCATGCTCTAACACAATAAATCCTCCATCACATCATAATGATCATCAAAATAAATGAGATACTTTACCATTACTTGTTTTTCAGAATAAAATATTTAAATCATCAAAGTACCAAAGATTGGGATGTGTAATGAAACACATTAGGATTTCCCTAGAATGACATTCCTTCTCACACCACTCAGATAGAAGGATTTATCCAATTTATATAAAACAATTAAAAATGGTCAACAATTTCCAAGAATACAGATAAGGAATACCCAAATAGTTTACCAAAATAAACACATTTCTATGGAAATCAATAAATAATGTATGTAACTATATTTCACATTTAATAATGGAATAACACATTCCACTTAATAGATCCCAACACATTCACCTTAACCATAAACAAATCTCACCCACACAATCTTGGTGTCACCATTAAAGGTGGAACTTCATATCTTACCACATCCCCTTTTTATTGGGGTACTTTGTGACCACATTAGATCCCTTTGATGGTATTATTTCACAACCACTAACTATCACCATATCAACTCACACTTAACATTTTATGAAAAAAAAATTATAAATAAATAATTTCAAATCATTTAAAAAAATAACCCTTTTTATTAATAACACAAATAAGTCATCATCCATGATAAATATTATTTTAACCACAAAATTTAAAACCATTCCAAACAAATAAGTCAAATTCATTCCCAAATATCCATGATAAATTGTTTAACTAACCATATTTTTATTGGAACCAATTTTCATAAACCATTTCCATAACTCAAACAATTAATCAAATTTGAAAATCATCATTTAAAAATATAACAAAAATGAATATTTCACAATAATATCACAACATCTCCAAATCCAAAAATCTTAACCAAATGGGGTTTGGACCAATATTAACACAATAATTTCACAATAATTCTCATGAGAAACAACTAAATTGTTATTAATAGTTATTTTATAGAAATACAAGTAGAAATTGATCCCACCAACATAGAGGTTATTTGAAAAAAATCACCGTAGGTGACGAAAATTCACCAATTCTGGTCAAAAATCCAAAAATTCACTTTAGAGACCTTTACCTAATATAAAAAACTCATATTTCACTGTGATTGGACAAAAACCCTATATCTATTATCACTAGAAAAATATCTATGAAATAGAGGGAGAGAGAAGAGAAGATCAAATAAAAACCCTGAAAACTACCATAATGGAGGCTTTCCAAGTTAGTTTCTCTTTAAATTAACCATTAAAACCCTTTGAATTGCTTCTGGAATGATGAGTGGAGGTTTTATAGAATTTGGGTGAAATAAATCCCATGTGAGCATCAACAAAGAATAAAATTGGGCGTGTAATTTTAAAATGAAATGCACTCTGTTTATTAAAAACACAATTCTGTGATCATGCATGGTTAGTCACCTGGTTGTAGAAATAGTTTACAAACCATGTTCCAACTTCTACCATGTAAATTCTCTAGAAAGGTTGTCCTACATTGTTAAAAAATCTATGGGCCAAACATACCAAACCACATTGTCCAACTTTTCATGGTTTACATGTGGTGTCTGCATGGTTAGGGAAGCTATGACACATAACCATGAACCTTACCAAATCCCAATACCTAAACATTCATAGTTTAATAGAGGAGTTTCATGGTTTTCAATAACCATTCTCAACCTGTGAGCCTTAATGAGATTCCCCAAAAAATCTCAAAAATCATTCCAAACTCTCACAAGCATTAACCAACAACATTATATACATAAAAATAAAAAATAAAGGGGTTCTATAGAATAAAAAACTTGTTCTATTTTTTTTCCAATTTAAAACTATTAATTCATTATGTTCAGCCCTTGGTCTTCCCTTTTTTCTTCATTGAAAGAAATTCATTAATATATTAGTTCTTTCACTCATGATATCCCAAAAAATGATATTCTTATGGAGAAATCATATGAAAACAAGGATTTATATTTTTCACCTCAAAAGGGATACATCCAGGGAGAATACACAAAATGATAATCTAGTGTACCCAAATTCACTATAACAGACTATTTTAAAGGATAATTTTTTTTCATGGTCATTATATATTATGCTCACTATCGTTACCAAAATTTAAGAAAATGTACAACCTCCCATGGAGAACTCCCTCTTCACATACACTTAATGATACATAGAGATGGATTATTCTATTTATATATAAGTGTGTATATTTATTATCAAAATAGTAGTTATAACCTCTATTCATCATAACAACAAAATAGATTCTCTATTAAGCCCTATTTCTGTAAAATCTTGAAATATCAGAAGAGAAATACATTTTATTGAAAAAGATAAATCATTATCATTCATATAAGAAGATATTAGTGTATCATGCCTTCCAGATTCAAATTATTCTACAATTTAATTATCTTACATACATAACTTCTATTTCATCATGATCAACTAGATGAGATCAATTCATTTTGAATGTAATTTTATTTGATACATTGTATCTTATTATCAATGTATAAAATAATTCAAAATTGGAATTATTATAATTGAAAACCATTAAAACGTGATTTATAATGAACAATATATATCAATAGAGAATCTATAAATTGATTTCTTCTACACTCTCACACTTATAAAAAGATGTTAATTTTTTCTCAAACTGTTATCCTCTATGAGAATATGAACAATATATCACCCTATATGTTTCTCTAAAACTAAAAAATTAGTTCATAAAAAATCAACTAATTATATGAAAATTATGTGACACCACAATGTCACACAGGTATTTAATATTTCATATTTTTTTTTTATATTTTTTCTTTTTTTGGATTATTTTGTTTTTTGGATGTATGGGTTACCTAACCAAGCCATTTCATAGAGAACATAACACAATTTTTATGTTATTCATTGTTAATATTAGACTATACCATAGGATTTATTCAATAATGTAGGTGTTTTGGATAAGGGGTTTCCTCCATGTGTAATAATTGAGATAAAAAATTGCATGAAAATTTTATAGACGATATTTTAATGGACTACAAGTAAAACCTTGTTGAGGTTCTCACTCTGTGAGAGTAGTGGACATCCATTTAAAAAAATACCAACAAGGATGATCCCTTTCATGGTGGTTGGATATTTTGATCTTCCTTTAGGTAACCACATCATAGTTCCATTGGGATACACAAGGGTTATACCCTCTCTTGTTATATATTTATTCTATCGATTTTCCTTATTCAACATTATAATTTTTTTTTGGCCATATTTATTACCCCTTTGGTTAATTGATGCTTGAGGATCCCAAATAGATATCTCCATAATATTCTTCACGTATTTTCAGGAATCCTTATATTTATTTCATATAGGTTTCTCAAGATATTATCATGTAATTATGTTTACCTTCTCCTACACTTTTCTATATGCACATTTCTCTTCTATTGAGTCTCATTATAAGAATCATTTGTCAGTGTTTTCCAAGATTTGTGATAAATAATGTTTATAATTTTAGGATTTGGTTTCTAAGGCATTGTATTTTTTTATCCACAATTGTTTGGGCCTTCATCATTAATGTTTAGTTTTGTGGTGAGTTTACTATTATAAAATGTTTTCTCTTTTTTGAAATTTAATTTCACTACATGTCATGAAATTCATGGGCACTGTTAGATGATATTTTATATACATATTAATATATATGACATCCATAATTATATTTATTTTTTTGACAATTTTCTTAATTATAATGATAGTTGGATGTTTATTAGTTTATAAAATTAATGTTTTCAAGTACCAATGATTTTATAAAATGCCTATATATATTTTTGAAGAAAAATTAGGGGTTTTCAAAATGGGTTCCTGTTAGATGTTAATATGAAAATAGTTTATGTTATTATTTTGAAGAGTTTTCTACTTAAATATGGATTAAATAACCTCTATATAAATTCAATTTTTCTACTTTGTAGAATTTATGGCTATATTAATGAATAATTTGGAAAATATATTTATTTCCAAATGGATATTAAATATTTTTTTCATGATTTGGTTACGATGATTGTTTTGTAAGGTGATTTCATGGAATGTGACTTTTTAGTTCATGTTTTGTTTTGATAATAATTTTTTTCCATTTTATAAATAAATTCTATTATGTGTGTGATATCATCAATATGGCCCAATTTTTCTTTGTCATCATATATATTACTTCATTTATGGGGGATGTTTTATATTTCTCTATTATTATATGATTAATTGGAAATAATTATATAAAAATTTAATATATATTTTGGAGTCATATGAGTTACTATGATGATTATTCTAATTTTTTTTGTTATAATTTATCCATGTTTTATTTTTTCCTTGTTATTTCTCACATCCATTGGTTGATATAATGGGATACTATGTATATAATTATTAGATTTAAATGAATTCTATGACATATTTGTGTTCACATACATTTTAGTTTCAATGGAGATATTTACCACCCCTAGGGAAGTTCTTATAGTATTTAGAGATATCGAAAGGGATGATGAGAAGGATTTTTTTAGTTCTACCTGTGGGCATAAGGATTGATATAATATGCCAATTACTATATCATTCATGTTAGAAACTATGGAGTTGACCATGATTTTTAAATATCCTTATGGATTATATAGTGGATTCCATTTCATTACATATTTGTATCATCTATCCTTGATTAGATCACGTGTCACCATTTCTTGGTTATTAAACTAGTATTTTTCATCTATGATATTTTAATATATAACATTCTTATGTTCATTTTTTTTTGGATTTAGATTTAATTTATTCTATAAATTTTATTCGAATTTTTGATTTATAATATGAAGAGGTAATAATTTTATAAAAAGAATCAGAAAAATATTTGTCTTAAAATATGGGAATTCGGTTGTGTTTGGATTCCACTATTTGAAATCATTAATAACATAATTTGATGTAAATTTTAAATAACTTCTCTTGATTAATTCATTTTTTTAAAATTGATGATATTAAATAGGATATGATTTGTTTGTTGTGATTAATGTTTTGGGGTTTGAATAAGTAAATTGGTAGAGTATGTGGCTTATTTTGTTTACAAATTCCTTATTACTAATATGTGAAAACATGTTTTGTGTATTATTTTCAAAATATAATTTGTTATACTTTTAAAATATATAATTTTATAGAATCATTTTCATGATAAAATTGTCCATTTTTGTCTCACACCCAACATGCACATATGTATAGGAGTGTGTGTGTAGCTTCTTTTATTACATTAAGGAAGAAAATTATTCATTAAGGATAGATATTCATATTGGTTTGTGGCTGGACCTGGGGTTGCGGTGAGTGATTGTGGGTCATAAGGGGATGTTTGAGTAATGCACCGGGAATTCAGTTTTTTGTTTTCTAGGAAATGGATATATAAATAACTTCTGTGAGAAAATTTATTTATTCATGTATTTCCTTATTTATATCAGTATTATGTATATATATGTTTTAGATATAACAACATGAGAAAGTTTTTAATTTTCATATTGTTTATATGGAATGTTTTATTATTTTTATCTTCCCATTTTTTATATGCTGGTTTCCACTAAATGTATTTTTCTCGGATGATTGATTGATTCTTTCATTATTGGTTTAAATTTTATTTGAGGATGAAATATTTATCAATATTCTCTTATTGATACTGAATCACTAGTTCCAAGCCCATTTGGATTGATAATTCACTTCAGATCAACTAGTGGATCAGCCTGTGTACTGAGTTAGAGTAGACCGATATAGTTCATTAAAAATTATAATAAATCATATATTTTATTAAGGGTATTTTTTGGGAAGAACAATCATGTTATTTTGGAGCTCAGGTAGTGGGGAGATATGGAACACAATCTGATTTCATAATGTATGTACCTGTTAAATAAATTAGAAGTGTTTGTTATCTTATAATACACACAAAAATTGAATTCAATGAATATTGAAATAAATTATGATATTGATAAAATAATGATGTTTATGAAATAAAATGGTGTATAATTCACATAAAAATAATACAATATATTTTATAGTAATAATTTGGATATGTTTGGTTGAATTATATATATTTGTGTGATTATTAGTTTTTATTAAATTTATATTTCTTATGAATTATATAAATATAATTTGTTGATGAAATAATTAAATAACTAAATAAAAATAGTTTAATGATTAACCTATGACATGAAATACTAGTTTAATTATTATATTATAAATTAATATGTTTTATTTACAAATTTTTTTCTTCATAATTGAAATTTTAATGAATGTAATATTATTTTAGTTAAAAATGATGTTAAATAAATTTTTATTTATTTATAAAATAAACTTTTATTCATACATTTTTGATCCATGGGTTATATATAAATGTAAATCACCTGAATGTAAAATTGTATATTGTTTTTTGAAGTTAGTGTTAATATTCATAAATTATTTTATATATTAATAAGTTAAATTAATCAATATTGAAGTATGAACAAACAAATATTTATTTATTATATATTAAATAAAATAATTAAGCATTCATCAGATTATTTTCAGTATGATATGAATGGGAATAATAAAAATTTTATACATAAAGATAAATTATTTGTAATAGAAAATTTTATTCATTTTGGGAATGAATATTAAAAATATCTTCTACTAGCATTAATTAGATAAAATATAATACATTTTTAGTCCACATTTCCATATATTATTATAAATTCATTTGTATTTTGGTTTGTAAAATTATTCTACATGATTGAAAACTATAGTAACCATTTTGATGGTAAAATATGATAATATGTTTTTCTAAGAGACAATGCCTCATATATTACTAAACCATGTCTAAATTTTATTATATTTGTGGATTTTGAAATTTTTTATCGTATATTTGAAATTTTCAGTTTTGGTGAAAAATTCAGATGAGAATTAAAGTTATTATATTTAAATGTTAAATATTTTAATATTTATACAATTCCACTCAAATATAAAATTTCATATCCTATTCAATCTTATTTAGACAATATGTCCACCATATATTAATATATATAATCCAAAATCTCTTCCCAAATCTATTTCCCATGTCGTAGATTTTCTGTTCTCACAAAAATTCCACCCCAAGAAGGATTATAGAGGTATCCAAAGAGAGTATAGCGAAAAAATAGTAAATTACATTAACATAAATTTTATATTTTTATTAATTCACACACCAAATACAAATATTTTATAAGAAAATATATAATAATAAATTATTATTATTTTTATTCGAAAATGTTATTATGTTTATGGAACAATAATCATCTACATATTTTATTTATAATGGAAAATGAAAACATCACTAATTCTTGTGTGAAGACTCTCTCCTCAATGATGTGAGGTTTTCCATTTTTCATCACCACATATAATATATAGTTATAATGAAGAATTTAATATATATAAATTATATTTATAAGATAATTATTATATTTTAAATGTAAAATAATATATAATTTCATTACCCCTAATCAATTTGTAAATAGAAATGTCGTTTGTGAGAAATTGAGGACTACGACCTCCCTAAAGAGTTATTTTTCCTTTATGTCACCACCATACATGGATGGTTATGAACTTGAATATAATACATAAAGATTAAAATTATTATTTGTTTGATATTTTAGAACCATTTCCCTAGTTCAAGGATCATTACCAACAAACGTACACATGCTTAAAAATAGAAAAATTAATACCAAAATGTCAATATTAACAAAGAATTATAAAAAACTGAATTATTAGAACTTATATGTTAATTTTATTTAGTATTCAAAAAAATAATATAGTATATGTATTTAATTGTAATAAATTAAAAAAATTATTCATGATGTTAGATTGAGTTCAACTATGATGAAGATAATTATAATAGTTTTTCTCCAAATAGAATTTTTAATCAGGTTTATTTATATCTAATATTACATTGATAAATTTTAGACATTATAGTTTAAAATAATATATTATCTCTCATCTAAAGTTAAATTATTGGGTTTAAATGAATTTATACAATTTCCATTCCCGTTGGTTTCAAACCCCCTTGAAGTTATACATGAATGAGGAATATATTAATCTCTTCATTTTAGTTGGGAATCATTTTCCTCTCTATATATTTTTATTGTATTATTTAATTAATATTATTATGAATTCATTAGTTATAATTTATTTTTTACTTTCAACGATATATGAATTTAGTTACAATTTTTTTGTATCTTTTAAATTTTTTTCTAATTTTTTTTACATTATTTTAAAAAATAATAAAAAGAATATTCTTTTGAAATTTTATGCATGATATCCTTTCCCAAACATCTTTGTAATTACTCATTATTAATATTACCTTAAATTGTCTCATGGTATTTCAAGGAAACATTTATTACAAATTTTCTTTTAATATTTTTTATTTAATGTTTTAAAAGGAAAGGATGTTTCACTCTTTAGACAATATTTCAGAGGTTTCAATAAAATTTTGTTTAATATATGACAACTTCAATTAATTAAAACATTGATTCATCAAGGATATTTTCAAGGGATTCCAACCGCCATATCTATCATGATGTATTTTTATTATGTTTTAAGTAAATATTCATGAAACCAACTTCATTTCCATGGTATAATTATGCTCTGATGTAATGATGAAATCATTTATTTCAATACAGAATATGAATGTTTATTTTATCATTACATGATAGGTGGGAAAACTATAGGTCTCTAATGAATTGGTTAATGTTTTATATCTCATGATATCAAATTGTATAAGGGTAGTTACCGATGCCCATGATGGTATACTAGAAGCTATCCCAAGACTAAGAAGGTACATGGGTGGGAATCCCATTCCATCAATCTTATGGATTTCACTCTAGGAAATATTGATACTTGATATTCATGCTTTTGTTTACTACAAAATATTCTAACATGTTCATATACACATTTTATGCTCCCAAGGATCATTATTCATTAATGTTATATACTCATTTGAATCATTACTTTTGTTATGTTTATGGTTTATTCCATGAATTATAAAATTATATCTATCTATGGGTATGATGTTTATGTTCAAAATACTTATTCCAATATAATTCTAATTTTGGATATTTAGATGTATAATCCCAGTATTACCCTTACTAATAATTTTAGCTCACCCCATTTATTATTCAATTCTCTAGGATATAGAGAAGGATATTGAGAATGACAAGTGTAGATGGTGACCATGTGAGAACATTGTTTGTGGGAAAATTTCGATATTGTTAATAATTATCTTTATTATGTATTAATTTTTTAGAACACTAACAACTTATCATTTGGAGAACATACTACTGTGATATTTTTTGAATATTAATATAAAATAATTTAATATTTCATTATGTTATGCTTTAGATGCCTAAATTATTATAAAAAGAGGGTTTAATTATTTTGGCGATTATGTTATATGGACTAAGAGAGTATAATCTAAAGAAACCAAATATGAAATTGATATTTGAAGATAATAAAATTTCATGTATTAAAAGATGATTTCATATATTATCACATATTAGTAAGTATTTTCTTTATCATGTTGCTTATTATTTATCTTAATGTTTATTTACACTAATACTGGCCATTTTTGTTTGAGAAAATTTTTGGGACAATGAGGAATCATGTGTATAGTGTATAATATGGCCAATGTAATGGACATCCTTATGAGTTCCCACAAGGAAAGTGAGTTGGTATATGAAATATTTAGGTTATGCTTCCTAAACTCCCTCAATATATGAATACAAATTTAAACAATATCGAACTCGTGACAAAAATAATATAAGGGACATCTCAATATTGATCCATTTATATTGAAATAAATACCTTCCTTGAGAATTTTCTCTAATCAACTTATTTATGAACAATATATCAATGAATAGAAAGGATTAGTTTTGTTCTATAGTGCTCCAACCGTTATAATGTTGTTTCAGCAGGTATTTATTCATATGGAATGGGAAGAGTTTAACAAAATATTCTTATATATATATATTTCCCAACTCCATAACTAAAATAGGGAGTTATTTTTGGAATATAATAATAATTATAATGAATGCTTTGTTTTATATGACAAATTTTTATAAAAAATTCTTCGTATGATTAGTATATAATAATTTACCATGAAAGTAAAATTCATAAGTTAATTAGTGTATTAAAACTCAATCTCTGATGCATGTTGAATTTAAAAGACAACATTTTCTTTGAAGAAAACATTCAATGTGCACTCATGGTAGACATGGATTCTGAATAACCAAACAATTCCCACAATTTTAGGGACAGGAAGAGAAAAAACCTATTATGAGAACAAATTAATAATACCCATTGGGTAAAGAAAATAAATAAATAAATATAGTGAAAATATGGAAGGAATTATGGGGGAATCATTTTCCAGGGACTTATAAATTCTTCATGTGTGGAAAAGGATATTGATAATCTAAATATTGAGGATAGATGGTATAATTAATTAGTTACCAAATATATAACCAAAAATATAATTTCTTAATTATAATGAGTATATGAATTATTCCAAAAACTACACCAAACCAAGATTTAATGAAAAAAATCATCATCGACAACCTACTAGACCAAATGAAAAATTGAAGGTCTATCAGATCACAAATTCAAATGTCATTCATGATAATTTTGAAGGAAGTTAGAGATATAAAAACACTCTAGAAAATAAAATGAATTATTTTATCTTGATGCTACCCAATAATGTATATTTAGATAATTTTTTAGTTTTATCACATCATAAATATAATGATTAGCTAGTTAACTATAGTTGATAAATAAAAATTGTACAATAATTTAATCTTAATTATATAACTAATTTTTAATATATGTTTTTGGGAATAAAGATTTTTCATGTTTAATTATTACACATATAGTCATATTTGATATTATTTTAAAAATGGGTATTCTATCTCAAAATAGAGCACATATGTAAAGAACCAGAAATTTCAAGGAATTTTTTTTTCTTGATTGCTTTAGAATTTTACGAGTCTGCAGTTCTGACGACACTTGATTCTGATGGCTGGTGTGCCTAGAATAAATTTCTGAATTTTTGTTCGGGTACGTTCAGTAAATGTACATGCAAGTTTTTCAATATTTTGAACAGGTGCTCTAAATTGAAATCTGAGGACACCGATGAACATGGAGTAGCGGTATTCTTTTATGGGGACTTTTACCGCATTTGCATTTCATGCGGGTTGAATGTTAATTTTTGGGGTATAATCTTAAATTAAATAAAATTTTGTGGTACACAATTTTATTTTGAGAGTTGGTTATTTCCTCCCATGGTGAATTTATTTTTGGGGCCCACACCCAAATAACTTCCCATGTTTGGATATTTGTGAGGTGGGGCCCACACGAGCCCCAACCATTCATCTCCCCATATCTCTCTTCAACACCCTTAAACCCCTTGATTAATTCTTGACAACCCCCTTTAATTGCTAAAATCTTCGCCTTCCACATGGTCATTAACATGACAACATAGTGAATTAATTATTTTTTACTCCACAAATTAATTAATTATTTTGGGTGGATTTGAATCATTTTTAAATTGCATGGAATGTTGATTAAAATAGGTGAATTCCTCATTTTAATATTTTCTTGGAAAATATTTCGGTGGAACCATTGGAATTAGAAGAGAGATTCATCCTTCCATGAAGAATGATGCCCTCTTCGACGAAGAACGCCGATTCCATTAATAACAATGATGTGCCATCCTTCCCCTTCTCTGAAAAAAGTGAGGAGATGCCGCTTCCTCCTCGATCACACCCCGACATCCACGGAATTGACGTCCGTTCTCCATGACGCCATTCTCCGCGACGTCATCTACCACGACACTTGTCTTCCATGGCTCGAAGACGTGCGACATCAATTATTGAGGAAGAAGTTTTGTATATTCATTGAGTGAATAAATTGTACCTCAGTCATTGTTAATTTTTGAAATTTACATTGGTCGATTGTTACCGCCTAAAGCGGAGGGTGAGGGCTGAAAAAACACGACCCGATGACATTCTGACGTTTCATATTTTATTCGAAATTGGGAAGCGGCGAAGATCTAAGGCGGGGGACACGTGGCAGCTGCGTGAGGAGGAACCGCGGCCCACAACTACAGGCCCCTAAACTGATGAAGAACCGGCCGGCTAAAGCCGGCCTGGCCGAAGGAGGACCGCGGCGACCGAAGGGGCGCCGCGCTGCGGAAGACCGCGGACCACAATCTGTGGGCCGATTCGGCGGCAAACCGGCCGGCTCGTCAGCCGGCCGGGTGAAGAAGCTGCAGCACCTAAAGGTGCCGCATAGCCGGACCATGGCCCACCAGAGTGGGACCATTGCACCAGGAGGTCGACTGGCTTCGGCCGACCAATTTTGGAAGGCGACACCAGTTGACGCCACCGGTTCGGGAATGTGGGGGGGCCGCCCCACCCCCCTGGGGCCGCTCAACCCCCTTCGGCCGAGCTGCGGCCAGCCAGGCTGCATCCCGCTGCACCGGGATGGGCCGCGTGAGGAGGAACCATGGCCCGCAACCACAGGCTGCTCGGCCGATGATGAACTAGCCAGCTAAAGATGGCCGGGCCGAAGGAGGACCACAGTGCCACAAGGGGGGTCACACTGCGGAATACTGCGGCCAGCAATCCTCATGCCACTTCGGCGGCGAACCGGCCACCTCATCGGCCGGTCAGGTGAAGATGCCGCGACACCCGAATGTGTCACGCAACCAGACCGCGGCCCGCCTGAGTGGGCTGCTTGGCGTTGCAGGTTCGGGAAAGCGTGGGGCCGCCCCCCCCTTGGACCGCTCGGCCCCCTCGGGCCGAGCCGGACGACCGGACTTCCGAGCCGCAGCCCGCCGGGAAGTGCCCTGCCAGGCCGGGCCGCGCGATTCACCTATCTGGTCCAACCCTCTGCCGGGTCAGACCCACTAAAACAGGTTGATCCAACCCGCCAACCCACTGGGCTTAACGGGCTGGGCCCGTTTTCACTTAAAGGTGAATAACATGAAGACCACACATCCGATCGACACGCCATATACGAAACTAGGACCCTCATGATGTTTCTATGCTTTTGTGGTAATCTAAGTGAGGTTTTCAAGAATTTGGATAACTGCTGGGTTTGTAACGTGCGTATTTCCAACCAGGACCCTGGAACAGAAAAGCCAATATCTCGTAGACCGGGCGTCTGATTGACATGTCGTCTGTCCCATCGGGTTCTCTATCATGCAACAGAACTTCGGGATACATCAAATCTGGACTACGTGATATTTGATGTTTCGAACCCTTTCCTCGAGGAGAGGACCCTCCCGGAATCGAGCGTTCTATGTGCGGGACCCCGAGAGTTGGCTGCAACTGCAACGACTACCGTACTGGAATCCTTCGTGGGTTGGGCGACGAGGACAACCGTACTAGAATCCTCCATGGGTTCGATGATGACGACAACTGTACTAGAATCCTCCATGGGTTTGGCGATGATGAATACCATACTAGAATCCTCCGTGGGTTGGATGGGGAGGATTACTGTTCTTGTATCCTACCTGGGTCCGAAATTTTGACTTCTGTTCTAGTATCCTACGTGTATCCGACAGAGTGTCTTGTCTTGTATCCTACATGGGTCCGATCGCTTAGGTGGACTAGTATCTGACGTGGGTCCGTCAGCATAGATGAATCAGTTACTACATCTGATCATATCTATCACTTTACGAATGATGTGTACCTATGTGAGATGTGTCTTGACTTTCAATAATTATCAACGATGTGATTGACTTCATTCCTGTGTGGATAGGATTGTACCTAGGCTCGAGAGTGGGAGTTGAATTGGATTGATGAGTTAGGTATATGTATTGTTATATACCTATGTAGAGATGGTTGATACTTCGTGATTGTATCTTTTCTTTGTGGTTTATCCTTCATGGATTTTGGGAGACCTTTGGGGGTCTTGGGATCCCTACTGAGTATCATTATACTCACCCCTGCATGGACAATGCCTGCACTACGTTGTGTTGGATGCAGACGACAGACATCACAGATTGTGGTAGAGGCTTGTAGAGTTGGAAGGTACCCACAGTTAGACCGCTTGGTGAGACGTACACGGAGCAGACGGACGGACCTGTGGTGCTGGGGAGACTATATTTACCTACCCTTCAGGTGGGATTCCCGGAGGATGACTCGGTGGTTTCTATTTTACATTACTTTAGTTGTACTACTTTTTCAGTTTTACTGTACTTTCGGTTGGCTTTGTATTCTGGCCAATTTACCTTTCCACACATACTTTGTATTCAGTATTACACTGTTCTTACTCCATTTTTTGTACTCTGTTGTATTTTTTTCTATAATAAAGGCAATTCCTTCCCATTTTATCAGGATTTACACCTTAGGTGCTAGTCTCCAGCCCAGGCATATGGAAGGCGGGCTTGGGGTAGTCACGACACGGGCCCTGAGGACAGGCCGTGATAGAATATCAATTGATGAGGAAGGGAAGTAAAATTTTATATCTCAAACCAACATATAATCATCTATTGCAGAACAGATGAATAAGACCTTCCAAAAGAAATTATATCCATTATATGAGTTATAATAACAACTAATAAATGTTATCAAGATAAATTTATTAAGAAGAAATTAAACAATAAATATACACTTATTTTGTGTGAATATACCAATGTGCTTATATATTATATAAAAATCATTCCCCCAGATCACAATGTATAGTTTTCAATTGAAGTCACACTATTTTTTATACATATTTAAAAGAATTCTCATATATGAAACCGTGTTGGGTTATTATAATTAAAGAATTAATTGAAAAATAATTGAGAAAATGAACTCAAAATCCATATTGTGTCACAATGTGGTTAACATGTTAATTTTTCAGGAATTAATATGGTCTAATTTGTCCTTATATTAATTATCAAGAACATAACTAGAAAACTATAATGAACAATCATCCTCTTCCTGGCATTAATGAATTATTTGTTCAAATGTGTGAAGATAAGTATGTCACAAATACTGATCCATGATCTGGATATCATTAGTAATGGTAATGAGTAATTGTATAACCAATACAACCATATGTATGATGTATGGAACTGTGAAATTATAGTTATTTCATTCAAACATACAAATTCTCATATTTTCTCCATGTATACAATGAATAAATTAATTAGAGGTTAACTCTATCAAATTTTGTATATATTTTTATAATATATTATTATAGATTTATAGATAATGATAGAGTATTAATATCATCTATGGATCATTTTAATGAAGTTGAGGAATGAGAGTCTATATTCCAAATTTACCTAGTGTGAATTTTGTTAATATAAAGTATCTTTCATGGTTTATATAATTACATGTAATAGAATATGAGTGGACACATAAATGATGAAATTTATTAAACAACATCTAGTATTAAAATTGTGATTATGATTCTTATACTTCTTGGACCGGATGGATATTATAATTTAATTGAGACAAATATCTCATGGTTGTAAAATCTATTAATCAATTTAATATGAATGAGATCCATGTTCCATTAGTCAAATGAATGTGGGAAAAGGAGTTGAAGATACAATCGTTCAATGAACCTAATTTTATATTACCCTATAGTGGAGATCTTTTTATGATATATATTAATTCATTAAAGAATAGAGTATGATGTTTTATCCTTAAAATTGATATAATAGTTTAGTATGACTCACTATAATTTAATTATCACGAAAACCACTACATAACTATAGATTTGGAGTTGGAGTTTGTAATGTTATCAAGGAAAAAATTTATGTATTACATTTATAGTAAATATTGTTTTATATTTATTGAACAATAAATATTATAGTTTTTATTCACACAAAAAAAGATGAATATGTTTCAATGTATATGTCTAATGTTGATTACATGTCACGCCTAATCAACGCAATAAAATAACACGGAGATAATCAATTATAATATTAGTGGATTCATACTCTATTTACTAATGGATTATCTAGTGGGTTATTTACATTATATTGATAATAATTATTACTTATAGTGAGTGATGTATTGGTGTTTCTAAGTATTTAATGATATGGTTTTGAATTAATTTTTTTTGTTGGAATTATTTATATATTTGTGGTTTTATATTATTAGATATATATTTTTGAGTAATATTATTTGGTATTATATGGGTATTAGATCATTTTTTTATATTGAATTCTCGTTACATTTTCAGGTTTATAAATTTTTTTCAACTAGTTTATATGCGATACTTGGTATATTATATGGTATATTTGGTAAAAAAAATTATTGTGAAAGCACTCAAATGATTAATTAACATGGTCTCAAAAAATTTATTCAATGTCCATAAAATGATTCAGACATTCCTCTGAATAATTATATAAAGAAATACTAAATTTAGAAAAACAATTTAAGTGAAAAAATGGGTTACATTCTATTCAAATTTATTATGTCCTGTAATTTTTTAAATTGGATTGTACATGAAAATGTGTGACAATTTGTTATTCAAAAAAAAATTTAAACACCATTTTTCCTTTTAATATATAATTTTTTGCAAAAATATTTCTATATATTTATTGGTTAATTTAAATAATTCTCATATGGCAGACAATATATCTTTTTTATTGTTCATTTTATATATCATTGTATTATTTAGATATATAGAAAATGTTTCAATGTGTCTAATGTAAAAGTCTAATTTTTATATAATTTTTTAATATGGTTCTTTAGTTATTATCAAATTTACTCATTAATTATGTTTTCAATTGTTTTAGGACATTAAAACATTCCATTTACTCTATATTAATTATAATTTTTTCATTATCCAAGACTGTGATTTTTCATCATGAATATTTTAATATTTTTGTTGATCCATTCCAAATTAAAAAATTAAGTATTGTGATTTTGTTTATTTGGAGACTTATCTAATTTTTTTATCCTATTTTATGGTAAGAATGATTCATTACACTTTAACCTATAGTAGATATACATCAACAATCCATACATAACCGTAGTAAAAATATTTTCATATGTGGTGATGTAATGACTTGAATAGTTTAGATGGAATTAACTGTCATGATTCCTAAAAATTATTGATTTCTCAATCAAATTTATTATTTAAATAAAACATGAACTTTGGGACTCTCAATTTTAATCATTTTTATTGTCTTCAATGATGATTTATGGTTTTTACTAATCTAAAAAATGTTATCATTTTTTATCAGAAGCTATAATTTTTTCCAAAACATGTTGACACTATATTTTTGGATCACTAAGATTTCATGGTAAACCAAGTGACATTATTTTTGTCTGAAATAACTTGATGTGTATAATATTAATTTTTGGAAATCCCTTTTATTTAAATGAGTGTTATATTTTAAAATAATTTTTAAATTTTAAAAAATCATATATAAAAAGAATTGTTTATTTTTATAAACATGATTATACATAATTATTTTAGCACCTTGTGTGATGTATTAATTTTTATCTAATATTTTCATTATTATTTCATTGAGATTCATGTTAATTGTGATTAAAATGACTTTAGTTAGTGATTATTACATGAAATATGTCATTAATTTTTATTTTTTATTTATTTTTTGAATTATTAGAAATTATTTATGGTATAGCCTTAAATTATTTATTATTATATTTGAAACTATTTGAATATATTGGTATATATTATTTATATTAAATGAAATTAATAATTTCATAACATTGTTTCATCAATAATGGTTCTTAACGTCATTTGTATGTTTATATTATATATGGAAAATTAATCATTTTTCATGTATGTTAAAAGGGATATATTATGATCATGTTAATTGTAATAAGAATTGTATTATATCGATAATAATGAATGGGATGGATTCATAATTGAATAAATCTAATATATTCCTTCCCCTATAGTTAATGATAAAGACTGTAATATTTCTCTTACTCTTTTATATATGATTCAATTTCCTCTTGGATTGGTAACATAAAAATCGAATTTATAAACACAATCACCCACAACCACACACACGTGCACACACACACACATATATATATGTATGTAAAAAAACACATTCATGGAATAGTATAAATATATGAATTTAGTTAGCTTTGATAAAGGGGAATGTCAGTTTCTCATTCTAAATCAACATAGATTATAATTGTTATTCTTGAAGTAGCTATATACATGTTAGAACTTCATACAATTAATATTTATTTTTCCTAGATGAAAATTTATTTACCAACCTTTTATTTTTCTTATTCCATGTGTTGATTAATGAAATTCATGAATTTGCATTGAATATACCTATTTTGATATGTAGACGTGTTTTTCCATGAAACTGTTTAATCTTTACTGTTTTGAGACATTATTGGTGATTCCCAGTATAATATTTATACTCACCCCATGTATAGAAAGAAAATTTAAAATGATAATTATCTTTATAAATCCTATTTTTTAAAATCAATTCAATAACCAAAAGATATTTGTTTCTTTATTTAATCTAAGTCACGAAAGTTAGGATGGAATTTCCCTCAATGATTGAGCTAGTGAATGTTTGTTGGAGTATCATTTTTCATGTCACAAATTCCTATATAGTTTCGTGTCTTTCATACATGAATGTGGATTTATATTCCTTGAATATATTCATACCATGAATTGTATATTTTTCCACCTTATCATTTGTATTTTACAATATATATATATATATATTGGAGTTTTCCTATTACTTTCTTATCGTATTGAAATAGACCTTATATTTAATTATCTGATCAGTAACTAATATATGAATGATTCATGTTGGTTTCTTAGTAAACATTTTTCATGAATTACTATCCCATTGAAAGGCTTGATGTCAATCCTCAGTGATAAACTCATCCAGGTGATGTTATTCACCAGCGATTGGAGATTTGGTAATTCATCAAAGTTTAGTAGCTTAACTGGTCAAGGACTATTCATGTGTTCGAGTAAGGGACAATAAACATATGGTATTAATAAAATATAATACATACAAGAAATTTTATATTATATTTCCAATAATCTCACATCTCTTATCATAACTATGCAGACTTCATATAGACCCCACATTTATTCTAGGGGATAGTGACTAGTGAAGATTTATGTAAAAACACATAGAAATATGTTACCTATATATAATCCGATTAAATTATAATAACTAATCCCCATCCAATATATTTTATACAAAAAATAAAAGACAATGGATATAAAAATAAACAGATTTCAATTACAACTATAAAAATAAAAAATAATAAAATTCATAATAAATTTTCATGAATTGATATCCATTTCACATACTATGAATAAATTAAACTCAACCCATAAAATGATGGAATCTAGATATAGTAGAATAATAAAAAATAATTAATTAAAATACAATATGTGGAATATTTTCTGTGACACTGTATTTTGAAAAAATCAATTGGTATCCCTCATGATTCATGTTCATATAATATAATCTTATAGAAAAATTGACATAATTAACATTCATGTGTTCATGTAATCTTGAAATTCTATAATCATCACTATTTCACTATACCATCAAGTATCACAGCAATGAACCATATAGATCACCACATTATTCAGTTTAATTCTATTTTTTTATATTTAATATATATATAACCTCATAGGTGATTTAACTATATCAAATATTCAATATGATTTCATAGAAGCCATGACATTGATCCATGATATAAATTTTTTATTAAATACTATTTATCTATGTACATGTGTTGGAGAGATAGTAAAAATATATTATATATTGATTGTGGTTGAAAAAAAATTCTATAGTCTTAAATAATATTTCATACTGAGGATCAATATTAATCATTTATAGTAGTTTTTCATTTTGAATTGTAGTTTTTCATTTTGAATATTTTTGATGAAAAATAATCAAAATACTTCATGTATGACTTATTTTTCTTTTTTCATCTCTAAATTATAAATTATATCATGTTATTTGATAAAATATAAATCGATATTTCATTTTATTTTCTCCCAATTAGTTATAATAGGTTATAAATATTTTATTTTTGTTCGAAAACAATTTTCCCATATTGATTAATGTAAATACGAATTTCTTGTGAATATCATGAGAACAAAATCATTTTTTTAATTTTAAACCATAGAAAATCAAAATTTTATTAATTCATTTCTTAAATTATGAACACTTAAAATCTCATGATTATATTCCCATAAAAGTGGGGTCTATATTATCTGGAATAAAAAATTAAACTATTCAGGAAAACTTCTAGATAATATTTTCATGTTACCCTATTGAAACTTTTCCCAAAATAAGTTGGTTAAAAAATAACTACAAATTGGTATCTATAGATATGAAATGGACCCAATGACAACATAATTTTTTCCATATGAATGTAATCCCTTCTTATGAATATATAATGTGTATTATAATAACTAAGTAAAATGATATCATATAACGAAGGATTCATAATTTATGTCACCATTCTATCATGGTTTATTTATTCTTTATTTTAATATAGTAGATTGATTTTAAATAATATATTATAAATATTGATTTAATCAAAGAATTATTATTTGATTAAATTTTTTATAGGAATTTATACCTCACACTCAAAAGTTACAAATATATTCTTTAACATTAAATCAATGTTATATTATTAATTTCAAACATGATAGAAGATAAGCTACTATAAACATAAAATGCCATGGAATTACACATGTATAAATTTATGTTATTGATGTAAATGATTATGAATATGTTCATTTTAGGGAATTAAAACAAATTGGTAGAAATAAGAACATCCAATGCTTTATTTACATATGGGGTTACTATTAGGGGTCCACTCCTCATGATAATATGCACTTCAGATCGAAATTTTTAAACAATAAGAGATAATAACTCAATACATATAGTCTTATAACACTTGCTATTAATGCATTTTCATTATCCCATTTTATTGATGTATATATAATATTATAAATACTTTAATAGTAACATCATTTTATATTCTTTTTCATATTATAGTTGGGAGTTGTTATAAAATTTTTACATTATATATACTGTATGTAAATTGCATTATATGTTATATAATTTTGTACTAATACAATCATTGTTAGAGAATTATATATATATAACTATACATGTGACCTTCTAATAAAAATGACCAAGTGTTATTTGGGTATATGGAACCAACTCCCAAAATACAACCACATGTATAATATAAAACTATTATATACATTCAATATTCTTATTCATATATATGAATTATGAATGTAATAACATTGTAATTTTAGATAACCTGAACCTAGTGTCCCTAAGTTGGTGGATACATTATTACATTGGTTTTAGACACTAGGGATCACTCCCATAGGATGGATTTCTATGCATTGGAAATCTTAATACATAAATAATTCACGTAATACCGTTGAAAAAATAAATTACAACAAAGTGAATGTTAATATTTTCACCATTGAACTCATTATAATATTACATATTCATATATTAAGAAGGTAAAAAAATAAATGAGTACAAATGCTTTGTAAGGGTTACATACAGTGAATTATAACATCAATAAATAAATTGTGATCGAAATCTAAATCTAAATAACAGATTACACATTGCATTTAATAAATAATTTAATGGAAAGAAATAATGTCAATGGAATAAATGATTATTAAGTAATTACATATAAATAATCACATAATCCAAAGACAGTATAAATTTTTCATTCTTATTAATAATAGAAACATGAACTCTAAATAAATGAAATGAGTAATGCAGTATGTCAGGATCTCATACATCATGATATCTAAACGATCACACAAATTCACTAAGATAATTTAATTGATATGTTTGTGTATTCAAAAAAATAAATATGGAATTCAAAAAATTTCATTTCAAGAGGCTACCCATAGATCGAGGGGAAATATAATTCTAGGCTCCACCCGTCAATGAATTTTTAATGATTTCCTCATATATCAAATGATATATTTAATCCCTGAAAAATATTCCCTATCATAAAATGGCCATATTTAGTAATGAATAAAAAATTATCAATATTTTCCATGATAATAAAATAAAATTCAAACTAAACACTGTATATAAAATTTTTAGATGGTTTAATAAATAATAATATCCATGATATAGTGAATATTGAGTGTGTTGTTAAATGTAATTTCCAATAAAAAATTATCACACGAAATATATTATATCAAGAGAATGTTTTCATTCAAATAATTAATCAAATAAATAACTATAACCATCGATTTATCATGAATATATATTATTACAATAAAATAATATCTTATTGATATATTAAGGGATAGTGATAAATATATTAAAATAATCTATCATAAATAAATTCTCTACAAAACCACTATATATGTGTAGAAAATTTTAAATTTCATAAAATCGTTATTGTGGAGGGGTGGTCCATTATCACCAAATATGTTAGAAGAACATTTATTTTCAATTTATTTAAAAAACCGTTCAAAAATATTAGGAATATTAGTTTCAAATATTTTTTTCCAAAATTCAAGGATAACAAAAAATTTCATTATTAAATAATATTTATAATTATAATTTCTTTTGTAAAATAGTTCTGCAAAATATTGGATTAAATGGACAATATATTTGATTTAAATGGAAATTAAACAATATTTTTTTTAAACATGTCTTTTCTATAATAAATTACAAAATATAAGAATAATTGGATTAAAATATATAAAATACTTGAATATATTGAGATTAATAAACTTATTGGATCTTATTAAAGAGAAATAATAACATTCCTTCAATTAGGGAAAAAGTAATCCTAAAATAACGTGAGACTAAAAATATGTTCTGAACATTTTGGTAACATTTACATTGTAACCCGTTAAAATAGTAAAAAAAATTGGATCAATATACTTTATTTATAATTACATATTGATCCTATATAGAATAATATAGATTTATATACATAATGTAATGATAATATATGTATATTAACTAATATATATCAAAAAATGTAAATTGATATGAAATCTATAACAATGACCATATCGATGATGCATGGATTACTAAATGGATTTATTATGTGTATAAAATTCAAATAAACACAAAAAAGATGAAATTGAACATCAAATTATCAAAATTAATTACACATTATCTTAAAAAAATCATTGACTATAAATAAATAATATAACACAGAGAAGTGAAATCTCATTAGAAAAGTCATTACCATTTGTAACATTCATGTGGAATTCCCTTGGATTAAGTTATTTTAATTGAAACTTAAATAAAATGAATTATAAATAATATAGTATTTTACATTTAATTTCTTAAAATATACACCATATTAAAGGAATTAGGTGCATAACATTAATATATTTCATAATAAAGTGATATTTAGATGAAGTCCACCCTTCTCTTAAGTTGATAGATATTATTTCTAATGAATAATTGTATTAAATACGATATTATTCTATTCCCAAACCAATTGTGTATTGATATTATAAAAAATTATCCTCTTATAACAAATTATTATTCATTTATTAATAATATTTTATTATATCCACTCTTTTGGGAGTTAACTAATTCATTTTCCCATCAATGTTTCACTATAGAAGTATCATTTAAATAGTCTTGTAGATTTATCTATCTAAACCAGATGTAAATTAATTTTAAAATTACATATTTATTCTTTTGACACATATGTTGAACGATTTTTGAATGGGGGATATGGAAAATGAATTGCATCGCTTCTTGGAGACAACATGTTATACATATGGTCGAGTGATGATATCATTCACTTAATGGGTGAAATTTTAAGAAATTAAATTATATATATATATATTAGAGATACAATATAGTTATATATATATGTTATGCATATTCATAATTTCTATCATTATTACTATTCATTTGAATCAGTTAAGGAAAAAAATACATCAATTTTCCAAGGAGTAGTTTTCCATACACAATAGAAATTGATTTGTTTCCCATTTGATTGAAATGGATATTGATATATATTATTTAATTAAATTAAAAAAATCATAGAATATAGATTATACTCGCGATATTATAATGTAAATTTAAAGATATAATTGACTTGGTGAAATGAGTAAATAAATAGAAGGAACATTGTGAAGAAAATTAAAATCTCATAGAAGAACCTTCGTTGGATCACTTATTAAGGACATTATGGATGGTATTTTGGAAATATATGAACACATATAATGTGTATTGGAATTTTGAGGTATTATATTTTCAATTATAGGTCAATAAAAATGTCTTGAGATGTGTAATGAAGTGAATGAAATGAGTTATATTTTATTATTTGGTAAGAGTATCATTTTTTGTAAATACCCAAAAATCATGAACAATGGGAATTCAATAAAAAATGATGGTAAATTATTTTTGATAAATAATGGTTTTGATGGAATTTATGGATGATACAAAGCAATGACACAAATAAATGAACATGTTTTAGGAATGTTACTTTAATGTCCTCTATGTTTACATAAATTATCTATTTTAGTTTTGAACATGATAATTAGATTTAAAACTTTGGAATATGTAATATATTTATTATTAATAATAATAATAAATTAAAAATAGTGTATATATCATACCCATATATTTTAAATTTATAATACAATAGAAAATTTATTGTGACAGGAGCATATGTAACTCATAAAATCCCATTTAAAAATTAACCATAATAAAAAATATTTATTGTTGTCAATCATCACTATGACCACAAATTATATTGAATACAATATATAATATTTATTATTATAAATATAAATATTAAATAAATATTACTTCAATAAATTAACTAAATAATAATTATCTCATTTAAAAAATAACATACATATCACTTAAGAAAAAATGATTTTATGAAATCATTTTTTCATTCATAATGATATCATAAATTTAAAATGTTTCTAATGATATTTTTATATGTACTTAAATAAAAATATTTAGATATAAAATATATAAAATTCAAATAGAAACATCAAAATTAGTGTTTATTTAATTAATTAAAATGGATAATCTTATTTCCTAAAAAAATTGTTTTTTTAAAATGTATTTTTAATCCAAAAAATAAACTCATTTCTAACAATGGTATGTACCTAATTAAAATGTAATTAATAAGATTAAATAAAACTAATTAATACCTATTTTAATTTCATTTAAAAATATAATCCTTATGGGAGTTTGGAATTACGTTATATATTGAAATTAGATGATAGTTTTTCAAAAAACATTAATTTTTTAGTATTCACTGAAAAATCACACTTTTTAGAAAAATACAACATTTTCACCATAATTGTTTTACCTATTGATTTAAAAAATAATATAAATTTTCTTATATATATATATTTTAAATTTTTTATAAAATAACATTAATATAATTGTGAAAATTGCAATTATTCTAATTTTTAGAAAAATCATTGTTTTAAGTAAAAACTATATATGTTCATGTCTCTTGCACAAAAATTATAAATTAAGGATTTAAAATATAAATTAATATATAATACATTATATTCATTAAAATTATTAAAAAATAGTGATTTTTTAAAAAATTTATGATAAAAATGCTTTTACACAAAAATGGTATTATATAAATAAACATCGATTAATTTCAAATCACTATTTTTTTCATTTATAATACAATTATAACCATTTGATTTGTATTATATTTATTTAAAATATATACATTTCAAAAATAAATTACACATTCTGATTTCCATATATGTAATGTCTATGTTATAACAATCATTTTATAATAATATATTTCATATGTCGTTTAAACTTGGTATTTTATGATGTATATACTATAAAAAAAATTATACATATTTTAAAATCATGGGGGGGTTACAGTCTCCTCAAAAAAAAATCATATCAATATGGTATTGTTCTCGGAAATTAGGTGCTTGATATTATAAAATTCCATTTAGAAAATCACAAATCATAAAAAGGGTTAACAAAACATCCTCTTAAAAAAGGGAATGTGAAATAAGAATATTACCCTGGATTACAGTTCACAATTTATCCATGTAGGATAAAATTATTTTAATTTGAGAAATTAAACAAGTAATAAATTATAAATAATTATTCAGAGTAACTGAGATATTTGATTAATATAATTTAAATGATCAGGATAATTCTAATGATCAAAAAACAATAAATTTTTGGGGACTTATAAGCCCTTTGATTTAACTGATATGCTGGTAATATGATAATTTTTTTATGAAAATATCCTTTTACCAGAGTTGATGGATTTTTTTTCATCATTATTTAGAAAACATGAAAATAGACTAAAATTATATATTTTTATTTTCATAAAAACCATATCATCATTTAGGGATTCATCAATAAATTCCCAATCCATCTATTATATATATAAATGAATATCTCATGTGATGTTATTATTACTAAAGCACTAACATTAACATTTAACAGATCATAGGATCCGTAAAATAGTGAGAATTCATTATATATGTCCTCAATATTTTATTGAAATCATATTCTATATCACGAGTTATTCAATATAATACATAAATATATAAACCTCAATAGTTACACAAAAAACTCACTTAGTCTATTCAATATTTATTGATCCATAATATTATTTATGTACGAATAATATCATATTATCTAGGACATCATGCAGTTGAGTGGTTGGTGATGAACACTTGTCACCACACGGTTGTGGGTTCATGCCTCGTTGACTTTCTAGATGCAATGTGTTATCACCCAAACTTTAGGTTTTCCTTTTTCCAAAAACATATTAATATAGATTTTAAAAAATTCCTTCAAATATTATGAATACAGAAAAAAATGTTAATAATCAAATCTCTATTTATCTGGAAGAGTTTTCTATATGTCTTCTTTATTTGAGTATGTTATGTAATATTAATTTACTATTTTTACATTAACATCAATGATCGTATAAACTCTAATGGTTATAAATAACAATTTAATTATGTCAACGAAAAATATAATATACTTATTCTATAAAATTACCTTCTCACTGGAATTCATGTTATATATAATGTTTCCATATAAATCAATTAGGTATTAATATAGAATAACGATCTCGAAGGTACTTCCATCACATTAATCCTTGAATGGGTATCGATCCCTTTATTCATCTAATCATTGATTAAATAATTAACCAATGATGGTACCTAAAACTACAAACTATTTTCTTCTAAATCATTTACTTAGTTTATATGGATATATCCATATTTTCATATACATTATATTTTTTTGGATTCAAAATGTTAATTTTCAAAATCATATCCCCTGAGAGTGTCCAACAAGGTTTATTGTTAGGATCGTTGCCATGAAAAAGGATCCAATCATGTAAAAATTAATTGAATGATTTTTATAGTTATAACCACATGGAACGAGTGTTCCAGACATAAGTTTACCAATTGTGTCTATAAAGGGTAGTAATTTCATGAAAGAACTATATTATATATTTCATACATTAAATTTATCATTTTATGATATAAACATCCACAATGTCTATCATATTTTAATGTTTTGTAGTATATTTTTTCCAAAATCTAGATCTCAAGGTGTCTAATGATGTTTCAATGAAAATAATTGTAAGGACAGAAAGCCCAGTATTCTTGAATTCGTGGTTACTTATTTACATTGGTTCAAATTAAATGTAATAACATCCCACTGGACTGAATAGTTTAGTAAACTTGTAAAAGTAATTACATACTTTTTTCTGGAATTACATTTGAAAAACTAAATTACAACATTGTGGAAGTAAACATTTTTCATCCCTAAAAATATATAATTATTAATTCTTTATATCATGCAAAATGTTAAAAAATAAACGTATTATCAAATTTTCATTGAGGGTTATGTACATTGGAATATATCCTGAATTAATAAGTCATAATAAATCATTAATGGTAAAAAACATAACAAATATTAAATTTAATCAGCAAAATAATTGTCAGAAATATTGTGGCCTGACTATATTATGATTAAATAATTAAATATAAATAATTAGATGGTTCCTGGTTAATATCAGTGCATTAATATCATGGATAATACAAACTAAGTTAAAAAAAGAAACCTAATATATTGAATTTCATTTTCTTAGACGCCATGATATATACACCATCAATACCATGAATCAAGAAATATTAATTAACGGGTATGAATACCCAAAAAACCAATTTAATTAATGCTATCTTATAGATTCATCTCATGAGACATAATATACATCGAGGGGCCTTATAATTTTAGACCCCACCAATAACTTAATGTCTGAAAAACTACCTATATATCTAATGATATTTTTCATTCTTGAAAAATAATATATATCAAACACTATCAATATTTATTAAAGAATACATAAATAACAAATTTTGACCAGTTAATTAAAATTACATCAATATAAAAACTGTACGTACTAATAGAATAGAGTTTAAGAAATTGTCATATCCCTCATATAAATAATATGATATTTTGATCAAAATATAATGTCCAATAAATGATCATCACATAAAAATTATTTTTTCTAGATAATGTTGAAATTATAGAATTAATAAATAAATTATATTAGACCATTTGTTCACCAGGAATATTTATTTTTTCAACAAAATCATCTTTTTGAAAGAAAAAAGAAAATGGAAGTGAAATATTTAAATTAACATTGAAAAATTATATATATATATAACTACTACAATAATTTAAATGTAGCTACATTTTTTAAAACCAATTTTTTTTTCGGGAAGTCAGTTATCAAGGTGTAGATTTAAAAACCTTCCTTTTGACCATAGTTGAAATAAACCCTTTATGAAAAATTATAATTATTAAATTCGACTTCATTAAGGTAATGATAGCATAAAAATTACATAATAAATATTTTTAGTAATTAAAATTATATTTTTCTAACAATTGTGGAATAAATTGAAATAGAAGTCAAATATACAAGAATTAAAGATAAAAAAATTTCGATTTCATATAAAAATTTATTAGAATTATTCAAATACCACTGAAAAAATAGATGGTATAAAATACAAAAAATCATTAAATAATAATTCGGTATGAAAATTATTAGATCATGTGAAGAATAAATTGTAAGATTCACTCTATGTATGTAAAATAAATTTGAAAAGAAGGTGAGATTATAAAATATATTCTTACCTATTTGTTATAATTATAATTATAACCCAATGAATGGATAAACATTAATAGAATCATTAAAATAATAATTCAAATTGCTACTCTGTTAAATAAAACCACTGGGAAGTATATACACTACCAAAAATTGAATATGTGCATATTAACAAATATGTCTCAATTTAATTGAAATTGAGATGAAATTTCTTAAAACGATTAGACAATTGATATAAGGATCAAAAAATGAATTTATGTTCTGTATAAAATATAAAAACATATAAAAAGTGGAAATACATCAATACATAAAAATTTATTACACATATAATATTAAAATATAAAAGAGAAATATGAAACAAAATTACCCAACGAAGAGGAATTGAGTTATAAAAGTCCGTAAAACCTAGTAACATTCATGGAAATTTATCATGAGTTAAATAATAAAAATTTAAACATATATAACATACATTATGAGTTATTGGTTATATTACATGTAAAATTATAATTATATACAATATATAAAAATAATTTGGAGGAAAACAAAAAAAGATTCATCAATATTAAGAAATTGCAACGATGTCCACTACCTTGCTCTTCCCATTAGTTGATAGTTATTTAACCACAATTATAATTTTATTATAAATATTATTTATTTATTCCAAAACCATATTCATATTTGTAATATCATTTATGATCCAGTTATATTATATTCTCACCCATTCATTGATGATATTTTATTCTTTTCACATTTTTGGGTTCTAACTACTTCATTACATATTATATGTTATGTTATTGAAGATCAATACATTTTTATTGTACATAAATCCATAATATATATAATTATATTAAATTTTAAAATATATGATTTATTTATTGGATATAAAATTATAACTATTCTATAAATTTTAAATTTAAAACGAATCGCAACCCTTAGTGGGGATGGTAGGCCATATATATGAATGAGTAATGATATAATTCTCTTAATGGTGAAGGGGGTGAGTAATTATATTTCAATATAATTTCACTGAATTAATATATTTTTAAATCTACTAAATAAATACATTTTTTATAATTATTACAATCCTTGTGACAAAGTGATGGAAAACAATTAAATCTGTTCGGGATGTGGTAGTCTGCCACAAACACAAGTGATGGGTTTGTTTCCCATTTTATAGAGATATATATAGATAAAAAGAATTCAATAAAATAAGAAAATATATTTATATGTTAGATTAAATTTTAATGTATTGGATTTTTTATGAAATAATTGTTTTTGGAATAAAATAAATAGAAGAATTTACATAGAAAAGATAATCACCGTCACTTGGAATAACATCATTTGTATCACTTATTAATTACCCATAGGGTGGAATTCTGGGAAGAATAGTAAATATATAATGTTTATAATTATTATGTAGAGTTACATTGATAGGATTTTATAAAACTAAAATCATGATAGGGGTGAAGAAGTTAAGGAAGTGAGTGTCTGTTTATAATTGAGGATTAATGGAATTTCTGTAAGTTCTAATAAAATTCAATAATGGTATGCAATTATAAACTAATGTAACTATAAAATTGATAAATAATGTATCTTATGATATTTATGGTCTATAAAAGCCCTCAAAAGAAAAAAGAAAAACTTTTTTCACTTTTCATGTATGTTTAATTACTTTTATTGTTTTGCTTTTCAGGATGGTAATTAGTTTATTTTATTTTACGAAGGTAATTTATCCTCTATGACTAATTATATTTGTTATATATGAGATAATTTTGAACCAATTATTTTTAATATTATATAAAATTTATTTTCAAAAAATATTATAATTTTTGAAAATTAATATTAACAAATGCATATTTAACATGAAAGACATCATTTTAAAATAAATTATTGTAAATAAATTGAATATTTATTAATAATGGGTGTGATAAATAATAATTTTACTTTATATTATTCTTATTTATAATATGGATCAATTTATCCATATTATATTAACAAAATTGGAATAATAAATTATAAAAATGAATCCACAAGTCGAGTCGAAAAACCATTTTTCATAAAATTGGCTTTTTAAGCATAAGGTGATCGAAAATTAAATATATGACTAATGATAATAACTAATATGTTTTATAATTCACTTATTAAGATATATAATTTAAATTTTTAATTTATATATTTAATTACAAATGTTTTTATTATTAATTGAAATTGATAAACATTGAGACATGCAAATATTGTTCATAAGACTATTTTTTATGCCAAAACATAAACATATAAAATATTCTATTAGAAACCTGAATAAAATATAATTAATTCTATAATTTATAAATATATTAAAATTATAATAATTTTAAATCAAATTTAAAACATCTTAAAACTTTTAAAGTATTTAATTTATTAAAGATAAATGAGAGTTTTATGGAAAGGCAGTATTGTTCCCTATTTTCCTAAAAATCAATCTTTTCAGATATATCACAAGGTATCAACCTAAATTAATATTTAAATTAATATTTAAAAAAATTAGTGCATTTTTACTAAATCATATTTATAAAAAATTATAAATTAAATTTAATATAAATACCAATTCGTGATTAATCCACTTATTATAAAATATATATTTTTAAATAATATTTCATTACTTATATTTATTCCACACCTAAATATTCAATATGGTTGATAATTATATTTATATAATATATGATAATACAATTTTAGTTAGATAATTATCCAAAAGTGATTCATTTTTTTATTATGATTAAAAACACATTGCATGCATAATAATATTTATAAAACAATATTTTTATTCCAATGGGATGTTTATTTTCATTACATAAATTCTGAAAACAAATGAATTTATTCTATTCATAAATAATACATAAACCTTTCATAATTAAATTAGCCTTATTCGTTTGTTATATTTTAAATTCTTTTTTAATGGTCATATATAAATAATTTCTGTTATGGGTCATTTCAGTTTAGTGATGCATGTCATGTATGTTATCAAACACAATTTTATACTTTTCAAATCATGGGGTTTTTCAAACTGTTAGTTTTTGGGTTTCCCATATAGACCTCAATATATACAACTCAAACATTATTATTTACTCTTTCCTTAAAATCCCTACTATGATGAAATATATAAAGTATAATCTTTGTCATCTTTAGTAACATGGAATCCTTAAAAATTAGATTCATTGTAGTATTATATAAATTTATTTTAACATGGTATATACATATTTGTTTAATGATAATATCTAAGATATATTTATTTATACATTATTATTCCTTTTTTCATTAAAATTTATAATTCACTTGGACTCTGCTAAAAATTAAATGACTATGGGATACCTCAAGATCATCAATCACAACAAACAACCATTTTGAAAAAACAATGACTATCTTTGAATTAATATTAGAAAGATTTATCTATAAACCATAATCGTGATATACCCTTATTATTAGATCCTTATCTCTAACATAAACTACTAATGCATCCTTTAGTCATCAAAAGTACTTCTATAATCTTATAATTAATATCATGTACATCTCTATCAAATTTTCATGATATATTCCCTGTATTACGAAGGTATAAGAAACATAAAATTTCTTGTAAAAATAGGTATACATAAATGATCCCATAAATAATGTGTTACTACTTACACTAATTTTATCTATCAATTCAAATTTTCATGTAAACAATTTATTAGATACAATAATTCATTATTTCATTGATAATAATCATCTCTTATATTATTTGATGTTATAAATTTTATTTCATTATCAAAAGATGTATATTGATTTAGACGTTCTAGACAATAAGTCATATCTTGACAGGTTATGATACCTATAATGTAATCTATGTTACATTTTTATTTCATTCCAAATAATTTAGTTGAGAAAATATTAATTGAAATATGTCCTGAACTCTATTCAATATTCATTATATATTATCAAAATTAATACTTATAAAAAATTACACTCTTAAATAAATTATTAGAGAAATTTCACTCATATTCTTTTATAAAAATAAAAAATTCCATTATAGATCCATCACAATGCACAATCAATGACAAAGATCCTTGATTAAATACATAAATACGTATTTATAACTTATGTTCTTTTTTACATTATTTCACATCCCAAAACCTTAGGGTTGTTTCATATAGATAGAAATAATAAATTTTATATACAAAAATGTGTTCTTTATATACAATTTACCAAAATCATAATAATATCAAGCTTATATGTAATATATAATTTAAAAGATATCAGCAACATGAATGGTGAAATTTATTTTCCATTATTAATTCATAAGAATTATATCAAACCATTTTGAACTCAATCATGTTTGATAGGTATTTATTTTTCAATCCATTTCCAATATTTTCTTGAATAAAATTTAACATCCAATAGGTTATATATCATAATGTTAGTTAACCAATATCCAAACGTGATTTTTTGACATGTAATACCTTTTATAACTAATGTCCTCATTCAACATGGAAATTTATTTTCTATCAATATATTATTAACAGGTAATGAGTTTATTATAATAATGGAATGATGTTTCAAAAAAAATAGACATTAAAAAACAAAATCTCTCTTTTTCATTAATTAACATAGTTGACATATAGATTAGTTTTTTTCTCTATATAATCATAAACTTATTCATGTTGAATTTTTTCCCAATCCAAATATTTAACATGTTCAACATCATGTTTATAAAACATTCTATTACTACAAAAATATCTATTAAAAATGAGCACATTATTGAAATATAGCATTCCTTTATAAAATAACATTTTTTTTGAAGGGATATATACGTAACATATTTTAGTGACCTAAGATATATTATAAGGATATACATTCTATATTTTAATGTGATATTTTACTAGGTAATGGTATTAAAAACGATTCACACCCCCATACACACACACACAAACATATATATATATATATAAATATATATATATATATATTATTTAACTAGTTCATTTTCATACCATAACTCATACAAAATCCAACCATAAACATTAATCTCTACAAAAATAAGTATATATATCAATATTTTTAAACCATATCTCATAAATTATAATGGAAGTGTTACTTGAGTCAGCATTGATCTTACCATCCCATGAAATGTTAAATTATTCCATTTACTAAAACCATCAATCTAAGGTATATATATATGAATGAGTTAGGGGAAAATAAATCACACTTTTAAATGAATTATTAAAAAAATAAGTTATTTTATAACATTTTAGGGGTAGAGTTACATTGTATTATTTACAAAATAGTACCAAATTATTTTATATATTTCTTAAACATAGAAAATGAATATGAATTATACCTCGCTATGTGAACAAACCCATATTTACTAAATGAATCAAAAAACAAATATGAGTGACATATAATTTATTCTTCTATAAATAAATCACAAAAATCAATATTATTATAATTATGATGTTTTGTACATCTTTATTCTTCATCAAAACAATTTACATATGAAATTATTTCTTTGAAACATGTAAAATATATATGCAAGGGTTTTAACTCAAAATAGTATAAATTCACTTGTTAATATAATTTACATAAATTAATTTCACTAAAATGAATTTTATTTCTTAGATAGTTGGTGTATTAGTACAGTTCGGTTGACTTTTCAATGAATTTTTAAAGTAAACTTTCATGTTTTTGTATATATAAACATTTATTTATATGTTCTATTCCGTAACACATGAAATTAAAATAAATATGAAACCCTTATTTCTAAACATGAAATGAAATTACATTATATTTAATGATGGAATATACATTATTTTTTCATATTAGTTTATATATTATAACAATATTCATTTAAAACCACCCCCACCAGGTAAATTATGATTGTATTCTACTATATATATGATAATTAGACATTCACTAATAATTTATACAAGTTCCACTTCTCCATTTTTAATAATATTTAATTTACTTATTTCTGTAAATGGAATACATATATATGAAAAAACAATTGTACAATATATATATCCTTTAGATATATGAAAATTATGTTAAATTATAAATAAGCTAGATGTGGAGGAATATCCTTGACTATTCAACACATATTTGTTTCTTTTCTTAATGTGGCCCTTATTTCAAAAAATTTATACAATAAATTCATACTCTTCATTATACATCAATGAATTTTTTTTATTATAAGTGTGTTTTTTTAATTTTTTGGATCATATTTAATTATTGTTATATTTTTAATTACATTCATTTTATTTTTCACCATTTTAACTACAGAATTAGTTGTCTTACTGTCATTATCATCATAAAAAAATATTGCCTAAATATTTTGGTGTGCCTTATTCATATTAGTCATGTTGATGTAAACAATATAACATGATTTTTTGAGTAGTAGGGATGAAATTACCAGACAAACGGACAATGTTATCTTTAGATAGAATCTTATGGTTTACAATCTCAAAATACACCCCATAACATTGAGTACACATGGATCATATTTAGATCATTCCCCATTAACCATGTAATAAATAATCGTGGAATATCATGCCTATCATACCTCAATCCCTCCTATTATAATTCATTCAATAGATAAAATATTTATATAAAACATTTCCATCAGGAATTGTTTGAATATAATTACATATTTCTTATAATATGATTCAGTAGACATAAAACATATCTAATTTATGTGTAATATAAGAAACACTATTCACATTACATTCTATTTGAGGAGTCTCAATATGAAGTCTGAAATATAACACATATAACATTTTTTCATTTTAATATACTTTGTCCAAATTCTTATGAAAACTTTTTCATTTATCTTGAGTCAACAAATTATCAATTACATATAGTGATCACATTGATATTTTATTTTTTCTATTAATGGAAACATTTATCAATAATAAATAAATTATAGTAGATTCTAATTTTTATCTTAATGGATACTAATTTACATATTATTGATTTCTTATTAATTAAATTCACCCCTTAATTTCATTATCAAATAGTTTATATTATTATGTTGTTGGGACACGATAATATATCTAAGGTAAACACATGAAATAATTCCCATTAACAATATTGGTTAACTATTTTTAGAAGGAGTTCCTAACACATATTAATTTTTAGCACACTATATGAAATTAAACCATTATATGCATATGGAGTCATGTATATAAGTCCAACAAAAAAATGAATGGTGTTTATACTATAATTAAAATTCAATATGGAGTAATATATATTATTTAATTCCATCCAATTAGGTGAATGGGTTATTACATAGAATCAAGGTATATATGAAAGATAATGTGTATTCAATTGTTTAGTGCCAGATGAAAGGATGTAAATGTTTAAAATAGAAATAAAAGATATATGGTAAAAAAATAAACATTATTATAGAGTTTAAAATTCGATTAAAAGGAATTAATGTAAATTATTTACCTAAATATATATAGGAATTTAAAAATTTATACACTCTATATTACTGTACTTTAAAAATAATTATAGATTATGATGATGTTTATGGTCTAATAAGAAGAAATAAGGTTACAATAAAGTTTTCACTATACAAGAGGGAAATAAGGTTAATATAGAGTTTTAATAATTCAAGGAAGTTGAACGGGATATTCTATAATTTTATTCCATATAAAAAAATATTCTTTTATTCCATGGTTTGAGGAAATATGGGATATTATGAGGTGTGAACTATAAATTTATTCTATATGGGATATATGAAAGGATGAGTTGGAGTCTAAGATACATTAATATTACATAAAGGTTTACATAGAGTTTAATTTACTCTATTAATACATAAGGTTATGATATATATTTTTCATTCTAGGAAATTGAAAGGGTTTCATTGGAGCATTATTCCATCAATAAAGAAAAATGAGTTACTATTCAGGTTTATATCGTCTAGGATTCTAAAAGGGTGATGTTATAGTTTAAATATATATGATAATGGATATAAGGTATTCCAAAATTAAAATTCATATAGTGTGGAATGAAATGTTATTTCATAGTTTAGATCAAGATGAGAAGGCGACAAGTACACCATAGTTTAAAACAACATGGGAAGGAATATATATGTTACACCATATTTAAAATATATTTTGGAAGGTAAGAAAGGTTATTCTAGATATTAATGTTCTCCAAGATGTCTTAAATTATGTGTTGAGGTTTATTTAGAATAAATTATAATTGTTGGTTACACATGAGATCATTATCTTCTTTAAATATGGATATAAACATTGGATTTTTGTATTTTTTTATAAAACAAAAATTATACACTAGTGTTTTTTTCTAGAACATGGAATGTTAAACATTAGATTTTTCTTGTCCAAAAAATATAAAATTAAGTTAGATATTATTATCATCATAGATGATTAGTTGTTAACAATTTTTTATTATCATATAGGTATATGAAAGGGTACACTATATTTCATTTTCATCAAGGAAGACAGAATGTGATGTTGTACTAAATGTTTATCCCAAAATAAATAATGACTAATAAGTGTTTGGAGATTTGATGATTATAGGATTGAAATAAAAGCTAGATTTATATACATATCAATTTGAATGAATAAAAAAATACATAGTTAGACTAATCTTTTTAAATACATAATATTTAGAATAACACTTATCCATGAAAAGAAATTTATTGAAATTTTTGGCCTTGCAAGAAGGTACAACATGAAATTTAATTTCAAGAAAGAATGTCATGAAACCTAGGTTGGATAATGATTCATATAAATTAGTAATAGTATTTTGTGTGTACCATATATTGTATTATCATGTGCGGAGGATGTGTATAAAATAGATTTTTCCCATACGGTAATGAATTTTCCAATTATTATATGGTAATATGTGACGGGCCATTATCATATCATTAAAATTTTTACAAAAAGGATAAATGTTGTGACATTAAATGTAACAATCTCGACATTATTAAATTAAATTCTATTTCTGAATATAAATTTGGGTAAAAAATATAAAAAATTTTATTTAAAAATATTTTATAATGTACAATATAAATAATTAATATTCATGTGAAAATAAAAAATATATAATTTTTAATTATAAAAATTGAATCATCATAGAAAATTGATAAATTGATTCTATATTACTATGTCTTGTGTAAGGGAATAATTAATATAACTAAAAACCATTTATTGAATTTATAATTTTCTATATTCATAATTAATCATAAATTACATTTTCCCTAACCGCATTATAATAAGAACACTAGTGATCAGGAATAAGCTATGAATCTTGTAATGATGTATATGAAACATTAAGATAAAATTAATGTAATGAAATCTTAAATATTATAGGGGTATGTATAAAGTTCTAAAGTTAAATATTATTGTTTGAAATATGGAATCTATATGAGTAAATCAACTTTGAGAATAGTAACACTACCACTATGGGTTACTGTTTAGATAAATATATAATCGACGAATAACAAATATGTTAATATCTAAATAAAAAAAATATCAAGGGAAATAATTTCATTTATACATTTGAAAAAAATAATGCATTTCATTGATAATGTGTTTTTTACTTATTTATAAATCATTATCATTATATATTAGTTATCATGTTTTAATTAAACTAATATTAAAATATATTTTGACAAATTTTATTATAAGTTTGGTATCATTTTATTCATTATATCTATCATTTTTTATTATGTTATTATCTGAAAATAATTATATTTTAAGTCACTCATAAATATATTAATCACTCTAAAAAATGATATAATTTTTTAGTATTTATGTTTTTAATAATAATAAAATAATATAATTCAAAAATTTTATATTATATTTTATAAATATATATATATTTTTTAGTAAAATAAGTTATGATTTATAATATTAAATATGTTCTAATGTGATAATAATTATTTTCGTTAACATACTATGAGAATTCATGAAAAAATATTTTCAAATTTCTTGAAATGTAATCAAATAAAATAATATCCATATTTACAATAAAATATAAAAAAATTAACTTAGGGTGAATTTTTGTATATTCCCTCCAAATTTTAAAAAGGGTGATTATAAACCAATAACGATATAATGATGACATTATCAAGAAAAAATATCTTTCAACTTGAAATCAGGACAATGTTCAGCCTAAATTGTGTTCAACACTACATGGTGTCAATTAATGGACCATCATTGTTGTTATCAATCATAGAATTATTTTATTCTAATTTTTAAAATTAAAATAATTCCTCAATACATGTATAAATACCCTCTCTCACATCGTGTTTAATAATCTTATTAAACATGTTTCCCATTAATCCTTGTCCTATTTCTCATTGGTGTTTGGGATATTTCTTTCCCCACTCCACACTGTTCTTTCACAGTATGAGAACCATATGAATGGATGTGTCTTGGAAAAATAATAGATGAAATCATGAGAGGGAAGTAAAATACCTATTGTAAGAATGATTCAATACTAATTTACATTCATATGGGTTTCAAATATTTGTTCCATTATTTTTTTCATTATATTTTATTTTCAAACAAATTTATGTATATAGAATTATTTACCCTCTCCACTTATTGATTTCTATTCTTTTTAGTACTACATTTACATTGATTAGGACATTGTATGAAATCATATATATTCAATTTATAAACACGTTCACTCTATACATTTTTCTTTATTTTTCAAATCCATCTCTCATGTGATTATTTTTAAATCCTTTATATCTATATATAAGTATAAACCCTTCAATATAAAATTCCTCAATGAAATGATTTTCTATTCAAATATAAATGGATTTATAAGAGTGGATTTTATCAAATCCACTAAAAGATTTTTTTTAACTTTATATTTAGGGGCCTATTTATCAAATTTATGGTTTCCCTCTTTTATGTGATATGAAATAATTTTTAATCAAAATTGAATTTTTATTTTCAGTGTTCAGTAACTAATATGATTGAATATGCCTCTTTTCAATTATTATAGTAAATTTGATGATGTTTTATGATGAATAAGTTTAATATGGAACTCATTTCAATTTCATCATAAATTATTAATGGTATTATTATTTATATATGTATGATATTGCCATCCAAATTTTTAATGTGTGAAAAATGATTTTTAATTTACTATTAAATGAATGCTTGACCAGAAATTATACATCAATCAATATTATTTAGTGAAACTTTTATCTCTTTCGATACTATGAATTGTGAAAGTGTATAGATAGTAGAACAATAATTTCATGTAGTATTTAGATTATGCGTTTTCTTATATTTTTTATATTTCTGTATTATGATTTTTCAATATTGAACTAGTCATTCATATTATCAATAATTTTTTATATAGATGATCATATAATTATAATGTGATGAATATTATTATACTCTCTCATGTAATAATTTTGATTTATTTCTTCTTTTATATCTTATTATTACTCAAGTCACTCCTATTATATCTATAATTTTCTATAATATATTTCCCGAGGAGATCACATGAATTTAAATGTTTATGACAGGTTAATAGGTGTAAATTGATAACAATATTATATAATGTTATAAATTATTGAATATTATCTAAAATGATGATTTAATATTTATTTCTATATGATTTTCAAAAACTCATAATATAGATTTACCAAATTTCTATGGTTATGAATATAAACCTAAATAAAGTGGAGTCTCCATCATCTCTCAAGAAGGATATATTTCCTCTATTCCTTCATGAGAAAAGTATTTCCTTTGTTTTGTGGGCCTTAATATCCATATAATTTTTGAAAATGTGTCAAACCAATATGAAATATATTTTATATTATTAACTAATATATTAAAGATATGTTTAGCTTAGTAATACAAAATTTTATTTGATAACTGAATCATTCATGGATATCAATCAAGAATAAAAATCCAATGAATGAATATAAATCAAAAGTGTTAAAAGTGTTTTAAAAAAAATCAAAATTGATGTTTTAGTGAAACTCATTATACCAAAATAGAGTGAGAATTTATGGTATTTTGAAATAAAACAATGAACTTATTAAAACATATAAAGTGAAATTCATAAGGCATAAATGGTAGTCATATTTTGTTTTTATCACTCATTATATCAAATTTCATAGATTATTTAGTTTTTTAAAATAAATTCTCTAACAATATTAATATATTAATATATTTTTGTTTTTTGAATATGTAGTTTTATATAACATTAAATTTGACTTGAATTTTATACAATATATTGAAGGGAATCATGAAAAAAAATTTGGATATATTTTTGAAAATATTTCATCAACTGAAAAAGGACATATTTATAGGAATATCATACTCAACATATATAAAAAAGGTGGAAATAAAAACAAATGGGAATACATTATTATAAATAAATCATGTTTCAATTATTAAAATCAAGGTCATCAATAATTACATTGTATAAGGTACTCCAAAAGTATATTCAATATTATGCATTGAAATAATTCTCAACTCAATGAACCACCCATAGTTCTATGGTTCAACTATATATTAATTTAGTACAATGAAATTTTGTTTACCAAAAAATGGTCTCCTAAAATATTAATTTCTAATAGACAATAAATCTAAGGAAGGAATATATTATTCTACATGAAATAACATGGTAGGAAAACATAATATGTGGGGAAGCGTACAAAATATTTTCATTCAATAATGGGAAATATGTTATTTTATTATAGTAGGATTGGTTCATTATAATATTTTAGTTTTTATATAAATATTGAATGAATTCACTGATATTCTGATGTAACGATACTTATAGAAACAATTATTTATTAATAATCCTCAATTAAGGATTATGGGATTATTTTTCAATAATATCTCGTAATTTAACTTTCAATATAATTTGATGTTTTACTAGTTATGGGAGATTTATACTTATATAGTGATTATATAAAATATTAGGAAATGGAAATCAATGTCTATATCCTAGAGAATTCAATTCAATTATATGAAATTAAGGATAATTATAAATCTACCTTATTATCTCTCTATTTTTTATGGGTGTTTATGAGAATAAAGAGGCATATCATTCTCAAATAGTTAAGATAAATAATAATTCCTATATTTGGTGCATTTCTACTATTAAGGAATACAAAGATGTATATAAAAATAGATTTAATATCTTCCCGTGGATTATAATGTTGAATTACAAATATAACTTATATAGAGTTAATGGCTAATATCTAGTGTCCCATTTAATAATTATTTAATAAAACATAATAAATTATAAAATGTAAGAACTGATTTTTGATATTGGGTTTATACACCCTAGTGAATCACCTTTCCGTGAACTATATTACACTTTCAAGAAGAGTTTTGGAAATATATCAATATTTATTATCTACTAAGAGATAAATAAGATCAAAATAAAAAGATTGTATCCACAAACATAGACTCATGGAAAGTTTAATAATCATTATAGACTCATATACTTTTCAAATGTGGATAATTGTTTTTAATATTATCCACTGAAGAAGCTGAGAGAAGAAATTAAATATATAACTTTTCATAGAATATATATATGCTATGAAATCATATTTATTACATTTAAACCCTCGAAATATATCATCAATCTTAGTTGAATTACTGAATTGATACATTAGAGTTTATCTTAATAATTTTTTTGTTTTCTCTAAAAAAAATAATTTCATATACTCAAAATATAAATATTATCATAAATAAAATTTAAATATACTTCCAATTAATATTATGAAGGATGAAATATTAAATGGTAAAAAAGAATTCATTATTTACACATAAAAAATTGCATTCTAATAGAATGTAAACAATATAATGGTAATTATTATAAATAATTCATTGATAAATGCCACTAAATAATAATATAGGATGAAAATTTTAACATATATCTATAGTTTTATTCGATTATATAGTAACTACAAAAATTTTATATAGAATTTATTTTCATCGTATCACCCACTAAATATTTTTACATAAAATAAAGTAAATTGTTATTGTCTTGAAAAATGTAGACAAGTATTTATTGACTTCTAGAAAAGGAAACACCCTAAAATCATACTATTATTAACATTATATCAGTAAGGGTTTTCTATATACAACGATGATTCAAATAATATATTATAATGAATCCTTATGAAATATAATTAATGGATAATCCAAGATTGTAAGAAACTAATGTCCAATGAAAATAAATTCAATAGGCATGATTTATTAGTATAATCAATGATTTTTTATTCATTACTTATATATATTTCTTATACTATTAGGTATATGATACATATATTTATCAAAATATTTTAATTTATATATTTATATACAAATAGAAGGAAATTGTTCAATTAATATGGTTTAGGTTATTTTGGTCTTTTGGTAGCTCAATACACTAACACCTTGGTAAAGAGAATAAGGTAAAATATGTTATTAGCCTAAAATAAACAACTTTAATATATATAATTTAAATTAAGACATATAAAATCATATTTAATATGAAGAGGAAAGATATATAAATCATAAATTAAACTATGTTATCTAAAATATTAAAAAAATTACTACCTACCCATTTTAGAGAAAAAATAGTGGAAGTACAATGAAATGAGTAGGTTCTATAAAATAATTTCACAGGAACAAAGGGTAGCTTCTTGTATTTAGTATTGGTAAAGATATATTCATTTTATTGGGTCTTAAGTATGTGTTACAATAATATTAGAGACAGAAAATAGTTATTTGATGATTTTCACTTATTATCTTTCTCCATTCACACGGGATGTACAATGATGTGTTAAGACCATTGAGAGAAATTCTTGTAGGAAAAAATATATAGAGATATGATTTAATAAAACTGTAATTTCAATGTATGATATCAAGTGGAGGATTAATATATAATTTGATGTGGTGGTCGGAACCATTACCAACTCCAACATACAAATGTTTGAACATCACCATGTATATTATCATGGCACATAAAAAAAGATTAATTTAAACAATTCTATATATTTTATAGTATATTAAATTACACAATTTCAACACTTAATTTAAACATGGGATTATTTCACTCTTGATCAAAATTTCATGATATATTTAGAAAAAATAGTTATTTTTCATTGATAACCACATTCATTGTTATATAATTGACATATAATTCCAATTTAAATGTTCTGTTGGAGTCCTCAATATGATTTGAACATATATTTATACTTGATAATTACCACTTAACATCATTAATATGTTTAATATAAATTATCTATTAATAAAAATTAAGATCTAATAAGTTACTTACTAATTTTTTTAGATCATATGATCAATATCAACTAGCGTTCCAGTTCATATATCAGAATATTTTCAATTTAATTGTACTGATAGACCCCAAAAATGATATATATGGGAATCGTTGTAAAACTAATTTATGTTGGGATAATTGTAGATAATGGAAGTATCTAAGGACTTAAAATTTGTATGAAATTATTGTGAAGATCTATGAAATTCAATATGACATTTCAATGGATAATATTGGACGAATAACATTATTGAAAAAATGTGATAAAACCAACTATATAATTTTAGAGATAAACTATTCCCTGAAATGTATCAATGAATGAATGATTATGTTCTACAAGGAAGTGAATCCATTTTTCTAATTATTTTTTTCCCTTAGAATAATTTATTATATAAGAGTATTGTTATATCTACTAAGACATCCACCATACCTGGATCCAGTATATGTTGTGTTCAACATATCTCTCTTATAGATGTAAAAAGTCTATCAATCACAACTGTATAATTCAGATGTGTACAACTATATCATGAAATATCATATATTGAGATACCAAAAGAAAAAATGGATTATAGTAAAAATGTTATATGTAACAATACAACTCACCATGCACATATACTATAGTAAAAATTATAAGTATAAAAAATAATCATAAGAAACTGAATATTTTATTAATAAATTACAACTATAAATTATCAACTATGTTTATGAAATTTAATTTCAGAGAAAAAATTAGTCAGGGGGGGGGGAATATAAGAATACATACTTGTCTCACTACATGAAATTTATATTTAGTGGAAATTTATTAAATCACAAGAACAATTTTTGATAATTTATTAGCTAATTTCTAAAAAACATAGTTATATTTTAAATATTTTCTAAAAAAACTCCTTCTATTGTCCCCCACTTATCCCCTAATAACGCTTAAAATAATCCATTCCCAGCATAGAAGTTTCCTCCTCACTAGTGATTTGGTCAATTCCACCGTCACCAGTGCTCCATTTTACCTTGAGCCCCCACCCCAATAGTAATAAACGGTGCTCTAGTTTTCCCTGACACCCCAAGCCTAATCCATTGTATGCACATCATTTTCCATAGACCCCCCAAACCCTCACCCTCACTAGTGGTCTAGTTTATTTTGAGCCTTATTGTCCCCCATCATCATCGGCTATACAGTTTCTCCTAAGAACCCTCATGTTCATCCTCACCCTCACTACCTATAATGTCTTCAACATCCCCACATAAAAGTATATCATGTGACACATAATTTGAAATATATAAAAGTTAATTTTTTTTCTTTTGGAAATATCAGGAATTTTATCATGGTACTAGAATAATGGGGAACCCTATTAAATTTTTTTATGAATCAAAAAAGGTGTTGGGGGTGTAAATTGATTCATCTTGTTTGAGTTCCTTATAACAACTATAAAAATAGTCAGAAGATTATAGAAAAAAAATATGATTAGAAAAAATCAACATCACTACATTTCATTTAAGAAAAATTACCAATATTTTAAGGGATAAATTTTCATACTATGGATAATTTCTACACCCATAATTTCTCTTTTATGCACTTATTTTAGCTATTATTTATTTCAAAATGTTTTGTAGGTAATTAATTCAAAATTTATAAATTATGAAAAAATATACCTAATGAACTGTCCAAAGAGAATACTAGTGGACCATATATGGAATAAAATTTTAAGTTGTTTTTTATAATAGTCTAGGTATGATATAATTTGATCATTTTATTGATTTGGTGTCAATAATTCACCTCTATCCTTAAAATACATTTATTTAATGTTATTTTACTATTTCCATTAGCCAAGGGTAGGTGATTTTATTTATTTATATTTTTTTGGCACAAAAATCAATTCATGAATATTTTAAATTGATATTTCCTTGATATAAAACTTATTCAAACTATATGTTATGATTAATACATGAATTTTACATTTATATTTTAGAAATTAGTATATTTTAAATAGGGTTTTATATATATGATACTAAAAATGTATTTTTTTAATAATTTCATTATATTTTTAATTGGATTTATTATAGAAAAAATATATTCTACAAGATCGGTATAATATTCAAAGTTAATTATTTTAAATATTATAGATTTTATAATAATGATCACCTTGGTTTAAAATATATTTAATATTTATATAGGTTTTTTTAATGTAATGGTGGTATTATTTGATTCCACACATCATATGTTCTGCTTTTTATTATATATATTTATAAATATATATTGAATAATATGATTTGTTATGGTTTTATATTAATAAGATAATTTTTATTTATATACATGGATTTACATGTGTGAGATTATATTATTTAAAATATTTTGTTATATCTTTTGATGTTTGGAATTTGAAAAATCCATTGGAAGCATTGTGTATCTATGTTGGTGTTCTAGGTAAATGTGTTACAATAGTTTGATATAATTCTACTCATACCCATAGCTATGACAAAACTCAATCAATTTGAATTCACTCTTAGTGAGACTAAGAATGTGTTAATTGGGGTTTACTGCTTTGGTTGAATCAGACCCGAGCGCAATGATTATGTCTGAGTAAGTTCATGACTGAATAATTTAGACCATGGTTGTTTTCCACTAATGTTTAATGGTTAATTTTTTTTCTCTGATAAAATGTTTTTACCATTATAAAATTATCATCATTTTGAAAATGAATATTAAATGTATTTCTTGTTTTTATGGATCCCTACTAGAATTATATGTATATTTTCTAATTTTATTTCAATGTATAATATATGGTTTATCATATAATGGAATAATGGGTGCTTAAAAAATAATAACTTCATTTAAAACGGGGTTTATTTCAATAAATTTATTTTTATTGAAATAGTTAGATTTATAAATTGGTTTTCATTGTTTGGTTTCATATATTATTTTCAAATAAAATTTAAAATGTCTGTTACTTAATTATTTTATTATTTTCCTCATACTTATATCTTATATAATACCATCTAGTATTTATTTCATTTTTTACATCAATATTTCTTGTACAAACAAGTCTCTAATTATAACTTTTTTGGGTTGTGATTTTTTATTTCTATATATATCTTCTCAAACATATTAATAATTATTTTTTTATTTTTTTTAAAATAAATTATAGGAACATTTTGATATATGTGGATAAAAGACATATCACATTACTGAGGAACACATATTAGTATTCTAAGATTTCAATGTAGTTTTTAGATATTTTAATTTCCAATCGATCCATTGATGAGGCAATATGATCTCCATTTCTGAATTGTAAATTATGTGTATGGTTGAGGATAAATGATGTTTACAAAAACTTGATACTGATAAAATTTCCTACTCAATATTTTTTTGTGTGTTTGGCACAGAGAAATAAATTACTCAGAAAGTTTTAGTATGGTTTTAAGTCAATAGAATGAGCTCCCAACTTCATTGAAAATAGAAGATTAAATGAAAACACTTATTTGGAAAAACCACGGGATTTTCACATGAGTATTTCAGTTCAATTTTTTTGTTTGTTTCTTATTAAAAAATATCTTGGAAAAAAAATCTTTTAGGGTGAACTGTGTTGGTGATTCTTAGTCATGGGGTGTTCTCCGGTGGGGTGCACAAGGTTTTAACATGGTTTAAAAATATGTGTATGTAAACTAAGTACAGGGGGGGGGGTTATTACAGTAAATAAAATGATTTTTGTTTATGGTTTTGTATAAATTATTGGGAAAAACTGATTTTCCCAAAATTTCATTTTTTCAATTTATTTATAAAATCGTTCCCATTTTGAACTCATTTATATAACCTCTCACAAATCACCGCTTAAACTATTCCTTATAAGTCACAATAAGAATTATTATTTCTTACTCCATGATTGAAAAAACATTTTTTCTCAGATGTATTGTATATTTTTATGGTATGATTCAAATTTTTATTTTATATCCTCCCCCTTCCCATTCCTCTTAATTTTCCCATATAAACCATACTGGTAGTGATGTTTGAAATTAGTGTACATGTGGATCATTGTTTAGTGAATTGGTCGAATAATCCTTGTAGAGTTAATTTACATAAAATGATGTTCTTCCAAAATTAACGTTGAGTTGTTTTTGGTTCATTGATGTTTGTTTTTTTATGAAAAAAATTTATTAATGAGTTTCTTACCATGATTAAAAATTTTGTAAGATATTATCTTTAGGATTCCCACTATGCAATATATTTTTATCAACTTGTACTCATCATAGTTTTTTGGAACTATTTATTTATTTATTTATTTATTATCATTAATTGAAATGTTGTTTGTTGTTTTGTTATTTATATTCATTCATTTATGGTTTATTTAATATTTAATTGTTTTGAAAAAAACTCAATTTTGAATTAGTTTGGATGATAAAAATGTATTTATTATTTCATAAATATGTTTGTTTACCTTTTAATTGTTTTATAGTTTATTTTGATAATGTGTTTGATCCACCCCTTGGTTGATAAGAATTTTTGAATTGAATAATTTATTCATTCATGTGGGATAGAAATATTTGGTCTCATGATTAATAATGATTTTTTTAAAAATAAATTGATTTTACCTAGGAGATATGAAAAAGTAAAATATATGATACTTATTTTCCAGAAATGTTTTTTAAAATAAATTTATTTGATGTTCAATGTAAATGAAATGAAATTTTTAATAAATTTTATTTCATGGACTCTGTTGTGAAATATTATTTGGGCTATTTAAATAAAAATACACACTTGTATGTTTATATGTATCTATTATGTTTTATACTGGTGCCTATGTTATGAACATATATTGGACATCACTTGTACAATCCAAGTATAATATAATGATACAATAGATTTGTGTAATTTAATTGATGATATTCTTTCTGAATTAGGGATCATTTCTTGGATATAGACTCTATTTAGGAATTTGAGAAATGTAACATCTCCAAGATATGTTTTTGGATATAGAAGGGGAATTTATTGATGGTTTGGGTTATAAGAATATGAACAATTCAATATATGTATCAAAATCATTTATATGTACCCATTTTCATGATAATGATTAAAATTCATTTGGGTTTTAGATTTTTGTGAATTTTGGTGAATTTTTAAGAAATATATATAGAAAAGATGTTCTTCATGGTTTTTGAATGGATACTGCAAATGGTGCACCCCCACCGAGAATACTATGTGAACCTTGACAGAGGGGATTTGCATGATTATGACATGATTTATCAAACTGTGAACCATAAAAAGAGAAATAATGAAACCCTAAAATAATAGTCACAATATTTATGAACAAAATTAGGTCAAACTATGCTTTCATTCCCCAGAAACAGTTATGGATGTTTTAAAATCAGCAGAAATTTTATTTTTAAATTCCCTACACCACCAAAACATGCCCTAAATAACCCAAACTCAGACCAAATCTATTTTGTATGAATTAATACCTTTTCAGATACATTACAAGTCTATAAAACCACATTTATTTTGAATTTTATGCCTAAACTAACAATCCAAACCTCTATTGGTTACTGATTACTATATCGCTTTCTTTCCCGTTCAACTCCCATCATTCACCAATTTTATTGGTCGGATGATCTTTCCATATTAGTTATATCCATTTATATTTGTTGTGTTATATATCATGTTTTTTAGATCTAGATATATGTTTTTATTATTTTGAGTAGTATAATCATGATTTATTTTTATGAATTGAGATCTTAAACTATATAGTTGTGCTACCCAATTTTTTGGGGATTTTAATAGGCATGCATTCATCAAATTTAATTGTGTCGTTGGTCAATAATTCATATAGAAATGTCTTTAGTTCAATTATGAAAATTTTATTATTGAACTACTATTAGATTATTCGAAATTGGGTTCTTGGTAGAACTAATAAAGTGAAGAATTAATTAATGGGTAGTTATGTGATTATTTATTTATTTAATTTAATAAAGAGGATAACTAATTGATGAATCAATTAATAGGAGTTACAAGATTATTTAACAACTGATTTAGCTAAAGGGATTAATTAATGAAATAAATTATTTATGGTTGTTATTGGATTATTTAACCGTTGAATAAAAAAGGATCAATTAATTGATGAATTAATTAATGGGTGTTCTGTGATTATTTGAAATTTTAATTATAAAAAGGAATTACATAAATGTGAAATTATTTAATGGGAATTTAGATATTTTTTATTTTTTCAATTAAATTAAAGGATTATTTAGTTGATGAATTAAGTAACTTGAGTTATGTGTCTAGGTTCCAGGTGCAGTAGAAGCATGCGATGTGAGGTGCAGATAATTTCATTTTTTCTTGATCAGTGACCAAGAAAAACAATATGATGTTTAATTCCTGCGATCAATAAAATTGATTCAATGATAGACAACAATTATCACATTGAAACTAGAGAGAGGACATCATCTCATATTATTTATAATAAAATTAATTAAATAAGAATTATCTCAAAGGACTTCATTATTTTTTGATGAATTCTTCACAGATCCACAGTGCACCATTGTTGAATTGTAGAAACATGTTTAGATTTCATGCAGAGGTGATATAAACAAGTTTTAGGAATATCTAGATGTCTTCAAATGACTCTCCTTGTGCTAGGATGAAAGACCCTTATTCTGGTGTTTTCCTCATTTAAATTCTTAGAGAACTACTTCTGAATCATTCTCTGGATCTAGTGTAGGATGGTTGCTCTACATTCTTATGTGAATCCATATAGTATAGAGCTATCTAGGCTTGATAAAAATTTCAAAATCAATTGTATACAACCATGATTAATTAATTAGAATATGTGAAAATAGAATAACTAGGTAGTTATAATTCTAATGACAAAATAAAACATTTTCACAGGTTACCATGTTTGTTTATTTTATCCTTGTAAAACCCCATGTCAAATAATGTTATGAATGTTATTATTACTCGATATATGATTAATTTTTCTATTATAATTATATATTATTTTCGATAATATTATCCAATATTGTTATTTGTCACTATAACATTAATCATGACCCTCCATTCCTCCCAAATATTTATTGAACCATTAATAATGTTTATTTATTTATTAAAAATGTCAGTCAATTATTCGGTGATAGATAAATAAATATTATATTTTAAAAAAAATATATCCATGACATCACTAATATATATGAGTAATTATTAAATTAAATATAGAAATAAAATTTTCCAACCTCTAAAAAAATAAATAATAATATATTATTTAATGAATATTTTGAAATAAATTACAGTGTAACCCACTTAGTCTATTTCTTTGTGAAATTTGTTGAACTATTTTAATGTCCAGGGATAATATATTGAAGCCCACCAAAGAATGCATAGATAAATATTATAATGTTGCAATGACTTGTAAACTAATACAAATTCATATTCTGTAATATATTCCCTTTTTCATAATATCTAAAATTGGTTAGGTTGTATGTTATTTCCATCAACCAATATGCCCAGTATCTATTTCATTGAATTTTTGGAAATAGAACTTGCATATTGATCACCATGGCCATATATTTATAGAGGTATTATCATTTACCCTAAATTTAATGAGATATTAAATTATATTAAATATTTTATAGGATAAATACTTTATTATATTATTCATTAATGATATACTACTCGTGATGTATACAATATATCTTACCTCTCCATGAACATTTTCCATAACATGTTTTGTTAATAAATCTATGTGAAGACTCATAAAACACATTAATAATAATCATAAAGTCTAAATACCAATACAAATGCCAACAAATAGAAACATTCAAAGAGACATAGAAATGTGGATTTTTATAGGCAAGACTTGTTCTCATACTATCATACAAGATATTACCTAGGGTTTACAGCAAGAAAAGTTTCCTCAAAGTCTTATGAGTCTCCACTCTTAATAGCTTATGTTATTTTTATCCCTAATATTATATCATCCATTTATAGAATATATGGTCAAGAATAGTTTTCTAGAACATACTGGTTTACATCATAGTGTGTATCTTCTATGACCTTTTGGTAACTTGACTACCCATATGACATTGTATCATACCATGTCACACAGAAGAACAATCCCGTTACGATAAGTATTTTACTAATATTCAATGAAATGAATACATGTTTATCATAAATTATAATTATTTTGGCTTTAGGGAATTAACTCCAATAGACCCCCATATTCCGAAGTCCAAACTACATAAAACAATCATTCCAATATCTCTCATATAACGATCAGGCTTATTTTAGGATAGTAATTTTCTCCATGGGTTGACAACATTTTCTTTTGTAGGTATTATGCTTACCACGACATCACCCCTATAATAGATGTAATTCAAGAGGTGATACTTCCAGAGTATATTCATTGTGTTTGGTGTGACCTTGTATATTTTTCAAGCACCATCACTATTTTATTATCACAATATAATGTGATACGGTCTGAACTACTAGAAGCCACATCAATATTTTGGAAGAAGATCTAAATCTGAATAGATTCATTTGGAAAATTTGATGCCTCAATGTCATGACCTATATCAGGACTACCCCATGCCCACCTTCTAGAGGCCAGGGGCTAGAGACTAGCACCAAAGGTGTAAATCCCTAAACTGAGAAGGCATTGAATTTATAACTGCAAACAAACACATAAGAGTACACAACTGGAAGAAAAACACTAATTAAACCTATATAAAAAATAAGTGATTGAATATAAAAGGGCTGGAAAGACAAGCCCAATAGGAATGTACAAGTACAATAGAAAGAATGTAAAACTGAATAAAAGTAAAGCAGCTACTGGGTCATCCTTTGGGGTTCGTAGATGAAGGGTATGTATAGAGAGCCTCATCCGCACTTCGTGTTCGTCTGTCTCCTCTATGCACCATCACACCGAGTGATCCACCTTCAGGTACCGTCCAATCCTGCTACTCTCTACCATAGTCAGCATTGTCTGTTTTCTACAACCAACACAACGAGGTTTAGGCATAGCCCGTGCAGTGGTGAGTATAATGATACTCTGTTGGGACCGTGAGACCCTCAAGGTCCCACTAAATCCAATAATGATAAACCACAATGTATGAAATAAATAGATAATTATTAATTAGTTATATTCTCGTACATATACTTAAGTTATCTAGTAAACCATATCAATCAAGAGGAAACACAAAATTCATTGACTCAGCACAAACCATGATTTTTATTATCGAAACCACGGCTGGTGGAGTACTCCTCTATCGAGTACAGTGGGCATTCCGGGTCACACTGAGGTGCTTCCCACTAACCTTGAACTGCTGAGGTACTCATCTTATCATGTATCGTGGGTCTGATACACTCAGATAGAGGTTCTCCACACCATGGTTCTGTCATGATAACATAGAGGTGCCCCCCTCATAGACTGCATAGGTACTCCTCCTATCGAGTACCATGGGTCTTCCGCGCTCACACATAGGCGCTCCCCACCAGGGGTTTACCGCATAATATAGAGGTGCTCCCCACTAGGCTAGTAGAGTCACTCTGACTCGAATCGGTCAAGCAGTCATCAGGTCTCAGCAAGCTTATGGGTCTATGTACTCTGTCTGCTCACCTCTAAAGGATCCGCTTCAAGAGCTTCTAGTCGATACTACAACTATCACGAAGTTCCACTACGAAGTATCTCAATGGTCCTCCACATAATTTTGGTCTCAATGCAATAGATGACATGTCGATTGGACGCCCGTTTTGTGAGTTATTAGCCTTTTAGTCCTAGGCGGCCGATTGGGTTCGTGTACGATCCAACTTGACTGTAACTTAAATATACACCGAACTCTAGGTGTGTATTTCCAAAGGGATGGAAACACTCCAAGAATACCGGAAGTGCTGACGGTTCGTCAAACGGACATCCGATGCCAATGATATGGCCAAAGAAGGTAATGGGTCAGTAATAGGCGTGAGCCTGGTCCGACCTGGTCTGTCCGACTCGGCCCAACACAGTCTCGGATGACCCACTGGGCCTGGAACAGCCCATTTGGTGGGTCATCCCGTAATGTTTGCGCCAGACTACTTGGCCCGACCCAGTGTACTACGAGGGCGGTTCGTCCTAGATGTCGTCACGTAGGCGGCTCGGGTCTAGTTCGGCGAGCGCCGCGTGGGGTACATGCATGCTGTATGGACACCGGGCATGCCCCGGGTGTGTCGGGTAGGGCGCGACATGGGCCGTGGGGGACGTGGGTGCACTGGAATGTCGCTAGGCAGGACACGGGGGCTCCGGGCAGGCCGCGGTAGGGGTCGGGCAGGCCGCTGGGGCGCCGGTAGGGAACATGGTAGGCCGTAGGGGCACTGGGCAGGCCGTGGCAGGGGGACGAAGGGTCGCGGGCAGGTGGGCTGCGCACCGCGTAGGGCACCGGGAGGCCAAAAAAAGGCAGGCCGCGGGCTGGGGTGGGCACCTGGAGGCCGCGGGCAGGGGGGCCGGGCACCCCTCGGGCTGGCGGTGTTCGGCCGGATGCAACGGGGCGCTGCATGGTGGGGCGCGATTTGCGAAGTCTGCAGGTAGCACAACCTTCATCGTTGCCGCCTTCATCATTGTCGCCTCATTTCCATGAAGAGGTTCATCATAAACATGATCAGCGGAGGTTTCGGGCTTTATTGGTTTTCCCAGCATCCTCCACGTTTAGGTTGGTAACAATCATCTCATCAAGATGTAAGAAGGCGATTTTCAATTGTTGTTTTCAATCTCCTCAACATTTCCATTCCAATCAATGGTGAGAAAAAGAAAGAGCATATTACTCAAAGTAAAACCCATACCTTAGTTTTTCCGTACATCATTTGTTGATGTTGGGGTAATATGGTCGTCCATCTGTGGTAGACGAACACGTCCCATGTAGAATGAGTCTGAGGAAGAAGGTCGGAGGGGGGCCGTTCATCAGAGTTGAATGCATCCCTTGACATAATTCTTCATCAAGAGAGCATTCATTGTCAGAAGCGTGGTCTTCTTTGGATAAAGTAATCTTTTCTCCCAAGATACACCAAAATGTCAAGGGAAAAATAATAGAGGAAAGCATTGTCTATTAATTGTTGGAATAACAATTCAAATTGTGGTGTTTAATTAAATTAGACAACTCATTTAATTAGTGGGATGGAGTTGGATCAATTAAGTGAAGAGGTATTGAAAAAAATCAAATATTGGGGAGTTGAAGACATTATCCACCATTAATGGGGGGTTCTAAGGGGTTAAAATCCTGGGTGGTCCCCACCAAAATTATCCTCCAAAGTGAGGTAATGTTTGGGTGGACCCCACCACAATAACCTCTCATTGGAGGTTATGGTGTGGTGGCCCTCACCCCTAACCTCCTCTGGGATATTTTTAACACCAAGAATAACAATAAAGTCACACGTTATTTTTATTTAAAATAATCTTAAAAACTCAAAAACTAACATTCTTCCTCCACCAACTGCCGTCAAGGTGAATGTTTTCTCAAGAGAATACCAGCATTGTGAGTTCAACGGTGCCCTCAAATTTTAATTTCAAGCACCGGTTCAAAAGTTATAAAATCCCACTCGTACGTTTTTTTGAACGTACCCAAAAAAAACTTCAGAAATTGATTCCAGGAACACCGGGCCTCGAAATCCAGCCCCGTAAATTTTCGCGGACTTGTAAAAATCCCATATATTTAAGAAAAAAATTACAATGGAATTACATGGTCATTACACTCAATATACTAGGACTCAAATTAAGAATCAGTGAATATTGGGTTTTTTGAATTCTTCAAACTTATTTCTTGTCTATTGATAAAAAAATATCCTAATTACATTAATGGAATTGATTATTAATGGACAAATCAATGACATGTATGTGGTTCACTATCGTTTCACTATAAAAACCATGTGTTGATATACTATATTGGAGATCCAAACATGATAAAATATTCCTTATATGTTTCTCAAGGAGCCTCAGGGTGCTATAATGAATTGTCCTAATGCTTGTGTCATCCGTCTTTGATTGCCTTGAGAACAAATTCAAAAGGATTTTCATTGATCCAATTGAGGATGATTGCTCTCTATACATGGGAGCGTTCTAGGAGAAGGTATCTCCCTAGGCATGGGAGGTATATCCAAATCTGTCACGACCCGCCTCCCCGGGTCATGAACCTTTTCATCTGACCCGATGGGTCACCTATAATACCTTGGTTGCATTCATAGCACACCATAGGCTATTACTCACTATAGTCACTTATCAGACTAATGATTTCCCCCACAGGCCAACACATGTTTTTTTAGTGTGTTTTGTCCCCACTCACACACACCCTGCGAAACATTCCAGAAGGTCACCCGACCTGATTACTACTCCATACCAAACATGTTTAACTATGGAGTTCTAATATGGTAGGCTCCCGAAAGGAAATGATCACCTTGTTGACATGGGTAGAAACATTAACCCTTTTAATCCTCACTTTCCCAGGGGTGTTACATTATCCACCCATTAAAGCACACCGCCCTCATTGTGGACCCCAAGCCTCAAACCTAGGTAGTGCCTAAGCACTTATGGCTGGGTATTGGCTATAATAGCATTTTTCATGACCAGAATCTCCAAGCTAGGAAACTTTTCATCTGACCCTGTGGATCACCTGTAATACCTTGTTTGTCATCATAGAACAACATAGGGTATTACTCACTAGAGTAGCTTATCATACTAATGACTGTCCCCACAGGCCAACACATGTTCATTCAGTGTGTTTTTTCCTCAGTCACACACACCCTAGGAAACTTCCCTAAAGTTCACCCATCTTGATTACTACTCCAGGTAAAGCATGATTAACTGTGGAGTTCTAATCATATAGGCTCCCGAAAAGAATGGTTCACATTGTTGACATGGTTAGTATGTTTTAGTCTTCTAATTTTTACTTTTCAAGGGGTATTAAAAATCCATTGTAGACAACTATGAAAAATGATTTCCATTATTATAAAATAACATAAATTGGTGTTTGTATTGCTACGGTTAAAATAATAAAATTTCACGAGTGCACTTATTTATTTATTTAATCATTGAAAAAAACCCCTGTCAAATAGTAATACAAATATTATTATTTCTCGACATGTGCTAAACATTCTCATTATAATTAAATTATATTCAATAAAATAATATTAAATATTATTATTTCTCATGAGAGCATAAAAATCGGTCCTCCTCTCTCACACAATATTTATCTATCATTGGATAGTGTCAATGTATTTTTTAAATAAATACAATTACATTATTATTCAATAAATACAAAAATATTTTGTTTTCTAAAAGGAAAATAATTTTTTATATGAGATCATGTATATATATATATATATATATTTAATTATTAGACAACATACATGAAATTTTTTATTCAACACATTAAATAATAACAAATAATATATTTTTTAACAATGTTTCTGGAATCACATAGTGTGTGGCCCTCAAGGCATCTTTCTTAGTTGCATTATGTGATGAAGTCGAGATTCCTTGGTTAGAATCTATAAAAACACCATGGCACCCATAGATAATGAAATTAATATCACCATTAATTGTCACCTCATATAAACTATTCTTGTGTAAAGTAATTTTTTTATTACAATATCTCATATTGAGCTAGTTTTATGCTGCTACCCAAAAACTATAGGCTCGATATCTGTTTCTATGACATTGAAAAAATACAACATGCCTATTGATCACTAATGACATGGATTTATTTAGTCTATATAATTTCCACAAAATTTCCTGGGAAATTAAATTCTGTAAAAAATGAAGGGACACTAGCATTCCCACATTATTCATTAATGAAATATTACACGTGATGTATCCAATATATCATAACTCACTTCGAACATCTATCATCATGGTTTTGGTTAATATATCATTGTGCACAACTCGTAATACTGATTAATAAAAATATTAATGTCTGGCGACCAATAAACATGTATTTAGATAGGAAAATCCAATGTGACCGAGAAATGTTTATTTTTACTGGGTTGTATTTTTTTCATAAAATACTACTAGATATTACCATGGGTGTACACCATGATAAGTTTAATCAAAGTACTATGAGTCTCCAACCCTAATTATATGTATCATTTTTATCCCACAAATGATATCATTTTGATATAGAACATACATACAAGAATAGTGTCATAGAAAAATAAGGTTCTCATCATAGTGGAGAACTTCTATAACCTTTTATTGAGACCACTACTCTTATGATGTTATTACATTAAATGTCACACATAATAAAAATAATGATGTGATATGTAGGTTCCTAAATATCAATGAAATGAATGCATGATTATTATAATGAACAACAACGTTTGTTCTTGGGAATCAACTCCAACAATGTTATGAATCAATTATTGAATAAAATATAGGGATTAATTAATTAATTGGAGTTCTGTGATTATTTAATTGTTGAACTAAATAAAGAGAATAATTAATTATTGAATTTATTAATTGTAGTTATGTGATCATTTATTTTTTTTAATTCAATAAAGGTTATAATTAAATAGATATTAAATTAATGGGAGTTTCATGAGCATTAAATTATTGAATTTAATAAAGTAATTAATTAAATAATTAATGAGTTTAAATTTTATTATTTAGTTGATAAATTAAATGATTTGATTGGTTGGGTTAGTTAATTTGTGGACTTATTAAAGGAGTTGGTAATGAATAATTAATTTTTTAATTAATTAATGTTGTTTATGTGAACAATAAATTTCTGAAAGATTTGAATGATGAAAGGTCAAATTATTATTTTGGATGATTAATTTTTTAATTAATAGTGATATTTATAGACTATTTATTTTCATATATGGTATAATTTATTATAAGATATTTATTTTGTTGATTAGAGACAATTAATTGGTGAATAAATTATGATATTTGGAATTTGTTGGTTTGAGGTAATGGATAATTGAATTAATTATAAGATATTAAGATTATGAATTGGGAAAATTAATTGTTTAATTAATTAAAGGTTGTTATTGTTGAATTTTCGAATTAATAAAGGTTATTAATGATATTGGTTAATTGTTGAAATAAAAAATTGAATAGTTTGGATTAATTAATTTACAAATTACATAATTTATTGATGTGATTCATTAATTGTTAAATTAATTAAAGGGAATATTTTGGTTAATTATCTATATAATTAAATAATGGTATTGATGTGATTATTTATTGGTTTAGATAACATATAGAATAATTTTATTTAAATAATTGTTGAATTAGTGATGAAATTGAGGGTGATAATTTATTTTTGAGTTAGTTATGTCTAAAAAATTGGACCATTGTCATATTAAAGTTTCAGGTATGACTAGAAACATGGCCACTCACTTGTGAGAAATGGAATGGGAACATTTTCATTCAATTTATAGGTATAAATTATTACATGCTCATTTTAATTCTGTGTAAGGTAATGGGAATATAGATATTCAATTGAGAGGTATAAATTATAACATGGAAAATTGTACCAGTGAATGAATGAATAGAATAATGGTTATTCATCTGTGTGATGTTTTATTGGTCACATAGACATTCAAGCAGAAATATAATTATAGTAACATTGGAAATCAAGTATAAACAAATGAATGGTAAAAATAGCCATGATAATTGAACTAACTTGAGAATATGGAAGGCACTAACATGATTCAAAGTATGTATTGAGATATGATATTATATTTGAATAATTTAGAATCTATATTGAGCTAATTACATGATTAAGATATGATATTACCAATGAACGCTTCAGGTAGTGGCTTGAGCCGAATCGGGCATTGAAGTATTAGGGTCCTCGAGGACTCTGTTATTAATTTTGTTAAGTAATGAATAAATTATAATTTGATAAGTGTTTACTTATGAAATTTATATATTTAATTAGACAACTACATACATTGTTTTACTATGTATTTTTTTAAACACCGTTGGTGTTGTCCTAGGGATTTGTACTCACACCTTAATTAATCTGCCTGATCGACACTCAAATAGATCACATGAATTTTAGAGAGCGTAAAGGAAAAGTCCCCATGTTGGATAGTTGAGTTGGGATTGGATCATGGATAATGGAGCTAGACATGGTTTGAGAACCATTTGGGAGTCATCATATTCTTTCTTTTGATTTTTCATTTTATACACTGAACATGTACATTACCAGGACATAGTTTCCTCATAGTTTTGATATTATATTTCATGTTATGGCTATATTGTTTTACAGCTACTTTTCTTATAATATTATATCATATTTTTATTCAATTTTTTATTATTATTTGTTTTCGCTACTATATTACTGAAATAAAAATAATATTTTATAGTCTCCCCATCATCGATAAAATATCTACACTACTTTTGAACAACCTCTATAACATATGGAAGATCACATGAGGTTGTGTGGTGGTCTAGCTTAGGGAACTTGTGCGAGGCACCCAGACTGGGATGTTACAATGTTGTATGAAAGGTATTTATTCATTTATTCTTCTTTTTTCATAATTTCTAGGAATGGTTGGAATGAGACTTTGAAGAGTCGATCCTTGGTTATGAGATCATTCATAGTTGTTTATAATAGATTCATGGGTTGGAATCAATGTACCTAGGGTGGGATTTTGATATTAGTACATACAATTATAATAGAATATTATTTCTCTTCGAGTGACACACATTTTGTGTCATTCAATTAATTTTATTTATGATACATTATAAGACTTGATTCATGTCTTAGAGTGGCATGCCAGTTTATGATACATGCATCTTACTTGACACTCATGAATATTTTTTGACATGCATCATATTAGAAACACATGATATAGTGAGTTATGGGTATATTATTAAACATGTACTATTATAAATTTTTTATGAAATTGAAATACAAATATCCCATAACATTAAAATGTTAACGTTTATAAAATAATCAACAATGAGAAAAAATGGTTGTTTATATTGAAACTCGAATAATGATGATGTCTTTAATATTTTTAACTAGTACATAGGTGTAGGATGGTTGGGGGTAGTGATAGTACATTGGTTTTGACCATATGGAAGGAAAATTGGGGAGAGACTTGATATGGTTCTGTGTAAATAAAACATGATATATTTATTATTTTCGTGATGTGATAATCCTTTTTATTGTTTATTTAGCCACTAATGTGGGTAGTTTGGGATGTGAGAGTGGCCTAGTTTGTGAACGTAGTTAGGAGTAATGCATGGGGTTGTTTGGTTTTGAATCAGTTTTGTGAGATATTGGGAGGTAGTGATGACCGATACTTTCTAAATGTTAAGGTGTTTTCTAAATGGTTGGAAACATTGGTGATGAAATATTTTTGGTTATATTTGATGATTACATCTTTGTATACATAAAATTAGTTTCTATTATATCCCCATATGTTAAATCATCCTCGTTATACTGAGAAATATTTAGAGTGATTCCTAGCAACATAAATGTGTTTTGGTTGGACATGGGGACCCTTAGTTTTTGCACAAATGAAGTGGTATATATTAATATTAAAGGAAGAATGTATTCCATCAATAGTATATGGATGAGGATCATATTATGTATAAGAGTTATATGAACACTATGGTGGTTGAGTTCCTAAAAAATCTAGTGTTTTTGATTCCCTTAGTGTGTATAGTGATATGTAAATAGTAGGCATGTGGATCAAGACCAAGTGTTTGAATTGGTGGAATATTAATTACAATGAGGAACATATAAGGTGCATGTTTAAATTCCATATAAATAGGTCATGTTGGCCTTAGAGGTGATGAATGTATGTAATTTCTAGTACGTGAGTGATGGATAGACTGAGTGACAATGTTGAATTGGAAAATGCATCAGATATGTGGATAATTTTGAGCATGAGATGGATGAGCCCATTGAGGGGAATCTGATATTTGTGTTGGTTAATAGTGAGAAAGTGTTGGGGGTAAGGAACATTCCAATACTTCATGTATTGTTGAATTATGGATTCGTTTTGGATAAAACATGGTAGAGATAAGTGTATAAGAGGACTTGGTGGCCCGATAATTTTTACACAAAATGATTGAGAATATTGGTTGTACAGATACAGTATGATCTCATATAAGGCGGAATGATTGTAAGAACCTTAAATTTTATAGACATGTCTCTCGATACATTATAGGTACAATTTTAACTGGTGATGTGTACCTTTCATTTGGGTTTTACCATGGGGTTCATTTGGGAAAATTTCTAGTAATAATTAAAGAAAGAGGGATATGCATGGCTTGAACATGGTTAAATTAAACCATGCACCTCTTCTAAGAAAACTGTGTAACCCCATGCCTAATGTATTCTAATGGAATGTGCATGTTTTTTTCAAACTCTCCACCCTAAAAGGAGAAATTGTGAACCCATTGAATATTAGGCACACAGTTTCGGTTTGTAGTTATGGAAAAATATTCACCTCATCCCCAAAAACAATGCACATCAATTTGAAATCACCAAAACGTATATTTTATATACCCAATCCCCACAAACTCGCTATATTTGACAAAAACATGGACCAACTCTATTTTGGATGATTTCATAGATTTCTTCGGGATTACAAGGATATAAAAACTCTGTTATTCGTGATTTGATGCATAGATTGTGGATTCAAATCTCTCCTTGTATATGAGTTCTATCACACTCATTTTTTTGTGTATCTCCCATCCATATCCAATTATTTCTATGGATTGATCTACATAGATTGGTAAGATCTAAACCACTTTGGTGATATATAGGTATAGTATTATAGATCTAGATCTATATTTATATGAACATGTATTTTTAATATTCATTTAGGGTTATAGATTCAGATCCTGACCAACGTCATTGTGCCGCTCAATTTTTGGGGATTTCCATTGGAATGAATTCATCACCATTTTGAGGAAATTGTTCTATAATTATGATCCCAAATTATTGATTTAAAATTATGTGTATATAATTGTATAATTTCTATTAGAAGTTTATAGATTGATTTCTGGATATAATTAATTAACTTGGTGAATAAATTAATTATTTAAAATTGTGGAATTGGGGATATTGGGATTATAGATTATGAATAATTTATAATTGAATGAATCATGTAGGAATTGTGGTTTTTCAATTGATAAATTAAATGTAGAATTAATTTGGGTAATTAAATTGATTAAGATAGAACAATTGATTGATGAATTAATATGGGTTATTAATTTGAATAAAACATAAAAATTTATTGAGGAATCAATTTATGATGTCGAACAGGTTAAGATAAACCATATAATCGATGAATTAATTGTTGTTAATGAATTTTTGAGTTGAGATTATTTAATTGATCAATTAATTAATGTGATTTGAGTTGTTAATTAATTATTGAATTTGATAAAAGGATTAATTAATTTGAGAAATTATTTAATGTGTTTTCTGATTATTTAATTGCTGAAGAAAATAGAGGGATGATGTAATTGAGAAATTAACTAATGGGAGTTATGTGTTTATAAAAATGGGGAATTAAAAAAACTCGGTTAATTAATTGATGAATTATTTGATGAGAGTAGTGTGATTTTTTAACTGTTGAATTAAATAAATGGATTCATTAATTGACGAATTAATTAATGGAATTTAAGTGATAATTTAATTATTGACTAAAATAAAGATATTAATTAATATAATAATTAATTAATGGCTGTTATCTCAATATGTAAGTGTTGAAATAATTAAAATTATTAATTTATTTACCAATTAATTAATATGAGTTCTCTGATTATCATATTTTTGAATTAATTAAAGTAACTATATAATTTTGGAATTAATTATGGGATTCATGTGATTATTTAGTTGTTGATTTATATAAAGGGAATAATTAATTTCTAAATTAACTAAAAAGAGTTAATTTCTTATTTAATTATTGAATTAAGTAATGGGATTTATTAATTTGTGAATTAATTTTTAAGTGTTATGCGATCATTTAATTATTAAATGAAATAAAGGGATTAATTAATTGAGGAATTTTTTAATTGGAGTTACATGAATATTTAATTATTGAATTAAATAATGAGATTTATTATTTTTTTAATGTATATATGGGAGTTAGTCAATCAATTAATTGTTTATTTAAATACATGTATTAATTTATTAATGGATTGATTAATGGGAGTAATATAATCATTTAATTTTGGTATTTTGTAACTGGATTAATTAAACTAGTAAGTTAATTAATTAAATAATATTATTGTGATTATTTAATTGATTAGTTAAATAATATGATTGATATTATTAATTTGTTGGACAATTTATTAAAAGAGTTGGATATAATTAATAAATTATAGAATTAATTATTGGGATTAATGTAAATAATTAATTATAAAATTAATTGATGGATGATGTATTGTGATTATGTTTTTAGGTAAATTGATTATTGAATTGATATTGGGATATATATATTTTTTTATTTGGATAAATGGTTGAATTAATTGTGATATATTGATATTGTTGATTTGAGATGATTAATTGATGAATTTGTTATGAGAAATTGAATTTGTAGATTCTAGAAAATACATTGATGAATTTGATATGAGATATTATGATTACAAATTTATAAAATAAATTAATGAAATACATATGGGATGTGAAGAATTAGTTATTGAATTAATTTTTATTATTGATGGGATTTTTTAATTTCTGAATTAAATAAATGATTTTTTATGATTAATTAATTTTTTAAATAATTAACGTTATTAATGAAAATAGATGATTATTTAATGAACTAAAGGAATTATTTTCAATAAATTATTTTATAATTAATTAATTTTATTAATTTACTTATTTTATTATTGAGTTAACTAATGTAATAGTTGAATTTTGTTAACTGTAAAAATAGTAATGAAATTTGGGTTGATAATGAATTTTTGAATGAATTTTGAATAAAAGAATTGGAATATGGTCATTTTAATGTGATAATTATGACTGGTAACAAGGTCATTCCCTTGTGAGTAATGTAATGGGAACATGTTCATTAAATTGTGAGGTATAAATTATTACGTGGTGATTTTACATATGAGTAATGGGATAAGAAAATGGTCATTCAATTGAGATGTATAAATGGTAACATGGTCAGTGTAATTTTGAATAATAGAATGGGAACATGGTCATTAAAATAAATAGGATATTAACATGTGCATCCATTTTGATCCTATTAACATGTGAAGGAAAAATTTATTCTATAAGACTAAAATAATTAAAATATAGTATTAATCATGAAAAAATAACCACCATATATGATTAAAATAAATATGATTATGGTATCCCTTAAATACCAAAACAATGAAACCCATTGTAAAAAAATTAGATAATAAATTTTGTTTCATGCATTTAATTTCAATAGTATATTTAATTTATTTAACTAGAGGATTCATGGATTACTATATATAATAACATTCAATTTGTATATGTTTATCATTGATTTGGAAAAGGTATATGATAAAGTTCCAATAGAGGTTTCATAGAATATCATTAAAATAAAATGGGTGAAGGTAGTATATATCAAACTCATCCATGAAATTTATGAAGGGATTTTTAATCTTGTTAGAACACCATTAGGGGAAAATATACACTTTTATATATTGGTATGACTTCATATTTTTTATTTGATACCCATCTAATTTTAATTGGTCAAAGATGGATATCGAATTCATATTCAAGATGAGATGCCTAATTTTATTCCTTTTGCTGATGATATAGTTCTTATAGAATAATCAAACGAGACTATCAATTTATAGATATAGCATTGGAGATCACCTTTTGAAAGAAAATTTGTATTCCGGACAGATATAAAATATAATCCATAGACTTTCATATTAGAAGAATATTGTCTAGTAATGGTATAATTGTTAGATTAAGAGACTAAGTTACTTGAAAACCTAATAATTTTCAATATTTAGGAATATTTTTGTAGTTTTATAAAAGCATCAATGTAGCTACGTCTCATAGGATAAAATCTAAAGTTATAAAATGGATAAAGGATTATCTAGTGTTTTGTAAATACAAAAGTCTATTAAAATTGAATAGAATATTTTATAGGTCAGAAATTAATACAACAAGTAAATATGGTAGTGTGTGATGGCCTCTGATGGGGCATCCTAAATAAGAAACAAGGTTTAATAAATTGAAATTTTAAAATGAAAATGTTGATAAACAAAGATAAAAATATTTATAAATTGATGTGTTCTAAAAAAAATTTATAGCGGCTCTAATTTATAATGAGGTGACTTAGACTAGATTATTGTGGTTTATATATGATTAAAGAATACAAATGGATGCACATAATATTAGGATCAACAAAATGAAAATTCCCCTTATTAATATATTTATATATATATGAGAAGTTCTAAATGAACACATTAAGAAATCATTCATGATAGAATTATTTTAATTGGTCTAAATGAGAATATTTTCTATAATAGATATAATTGACGATGTTGCATCCATGTCTCTGAACAAATTTAAATGGATTTGTAGGCCTTTATTATTCAATAATGGTTTTAAGCCTGTAAATTAAATATATATTAACATGATTGAAAAATAATTTCATGAGGATTCTATGCTTTAAGAAGGCTATATATGGTATTAAAATGAAATTTTAACATAATAAATATAGACATTTAGATAATAACCTCACAATTGGACTAAAAATTTAATTATATTAAGAAATTTATTTAAAAAATATATCTTAATAAATATCCATATATTTATATAACAAATTATCATAATTTAATATTAACAATGATTGTTTTTTATTTCATCTTTTTAAAAATAAATTAATTCTTTTGATTATGTGTCTTTTATTATTTATATATCTACACTAACCTATATTTAATATGAATATAAAAATATTAAAAATATATTATTTTATAATGGTTTAAAAATTTAGAATCATCAGTTCCAAATTATTCAATATGGATTATATTAATAATTTTCCAGGACCTTTTTTATGAATAGTAATAAATGTTATAAAATAATACTTTCTAGAACAAAAATTTACATTGATTAGTTTAACAACATATCTCAATGATTTATGTATGATATTTAAAATATAAAATCAAATCCGTTAAGTCTAAAGTAATATTTTTAATCCTAGTAAAAAATTAACATAATTAGAAAACAATTTTAAATGTTTCATAATATTTTTTAAAAGAAAATATTTATTTTTTCATTAAATAATTTATATTGCTAAAATAATTTCTATATTTAGAATTGGGTTTTCCTAAAATAGTTTACAATTGAATATTTTAATTTTTGAAAAATTAAATTTTAAAATTAAAGGTTAAATATGATGTAATAATTATGTCATACTAACATTATAAGGAAAAAGATTCATCCCCCATGTTAGAATGACATGGGTTTGTCTTAAAGGATGTAAAATACTGAATATTTTCTAATAAATTACCACTCATTCATGTCATAATTGTTATGTAATTTTATATACATCATTTTTACTCATAATTCCACTCCTGTATAAGTAGAAATACCCATTATAACATCATATTAAATAAATAATAGAACCCCTTTTTAAAAGATAAAAACATATTACCCCTAAACCACTTATTAGTAAATATGGAATTTTTTATCAACTTATCTATGATTTTAATATTGTAATCCCATAAAAATTAAGAAATTTATATCAAAGTAGATGTAATAATGATAACTGAATATGTTGATCAAATCACATGGATTACATCACAATAAACTCTCTCATAGGTCACCAATTTGTTTATAATCATTTCTACATTAATTATTATTTTTTACCTAATTATATATACTTCATTATTTCGACCCCCCATTTAAGATATTAACAATTTTTAGTATCCCTTATATGTTTATCAGTACCTTATACAAAAAAATAACATTCGTTAATTTTCTAACAATTTATATTTCCTAATATTTTTTCAAAATAATTTTTTATTCTCTATATAAATTCTTATTTGTACCACAATATATATATATATATATATTTACATTTTCATAGATGATTTTTTTCTTCATTCTCATGTTACAAAATTTTTGATAGGGTCTCTTTTTAATTACACCATGATATCTTTCAACATCCTTTTTTGGGTTTAGTTATATAATGGTTGGTATCAATTATTTTTTTAATGATAATATTCCTCAATATTTATTTAATATTATGAAAAATATGGTTACCATTATGATTAATCACCAATGATTTCTATGATTAATGAAAATTTAAATATATATTAAAATATATTGGATTATAATTTTCATGTTTCTATGTCAATATTTTTTATAAATATAACAGTTATTATGGGATGTATTTTTTCTGTAGATATATTTTATATATGTAACAAATGATTCTAATGAAATTATGTTGTGATTATTGTGAAACAAATATGCATCCCATCAAAAAAATATTGAATTATTTTATCTCATTATATATTATTTATAGAGAATTGGTTTAGAAGCTAGCCCAACGATATTATATTTCCTTGTATAAAATCAATTATGCCTGCTTATGATGTTACAATATCATTTTATGTCACATTATTATGATTCATATATCCTTATTATTATTATATCAATAGGTTCTAATAAAACCCATTATCACTTATAATATAATCATGTTAATTCTTGTATCCCTTCATTCCCTTTATTCTTCCCACTAAAATGATTTTCACTCACCATATATTTTATGTGTTTCCCCAAGAGAACATTTATATTAATATTTCCATTATAGTTATATGACAAGACTATTATAAAGGATTTAAATCATGTTTAAAATATTAAATATTACTATATTGTTAACCAAGATTTCAACGAAATAAAACATTTCAATTATGGAATTTTTAATATTATATATTATTATCAAAATATATTGTATTAATTATATAGGTTATGTATGAGTTAATATAATTATTATTATAAAATATGGACTCTATGTATTGTTGTTAAAGGATATATAACATTGAACACTATAAACAAGGTACCATGATATGGAATTAGTGAAGTAACTATGCCAAATACACTCAATACTAATATTATATATGTAGTTAAATGGATTGGAAAATGAGCCAGCAAAGTCATTATTAATGGGGAAAAACCCATTCATAACAATATTGGATACTATGTAGAATCAAATTGTAGATAATTAGAGCTAAAGTGGAAAGTTGCATTTGGTTAGACACTAGACAAGAGATAAAATAAATATGAGTGAAGTTTATGCATATATATAATAATGCTTTAGGTATCATTAATGATAATGGGATAAGGAGATAAAACTACCATCCCTATGGATGCAAACCTAAATACTACTTGGTCCATTGGAGATGGATGTTACATTTATAAGAATTATTTTTCATTAATATATTTATGGTGGGTATTATTCATGGGTATCCCTTATTTCTCAAAACAGACAATATTTATTATTAATAAATATGGGAACATCGAAAAAACTAGGGATATATAGATTAAAAATCTTGTAAACAAATGCATAATTATTACCTATGTGTCTTCATGATATTGGGATTACATGAGTCTATACAAAGGAAAAGTTCCACAATACATAGTTAATTGACTATCCATTATGTATGTATAAAATTGTAACATATATTATTCCCAATATTAGATAATTTTGTGCGATACAATAGAAAAAATGAATATATTAACCATGTTTTTTACCCATTGTGTATTTTATTCTCATCATTATTTTGTGTAGGGGATAATCCTACAAGTTAGTGGCCCACTAGAGGATTTTATTTTAACTAAACAACTATTTTCCCCATTATTATTGTAAACCTAGACCGTTAATAGGAAAAATGATAAATCTAGTAAAGAAACAACACATGTGTGATTATATCATAGTTGTTGTAACATAAGATATCAAGAATATTTAAAACACAATAAGAGTCATACATGTGATATGGGATGACTGTGACTAGATAATTCCTTCAAATGGGTATAAAACTATTGTCAGTTCTTTTCCCATTGATGTGTATCCCATTTCAAGAACCAAATTCATCACATCCATAATTTAATGAATTTCATTAAAGGATAATTCCATATAAAAATGGTTAGAAATTTAAAATAGTGAATCTATTTCATCATTTATAGATTAAACATTTATGATAAGTAAATTAATGATTTAGAAAATCCTAGGATTTTAATTTATGGAATATGTGACTAATATCATATATATATATCTCCCTACCATATAATTAAATTCATAATCATATGTAAATATTTTACATTCATTTATTTTAGCAATAAAATTGAATATGGAAATACAATTTATATATTCCTTATGTGGTAAGATACTAATTCATATTAAACATGACTCATGTCATCAATGTGATGATCATATAATGGGGTTTATTGAAATGTGAATCTCGTATATTATATTCACTAAATAATTCCCCATATAAAATTGGATGTTTAAGAATAGATGATTCTAAAATTTATGGATTAAATTACACATTCATATATCGCATGAGTATAATGTAGGTGAAAAAATACCTATAGCCACTATTTATGATTGATAGTGGATATATATTTCATTATTTGTCCGTTCCAAGGATGATTATGAATCAAAATTGTAATAGTTTCTCGAGAAGAGTCTATATCATATGTTTATTTGTGTAGAGTTTGTTGACATAAACATTCTACCTTCATCACAAACCTTCTAATATATAAGAGTAAATGTGAGTGTGGTGCCATAGGTTTTCATTGAAAATGGGAATGAATTATATACTTTTTTACAACTAGAGTATTAGTAATAACAAAAAATGAAAATAAATAATGTTGTAAGTCATAATATAATGGAATTTAACTCAAAAATGTAGTGTTATGGGGTCTTCCTTCACGAACTGATTTCTTGATTTGTATTAGATGATAACATTTATATACACATAACACTAGTTTTTTTTAGAATTATGAATGTTGTTTTCCTCTATGTTGTTAATCCATGAAGGGAATTTGAATTTCAAATGCACATACATCATCACTTTAATAGGTGTTGGCTTTTTGTGAATAAAGAATGGTTTTTCACTAGAGTGTTTTATTGTACGGGTATTGGTTGTCCATATAAAATAATACTATAAACATACCAAATATTTATTCCATTATGATATTGATAATTATAATCTATTATATCAGTAAATTAAAAAAATAAATTAATTTTTATTTTTCACATGTGGAGTATTAAATATTGTTTTATGTATGAAGAAGGATAATCTAACATCTATTTAGCAAATATTCAAGGAGAACAACAAATAAAACGGAATTTTTTGGTAGATAATAACTATTTATTAATGATATATATAAAAAAGAAACATATCATAGAGTATCTTTATGTGAATTGGAATTTAAATATTTTGGGTTTGATGAATCATTTTGTTAAAGGTAGGTTTTCAAAAAAAAATTGGTGAAAATTATTTGAATGTGTTTAGATATAATGATGAATATTTCATGAGAATATTTGGAATATATTATTGATATTTTTATAGAGTATAGATGGATTTTTCTAATTTCTTTCTCATGACCATTTGGTCTAACATAGAAATAATTACTTGTGTTAGGATGAGATATTGGTACCTAATATTTTTTTACTTCTTTTTCTACGATCCATATTTTTCTAAAGACATAAAGGGTTCGGGAATAGTGAATGAAAAGGTGAATTTTACTGAGTCTTCCCATTATAAGTATTCATCTAGATAATATCTATGTGTCATTCATCAGATATTATTTTCTAATTATATACCTGACTAGTAATTGTTTTGTTTATTTTCATATAGATCAATTAAAAAGGGGTATATATTTTTTAAATTTGAAAAAATTGAAAATGGAGGATCTTATTTAATGGTGAGATATCTTTGTAGAAAATGATATGCAGTTTATGATCATATGATATTTATAATTTTCATTTAGGATTTGGGTGTCCCTGAAATCAGTTAACTACCTTAACATAGATAATTGAATCAATATGAATATTGATGTAATGTAATTGAAACAATGAAATTTATTGTATAATGGTGGAGATATGATTAAAGTTTAATGTTGTAGATATTTGACCAAGGATTCTATCATATAGTTTAAGATCATATATCTTGATGAAAATTTAGATGTTTGTTGTTTATGGAAATATAACATAAAATAATGGTGGATTTTTTTTAAATCCCAATAAATATTGAAAAAATTAAACATAGTTTATACACTAATATAGTGGATGATTATTTTAATTGGATGGTTGTTCAAATGATAAATATGAAGTTCCATTGATATAAATATTGTAATGAATCATGTTCCAAAGTGATTAAATAATGTGTGAAAATAGGCTTAAACGTTCTGCAACATGTAGTGTCCCTAATTTTGTTATTATCCATATATTTTGAGATGATATATTTACTTATAATACTTCCATGTATGTATCCCCCATGATTTCAAGGTATTTTTCCATTTAATGAATTATCATTATGCTAATCCAAAAAATTGTGGACCATGGTATAGACTTTTATGCTTTTAGTTATACAACCCTTTCAGTTTTATCCATATAAAAATTTCTATATGTATTTTATAATTCATTAATGGGGAAATTAAAGAGGAATATGTTTATTTTTTATACAATATAAATATTTAGTGTATTTTTTAGTTTATTTATTTAGATATCAACTAATTTTTATACATTTAATCACTCTAAAAAATTATGTATTTTAAAATCCTTTAGTTGGATATACCCAAAATGTGGTAACTCACCCAATTTGAATAACGTTATCCAATAATCAAGGAGGGAAAATTAGATATTTTGAAGTGAATTCCCTATAAAATATGGTGAAATATCCATTCCTGAAATGATATTGTGTTCCCAAGAACAAGTGTGGTAATAATCGATGTGAATGAATAAAATATAATATATCATGGAATTTTATTGGTATAGAGTTACAATTTTTGGAACAAACATGAATTAGTTGGAGTTATATTCCAAAATTATGTATACTATGAAATAATGAAAAATTTACACCTAGTGTATAAGGGATGATTGGAATGATATGTAAATATAAAAAATATCAAGTAGCACGATACCATGGATAAAATGTAGAACCACTAGATGCGATTGGGATAGGGGTTATAATAAAATGATCATATAATATATGAGATTGAATAAAGAAATAAATAGTTTTAAGAAGGGAAATTTTAGTTTATGATAAGTGAAACACAATAATTAAAATGGAGAAACATGGATTTAGTATAATAATAATCCCTCCAAATAAATTCTAGCATGGATAAAAATTTAAAAAAAATAAATTGACATAGTATAATTTAATGTCACAAAGAAAAAATATCCATAGATTTTTTATCAATGTATTTGGGAAAACTATATTTAATTTGAAAATATTCATGATGAATATTCTGTAATGATAATTCCCTGATTACCAGAATAATATTAGTCTAGGATAACATAAGACCTCAAGTGCACCTCTCAATATATGGAATCTAGAGTAGATATTTTTGGTAGAATAAAAAAATATTAATGATTATTTACCCTCTTATAAATGAAAATATAATAATTAATGTAGATCATTTCGATTTTAGAATGAACCATGGAGTCAATAGACACATTGACGAAACATAATTACCATCTATTGGATTTAATATTCACTGTGTTGTATAGAAAATAGATGATGATGTTATGTCATTATTATAAAAAAAAGGTTTTTAAAATAGAACATGGCGAATTGTGCTTTAAAAAAACTACTAATTCAAAACATCACTTTTGTTATGTAGTTATCCATTCCATTTCTCCCAGAAATGATTGTCCGGTGGAAATAAATGAACAAAATGATCACAATGATGTATATTATATCAGCACACAAATATCCTTTATTACACTCCACCAATTATACAATCCCTTATCTTTGATATTTTCAGTGATTCTTTTTATTATATGTCCTTTAAATTTAACAACTGGTTATAGGTAGTTCACACTATTAGAACAAGAATTTAAAAAGTCTTTTGGTTCTATTACAAGGAAGCATAAAGACATTTAATAGTGAAAAAATATCACATTAAACCATGAATAAGTATGTGAAGTCAAACTTTAAATAAATCAATAGAGTTTTATTTTCATGATGGTACATTTTAATCTTCAAATTTTCTAGCAACAATTGAAATATGTATTCAAATCAATACTAATTTCAGTAGAAAAAAAATCACTAAATCACACAGGCTTTCATTAAATGATGTTTAATAAATCAACTGAAAAATATTAAAACATGTATTTCTAAAAAGTGTATCTCTAAGAAATATTTCATCATTATTTTAGAAGAAGATGTAATGATAATGTGTAGTAGAAACGAAAACAACAATAGTGAGTCTAAAATTCAAAATATTTATCTCTCCAACATTTAGCTTTGAACACAATGACACATAGTTGTATTTATATCATGTTTTTTTATTTTGATCTACTCCTTATGTTATATAAATATATTATTAAAGGACGTGTTGATAATTATTCTCTATCTCAAACGTATCCAAGTCAATACAACTCTTGAAATATCATAGAATAAATCATTAATATTTGAATTCATAAAAATCAAGAGAGGTTGAAACATCCCAAATGATTATGAATTAACTACTCCATTGAATAAGAGCCTTTAAATAAATCATAATATTTATTTTAATCAGTTGTAAAATATTTTTGAATATATTTTTATGTACTCCATGACTATTGCATAAATCATGGATAGTATATTAGATTTAAAAATACATCATTGGATTATCCAAAATTGGGTTCCTTTATGTGAAAAAAACAGCAAAAGTAGGGTTGAAAACATAGGATTGATCACCTAATTAAAGATTATGTACCAAAAATTTGTTTCCTCAATTGTACGGTTTCATCTGAAAAAATCCTACATTATCCATACATTTCCTACTATCAAATTCAAGGATACATCCAAACATATCATATAATATTTGTACTTTTTATTTAACATATTGGGTTTATTTCATATGTTACAATTAAACACATTGGGTTAAATTAATAACTCAATAATACATTAAAATGTTTATTGAATAATTAAAAATATATTCATAGATAGACAAACTTGAATATCATTCGGTAATAAATATTTATATGAAAAAAAAAATTCTTGAAATTCACATCAAATAAAATTTATTATTTATAAAAATGTGGTTGTTTATGAGGATCAGAAACCCGAAAATATTAACTAAATTCTTGAATCAATACATTCTCAATAATATCCCATCTTTTGATGGTCACAAACCTCATGTCAAAGGCCATATTAAAATAAGATAATTTATTCTCCCTTTCATTGATATAACATTTCTTTTATTTATAAAGGAAAAATTCTTCATGATTACCCATTTTTCAAAATATAGACCCCATTATTAGGATCACGTCATTTTTTTCTTTGTAATGATGATTAATAATAGAAACATAATGACATAATCTACATATAAAAAAATAATTTCATAAAACATTCCACAGGAATAATATAAACTATAAATTTCTATAAACATCCCCCCTTTGGTGACATAAATGATATTTAGTATGGTGTATCTGAAATAATCTCCCCATAAATTCTATATATAATCATAGATAAAAAATTATGGGGCATTATAAAACAAATTGGTTATTAGAATAAAATTTCCCCTAATTCATTGCATATAGCATGTTCAAGGTATCAATTTTTTCGCATGTAATAAAGTTAATATTTTAATTTTTAGTAATAAAATTATTTATAAAATATTTAATTATTAAATACATTATTTTTAAAGTTAGTGACATAAAAATAAAAACTCACTTATAGATCATAATTTATTTACAATTAATATATTTTTAATATAGTAAATTTAATATAACATAATAATTAATTGGTTATAATAGACTATAGTATTCATATGTACTTTAAAAACATAATATTTTATCAATTAGTGTAGTTGAAACTCTTAACAGTGATTCTAATTTGTTTTGGACATATATTATTATTTGATAAAATGAATAAAAACATTTTTCAAGAAAATATCTTCATCATACCAAGATGTACATTGGTAGTGGCATATTTATTGAGAAACACAATTTTACATAACATTAATACTTTTAAATCTTAAAAACAATCATTTGATATCGAACTATCTTAAATATTTTGATACTACAATTTTAGTTAATAAAATTCCATTTTTTATATATATGATTTCTTTAGTTGTTTTTATATCTTTTTAGATTGTCAAAATAATATTTTTCCTTCAACTTTTGTTAATTAGATGTGACGAATTTAAATATAATCATTCCTAAGATATATGAGAATATGAGATAACCTATTATTCATGAAATTTAACTTTATTATCTTTATAGAATATTCTTCGACATAAGAAACATAATAATAATTAGGATTACCTTGAACCATTTTTTAAAAATGATTTCATTATGAAATTTATGTACTTGGTCACTTCATCTTGATGTTTTAGGTTTTATAGATTCCATTTAACATTATAAATTTATGATAAATAAATTATAACTCATAATTTTTAGGAAGATTATGAAACATTGAGTTCAAACACTATCTAGAAAATGCTTCATTTTATTTAACTAAAAAATATAGAACAATCAACACATATAACATAAGAAGAGTATTCCAATTTTTATAAAATAAAATTTCAAGGGAAAAATAAAATATATCAAAAATGAAACTATATAAATTTCATAACAAATATTATTTTTCACATTAAATTTATGATAACATTAATAAATCAGTTATATAATCAACATAGACTAAGAAATGATTTAAATAGTAAATAATATTTTGTATTTAAAATCAATAAAAAAATTATTTTACTATATATAAATTCTATGTTACCTAAAGTATAAAAACATTAAAATAAAATTATTCTTGATCAGTTAATTATTTAGGTATTTTTGACAACAAACTAATTTAGAGTTATTCACACCATTTTTAGATAATGTTACATATATCTAGATTTTACACCACATAAATGAACAAAAATGCATATTAGTTGTATCATCATGAAAAATCCAAAGTTACATGTTCCATTTGGTATTCATATGTTTTTTCATTCTGTAGTGTTATAAATTAATATGTCTGGTAACTAGACATGTTTATTTATATTAAGAATTCAACTGTTCGATTTAAAAAATTATACTAAAAAATATAAACTTTTATGAATTGAAAATTTATTTTTTCTAATATATAAATCATTTGTATAATTAACATATATAAAAAAAATAAAAATAATAATTGTGTACATGATTTTTCCATATAAACTAGGAACAAAATAACTCTTATATAGTTTGTTTCATTCAATATTACAACATATTCAAAAAAAATTCTTTTCGAATTCTATTTTTGACAATGAATTGAATTAAATATTTTTGTAATTTTATAATAAAAATAGATTGATGTTTTAAAGTATAAAAAACATCCTATAATTCATTAATTTTTGAATAATGAAAATCATATAATTTAGGAGAATTAGATTTTAAATATATAATATATTTCCCAAAAGTTTCATTATCTAATAAAATAGTATCATTAGATTTGATAATTTATATATATTAGTTTCATTATAATTCATATTTTTATATAGAATAAAACAAAATTTATTTAATTCATCATAATAAATTTTCTCACAACCAGAGTTTAGAGAGTAACTATATTGTACCTGATGATCTGTATGGGAAATTATATATAACATTTTCTTTATGATTTAGAACATGTAAATGATTCATAAATAGAAAGAAAATTATTAATATATGTATACTTCATTAATTTCTTTCCTTTTGTTTTTTAATTATATTTCTATTGAGCATTATGTAAAAAATATTTTTCCTTTGAATTAATTTTTTCCTTGCATTCATAGTTTCGACATTCATAAGTCCCTTTCTTTATCTTTCTTTATAGATTTTCAAAATTCATATAATGATTTGAAAAATATATATCGTTATATAGATTATTGGAATTAGAGGATTCGTCCATAGAAGTTTTAATATCCACTACATTATGTTTTATATGAATTATAAATTCATCCAATTTCTCATCTTCATACAACATTATTGTTCAAAATTAACTCCTTCATAGTCAAATATTTTAGAGGGGTAGACTGACATATATTTTCATATATTCTATTCCACTTAAAGGGTAGTATTCTATGTAATTTCAATATTTTTTTGTGAAATTTGTTTTCCCAAAGCTATACATTAATGAAAATCTATGTCATTTTTCAATTCATTTAAGTTATAGATTCATCCCCACACATCTTGAAAGTATCAAAATTTACATTCAAAGTATTATAACTTAATTTTATTATAGTTTCATTTCCTTAATAGGATAATACAAGAGTATTCCACATTTAATATGTAAAAAGGCATTTAGATACTCAATTAAATTCATCAATTCATAACTCACACATAATAACAATCATTGACTTCTAATTTTGATCATACCCAATTTCATGATCATCATTTTAATCTCCAAATATTTACATAACAATCTTGTAAGTATTAAATGGATTCATATAAATCATTATTATTTTTAAATAAATAGTCATTCGAGGTCTCCATAATCCATTATTATCACTATTAATTAGATATAATTAGTTATTGATATACAATATCTATAATATTTCATTCTATAATGACTTAATCTTAATTATTAACACATTCCTGTTAGAGACAATAAATATTTTCAAGGTCCTTGTTAAAAAACATCTATAATTCAAACAGAATATTCCAAAATATATCAATCCTTTGATATTAATTAATAGTATCAAATAGATACAATATATTGAAGGATTTCAAAAAATAGAGATACAGTAATAGTTACCATTCCTTGAAGTCATTAGTAGATAAAAGATATAAAATTTTCAGGAATAAAATATACCATTACAGCAATGGACATGATAACAATTGTTAGTTAGAAATGTTAGTGATGAAGACATATACATAAGAGGGGTTGGGTGAACTGTGGTATTCAAAAGAAGAACATATTCACAATACCTCTCATTCTGAGAAATGATCCTTTAATTATCCCTAAAATATAATAAATTTGTTGAAATAAATATAGAAAATGATCCGGGTAATGCATAGTAGTTCATGGCACAAAAACCCCATAGTCCAGTCCACAAACTCTCTAATCATTGTGCTATGTTATTTTCACTAGGTCATCCTATCCTAATACCTTTATGTCAAAAAATAGATAAGGCTTTTGACACATTTACAACAAGACATTACAAAGTCTTTTTGTACTTTTGGAATTAACCATACAACCAATGCATAGTTAAAGAAGATAACACTTAAAAAATGACTAATTAAGAGCAGGAAAAACTCATATAAATAATAATAGTTTTATTTTATTAATGATACAATTTTATCTGCATATTTTTCAGAAATAACTGATAGTTGTTTTTGGATCATTTGTAATGCATAGATGAAAATAGATCATCAATGCTGAAATAGATATTTTTAAAACTGTGATAGATAAATCACTACACAAATGTTTAAACTTGTATGTATGAAAACATCATCTCTGAGAAATAATTTATTCTTCTTGTAGAATAATATGTAAAGATATAGTGTAGTAATAATGACATCAATAAAAGTGATTCAACATATCAGAACATTTTTTCTCTAAATGTAGCATTGAATGACACAATACATGGATTTGTATACATATCACATTTTTTCTATATTAATCTACTATATATATTATATTTATATATTTATGATGAATAATATCATGATATTTATTGTATAGTGCGAAAATCTCTTGGTAAAACCAATTCCAAAAATATCACAGAATAAATTTGGAATATCTTAATTCAAAAACATTCCGGGGATGTTGTATGTTCCTACAAGAATATGAAAAAAATACCCCATTGAATAGGTTTCTTTAGATGATTCATAAATGATATTTTAATCCATAAAAAAATATTTTATGGATTATTTTAATCTGTAATGAACACTACATAAATAATGGATAATATAATAATTTTAAAACGCTATCATTGAATAGTAAAATTGGGGTTCCATTCACATGAAGAAAAATAATCATGTGTAGGTTTGACAATATATATTTGATCCCAAAAGTAAGGTTGATGTAACATAACAATTTTTTCCTCAAATGTAGCGTTTTTTCTAAATGTAGGTTTCATTATCCATATATTCCCTTTCCTCAAGAAAATTGTTTGATTAAAATAGAGTGTATAATATCCATATTTTTTCAAACATAGTGGTTATTTAATATCTTATTCTTGAAAAAGTATGGTATGACAAATAATTACCAAATAAATTCAAACAACTCCCAAAACCATCAAAAAAATATTTCGAGCTAACCAATGTCTTGCAAATGATTTGAGAAAAAATATTCTGTTGAATAATAATTTCTTAAAAATAATTTTAAATAGAATTCATTAATAAAAAAATGTTGGTGTTTGTGAGAATCAAAACCAATGATAAATTAATAAAATTGTTGAATCTAAACATTATGATTATATAAAAAAACAGTTAGGAGAAAATATTCAAAACAAAATAGTATAAAATATCAAATTAAGTATACAATAGTGAAACTAGTCCATAATTCACAATGAATATAAGGTTACCCCAAAATGTAATAAAGGAGAACATTAAAATATTATTTATGTGTAGAAATCATGATATATACATGGAACTATACATTGATTCCAATATACAATTTAATTGAAAACTCTAATAGATCCCTGTAAAACTCGAAACTCGATGTCAATCAAGATCCTATAATATCTATGAAAAACAGAGCAATGAAAATTTATAAAATATTAAGGAAACTAAAAAATAACATGAATCTATAAGTTCAAAAAATTATATGTAGGGTTTGAACATATAAATATTGAGTATGAAACAATAAACCTATCTCAACACAATACTAAATAAATAATCATATAGATAAATAGATATACTTATTTACATAATTATAATAAAATTGTTTGGCATCAAATCGAATATTCATAATGAAAAAATGAAAATAAAAAAGTGACTCATTAATGAATTATAAGTTATAACAGGTAACTCTACATATTGGTTTCGTCAATAACTAATATAACTTTATTGGGTCTAGTTCTAAAAAATTATGATTAATTGTAGAAGGAAACCATGATTCATGTCCAATAAAAAACTGAAGATACATAGAATGTACTAGTCCTGTGGTAAGTGGAATATAATTTCCTGGAAATTCTGTGTAATTTTTTTTAAATAGTGTGTTATTATTTCTAGACCAGGTGTATTGATGTCACTGGAATTCAAGGCCCGGTGATCCCTGTATATAATTTTGATCTTTTCTTGTTTATTTAATTAAATATGTGACTGGGTTTTGCAAACAATTAAAATGGTGACCAAATCCAATATATCAGGGCACTGTTGATTTTAGGACAACCAGATTCTCTTTGAAAGGACCGAAAATTGACCATCAACGGTCGATCAGAGAAGATAATTATCATACATTTTGGAAAAAAAATAAACAACATAAAAGGTTATTTTATTTTTTCCCCAATCGTTGGGTGGTGGAACGATTCCCTTATTGTGCGGCGAAGAAGAAGTGATGAGTTCCATTAATTGAAGATCATTAGTGTCTCATAAATGTGCAGTGCAACAACACATAAAAAGTATAATTCCATATATGCTATTTTTATTCATGCAACAGTGTAACAACGTGACATCGCAGCCAAATAGAAATGATACGATGCGTTTTCTTTTAATGGGGTTACATGTTGGACAATGTATGATCAATTGTTATAATTCCTCTGAGGATCATACGATAATAATTCACTCCAATGATGAATGAAGAACACCGGTGAACCACTAGCAACTGCGACACACGATGAATGCAAATGGTACATGAACCCTTGTGGATAGACCGCATCAATGATGAACACCATTAAGGTAGGGGTTTGTTTTTATTTTATGCTTCACCTTTCATTATTTTAAACGAAGAACGCATATTAACCCAAAAATAGTATGATCCACAGATTGCTCAATCTTTTTTGAGTGGACATTTATTAGGGTTTTGTACTAGGATTATTTGATTAATTGAGATAGAAAATAAATTATATATCCCATGTTTCTAAACATCCAACGTGTAGGGTGTAAGAAGACATGAACAAGGCCCGATCCCCACCTCATGGTGTATTTGTTTCATTCTTTGGGGCCACATCTTTGATGTGGCGGCATGGAGTATTCAAAACCATCGTAGGGAAGATGGAAGACCTCAGAGTCTATAGGTGAAAGTGACCTGAAAAACCGACTACAGAGCAGACCTGGTGGACTTTGGAAGAACCCATCGGCCCACTATGATGGCGGGTTGTGGGTAGCGCCACGACCATCATGGGATGCGGCACTGCAGCTAGAGTCATCTTCCTCCAAGATGGTGGAAGGATGTTGGTGGACATAGAATACCATCTGTTTCGGTGCACTGTAGATGGGACACTGTGCAAAATCACACCTGGTAATGACGCAATCAATTGATCATGGTAGAGGAGGAAGCCCCACATGTGACCTGTGGGGAAAGGGGAGAACAAGTAGCTTCTAGCCATGTCCATGCTAGGAAAGAGTGGGTCCACCTATAGAATAATAGGTAGGGCATTGACTGGGGGCGCAGAATCGGCAGAGCTTGGATCGAGTGGGGTGTGGGATGCCCCAACAGTCCGTACCAAGGTTGGGCCGGATCAGGGTTGGGTCAATGGACCCAACATACCCATATTCGAAAAAACAGAAATATCTTTCAAAATGTGCATTCAATTGACATGTTGATTGTAGAGGGGGAACCCCTAAAATGAGGAGTATCTTTTAGAATATGCTACAGAGGCATTGATATAATCATAAATAAGATGAATCACTTTTGAAGTGGTTATATTGGAATTAAGCGCACTACGTTACGAAACCATGATGTTGGATAATACATGAAGACTGCCGACAAGAGACCCTCTGTCAATCAGCAACAATGTTTCGGTAGGAAACAACTATGTGTGTCCCGAAAGTCCCATGGTGGGGAGCATGTCTCTTTGTCTAGGCAGACCCATGATACTCTACATGAGGAGTGCCTCAGTATGGCCTAGGGTGGGAAGTGGCTTTGTGTGAAACAACATGTCCATGGTGTTGGTTTCCTCTATGTGACCTAACATAACCATGGTACTTAACATGGATGAGTATCAAAATAGTCCAATATTAGTTGGAATTGGCTCTATGTAACGTGGCATGCCCACTGTACTCATTGAGGAGGAGTTCTCCACCAACAAAAGGTGTTCAATGATATGAATGATGGCCATACATACCTACTCAAGATTATACCTAGTAGGAGCTATCTTGCTTCATGATAATGATTCATGATCACACATCGTGGTTTACTTTTGGGTTTCGTTGTTGTAATTCCTTGTTGGTTTTGTGTCCCTATAGATTATATTATTACTCACCCCTCCACGGGATTCACCCATACGTGTTGTGTCTAGTGAAGATGATCATCACCTTGATAGAGGACTTGGTGGACCAGGACATGGTGGTGCCCAGTGAGACCAGGTAGGTAGGGTGTACTTCTACGACTTCTAGTAGTTACTATACACTTACCCATCAGGTGGGGTCTTCGACATACTGCTTTCAGAGTTTCCTTGTACATTCCTGTTTTATGTTCATCTATAGTTGGGTTAGTATTCTGGACCATTCGACCTATAGTTGGTTCATTTTATTTGGGGGGTTTTAATGACATGCATGTTTATCATTCAATAAATGTGACATGGTTTCTTTTGTGTGTGTACAAGTAGTAAATAAAATTCCTCCCACCTATATATTGACATCTCGGGTGCTAGTCGCCAACCCCTAGCCTTCATAAGGAGGGCTTGGGGGATGTCATTGCACATGCACCGGGGGACGAGTCAGGAAAACGTGGTATCAGAGGTGTTCGATTCTACCTTAAAGGTCGACATGCAATTTTTAAATGTTAGGAAAATAGTGTTGAATGTTTCAAGTTAGAACTTTAGATTTAGGGAGCCAGGGTTCATGCAGTGGCCAATGTATCCATACACCAGGGCCTTGAATTATACTTTTTAGCTCTATGAATAAAAACCCTTATTGCAGGAATCATATAGGAATTGAGTTTTTTTCATGTATTCTGGAAAACATGTTAGCTCACCAGGTATAATATATTGACTATGGTTTATCTTGATCCATTTTAGGATTCCTCCATGTGGACTACTAAGCTAGATTCTGATATGTGGCTGTGAGGACAACCTTACTGGTGATGAGGCATCAGTTCAATGACCAGTTCTAGAGATGGCCCTACCAGGTGGTCCACTAGCTTTACCACCACTCATTGATCACCCGTTACTATCGGTGTTACCAATAGTGGACACACTCAGGCTCAGCTCCCTGCATGAGTTACAAGGATAGAGACCTCCCAGGTTTAGGTGAGAGATAGATCCTCAAGACGCTAAGGACTGGAAGGAGGTGGGGATGCAGGTCATCCTTTTTGTGAGGATTCTACTCATCAAAATTGAAATACTACCTGCTAGCCTTCTTCAGGGCTTGGTAGGGAGATAATGGATTTTAAAGATTCAGACACATTATGAGGGGGCACTCTCTTGGTCTGACTTCGGGCAGCTTTTTTTGGATGATTTCTTTCACAAGACCATGCACTCAAAGCACATAAAAAATATGATTAATCTATATTATGGGAGAATTTTAGTGGTTGAGTACTCTTTGAGGTTCCTTGACCTCTCCTTCTACTCTATGAACATGGTGTGGGACCCATTATTCATTTCCCAGAACATTGAGTAAGAACTCTGATTGTAGATCAGAGTGTTGATGATTTCCCTCATCATCTCCATGAAAGCTATAGTGATAATGTTAAATCTTCTAGAAGATAGGTTCCTCATTGATCATGCAGTGATGGTGGGATCTACCCCAAGGTGACAGGTGGTCGAGTCATCTGTGGTTGGTAGCCAACAGAGGATGTAGATGTCCAAGTGGTACATATAATTCGGAGGGTGACCCTAGGTAAACAGATCAGTGGTGTGAGGCCACCAGGGCAGTGGGGGTTAGGATAGGAACATGGTGTGCCACTCGTGTGGTGGGTAGTGACTCATGGCTTATGACGGCCCAACCCGACACACAGACAATATGTAGACTGGCGAGGGATAACCAAGGTAGAGGTAGAGGTTGAGCAAGGAGGGCCACAAGGCTTAATAAATTCTAGGGGAGTAGGCCAGGTTGTAGGAAGTGGACTACATTTTGTGGTGCTACCACCACCACCCCCAGGTAGTCCACCATGGGCTTAGGGAGCTGGCTGATAGGGGTGAGGAAAGCTTTAGGCAATGGAGACCTATGGACATGGTACTCTGGGGATGATTATAGGTATGATATGTGTCTTCTCCACCTTAGATACTATTCTTATAAACACAGTTTCCTGTCACTCTTTCCGTTCTATAGACGTTTATTGAGGCTCAAATATTCTAATGGAGCCATTTTCTTGATCCTTACAATTAGTGACTCCAACAGTAGAGGATTTGACTATTACATGCTAGTTCCGGTAGTCTGAGAATACTCTTGGGGGAGAGAGCTTTGAATAGGATCTCCTAGTAGTAGAATCAAGGCCTTAAAATTTCATCTTGTGTATGGACTTTCTATCTATAGTCCATTATTATATTGACTATATTAGGTCTAAAGTGTGGTGTTTTTGTGATAATGGGATCTGGTTTCCTTCACTGGAGAGAAGGGAACTTTTGCAGTACATGATAATATTTCTCTAAGGAGGGTGTGGCCAATAACTCACCATGTTTAAGGACGCAACCTTGGTGTGGTGTACGAGAGTAATCCTTGTATTCCTATAGTGGTGGATGATTATGTGGATTTATTTCCGGAAGATATTTTCAGGATGACCTCCTCGTAGAGATGTCGACCTCTGCATAGATCTGTACACTGAGGTGACACTAATATCCACACCAACAAATAAGATAGATCTTATAGAGTATTATGAATTTAGGGTACATTTGGAGGACTTGTAGGAGTAGGTATTTGTGAGGCATAGTGTTTCACCACGGGCAACCTGAGTGTTGTTCACCAATAAGGCAGATGAGAGATTGAGGCTATGTGTTGACTTCAAGCTCCTCAACCATGTTACTATAGTGAACATGTATCCACTTAAAATGATTTGTATCCTCTTCAATCAGATTAAAGGGGAGACGGGGTTCTCTAAGATCTACCACAGGTTAGGCTATCACCAACTTCGGGTACATGATGAGGATGTACCGAATACAACCTTTAGATGTTGCTATAGTTACTACATGTTCATGGTAATTCCTTTTGGTATAACCAATTCCCCATAATTTTTCATGGTACTCATGAATATTATTTTATATCCATAACATGACCAATTTTTCATATTCATCATTGATTACATCTATGTGTAATCATTGTTAAAAGAGGACCACGCTACACCCCTGTGAATAGTCTTCGATACACTCCAAGAGAACCAGCTTTAGGGAATGATATTTAAGTTCCCATTTGGGATTCCAATGGTACATTATCTAGGACATGTCATCTCAGAGACTATAGTTGTATTGGATCATGAATATATAGAGGCAGTACTAGCTTCAGAGCCACCTAGGAGCATAACTAAGGTGGAGTGTTTCTTGGAGCTGGATGGATACTACTGGAGGTTCATGCCCGACTTTTTCGAAAGTAGTATCACCTATATTAGACTTTACACAATAGGTAAAACCCATAGTGTGGATAGAGAACTATTAGTAGATTTTCCAGGAGCTTATGCAGAGACTGACGAGTGCCCCTATCATGAGACAAACAGAAGAGGGTATTGGGTATGTAGTCTTGTGCCCCACATAAGGGACCAAACTGGGATGTCAATATATGCAGGATTGAGCCGTGATATCCTATACCTCATGAAAAATAAGGAATCACGTATAGAACTATGCGACCAAAGACCTAGAGTTATTATTAGTTGTCATTGTTTTGAAAATGTGGTGGCACTACTTGATGGATGATCAATTTATAGTCTACTCTGACCGTATGAGTCTCATGTATATCTTCTCACGATAGGACATGAACATGAGACAATAACAATGGCCGGAGTTCTTCTAGGACTATTCATTTGAGATACTCTATACTCTTGGGAATGGAAATATGCTGGAACATGTGCTCAACAAGATGTCTAGTCTAGAACTGTTGAGGGAGGCGAAGAAGCAGTCAGCCGTGATGTAGATATCATTCATGGATGATGATGGAGGAGCATACGTTTGTCAATGACTATCAATCCTCCACTCATACTATTATTGAGGGAGGAATATCATGTGTATGTTGACTGTAGGTCCCGAAAAGCATAGTTATCCTCACGACATGCTCCTGATGGATTTTTGATAGGTGGGGAGAACATCAACATTATAAGAGGATGCAACATAGTACTAGTGAAATTGTGGGAAGAGGTGTTGAGGGAGTTCCATACATCTTTTTTGGTGGTTCATCCTGGGCGCGAGAGTATATTCCAAAACCACTGATGTTAGTACTGGTGGGTGTGGATGAAAAAAGTCATGGCAGAGTTCATTTTACAATGCCTTACTTGTCTGAAATTGAAGGCTGGGCATCAGGTTCCAGTGGGATTGGCCCAAGAACATGAGGTATAGGAGTTGAAATGAGATGGTATCTCGATGTAAATTGTGATAGGGTTACCACCCATGATCAAGGGAAACATTTCTATCTTGGTGATTGTCGGACCAATCACCATGTCAGCTCACATTCTACCCATTTGGCTCCAGTGGTCAGTAGAGGGATTGGGATGCCTCTACGTATAAGAGATATTTAAACTTCCTGGGCTGCCATCGATGATCATCTCATACCGTGATTCTTGATTTACATCCAGGTTGTGTAGGTGATTATAGGATGTATTCATGGAAAAGTTGCACTTGAGCACAACCTTTCACCCTTAGGAATATGGTCAGATGAAGAAGATCTTACAGTCCATGGAGGAATTTTTTTGTGCATGCATCCTTGATTTTGGTCGCAGTTGGGAGGAACACATTTCCCTAGTGGAGTCTTCAAACAACCAAAGAAACAAATCCACCATTTGATGACTTTTACGGGTGGCCAGAAAGATCACCTCTTTGTTGTGCAGGCCTAGGGGAGTCAGCATTCATGGGTTCAGAGTTGGTACAGTCTACCAATGTGAAGCAAAAATCATTCAAAAGAGAATGAGGACTGTAAAGACTAGACATATATCATTTTTAGATAAGAGATAAAGACCCTTGTTTTACACTGAGGGAGACCATGTTATCTATCAGGACTCACCCCAATAGGGATTATGGAGAATTGATATGGGTGTGAAGTTATCTTTTGAGGTTTATTAGACCCTTCCAATTTATGAGTAGATATAATGAAGAGGCATACCACTATGATCTCCCCTCATAGATGCAACAAGTGAATGATGGTTTCCACGTGTCGCAGTTGAGGTGGTACTTTCATGATCCATCACAATTCATTGACTAGGGTGAGCTGGACATTGATAATGGGAAGACGTTTGCAGAGTTTCCAGTGGGGATAGTGGGTCGGCATGAGTGGGTTCTTCGTGGATGGTTGATTCCTCTAGTGCCCATTTATCGGTAGCACAAGAATCTCTATGGCAGCACATGGGAGCGAGATTCTTAGATTCATGATCAGTACCCCCATTTGTTTTCATAACCTTGTTGTGAATTAAGGGGACATTGTTCACCAAAAGGGGGGAGTAACGTATTTTCCTTGTAATTATATGATATTTTTTTTAAATTATATTGAATTATTTTGTGACAAACGCTTTAACAGAACCTTATTCTGAGGCCCGGTGAGCGCCAAATAGAATATTGAACATTTTTCTTTTTCATTTTAGTAAATGTGTGAGCATTTTTTCGTATCTTTTATCTTAGTACCCAGATCAAAAATATGAGAGCACTGGTGAATTTAGAATGTTTTGATTCACCTTGAATGGACCTTACATTGACCGATAATGGTCGGCCAAAATTGTAAATTGTTGGACATGTTAGAATAAACTAAAATAACATAAAATATTATTTTATTCATTTTTTCCCAAACGTTGGGTGGTGGCATGATGACTATGCGGTGTGGCGATAAATTAGTGACATGTCGCATTAAATGAATCCCATTAATGGATTATAAATGTGTAGCGTAATGAGACATTAATAGTAGCTTAATGATAGGATGAAACACCATAATAGAAACAATTTGACATTTTTTATTTTAATGGGTTAATGCATTAGAGAAGGAGGATAAATTGGTGGAATTCCTCTGGAAAACATATGGTCAGAATTCTATCCAATGAAGAATGCTAAATGTTAGAGAATAACCAGAAACTTCAATGAACCTCGATGATTGGAAATAGAATGCAACGAAATCCCACTAAACATAACCCCCCCAATGGATGGACTGAATCTAGGAGGAACACCTTTGAGGATGGGGTTTCTTTTGGTTTTATAATACCCTATTATTTATTATAAGCGATGAATTTAGATCAACCCACGAATAAGAAGATCTAAGGATCACTTGTTATTAAGGGAGGGAACATTTCATGGGGGGTTTTTCAAATGGATTATTAGATTATTAAAGATAGAATACTTATTCTATATTCCATGTTTCTAAACCTGAAACATGGAGGACTCGGGCCAACATGAACAAGACCCAAGTTTCTATGCCTTGTGAATGTTTTGCATTCATTGTTTCCACATATTAAAAGTGGCATCAAGGAGGATTCAAGATCATCGTAGGGAATACAAAATACCTTGAAGACCGTTGGCATATGCCGCATGAAGAACTAACCACCAGAGCAGACCCAGTGGGGGCCTTTGATAGGTGACAGTGCACTAGGAGAAGCGACATGGAGGTGTGTTTGGAGCCACCAGCCAATGTTCTAGGGGATGGTGGTAGGCAAACATGGCCACCCATCCGCATCGATACACAATAGACAAGGAACTATGCTATGGCGCATGCAGAAATGCATTGGTCAACTGACAGCGGTAGAGGAGGCGGCATCACGGAAAACCAACAGGGCATGGGTAGTGGAAGTGACATCCAGGAACATCGTTGACAACCAACAGTCAGTCCGCATATGGAAGCCCAAATAGGTCGTGGGATTCCCATGTGGACCAGATTTGGGTTGGGTCAGTGGGCCCCAGGTCAGGTCCTGTTCCTCCACCCGAGTCTGACCAGACCAAGAACCAACCATCCCCTTTTCGAAAAAACACCAATATCATTCATACCATGGCATCTGATTGATGTGATGTTTGAGGTGTTTTAACCCTCGTGTGGTGGAAATTCATTTGGCATGCTCTAAGGAGGAATTCATGTATGTTGAAATATGAAGACTGGCTTGAGGAGTGGTTCTCTCAAAAACAAGAACAATACATGCAAAAACCATTCATTTGGATGAGATCCAAACACTGCAGATAAGCGAACCAATGTGGACCAAATATGAAGGCCTAGTGGGAAGAAACTCTGTGTGACCTTGTAGGACCACAGTTCAGAGAGGCTTTGTGTGACCTGGAAGACACACGATACTCGATAGAAGGATTACTGTAGTATTGACAGGATGTGAAGCGGTTCTGTGTGAACAAACATTCCCACACAGGGGAGAGGGCATGTGTGACCCAGCATACCCATGGTACACATTATGTATCAGTACCCATATAGTACACGATTAGTGGGATGTGTCTTTATGTGAGCCTTCATGACCATTGTACTCATTAAAGAGGATTTCTTCAGTAGCTGAAGGTTTTTGATGACATGATTGATGGTTATACATTAATACTCTATATTATACCAGGTGTGAGATGTTTTTCTTCATGACCATGCTTCATGATCACACGTTTTAGTTTTCTTGTGGATTTCTTTTTTTCCATTACTTTTTGGTTAGGGGTCCCTTCTGAGTATTTGGTTACTCAACTCTGCACGAGCGTCACACGCACGTGTTGTGTCTAGTGCCGATGACCACCGCCTTGAGAGAGTAAAAGGTGGCTCCGAACCAGGTGTTTCTCAGTGTGACAAGGAAGAAATGGAATAATTCTATGTCTTCTAGTAGCTACACTACACTTACCCATCATGTGGGGTTTTCTAGGAAAAAATTTCAGCATTTCCTTGTACCATCTAGTTTTTAGTTCATTTTCTGTTTGGTTTTTATTCTGTACCATTTGACCTACAATATGTACTTTTACTGATTGGTTGTTCAATGGCATGCATGTATATTGTTACAGCTTTGGGATGTGGTTGAATGTTCATGTGTTCATGTACTCAAGAAAATGCCTCCAACTTGTAGGTTTATACTGTGACTCCTAGTCGCCATCGCTTGGCCTTTGGGAGGCAGACTTGTGATATTTCACAACAAATGCCCTGGGGGACAAGTCGTAACATAGAAAATGGGTAACTATTTTGGTCTCTACTAACCCATTTCACAGATATTTGATGTTGGAATATAGTAGCTTTTGTGGAAACTTAACAAAATTAAACCATGTGCATCAGTGGTATACATACATGATTACTATGTATAATATTACATTTCATATAGACACTAATTATTAACATGATCAATATCTAGTAAAATTATATCCATTCTCATGGAGACATTACAACGAAGATAAATCATGATAATAATATATAAATATATACATGTTTCCTAATTCTTCACTACTTATCATATTTTAAAAAAAATCACTATTTCATATAAACATGGAATACGAAAAGAATAAATCAAGTAATACAATATATCATGAATATAAATGAGGTATACTACCAAAATATCTGACATATTATATGTTATGGAACAAAATTCATGTCATGGTGTTATAATAATAACCCAGACCAAGAATATGTAATAGAGTGCATCTATTCTCTGAGTTAGTAATTCTATATCGAAATAAGGAACCAGTCGTGTTGTTGCTGTCACAAATAAGTATTATTTAGAAACTATGTTAGAGACCAGTTATGGTTTTTTAATTCCAATACATTCTTATTTTGGTTAAAATAAATCATATAAATAAATATAAATGGGGAAATAAAAAATTCAATAAAATAAAAATTTTCATTAAATATATTTTCTCCATTAATAAAACAACATTTTAAGAAAGAATAAATTATAAAATGTGTGTTTATAAATAACAAAAACCATAAACTTCAAAAAATCAACTATATCAAATCACACATAATTTTTATTGAAACATCATTTTTGTTTAAAAGGGATAATGATTTATGTTTTTTTTATTGAAAGGGTTGGACTTATTAATCTATCAATAAAATTTTATGATTTAAAAAATTTATACCAATTTTAATACATTGTATAAAAGTGAAACTATTATATTATCTAAAAATTAATTTATTAGGGAACATGTGGGTTTATGATATAGAATGTAAGTAAGATCCATATCTTTTGATAACATATAACAAAATCAATTTATAACTCACCATTAATGTAACTCTTAATTATGGTTATATTTGTATTGATGAATTATAAATAATTTAGGCTATGTTAAGAATAAAAAAAATAGTGAAAACATACATGTGAATAGATTTAAATTCAATGGTGGAATAATGTTATTCAATTCAATAATTAATTCATATGTCCATAACATATTCATGACATAAATAGATATCGGTCTACAATAACATGAATTTTTTTACATATTTACATCTAAATTACCATTTATGAAATTTCACATAATTAACTTATATAGAAATTAGTAGTTAAGATAACATAAAATTTATAATGTTTTTTATACAATTATAGAATTCAATAAATGAGATTAAAAATGAAAGACATCATGACAGAGTTACAAATATATAATTCAATGAAAATTGTTGGTGTAGAAAAAATTTAACATTAACAACACCAACATTTCAAGTGTTCTATAATGATGTTTTTTTCAAAATAATTATAAATTATATGTTATATAATATCACCCCCAACCATCATGATTTTTTTTCCATTTTGTAAAAAAAAATTAATTAAAACTATTCACTCTAAACATTTGAAAATATTGATTATTTTTTATTACTAATTTTATAACATAAGAATAATAAATTACCGAGTTTTAGCCAAGAAAATAAACAATTTTATTTGAAACCTATACCAAATTTAACTATGCGAATAAGAAACAAGTGAAAATCAAGGTGAACACTAAAATAATAAAATATCCCCATAAATTCATTCCAAAAGGTCTCATAAAATATAAATCCATAATAAGTGTCACCTATAATTAATGAAGTTAGGAATTTCAATAAAACCAATTTAATCATTCCAAAATAACATGAACTCGAAAACCCCTAATCCAAAATGAAATGTGCAAAACCAATATCAAATTAGTACCAAATCAATAAAACACATATATTATCCATACATCAATAAAAAAATTATAAAAAATTTTGTTAAAAAACTCTTTAATACATGATTTTCACAAGGAAGTATGAATAAATTGTTTAATATATGATTTCACTATGCTTTGGAGAAATGAAAACATCAAATCCCTAATGATGATAAAATGGAAAAAAATAAAAGGAAGAAAATGGTAGAGGATATAAGAAATATTTTTTACACTAAATAAATATCAATGAGCATCCATAAATATTATATAAATAATTATAATGTGTATTGGAAATGGGATACCATGTGCGATACAATAATGGGCTCTATAAAAACTCGAAGAATTATATAATTTATGTACATGATAAAGGAATAAAGAATGGTACCTTGTAAAATTTACAAAAAACCCCCACTAAAAAAACATCACATGAGGCCATATGTACACAATATAGTAAAAAATTTAACTTAGTAGCACCCATAGTCGATCCATTACATTTGTATGTATAACATGTAGCTCATATAATTACAATGTGAACGTTGTGGCACCTATAGTGGTTATATCTTATTAAAACATCCCTATAGGTTCTATAGGTACATTCTAACTCTAAACCCACTAATTAACTTAAAATTTCATCCCAAAATGCCTTTTAAATTTTACTCAAATACCTAAAATAAAATTCAAATGAAAAAACCCTCTACCAAAAAAATGTTAAAATAAGAATATTATTAAACAAATAAAATTTCCCACAAACAAACTTAATAACACATTAATGAATGTAATTGTGATATGGGTCACTAAAAATTCTCCATGATAATAATTCTCAGATATTAGAATTCAAGTGATTTTTTTACAAAATGATTCATGTATTCTATATCTTCAATAAACATACAAAAATTATAATTTTTACTATGAGACACTACTCTGAAATCAACCTCAATAATTAAATAAAAAAAACACCACACCACTAATAAAAATACCATAATAATACAAATGATATTAAACCCATACAAGACCAAAATATCCCAAGAAACAAGATCCAAAACACCAAAAACAATACAATTTTATTATATATAACAATCACACCAAATCACATCCTTGACAGTCACAATGACACTCATCTGTGCTTCATAAAACCAATAACATGAATGAAATCACCAAATATACTAGGATTCCATTATCTATAAGGTACATTAACTCAAAAAAATGAACATCTCAAATCATTATAACATATATTAAAACAAAACATAAAAAATCATTATATATTATAAAACCCAAAAAATCAGTCATTATAATCAGTAGAATACATTATAAATAACATCTGATGTTACCATTAAAAATATCAAAATTCAATATATATCAAAATATTTATTTCAGAACAATGATGTCATAATGGATTATATGGAGTCATGTAACATATAAATATCAATCACTCCAAACCTATGGAACACACACCCAAAATACTACTATGGAGTAACCCATCATTGACCTATCACTTTATTATATTTTAATATTATTTTTTTAATATTATTTTTTTTAGATAATTTTTTTCATTGTCAAAAGTCATATTTATTCCTTAGAATATTAATCATAACAAAACTATTCTATTTTAGTAAATGAAATTTCAAAAAATATCATCATGAATTTACATTAAATATAATTACATTTTCTAGAATAGTTGACATTCAAATAACATCATGATTTATAAGTTCAATTTAAGAAATAAAATCCCATATTATTTTACGAATATATATATATATATATGTATAATAATCATTTTTTAAACAACTTTTCCTTTTTGAAAAAATGTTACAGGAAATATTTCTTTATAATGAGGGATGTGATTGATGATTGTTAATAACATGTACAACAAAACCTATAAATATAGTTCTTAAAATAAATTTATAGATAGAATTCAAGAATGTTTATCATCATTTAATCAATCATTAATGTACTATTTTCATGTCCAATTACCATTCGTAAAACTATTATACCATGATATCATGGAATTTTGAATCAGTGGAAAGCATAGAAATAAATTAAAAACATTAATCAACTATAATTATCAACATTATAAATCATTTTATAATTTTATAATTTTATAATTTAATATAAATATGGATTATATAGTTGATCATAACATAAATTAATTTGAAACATGACTAAATTAATATGATAAGAACTAACATGGTATACAAAAAACCATATTTATATTACAAACTTTTATTTAATTATATAAATTTATTCACATATATTTTTATATGAATATATATGAAATGAGGATGACCTACTACTCCACTAGACTGTATGATTCATGAATTTATTCATTCCAATGCTCCTTATAAAACTTAATAATCTTTATCTAATTTTCTTCCCTAGTTCATTATCAAATTACATGGAACTGTAAATCAGCCATACATATAGGTCATTATACACATACAAATATATACCAAGTAAGTCAAAATTATCCAAAATTTATACTTTTTCGGAAAATTTATGAGTTATAATCCAAGTACTTATTATCAAATATTTTAGATAAACATAGCCCCACACCAAATGAACATTTCTGATTTTTTGACAAAATTTTGTAATGTTTGTTAGCTGATTACATGGAATCATTGGCGTAGAATTCCAATATCTCTACAAACCACCTTATAATCATCTGAGGTTGGTGTAAATTCTAGAAATTTAATGAACACATATGGTATATGGTTGTCTTGTCAATGAAATAAAATATAGATATGAATCTTTTCGTATATGTATTTTAACCAGAACCATGGCATTACGGAACATATTGACCAATGATATTGAACCATCATTACTGTTCCTATTCATATATCTACATTAATAATAAATGGTTTAATAAAAATATTGAACATACATTCTTATCTAATGATTAATAAACAATATATATTGTTTAAAGAGGGTCTATGAAAACTAAAATAGAATTTTATAATATATGGAAAACGAAAAATGGCCCAAAGGTTAAAATTGATGATACCATATATGCGTAAATATCATTATAGAATCCTGGAGATACCATATAGATCCACATGAAACATCCACTAGAAACTGTAAAGGACCCCATCTGAAAAATAGAGCCAACAGAAAAATTTATCAAATAATATCCCAGACTGACATATCATTGAAAATCCAACCTAATCAATGTAATTTATGTTATCCCCATAAAGATACATTTCAATGATAATGTCTATGTGATGTTTGAGCATATACATACTCATTTTTAGGCCACCATATTTCTTTATCATAATAGTGAATAATTTTTTTCATGAGAATGATAATTTAGTTATATAAATATAATATATAGATAAATTTTAAATAAATAACTATAATTTTGGAATATTAAAATATATAATGACTAATTAGAAATCATATGAAATATTACGTAACATGTTATATTAGGAGGTTTCATAAATGACAGAACCACTTCAAGACTAGGGCTCTGAAAATCCAATTACATAGACTTGGAAACAATGATTTTAATTCATTAAAATAATAAGAATCAGGGACATAATTCTTTATTGTGGAAATGGAATTTTGTATTAAAATTTGGGGATGTATAGTACAATCCCATCAAAAGAGGTAAATGTTACATTGTAAAATAGTTGAATCAAATTTATTATTCATCGTTGTACATAAGTAGCAAACAGACCAACCTGAAATATATATTACAAAAATCTATATACATACCAATCTATAAATTTTTCATTATATATCAAAATTGTATCCATGATTGAGAAAAAAAATATTAATGAAAAAATTTTCTCATAAAATAAAATGGTTGAAATTAAAATATATTCAATTCTATATATAATTTCAAAATTAAAACATTACATGTTATACAAAATTCTGGCATTAGATATGAAGGAATCTGAGAATACTATGTAATTGATCATAAACATGTATTGAAACCAAAATTTATAAATGGAATAAGTTTATATATTATATTTAACTTGGTATTTTTTATAATAATCTAGTGAGATCATATGAAATTAATTTGATGACTTTTATGGTTCTTTATGTCCATGTCCAAATTTCATAATATATATCAGGGTTATATAAATTTGTAATAGGTGGTAAAATAATTATATAAAAATAAATTTTATTTTTCATGACCATTACATACTTATGGTGTCAAAAAAATATATAAATGTGATAATAATACTGAATAAATACATTACATTAAATGTAATTACCCATTCACAATAATCACATAATTTATAAAACTAAATTAAAAGAAAAAAATCCTTCATAGGGAAAAAATTATAACTACTAAAACTCATACGATTTAATGAATTATTATATAAATATAATCCCACCAAATAATAACTAAAATTTATAAATTATTTAAAATTGGGGAGGGTTTAAGGATTCTAACTTTATAGGACAGTTTCATTAATCAAATATAAAATACTATAGGTTTGAATAAACCAATATGAAATTTTATACATTATGAAATATATAAAATGTTTTCTATGTAATAAAAAATATTTTTTCGGGGAATATTTTTATGAAACCAAATATGGATAAAAACATTAAAAATTGTTTTCAACTCACTTGCATATGCATCACCTAACCCCTGATGTAACTCTTAACTGGCCTAAATTTTGGAATAGTTAAATATAACTCATTTATAATAATATACGAAGAAATTATCTGTTTTGTAAAACATGATAACATAATTATTCTTTAATCCTAGGTAGAAAAAGGGTTTTCAATTAATCCTTTAATTTATAATTCCACATCATATTCATAAAGGGAACTGATGTGATAACATCATGGAAGGAACTTCTCACATATTATCATCGAAATCAATCATATGCAATTTCTCCTAATTGATTCATATAAAAGAATGTATTAAACTAGAAATGGAATTCCAAACAACATCCCATTATTTGGGATAAATAGAAATAATGAAATGCAAAATTCTTGAAATCGACATGAATGAATTAAAAGCGTATATTTCACGAAAAATGGAATTAAGAGACAAATACAACATTATTATATCCACCATGATGAATTGGATGAAATTTAAATATAGAAATCTATTATACATAAAACAATACAGTAATTTCAAACCCAAAAACATTTTAAAATAAATTAAATTTACTAATAAATCATTTATGAGAAATTTTTAGTCATACCATATAAAAATAATTATAGTGTTTATTTATAATTATAGAAGATAAGTGGATTCCATTATCTAGTTATGGAGCCAAAATTCCCCAATGATTTATGATCTAAAACCATAATTAATGGTTTGCTGGAGAAACCAAAATACTTATAGTAACACTCTATAGCTTCCAAACAGCTCCTAGAATACAATATATGATATTTATCAAATCGAAAATATAAAATGAATGTATACCATAATCAATAAAAAATACTACATAAAACCCCTTGCTGAATAATTCAAAAAATAACCCCTAGATACAATATCCATGTTCTCAAATTAAATTCACTAAACGATCAACCAATTTAAACCCAAATTTAAAATAAAACCCTATGATAAACATACATCACTCACATCACATTCAAATAATATATAACAAACATTAACACCTTTTGGGGATTATTTTTTGATAACGGAAGAGGAAGACCTATTACAATATTTGATTTTTATATGATTTAGTTAATTCGAAACATAAAATCACAATCCATGATAAAAGGATATATAAAAGAATGAAAATATTGGGATACAATATGACATGAGAAGGATTACTATGAAGACATATTTAATAAATTCTATGAATATATCTAGAATATATGTTAGAAAGGAGGTGAATATGGTGTCTATATAGAAATATAGAAGGATCCCAAGTGGAAAGGGGAGGAATTTATATTGAGGTGAGGATAAAATAAGAAATAATTATACATGGTGAATTTTCGTATGATCCTCAACCAACTAATTATTATATAGGGCTACTAGGATTCTTCTAGGTACCAACTAGAATTTTGTTGAGACTCTAGGATGCTATATTTACTATCCATACATTGGATACCCCATATATTTCAATTAGGTACCCAGTGTCACATATAGTTTTTAATTATAGGTAACACCATTCTATAGGTACTACATAACTCATAAACCTCAACTAATGGTAAAAAACTCTTCCCAAAAAACATAATTATTTATCTCTAAGGGCCTAAAAAATATAAATCTCCAAATAAATAATTATCTCTTAATAATGAAAAAATTTCATTTGATATTGTTTTATAACTGAACTAATATTCTAATGGAGGCCTTAATAACACCTAAATAACATTATTAATTACATGATATATTACATGGCATTACATATACGTTATAGTTTTATATTAAGAACCATACCATATAATAGGTTAATTGTACATTTCTATAATGAAGTTGGACTAATAAGAATGTGTAATGGATTAAGTGTCTGAGTTGAAAACCAATCATTGGAGAAATAAAATATCATATAAAATAAATGTATTTACAGTTAAATAAATAGTTTTATGTCGTAGAAAAACATGGATATCTATGATTTGGTTTACATAACATGAATTGACAAATAGCAGAAATAACAGTGTAGAATAGTTAATGATGGGGAAGGGGAACTTATTCCAAATCCCCAGCTAATAGAATTTTGTATCACTACATATCGATTGGGAATAACAATAAATACAAAAGATTTATAGAAAAAAAGGCCAAATAATTATGCAATACTGAGGGGATAATGTCATGAACATCCTTCACAAAGATGACGGAAGGGACAAAAAGCTACCAAAACATTCCTTCATCAAGTTTATGGAGAGATAATGACCCCAGAGTCCTACATTCAATTGGCCCTAAAGTGGTGTCCAGCACCAAGGGTATAGAATCACACAAAATATAGAAGGAATTACACTTTTTATTTAGCTGGATTGGGAGATATGATGGTGAAACTCCCAAAAAATCAAAAATTTAAGGTAAAAGTAAATCCAAAACACATTCCCATATGAATCTTCAATGATAAATTTATAAGTGTACAAGAAAAATCCAAAGGTAAAGTTCCAAAAAAATGAAAACATATACAATAATTTTTGCAATATTTGAGCTAGTATGGCCCTGACTATTCCCCAATATCCTCCTGGAAACCTGAAAACAATTTTATATACATAGGCCGAGTATATAGGTATACATAGTAGGGTAAAACCAAAAGCACTTTTGCACATGTGTGGCAGATTCTAATTCCCCATGAGGAAGTAGAGGTAACAAAACACAAAGCAAGGAAACTATCATCCCAGCCTCACTAAGGCACACTCCCCAAATAACACACATCAGGTAAGTAATAGTAATAAAACATCGATACTTGGGTACCCTTCACTTCATTCCCACCAGTTATTGAATATAACCTCTACATCAGAGCACCCCCAACATTTTCAATGCAGTCCCACTACTGCCCCCACCAAAAAATGTATGTGCCACCACAACCTTGTATCCCGCCCGCTGAATCATAGTCCACCACAACCATGTACCCCACCCAAAATGATTTAGTCCACCATAACCACGTATCCCCCTCATAGACATGTATTCCACCACAACAATTTGTAACCACACCCAACGACACCTAGGCCATAACAACTACAACCACACCCGAAGACACATGTGCTTCATCATGAAGAAACTTGGGAACAGAACCACCCATACACATCGGGACCAACCACCACAGCATACCCTTCCCAAAAGTCTTGGGAAATAAGGGATATCATTTCCTCACAGTCTACCCTATGTGTCTTGGGATACTTGGGAGATGGAGTAAACGGGAGATAATAACTTTCCACATATTAGTATGATGGGAAAAACACCTCCCCAATAAAATGAGGGTGTTTAGAATAAATTGCTCAACATGGGAGGGGTGAGAATAAGAAACATAAGAACTAAATTTATAAATATATGTAATCCAGCACTCATCCAAACCTAAGGGTCCAGAAACCAGCCATACACAAATACACTTGTTCCTATTCATATACACACAAATCACAACTACCACAAACAGAGCACCAACCATTCCTGTTATCATGTTCATGTGATTTCATTTAGAAAATACTTCACAGATGGGAACGTAACAGGAAATGCCACATGTTAAACAATAATATTAGGAAAATATCTGCACAACAATTAATTAATTCACACCCGGTTCTCTTGTAATGCCAGAACAACAAAGCAGATCTGTGAGATCCCTCAATTTACTGGAAACAAACCTAGCCTCAACCTACAGGCACAGATCCACAATCCTAAAACTAAACAATAGGGTATCCCATCCCCATCCACATCACCCCACAAGCATTAAGTATAAAAACAATGTTTACTAGCAGAACCGTGAAAGAGAGTTTTCAGATTTAACAACACTATCCATAAAGTTCGATCATTCCATTTTGTTAACAGGGGTGATCACACAAGGATTATTAGTCATTCAACATCCAATTTCTCAACCAAATTTAAGTGATTATACACATTCTATATTACAACCATTCAATAGAAAGTTTATATAGAGAAATAGAGGTTCATTAGTGTGCAGGAAAGGACCACCAACAACCACTATTTTCAGTGGTCATAAGCCCATACAATTCACAACATGTAAGTGAAGATTAATGAGTACCACATAATTACCATAAAACACACCATATCATTAATTAAATTATGTCTATTATCTTCTTTATTCTTTGGTTTCATCCACACCCCTAATAAAAATTATCATACACACACCACTTGATAAATAGTAAAGAGAGACGAAGGAAAACTCTACCTGAATAATTAATGATCGATGTTTTCTCCTCGTGCATAGAATTGGGGTTTCCCGACATACAGGAAAGGAAAACTAGAAGGAATCAAAGAAGAGAAATAGGGGCTCCAGACCCTAGAAAAGACTCATCTCCGGTGCAAGCCTCTAGGGTTTACTTTAGAGAATTGAAATAAATAAAATGAAGATAAGATCTCGGTTTAAGAAAAATTCTTGATCCTAAAATCATGGAGATGATTTCAATGTACATAAAAGTTATATCATGGATATACCATGATTTTGGGTTATTTCACACATTGGGATTAATTGAGATTTAATAAATCTCTGCATATATGGTGGAGATAATAGATGTGAGTTAATAGATTTCCTTTAAAGAGGGAAAACCATGTAATGGGGTGAAACTATAAAATAAGAAAAGTTTTGACACCGAATAAAAAGGCCACATGTTTTGATAATTAATGGTTTTTACAATAAATGGGGAATTTAAAAAACATTCACTAGCATTAAATGGATTGAAAGGGGGTGTATGAAAATGGTTTTATATAAAAAGATTTATTATAGGGGAAAACTGGATGTTCCCGAAAAAACAGGCCAGGAATCCCCATTAGGAGAGTCACCTTCACCCGAGCACCATTGTCATGGAACAGTCACCCTGGCACCGTCTCCCATGCACCATCACCCTGGTATCATCGCCCTGACACTGTGGCCCTAGCACCGTCACCCTTGTATCGTGGCCCGAGCACCATCACCCTGACACCATCACCATGGCGCTGTCGCCTTGGAACCATTAACCATTCATGCCACAAATTACCATTGGTTCCCCAGATGCCCCTCAGTGTCACAAATGTCGATCGGTGCCATCGATGCGCCTTGATGCCGCCAACTCCCATCGGTTTCATCGATGCCCCTCAGTGCCACTGATGCTGATCGGCACCATGAACCCTCATCTGTGACACTATTTTTCCACTCATAAAATTCTGGAAAACTATTTGGTGATTCACTAATAGTCCCCAGGACACCCCAAACACCATAATTTTTCAATGTAATAGACCATGAGGATCTGGAAAATTAAATAATATACCTATCAAACTAGTATCATCCTCAATAATACATGAATAACCCAATGAAAAAATAGGGGTCCAAATAACCAACTCGTAAGATACCTCTCACGAAAAAACCACCCATGAGTTGCTCAAAAAACTGAACAAACATCAATATCTATGAAGGATTCTCCTTGATCTATCTCATGAACAACCACATATACAATACCAATCTCCTCTTCTATGTAACCACACCAACTTATGAAGGTCACACCACCCACACTCAAGGATTAGGGAGTTTCTATTACCATGCCAAGATACTATTCGATCTAGGCCATACAGATATGCCCACATGGGTTTAATCGCATCCACTTTAATACATTTTGATTATAGATAAGGTCCTCCTTCCTAAGTGATGGTTTTTCACATAAATTCAGAGAAAATGTAGAATAGGTCATCACATAGAAAATAAATTCAAGCAGGACACCATAGTCAAGTATAAATAACATAGAACCAAAATCAAAATAGCTCTAGGTATAGGTCTTGAATCTATTTCTCCCATTCCCAGGTACTCTCCTTGAGGTCACCATGCTTCCCTAACACAAAAACCAAGGGAATGATTCATCCACAAAGAACCTTCCTCCCATGATCCTTGATCCTCACAGGTCAGTCCACAAATGTCTCATCATCCAAAATATTTGGATTTTTCCAGACGAGGACGTGTGAATCATCATGTAGATATCGACAGAGTTGAGCCACATGGAATTTGTTGTGCACACTCAGTATTAGTGGTGGTAGATCCATCTAATACGTCACTTCAACAATCTACTACAACACCTCTAAGGGTTAGACGAACCATTGAGAGAGCATACTCCCCTACCAAACCTCTGTTGTCGATGCTAAGGGGAGACCTTCCAGAACACATCGTCCCATCCTCAAACTCCATGGCTCTCCTTCTATGTCCCCATATGTATTCTGCCAATCCTTCTCCTCCTTAATCACTCATGCACTGGATGGACCTTTTCTGTCTTTCTCTTCCCCACCTCTGGGCCAAGAACACCTTCCTCTACTACCTCCATCCATCACACTAATGAACGACACAGTCTTACATTCTATGCTTCAAACAGATCCAACACAATGGTAGAGTGATAGATATTATTTTAGGAAAATTATACCGATATCATGTTTCATAATGATGATCCTTAAATTCACAAAACACATGTTTGTAGAATATCATCCATCGTCAAGATGGTTCGCTCTATATGCCCATTTGTCTATGGTTGGAAAGTAGTTCTAACGCATACATGGGTGCCCAATGCATGTTGTAATCCCTTCCAGACTCATGAGGTAAACCATGAATCCCAATCTGAAATGATGGACCTTATAACCCCATTCAACTTCATCACCTCATTCCCATACATCTGGGATAATGCATCCACTACACCTAACTCATTGACTTCAAGTATGTGAGATTATTTCATCAACTAGTCTACACCACCCGATTCCATTGTAGCATCCACAAACAGTGGGTAGTCCCATGATGAAATCCACTAACATGTCATCCAAATTCAACTATAGAACATCAAAAGGCTGCAATAGACCGCCCGAAACATGGTGCTCAGCCTTTAAATACTGGCATAAGAGGCACTTTTCCACGAGCTTTTCCACTTCCTGCATCACCAAGGGAAACTAGAACTGGCCCCTCAAGCCTCGATACATGTTGGAAACATCTGGGTGTACCTCCAAGGGTGAGTTATGGAACTCACTGAAAACTCTCTCAGGCATCACATCCTTGAAATACAATTTCTAGAGAAGATGCATCTGATTCTGACCATCTTCCGACAATCTATATGGATCATTGCCCTTACTAAAATGATCATGCATCACTTCAGCCTCTATATTACCCCATTGAGACTCCCCCCTTACTTAAAAATGAAGACTACACCATCATCGAAAATAGAAATCCTCTACCACTATCCATCTTTTCATCCAGGTGCATGGAATCCAACTACTCACTTTCCTTCTATGCATTTTTTGATTCTCAGACTGCATCCTAATTGGACATTCAACTAAAGGAATTGGCCACCATTATCCCCATTCCTGAGGTGTAGGTGATCTCGGAGTCGTAGTACGGATTAAACTCCATCCACCTCTGCTACCACATGTTTTGGTCCTACTGCGACAAGATATACCTCAATTTCATGTAATCCGTGAAGACCATAAAGCCTTCCATAATGAGGTAATGCCACCAAACATCAGTGCGAAAAATATCGATGTGAGCTCTATGTCACGGGTGACATAGTTACGTTCATGAGAACATAACCTCCTAGTCCCATAAGAGATCACTCCCCACTGCAGGATCAGGACAAACCCCATGACTAGTCCTGAAGCATCACAAAATATATCAAATGCTACCCCGTGATCTGGAAACATCAATAGTAGTGCACTGACGAACATCCCCTTCAAATAGATGATGGATATTGGGCACTACTCACTCTATAAAAAAGCTTTGTCTTTCTTGGTCAAGGCCATCAAAGGTGCTGCAACTCAAGAGATGTTTGGAATGAACCTATGGTAATAACCAGATAGACCCAGAAACTATGACCCCCTACTATATTATTGGGTGCTTTCCAAGAAAAAACTACCTTGACCATTAATGGGTCCACTACTATCCCATGTTGTGACATCATGTGTCCAAGGAAGATCACCTATCGGGTCCAGAACTTGCACTTGGACAACATCATGTAGAGCTTGTGCTATTGGTGGACCACTAAAATGGTCCTCAAATGCTCAGAGCGATCCTCCTCTGATTTTTAGTAGATCATAATTTCATCAATAAAAACGACTATGAACTGGTCCAAATATTCGTAGATGATGATGTTCATGAGCCCCATGAACAGTTCTAGTATGTTCGTAATGCCGAATGGAATGACCAAAAACTCAAAGTGCCCATATATACACCTAAAACGATATTTGAGATTTCACCCTCCGTCACCCTCAAATGGTGATATCATGACCGAAGGAAGATCATATAGAACCAACCTACCCCCTTCAAATAGTCAAAAAAGTTATCGATCCTTGGGAGGGGGTAACATTTTATAATCATCAACTGATTTAGCCTTTAGTAGTCTATACAAAGCCTGAGACCATCATCTTCCTTCTTTGTAAACAAGATAGGGGAACCCCATGGTGACACACTCGATCATATAAACCCCTTATTTGTCTTATTTTCATCCTTAATCTGTAACTCTCGCAACTCAAAAGGCGACAACCGATAGAGATCCCTCAAAATAAGATGAGCACTGGGTTGCAAGTCTATCCAAAACGCAAGATGACTTCGAGGGGGTAGAGTCACACCTCCCCAGGGATGTTATCCAGGAACTCGCTGATGATCCCTAGGACTTCCACCATCTCTCTATCTGCTGACCCCACTAACAGTTCAGCTAACAAATAAAGAAGGGACTCCACCCACTGGCTGCCATCTTAGAAACCGCACCTTTCTTAGAATGTCACATGCTGGCCCCTCATATCTAAGAACAAGATCGTTCTCTGAAAGTATTAAATAATAGAACAGACAATGATTAGCCAATTGATGACTAAAATGACATCATATTGCTACAACTATAATAAAATAAGGTCCACGCTAGACTGATGTGGCCACAATATTACTCTACATCCCCGGAAAACATATGAAAATATTTCCTATCCTCCGATTGGAGTACTCATTACCAGAGGCATAGTAAGTCTCTCTCCATCTAGGTCCAAAACATGGGCTAGAATGGGGGTAACAATGTAGTGCAATGATCTTGAATAAAACAAGTCATATGAAACAGTACTAAAAAAGTAGATAATACCTCGAACGTCATCTAGAACAGCTGGAATTGCTACCTTTGCTATGAGAATATTCCAATACACATCTCCTCTCCCTCTCTACTATCGACCTCCTCTTCAACCATTCCCAGCTTGGGGCCCCTAAGGAGAACCCTGAAGCATGCCTCCTCATGAAACTTCTGCTCTCGGAGGAGTGGGAGCTCGTTGTCCCTACTATGGCTACTGAAAAGGCCTAGCTGGAAATTGATGTTGCGGAGGTGGGCGTGGAACCTGCCCACCTTCACTGCATTACAAACAATATGGGAACTAGTTACAAAGGTTCATATGGCTACCACAAATGAAGAATCCTAGTCTTGGGCCCATAGAGAAAGGGAAAGGATTGGGATATCAAAAGTGGAACTACTAGGGCCTACTCCCCATCGGTATAATCATTTATTTCGTTGATATTATTGGTATACTACTAACAGAATTCCATTTTGAAGAGCTTAACTAGATCCACTCATATAGAACACCTCTCAGTGTGTGTATCCTCTCCACCACATCTTCCTTCTTCTGAACCTCTAAGAACATCGGTTGAGTGAAGGGAGTAACAACATAATGAAGAGAAGGTCATAGTGCCACCTCTAAATGACTTGTTCATCACTATTCATCTAGAAAGAGGTCCATATAAAAAACAAAGGAGATACTTGAACATGATCCCCACCTCCATCACTGACATACTCCTTTGATGGAGGGAGGGCAGATCTTGCCTCTTCTTAGATTTCTTCGTAGAATAATGCAATTATGCATGTAACACCTTCTACATGTTAGCCTAAAAAAACCATAGCTTCCCTCTTCTCCTCATGGTAGAGTGTCCTACATTGATGTGCTTCTCCCTTCATCTTACTTACTACCAATAGAACCTTGTACTCATCTAGATCCATGATTAAACTAAAATCTATACCGAATTCCTTGAGCGATCTTTCTATCTCCATGTCTAAGATTCTCTCCTCATACTTCCTGAGGGTCTTTCGATGAATGGTAGGAAGAAGCTTCTACCCCTAGTCATCATAATCCTCTTTATTATCCCTATTCTGATTCTCCAGATCAGCCTCATGGTCCTTGATCTCTAGCACTACTTGTGGTCATTGTCGAGGTCCCACAGCTCCAAGGTAAACAAGGATGTCCTAATCCCGAGTAGTGTTGATGATCTCGTTTTAATTTTTCTTTAAGTTGTTATTAATTTTAAACTCCACATATAACCAAAACATAGAATAACACAAGTAATTATGATGCATGTACATTTCCTAGGGTATCTACCCCGTAATCAGTGTAGCCTCACTTGATTGTTCGGTTGGTCCAGAGTCCTTGAATCGAATCACAGGAGGCCCTAAAACCCTCTGTCCTAGCCGGTCTTCACTGGCCTATTTGACACAGTAGTATTTCATGACACTATTTCCCTAAAATACCATGTAATACTCACTATTCCTAACTCTAAACTCAATATTATCCCTATATTATCTCCTCTAATACCATTCAATCATGATCCACCTTCACCAAGATGAGGGATGGGGAAACAAACATCGAAACCCTTAGTTCCACAAGTTAAAGGGGAGATAAAGACCCCTCGAGTCCCACCTTCAATAGGAGATGTAGTAGTTATTAGCACCTAGGGTATAAAATCACATGTAATATGGAAGAAATTAACCTTTTTATATAGCTGGATCAAGAGTTATGATGGTAAAACTCCAAAAAAACACCAAAAATGAAGGTAAAATTAAATCCAATACCCATTCACATATGAACGATCAAGTATAAATCCATAAAATGTACCAAAAAAATCTAGAGGGAAAGAACCAAAAAAAAATAAAAAAATGCCACAAAAATGTCCCATAGTCTGAGCATGTGCGACCCTGCAAATTCCCCGATATACTTATAGAATCCTAAAAGTAGTTTTATATACATAGAGTGAGTATACATTTATAGTCACTAGGAAAAACAAAATGCTATCTTGCACAAATGGGAAGGAATTCTAATGGCCCATGAGGAAGTATAGGTAAACAAATACCTAGTAATAAAACTATCCACCCCTCATCATCAAGGCACACTTCCCAAATAACGTATGTCTGGTATGTAATATGAATAGCACATCGATATTCGGTTACCCTGCTCCACTTTCCCAGCAGTTATAGAAGACATCTTACATGTCAGACCACCATCACCATTTTCATTGAAGTCCTACTACTACCCCAATAACAACCTTATAGGCCTCCACAACCACATATCTCGTCTGTAGACACCTAGGCCACCACAACCCTATGTATCCCCAACTGCAGGCGCCTTGGCCAGAACAATTACCACCACCCCCAAAGACATCTGGGCCTCATCCCAAAGACACTAGGGAACAAACCTACCAGCACAAACATGGGACAATCACCACAACATACCCTAAACAAATATTCTATTGCTATAGCAGAACTCAGGCCATCACATCCTACCCATAGAGTCTTTGGCCACACAGGAGAGGGGGAAAATGAAGCTAATAACCTGCCACCCAATAAGATGTTGGGAAAACAACTTCCCCATGAAATGGAGGTGTTTGAAATGATGTTTTCAACATGGGTCAGGTTATAATAACAAACATATGAAAAAAATTTATACATATTGGTAAACCAACACTCATCCTAGCCAAAGGGACTCGAAAACAGCCCATATAGAAAAACACACATTCCAATTCATACATGCACAAAGCACAATAACCACAACCAGAGCACTGCCTACTCTTGTTATCATGTTCAATTGATTTTTCTCAAAATGTCCTTCAATACTAGGAAACTAACAGGCATATCCACAATTCAAACAAAAACAGAAGGAACAAAGTTGCATAATAATTTAATAATTCATACCCGGTTCTCTTGTAAAGTCACAACAACAAAGGGATCTGTGAGATCCCTCAATGTACTTGAACCTAACCATGACCAAACATACTAGAACAGATCAAAAAGACAACAACTAAACAATAGGGTATCCCATCTCCATCCACATCACCACACAAGCATCATGTAGAATATTGGTTCTTACTAGTAGAATAGATCGGGATAGTTTTTATATTCAACTACATCATCCATCAAGTTCCATCTTTCTGTTTGGTTAACTGGGGTTATCACACAAGTATTTTAATTACTTCAGAATCACTTTTATCTACTAACATTACGTGATTAACTAGTTCCCATGTTACATCTATTCAATAACATTTTTTTATAAAAAGATATTGTGTTTTTTTATTGCACATGAACGGACCACCAATGGACACTATATTATGTGGGAATAATTCCATACAAATCAAAAAATACACGAAAAGATAAAATAGTATATAAATATCACCATCAAACCCACCCCATCATTCATTAATGTCACTTTATTATCCTTAATGAGATTAGTTTTCGTCCATGCTCCCTCGAAGCATTATCATTCTCACCCCACATGATACTAAGTAAAGAGATATAAATGAATGCCCTACTTTGTTGATTAATAATAAATGTTTTCTCCTCATGACAATAACAAGGGTTGTGTGACTTGGAGGAAAGGAAAACTAAATAGATAAAAAGTTAAGTGGGAAGGGCTCTAGAAAATGTGCATGATTCATCTCAAGTGGATGTCTCTAGAGAATACTTTAGATAGTTTAATGGAAAAAAACAAAGAGATAATCTCAAATTTGGAAAAATACCATATCATAAAATCAGGGGGACATTTTTGAAGTACCTAAAAGATGGATAGTGGCTTGACCCGGAATTTGAGTTGTTTTAAATGTTGGGATTAATTGATATTTAGTAATGCTATTTGTAGACACTATACATAATGAATGTTAGTTAACAGACATCCTTTAATCAGACAAACACACATAAAGGAGTGATACTATAAAACAGGACAAGGTGTGACCTTCAGGAAAAATGCCACACATTTTGATAATTCAAGGGAATTTCAATTAATTGGGGTATAAAACACCATTCACTAGAATTAAATTTATTAAAATATGGTATTAAAATTGTTTTATGTAGAAAGACACATTATTGGGGGAAAACTAGAAGGTCCGAGAAACATCGGGAATGAAACACTGTTAGGTGAGTCACCATCACCCTTGAACCATCACCCTGGCACTGTGGCCCTAGAACCATCAGACTGGCACTGTCACCCTAGCACCATCACACAGGCACCGTTGCCCTGGAACCATCGCCCGACAACTATCATTGTGGCATCATTTCCCTGGCACTATTGCCCTAGCACCGTTACTCGGGCACCGTCGCCCTCGCACCATGGCCCTAGCACCATCACCCTGACACTATAGGTTCCACAGTTAAGCACCGGTGCCAATAAAACACGTCAGTTCCATTGATTCTCATTGGTGCCATCGACGCCCCTCGGTACCACTGATGACAATCTGTGCCACCGACGCTCATAAGTGCCACCGTTCTTCTATTCCTGAAATATTGTCAAACTCTCTAATGAGTCACCAATGGTCCTAAGGACACCCCAAACACAAGAATTTTGAAATGTAATGGACTAGGAGGTTTCGGTACATTACAGATAAATTTATAAATTAATATTCAGATGATACAAATTTATTGGTTTTGTTTGTGAGTGGAATTTCCATACATTAGGTTCATATATATTAAGGGGGAAACTCAATGTTTTAACATTATCTTGGATAAATGATATGTAATTTATTTTATGTAAATTTACTAAAGAAAAAGTTATTTTATAGATTGCGGTTATTTAATTAGAATCACTCCACATAGATTATTATTGCGTTCAAATAATCATAAGAATTGTAGATTATCTTTGTATAATATAACCCATATATGATGTAGTTAACAATTAAATTATAATTACAAAATTTAGTGTAGTTTATCATCATGTGACAAGGATATTTCGTATCCGATGCGAATCGTTAGGAAAATTAGTTCACAAGAAACCTTACATTAGCGGATGTTGTGATGTCCATTCTACATAGGGCAACTAGGGTTATTCTCCATTAGATTATAATTTGTATATTATATTAAGTGTTACTAATTTATGATGTAATTTTATAGGATTTTCAATAGTTTTTATCAGTGTTATAAAATATAACATGGGATATCCTTGGATAAATTAATAGGGGCATAGATTATTATTTAATTCTTGTGTTACTGAATAAATTGGAAACATCAAAATTCAACATTTCATGTAATCAATGTTCATAATGACTATTTTAATCTATATTAACATTAATGTGACCAATTTTGTTAGTAATTTAGTAATAGATAACCTATTATTAGGTGGTTAATTAAATAAATATACAAGATATTACATTACCCCATACAAAATGGAATATAGAGTCACTTTTGTAAGCATGTGTATTGTGGTGTTATAGGCCTAAAATGCAGAAAACTAATTTTCCCCCTATATTCCAGTTCCATTCTCTTATATTTTTCATTAAAATTTTTCATGTCTTTTAGAGAGTGATTATATAAACATTTTAATAAACATGATAATAGTAGGTGTGGTTATATTAAATCCCAAAATTTTAATATATCTTCTATAACTCATAAAATATTTTTTCCATTATCCATGATTATTTAATGAGTAACTATAAATTTTAAGATAAATTTGGATATTATGACAGTGATAATGAAATTTATTCAAATTTATTTCATAGGTACTACATTAACCCATCAATAAATGACATCAATGGTAATATGGGAGATCATTACTTTTCAAATTCACTAATCGATTTGAATATATGCTATACATCCCCCAAATAAAATAATGCCAATGAGTACATTAGTTTTTTAATAAAATCTTTAGGTTGATTAATCAATCTAACAATAACATGTCATGAATTACTATTTATTAAAAACTCAATGCCACTATGAACACAAAGGAACAAAATTATTTGTGTCTCCTAATAAAAAAAGGAGGTATTGGAATCTATTGTATGGGTGATACATATGATAATATGAACCCATTTATGACATCAATGGTATCTCGTTTTTCAATTAACATGAAAAATACATCATCAAAATTACATTTTGCGATTACCATGGAATAAGATCTCAACTGAGTAGTTCGGAGGATGAATTTGTGAGGTACATATTTTAAAATGGCATCATTTGAATATAATCCAAGATAATCAATAGGATTTAATTCTCAAAATTAGCTCCCCCACCATTAACATAAGGAGTAATGAAAGAATCAAAGGTAACTTACTTATTCTAATATGGTTATATCCTACGATGGATACATACACTTTTCTATGTGTATATATAATCATGGTCTAAAAATATGTACATTAGAATTTTAGGATCAATTATACTAGTTTAGGTTAGGTGTTATAATATAACCTTCAGTTCAATAGTATCCCAATAATGTTTTATACAAAGTCCCTCCAAGTTGATTATTATTACATCAGAATTAAAATAATCACATAGAAATATGTCCCTACATAATAACTAATTTAGATGATCCACATGATTGGATAGAATAAATATATCAAAATAATATCTTTATATAATTGTCATTGAAACAAAATAATACTTTCGAGAAGAGGTTATGTAGTTATATGTCATAATAATAGGTCGATGTAAAAAATTATTTCATTCTCAAACATATTCTCCAAATTGGTTTATTAACACTCAAGATTTAGTTTTTTTTAATATTTGTTATGCTATAGATTCATGGTATATTTTATCCTAGTTTTTAGTACTTTTTAACTTATAATAGACAACCACTATCTCTAATTATCCCTTTATTCAGGTTCACTATAAATATTGAAGATTTAAAATATTTCAAGATAACATCCCCAACTCATTTTATATAAGAGTCCATTAAAAATTTAATTATTCAAGATCCTAGGATTGTTTCCCCATTCAAAAATTTACATCTGTTTCCTCTCATGATCATAGCTAAATCTATTTTATGATAAACCACTTTATTTATAAAAATTATACAAATACCCAGTTTCAATTTCAACTACTAATAAAATATTATTGAGTTATATTATTTGATGGAGTTATTGCCCTAAAAAATATATGTGCACCTTATGAAAACCAATTATCATTTATTTAATAATTTTAATCTTATTTTGATATCATGATTTTCACCTTCATAATATAGTATGTGATGATGTTATAATATTAGTTGTCACACTAAAAGGTTATAGAATGATCCCAATATAATGATAATCTAGATGTTCCATGATAGTATTCTTTAATATGTGGTCCATATTCAGATGGAGTCGTATTAGGGACACAAATGATATATGATATATGGGTTGGAGACTCGTAGGTAATTAAGGATCCTTCCGATGATGTATTTCATTTCTAATATTCAGTTTTGAATATTATTAAAATGAGACATGATACCAGTAAATCAACATTTATATATGTCATTGGATTTTACTATCTTCTGACATCGGTATTTTTAATTAGACATTGCGATTTTTATAAATTATATTTATATTCCCCATAATTTTTTGTATTGATGAAAATAATGGTGACATATGTTTTTTGATAGGTAGAATATGATGGGTGTGTCATGAATAATATTCAATTAATGAATAATGTGATAATGGATTTAAAACATTGGGGTTTGAATGAATGTTGAGACAGTAGGCCATTTAAATGAAATGGTAAATGGGAAATAAAACCATGTACATAGTGTCCAATATAAATTTTAGATTTCAAGAATGTCAAATAAAGGGATTTGATCATATAGTTTGATGACACAAGGATGGAAACCTTTTGATTTGAGATATCACAATAATGGGATTAATCTACATAGTAAGAATTCGATTGAGGTAATATTTCATGAAGATATTACATATTTTCAATGGGTTATTTGTAATTTTATTATATGCTATCCATGGACATTAGGATAATTCTCCTTATACCATAAAGAAATCATTATATCCAGTCACACACTAAGTCTATCCAGAACCAATGTTAAATAATATATTTTAATTTATTAGTCAATAAAATGACTAAATATTATCCCCACAAAGGTTTATTAATTATTTAGGTTTTATTAATCACATATAAACCAGGCCAATTATTGGAGAGAATATAATCTTATCATAATATCTAATAAATATTGAATTTTATTTTTGTGGATATAATAATTATTTATTTATTGGTTAATAATTTATTGATATTTATTTATTAAATATAAACTCATTATCTAAGCCTTGATAAATATTTCAGATAAATAGAGGAAAAATTTAAATGGTATGGTGAAAATAATATTTATGTTATATATTATTTTAATTAAAGATATTTATGTTAAATTTATTAGTTTAGAACAAGTGTTTGAATAGTAATAATATTTTTATTTTAGAGGTTGTGTTATATATCTATTATAGAAATAATAATGGATGCATGTGTAATTATTATTTTTAAACCCTAATGGTATATACACTAAATAAATTATTTCCATAGGATATCTAATTCATTTTATATTGTGCATAATATGATGTAGAATGAATAATCTCAATCAGTGTTGATTTCTGTCTCCACAAACTCATCTAAGAACAAAGAGAAATATTCATCCACCATCCAATATTGATTCTAGATAGATCATCGAAAATCCTTTGGAAGAGATTCATATAGAGATCAAAGGTTAACAGAACATGTGACATGATTTATCATGCTAGCCCCAATGTATTCTTATGGTGATGTTCATATATTTATTTTAACAAATGTGGATCATAGTTTTGTGGAATCTATTATTTATTCCTATAATGTAACTATGTTACACCAATCATATATTTTTAGATAAATCTAGGAAGACATAATTTCTCATTATTTAATTATTTAATTCAAAAAGTTAGTTATAAAAATTTTTAACTTACATTCATTTTGGTTCTTGACATTAATAATTATCTATATTCATCGATTCAATTCCAATGACAATATCATTCATCATAATGTATATCTCAGATTAATCATTGATAATTGAAATAATATATTTACATAATGAACCATATGACACTTCAAATATGGTAAGAACATTCAATGAGTATTACATAAGAAACATAATTTTTTATGATTAATTTTATATCATTGATTGATTTACAAATTTATAATAGATTAAAATTCCATATTAATAATTCTTTAATATGAATTGAGAGAGAATCCTTATTCTTCTTAATGTCATATATATATATAATGAAATAAATTAATTTTATGAATGAAATAAATTCTATGATATCATCTAGAGTTGCCAAAGAGTCTTGTCGAATAATTCAAGAGTACATGCCATGTAACCTAAAGGTACACACCATGTACTAACTTTTAATGAACATAGAATCATATCACGTGATTAGAAATTATTACCAATTTTGAATATAATTATACATCCCATTTTGAAAACTCTATCTGAGTGAACTTTTTCTAGAGTACATGTCATGTAACTTTTGTACCTGATGTGTAGTCACTTAGTCGAAAATTATCGATACATTCTCATATAAAAACTAAACTAATGGTTCTTCTGTGACACATAGACCTCATGTTATTTATTTTATGTACATTATATGTTCTCAAAAATTATCTGTGTAATGGTTACACCCAACTCCCCATGCGTGTGTCATTTATCGAAAATGGGAGAAATAACCATCATGGAACTCTGATGCACACACTGTGTACTTTTCTAAAATTACACAGAATGGAAAATTAATCTAATATGTTATGAAAGACTTTTAAACAAGTTTTTAATGGAGTTATTTTTTTTAATTCTGATCACCATGTGAGGAGTTATATAAGTATAATTAATTTTTGTACAATTTCCATATCTATATAACATGTATAAATCTTATTACAGTTGTTACTCTATGCACATTGAGTCATAAAATGCTATTTAAATAATATTTTTTTCATGTCATAATTTTGTTGATAATACATGGCATGAAATTATGTGATAGTTTATGTATTACATGTCTCGCAAGAGTAATCAAAATATGGGTATAATACACATTTTGTAGTCTGGATGGGTACTTAACTTGATTCCTTGAAGGTGCATTTGGTTTCAACATATTTAATTGTAAATTAATTTTTTAATTTGATTAAAATATTGATGTTTTATTTTGAATAAAATTCATATTATTTTCAATATAATGTAATTGATTAATTAAATAAGTTGTTTAATCGACATGAGAATGTCGTATCTAAAATAAGAATGATTAGAAATGAAAAATAGTTTTATTAAATGTCTAATTTGTTTCACCCATATATTTTTTAATGAGATTAGACCCCAAAAAAATTTGTGATTGGGTTTATATAATTTATATTAAATTATATAGTTTACATGCATTTCATTTTTTGACTCATTATATATGGTCTTCTATTCCCATGTTTTCATTAATGTAAACCGTGGATCATTTGTTTGGTTCCTCTCACCGACACGTGAGAAAGAAAATAAATCAAATAGATAGTGGTCCCAATATATATGAGGTAGTTCATGTTTGGATATGTGGTGAATCAAATCCATGAAAGATACATAGGATAACATGTGAAAAAAAGTGACATGAACAATAAATAGATCATGTTTTCCCCCTAACATATTGTTTTTTAATCATCCAATTAATAAACTAAGCATTAGTATAAAGATGGTGATCATAAAACATTATTATTATATTTATATCAACATTAATAGTTGTTTTGTTAGGTCAATTTTTTCATGATCTCATGAATTAATTCATTAATAATGATTCAAGTTAAAATTAAAACAATTTTTCTTATTCGTAAAAATTATCCATGACATAGTTAATCACTAAAGAAATGAAAGTTAATATTATGAAGAATATAATGAATATGATGATTTAAAATTTACACATAAATTATAAATTCCCATAATTATATATATTATGTTTGAATATCGTTTAACTACTATAGAAAAAATTAACCCATACATCAATTTTATTGACAAGATACTATTGGGGTTCTTTCAATAACAGAATAATTCTAAATTAATGTTTTCTATTGACTTATCCATGTAAAAACCAATGGTTTAATACATACGACTATCATGGTGTAACTATGAGTAAATTTTTGAGGAAATCCTATTGTATGATTTTAGGAGTGGGGAGACCACACAATAGATCATGGAACTGTGAGTTAATTCAGTTGGAATTTTAAATGCCTACCTAAAACCCATCAAATTTCATGACCAGCCAAATGTCGAGGAGACATGAAGGGGAATATGGATCCTTTCCACAATAATGTCCAAGAAATAGTATATTATGATGTTAATGGAGAGGGATATTGGGTTTTAATAAAATAGAGGGATATTAATAAATATAATATTTATTTATTTGCTAAAAGTTTGTTTGATAATGTACTAAAACATTGAATTTTTTTATAAAGGTATATAAAAATGAATTCAAACATATAACTATGATAAATTCTTCAAAAGGACAACATTATCACAAAAAATTACATTATTAGAAAATACGCTTATACATTATCCAACACCATTAACAGAAATTATATGTGATGGAAGAACACATTCGTAGAGAGCCTATTAATGAGGTTAAAGAAAAAGAGTAAACTCTGTTGGAGTAACATTTTAATAATTCTAAAAATATTCATTATATATTTAAGTCATACACTACCAATGAGATTTTGATTAAAAAACTTGACATGGATTAATGTTTCATGATGTATAACCTATGTAATATCTCTCAGGAGTTGAAGATAAAATACAGATATGAGATATCAAATGATCTTACTACTAGTCTTAGAGAGTCATCACCAACTGGTTCACATTTAGTGAAGATTATTGGCTACCTTGAATACTTTAACAGAATATATAATATATTCATGGTTGAGTTACACATATATGTCACACTTTACTCACTACCCAATACCTTCTCCAGTTTTATTATTTGATATAACATAAAAACTGATGAGAAATTTCATTCAAAATATCATACTCTGATTTTACAAGTAGACTAGGGCATGGGGTGTAACAAACCAACAAAACATATGGTGAATTATAAAATGAATAATATGAAAAAGGATCCGCATATTCATGAAATATATATTTCTACCAAGAACTATCATTCGAATCAGAATAATATCGAGAGGCACGGAAACAAAAATGAAGCAGTATGTTTTTCACTGGTAAATTTAGTACAATATAGGAGGAACTCCAACCAAAATAAAGGAAAATAAAAAGTTTAAAAACCCTCTATTTTCATATAGTAACATTACATAACATTTTCATAAATCATAATACCCTATAAAAACATATACTGAACCACTATACTCCTATAGTGCCTTTGGAAACATAGAAACAAACACACTAATACATACATGAGCTACATTATCTTCCACTATATTTTTGTTGACTAGAACTCTTATTATACACATAAAACATTATATATATATATATATTCATAACCTAGGGAAGGTAACATAAAACTCGTTGTGCTCAAATGATCAACAAGGATAAATTAGATAGATATGTAAGCATAATCAAGAGAATAAGCATATGATAACATGATCATGATAATATAATATCATACCATACATATAAAAGATCATATATATGAGTCATGGAATAAATCCTTGAATTCCAAAACACATGATTCATAAGGAATGAAATAACATAATGCTTGAAATCAAAAAATTAGTGGAAAGCTAGGATTTTCTGTAGACACATTAGCATATATAATGATTTCAATAGTCATTAAGGATTTGGTGATGGGACTATATTAGTGGAAAAAGTCCTTCAGTGAACTTGGTTCAAACCTCATTATAAACTTGTATTACAAAACCGAGTTCATACATCACTATAGTCATTTATTACTGAACAATGCTCATTTCTCATTCCATCCTTTTAATACATAACCAGGTTTACTTCTCATTCCATCCATGTATATGTCATGATATATAAATATTTAAATACTAAACAAGATGGAGATATTCAGGCCACCCATATAATAAGGAAATCATATATACATGTTCCAAAAGATCATAAATAAGCATATCATAACCTATAAAATGAAATGGGTAATATGTACATTTAATCATATCATATATTGTTGGATGGAGATTTGTTTCAAAATAATTTCATCATGAACAATAACTATGAAAATAACCAGGATTCAAAGCCATATAACCCATGATAGAAAAATATGTTTCATAATCCTCATGCCATCAATAAAATTTCTATTCAGAGAAAGAATATGAATGGAAACATGGAATAATTTTTCAAAAATGGAATGTGTAACAACGTCAAATATTTTATTCAATTAGAAATAATTTTGAATGATCTTTTAAGAACATTTATTGAGTAAAATATTCTTTATTATTTTAAAATTAATATTTAAAACATGAAACATTTTTAAAAACATTTTAATTGAAAATAGATTTTGAAAAAATAAAAAAAAGAATTTAAAACTATAAAATATTTTCAATTTAATTTTTCCTTGGAAATGGACTTCAACTATATATTGAAAACATTATTTTTTTTAATAATATATATTTTCGATAGAAGAGAGAGAGAGAAAAATATTTTACGAAAAAACATTATCCTATATATATGTGTGTGTAAAAATTGTAATAATACATGGGTATTTATTGAATAAAAATATTATAAGGAATTTCATAATGTTTCAGGTGAGACCGAGCATAATATTTCATCAACGACATCATATATATAGAAAATCACAAAATTTGATGAGATTGTCTCAATAAACTCTTATAACCTAGTAAATCTGTATCATACTCTCAATGTAATAAAAAAATTAAAATATGCTTCAAATATAATCATAGAATGTAAATTCACGATATAACATGTAAAATGATAGTATATCCACAATAAAATATAATTTAGGTCTATAAAACAACATGAGTATAAATGAAGAGAAATTGAGGAAAAATTATGTTACCAATTTGATAACATTTTAAACTTAAACCCCATGAAAGAATGATCATAATATGGATATGTTAATAACCATAATTTTAATTATAATATATATATATATTACATCAGGGTTAGTACATAAACCACACAAAATGAAATAGCAGTGAACATAGCTTGTATCTAAAATACAAAAATATCAGATGAAATCCCAATACATTGTGCCTTCAATCTCATCTCACTCAATTAAACCCCATGTATAAAAATTATAAATTTTTATACATCTTTTACAGAACCATATTCTTATATGGAGATCCATAAATGGTTTTTTATGACCATATATTCCCCAATTGTTAACAATCCCATCTTCAGAAAAATATACACTATGTTCTTCACATGTGTCCCAATTTGTAATATAAGGGGTCCTAATAATTATATTACAATTCTAGAATAGAATAATGGTATAAATATAAATTTTTCAATTATATTTTTATTTTATGAATCCAATCATTATATAGGTAGAAAATATAAGTCACCATTCATGGAGATGGTATGTCGAAGTTACAAATGAACGTTGTTTCCATTTTTAATGTCATATTGAATGAAATAATGAAAATAAAAATATTTTATATATGTATATAATTATTAAATTATATTTTTAATATCATATATAATCACTAAACCAATCAATAATACATTCCATATATTTTATTACCAAATCATATGACATTGAGGGGGCGGTAGTCCACACTTCCTCAAATGAAATAATATTACTAACCCAAATCAGAAGTAAAAAAAGATATGTCTTTTAAAAGGAATATAGAAAATTAAAAAAATATTAAATTTAATATGTAACATATATAAATATATTTTCTTACAAAATTTCCACCATTAGAGATGGTAAATTAAAAATGATGAGTCGTTGTTTAGGGAGGCAGTAATTTGTCAAACATGTAAACATTGTGTTCGTTACCCATTAGATAAAGGTGTGTGTAATTTTTGGTTCAGCCTTTGGAATAACAATATCCTATTATAATGAGGATATTTTTTTAAAAAAATTATTGGATTATGATAGTGGATGGGTTGGATAAATAAAAATAAAATAATGGAGCTCGAGAGACGATGTTGCCTCTTAATCAGTTAACATCTTTTAGTTTGTGCCAAAAGGCATCACAGGTAAAACAAATTCCTAAAAAATATTCAAATAGGAAGGTAGTGATGTTGGGAAGTTAATTTGGAAGATCATGGGAAAACCTATGTGTTTGTAGAAGTTTTGTGAAGAGTTAGAGGTTGTGACTATTATAGGGATGGTGGAGTGCCCCTTAATTAAATATTAGAAAAGGGAATTCCATAAATGTTTTTCATGTTTCTTTTGAAACAAAAAATAATTAATAGTCAATAAAATAGATTAAAGGTTTGAAATATGGGAATCTAATTATTTATGGACATGTTTATATGTTTTTCTGAGTAATAAATTTATGTTTTCATCTTTAATTAAGCATAATTTTAATTTAATTGATGTAATCAATTCAAATTACATACACTAATATTTTGCTTAATTTTTTGTTGATCTTATTTAAAATTATAAAATATTTTTATTCAAAATATGGATTAAAATTTTCCATTTTCTAATAATAGACGTTGTAGAAAATAATTTAATCCAATCCAATGGTTCGGTCGACAATGCAGGGTTTTAAATTAAAAATGATCAATTTTTTGCTAATTTTTATATCCATTTTCAATTTAAAGTTGGATATAATTTCCAAAATTGGAATAATTGATAAAAATATAATATAAATATTAATCTTAAAAAATTAATACAGAATTTATCTATATATATTAATATGTTGAAAAAGAAGTTCAGAATAGAAATCTTGTAATTTTCACTATTCATCTGAGAAACTAAGTTTCTCATAAAAAACCAAAAAATTCAACCTAAGATAATTTAGAAATTATAAATAAAAATTTTATTTTATTTTATCGAATTAAATTTTATATTGTGTCTAAAATTACTTTTATTTTTTTTTACATAACGACATTAAATCTTTTTCATTCGAGAAATCTATATTGTAAATATATAACGAATTTACCAAGAAATTATATTTTTTTGTCAATATGTTTAATATATATAAAAGAATTATAAATAATATTGAAAAATTATTTATTACTAATTATATATCCATGTTTAATATCTAGGTTATAATAATCTCATTTAAATTATTAAAATAATAAAATGATGTTTCATTGAAACCCCGGTGTTGTGTGTAAAATACGCCTTGTCAGAGTACTGTGTAGCATATAAAATTTCAGTCCTGTGTGTAACATAAGGTGATTTTGTGTTCCATGTTAAAGAATTAGTTTAATTAGTTAATTTAAAGGAATAAATAAAAAAAAGAATTTATTCAGAAAAAAAGATCCATAAATACTCAGGGTGTTACATTTTACCTCCCTTAAAATGAATTTGTCCCTAGAGATTCAATAATCGTGTATTTAAAATAACGATTCTTATGCATCATCACATCCTATGGATTCAAATTAGCTTCCTCTATGTAGTGTTTTATCTACAAAAAATTTACCATGTCAGTGGTATTGTTTCATAGAAATTTTTTCTAATTAGTACAGAATTTCAACCGGTTGTTCATCGTAAGACAGATCATTCTCCAACGATATGACCTTGTAGTTCATTACATGTGAATTTTAAGGTATGTACTTCCATAGGGAGATAAATTTAATACATCATAGAATCTAGTTTGATTTGGAGGATTTTACAATTGATAGGCTACCGTCCTGACATAATCAAGGATCTAAATGGGACCAATATGCCATGGGATTAGTTACCCTTTATTCTTAAATCACATATAATTCTTCCAAGGTGTGATTCATAGAAACCTTATTTCACCCGCATCAAATTCCATATCATTTCAACAGTTAACAACATATCTTTTATGTTGAATTAAAAATGAATTTTTATTATTTTGAATTGTGCTAGCCTTCTCGGCCATTTCTTCGGTGATCTCATATCCCAATAAAATTCTTTATCCAACTTCTTCCCAACATGTTTGGGAAATACATTTCCTCCCATAAGTGGATTTATATGGTTCTAGGTAAATGCATTATTGAAAACTATTTTTATTTGAAAACACAATAATAGGAAGATGTAGATCTAAGAAAACATTGAAATATAGAGAAAAATAACTGCACATATCCTCTAGAGTTTGAATTATTCTTTCAAACTGACTGTATGTTTGATGATTACAAATAGTGATGCAACCAAATCCTGTAACAAGTGATTTCTGAAGAGTCCTCTAGAATATTGAGGTAAACATATGATCTAGATATGATACAATATAATTTGGAACTCCATGTAACCTTACTGTGTCCTTAATGTATATCCTACCAAGCTAATTTAGAGAGATATTTTCTTTAATTGAAATGAAATGTGCTAACTTAGTAAGAAGATCGACTACCACCCATAGATAATTAATCCCTTTAGGGGTTTTGATTATTATACTAAAAAATCATTATTTATGTTCTCCCATTTCCATTATTCTATGGGTACTAGATGCAATATCCCCTTTTAATTTTTTCTTTCAGCCATAACGTTTTTGGAATAATAAGCACCAAGATACAAAATCTAAAATATCTGTCTTCATTCAATCCCACTAAAAGTATTTACAAAATTATATATACATCTTTTTACCATCTGATGAATAGAGAATTAATAAATATGTGCATCCTCTTACATATCCATATTAAATCTAGTATGGAAGGAACACATACATGGATCCTAAAAATTCTCATTCCATCCTGATAAAGGCTAAACTAAGGAATATCGCTGACATTATTTTTTATATTCTTCTTCTTCATTCATCACCTTATAAATTTTTACATTGATTTAGGGATGAAAATTAATTTCATAAAGGTCTTATTTTTTCCATACGATCATTATTTCTATATCTATACCTTGATAATCTAGAAATATTTGATTTGTTGTGTCCCTTTTCATGGATATTGTAGCATGATCCTTCTGACTCAAAGCATAGTCCTCCTTGTTTATGTGCATGGATTGCAATGTATTGAGCAGTCATAATCCTTTATCCACACTATTAATCTTCTCTAGTTCATGTTCAACTCCATCTATGTGAATATAAAATTGATAATTTTATGATTATAATATATATCACACTTCTCAATAACAATATAATTCCTCGATATCTTTAATGACAAAAATTGTGGTAGCTAACTCCAAATAATGAGTTGGGTAATTTTTCTCACTAATATTCAGCCTTCGTGAGGTATATGAAATAACATCATTATTTTTGTTAAAATCACATCCTAATCCATTTTTTGGATAAATCACTATAGATTAAAAAACTATTCTCTTCTCCCAGGTAATGTAAGCAGGGGTGCATTGACTCACCGCCTCTTCAGGTCCTTGAAATATTACTCACGTTTCATTGTACAGAGAATCTTGACACCATTCTGAGTTAACTTGATCAGGGTATTATATAGTCATGAGAAGTTCTCCACAAACCATTGTTAATATCCAAATTAAACAATAAATCTACAGATATAAATCATCATGGCTGGTCTAGGCTAGTATTCAATATACTCTGTCATTGATGGACCTACTACTATACAATATCATGAGATTATGTTAATAAAAAATGAATCCTTCTGCAGCCAAAATTTTCACTTTTTAAATTTGGAATATAGATTCTTCATCCTTAGGGTATGTAGTGCAATTTTTAGGTGATCATTAGGCTCTTATATTCTCTTTTAATATATTAACATATAATTTATAATGACAACCATAAACTGATTCTGGTAATATCTAAATACTAAATTTATTAAATCCATAAAGATATATGGGTTATTTATAATCCATAAAGGCTTCACTTTATATTCATAGTGTCCATACCTTGAATGGAATTCCATATTCGGTATATCATATTTATTGAGGCTTTATTGATGATATCTATAATGAAGGTCAATCTTGGAAATGTATTGTGCTCCATATATTGGATCAAAAAAGTCATAAATATGGGGGAGATGCTACTTATTCTTGATCGTGATGTTATTATTTTCCCAGTAATCAATGCCGATACGAATTTATCTAACATTCTTTTATCAAAAAGAATGTTGGTGCACCCTAGGGTTCCCCACATTCCCAAATAAATCAATTATCAATGATTTCATGTAGTTTCTTATCAAATTCCAACTACTAAATGGTATCCATTCTATAAGGATTTATTGAAATTTTTTTGGATCCAGGTATGGATTCTATTGATATCTAAACCTCACATTTTTGTGGAAGTCTAAGAAGCTCTTCTGGAAATACATCCATAAAATCATGAACACTAGGCATATCATCAATGTTAAATTTTACACCAACAATTTGAGATAAATTATAATTTTTAAAGGGAATTATGACCCATAAACTAAATGGAATCTATACATGATGTTCATTACTCTCATGAAATTAATTTAAGATAATAGGAGGGTCTGAAATATTTAATTTAACATCCCTTTATTTTCAATTTATGTTGCCTTTATGTTGAGAAATCCAATCCATGACTAACATGACATCATATTCAACGAAATTAATAATGAAAATAGATTTAGGAAGCATGTTATAAAAAACATTTAATGGAACTGAATGATTGAAATTAGATGAAATCATCATACCCTGAGGGGCTTGCACTGCTACTTCCACAACTAATTGTTTTGGTGGAATATGGACACCCTTATCAAATTCTATAGATATGAACAAATCAGTAGATCGAGAATAAAATATGATATTAGATGTTCTAGATTGGATAGTAAGTGTACCTTTAATCAAATTAATATCACACCATCATAAAAAAAATTGTTATTTCATGAAATTTAACCTTATAATTCAGAGTAATAGGTTGTGGATATCGATAATCATCACCATCCCTTAAGTTTGAGAAGTGGTCAGCATAATTACCATTCTATTTACACCTGTAGAACTAAATCATTGGAGGTGAATTCTATGTGGAATTTTCTCTGATCACAATTTTATCTAACTTCATCCCATTATTTAAGTAACAAATATCCTTGTGACCTTCCTTTTTTCACGTAAAACATAAAAGAAACACCTTTAGACATACTCCTCCATGATTCTTCCCTCACATAATGAAAAATGGAAAACTCATCTTTATTTCTCCATTGTTTTTAGGGTTTTCTTTTGAACTCTATATTCATTTTCTTGTCAAAAACCTGAGGATTATACGTGACTCCAACATCCATATCTATTATGATTTCAAAATGAAATATATCTTCATAGGTACTAAATACTCTTATGTCCAAATCCCTTACCAAACTTGTATTTAAGTCACTGATGAACACGTCTAATTTAATTTTGGGTTGCATGATAATTCATTAAGCATACCATGTATTTATCATGAAATTATCATCATTGGTACCAATATATTAATCATTCCTTTTATTAAAAAAAAGTAATTCTTACCTTATCTTAGAATGGAGAATCATAGGAAATAAATTATTGAAAAATAAACTCATTAAGTCACCCCAATTCATGGATTGAATATGATTTTTATACCTTATAATCTTGATTAGAGTCCACTACTAGTCTGATTCACCATCTAAATGATATACATATAGAATGAATTTCCCATGCTCCATACAATAGAGAGTGGAAAATATATTTTTGTTACTAATGATCTATTATTTAGAAAAAAGTGGATATGATGTCCCTATAAAAGAAATTGTACGATGCCTCATGAATAACTCTATAGAGTATTATTGTCTCCTTTGGTCATTTTGAATCCCACTATGATTCATAGATTGAGAAAGAAATCTGTGAAATGAAATCTACAATCACACTCCTGCAAGTATATCATTTAGTAGCTCGGTAGAGAAATCCTTGCATTATCTATCATAATCACCATTAATGTGGTTCCTTCAGGTTCCAAAAATTTACTAAAAAAATCATAGAGTAATAAATAGTTATCATATCGTGGAACCACATAATCATGAAAAAATCACTTATATTATGTCTAAATTATGACACCATCATTAATCTACGAAATATTAGGTTTATTATAGTTTATTTATATGAACCATCAATTTATATTCATCAGGTTTTTTGTTGGAAAAAACTGTGAATTTCCAAAGCATATCCAATGGAGTGTCAAAATAGGTGTGCAACAAATACCATTTCCGTGTACAAGATTACACCGAGTTGGGCCAAGAACATAGTTGTTGTGTTTTTACAACAAGGTAAATCTTTACTAGATCCACATCCATATTTAGAATCTAGGCAAGGTTTAGTTTCTAGAAAACCACAAACTCTATCATTAACCAATGTTCATGTATATTTTATTATACATTTTGTTACCTTAAACTTATTAATATACATGTCCTTAGAAATATCACAAATGTTTTTTATCCTAGATTCCAATTTTTAATTAACCCTTTTCTACAATATTAATTATAACTACCCTCAATTTTCATACATTAACATTATAATTAATTTGTAGAATACATAAAAATTAATAAAAATAGACACCCAAAGACTACACAATTATAGATACTTTAAAAATATAGAAACACAAAAACTGATTCATAAGTGAGATACTTAATCCCTAATTATGGTTTATTATTGACTAGAACCCCTCTTAGACACATAAATCATAATACATATATTCATAACATGGGAGTGAAAACATAAAATATAGTGATCTAAAATAATATATAAGGGAAAAATGGGAGATATGATAATCACAAGAAGAAGGGTATATGAAAATTATCATGAAAATAGATGATCATACCCTGCATATTAGAGATAAAAAAGAGTAATCATGGCTTATAGCATGGATGTTCACCATACAAGAATCATAATGAAATAAAAAAAATCATCCATGAAATCATATCATAAGAATAAAAAAAATAATTGTGGAAGACACATAATCATATATAATGAAATCTGTGGTAGTTAAGGCATTTCTACTAAGATCATCTTAGTGGAAAAATACCTTTTTATAACTAATTTCACACATTTTTCCATATCTATTTTATTGAATCACGTTCACCCCATATTACAGTCCTGTATTAATGACCCATGTTCAATTACCATCCCAATCCTATAATATTGATCTGAGTTTAATTATCATTCAAACTATGTCTATATCATGAGATAAAATTCATTACCCAATGCATTGGAGTGAGATATTGGTCCCACCCATATCATAGTGATATTGTAAATACATATTCCACACGATCATAAATAAAAAATTAATAAGAAATGAAATTAAATGGTTTTTATATACAACTAATCATATCATAACCATTATAATGATATCTATTTGATATTATTTCATCAAGAAAAGAACCTCTGAAAGGAAATGGGTTTCAAAATAATATAACCTATGAAAAATAAATGGGTTTAATAAAATTCATGCCATAAAATCAATATACATTCAGAGATATAATATGAATGAAAAAATTGAATAATTTCCCCTAAAATGAATGAGTACCATGAAAATGTGTTATATTATTTGGGAAATAATTTTTAAAGATGTTATAAAATCATTTCATGTGTAAAATTTCCTTTCTTATATGAAAATTTATTTTTAAAACATAAAATCTTTTGAAAACCATTTTATATGAAAATATATTTGAAAACATTTAAAGGAAGAATTGAAAACTATACATTTTTTTTTAAATCCATTTTCCTTGAAAATGGGCTTCCCCTATATTTTGAAAACCATTTTGATGAAATGATATTTTTAATACAATAGATTTCTGACCCGAGGAAGAGACGGTCAGATTTTTCATAAAACATTATCTTTTGTTACAATGTGTGGGAAAATGTTAATGATGAATGTATATAACTAGAATAAATAATGTATAAGGAAATTCATGATCGGAAAAATTGAGATACCATAATAAGTCTGTCCCCAATAACCCATACAGAATAACTACATCGAGGTGACCTTGGTAACCTGGTAACAAAGTCCATCACGACATCATCCCATTTCCAATATGGAATGGGTAACTGTTGTAATAGTCCAGCTAGCCTCTGATGCTCTAACTTCACCTACTGATAGGTGGAACCTCTCGCAACAAAACCTTCTACATCTCATTTCATACCTGGCCACCAATACAGATGTCTCAAGTCACGGTACATTTTGGTAACTCTGGGATGCACTGCCCAAGCTAAGAATTAAACTCTCGTATCAAATTCTCACGTATATCCCCAAGAACCTATACACATCCGTGAATACGCATCACCTCTCCATCTCCTACCATCCAACTAAGAGGAGGGTCCTAACTTTCCACTGACTCCCATAGAACTAGCCCTTCAAAATCGGATAGCTATCTCATCCACACTTTATCCAAGAGTGTAGAAGTCACAACTGATGAAGAAATATTGGCTCACCCCTGACTATCATGAACCTCCAAATGCATCTCAGAGAACAAATCCATAGGTTTCCACTCACCACTGGCCTCCTGCACTACATATATCTGAGTCCTCGTACTAAGTGAATCAACTACTGCATTACCTTTACCATGTGTATAGGCAAGCTCAATGTCGAAGTACTGAAGGTATTCGACGCCCCTTCCCTATTTCAGATTCAAGTCAGGCTGGGGGAAAATGTATTCGAGACTTTTTTGGTTCTTAAACACCTCAAAATTTTCTCCATAGAGAAAATGTCTCCAACAACGTAATGCATGAACATCTATAGCCAACACGAGATCATGTTTAAGGTAATTTCACATATGCAGCCTCAACTACAAAGACCAGTATGCAACCACTCGATCACCCAGCATCAACACTGCTCCCAGGCCAATACCTGATCCATCAAAGTAAACTGTATAGCTCTTCATTTTCACTGGAAGTATCAGGACTGGTGCTGATTTCAACCTTCCCTTCAACTCTTGAAAGGTTGTCTCGCAAGCTTCTAACCACACGAACGTCACATCCTTCTTAGTCAAATCCATCAACGGAACTGCTAAGCTGGAGAAGTCCTATATAAAGATCCTATAATAATAAGCCAGCCCCAAGAAACTCAATATCTCAAACACATTCTTTGGATGCTCCCAGGAGACTACTTCCCTCACATTCTCTTAGTCTACCAAAACTCTTAACTCTTATATGATATGGCCCAAGAAGTGAATATGGTCCATCCAAAAGTGGCACTTCCAGAGAATAGCATATATATGATGCTCTCTCAGTGTAATCAGTATGATCTTAAGATGGGTAGAATGTTCGTGTCGAGTGTGAGAGTACACCAAGAAACTATCCATGTAGACTACAGTAAAATAATAAAGATAAGGTTGGAACACACGATTCATCAGAGCCGTGAGAACTGCTAGCGCATTCGTGAGTCTAAACGGCATGACTAAGTACTTGTATAGACCATATATTCTCTGAAAAGCTGTACGAGGTTTGTTCGATGGTATAATGTGCGATTGATGATATATGGATCTCATGTCAATCCATAAGAACACTCGTGATCCTCAAATTTGGTCAAAAATATCATTAATCCTTGGAATGGGATATAAGTTCTTGAATGTCACCTCCTTCATCTTCCGATAATTTACACAAAGTCTGAGGGTACCATCCACCTTATTTTCAAATAGGATTGGAGAACCCCAAAGAGAAGAACTGGGTCGGATGAAACCCTTTGTCTCTAACTCCTCCAATTGCCTCTTGACCTCCTGCAACTCTGGTGTAGCCATCCTATAAGGAGTAATGGACACTGGTGCTACTCCTGGAACCTGCTCAATAGGGGAATCCACCTATCACGCAAGAGGAAGACCTGAAAAGTCATCTTGGAAGACATCCCTGAAACGATCAACCGCTAGAGGGAAATTGTAACACCTGAGACTTTTATGAGAAATATTTTGTTTTCATGTTATATAAATCATCAAAGGAATATTTCATTATACACAACACTATATTGTCTTGCATTACACGCAATCGCGACCTTCCTCGATAGCTTGCGTCGTACGCAATACCGAGTTTCACTAAACAACGATATGCTATTAAAATATTATTAAAACTATCCTTTATGAACAATAATACCAACTTTTTGGAATTTTTTAAATTCCATCTTCCAAAATAGGCATCATTTTTGGATTCGAAATATCCAAATTAGCCTCAGGTGAAATTTTGGTATTTTTCTGAAAACATTCAATTTTGGATAAATAGTAAAAACACTAGGTTATTATTTGAAACCTGACTTTTTATTTAAGTTATTATTTATTTTATTTAAATTTATTTTAGGTCAAAATTGATACATAATACCTTTATAAGTTCAAAGTAATTCATTGGAGTCATTTTATAATAATTTTAGATATATAAAAATTTTATTGAACTTTTCACCGTCTTTTACCCACCTACTAGGAGAATTCGAAAATTTACATAAAACTTAATTTTACCAGTTCGGTGAGTGTAATTTAGAAAATACGAGAGACATTGTTAATAAAAAGGACTAAAATGTGGTTCAATGAGATCCAAGTATTTTTTGTTGAATAGTATCTTTTCACTTTTTTTACCACGGTTAAAATTAAATAAGGCAATTAAGGTTAAAAATGATATTATTATTACCCTAACACATGTCCTAATTCTATTGGATAAGTGCAATTCGACCAAAAACAACCTTAGTAATACAATATGACCATTTAGGGCCACATGAATTAGATTAAGACATTTATTATTAATTTATTTAAAGAAAGGTTAAAATAGTTAAAATCAATGTTTAATAACTAAATCATTTTTAATATAGGGTTATACATAAGATAAATTCAACTATAAATATTCATTATAAATATAGAATTATTTCCTACATAATGGTATTTTATTTGTAATTTTTAGACATTCAATAATTTAATTTATGTATGACACAATGATTATCTTATTAATGAAATATTGACATAATTGATGTTATAAATACACAAATAAATGTAATTTGAGACTTTTTATGAATTCCAATAATTTTAGAGGTTACTATTACATATTATTAGTTATTGAATTAACATTTTTATAACTAACCATTCTGTTATGATTTTCATGAAAATCAATTACCAAATAGTGTCAAAATTGACATAAAATAGTTTAAAAAAAATTATATTATTTATTGTTATTTTATTCCTAAAAATATAAGGATCGGAAAAATGACTTATATAAGGTTATATATATTAATAATAAAAAAACTTGGCGTTCTTTTTTCTTGTTATAGTAAGTTTATTAACCTTATGGTGTAAAAAACAAGAAGACGTGGTAAAAGTTAAATTATCTAACTTAAAGTTAAATCTAAATGACAACGTTAAAATTGAAACCTAAACTTTTCTAAATTATATTGGATGAGATGATATAAACCCATCCCCACCTTAGCTTCGAAATAAATAAATTTTGAGCTATTAGAAACTGAATAGGACTTTATAATAAAATAATATTTTTAGTTTATCCTAAGGTGCCCCTCTCCTCCCTTATAAAAGGGAACCTCCTTTCTCTCCTTCTCACACCACATTGAGCCTTCAAGCTCGGAAAAAAACTTCCAATTTATCTTCTCAACCTCCCTAGAAACATCCTTGAGTTCCTGGTAATCTTCAATTACCAATTTTAGTGCCTAAAAGGAGGTATCAAACAGGCACTTCAAAGAAGAGGTAATGTCCGTTACCAATTCTTTCAACTTTATTTCTTCTTCCACATCATATTCTTTAGTTGTTTAATTATTAAGTAATAACATCAGTATCACTAATATACTGATATGTTATTTTACGTATGAAACAACCCTATTTTACCATCTATCCATCCTACGGAAAATGAAATCACCGCGCGTGCGTACGTACGGAATACCATCTCCACGGTGTGGTGTAATATACTTTCCACCACCAACATACTTGGATGGGTATAATGGTGTAAATAATACCTATATATGATTATTGTAAAGTGATATTGATTCTGAAATAGTATACATACACTTCAATACAATTCCACGATTATGGGAATGATATCATCGCCCGTGCGTACGTACGGAACACCATCTCCACGATGTGATGCGACTCGTTATACTGATCTTCATTGCATAATGATTATATAAATGAATTGAATTAATGAATATGATATATATTACACTAATACCATTCTGTAAATGAGGTATCTATAAACTAAAAAGAATAATAATAATTCATTCAACAAAACACACATAAGAAAGAAAAGTAATAAACACCCGAATAACAAGTAGTAATGAAATATTACTAATAAGAAGTCAATAATATAACCATATACGATATCATAAAAATAAGTATGATTCTGGAATAAGTCAATAACATTATTTAAATCATTATACACGAGTTTCAGACACTTACGAAGCAAATCGGACCTAAGTTAAGGGACAATCTCGCAATCTCAATTTTTATCCGAGATTTTTTATAATTCAGAATTTACTAGGGAATATTTATCATCCACATACATATTTCCTCAATATGTAATATTATTTTTATCCTCATACAATTTTTTAAAACCAATTTTACCCTTTGGTGAGTTTTTAGTAAAAGATATGAACGGAATCTTTTGTCGTTTTTCATACGAGGCACTTTTTGACATTTCTGACAAAAGTACGAGAAGAATTTTTTTTTAACTTATACGGAAAAAATGGATTTTAAAAACATTATTTCCAAGAATCTTCCTTTACATTTTTTCAATTTTATGACATGTTAAGAATGGGTAAATGTTTTTGAAGTAGAATGGATATTTTCCTCAGGAATGGAGTTAATGTGTTTTATCAAAATTATTTTCCATCTAAGATAATATAGGGTTCTGTTTCTATCCCTATTATTACATTGATTTGATTATTTTGTGATGGAATTATTTTCATGAATTCCTTTATTTTATATGAATTGATTTATTGTGTCATGATTTTTAAGAATCCCATTTTTATTACATGGGTTATGCAATGATGTATGATTTATGATTTTGTGGCACACATAAGAATGGTGTAATTATGAGATGGGTGGGACCTATATCTCACTCCAATGAATTGGGTAATTATTTATATCTCATGAGATAGGCATGGATAGAATGGAAGGTTAATCCAGTTTAGTTAAACAGGACTGAAACAAGGAGTGAACTCGATTCAGAAATGGACTTTGGTCGCTAAGATAGTCTTGGAAATGGGTCTTGACTACTAAGAAATGATTCTCTATGATTATGTGTGTACGCCACAAAGTTCTTGTTTTACGTTATGATTATTGGGATAACATTTCACTACTATGATTTATCCCATGTTATGAAATTATGATTTTTTTTGCAGGTTATGATTTCCAAAATGTTATTTTCTTATAAATATAATGTGATTGGTTTTTCTTTTGTTTACCCTTACTGAGCATTTGCGCTCACCCTTTTGTATGTTTTCTTTCCCCAGGTCAGGAAGAAGGTTATTAAGTAGGATATGCAAAAAGGGACTCTAGATATGATGAAATAAATTGGAGGCAATGTAGATTCTTTATGAACCAGTTGTTTATGTTTCCCAGTTTCTAAAGTCACTGTACCTATACGGTCCTTTTATGGTTTTGTTATATGTTGTAATAAGTGTACTTCAATTTTGAAGTATTAACAATGTATGTAAAGTATGGGTATTTATAGAAATACTTCTGGAATGCTCCCTAGTTATCCAAATACAATCTCACAATCTAGGCTATCACTCCACCTCGCCCAAGATGCTCGGGTCCACATCAGCTCGCCTAAACATCCCATTCTCCCTTTTATAGAAACTCTACATCCTTTGGTGACGTAAAACTCACCCTACGATGATACCAATCCACAAAGGCTCGAAATGGTACCATCAAGTCCATCCCCAGAATGAAATCATAGCTCGTCATCCCTAAGACATAGAGGTACCGTAGAAAGTGACACCCACTAACCTCTTGGGGGAGCTCCTAGAACTGAAAAACACCTTCCATTATAATCCCTAATAGAGTTTCTAAAGTCATAAAATCAGAAGAAGAAGAAGAAACACAGAGCCCAATGATCTCTACAACCTGTACAAATATAAAGCTATGTGTAGCACTTGTATCGAAAAGTACTGAAGTCAAAAGACAAGCTACTAGAATAGTACCTCTGACAGTAGAAGGTCTGGGATCCTTCTTTTATTGGGTATGTTGAACTGCATATTCTTGCCCAGTGCCATGGCCCAATGACACAGCCTGGCTACCCTGAGATGACCCACCCTGCTTTCTCTGAGATCCTGGTGTCTGGCTACCATGACCACGACCACCACCTCGGTAGGAATGTCCCAATGTATCCCAATTCTCTGACTAGTAGGAAGGTGTTGGCCCTGCTCCAACATGTGAAGTCTTCACTGAACCCCTCTCACTAATCACTGGTGGAAACTCCCTACAGAATCACTAGAGATGCCCCATCTTGTTGCAATCTCAGCACTCCACTGGGTCACATGGACACTGAGGTCTCTTGTTCCCCTCTTTACCACACTGGTAGGACATGGCCTGGCCACATGAATAAATATTCAAGGTAGTATTTACACCATGAGAGAAATCCATATTTCTCTTCCTCTTACATGTAGAAATAGTACCAGAAACTGGTGTCGAACTGCCATGGACTGCACCTCTAGATTCCCGCAGTTTCCGCTTAAAAATAAGTGTCTGGTTCACAATAGAATGCACTATAGGTAACCTGAAAACATTCACCAGCACACAGATGTGATATCAAAGACCATCCTCAATGCATTAAGCCCTCAATGTCTCGTCACCCACCAGAACAGGTGAAAAATTTTGTAGCTCGGTGAAGCGTGAAAAATAGTCCATCACTGTCATGGCGCTCTTCTATAGATTCATGAACTCGCGAGCTCTATCTACCCTCAGCATCTTTGAAATGAAAAGTCATAGAACACCACCTGAATATCTTCCCACACCATGTCTATTTTATGCACGTTCTAGGTGGTAACATCCCACCATATCTTGGCATAATAACGGAGCATGTATCTAGAGAGCCTGACCCTCCACCCAGGAGGCGTCTTCAGATGTTCAAAAATCATGTACATATAACCCAACAATGATTCCGCAGCCTGTGGTTCGCCATAGGCAGATGCAGCTACTGGAATATACAAGTCAGCTCTGTCACTAATGTGGCAGTCGACAGTGCTCCCTGGAAGGTCTGCATGAATCATGTGAAGCCTTCACGAAACTTTACATTTGTGCCTGTGTCTAGTATAATAGCTGATGTCGCATCTGGCTCTACTTAGGGATCCATCGATATCCCATGGACTACCGTCTCTAGAGTGTACTCATTGCCGCTCTCCTAGCGAACAACGCTAGTCCATCTCGGTGGCATGACTCTACATGGTCAAACACACACCATAGATTAAGATTATCAAGTAATGAAAACAAGGAGTGTTAGAGGGATCAAGGAAATGAAAACATTAAAGTTTTACAAAAAAGACTACATGGAATGCATAATAACTACATGAAATATTCCCTCACGTCTTTCACATAGGCATGTACTTCTACCAAAACTATTCATGTAACAAACGAAACACGGGACATGTTGTCCACAAAGAGGGCGTGTACTTGAATTTTCTTCCCCATCCCGAGTCCTTCTACACAGATTACCCACAAGACTCTCCTTTAAACACGACTACATGGCATGTATAAGGTCTACCCGGTGTATACTGGATGAGCTTCACCGAAATTTGTTGTCTATTACACGGCAGGGTATAGAGGTCAGACTACACGTTGTGTTTCAAATAGACATGATGTTTATGAATTAAATTCTAATTTACCGTGTTGTTAGTGACACGGCAGACTACTCGGCTGCCACTACACGACATGTTACAACTGCACACGGTGTGTACACCACCCTGTTTTCCTAGCCACATGGCCATGTGTACATGGTCACTAACCAGTCAATACTACACGACATGTCCCACAGGTACACAGCGTGTACTGGATAGGATAACACTGACTCATGGTGTTAGTTACTCTGCCGGATTCCCAAGTTACACTACACGGCCTGCTTGGATTTGACATGGCATGTATAAACGAAGATTCCTTCATTTCTGTTGTTGGTTACATGAGAAGACATAGGGTCAACATGCATGATCTATACAACTAGCACACGACGTGTTCCCTTTAGTAATTCCCCACCCCGTGTATTTTCCCACACGGCTTGTGACACAATTGTATACTACACGGTGTGTACATAAAGTACCCGTCATGTACTAAATTATTTCTCATTTCTTATTGAACAGAAGAGTAAATGATGTGTATTCATAATTACACAGTGTGTATTCTGGGTCTTTCAAGACAGTAAGACTTTGAAACTTCTCCGGAGCCCAGATAAACACTGAACCAACACCCAAGTTCCAAATTCTGATTTTTGATGTCCCATACTCCTCGCGATCCAATGCTTGTCATCTTATGCGTGTTATAACAAAGTAAACAAGTCGATGATCCACATAATTCGGGTTGATGAGGGGCCATAGTCCTCAAAAACCATAGTTTGGCATTCATTTAATGAACCTCACATAATAATACCTATCTAATATTAGGTATTTATCAAGTCATCTATGACAACATCATGCATTTTCTATAATGCCATCTATCACAACAACATGTAATTTAGTTTGCAATAATGTGGCAAGAAAACTATGCATGGCATGTGATCTTAACATGTGCCTAAATGATGCATTATATTTCATACACTCAACTCATCGGGTTACAACTAATTCGAACCCAGGTATAAAAATATAAACAGAACACAACAAGTGTGTCACCAAATGGTGAAAATCTAATCAACTCTAAAATTGAAAAATCTGAAAATTTACAACATGAGGTAAATTGTCTTTTCCTTGTACATGAGTAATATAATCCCAGGAACAACTTATTACCAACTAACTATTAAATCCTATCCTTAGTTATGGGCTCGAAACAGTAAGTCAAGAAGAAAAGAAATTCCTGTGATACCACTTTATATCATGCCGGATCCAGGTACCACTCAACGGGTGCCCCGAACCTGGTTGGTCACATCAACTCAAGTGCATTTCCCCAAACTCTAGAGGCTTCTGACTAGCAGAAAGGGATTAGGTCTGATTGTGGGGAAACTATGCTCCCATTTTTCATAGTGTAACAAAGAGTAGAAAATGAAAACATGCTAAATGCAAAAGCAATAAACAATAACAATGCTGAAATGGACACAGTACTAAAGTAAAGAAAAGAACAACAGTAATATTTAATGATGCAATACGTCCCTAAGTCTAGGAATGTATCCAAAACCAAATACATTGAAGTCTGAAGCAATACAATACAAGGGACTAATATAGAAATGAAAAGTAAAACAATGCAGCAGGAACTCAGCAGCATGGAATGCCTAGGCTTGGTCACATGCTCTTCTACTCCTCTCCAACAATCAAGTACCTGTATAGGGACTCTTGACATTATCTACACCAAAAAAATAAAATCAATTTGGGCCAATGACATGACCCAAACAGGGTGTGATGCATATATCTCAGTAGGTAACCACCATCAGCTCGTTCCCAACTATTAGTGAGTTTGTGCAACAACAGTGTGTAGAGATGAAATTACAGTAAACTAGGAATTACTAAAAAGCAGCTACTCTTACCAGAACCATTTTCACATAATTATTATTTAAAAATTCAATATAAATTAATTATATTTTTCTGAGACCCATCCTTAGTCTTCAATCGCCTATACAATGCCACAACAAAACTACAACATTATATCTAACAAGTACGAGGTAAACCAATACCATGTTTGTGCATTATCTTGGTAGGTATAGCTTGTAAAATAACCACAATGAAAATATAAAGTAAACAGAGTCCTCAGATGTGCAAAACCTTAACCTTAGGTAATCAAAATCAATACCCTCGGGTGATTTCCCACAGGAATAATGGATATTTCCCTCAGGCGTACGAGATAATACCCTCAGGAACAGAAGCGACTTCCCACAAGCATAAGAATAGTTTCACTCAGGATAAATGAAAAAATTTCCCTCAGGCCAAAAAAAAACAGTTTGTCTCAGGAAAAGAAAGTAACTAGGACGATCCCAATACATAAGCTAGCGATTCATATAAATTTTCTCTCATGAAAACTCAGAGCATTCTAAAAACAAGGTATACCCTCAGGTATCCTAGCCAAATGACTAAATAAGGGAACCATACCCATGGGGTGGCCCTGGATCCACGAAATGACCCCAAACAAAAGTTAATACATATTCACTAAATTACCTATGTAATTCAATGTATTTAATTAGTCAAGGACTTATCCATATGACACCCCAATCATGGGTGCGTAGCACAACAGTACACAAAAAAGCACATGAAATTTGGAATTAATCATCGGACCACCTACCTTGATCTCTACTAATCGATATACACGAACATCGCCTTTCGAAACGTCCGAGAACGATGTAGATCTGGGATAAATGATAACACGTTCAAACCTAAATAACATCCCATCGAGAAAGAATTGGAATGTAGGGTTCATGAAGAGTGAAGAACTCACCTGCGTGGTTCAATCGAGACAGAAAACGATTGAATCTGAGTTCTGGTGGATGATCTGGAGCTCCTCTAAGATCCGACCCTCTCTCCTGGTGCTCCAAATGCGTCCACTACCTCATCCAACAAATGAGGAGGCTACTTCTTGTTTTATGCAAAAAAAAAAACTACACGGTATGTACTCTCAAGTACACAGCATATACTTTTATTTTTTTAATCGTTCCTCTGGTGGATACTTTTCACTGGAAAACTACTCATCTATCGACATGAGTATACAGCGTGTATCCTTGAGTACACGGCCTGTACTATCACTCAGCTGGGGGCTACTTCCACCACTATACTATTCACATGCCGACTGATTACCCGGCGTGTAAATACTAAGTACACGATGTGTAGTCTGTTTTTTGCACCCTTCATCACTAACAGGCCTACACGGCCTATGTACTCATCCCACATCACCAAAATACAAAACGTGTGGAAAAGTACATGGCGTGTACCCACAAAATTTGGTAATTTTTTCCAATTTCCTAATTTTCTCAAAAACACAGAAGGAAAAAGGAAAATATGAAACTGCACCACACGAATAAGAATCAGTTTCTTACATTATAAATACATTTAATTAAAATAATAATTATTATAATTATTTCTATTTATCCTTATAATGAAAATAAAACATATTTGTCTATAAAAAAATATGAACAATTTATGTATAATTTTTAAAAATTTATTTATTTGTATCATGATGCATATTTTCAAAATTTTCATTTTACAATAAAAGTAAATATTATTTTATAATTACATAGGTGAACAAACTATTCTAACAGTGATTATTAAATTGTATATAGTTAAATTACTATTACAAATTCATGGTTATTATTTTAATGGTCATATTTGTGATGGCAATATAAGTTTCCAATGTTCTATAAATGACCGATATTTTATTATCTATTAATTTACATCAATTTTTATCAGGGTTATATATACTTTATTATCAAAATGTATTTTTCATTACTAATACTATTTATCATATATGAAGTGCTATTTGAGATAGAAAGCATTCTATATTATTGAGAAAATCCACATTTTAGATATACTGTAATCCTATTTTCTATTGTTTTTTTCCATTGAAGTGTTCTATATTTTACTAAGTGTATTTATGCAGTAAATTTTATTTTCAACACGTTGTGAAAAAATAGTTCTATTTGTGTGGAAGGAAATTTATATAATACTACAGCATTAAATATGAAAAAATATAACATAAGAGTTGATATTACATTAAGAAAATTCTAGTTTTTTAAAACCTAGATAACATCATTTAATTTTATATATAAGGATAATTGTCGATACATTGAGTTTAAGTGTTGAATCAATTTTTTTATATTTTTTAAAGTATAATCCCCTTGAAAAAAACTTCTCACTTCATTAGGATTCTATATTGGCACCTATTTCTCTCAACATTACCTGAAATATTTCATAAATAATAATGCATAATAAAACCTAAATTTTTTTAAGAAAATTTGTTCCCATTGTGGGTACCTACTATTTATTATTTCAGGTTATTATCCAATTACAAAAAAAATCTATGTTTAATTTTATAAATAATTACAATTTACTAGGTCATGTATCATCCAATACCCTCGTTTCTAGTATCCTCTTGGTATTTTATATTGACCGTTTCATGATGTATTAATATAAAACTATAATTTGAATGATCAATTCAGAATCATTATTTCTCATGTTTTTGGTTAATATATTCCTCTAAATCATTCATGATAGAAAGATCATAATATTATCACCTACTCATGTACATATAACTATGATAATAAATGAGATAATAGATGAACTTGTTCAAATTTCTTCAGAATATATAGATATTCTTCTGTATCTACATCCCATTTGTCTTCATAATCACATATAAAAAAGATTCATAAGATTTATCAAGTTTTAGACATTTTACAGAGCACTATATTCGTGTACTTTTTCTCCTAGATTATCAATACATAATGATATCCAAAACATTGTCACTCTCATTACTTCTCCTATTATTTAGTTTCACAATTACTATTCTAAAATTAATATAATTCTATAAATAATTCCCAAATCGAACACTAGATTATTCCCAAAATAATTTTGATACTATATAATCATCGACCTTTTTCTTCATTTAATGAATCACATTGGTGCGTGTAATGATTGTGGAATATTGTATTTATAAATTAAAAATTTTCTTGAGTAAAATACCCTAAATAGTACATCTTTTTATTTCATCTATTAAATATAAATTTTCACACCCCAAGATTCCATGGTATATATCCCTTTGAATAATGCAATAGCTTGCATTATACGCAACATCGAGATTCTAACACACCGTGACCAATCGAAATAGCTGTTATGAATAGTATTACCCACTTTTTAAGATTTTATAAATATTATTTTTGATAATGGAATTAATTTTTTAATTCAGAATATCGAAATTATCTTAGGGTTAATTTCTTGTATATTTCGAAAACATTCAATTTTTGATTAATAGTGAAGAACATTGTCATTGGTTAAAACCAATTTTTTTTAAATAATTATTTATTATATTTAAATTTATTTTAGGTCAAAATAGATACATATTACCTATATATGTTCAATTTAATTTATTGGAGTCATATTATAATAAATTTAGATATATATAAATTTTATTGATCTTTTTATCGTCTTTTACCCACCACCTAGGAGCATTTGCAAATTTGCATAAAACATAATTTTACATCTTTTGTGAGTGGAATTTCAAAAATCTAGGAGACATAGTAAATATAAGTACGTAAAATGTGGTACAATAAGATGAGAATAATTTTTTGTGAATAATAACTTTTGACTTCTATTTACCACGGTTAAAAGTAAATAGGGTAATTAAGGGTAAAAATGATATCATAATTAAACTAACACATGCCCTATTTCTATTTAATTAGTTTAATCAGACCATAAAAAACCTTAGAAATAAAATATAATACCCTTGGGTCCACTTGGATTAGATTAGAATATTTATTATTATTTTATTTAAAGAAGTGTTAAAAGAGATAAATTCGAAGTTTGATTAATAAACGATTTCTAATATAGGGATACAAATAATATAAATTAGACTATAAATATTCCTTATAAATATTATAATATTTCCTATATAATGGTATTTCATTTATAGTTTTTAGTCATTATAAAATTTTATTTTTTTATGACATAATGATGATGCAGTAATTACCTAATTAATGAAGTATTAAAATAATTGATAATATAAATATCCAAAGAAATTTAAATTGATATATATGATTAATTATACTTATTTTATAGGTTAATATGACATGTTAGGGTTAGTTAAATAAATTTTATTCTAAGTGATAATGTTTTAATGGATTTTAAAAATATCAAATACTAAATAGGGTCAAAATTGAAATAATTGAGGTTTTAAAAGAAAATACTGAAATATTAATTGATATAATATTCACAAAAATAAAGGATTTGGAAAAAGGACATAGATAATGATATATATTTTAAAAATGAACCATTTTGGGTTCTCATGGATGTTTATAGAATTTTTATTAACAATATAATATAAAAATACAATGAGACATGGTAAATGTCAAACTATTTAACTAAGAGTAAAATCTAAAAGAGAAGATTAATATAGTGACCTAAAACTTTCTAAAACCTTTTGGTTGAGATTTTTTCTACCCATCCCCACCTTGGTCTATAAATAAATCATTTTGGATCCATTAGAAACCGAAAATTATTTTATTTAAAATATTATTTCAAGCTTTTCCTAAAGTGACCCTCACCTCTCTTATAAAAGGGCACTTCCCCTTCTCTTAATTTCACTCCTCCAAAGCCATTTGAAACGGCCAAAACCTACAAAAATAACCTCCCAAATTTCCTCCCTTTAACCTATAGGCCTTCCTTTGGTCATTAAGCCAGCTTAAAGATCCATTTTGATCAATTCAAAAGGAAGAACCCAAAGAAGAGGTAAACATTTCATCCCATCTTTCATGTTCTTTTCTAATTCCACTTCCTCTTTCATTTTTGATTCCATTATCAAAATAATAAATCAAGTATATTTTATATACTATCATGTTATTATAAAAAAATTTCATACATGTTCAATATTATATCCAACATATGACGCACAATGTTACCATACATGCTTACATATGGCATACCGTCTCCACATCATGGTGTATATTTTTATTCAAACACGTCATTATATGGATGGGTATAATAATTAGTATAAATGAGATAAATAATAAATAAAACATGTCATTGATTTTTTTTATATGTTATATCAACAAATTACAGATGATTTCAACATCAATATAATGATATTGTCACTTGGGCATACGTACAAATTAGAGTCTCCACAAACGTGATGAGATTCATTTCCACATCATAATCATTCAAGAATAATTTTCATTTTATGATTAAAAATTATTTTTATAAACATTTTATCATTCTGTATATGAATCATATACATCCTATCCATAGGAAACATATCTTACGTAACGAAGCATATAAAGGAAAATGAATTAGGTAACTCCAAAATTGATGATACTACAAAAATATTATTTACCAAGAAATATAAGATGATCATATATTATATCATATTTATGTATATAGTTATTTTATAATTTAATAACAATTTTTTAACTATTATACAAGATTTTAACATACCATCATTTAAGGAAAATTGCATGGTATGGGTTAATTTAACAATCTCTTTATTATCCAAGGTTGTTTTCACTTATGTATTTACAAGGACCTCTTTATCATCAACATACATGATTTCTTGAAAATGTTTTTCAAAAAATTATTTTAATATTTACTAGACTATGGGTTAATGTTATTTATACCCTTATTTTACATTATATGTTTTGAAATTATTGTTTCCTTTGTTTTCCAAACAAGGTACTTTATTACCTTTTCGACAAAATTAAGGTAAGAATGTTTTTTTACATATACGATGGGTGAAGCTTTTTTCCACTGTAATAACATCATCGAAGAATCCCTTAAAAACTTATAAGAATATTTTCACATTAAATTTGTTCTTTTATAATTATTCGATTCTTAAATGATTTCAAAATAGAAATGTGTATTTATTTCAAATAGTTTTCATTTCATCTATGTCAACATCCTTTGATGGATTTTAAACTTGTTTGAAGTTGACTTATTATGATACAAATCTTCCATATTGTATTAATGGTTTTGTGATATGTTAGACCAATGCTGTTTTATTTTTATACAATTCATGGTTTATGGTTAAAGTATTAACATTTCGTATGCTAGTTTTAATACCAATGTGATTGTTATGTATCAACCTTTTCATACGAGGAATTTATTTGACTTTGTATGTGACGGGTGAAGCCCAGTATAGCTTCTAGGTGAATCAGTAGATCTCATGAGAAAATTAGATGAGTAATTGTCTGAGGCCTTTCCCAATATGATATAATGTTTTGACTGAGTCCTTAAACAATTTTAGATGTCTTGGCCGAGGCCTTGAAAATATGTTTCAAAATTTCTGGCATTATACATTACCTCATTATAAAAATAATAATTATGGTTCATATGGTTATTAGACTAGTATAATACTGATTAATATGTTTTATTATGGAATTATTTACTCAGGTCATATTCCTACCATAATGTGTTCAGGTTTATTATATTTAAAGGCACGTGTTTTGAATTATTCATCATGCCTAATGTTAATGTTTTCTTCCAATGTATTTCATACCCTCAACAAGTGTTGATCCCACCACTTTCTTATGTTTCAATTTCCTTGAATATGAAGAAGTTAGTTTTGAGGTAAATTCATGCATAATCTTTGAGTCTTGGATGTTTCTAATTGAATAAATTAGTGTTGTATTTCTTTTTAAATTGTAATATTGAACATATGTATGTATCTTTTTTTCAATAATAATAAACTGATCAGTCTTTCAAGACATGGTTCCATGTTTCATTCCAATGTTATGTAATAAATCATTGACTCTATGTAACTATTGTTGGAGAGTAATAGTTTGTATCAGATCAAGATTTGTACACACCATGGAATCTAGATTTAGAAAAAATCAGATTCGAGAAAATTAACCTAATATAGACTTTGAGGATTAGTATAGAATAACTTCCTAGAATTTTCGTACTATAGTGACATTTTGAGTTTTACAAGAAATACATCCCTATCTGAGTAAGAGCAGGTAGAGGCGGCTCTGGCACAGATGTACCATGTGGTAAAACCTTAAAACACCTATTTGATCTAGACTCGAATGGGAACTGGTGCACGATAACGAGTCTTGTTGTACTATTGATTACGACACTCCCAAGGGATATGCTTAGGATAATATTAATCTTATTTACAAACCATTATGAAGGATTTTGTGAGTATATACCTCCTCAACCAAATAATTTTTATGATTATGGATTATATCCATAAACTATTCAATTTATGTTAAGTGTTTTACATGTTTGGAATTATGTATTGCGGTTCATAATCTAATATATTATTTTCAATTGTTTAGAAATGGTGACTATTGGACGGAATAGAAACTGTATCAATGAATGTAATCCATGTTGGGATATCCCTCCTGCTCAGGAAAATTATAGCGGAGCTGGTGATGCATCTAGTGATGATCATCTTATCACCATACTGGGACAAATCACATAGGTTATAAATAATAAGCTTACCCGTATGGAGCAACCTGATCCACAATGATGAGGATAAATGTTAAATCACTTCATGAGGTATCAACCACAGACAATCAAGTGGTCTACAAATACATTTGTAGATGAACAATGGATATGTTTCCTAGAAAAAATATTTCATTCTTTGGGGAGTAGTGAAATGGAAAAAATTGTCATGGCAGTTATTCGGGTCAACAGTGATGCAAATCCATGGTGGTCATTAATTCCAAACAAAAAGGATATTGAAGAAGTATCAAGTATGAAATAGAGGGAGATGGAAGAAGTTTTCTTAGAAGATTACTTTGCTCATGACCATCAAGTGGATATGGACAGCAAATTTATGAGTCTGAGACAAAAGGAGGATGTGAATGTAGGAATGTATGAAGCTAACATTAAAAGGATATCAAGTCATGCATCCAATTATATATGTTACCCAATAAAAAATATTTATAGTTTATTTGATGGGTTAAAATCATTTCTCCGTTGAGCATTAGTCTCAAAATCCTTCTTATCATTTGCAGATATTGTCTCATGTACTATCAAGATAGTAAATGAAATCTCTATGTCTTACGACTTTAAAGAAAAGAAAGAGAAGAATATATCTATTTAACTCTCTGGGAATGTAAATAATGAAATAGAGAAGAAGTAAATAGTTTAATTTCAACCCTATGATAATTGTGGAAGGAAGCACCATGGTGCCTGTCTAAAAGGAAAATGAGTATACTACAAATGAGTACATCAAGGCCATCATTCTTGTGATTATAATGTGAGGAAATAATCTTCCAATGTTCAATGCTACAATTTCAGGGAGATGGGACATTATGAAAATGAATATCCTAAGCGTCAAGGAAACTTACCTAAAAAATTCCATGAGATCAAGGCCATGCTTATGTGATCACTACTGCTGGGGTTGAAGCTACAAAAGACATGGTGGTAGGTAATTTAATGGTTTCCTCTAGTTTAGACAATTCATTATTTGATTCTAGATCATCTAATTGTTTCATATCATCCATGTTTTATAATAAAATTAGATATTTCCAAATAGATTTGTCTAGGGATTTATCAGTAAAAACTCTTAAGGGAAGTATCATTACAAAAAAGTTATGTGAATTTTTCCCCATTTGGATTATAAAAAATATTAATATAATAATATAATAGTCATACCCATGACTGAATTTGATATAATCATTGTTATGGATTGGATTTGGAACCATGATGTAAAAAAAATTTGTATGATGAGTGAGGTTACAATTCTTGATGATGATAAGGAGTACCTTATCTTTAGAGAAGAAACGTCACCATCTAATTATTATCTAGATCCATCCCCAGTAGCTCCACTAAATTCAACTACTTTGGTGGATGAGAATAAAATAATTATGGGTGGGGAAAATAATTTTAGTATAGTGGACATACCTATTGTCTTAGAATATGTTGATGTGTTTCATGAGGATTTACTTGGACATCCTCCAGAACGAGTAATTGAGTTTTCAATTGATTTAATTCCAGGTTCAATGCCCATATCGAAGACCCCTTATTGAATGTACATCGTGGAATTAGTGGAACTAATGAAAAAACTAGTGGAATTGAGTAATAAGGGATTTATTCTCACTAGTGTTTCTCTATGAGGAGCCCCTATCCTTTTTGTTAAGAAGAAAGACAGATCTCTGAGGTTGTGCATTGACTACTAGGATATCAATGTATAACAATAAAGAACAAGTATCCCATACCACAAATTGATGATTTATTCAACCATCTTTATGGAGATCAATATTTTTCAATGATTGACCTTCACTATGGATATCATTAGTTGTATGTGAAGAGGGAAGACATTCTAAAAACAACATTTCATACAAGGTACATGCATTACGATTTTATAGTAATTCCAATTGGATTGACTAATTCACCTTCTATCTTCATGGATATAATGAATAAAGTATTCAAGGAATATACTGATGAATGTTTAGTGGTATTTATTAGTGATATCTTCATATACTCCAAAATCTACAAAGATCGTGAAAATCACTTGCGCATTATTCTGAAGACTCTTAGAAGAAATGAATCATATGGGAAGTTGAGCAATTGTGAATTCTGGATTCAAGATATTTCTTTTCGTGGAAATATTATCTGTAATGACAGAATATCTGTAGATCCTTCAAAGTCCAAGGCAATCCTAGAATGGCCAGCACCGATAAGTATAGTTGAGGTACATAGGTTTATTTGTTTATCGGGTTATTATCGAAGTTTTGTCCAGAATTTTTCCCGATTGGCTAACCCATTAACAAAGATCACATGTATAGGGTTTATATTTGTTTGGAAAAAAGAGTTTTAAGAATGTTTAGATGAACTAAAGATAATATTAGTTAATTCTCTTATCTAGACTCTGCCTTTAGTGAATGATGAGTTTGTTATTTATAGTGATGCTTCAAAAAGGAATTGGTTGTGTCCTTATGAAAAATGATAGGGTTATTTCATATGCATCATGAAAGCTAATAATTCATGAGAAAAACTATCCCACTCATGATCTGGAGTTAGCAGTTGTAATACTTACTATAATGATATGGAGACACTATCTCTATTGTAAAAAAATGTGAGATTTATACAGATCAAAAGAGATTGAAGTATATTTTCAAACAGAAAGAGATCAACATGAGGAAAAGACGATGGCTTGAACTACTCAATGACTATGATTTCACTATATACTACCACATGGGGAAGGAAAATAATGTGGAAGATGATTTGAGTATAAAGGACCATGGAGTTTGGAACAAGATGAGAGTTAAAAGGGATCATATTTTCATGGATCTAGTAAATATGGATATGGGAATAACTTTGGAAGGTGAAACAACATTACTTTTATAAATGTTTTCCAAATAATCTTTACTAAAAAGGATAACGAGTTCCCAGAGTGATGATAATGTGTTTCAAAATAAGATTTAAGCTGTAAATGATGGGCGATTGAGTGAATTTGTACATGAAGATGGAATTATGAAATTTGGGAAGAGACTTTGTGTTCCCGATATACTTGACCTAAAAAGGGAATTGTTGGATGATGATCCTAGCTCCAATTCCTCTATAAACCCTGGGATCCCCAATATGTATAGAGTTTTGAAGGAAAATTTTTGTGGGACAATATGAAAAAAGATATTTCTTATTTTATGTCAAGATGTATGGTTTTCCATCTAATGAAAGGTGGAAGACAACATCCTAGAGGAGTCATGCAACCTCTTCCCATACCTGGGTGGAATATAATCATATAATGATGGACTATTTCATGGGGCTAGAAGAGTCACATAGAAGGAAGGATGGAATACATGTCATTAATGATCATATTAAAATGTTAGAACATTTTCATTCTATAAGAGAAGATTTACCACTTGAATGTTTTGCAGGACTGTATATTAATGAAGTTTTAAGACATCATTGAGTACCCCTATCGAATGTTTCAGATCATGAACAACATTTTAAATAAAGATTATGGAAATGTATTCATAAAGACCTAGATACTGAATATTTTTTGAGCATTTACTCCCACCAGGAAACTAATGGACAATCAAAATAGACTATTCAAACCTCAGAGGACATGTTGAGATCATGATCACTTGACTTTCAAGGTACGTCGGGTAAATATTTACCTCTGGTTGAATCTTTCTATAATAATATATTCCATTCAAGTATTCATATTGTACCATATGGAGCGTTATGTGGAATGAGATGTCACACACTGACTTTTTGGGATGATATTGGTGAATGAAAACTCATGGGCCCAGAACATGTTGAGGAAACATTGGAAAAAGTGAAGATTATCCAAACCCACATCAAAGCTTCTAAAATTAGGAAAATGGGCTATGTTGAAAACTAAAGGATGGGTTTGGAATTTTTGGTAGCATATCATGTTATCTTGATGGTATATCCATTGAAGGGAGTTATATGATTCAGTAAGAAGTGTAAATTATGTACTATGTACATCAGACCTTTCAAAATTCTAGAATGAGTTGGGGATGTACCATACTATTTTCGAATGCCACCAAGTCTCTCCAATGATCACGATATGTTCCATGTATCACTGTTGAGAAAATACATTCCTGGACCAATGCATGTTCTCACCTATGAGGAAATTAAATTGGAACCTGATTTTTCTTATTGTGAAGTGCCTATCATGATTCATGATACTAGAGAACAAGTGTTGAGAAGCCAGACGACTTGTCTGGTAAAATTTATATAGAGAAACCATAAGATGGAAGAGGCAATGTGGGAACCAGAGGAACTTATGATGATGAACCACCAAATACTTTTTCTACCATATTATTTTAGAAATTTCGACTATGAAATTATATGATGGAGGGAACAATGTAACACCCCATGATTCCACGGTGCATTTCCCTTTTAATAATGCAATAGCTTACATTGTACACAACATTGAGATTTTAACACAACACGACCAATCAAACTAGCTATTATGAAGAGAAATACCCACTTTTGGAAATTTTATGAATTATATTTTTCAAAATTGAATTCTTTTTTGAATTTGGAATATTGAAATTATTTTAGGTAGAATTTTTGGTGTCTTTCTGAAAACTTTCAATTTTTTATGAATAGTGAAAACATAGTGTTGTTGGTTAAAACCAAATTTTTATTTAAATAATTATTTATTTTAATTAGATTTAATTTGTGTATAAATAGATATATAATACCTATATAAGTTCAATTTAATTAAGTGTAGTCATTTTATAATATGATTTGATATATAAAAATTTTATTTAATATTTTACTGTCTTTTACCCACCTCCTAGGAGCATTTTAAAATTGGCCAAAAACAAACTGTTACTAATTCTGTGAGTTGAATTTAAAATATACAAGATACATTGATAATATCAGTATGTTAAATGTTGTTCAATAAGATGAATATAATTTTTGTTGAATCGAAACGTTTAACTTTTATTTACAATGGTGAAAAGAAAATCGGGTAATTAAGGGTAAAAATGATATCATAATTACCCTAACACATGTACTAATTCTTTTGGATAAGTGTAATTCGACCAAAAGAAACATATACAATATATAATAAAGCTGGGTGCCTCCACGTAGATTTTTTACCTCCACATTCACCCATGTCACCAACACTAAATTACCTTTCCCAAAAAAAACCCCCACACCGTTGCGTGGTACCTCCTCAAACAGGATTTTTCTCAGGTTAACAAGGGTTTCTGAATTACTCGAAGAGGATGTGATCCCTCTCCTACTAGAATCTTGTGTCATGTCGACTACTCCTCCACTGCGTTCTCCACTTCGATGTGCTCCACAACTGTGTGCTCTGCCTCAGCGTGCTCCGACTCTGCGTGCTTTGCCTCTGCGTGCTCCGCCTCTGCGTCCTCCATCTCTTCCACCACCTCCTGCTCCACCTCCTTGTGATTCGCCTCCACATGATCCACCTTCTCATGCTCTATCTTCATGTCCTCTTCCTCCACATCCTCTGATACTGGAAACTACACCTTCATCTGATCCATGTATAATTCTTGCACTCCCAACTAGATATTTTATTATCCGTTGTTTGAATGGATCCTTTGATTTTTGTCATCTAAATGGCTTCCATTCCACATGCCAAAATTTCCTCGCATGTTATATTTTTGTGTGGAATGATATATCTATTTCTTTGTCTCGCAAACTTTTATAAGAATACCTCATTCTATTAGGTTGTTCATTGAGTGATTGCAGACAAGAGTTTCATGTTTTTAGTAATTTTTCAAAGAAGATGAAGTGGGAATTGGGGTTCCCAATTGGCTATGTTCTCCTCATAATATGTGGCGGAGAACCCCTACATCAGTTCTTATGATTTTAGGTAAATAAAAATCATCATTTTATTTAACTAATCATGTTTCAATGATGGAATTTATGTCGATAATAGGGTTTCTTTGAGATCCCAGGTAAATCACGTACCCCTCTAGTTTTTTAATAAGGTCATCCATTAAAATTATCATGCATCCTAACTTCAATGTGGAGGCCATTTGAATATCCTTCATAATTCCAGCAATATTATATTTAAATGGAAAAAAATTTCCCCTCAAATCACAAGGAGTTTATTTTTCTCCAAATATAATGATTGCTGGAAATAATATTGTGAATATAAGTGGTATTAACTTGATGGAAACCCTCTGAATTTTTAAGGTAGAAAGAGATGATATATTGAAGCACTATGCCTCCCAGCTACATCTTATCGTCTGTTGGTAGTCATGAACTATCCATATGAAAGTGGTAAGCCTCCCAGAGCATGATATTTGTTGATGTTTATGAACTATCCCAGTATTTCAAAAGCCCTTGACTTTCATTCCTAAAGTAATTAGGTAACATACATACTTTATAGAAGTATGCACCCTTATAAAAATTATTTGTTGATTTTTTATTTTTTGTTTTGTTGATTGTATTCTACTTTTATTCATCAATTCCAATCCATTTTTTTCATCTTTGACTATTTGCAGGTTATCAAAATGTAATGAAACATACATACTAATTATTTATATTTCAATACTTCAAGTACACATGATTAATCTACTCGGCCTTTATTTATTGACCAATCACAATTATTGATGTTTACATTAAATTCATCATAGTATGTAATTTTAACTTGTAGCATTCAGACATACAATTCTAGTAGTGATATTCCTTATGATTTAATAGAGATTACATTACAATTAGCACAATATTTAGTGATTACATTCTCATTATAATGATTGACTGTCTTTAGAATATATATTATCTAGACATTGATCATAGTACATCAATCCATGGTTCTATTCTATTCCTTTATGATTTAATAAAAAAAATTGAATGAAAACCTGAACATCCTATTGAGATATAAAGTTGAAAGATTTCAAAGAAGCATACTATGACAACAACTTCAATCAGGTTATATTATTTCTATTCCAGTATTGAAATTGTCGCCTTATATATCAATCAGAGGCTTAAATATTTACTATAATTTCAATTATATAGGCAAAATATCTCTTGAAAACATTGATGCAACTGAATCCGTTACACCAACAAGAAGAACTCAAATAAGAACACATATGGATTTTTCATCTCTACCCAGTATTGGTAAGTTCAATTTAAAAAGTCCGTTACTATTTGTTTGGTTACCATATTGAAAAATGAAATACCATAACTCTGTAATATATTATCTTCCTTCTTAATAATGTTTATTTTTACATTAATGAAACTTTTATGATAATAATATCTATTGGAAAATATTTTACAGGTGAAGTGGTCACAGTAGCTAATAGCATAGAATGAAGTTGAGGGATTCAATTACCACCCATATCCACTAATGGTTAGTTACATTTACAATCTCAATATTAATTACTTTGATTTAATAGTTCAAAATAGATTACCATTCATTTCTAAAATTTCTCATCTCCCTCTTTCACTATCCCTCAACACAGTTTAAATTTTTCAACAATATCTGCATGATCAAACAATGGAAGACAATGAATTAATTCCATTATACAACACAAACATCCATTCTATGAGCATGTGGTCACTGATCATTTTTTACCGATATGGTTTATCTGTTACACATCAATTTAATTACTACATATTTAATTATTATTATTACAGGGTATTAATAATAATTATCATATATTTAATGAGTCAGTCTTAGCCTCACAAAAACTAGTCCAGTGAAAAATTTCTTCTCTGTTAGTGCAATATAGATTCTTAGCCATGTAACTATAAAGATGAACAGTTCTCCTAATAATATTATTGGAATCTAAAAACATTTTTAATCAAATGAATGTTATACACTCTAAAAATCAAATCATGTTTCTCTTATATAAATATTTTTATATATATACACATTATAATATTTAACAACATTGATAACTAGGATGTTATTCTAATGAGGGGGTAATAAGCATGCAAGTTCTACCCAACCGCCCAAGGAATAACATTCAATGGATCATACCTTGAAGGAAACTACTCCTTCACGAAACTCTGACATAGATCCTCCATCCAACTTCATAGTTTTGTTAATGTGGACATTATATTTTAAACATTGAACTGTTTTACTTTTTATTTTGTATTACAATAAAATACATCAATAGCACATAACATGAAGTTGAATTATACTGATAAGTCATTAAAACTTGAAACAACTGAACATACAGGTTATTATTATTTACAAAACTAATATATTACTACATTGACTATGAATAAATTTTTTTGAGACTACTATTTATTTCCCAAATAAATTCAAATACTTTCTTCCTTTGATTGGAATTGGAGGCCTTATTTACCATAAATATTATTTGATATTGTTTTCAATATTAATATTAGAAGATTATGTCATTGAAACATGTCTGATGTCAGCCTCCATAGTTCATCTCATATATGTATTTTTTATGCTTTTATCGAATATAGTATATGATACACTAATCCTTTTTCAGATTATAAAATGCAATTTTAATTTGATTTAAATTTTATGGCTAGAACCTCTATCTATCATTATAATTAATGTAAGTATTTATGATATTCAATACATAAATACTAACTTAAAGGTTCCCTAGGGAAGCATATAAAATTGAATTAGTCTTCACCATAGGTTCTTGATATTACCCTGTTCAATTTTTTGGTATAACAAAGGTTCAGGTTTGTGACTTGCCTTGTTAAATTGTACATAGATTAGAACAATGTTTATGTAATATACCTAGGTTTGAAGGTGTAAAATACTCTTAGTTACAAAACAAATTCTATTTAACAAACTATGAACATCATAACATAGTAGAAGTGATGATCTTGATAGTATATTATATTTTTGAACACATGCCACATACCACTATTTGTTTCACAGAAGTATTTCTGAAAATGAAATATAACATCATTTTATCATTTTGTATTTGTGATGATCAAAATTAAAAGAGGAAATTTTATTTCTATATGTAGGTTAGTGAACCATATGATTCATGGAATCAATATATAGTTTGTTGGTATTGATGAGGTGGTCTCACTTATAATATATATCGTTTAAAGGGGTTATCTATTTTAGTTTTTTTATAACACAAAAGTATAGTTCAAGTAATGATATTATATAATAAATTTAATATTTTTTATGAAATGGGTGACTTATTATCCATAAGAATAATTGATTTGGTGGAGAAAGTTATTATTATAAGTTAATTTCAATGAATCATGTCTAAAATCGTCCTCCAGATTTCGTCTAATAAATATATTTTTAATGATTTTGTTCTATCTTGGAACTCTTACACTAAGCTGTTTTCATGCTTATTATGATAATTTGAGAAACTCTTGTCTTCCCCATTATCAAAATTTATATGAACTCCACCAAGTTCCTTCTGGAACAACCAAAATGTAGTTTGAAGTGAACATGATGTTTTCATTTTTATCTTCTCGAGGATACAGACAGAAAAACCACTCCCAAATTGACTCTCAGCCTGAAGTTAATGCCTAAACATCCATCCACCTCACATGAAATCACATGATCTTTCAGGTAAAATTATTTTATATTTTGGTTGTTCCTTTAATCATAAATGTATGATCCCCCCTCAAACTATGAAAAAATTGCAGAACCCTTCTTAAAGCTACAGCTCTCATATGAATTAATTTATTTCATTAGATCTTCTTAAATAATGTGGGTTTTTCATTAGGAACATTGAAGTTAATTATCATGTCAATTGACTCAGTAATGTGTAGAAAAATAAATGGGTCTGCACTTCAAATATCCCCCTTAAACATGGAAAAGTAAAGGACATTCTCAAGCACAATAATCTTGTAGTTATGCTTACTCTGGACCATCCTGTTTGCAACATGATAATTAACAAATCCATGTACTCCAGTTATGATGAGTTTTTTGGTGAGTATGCATAAAATTCACAATATTATATGTAAATTCGATTCTATCATATCTTATGCTCACCAGTATTGCATGTCATCCATTCAAAGTATGTTTTCATTCCTAATTTTGGATGCTAGTTTGTTAAAACATGGTACAATTTTGTACATTAATGATTGTTTTCTCTGTATAGAATCACGGTATGTTGTTCATTATTTGATATCACGAGCATATTTTTTCCATTTTTTTCTTCAATTATTTAATTTCATATCCCTAATTTTTTGTAATTACATAAAAAACTATTTGTTTTTATTTGTAAATGTTGATATAAATCTAAACAAATATTGTGTCTATATTGTGATATTTTATATTTTTATAGAGTGAAATTGATTTGATTTATTTTTTGTATTGATTGTTTTTCATTATTAAATTTTAGGTTTGGTGTTTATATCAATCATTTGGACTTCAATAGATTGAATGTTATGATTGGTAATATCAATGGAAGGAAATTAACAGTTTTTAATACAGGTCGGTGCAACTTATGAATGGTTCATCTGTGGGAATAGCTATGTATAACCCACAGTCAAGGGGAAAAATCCATTCGTGGTAATGGATAATATGAATATGCGGGAGATAATCCATTTTTATTGTGTTGATTCTAATGTGATATGGATTATTTTCCTGGAGTAAAATTTACCAGATTTCAGTTTTGTGTTGACCGTTGTTTATTATTAAATCGACTGTTGAAGGTTTATATAAATATTTTAGCTACTTGACTAATCAATAATTTGGATTGGAAAATTTTTAGTCTTCATCTTTTTGAATGTACTGATTGATAAAAAAAATTAAATATAATTAACAATTTCTACTATAGGTCGGTGTAGCTTATGGATAGTTCATCTGCAGAAATGGGAACCATCCATTAGTGGTAATGAATTATTTACTTTATTGTTAGGTTGGACCTAGAGAAATATGAACCGTTTTTGTTGATGAAGTGATGAATTGTAATACACAAAATACTGAAAGATTATGATTTTGAAATGGAATTTTCTGTATGGAGTTTCCGGTGATCAAAATTGCTGGTGATCAAAATTACAGAATACTGGAATAAGTTGATGTTGCAATAAGTTGATGTTGTAATGGGATTTTATGGTTTTCAAAATTTCAATTACACAATAATTCCTTGTCTTCCCATATAGGCCGAGATAGTTTTTGTGGTTGTTGGGGGGAAAGAGGCATGTCCTAACTAGTATATTGTATTTGTATATTTTTTTTTTGAGATTATGAGAAGACATTAGAAGAAATAGGCATTTTACCAATATATTTGTGTTTGTTATTCTTATTGTTTAAAGTGAATATACTGATAACAATTATAGTAAACCTACATAAAAATGGTTTTTTGTATGCATGTTATTTTAAAATTATTATATATTTTTTCTAGGAATGATCTCTTAGTGGCTTTGGAATGAGTTAGTAATACATTAATATTATTTGGTTGATGATTCAATCACACACCACCTTATAAGACTTTTAGTTAACAAATATTCCAACAAAAGTTTTGTTATTGGCTTTGATATTTCATCCATGAGGCAACCATTGAATCCTTTTACTCCCCTTAGTTTAAGAGAAACATTGAAATGAATAATAAATAATATTTAGAAAATACGACTGTTGAAATATTCTTGGAGATGATGAGAGGATATCTTACCTTTTACATGACCTTCCAATCACAGTGTATAGTAAGTTAGTTTCACCATTTTCTATGAGTTTTGTTACAAGGTATATTTTATGTTTTTGGGACTATGAATTGCCTAATATTGTTATGAAGCAGGTTTTCATCTCATGGTTTATGTACATTGTTTTTTCATGATAATGGTTATCAATTGAGCAGGTTCGTGTGTCGAACAATCACTGAGGGCAGAAGGTTCCTCCATCATGATGTTTTTTACTAGGTAATCACTTTTTTCTCTATTGGTGTATTACATTCATGGATTATTTTTCATGAGTGGAGATTCTTGGTATGATGGAATAATATCAAACTGCTTCATTATGTTATGGTGATATTGTATAATTGTAATTTATTTTTACCAGGTTCAAATGCTTTACTCCTTATCACTGGATGTCTCGGATTGGTCTGCCCTTATCTGTCAAGCTATTTTTTTGTATGTATTTATGCCTGTATCTAGGAAGGTATATGTTTTCTAAAGCTATTATTTTGTGCCTCTTCCTACCACTTATAAACAATGATTATGTCTACTAATTCGGTATTTTGAAGCTATTGTATTGTATTTATCTTCTGTTTATCCAGTGCAATTCTGTTGTAGATTTTTTGACCATGTATAGTTCTATTTTAGATCACGCTAGATCATATGATATTTATGATGATGCAATGGAGGTAATTTAGGAGTTTCTTGGAACACTGAAATGGGGTATTTTACAACAACTACAAATATTTCTTCTACTCAGGTATGTGTTGTCTATTTTCATTCACCACTATTTTTATAAAATCATTGGAACTAGCAATACTGAATTTTTTAATGAAATATGCATTTCTTCTAACTATCACATTTACTTTATTTCTTCTTCTATATTGGAAACTATTATAATTCTACTTCAATTAATTCATTTGTCAATATTATCAGCTACTTATTCATTAAATTAATTTCTTCAAGTATGAAAATTTGTTTACTATGTTTGATGCAGATGATGCAGTCCGAAGATATGTAAGAATGTTTCCAGACTCCCCTACTACAAAAATCTATGAAATTAAAATAAAACTCATATTGAAGGATAAAATAACCTAAAATACTAATCAAATAGAAGAATATTTCATGATGTAAATGAATGTTAATTGAAAATCAGGAATTAATCAGTTATTTTCAACAGTGTTTTTTAATTTTTATTTCCTCTATAATCTATATGGTCAATATATTATGCTGATATTCTTAAAAAGTTTTTTTTCACAATTATTATGAAACTATTATTCTTTTCAACGAATTATTTCCCATTCATTCTGGATTCTAATTAAAACCCATTTTACATTTAACTACTTTCCCAGTTTCTTTTGTTTTTCCAAATAATTGTATTGCCTTCATAAAATTAGTGAACAATATCGTCATGAGAATGTATAAACTAAAGTTTTTTTTATCACCATGAAAATTCTTGGGTGAGTACTAGTTAGGAATAAAATATGACCCCCTTTGGTCCACTTGGATTATAGAAGAGTTAAAAGAGTTAAATTCAAATTTTAATAATTAATTAATTTTTAATGTAGGGTTACACACAATATAAATTCCACTGTAAATATTATTTAGAAAGATAAAAAGATTTCCTAAATAATTTTATTCTATTTATAATTTTAGACATTAAATAATTTAATTTATTTATGACACAATGATGATGTATTCATTACCTTATTATTGAATTATTAAAATAATTTATATTATAAATATCTAAATAAATGATAATTGAGACTTTTGATGAATTACAATAATTTTATTGATTAATATGAAATTTCAGGGTTGGTTAAAAAAAATTAATTTAATGAGATAATGTTTTAATGGATTTCAAAATAATCAAATACTAAATAGTGTCCAGATTGACATAATTAAGTTTTTAAAACAAATACTTTATTGTTAATTGATATAATAATAATAAAAATATATGGTTAGGCCATAGAACTTATATAAGGTTATATATATTAATAATTAACGACTTGGGGTTCGCTTGGCAGTTTATTGTAAGTTTATTATCCATATAATATAAAAATAAATAGAGGCCAGGTAAATGTCAGACTATGTAACTAAGAGTTTAATCTAAAATATAAGGTTAATATGATTTCCTAAACATGTTTAAACCTATAAGTTGAGAGGTTTCCAACCCATCCCCACCTTATCCTCCCAATTTTCCTACTATCATTATAGAGGCCTTCCTTTGGTCATAAATCCAACATAAGGATCCCTTTTGATCAAATCAAAAGGATGTACCCGAAGAAGTGGTGAATATTTCATCACCTCATTCATGTTATTTTCTTCTTCCACTCCTTCATTATTTTTTGTTTCCATTCTAAATTAATAAATCCATTATCTTTTATATATTATGATGTTATTATAAAAATTATACAATAATATTCATTATTATATCCATAATTTGAATGACAAAGGCACTATACATTCATATGTACGGCTTACCATCTCCACATCGTGGAGTAGTTTTCCATTCAAACACTTAATTATTTGGATAGGTATAATAATGATTATAACTGATATAAATAATAAATATAACATGTTATTGATTCTTTATATACGATATAACATCCAATTAAATATGATTTCACCATCAATATAATGATATTGTTGCTCGTGTGTACGTATGGATTACCGTCTCCACGAGCGCGATGAGATTCATTTCCCCATCATAATCATTAAAGAATAATTTTAATCTTATGATTAAAAACAATTTTTAAGAACATAATATCATTTTGTATATGAATCAAATACATCCTATCCATAACAAACATGGCTTACGTAGCCATGCATATAAAGGAAAATGAATCAGTTAACACCTGAAATGATGGTACTACTGGAATATTATTAACAATGCAATATTAGAGGATCATATATGATATCATATTTATGTATATAGTTTTTTTTATAATTTAATTACAATGTATTAACTATTATATAAGAGGTTAAAAAACCATATACTTACGAAATGTTCAAGGTAAAGGTTAATTTTATAATCTCTTTATTATCTGAGGTTGTTTTTACAAAAGTATCTATATGGACCTCTTTACCATTCACATCCATGTTTTAAAAAAAATGTATTTCAAAACATTTAATACTATTTACTAGACTGTGGGTTATACTCATTTATACCCTTATTTGACCATATATGTTTTAAAATGAATCATTCCCTCATTTTCCAAACAAGGTACTTTTTGACCTTTTTGAAAAAATTAAGGTAAGAATGTTTTTTAACTTATACAGTGGGAGTAGTTATTTTCCACTGTTATAACATCATCAAAGCATCCATTACAAGCATATAATAATATTTTCAAAATAAATGTTTTCTTTTATATTTATGTGATGATGAAATGGTTTCAAAATAGAAAGAGGTATTTCATTCAAATATTTTTCACTTCATCTATGTCAACAACCATTGATGGATTTTAAACATGTTTGATGTTTATTTATTATTATAAAAATATTCCAAATTGTATTTAAGTTTTTTTGATATTTTTGACTATGGTTGTGTAATTTTTATACCATTCCTGGTTTATAGTTAATGTATTTACATTTCATATTCTAGTTTTAATACTGATTTTTATGTTATGTTTCAATATTTTTTATGAGGAATGTATCGAACGTAGTATGTGACGGGTGGATCCAACTATAGCTCATCGGTGCATCAATAGGTGTCATGAGGCAATTCGATGTGGAATTGGCCAAGGCATTTCCCAATTTGATATATGGATTTGGCTGAGGCCTTATTCATTTTTAGACGTCTTTCCCAAGGCCTTGATAAAATTTTTCAGAATGTCCAGCATTATATATTCCCTCATTAAGAAAATAATAATTACTGTTCAAGTGGTTATTAGAATAATAGAATACCCATGAATATAGTTTATTATGGCATTATTTACTCACCTCATATTCCTAAAATAAAGTGTTCATGTTTATTATTTCTAAAGGTATGTGTTTTGAATTATTCATCATACCTAATGTTTATGTTATCTTCAACTGCATTGATTACCATAACTGAGAATTTGAGCTCACCCCTTTTTTATGATTAATTTTCCCATGATATGATGATGATAGCTGTGAGTGAATTGAAGTCATAATCTAGGAGGCTTGGATATTTATAAGGGAATAAATTTATGTTGTATTTCTTCTCAAGTAGTCATGTTGAACATATGTATGTATCTTATTTACAATAATACTAAATTGATCGCTATTTTGGGAAATGTTTCCTTATATCATGCCAATGTTATGTAATAATTCACTAAATCTTGGTAACTGGGGTTGGGGTGTCACATAAATTCAAAGGGAAACCCTCTATAAGTGTACAAAAAATTTAGCAAAAAATTTTTAAATTAAAAAATTTCAATGTATTTTTTCCTCTACATTCCATTAGATCTACATTATTTATCCACAAAATTAATCACATTCATGTTCAGAATACACAAAAATTTAACTTATTGGTTGTTATGATTTCTAATATCCCAACATGAATCCAAAATAAACTTCCACTGGACTATAGAATTTAACATCAATCCAACATCATCAGATTTGAACTTTATTAGTTCTATATAGTCTTGATCGCCACCATTATTTTCCAAAAATACGTGTTTGAAAAATATTCATTTATGAGTAGATAAAAAGATATTTATAATATCACTAAAAAATTATTATATATAAATTTTAATGTAATTTTTCTTTTAGTTAAAAAATCAATATTCATCTGATTTTATTATATTTTAAAGATAATAATTTTTAAAATCTAAAAATTTCATCCATTAGTAATTATGATATATCATATGCCTCGTTCAATTTCATGGAACTGCTATAATTGTAACGACACTATGAAATGAATCCTAGTTCTGGCGTTAACTATAATAAATTAGTACTATACATATGAAATCACATCCAAAAAGATAGAATTTTTTTCATTGAAATCTAGATAATTACATATATCTTAAATTGTATTTGAAAATATAAATTAGAACATATTATTTTCATTAAAGTCGTCCTTATTCCCTGTGATATATCCTTACATATTAATAATAATAATATTATCACAATAATAACAAATATAATTATATGAATGGGGTATTCTCTTATACTCAGTTAGGATATTTGTATAGATGAATCTGTTATGGAATAAATAAGGAATGAAAAATATAGCTGGAGGAAATGAGGATGAAATAATTAAATATAAACAATCTCATCAACATGATAATTATCCAAGGATATCATAACTATTTAAATATTCACATTAAAATCAATAAATAATTTCATAATGTTGGATCATATAATATACGATACACTAAACATTTTATTGAGGCCTCATTTAATGACATCTAGATAAATGATCATGTGATCTTCCAAATTCCCAACCAGTTTTGTCTAAATATACAAACTGATGCATCAAGGGTATTTTAAATTCTTGGATCCACCCATTACATAATATTTCTAATTCATTAATTATTAGAATAAGAAATAAAACATAATGAAATGATTCAAAAATTATAAAATATATATATAATGTGAAATAGTAAAAATAATTTCATTGATTTCAATAGTCAAACTATCCAAAAACAATCCATAAAAATATCATGGATTATATAAACATATTATATCCTCAATAAATAATATGATTTAATATAAGTTATAGCTATAAAAAATTATATTAAAACATCATTTGAAGATTTATCTTTTAAAATACCATTATAAAATTGAAATCAAATATATTAAAGTAAGAAATATAAAAAATTAAAATTAATTTTTATAAAGTAAACATTGTAAATATAAAGGTATTATCCAATTCAGTTGGTGGAAATGATGGAAGTAAATTATGATGATTACATTAAAATTAACAAAAATATTCCATTCTCATTATCAATAAAATCTCAAAAACAAATCATAAAGAAATTTTCAATAAGATTAAAATTAAACCATTTAGTAAAAAGTGATACAGGGGTATATCTATACTTAACAAATAATTGGATTTCAATTAATAAATTTTAAAAGTGGTTATGTAAAATATAAAAAAGTAAGAAATGGATTTATGAGTGGGTAAAAAACAATAAAATTTTTCAAAAGAAACACAATTTTAGTACGTTGAGTACAAAAGAGTGGAAAATAAATTTAAAATATAAAATTAACATAAATAACCAAATTATAAGAGAATAATTTTTTTAATAGAAATTTCAAATAATTTCCCCATCTTAGATGTATGTATTAAAAACCTAGAATAAAGATATCATTAGGAAACAAACAATGTCCTTTGGCCCTAATTTGATCATATGAATTTTAAAGTAATTTATAATAAATATATATTCCATAAATTTTTTCATATCAAGACATTCATATGTATTCTTCTATATATGACTTACTCGTAACCTTATATCACCTGTTAAATGATATTTATTTATTAAAATATTTCGTAGGTGAATTATTTGTTTTCATTTGGAAGTTTTATCCCTCATACATTTATCATGGTTATATCATATTAAATATTTTAATTATGATAAAACTTTCAAATAAATTTATTATATATATAATCATACACAAAAGTAAGACATAGATAAATGAATTAACCCATTCATGGAGACCATAGTTCGTATGAGTAGAAAAAATCTATATTCACTTTTAGATAGATGGAATGAAAGAAAGTTGATTAATACATCCAAATAAAAAAATCAGTATTATGTCATATAAAACATATATAATTATTTATTATATCCTTATTACCATTAATGTAAATTTTGAAGGAAAAAAGGAATCACATCCCTTCTTAGGGTTGGTAGTCAACATGTACAGAAGAGTGATGTTATCAATTTTGAATTTATCAAAATAAATGAAGATAAAAATTGATATTTTAATTATAGAACAATTTCGATTTCACCATCATAATATATGACCCATAAAACATTAATAACATTTATCCCATAATTATGTTTATGGAAATGTAATTGTATGTCTATATACAGGAGGTATTCTATACATATGCACAAGAAATACATTTTCATCTAATTTATTGGAAAATAATGGTAATAATAGGGGTTTCATAATCATAATAAAAATTATTAATATTTAGATTACATACATTCATATTTTATAATAAATAAAAATACTAAGAGGTAAAAAAAATAGTAAAAAATAATGTGATTAGTTTAGGTGATT